>OZ010789.1:526670765-531670765 GCA_963932465.1 Maratus speciosus | reverse complement strand
AAAAAAAAAAAAAAATGGAATGTGCCTTATATTCTGACTGAAGGCTATGAAATTGTTCCAGCTTTTTCAAGGAGGGAATAGAATTCAATTTCATAGATATTAGACAAGATGTGATTTCGACTAAATTACTGGTACATAGCAAAGACGGTGTTTTGTTATCCCGGATTATATTAAAATCAACTACAAAAAAACAATAGAAAAAACGGAAACAATTTTAAGCAAGAACAACAAATCTTGCATCGTGCATAGTATATGAAACATTTTCCAACGCTAACAGAATATTATAAAGAATTTTAACTTTTTCATACAATGAAATGAGATATCGAAATAAGCAACTTAAAAACACTTAACTCAGTAAACTTCCATTCTGAGCAATTGCTGTCCTTAGCCGGTAATGTGTGTGAATATTTGTTTCAGCCCTGCATATGACCGATAGAACTTATACACAGCAGAAACTTCACTAACAATTAGACACGTTTAAAAATGCATACCGCGGCTGAAAACGCACTTCCAGTAATAATCAGTCATTACTTATCCTTTAACTGAATTCATTTATGCGTCTCTATAAACGAACGATAAATGCTACCCACTCCATAATCTAGAGAAAACATGTGGTGATGCACCTTACTGATTCTTTTACATTTCATTATGTTTGAACAATCATAAAATATCCCCGCAAAAGATTTTTTCCCATAGATCATAATATAATGGAATTCTTTTGTGCATCCTTGTAATTGAACTTTAAATTTTACTTATTCTATACATCTGTGGAAACATGGTATCAAGATACAGCCTTCGTTCGTTGAGAAGTACTGCAGGACCCATAAATGCACGACATCAAACGGGACGCGCGCGTAAGCCCGTGTGACGCCACCATAACACCAGCAACCAACCACGTCTGAGCACTGCCCAACGCATTTCACTCAGACTTAGCCCCATGCACAATGTAACGTCTGGTCACCGCGAAAAATAAAATTCCCAGATTTAAAAGTGTCTTACTGCTGAGTTCTGGGTTCGCTCCCCGGGTCACACCAAGTGTCTCAAGTAAACCGGACTCCCGCATGACCGCTGGCCCGAGACCTTAGTCTTTTAGTAAGGATGCTACCCGAAAAGCTTTTATTCTACCGAAGCTTTCGAAGATCAAAACCTATGGAAGAGAAAACTCTTTTTTTTGTCAGCAATGGATATGAAAAGCGAATCAATGAATCATAACAATACTATTATGTTTGAAATATCGTAACATCAATAAAATACACCGCAAACGATTTTCCCCTTAGATCTTAATGTAACGAAAATCTTTTGTGTGTCTCTTTTCTCTCTATTCTAAAAAAATGTAACTAACGCTGTCACCGCCGCCGCCGGTTTTGAATTTTTTGTGACCGGAGGTCTTTCTTCGTTAATACTGAGAAAACTATTTCATACAAAAATGTTAAAATCGGCAGTATTATAGAGAAATGTTTGATAAACATGCTGATGCAAACAGTTTTCAAATCGAAGTATTATTTTAAGAGATATATAATGCTAAAGTTGGGCAAAATCGTTCCATTAAAAAGTTTTATAGGAGCAAAAACTATACATGGGAATTTAATGATTTTTAGATCATTTTATTTATTAGAAGTTCCCGGTGTACAGACTGCATTTATTTTTTTATTTTGACACATTTTTTGAGGTTTTATTTCTATTTTAAATTCAAATTTTCAGCATTTCGAGAGATATTTTTTACATATTTTAAAAAAAGGTATTAATTTAAACTGTTGCCAACTGTATAAACAGCGCAAACAATAATGCTTGCTTCAAATTAAAAATTTATTTACACGTGACTATTATAAACAGAAAAAAAATCTTCAAATTAGAATTAAATAATTACGTATAAAAAGCAGGAATATGTCGATAATTACGTCATAAAAACTATATTTACACGTGAATTTTAAAAGAGAAAGGATATTGTAAAATAATAAATTCATTAATATGCGTTAGAAGTCTTAAATAGGAGAAATTACGTCACATTTGCGTCACATTACACTTATTACGTAAAATGAGCAAAAAATAATATTGCAAAACAGTTTAAATTTAAAAATTGCGCGAGACATTTATTTGATATTTTGAGATGATCTTTTCAACTATTTCAGCGCAAATAATATTTCATTTCTAACATGTATTTTCACATGAATATTAAAAAGAGAAAGAAAAGTTTGGGGAAAATTACGTCAGATTAAAAACGATACATTTGAAATGTCTTATTTAAAAGAACTTTCTTTTCGTTTTCTTAAAAAATACCGGGAGACAAAGACTGTTTACTTAATTAATTTTATATTAGCTTATTTTGAAATGTTTAACTGATTTTATTTAATCAAAGACGAAAATAGCCATTGCATCTTTTAACAGCAGCTGATTTGGCCTCAAAATTCCCCAATCAAAGAGAAATGAATAGAAGCCCGTTTATAGGAAGATCGCCACTGTTTTTTAAATTATAATTCAATCTTCCGAAATCTTTTTAAAGCCGACCGAATTAGCGTACTTTTAGAGTCTACGGTGTCTGAACAGGGGTTGACGAGCGTAGCTCGTATGGGGCAGAGCCCCCTAGTTCCTGAAAACAAACTGTAAATTCTGCACACTTCATTTTTAATACCAAACGTTCTATAGTAATATTCAATAACATTTAAAAATTAAAGGAAAATCTTAGTATATATTTGAGTTAGAGGACGGCCAGACAGACAGAGAAACCGAAGTCATAAACACTCTTCAACTTTGTTGAAAAATGGTAAAAAGTAGGAAGTATTATTAATTATGGATATAAATTTGGGGCTCACAACCATAATAGACCAAGTCCATTTTGAAAAAAAAAAATGGGATAGTCCATTTAGAAGGTGCATAAAATCTGTTTATTCACTCTCACAGTGAACCAAGTCTGTAAACAGATGGCATATATGTGAAAGTATGTGGAAACAGGCTTGGTTCACTCTAGAAGTAGATAAAACAGATTTTATGCGCCTTCTAAATGGACTATCACATTTTGTTTTTCAAAATTGTCTTGGCCTACTATGGTTCTCAGCTCCACAAATTAAAAGGCTTTTTATAGTTTACGGATTTAAGGGCAAAATATTTGCATTAAAATATTATACATATTTTTATACATCAAAATATTATACATTAGATGGCAACCTATATAGCTGGCTCTCTCATTTACAGTACAGTTTCACTTCTGATGTCTCAATTGATGAGATGTGTGGCCTTTTTAAATCAGTAATTATGTCAGTATATCAGTATTCTTTGACTTTCACTACTTTCCCAATTTAAAGCTTTTATCATATATTTCCCATTGCTTTGTTATTTCTGATATATTGTACGGTATTTCGATTATTGTCATTATGTCTAGCTCACAATCAATAGTCTATGAAATAAATATCATTTCACTGTGTTTCGTGTATATGAAGTTCCCTTAAAGATTCTACATCACATTCATAATTTATTTTAGGGTTCCGTACTTAAAAATTAAAAACGGGACCATTATAAGATCACTCCTGCGTCAGTCTGTCTGTCAACAGTCATTTTACTCGTAAACTATGGAACGTGGAAAGTTCAAATTGGAGAAAGTAATAAAGACTATTGACCCACATATTTACAGATTATGAAACATTCACAAATATACATAGAAAAAATGTAGAGGGCTAATTAACCCAGACAGCAAAATATATCGAAATCAATTAGGCCGTTTATCCGAATTATCGTCGAAATATCGGTAATCGCCCACTGACATTATTATGATGTCAATAGATCATACTCTGTTCCAGTAGTCCAACGCTGGTATCGGCACGAGATCGCACAAACTGATAGATTTGAAATGTTAATATTTACTCAGAAAATAACATCGGCCGACATTCCTGGGGCGATTAATGCCCGACAATGTGCGACCCCTCATCAATACCCCCTGCAGTTTCAGCGTATTTCCGAACCACGTGATTGCCCACTCCCTTTCAAGGTCTTTCTCACTCACCTTATCAAACCCCTCAAGATTTTGTTTCCCTTTTTATGTTGCAAGCAAGGTCATTTTTAACCAGACAGAGAATGTATGCGGGAATGCGAGGAGACATTATGTAAAGTGAGAGAGTGAGTATAAATTTCTCAGCTTTTTATTCAGAAGTTAGCAATTTTTCACCTTTCAAAAATAAGCGATCGCTCGATATATACCGCAAATATTTCTAGAAATTAGAAGGAGTGTGCACCCTTTTTTTTGAATTACGAATAGTTACTCATACTTAAAAATTTGCTTTAAAAATAGAAAAAAGTGAATTATATACTTGATGCAAAGACTAGATTGTTTTTATGATTTATATGAATAAATTAATAATACAGAATATTTAATAATAAAATTAAAACATTAAACAATTATTTGCGTTTTTTTTTTCTTTTTTGTTTCTTTCTTTAAGTTAGGATTGGGGAAAGTATGGAAAACTGGAAATATTACCGTAAGGAATAGTCTACTTGAACGTGATGTTATAATATAAATCCTGAATACTTTTTACCTTGCAAACACGGTAATAAGGGGGGGGGGGGGTAAGAAAAACCTAGAATGTAAGAATTTAATTTCTTTTTTTTTTCGGGATTTATGAAAAATTAATATCAATACATTTTTATGCATTGCAGGAAATAAAATAATAAATTCTTTTATAAATTAAATGCATTTCAGAAAACGTGAAACATTTTAGTTTATTAATAGTGTATTATTAGTTTATACCTGATTAAAGATTTAATGTCGAAATTATTCTGATAATAACAATAAAAAAATTATTTCAACATGTCTCTTAAAAATACGATGCTAAATTTATTATTTCAACTCATCAATTATTTATCTTTACTTTAGAAATGCATTTATTGCAAATAATAGTTTTAATATTTAATATTCAAAATTTTAGCTATTATCTACATACTTTATTTGAATTTATTGATTTAAATCGCCCAAAATAACCTAGTTTTTATACCCTAGTATTTAAAGTGTACAACAGTGTATTTCATTACGTTTTACTTATCAAAATATTATTTAAGTATGACTGACCATTCATAATTCATAAAAAAAAACCGTAAAAAAAAAGCTTCTTCTAATAATAAGACTTATTTTGCAACATTTGTCCGGCTGTCATTTATTTTTTTTTTAGATGAGAGTTTGCTAATTTGTATAGAAAATTTGCTAAGCAATTTATATTCTCCAAAAATAACTTTTACGTGTATTACTTAAAATTAATTTCAAAGTCATAGATTAATAATTCACATGAAAATAAATCTGGGAGCACGGCAGTGCGTCCGCCAAGTTCGCACAAGCCGTAAGCTACCTTTTCCTGAACCACTTTGGCATGCTTTTCACCCCCTCATAACGTCGTTTTAGGGAGAGATATAGAATTTTTTCTTTTATACACATGTTCGTATGATCAAACTGAACTAAGGTTCCACGATTTCATGTTTCTGTATTTAGTAGTTTTCGATATATTAAATTCCGAAAAAGCGCTTTTTTGTCACTGACTCACTTTGCATCATCAAATAACTAAGGTACTTCTAAAAGTCGTAGAATCATGAAATTTCACAAGTAAGTGGGGTTTGTTGCACAATTAACCAGAAAAATCTGAAAACATAGAATTTCCGCCTCTAAACCCTTAAAACAGGGGGTGTTGATTTGGCCGTAAACAGTTCCTTCACATTCAATTGCGCCAATGTTGGTCGCCAATACCCGATTACAGAGTTTTGAAGGGGTCACGTAATTTCAAGCAGAATAAAACTTTATATATATGCTTTTCCAAAGATGTATGTTAAATAGAAAAAAATGAATATACCTAAAAATTTTAATCAGTATAGGTTATGATATATTTACGATATTAAAACAATAAAACATTTAACAAAATATAACCGCAATTCGGTATGTTTCCGATATAGTAGCCTTGGCGAAATACAGAAAATGGCCTTGACGAGAAAAGAAATTTGATAACGTATTTTCTGGCAACCTATTCACTGTGTCATATACACAAGCAATTTTTTCCATATGTATACAATTTATTTAATGTAAGGAACCCGTTTATTTATTTTTATATACCAACATAAATAATTTGTATATAAAAAATATTTTATACATGTATAAATAAAATGTCTATATGTATATAAATAGTACATATATAAATAACATAAAAGTTCATCAGGTTTGTTTTCATAGTTGTTTATATCATTTGGCAACATATCTCAGTTTCTGAAGTCCGAATTGCGCCAAGATTTTTAAAAAACGCCAAGGTCCCTATAGTGGAGAAATATCCTAATTCTCATATGAAAGTTTAAAAATCTGCTTTTAATTAAATAAAATGTGTAACTAATAAAGCTGTCTTTAACGATGTGCGGCAGATGCGGTGTCCGAAGTCCGCTGCTAATGTTATTATATTGTATTATTAGCCTACTTACTGTTAATTTATTGTTAATTTTAAATCTGTAAAAGAAAGATTATAGTTATAGATCAGATATGTTGGTTGCCAAAACTCGATTACAGAAAATTAGCCTGAGTTATAAAGGTGTTACATGATTTCAAGCTGAATGAAATTTTATATACTTTTACAAAAATCTTAATAAGGCAAATATTTCAGTTTATCTGTCCATATTTCTATCTTTTACTTCCTTAAAACAAATTTTATTAACGACCGGGAGGCGTCTGCACAGATCATCACCTCATCGAATTGACGGCTGAAATTTTAGGACTAGTTAAAAATCGATTAGCGTATTAAAATGTAACTGGTCTGCCAAGTCCTATCTTTGTGGAAACCACCTACAGACCCGATTTTACAGGTTAATTGGTGGATTTTCTATTGTGTTTTCCTGCACCCATTCCTCCGTGTTTCCATATTTTTGGATGCAGGAAAATACAATAGTAAACCTATCAGTCACCCACTAAAATTAGGTCTTCAGGTTGTTTCTACCAAGATATGACTTAACAGACCAGTTGCATTTTAATGTACTAATCTAGTTTTAATTAATCCTAATATTTCAGCTGTAAACTCGATGAGGTGATGGTGTGTGCAGACGCCTCCCGGTCTATTATAAATGTCGGAATTCTAATCTCAATAGCACTCTGGTCAATCTAGCAATTATCCCTACTATTTATGGAACACTATTCCTTTAAGTGCGTTTTAGTAATGTTAAAGAACTTTATACATATGCATCATACATATTATACATATGCATATAATACGTAATACATTTGCATCATACATATTATAGATATGTGTATAATAAATAATACATATGCATCATTATGACGTCAGAACAAACAAAACATCTTTTGTCGCCAAATTTGAGAATTGACATGATATATTACCAAATTTGGTGACACTTCGCTAAATGTCGCCAAGCTTGGCGAGTATTTGACGTTTGTGGCTATTTTTCAATGAGTTATTTATTAATGCGATTCATATTTTTCCGCATATCATCTGAATAGTTAAATAATATAACGTACGAATATTTCCAGAGTGCCAGTAGTTTCGTCACTGCACAAAACCTCTGCTATTTTTAATATATTGTACTGTTATTATACTTACTGTGATTATGTTGTTAAGCTTTACTCTGCTGAAACTTCTGTATTATATAAATAGAATTTACGGAAACTATTAAAGCACCGAAACTGACAATTCTCCTTATGATTATTATAATTTTATAATATGTAACCTGTTAATCGATATGTACCGTTAGAAGCAATCTTCTATAATCCGGTTCCTCGCATTTTAGTTTTCCGGTTTTGAATAAAATTAGCTAAAAACTTAAAACCATGGCAAATTGGCTAGTTCTTCAACACGATTAGATGAGAAGAATGAAAGATTTTCAAATGGATCATAGCAGTGAGCCCGTAGACCTTCTATTCTTCCGTAATCGAGTCTATTGAAAAGGTTAGCATGAAACAAAAAGATATTAGCATCAATATGGTTGCAGATATTATCAATAGTATTATTAAATGCAGATATTATCAAAGGATTTAATAAGAATAATTTCATTTGTACCTAATCGTATCAGTTAAAATACAGTAATAAAATACAATTAGAAAAGATTACTTAATAGGATTAAAAATGTCCGCATTAGAGAACGAATCGTAACTAATAAGGAAACATGCATAAGTGATTTAAGAGATAATTGTCATGAAAGAATGAAATACATAACAACACAAAATATATGTTCTGCTTCCATGATCGTAAAGAGTTCTTGATTTCTCTATCAAAAGCTTCCGACTTTTCGAAAGAATGGGCAAGTAAATTAAATTATGAATAACAGTAACATGATGCAACGTTTAACATGCAATTAATAGAGTATATACTGCTTGCTAGAGGCGGCTAGTACTTTAATATAAAAAGAAATAAAGTATGAATTTATAAAGCTCAATCAAATAAATTTAGGTATTTTTATGCTAGCCGGGCGCGAGTGGCAAATCGCCAAATACTGTCCCTAACTCTATTGCTCATATTGCATTCATTTCATTTAAAAATATAAACTTTTCAGTCATCTCATTTAAAATAGATGCATTTCCCTCATTTTATTTAATAGAATATTTAACATAGAAATAAATAAATAAATAAATAAATAAATAACAAATAATAACATAAACCAAAATATTTTATTTGAAAATCAAAGCATTGTTTCTAATTTACACATGTGAAAAATGAAAACTTCTTTTGGCGAAAAAACTAAATGCTAATTAGGAGATTTGCTCCCGGCTAACATAAAAGTATTGAAATTTAAGTTTTTTTTTATATTAATATAGCTTAGAAAAAACTAGAAAAAACATACAAAAAGTAGTGATATCCCAACAAAAAGTTTTCGGTAAAAAAAAAAGCGCCAAGTTCTCCTTAATGTTTCGGCCAGAAAAAGTAGTGATATCTGAAGTTCGCACAGGGGCACAAGTTAAAAGCCAAACATCCCAAATCTTTCATTGAAAATGGCTTCCTGCGACTTGGCCGTTAATGCCTTCGAGAGGGTTTTTCAAATTTTAAAGTATGTACAAATGAGCTACATGACAACTACATTTTTTTATTATTTTAGGCATTTTGTAGCACAAAGTACAGAAATAAAATACACATTTAAAAAAGTAATTAAACCACTTCAGTCTATTTAAATGCTTAGAAGTTAAATGTAACAAAATACTTGTATTCAGAAGGTAATATCCCTAATTGCTAAAACATAATTAGTATCAGCTTTTAACTGTTTATAAATCGAATACCTCTTAATGTATGCAAACAAACTATAATAAATGTTCAAACGAAAAAAATCTCTTTCGTCAATGCACAAGATTTCAATATTATACAATAAAATATAATGTAACATATTGTGAGATTTGAAGAAAGTAAATTTTCTTTTATTTCTTGGGTTTTACGTTAATGACTTTAGCTTTAGACCGTACGAAATGGCAATTAAATTACATGTGGACTAAATGATCTGTAATCAAAGCTATTGTTTGTTGAAATTGATGGTATTTATCCGAAATCTTAAACTTATAATGTCTTTATGGGAATTTGCCTCTTTGCATACTAATATTAATTTTAATATTTAAATAATTCATAAATGCGAAATTTCCAATCATTAATTTTGAAATGCTGTAGAAGGCATTAACGGCCAAGTCGCAGGAAGCCATTTTCAATGAAAAATTTGGGATGTTTGGCTTTTAACTTGTGCCCTTGTGCGAACTTCAGATATCACTACTTTTTCTGGCCGAAACATTAAGGAGAACTTGGCGCTTTTTTTTTACCGAAAACTTTTTGTTGGGATATTATATTTCTTTATAAATTACTTTTAATGCAAAGTGCACTTTTAAAAGGTATGGTTTTCGCAGCTAGCATACCACGAAAACAAGAGGGCAAAAAACTTGGGAGGAGGGTTAAAAAATAACAAGAAAACAGCCTGAACTTAGTAGTCAAAAAGACGTCGGCAATATGTCCAAAATCTGTGCACAACATATCAGAATCAAACGATCCTCAGATCGTTTGCCGTGCGGCCAAAAAGTCTTTACTGCCGATCTCAGGAAATGAGGTCGACCGGGCGAAAAATAGTCAGATTAGGACATGCGGCGGAGGTTCGGCCAGGGATTATTTGCTGCTTGGGAAGTTACTTAAAAAACAAATCTTTACTTTGTATATCATGCGGGGTATCGTGTAAAAGCTTCCGTAACGCTGGACTCAAAAATACATTTCTTTTAATTTTAGGTATTATATTTTCAGAGATATAGTCGAAAATGTAGTGCAAAAATAAGTCCCCATGCTTTTACAAATGAATAACAAGTTTATATATTACACTCAAAAGCAAATAAAATAATAATAAAACGATAGGTTTCAACGTATCACCTATCACTTTAGCTGCATATGGGTGTAATATATAAGCTTGATTTGAGTGTGATATATAAGTTAATTTTGATACACTGCTCAAAACAATTAAAGGATATTGCAGTTTTAGGTGGATTTTGTATCTGGTAAACTGTTTAGCTGATTGATACATGGTCGACAGACATAGTAGGTTATATGAGAATAAATTACACATGTTTGGCAGGAAAAAATGCATTTTATTGCGCATTTGTGTACTAAAGGAAAAAAACACAATTTGTGCATATGAGAAAAAAAGAATAAGAAAAGGTGTTTTCTTCAAAGAAAATCATTTTCAGTAGGGGGTATGGTTTCCACGGGCGGCCAGCAACGTTGAACACATTTGAGGCATGGACTCAATGAGGCTATTAATGACGAGTTGGGGTATTCTGCGCCACACTTCCAGAAGAGCTCTTTCCGGTTCTTGGAGAGTTTGTGGGGGTTGTTGGCAGCCAGAAACTCGTCTTCCTAGAGCGTCCCAAACGTGCTCGATTGGATTCATGTCTGGAGAACACGCTGGCCATTCCATTCGAACGATTCCTTCCTCGAAAAGGAAATCCTCCACCAGGTTTGCACGATGTGGCCTGCAGTTATCGTCCATTAAAATGAAGTTATCTCCGATTGCTGCAGCGTAAGGGACTACAATAGGTCTGAGGATCTCATCCCTATATCGGCGACCAGTCAGAGCTCTATCTCGAATGATGTAGAGGTCAGTGCGCCCGTCAATGGAGATGCCACCATACACCAACACTCCTCCACCGCCAAATCTGACACTTTCGTGCACGAACGCAGGATTATTCCTACTGCCACGGTCCCTCCAGATGAAAATACGCCTATTATCCGGATGCACAGAAAAACGGGACTCGTCAGAAAACAGAATATTGCTCCATTCATTTCTCCTCCAGTTGACATGCTCGGT
Organism: Maratus speciosus; assembly: GCA_963932465.1. Classification (NCBI taxonomy): domain Eukaryota; kingdom Metazoa; phylum Arthropoda; class Arachnida; order Araneae; family Salticidae; genus Maratus; species Maratus speciosus. Next base: position 531,659,485 of record OZ010789.1, on the reverse strand, counting down.
TGCCCACTCCCTGCGGTCGCGACGATGCCTTGATGTTAATCTAACACATACCATCGGTCGGCGAGCATACAGATCTACAGCATGGAGCCGGTTTCGGACAGTCTGAGTTGAAATCGTGGTGCCTGTAGCCGAGCGAAGGTGTTGTTGGAGAAGAGTAGCGTTCATGGTTCGGTGTCTCCGAGCTGTTAACGCTAAATACCGATCTTCATTCGACGTTGTTGCCCGTCTACGACCTTGCCCTGGTCTCCGGCCTGCACATCCACTCTCCAAAAAACGGTTCCAGATCCTGGAAATGACACTTTGTGACACTCCAATGGCTTGCGCTACTTCGGCTTGAGTTTGGCCCCCTTCTAACCTACCAACAATTCTCAAAGCTTCTGAATCTGTCAAATGACTTCGCTGAGACATCGTACTCATCGAAACAAAGCAATCACTGAATGCCGATCATCCTTGTCTTCATTCTCTTTTATCCAGTTGAAAGTCAAATTTCATTCGCTGCCGCTGAAGCGACTTTTTTGACGTTGAACTCAAAATTTGCATACTCCACAGTTTGAAAACCAGAAAAATTTGCATTTGTGATTCTCTTCTTCTATTTTCGGCAAAAAAAATTTCGTTTATATCTTTATTTTATATAAAACTTCAAATATCCTTTAATTGTTTTGAGCAGTGTATATGAACTTTGTCAAAGCGGGCAGCCATTGCAGGTACATATGAACCAATACTGGTAAACGAAGTAGGGAGAAAAAATAACATTCTTTTTGTGTGATGTTTAAAAAAATATAATTTTTTTAGTTACCACTTTGATTTTTATTAAAGAATACTACTTAAGTAAACTTAGCGTGGGATAATTTTATTAAGGAACATACTTTTTGTCTAAAGAAATACATTAGAGCCTCGGTTATCGGGCGTAATTGGAACCGAGCCTACGTCGGATAATCGAAATTTCTGGATAATTGAGAATTTATCAATAATAATATGTAATATCGTCATCGAACTGCTATTATGACTGCTTAATCTGCTAAATAAATATCTAAATTCAAATTATACATGAAAATAAATTTATCTTGAAACAAAAACTAGCAATGATTTAAATAGAAGCTTCATCTGGCGTAAATAGGTCATTATTTGCCGTGCAGCTCTGTCGCAAAGTTTTCTTAAAAACAATACTTCAGAGGAATCACTCTGTTCTTGTTGATCTATGGAGTATGTAGGACTTCTGCGATAATTTCCTCATCATTAAGCTACTGGAAGGCCGCATCTTCCACTTAACAATTCAACCAATCTGTGATTTCTTTGATTCCACACTCCCACAGTTTTCAAAACCTGGCATCGTGATAAAAAGGTTTGAAATTTCAGTAGTATCCTCTATCGCAATATCTGTAAACATTTTCATTTGCGGTCGAAGGGAAGAGTACACTTATATCGAGATCGCAGCTTGCTAGAGCTCAAGATAATTTCAAAGGAGTTCTAAGAAAGGGAGGAAAATATTTTTCTGTACTCGTAGTTCGGGAACGACCGCTTGCATACACAGGGGATAATAATAAAAAAAAAAGGTCAGAGGATTGGCGTCGGTTTATGGAGAGTTCCGGTAAATCGAGATTTAAATGTAATTATACTAAAAATAGTTTGAAAATAGAAATTCTAAACATACTCCAGTTTCTAAGCAAACGCTGCATTGGGTAAGCCCGAGAGCAAAAAAGAGGCTATTTTGAGAACTTGAGAATATGGAAAATGCAATCGAACGATTAACAAGTAAAAATTAAAATTAAAAGATCAAAAAACCCGACTGCGTAAAAAGCGAACTAATTAATTATTTCTCATCAATGTGAAACTATTTTTTATATTACATACCTATTTTTTTATTCATTTGTATTGATGACATTTAAGTTGTGATTAATTGTTGGTTCCTATCTATAAACACTGATTTGATGAGGCCTATAGATGTCTATGAAGGTTAGAGTTGCAGTAAAGCTAAGAGATCCTACCTACACAACTTCCAGGCTGTGTAATATTTAAACGGAGCTTCTGACTGTAAAATAGTCAATGAAACATCGTCTTCATTTTGAAAGACCTATCCCACTCAATAGGGTGCGTAAAAAATTATTCTCGTCTCTACCGCCATTTTGCATTTTACGGCCGCCATTTTGAATTTATAAAAACAAAACGTAGCCTATAACCATCGGACGGTTAAGACAAATCGATAGAGACTTCATTCATTAAAATTCATCCAGCCGTTGAGATATTTCGAGGGTATAAAGAAATCCACATACCCAGATACGCGTGAAACTCATAACCCTTCTTGGCAGTCGGGTAAACATTTTGAACAGCATGAAGACATTTAGCCAGATTATGATGAAAAAACATTTTGCACGCTAATGATTGATGCCATCTGGTAGAATTTGAAGTTTCATATAAAAAATATAGCCTAAATGCTATTGCAAAGTTTGCAAATGCAAACATGCTTAAGTGTTTCGAAGTGTTCATGCGAAGTGTTCATGCTTAACTGTTAAGTGTTATAGAATTTTGAAAGATGTTGGTTATTTTAAACGGGTTTCCAAAAATGAACTAAACAATAGAACGTTTGAGGATGACGGTATTCAATACTTTTATTACCACTAAATTTCTTCGTTCAGTACTATTAAAAATTCGCGAATTATCTTTAAAAACTCTTTCTAAAGTATATTCAACCAGTATTGTAGACAAGCAAATTTTTGTTGTAGATTTACTGGACAATATGTCCCCTTATCTATTGGAATATTGTTTTTATTAGTGTGAAAAAATGTTTACAAGGATGTATTTCAGGAAATAATGTAACAAATATAAGATTATATTTTTTGTAAATTAGAGATTCTTAAACAAAATAATGTAAGCTTTGTTTAAACAACTGTTTTTCTGACAAAGTTTTATTATTTATATGTTTATCAAACTATACCTTATCCACGGCTCCCAGTCCATCTGTCTTTCGAACGCCACTATTTCAAAACAAAAATATTCTTTTTAGATTTCTATGACAAATTTTGTAGTAACGTATACAGAAAGAAATTTATTTTTCAGAATTACTAGTATTTAAAAAAAGGATCAATGGTATTTCATTTACTATACGCATCTTTATAATATTTCTACGATTTTACTATTTTTTATCATATGAGTATCATGGCTTATTTTTGTAATATAAATCTATCTATCTATATACCTTTATATATATTTATGTGTGTCCATACTTTAAATGAACATTAAGTGTCGCAATTATAATGTGCCAAAATATTAATTTGACAATTTTTGTTATGTATTAGAATAAAAATACCAATAATCGAAGTAGCACGATAAGTTTTTTTTAAATCATGCACAGATGTGAAATATATTTGACCTTTTATTTCCTTAAATTGTAGTAATTATCGTTTTCTTTATCTCAAATGAAAAATCTGCTTTATTTTGAAAATTAATTAGCAATATTAAAAAAAATATCCTATTTTTGTACATCTATTTATGCTTTTGTGCAATTATAGAATGATTTTAGTTGAAAAAGTAAAACTAATTTAGATAATGAGATTTATATTCATTTTATTTCTAGCAAAATGAACAATTTCCCCAGATGTTTTCTATTTTAAGCAATATTAATAGTTTAATACATGTGTACCTATTGAAAATCATTTAAATTTTAGAAAATATTTTTTAAGAGGATTTCTGAATCTTTTTTGTAATTTTTGTATTGTCAAAAATCATGAACTAATTAGGGATTTAGAAAAAGTTACAACAATAATAATAAAAAAACTAGTAACAATCATTTTTTGAACTGAATGTATAACATAGCGGTAATTTTTAGGTAGATTTCGTAAGATATACTACCTACTGCAGTCGTTACTATGGTGCGACTTTTTAAAAATTCCTTCATAACTTTACATTACATGAGCCCAAGAACTCAAAACCACCCCCACCTAAAAATTATATATATATATGTATGTACTAAATTTTGTCCGCACGATAAAAGCACGATATATTTACGCGAGTTCGAGCACGGAAAGATGGCAGAAAGATGGCAACAAAGGTTATCAGTTTAGCCTCCAATTTTAATCCGAAATTTTAAATTCATACCGTAAATTTTGACAGAAGAATGCAGTAAAACCTCCCTAAAGCGACCACGTTCCGTTCCAATAAAACTTGATTGCTTCGAGAGGTGGTCTTTTAATGGAGGTCATGTTTAAATCTAGATTTTAATTGTTGACAAAAGGTAACAATTAATGTTACTAAAATTTATTTTTCACATTAGGAAAAAATATGAAAATGTAAGTATCAAATCAAAAGTTAATTACATAAGTTAATTATTGCAGATTTTAAAAAATGAATACATTGACGTTTGCTTTGATTTTACGGTTTTACCTTTTGTAACTTTTATTTCCAAGTCCTTTCGAAATTCAGTACATAAATGCAAATTTTTTTGGACGGGAACAAATAATGACGATTTCGTTGATTTATCTATTTCTTTAAGAGTTTCTTGACAGAACAGGACAGGGGAGTTTATTGACCGTCATTCTTAATTTGTCATCAGAGTTAAATTCATTGCCTAAAAAGGCACAAAGGGGTTTAAACACTTAAAAATTAATGGAATAAAGAAAATCTAAACTTAGTTCAGAAGTTTGATGAATAATGCGCTCTCCGGAATAACTTTCCTAATAAAACCTTCTTCAAGGGACCAGGAAAAAAGGGAATTTGTTTCATTTTCTGGTCGCTCATGGATGTGGTTCAACTGGGATGATCTCTGAATGGAGGTGAAATTAGTATTGAGCCTATGGGAATAAATTTCGTTCCATGACAAAATGATTGTTCAGGAAGGTGGTCGCACAGGGAGGTTTCACTGTATTTACTTTATGTGATCGCTAAAAGTCTCTCTTATTAAATAAAGCATAAAATACCATTCTTTATTTCTGGTATGAACTCGAAATTTCTTAATAAAGATGGAGGCCAAACGGGTAACCCTGGACGGCAGACATACGGCAGACATACGGAAGACAGCCGGCAGGTATGTGGCAGACAGACAAACCTAAATCATAAACACTGTTCAAGTATGTTGAAAAGTTTTAAAAAGAAGCTTAGATGTTATCTTCATATAAGAATTCCACTAAACTTTAAAACTTTTAATACGAATACCCTATTTTGACATCATCTTTTAACTTTTAGGAAAATTTCACCACAAGATACGAAACGGGAACTCATTCGGTGAAGTAGTTTCGGATTTGTGCCAATGTAAAGTTTCGAATTCCTAATGTTAAATCCATTTTTAAAAGTTTCAAAACAATCTGCAATGTGTGTACACTGTAAACAACAACAACAACAAAAAAAAACGACATTTTTACAGTATCTCGCGCACAAACTTGATCACAGTGAATGTGCTGTATCTTTCTTTGCTTTCCTGACTATATAAATATGGAAAATACAGTAGTTGCGTAAAATTAACAGCACAACAGTGAATGTGCTGTATCTTTCTTTGGTTTTCTGACTATATAAACATGGAAAATACAGTAGTTGCGTAAAATTAACAGCACAACAGTGAATGTGCTGTATCTTTCTTTGGTTTCCTGACTATATAAACATGGAAAATACAGTAGTTGCGTAAAATTAACAGCACAACAGTGAATGTGCTGTATCTTTCTTTGGTTTCCTGACTATATAAATATGGAAAATACAGTAGTTGCGTAAAATTAACAGCACAACAGTGAATGTGCTGTATCTTTCTTTGGTTTTCTGACTATATAAACATGGAAAATACAGTAGTTGCGTAAAATTAACAGCACAACAGTGAATGTGCTGTATCTTTCTTTGGTTTCCTGACTATATAAACATGGAAAATACAGTAGTTGCGTAAAATTAACAGCACAACAGTGAATGTGCTGTATCTTTCTTTGGTTTCCTGACTATATAAACATGGAAAATACAGTAGTTGCGTAAAATTAACAGCACATTTTGCTGTTACTTTTACGCAACTACTGTATTTTTCATGGTTATATAGTCAGGAAACCAAAGAAAGATACAGCACATTCACTGTGATCGAGTTTGTTCTGTCAAATTTACATTGGTTTTTTTACAGTGTATTTTTTTAAGCAGAACTCCAAAATTTACTTCGCAGAATAAGCTGAAATTTTTGATTCGAATATTCGAAGGTTTTAGAAATATATTTATGTTAAAATGTTTATAGATTAATATACTTATTCTTTTCGAATATTAATTTCTTAGCGTTTAAATTATAAAATTAATAATTGAAATATATATATTATAACCCATAAATATTTTAACAAAAATCGATGCCTAAAGGTTTCAAATATGCCAATCTTAAACTTTAGCTTATTCTGACAAATACACCAACTTTCGTTTATCGAAGTCTCATCGTTACACTCATTCGTTCAACAGAAATCAACTAAAATTCGTGAAATTTGTATAATAAAATACACATGCTTAAAATTCAAAATACGCAAAAAATGGAAATATTGAAAAAAAAATGTATTTTAATTCGGGCTGTAACTTTTTTTATTGAATGAAGATATATGAGAAAAATTTTATTAGTATTTTAAAAAAAGTCTGTGCAATACTAATTTGTTCAGGTTTCTTATAAAAAATACTATGTTGTAAAAAATTATATTGTTCATAAAAATTTTCGCATTTTTGTAAGTACCCGAACAATTCATATGTAATATTCTCGTGAAACTGGAATCCCCTTCTTATTGCATCGATCGCTTTTATCATTCCTTCTTTTGAATGGAAATGATTAAATAAATAAAAAAATTAATTTTCATACAATCCGCTGAAATAAATTCATACGTCTATCGCAACAGCAACCTTTCCGTTTGAATGTTATGTACGGAAGAAAGTGGAATAAACTTCGTTATATAGAATATATTTTCGTAATATGGAGTTTGCGTGGTGTTTGCATGGTGTTCAAAGTTACGGTTGAGCAGAAAATTTCGTTAAGTAGAAAATTTCGTTAAATAGGGACTTTGTTAAAGGGACTTTTGATTGTAGTTATAAGTAATACTTAAAAAAATTACATACATTGCAATCTGCTTTGAAATTTTTAAAATGAACTTAACATTAGGAGTTCAAAGCTTTAAAACAGCCTAATTAATAAACTTATTCACCAAATAACTTCCCGTTTAATATACAAGATTTAGTCAAGAATGCAAATATGATGTCAAAATTAGATGCCTAATTAATAAACTTCTTCACCGAATGACTTCCCGTTTGATACACAAGGTTAAAGTTTAGTCAAGAATGCAAATATCATGTCAAAATTAGCCGCCAAATTAATAAACTTTTTCACCGAATGACTTCCCGTTTGATACACAAGGTTAAAGTTTAGTCAAGAATGCAAATATCATGTCAAAATTAGACGCTTAATTAATACACTTCTTCACCGAATGACTTCCCGTTTAATACACAAGGTTAAAGTTTAGTCAAGAATGCAAATATGATGTCAAAATTAGACGCCTAATTAATAAACTTCTTCACCGAATGACTTCCCGTTTGATACACAAGGTTAAAGTTTAGTCAAGAATGCAAATATGATGTCAAAATTAGACGCCTAATTAATAAACTTCTTCACCGAATGACTTCCCTTTTGATACACAAGGTTAAAGTTTAGTCAAGAATGCAAATATAATGTCAAAATTAGACGCCTAATTAATAAACTTCTTCACCGAACGACTTCCCGTTTGATACACAAGGTTAAAATTTAGTTAAGAATTGCAAATATGATGTAAAAATTAGTCGCCTAATTAATAAACTTCTTCACCGAATGACTTTTCGTTTGATACACAAGGTTAAAATAATTTAATCAAGAATGAAATATGATGTCAAAATTAGTTGTTAGTATAAAAAACTGTAAAGTTTGTTACAATTTTTATACGTAGGCGATCTGCTAAGCAAAAGTTGAGCATAAAATTAATTAGTAGACGTTATTACTAATTAAATTGTACCCATCACATTTTTATTTGAGGATTTTTTTCAAAAAAGTAACAAAAATTTATTTCAAGAAACTTCAACTATGCGAATTTAAAATTCGTATATGGGCTTAGTGTAAACAAAGTGAAGCCGATTGTGTAATCTAATTAATAATATAATTAGATTACTAACTGTTAAGATCTTTTATCGGTATAGAACCTATACAATTCATCAAAGTGAATAACTTTCGTTCTTTCTATAATTTCAGATGGAACACGATTTTCATCTTACCACTAAGTGGTGACAAGGCCAGTGAAAAAAAAAAGAATGTCACGAGATAAATAAGGACGGATCCTTAGAAAGAAAATACTCTTGTTTACGATTAACTAGAAAGAAGTATTTTGAACATCTTCTGGTAGTCATGTAAATAGAAATTTCATTATATGCAAGAGCAAAGTTTTGTAAAACATAAAATTGTGTCACCGAGATTTATTTAACCATCTAGCGCCTGTAATAGAACAGAAAATAAGAAATTTATTAAACTATTTTTCTAAAAAGAGTTTTCATACCTTCAACATCTTTGCTTTCATTTGGAAGGACCAAAACCTTCTTCAAAGGTGTACGTATAAATATTATTTTAATTATAAAAGAATTGCTTTTATGAACTGTCGTAATAGTTCGATTATAAATTTTCTGAATGATATTACCTGGATCAACTATGATTAAATATCAAATGTCAACCATGGCAAATTTAATTAAAAGACCGATTCTCAATCTATGCTAGAATTCCTCCGTTTTCCAGTCGTTTGATTCCTATAGTCTGCATTATTTCGACATATGCGATCGTATGGGTAATACAACGCATGTAGGAATGTATTTATCATCTAAGAACGGGATTGAAATGCAGTGTAGATATAACAGGTGAAATTAAATTTCAAGCTTATTAACTAATGAATTTTAAAATGCTTGATATAAATACCTTTATTTAATGCATAATGTATCAATAGCTTAGCAGAATAAATGAATACATTTTCTAAACGTATATAAGATATCTTAATGTAAAATTTAACGAATAATCCAAATAACATGACAAAATTAGGTGTCAGCCATCTGGGTCCCTTATATCACCACCTGACTCTCATTTTTTAACCAAAAACTCGTTCAAATTGATTGGACACGTGTTTTACAACTGTCCGACATTTCAATGGGTTCCCTAGTTCCATAGGGAGGGAACTTTAGACGCACCTTATGATGTTACACTATTTTAAACATGCTGAAATTTATAAATATGAGGTGTATTGCATGGAGTTAACTTAAGAATAGGATATGCTTAGAATTTATTGTTCATTTGTAGGGACACATAAAAGAAGTTGGCTACAGAGGAAATTGAACTATTGAAGCCCATGAACAATAACTGCTGGAAGTGCTTTTTCAGATGTGCTACGCGTTTTTAACCTGAACTAAATTTTTAAAATATTACTTGGTGTGCATAAATTCTATGGATCATATACAGGGCTGCACAAAAGTTCTCAAGCACATTTCTGTTTATTCATGGAAATTGCTAAATACAGAATTTCAACTGTTGTATTCGTTTAGCAGAACTAACTTTTAACATACAATGAAATATGCATACAAATATATAGATCATATACAGGACTGCACATTAAAAGGCCAAAAAAAAAAAAAAAAGATATTTTTCAGATTATTGAATGTAATAGTAGAAATTAGGTTTTCATATGCGTTATGAGTTTTTAAATTTTTTTATTTAGACACTACGTTTCACCTTAATAAATTGTGAAGTTTTGTTACTATATTCTGAATGTGGTGGAAAGTGTTACATAATCTATGCTGGGCACATGATTTTTACTTCTTGTTTGTATACTTATAGAGAGTTTCTGAAAAAAAAAAAAACAGGTACAAACTTTGAAGGGAGGTAGAATACACAAACAAAAACAATTTTTGTGTAGGAAGCTAGGTTCGCAATCTTTTTATTTAGTCAAAGATCTAGGGTGTCTTACTTCAATTTGATCTCGCATTTTTGTTCGCAATTTAAAAATTAATAAAGATATTTTTAAAAATTGCAGCAGGCTTACCGTTGTTTGTCCTGAATGTAACGATAATGAAAAAGGGGGTAGAAGTGGCTGTTATTTCTATTCAAAAAGTGCGAAAATTGATGCGCAAAAGTAGTGGGTTGTAGATCACATTACACGTTTTGATAAAACTCTATGTTAAAAATTTTGTGCTTGGTTAAACTAACTTTGTTGCTGCAGTAGCTAAAATTATCAGATGGCAAAACCTCGTTCAAACATTTGGAGAGTCTCTTGAAATTTAAGTCCAAATGTTGAATGAGATTTCACCATCTTACAGTTGTAGCTATAGGGAACCAAAATCTGGTTCAAACCAGTACAAAGTTTTTAACAGTATATATTAAACTCCGTTTAAGGAGGAATCAATTGGGACCAAGAAACATTTACGTCATAGACAGTAGTTAGTTTCAGATAGAGTTAATTTGTGAGATTTTAAAATAATTCCAAATTACGCAGTCTGCCTTTTCAGAGTTTACACTCCACTATGCTCCACTATGTTATTGCAGCTCTTGTCGTAATGTCATCGCGTTTCACAGAAAGCAATGTAAGTCTGTTAAAAATTTTGTTAAAATACCTTCTATTCTGCAACAGCTACGAGTATTAAAAAGAATCGTGATTAGAATTGGAATGAGACTTTCTGTAGGAAAAAAATTCCTAAATTGGAAAAACCCTAAGGAGAAAATGCTTCTATTAATACAAATATTTTCTCATGACCTTTATTTTTTACAAACTAACTTTGCGAAGCATACAAAATACAATAGTGCCTTTTAAAACGTGACAAATAAAGTCACACCGTCATAATAACAATCTTTATAAAATGCTGCACTGTGTCAATATCTACAGTGCTGTCCTAAAATGACAAACTCATAAGTTGCTATTAATTTTACTTGTATGTATCTCAAATAAATGTTTTGCACACAAAGAAACACAGGAACATTCGCTATGTGCCTACTTTGAACAATTAACGCATTTTATGCACTTCTCCTTCAGTTTTGAATTATTGAATAAATCATTAGAATAAACACAGGCTTCATCATCATCATCGGCAGAAAGATCTACGTCTTTGTCGTCAGCATTGGATGTAGCAAAGCGAATTTACCTTCTTAGCCTGTAGTGCTGCGCATCTTGACTGTGAATTATGTTCCTTATCAGCTTTTGCCTGAGCTTCTGCAATATTAGGACTGCTAGTCAGAACTTTTGCATCTTCATGCTTCCTATTTTTAGAGGATGATCTAACATGAGGTGAACAAGGAAGTAAAGATACATAAAGTGGTCTGATAAGTGAAGATGATGTCTGTTGAAAAGATACACACGTCTTCGGAGTATCGAAAACATGCTGTCGGCAAAGCAATTAGAGGAGGAGACATTGAAACTGCGAAAATTGACGGATTAGGTCTAGATTGGCTGTTATATGGAGAATATGTACTGGTGTCGGTGCTTTCCATATTTTTCAGTAGACTTTCTGTGACAACGGAAGCACAAATAACATGATCGTTAAAGATGCTTGGGTTCACGAAATTGATTACGTTTTTTAAAAAGAGGAATGCCATTTTACCTGCAATTTCCATATTGTATATATAGAGGCAATATTCGAAAACACATGCATTTATAATTTTTTGCATATACGGAAAATAATGTAAAAATAAATAAGTACTCACCTTGTACTTCATATATGTAATCGTTGAAATGAAACAGGCGTGAATCAGCAACAAAATATAGTCTCAAGAAATTTCTGACGAATGTGTAAACAGTTGCTTTGTAAAAAATGAAAAATAAAAACTTGAAACCTTCGTCATTAAATGTTTATCGTTGCTGATCGATTCCACAACATAACCGCGTATTGTTAAGTGTTTGTCTCTGGCGACAATATTAAGAAACATAAGGTATGTCATTTTACTTAAGTATGTCATTTTTAAATAGTTTCCCTTATTTTTCATTGACTAAATGGATTGCGACCGGAGTTTTCCGTAAAAAATTGTTTGTTGCAGAGTACTCTAACTCCTTTTAAAGTTTGTATCTATATTTTTGGATCACTCTGTATTTCTCAATTATTACTAACATAGAAAAAATATTGAAGAAAATAAAGAGAAATCGATGAAAGTTTAAAAATATGAATTAGAACTCAATAAATCCGCTTTCCTAAAGTAATTACAAACCTATTTGTAATAGAGATACTTATGCTGTTATTAAAAAAAAAAAAAAAATATTTCCGATGGAAAACTCTTCCATGACGATATTAATTATTGCGTGCCGATTCAACTTAAGATGATTGCTTCAAAAATACAACAGAGGGTGCGTGTGATTAATAATCATCAATTTATAAATAAAAAGCTTTTTTTTTAGTATACGCATCCAGATAGAGTTAGGAGGCATGATTGATAGACGTATTAATGCTGGCGAAACTTTATTAATAAAATAAAGTGCAAGCGTGATTAGATAATACATATAAATATGAAGACCTGAATTTCAAAATTCGCCTTATCCAGAAAATCGAATTGGAGAAATTGCGAAAAACTTTTGACTCCATCCATTTGTTTTCATTGTAAACCAAGATTTTACAATTGCAGAAATACATGATAAAACTAGCTTTATACAGGTTATTGTGATTTTTCACTGCAGGTTTACCAATAAGATAAGATTGATAAATAAAACACGATTTTTTAAATTTTGGATAAGACGAGTTTTGAAACCCACATCCTCATATATATACCGGGTGTCCTAAAAAGGACTGACTGATTTTAAAATTCAATAACTTGCAAACGGTGAAAGATATTTAAAAAATTCTTGCAGGAGAGTTATGCATAAGGTAAAAGTTTTCTTTACAGTGATTTTTGATTTTAGTTCAATTTACAAACAATAGATGGCGCTGCGATCAATAGTCGCTAAATTCAGGCTCGATTTTTGGTACTTCGGGACTCACTCAATACATTTTAATCTCCTTTTTCCTCATGGGGAAGAGAAAGACCAGAAAATCGAGCCTGTATTTAGCGCCTATTGCTTACAGCGCCATCTATTGTTTGTAATTCGAACTAAAATTGAAAATCACTGTAAAAAAACTTTTGACCTTATGCATAACTCTCCTGCAAGAATTTTTTAAATATTTGTCACCGTTTGCAAGTTATTGAATTTTAAAATCAATCAGTCCTTTTTAGGACACCCGGTATATAAATGGTACTGGGTGGTACAAGTTTGTATATGAGATGAAGGGGGGGGGGGAGGATTAGCTTTACTTGAGATTATGACGAGATTAGCAATAGGTTTTCGGTAAATAGTGGTTTGTATTTTCTTTTCTTTGTATGCTGGTTTTACATCTAAGTATGCTGGGTATCAATTTCTTTCTTCTTCTATTGTAAATTGAATATTCTGATCTTGTAAATTTATTCTGTTTAGTAAAGCTGTAAAATTTATTTTATTCCTTGTTACTATAAAGATATGTTGACGATATATTTAAATATCCCTATTATGTAATTTTTGGCACACAGCAAAAACAATCTGATATCTTATAAAAACAAATATTCAATCCATCCGAAGCCCAATAAATGATGAGTTATCCCAACTGTTCCAATGAAAAATGTATGAAGTAGTTCGTCATCCCTGCGGAATCTGTTTGTAGTCATGCACTCTGTCAGCAGTGGCGTAGCCAAGGGGGGGGGGGTGTCCAGGGGGTCCGGACCCCCCCCCCCCCCGAAAGTTGACCTGTTTTACTGAATCATGGATACAAATACAACAGTCAAAACTGCTAAGACATAATCACAAAGGGTCTATAAAAAATTCCGCTTTAAAGAGGTATTCGTCTTAGAAGGTATAATTCGAAGGTATGTCTTTTTTCGGGGCTATGAACTTTTCCGTTTTAGGCAGGTTTCCGTTATAAACACTTTCACAGTATCCCTTAACACTGCTAAAACATACTCACTTCCCAAACTTTTTTCTTTCACGTACCCCTTTCTTAGGTTTTTCATTTTGGAGTACTCCCATTTCTCATAAACACGACCCCCTTCCCCCCCCCCCTCCACTCAAGGAGATAACGTAAACATGCTTTTTTTTATTAGTAATCTTCTTATCACAACCATATAATAAATCGATGCAAATTACATTGATATTACTAACATTTTTTTGACTTCCGCCATTACCGATATTATTTTCACATACCCCCAGCAGACCCGCCAAGAACCCCCAGGGGTACGCTACCCAAGGTTGGAAACCGCTGCTAGAACACCATCTCTGAAGAGCATAAATCTATTACAGGAAAATCTGTGAAGATGACCTATCTCAAAGGAAAACAATTCAAGGTTCGACGAAAACAACACACTATATATGTGCTTGCTAACGTTTGAAACCTATCTGAAATGAAACTTGTTCCAATTGTGAATCCTTCTTGGCAGGTTTTCTCTAAACATGGAATCCTCTCATAAACAAAAACATTTTAATGTTCCGAGACGGAAGGAGAATGATGCAAGTATACCTGCAATTCCGTTTACACAAATTTACTGTAACTATATTAAACGTAAAACTTCTTATCTTGGACTTCGATGGGGTTCTGTTGTCGACACTTATGGGCATGAACGAGTTCATACGAACGCAATAACGGTTGTGTTTCGTGACCCTTATCTTTGTTCACTTTATAACGGACAATATTAACAATTACTTTAAATCTGCTGCCTGCAATTAATAAAAGTAACTTTATTTCTGGACTGGTTATTTGTTACCACTTTCAAAATACACTGGCGAGAAAAATTAAAGGAACAACCATAAAAAGGTGCTTTATATTAATTCTATTAAGGGAACTTCCAGAAAGGTAACTCAATGTCAACGTTATCACGTAGTCCAATGGGATTAACATTCGCTACAGAAATATATGCAAACTTTTCAGCCTCACCCTATTCTTTCGGTTCACGTGTGAAAAGGGGCGCACGTGGGTAATTTGAAGTCTAATTTTAAGGATTGTACGTGTAATTAGGTAAAACTTTCGCTTCTAGTAGGTGGAATATGTCGTTCAGAAGACATTTGACCGATTTTGAGAAATTGCGTGCGATATTGAGAATGGAAGCAGAAGAGACACTCTTAGGGGTCTGTAAAGATTAAAAATTAGCCAAAAGTGTCATGTCAAGAATCTGGAAACGATTTAAAGACACTGGTATAATGACCACAGACAACCAGGTCAAGGTAGAAAACGCACCACAATAGGATCGCAGGACTGTAATTTGCCAACGATTGCTAAGAGAAATAGGTAATTGACGTCAGTTCAGACTGCAGGGAGTTTGCTGCAGCAACAAGAACTCGACTATCCTGGTTTACTGTGAGTGACAGTCTGCATGCAAGGAAACCCATGATTTGTGTTCCACTAACTCCGGTAGCGAAATGCGCCCGGTTAAAGTGGTGTAGAGATCATTGTCATTGGAGTACCACGGACTGGAGCCGAGTTCTCTTTACCGATGAATCCTGATTTTGTTGAGATAGTTACTACAGACGTGTTACCATATGGAGGGAGAAAATCACACGCAATAAGGCTGCAAACATCCCTGAATCACATCGATACAAAGGTCGTGGAATCAGGGTATAGACGGACATCATTTTGAATGGTCGCAGTGACCGACACATTTTTAACAGTGCAACTGTGAATGCTGAAATATACTGAGATGAGGTTCTTGATCCTTCTGTCAAGTTGTTTAAGGGTGCAATCAGAAGATTCGGAATTTTATGATTATTAATGTTCTAGAAGAGCGCTACCCAGTTCCACGGAACTCCTAAGTGTCCCTTCCAGAGCTGCATAAATACGACTCGTCCGAAACTTACTGCTGAACTTGGAGAATGCTCTAAAACTGTTTCGAACCATCTAAAATAAATTGGCTGAGAAGTACAAAAACAGAAACCACCATGAACCATATTTTACACATTCTAATACTTCCAAAAAAGTGCTAATCCATCACAAATAAACTTATTACAAAAATTTAACTTCCTTAATGACGAACAGATATCGGAAGCAACTATTAGATAGAATATGGTATCAAAAGTGGCGAGACATGAAACATGGAAACACAAAAGAATTATGGCTGAATAAGACAATTGAAACAAAACTGCTTTTTCCAGCATGGACTATATTTGATATGTGTGCTTCTTACATTACTAATTTCTGTAGCTGAAAATCCAAGATCTTTTTCTTAAAGTTAAAACCTTCCCACATAGCATTTTTAGTTTGCAGAAAATTTGCAACAGTCTTGCTCTGAAAACCTGCAAAGTTGCAGTAAGCTCAGCATGACAAGACTGAAAGTTCATAACAAGACTGCAGCAAGATAATGCAAACACCGAAGTCACTACATTTTGAAATTGCAGCTAACTTGACCTGCAAGTTAAATTCATACTATAATAAATTTATTGCAAACTAACCGAAACAAGTAATAAAAAATACTGCAAACTTACTGCAAAGTAGTAATCTTTCCATGTCGCACTATAAGTTTAACTTCTTCGAAGGGGTCCATAGACCTGATCAAGTCTATTGATGCGAAAGCGCCGCCGTCAGCAGGCGCATGAATCGGTTTTATCACCATAAATAAGTTTAGATAATATTTGTACTTTTCATTTCGAGCATTTTTTGGTATTTAATAAGTATAGCGTTTAGAAAAAGCAGTGCCTACCGAATAAAATTTCTGCAATTTCTGCGCATGTGCTGATTGTCTATTCTCTCAACAGAGGGCTTTTTTTCTTTCGTCACTTTCGTGAATTAAAGACAGTCGTGTATCAGTTTCACAACAAACTACTCATGCAAGTGGGTGATGGTATACCTTGCGGGAGATTTGCTGCGAATTTCTCAATTCAAATTTGTCACGGCAAGATATTACAGAAAAAAATCAAACTTGCTGCTAATGTTCATGCTATCTGGGTTATCTCAAAAACTCCCATGGGGAGCCCGGCGCATCGCATGAACGGCTCATGCGATTGACATTTATGTGAAATCATTATCCAATATCTATTACTGCACAAGTTCTTAATACAGTGGCAAGAAACTAAACATGGAAATGGCTGTTTTAAACTTAACCACTTGATCCTAACTTTATTGTAGGCAAATGTTATGTAATATGAAACTTGATTTAACTCATTCGCTGCCAAAACTATAAAGTAAGAATTTTCAAATTTTTTGTTAAAATTCGTTTGCTACCCCAAATTTAGAACGGTAAATTTCGCTTTACTAATACAGCGAAATTTCTGCCAATAAAGGAGGCAATTTCTTTAATTCTAAAATATGACAAAATAATTAATAAATTAAAGCCACGAGTATACTCGTGGATGACAGCGAATGGGTTAATTAAATTTAACTCTTCAGTTGCGCTCAGCTTTTTGCATCATAGTGAATCTTTTTCATTGGTAAATATTAATGCAACTTCAATGTATTACTAGTTGCAGTTATAGAGATTGGCCTTACATTTTTTATACATGCTTTTTTTTAAATTAAGAAATTAAATAAGGATATACCTAAATTCTTAAAGTTACTCGAAATACTTCTATTATACATACACAGTCAAGACAAGATTGCAAGGGACTGGTAAAAAGCTCCATTTTAGACAGGCTTCCATAGAAAGAAATGTAATTAATTATGCTTCTAAGACACACTACCTCAATAAGATCTATTATTCGTTTCGCAGGGATTCTAAAACTCTTCCGTTTGAGACAGGATTCCGTTATAGAAAGATTCCGCTTTCACAGGTTTTATTATGTTTCACTAAAGAACGATGAAAATCCCCTTTCAGACAGGTTTTCAGCAAATTTAATTGTATCGCAGTTCATATTAAGACCATGTAACGCTTCCGTTAAAGACAGGATTCTGTTATAGACAATTACTATTTTGACAAGTTTTATTCTATTCATGTGACATAAAAAAAGTATATTTATATAAATACACAAAACTTGTAAAACTGGAACCTGCCTATAACGGAATTCTGTCTTAAACAGAAATTTTCCATAGTGCTACAGAAAAGAATACTATACAAATACATCTGGTAACACGAAAACTTGTGTAAAACGGAATTTTTCAGCAATATTTACGATTTCATATTGGCAGGTTTTACTATATATATAAAACCTGAAGGAAAATTTTTGGACACCCCCCAAAACGAAATTCTGGCTACGCCACTGTCTGTCAGGGAAGCTAAAACCGTTGATAAGTGTGGTTGTGTGGATTTAAGGGGTCTCAGGACTCTTAAAATTTGAAAAAATAAAAAAATAGACCATTTTTAACATTTAATATCTTAAAATGTATAAGATTTTGAAACACAATTTTTGGGTAAATGAAAGATATAAGTATTTCCTTTCTTTTCATATATTTTAAAAATTACAAAATGTAGAATTACTATTTATAGGGGGCTTCAAATTGTCAGGCAGTAAAGCAGAAAATGGGTATCACAGCTTACGCGCACGATTACAAAATAAATTTTGCAACTGGAATGAAAGATTCCAATAATTAACCTGAACCTAAATAAAGTTGTAGTATTTGAAGCATTTTTATAATTTTAATACAATGTTGCATTTAGCAAATACAAAATTCTGAAAATTTCAACAGTACGAATAATCACATGAAAAAAATATTTTTTCACAATAAAAAGGAAATTTTAGGCTCAGTTTATTTTATGCAGAAAAACATAAAACATCTACCTTACCGGTGTCCCTAATTCTTTGCGCACCAGTTTAAAAGTAAAGTTTTTCAAAGAAGAAAACTCAAACTTAATTTTCTCTAAATAAACAACCAAATTCTTGAAATGTCAGTCGTCTAAAATTAATTGTACTGAATAAAAGAAATAAATATAGTCGCACAATTAGATTTGCGTATGTAAAACATTTTTCCTCTTAAAATCAGAAGGCCCTATTGTTTTGCGCATGTGCATTTAAAGAACATTTTCGACAATTTCGATTGGCTGGTTGTTTCGAACTATGCAAATTATCCCATCCGGGACTGATGGCATGGGTTGTTTAAAAGAATAGCGGTTTCAAATCATTTCATAAGAAGAAAATGGGTGGTAAAAGTTTGACGGTAGAGCTGTGGAAAAAGATATGGAAAACCGAAATAATGTGTGTCTAATGAGGCAAATAGGCAGGGATTTGATGATTCCTGAATCAACAATGCGTTATGTTTTGAAAACTTTCGTTGCAACCGGATATATACAGCCAAGAAACAGTAAAGGTCGCCCATGAATAACAGCGGCCCGAGAAGATCGAATGTTGCGCCGAGTTGTAATGAACAGCAGACAAGGAACGATGACAGAAGACACATCCCTATGGCAAGACGGGCATAGGGAAACCAGTGACTTGTAAAATGGCTACAAAAATATTGCATTAAATGGTCTTCAAATCTTACAAAAGCAAACGTAAGCCAATGTTAACTCCTGCATAAAAAAAGAAACGTTTTCTGTGGGCTGTGGATCACTTAAAATGGACAGATCAGCAATGGCAAAGTGTTATATGGTCGGATGAATCCCTTTTTTCAGTTTTATATGGAAATATCGGTCGTCGGGTCATACGGCAAGCAAATGAAGCTTTAAACCCAAAATGCGTCAAACAAGAGTGCAAGTTTCAGACATATGTTCCAATTTAGGAATATTTTGATTATTCTGGTATCGGCAAAATGATGCCATATGATGGTACTATCAATGCACAACGTTATCGGGACATTAAAGCGAATAAGTTGTTGCCTTCAGTTCAACAACTTGGCCTTCAATCGGTCTACCTTTTTCAACAAGACTTGATCAAACCGCATACAGCTAGGACAACAAAAACCTGGCTTGAACAAAATGGAATTCCTGTGCTAGACTGGATTCCGAATTCACCGGACATCAATCCTATCGAGGATTTGTGGCGGTACTTAAAGAAGGAAGTTCGAAAAAGAAAACCACGTGACAATCAGCAGTTGAAAATAATTCTTCTGGAAGAATGGCAAAAAATTCCAATTTCTGAGTAAAAACGATTAATTACAACTATGCCGAGACAAGTGAGAGATGTTTACGTTGCCAAAAGAGGACCAACGAAGTGGTAAGACTTACTCATTTCGTCACATTCAAACATGCGCAAAACATTAGGGACATAAAAAAATTGCAAGGAAATGGATTTCATTGGCCACAAAATATGTGTCGTTTATTATTAGATGTTCAATTTCACTATGTAATACTAAAATGTATCATTTTTCATTAAAATAATTTACATAAAAATTTTTGAATTATTTTTAACTGTTATTGCCAAAAAAGCATCGACAAACTAATGCGCAAAATATTGGGGCCACGGGTAAGACATTTCGAAAATTTCCTCAAAAAATATTGAGAAGTTTTTGAGAAATCCTGCACATTATGCCCAAAAATGTCATTTTGAGTAAAAAGACTTGGAAGTTGCGGAAAAGCCGTTTCAGCTATTGAGCAAAATTGAGGGGTACAGTTCTAAAAGCCATAACTTCTGTTCTAATGGGAATTTGGCCCCACCAGTGGCTGAGAGGTTCTGCTCTCGAAGCTGGTAGACGGGAGGTGCTGGGTTCGATCCCAATTGCGCCCGTCGGCCTAACCGTTTCGGAGTTTTCGTGGTTTTCTTCGAAGCCGTGGATTCCCACGCGTAAATACGGGTTAGGTTCCCTTAGAAAGACCCCCACGGAGGGCACTCCCCCCACTAGGGCCCATATCCCACGTGTTGATAATTGGCCGTCATAAACACAAACCAAACCAAATCTAATGGGAATTTCTAGGAAACAATTATATCAAAATGTTCAGAAAAAAATGGGAGTTTAAAATATAAAATAATTAAAATTTCGAAAATTTTGAAGCTTTATATGAGTCATGAGACCACTTAATTATGTACATTTTCCTGTTCCGTAGGCTTTCGTAACTGTTCATATATCATTCAACTTGGTGACTTTGCAAATTTATAATTTCCGGCGATTTCCCAAAGTTACATAACACAACTGCGATACACGATAGAAAAAAACTGATTTCATTTTCAGATTGAACATTTGATAACAACTCAATTATTGCTGTTTTTGTGACGATTTTTTTTTTGAACTAGTGTTATGTTTAAGTCAGGTAAATGCGAATGTTAACAATCTTGGAAACAAAAATTATAATTATAATTTTTCACTTTAAACTACGATGTACATTCAAAATCAAACCTTTGTTTAAATTGCTTTCACAAACATAAGGTTCAGGTAATTGAAATTTATTGAAAAAAACTGAACATTATTTGGGAAATTTGTTTTATGTTACTTCATCCTGAAAGATATAGCCCTTTTTAACTGTCAACTCTATTGTTATTATTGCCTTATAGCGTTATTGCCTTATAACCATTTAAGACCCAACTCGCACGATCGTGCGCGTTAGACATTAATTTAAATTGCTTTTTCTGAGTCGTATGTAACAAAAACTCGAATCGAACGATCGCTCTGGTTTGCAAATAGAGTAAAGTATCATTTTTTATCAACAGGTAGCGGTTGCAACCCATATTTTACTTTCTACAGGCATGACTAGCTTTGTTTACTAATACATCGGGTCTTAAAGGGTTAATATATTGGCTTAATATTACCTTATAGCGTTAGAAAATTTCATGGATGATGGAAACATTCGTGGTCTGAAATTTTCGTATTTTTCGTCTATATGCAAGTTTTGTCTCGCATATGAAAGTATAAATTTGTTAGAGGGTACCATGACAATAACATGATGCATTATTATAAGGTTGCAAACATTGCGAATGTTTCCATCAGTAAAACCGATGCTAGGACGTGTAAGCTTCTTATTGGATCAGCTTCTCATCCTTCCATGAATTTTTTATACTAATCGTAGACATGGGTTTTGTTAAGACAGGTGTCTGTGGGTTAAGTTTTAAGTATCTTCAAAACGTTATTGGGTTTTACACATTCCCTTACAGGAGTTTTTTAATTTTTATGTTATGCATCAGATGCGTGTGCGTCCTTTCCAGTCATCCTAATGTTGACTGGACGATTAGAATCGGCCCGCCAATAAAGTGCTAGTTACCTGACGTTCATACCAACAATATCTACCCGTCTCAACCTACTGTAACAGTGCCAGTACGTGTTAGAAGGAAACTCTAGTTTATGTTTGATTGACCCTCAAATATAAATCGTTTAATTAGACTATAGATAAAAACATGTATAATGATCACTTATAAACAGATTAAGTAAAATAATGCTATAAAGTGATAAAATATCATTTATTAAGATTGACGATCGTTTCGTCGCACCAACGGCGACATTTTCAAAATCATTCACGATAGAAAATATTTTCACATAATTTAAAAATAATAAACATAGTAAACAATGTCACGAGACATGATACGTAATGAAAAACATTGCAAACATAAAATAAATTAAAATGAAATTAGTTATTTGTGAGGGTGGATTAATTTTCATATAATTTAACAAAATAATAACATGGTAAATAATGTCACGAGACAACATGCATAATGAAAAAAATTGCAAAACATAAAACAAAAATTAAAATTATCTTGGCTATTTGCGAGCGTGGATTAATTTTTACTATTGTTACTTAAATTACATAGCATCTCTTTCCAAATTTTAGGAAAATCTAGGGACACTGAATCATTGCAAACATTCTTGTTGCGTAAAAATATCTCTATTGATTCTCGGATTATGGATGGTAAATAAAATATTGGTGTGTAAATTAACTTGCCATTTGTAAAATCGATCCGTAAAGGTTCTTTGCTGCATAATCTGGCCATAGCTGTGGTTCTTCTGTTGTATTTGATGTCTGCTATATGTTCTTTGATTCTGGTTTTAAGTTTTCTACTTGTCATACCTATATAAAACTGCTTTGTTCCATCTTCTTTGGTGAAAGATATTTCGTATACTCCTGATAACTGGTTTGATTCTATTGGATCTATTTTCTTGCGTACTATATTTTTTAATTTCATAGAAGGTTTTGCGACTATGGAGATATTGAATTTATTGAGTTTATATTTCAAACGTTTGAAGGAAACAGGAAAATATTGTAAAGTGGATAACATGGAATTTTGTGGATTGGAATTTCTTTTCATTTTATTCTTCAAGCTCTTAATTAATTTTTTTATGGTGCTTTCTTTGTATCTATTGTTTCTTGCAATATCATAAATTCTATTTATTTCATTATTTAACTGCTCGGGGGTACAAACAGTGAAAGCTCTATGAATATTGTTCAAAAGCAGAAACTTTGTATGAAAAAGGTGCTTGAGCATTATGGGGGATAATGGATTGACTGGCTATGGCTTTTCTGTAAACAGTGCGTTCTTGGTGCGTCTTGATTAGTAATACATCTAAATAAGGTAGCGTACCATTTTGTTCTATTTCCAAAGTAAATTTAATTTTAGAATCAAGGCTATTAATCTGGTTTAAAAAGTTATTGAGCAAGGTATCTGTATGTTGCCATATGATGAAAATATCGTCTATGTATCTGATCCATGCATGGGGAGTATAATCCAATTTGTATATATCTATTTCAAGTGGTCGTAATATGAATTCAGCTAATAATCCTGATATAGGAGAACCCATTGGAGCTCCGTTATTTTGTTTGTATATTTTGTCGTCGAAAGTGAAGTAATTATTTTTAACTATTAGATTAAGAGCACTCTTTAGTGTAGTTTTCATATTACCATTAATATTCTCCATGTGGTCAATGCAATTATTTATATTTGTAACGGCTTTTTAGGTATCAATAGATGGATATAAAGAGACTATATCTAGACTGGCTATTAAATAATTCTGAGGTGAATTAATGTGTTTCAAATATTGAATGAACACATACATTGAATTAATTACATGATCAGAGCTGGGCAAAATATTTTTCAATAAAATTACAAAAGCTTTTTTCATAAAATATGTGGTGCTTGAGCATTTAATTACTATTGGCCTTATTGGCATATTTATTTTGTGGTCTTTGAGTCTGCCGAAAATTGCTGGGATTACTGCTAACTTATTAATTCTCATTAAAACTTTCATATTATCAGGCCAGCTCCCTATATTAACCAATTCATTAACTTTTTTGTTAATTATGCTAAGTGGATACTTCTTAACTTCTTGACAATCCATATTGTTAATACATTGTACCATTTTATTTTTATAGTCATCTGTATGTAATATGGCTAATTTATTAGATATATCCGTTTGGGTTACAATGATTTCTGGATCAAGTTTAAGCTTTTTCAAAATATTCAATTCATCTTTTGTTATCCTAGTGGGTTGCTTAATTAACTTCTTCAGTTCATGGTACATAACATTTCTTCTTTATGATCGTTATGAGTCGACTGCACATTATTTTCAAGTTCTGAAATGATAGATTTTAATACTAATACTAATTGATACTAATCTTAGTAGAGAATTTGAGCGTAAATGTTTAACATTGTGTATTAGAAAGAAGTATGCCTACATTAGCAAACTGCAACAGAGAACCTTAGATTTATATTATGAATTTGAAGCCTCTACTCCACAGTATATTTTTGATATTCTCATGCATAGCCTGGAAAAATATAGATACGGTAAAATCCGCTTGAAAGAAATGGTACAAACTCGCAAGATAGAAAACCTTTGTAAAGCACAAAAGTCCTATGTTAACCGTATATGCCAACAAGTGGAATTTCTGAACTTATCTAGCAGACCGTTAACGAAAGATGGAATAAAAGTACTTGAGCGATGGCCTAAATACATTTTTCCAACTAAGCCTAATTTAAAATCTATCATTCCAGAACATGAAAATATTGTGCAGTCGACTCATAACGATCATTATGTTTTGCAATATTTTTCATTATGCATGTTGTCTCGTGACATTATTTACCATGTTATTATTTTGTTAAATTATATGAAAATAAATCCACGCTCACAAAAACTAATTTAATTTTAATTTATTTATGTTTGTAATGTTTTTCATTATGCATCATGTCTCGTGACATTGCTTACTATGTTTATTACTTTTAAATTATGTGAAAATATTTTCTATCGTGAATGATTTTGAAAATGTCGCCGTTGGTGCGACGAAACGATCGTCAATCTTAATAAATGATATTTTATCACTTTATAGCATTATTTTACTTAATTAGAGTATAGATGTTATTCAATGTAACAATTATATAAATAAAATATAAATACTATTACTAAATTAATAAAAACATAGAAGCGTAATGACAATGATATTTATAAGGAACCTATTGTATGTTGAAATTATAATATATTTGTATACCGGGTGAGCCAAAAGTTCATTAAAACTTTAAAAGCTCGTAAAAAGGGAAGACATTATGATAAAGGAGTGCGGTTTGCAAGAAAGGGCTCACAAGGTAGTCGGATTTTTTTAGCAGCAAAAAAAAAAAAAAAAAAAAAAAAGAAAAAAAAAGTTAAAAAATCACATGTAGAGGGCACTGACAACCCGAAACACAATGATTTTTTTAATTAAGTTTTGTTTGGCTGCTAAACAAAATGCGAATACCTTGTGAGGCCTTTCTTGCAAACCGCACTCCTTTATCATAATGTCTTCCCATTTTTATGAGTTTTTAAAGTTTTAACGAACTTTTGGCTCACCCAGTATATATATATCTTTATATATATGTACACACTCATATAAATGTAAATTATGAGAAAAAACAAAGAATAAAAGCGTAATTTAAAATAAACTTACTAAACATACTTTATATTATAATAAACTCGTGAGACATTTCATTTTTATACTCTTGGGTATTAAAAGATCTTAATTAGAGAGTTTCATTTTGCAGGTAATTTTTTTTTCAGCCTCGACTATATTATTAACGAATATAAGTTTTGTGATTAAACGTGGAAGGAAATATTATGATTCTTTTGTTCAGAAGGACAAAAAAATCTGATTAAATATTTAGTGAGAATTTCATAAACCGCAACATGCTTGCGAACATGAAGTGTGGTGTGTCTGGTTTGGCTGCATAAAAACAATTTTCATTTACTTTTAAATGAGAAAAAATAGAACGTGTGATTAAATTTAAGGATTTTTTTAATATTTTAAATTAGAACTTTAAAAATTAATTTTGATTTGAATCAATAATATCTTGAGAGTAAAACTTCAGATGTTTAATTTTTAAATTATTATTATTTTTGAGTGAGAAGCCCAGTAGCGTAGTGGTCAGCACGCTTGTCTGCCACGCTATAGGTCGCGAGTTCTGCTCTCGACTGGGCAAGGTTCACTCAACTTTTCATTCCTTCGGGGTCGATAAAATGAGTACCAAGCTTGCTTGGGAACTAAACACCGAGGGTCTCGCGTTGGGCTGACCACTCGGCCGGGGCACATGCTGCATAGCACCTCGGGTCCCAGGATCAAGTAAACAGAGGTGGGCATTTTAGGCCCTGATCTTTCATGGATCGTTCAGCCACAGGTTTAGTTTTTTAAAATTATTTATGAGCTGTTGAATATATTAGTTAATATTTAGATTATGTATTTTGTACGTGTTTATGAATAAAACTGAAGCTTATCCAAAATTAGGACAATAAATAAATAAATGTTTTAGAATAAGTAAATAATATATAAAATATTACCTATGTTAAAAAATATGATTACATTAAAA
This sequence comes from Maratus speciosus, assembly GCA_963932465.1. Lineage (NCBI taxonomy): Eukaryota > Metazoa > Arthropoda > Arachnida > Araneae > Salticidae > Maratus > Maratus speciosus. Next base: position 531,632,924 of record OZ010789.1, on the reverse strand, counting down.
ATAAATAATATGTAATAATAATATTAATACATTAACAATAAATAATATATACTACTAATATTAATATATTATAACTAAATAATACATATGAATTACTAAGTGAAACCACTTAATTAAAAAAATAAATTCGATTAATAGCATAATTTTCATTATTGGTCATCACCATAAGTCAAATATTTTGTGGTTGAGAGCATAATTTAATTTAGTTAAATATTGTGATAGATAAACTTATTTATACCTTTTCATTCAAAATTTAGGGCTACATAATTTTTAAATTAATGTTAAACCTTTTGGGTATTCTAATAAGCCTATTTAGGTGTTATCCTACATCTAATCACCATTAAGCCAAGAGTTAACAGAAGCTGAAACATATTTAATGATCGGCCTTTTTTTTAGTAAACCTTATCATAGTTTTTTTATTTACATAATTGCATATTAATGCCTAATTACTATTATATAACTTGTTAGTTGCAGTTTTTGACTGTGAATTTTCAAATTATTTTACAGGAGGACATTGTTGTTGGTTATCGTAAGAGTAATGAATAAAAAAATCAGGTTCGTTCTGCGGTAGAAGCAAATATGGAAAAATAGTATGATACCGAAGATAATATGGAAAAAAATGTTTCTGAATGTTACTTGCGCATGACTTGGGTACTTCATCTTCTTGCTGTTTTTTAGATTTTCGGTAAATTATTCCTAAGAAAAATAGTGTTCTTTTCCCTTAGAAGCAAAGGTAGAAACTTAATCTACTCATTCCTTTAGCTAGTTACTTGAATTTGGGTGTTTGTTTACTTTTATTTTTTATTGGCTTCATTTATATCGGCAAATTAGACCTTAGAAGATCAAATTTTTTCTCTTCTAGCTATTCCTTCTCTTACATCCTGGTAGTCATTTGCTTGACAGACTTGTTTAATTCTGCTGGTTTTTATTTTCTTTGATCAATTGAAGAGCTAAGTGGAAGAACATGTTAAGTAACAAAAATTACATTTGAAGAAATTTGATGTGAAAGTTTTTGTTCTCAATTTTAATGATTTATTTTCTGTTTGATACCATGTGTTTAAAATATTAACAGGTGTCGTACTAAATTCTATAAAACACGGATTCATATTTAATTTTTAAATATAAAAAAATATTAATATTATTTGGATTATTAAATATTAAAATATTAAATATTAATGAATAATGCCTTAAATCTTCAACGCTAAATAGAACTTTGGTAATTTAGCTTTACCATGTGATAGAATATCTGATACCACCTTCGTCCAAACGATAAAATCATTTTTATGAAAATACTAGCAGATCTACCCGGCTTCGCTCGTGTCAGTAATAAGGGTCCTCCCAGGCAAAATACATTAAAATGAAATAATACGGCAATGACAATAACTGAGATTGGTGCATTCCCGCCCACGAATCGTTAAAAAGACGAATAAAAAATATAAGTAAAATAATCTTAATTGCGTCTACTATTAACTATACCATAATAATATATATTCCAAACAAATGTCATAACATACATTAAAGTACAATTATTTGCTTAAAAAGCGTCATTTCAGAAAAAGAAAACCATTAAAAATATTAAAAATTTACATGTTTCGACTCTTTCATTGAGTCATCTTCAAAATATACAAAAAAAAAAAAAAAAAAAAAAAAAAACTACAAACACAATGCCAATTGTGACATTATACTGATGATAGCAATGACCTAACCCATAAATTTTGCCTTTACTGAAATTTTTTTCAACTTATGATCATCATACAATTTTGTTTTTCACACTGTCGAATAGAAAAAGATTCTTTCAAATGAAATTTATTTGAAAATTGTATCTAAATTTTTTCATGTGAATGGATTTTAAAGTAATTTTCAATCATGGATATTTTTTAATTTGCATGTAGCCAGGAATAAGATTTCCGCGTTTTTTCACACCAGTATTTTGTTAGAGAAAATGATATTTAATTTAATCGGAACACTCTCGCGATTTGACAGAACATTTTCTCTAAGAATATACCGGGTGCAAAAACGTGGAAATCTCATCCCTACATGCAGCCCAATTACGAAAGATATACCTGTTTACTCTTAATGCAATATTATAAAGTAAAGACATTGATGAACTATGAGTAACTCTAGCATCATATTGTTGGTGGATACAACCTAACCCAACCATAAATTTAACTTTTACTGCAATTTGACCTTTAAACATCGCACATTTGATTATTCCAACATCTAATAGAATACAAAAAGTGCTTTCAGTAATATTTGTTTGAAAAGCTTATCTCAATTTACGGACTGTTTATCCATTTTAAATTAATTTTCAATATACCTATAATCCAATTAAGAAAGATATATCCGTTTGCTATTAATGCAATATTATGAAGAAAAGGCATATCTATGAGTAACGCCTAGCACCATATTGTTGGTGGCAACAACCTAACCGTACCATAAATTACGCTTTTACTGCAATTTGATCTCTAAACATCATGCATTCCATTATTTCAACGTCTAACAGAAAAGTCTGTCAGTCATGAAATTTTGTTTAAAAAAGAAAAAAGCTTACCCTAAAAAATAGTAGCCATAATTTCTGTTTAATATAAATCGTAGAAAAATCGTATTTTATATAACCGTATTCGATATAAATCGTAGAATGTTATCACTACATTTCAGGTATAAAAACATTTATCTAAATGATATAAATAAAGATACAGCATTACAAAGAAATAGGAAATAAATTGTAACATCCAGTTTTTAGAACCAGTTTGAAATTATATTGACGAAATTGACGTCATATCTAGCAAACAATTTTTTATTATTATCTTTTTCCTTAATTGATTTCTTGATAATGGAACGACTTCATTAAAATAGATTTTTTAAAATTCAACTAAAGTAATACTAAGGTCATTGTAAAACATGCTTAGTTAAAGTTTTTACATAAATATATGAAAAATGTGCATTTTTTTCTTTGAATGACGCCAATTTCAAAAACAGCAAAAATATAGTGAAACAATCCGAATTTTTATTGACATAAAACAAAGTACTCGAGTTATCAAAAATTTTTTTAATTATTGAGCAGTTTTTTAGATGTGTGGCAACAGGAAAGAAACTTGAATCTGAATATTTAAAAAGAGATATTTCTATAACGTTAAATTATGAAAGATCGTAGAAAAAAGGGATAAATATTGGTCTGATGATTTTTTAAAGGTGACAGGGATCTATTCCACGTTCTAAAGCCTATGTACAACAAGTTTCGTGCAAATCGGTCAAAAATTAAAGATTTGTATAAAGGACATACACACAGAGAACGGCTTTTATATATATAGAAAGCATATCATGTTCTTCCACTCAGCTTTTCAATTAAGACATAAGAACAATATGTTCCTTCTTATCTAAAACGATACCAGAATGTAATAATCTAGAAATAGAATCTGCTTCTGTATATTGCTATTTGGTTGAATTGGGTGGTTGTTCACTTTCCCTTTTTGTTGGTTTTATTTCGGTAAATAAAACGTAAAAAATTAGGTAATTTCTCCTCGAGAAGAAAATTAAAAATGTAATAATTTAAAAAGGAATTTTCTCTTATATCCTTCTAGTTATTTGCTTGATGGATTTATTTACTTTTGCTTCTTTTACTCTTTTGTTATGTTATGGGCAAGTTAGGTCCAAAAAAGTGTATTCTTCCTTCACTATCAGCAAAAGCGAAATGTGATAATCTAGAAAATTAAATCTTCTTTTATATCTTGCATGTTGCTGCTTGATGAAATTCTTTACTTTTGCTGCTTAATGTCTTCTTAGATTATCAGTGTTAGACATAAGAAAATCAGGTTATCCCTCTTTCAGAAATAAATTCGAAAAGTAGTAAACTATAGCAATGAAATCTTCACTTATATACTGTTAATTACTTGCTTGATGAAATTATTTATTGTTGCTGCTTTTTAGGCGCATTCGTAATTACATAAATACGTAGTACTTATATTAATCGTCTGGTCTGTCCGTCTGTCCGCATATAAAAGCGCAAAAACTATACAACCGAATCGTTTGAAGTTCAATAAGTATAATCGTTGCAGAATTTTGTCAGGTCATTTAAAATTTTACCAAAATCGAATCAAATCTTAAAAATATATTAATAAAAGTTTTCTACATTCTGTTAAACCCTATCATTCGTAATTAATATAATTCCATATCCCATGATAGGTAATGGTTCTAGGTTGCCATGGTGATGAAGTCTTATTTAAGAAGAAGTCATATTATTTCAGCATTACTGAAGGAAATCAGTTCTTTTCCCTCTAGAAACAAAGTCCAGTGGTAATAATCCATTAACAAAATTTTTCTGACATCCAGCTTGTTTCTTGATGGTTAAAAAATGCAATATGAAAGCATGTTTGATGGAAGATATCCCCACATTGTTAGCTATCCTTCCGAGTTTATAGCAATTACATCATAATTTTTTTTCATGTTTATAAAAGTTATTTTCTTAAATATTCAGATTACACACTGCTTCACTCAATGGAGATACAGAGTACCCCATAAGTTTATTAACATGTCAAAAAATCATAAAAAATGAGGAAAATTTCCTATCGGAGTACTGTTTACACACTAAAAAATATAGATGTTTCTTAAACCTCTCACGAACAAACCGGGTTAATAGATTCACTAATAAGGAAAGTCTCCTTACTGGGCATGCTCAGAATATTTTGAAAAAAAAAACCAAACAATTAAACTACTTACGTATGTAATAAAGGATCAGTCAAATTTAGCGGCAGAAGTACAGTTGAAAGTCTGTAAAAAAAAAAATACGTTCGAGTATTTGGCGCGAAAAGACGAAAGCGTCACGCGCAGTACTTTTCCTCGCCAAAATCAAATGATTTTAATGCACTTGAAAAGCATTCTAAAAATCAATTAACAAACAATGTTTGTTAATTGATTTTTAGAATGCTTGTAAAAAAGTATTTAATGAATTTAAACATAAACAATAAAAGAGTTTAATAAATACATTTTTTCGTAGTACATATTTATGTTGTTATTTAATTTTATTATTTTAAGAACAATTTCATATATAAAAAATACTTTCATATATTTAAGCGTATTCCAAAATAAAGGCAAGATTCATTTACCAGTTATTCATTTGAATATCAAAGAATTTGTAGTTTGCATAGCAACAAAATTGAATCGACAGTACTCAATTGGGCTTAATTTTGAAGCATTGAAACAATTTTAATTTATTTTAATTTTGTTTTGATTCATAAAATTTGATATTTAACTTTCATTATTTGACAAAATATACATTTGAAAAAACTATAGTTAAATCAAACTAAAACTGACAAAACTAAAGATATTTACATTAAATTTATTTAAACAAGTTCAATATGAAGCATTTTTATCTTAAAGAGTATGCGACATACAAAAGTATTTTTCGAAGTTTCATTTCATCACCAACTTATGATAAATCGCCAAATAAACGAAATTTTCATTATTTTTTTACGACCGTTCTATCGAGGTTCCTCTAAAAATTTTTTTATAAACATATATATATTCACATGAGAAGAACACTCTGTAATTTTGCCCGTATGAATATGCCCGTATGGAGACCTTCCTTGTAAGCTCCAGGTTTTGCTGCAAGATAAGCATTATTTAAAGTAATACGAAGTGTGGTTTCTTAATAACCAGACTAACGCTTCTAGAGAAGAATTACGCTTGCGCTAAATTCGTACAACCAATAGTTCTATAGTGCAAGGCCTCCTATATCGATTACCGCCACTAAATTGGTTGTATTTCAATTAGTCTGGTCGTCACTTTCATTTGTTCTAGACCCTGTATTAGTGTTTTGCCGGAAAAATGTTGAGTGTTTTAAAAGAGCAACAAATTAATGTGAACTTTTTTTTAAACTTGGAAAATCTGCTACTGAAACTCATAATTTGTTAAGAGAAGTATACGGCAATGAATGTTTATCATTGTGCGGTTTTTCAGTGGTTCTCAAGATGGCCGAGAAGGCATTGAAGATGATGTTCGCCCAAGTCGTCCTTCCACGTCAAATAAGGAGAAAAATATTGAAAAAATTCGTAATCTGATCCGATCTGACCGTCGGTTAACTATTCGTGCGATTACTTAAATTATACAAATTGTCAAAGAATGCATATGGCAAATTCTACATAACAATTTGAACATGATAAAAGTGTGTGAAAATGATGCCTAAATTTGTAACAATCGAGCAAAAAGGAAGCTCTTAAAAATGTCTGTTATGACACTTTGAAAACGATCCAAACTTCTTGCAAAGAGTGATAACATATGATTAATCTTTTTTATGATCTAGAAATTAATCCTCAATCCATACATTCGAAGTTCACCGAGAGCTAAAAAAGCTCGAATGAGGAAATCGAAGTTCAGAGCAATGATAAATGTTTTTTTCGATATACATGGGATTGCATACAGTCGCTGGGTTGCTGAAGGTCAAACTATTAATCAAATTACTACCTTCAGGTCCTTGCTCCGTGAAAAAGTAAGAAAAGAAGACCTGGATTGTGGAAGAACAAGTCATGAGTGCTTCATCAGGAAAATGCACCGGCTCACACTGCATTGTATGTAGAGAATTTCCTGCCAAGTGTAACATCCCAGTGTTGGACCCTCCGCTTTATTCGCTTGACCTGGCACCATGCGATTTTTCTCTGTTCCCTGAGATCAAATCTGCGTTAAAGTGCTATTACACGAGGCGTCAAAGTTGCGTTAAAGTGCTATTACACGAGGCGTCAAAGTTGCCTCTAATTCCGGGCGACTCCATGTTATCCTATAGCTCCAAGAAAGTCGCTTGGAAAGCAAAAAACTATTTTGTGCCGGAGCGATTTTGACGGCTGAAACAAAGAGAGTCACCAGTAACAGCCAATGAAATGCTTGGAAAATTGGTGATAGAAATGCCTTTTCCCGAACAGCCAATGAATGATTGGAAAACGAAAAAAGTGGCACAGATGTTGCGGGAAAACTGACGAGTCGCAGGCAATTTTTGTCGCTTAAAATTTTTACGTATAATACCACTTTTATAAGAAAACAGCTTTCAGACCGCTGAAGCTGTGAAAGAAAGGGTGGCACGCGTCATGAAAGAGCTCACAGAAGAAGACTTCCAGCACTGTTTCAAACAATGGAAAATTCTCATGGAGCGTTATAAAATATTTTTCAGCATTAGTCTTTTTATTTAATCGCCAAACCTCGTATAATTTTATAGATTTAATGAATTTTTAATATATTGAGCAATGATTAATACTAATATATAATAAGGAATACATACATATTCGTAATTAAGTTTTATTATATAATGTTGAAAGAAACATATTTTTTTAGCATTTAAAACAAAAAACACAGAAAACTACATTACAGTTTTGCCATTTCGCTAGACTGTCGGAGGGTTAATCTAGGTAGACAAAATAAATCACTAGCGAAAATATACAATATCAGCTTGCGAGTTTCTAACGATTTTGAAAAGCATTCTTTATCTTTAGAAAGATGAGATACCAACTTATTTTCAAGATTTAAAGAAGCATTTGTAAAAACAAAGTTTTTTTTTTTTTTTTTTTTTTTTTACTGCTACTGATTTTCGGAAACTTTTGAGAGTAGTTGTTATAATGTAAAAGTCAGTTTTCTCAAACCAGAATATCGGTTTTAGGATGCTATCTATTCTCAGGTAAACATTTTCATGTGCAAGAGACATGTTTTGCGCAAACAAACATATAAATCAACAACGTTAACATTAATATACAATAACCTCTTGAGAGTTACTAACATTTCTGAAAGTCATTCTTTATTGTTAGAAAGCTGAGACATCAACTAATTTTCAAGAATTAAAGAAGCATTTGGAAAACAAAAGTTTCTTTTACTACCACTGACTTTCGGAAATGATTCTGAGAAGTTTTTATAATGTATTACCCAGTTTTCTAAAAGAAGAATATCGGTTTTCGGGTGCTTTCCAGTCTCAGAGAAACATTTCCATCTGAAAAACATTTGTTTTACGCAAACAAACGCAGATAAATTAACAGCATTAACATTAAAACAATTATTAACCCCCGATATGCTATTTCCTTTGGGTAGCGATAGAAGTATCGTCCCTAACAAATAACGTTCCGTTGTATAAGCCAGCCGTAAAACAAAGAAGATGTATTATTGTACTGTTAAATACTCTATTGCAATTTTTTTAACTTCTGAGCATCGCACATTTTCAATTTTTATACCATCGTAATTAAAAAAAGTACTTTTAAATGCAATATGTGGAAAACCATTTCTGAATTTATTTTTGAGATATTAATTTTTTGTAGTTTTTAACGTCATTTCTTTAATGTTGGCAAGTGAAGTACTCCATTTCTGTAGAAAGTAAAGAAAAAATAGTTGGAAAGTAGTAGATTATTATATCGTTTTGTTGCTATGTTCTCATAACAACTGAAAAAAAAGTAACTAAAATACGGGGTATTTTGAAAAAATATAAATGAATGATTTATGATAAAATATGGAACTATTATAAATTATATATTTCATTTTAACTATCCATATTAATGTTACAAACAAATGAAGGCCTATGAATCATTAGATAACCAATTTTTTTTTAATTTCTGAATGACGATATCGCTTTTTGCTGGATTTGTGTATTATTATTATGCGATAGTGACGTCCTATGCATTTTTTCTGTAGATGTTGTTTAAGACTGGGTCGTAAAAGTGAAATTCTTCAGCGGATGCGAATGACGTCATTTTATATAAAATAAAAACGTGTGTTTTAAGTCTTAAAACTGAAATATGTTTTGTACTATCTCTCTCTCTGTCTTTATATATATATACTAGAAAGGTAGCCCGTCAAAAATGACGGAAATTTAGATATAAAGATATATACAACTCATGTGCAAGAATATGAGTTTTCTCGCTTGTTCCGCAGTGATAGATGAAAATAATACCTTTTAAGAACGAAACACATTTATGAAAAACTGTGTACAGTAGAAGACCACTAATCTGCACAGTTCGGTTCCAAGTGTTACGCAGATTTCAGGCTTTTTTCGGTCATGTCTATTCAATCTTTGTTTACATTTTTTTAAATTCATATATTGGACAATTTAGATTGTTGAGCCTAAAAAATAAATAAATAACACACTTGAAGTAAGGTTAAAAACTATTAAATGATCGTATACGATTTCATGAAATGGTATTATATGGTATTATATGTGTGTGCTTCACGATCTTGGTTACGACGTTGGCGAAATTGGTTGCAACTTGTCATAATCCTAATAGTGTGGGCCGCTATAACAAAAAAGTAACCAGTTTTTAGTAAAATTTCTGATATAAAGTAGATTTCAAAAACTTGTGTAAAATTGCAGGCCGTTCTCATGTTATGTCAGTCCTAGGAATAATATTTCTAACACTGAAGATTTTCCATGTATATATGGGATTTAGAAAAGCTTCTCCAAAAGAAAGGTCCTGAAATGACATTGTAATTCCTCAAACTTCAAAGTTTAATCGGGCCCTGATGTTGAGTACAGAAATCTAATAAATACAGTTATTTTGAATATTACAACAGAATTAAACAGTTAAACTTATTTCACTTAAACCCGCTGTTACTTCCCGATGTTATTTTTTAGTATTAAGAAAGAAAATTATTTAAAATTTTCAAATCATGCATTTATGATTTTTTTCCGTCTTTAATAACTAAATAATGAAAAAATAGGCTTTTGTTCTGAGCTCATAAATATGACAATAAAATAATGTAACTAAGATACATTGCAAAATTAAATCTTTGTGTTTACAAACCGTAAACAAACGCTACGCCACCATTTTACCTACTATGACGTCATTAGAATATTGCCCATTGGTTGTTGGAGAACTTACTTTGTGAATGATTACCTCAATGATTTAATATTTTTGACGTTTCACGATGAATGAATCACTTGTGTTTGTTTATGTTTATGGAATGAGATATTAAGCTGTGAACCTAATTTCAATTGAAGTTATCCAAGGATATATGTATTTTTAATCGAAATTAAAAACAATGCTTTGATCTCGAAATAAAAAGTTTTAGTTCGTATAATTTGTTATTTCTGTTAATTATTTATTTAAGCACTTTTCCATTATAGTGCATTTTTAAAAAAAGCTTGGCTCGATTCGGACATCAGAAAGTGAGATATGTTGCGAAAATATATAAACAGCTGTGGAAACAAAGCTAATGAACTTTTATCTTTGTTTATATATGCACTTATATACATAAAAAAATCGTTTCTAAAAATATATAATTTTTTTTATATACAAATTACGGCACAGATTTCAGATATGAACCGGGATACCTAACTGGCGCCAAAATGGTGTTATTTTGCCTGCTATAGTAACCCGGCTATTGTTTTTTATTTATTAATAAATTGTTTATTTACTTTTATTTTCTGTTTTTTAATTATATAAACTGCTTTGTTACATAGTTATTATTCAAACTTTTATTTATTTATAGTTATTTCCTTTTCAAAATGATAGCAAATAATTGAAAAATATATAAGTAACTGGTATTCGAAAGCGAGATTTCTGCCAAATTGGCGTCATAGAAAAATCACGCCAAACCCCATGCGTATAAGACATCCGTGTAAAAATTACTTCTGTTTCTTTATAAAAATGGGTAAATAGCTTTTTTTATATTAAATTGACGACACAGATGTCATATACCCCCAATACGCCCATATTGGCGCGATTTTTTTTGACGCCGATGTCATATACGCACCGGGTACTTAACTGGCGCCAAAGTGTCGTTATTTTGCTTGTAATGGTAACCCGAATGTTGTTTATGCTGTTGATGTTTTCGCCAAATTGGCGTCGAAAAAAAATCGCGCCAATATGGGGCGTATATGACAGATGTGCCAAATTGTATACTTATGGAAAATATTGCTTGTGAGTATGAAGCAGTAAATAGGTTGCCAGAAAATACGTTGGCAAACTTCTTTCTCGCCAAGAAACTTTTCTCCGAAGTATTGTACATAAGCAATGATTGCTAGAAATGCATTTTTAATTATGGTATGCGCTTTTATGTTTCAGTACATTTATGCATACTATACTGTGAGTATAAATGCTACAGTTCATATACAGGGCTACACAAAAGAATTCGTAAGGGTTACTGAGTATGAGAGTAAATTGCTTAAATGTGGTTTTTAAAGAAGTTATGCATTTTTACTCTGAACTGCATTTAGTTTCCTAAGAAATGTTTGTAGAATATAGATAAAATGACATACATGGTCACGCAAAGAATTGGATACATAACCGTCTATGGATGATAATATCTGACAATGTGATTTCAGTAGTTTTAAGAGTAGTTTAAATTAAATTTTAGCTAAATAGTGGCATGTAATAACCAGTGGTGTAGTCGTAAAAAAAGCAAAAAAAAAAAACAGAGGGTATACGCTCTAAGCAGAGGGTATACGCTCAAAACAGAGCGTATACCATAGAGTGTATATACTGTAGATTTCTTGAGAAACAGAGGGCATACGGTGTTCCGTAAAAAAATCCAGAGGGTATACGGCGTATACTCCCGTATACCCTCCACTACATCCCTGGTAATAACGGTACTATTGGCTATGGACGGTAATTGCTGAAATCAATTTTTAAATTTTTTTATGCGTTTTCTAAAATGTTTACTTAGTTATCTTGGTACTTTTTAGTTATCCCGTCGACCAAATTACTGTCGCCAAATTGTAAGATTAATTGCCAATAACGGTTGCCATTAATTAATTAATTGTAAGATTAAATGCCAATAATGGCCAATAAAACCATTAATTCGACGTTTTATTTGTATTTTTGTTAATGTTTTACTATTGATTTGGCGATTTATATAATTTGGCGAAATTGGTCGACGGGATATCTAAGAAGTAACGTTATCTTATTTATCTTATTTCCCTAAATAACGAAGTTTTGTTAAAGCATTCAGGATGTGTTGGAAAGTGTTTCATATTCTATGCTTAACGCATGATTTTTCTTTCTTCTTTAGTCTTATTTTGCATTTATTTTATTCTTAATTTTTTAGTCTTATACTGCTTTATAGAAATTTTGGCACAGTTGTCATATACGTTATCATATATTGGCGCGATTATTTCCGACGCCAATTTGGCGAAAACATCAACAGCATAAACAACAACATCCGGATTACCATATCAAGCAAAATTACGACACTTTGGCGCCAGTTAAGTATCCGTGTGTATATGACATTGGCGTCAGAAAAAAATCGCGCCAGTATGGGGCGTATATGACATCTGTGCCGAAACTTTAATATTTAATGTTTAAACTCTTCGCTCCACTCCCCTTGCATATAGTACAAACTATAACACGGATAGCGCAAAATAATAGACAGTTTGGTACTTTTCTACTGTAGGGGCTTTGGCATTTTTTTAAAAAAGCTTAGTGTAATTTGGGCATCAGAAAGTGAGATTTGGGTACTTTTCCGTTATGCGGACACCATTGTCGCCAAGCGTAATAGTTTGCGCAAAATCGTGAATTGAAGCATTTGAAAAATAAAAGAAAAACCATTGTCGATACTAAAGTGAGCTTTTAAAAAATGTAACATTTGAAAATTCCAGACTTTTACGAGCTATTTCATCAAATCACAAATATATACTTAAAATAAGTGAACAAATAACTGCTATAAAATAAAGCAATAAAATAAAACTCATATTAAACTGCTGGCATAAAATTACAAATATCTTTTAGCATTTTGAAATAATTGGCGCATTAGCATACATTTTGGCATGGTGTCCGTATAACGGAAAAATATCGAGATTTGTTGTCAAATCATATAAACAGCTATGAAAACAAATTTGATGAGCGTTTTTGTTTGTTTTATATGTATATTATTGATGTTTTTATGTACAAATTACATCTGTTTCTGTATAAAATTAGAGAAACGGCTTTTTTATGTTAAATAAGTCGTATAAATATCGAAAAAATGCGTGTGTATATAAAATGAAACAGTGAATAGGTTCACGGAAAATATGTTACCAAATTTCCTTTTTCGCCAAGGCACCTATACTGGAAAAGTACCTAAAGCACATTAAAATCGCGCAGTTAGGAGCTCACACAGTACACCGTTGTCGATTGGCGGTTATTTTATTAGTAGCATCGGGAGGAAGATGTAAAGATGTACTTTAAATTCTCACCCATAGATTTCGAAAAAATATCTTAAAAGAGTGGAGTTAAATTAATTATTAAATTTCGGTGACCTCCATTATGAAAGATTAATGGTTTTAAATGGGAATTTCGCCAAATTAGCCAGCTATCGTCAAGATGGCTAACATTTGGCGCTACTGTGGTAACCCTGCATTAATATTTTTCAACAATTACTCATTTCAATGAGGCGGTCCTACCGGAATAGTGAGGGGCACACAGAGACTTGGATTTTATATAAACTAGTTGCGTAGCAACCCGTTGTGTTGCTTTTGAATTGCATGGGACAATTGATCTTTTTGCGAAAAATGAAATCTTAACTTTATTATAAATTTAGAAAGCTATTGCAATATTAATTTTATTAAATACAATATTTCAAATAATAAGTTATATTTACAATTTAAGTCAAAACTTTCCCAATAAAAATGCACATATTCTATAACTTTATTTGCCTAGAGCTTTTCGCTCTTCCAAGATTTTGCTTCGAATTTCGGAGTTCGTAGAAATGATGACATTTGTGTCAACTTATACAAAAAGGAATTTGTTTGGACGAATTTATTCAGAAGCATTTTATATTTATGAATGAAAATAAATATTTAAAAAAATATTTTTTTTTTCTCGCTAAAACATTTCTCTTTTTTCTTCTCGCTTTTTCGCATTTTTAAAGTCCGCTTCTGAAATGTTTTATTAGGCATCTTAAGGCAATGGTTGAAAATCTACTTTACGACTTTAAATTAAATGAAAATAACGTACGATGTTTTTTTTTCTTTTGACTTCAACAGAATTTATCTTAATGTTCTAGTCGAGAGTCGAATTTGTGTTTCTAAAATAAACGGATTCCTGAACCTTGAATATGTGTGAGTTCGCATTTCGTGAAATTTTCTTGAAAACTACAATCATTTTTTTTACTATTTATTCAAATATACGTTAATTTCAATTTAAAAATGATTTCAAACAATGATACCTAATAATCCTTGTCATTTTCCCTTTTCTCTCTTTTATCCACAAAAATGGAGCAATTTTAGTTTCCATCATTACAGAAATGTCACCAAAAATAACGTAAAAATTTATATCTCGAAAACTAAACAAATTTTAAAATTCTACGACCACATTTAACATCCTCGGACCCATGCGGATAACTGGCGTTAATTTGATCACCCAGCATTCCATATTCTAGGAGGAACAGCTGTGATATACAAATGGACAGTCACTTTTTAATATTTATTGATGAAGTTTTAATTTCGCTATAAAAAATTAGTCAGGGACAAATGCTGAATTATTTATATTATTTTAAGTGCAAATGGCTTATTCCGTAATGGAGCCTGTACGCAGTGGATATAGATTAAAAGACATTATTCTTGAAAATTATTTAAAAAGACATAATAAATAAATCAATTAAGATAAAGTTTTCAAGAAAATTGCATTTTAAAGTAGATTTTTCCCCTTATATAACGGGTGTAAAAATTGAAGATGCGCGATGTTTAGAAATTAAAAAAATTGCAGTAGCAAAGATTGCAAATCCGACATTTAATCGTCAAGCGTTGCCATTCTCAAAATTACGCCAGTCGTACGCACGGACATATATTTCCTTTAGATAGATTTTCAAACGTGAAGTTCCGTTTGTCAGCTAAAACTTTGCATGTGAAAATGTATTCTTTTGGCTTGAGGGTCTAATTTCAGTACCGCGAAGTACAAATTCCAGAAACTGATGTCTTTTAGATGTATTTGTGTAAAAATATATAGTTTTATCAAAGAAAAGGATTGTTTTCTTTTAAATATGGCATTTACTGAAGCATTACGCCAAGTGTATCAAATTCGGTATCAGCCGAATGAAAATATATTGTAACATTAGCTTTATGAGCGAAAATGTTTTTTAAATAGTGACGTCATTTTCTGTTCAGACTTAAAATAAAGTTATTTTTAATTGTAATGAGTAAATGGTATCAATAAGGATAAATAAACCCCAATATTCCTTTTTTTCTGCAACAGTGGAAATAATACGATTGCTACCATTTTGATAAAATTTCAAAAAATCTTTTCAAATTAAATTAAAAATATAAAAGTGAAAATATTTAGAAAAACAGCTAGTGCGAGGACATCTACAAATGAACAGCTTTCATTAAAAAAAAGAATTATTAGCAAAATTGGTACAGTAGAAAGTTCAAGGAAGATGTCTAAAAAAGCTATCTTGTGTTTTCAATATGTAGATTATTTTTTCTCTTTTACTTTAACAGTTGCCTAGCAACACTATTTCATACAAATTACATTTAAAAGCACATAATTTTCCCAATTCGGCTCTAAAAATTTAAATTGTTCGACTACATATATGTTAAATTCGTGCTTTTTTATACATTATTCTTTTATTTATTTATTGATGAGGCTTTAATTTCTTTGTAGAAAATTAGCGGGAGAGAAATTCTGAACTTTTTTTTATGTGCAAATTGTTTATTAATATTTCCCACTGGAGCCGGCACGGCAAAATCATTTAATTGATAACTAACAACGAAATAAAGCCAAAACTCACTGGGTTTTATAACAGACGATATTCTTGACATAGCACGTATTTCAATTTCAATTTTTTCCGGTTTTTATGAGAAAATGGCAACAAAAATATACAGCAATCTACCATTTTCATTTTTCCCCCTTTAGTTTCAACAGAAATGGAGTACTTCAGCTGCCACGATTACAAAAATAGTAATAAAAACTACAAAAAAATTAATATCTTAAAATTAAAATGAGATACAGCTTTCAAACAAATTGCATTTGAAAGAGAATTTTTTTCGTTATACGGCGGTGTAAAATTTAAACTGTGCGATGTTTAGAAGTATAAAAATTTGCAGTAGAAAAAATTACAAAACCAAAATTTCGAATTTCAAAGTGTTGCCATTCGCAAAATGACGTATGCGTTACGCACAGATATGTTTGTCCTTTATAATATATATATATATATATATATATATATATATATATATTTATATAATAAAGATGAAATCCCAAATATATGAACAAATTGGTAAAATTCTAAAGATGAACAAAATATGAACATAGGAAACCAGTATGTAAAATAAGAAACTATGAATAGCCCACAGAGGAGCAGAGGAAAATCAGCAGAGGAGAATCATCAGAGGAGCTTGCAGGTTAATTCATAGTGAAGATACTTTATTTCATCCAATTTTGTTCATCCAATTAACATAGCTGCCAACATCTTACGCTTTTTTGTACCACAAAAATTTTATAGTAAATTTTTCATTTTTAAATCGCCGTAATCTGGCGATGAAATGAGGATTTTCTATGAGGATGGAATTTTCTATTAAATTTTTCTGGTACAAAAAAGCGGAAGAGTTGGCAGCTATGACATTAAGCCTAAAATGTCAAAATTTATCTCTTAATAGCGCATCACAAAAGAAAATAAATGATAAAAAACCAAGAGATCTAAAAAAAGATACACTTCACACAGGATATTAAAAATTATTAGAGCACAATACTTCAATTACATACTAGGATCCAAAAATTCAGAAAGTTTACTCACTATATTATAGCATGTGAGGATTCAATCAGATTTAGGACTATTAAAACATCTGGCCAGCAGTTGAGTCACTGAAAACCTAAACATTGCTGCCATCTGGTGTGAAAATGGAAAACAATATTGTAACTAGTTTTTTAACAAAATTGTTCAGTGCTGCCATCTATACCCATAAAAAAGAATGAAATTAATTGAAGAAATCAAGAAATAACTAAATTAACATTTATTTAAAGTAGAATGAAAAAAATAGGAATAAACTTAATGAATACTGAGTAAATATAAAGTAAAATAAATAAATATATAAAAATGAATAAATAAAAGGCATTGATTAAATTAACCATTTAAAAAAATATTATAAAATAAAAAATGAGTATATAAATAACATTTAAAAAACAATGAGAATTATTTTGTGATAGTAAAATATAGCCTTGTATTATGTGCCAATATGTGAAAATTAATGAAATATATACATATATATACATATTTCATCTAAGGCGACACTAAATTCTGAATTAATAGCATCCTAAGTACTGATATGCTGGTTAACAAAAACTGATTAATGCACCATAAAAACTACTCAGATAAGTTTCCGAAAATCAATGGCAGCAACAGAAAATTTCGTTTTTATAAATCATTTTTTTTTATCTCAAAAATATATTGATTTCTGAGTTTTGTAATGCTAAAGAACACTTTTTGGAATTGTGAGTAACTCAGAAGTAGTTATTGTACGTTTTTGTTTCTTTCTTTTCTTTACAGTGTAAGAGTTGTCAAAGAGTCGGATTTTTGTGGAAATAGAAAACAAATAGTACAAGAGTGCCAAAAGTAATTTCAGATTTTAAAACATCATGAAAATTTAATAAACTGTTGCATCGGAGTGCAGTTTACACAATAAGAATTGGCAAAAAATGGAATTTTGGTGGCAAAAGAAACGTAGTAGTTTAAAGTATCCCATAAGTCCGCTTATATTTCAAAACTTATCGAACTGTCATATCGGAGTTCGATTTACACAATAAAACTTGGCAAATGGCAAAAAATGTTTTAGCAAAATATAGTTAAGAAATTTTTTAACTATAGTTTTCCCTTATAGCAAAACATCCGACACTCTGAAAAGTTTTATGGCTCAAACTGCAGTTCGATACCACAACCTGTTATTAACACTTTCCAGCAAAGTGTAAAAGTGTTTATGCATTCGGTTTGTCTGTCCGTCTGCCCAAGCTCTAACTCCCGTAACTATACTCGGATTTTCATGAAAGTGATAAAGGTTATTTAAGGTCACCAAAGCATGTTTGATATTTTATATGAAGTATGTAGGATTAATCGCTCATTTACAGGGGCACTTAAAAGTATTCCATTACATTACGGTATATGGAGAAATATCATTTGCAGAGTATTTTAATGACGCTATTTCAAATGTATTGAAACTGATACAAACAACTGAATTTAGCTACGATCACGTTAGAACATAACATTTTTATTCATTTAGAGAGACATACAAAAGAAATCGGTTACAGTACAGAACTGTGTTTGAGTAACAATTGCTGGAGTATACGGTTTAAAGTTCGGTATGCGCCTTTAAATTTAATTATTGTTTTGCGTCTTACTCGTTATATAGAAATTCTATACCTCAAATACAGGGCTGCACAAAAGTAGTCACGTACAGTTCTCCTTATTAGAGGAAATTTCAGAAGGTAAATTTTCAACTGAAGTGTATGTATCTCTTAAGTGAACTAAATTTTGGCATGCATGTAGTTAATAGATTCAAATCTATATATCATATACAGGGCTGCTGAAAAGATTCGGATAATTTTCAGATTGTGCATGGGAACAGCTGATATTGGGTTTTGAAATGTGCTATGCGTTTCGATATGGTTGAGTTAGACGTAATATTTTAATTTTTTAAACGGTGCAATTTTGTTACATTATTCTGAAGGTGTTGGAAAGTGTTTCATAATCCATACTTGAAGCATGATTTTTTCTTTCTTGTTTTTTTATGTGAACGGATTTCTGGGACATTTTATACAGCTAAATAATTATAAGGAAACCATCATACTAAATTCATTAATTCACAACCAGTTCTCACCTCCACGCTATAGGAAAACCTGACAGTATTCCTGTTAAGTTGTGAATATCTTAAGGATTATGAAATATTCACAAGTGCGGCGTTTTTTTTTTCTACGAACAGTGACTTATCCGATTGCCCATCCCGTCTATTCGTTACCCCCCCCCCCCCCATCTTTCTTTTATTCGTTGTTACTGATGTAAATTATCCTATTGATTTGTGCATTTCTATCAAGACTAACACATTGGTTAAACATATGAGGACTGGACATTCTTATATTTTGTTGCAGTCACTGTTGTTTCAAACCCAACATGTTATATCATATTAATAACTAATGTATGAAATATAATATACAAGTATAAAATATATAGTTGAATAAAAATTGTGCATGTAATAAATAAAAATTGCTGCAGAAATTATGAGAAACACTAGCATAGGCACTTCTTCCTTCAAACATGTTCTCGATGGCTTTTTTGAACCACAGTATCTCTTTCCAAAGTAACAATTGCAGATAAAATTTAATGGTGGTGTATATCCTGATATCCTTTACCTACCTGCAAAATTTCGTTGCAATCTTTGAGTGGCACTTCGTGAGGATTCCTTGTCAGACGTTGTTTGCGTTTAATATGAAAATCCTTTGGTGAATATGAAAGTCCTTATCTCTGTTTTGGATCGTTTATGATAGATATTTATTGAAAGTTAACATTTCACAAGAATTTTTTTCTGTTTGTTTTATATGATATGAATGAATGAATACTAGGTAGTCATAAAAAAAATGCCGATATAAGCCGTAGAGACCGTATCGTTCTAGAAAACACGATGTCATTAGCAATGTGGGTATTTTAAAGCATGGGCTCGAGAGTGAGAGGAAGAACATCAATCTTGTTCTCACAGTTACGGTTATACAGACAAAATTTAAAAATTTTTAAATAGCAATATTTACTTTTTGTCATCGTAAGTTGATTTTAATTCATAAATGGCGTTGAAGTGGTACCTGTAGCACTAGAAAAGGCGACTTAAAACAAACGCAAAAGAACACCATTTAGTACTCTACCTGTGCTACAAGAATGCTTTGGTGACAGGGTCATTTATCTCCTTTTCGCGTATTCGTGGTCGCCATGGTCACCCCAACACATCTCAATGTGTTTCTGTATCTTGGAAGTTTTTAAATTTAAGGTATACAAAAGTAGAATTCAATAAGGATAATTAACATTGAACATGCGATTCTGGATTATATTCATGCCAGGATTTTTGTTGACCTTAATCTCTCGTATGCGATGTGTCATCATCTGTGAAGGCAAACATTTAAAAATTTGTTATTCAACTAAAATTATTTGTTTTTTGTCGCTCGTATGAGCTCATTTGCTGCTCTCACTGCTTTTCTTTGCGCTTGATTAACTCGTCGAAACTAGTTAGGGTTTCAATACCATTTATGGTTCTTTATTGTGAAGATTGTTTTGGTATGACAAAAAATGAATGTTTCTATTTGAGAGTCTGAAATTTTGTCTCTAGAACTGTAACTATTGAAGCTGAATTGCTGTTTCCTCCTTATTCACTATGCCTTAAAATATCCATATCTCAAATGACTTCCCGTTTTTTTTAATGGTACGGTTAATAAAGTGTCATATATCAGATAAGAAGTTTATGACCACTACCCAGAATTTACATTTTTTCATTTATACATCATATAATTATTATAATCTTAACAGCACTTTGTCCCGAATATGAACAAAATGTTAAAGTACTGGGATCCAAATATAACTCTTATTGTTTACATTGGCATTACGCGACATGGAAAGTGTGTCACTGTAATTGAAGTTGATGTGTCCCATTGTGTGATGAAATGCAAATAACTCAAAAAAAAAAAAAAAAAAACCCAGATATTTTGACTTGAAATTGAAGTCTCGGCCACCGAAGAATCACAATCTGATGAATTAAACGCCACATTTTGTCACCATTATCACTGTTACACTTATGACTAGTTGTGGCATCACAGTGACTTCACAGTGACTGTACTATGAAGGTATTTTCTAAAATTACTAAAGGTTTTTCAATCAATGTTTTATTGTTAGATATGAAGGCTTCTTTTTATCTTTCAGCAATAAACTTGAAAATTAATACGTAATATTATTTTGAAAGATAAATTTTAATTTTAATGAAGTAGATACAATATAATTTGTTTCCTTCATTGAAATGTTATTAATGTGCACATTCCATGTTATTTTACAAATTTAAAATTTGATACATTCTTATGAAATATTAATGTTCAATTTACTGATTAATGAAGTAGTCTATTTAAAAAATCACAAGAAAAGTCACTTATTCGTCAGTTTCAAGGTTTTTGTACACATTTTAATGAATATTAAATTAGAAAAAGTCTTAAGCAATTTTTTTGTGACGCTCTTCATTTGCTATTTCATAATTTGAAATTATAATATTGTGATTACGTAAAATCTTGTTAAAATTATTTTATCCATTTAAATACTTGTTATTTATTCTGCTAGTTTAACATAATCTTACTTTGAAGGATAAATAATGAGTTTTTGTGTAATTTTAAAATACGCCAATCTTCATTCTTGCAAATATTGACTTTAATCTGATGATTGTTTAAAAGAGGCAATTTCGTAGAATTTTTTTACTACAATGAATTAACTTGACATTTTATAAAATGAAAGGTTTGTCATTATTCCTGTTACAGACGCTTTAACATTTAACATTAGAATAACATGAGTTTATTTAAATAAGAATGGACAATTTTTTGATATGTGTAATGATTAATTCAAGAGGGATTTTTTGGAAGCAAGTATTTTCTAGTCATTAATTTAAAGTGTAGTTGTTATGAATATTTTTTCATTACACGTTTATTTAATTTGAAGAAATTTTAGAAATTTTGAGATGCCTATGCATAGCTGCTGTAAACTAATTCCTAGATCATATAAAAAGAAACTCGAAAACTGCTTAAATTTTGCATACCAAGTTAATCTCAAGTATACTTTAAATGCGAAAAATATAGGATT
Source organism: Maratus speciosus (assembly GCA_963932465.1). Taxonomy (NCBI): domain Eukaryota; kingdom Metazoa; phylum Arthropoda; class Arachnida; order Araneae; family Salticidae; genus Maratus; species Maratus speciosus. The sequence continues at coordinate 531,611,186 of OZ010789.1, read as the reverse complement.
AATGCTAGTATACCACCATATCATATCTAGGCTCCCTTGAGCCCATAAAAGCAGATGGGCCGGGTATACTCATGGACACCTCCATGTACCTGCTACAGGATAAGTAACAGACAGCGCCGCTACACATAGCTATGCACACACATAGCATCCCCCACTGCAATACAAAATCTTTAAAGGTATGGTCACTATATTAGTAATAACTTTGGATAAAAAAATTTTTTGGGCATGATTCGAGTACCAAACTCTTTTATTCCCAGGTTACTCGGTTAAAGCAGCCACTCACAAAAGTGGCAGGCTCCAAACTTCTTTGAAGTTTCCCGGGAATTCTTTCTTTACCAAAGTATCGAGATAAATGTCTACAAAGACATCCATTTGTCCTTTAATAACAGATGTGAAAGAGAAGCTATAGCTGGCGAGCTTGGAATTAAGTGTTGTTCATCATGATTGCACAGACATGTCCTAGCTGAGGCCACTGGCTAGGCTGGGTCAGCCCTAAATACCGTCCCATGCCAGCTTACATTGACTCCGGGACGCTAGTCAACCATCGATGGACTGGTCAAGTCATTGATGGATAATAATTAATTAATATAGTCTGTCCAATTTGTTTTCTTCCTCCCTTTTTTACAGTACTGATTCACTATATTTGGTAACCATGGTAACTTTGTGACTTTTGTGTACTCTTTGTTCAGGAATTATTCTGTACTCTTCGACGTTTATGTCCGTTTTGAACTTTTAGACTTGTGTAACATCATTTTATCATGAGGACGATCGCGGAAGCGATTCGAAACGTAGATTTTCAATGTGTTTGTGATATAACTTTTATGTTATATCTACCATTTATCAAGTTATACCATTTATCAAGTATTTAATTTGAATAGGAAGTTTCCAAGTATGTCATTCATATGTTTTACTTCATGCTATTTATTAATAGTATTTTCCAGGTTTTGTATAACTTCAAATAATCGTATTTCCTTTAAATGAATTAGCTTTTGCAATTTTATTGAGGGCATAAAATACTCTGGTTTATCAATGATAATTTTTAGTTCTTTAGTTGCGTCATTGAGCTTTGCATTCTTATATACTTCACGGGTTAAGATACCCCAAGTATTCTCAATTTGCTTAAGTCTCGACTTAAAGTTGGTCAATCTAAAACATTAACATTTTGCACGGAATGCTACTGTTGTATATCATAGGAGTTGTGAATTGAAGCATTGGCGTGCTGAAATTTCCATTCAAGACCTCTAACATATCACCAAATAGAAGTAGATGTTGCTCTAGTGTCTCTTAATACTTTGCAGATTTTTGTTTAACATAGAGAAAGGTCAAGAATTTTAGGCAATCAAAGTCAATCATCTCCTACTCATTTCTACTGAAAACCTTTTATTCTGGAAACTGAAAACCTTACTACAGTGGTGGTCAGAATTATAAGAACAATTGAAAATTGCACAGAAAAAATTTATTTCTGAACTAAATAAAGTGAAATTTATACATAAAATGCTTTTTTATGCTAGAAATCATTATAGAATGCAAAACATTGGAAAATGCAAAATATGAATGTTTTGCCATAATTAACAAAATATGCCATTGTAAAAATTGGACAAAATTATAAGGACAATGAATGATTTTGCCTGAAAAACACTAATAATTAATAATCTCTCCCTTCTTCTCAATCACTTTGATCAGTCTTGACGTCATGGAATTTGACAGTTTCTTAAGAACTTTCTTGGAAAATTTTGACCAGGCTTTTTCGATGGAGGACATGAGTTCTTGCTTGTTTTCATATTGTATACCATTTTTGTATACTTCGTGTGCCAGAATACCCCACAGATTTTCCAGTGGATTCAGATCAAGGATTCTGGCCGGCCGATGAAGTAGTTTCACGAAATTAGCATCAAACCACGATTTTGAAGTTCGGGAAACGTGTACTGAGGCATTGTCCTGTTGGAAAAAATAGTCTCCACTCGTTATTAACGGTGCTTCCGGTAAACGATTATGGCCCGATACATCAACATAACTCTCAGAATTCATTCTACCGTACACAAAACCAAATGGAGTAGTTCCACTAGTTGCGAAACCTCCCCAGGCTATTATTGAGCCACCTGCAAATTCACGCTTTGAGATAATTTCTTTTTCTCTACGGAGATCATACCAGAAGTAGCGAAAACCATCTGGCCCATCCAAATTAAACTTTTTCTCGTCTGAAAGGACAACATCATCCCACTTTTTGCCCACAGTAATGCATTTTTTGGCAAACTCCATTCTCAGTCTCTTATGAACTTTTGTAAGAGGCGATCGTGACATATGTTTACCATAGCGAACATTTTTTTCTTTTTGTAAAACACGTCGAACAGTTCGAGCACTGCATTCTAAGTTCAATTCACGTTTTATTTCTGTTGACGTTTGTTTTTTGGAGCAAGCTCGCCTTATTATCATTCTTTTCTCCCGTACAGAAACAGAAGATGGTCTACTTGTATGTCTTTGCCGTCCATACTTACCAGGATTTTTAGGATAATTGTAAATAACCGTTCTTGATCTATTACGTTTCGTCGCAATTTGGCATTCAGAAAGTCCTGAACTTTTAAATGCATCCACTTTCCCTTTTTCAAACTCCGAAAGCTTTGTAGCTAGCGGCATGACTGAAAAACAGAATATGACGATCCCAAACGCTTACTACGCATTTATATCGTCGCTGAGTTCCGTGTGCAGAGCAAAAAACATGCAAATTTTATTTTTTAGAACATACAAATACAATTGTTCTTATAATTTTGTCCATATCAGATGGCTGTATAAATCCATAATACATTTTATGAATATGCATTTTCCACATATTTCCATAAAAACTTATAAAAATATTCTTCATTTTTCTTTTAGTTTCCATCCATTAAATTTGCATAAGTTTCCGGCCAAATGTAGCCAAGATTTGTCGATTTTTCCCCTGTCCTTATAATTTTGACCACCACTGTAAAAACCTTACTTATCATGTACTGAATATCCCTACTGTGTCGTCTACTTAAAACCTTATCATCTACTGAAAATCTTATCGCCTACTGTAAACCTTATAATCTATCTACTTGACGTCTCTGAAGATGGTGCGCGGCTGTTTACCAAGTTCATGCCAGTTGCAATTCTAGCCATCAGTGCCTTTTAGATTCCTTTCCTCTTCTACTCTGAATAATAAAATAAAATGAGCCACGATTCCCCGTGCGACGTTACTTTCGAGTCCAGCCCATTTTGGCTTATTTATGGTGTGATTTTAGGCGTAGTTTACAAGACTTAAAAAAAATGTTCTTGCAATCTCTCATGCATCTATACATTGTTTTCTTTGAGACATTAACACAGAGATTGATTTTAATTTTCCTCATGGACATAGTTTGTGTTGGCACCAATCTTCCAATTTCTCGATTAGTCTGAACGCGTGTTATACGTTGTTGCTCGCATTTTGGTTTATGGTTGAAATTGTTATTTCTATCAACTACTTGATATGTTTCTCGTTATGAACGGTTTACTTACTAGAAAACTTAATAACAGGTTTTCCTATTGATTTCAACTTAAAAGGTTTTAAATATTTCTCTTTTGTGAATTCCACAATTTTCGGCATCATAAATAACTAACGAAAATTGAACATCGCCCTATTATACAACTCAGATAAAACAGTTAGTTCCTTTACAGAATTTGTTAATATTTGCATAATGTTCCAAACTTTTGAGACAGTGTTTTTTAATCAAAAATAAAAAAGACTTTGAATATTTTTGAGATTTAATTTTTGAGTTTATTTCGTTTTAGCCACTTCACCGGCGACAGGTATGGGAAAACAATGCTTTTACCCCCGAGTTATCTCGGGGCAGCCGGTGAAGTGGTTAATTCATTAATAATGATATTTTGAGAGAAAATTTTTGAATAAATAGTGTTACCTAATCATTGTGATATCTGTACTAAGTTTCATTTCGGTCACATTTTAATTACTATATATTGTAACATTATTTCCTATATTTCTCCTTATTTTATTATAATATTTTAGTGTGTGCCTAAACGTTTGAGACAGACTGTACATTAGAATGGTACAGAGGAAAAGTTTTGTGATGGCCACATCACACCAGATTGTTAATGTAAAGCATGTTTTAATTATATCATGGCTCATTTTATAAATTATTTTGCTTAGTCCGGACGATATAGAGTCCCAATTAGTCATCATTAATGAGAGTGTAGTATATTTATGTTTTATAAAATTACATAATATTATGCGTCATTTATGATAAATTTTAATTTTGAAGTTAAAAAACAGCAAATTTCTTTTACCAATCACCATCTTTTCTTAAAAATTCAGTCGACATACCTTGCTTCCCATACATTGCACAGACATTACATTTGTCATATTTTTAAGTTATCCATACATCTTGAACACCCATATGAAATTTAGAAATACAGCTGCTGTAGAACAAGATAAAATCTAGCATGAATATTTATTTAGTAGTGAATTAAACTACCGATGGTTTAGCAATTATTTCCAATAGTACATTTTGAAATGTATATTCGACCAACTTATTAAAATATTATTTTTTAACTGCATGTTTGATAAAATGTAATTCAATTAGTTCAATTCGTAGACGATGAAGTGTTAAAATTAATTTATGCGAGTATGTAAAAACTATTAAAATAATAAAGTATAATTTATTTGTAAAGCATGCTATAGTCCACCCATAGTACACATTCAAATTTTCGAGGGTTCTCTCTTCGATAATGTAACAAGTTAGAATACAACAACCAGGCGACTGAAAAGAAACACGTTTTGTGCAGGGTAATTCAAAAGTTTCTTGATATTTTTGTGTTAAAACATTTTATTATACACAGAAACATTATAGCCAGATTACACTTTTGAACAGATACCATAATCAGTACTGTTCAATAGAATGGTCCAATAATTTATTAATTATTATTAAACTAATTATTAAACTAAGGACAGCTCATACCCGTCATACGTGAACTGGAACACATTCTAAAACGTAGTTCACGGATGCTGTTAAACTTATTAGCTATTTCAATTAATCTAGCTGTTGTCCCTTTATTGGTACACTTTTGGCTTTATAAAACACCAAATAAAAAAGTACAAAGGTGTCAAGACAGAACAATAAACTTCCCGTTCTCCTCCATTTGGATGCGGTTTGAAGCATCTTTATAAAGTGTGTATGGTCTCCGATGCTGTCTCTGCTCTGTCAGAAAGTTCTTTATCAATGACGTTTTAGCTTCTTTGCAATTACTTCACCAGATCACTTACGGCTCTCCTTCTAAGATCTGGTTTATTGAATTTTCGATACAATCTTCTTCGACCTCTTCATCTATATTTCCTCGGAATAGAGCTTAAACGAGGACTTTATTCCGTAATTACCTGCAAATAAAAACGATTAGTTAGAAATTTAACAGAAATGTAAGAGTCTTTTAAATCACACTATATAAACATTTTTTTTTTTTTTTTTTTTTTTTTAACCACAATTGTGTCTACCGTGATCTCAGAAGAAGCTGGTTTTGCAGTATTTGGTTATTGTCTTGAGGAAATTATCTTATTCTTGAAATATGAGAAAAACATATTATAAATTTATGCAGCCAAAGAAAAACATGCTTAGTAAATGAAAGGTTCCAATCAGAACACCGAAGTGAAGAAGCATTCAATGTATGAGTAAGTAGTACTTAGGAGCGAGGACGCTTAGAAGCACTGCGTTGTTGTTGACTCCATTTCGATGTCGTATACATTACAAGTGCTGAGAGTGCAAATGCTGAGATACACGTGCTGAGAGTGCAAATGCTGAGATACACGTGCTGAGAGACCTTTCGCTGAAAGTTAGTGCTTGGGAGAATGCTATCGAGCCAGCAGATTCCCCCCCCCCCCCATTTCATTAATAATAATGATTGTCGGAAAACTTTTAGGTCAAGTAAGTCTTTCGACCTATACTGCCTGTCAAATGAATGTTTCATCATATTTTCTCAGTAACCCAGTGACTTAGAAGGCACGAGGAACAGTAGCAGAATCAACGACATAAATTTATATCTGAAGAATCACATAAATAATCTAGACGGTGGCCAGAAATAATATAACGGTCTAATTTGAATTTGTTAACGAAAACGTAAAAACACTTTTGTACAAACAAATACTTAATAACAACAATGTATTAGGGAAATAAAAAACCACTTTTCCTCAAAGTATGTTCCTTTTGCTTTGATGCAGAGACGCAAGTTTTTGGGAAATTTTCTGCAAATGGCCGCAGCTCGGCCGCAGTGCTTCCCTTCCATTATCGTATCAATGAGACACCTTTAAAGCTACCGAACTTTTGTGAAGCATTGCACAAGACCTTGCCTCCAAAATGGACCACAAACTGTAATACAATGTACAAGTTGAGGTAACAAGAGTATGGATGCCCTTTTTGAGCTGAGATGAACATTGGAATATTGATACGACACCAGTTCTGTGTGGATTTCGCTCGGTGAGAATGCGCGGAATCTTGCTGAAACGTCCAAACCCCGTTTCCAAAATATTTTTGAGCCCACATAAATACTACTTAATCAAGAATCTCTTTTCGGTACACATTTTTATTGATTTTGACCCATTGATGAAAATGAAGGAGTTTTATCTGTTGCCTGAATTCCTGCACACACCATAACATATTTGTGAATTTGACGATTCTGAACCATCGAAGACTTTCCTGTGGAAGTTGTCCAAATTCGATCATTCTTACGACTGCACGCACCAAAGCTTTTCGCCAGAAAACAAGATTATATCACAGTGTAGAGTTGCAGCTCACATCAGCAGCTTCCTGCATCTTTAGAGCCTCACTCGTTTGTTTTCGTCGGTGAGAAATTGCGCTTGTTTGAGTTTGTAAGTATGAAGGTATAGCTGCTCTCTGGTCATAAGTCGAACCAATTCACGAACAATCTCTGTCTGCTTCGCAATTTTTCTCATCAACAATCCAGGTAGCACACAGATATCGGCCAATGTCCCAATCAATATTGGCAAATATCTCGAAAGTCACTGAATGTCAGACGTCAAGTTTACAATGTGTGCCGATATTTACAGATGTAACTTAAAATTAGTTTTTAAAAGAAAGCATCCAAGCGAATTTTTTGCATTACTTGCAACATTATAATACATAAATAGTATTTTAAATAATAAAATTTATCAATTTTGTCATTTATAGAAAACTTGATTTCGTAATGTCTTATTTACATTGGCCAATATTGTAATATTGCATTTAGAAGTTTGTAATCTTGACCAAAGTGAATGGAAAGTTCTGAAGGACCGCCCATTTCTATCGTTTTCGTTGAAGAGTATATTTGATGGAGACGCCTGCCATGAAATTTGAATTATATAAAAATTTTCTTTAGTAATCTATAGTTGCTTATATCTACCCTATGTATATAAAATCCTAATGAAACGAATTTATGAAACGGATATATGAATCGACTGATTAAACAACTGATTAGCGACTGAACAAGCGATTTCTCTTAAAATATGGAATACTTTGCGATGAAATTAACACCAAAAATCAGCATTGATCCGCAGATCTCAAAACTGGTATATTTTTAAATTCGAATTAGTTTTCGAAATATTAATTTTTTTTTCTAATTTTATATAAATTTTTCAAATGATGGCAACTCAAATTTTAATCAAACAGATATTTTTTTTCATATTTCAGAAAAAGGTTGACATTGTTACCCGGCTATTGTTGTTTATTTGATAATAAATGTTTGTTTACTTTTATTTCTTTTTTATAAATTATATAAATTATTTTGTTCCATAATTATTAATTATTTTTTTATATTTCCTTTAGGAAATAATAGAAAATAATTAAAAAATAGGGTACTACTTAGTTAATCCGTCGACCAATTTCGCCAAATTATATAAATCGCCAAAATACTCGCCAAATTATACAAATTGACATAATTTTTATTTTAAATAACGAAAGAACAAATAAATTAGTATAGCATTAATAAATATACAAATAAAAAGTCAAAATAAAAATCACTTGATGACGTAAACACGTGTAACTTGCTTAAAGTCAAGTGAATGTGACATTTACGATCAACCATTATTGGCATTTAATTTTATAGTTTGGAGATAGATTTTTGGTCAACGGGATAACTAATACCAAAAATGCATATGTAACTGGTATTTGAAGACGAGGTTTTCGCCAAATTTTCGTAAAAAATAAAAATCACGCCAAACCTGCTGTGCGTATATGACATCTGGCCAAATATTTCCACTCGAAAAAAAATGCTAACTGGCGAGTTGAAAAAGAGCTATTGACGAGATTTGCATCCGGCTAGCGTAACAGTACCAAGAAGTCTTTGCAACCATGGCAAATTTTATGTAGTTTTACTCGAAAAATTTTTTTTTTTATTTTTTAATCAGAATGGAAAACTTACGGTCCCATATTGGCGCGATTTTTTCCTAACGCCAATGTCATATACGGAACGGGCACTTAACTGGCGCCAAAGTATCGTTATTTTGCTTGATATGGTAAGCCGGATGTTGTTGTTTATGCTGTTGATGCGTTCCCCAAATTGGGGTCGTTAAAAAATCGCGCCAACATGGGACGTATATGACATCTGTGCCAAACTTTCATATAAACGGCTAAGGGATCAGACCGTATTTTATTTATGGCAGTTGATGACTTGAACTATTATAATATAGATGAAATGATGACGATAGAGTAATATTTGGCGAGTTATCACTTGTGCCTGGCTAACATTAAACTACGAAAATGACACTTATAGTATAAAAAGCGAAGTGGTCCGCCTGGAACTGTTGATGATAGTCACATGACTTAGGCTATTGTTTTAGAGATTGTTTTAAAATACCGGGAGACGAAGACTCTGTATACTTAATTTATTTTATTTTAGCTTCTTTTCAAATGTTTAACTGATCCTCTTTAACCAAAAACGAAAACAACCATTGGATGTCTTAACAGCAACTGATTCGCCCTTAAATTTTTGCAATCAAAGGAAACCCGTTTACAGGGCGATATGCACAGCTTTTTTCAATATAATTCAATCTTCTCTAATATTTTTAAAACCCATCAAATTAGCAGGGGCAGAGCCCCCTAGTATAGGTATATATTTCGAAAAAATTTCATAAAAAGCTATTGAGATTGGTATGGAAATTTTTCTGTAGTACAATTTATATAGACATTTATAGAGACTGCAATAGAAAATTTTCTCAATAAATAGCATTTCATATTAAAATCTATTGATAGTGCTATATAAAAACTTAATAAAGAAATCTGCAATTATATTGCTCTAGAATTATTTTTATTAAAAAAATAATGTAGTGCCTATAAAGATGTTAAATTGTTAGTTTTAAATTGTTAGTCAATTGTTAGTTTTAAAAAAACGAAAAATTCTTTTTTTTTATTACATAAAAAAAGAGATCAATTATTTTATGATTTATATGTATTTTTGAATGGACACTATGTTTAACTTTTTAAAAATGGTCTCGCATTTCAGACGTTTAAAATAATTTTAATTTTTATTATTGGAACAACACAAGTTTAGTTTCAAAAGTAGGTCATTAGTTTTCAAATTAACTACTTTTTAAATTTCTAACAAACTTAATAATAAAAAATGATATTTAAATAAATCTTTGTTAAAAGAATGAAAAAATAAGTAAGAAAAATCATGCGTTAAGCGTAGATTATGAAACACTTTCCAACACTTCCTGAATGCTTTAACAAAACTTCGTTATTTAGGGAAATAAAGTATATAAGAGATCTAACTAAACATTTTAGAAAACGCATAAAGCATTTGAAAAACTGATTTCAGCAGTTACCTTCCATAGCAAATGTGTATTCCAATTCTTTTGAACAGCACTGTATTTGATCTGTAGGTTGATGTAGATACTATATAATGGAGAAATTTAGTTTAGCAAGAAAACATATAACAGGCTGAAATTTCTCTTTCAGCAATTTATACTAATAGATGGAAACATACTTTTATACTTTTGTACAACCCTGTAGTTAAACTAGTACCTTTATTACACGCCGCTATTTATCTGAAGTTTAATTTAAAGTAAAACACTCTTAAAACTACTGGAATCACATTTCTAGAAATTATCATTTATAGATGGCCATGTATCCAATTCTTTGCGTGAAGCGGTATATCATTTTATGCATATTCTACAAACATTTCTTAGTAAACTAAATTAAGTTCAGCGTAAAAATGCATCTCATTTAAAAACCACCTTTAAGCAATTTGCAATCATACCCAGTAACCATTACGAATTCTTTTGTGTAGCCCTGTATGTCAATTAGAGCATTTATACACACCATATACAAAGCATACATATAGTGAAACCTAAAAGCACATACCATAATTAAAAATTCATTTCCAGCAATCATTGTTAATGTACAGTACTTCGGATACAATATAGTATCTGGAATCTTTTGTGAGTCCCTGTAAATAATGCTATGCACTTCGTATTATACATGAAATAACTTATAGTAAACCTCAGCGACGTATATCAATTTTATTATACATGAAATAATTTAACATAATTGGAATCGCCGGAAAAAATTCCCTCCACCCCTATATCATTATGTAACGGAATCCTTTTGTGTGGCCCTGTAAATGAATAATAACTATTCCTTGCGCCGCATATTCTACAGAATGTATATTTTAGTGCACTTGATAAATGCATATCAATTTTGTTATGTTTGAAAGCATGTAACATCATTAAAAATCATTTTAAACGATTTTTTCCCATCGGCCTTAATGTAACGGAAAACTTTTGACTGTCCCTGTAAATAAACTAAACTTGCTAAAAACTTCATTTAAAATAGGTTTCGTGCTATGGTAGAGGTTACTAACATCCAAAAATTTCAGAACGATCCGAGTATATTTACGGGAGTTAGGGCGCGGACAGACGGTCAGACGGCCAGACAAACCGAAGTCATAAACACTTTTCAACTTTGTTGGAAAGTGTTAAAAAGAAGTCGATTATTATTGAAAGAGTATGGGATAATTAAAATATAATTTTGTCAGACGTTGTTTTCGTCATTAACAGAAAAATCTACTTCCACCACTTTCTATTGAAAATTTCGTATTACTTCATTATCGCCGGTCCTTGTCAGGACATATGGCAATTGCCGAAGAGCTGCCTCCGGCACTGCGGCGACTTTTACCAGCATTCTACCATATTGTCTTGCCCCCACTGTCAGGTAATGTTGTTCCGGGAGGACTGGCTCTTTTCAGAGATACGCTTAGGTGTAATGTCGTTACCGGCATTGCCACGACGCTCGGGCAGCACTGACTGAAGACGCTGACGGCATCCCAGAGCGGATCCAAATGGCAACTTCTCACGAAGTTAGGCCTAACCATTAAAGAAGCTCCAGTTCAAACTCTGATATAGGCTACCCTCTTTAATTACTAACATTTCTTATTTGTTCTTGAGTTTACTACTCAAATGTGATAAAATTCTAAAAAAATCTTCAAAAAACATTAAAAAATTATATGAAAAAACTTATAAAAAATTCTATAAAATCCAAAAATATATCTAGTATGCTATAAATGCTAGTAATGCTATACTTAAACTTCCTCCCAGAAAATTTCACCTACTTTATCTATTTTTCTATCATACTTTATTAGTTTGTACTTCAAGTAGCTCATTTTTCCCACCTGTTCAGGTCTTTCTCCCCCATTTTTAATTTTTGACTCCCCCCTTTTTTAAATTGCTACCATCCAGGTCTTAGTTTGCTCTCCTGTCATTTCTCACCAGTTCTGATCCAGGGGATGTGTGGAGTTGTCCACGGGGGCCTCGGTTCAAAAAGTATTCGAAGTCGAAGTTTCTCTTTTTCCCAATGGCTCATTAATTTGCAAGGCATCATATCTACAGCCTGGGTGTTAAGTTGTCTGTCAACTAGGAAACCCCTCAACGTTGCTCCACTGTTCAGCACTGCATTATTCCTTGAAATAAAACAAAAGACTTGACATATTTTGAAGATAAATTTCTTCCTAGCTCTGTTCGGTTATTTAGTTTACCACATTTGCAAATTGCATTTGTTGGGGTTTAAACTAAGAAATTAATATGTAAAAAGTTATAATTTAATATTTAAAAATGTTATTATCTAATATTAGAAAAATATATCGCTAAATGTCAAAGAATGATATTCAGCAATGGCAGAAAAAGATATAACTTGATGTCACAAAGTGATATTCTGGGATGGTGGGAAATATTGGTCAACATTTCAAAATATCAAAAAACAATATTACTGGAATATCTTTTTAGGGGGGGGGGGGGGTCATTTAGCATTAGCCAATATCTCATTTTGATATTGGCCGATATCTTTGTGCTACCTGGGAATTGAGGATTTCGGGAGACGCGTTTCTTAATGAACTGTCATTTTTTGGAAATGTTCACAGTCTTTTTTCTGCCTCTTCCCTATCAAACTCATTCATGGCGAAGATCCTTGAATCTCTTGATTCCTTTGGAAACGGTTGGATGAGGCACTTGAAGCAACTGAGCAATCGCACACATACGCTTTTCTTGATGATGAAGCTGCAAAATCGCGCTTCGTTTGTTTAAAATGCCATTAAAAAAAATTGAGTTAGAAAAAAGATCACCAAGTGAAAAGAAAACTCTGAGAATCACGTAATATCAAAATCATTAACCATGACATTATTTCTAGTTGGCGTTACGTTTTTATGGTTATCCTGTATATATGAATTTCTCTTCCATGCACTTGCAACGCGTTATTCTAAATTTATGGTACATCTTTATTAATTTGATGTTATTTCGTTCAGAAAAATTATTTAAAATTTTTATATCTAGTTTAAACAGATATAATACATTTAACTTTGATTAATAAATTTAGATAGCATTCTTTAAAATACATAGTGATTAATTAACTCTTAATGAAATATCACTGTGCTAATTTCTCTCATTGATCTGATTACTATCTACTGTGTTAGATGGACACTCAGTTTACAGCAAACGCCATAAATCGAATGAGTTACACATGATATGTCAGTAAGTTAGGTTTCAGATTAGCCAACATTACATAACTAGAAGTATTTGTAAGATTACGTTTCGATCTAATGAAGGATTATAAGATTTATCTTAATAAAAAAGTGCTAATGTTATAATTACTTAAAAAAATAAACATTAAAATGCTAAAAACAGAAAAAATTATAACAGTTCATCAGACAGACAAGTAAAAATTACATAAATACATTTAATACAATTAAAAAGCAAACGTTTCGAGCTAAATTTTAGCTCCTCATCTGTGCAATAAATAACATTCAAATGACCAGAAAATGCATTGATTATTGCTCTCATATTGCTAGTGATATTGCTAATTATTGAACTGATGAGGGGCTAAAATTTAGCTCGAAACGTTTGCTTTTTAATTGTATTAAATGTATTTATGCAATTTCTACTTGCCTGTCTGATGAATTGTAATATATTTTTTATTTTTAAATCGTATATCAGACGTTAAACATTGATTATATATTTTAATATTAAAATGCTATTTTATTTTAATATAAATCAAATGCTTTTGGGGAATATCGTGCTAAGTTCCAAATTTCTAAATCTATTTTTTTAATACGGTTTTAACAGCAATCAATAGTATTAATCCAATTTACTAAAAATTAAAATTACTTTAAGAAATAAAAATATTAATTTACTAATTTAATTGAGACAAGAACACATTTACTTAAGTTTACAAAATGTGATTGTCCATCCAAATTTTCTAAAAATCAGAGGAATTGAAATGTATCACTACAAATTATTTAAAAAAAAATATGAATTGATTTAAGAAATAGAAACATTAAAGTGCTGTTTTAATTAAGTAAAGAACAAAATTAGGTAGGTTTCTAAATAGTGATGCTCCATCCTAATTTTCTAAAAACAAATTTTACTATTACACTTTTTACTAGTACAATCATTGTTAACACAACTTTCTAGTACAATTCTAGTTAATAATAATTTACTCAAAATTCAAAATAGTTCAAGAAATAAAAAAATCAAAGCGTTCTAACGGCACTGCAATTTGTGACTAGAGATGCCGCTTGAAATGACGCTAGATGTACTTACACCCCCTCATCAAGATTTTCAGTTACTTTTTGATAATAAGGTTATTTTATTTTTTCGGAAGTATCAAAATGGGTTACAAGATTAGGAAAATGCCAAAAGAGGAATAATCTGCTGTGAAATTCTTCCGAGATAAATGGTTACTGCCTACTATGAAATTTCGTTCGATAAAACTACATAACGAAATTATGCATTTTCAACACAGAAGTATCAAAATAAAGGTTCAATCAAAGATCTCACTTCAAGAACTAAGATTTTCCTAGAAGGAACTGATTTGAATATTTCTGCTTTGCTTTTCTAATTACTCACGCTTGCTTTATATTTTTACGTTGATATATTTCTGCAAATTTATACAAATCTTGAGCTTGTCTCATACATAGGCGGTCATCTATTATAATTAAGGATCGAATGAAACAGGTTTTAAGAGCGAAATTGAAAACGAATTTCGGTAGTCTTTCTATTTTTGGCCGAAAACGAAAACGAAAATGTCCAATATATATTTTTTAAGTACATACATACATAACTATACATATTATTAATTAATTATGCGTGTAATTATACATATTGCCCATATTGGCTCTCTGTGCCTCTGACCAAAATTTTTTATTTTCAAATAAGATAAAATGTAATTAATTCATCCACGACACGAAAGGATTTTCTAATTATACGAATTTCATCTGACTGAAAAATGTCTTAGGATTACATACCTCGATTTATTTACCATAATGATTTTTGTAAATGATCAGATCATCTACTATGTTAGAACTTTCTCAAAGACTATTAGATACACTTCTGCGTTTTCAAACTAAAAAATTTCTATTACTGTTAAGTCTGCAGCTTTTAATGAGCACGTGAAAAGCTCTTCAAAGTTTAGTTTTATATACATTGCTTGCTTTATAATTTGCACTCACGTCTTGAGTCAGTCACGATTGATAATTATAAACAGTGAAGTTCATAGTAATAAATAAACAGAAGATACAGCTTAAATCAATGAGCCATGTTGAAAATTTCTGAAGGAAGAAACGAGATTTTTGGAATACAGATAGTTTCCGTTGCGTTTTGGTTCGGCCGAATTTTCTGTAGCATTTTCGCTGAAAATTCATTTTCGGTGAAACTCAGATTTTGGGCCAAAAACGAAAACGAAACCAAATTTCTGATCGATCTCTAACTATAATAAAATCTCTTCTGGACCTAGATACCTTTCCCGATCATATTACATCCAGTCAAATGTTCATTAGTGAGGCGGGTGTAATGGGAGACAAAATGCCCTAGGATTTTGTTTCTTCTGAGATAAGGAGGAAAGGCGTCCTGGTATACCATCTGTTCTCTTTCATCTGCAATGAAGGAATCACTCTACACAGTTGACTGAAAAAATTGTGTTTAATAAAATATTGTTTTCGTAAATATCATTAGGCATGTATGAATTCCATAGCCAATATTTACACACAAAAAATATAAATAAATAAATAAAACTGCCTTTTTTTTTAATTACCTAATACACAGTTAACTTTTTTACTGTGAGCTATATATTTACATTCATATAGTTTTCATTTCAATCATATATAAATTCCCATTTCTGGTTAAATGACTGACAAGCATGATTAATTTGAAGTGCATTTTTAATCACAAGATTAATCCCCTTAAGGCTGTTCTTGAATTATTATTTCTATGAAAAGCAATGCGAATCTGTAAAACACATTTGAAATTTAATTTTTATTCTAAAATGCATGACGTTTTCATACTAGTCCAAGAGCTGTTAAACATTTTAGGGAAGGTATTTGAGGCACCCTGAAAATTTGTGCAACACTTCTTTTGTAATGCCTGAATACAAAATCGAATGCCTGGCTGAAGGATCGTGGCCCAAAACCTGTGCCAGACAAAAAATGGCACTTGACACGTGTCTGGCTCCGTTTTTCTGCCGACTAAAGTGTCTGTCATTTTCAAAATATTTTTTTCTAAGCATAAATATTATTGTGCCTCAATCTCAGCGTGCCTCAAATACATTTTTTGGGTAGCCAAAAAATGGTATTTGACACGTGTCTGGCACAGTTTTTGGGCCGAATAAAGTGTCTGTCATTTTCAAAATATTTTTTTCTAAGTATAAATATTATTCTGTTTCAATCTCAGCGTGCCTCAAATACTTTTTTGGGGTAGTGTCAAAAAATGGCACTTGACACGTGTCTGGCACAGGTTTTGGGCCACGATCCTTCAGCCAGACATTCGATTTTGTATTCAGGCATTACAAAAGAAGTGCTGCACAAATTTTCAGGGTGCCTCAAATACCTACTCAAAAATGTTCAACAGCTCTCCTACTATACATTTTTATTGAATTATCGAAAAACGTTTGTAGTTTACCTGTAAATGTAATGCATTATGCAAATTTGCATTACGAGTCGACCCATCTCTAACTATTGTACTGTAAAAATAGGTAGAAAACAGCAACTTTCACAGCATTTTCTGAAAACATCTGAATTTAAAACAAAATAAGAATTTTGTTTTGTAATTAATGTTTAGTATATGAATAAAATAGATAATTTTTTTGCATTTATGAAAAGGGTATGAAAAGGACTTCGTTAATATGGTGCACATTCTTAAAAGAAATAAAAGTGAATGGTGGGTCTAAAAGATTTAAACCTGAATGGGAGGAAACAAAAAGAGGTCATTTGCAAGTTTAAAAATAATTATTAAAGGGACATTGGTAATTGCTAAGACATTAAATCTTATTAAATGTTAATATTACATTATGTAATAGGCAAAACATTAACTTTAGATTTTTTTATATTAAATTAATGATAACTGAGATACCAAAATAAGATTTGTTAAAAATGTTAACAATCACCGGTAAAAGCGAAATATTTTTGAAATTTCATTGCTATAAATTTGAAAGCAAATCTTTAATTTTTCGTTACTTAAATAAAAATGCTTTCATTTTGAAGTATGATTAGGAATTTCATGAAAGAAAATGATGTTTACAAACCTTTATGTAATGTATTTATGTGATTGTAAAATAATAAAGTAGAATTAATTTAATGATGAGAATTATGATTATTTCATTTTATACAAAATAAGTAAAAGCAATCCTACTTTATGTAGTATTTACAAATTTTAAATTATTTAAATTAATTCAGAGGTATTTATGTAACAGAATGTTCAAATTTTATTGAGAGGATTTAAACATTTAATGTAATTAAAGAAAATAATTAGATATTTATAAGTTTTAAAAATTCAATTTTATAACGTTTCAAAAATATATGTTCATAATTAATTTCTTATTGAATTGACCAATTATTTTAATGTGAAATAACGATACTGTACAGTACTTTGATATTATTATGTTATTTTGTTTGTTGTACGAGGATTATATTTATTTGCAATGTTTTATAAAATTTAGAGACAATTTTCTTTTTATTGTAGGAGAATAATATTTATTTGGAATGTCTTATAAAATTTAGAGATTTTCCTTTTGTATAAAATAATGTTATGTTAAATATGTGAACTATGTATTTGGTAATGAAAAGGCGGCAGTTTTTTTAATCGAAATATTGACTAAATAAAATTTTATAACTTTAATGATTTTATATGTCGTAATTATGTTTTATTTGGGCACTGGGGTGTTGCTTCAATCTAAAACAAAACAAAATGTTTAATTCTATTTATTCCATTAATTATTTATTATCCATTATTATTTCAATTTCTATTAATTCCATTTTGTGTATTCTGCCAATATTCTAACAGTTAACGGCTAGCACATCAGGCTCTCAACTATAGTGTAAAACAAGAATGAAAAATCATACGTCCAGCATAGGTTATGAAACACTTTCTAACACATTCAGAATACTGTACATCAATAGATGGGAAAACATCAGAATTTCTTGTTCATCCCTGTGTATGATCTATAGATTGGTATTTATACTACATCATATTCTAACAGTTAGTTGAAGTAAACTCACAGCACCGTTTAAAATTCCCATTTAGCAATTTCCTGAGTAAACGGAAATGCACTCTATATCCTTTGTGTAACCTGTATAAGATTTATAAAAATTTATACAGACCAAGTAATATGCTAAAGAATGGTTAAATTTTAAAACGCGTAATGGAAATGTAAAGCACTGCCAGCAATTATGCTTCATATGCAGAACTGTAGAAATACACTTTAGTGTGTCCTTGTAAAAGAACGATAAATTCTATGCACACCAGGTTCTACAGTAAGCGCTTGTAGTACACCTAAGTGATATATATAATTTTGAATATGTTTAAAATAGTGTAATATCTTTAAAATAAACCCATAAAGCGGTAATATAATAGAATTCTTTTGAATGTCTCTGTAAACGAACAATAAGGGCTACATACTTCATTTTAAATACTGAACATACCACAGTAAACCGCAATAACATACATCAATTTCATGATAATTACTCTATATTTACACGAGTTAGAGCACGGACAGACAGACGGACAGGCAGACAGATGGACAGACAAACCCAATTCATAAACACTTTTCAACTTTCTTGAAAAGTGTTAAAAAGAAAAATATTTCTTAATCTAGGAAAATGAGGGAATAATTACGGTATAAGATATACAATATGTTCTTTCGAATTACTCATGATTCTAAGAAGCCCTCTTTATCTTCAGTAATTTCAGAAACCAATATATATTTGAGAATTAAAGAAGCGTTTATTAAAACAAAGTTACCTTTTCTGCCACTGATTTTGGAAATCGTTTCAAAGGGAATAGTTTTTATTGTGTATTAATCAGTATTCTCTACCTGAATTATAGTTTTTTTGGATGCTATTAATTCTCAAATAAACATTTTCATATTTAACAAACATGTTTTAGAGACAGATATGATTAAGTGGCAGCGTTTACATTATCATTAGAATTAATATTATTTTGTTACTCTTGAAAGCATAAATTTAATTATGCAGGTGATAATGTTTTATTGAGAATTGACAGTAACATAAATAACGATATTTTGGTTTGCGAAAATTGATTAATACACTATAAAAACTACTCGGAAACGTTTCCCAAAATCAGCGGCACCATTAGAAAACTTGTTTATAAAAATGCTTCCTTAAATATAGAAAATATACTCGTTAATGGGGTTTCTAAAGACAAGGAGCGCTTTTCGGAACCGTGGGTAACACGGAAGAGGTTATAGTATGTTTTCGTTCGTAGTTATATTATATTTTCGTTGAATAAAAATTATTTGGGAACGTCCACTGTTACTCTTGTGATCATTCGAGCAAAAACTCATAAATACCCTCAATTATTTCGCTACAAAATATAATTAAGATAAAAATTGATATAAATAATTAAATACCCTTCTGTTGCACTCACATAAAATATGTCTAATTTGTAACAAAAACTATTTTGCTTGTCTATATAATAAATCAAAATTTGTTACGCTTGTGACCAGAGTGTTACAAGAGTAACAAAATTTTGATTTAATATATAGCCGAATAAAATGCTTTTTGTTGCAAATTAGATACATGTTACGTGAGTAGAATACAATGAAACTTAACTGGTTGTATCCATTTTTATCTTCATTATATTTTATAATAAAATAATTGGAATTATTTATAAAAAACTGCTCGAATGGTCACAAGAAAAACGAATGGACGTTCCCATTTATATTTTTTTACTCTGTAAAAATAAGTCATTCAAAAGGAAATATTCAGTTCTATTATTCGGTTCGAATCTGATTTTTGTTTTTATTAAATTTGTAAAATATATAACGAATTGTTATCATAACTCCATACATTTTGTATGTACCAGTCTCATACAGGGTTCGTACGCATCAAATGATTCAGGGGATTTTAAGCGTGTTAGTACCAGAAATTTTGTAACGTACTGGCCACTATATCTGAATTTCTTTCTGATTTCTTTTTCTTTAAATAAGGCAAAAGTTCTGGTAAAAGTTCCTTGAAAAGTCCTTGAAGTGAGCCAGTCAAATAAATTAAGCCTTAAAAGCTGCTGGGACGCTATTCGATCCCTGCATCTTTTAATAAACGCAAAATAACATTTTGCGTAATTTTAGTATATGAAGTTACAATAATATTGATATAAAATATAGTAATGAACTCATGATTGTAACAGTTCAATTTTTAGAAAATATAATAATGGAGCTAGCCAGGCATATTTATTATTCAATTATGTCCTTCTTCGGCGTTTTTAAAATACCCTCAGAGAAAAACGTATGCATTTATGAAAAAGGTCGATGAGTTTTTTCGGGAATGAAGTTCAAGAAGATACCATGATCTTATTCAAATTCCTACGCTTTGACTCAAATATATTCAAAATCCTCCTAAAAATTGGCTTACTAATTTCGTCATTCGCCCACTTCTTAAGAGAAAACTAAAAAACATATATGAACATAAAAAACATAATGAACACTTAACACACCTCTCTAATTTAACCTAGGGAATACGTCTGTCATTTCACGCTTCTAATCTCCGTCACCTGTCGTGAATACAGCTCCACTTTGACAGAGAAACGCGAGGAAGTTTCTCTGGGTGCACCCAGAAGTTCTCACCACCTACTGATGACACTTGCTGACCAGTGTCGTGTGGGAAATCTGTTTTCCAGCAGCGATTGCCAACTTCTGTAAATCCTTAGCCAGACCCTGTCCCTTGCTCGCGTTTGTGATATATCTAGGAGGGCTGGCCGTAGACCCAGAACTTCACACCAAAATTTATGGAAGTACCGCCCACTGTCGCGATTTCTGGCGGCTTCAGCTCTGGCTGAAAACTGTATAACTGTATTTTTTTAGACCTCAATAAAGGGGACCGAGAGGGACACTATGCTCTACAGACTTGATTTCCTTGCCTGAGCAGTCCCTCTTAGGTAATAAAATAAAATAAAATAAAATCTTCAGCAAAATTTCATTTGCATTTGGTTATTTTAGATGCCTACACCTACGGAATTCACACAATAGTAAATTTTAAAGATTTTAAGTCTAAATCGAAATTAAAGCCAGTTATTGAACTTCTTAGATTTTTAATCATTCAAAGTGAGGAATATATCGAGTACTTGCTAGAAATAACAATTTCGAACGAAAATTAAGATGAAGGTAGCCAGGTGTAATAAGTCATCAAACTAATAAAAATAGATATTTGGTGTCAAAACAAAATATGACCATAAAACAAGTTCTCAGAGTTACGAGGCAATATTCTTGCTGAAAGGACACGATAATACTCGAAGGACGCGATACATCGCCACATAAGAGAATGCAAGAACAATGACTTAATAAAGTCTTTCAAATCGCATCTAAAATCATACCATATACAAGCTATAACGTATTGTTATTGAAAGTACATGTCATACGGAGACAAGTGACTCGCCGTGTTGTTGAGCGACAAAAAGACGCGAAATCTAGATGGCCCTGTTGACTGAAATTGTTACTGGCATGATCTCAAGAAGTAGCCGCTGACCTTCCTCAGTAGACGACAAGGTCGTAAATCCCTGACGGTTTAGAAGGCGATTGACTTTAATGGCTAATATCTTCGGTCTTATTCCGGGAGAAACAAAAGTCAACAAAGTGGCTAGAAACACTATAGTAACATCTACTTCCATCGAGACTAACGAAAAAGACAGGCTACCGCGGTTCATTTAACGTGTCTTTTTTTACAAACCGCTAGAATGGCGTGGTGCTTTTTCGTTTTTGGTGCATTCGAGCATCTCGTGAAACCATTTGTCTGTAAGAAAAGATACGCTTAAAGCACCGCGGTAGCCTTTCTTTTTCGTTAGCCTCGTACTTCCATTTGGTGATGTTTTGGGGGTTTCTGAGAAACATCTTCAACGCGACAAATCCTCAATCCACAGCTTACGTAGGACACAGTGACTTTGCACCCAAAATGTTAACGTTTTAGATTAGTGAGCTTTAGTTGCAAACTTAACCCTTTGTATCCTAAATTTTGAATAACAATATTGCTTCACCTGGATAATTATTTACGTTAATGTCTAAGATATTCAGAAGAACATGTATAATAATAATTTGATTTTTAGATAATTTTTTAAATAAAACTTATTTAATAAATCTGCAGTTAAAGCTATTTTTGCAAAATATTTACAAGAATAATTAGATTAATTAACAAAAAATACTCTTATGGAAATGTCACAATTCTTATAAAAACAGTGTAAATAAATGTATTGTGATCCTAACTGTAACAGAGGAGTATTTTGTAGTTGCAAATTTTTCGTATAAATTTTTTTAATAGGATAAAAGCCGCACCTAGCTAAATGATTCAGAAAATAACCACATTTAAAAATATTTAGCTTCGACTGTTCCACCACGCTTTCTAAATATGATTGAGCAAATTATTTTGCATGAAAAGTGCAATCTCCTTTTATTAGTAGACGAATTAAGTAAATTTTACATTCAATTTTCTTTAATGGTACTTAAAAGTTATGTCAGGATATAAAGGGTTAAACCCAATTGAGAGCATTCGCGGTATATTAACCAGTGAAGTATACATGAATTGGAAGCAATATGACTCTACAAAAGAACTAAAAGTGTGCATTGAAGATGTATGGCAGTCCCTGCTGCCAATAAATTTTCAATATCTAATTGATTCAATTGAAATAAATATATATTTTTAATTTATATGAAACAAGGGAAGTAATTATTAAATAAATAAACAATTAAATTTAAAAAATCAAGAAACCCGACTGCGTAAAAAGCGAACTAATTAATTATTTCTCATCAATGTGAAACTATTTTTTTTTTCTCAATTCCTACTATTAGCTCACACTCTCGCTATATGTTGTTCAAATTTTCAATCATTAATAAAATACTTATTATTCATCCAATCAAGCTCAAATCATTTTTTTTTAAAAACTGTAGTGGATGAAACTTGATGTTAATCCAGTTTTTTTTTTCAAATATTAATTCACTAATTAAATTAAATTAATTAATTTTCAATAATCAAGAGAGCCCTCTTCTTGATCAGGGTATTTTAAGACCGAGAGAGCCCTCTTCTTGATCAAGACATTTTAAGCGCCACTCAAGGGGAAAGAAGAATGGGAGAAAGAAATTATCTTATTGAATAGGAAGTAGTAGTAGGAATTGACTTAAAATATTTTTTTATATCACTTGTTTATATTACTTACCTATTTTTTTATTTACTTGTATTGATGACTTTTACGTTGTGTTTAATTGTTAGTTCCTATTTATAAACACTGTTTTGATGAGGTCTATAGATGTCTATGATGGTTAGAGTTGCAGTAAAGCTAGAAATCCTACCTACACAATTTCCAGGTTGTATAATATTTTAACGGAGCTTCTGACTGTAAAATAGTCAATGAAACATCGTCTTCATTTTGAAAGGCCTATCCAATGATATGCCACTCAACAGGGTGCGTAAATTTTTTTTCGTCTCTACTGCCATTTTGTATTTTACGGTTGCCATTTTGAATTTACAAAAACTAAACCTAGCCTATAACCATCGGGCCGCTAAGACGAATTGATAGAGACCTCATTCATTAAAATCCATCCAGCCGTTGGGATGTTTCGAGGGTATAAAGAAATCGACATACACAGATACGTGTGAAAAACATAATCCTTCTTTTCAGTCGGGTAAAAACAGAAACATATAAAAGTGTTAAATGATGTTTTTAAAAAAATTGTGCTTGAACTTTGGGGACACTGTATACTTAAAAATTTTATGTGTTTTCTGAGTTATGATAATGTACTCATTTATTCATTTTGATATCGCACCCTTTCTTCAAAAGTGTCAAAACTAATAAATTGAGTTTTTGAGTTATAGCCCCATTCTACTTCGTATTTACGCCTCTACCAATCACATAAAGTACCAGATAGTGCACTGAAAATCCAGCCACCATGTAGCAGTTGTGTTTGCAAAATGGCCATTGATCCTTCCACAGCCTGGAAACAGTTTTTCGCATTTCCTGAAAAACGAACAAACCCCGAAAAACGTTTTTTGAGTTACGCCAATTTTGAAGCAAGGGTGCGATATGATTTACTTGAATAAATTTACAAAATAATTTTGCAAATAATATGTTTTTCTTTAATTTTATATTGTTATTTTATGAACGATATTTTATATTGCGTTTTAAACTTTTACGACAGGCTGCAGTCTACTCCTTCGGCGTAGTCTGCTAAATTTGATCAAATACTCATATTATTCTGATCATCTTTTCAAGGTAAAACCTCTTTCTAAAAAACAAACAGGAACTAAATCCTTAAAAGTTCATTTATAATTTGAAAAACGCATATGTTAATTTTCTAGAAAGCCCGCCAAAATAATATTTTGATTTTGAATCTACATATTTGAACTCAGTACTTGATTATACACAGCATTAAAAAAATTTCCTATCAAAAATGTTTTTCTTAAAAAGTAATCTCGTAAACAATAAAAAAAACTTATTAGAATTAATGGCATTTTAAAATAATACTACTATCATCTCCGAACATAATTACCATGAAAAAAATCTCATAAAAATACATTTTATTTATTGCATTTTTTAAACTGAATTAATAGACTTCTCCTTCAAATTTTGGTATTTTTATTCAATTTTTGATAGAAAAATTATTGTTGAAAACTTGCTGAAAAAAGGTAGCACAATTATAAACATAAACAAATATAAGTGTAACAAATTGTGTTCTAATTAATATACTAGAAACATCATGTTATGCATTTAATAATTAATTAACGTTATGAGAATAATTATTTATTATAAAAAAAAAACCCAGCGAAAATCAATTCTTTTAAAAATAAAACCTTTTTATTTACACCCAGATGATTTAACAATAACCAGTTTTTATAATATTTCATGTAACTTTAATTTAAAAGTCCCTTGTTGCATTGCTAATTTTTTCCTTGAAAATATTCTTACATGTAATGTATTAATAAATTAAAAAACATAATTATGAGTGAGAAAAAACATAAATGTGATGGAACTAAGTGTATTTTGATTAAGGTATTTACAGCATTATGTTAAATGACTAATATTTAATTACTGAAACAAATTCTTATTTTGAAAGTATTAAAATTATGCACCTCGCACTGTCTATGTCCGTATAATTTACACTCCATTTAGATGCAAATTAATTCTTGAGTAACATATTTCAATTAGTAAACAGGTACGTATATAATTCATGTAGCTTCATTTCTTTAATTACACTTCTCAGACATAATTAAATTATCGAATTTTCCAAATAAGTTAATATAATTAGATCTAAAAGTTTAATAAAATGTTTTACGCGTTTTCATATGAAACAAATAATGCGAAAATAAATAGTTTACTATACTAAATCTTTACGCACACTAATAACGTTTTTCACGTCAAAAATAATTTTCTAAGGAAAGTACCTCATTAAAATCAAAGGAACTCATTATAAAAAAGGCTTTGTTTATTTAATATTCTGAACGCCTAATAAATAATGTTTACATAAATATTTTGTGCGAAAGAATGTTTTCAAATAAGAAATATATTTTTAAACATAATTCTTCAATTAAATTAATATATTTTTTTCCATTTAATTACTTTTACTGCGCTATATTTAATGCTTATTTGTTTATGAAAAATGGTAAAGGAAATGGAATTGTTTACCAAATCGAAAAAAAAGAAGCATACACTGTAAAAAAGAACGGACTGAAAAACGGAGATTCCACTAGCAATCTAGACGCCAGTACTATTTCCGTATTTTAACGGAAAAATTTCCGCATAAATTACAGAAAATTTTCCGTTTTTCTGATTAAAAACGGACATTTGTCTGTAATTTATGGGTAAAATTTTCTGTAAAAATACGGAAATAGTACTGGCGTCTAGATTGCCAGTAGAATCTCCGTTTTTTTACAGTGTACAGTTATATTTGTATGCGATGATTTATGGCAGAGTAAGAGGGGTTCTATTTTTGAAGATTGAACACCCCAAAACACTTTTGAAGAATAATTTGCGTGTCTCAAGTACGCTATATCACCATATAAATTAAAGCAGCAAGCGATTTTCCCGATTATGAATGATATTGTAAACTACGGGACCGATTTTCAAGAAACTTGCCTCCTATACTAAATCGAGCACGAGGAAAAGATCTAGTTAAGTCCCAAATTCGTGAAAATTTATTTTATCAGGGTAAAACAAACTCAGCTCTGAAAATTCTACTTGCTATAAGTTAAAAAATGCTCATGCGATTTACACGAAACGTGTTTTCTGTACTAATTCCAGCAGGAGAAACCCATCTATCTAGGTTTCGAATTCGCGAAAGTTTAGCATTGAAAATTCTGCCATATCTCGAAAACGGCTCTGACGATTTTCACAAAACTTGACGCCTGTACTAATTTGGGGACAAGAAAGCTATCTAGCTAGGTCGCTAGTTCGAGAAAACTCATTTTGTATAGTTAAAACAAGCTTATTATTCATAATGGTGGTATCAATTGAATAATTCTGACAATTGTTTTGAAATATGCTTTATTCTATTATGAGAAAACAACCTTCCATTTAAGTCTCGACTTCGGTAAAACAATTTTGGTAATTTTAAGAATTTTTTTTTTAATATTTAATCATCCATAATTGGAATCCTCGCCAATACTAAGATTCATTTATATTTAACAAGATAAAAGTTGATCTCGAAAGTGGCACTAAAAATTTGCCCTCTATACTCAATTGAGCACTATATAACGGACTATGTAGGTAAAAAATATGGCAAAATTTGTTTTAAATGCCTAGAACTGGTAAAATTGATTGATTATACCAACTGTTGATTTCCTGAATTTAAATATTTTAATATGAATGTGGTAATATTTCTTTATAAATAACTGCGCTTATACTTTTGGTATGTTTAAAACCACTGTCATATTTTTACAAACATCACTAGAGTTTGGTACCATGGCGATATTCCCTGGCGCAAAATTCGCAGCAATTTTAAAAGTAAGACAATTTTTATGTTCCACATAAAACCATAGCTTTCCAAATAGCTCATTTTTGTCGCCAACCATTCATTTGTACAACGATTGTTGTTAACAATAATTTAATTTATAAAACGTGGAGCATAGTACTCAATATGTACTTGATAATTACATGCATATAAAAAGTCGTTTATTTTCAAAAATTATAATCTAAATTTCCATCTATATGCAAAGTTTTCTTTTTTTCTTTAACTTTAAAATACATTATTTACGTACTCGAATAAATGCTTCGGAATTAAAAATTTAAATTTTATATATCTTCCCCCTCCCACACTGAATACCCTATATTTAAAAGAAAACAAGTATTCTATCTCTTTAAAACTGAAATATGTCAACTTTTGCACAACTATGACATCATTTTCACTGACTTTTAGCTTCCGAGCGTGCTAAGACTAGGAGCCGTAGATATAAACATTTATTCCATGACTGGTTGTTCTCCTGTTTTTCGTAACTATCACTTTTCTATGTTTATTGGAAAAAGTAAATATTTCTAATACTGTGCAGTTAGTGTGGTTAAAACAAACTCAGTACTCAAAAGGAGGTATCAATCGAAAAAAAAATGCTTGACTATTTTTATGAATTATGATTTATTTGATTATGAGAAAACTATCTAACCAAGTCGCGATATCAGAAAAAAAATTTGGTAGTTTAAGCATTTTTTTTTCAATTTTCCGTAATCGGAATTCTTGTTAATACTATGATCATTTATCATAAACACAATAAAAATCATCTAGAAGGCGGCACTAACGGCATGCTGTCTGTACTAAATCGAGAATTGGATATCGGCCTATATGTAAGTCAAAAATATGATAGAATTTGTTTTAGCTTGCTAAATAAATAAAATTAATTGGTTTTATCAACTGCGGATTTCGTGAACTTAAGTATTTTCAGTAACATTCTCTAAATATGCTAATATTTCTTGATAGGTAACTGTGCTTATACTTTTACTATGTTTAAAACCACTACCATATTGTTACAAACATTGCTATACTCGTAGTTTGATGCAATGGCCTTGACACCTTGGTGCAAAACTGGTAGCAATTTTAGAAGCAAGACAATTTTTCTGCCAAATTTATCTAAATGTTCTCGAAAAAACCGATTTTTGGTGCCAGCAATTGACTTGGACAACAATTGTTGAATAGTACACAAGCCTGTGATAGTTGTGTTGCTTAACTTTAGATAATTGATTTTTATGTATTTTTTAGCACTGAATCCGAAAAATGACCTTCATTTTTAACCATCGCGTCAGGATGTTTTACAAATCGTAAATTTCAATGGTAAAATGTCAAAAAATAGAGAATATCTGATACTGAAAGATACAGTAAAGGGTTGTGTTTCTTAACTTTTGATAACTGATTTTTACATATTTTTTAGCGTTGAATTTGAAAATGACCATTATTTTTAACCATCAAGTCAGGATTTTTTGCAAATCGTAAATTTCAAAGTAAAAAAATAGCAAAATTCTGATACTATAAAATAGTTGAGATGGTTGGGTTTTTTAAATTTTGGTAACTTATTTTTATGTACTTTTTAGCACTGAATCTGAAAATAACCTTCATTTTGAATCACCACGTCAGAATTTTTCGCAAATCATAAATTTCAAAGTTAAAAAGTAAAAATTTTTCAAAAAATCCTTACGTGATGGTAAAAAATGAAGGCCATTTTGAGAAAATTCAAGATGTAAACTATCTCAGGCAAAGGATAATCAATCGTATGACAATTATCACCCCAGACATGTTTGCCACGACATGGGCCACGAAGAGGTTGAATACTGTTTGGATATGCCACAAACGGGGCGCGCACATTGAAATCTACTAAATGATAAAAATCTTGATAAATTTATTTTTAAGTACATATATATAATATTAACTTCATTTTATGATTGAATTAAAAAATTTTGCTTCAAAACCCCGGAGTTCTTTTATGGATACAATGTATTTGTCTGAAAATAGTACTTCTCTCCCACTACACACACCCCTCAATTATTTAGATGACACTTATTAATTTTCTTTTTTGTTTTATTAAAGATTTTTTTTTATTTAATTAAAAATACTATATACTTTTTTGTTCTGTTTATTTAACAACAAAAGAGAATCAGTAAGAAAAAAAAAGAAATATTATTTAAATTTTCCTTTTAGTATTTTAAATTTATTTTTCATCGCGTAATCGTAAATTTATTGATATTTAATTATCAATGGATAAAAGCGTATTTTTTTAATTACACTCTTTTTTATTTATAATTTATTTTATACTTTAACTCTTTAAAATATTTCACTGTTGCCGTTTTACAGACCTTTAGCATATTTTGGCAAGCATTTATTGTCACATAATTAAATCCATTGTTTTTTCAACTAGGTTAAGTTAAGTAACCTAGCAAAAAAAAAAAAAAAAAAAAAAAAAAAAAAAAAAAAAAAAGAAGTTGAAAAAACTACCGAGCTAAGCTCGGTCTACAAAGTACTTAAATATTATTTAGCTATTCTTTTGTTATAATAAATTAAATTTTGGAAACCGTTGCTATATTCTGATTATAAATCCGATGATCAATATTACATGAATCAAAAGCGATTAATTATGACATGTTAACAACAGCGTATTTAATTAGAACACAGATTCCCAACCCAACCCTCGTTCTTCACTCGCTTGATTTCTTGATGCACATATCAAACTTCTACCACAACCTAGAAAATCTCAGTCGTACACTCAAATTGTATTTATCATTAACCTGATTCGACTTCATTTTGATCAGGTCCAATCAGGTTTAACGTGACTTTCATTTGAGCGTTCCACCGAAGTTTTCTATGTTAACATGTTAAGTTCCACGCCAGTCACCGGTGACTTATAATGAAATTTACGTTTAGAACGCGTCATTCACCGATGACTGACAGTCTAAAATATGATTTAAAACTAAAAGTATATATGGTGCATTCTCACAATCTTTTGACTTTCATGTCCCTGAATAATAATTTTTATTTTAATACACTTTTTTGTGATTTTTTTTATTTCATATACTGGGTAACATCCCATTGCATGATTGCACAACAATATTAACGAGATAAATAAGTTTTGAACGGTGGTCCAAACACCTGGAAAACTCCTATACCGTCCCGTGTCCCTGATGCTGATTTTTAAGTTTGGAGCTGTCTGGATAAAAATGTTTCAATAAAAATAATTCGATGTAATTTTTTTCTGAAACTGGAACTATTGTTTTATATAAATATGTAGCTAAAAATTAACCTGCACACATTTTTACGATTGATGTTATTTTTTGAACTGACAGGTTTTAGATTCCTTACCATCCGTCTTCTAAAATTATACAGAAAATCATTTCAGATGCAGCCACAGAATTTTTTTTTCAAGTTTTTTCTCATGCAGAAGTATACTAGAGAAATAATGTCTAAAATTCTTTGGCAGGAAATCTACTGTAGAATTTAAATCAGCATTTAAATATCAATTTCAAGCATCGTGGCTTTATTGGTAGTCTCACCGTCCCCAGGGTTTATTCCTGCACTTTTCGAGGTAAATTAAAAAAAAAATAATAATTTAATCGAATATTAACAACTGTTTCTAAAAAATCAATGAACATTGTGGCTATCACTTAGTCTTAACATGATTTTCCTGAAAATAGGTGGTAATTTTCCTTACCGTTCCATCCTTACCGTCCCTTTTTTCCAATACCATCCCCTTTTTTTACCTTACCGTCCCATCTTTAGCACCCCTTTAAGACAATGTTAAACAAAAATTCTGTATTAAAAGTACTACATTGTTATTATTTCTTATTTGAATGTCCTGTGGGTACTATGCAAATTCATTATAAGTAAAAATTTAGAAGAAAATAAAAAGTTATAGTGGTAAAAATGGTAAGGAAAATTAAACTCGAAAGTTTAACTTAAACCTCAGTTAAATAAAAAAAAATTCGCTGCTGACCATTTTTCCTTTATTTTGAATCATTAAGACATTCGTCTATCAGATTAAAATGTTATTTTAGCAAGTTTAATTTTGTCAGATTTTTTTCCCCCAAAAGTCAAAAGATTGTGAGAATGCCCCATATATTGTTTTAAGTAATTACTGAAAATTTATTTAAAATTTACTTACCTTTTATTTATTACAGGATTATACTTTCTTAAAAATTACTTAAAACATTGTAAATTTTTCAGCTTCAGTGTCAGCCACCGTGGCACTCAGCGTGTTAAGGTAGATGGTGGATACGAGCATTAGTGTGCATTCTTTCTATGTGGCCCCTCGTATGGGAAGTAATGCACATTAGAAGGCATATACAATAGCAATAGGTTTGTTATCTAAAATAACAGTTTTTCGCTAAATTGTGGAATTCAGAAATTCTAACTGAGGGAGTTGAATTTTAAACTGTTTTGACTTATGAATAATGAAATACTTAAATCAAGTGCCTTTAATTTAACGATGCTTATACTGAGTTTTAGACAATAATAATTAACTACAGCGTTTTATAAACATGTCGTGTCAATTTTATATTAGATAGAAGTTATATATTACAGTGGAACCCGGTTAAGACGCGTTTCAAGGGAGTGGACAAAAGTCGCGTATTAAGCGGGATCGCGTATTAAACGTGATTTGTTTAATGTTGAAGAAACTGTGCTTATTTACACATCTAATCGTCTAAATGAACTTTACGGCTTTCGGTTAGATGTTTACGGTTGAAAATTTTATCTTTTAGGTACATTTAGATTGAAATTTAATTGTATTCAACTTTAACTCATTATTTTTTTTTAGGAGCGACTAAGAATAACTGCTGAAAATAAAAAAAAAATGAATTTAAACGGCTTTAATGTAGATTAATACGTTACAACCAAAAATAAAAAAAATAATTTCAAGCTAGACTAATTTACAACCAAAATTAAAAAAATTAATTTCAAGCTAGCCTTTTTTTTAAGCAGAGGTAAAAAATTTAAAATATTAAACTTTTGAAAGCACAACCCAGTTGTTAAAATCATATTTAGTACTTGTGATAATGAGTGCCATTATAATCTATCCTTTTCATTATAAAAGAAAATTATCCTTATTAATCTTTTTGTAAAAAATATTGTTAGCATAGCAAAAAGAAAAGAAAACATAAAAGAATTAAACAACCTCAGTCGTATTTATTTAATCTTTACGAGTTTCTTTTTTCTTACCCGACTGCCAAGAAAGGTTATGTGTTTCACGCGTATATCTGGGAAAGTGGATTTCTTTATACCCTCGAAACATCCGAACGGCTGGATGGATTTTAATGAATGAAGTCTCTATCGATTCGTCTTAACCGTCCGATGGTTATAGGGTAGGTTTTGTTTTTATAAAATAAAAATTGGCGGTAGAGACTAAAAAAAATTTTTACGCTCCATATTGAGTGGCATAACATTGGATAGGTCTTTCAAAATGAAGACGATGTTTCATTGACTATTTTACAGTCAGAAGCTCCTTTTAAATATTACACAACCTCGAAGTTGTGTAGGTATTATCTCTAGCTTTACTGCAACTCTAACCTTCATAGACATCTATAGGCCTTATCAAAACAGTGTTTATAGATAGGAACTAACC
This sequence comes from Maratus speciosus, assembly GCA_963932465.1. NCBI lineage: Eukaryota > Metazoa > Arthropoda > Arachnida > Araneae > Salticidae > Maratus > Maratus speciosus. Next base: position 531,578,636 of record OZ010789.1, on the reverse strand, counting down.
ATTAAACACAACTTAAAAGTAATCAATACAAGTAAATAAAAAAATAGGTAAGTGATATAAAAAATAGCTTCACATTGATGAGAAATAATTAATTAGTTCGCTTTTTACGCAGTCGGTTTTTTTTTAATTTAATTATTTTTATTTACCTTTAATATGCATTATAAAACACATTAGGTATATAACTTACATTTAAAACCTCACTAACAATAGGTATAATCGTCTTTAATCCTAATTTTATGACATATCTGAGTACCCTGAATTCGTCTTTCTCTACAGTGAAAACATACACGAAGCGAAAAACACAGAAAGTTAGGACGCGGGATCAAAGAATTCCAGTGTTTCTTATTTAGCGGGTTTTTTAAAATTCAAATATCTACCGCTATTTCCGATTAATAATGTTCGCCTTAGTTAATCTGTTATTAAATAAAGTAAATATTACTATTTGAAGTCGCTGTTTTTCAATTTAATATAAAAAATCTGATAAATTGTCAGCAGACAAGGAATTCGCATCTTGATCAATGAATTCGCGTCTTAAGCGTGATTTTTTGCCTTAAAGGACCAGAAATCTCTCGCGTATTAAGCGGGATCGCGTATTAACCGTTCGCTTATTAAACGTGATATTTTTGCATTACCCTTATAGGCGATGTTCAAGGAATCGGAAAAAATCCGCTTATTAAGCGGGATCGCGTATTAACCGTGAGCGACTTAACCGGGTTCCACTGTATTTCAAGTTTGTTACTATTTAATAGTGAAAGGATTAAAGGAAATATTGAAGATAAATTAATAACAGTCTAAAAGTGTGAATCATGATTTAATTTTTCGTTAAAAGTAATTGTATGACATATTTTCGTGGAAATTTTATTTCTTTTCAAAATGAAAACTTTCAGCAAAGGAAAGGTTCATGATTTTTTCGTATTGTTGGTAGTCAATGAAGCAAACATAACTAAGTTGGTTGTTTCGAAAATGTAACAATTTTCACATGCGTTGAAAATTTGCAGAAATAAACAATTTTTGAATGTACTGACTATTAAAAAAATACGTTTACTAAATGCTTAAGTACGTTAAAAAATTTAAAAAATGATTTGAATGACTCAAGCATGCTAGATTAAATATCATTAAAATAGTATTTTGTTCAAAAATATTGAATTTTGTGAACTGTTGCTAAAGTTTGATTAGAAATTTGATGATCGATATTACGTGAATCGGCTGTGAGTAAATATCAAACGTCAAGCATGGCATATTTAATTAAAAGGCCAATCCTCAATGTAAGGTCAAATTCCTCTGTTTTCCGGTTGCTTGACTTTTTCAGCGTTCATTAGTTCAATAGAACCCTTTTATGGGAATTATAAGTAACGCTTCGCTTATACCAATGTATTCGTTATCTAAAAGTGGGTCTGCACTAAAATGTAGAATTTAGAAATTTTAACTGAAGAAATTGGATTTTGCGATTTATTGACTAAATGAATTTTGAAATCCTTGAAATAAGTGCCCTAAATTTAATGTATGCATTCACGCAATCCTAAATAAATATAGCGAATAATTGCGCTTTATAAACATTTTGTATTTGATAATTTTATATTAAATAGAACTCAAACCATTATTTTATGGTTGTTATTTTTAATAGTGAAAGTATGAAAGAAAATATTGAAGATAAATTAATAACAGTCTAAAAATATCAAACGTGATTTAGTTTTCCATGAAGGTAATTATATGCCATACAAGAAAATTTATTTATTTCCAAACGAAACATTTTAAAGAAAATGTTCATGGTTGCTTCTAGTTATGGTTTGTCAATGAAGTCTACATAAGTAAGGCGAGAGTTCCGAAAATGCAAGAGTTTGCGCCATAGTTGAATATTTACAGAAACATAAAAAAAACATGCTTTGAATGCCTCAAAATGCTAGAATAAATATTATTAAGAAATTTTGTTAAAATAAATTGAACTTTCTGAACTGTCTCTAAACTCTGATTAGAAATTTGATGATAAATTACGCGAATCAGCATGTAAATAAATATCAAGCGTGAACCGCGGCGTATTTAATTAAAAGACCAATCTTCAATGTATTGCCGAATTCCTATGTTTTCCATTTGATTGACTCTTATAGCGTTCATTAGTCCAATGGGACTCTTGCATGGGAATTATAAGCAATGCTTCGCATACACCAATGTATTCGTCATAAAGACCGGGTTTGTACTAAAATCTAGAATTCAGAAAATCTAACTGAGGAAATTGATTTTGAATCTTATTTACTAAGTAAGTAAGTAAGCACCCACCCTGGGAACCCGCTTTTGGCTTATGGTTGGGTGTAACCCCCAAGCCCAGGGTAGGGAAAAGTTTTACTACCTGCGGAACCCTTTGGAAACAAATAAGTTTTAAGATTAATTATAGCTATTCTAATTATTGTTATGTACAAACGAGGGTTTATAGATTACCCACAACTTTTTAAAGTTAAGTGTTCATATAAGTTCATACACCTTGTAGTTATAACTAGTCCCATCAAAACCAGCCACCACCACCAAGGCCACTAGTGCCTGGACTGGAAATGTCATTCCTGTATTTAATCTGATTCATAAAGGTGGGGCATTGTGTTGAGTTCGCTGTGTGTTTATAATAATTTGGTAAGTTTATACAATTTGCACAGTTTCTGAGATCCTGTTTGTTTATATTCGTGCAACTAGTGGTCTGATGACCCATCGCACAGAATGCGCATATTGAATTTCTCCTGCAGTTACTTTCGGAGTGTCCGTACAATTGACAGTTCGCACACCTGATGATTGGCCTGTAAGGATGAATCCTGCAGTTTCGTAATCCCACATTTATAAGTTCCATGCTCAAAAGTGTGTCTGAAGTTGTCTTGTCTACCTCGAGGAGCAGTTGATAATATCTTGACGAAGTTTTTTGTATTACTTTTTGAATCTGGATGTATGAACTTTTCTTTATGTTTGGATGTTGTTTTATTTGATTTATAAGATATTCTCCCTGTGTATCTTTTGGAATACCTATAATGATAATTCTTTTAGTGTTATGTTTTCTGTATTGTATTTCCGTGATACTTTTTATATCTTCTATTTTTTCTATATGTTGATATATTTCTAGTAACTGCGATTCTTGTTGGGTTTTTATAATTATAGCTTTTCTGTTTTTAGATGTTCTGCTATAGAATAATGGCAAATGTTCTACTTGCAATAATTTTGCAGTAATTATTTCTTGGATTTCTGATATTTTTGATCCTTCAAGACCCTTTATGAGAATTGCTGCTTCTGTATAAGTGTCCTGTTCCCTTATGGAATTATCTGTTGTTATTTCTTCTCTATAGCTATTGGTTATTTTTAATGTTGTTTCTTCTAACAGTTTTTCCAATCTATAAAGCTTTTCTTCAATCCGTGTAAGTTCTGTTTCTTTTGTTAGGCTTATACTATGCTGCTCCTCCTGGGAGTAATATTCACTTTTTGTATCCTGTATTTCCCAGAGTTCCGAGGTTACATCATTCTTGTCTTCTCGCAGATGTGTCTCATTACTAACTTGCTCGTTTATTTTGTCTTCTTTTGAGTTTTTGGTTGTTTGAGTATATTTTTCTTTAATTTTTGGATGGTTTGTTATTGTTTCTTTATTATGAAGCTGCTTCTTATTAGTCTTATTTTTTTGTAGTTGTTGTAATTCTTTGTGTAGATTGTCAATTTTTGTAGATTTATTTGTTATTTCATTCTGTTTTTCTGTTAATTTTTCTTCTAATTTAATTAGTTTTTCTAGTATTATAGAGTTAGTTTCTTTTTCTTTTTCATATCTATTTTGCAGTACATTCATTTTTTCTTCCAATTCTTGTTGTTTAATCTTTTCTTCATTAAGTATTTCTTCTTTTTCAGTTAACATGTCCTTGTAAGCATTTATTTCATTTTGCTTTTCCCTTATTATTTTTTCTAGTAATATTTTCTCATTATTTGAGTAGGTTATTTTATCTTCCAAGTTAACCGACTGATTATTTTTACCATTTATTATGCACATCCGCTCGTCAAAATCACTTTTCTCTTCTTCTTCTAGGAATTTGTTTTCTTTATCTACGGTCTCGCAGTCAGTATCCCCTTCACTCGAGGAAAGATATCTTTCATCTGTATTAGGTTCTTCATCTGACCCTTCAACTTTTTCTTCGTCAGACTCCGATGAGCTGTAATGCCCGTATTGCTGAAAGTCTCTCTCAAATTCATCCTCACTAAGACTGTCATCTTGTTTAAGACGGATAAAGTTGCCTGTTTCTATTCTTTCTTTTATTTCATGATATGCAACAATAAAATTTAAATGGTCGTATATTGCGAAATTTGAGTCATCGTTTATGTCTACGGAGTTAAATTTATCTTGTAGTCTAGATGCTCTATGATTTGTAATATTGTTGTGTAATTTGTACACTTTTTCGTTCTGGGCTGTATAATATGGACTTTCATTGTACTTTCTCGTTTCTATTGCAATTCCATGCTCTAATTGTAATTGGAAGAATTTTACTGTTTTGTGCCATTTTTTGTTTTTCTTTTTATAGTGATATAATCTCTGCAAGACTCTATGAATTAGTATATTATGATCGTGCATCTGGAGTTCATGATATGGACTTTCTTCATAGTTTTCATTTTCCACCGTCTTGATGTGCGCCAACTGTCTGAGTAATTCATCCCTGTATAGATTATAACAAAGTGTTCGATTCTTTTTATGAAGTATTATAAGTTTCTTGATACTCTCGTATGTAAAGAAGGCATTTATATTTTCACTTATTCCACAGATACTTGATATGGTTGTTAAGTTCATGTCACATCCTTCTGGCGATTGGGACGGTGTTGCCATCGTTGTAGTTAATACAGAAGCAGGTTTTCAAATAATTTAGTTAGTTACTTATATTTGGAGAGATAAATTATCTTGAGTATGATATAGTTTTAACCGTGATTTATCAAATTCCAGGATATAAATTTTTTAGTAATATAAGATAGATAATATATAAATTTATAAATTATTGGTGATATAGATCAGGGGTCCACTAGGCCCCCGCCATACATCTTTGAAAGAAAGGGATATAGATAGTTAAAAGCAAACACCAGTGGTCGTAACCACCGAAAATGACTAAGAGAAAATTAAGAGCCGAAAATTAAAAGGGGGAGGATTTGAAGAATAAATAAAACAAAATAAAATAATAAAATAAAGGAAAGCAATTTTAATAGCCAAATATAAAAAATGGGGGGAGGGGGGAGTATGTGTCCCTGCCTCTCATGCCACCGTGACCATGCACTTGAATTAAAAGTAATAAACTTCCTTTTTACCAGACCAGCACTCTTGCTGGCATAATATGTATTCTTTCATAACCTGTTATTTAGTATAGATTATTTGTTGTAAGTTAATTGAAGTTTTACAAAAATAATAAGTATCATGATCCATCGAAAACATTAAATTACCAAGCTTTAAAATAATTTACACTTATACAAATGTACACTTTTGATATTAATAACAGTGCTAAGTGAAAAAGTATTAAGTGGGAACAAGAATGTAAGACATGTGAAGTATGACCCAAATTTATTAAGCAATTACATTTTTAGGCAGTGAAATGTGTGCAAGTTCAGAAAATTTAAAATGGGAACACTACTGTTGGCAACCTCCAATACATTCAAGAAAAAACCAGAGTAATAGCCCAATAATCAAAATGTTGCTAATGTTAAGGAAATGAGTGCTAATAATAAAAGTGTTTAGTTGGATCAAGAGTATATGTCATATGAGAGATCCCAATGAAAAGCTCAAAAGAATAACTCAGATAATAAAAAAATAGTCAATGTTAGGCAAAGAAATGTGTGCGAGGTCAAATATTTAAAATGGGAACAAAACTGTTGGCAACCTCCAGTACATTCCAGAAAAAACCAGAGAAATAACCCAATAAATAAAAAAGTTGCTATTGTTAAGGATAAAAAATATTAAATGTAAAAATGTTTATTGGGATCAAGAAAATATGTCATATGAGTTATCCTAGTGAAAAATCAGAAGTATAACTCAAATAATAAAAAAGAAGTCAATGTTAAGCTTAGAAATGAGTGCAAGGTCAAAAAAAAATTAGTGGGATCAATATTGTTGGCAACCCCTAGTACAATCAAGAAAAAACCAGAAAAATATCTTAATAATTGTAAAAGTTGCCAATGTTAAGGAAAAACCTTAACAACTTATAAAAAGTGTAAAATGTGACTTGGGACTGTTATAACAGTCGAAAATGAATGTAAATTAGAAAAAACCATGTCTCTAGCCCAATTAGGAAAAAAGTAGCAATTGTTATAGATAAGGGAGGGGGGCAAAAATGGTGCAAAAGATGGTGACAGTAGAAATAATAGTAAAGTAATTAAAAAAGTGTCAAAAATATGACAGTAACAAAATTAAAAGCTATAATAACGAAGAGCCCCATTTGACCCCTCCCCGGCAGGCCCCTAACTGTGCTAGAGCGCAGCAGAATACCCCTACGACCAATACTTTTCGAGTTATTTAGCATTTTATGCAATAATTCAAATGTATAATACACCCATCAGAAACAAAATGGCGTGCTTTAGTAATTAGATGGCAAACCCAGTAGTTAATTATTGTACTAAAAGTTGGAGACCTTCCTGTACATGTTGCCATCGAAAAATTAGTTAAATAATCATATTTAGTATTTTATTGTAATTAATTTATGTATTATTTTAAGGCTTTGAGAGAGTTTTTTTTTTTTTTTTTGAGAAACAAAATGGAGGATGTTCTTTAACATCCGATGATTTTAGGACTTTTATAAGTTATTCCAGGTGTGGACCCCTACAGATTTTGTATTTCTTAGATGTCATTCATAGTTTTGTTTTAGAAAGAGCTGGTAGGCTTTTAAATAGATTTACTATTAACATTGCGTTTCCCATAGGGAAAATACGTGGCCAATAATGGCGATTTACTGACCTGAAAAGGGCTAAGTAGTTGTAACTAATCACTGAACTTTAAGTTAGTTTGGCGTCAATTGTATTAACTCAAATGTAAAGGCAACCTACTTGAATTTTCAATTATTTTAAAGCATTAATATTGACTTGCCCTTATAGGACACGAATTGTGTGAGAGCAACCAGTGTCCACCCAACCGCTCCAAATCCAAAAATACCAATTTTAAAATTAAAATTAAAGGTACTTCTAGGAATTCAAAGTTAAAACAATTAGTACCGCTAAAAAGAGTAAAGATTCAACTTTCAGAATATGTAAATGTATAAAAGATCGGTACATAAGTAGTAGTTAAAAAATTAAATTTAAAAAGTAAACAACCTAATACATTCCTATGGGAAATCGGAAAAATTTCTTCAAAAAATGACACTTTTTCAAAAGTCGATTAAAGAATATCAAATTGTCCTAGAGAGACATGGGTGGAGGCGGAGAAAAGCTAAAAGTTCAAAATATCGAGATCTGGCGTTAGTTTTTCAAAATAATATAGAGATCATAAAAATTAAGCTATGTTAAAAGTATAGAATATGCCTCCAGAATCCCGTGTTTCTCTATGGGAATGAGGGTTACTTCAGATTTCAAAAATCACAAAAAAGAACACTTTTTAAAATAATCATTTGACATAGTAAATATCAATATTTTTGGATATAATAGGTATCAAATTAAAGCTTGTAATCTTATCTAAGTAAAAAATACAAAATATTATCATTTTGAATAGTTTTAGGTAGATATTAAGACAATATAACTCCATTGTTTATCCCATGTTAAGTCTATGGGGAAAATGTTCAAAAAATGCAGTCTTTCATGTAAAGTTTAAAGGGAAAAAACTAAACGTTAACTTAAAACCAATGGTACTAAATTGATCTACGTTCTTTAATTAAGGTGAATGAAACAATAGATATTAGATTTCTAAAAGATTTAGTTGTTATAGAAGGATCTGAAAATTGTCATTATTTGAAAATGGCTCCGAAATTTTGAAAGTAATTTAAAGAATTTATGTTAAAATTAATAGAAAAAATGACTAAGAGTTACAAGATAAGACTTAAAAGAGAGATAAGAAGATGGTCAAAGTCAAATGAGCCATTAAAAAGCAATATAGGTAACTTAACATGGTCAAAATTGCAATGGAACTCTATTGTTTTTTCCCATGTTATCTCTATGGGAGAAATACATGAAAACTTCACTTTTTAAGTTGGATATTTGAGGGTTAAAACTTGATGAAAACTTTATGAAAATGGTACCAAAATAATCTACAGAGTTTAATTGACACAAAATGATCCATTTATTTGAGTTATCAATTAGTTATGTGTATCTTGTAAGCATATTTAAAACACTTTAATTTGAAAATGGCTCGAATTAAACGAAAAGTGCATGGTAATTAATGGGTTCATTTTATATGAAAACCTGTGCCCGGAAGGACAAACTAGGTATTAAAATGATCACAAGAGTATGTAGAATCTAAATTTATCCAGTTTAAAAAGTTTTGACGTAGTTAAGTGGGCACGAGAAGCATCTGAATAGGTGGCAAAACCTGGTTCAAGGAGAAATCGAAAGTAAAGAAGAAGAAAGTTCAACTACATATTTCTCCTGAACCCCTACACATAACTACACATACCACATATCATTTTAATCAGCATTTAAAGAAGAAGAGAAAGATATATGACACAAGGCTCTAGCTTACCCCATTCCTTAAATATTTACATTTCCATCGGAGCAAAATTTGAGCGATGCTTCATGGATTGAATTATGAAATCCTTTGAACAAGTGTCCTTAATTTAATGTACGCATGCACAGATTTATAGATAAATATAATGAAAATTTGCGTTTTATAAACATCTTGTTTTTGGCCAATTTATATTAAATAGAAAGTAAATCATTATGCAAATGGTTGTTATTACTTAATGGTGAAAGAATTGATGAAAAAATGAAGATTAATAACAGTGTAAAAGTATGAATCACTATTTAATCTTTCATAAAAAGTAATTATATGCCAAACTTTAATGGTAATTTTGTTTCCTTTCAAAATGGAAAAATTCAGCAAAGAAAAGGTTCAAGATTTTTCTCAACTATTGGCTGTCAACGAAGCATACATAGGTAAGGTGAGTGTTTCGAAAATTTAACAATTTGCGCATGGGTTGAATATTTACAAAAATAAACAATTTTTGAATGTATTCAATATTGAAATGTTTTTAAAATATTACCTAAGTACATTAAAAAAATAAAAGCATGTTATGAATGGCTCAAGCATGCTAGATTAAACATTAATAAGACATTTTAAAAAAATAAACTGAACTTTCTGAACTGTCGCTAAACTCTGAATAGAAATTTGATAATGACATAGTGTTCTGTTTCAGGATGTAATTGAGAGAATAGCATCAAATTTTGTGGGAAGATTAAACAAAATGTGCGCAGGATTCCGCAAAAAATAATTAGTTCCAAAAGTCACCGCTAGGGGAATATGTGGCATTGTGTAATAGAAAGGAGAGTTTTAAAAAATGCAGAATCAATACTGAAATCAAATTACTTTTTATTAAACCCATTCAAATCAAGTTTAATCTGACTACCGTTTTTGTGGAACAAATATTGCATTCTGTGCACAGCATGCAGCACAACAAAAAGTAAGATGTCTGCAAGAATCTCCCGTACACTCTATGTTCTCCTTCAACATAGCCAAGTCCTGGAGAAGTCCGTGATAGAACTTGGACTTTGGTAACCCCATAGCCAGAAGTCGCATGGTGTAAGATCAGTGGACCGACGTGGCCATACAGTTGGAAAGCAGCGGCTAATGACTCTTTTAAATCATTAACTGACAAAGAACCGTGACGTTTTAGTACTTTTTTGAGCATTCTAAAAGCACGAAGTGCGGCTGACGCGTTGCAGTGGTTGAGGAAAAGGACTTTGACAAGTAACGCACATGCTCGACTAAAGAAGGAGACATTATTGCGCATAACTTTCAATTAAATGGTTTCGAAAAGTAACTCATTGCCTTTAAAAGTCAAAAGGATGGTACTATGCCAAAGAATGTAACGTGAAATTTGCATAAAGAATCTGCTACTGCTTTCCTTGGGACTAAGTGAAATTGCTGATAAAGAGCCTTTGTCAGTTTGTATCTGTAAAATTTTAGCGTTTTTTAAAGTGTTGCCATATCGAGCTTGAATTAAATTGATAAATGTGCTAAATAAAAGGTAATTTTATTTCTGTATTGATTCTGCATTTTTCAAAACTCAGTTTTCTATTACACAGCGTCATATATTCCCCTAGTTGTGACTTTTAGAACAAATTTTTTTTTGCGGAATCCTTCGTCCTCATCTTGTTTAATCTTCCCACAAAAGTTTGCGCCATTTTCTCCATTAGATTGCACTACAGAAAACTCTGAATACTGTCAGTTTTATTATGACCACCTTGTATATGGGAACGTCTATTCGTTACTCTTGTGATAATTAGAGCAAATTTTCATATATAATTCCAATTATTTTATTACAAAATATAATTAAGATAAAAATTGATATAACCAGCTAAATACCACTGTGTTTGACACACAAACATATATCTAATTTGTAACAAAAAGCATTTTACTTATGTATATATTAAATGACTCTTGTGACACTCTGGTCACAAGAATGACAAAATTTTGATTGATTATATAGACAAGGGAAATGCTTTTTGTTACAAATTAGATATATTTTAAGCGAGTGGAACATAATTGTATTTAACTGGTTACATCAATTTTTGTTTTAATTATATTTTGTAATAAAATATTTGGAAGTATTTATGAAAAATTGCTCTAATGGTCACAAGAGTAACAATGGACGTTCCCATGTACCCTACTTTAGTAGAATTTTTATTTGTCTTCAAAATGAAATATTTCAATAAAGAAAATGTTTAGGGACGCTTCTAATTATTGTTTGTTAATGAAGTCTACATAAGTAAGACGAGAGTTCGAAAATATAACAGTTTGTGCATGGAGTGGATATTTACAGAAACATGCTATATTAAATATTGTTTCGTTAAAATGAACTGAACTTTCCGAACTGTCACAAAACTCCGATTAGAAATTTGATGATCGATATTACATGAATCATCTGTCAATAAATATCAAACGTCAACCATGGCGTATTTAATTAAAAGACAAATCTTCAATGTATGGTCGAGTTCCTACGTTTTCCAGTTGCTTGACTCTTCTAGCGTTCATAGGTCAATGGGACCCTTGTATGGGCATTATAAGTAATGTTTCGCCTATACCAATATATTCGTGTATAGAGCAGTTTTGCACCAAAAATGTAGAATTCAGTAATTATAACGGAGGAATTTGGATTTTAAACCTTATCGACTAATGAATTTTCAAATGCTTGAAACAAGTGCCCTGAATTTAATGTACGGATTCACACGTTCAGAAATAAAGATAACGATTAATTGTATTTTATAAACAAGTTGTGTCTGATAATTTTATATTAAATAGAAATCTAACCATTATTTTATGCTTATTTTTTTTAATAGTGAAAGTATTAAAGAAAAAATTGAAGATGAATTAATAACATTCTAAAAATATGAATCATGACTCAATCTTTCATCAAATTAATTATATGCCATACTTTAGTGGAAATTTTATTTCTTTTTAAAATGAAAGGTTTCAATATAGAAAATATTTAGGCTTGCTTCTAATTATTGTTTGTTAATGAAGTCCACATAAGTAAGGGGAGAGTTTCGAAAATGCAACAGTTTGCGCATGCGTTGGATGTTTGCAGAAACATTAACAAATTAAAACATGATTTGAATGTCTCAAACATGCTACATTAAGTATTATTATGACATTTTGTTAAAATAAATTGAACTTTCAGAACTGTCGCTAAACTCTAATTAGAAATTTGAGGATCGATATTACGCGAATCAGCTGTGAATAAATATCAAACGTAAACGTTGGCGTATTTAAATAAAAGACCAATCTTCAATGTATGGTCGAATTCTTACGTTTTTCAGTTGTTTGACTGTTTTAGCATTCATTAGTTCAATAGGACCCTTGAATGGGCATTATAAGTAATGCTTCGCATATACCAATATATTCGTCATCTAAGAGCAGTTAATGCAAAATGCGAAATTCAGAAATTCTAACTGAGGAAATCGGATTTTGAAACTTAAAGACTAATGAATTTTGAAATTCGTGAAACAAGTGCCCTTAAGTTAACGTATGCATTCACGCAACCATAAATAAATAAAACGAATAATTGTATTTTATAAATATATTGTGTTTGGTCATTTTATATTAGAAAGAAATTCAACTATTATTTCATTAATTATTTAATATTATAAATTTAATGTAATTATTTTGGTGTGATTATTTAATAGTGAAAAGATTTAAGACAAAATTCAAGATAAACAGATGAAGGTAATAACAGTCTAAAAGTGTGAATCATGATTTAATTTTTCCTCAAAAGTAGTTATATGACATATTTTAATGAAAATTAGGTTTATTTCCAAAATGAAAAATTTTAGCAAAGAAAAGATTCAAGATATTTCCAATTATTAGTTCTCAATAAAGCATTCACAATAAAGGTGGATTTTTCAAAAAATTAACAATTTTTGCATGGGTTGAATTGCAAAAATAACCAACTTTTGAACAGATTGACTATTTATATATAAAAAAAAAATCTTTGCTATATTCTTAAGGTCATTAAAAAAAATAAAAGGCTGATTTGAATTGCTCAAAAATCCTAGCTTAAATATTATTAAGATATTATTTTGTTAAAATAAATTAAACATAGTGAATTTTCGCTAAATTCTGATTAGAAATTTGATGATTAATATTACGTAAATCATATGTGAATAAATATCAAAACTCAACCAAGGCGTATTTAATTAAATGACCAGTCCTTAGTGTATGGTCTAATTCCTCCGTTTTCAGTTGCTTGACTCTTTTAGTGTTCATTAGTTCAATGAGATCCTCGTATGGGAATTATAAGTAATGCTTCGCATATACCAATATATTCGTATTTGAGAGCGGCTTTGCACTAAAATGTAGAATTCAGGAATTCTAAATCCAAAGCCTTCAGAAACTGTAACGAAGGAAACTGGATTTAGAACCTTATATCCTAATGAATTTTCACATGCTTGAAACAAGTGCCCTTTGATTAATGCATACAGCCAAGCAATTATAATGAATTGATGAGTTTGATTAGTGTATATGCCTAATGATTTCATGAAAATATAGCCTTTTTGTAGAACAGGATAGTCACACACTAATAATGAACGAATTAGACAGAAATGGAAAATAATTAGCAAAATTATCACAATATGAATCATGATTTAATTAATACACTGCTCAAAACAATTTGGAGAGCACATGGTTTTAACGAAATTACGCAAATATTTACACCGATAAGTAAAATAATATAAAACATCCATAATTTAAATTTTGTAGAAAACAGATAAAGAAAACTTCACATGTAAATTAAAGTTTATGATGTCAAAAACTAGAAAAAGGAGATAAGTGCAGAAATCGGGATTTTGCAGAAACGTCTGTTTCACTGCCTAAGTTCTAAAATTCAATTGCTCAGCTTGTGTTTTGAGAAAAGGTGGCTTGAAAATGTCACAACAACATGATTTACCGCAATCCATGACTTGGCGTATTATTGGGACAGTTGAATTTGGGGAAACACAACGAAGTGTAGTGGACGCTGTTGGAGTCGCAAGAAGTGTCCATGAAAGGCTGTGAGATCGATTCCAAGACACATGGAATGGTAGTCGTCGACAAGTGCAAGGTCGAAAATGTGCTAACACAGAAACAGATGACCGATATATCCTGTTAACAGCTCGTCGAGACGGAACGGACAATGCTACTCAGCTGCAAACACAGTTGTTCTTGGCCACAGGATGAAGGGTGTCCAGCCAAACAGTCCGAAATAGGCTTCATCAAGTTGGTCTCTATGCACGTAAGCCAATGGTCTGTATTCCGTTGACCCCAAGCCACTGTGCGGCCCAAAGAAGTTGGATAACTGAACATCGAGTTTGGAGGCAACGTTGTTCGAGTCAAATTCTGTTTACAGACGAGTTCCGATTCAGTCTGGATGTGACATCTGATGTGTTTTGGCAAGTAGAGAAAGAGGCAATCAAAATAATCCCACATTCGTTTGTGAAAGATCACATTACAGACGAGGTGGGTTGATGCTATTGGCTGGAATCAGCATAGGTGGACGTACGGGCCTGCATATCATTCGGAATGGCACTTTGACTATCCGAAGTTATACAGACCAGATACTGAGACCTCATGTCGTATTGTATGTTGCAGAAGTTAGTGATTTCTTTTTTTCCATGCATGATAATGCCAGACTTCATACAGTTCGTCTTTTGGAAAACATGCTTGAAGCTAAAAAAATACAGCGTATGGAATGACCAGCATGCTCTCCTGACCTAAATCCGATCGAGCATGTTTGGGACATACTCAGATAATGCATTGCTTCGAGACCGAGGCCTCCTTTTACAGTCCGGGACTTGGAGATTGCAATTTTTGAGCAGTGGAACAGTATTCCCCAAAGTCTTATCGATAACCTCCTCGCATCCATGGAAAACAGGTGTGCAGCAGTCTTAGCTGTTCGAGGAGACCACACGCCATATTAAAAATCTTGCATCATTTCTAAACAATACTTTTTTTTTATAATTTACATGAAAACAAATTGTTGCTCTAAACCATCTTTTCATGTTCTTTTCATCTTTTCAAAGAATAAAAGCTCCCTTACAATTTTTTTGTGTCTTTTTTTTCTGTATTGCGCATTGATACACGTGTACTATCAATTATATTATGCCCATTCATGGCTGTCTTGCACTGTTTCTTCACATTTTTGCTTGCTCCCCTAATTTATTTGAGCAGTGTATGTTTTCATAAAATGTTATCATAAAATGTTATCGTAATTTTGTTACTGAATTTTTTACATATTTTAGAAAAAAAAAGAATTTGGAAAGGATTTTCTTTATAATGTTATCGAAATATAATTTATAAGGTGAATTCTAAGAAACAGACAGAATCTATGCATAAATATGTAATAGCAGAAATCAGAAAAACTATTAACGCTCGAAGAAAATATGTATTAGTTGAAAGCTTTTAAAAGTTTTTGTATAAGTTTATTGCGTTTAAATGAAACGTGTTTCCCCTTAGTTTAGTCACATTTATTGGTATACTTGTCATTTTATTAAATAAATGTATATTCTATTAGGCCATTTTTGTCGCATTTACTATAGGTAAAGGCTAAATGAGACGTTCAAAGTACTGCTGCGCCTAATGCACCTAAGACAGAGCCAATGTAACAATTCATTTTTGGCATGTCAGTTCATCTTAATATATTAATTTAATTCCTACCAATCTTTGAAATGCTTAGTAAAATGTTGAAATACATAAAATTTAAAGTTAAAACATTATTAGGTTATTTAATAGACTAATAGCAGAAATCAGAAAAATGATTAACGTTCGAAGAAAATATGTATTAGTTGAAAGCTTTAAAAGTTTTTGTATAAGTTTATTGCGTTTAAATGAAACGTGTTTCCCCTTAGTTTAGTCACATTTATTGGTATACTTGTCATTTTATTAAATAAATGTATATTCTATTAGGCCATTTTTGTCACATTTATACTATAGGTAAAGGCTAAATGAGACGTTCAAAGTACTGCTGCGCCTAATGCACCTAAGACAGAGCCAATGTAACAATTCATTTTTTGCATGTCAGTTCATCTTAATATATTCATTTAATTCCTATCAATCTTTCAAATGCTTAGTAAAATGTTGAAATGCATAAAATTTAAAGTAAAAACATTATTAGTCTATTTAATAGACTAATACTAATTCAATCTACACTAATAAAAGGCTCGATCGCTCTTTCTCTGAGTGTGTGTGCCTAAATGTGCTAGAGAAATCCAGCGCTTTAAATCTTTTGCTAAATTAAGTTTTTGTAATGCTGTTTTTGCTTTTTTAAAGCTATAATTCTATTTTCTTATCCAATTTTCGACTGTGTTTTTGTCCTTTCATTTCTGCTTTGCTCCACTGTGTTTATCATTCTGCAAACTCATATTGCTTTCAAAAGCGTGCGATGGATTAGCTCAAAAAGAGATAGATATTAGTGTATTGGATTCTGTTTGCATTGCAGACTGTTGAATATAAAACTGATCTGTTTCTGCCTGGCACTTTTTTGAAATATACATTCATTAGATAAATATTAACACAATTATATTAGATGTAAATTTCCAACTGGGCGAAAATTGTCCGGACCAGGATTAATTGTGTTAATATTAATCTAGTATAATTTCGTATCCAGCGACTTCTGGAGTTCCATTACCTGAGATTTATTCTGTTGAGCTGAACCAGGTTTCAGACCAGATGCTGTAATCATCAAGGTTAGCTAGGTGAAAAAGTTCGATCAGAATCGTCCGGGATAGCTCAGATGGCAGAGCACTGGCGGCTCTAGCCAGGAGGTCCCGGGTTCGAATCCTGGTCCGGACAATTTTCGCCCAGTTGGAAATTTACATCTAATATACATTCATTGTTTGCAAAAATTCCAAATCTTTACCACTTAGATTTCTACGCAATGCTAAATTTGTTACTACAAACACATCACACATTATTGAAGCCTTCATGGTGTTCAATTTGAACCCCATTAGACATCCTTATTATATCATCGTTAATGCCAAAATCAGGAGAAATATACTTAACGGTAAGATAAATATTAATAGTGGATTCATTAACATGAAAATATTCGGTAAAAATAGAGTTTTGGTAGGAAACAGATCAAATCACAAATGATCGCTGATAACTAACCTCTCACAAGCTAAGTTATTGGTGTGTATGTCACGACTAGACATATCAAATAATTTAACTCATATTTTTAGATTTGCAATTTTTTACACCACTGGTGGTCATTGGTATCGAAAGATGATTCTGGAACAGCAAATTGATCAAATGGAAAAATGCCAGATTTTTTACATCCATTTTAAATTTAAGGTTTATCAATCAAAACAAGGACTTCAGGTTTCCTATATACAAGTATCAAATAATCCAATGATTACGTGTCTTTATTCTTTACTTAAATATATGCCATAGTCATTACGTCATATTTTTGATTAATTTTTTCAAAGACATTTATTTTTCTATTTTGATCATTTGAAAAATCTGTTTAAATAACCACACATAGAAAAACTAACCATACGGAATTTTTAAATTTAATTATTCATCAAAACTGAATTAATCAAAATTTTTGCTTTAAATATCATTTTAATACAATATACGAAATTACCATACAAACGTGGTTCAGTAAAGCTCCTGAAACCCTCACGTATTTGACGGATCCAAATAGTCACTAAAAGATACTTTGAAAAAATAATCAACCCAAAAAATGTGTAAAATATTCTAAAACAACTCTAACTTAAAATCATGACGCCTTTTCCCGCTTTTACTTCAGGTAGTTGAACCAGACATTTCGTTGGGATTATTCATGCATTTAGGGAGTTATGGGGGCGCTTGATAATGAATGATGTGCATTGTAATGGAAAATTCTTTTAAAGAAAATGTTGTAAATGCAGTATGAAATGTTTCACGCTTTGCTTCCGAAGTTTGGATATTTCATTATACAGCATTTATATACGATTGTTGCGTTAAGATTTTATGTACAAGAACATTGTAGCCTTTATGTGTCTTAACATTTAGTAACAATGACCTTATATATGTATAAACAGCAATGTATAAAAAAATCCACTTTCTTTAGCATATGCATAAAAAATAATGAAAAGTTTTGTACGCAAAATGTGTAAACAATAATTACTATAATTAACAAAGGAATAAGAACAGGAATCCTGCTTTTTCAGAATTTAGTGTCGCCCCCGATGAAAAAAATATATATGTATATAAATATAGATAATACAAAAAATATCTCAGTTTTAAGACTTAAAACACATGCTTTTATTTTATTTAATATGACATCATTCGCATCCTCTGAATAATTCCTCATTTTCGATCCAGTCTTAAACAACATCTACAGTAAAGTATTCATATGACGTCACTATAGCTGAATAATACACAAATAATAAAAAAAAAAAACAGATGTCGTCACTCAAAAAAAAAAAAAAAAAAAAAAAAAAAATCGGCAATTTAAGGATTTATATGCCTTTATTTGTTTGTAATATAGATAATTAAATTAAATATAGTTTATAATAGCTCCATACTTTATCAGAAATTATTCATTTATATTTTTTAAAAATAGCACGTATTTTAATTACATTTTATTTAGTAGTTATGGAAAATGGCAACAAAAAGATATAATTACTATTTTCCAACTATTTTTTCTTTACTTTCAACAGAAATGGAGTACTTGAGTTGTCAAAATTAAACAAATGGTGCTAAAAACTGCAAGAAAAATTAATATCTCAAAAATAAATTGAGATGCAGTTTTCAAACAGATTGCATTAAAAAGTACCTTTTTTCGCAATACGATGATATAAAAATTGAAAATGTGGATTGCTTAGAAGTTTAAAAAAGTGCAGTAGAGTATTTAACAGTACAATGATACATCTGCTTGCTTTACCGCTGACTTGTAGAACGGAACGTTATTTTTTGTAGACGTCACTTTAATAGTTGGGAGAAAGAAATAGCATACCGGGGGCTAAAAATAAAAATAATCAAGTCCGCTATTTAGGCTTTTTATTAATATTGAAATAAATAATACTTTTACAATTTACTTATTCTTCAGAGTGCTTTTTCCTAATATATGTTTTGCTATTACTATATATATATATATATGATTTCTTAACTGTTTTTTTCACCTTAATCTTTATGATATTCTGGTAGCCATGTGCGCGTGGATATTTGTAAAATACTGAAATATTAATCGGCATGGTGTTTATTATTTATATTTTATATCCTATAAATATTTAAATAGGTTTTATTGATTCTTCCATTTCATATTATTTGTTTCTATTCTGTTTTCATTTTTAATCAATTCACTTGATTTTAATGGTTGTTTGGGCACAGGGGAAAATAATTTTTAGCTTTTGCTTATTTTTCTCACAGAAAACAACCATTTTGCTTACATCATTGAATTCTGTGCCCTTGACAACGTAATTCAATATATAAGCTTTTCCATTTTTTGTCGGTGTCCACTTTTTTCTTTTTCTTCCATAATAATTCTTAAAATAAATTAATTATTATTTTTTTTTATACTTACAGCTTTAATTCATAATATTTGATGGTGGTAGATTATGTTTAATTAATGGTTATATATATATATATATATATATATATATATTTACAATTTGTTAGCAGTATTTTAATAGTTTAATATATCGCTTCTTATAAATTAAATTACTGTCTTCATTTAAAGACGAAATAAACAAATTCTTTGGACATTAATACTTTTCCTAGCGATTCCGTAACCTAACTTCTACTTTAAATAAATGGAAATCATTCTATACTATTCGAATTTTAGAGAGATATTTCACAATTAAAAATAGAAACTAAGACATATTACCTAAGTTAACGTTTATTTATTAGGCTACATCTTAATTCTCAACGGAATTTCCCCATTTCTCAGACATTTGATTCCAGAGTTAGTTTCAATTTCTTGGCCAGCTTTCTCAAAGGATAAGTTACTAATTAAATACATACAGATGGATTTACCATCGAGGCATAGATTATCTCTGGGTGTTTAGAGCTAAAGAACGAGAATTTGAATTAATATTACGGATAAAATAAAGTACACATTTACTAAGGACTTGAAAAGAATAAAAATTATGGACCTTTAAAAAATTATAAAAGCGTGTATTATAATATATAGAATATATAATTGTAATTATCAGGCATAAATATTTGTAGAAATAAAAACTGTATAAGCATTGTATTTATAAAAATAATTGGTAATTAATTTAACAAGGCGATAAACCCGGGCTTCCTGGTTAGCAGAATATAGGTAAAAACCATCATATATAGTTTTTCTGATGTTAACACCTTCTTTTTAACCGGCTGCCAAGAAGGGTTGTGTGTTTTACGCGTATCTGGGTATGTGGATTTCTTTATACACTCAAAACATACCAACGGCTGGATGGATTTTAATGAATGAGGCGTCTTAACCGTCCGATAGTTATAGGCTAGGTTTTGTTTTTATAAATTCAAAATGGCGGCCGTAAAATAGAAAACGGCGGTAGAGACGAAAAGAAATTACGCACCCTATTGAGTGGCATATCATTGGATAGATCTTTCAAAATGAAGACGATGTTTCATTGATTATTTTTCAGTCAGAAGCTCCGTTTAAATATTAACAACATGGAAGTTGTGTCGGTAGGATCTCTAACTTTACTGCAACTCTAACCATCATAGAAACCTATAGGACTTATGAAAATAGCGTTTATAGATTAGAACTAACAATTAAACATAACTTAAAAGTCACCAAAGATCACAGTAAATAAAAAATAGACAAGTAATATAAAAAATAGTTTAATACTGACGAGAAATAATTAATTAGTTCGATTTTACGCAGTCGGGTTTTTTGATTTTTTAAATTTAATTTTTACTTGTTCTTGATATACTAAAGGCACAGCGATGAATGAGGTATTTTTCGAAATGTCCTACAAGCGCCTTTTCACATAGTAGGGGGACGGCACCAGTAGTTGATACACTTCCAAAAGTAGTTGATCTTTTTTTTTTTTCTAATATTGCTCCGTTTCAGGTGGAAAGGAGTTTTATACGTGGCACTAGACATAATATCTTTGTTTGAATGTTGAGGCACCTGTTGTCACATCGTTTTGAACTGCCTGCAGTAAGAGAGGCCATTTTATGAATTTTTTTTAAAATTAGAAAATGCAAAGTTTTTTGATTAGTTGGAGACAATTACGGTAAGTTAAAATATTCCACTTCCATCTTGCTTATTTTAATTAATAGTTTTATATGAATTATTGTTAATCACAGCTCAATCATAATATTTTGAATTTTCGACTGATTTCTTCGATTGATCAACTACTGGGAAAGCGACAATTAAAAAAACTATTTATTTATAATTTTTTTGTTATTTAATTTTGTAAGCAGTTGGCAAACTTTCATTTAAAATAAACACTAATAGAATATAGATTATATATTATACTTGTTTAAACAAATAAAGTTCATGCTTACTTTTCTCAGTAGCGCAGGTTTGGCTTATAGTAAATTAAGACATGGCCATCAAATAAATAATTCAGCATCACCTTTCATATAATATATATACATTTATCTGAACAAAACAGCAGACATCATCTTTACATAACACAATCAACACTAAACTACAAAGAACATCATAGAACATCTTAGAATGTCTATATACTACCAAAACCTATTTCCATGGAAACACGATATGCCTTCTAGCGGCAGAAAAGAAAAGAGATATACGAATCGTTAGATTACATAAATAAAGTAAAGGGAGTATTTTACAACAAATTTCAGCAGATCTCATTTTTGCCCACTATAGGACATTCATTAAGGGTTGAATCAATCATGTTAGTTTACTTCTAAAATTTAAAAGGAAGGAAATATAATTAAAATCCCGTAGCACAGACCTTACTTGATCAACTACTTGCTCGGTCACCCTATACATAGTTAAAACACGCTGTTCGATAAAAATAATTGCAGTTAATAAAAAAATAATGAAAAAGCGTATCAGCAAATAATCTCAAAGATTGCGGTGAGAAAAACTCGCATGGGTCTATTTTTCTTATAACTCTATTAGATGTTTTACATTTAATATATTTTTAGAATGCCCATTAACATAATTAAAAATCATATTTATATGAAAAATAGCAATACTGCGTTCAAATAAAGTTTTGAAATGTATTAAAAGCGATATTTTCATATTGACCTCACTTCAGGAGTTAACAGACGAAGAAAGCTCCAAAGATCGCTATTTACAATCAGCCTTTTTGATTCTGTTCATTTCAATGGATTAGGCACAAAATTCGATTTTGTGTCTTAAATTTGTGTATTATATATATATATATGTTGTTTTATTTATGGATTGATAAATATTTGAATTTCATTGTGTAATGTAGGCTAGAATCAAAAGATAAGCTATTTATATTAATTTAAGTGCGAACGGATATATCTTTCGAAATCGTATACATGCAATAGATTTGAAAAAAAAATCCTGCTTGAAATTTAATTTAAAAACAATACAAATTGTGTAAATTGCTATGCAGTTTTCAAATAAATTGCGATAAAGTTTTCAAACAAAATGCATTTGAAAGTACTTTTTTTTACCTATTCGACGTAGTAAAAATTGGAAATGTGTGTTATTTAGAAGTTTAAAAAATTGCAATAAATATCAATAAAAGTTAAATTTAATTGTTTGCTGTTGCCGATATCAAAATGACGTCAGTGTTATTCACAGAGACGTTTGTCCTTTATAATTCAGATACTTCCCTTAAGAAAATAATATACTTCAGTTAAGAACATTTTGCATATCTTTATTGTTTTTATTCTTTAACTGTTCAATATGATGATCCATTATAATTAACGATGGTTTTTAAATTTTTTTGCTTTCAGCTTTAATACTTACAGCAAGGAAAAAAAAAACAATCTTTCTTGTCGTAAAGTACGTTTGTAATTACTTGTAGTAGAAGAAGATTTGTTGCCTTAAATAATACTCTTGCTATATACGTTTTAACGAAGCAATAACAAAGTTACTGAAATATTTCAAAATTAAAAGATACTTTACTTTATCGAGGGCTGCACTTAAAAACAAAGGGACAAACTTTTTAAAGTATTTTTATGGCAAATATTTTACAGTTATTATGAAGAAGTGTTTTTCTTTCACTACATATGTGGAGAATAATATAAATGGTGAAATTTATAATCTAATAAGGAGCGAATATAATACTTCCCTTAAGAGTATAATGCACTTCATTTAAGAGTAATTTGCATAATTTCCTTGTTTTTATTCTTTAATAGTTCAGTATGAAGATCCATTATGATTAATGATGATTTTTAAAACGTTTATCTTTCAATATGAACTTTATTACTTAGAGAAAGAAAAAAAAAGACTTTCTCATCTTCAAGTGCGTTTGCAATTTCTTGTAGAAGAAGATTTGTTGTCTTAAATAATACTCTTTCTATATACTTTTTAATGAAGCAATAAAAAGTTACTGATATATTTCAATATTAGAAGATACTTTACTTTTTTGAGAGCTGTACTTAAAAAGAGAGGGACAAACGTTTTTAAGTATCTCTCTGACAATTTTTGTTTTAGCATGACATTGAAGAAGTGTTTTTCTTTCACTACGTATGTAGAAGTTTTGGAATATTATATATAAACTATATCCTTGCTTTCAATATGAAGTTTATTACTTACAGAAAAAAAAATTAAAATAAAAAAAATCTCTTTGATCCTAAAGTACTTTTGTAATTTCTTGTAGAAGAAGTTTTGTTGTCTTAAATAATACTCTTTCTATATACTTTTTAAAGAAGCATGAAAAAAGTAACTCATATATTTCAAAATTATAAGATACTTTACTTTCCTGAGAGCCTGTACTTAGGAAGAGAGGGACAAACTTTTTTAACTATCTTTATGGCAATTATTTTATAGTAACATTGAAGAAGTGTTTTTATTTTACTACATATGTAGAAGGCTTGGACTATAATATATAAAATCCCTTAATAATATAATATACTTCCTTTAAGAGCAATTTGCATACTTCCTTGTTTTTATTCGTTACTTGTTCAGTTAGAAGATCTATTATAATTAATGATGATTTTTAAAACATTTTTCTTTTAATATGGACTTTATTACTTACAGAAAGAAAAGAAAATCTTTCTCTTCTTAAAGTACGTTTGTAAGTACTTGTAGAATTAGATTTGTTGTCTTAAATAATAATCTTGCTACATTCTTTTTAATGAAGCGATAAAAAAGTTGCTGATACATTTCAAAATTAAAAGATACTTTTCTTTCTCGAGAGCAGTGCTTAAAAAGAGAGGGACAAACTTTTTTAAGTATCTTTATGACAATTATTTTATAGTGACATTGAAGAAGTATTTTTCTTTCACTGCACATGTAGAGAATGAAATAAGTGTTGAAATTTATAAAGTAATAGGGAACGAATATAATACTTCCTTTAAGAACATAATATACTACATTTAAGAGTAATTTGCATACTTTCCTTGCTTTTATTCTTTAACAGTTCGGTATGAAGATTCACAGTGATTAATGATGATTTTTAAAACTTTTATCTTTCAATATGGACTTTATTACTTACAGAAAAAAAAAGACTTTCTTATCTTCAAGTACGTTTGTAATTACTTGTAGAAGAAAATTTGTTGTCTTAAATAATATTGTTGATATATATTTTTTAACGAAGCATGAAAAAAGTTACTTATGTATTACAAAATTAGAAGATACTTTACTTTCTCGAGAGCTGTACTTAAAAAGAGACGGAAAACATTTTTAAGTATCTTTCTGACAATATTTTTTTAATGTAACATTGAAGAAGTGTTTTCCTTTCACTAAATATGTTGAAGGTTTGGACTATAATGTTTAAAATATATCATTGTAATTATCAGGCATAAATATTTGTGGAAATAAAAACTGTATTAGCACTGTATTTATGAACTATTTGGGAATGAATATAATGTTTCACTTAAGAATGTAATATATTTCATTTAAGAGTAATTTTCATACCTTCCTTGTTTTTATTCTTTAAAAGTTCAGTTAGAAGATCCATTATGATTAATGATAATTTTTAAAAACGTTTTCTTTTAATATGGGCTTTATTACTTGCAGAAAGAAAACAAATCTTTCTCATCTTCAAGTACGTGTGTAATTTCTGAAGAAGAAGATTTGTTGTCTTAAATAACACTCTTTCTATATACTTTTTAATGAAGCAATAAGAAAGTTATTGATACATTTCAAAATTAGAAGATACATTACTTTTTCGAGAGCTGTACTTAAAAAGAGAGGGACAAACTTTTTTAAGTATCTTTCAGACATTTTTTTTTTTTTTTTACCATAACATTGAAGAAGTGTTTTTCTTTCACTACGTATGTAGAAGGTTTGGAATATAATATATAAAACATATCCTTGTAATTATCAGGCAAAAATATTTGTAGAAATAAAAATTGTATCAGCATTGCATTTATAATCTGATTGGGAACGATTATAATACTTCATTTAAGAGTATAATATACTTCATTTAAGAATAATTTGCATACGTTCCTTGTTTTTATTCTTTACTAGTTTAGTTAGAAGTTCCATTATAATTAATGATGATTAAAAAAACTTTTAGCTTTGAATATGAACTTTATTACTTATAGAAAGAAAATTAGAATAAAAAAAAAAAACTTTCTGATCCTAAAGTACATTTGTAATTACTTGTAGAAGAAGATTTATTGTCTTAAATAATACTCTTGATATATACTTTTTAATAAAGCATTAAAAAAATTACTGATATATTTCAAAATTAAAAGATACTCCATTTTCTCGAGAGCAGTTCTTAAAAAGAGAAGGTCAAACTTTTTTAAGTATCTTTCGAAATTTTTTTTTTTCGTAACGTTGAAGAAGTGTTTATCTTTCATTACATATGTAGAATGTTTGGATTATAATATATAAAGTATATCATTGTAATTATCAGGCATAAATGTTTGTAGAAATAAAAACTGTATCGGCAGTGTATTTATAAATCGGTTGGGAATGAATACAGTACTCCACAAGAATATAATACTTCACTTAGGAATATAATATACTTCATTTAAAAGTAATTTGCATACTTTCCTTGTTTATTTTCTTTAAAAGTTCAGTTAGAAGATCCATTATAATTAACGTTGATTTAAAAAATTTTTTGCTTTCATTATGTATTTTTTTGCTTACAGAAAGAAAATTAAAAAAATCTTCCTCATCTTAAAGTACGTTTGTAATTACTTGCAGAAGAATATTTGTTGTCTTAAATAATACTCTTGCTATATATTTTTTAATGAAGCAATAAAAGTTACTGATATGTTTCAAAATTAGAGGATATTTTATTTTATCGAGAGCTATACTTAAAAAAGAGATGACAAACTTTTTTAAGTACCTTTCTGACTTTTTTTTTTTTAAATCTTAACATTGAAGAAGGGTTTTTCTTTCACTAGATATGCAGAATGTTTTATTTATTAATTCTCCTAAAAAAATTGTGTGTTTTCATACATTTCAAGATTTATAAAAAAATGTAAAACACTATTACAAAATTCTGTCTTATTGAAAGATTTTACTTACGTGGCGGAATTGCTAGTCTTAAGAAATATTTTTCATTTTTATACTTACTGTTTCTTATTCAATTTAAATTGTGCTTTATTTAATACTACTGCTACAATAGAGCAAAAGTTGAGTGAAATACAACAACACACTGCCATTCATGAATATTTGAGAAGAACTTTGTTTTGGCACTAGAACTGAAGATCCGATGAGTACGAAAGAATAAAGTTTGTTTACCCTGTTTTGTGGGACAAAAGGGGGGCGATTTTAACTCAGGGAAGAAAGGAAATAAATTTTTTAACACTAATTCTACCAAGAGGTGTCAAAAGATACCTTTATGATTTTAACTTTAAGTTATTCTCTAAGTTTAATCAATTAATTTTTTGACTTTTCATACAATAGTTGCTAAATTAATTCAGCGATATCATTTTCCTCCAGCGCATCCTTGATATATGCATATGGTATACCTATTTCTACCATGAGGTGTCTTTTGACACTTTAAGGATTTCATAATTTCTAATTTGTAAGGATTTCATAAGTAATTTTAAACAATTTTACATATAAATATCAACACAATTTTACTGCACCATATCAATTATAATCAGATTAGAGAATCCCGATTTCAGTTGTAACGGAAAATACAGGAGTTGCTGCATAACTTTGATATTTGCTTGTTTTCCGCCATGTGGCATTTTAGTGTAGATTGTAGATCATTGCCGTGACTAGTTCTAAAAAATTTAATAACGCAGTTTGTTCTCTAATTATGTTAGTGAGTTCAATACAGATGAATTTTGTTTTCATTCGCGTACAAACTGTGGTATTGAATAAGGAAATAATTTTATTACACTACTGTTTTTACTATTACTGTTGTTGTTGTTGTTACAAAGATTGAATTTTTATGTATGAGACTAAAAGTTTGTTGAGTTAATTGTATTAAAATGTTTGATTTTCTAATAAAAATTGAACAAATGAAGAAGATAATATATTTTTATTGTTGTTCGTGTTGACGTAAATCATGTTTGATTGCATTTATGTATATTTATATTTTGTAGATTGTTGAATTAAGCCAGAATTTATAACCTGATTAAATAACCTCTAATAAATACGCATCAATGTATCAATAAATATATTGCTCAAATTATCTGCATTAAACTGATAATTTGAAATCCGAAAAGTTTTGGAAATTATTTGCATTCAAACGCAAAGGTGTCAAAAGACACCTTTTGGTGAGAAACAGGTATAGACAAAATCGAGGTAGAAATAGTGTTAAGTATGTCAAGTGAGGTATAGTTTATTAAGTATGTTTTAATTCTGAATCGAATGACACCATCTGCAAGCAAGTCGATACGATCATTCGTTACAAAGTTACGCCATGTTTTATGAATACCAAGTTGAAAGTTATATTTCAGTGCAGGTAAAATAGGCTTTTACAGTAACAACAACTGATGACATTTCACGAAAATTTTGGAAGAACTTCGCTTCGGCACTAGAAATGAAAATACAATGAGTCACCCAAAATTAAATTTGTTCTACAGTGTTTTGGTGGGCAGCAAAAGGGGTCATAATAATTAGGGGAGCGGGGGAGAACTCAAGACTTTTTAAATAGGTCAAGTGGGGTATTGGTTATTATGTATGTTTTAATTTTGAATCGAATGACACTATCCGCAAGTCGATAAGATCATTCGTTACAAAGTTACGCCATGTTTTATGAGTACAAAGTCGAAAATTTTACTTTATTATTGAGCACAGCTTTCTTACATTTATTTTACGCTCAAAACATATCCATTACATCATTAAGGGTTTTTAAAAGAGCAATACCCAAAATAAGTGTTATCTGAGCGTTCTTCAAGGTCGTCATATTTGCCAAAATCGATGTATTTATAATCTTTTAATCACAAAGCCAATTATGACTTTGCATTAATAAAAACTGCCGCACAGTGGAGTATTTGACCCTAAATCCTGGCCAAAAATATTTTTCTGTCTAAATACAGTCCGATTGCCTTCATATTGGGTACCACTATGGCATGTTTGGTATTGTAAATGAAGTCTATAGCATTTACGGTTCATTTACAGGGACACCCAAAAGAATTCCCTTACATTATGGTGTATGGAAAAAAATCATTTTCTCTGTATTTTAATGATATCACACTGTTTTAAACGTACTGAAATTTGTATAAATCACTGAGGTGTACTAAGGCACTTATTGCAGAATATATATATTTTTAATATTACTTGGTGTGGATACATTCTATAGATCATATACAGGGCTGCACAAAAGTTCTCAAGTACATTTCCGTTTATTCACTTAAATGGTTGAATGGAAATGTTTAACTGTGCTATGCGTTTCACTGAACCAACTTTTAGCATACTATGTAGTATACACACAAATCCATAGCTTAGTTTAATATTTTATATCTTAAAAGCTAACGAAGTGTAAATGAGATTTTAACACTTCAGACTTCACATAATAATAAGTATACATATTATAAATATTTTGACAACTAAGAAAAAAAGAGGCATCATTTAAGAAGAGCACAAAGTAAAAATAAGTTAAAATATTAATTTGCTATGAAAATATTTTAAAAATACGAATACATCATATACGTACAGACTTCACATTACCGAAGGGAGTTTGGAAGTTTAGTGACTAGGAGCCTTAAATATTTATTGTTTATAAGAGAAAAATAATTATTGATAAATTGTTTTATTTACTAGTAATGTTTAATTAAATGTATTTAATGAGTGGGTGATTTTTGTAATTTCTGTACTATCTATAAAATTTATTATTTACATTTAATTTACTTTAATAATAATTATTACATTTAATTTACATTTAATAAAGATTATTTACATTTGATAAAATTACATTTAATAATACATTTAAGA
Organism: Maratus speciosus; assembly: GCA_963932465.1. NCBI lineage: Eukaryota > Metazoa > Arthropoda > Arachnida > Araneae > Salticidae > Maratus > Maratus speciosus. The sequence continues at coordinate 531,549,579 of OZ010789.1, read as the reverse complement.
AAGTTAAGTCTCTACAGTATAGAGATGCTGGTTTTTCAGTGTATTTAATAGATTCCCAGTTTCAATCTGATTCTTCAGAACTCTGTTTTTCATTTTCTTCATCACACTCTTCTTGGCTTTTATCAAAACTACCACCAGACATAGCTGGAAGAAGTTGTAGGGTCTCGCTACTGTATGGCTTACTCTTTTCCCTTGGTCTTTGTCTAGAGCAGCTTATAAAAGGATCACTACTTAAAAGAAGCCAATTTGGAACATCTCTATTGCAAACGTTTCTATTGCGAACTTCTCTACTGCACTTTCTTGAGTACTTTGTACGGCACTGTCTAAAGTGTTTGTTTCTGGCCTCGGTAGCTTCTTCTGACCGTTGGCCAATGGGTACAACTGCTTTCTTAATTGCAGTGCCACCATGAATCAAAACCTTGTGCATTATTGGAATGATGGGGTACCAATTGTAAAGGTTCACATACAGTCTTGCTGTTTCATCAGCAGAGGTTTGGAACTTTTTTTTGTCAATGCGATGCCTACTTGTTATGACTACCAATATTACTTACAACCTTTTAATCATTTCTGCGTCTACCCCAGACTTCTTTAATTCCCTCCTATTTCTCCTTATTTTCTACCTATGAGCCCCCGAAACTAATTGGAGAAACTTTTTCAGTAAATAAGTATTTACAATTTGAAGAGGAATCAGGCAATATCCTGTAAGCTAAAAACCTGCAATACGAGAGTAAAAATATAGTTTTAATCTCTTCAATTCTGTTGGCGCTAAAAATGGGATTTAAGTAGCTCCCCGAAGAAAAATTATATAAAAAATGGCAACAATAAGAGGAAGATTTTTTTTTACAGAAATTGGCACTCAAAACTATAACTAATACGATAATAATTCAAATATGGTCCGGCAAAGCCCGACACATATTTAAAAAGCTTTCGATATGTTTAAATTAGAGACAAAAACGCTTTAAAAATAACCCTTTTACACATTTAATGATTTTTATTACATTAAAAACTAAACTATTTAAATTAACACATAGTTTAACACTAAGCGCTGACCTTTGTTAAACACGTAAGCTCTGTTTAGTTTCAATTCAACAATTCACTGAGTCACAAAAAAATTATATTTAAACATAACAACAATGCCAAAAAGCAACAAAAAATCACGTCTTCTCACAAAGAAACTTCCTCTTCAACCGAGGCCAGGAGCCACCGGATATAACTCAGGTTTCTAAAATAGACATAGATTGACGCAACAATTAGTTAGCTATTAAAAAATATGATTTTTACAATTGTTGACGAAATTTTAATTTTTGCATTTTTGGCGAAGTTTTTGAGTCAAATACTGTGCCTTAAGTACAAATGTGTGCCGTAACTTTGTAATGAATGATCGTATCGACTTGTGGATGTTGTCATTCGATTAAAAATTAAAAAATACATAACAAACGGTACTCCACTTCACCTACCTGAAAATCCACCCCCCCCCCCTACCTGAGTTAAATTCTCCCCTTTTGCCACCCTCAAAACATGGTAAAGCAATTTTATTTTGGGGGAATGATCAGATCTTTTTACAGCGACAAAACGAAGTTCCTCCCTAATTTTGGTGAATAGTCATCAGTTGTCTCTCATAAAGCCTATTTGATCTGTAATATATTGTGATATTTCATATATGCTGTTGTTTGTCTGAAAAATATTAAAGGTATAACTGTAGAAGTAATAAATTATTTGAAAACAACGTTTAAACACATAATAAAATAAGTTGATTTGAAATCTGAATTTAAGTGAATTTGTATTTTATTGTGTGTTTAAATGTTGTTTTCAAATAATTTATATTTCCACACAAGTTCTGTACTTACTGTAGAAGCAATGCTCGTAATTATTCCCGACCAGAGCATTGTATTGTAATATGAGATTTTTTCCCCCCATTCAAGTTTGCTTTATTTTTTTTCTCGTACAAAATATCTATTTAAATATTGCTAGAAACTTGGGCTTTGAAGTGTTCATACTTCCTCCAAAAATGTTGCTATGTTTTAATAATGCATTTAGAGTATATATTTTAAATTATATGAAATGCATAATGAATAATAATTAAGTAAATGAATACGTAATGTAATTAACACAGAAATATTATATTTAAAACCAACATGTCTTTAATTTAACGTGATTATAGATAAAACGATTTTGCGCATTTCGAGAATTTGTGTTCGCTACATTTTCAATTAATATTAATTCCTTATTAGATAAATATTTACTGTAACTGGTTCTATACCGATTTTATAAGTTTTGTTACTTAGAAACTAAATGCTAAAGAGCAGTTTTAATTGTATAAATAAAGTCGTTTTCACTACTTAGCGCAAATGAAGGCAAAAATTAAATGACTTAGATTTTGTGATAACTATTAATGTTTTATTTCTTTCAGAATCAACATTATTAAAATTGTTTCTCCAGGCATTTACTCTGAAATCCCCATATAGTTCAAACTGTCGTCGCTCTTTAAAATGACTGACGTCAGGGAAAAATGTTTAAAATTTTGTTTAGATTGAAACAGATTCAGATGTAGACAGATTATAGGTTACTATGATGTATTTTTGTTTTTGAGGTGTTAATTTTTTGTAAACTTTGTAAATGTATCTTTAACTCTTCTTTGATTCGAAACAGATACTGCAAATTATAAGCTGAAAATTATATACTGCAAATTAAATTATATTAATATATCAATGACATTTTCCTAAGATCATTAGAAAACAAGCATCTTTCTTTTTAAACCTTTTTTTCAAAACTATGAAAATCACTATATCAGCTGAAAAGCTATGGGCATAAACAGGCACCCAATAATATAATACAATTAATTAATATTCTTTGGGTTTCTAATCGGTTAAAAGAAAGCAATGACTTATATCTTGAACCCTTCTTTGCTTCTCGGCTAACATTACATTATACAGATGTGGATCTTGGTTTTTTCTCCAAATGATGATTGCTGACCGCCGAGCAACAGGGCAAAATTGTAATGTTTTCTCTGTAATTTTTTTAAAATGCTAAAAAAAGATGGTTTTTCCAACAAGCTATAAAAATTTGTATTACGTATAGACATATAAGAGTATTAATCCTTGAGAGTATTAATCACAACTTAATTATTTAAAACTGTTTTATATTTACAGAATTATATTAATTTAAATAATGCTTCTATTGCAGTGAAACCTACAGATTATTGAACGGATATATCAGTTCGCGGCGGTGAGAAGGTTAAGAGTCATTATTTTGGAATTCAGACAAAAAGTGATATTTTGATAGTTATATATTTTGATTGGCTTGATTTTTTGTATGTTGGAGTAGGTCGTATTTAATGAACAGTGTGCAATTTTGAAGACCTGAAAAAATTTTGCCTTCGCTATAGAAAATGCCAAAGTTGAAGATCGTGAATACCATTTTTCATAAAATGTGAGATGCGACAATGTTCGGGATGCTATATCTTTCGAAAGCAACAACATCGCAAAATTTTGGTTATCATAAACTCTTATTATAACACTGTCTGCTTAACAAACTTAAATTGTTTCCATGGGGCAATTTTGTTTTCCATTGTTATGTTGCCACAAATAACAAGCAAATTCATGTTTTTGCCCGTTTTGTGCACTTATTATCTTGTTTAAGCAACAATACCCCCAAATTTTTCTTATTGAACATGAAAGTTCAGTATTTGGGGAAGCTAAATAATATAGAAACTAATTGGGATATTGATGCTAACGGCAGATATAATTAGTTAAATATTCAAATGTTGCAAAATCTGCAACTTTATAATTAGGCCTATCTCAAAAAAGTATCAGATCAGAACAAAACAAAATATATCATGTAGCTGTTAAATATATGTACCAGTACATAGAAAAGAAAAAAAAGGTGGGGTCTCATGCCTTTTTCAGAAGAAAAGGGGACCAAACCATAAATTTTCGAACAATGTATTTTCGTAAATTAGTAAATTGGAAAACAGTTGATAAACTTAACATATCAAAACTAAGTAATAATAATAATAATAATAATTAAAAAAAACAGATTCTGTGAATCAGAAGACCTATTACTTGTTTATTTCTTCAATTGGCGGACAGTTTTAAAATCCGGTTTGGAAAAAACAAAAAAGCATGCATTCAATGGAGCTGGAGCACATATTTCTCAAAAATGTTTCTTCACCCTTCTACCAGTAATGAACTACATCAGAGAATGTAACGGTATTTTTTCCATGTCTCTTCATACACAAACACTTCATATTGATTTCATTGTTCTCAGTTTCAGTAATTTCTCCAGGATAGCACATGTTATTGAATAAAACTGTAAACGACTCTGCGACACTGTGCTGACTTTCATTGCACTGTAAAATGGATCTCAATACTTCCTGTACAGAAATTTCTGCTTCTTCTTCATTATCATCTTCGTTACCTTCATGAACATGTTGATCTTTAGTTTTATTTGATACAGCAAAATTTCATACAGAAAATGAAATGAATCCTTCTGGCTGTATTATGGCAGAAGGAAATACTGCTCCTTCACTTAAGACGGTATCTTTCCAAGGGCCAATAACGAAGTGCTGCCAAACTTTTAATCCAGTCTTTGTGGCTTCTGCTGAATGATATGGATTCATGTTATCAATTTTCTGATATTTATAATGGCTGCTTGAATAATTGATTTTAATAACAGATTACCTTGGAGTTTTGGATACCATCCATGCACAGTAAGCTCTCCTTTAGCTCTTCTGCATTGCTAATATTCTTACCAGAATTTAAGTAGACCGTGCAACAGTGCTGTGCATTTTCAGCTTTTCGATCACACTCATCCTTTCTACTTTTGAAGCACATTGTAATCATGCCGCATTAATTTTAGTTTATACTTTTGTAATATTATAATTTTTAACGGGATATGCCCTTTTACACCGTAGCAACCGTATTATCCGACTTCATATAAATGACGAATGATCAGAAGAGAGTTCGTTGACTGCAAATACCTTTGCATTATTTTGTTGTAGATCACAAATGGCAATACTTCATCCAACTTAGTATAGCATTATGAATGCACTGTAAATCATACAACAATTTTACCTGAAAGCTTTCATTTTCAATGGTTATAATTATTTTTTTAATGACATGTATCAATTCAAAGATATCCATACATTCTAAGCAGATTGAGGCATGGTTGTTGGAATTTTCAGAAACCTGATGAAAATTATCATCATTCGGATCACTGATGGCCAACAAAGGGCGATGTGATGATACTTACTTACAACTGACACTACAATGCAACTTGTAACCTATTTTTAGGTAGAATCGAGTTTTCGGTATTTTGGAAGAAATTTGCTTTAAGTCTCAAGGCTCAAAAATTTTATTTGCCAGAACCTGGGCAGTTCATTTTTGAAGAAAGGAGGGAGGAAGAGAAAAGAGCTGTTCAATTTTCTCATAGGGGAGAAACATAGAAAGAGGAAAGAGGAAATAAATGTTCCATTTTCGGTTAGGGAAAAATCCCGATCATTATATTAACTTTTTGTAACTTTTGTGATTTTTGGTTTCTAAAAATAGCATAAGACACCACTTTTTTTCTTTTCCATGTGTTAGTACATGTATTCATCTAATACATGATATATTTTGTTTTAGTCTGTTTTGATGCTTTTTACAAGAACAAGCAATTACAAGCTTTTCTATCTTTACAAGAAGAAAGTATTGGATTCATGAAAATTTTCGACTTCCGGTTTTTGACGGATTTACACGTTTTAGGTGTCAGAGATTCCAAAAACATGTTTTTACAAAATGTCTGTCTGTGAGTCTGTGAGTCTGCTGTCTGTCTGTACGTAACACAAATTTTGTGTGCGCTCTATCTTAAGAACTAATCCACGAAATTTAATAAAAATTTATATTCTGGTAGTCCCTGATATAGATTGGTGCTGATTAGTTTTTGGTGTAAATCGTCCAGCAGGTGGCGCTGCTATGCTGCATTTTGCAGGATTTCATCAATAGCTCTATCTCAAGAACTACTGCATGGATTTTTTTAAAACTTCAGATTCAGTTACTCCTTGATATGAGTTGGTGCTGTTTACGTTTTAGTGTAAATCGCCCAACAGGTGACGCTGCTATGCTGCATTTGTAGGATTTACACTATTTTCGCAGTAGCTTTATCTGAAGAGCTAATACACACATTTTCATCAAACTTCGGATTTAGTTAGTCCTTGATATGAAATTATGCTGCCTATGTGTTGGTGTAAATTGCCCAACAGATGGCGCTGCTATGCTGCATTTAGAACGATTTCTTCAAATACTCTATCTCAAGAACTAATGCACGAATTTTCATCAAACTTCAGATTCAAGTATAGCTTGATTAATATTGCTGCTGATTATGTGTTGGTGCAAATCATTCAATATGTGGCACTGCTATGCTGCATTTGTCATGATTTGCGCAATAGCTCTAACTCAAGAACTAATGCACGAATTTTCCCCAAATTTCATATTCAGTTAGACGTTGACATAAGTCGATGGTGATTCCGGATGGTTTAGGTTCCGGTGTAAATCACCATATAAGTGGCGATGCTATGCTGTATTTTGCTGGATTTCAGCGATAGTCATATCTCAAGAACTAATGCACGGAATTTCATCTTTTTAGAATACTTATGATGAGCATTGATTGCCATTTAATTTTGGCAAAGTGATAACGAATTTTCAAGTATTGACATGTATGAGATAGAAGAAAGTTTGGGATTGGTACATCCTATTAATTTTAGATAGGCCTAATTCAAAAGTTGCAGATTTTGAAACTTTTGAATATTTAACAGATTATATTTGCCAACAGCATCAATATCCCAGTAAAGTTCTGTATTTCTTACAAGAAAGGTCTGAAAAAGGGCATACTCCGAAAAAATCTGAAAAAAATATAGAATGTTCTGCTCATGTTTATAACAGAAAATTCGGCGGAAACTCGATAGAGTGCCCGTAAAAAATAATGGAAATTTCGTTATTTGGCGATTTATCACCGGTTGGCGATGGAATAAAATTTCAAAAAATACTTTTTTATGTCAAATACACTTTAAGGTAAAAATACTTCATATTGAACTTGTTTAAAAAATATAATGTAAATAACTTTAGTTTTGTCAGTTTTAGTTTGTTTTAACTACAGTTTTGTCATATATGTATTTATAATGAATCTTATCTATGAAATTTTATGAATTAAAACAAAATTTAAATTAGTTAAAATTGTTTCAATCTCAAAATTAAGTCCAATTGAGCACGGTGGATTCAATTTTGTTACTAGGGAAATAAAATCTTCTCCGATATTGAAATGGCAAACTGCAGCATTCTTCATCTGGCCTTTATTTTGGAATACGCTTAAATATATGAAAATATATTTTTCAATATGAAAATATTTTTCATATATAAAATTATTTTTACAATGATAAACTTTGAAGCAACAAGCAACATAAATATGTAATACAAAAAAATATATTAAACTCTCTCATTGTTTAAGTTTAAACTTTTGGTGAGGAAAAGTGCTGCTCGCCAAATTGCGTGACGCTTTCGTCTTTTCGCGCCAAATACTCGAAAGCATTTTTTTTTTTTTTTTTTTTTTTTTTTTTTTACAGTTTTTCTACTCATTCCGCCGCTAAATTTGACTGATCCTTTATTACATACATAAGAAGTTAAATTGTTTTTTTTTTTTTTTTCAAAATATTCTGAGCATTCTCAGTAAGGAGACCTTTCTTGTTAGCTTGTCCCAATAGTAAACTTTCATATTCTATAAGAAACATTTTGGTGTACTATTGCTTAATCAAGACAAAAGGGAAGAAAACAGACAAAAACCTCATTTTGATTGCATTTTGTGCAACATAGCAATGTAAAGCAATAATAAACCGCGGAAACAAGTTAAGTTTATTAAGTAGGCAGCGTTATACTAGCAGTTTATGAAAACATGATTTTGGGATGTTGTTGCTTTCCAAATACATAGCACTCCAAACATACCCGCATTTCACTTTTTTTCAAAAATGTTATTCATGACTTTGAATTTTGACATTTTCTACAGGGAAGGGTAAATTTTTTTCTGAGCTTCAAAATTTCACACTGTTCATTAAATATGGCCTACTTCAACATAAAAAAAAAATCAAGCCAATCAAAAAATACAACTATCCTACGTTGTCTGATTTTAAAAATAATGGCTCTTAATAACAAACGATTATAGTTAAGAGGGCGTTTCATAAACCATTCTCATCGTAAGGCGAGTAATAAAATAGAGTAGTTATTCCAAAAAGATTAAAACAGAAGGTGTTTTATAGTAATTGTGTTAACTACCTACTCTTTTTTTTTCGCCTGATGATGAGATCTACTATTTAATTGCTCTCGAAACTATAGGCGGAGGTTTTTCTTTACCTTTTTTTGAGTAAGCGACACTCTCTGATGGCATACTTTCTAATGAGAGCTCCTAATGAATAGCTCTCGAAACTATAGTCGTGTATTATTAATAACGATCTGTTAGAAAAAGCAGATCAACATGTATATATTTGTCACCTTTAATTATTTTATTATGACATTTATGATGACCATTACATTTTTGAATCTTAATGTAATTTTCTTAAAATCATCAAAAAACAATATTTATTATTATTATTTTTTTAATTATCAAAAATTGTACATTCGTTAGAAAATAAAAAGTTATGCAGATAAACATGCTTGAAAAATATGTAATCCAATCGATTGATGTTCTTTATTTTATAGTAGTTTAAAATTTAATAAAAAGACTAAAAATTCTATCTTTAGTCCTTACATGAATCCGGATCGATGTCATTTTTAAAAAAAAATTCTTAATAGCATTTTCTAAAAAGTATAAAAAAAATAATACTTCTTTTTATTTTATTTTTATTTTCTTTCATATAAATAAAAGTCGGCATATTCGTTGGAAAGTAGAATGTTTTATGTGTAAACTTGCATGAAAAACGCGTAATACAATAGATTTAGTGTTTATTATAGTTATAATCGGTTTAAATAAAGCAAAATCTAAAGATTGTATTTCTTAGCCCTTTTCTGCTTCTGAATAGACAATTTTTTTTTTCTTAAAAGCTTTAGAAAGCACGATTTCTTCTTTTCAGATTTATTAAAACCAGTACACAAATTACAAAGTCATACGCATGAAAAGAAGAGAAAATCGTATTACCAAATTGATCTTTAGAGTCTTTAACTTTCATAATCTCTTGAAGAAAACAATGACTTGAAATCGAAAATAAATTTTTACCCGAACAAATATCTTTTAAGCATTGTTTAACAATAAAGTAAAACTTAGTTGTTTTCAAAATTAAACTTATCAGCCTTTAAAAACAGCAAATGTATCAACAGAAATGAACAAATATGTGCGTGAAATCCAGAGTTAAAAGAAAATGATTGAAATAAAAATAAGCTAATTTAATTAGTTTAGATGAAGTATTTAATTATTCAATTTAAATGTTTAAATCCACGTCTTTTGTGTAAACATATTTCTGCGCATTTAAATTGATTTGGTTACAATAGAAGTTATCTAAATTTAGAATCTGATTAGTCATTTTGAAAGCAAATGTATTAAACATTACTTTTACAAATAAAAAAATAACTTTTATAAAGGCAAGTACGTCTGACATTAAAAATAATGAATGAAGTTTTTTTAATAAGTCAATATTTTGTACAATGGACAGATTTTAATATAAAAAATTCTTTGGATTTTGCTAAAGAATTATTTAGCGAATATATATATATATATATAAAAGTTTTGCAAAAACATTTCAAATACGCAAAAGAATAAGCATTGTATGCAATTGTTTAGCACATACGTAGGAATGAATTTAAAGTTCTCAAATATGTCAGTGTTTTTTATTTGATTCTAGACAGGTATTGTTTTTGACTATTATTAATATAACTCATCGATGTTATGGTTCATCGATGTTATTAAACATTACTTTTACAAATAAAAAAATAACTTTTATAAAGGCAAGTACATCTGGCATTAAAAATAATGAATGAAGTTTTTTGAATAAGTCAATATTTTGTACAATGGGCAGATTTTAATCTAAAAAATTCTTTGGATTTTGCTAAAGAATTATTTAGCGAATATATATATATAAAAGTTTTGCAAAAACATTTCAAACACGCAAAAGAATAAGCATTGTATGCAATTGTTTAACACATACGTAGGAATGAATTTAAAGTTCTTAAATATGTCAGTGTTTTTTATTTGATTCTATACAGGTATTTTGTTTAATATTAATAATATAACTCATCGATGTTATGGCGAAGAAACTTAAAGGTAAGATCCAGATGATCTATCATTCATAGAAGTTTTTCAAATAGTAAAGGCCGAGTTAGTATATACAAAGTCGCACGATTTTCACTAAAGACAGCGAAGTTAAACACATTTTGAACAAATGCAGAATTACTTCGACTTTTAAAGAAAAGTAATACATTTAGTAACCAAACTTCGTTAAATATCTGCATAAATATAGATTAGACATCTTATATCTGCTGCTTGACGGTAGGCCTAAAATTAACAATGAAACATTGAGTTCAAGGTAATAGGTTACAACTTATATGATATGATCTAAACCAGAGGACCCATTTTTATATCTTTAAAGGTGAATAGCACGCTATAATCACGTGCTGGTGGCTGCATTTTTTCTTTGTCTTTCAATATTTGCAAATACCTCATGACAAGGTTATTCTCTATGATAGTTAACTCCAATGACCATAATCTAACATTCTTAGGAGTATCTGTATTTCACGATCAACTACAAAAAATAACATACACGGAGATCTTTTATCTTTTTCGCAACTATATATTCTCTTTGATAAAGTGTAGTTCACAGTTTATATGAGCTAGTAATATTGAAGCATCTTCAAGAAAGATATCATGATACTTTGAGGTGTACTAATATAAGATATTAACTGAAATTGGGACATGAGTCATGTTTTGAGGGCTAACAACTACAGTATATAAGTTTACTTAGCGCGAAACATCAGGAAGCGTTACAGTTAGTACTTGTTCACCTTTTAAAATGTTTTTATAAAATCCCAAGTCCTTTTTTGCAATCTTCTAGAGATTCAGCATATCCTCTTTTCTGTTTATTGGCAACAATAATCTCGCATTCACAGGGCAAGGAAAACTTTAGGTGTAATTTTGGATTTTACTTCTATATATTACATAATTCAGTGGTCTAGAAATACATGACATCTGTGATGGCGGTTCATTAAATCGCAAATTGTTATTTCTTGGTCAAAGTTGAGGACAAGGTTTGTCCACATATTGATATCTAGGAGTTTCATCCCTATAAAGTGGAATTACAGAACTGTTTCTTGGATGGTCATCTCTTTTAAAGGAAATCTTATGTTTGCAGAATCTATTACAGTGCGATTTTTTTTCCAGGAGTTTGGGTTTCTTTCACAAGCGGTGGTATGCATACATGAGATGATTTAAGATTTTGTACAGCTTTCTTTTGTCTGAATATATTATAAAACTCTTCAAGTTTTTTACTAAGTTGAATTCTTTGTTCTAAAGGGGAGTCATTGTCTTTGTTTCTAATAAGATGTAAAAACATTAATGTAGCAGATTTCTCTACAGTTTCATTCAGGTTCTGAAAATTATCTTCTTCAAAATTTAACTCTTGTTTTAGGATTTCTGATGAAGTACAAGTTTTGGTTAGCGACATCTAAAACAATTCTAGGCTTGCATAAGAAGTAATTTCCAAGTAAGGTTCGGTGGACTTTGACAGGCGAAAAGGCTATGAATACAGTTCTAATGGAACGACGTTCAATATTTATGTATACTTCATTTTGTAAACTTCAACATTTCTTTTTCATCCATCAGCTCGGATAATGTCCATCTTTGTGTTTTCTAACTTTCTTTCGCTTTTTCTTGCAAACGTCGATAGAGGGTTTCACTCGCTATACAATGCATAAAATCAATTTGAGCACAAGCTATGTCATGCATCCCTTGTATTCTTACTTTTATCAAAGCATTTGATGAGCAAAAAATGGGAGAACATTTTTAGCAATAAATTCGGTGAATGCTATCGGGTAAATATCGTATGAAATACTACCTATTGCTGTCGTCCCTATGTTGGAACTTTTGAAAACATTTTTCTACACCGATCATGACCCCTAGAACCCCAAACCACACACAGTAAAAAACTTTATCTATCTATCTATTTATCTATATATCTATATACATCAATTTTTTAAGGACACGATAACTTTTGTAATTTTGCTCAAATCTCTTCCAAACTGATACGTAAAATAAAGGGGTGGAAAATCTCGGTCAAGTTTGTTAACGGACAAAATCGGACCAAGGGCTTACAAATAGGAAGAGGTTTGGGGAAAACAGAACTTCTTAATTTTTATACATATCAAATCAATTTAAAGTTATTATTACTTCTAGGAAATAGACCAAAAATTTATGTAGTACAGATTTTTGATAAAATTAAAAATGGGCTCAAGGGGCGCAAAAAATTGTTTTTCAGGGAGAAAAAAAATTCACAACTTCGTCAATTCTTAAGATATCAAATTCACTTAAACTTATTATAAATTTTTTTAATATTATCTAAAACTTTTATTTGGACAAGTTTTTGATAGGACCAACTCTTGGGGAGGGGGGGGGGGGCTTGAAGAAGAAAAAATTCATAACCTCGTCAATTCACAAGAGAGCCAATCCGTTCAAATTTATTACACATCTTCTCAATATTATCTACAACTTTCATTCGCACGAGTTTTTGATAAGATCAATTCTTACAGTAAAAATAAATAAATAAATAAATAAATAAATAAAAAAAAAAAAATAGGGCTTGAAAAAATTATCGTATTAACGGTATACTCAAATCCAAACGGCTTATTTTCTGACCCATTTTAAAATTCCTTTTCGCTCTCAAACGCATCCAATTGGCAGTTTCTCTTATTCAGAAACTATATAATGTGTTGTATTGGGCGATTTTTTTTATAAAGGCAGAATATATTTCAAAAAACCTGTCAAAGTGGGCATTTTGAACCGAATTTCCCGAAGCGATAGTGCTGGAAACGAAAAAAATGGTCGTACTGAGAAAATAATTGCAAATCAAGTTCAAATTAATTGAACGAAAAATAAAAACACAAGACGCTTATAAATCTCTTCAAAAAATCACGTCAGCAAGTTTCAAGTTTTAATTTTTAAAAATGAGTCTGAAAATGTGTCAGAAAACTTCGAGTTGTTGAACCTGGAAAAATATGTTTTTGAATACCGCCTTAATATGATTCTGATAAAAGGAGCTCTTACTGAAAAATGAAATTAAAAATTCGTCAAAAGCGACCAGCTTGATTTAGTTTTTACCCGACTGAAAAGAAGGGTTATGTGTTTCACGCGTATCTGTGTATGTGGATTTCTTTATACCTCGAAACATCCCAACGGCTGGATGGATTTTTATGAATGATGTCTCTATCGATTTGTCTTAATCTTTCAATGGTTATAGGATAGGTTTTGTTTTTATAAATTTAAAATGGCGGCCGAAAATACAAAACGGCGGTAGAGACGAAAAAAAAATTACGCGCCATATTGAGTGGCATATCATTGGAGATATCTTTCAAAATGAATACGATGTTTCATTGACTATTTTACATTCAAAATTCCGTTTAAATATTACACAACCTGAAAGTTGTGTATGTAGGATTTCTAGCTTTACTGCAACTCTAACCTTCAAGGTCATCTATAAGCCTCATGAAAACAGCTTTTATAGATAGGAACCAGTGGCGTGGCGTCCGATCATCGCTGGATGCGGCGATGACCAAGCAATATCTTAAAACTCTTAATAATCTTTTAAAACTCTACGATCCAGTTTTAGCAGAACATTTGGAGTTCATGTATAAGTGAAGGTAAGATTTAAAGTTTCTTTTTTGAACATTCAACCATTGAATTTTAGAGTTAATAATTTTTCACCACAAACTTAAATAATTGCGATGACCACCGAAAGTTTTCACGCCACGCCACTGATAGGAACCAATAATTAAACACAATTTAAAAGTCATCAATACACGTAAATAAAAAAATAGGTAAGCAATATAAAAAATAGTTTCGCATTGATGAGAAATAATTAATTAGTTGGCTTTTATTCAGTCGGGTTTTTTTTATTTTTAAATTTAATTACTTGTTGTTGGTGAAATTAGTACTTAACTTCAAAATCTACCTCCCCTTGTAGGCCGAGCCGGCAGGATTTTTCCTTAATTTGAGAACGAGTAGAACGCTTGGTCTTTATAAAACCTTGTCTGCCACAGCAGTAGCAGTTTAGAAGGAGTCGATCTTCATTATTCAAAGCGTTTTTGTGTAAAGAAGTGTTCTATTTCTTAGATACATACTTTTACTAAATCCACCCGTTTTATTTCTACTGTTTCTATTTGTGATATCTCTGTGATGACCTGAGATATCTTTGCTCTCAAATTTTTGCGCAAATAAAATTTTTCCGCCAGCTTTAATTGATCTGTTATGGTTTCCCATTCGTTTAAATAATGTTGTTTATAATCAGGTGGGCATTTCTTCTTCAACTGTTAAGCTAGGTTTAATTCTAGTAACTTTTCAAATGTATCAATATTCAAACCTTTAAAATAACTTCTATTTTCAAAGTACAGATCTTTTTAGGTAATTTCTGGTCCTTCTTGAGGGCGACGGATTTTTTTTTTTCCGCTGTTAGTTTAAACCGCTTTAACAAAATGTTGCGAATATACCGATAGTCAGGAAAAAGTACTTTGGGATCTGGAACAATTAAATTCCCTACTTAATTTGTTAGATCTCATATTGAATATATAACCCACATATTCGTAGAAAATTTTAATAATTTAATTTGTCTTTCAAATAATATCAAATATAAGTCCATGTTATACTTTTACTAGATAAAATTCCAGTAAAAGTTGTTTCAAATTAAATCGCAGCCCCACCAGTGACCGAGAGGTTCTGCTCTCGAAGCTGGTAGACGGGAGGTGCTGGGTTCGATCCCAATCGCGCCCGTCGGCCTAATCGTTCGGAGTTTTCGTGGTTTTCTTCGAGCCGTGGATCTTCCATGCGTTAATACGGATTAGGTTCCCTTAGAAAGACCCCCACGGAGGGCACTCCCCCGGGCCTATATCCCTCGTGTAGATAATTGGCCGTCAAAAATCAACCCAACCCAAATTAAATCGCACTAACGTTGAAACTGATTAATTACTTCTTGGAATCAAGATACTATCATGATTCTCACTGCTTAAATTAAGTTTTTTTAATTCAAATGCTTTTTCATCCGCTCAACGCTTTTCTTCTAGCTCTTTCTTCTTTTTTAGCTCATAGGCTATCAATGCCTGAGACCTAATGTTCCCGCGGTTCTGTATGTATGTAACGCGATAACTCTTGATAGAAATATTCTATTTACTTCAAATTTTGTAAATAGCTTCATTCTGATAAGGCGCTTCCATGATTAGTTTTGAGGGCTCATTGAATAAGTATAAAGGTGGGAAATGGTGGCTAATAACCCCTTAATTTGGATAAATGGGTTTTTCATGCAGAATTATCCGATTTGCTTCGTATTTTGTATAACGGTTTATTCTAATAAGGAGCCTCTCTGTTTAGATTTGGAAGTTCATTGGTTAAGTATAAATGAGTGGAATGGGGGCTAATCCTCGCCCTTTATTTAGATAAATTTGTTTTTCATGCAGAATTATCCGATTTGCTTCAAATTTGGTATACTGGTTTATTCTGATAACGGGTTTCGCTGATTATATACTGTTTTTCTCAAAAAGAGACAGTTCTATTTTATGAATAATAGACGTAAACGATTTGCTTCGCATATAGTATACCGGTTTATTCTGATAAGGCGCTTCCCTGATTAGATTTGGAGGTTCATTGGTTAAGTATAAAGGAGTAGAAGGGGGGCTAATTCCCGTTCTTAATTTAGGTAAATTTGATTTTCATGCAGAATTATCCGATTTGCTTCAAATTTGGCATGCTGGTTTATTCTGATAAGGCGTTTCCCTGATTATATACTGTTTTTCTCAAAGAGAGTCAGTCCTATTTTATGAATAATAGACGCAAATAAAAGTATAATATAAAATTAGTGTGACTAGCATGAGAGTTCAATGCCATCAGTTTAACTGGGCATTGAACTCTCATCTTTCACTAATATTATATTACAGTTCTTCTCAGGAAGTGAAAATAATTAGTGCCATTGTCATCATGTTATATTGAGATTTATGCTTTAACACATTAACTGTGGCCGCCCCTCCGGGTGGTTCCGACCCGACCTCTTGAGTGGGAGAGGTGACCGGAAGCCCGGCAGAGTTCGTTGTGCACGAATGCGACAGGGCCGGATGGGGACGAATCGCCACCTCCTCGAGAGACTTGCGGTCGACAGGCCAAGAGTCCGGTGGCCACGGTTAACGGACGTTGTGCATGGGGCGTCGACCCTTCGGGGTTCGGCTTTCGTGACGTGCCCCCGGCAGCCAGGTTCTCTGGCCAAGCCGGACAGCGATGTTCCATAGTCTGATCCCAGTGCCGGTCATTGACCGGGTGGTGACTCTGGGCAAAGGATAGCTAAGGCGATAGGACTCCATGCACCATTTGACTAAGAGGGAGCCTGAGGTAGGAGTGAGGGCTGTGTAGTGGAAAGTCCTTGGTGCTCGCTAGTGACGACGGGGCTCGCGGGAACGCCATGCAGGGACTCCCGGAGCAACCGAAGGGCGAGGGTTTCGGACAGCGCCCAGGTTACTTTTTGACTTGGGTGGCTCATCCCTCCAAGGACCTCAGCTGAAGCAGTTGTGAGCTGACCCTTAGGGTGGTAGGGTTTGGCGGTGCCCCCGTTGACAAAGGAGCGGTCGCGTGGGGAGGCCAGTATGGCTCTGGTTGCACCATGTCGTGCCGTGACCCTTGGGAGGGGGTCGGCCGGCAGGTCCACCATCGAACGCTGTCCCCGCGGGGAACCGGGCCGGAGGCTCGCCGGTAACGCGGCGGCTCATCGTGCCTCAGAGGATCTCTTGGTCCGATCCAGGTCCTTCGTGTCTATGCGATACTGGAGTTAGCCTCGCCCAGTGATGAGGCCTAGAGGTGTATCCACCTAATTTTCGAACGCAACTAACAAAGGTAGCGGTCGGTCACTGCACGGGGTCAGGGGCCTTCGGGCCTGGGTACCCTCGACGGCCGTGATGTAAGGTAGTGGGGGGCGGGCTTCTGTCGGCCTCCGCTGGCTTCTCCGTCTTCGGACGGAGTCGAGTCGGCGGGGGCGGGCGGTACTCCGTTCCGTCCAACCCCCTAGCGAGGCGGAGTCTATTCCGTCTAGGTGGAGCTTTCCGTGCCCGCCTGGAGTCGCTAACGGCACCTAGTCTGGGCCAACTGGTTCCGGCGTGATCCACGAGGGGTTCCGTCGGTCGAGCCGGGTGGTCTGGGCGAAAAGCCCGGAGCTGGGTTGCTTTACGGCCGGAGGGACTTTCGCCGTCCTCCCGGGTTTTCAAGCTAGGGGCCCTTCATTAACTTTCCTATCGGTTGGCCCACATAAGTGTCTCTGCCGGAAAATGGTATCTGATCTTGGGGCCTTCCGTATATTAAATTCGGGTCGGGAAGCCTCGGTTCAGTTCGTGGGCCCAGCGTCTTTATAGGCGTCTGGTTCCCGCAGGGCTTGCGGGGTCTACCGGCTCGAGTAACCAAGTGTAGGGACCACTTGGTTTTTCTAGCTGGGTGGTGAGGACTGTCGTAGCGGCCGTTCGTCTCTTCTTGGGAATAGCCGTCGCCGTGTGCACTGGGCAGCGGCGTCGGCTTGGCCGGAGTGCAGGTGAGGCCGGGGGTCTCAGGGATCGCCTTGATGGGGCGTGTCTGGCGGCGACCTTCGGGACGCGTCGCGGGGCTCGTATCTCGGATGGTCTCAGCCTGGACAAAAGGATCTGCAAGGATCTAGGACCGGAAGACGGTCCCATATTTTTTGGGGCGCCCACCGTCTTAACACATTAACTGCCCTATCACACGAATACGTACGTATGCTAACAATATTTTCGCTGAAGACAATTGAAGAGCCCAGATGATAAAGGTGATATGTGACAGAATAACACAAAAAATTAGTTATTTACATGATTGAAAATCGAATCAATGAAAGAATGGTCTTCTAGCATTCGTTAAATTACTATTTAAAAATCCCTAATACTCACAGATATTTTAATTGATAAAGGAGCTATTTGACAATAAACGCAAATGGATATTTGGGACTTTACAGCTCATTTCTTTAAAATGATGATTGTGTAACTTGCAACTTTTATCATCTGAGCTTTTCAATGTTTCCGTTCCTCTGATTTCCTTTACCCTGTCTCATTTCTCTCCTCTATTGAATTTTCCAAAAGACACCTTTAACAAACACTGGATAAGGAGCATTTTATTATATTTTCTCGTAATTCAACAGCTTTGTCACCGGTACTTACTTCCAAGCACTAATTCTGCTGCCAGTTTACGCAATAATTTCTTTTCTTTCATAAAAAAGCCATAATTCGGAATATTTTACTTTCTAACATTATACATTTATTTATTTCCTTATGCATCCGAACGAGAAAAATGAAAAAATATTTAAGAAAAGCAGTTTCAATTACCAGAAGATTCGGAATACGTCCTTAATTAATATTTCTGAAAAAAAGTTACTGTTTTTTGGTGTGTTCGTAATTATATAAATACGTAGCACATATGTTCGTCCTATGGTCCGTCCATCTGTCTGTTTGTCTGTCTGCATATATCAAAACTACCGAACCGTATGGTTCGATATTTAAGATACATAATCGATGTAGAATTTTGTCCAGTCATTTCAAATTTTATGAAAATCGGATGTATAGTTCAATTACAGGGGCAGTCAAAAACATTATGATACATTACGGCCAATAAGAAAAAATAATTTCAAGTTCATGTAAATGACATTACACCATTTCGAACATAATGAAATTGATTTGAAGTTTTGAAGTGCACTAAAATATACATTCTGTAGAATATTTATTCTTCTTTTACAGGGCCACACAAATGAATTCCGTTACATAATGGTATAGGGGAAAACATTGTTTGCGACGTATTTTAATTATGTTAAACTATTTCACATATAATGAAAGTGATATCCGTTACAGAGGTTTACTACAAGTTACTTCTTGTATAATAGAAAGTGCATAATATTTACAGGGACACACATACTCTTTCCTATACAGTACTGTAGCCGAAGTACTGTATATTAGCGTTGATTGCTGGAAGTGCATTTTTACTTGTGATATAAGTTTTTAAGTTTAACTAAATTTTTGCATATTACGTTGTGTGTATAAGTGCTGTAGATCATATACAGGGCTAAACAAAAGAATTCGTAAATTTACAAAGTATGGACGAAAATAGTTTAAAGGTAGTTTTTAAAGGAGTTATGCATTTTCACGCTGAACTAAATTTAGTATACTTGTAAGATATGTTTGTAGAATATAGATAAAATGATATACAGGGCCACGCACAGAATTAGATACATGGCTGTCTATGGATGATGATCCCTGGAAGTGTGATTTCAATAGTTTTAAGCGTGTTACAGTCTTAATTAAATTTTAGCTAAATAGGGGCGCGTATATGAAGATAGTAAGGTAAAACACAGGGCTGTACAAAAGTCTTCGAGTATGCTTCCGTCTATTGGTATAAATTGCTGAAAGTGACATTTCAACCTATTATGAGTTTTTAACACTTTCCAACATCGTTGAAAAGTGTTTATGAATTCAGTTTGTCTGTCCCTCTGTTTGTCGGTGTGTCGAAACTGTAACTTGCGTTAATATAGTTGGTTTGCTCTGTAATTGATATATGTTATTGAGATTTACTATGCCATGTGTGACAGAGTTTCTATAAAATATTCCTTTTTTTCAAAATTAATTTAAAACATAACTTTATTACTTTTAAAAGATGTTATTCTCCCCCCCCCCCCCGCTTTTTTCATACTGAAATATGTAATTAAATTTATTTTTTAAAACCATACGGATTTTTTATTAAGGTGTTCTTCTCCTTTCTGCAACATCTTTAATTCATTGGGCTTAAATATTCAGTTACTTTTACCCTTTCTCATTAAATAACTTTTCTGTCCGTTACTACTTCTTGTGCAAAAGTAAATAAAAAAATTATAAAAGCAGCTGCTGGTAGCAGTATGTCTTCATTTCATTGCAAACGGCATTCGCCCACGTCATAGATAAGTAATTCTTAATCTCTGCTAATATTTGACAGCTGAAATTGCATTAACAACAAAAGTAAAAGAAATTATTTTATGGGAATCATGTACGTTATCATGAATAGTGGTCGAACTATAAATCAGATGCCCTTTCCTCTCGGCATTTTTCCAATGCAGCAACCTGCATTGTACAATTTTAAGTAACAATCATTTAAGCGAATGCCTGTCTGTAATATAAACAAGACCAGATATTCTGTTGCCTCTCTCATCTTAATTAGTAAGCGGTTATTGCAACCTAGGCGTCACCCATCTGGTAGGGACACCAGACAATTTGCTGTAATGTATATCGACAAAACCTTTGTCTATCTACGTGCAGCCACCAAAAGTTTGTAAATTGGCGATACTGTGCAACGCCAAGATTTCTGGACTTGTAGCGAAAACTTTCACTTCTCTCTTGCCTTCGATATGTGAAGGTTGTAAAGCAAGGGCGCTTTTGCGTCCTACCTGTCGTCGGGGTTTCTCTCCCATTCCATTGTACGAACCACAGCCCTCTAAAATCTTTTAAAATAAAATTATAAAAATCCAGCAAATTAATAGTTGGAGTTATTTTGTTTCTCTGTGCATTCAAAGTACCCGGTCTTCAAACTTCATTATATAACAATTCATGGAGTTTCTTCAAATTCTTGGACAGTATTTTTCAACGATGCCGGAATTTCTTTTCCCGTGCAAGTTTGTGAAATCTAAATTTTCTCTTAAATTTTAAATTCTGCAAATTTCCCCCTGCGTATGCGTGTGTCTTCTCGATGGTGTGCCGTGATAACCTGCACTCATAACCCCTTTTGCTGGATGGATGCGTGCGATTTCGCAGACGGACAGTGATTAAAAGCAAAGCAAGTTTTCTTCGCTCAACGGGTGGTCACCTCTTCGAAGTTTTCGCAAGTTTTCCTAAGTTTTCGCATAAGTGCTTTTTGCGTCAGATGTCAGCTCAGTTCATCATAAGTCATCGAGATGTGCTTGCGGCCTTGACTTCGGCGGTGTGCTGAAAGTTTTCTTACCCAGTGTTGTGATCAGTGTTTTGATGTTTACGCGTGTGCTTTGTCTTTGTTTTTGAAGTGTGAAAAGAAAGTGTTTTACGTACAGAGTGACTTAGAACTGTACGTGAAATAATACTACGCATTTTTTTAAAGAAGAAAGCCTTACAGTTGTGCAGTTCTGACGCGCATGCGTTTTTATATTTCTGAGGTGGCATATTGTAACTTGTGTGATTTATCAATAGAAAGATTTCAATTTACCTAAGATCTGTGATATCAAAGATTTAAAAATAATGGTGTTAACCTTGCGAAAAAAAGGTCCAATTTGTTTTTCTTCTTCGGGTAAGGTGAAAATATGCAGACAATGCATTTATTTCAAATATTAAGTTTCTGATTCTGTCGTGAACCTTCAACAAGTGTTTGAGTGCCCTGTGAAAGAATCTTTTTTGGCGTTCATCAATGTGAATTCAATTGAACCGCTGTGATAAAAAAAGTAAAGTAATTGGTTGTTAAAAAATAAAACAAAAGAAGATCCTTCGGAAATCTCTGCATGCAGTTCAAAATTTAAAAAAAATCCCGAGGTTAAGAGGAATATAATAATAATTTCCACTAATACTTTACAGACATACACACAGAAATTGAAATAAAATAACATTTAACTGACAGCAGAATCCTTAAATAAGTCTGAACAGGGAAAATATTTAATGTAAGTTTTTAAACTTTAAACTTCTTAAGTGCAGTAAATTATTTTTATTTTATTATTATTTCTTTTCATTTTTCTCTTAGATGATATGATTTGCAAATTTCCCTTTTCATTCTTTTTGGTTAAAAAAATGACGAATGTTTTTTTTTACTGTTTATAAAATTTTTTGCATGAACAGAGGGGATATACTAAATTGAAAAATTATATTTTAATGCTTTTTACTTGCCACTTATAATTATTGTCTTCTCTTTTCTTGCTTTATTTTGAAAGGTAGGTTTTTAATTTCAGTATTTCAATGCATATTTATTTGGTTTAATATTTTTCATGCATAAAATAAAATTTCATTTGGTTAATATTTGTTTATGATAGGATAGGCATGTTGACAGTCCTTTTCACCGTTTCCAAAAGTACCTTGTCAAATTTTATCACGGCAATTATTTGATAAAATTTTTACTTGCTTTTGCTCAGTATTTCCAATTATCATTTTTTTTGCATGCATAGTATTGAAAGATGTTGCAATGAATTTTTTGCTGATTTCTGTATAATACCCGAGGGCTTAAATTTCTTTTACTATAGTGCTTACTTTTAAAATATACAGAGTTACTATTCTAACAACTACCCCATTTTTTTTTCTTTTTATCTGCTCACTCAGTAAAAAAATATTTGGTTAGAAATTTTTTTCTTTTTCTTTCTTTTTATGCTCAGATACAGTATGTGGATTTTAAATTATTGTGCCATCTTTTATACTTTTTAATTTTTCTTCGTCTACATTTTTTTAACAAGTTTGAAAATGCCACAGACAGATAACCATCCAGACTTGGAATTGTCTATGGCTGAGTTGAAATATTCTTTACCTTACATGTTGAGGAAGCGCTTAAGAAATTTGGCGAAAATTTAAACACATAATTCCCTCTACTACAGGAACAAATTCGTATTGAAAACAATGACACTTTAGTTGAAAATATATTATCTGTTCATAAGAATTTTTTGTGGGAATTTCGAATATTGAGTGATTTTATTTTCAGGTAGTAAAAGATGATTATGTTAGGTTGCAAAATAGGAACAAAAATTTACAAATTGTAAACGCTAAAATTTTGGAACGATTACGAGCACTCACATTAAAAGATAAACATAAAGTTGAAATTAATGAGACACATTCTCAAAATCAAAGCACATCCGAAGCATACAGCCAAATATTATCACCTAAGCTAAATGAAACAACATAAGCAGACATTTGTGAAAACACCAGTCTGACTGGAAAACCTTTACGACAGAAGTCAAATATCCTTTCTGATTTGAAATGCCCACAACAGAATAAAGGTACTATAGAAGTTACCACTTCTCCTAAAAATATTAAATTCTTTTCCCCTTTTAAGCATGACTTGAAAACTATTTCAGTTATTTGTCAGTTGCCAGAAAATTTTAATATCCCCGATATTCTTTTGGCAATTTCTGAACTAACGGGTATATCCACGCCTTCTATTCAATTTCAACAAAAATATAAGATGAAATATGTTAATTTATTTAACTGGATATTTTTAATGCCCCCAAAGATAGCTAAAATGTTAATTAATCATGGGGAAATCAAAATTCAGTCTACAGGTTACCCCGTAAAAAGAATACGTTTCAGTAAGAAGATGTTTTATCTGCCAAGGCTTTCTTATCAGGCAAAATCATGCACAGATGAAATTAGGTGTCCTGTATGTGCCTTATCACATAAAGATCCTCATTGTTCAAACAGCCCAAAATGCATTAATTGCATTAGATGCAATGAGGTAAACAACACATATTTTGACGTTTTCCGTACAGCTTTTTCTCATAGATGTCCTACTGTAAAGAAATTTATATAAGATGAACGAATAACCTCAGACAACTGCATTTTGTTTCATTGAACACACTTATTTTTTTCCTTATTAAAAAAAAAAAAGGAAAAAAAACCTCCTAACAAGGTAAATTTTTTCTTGCTGCATCTGCATTGTGAAGGATTCTTAAAAAAAAAAAAAAAAAAAAAAAAAAAAAAAAAAAAAAAAAAACACTATTTTTTTAAACATTTCACTTTGTTAGACAATTATGTACATCTTAATGCTTCACCATATGGTATTGGTGATAATTTAATTCACATTTAACACTTAGATGTAAATTTAAATGGTACTTTTTTTTTAGAAATTATGTGTGTACTGTTTGGTATTTTTTCTCATTCGGTTATTTACTGCAGTAATTATCGTATGATTAAGGGTGTTCTCAAATCCAAATAGACAACTTTCTGACATAAGTTTTAATTTATTTTTGTTCGAAAATGCATGAAACTAGCTGGTGTTGTTGTTCAGAAACTATGTCATTGAGTTGTTTTCGCCATTTTTTTGCAAACGCAATAGATCTTTCAGAAAATAGAGTTAAAGTGGGCATTTTGAACGGAATTTCCGGACGAAGGGAGAAAGAGCACCAAGAGCGGGCGAAAAACGGGGTTGTCACGTGATCGATTTAGCTTATAACTCAACAGGTAATTGATTGATCAAAAAATGGAAAAAACAGTTCAATTCCAAATCGCTTCCAAACCCAGGCTTTCAAATTTTATATCGTTCCGTTAAAAAATGAATTCGTAAATATGTCAAAACGTTTAGCGCTTGTTGACCAGAGCAGTTAAGAACAGCCTTAAAAGATAGAATGGTAGTCTGAAAATACACTGATGCGGGTCGTCAGATTTTTTTCTCACTTGTAAATGTTTTGGTGATAGAAAGTGTACACACAAACACTGTATATATATATATATATATATATATATATATATATATATAGTTACACTTAAACGATTTTGAATGGTTTTCTACTTTTGTAACTTGGTATATACAAGTAATGTAAACATCATACTTCACTAATTACAATTTGTTTTAGGTTAGAAACTTACATTTTCACAATATAATTAATAACATCTTCTGCTAATTTTTTTTCTCTTCACTTAACATTTAATTTTGAAATTGACGGTACTTTTTTTTTACTTTTTGTCAACATTAGTTCATGTGCTACACCTAACTTTGGATATATACACAATTGGTTCATGTGGAAATACAAGTAGTTCAGTTATTTTGTTACACATCAGTTCATGAGTATAATTACACAATTTTGTTCATGTGAGATTACAAATAGTTTATGAGAATACTTTCACTATTTTGTTCATGTGAGATTACAATTAGTTCATGTGAGTTGTTACACATTAGTTCATGAGAATACTAACACAATTTTGTTCATGTGGGATTTCATTTTGTCCATTAAGATACTAGCGCGCATTGTTCATGAATTTGCCCCATTTTATTCTTTGAGATAATTTAACACCTTCACACACTTTGTTCATATGTTTGTACTCTTAGTTGATTGAGTCAAGCAAAACCTTTATTCAATACTTAATTCAATAATGTTAATTCATTAATTATGTAATTGGAATCTCATTCACAAAAAAGAGTTTGGAGTTTTGTGTTTGTACACATGTACCGTTGTTTTCTTTTTTGTTACTATACTTTTACATTTTATGTCAGGTTTTCGTTTTACACTAAATATCTATTTTTTTTCATCCTCTAAACTTTATAATATTTGTTGAGTTTGTGTAATGTCATAAGTTACTAATGACACCATCACTTTGTTTAATTACAAAGATTTTACAGTTACATGAAATTATCCTTCACATGACACTTTTAAACGACATAATCATTTTGCGGCAATTAACATTTTAACGTTTCACAATTTTTTTACACTTTTATTATAGACTCCTTGCTTGTAAGTGGCATATCAAATAGAGTCTCTTGCTATACTACACGAAACAATATACAGATTGTTAATAATTTTTAATATACTTGGTAGGGGTTAACTCAAAGGAAATGCATATTACTCTAAAAACTCTACATTTACTTCAGGTAAGGCAGTGTTTTGAACACAATAGTTTCTATTTTTAGGATTCTGTACTTAAAAAGTGAAAACGGAACCATTATAAGATCACTCCTGTGTCTGTCCGTCTATTTGTCTGTCTGTCTGTCACAGCCGTTTTACTCGTAAACTACAGGACGCGGAAAGTTCAAATTGGGGGAAGTAATAAAGAGTATTGTCCCAAATATTTCCAGAATATTAAACATTTATAAATATATTTAGTAAAAAATGTAGAGGGTCAAATTAAGTTACTTGAAAAAAAATCTTTTCTTTGTATATCGTGTGAAAGCTTTCGTAACGCTGAAATCAAAAATATATTTCATTTAATTTTAGGTATTATAATTTCAAAGTTATGGTGGAAAATGTAGTGCAAAAATATGTCCCCCCCCCCCATCTAATTCGCAATCTATTGAAACTAAAATTATGAAAAAATTAGAGGTAGTAGACATTAATTTAAACGTTGCAGGAAAATTATAGTAATTACCCTAGGTCACATAGTTTTTGAGAAAATCGCATTTTTCCGTTACACTCAAATTTCGATTTACGGGCTTCAGCAAAAGTGTTGAGCAGCGCTAGAGGTAACTATCGTAGCAGAAGTAAAAAAGCATTGTTGATCATGAATTTTGTAAAAAATCGTCGGTAATTAGCCGAAATATAAACACTTAAAGACACGGACGGTTTGGACATACATAATCACAGGGACGGCGTATTTTATGCTTAACCGGCTTTTGAAGCCTAGATAACAAATTTTAAGGATATATTTGTGTAATGTAATGCCCAGTAGCAGTATAAAAGCAATAAATGTCAAATTGTTAAAAACAGACTTATTTAATGAAAATTAATCACATAAATACTATGGTATTCGCGACTAGTTTCGATTGAGTGGCTTTCTCAATACCCTACTATATCTTTAAAGGTTAACTAAAAACCTATATGGAAAACACATATACAGGATAGGTATATTTGCTATTATTTAGGTTCGATATACTTTGAACTTTCATAGTATATCCATTTATACTTTTCTAGTACACAGGGTGGAAAGGAAAGTCCCTTTAACCTGAAAATACTTGCGAACGGAGAGAGCTACAGCTATGCAAGTGAGGTAACAGTATAGTAAAGCGACTACGTCCGACTTAATGAAAACGACAGCAATGCCCTAGTGGCGAAATTTGGACGATAGCCACTACAAATCGAAAACGAAAAGAGATAGAGCAAAATTTCCAGTTAGAAAGTTTTAGAGCATCAATTAATTAGTAGAATATGACATTTGTTTTACATGGATAAGATAAATCTTCGTCTGCTTACACAAAAATGTCCGAAATCGATGCACTCCATTTTGTGTAAACGTTTGAATGGAATAGCCAGAAGTATGAAGAAATACGCACAATTTAGGCTATAAATACGTACTTATCTCAATACATTTTGATAACATCGCACACAAAAAAAAGGACAAACTCTCTCACAGTGATAAAAAGTTAATATTCAGTATGTTCGAAAAGTTTGCCATTGCTCACGATACACGTTTGTATTCGTGAGTGTATTTCAACATGCACATTTATCAGCCTGGAATTGCAAGCCTCTTCAATACGATAACATAGATTTAACACTTTCAAGGGCGGTAGCTAGACGGTCTAGCCACCTAATTTTAATTCCAAAACTGACAAATGGCACCGAGAATATTTTAATAAAATTTTGCTTTTGTAATGAAAGTGCAAATTTTTGTGGTTTTTGTTTTCTGAGAAATTCATTTGAATATTCTGGTGTCAGTCAATTATTTGATCATCTTACGAACATAATTCTTCTGCTTCTGAAAGGGTTAATCTAAAATTTTAAATGCATTCGTAAACAAAATTTTTACAGACATTACAACACAGTACAACGTCACAATCTGCAATTGTGCACTGCTACATTTCCGGAATGTGAATAGACAAAATAGAATCGTCGCTCGTCGATTTCGGACATTTTTGGGTGTGCAGGCGACGATTTATCTTATCCGTGTGAACCAAATGTCGCTTGTTACTAATTAATGGATGCTCTAAAACTTTCTAATTGGAAAATTTGCTCACCTCTTTTCGTTTTCGATTTGCAATGGCTATCTTCCGAATTTCTCCACTATGGGTGCTGCTATCGTTTGCATTAGGTCGGGCGTAGTCGCTTTACTGTACCGTTACCTCCCTTCTATAGCTGTAGCTCTGTCCGTTCGCAAGTATTTTCAAGTTAAAGGGACTTTCTTTTGCATTCTGTATACTATACAGCTATACCCAACCCTACGTTGTATAGTTTTTACAAAGTCTTAGTATTCTTTTAGCAACGGTATTTTTTTAATAATATACTTACTAATTCATATATTGTGATACGGAACCCTCTGTGCGCGAGTAATATTCGTACTTGACCGTTTATTATTCACTGCATCTAAACTTAAGAGATTTTTGCAAAATTTCACTAAATGTTATATAATACTCTACCTTTTTTTGAAAGAATGCAGTTGTCTCTTTTACCTGATGATGACAATTTGTCTCTCGCCACCCACGGACTGTCTTTTAAAATTTGATATATGATATATATCAAAATTTTTAGTTTTTTTTACAAATTATACCTCAGAAGTTGTGAACCGTTCAAAAGTCGCCCTTAGGTTTCCCACTCCAGTGTGCTGAGAGATATCTTCCCCTAGTAATTTCCTCTTCTAATTTATTAAAAAATGACATTGTTTTTAGATACGTCGAAGTGTGCTCCTTTGAAGATCAAGATGATCTTTGGGAAGCAGGGAGTCATATATGCATCCCTCTGTGAGTCTCAATACTCCCTCCTCACCTAAGGCCAAAGCCCTAAGCTGACGCCATAATACTTGTGGTCTCCACAAGATTTAGGGCTACACCTGTTTGTGGGCGTGCTGCAAGCACCTACTTTTTGGTAGTCCTGTGCCTTGTGCACACTTTTTTTCATATACCATTCCCCTTCAGTGTAATACAGTACATTTAAACTTTTACTTTATAAATACACATAAATATTTTTTTCTTTCTATATTTATTTAAAAAAAATTCTTATTAGTTTTTTTTTTTTTCATTTGCCTGCATTTTATGAAAGTATGATCTCATGTAAAATCAAATAGTGAGAAGTTATAAATAAATTTAATAGGAAACCTTCTCTTCGTATATTCATGACAAAAATTGGAAAGTTGGTACCAGCGCCACAAACACAGAGCCACATACAAAGCAAAGGATCCTAACTCTTCATCAAATGCGGCACCTTTTTTTTTGTGGAATATTGAATTTATAAAATAAGATTTGTTTTAAATAATAAGAGTCATGAAGAAAATACAATTATTCTGAATTATTTGAAAGAAAACAAATATGTTTATGTGCTACCTTTGTATTTTATTATTTAAATTACTGGAAATTATGCTCCAACAACATTTTAGAGAACAGGTTCAAACATATTTTTTTTATTGCAAACTTAAAAACAAAATGTGTATTTTGTATATTCTGTATGTGCGAAGGTGGACAAAGGATATTTAAGTAGATATAAAGCTGCAACGTACACGTCACAGTTTCTTCGGTTCTCCGGGTGAGTTATGTGACAGTGTTTCTGTCACATAGTTCTCTTTTTTCAAAATTAATTTAAAACACAACTTTATTACTTTTAAAAGATGTTATTCCCCCCTTTTTCATACTGAAATATGTAATTAAATTCATTTCTTAACACCATACGGATTTTTATTAAGGTGTTTTTCTCCTTTCTGCAACATCTTTAATTCATTGCGCTTAAATATTCAGTAAAACTTTTTCCCTTTCTCTTTGAATCATTTTCTGTCCGCTACTACTTCTTGTGCAAAAAGTAAATACAAAAATTATAAAGGCAGCGGCTAGTAACAGTATGTCTTCATTTAATTGCATCGGCTTTCGCCCACGTCATAGATAAGCAATTCTTAATCTCTGTTTAATATTTGACTGTTGAAAATGCATTAACAACAAAAGTAAAAGAAAGTATTTTATGGGAATCATGTACGTTATCATGAATAGTGGTCGAACTATAAACTAGATGCCCTTTCTTCTCGTCATTTTCCTCTTGCAGCAGCCTGCATTGTACAATTTTAAGTAACAATCATTTGAGCGAATGCATGTCTGTAATATAAACAAGTCCAGATATTCTGTCGCTTCTCTCATCTTAATTAGAAGCAGTTATTGCAACCTAGGCGTCACCTATCTGGTAGGGACAACCAGACAATTTGCTGTAATGTATATCGCCAAAACCTTTATCTACTTACGTGCAGTTACCAAAAGTTTGTAAATTGGCGATACTGTGCAACGCCAAGATTTCTGGACTTCTAACGAAAACTTTCACTTCTCTCTTGCCTTCGATATGTAAAGGTTGTAAAGTAAGGTCGCTTTGGCGTCCCATCTGTCGTCGGGGTCTCTCTCCCATTCTATTGTACGAACCACCGCCCTCTAAAATGTTTTTAAATAAAATTATAAAAGTCCAGCAAATTAATAGTTAGAGTTTTTTTGTTTCTCTCTGCATTCAAAGAACCCGGTTTTCAAACTTCATTATATAACAATTAGCGCATCTGCCTGTATTTTTCTCAAACTTGCACTTTAAAAAAATGCACACGGTGAAAGAGAGACCCATCCTTAATAGCATTCAAATACCCCACTTTTTTGCATGGAGTTTCTTCAAATTTTTAGACTGTATTTTTCAACGATGCCGGAATTTCTTTTCCCCTGCAAGTTTGTGAAATCCAAATTTCCTCTTATATTTTAAATTCTGCAAATTTCCCTCTGCGTATGCGTGTGCCTGCCCGATGGTGTGCCGTGATAACCTGCACTCATAACTCCCTTTGCTCGATGGATGTGTGCGATTTCGCCGACGGACTGTGATTAAACGCAAAGCAACGTTTTTTCGCTCAACGGGTGGTCACCTTTCGAATCATCCTAAGTTTTCGCATAAGTTCTTTTTGCGTCAGATGTCAGCTCGGTTCATCATAAGTCAATTTCGGCGGTGTGCTGAAAGTTTTCTTACCCAGTGTTGTAATCAGTGTTTTGATGTTTACGTGTGTGCTTTGTGTTTGTTTTTGAACTGCGGCAGGAAAGTGTTTTTCGTACAGAGAGAGTTAGAACTGTACGTGAAATAATGCTACACATTTTTTTAAAGAAGAAAGCGTTACAGTTGTGCAGCTCTGACGCGCATCTGTTTTTATATTTCTGAGGTGGCATATTGTAACTTGTGTGTGATTCATCAAGAGAAAGATTTCAATTTACCTAAGTTCTGTGATACCAAAGTTTTAAAAATAATAGTGCTAACCTTGCAAAAAAAATGTCCAAAAGCTATCCAGCTGAATGGTTTGAAATTTAATATATATAATATTTGCAGAATTTTGTCGAGTCTTTTCAAATTATATTAAATCGAATCAAAACTTTAAAAAATAATAAAAGTTTTCTTCATTCTATTAAATCCAATCATGCGTAATTAATTCAATGATATCCTATGATAGGTAATGATTCTAGTTTGCCATGGCGATTACATTCTATTTAAGATGGAGTACTATTATTTACGTATTACTGAATTTAATCTGTATAATTATAATAAATTTTGTTTTCATGTTTTTTTTGGATAATAGTGCAACAGCTATTACACGAAGATCTGAATAATTATAAGGCTAGTTATAGTACGAACGCACAGCATTTGCCACATTTGACGTATGATTTCCGACTTGTTTAAGAGCGAAATTGTCAAGCAATTTTAATGTAATAAATATTTTATATTTAATCGGTTATCTTGCAATAAAATAATATGTATTTGATTCTTGTTGATTCTAGAGCAATTTTCCTGTAAAAAGAAGTTTCACATGGCTGCATGAATATGGATTAAAAACGAAAAAATAAATACTCATCTACTACTGTGTATCAGGTCCCACTGTTTGACAGCCAATTATAATCCGTCGTTTCCATGGCGAAGAAATAACGTCAAGGTAAGATCCGGAAGGTCTATTATTCATTCATACAAACTCCTCAAATACTTAAGGTCAGGATACTTTATACAAAGTTACACAATCTTTACCAAATCTGGGAGATTAAACACATTTTAAACGATCATAGAATTACTTCGATATTTAAAGAAAAGTGGAACATTTAACAACAAAACATCATTACATATCAACAACAACAACAACAACAACAACAACTTAAGAGCCATTATTTTGAAAATCAGACAAGTGTGATAGTTGTATTTTTTGATTTGCT
Source organism: Maratus speciosus (assembly GCA_963932465.1). NCBI lineage: Eukaryota > Metazoa > Arthropoda > Arachnida > Araneae > Salticidae > Maratus > Maratus speciosus. Next base: position 531,517,545 of record OZ010789.1, on the reverse strand, counting down.
GGATATTTTTTTATGTGGAAGTGGACCACATTTAATGAATAATGTGCAATTTTGAAGACCTGAAAAAATTTTCCCTTCACTGTAAAAAATGTCAAAGTTAAAGGTTGTGACCGCCATTTTTCATGAAAAGTGAAATGCGAGTATGTTTGCAGTGCTAAAGCTTGGGAAAGCAACGACATCCCAAAATTCTTTTGTGGTGATATGTTAGTATAACACTATCTGCTTAGTAAACTGTAATCATTTCCATGGTGCATTGTTATTTTACATTGTTATGTTGCCTCAAAATGCAATGAAAATGACGTTTTTGTCCGTTTTCCGCACGTATTTTCTTATTTAAGCAACAGTACTCCAAATATTTTCTTATAGAATAACAAAGTGTACTACTAGGACAAGATAAATAATATAAAACTTTACCGGAATAGTCTGTTAAATATTCAAAAATTTCAAAATAGGCAACATTTCAATTAGTCTTTTCTCAAAACAGCGTCATGGTTCAATAAAACAAAATATATCACGTAGTAGTTGGAAGTATGTACAAACAAATGGAAAAAAAAAGTGTGCCCTCGTCATATTTAAAAAAAAAAATGTCAAAAGTCACAAAAAAGACTGTCATTTATCATACTTTTTCCCTATCAGAAAACGAAACATCCCGTTTCTCTTTCCGCTAGCTATGTTTTTTCTCTATGAGAAAATGAAATTTCCCTTTTTTTCCCTCTTTCTTGTTCTAAATGGAAAAAAGGGAAATTTAAACGGGATATTTTGACTGTGAATTTTTGTAAATTTTGTTATTTTTTTTCTAAAAATATGACGAGGCCCCACTTTTTTTTTTCCACGTGTTTGTACATATTTTCAACTACCACGTGATACATTTTTCTTTATTGAACCGTGACGCTGTTTTGAGAAAAGATTAATTGAAATGTTGCCGATTTTGAAATTTTTGAATATTTAACAGACTATTTCTGCTAACAGCAGCAATATCCCAGTGGTGGAAAATTGGCGCAGAGGCGGAGCCTATTGACACCACTAAATTTTTATGGTATTATTCAGTTTAATAAAAACTCAGAAATTTGATCATTAGATAAGAGGCAAAATACTACTATAATTTAGTGGTGTCAATAGACTCCACCCCTGCGCCAATTTTCCACCACTGAATATCCCTATAAAGTATTATATGATTTAGCTTGTCCTAGTACAACATTTCGATATTCTATAAGAAAAAGTTTGTGGTATACTCGCATTTCACTTTTCATGAAAAATGACGGTCACACCCTTGAACTTTGACATTTTCTACAGGAAAGGGAAAATTTTTTTCAGGGCTTCAAAATTGCACATTATTCATTAAATGTGATCTACTTCAACATAAAAAAAATCAAGCAAAACAAAAAATACAACTATCGCACTTGTCTGATTTTCAAAATAATGGCTCTTAAGGCTGTAGTCAATCGATAGTTCTAAAACTAACAACGAAAGTTAAAGTTTTAAACATTGAATGTAACGTGATATATTATAGTAACTTTTCCCTAAGAACATCAGAAAACAAGACTTCGCATTACTTTAATTTTTTAATCTTCAAAATCTGTATATCCGTGAAAAAGGTTATGTGGTGGAATATGTATAAAAAATATGTAATCCAATTAATTAATGTTTTTCTACTTTTATATCCGGTTAAGAGAAAGCAAAGACCAAAAATTGTACTTTCAGACATTTAAAAAAAAAAAAAAAAAAAAAAAAAAAAAAAATCTAAGCAACAATTACATTTCTGGATCCTAAAGAAATTTTCCTAAAATTATTAGAGTAAATTGTTTTTTCTTTCATCGTTTTAGGTGCTTTCGTAGTTATATAAATACGTATAGTCGTCGTTCGGTCCGTCTGTCTGTCCGTCCGTCCGCATATAAGAGAGAAAATACTATCCAGCCGAATGGGCTTAAATTTTAAACTTATAGTTGTTGCAAACGTTTGTCGAGTCATTTCAAATTTTATGAAAATCGGATGTATAGTTTAATAACAGGGACAGTCAAAAGTTTTCCGTTACATTACGGCCAATGGGAAAAAATTATTTCAAGTGCATTTTAATGATGTTACAGCCTTTCGAACAGAATGACATGGATATGCGATTACGAAATGCACTAAAATATACATTTAGTACAATATACGGTGCAAAAAATATTTATAAAATTAGTTATAGTACGAACGCACCTCATTTGCCCCGTTTGACGTGCAATTTAACTTAAATAACGTTAATTTAACGTTTATTAACTATTTCATATATAATGAAATTAATATACGTCTATAAGGTTTACTATAACTTATTTCATGTATAAAACGAAATACATAGCATTTAAAGGGACACGCAAAAGATTTCAGATACTATATTGTATCCGAAGTACTGTACATTAGCAATAATTGCTGGAAATGCACTTTTAATTATGATATGCGCTTTTATGTTGTACTATATTTATGAATACTATATGGTGTGTATAAATGCTCTAATTCATATACAGGGCTACACGAAAAAAAATCGTAAGGGTTACTGGGTATGAGCGCAAATTGCTTAAAGGTAGTTTTTAAATGAGTTATGCATTTTTACGCTGACTGCATTTATTTTACTAAGTAATGTTTGTAGAGTATAGACAAAATGACATTTGAAGGACATAATGGCATAAGAAAATGTGATTTCAGTAGTTTTAAGACTGTTTTAGTTTGAATTAAATTTTAGCTTAATAGTGGCGTGTAATAAGAGTTGTACAAAAGTATTCAAGTTTGTTTCCATCTATTAGTGTAAATTGATGAAAGAGAAATTTCAACCTGTTATGCATTTTCTTGTTAAACCAAGTCCTTCCATTATGTAGTATATATATCAGCCTACAAATAAAATACAGGGCTGTTCAAAAGAATTGGAATGCATATATGGCAATGGACGGTAACTGCTGAAATCAGTTTTTCGAATGTTTTATACGTTTTCTAAAACGTTTACTTAGTTTTCTTAGATACCTTATTTCCCTAAATAACGAAGTTTTGTTAAAGCATTCAAGAGGTGTTGGAAAGTGTTTAATAATCTATGCTTAACACATGATTTTTCTTTCTTCTTTTATGTAAAATTCATACTTTTTCTGGTTATTCATCTATTTTGCAATTTTTGTCAACTTTTTCGATTATATATTAAAAGACGTCTGTGTTTCTTTTTGCTTTGCTGTATTCTGCATCTAACATGAAAACAAGTTAATTAAACTACTTAAGGGTATACTGCATTTTATTTTTTTGAGCATAGTTAGCCTAAAATATATTTGGAATACCTAAACGTGGTACTACCAACATTATAAAATTTATAAATTTTAAATTGCATTAGAAAAGGAATTTAGTAAATAGTAAATATTTATTCCAGATTTTTACGAAGTTAGATATAAAATTACGAGTTTACAAAACAATTTCTTAATTTTATGAAATTCAACTGAATTTTACTGTATTTGATTTAATTCTGTTTTTCCTGCCAGGTCCCATTGGATCCGACTGGCAGGCGGAGGGTTTGAATTGACAAAGGTCAAAATCTTCAATTGCTTCTTGTGTATTTTGTTATCCATAGGAAGAAAATTTTTTACTGACTTTTAGTTAGTCACTAAGAATTGTAAAAGCGCCAGTTTTATTGCTAAATGTGATAGTCTCTTCAAGCATTCTGTGAAGATAAAAATACGAACCACGTAATATTTTTCTTAAATATTCAGATAAGTTAGAAATGCACAACAAAATTCTTTTTATATAAAAGTGAAGATGTATCGCCTCATTTATAGATGCATATTAAAAACACATCTGTGATAATCCACTTTTCTTCTCTCCCATAAGTTAAAGAAATCTGAAGTGAATAGTTATTGCTAAGGCTCGTACAGGCTTCTTTCAGGTGAATAGAATTCTATAAAAACATGGAAACATTCAAATGCTTCATTTAAAACACATTACTAAATAGGTGTGATAAGATAAAAGAATAGAATTATTTTTAAATAATAAGAGATATATGTTACAAAAAGTGTGTGCGAAAGAAGTGGGTGGTGCAATCGCGAATTTACAGATGCTTCGGTGGTGCGTGGCCAATAAAAGGTTGGGAGCCCCTGCTCTAGAGATATATTGATATTTTTTATTTTTAATAAAGTCTTTCTGAAATCATCGAAAAACAATTATAATTTTTTTCTGAATTGTTAAATTTAGCACATGCATTTACTATAAGCATAAAACAACAACAACAACAACAAAAAGAAACATTATTCAATTGACAAATGTCGTTTACATTTACAATCAGTTAAACAGTTTCAAAATAAATAAATAAATAAATAAACGGTTAAGTGCGATTATTACTCGCGCTCACACAGTTCCGTACAATAAGAATATGAACTGTATTATTTGAAAAAATAGTAGGTAAAAGAATAAAAAAAAAATTCTAAAAAATTATACAGCGTGGGGTCGGGTATAGCTAAATACATCAGAAAAATATATAGTCCAGTCATTTGGTAGAAAATAGGGGAAAGTTTTGGTGTAGTTTTGATATTTGGTGCCTTTATGTTTTTTGGGCCGCTGAACACGAATCTGAAGTTTGCCAACAAAATTTATCCCGGGAAACACGTTTTTTTGGCAAAAAACTGGAAAAAAACCGGGATTTTCTTTGCTTTTTCAAAATAACTTCAAAATTATGCATTTTACGCAAAAGTCCTCAATACATAAATTAAAGAGGATAAAAGTTCCTACATTTCACGTTCTAAAAGTTTTTTTCTCTGATCAATAGTTTAGCCGTGACAACGCCGCAAAAATGGGTGTGAAAATAAAAAGATTCTGATAAAACGGGAATTACGGCAGTGCACGGTGGGTGATTTACTAATTCTAGTTGGCCAAAATTATTTTTGGTGTCAATATAGTCGCATCGCCATGAAATTGAAAAATGTTATTGATTTTCACTATTGAATGTTAGGCATTGTAAAATGTTGCCTGTAGCAGTCATAATTTCGTTACAGGAACATTCAAAAGTGTTTCTTTATATTACGGCCTATGGGGAAAAATCGTTTATGGTGGTTTTTAATAATGTTTCATAATTTCAAACACTTTGAATTTTATATACATATCTATGAAGTGCACTACAAGATGATTTCTTATAGAATATGGTATGGGTAGTATTTATCGATCATTTACAGGGACACTAAAAAGAATTATGTTACATTACGTTCTATGGAGAAAAATAGTTTGTGGTGTATTTTGTTCATGTTACACCTTTTCAAAAGTATTTAAATTGATATATATCTCCGAGGTGCTCTATAAGATGCTTACTATTGAATATGATGTGCCATTGATCTTTCATATACAGGGGAACACAAAATAAATCAGTTATATTTTTCTCTGTATGAACAATAATTGATGGAAGTGCGTTTTCAGTTGTGGAACACTTTTTAAAATTTTAAAAATTGCATACTATTTAGCGTGTATAAATTCTATAAATCATATATAGGGCTGCACAAGACATCTATATACCCGCTTATTGCCGGAAATTGCTAACGAGGAATTTCCAACTGTGCTATGCGTTCACTAACAGTTCTAAATTTTAGCACATTGTGAATTATATGATAAATCTATAATTCATATACAGGGATGTACAAAATTTTCAGCTATTTTTTCGATTTTGGTTGAAATTGTGTTTTTAAACGTGTTATATGTTTTACAAATTATTACTTAGACATCGTTTTTCACGTTATTAAACTATGAAGTTTTATTATAGTTGGCCGAATGCGTTAAAAAATGTTCCATAATCTGATTGACGCATGATTTTACATTCTTCTTGATAATTTTAATGATACTTTCTTAACGGTATAGAAGCTAAAGTGATAAAACTATTTTTGTATTATTATAACAAATTCTAAAATTTCTTTTTCCAAAATTTAAGGTACGGGACAAACATTCGATAGCATTAATGAAAATTGCTGTGTTGCATATTCTGTTATATATTCATATTTATTTCTGCACAAACCTTACAGGAAAACTAACAGAAACCTTATGTAAAGATAGGGAATCATAAGATATCTTGATTAATATATCATAAGGAAACCTTTTGCATTGTATTATATGTATTTTGCATTATGTTTTGCATTGTATCAAATCTGAATTTGGAGAATTTGTCTGGATCAATTTTGTAATCACTCAGAATTTGCAGCCAAGTAATATATTTTAAATGATTTTGTCCCGATATATCTGCATACAACTGGCAATTTTTGTCCAAATTTTGTCATAAATTTAAACATTTTGCTCTTGCAAAACTTCATGTGCTCTTCATTGTAATTTTCCTCTATAAACAAAATATTTTCAACCAAATTCACATTTTCGTTACATTTTAAATCTTGTTGCCGTTGCATAATGGTGCAAAAGTTTATTTATGTGACTAACTTAAATTCTGCTGTCTTTGATTAAAAAAAATAATATTAAATGGTACTTGAACTAAAATGCCAAGAATAAGTCATGCCAGAAGGTATCAAATATTTTTAATTAAAAAAACATTTATTTTATACTGTTGGTAGTAATAAAAACACCCACTAATTCCATACGTCTATTTTCTATGCTGTAGATGTCGGTGAAAAGCAGGGACCCTCAAGTAAAAGAAAGCGGAAGTAATATTTGTTTTTGTTTTTGTTTTTTAAATAAATGTACTTACTAATGTACATGTTTATTTATAATTAAATAATGATTCATAATGAGTCGTCTTATTTATTATCAGCAACTTCATTGTAAAATGTAGTCATTCGTATAATCTTTAGTATAAATTATAGTCAATGCTTGTGTAAAATGGTCAGTTTTCATGTTAAATCTACGTACAGCGGCGTAATTCCGGTTTTCTCTGAATTTTTTTTATTTTCACTCCCATTTTTGTGGCGTTGTCACGGCTAAACCATTGATCAGAGAAAAAAACTTTTAATACATAAAATGTAGGAAATTTTATCCTCTTTAATTTATGTATTGGGGACTTTTACGTAAAATGTATAATTTTGAAGTTATTTGGGAAAAAACAAATAAAATCCCGTTTTTTTCCGTTTTTGCAAAAAAAACGTGTTTCCCGGGATAAATTTTGTTGGCAAACTTCAGATTCGTGTTCAGCGACCCCCAAAACATAAAGGCACCAAATATCAAAACGACACCAAAACTTTCCCCTATTTGTCCTTTTTGAGCACCTAATGCCTGGACTAATAAATGAATACACCATAAAAGTTCAAAGAGATATGAAGCTTTAATAATAGCACATATTGCTATTATGTATAACTCTTTTTTTAATCTTATCTTAATCTGTTTATATTGAACTTTATTCGGTACTGATAATAAAAGTAGTGCATGTTTAAACTTCATTTGGCATTTCATATAGCTAAATGCAGCGTAGTAAATCGTTTCTTTTTACAGTGTATGTAAAAGAAAACCCTTGTTGAAAGTTTAAATTTGGCATTGTGCTAAACCCGATTCGAAAGGGGGTCGCAAAGTTGCAATGACGCGTTGGTCCGTGCTGTGTTTTTCCAGATAGGTTTTTAATAAATTTTAAAGTCAAGGGAAGCGTATTGAGAGATCCACTCAATGCAAACTAGTCGCGAATTCCATAGTATTTGCGTGATTAATTCTAATTAAATAAGTCTGTTTTTAACAATTTGACGTTTATTGCTTTTATGCTGGCATTGGGCATTGCATTCCTATTGGGCATTGCATTCCAAAAATGTATCATTAAAAGTTGTTATCTAGGCTTTAAAAGCCGTTGGTACATAGAGTAGGCCGCCAAAATCATTATGTATGCCCAAATCGTATGTGTTTTTATGGGTTAATATCTCGGTCAATTACAGACGATTATCTTCGAAAACCATTATCAACAATATACGTTTGCTACGGCAGGTACCTCCAGCGTTCCTCAACAACTTTGCTGAATGCCCGCAAATCGGAATTTGTGTGTAACGGAAAAATGCGATTTTATTAAAAACTATGCGACCTAGGGTAATCTCTATAATTTTCCTGCAAGCTTTAAATTAGGATCTACCTCCCCTAATTTTTTTTTATAATTTTAGTTTTAGTAGATTCGAAAATAGATGGGAGGAAACATATTTGTGCACTACATTTTCGACGATATCTATGAACATATAATATCGAAAGTTAAAAGAAATATATTTTTGAGTTCAGCGTTACGAAAGCTTTCACACGATACCCCACACGATATACAAAGAAAAGCTTTTTTTCCCCCAAGTAACTTATTTAACCCCTCTACGTTTTTCCTAAATATATTTGTGAATGTTTAATAATCTGGAAATATGTGGGTAATAGTTTTTATTATTTCCCCCAATTTGAACTTTCCACCTTCCATAGTTTATGAATAAAATGGCAGTGACAGACGGACAGACAGATACAGGAGTGATCTTATAATGGTTCCGCTTTTACTTTTTAAGTACGTAACCCAAAAGAAAAAAAAATAGAAATACAAAATAAATTTTCACCGAAAAAAAAATCGCTTAAGGTTTGTTTAACAATAAAGGAACCTTTGCTATTTTCGGAATAAAACTTACTAGCAATCTTTAAAAACTGCCAATTCTCTTAACATAAATGAAAAAAATATGTTTCTTTGAAATAAAAATAATCTAATTTAATTAGTTTTAGATGGAGTGTTTAACTGATTAATTTAAATGTTTAAAACTACATCTTTTGTGTAAACATATTTCTGGGTATTTGATCTGAGTTGTTTACAATGGAGCATATCTAAATTTAGAATCTGATTAGACATTTTTAAAGCAAATGTATTAAACGTTATTTTTACATAATAAAAAGCGACTTTTAAAAAGCATATGCATTTGCGATTAAAAATAATGAGAGATTTGTTTTGAATAATTCATTACTTTATTAAATAGACTGTTTTAACAACAACAAAAAAAATGAAGAATTTATTAGCAGATAAATTTGTTAGTAGCAAATTTTGTCAAAGCATTTCAAACATGGTAAAATAACAATTCTATATAATTGTTTAACAGACAGGTAGATTTAAATTTTAAATTATTAAATGTGTGGGAAAATTTTCATTATTTCCTATTTAAATTATCAAGTACAATATGTGAATATATATTTTTGCATTTTCAAATGTTCTTTATTATCAAATGATTGTAATATATAAATATAGATGTCTTTGATGATTTAAATTATTTTTAGTCTCATTTCAGATAAATATCTGATAACATAAATAAAAAATAACTTCTAAGTGTAGTATAAAATGTCAAACATTTTGAAAAAAAAGATCGATTTAATAACCAACTGTTAAAGAATTTTAGTAATAATAAAACCTATTTAAAAAATTAAATCTGAGGAAAAATAACAAGAGGATAATGATATAACTATTTATATAAAATCCAAGTCTCTGTGTATCCTTCACAATTCCGGTTGGACCGCGTCATTGATCGCGGACATGTTAGGCTTCCTATGGGGTAATCGCTATCAGATTCAACAATGAGTAGTTCTTGAGAAGTACATATGGGCAGGGTTACCACAAAAGCCATAAAGCCTGACCAACTTTGAAAAATATCATTAAATTTGGTGTTTTTTTGCTAAATTTGGCGTCAAAATAAGTTGCCATATATGTGGCCAACTTGGAGATAGCTGTCTAATTTGGCGAAATTCCCAATGAAACCCATTAATCTTTCATAATCGAGTTCGTCGGGGTTTAATTTAAACTCCGCGCATTTAAGGGTTTTTTTTTTTTAATCTAAGGATGGATATACGAAAATGTACGTTTTTACATCTTCATCCCGATGTTACTAAAAAAATAACCGCAACCAGTGCTGGAACAGTGGCGCAGCTGTTGGGCGTTTGTCACCACTAAATTTTAAAAGTATTCTTCGCCTTGAAAATTCTCAGAAATTCTATCCCGAAATAAGACGAAGAACATTAATAAAATTTAGTAGTGTCAATTAATTCTCTGGTGCTGCAATGTTCCATCACTGTGCCACTAGACGGCGCTGTACTATTTGAGCTCTTAACTGCCCGATTTTAATGTGCCTTCCATACCCAGATACTGAAATTATTCGGTACTTTTCCAGTTAGGGGTCTTGGTGAAATAAAGAAAATTGCCTTGGCGAAGAAGAAAATTTGGCAAAATATTTTCTGGTAACCTATTCATTGTTTCAGTTCATATACAAATGCATTTTTATTTAACATAAATAAGCCATTCCAATAAATAATTTTATTCGAAAAGAGAAGTAACTTATGCATAAAAATAACTATAACATACATTTAATTAAAATACATTTATAAACAAACAAAAGTTTTCATCAAGTTTTTTTTTTTCACAGCTGTTTATATTATTAGGCAACAAATCGGACTTTCTTATGCCCGAAATACGCCAAAGCCCCTATTGTGGAAAAGTACCAAATTCTCCATTATTTTGCACTATCTGCACCACAATTTGTACTATATGCAGGGTGTAGGGCGACAAGTTTAAATATTAAATTTTCTATTAGCAGTATAAGATTAAAAATTTAAGAATAAAATAAATGTAAAATAGGACTAAAAAAGAGCTGCGTGACTAAAAAATTAAAAACAAAATAAATGTATATATATATTAAAGACATGCTTTCGTTATCATTCATAAAAATGCAGAAAATATATATAATATTTAAATGCACTAAAAAGTGGTGGCACTAAAAAGATAATTTTTGGGCTAGTAAAGAAATTGTTTTATTTTCTCATGTCCAAGAATAAAAATCCAATACTTTCTTCTTGTAAAGATAGAAGAAAGTAAAAATGAAAGCGTGGGGGCCAACTGTATATACGCATATATACATACGTATATATACATACGTATATAATACACTAATGGACAAAACTTAAGGACCACTGTTATTTTCAACGATTACAGTTAGAAATAATTCCGCAGCAGCACGTGTAAATTTGCATGATGTATTCTGTTTTGTGAAACTTATGTTGTACTTCCGCTTTTGTCGATCACGTGACAACAGAGATAAGAGATTTTAGGCAATCAGCGGGTGCTATGAGTTGTCATTAGATGCAAAAATTGAAGGAGATGGAGTGAGGCTCGAACATTGAAATTTTGAACATGTCTTCGAGACATCATTTAGATGATATTACTCCTGACAGAATAATCGGAAAGTTGGAAGAAAGACGCAAAACGAGAGATGTTGCTCCTGAATTTAACATCGCGCACAGTGTTGTTTCTAGGCTATGGGCGGCATTCCAAAAGAGTGGAATATGTACTAGGTATACGGTAGGAGGTCGTCCTAGCAGTATGACGTCCCATGAAGATCGCCATATTCTTATTTCGGCAAAAAAGAACCGAAGCAGCACAGCTGGTCAATTAGCAAATCAACTTTGTGCTGCCACAGGAACTAAAATATTGCTTTAAAATGTTGCAAGACGTTTGAAAAAGTGTGGACTATACGCCCGAAGACCTGTTGTGTGTGTACCACTCTCGAGACGCCAACGTAGCGCCCTTTTACAGTGCTGCCTTATGCATCGCAATTGGACTGATTGCGACTGGTCTACCATGCTCTTCTCAGATGAGAGTAGATTCAGTCTATCGTCTGATTGTAGACGTAAACTGATATGACGCGACGTTGGTAGTGCTCACTGTCGCGAAAGTATTCTAGAAAGAGATCGATATGCGACTTCATGTATCATGGTGAGGGCAGGAATCATGTCCAATGGCCGCACGGATTTCTATGTGCTTGACCAAGGAACAATGACCAGTAGACGATACATTGAAGAAGTCCTGCTTCCACATATTCGACTTTTTCCAGATGCTGTCGGCGAAAAGTTTCGTTTTATGGACGATAACGCACCTTGTCATCGCACACAGTCTGTACAATACTGTCTTGAGGCCGAAGATATCCTTCGAATAAACTGGCCAGCACGTTCCCCTGACCTGAATACCATTGGAAATGTATGGAATGCCTTGGAGAGACGTATAGCTGCTCGACAATTTCCTCCCACAAACTAGGAAACCCTCATCCATGCAGTTAAGGAGGAATGGGGCAACTTGCCTCAACAGCTACTGAAACATGTTGTTCAGAGTTTGCCACGCCGTGTTAAAAGTTGCCTCGCATTACACGGTGGCCACATCCGTTATTGATATGGAATTCACGATTGTTAATTATGAGTATTTTGCTTTCTTTGTAGTCATGTTTTCGGACAATATTCACGTTTCAGAAAAAGAACTACTGGTAATACCCTGTATACATCCTTTCAACAAAATTTTTATATTTAATCCTGTGTGATATTCTGTTAATACTATTGTTTGCTTCTTGACCCACAATCTCTCGTAGATTTTCATTTACGTGTACATTTCTTCATGGTCCTTACGTTTTGTCCACCAGTGTATAATATCATAAAAAAACATTCATGAAAATTTGATTTTTTTTTTTGGACATGAGAAAATAAAACAATTTCTTCTTTACTTATAATAAAACACTCATACTACAATATATATTAAAACACACATACACACATAAATAACGCCTGCATTCAACAATTAAAGGTAAATTGTTAATTTTCCTTTAATTGTTGAATGCAGGCGTTATTTATGTGTGTATGTGTGTTTTAATATATATTGTAGTATGAGTGTTTTATTATAATTATCGTAGATCGATGTAATAGTAAAATCTATTCATCGTTGTCCTGTCATCCAAGGCTTTCGTATAGATGGCTGGTGACTTCCCCAACATGGTTTATTAGTGGAAAATTGTAGGCTAAGGTATAGGCCGGAGTAGCTCAGTGGTTAGAGCAGCAGTCTTGTATACTGTGGTCCCGGGTTCGATTCCTGGCTCTGGCTAATTTTTCACTCCAGTTGGGTTTATTGTATTTATCGTATGTATGCCTTTAATTTCTTTACTTGCCCCAAAATTATTTTCCGCTTTATAGGATATTTAAATGTATATATACACCGCGTCCCTAAAGTTTAGACAATCAATAAAATTTGCATTAACATAAAAAGTAATAAGGTACAATTAAAATTCGTGAGACAGGGAACAAATAAAAGCTGTTTTGCTGATATACACATATAAATTATGATCAAAGTTTTGGAATTATAAAATATACATTAAATTATATAAAAAAGTGCTGTCCCAAAAGTATAGACACCTGTAATTTTTTTTGGTTTTACAGTTATAGAAGCAAGTAGCAACTTACTTTTAATATTTAATTGTGATGCCACGACACTTTATAACATCAAATACACGTTGTTCCATAGAATTAACTAAGTATTGCATTACAAAAGGAGATATTTCATACCACGCTTTGTCAATTGCAATTTTAAAGTCATTTACACCTATATATTGCTTTCCATTTTCATATATTTATGAGATAAGATCTCCCATGTGTTCTCCATGGGATTCAAATCTGGACTAAGTGCTGGCCAGTCTAATAGTGTGATATTGTTTTGCCTAAACCATGTTTTCGATGAACAAAGCCCGGTCCTGATAGCAAATCCAAATTACGTGATGATAGAATGTTATTAAAAATGGCATCAGTTATGAATTTATCTGCTGTGTGATATTGCATCAATTTTCAGAGTTCCAAAAAGTACTGTACACAGAAGAATTAAAGTTTCAACAAATATTGTTTACAGGAGAATGCAAGCAAAACCTTACTTAAAGCAGAGACATAAAGATGCACGTCTAAAGTGGGCTAGAAAACATATGTCATACGGTGAAAAATGAATTTCTATTATCTTCAGTTACGAAAAGAAATGGAATTTAGACGGCCTGATGGTCATAAATTTTACTGGCATGACCTAAGAAAATAACCCAAGAACTTTTTCAGAAGGCAAAAAAGCGGAGGATCCGCAATGATCTGGGGAGTATTTTCTTTCAACGGCCAAATATTTCTAGAATTTATGGACATAAAAATGAAATCAGAGGATTATCAGGATATATTACGTACCAATGTACTGCCAATTAGGGATTTGCCAGAAGAACCGGGCTGTGTTTTCCAACAAGATGGGGCATCCATCCATACCCCCACATTATCGAAAACATGGTTTAGGCAAAACAATATCACACTATTAGACTGGCCAGCACTTAGTCCAGTTTTGAGCACCATGGAGAACATATGGGGGATCTTATCTCATAAAATATATGAAAATGGAAATCAATATACATGTGTAAATGACTTAAAAATTCCAATTGGCAAAGCGTGGTATGAAATACCTCCTTCTGTAATGCAATGCTTAGTTAATTTTATGGAACAACGTGTATTTAATGTTATAAAGTGTCGTAGAAATACAATTACATATTAAAAGTAAGTTTTTAGTCACTTTTATAAATGTAAAACCAAAAAATATTACAGGTGTCTATACTTTTGATACAGCACATTTTTATATAATTTAATGTATATTTTATAATTTCAAATCTTTGACCATAATTTGTATGTGTATATCAGCGAAAATGCTTTTATTTATTACATATCTCACGAATTTTAAATGTACCTTATTACTTTTTATGTTAATACAATTTTATTGATTGTCTAAACTTTTGGGACGTGGTATATATATATATATATATATATATATATATATATTTATTTATATATAGAGTACCTGGTAGACCGAGACTCTGTGGTTTTTTTTTCAGAATTTCTTTATTTTTACACTTTTATTTAACTTAACCCGGTTTTTGCATGCAAAGATGTAATTTTGCAATCGAGTTTTAACCCAACTCCAGATAGGCTGGGATTATATACATTATGTACAAAGATGTGTTTCTGATGACAGTACAACATTATAATATTTTAAAAACTTAATTATAAATTAATGCATTAACATTAAAGCATTTTCAATTAGGCGGCCACATGTGAAAAATCGCAAATATTTTCTGTAACTCGTGTAATTGTATATGAGTTGAAAAGACAATGGATTTAATTATACGTCAATAAATGCTCGCCAAAAAATTCCAAAGCACTGTGAAACATGTTAAAGGTTTAAAAGTAAAAAAAAATATATAAATAAATAAGGGTGTATTATAAAAAAATACTCTTTTATCAAATCAACAAATTTACTATTACAGGAGGAGGAATTTAAAAGACCGAAAAGATAATTTAAATAAAGTTTCATTTTTTCTTTGATTCCCTTTTATTGAAAAATAAACAGAGCAAAAATCATATATTATTTAATAAATTCATTTGCTTGAGCTTTCTAGAAGGCGTAAAAAAAAGGTTGAATTTTTCATAATCCAGCTCGTTCTCTATTCCAAATTAGTGCATTAAAACGGATATTTTTTGGAAAGCATATGAATTGTACGCAAAACATTCGGCACTATTTTCAAGATTGCCTTTGAATGCTTCTAAAAAGTGTTTATATTTTTATTTTTGGTACTTCTTCATTATTACGTTGACCACTTTTTATAAAATAAACTATCGCCAAACTATTCGCCAGACTCTAACGCCCAGTAAACAAATGGAAGAATGTTGCCAAAAAATCTAAAAAAAAAAAAAAAAAAAAAAAAAAAAAACAAGAAATTCGAAAAAGCCCCACTCAATAAAGTGTCAACTATCAATAACACTAAAAAATAAATTTTACTACATATTAATGAAAACAGAAAATAATAATCTTGGGTATTATAAATCACCTTTGAAAAGTCAGAAAAAAATAATCAGGAAAAAACTCTTGGATTTACATTATTTTTCTTAAATATCCCTCTGTGCTCGAGAATGTTTGTGACGTCAGATGAAAATTACCAATTGTATGTAACTATGCATCCGAACATGTTGCAATGCTTTTTCACGTTTAAAATCATGTCGTCGCCATTTAAGAACGTAATTCTTATTTTAATTAACGAAATAACAAATAAATCGGTAAAACATCGTTAAAAACACAAATAAACGTCGAACTGAAAAATCACTTGATGACGTAACAAACATGTGTAACGCATCTGACGTCAAGTGAATGTGATCCTACGATCATGCAGTTTTCGCGTAAAATGGTATTGTTTGGCGACAGATTTTTTATGGAAAGTGGTCGACGTTATAGTTGAGAAGTACCCTATTTTTGCTTTTATTCTTCGAAAAATATAGAAAAGTGAAAGTTACTATACGCAAAACATTATTAAGTTACGGAGGATATACCGGGTGTCCTAAAAATGACTGACTGGTTTTAAAATTCAATAACTAGCAAACGGTGATAGATATTTAAATAATTCTTGCAGGAGGGTTATGTCTCAGTCTTTGGTACTTCGAAACCCACTCAATATACTTTAATCTCCTTTTTCCGCATGGAAGAAGAGAAAGGCAAAAAAATCGAGTCTGTATTTAGCACTTATTGCTTACAGGGCCATCTATTGTTTGTAATTCGAACTAAAATTGAAAATCTCTGTAAAAAAAAAAACTTTTGATCTTATGCATAACCCTCCAGCAAGAATTTTTTAAATATCTGTCACCGTTTGCAAGTTAGAGAATTTTAAAATCAGTCAGTCCTTTTTAGGACACCCGATATATTGATTATGTCATAGTGGTGCTAAAGCGTTGACATGTTTCAGTTTTAAATATAAAAGTGCTTGTTTTCATTTAAATCTAATGTCATTTATTCCAGGGGAAGGGGGGGGGATAGAACTTAATTCCAAAGCGATCATTCGGGTATATAAAAAAACTTTGTATATAGCAAGAAATTTTTATTGTTATTTATAAAAATAAACGTTTTTTATATGAATGCGATAATCTCAGATATCCCAAGTGCCACTCTCCATGTTTTATAAAAATTTAAATGATTAATCTTCAACAATTCTTGTCCAAGCCAATAATTGTCGGGAAACATAAGCTTATTTCGGGAAATATGTGATAAGTTTGACAGAAAAATGATTTTGCTTTAAAACTGCAGCTAATTTTGTGCCAGGGTGTGTCACCACGGCATCAAACTTTTGCGATGCTTGTAATAAAATATTAGTGATTTTAAATATAACAAAAGTATAAGCCAGGTATCTATTGGGAAATATTAGCATATTTATAAAACGTTTATGAAAATATTTAAATTCACGAAATCAACATTTCGTAAAATCAATTAATTTTATTTCTTCTGGCCAATTAAAACGAATTTTACCGCATTTTTGACATAGGCCGTTAGTGCCCGATTTAGTTGTGAAAGCAAGCCGTTAGTGCCCTTTTAAAAATAATGTTTTAATGCGTTTAAGGTAAATGACTATTAGCGTTGGCGAGAATTCCGATTACGGAAGATTAGCTATAAAAAAAATTCTTAAACCTACCAATTTTTTTTTTCCGAAGCCGAGATTCAGTTGGATAGTTCTCTCATAGTCTAATAAAACATATTTGATATAAATCATTGGAATTGTTTTCAATTGATACCACCCTTTTTAGCAATGAGCTTGTTTTAACCTTAGAAAACGAGTTTTCCCGAATTAGCGACCTAGCTAGATCCATTTCTTGTGCTCGATTTAGTATAGGCATCAAGTTTTGAGAAAATCTTTAGGCCCATTTTCTATATATAGCAGCATTTTCAGTATACTAAGTTTATTTTAATCGGTCAAAACGGACTTTCCTGAATTCGAAACTAGATGGGTTTCTCGTGCTCGAATTAGTATGGAAAAAAAGTTTCACGTAAATCGTTTGAGCGTTTTTCCATTTATAGAAAGAAGCATTTTCAGTGCCGAGTTTGTTTTACCCTGCCAAAACGAATTTTCTTGTATTCGGGACCTAGCCAGATCTTTTTCTCATGTTCGATTTGGTATAATGGGGAAGTTTCGTGAAAATCTTCTTAAATGTTTACGATAGCATTCAGAATCGTGAAAATCACTTGATCGTTTAAGATATATGATATATATGTCCAAAGAGCCGGATTTCTCAATTACCCTACGACATATACACATTCTAACTTTTGTGAGCGTTAACGGAAGCATGTATTTTTTAAAAATACATTTATTTTATTTAAAATGAATGAGTAATGAATAAAATGAATTGATATGAATGAAATTTCCAGTTATACTGTCATTCGCAATGACGATAAATAAGCTACAATGGCAAATGTTTTCTACAGTTGGACTGTACTTAAAAGAACCATTTATTTTTTTTTTCATGGACAACTATATTATGTAAGTATTTCAAGATGAAAAGAGGAAGGGCAATTAAAAATTTATGTCGACGATATTGAAGATCAAGGTCAGCTTTAAATAACGAAAATTTTTTTCAAAAAACATCGTATATCTTGAAGTTTTGTAACTAAATTTTAATTTATTCTTAAATTGCATTTTTTATGTATTTGCTATATACATAGTTTTACATAAATGCGTTTCTTAAAGGAAATAAAATGTGAAAAGTTTTAAAGGATCTTAAAATGTCCATATTTAATACTGAAAATATGAAAATCTACTGTACTCTAAATTGAAAGTAATATTGATAATAATGCAAAGAATGTTGAAAGTAATATTCAAAGTAATATTGAAAGTAAAAGAAATAATATTAAAAGTAATATTAATAATGAAAGTACGGAAAACTATTATAATCAAAATCTCGTAGCGAACAGCACAATTTGAAGTCAGTGAAAAGTACCCAAAGCATGTAAAGATTTAAAGAATTTTAAAATGCTCATGAATATTGAAATTATGGAAATCTTCTACATCCCTTTTAAGGAAACATATATATCAAGTTTAAAAAAATATATGAGGCATTCTCACAATTTTTAACTTTCAGGAATAAAAATATGGTGAAACTAAACTTACTAAAATAATATTTTAAACTTACAGACGAATGCCTCCATGATTCAAAATAAAGAAAAAGGGTCAGCAGCGAAATTTTTTTTATTTAACTGAGGTTTAAGTTAAACTTGCGAGTTTAATTTTTCTTACCATTTTACCAGTATAACTTTTTTATTTTCTACTAAATTTTTACTTGTAATGAATTTGCATAGTACCCACAGGACATTCAAATAAGAAATAATGACAATGTAGTATTTTTAGTTCAAAATTTTGGTATAACATTCTCTTAAAGAGGTGTTAAAAAAGGGACGGTAAAGAAAACATGAAAGAAATATCATGCGTTAAAAATAGATTATGAAACACTTTCCAACAATTCCTGAATGCTTTAACAAAATTTCGTTATTTAAGGAAATAAGGTATATAAAATAACTAAGTAAACATTTTAGAAAACTCACAAAACATCATTTGAAAAACTAGTTTCAGCAGTTACTGTCGATAGCAAATATGTATTCCAATTCTTTTGAGCAGCATTGTATTTGATCTGGAGGTTGATATATATATATATTAACTATATAACGGGGAAATTTAGTTTAGCAAGAAAAAACATAACAGGCTGAAATTTCTCTTTCAGCAGTTTTTACTCATAGATGGAAACATATTTGAATACATTTATACAACCATGTAGTTAACCTAGTACCTTTATTACACGCCACTATTTAGCTAAAGTTTAATTCAAACTAAAACACTCTTAAAACTGCTGAAATCACATTTCCAGAAATTATCATTTAGGGACTGTGTGACACATTTCCAGCCTGTATATCATTTTATCTATGTTATACAAACATTTCTTAGTAAACTAAATGCAGTTCAACATAAAAATGCATAACTCATTTAAAAACCACCTTTAAGCAATTTGCACTCATACCCAGTAACAGTACCCATTACAAATTCTTTTGTGTAGCCCTGTATATGAATTATAGCATTTATACACACCATATACTATGATTTAATATAGTGAAGCATAAAAGCGCTCAACATAATTAAAAATGTATTTCCAGAAATCATCGCTTCTGTACAGTACTTCGGATACAATATAGTATCTGAAATATTTTGTATGTCCCTGTAAATGCTATGCACTTCGTATTATGCGTGAAATAAATTATAGTAAGTCTTAGCAATGTATATAAATTTCATTATACATGAAATAATTTAACATAGTTAAAATACGCCGCAAACAATTCTCTCCATCCCCATATCATTATGTAACGGAATTCTTTTGTATGGCTCTATAAATGAATAATAACTATTCTTTACACCGCATATTCTGCAGTATGCATATATTAGTGCATCTGATAAATGCATGTCAATTTTATTATATATGAAAGCATGTAACATCATTATAAATCATTTGAAACGAATTTTTCCCATAGACCGTAATGTAACGGAAAACTTTTGTCTGTCCCTGTAAATGAACTAAACATTCAGCAAACGTCATTTGAAATAGGAAACGTGCTATGGTAAACATAAATAACATCCACAAATTTCAGGGCAATCCGAGTATATTTAGCAAACGGACAAAAAAACCGAAGTCATAAACACTTTTCACCTTTGTTGGAAAGTGTTAAAAAAAGGGACGGTGTAGCAAAAAAAAGACGCTAAGGAAAAAAAGGGATGGTAAGGAAAATTACCACCTATGTTTAGGCAAATTATGTTAAAACTAAGTGATAGCCACAATACATTGATTTTTAGAAATAGTTATTTACACTGGATTAAAAAAAAAAAAAAAAATACCCCGAAAAGTGTAGGAATAAACCTTGCGGACGGTATGACTACCAATAAAGTCACGATGCTTGAAATTGCTATTTAAACGCTGATTTAAGGGGTATTGTACATTTTAAACGTGTCGAAATTTAATGAAAAAATTCAAAGTTTGAATTAGTCTATCTTTAAAACCTTTTTATGTATAAACATGAAATTTTGAATATTGATTAAATAGATTGTAATAAGCTACCATTAGAAATTTATTAGCCTTTTAGAGAATTTGTGTATTGTTGAAATCAAAATAGCTCTTTTTTTTTTCTCCAGAAGTCATTGCGCGCATGATATCTTAAGAAAGTATGTATGGATTGTCATGAAATTTGGTAAAGATACTAAACAAATATGTGTGTTTAAAATGAAATACTTTTAAGTATTTACAATGGTAATATTTTTAGTTATGACTATTTTTATTTATTAAAAATATAATTTTTTTTTTTTTTTTTTTTTTTTTTATATATAGTTAAAGAAATAATTTTGGCCTAAGAGTAGTTCATTTTAAACACACAAATATGTTTAGGATCTTTAACAAATTTCATGACAATCCATACATACTTTCTCAAGATATCATGCGTGCAATGACTTATGGAGGGGACAAAAAAGAGCTATTTTAATTTCAACAATACACAAATTCTGTAAAAGGCCAATAAATTTCTAATGACAGCATATTACAAAGCACAATCTCTTTAATCAATATCCAAAATTTCATGTTTATACATAAAAAGGTTTTGAAGATAGACTAATTCAAACTTTGAATTTTTTCATTAAATTTCGTCGCGTTTAAAAGGTACAAGTCCCCTTAAATTCTACAGTAAATTTGCTGGCAAAGAATTTTAGCCATTCTTTCTCTTGTATACATTTCTGCACGAGAAAAAAAAAGTTGAAAATAATTCTGTGACTGCATCTGGAGTGATTTTCTGTATAATTTCAGCAAGAAAGACGATAAGGAATCTAAAACCCAGGGACAGAGTTTAAAAAATAATAACAACCGTAAAAATGTGTGCAGGTTAACATTTTGCTACATATTTATATAAAACAATAATCCCAGTTTCGGAAAAAAATTACATCGAATTACTTTTATTGAAACAATTGTATACAGACTGCTCCAAACTTAAAAATCAGCATCAGGGACATGGGACGGTATAGAAATTCCGTGGTATATTTGGACCCCAGCATCGTCCAAAACTTATATATCTTATTAATATTGTTATGCAGTCATGCATCCTGGGATGTTTTACAGTTTAAGAAAAAAAAAAATCCAAAAATATTTACTAAAATAAAAATTATTATTCAGGAACTTAAAAGTCAAAAAATGAGAATGTCTCATATACAGCTTTAAAATTTCATCTTATTACCTTAGCTTACTACTATTTTACGGCCAGCATATTGTTCAAAAATATGCATACACGTGCTCTCTTCTATTTTAAAATGTTCATTTATTCGCTGTATATTTTATTTTGCGAAAATTAAAAAAACAATGTAACGGAAATATTGTGCAATTGTAATTTTTATACCACGGTTTACTATTAAGGAATTTTAAATATTCAATATTTATGCATTAACTGTTGGAAGGAATATCCAGTCAATTAATTTATTTTAAGTCTGTACTTTATGATTTAACAATCAATTAAGTCTCTTCATTCAAACATTATCTATTCATATTTCTTAATATAAAATTCATTTTGAGGTTTTTAAATGATTGTAATATTAATCTAATTCCGTTTTCGAAATTGAAATATCGCTTACTTAATCAGACAAAACACTGTTTCAAAATAAATATTAATGAGCCGTTTATACATCATGTAAAAGTAAATATGGATAAGCGAATATTTAGCATGCGATATTGCATAGTGTTTGCATATTTTTTGCAAAATATCTATTTTTATTTTTTAGGATTTAATTATTAAGGAAGTAAGATGTTTCACTAATTAAAATTTTATAAAAATATTTGAAAAAGTTTATGTTGCTTAAAATATGCATTAATATAAAATATAATTTTGCAAAAAATAACTTTGTGATAGCAATAAACACAGTTATAAACAAATACTTTTAAATAAAAAAATAAAACCGAATCTAAAGGATTATTTCTTAATTTCGTGTTTTAGTGGCAACACTTTATCCACGAGTTCTGCACGGGTCGAGTTAAACTCAACCGAAAACCGTGAATTGTATTTGAATTTTCCGAGTCAGCTTAAATTTAGTGATCAACTTTAATCAGCTCTTTGGTGAATGTTTCATAACCAGAGCCTAAATCAAATTCACGTACCGTAATTGACAGTATTTCAGAACAAGTCAACTGCAGTAATGAAAGATGTCCCGAATTGCGCCAATCATTTAAGAAACTTCTAAGGGCTCTATAACAGAGGATTTTATCTTTGCTGTCCTTTTCTCTTCTTCTCAAGAGTTTTCACACCTGCTTAGATCATTCCTTTGATCATTTATAGTTCATGTCCATTTGTTTTTCAGTCGCAATCAATTGGTTTTTGTAGAGACTTTTAAATATATCTAGTATTTAAACATATCTACATTTTTGTTTTTCAAAAAATTAGATTTTTGAGTAGATTCCATCTATACATAGGAAAATCAAATTCTCATTAAACCGTATTTTTATTAAATTCTGAACATGTCAAGAACAAAATTTATTACTTAAAAAATACATATTGTTAAAACAATTAGCTAAACCGAATGCGAATTATGCTCCGTATTTTAAATACAATGTAGATATATACTTTAAAATAAACTCGTAACGATCGCAGTCTTTTATTGAAATTGAAAGAAGAACGATATAATGAGGGACTACTGTATTTTAGTTTTAACACGTTGAGTGCCACAGTGACGTACACTGAAGCTGAAAAATTTACAATGTTTTAAGAAATTTTTAAGAAAGAATAATCCTGTAATAAATAAAAGGTAAGTAAATTTTAAATAATTGTTCAGTAATTGCTTAAAACAATATATATATTTTTAGTTTTATATCATATTTTAGACTGTCAGTCATCGGTGAATGACGCGTTCTAGACGGAAAGTTCAGTGTCAGTCACCGGTAACTGACGTGGCGCTTAACGTGCAGATAAATGCATCATAGTCTAAATACGTACCAAATGAATCTTTATTGTTTCTCTAGATTCCCTTTTATTTAAAAAAATTTAGATTTGTGGAGTGATTCTATCTATATACACACAAAAAAGTTTTAATTAAATAATCATTACATCGTACCTTTATTATATTCTTAACATACCAACAACAACATCTATTACTTAAAAAATACATATTGATAAAACAATTAGCTAAACCGGCTGGGAATTAAACTCCGCATTTTAAATATAATGTAGATATAATACACTAAAATAAACTATTAACGATCTCAGTCTTGTACTGAAATCTGCTACTGCGTTCTAACATTACAGTAGTTGTAACAGATATCGTTAAGAAAAACTGAAGCAACAAAGAGTTCTTTTAAAAGAAACCTATTAAACATTAAATGCCGCCTGATACTTTCCGAAAATATCTTTCAGTAGTAAATGCTATCTAAATAGCACCGCCTGTGAAATTATAAAAGCTTTAAATGACTACTTTGTGAATTGTTAGAGAAACATTTCAAGGGAAAAGTATACTTTTATACTTTTTTTACTTCATTTTGTAATCTTATACGGCGAGTTTTTTAAGATTTAAACAAAGTAATTTCAAATCCCAATAAAGACTGCATAGGAATGCGAGATTAAATTTCGGCATTTCTATTGTGGTGTTGATTAAATTTCAAAATAGATTTAAAAAAAAAAAAAAAAAAAAAAAAAAAAACCACTCCTAAAAGTTTGTTCTAATTAGTGCTCAGAATGTGGTTACAATTAGTATATTTTTTTTACTTATTAGTGGCACAGTGTCTAATATCAGCCAATAGAACATATGTTTTAAAATGACATTCTTTAATTCCAATATGGGGTCTCCGTCCCCTTCAACCGTAAACGCCCTAAATATTCGCTTTTACTTAACAATGAAGATTGAGATTTTATCACTCTTCCACTATACTTAACCTTTCTTTGTCTGCTTTTGACCTTGTTATGTAAAAAAAAATCCTGATTTGCTTTCTTATAACCTTTTTATATTTTATTGTAACTTAATTAAAAATTTTTAACACTATTTTTTAGTTTTTATAGTTATTTTTCTCTTTGTGGCTACCAGCCGCGTTTAAACATCATTTTTAGGATATATCCGGTCGCGACGATGAGAAAGTTAAGGCTCCCTAAACTCCCTGTAATGCAAGTCATTGAATGTAACGTTGCCATGCAGCTAGGTAGTCCATAAAGCTGCTTACATTGTTCCATTGTTCCATTTTTCCTTTTTTCATATTTTAAAATTTCTATAACTTTTTCAGTTATTAATGTATTTTACAGTTTTCATGCAATTTTTTTCATTATTTATTGAATCACACGAAGAAACTTTTACACATGAAACTAGTTAAGTGCATATCTAAATCTGATTGTCTTCAACATAGTTAACCTAAAATTTTTTGAAACATCTAAACGAGATACTAGCAACTTCATAAAATTTATAAACCCTAGAGCATTAGAAAAGGAAATAGCTATATAGTAATTATCTATGGCTCTAGTGCAGGATACCTACAAAGTAAATAAATATATGACATATACATTTTAGATTTTAAAATCAGATAATACATTGCAGTCAATTAATACACTATGACGCAAAAGTTTAGACAATGAAGAAATTCTTACATACTTTGAAAAATATTTATTCAATTTTCAAATCACTGCTTGAAATTAATGTGCTGTACATATAAACAATATTTATAACAAAGAAAAGTGGAATTGTGCATATTGCAATAAATTAAATGGTAACAAAAATAAACTGCTGTCTCAAAAGTTTAGACACAAATTAAATAAAATCGAAATAAACAATTTTTAAAACCTGGTTGCGCATCCATGCTTATGTATTACGTCATATACACGAGATTGCATGGAAGAAACTAAATCTTGCATAGTTTGTGGATCGATATCGTACCATGCATTCTCAATAGATGTCTTAAGTTCCTTTTCAGAAGAGCATTGTCTAGCGTTGCTATAAACTTTGCGACACATGATGCTCCAAAGGTTTTCTATAGGGTTAAGATCTGGGCTACATGCTGGCCAGTCGAGAACTCTTATATTATGGGAATTAAACCAAGATTTTGAATGTTTTGCAGTGTGAATTGAAGCATTGTCTTGCTGAAATTCCCACTGAGGACCCCCTAGAAGCTCAGCAAATGGCAGTAGGTTTTCTTCTAATGTCTGTGTATAATGCTGTGAAGTTTGACGACCACTGGTGAAGGTCAGAGATACTTGTCCATTATAGCAAAAGGCTGCCCAAACCATCACCGAGCCCCCTCCTTGTCTGCGACTAAAAAAACGTCGAGGTTCCTTCCGCAAGTCATGCCAATACGATAAAAAACCATCTGGACCATCCAGATTCCACTTTTTTTCATCGCTAAATATGACTGACTGCCATTTCTCTCCATATGACATATGCTTTCGAGCCCACATAAGTCTTTGTAACTTATGATGTGGTTTCAGAGCTGGTTTCTTCTGCATTTTGCTATAAACGATTGTTCCTTTTTCCAAAATTCGTCTACGAATCGTATCCTTTGATACAGAGAGTTCCGATGAGCTTTGAACTCCACGTACGCTCATTTGTTGAGTACTCGCTAGTCTTTGTATCAGGCGATCCTCTCGTACATTTGTCACACGTGGCCTCCCAGACCGACATTTTGCTTTATATTCGGAACCACTCGATAAAACTCGATAAATAGATTTTTTTGACCTATTAATAATAGCAGAAATTTCAGAAACGCTCTTCCCTTCACCTTTCAACTGCCAAATCCTTGAAACCTCATTCACTTGAATTTCTTTAGCTCTCGGCATGTCGACTATGAAGCGCAATCGTTTGCAGAACTTAAGTACTCCAAATTTGTGACATCATCGATTCTAAATTTGCATATGCCAGCGAATATTCAAAGAAATTTAGAATAGTGTCTAAACTTTTGCGACAAGCACATTTGAATTTTTATGAAAAAAATGAGTATTATAGCAAATAAAACGACTGTCTTTTGTACATAGCATTTTAAATCAGTTTTTGAATATATTTACAGGTTTTTGTAATTCTGACGTCATAATTCTACATTTTAAAGCTGAATGACGTCATTGTCTAAACTTTTGCGTCATAGTGTAGTAGTCGGAAAGGATAAACAGAGAAATGTGTTTTGATGTGTATTAATGGCTACTTAATGATATTAGATGTGCTTCGATGCCACGTGGCCAATAAATCGTTGGGAAACACTGTCTTGAGACTAAAATAGTCTTTTTATAACAGTAACTTTGTTTTCTATTTGATAGGTAAACAAAATTTTGACTATAAACATTGCTAAGTGATTTAAAAAAAAGAGAGAAAATGAATTTTTAATCAAAAATACATATTTTTAATTGTAAAATGGAAATTAAAATAAGAAACTTTACGACCATTTATATGTCAGATCTCGAGAAATTCTGCTTAGGAGAGATTTAAAGGAAGTTAGTATACATTAAGAGAAAAAAATTGGCATTCAAAAACTACTTCAAGCAGGTAAACTTTAAATAAATTATGTTAGACATTTGAATTGAAATTTATTTAACTATATAAATTTACTTGACATTACTGCTATATATTTGCAATTCTCCAATTCTCTCTTGTGCGTTCGACATAGTTGGTGTATAGTAATAATTCAGTAAAAATTAAATTTAGGGAAATTTAACCCTCCCTTCAACCCAAAAAAGGGTAATTAGACTGTACAAATTACGTAAATGTTTTTTCCAAGTTATGGCCATTTTCGCCCTGCTTTTACAACGCTAATCAACCAAATTTTCTTTTTTAACCAAAGTTTTGTTAAAATACCATTTCGATATGTTAAAAATATTTTTTTCTGTACACCAGTTTCAGAGTTAATGATGTTGTTTTAAAATATTTTATTTAGAGATTTTATGTAAATGAATTCTGGAATATTTCTTGGTATTTTATACTTTTAAAAAAGGCATATACTATATACTACAGGAAATTAATACATATTACAACAGTTGTCTTCAGCAAAAATTGTTTTTAACCAGTCTTTTATGTTTAATTAAAAGCACATTTAAACCATATTAAAAAGGTCATTTTTTTATTTATATCATTTTGTCAATCGTTGGGTTTTCTTTTTAACCTGTTTTATTTCTTTTGGCAATTTTCTTGCAAGAATTATTTATTTCATTTTATGTACGTTTAAAGACTGCAACTATTCATAAAAATTCTACCACTATTTTTCCTTTTTCATCAAAGTTTACTCTTTTTTTTTTTTTTTTTTTTTTTTTTTGGTACAGTGGTAAATAATAACTCTAAAACTTCCCTTTTCTGCTGCAATTAAAGCCGATGTTATCCTGGCTTTCAAAGTCATCATAATAATAAGCTACTGTGAGTACAAAAAATTAATTTAAAGAAAGAGAAACTTTTACATTTTATTAAATAAAATAAAACGAGAATTAAAGAACAATTTTTAACCGGTTTTATTTAATCGCTTATTTTTCTAGCTACATTGCTTTAAAAGAAAAGTGTATTAATTTCTTATTGGTTCTCAGTCGTCCCACTGCTATTAACGACCTCCAACATAGATGAAAATGTTTATGAATTCGGTTTGTCTGTCTGCCGTTTGTTAGCTCGTGCTCTAACTCTCGTAAATATACTCGGATCACTAAAATTTAATTTAAAAAAAAAGATCAACTTTTATATTTTATTAAATAAAATAAAACAAGAATTAAAGAACATTTGTTACAGGTTTTATTTAATCGTTTATTTTTCTTGCCACATTGCTTTGAAATAAAAGAGTATTAATTTTTTATTCGTTCTCAGTTGTCCCACTGTTATTAACTAACTCCAACATAGTTGAAAACGTTTATGAATTCGGTTTGTCTGTCCGTACTCTAACTCTCGCAAATATTCTAGGATCACTATTAACACCCTCCAATATAGTTAAGGGGACCGGGTAATCGAAATTCAACCAAAAAATAGATTTTTACATTTTTATATCATTAAATAGTTTAAACTTTTATCTTTTCAACGATGTATTACACATGTTTATATGTATAAAAAAAGTGTTGTATTTTTTCATTATTTCTAAGAGCACTTCCCAGCTGTGGGCAACTTTTTTAAAATTCAGATTTCTTGATTGGCACCTCTTTTCTAAAGTGGTAAAATTCCCATTGTTTTCGCCTTAATTAATTTGTTATTAAATAAGGCGAATTTTTCTATTTCAAAAAAGTATTGCCAATCAAGAAATCAGAACTTAAAAAATGTAGTCCACTGGAAACACCGCTTCACAGCTTTAATTGACTTTTTCTCAAAGCTTCGATTTTTCAGGTTTGTGTTCCTTTTTTTCAATATCTATTAAACCTAATAACTCAGTTTTTTTAAAATACTTATATTATGTTATAGTGCATACTTTAACACAGGGATTTAATGATTTGTTAAGAATTATTTATTTTAGGAAGTGAAATCTTACCAAAAATTCTAATTTAAAAATATCTTTCAATAAATAATTAATAATTAATTTTCAGTTTCACTTAGAAAGAAAATGATGTGTTAAAATACGTAAAGCATGTTATTCAAACTACTCTAAAAAATCTAGACCTCTATCTTTCACCATTTCTGAGAAAAAGGTACATAAAGTTGGTGTATTTTAACATGGCCGAGATAGAGCTTAACCGTTCCCCTTAAAAAGTGCTTATGAATTCAGTTGTCATTTGTCTGTCCATGCTCTAGCTCTCTTAAATATACTGGGATCGCCATGATATTTTTATACGTCATTGAGCATTACTAGAAAATGTTCGGTATTGGAAATGAAGTGTGTAGTATTTATAGTTCGTTTACAGGGGCAAAAAAAAAAAAAAAATCGTTACATTACGGTTTTTTGGGAAAAATCGTTTGCAGTAAATTTCATTGATGTTACGATATTTCAGACATAATGAGATTGATATACATCATTGGAGTTGACTCTAATATACTTTCTCAGCTGTATAGTTTAAGTAGCATTTATAGGTCGTTTACAGTGACGCACAAAAGAATTCCTACATTATCATCTATTGAGGGAAAACAGTTTCCGGAGCATCTTAATGATGTCACGATGCTTCAAACATAACGAAATCGTTGAAGTGCATTGTATGTTTTCTGTAGATTATAGAGTGCGTAGAATTGGACGTTCATTTACAGAGACGCACAAAAGAATTCCTACATTATCACCTGTTGAGGGAAAACAGTTTCCGGAGCATCTTAATGATGTCACGATGCTTCAAACATAACGAAATCGTTGAAGTGCATTGTATGTTTTCTGTAGATTATAGAGTGCGTAGAATTGGTCGTTCATTTACAGAGACGCACAAAAGAATTCCTACATTATCATCTATTGAGGGAAAACAGTTTCCGGAGCATCTTAATGATGTCACGATGCTTCAAACATAACGAAATCGTTGAAGTGCATTGTATGTTTTCTGTAGATTATAGAGTGCGTAGAATTGGTCGTTCATTTACAGAGACGCACAAAAGAATTCCTACATTATCATCCATTGAGGGAAAACAGTTTCCGGAGCATCTTAATGTTGTCACGATGCTTCAAACATAACGAAATCGTTGAAGTGCATTGTATGTTTTCTGTAGATTATAGAGTGCGTAGAATTGGTCGTTCATTTACAGAGACGCACAAAAGAATTCCTACATTATCATCTATTGAGGGAAAACAGTTTCCGGAGCATCTTAATGATGTCACGATGCTTCAAACATAACGAAATCGTCGAAGTGCATTGTATGTTTTCTGTAGATTATAGAGTGCGTAGAATTGGTCGTTCATTTACAGAGACGCACAAAAGAATTCTGTTAATGACAAAGATAGATAATTGCTGGAAGTGCGTTTTCATCGGTGGTAAACATTTTTTAGCTGATCTAATTCTGAATGAATTAGGCGGTGTGTATAAATTCTATAGATTACATACAGGGCAACACGAAAACTTCGCTTACATTACCAGATCTGTATAGCAATTTCTGCAAATGAATTGTTAGGTAGGTCGTTCGGTAGGTATGAAAAGGTAGTTCGTCATAAGCTCAGACTCAAAATGTTCTTCTCATGCGGGCATATATGTTTAGAAAAAGAATTCCAATGCAACCTAAATAGAGCGTCCGTAAAAAAAAAAAAATGAAAATTTCTTTTTCTTAACGATTTATCGCTGTTTGGTGGCACAATGAATTATAAAAAAAAAGTTTTTATGATAAATACTCTTTAAGTATTTTTTTTTCTCTAATCTTCATATTGAACTAGGTTAAGTAAGTTTTACTTAAATAAAAATACTTTGGTAACTATCAATTTGTCATATACATTTATATGACAATTGTATATATATAACAATTGTTTGGCGGCACTTTAGAACGAAATTTAAATTAATTAAAATTGCTTCAAGTTCAAAATTACGGTGACAACAAGAGAATAATATTATTGCCATGCAAACAACGGCTTATTCAATATCGAAATGTATAAAGACAGCCTTATTAATCGGACAGTAAAATTTACTTAAAACTTTCCCAGCAAGTGCAACAGTGTAAATAAATTAGCTTCAGTAACACGCAAAATGTCTGTATTATACAAGTTTACTAAAAAAATAATAAACTGTTTCATCGTTTAAGTTTAAATTCATTCAGTACTGCGCATTTAAAACCTCATTTAACTAGTAATTTCCAAATGTATTAAAATCGCTTGCATTTGGCGAGGAAACATATTGCTGCTTGGAAAACTACTTGCAGCGTTCGTTTTTTTCGCGCCAAGTATTCGAATGTATTTAATTGTTTTACAGATTTTCTAATGGAATACGGGCGCTAAATTTTACTGATCTGTTAATACATACATAAATAGTTTCAATAGCATTTTTTTTAATATTCTGAGCATGCGCTTTAAGGAGACCTTCCTTGTAAATTTTGTGGTTTTTGAAGTTGCTTATTTAGATATCTCTTATCATGCTAGAAAAAAAATTAAATTTCTTAATAATATCCTTTTAGTGTTGGAAAGTTGTTCATAATCTATGCCTGATGCATCATTTCTCATTCTTGTTTATATTTAGTCATAAAAATCTGCTCTAATAATACATTCAAAACAACAAAAAGAACTTTGAAAAAATAGTGATACCTAAAAATATCTACATAATTTCAGGGAATTTTATTTTATAGTTGCAAAAAATACAAATCGTGTTATTCACTGGAGTCACTTAGTTTGTCTCAAGAGAGCAAGCATAAGACTCCGCTCAAAAAAATCTAAAAAGAAGGTGCATTATTTACGCAGAAGATATTCCATAAAACCTTTGCAAAAAAACACTAAAATTTAAATTTAACACAATTTATTAGAACTGCCATTTATTTGCTTATAAAGGTTTTTATGCTACCTGAAGAACCGCATTTATTCTATTTATATGCATGGAGTTTTATTCTATTTACGTTTTTTTAGTGTGAAATGGAGTAAATTACGATAAAAAGCTTTACAAAGATTATTTAAACGACTCAGACCTTTACAATTTATCGACATTTTTATTTAAAATGTTTTATTAATAGGCTTTAGAGATATGTATTGTATATGTTTAACATAATTATGCAGAAATTGGATGAATAATATTTATATAAAATATATAATTCTGAATTCAAACATTTTGTGATTTCTGAATTTAACGTTTAAGGTTTGAAAATAACATGTTTTTGGAATTTGATTTACATTGTCCCTCCTCCCCAACCAATATTAACATTTTTTGCATGAAATATGACTCCATAATAAGCGTGTTTAATTTTTTCTAATATTGCTTCTAAATTGGCGAGAAGTAATTCGCTATTTCGACGCCAAATTTTCAAAAGTAAATTACATACGTAAGTAGTTTTATTAGCATTTTTTTTCAAAATATTCTGAGTATGTGCCTTAAGAACATCTTCATTATAAGTTATATGTTTTTTTGAGCTTGTGTATTTAGCTATATCATTTCATTCTAGAAATAATAATATTCTTTTAGTGATGGAAAGTTTTTCATAATCTATGCCTGATGAATCATTTTTCATTTTTGTTTATATTTAATCATAAAAAGCTGGTCTAATAATAAATTCAAAACAACAAAAATAATTTTGAAAAAATACTGATACTTTAAAAAAATCCACATAATTTCAGTGAATTTTATTTTATAAATGCAAAAAATACAAATCGTGTTATTCACTGAAGTCACTTAGTTTTTCTCAAGAGAACAAGCATATAAGACTCCGTTAAAAAAAAAGCTAAAAAGAAGGTACATTATTTACGCAAAAGATATCCCATAAAACCTTTGCAAGAAAACACTCAAATTTAAATTTAACACAATTTATTAGAACTGCTATTTATATGCTTATAAAGGTTTTCATGCCAGCAGAAGAACCGCATTTATTCTATTTATATACATAGAGTTTTATTTTATTTATCCTTTTTTAGCGTGTAATAGAATAAATTACTATAAAAAGATTTACGAGAATTATTTAAACGGCTCAGACCTTTACAATTTTTCGAGATTTTATTTAAATTTTTTTTATATGCTTTAAAGACATATATTCTATATGTTTAACATAATTTATACAGAAAAATACTGATACTTTAAAACAATCCACATAATTTCAGCGAATTTTATTTTATACTTGCAAAAAATACCAATCGTGTTATTCACTGAAGTCACTTAGTATTTCTCAAGAGAACAAGCATATAAGACTCCGTTAAAAAAAAAGCTAAAAAGAAGGTGCATTATTTACGCAAAAGATATCCCATGAAACCTTTGCAAGAAAACACTCAAATTTAAATTTAACACAATTTATTAGAACTGCTATTTATATGCTTATAAAGGTTTTCATGCCAGCAGAAGAACCGCATTTATTCTACTTATATACATAGAGTTTTATTTTATTTATGCTTTTTTAGTGTGAAATAGAATAAATTACTATAAAAAGCTTTACGAGGGTTATTTAAACGGCTCATACCTTTACAATTTTTCGAGATTTTATTTAAAAAAATTTTTAATATGCTTTAGAGACATATATTCTATATGTTTAACATAATTTATACAGAAAAATACTGATACTTTAAAACAATCCACATAATTTCAGCGAATTTTATTTTATACTTGCAAAAAATACAAATCATGTTATTCACTGAAGTCACTTGGTTTTTCTGATGAGAACAAGCATATAAGACTCCGTTAAAAAAAAAAAGCTAAAAAGAAGGTGCATTATTTAAGCAAAAGATATCCCATAAAACCTTTGCAAGAAAACACTCAAATTTAAATTTAACACAATTCATTAGAACTGCTATTTATATGCTTATAAAAGTTTTCATGCCAGCAGAAGAACCGCATTTATTCTATTTATATACACAGAGTTTTATTTTATTTATGCTTTTTTAGTGTGAAATAGAATAAATTACTATAAAAAGCTTTACGAGGATTATTTAAATGGCTCAGACCTTTACAATTTTTCGAGATTTTATTTAAATTTTTTTAATATGCTTTAGAGACATATATTCTATATGTTTAACATAATTTATACAGAAAAATACTGATACTTTAAAACAATCCACATAATTTCAGCGAATTTTATTTTATACTTGTAAAAAATACAAATCGTGTTATTCACTGAAGTCACTTAGTTTTTCTCAAGAGAACAAGCATATAAGACTCCGTTTAAAAAAAAAAAAGCTAAAAAGAAGGTGCATTATTTACGCAAAACATATCCCATAAAACCTTTGCAAGAAAACACTCAAATTTAAATTTAACACAATTAATTAGAACTGCTATTTATATGCTTATGAAGGTTTTCATGCCAGCAGAAGAACCGCATTTATTCTGTTTATATATAGAGAGTTTTATTTTATTTATGCTTTTTTAGTGTGAAATAGAATAAATTGCTATAAAAAGCTTTACGAGGATTATTTAAACGGCTCAGACCTTTACAATTTTTCGAGATTTTATTTAATTCTTTTTAATATGCTTTAGAGACATATATTCTATATGTTTAACATAATTGATGCAGAAAAATACTGATACTTTAAAACAATCCACATAAATTCAGTGAATTTTATTTTATAAATGCAAAAAATACAAATCGTATTATTCACTGAAGTCACTTAGTTTTTCTCAAGAGAACAGGCATATAAGACTCCGTTAAAAAAAAAAAAAAAACTTAAAAGAAGGTGCATTATTTACGCAAAAGATATCCCATTAAACCTTAGCAAGAAAACACTCAAATTTAAATTTAACACAATTTATTAGAACTGCTATTTATATGCTTATAAAGGTTTTCATGCAAGCAGAAGAACCGCATGTACTCTATTTATATACGTAGAGTTTTATTCTATTTACGCTTTTTTAGTGTGAAATAGAATAAATTACTATAAAAAGCTTTACGAGGATTATTTAAGCGCTCAGACCTTTATAATTTTTCGAGATTTTTATTTAAATATTTTTGTTAATATGCTTTAGAGACATGTATTCTATATGTTTAACATAATTTATACAGAAATTGGAGGAATAATATTTACATAAGAAATATATATCTGAATTCGAACATTTTGTGATTTCTAAATTTAATATTTAAGGTTTGAAGTTCAACTTGTTTTTGCAATTTGACTTACATTGCTCCTCCTCCCCAGCAAATATTAACAATTTTTGCATGAAATATGACTCCATAATTGGTATGTTTAAATTTTTTTAATATTGCGTCAATATGGCGAGAAGTAATCCACTATGTCCATTTTTTTAAAATAAATATTTCTGCAATACTGGGGTTTCATTGCAATTAGGTTTAATTTAAATCTAACTCTTTTGCAAGAGTTGCATTTCATTGCACATATTACCAGTGTAAAGTCAATATTGTACCTCTAAAAATATTTGTTTTTTATAGGACTTTTTTCTTATGGTGTGCAATTTTGACGAAATACTGGTGACCAACATAATCAATACTGGTGAATAACGTTATACTGTAAAAAATTATGACCACGAACGAAAATATATATTAGCCTTCTCTGAGTTATCTACAATTCCTAAAAGTTCTCTTGGTCTCTTAAACCCTCAGAACCGATATAATTTTGAGATTTAAAGAATAATTAAAACAAAAAGTTTCTTTTGCTACCAGAGATTTATGGACACGTTTCTGAGTAGATTTTCTATTGCATTAATCAGTTTTATCACCCCAAAATATAGGTTTATAAAATTAGTATTATTTACATAGTATCAATATTATTTAGTTATAATTAGTAAGTAGTACTTTAGGAATAATATGTTCTTATAAGTATTATTTTGTTACTCTTGCCTGTATAAATTGCATTGGGCAGCTAAAAATGTTTAATTGAGAATTGATAACATCATAAAACCGATAGTCCGAATTCAGGAATATAATTAATAAAATCTAATTAATACTCGTACACTAAAAAACTACTAAGATACGTTTCTGAGAATCAGTCTCAACAACAAAACTTTTTTATAAGGGATTCTTTAAATCCTAAAAATATAGAGAAAGTTCGGATATAATGGAATACCTTTTACATTTTTATTTGTAAGTTAGATAAGAACAAACTTTGACTGTTTCTTATCGCATTTCTAAAGAGCTTAAAAAAATACATATGAATATTTAGCTTTTAAAAAATAAGTTACACTTTTTTGGTAATAGCAACCTGTGATGCATGGACTACGTCTTTACCCTGAGCTGGCGCGCGGGCGTGGGAGAGAATGGGTCAGATTCTGTTCTGAGAGAGAGAGAGAGGTAGAGGTAGAATGTTTGTCTGCGTGATGGCGGGCTTTGATATAAGACGAAAGTGATTCAGGTTCATTGGAAAGTAATAAATTTAGTAGTGTAGTTAAAGTGAAGATTAATGCAGTGCAATGTAAATATAGAGTTAGTGTTATGCACTCAGAAGTGATTTTTGTAGTGAAATATAGAGTGAGTTAGTAGTGTACAAGGTGTTCTGAACTTCAATATATAATTTTGCACGCTGTATTACCGTCTGATGTCCTGGTCAACTATATGTATTGTCCTTTTGCACATGTGTAAATAAACTCAATGTTTGTGTTAAAAAGTAGTGATATGTGAAATATATTGACACATTTTATACGAGAAAAAAATCATGGTCTAGAAGTGTACATTTCAAATCAAGGGGAAACGCCTTTACACTGTTCATAGCCAATTCAGAAGAAAAGATCTGTTTATTAGATAAAAGGCTTGGTTTTAGGAGAGGTTAAACTGCATAAAGGATTAAGGGTGTACTCCAATCCCGTTAAGGACAATTACGGCTAAAGCTATGTGCGACGCATTGTAAGAGATATTTATGCGAACAGGAATACCCCGCGTAATAGCAAGTGATCAGGGCAGAAATTTTGTTTCAGGTTTAATACAAGAGTTTCATGCTAGGCTTGGGGCGGCTCCTAGATTGGCGACAACATTCTATCCATAGTGCTCGGGATTAGTAGAACGATATCATCAGGTGTTTAAACGCATGTTACAACATATTATACCTAGCGACCCTAAAAATTGGACTAAACACATCCCCTATCTATTATTTGCTTACAGAGAAATTCCAAATAGCACTATGGGGGTATCGCCATTCAAATTAATGTACAGAAGGGAGGCGAGGGTAGTATTAAAATCTACATGGACAGGGGAATTGCCACGGCTCATAAATCATGGGAAGAGCGCGACCGAATACCCTCAAGAGTTAAAAATTAATTTAGAAAAGGCGGAGGAACAAGCGGCAATAGTATCGAAGGTTAAACTAGATTCGTATGCGAAGTGCGCTAATCGAAGAGCAATTTACAAGGAATTTAGTCCGGGGGGCCAGGTATATCTATAAATCCCGGACTCTACGAACAAACTTTAAGCTAGGTGGACTGGACCAGCCTAAATAGTGGCGCGCAGTAAAACAGATTCTTACAAAGTGAAATTAATAAACGGAACTGTTAGAAATATCCACGTAAATAAGATTCGGAAATTTATTCCTAGGGTATAGGCGGTGCGGGTAATCTTGAAAATGAGGAAGAATTAGGGGATGTCCATCCCATCCCCAGTATGAAAGATAACCCCAATTTATTTAACATAAAGGAATTTGATTTAAGTCATTCAGAAAATGTGGAGAAGGAAAAAATGTTACGTTTATTCTGTAAATATGTAGAACAATTTTCTAGAAAAGTACAAATATCCAAGGTAGGAGAGCAAAAAATAAGACTAAGGGATGTAGAAAAGAAAAACGCCCTATGTTTATCGAATCCCAGAGGCCTTAAAGCCGCAAGTGGATAAGCAAATTGATGAGCAGTTGGAATCTGAGCTGATTGAAGAGGGAGATGCGGAGGACATCACGCCACATCCAGTAGTGTACGTGATGAAAAGGATGGGACATTGCGTCTGTGTATAGATTTTCGACCACTGAACACAATCACGAAAACCGATGATTTTTCGATGGAAATCCCGATCTTTTATTGAATACTGGCAGGGCCAATGCCATAACCACGATAGATTTACTGAAAGGGTATTGAGCCATACCATTGGAAGAAGAAAGTCAAAATTTAGTTTGTTTTAAGACTCATAGAGCTCAATATTGCTTTAAAGTAATGGCCTTCAGGCTCCGGAATGCAGCGGCGACTTTTCAATGAGAAATGAATAAAGCGCGGTCCAAATACAAGGAGTTCTCAAGAGAATATATTAATGATATAGCCGTTTTTTTCTGAAACATTTCCTGAACACCTGATACATTTAGAAAGAATATTTTCTAAGCTATCAAAGTTACGATTCTTAGTCAACCTGAAAAAGTATGAATTCGCAAAACCTCAGATTAAATACTTAGGACATATCATCGGGTCCGGCAGTCATTGGACCGACCCCGGAAAAGTGGAGGCCATTCGAAGGTTAGCAGTACCTCCAACGAAGAAACAGTTAAAAGTGTCTTTGGTCTTTGTAATTATTATAGAGATTATATACCCAAAAATGGTGAAGTGGCATATCCTCTGACTTAATTAACAAAAAAGTGCAGTCCAGAGAAGTTGTGTTGGTCAGAAGAGTGTAACTAAGCTTTTAGTGAGTTAAAAAGAGGTCTAATAGAAGCACCCAATTTTCATACCCTCGTTTTCCAGTTACTGTTTGTCATACAGTGCGACGCAGCTTAAGTCGTCATCGGCACGTAATCACAGTGAAAGAACGGGCATTGTACCCGATAAGCTACTCCAGTCAAAAGCTCACCAAAATTCAACAGGCTTAACCGGCCATTAAATGAGAGGCGTATGCGGTTATCTGGAGTCTAAAAAAAGAAAAAAATACGGATTTTTGGTTCATCCGTGGAACTTATCACCGACCACAGCCCATTAACTTTCATCACCAAAAATGCCCTCCAATTTTCCAAAATACAGCGATGGCATTAGCGTTGCAGAAATATGCATTGTGATTTTGCTCCACCCGTATACTAAGTTGATAAATGCAGATGCTCTATCAAGACTAGAGACAATTGCATAAGAAAAAAAAAACTGTGTGAATAGACTCCTTTGGTGACTTTTAAAATTATTCAAGACTTACTTAAATTGTTACTGCAGCTATCTCTTACATGTGTTTTATTTGTTATTGCATTTAGTATTATGTATTGTGAAATATTAATTGCATTCTATATTAGTAGGTAGAAAGAGTTCCTGATGTTGTCTCCCCATTGGTTCAAGTATATTTTTTCTATCTCTTTATGTATAAATTATAATTTGTATTATTCTTTTGTATAGTTGTTAAATAAGGAAGTATTAAACGTCTCCAGACTGGATTTCAGATCGAAAATGTTCGCCCGTCCCATTTCCAATCGTGGGTTTGGGGTGTAATGTCTGGACAACGTCTTTAGCCCTGAGCTGGCGAGCCTTTGGTCACATGACGCGCGGGCGTGGGAGAGAAAGGGTAAGATTCTGTTCTGAGAGAGAGAGAGAGAGAGGGAGAGAGGGGTAGAGGTAGAGCTATGTTTGCCTGCGTGATATCGGGCTTTGATATAAAACGAAAGTGATTCAGGTGCTACGGACACTGGAAGGTAATAAATTTAGTAGTGTAGCTAAAGTGAAGAATGTAGTGCAAGGTAAATATAGAGTTAGTGTTGTGCACTCAGAAGTGATTTTTGCAGTGAAATATAGAGTGAGTTAGTAGTGTACAAGGTGATCTGAAAATCACTTCAATATATAATTTTATGCACTGTATTATCGTCTGATGTCCTTGTCAATTATATGTATTGTCCTTCTGCACATGTGTAAATAAACTCAATGTTTGTGTTAAAAAGCGAGTGATATGTGAAATATAGAGACACATTATATAAGAGAAAGGAAAATCATCGTCTTGGAGTGCGCATTTCAAATCAAGGGGAAACGCCTTCACAACCAGTCGGGTAATATATGGAATAGGGTCATAAGGAATATTAAAATTGCAAGAAAAATCACTATTTAAAAGAATAACCAAAATTACTTCATGAGTACACCTTAGTGCATCTTCTATAAATCATCAGATTTTTTGAAAAAATGTTTTAATTTTTAGACTTGTGTTAAAACAGTTTTCTAGGTGATATTCCATATTTCCCAAAACACCATCTTGAAAAACATAACCTGACATTTAAGGGAAGACACGACTGGGTACAATCATAGGGGAAATATGCGTAGCTTTAAGACGTGTTTCCTCGAAAACTACCCGACCGATTTTGATGAAATTTTGAGTGCCTATTCACTGGGTTCTGTTAAAGACTTATGACACACAGTTTTTTCTACGACTAATACTTTTTGCTTTAGAGCAATAGCAAATTAAAAAAAAAAATTCTGAAACTAATTAATTTTTTTTAAAACTGTCTGTCACATATCGTTGGTACTATGTCAAACTATCCAATGTGAAAACAGTGGGCTACTTTTTTAAAATTCAGATTTCTTGATTGGCACCACTTTTCTGAAAAGGTAAAATTCCCCTTGTTATTTACCCCTTGTTGCCTTAATTAATATGTCATTAAATAAGGTGAATTTTACTATTTCAAAAAAGTGGTGACAATCAAGAAATTTGAATTTAAAAAAGTAGTCAACTGTTTTTTACATTGGATACTTTGCCCTGGTATCGGCGATATGATTTTACATTTATACTCTACCACTAAAATTTTTTTTTATCGAAATCTCTCGAGTCCTACTTTAGGCGACATTGGGATTTTTACCAGGAAAGTACGATTTTTTAGGAGAGCCAAAAAACTTAGACACTTCTAACTCATGTGAAGTTCTAGCACAATTTTATCAAACACACGAATTGAAGTATAAACATATGGATAAAATTTAGTTACATATAATAAATGAGGCAATGTTTTAACCCTTATCGGCTCTATGTCACTTCCCGCGTGACTTCCGGACCAGCATCTCTTACACGAATTTTATTTGGTAAGAACCGCTTTTTTTTAAGAAATACTTAAACTTATATTTTGACAACATGCGTAAGTGCATTGTGCAAACTACAAAATTTATTTTAAAAATATAGCGGTCCGAAAAGAGTACAAAAGTAGAATCAAGTATAAAATGTTAGCGTAAAATTAATGTGAGTGGGCGTGGTGTCCCAGTCGTGTCTTACCTTAATTGAAAATATTTCTTCTTTTATCTATTCGCAAGAAAAGCATTGATTCGTACCTTCAAAATATCTCCTTGTTTTGTTTTCATTCAATTATTCCTCTGAGAAAGAAAAACAGCCGTAACAGTTATTATTTTAGATACTCGTGTCTTTATTCCCTTTCCTTCCGTTTAAAGAACTTATTATTTCCTTCGAAGTTAAAGCTAACGAAATTGGATGTCTTAATAAATTATGAATGCAACTGTAGATAACCCAAAGACTTCCTGTTCGGTAAAAAATACATTTAATTTCGCTTCAAGCTGGAAATTAACATTAGTATAAAGTGGTATGAGTTCAGTTCATTTTAAATAAACTTAAACATTTCTTTTGGTATTTTAACATAGGAAATGAAATTCTGTTAAAGGAACTTTGCAAATTTTTATTTTTAAAGCTTAATATGAGTGCTTGCTTTTTTAAAATAAAAATTGTTTTAATATGTAGCTCAATTTACTGACTTTTTAAGTTTTAAAATAATTTTCATTCATGAGTTTTTAAAAATATTCTTCAACGAAGAACAGTTAATTGCTACAATAATGTAAAGTACTTAAAGATGCATAACAATTGGAAATGGATAGTCAGTGCTTGATGGTAGAAAAAATTGCATTTTCATTCTCTTTTTTTTCCACATTTTTAAAATATAGCCAAATAATCTTTTGTAATTGGATCCGATTTCAGGTATTGTCATAATAGTTACAATGCCGGAATTGATGCCCTGAACGAAGAATTAACATTAAAAAAAAAGTAAAAAGAATTATAAATAAAATAATAGTATTAGAATTGTGATTGTTAGTAATATTAATGATAATAACAAAAACGTTAAATTTTTGGCATAAGAAACTTTAATGTTTCATGCATCTGCTTTCTGATCTACAAGTAGTATTCTTTTTTAGTATTTTTTTAATCGTATATATTTCTTTTATTGTGTTTGAAATTTGCCGCATTTAATGTTATGAAAAAAGAGGTTATTTCGAAGAAATATTACATTTTCATGGTACTCTGAATATTACAAAGCGATATGAACTTATATCTGCTGTTATCACTTTCCCATTTAAACTAATTTAAACCACTAAGTTTGACCACATTGTTATTTCTTATT
Organism: Maratus speciosus; assembly: GCA_963932465.1. Taxonomy (NCBI): domain Eukaryota; kingdom Metazoa; phylum Arthropoda; class Arachnida; order Araneae; family Salticidae; genus Maratus; species Maratus speciosus. The sequence continues at coordinate 531,475,245 of OZ010789.1, read as the reverse complement.
ATTAAATAAAATAAAAAAATAACAATATATTTTGCAGATTTTCTACGTCTACACGGGGGCTCGGACGGCATATGTCCGAGAATACTTGCTAATGTCAGACAGATGTTGTCCGACCCCTCATGTGGAGGTTCTTTACTACGGTAAAATTTCGAAAATAAAATTTTAAATATTAACAGAAAATGAACCAAAAAGAAAATAATGCAAATTTTCTCAAAAATGTAGTTATGAATCGATAATTAGTAAAGCATAAATCATTATAGCATCATTATTATGGATTGCTGGACAACTACCGCTGTATTTTGTGTATGTGTTAAAGAGGGTTTCGAAAGATCATTTATGAAATCTTTTCCGATGCCTAAAAACTGACATGTCTCTTAACTCATATTAAATAGAAATGCTATTGTTTCGGACATTTTTACTTCAATATTCTATAAAAGGTATGTGCATTCTTTCAAGTGCTGAGACAGATTTAACATTTATACGAATATCATTATCATTATTATTATTCTTTCTATTTTTTTTTATATTTAAAAAATATGATCGTTTTTAATTGGTTAATCTTTTTTAATTCGATCCATTTTCAAGCATTGATGTTTTGGCAAATTCGTAAAACACCTATTTAGTCAGCTCATTCGCCCTTTGAAATCTTCCAGTTCTGAACTGAAAAGAAGTAAATTTTTATCGACATGTTCCGAGTCCAATACCTATTTATGTTCTTCATATGTTATTAAATGTTTCTTTGTGTCATTAAAATGTTATTTTATTTAAAGATACTGTTCGTTTTAAAAAGCCGCGCGTAGTACTCTTGGACGATTCTACTATCCAAAGGGGTGTTACGCTGAGGTGGATATTTTCCGACGTTTCACTTCGTCGTTCACTTGTGCGTTGTCACTAAGATTGGCGCTCAGTCAAACTCAGCTAAACAAACTCCGCTTACCCTATTTTGATAAAATCAAAGCAGACCTGACGCATGCGCAAAATCGCGGAGGGTTTTGCTTTCCGAAAACAAACAGTAATCTCACTGAACCACTCAAGTAAGATAATATAATGGGTATCTATGTAATATTAGATCAACTCGAGTCGAACAGATTCCTGACTGAACAGCCATCATAATTAAAATGTCCGTTAACAAAATAATGTAACTATCTTTGAAGATTTTCAATTCATATATCTTCAGATATGCCATTTGGCTATGGACCTGCTTGTGGAAGATTAACCATAAGATTAGGATAAAATTATTGTGTATTTTTTGATTTTCCAAGTCTTTTTTTTAAATTCAATCATAAATTTGGTTTTTGCATGTAGAAATGGAATATTTAAAGTTTTTTTTTTTTAACTCACTTCCTCACTAGGCTAGAATTATTAAAAATATGAATACTTGTGTGTTTCCCATGAAAATACAAGATTTTAATATTTTTAGAACTTGATTACAAGCTAATAAATTAATTTTAAGTCATTTTTCCGTTTGAAGGAACAGGTGATAAATTTTCAATTTTTTAAATATAATTATAACTATATACCAGTTACAACAACAATGGAGTTAATGATGAGGATACCATTCTTGCAAAATAGGCCACTGAAGCGAAACTACAAGAATAAAATATTTTAAACACTAAAAAGTAGAAAATTTAAATACAGAAATAAATAATGTAATAATTCTTAAAAGAAACTCTGTAATCAAATAATAGATTAACATTAATTAAATTTTTATTATATGTTGAAAAAATATTTGAAAAATCCTATATCGATAGTTTACATGAAGGCCTCCTTATTATAAGATTTTGGGTGTCAAAGAGTTAATATGATAACGGTGTGTCAAGGTGTTAATATGATAAGGATGTGTCAAGGAGTTAATATGATAAGGGTATGTCAAGGAGTTAAAATAATAAGAGGGCCAATGAGTTAATATGATAAGACGGTCTTTGTTTAAATAATGTTTTATTTTTTAAAAAAGAAACACTGCAAAAAATATAATTCTTCTTTAGCCCCGGGATGGTATGTTATTTCTTTCTTCCAGCTTATGTTGTCTCCAAAAAATAATGTTACCTTACAGACGCTAGCAATAAACAAAGCAGATGTATTATTGTACAATTAAATGCTCTACAGCATTTTTAAAAACTTCTAAGTATCGTACATTTTCAATGTTTATAAGGTCTATTGGGAAAAAAAGTACTTTTTAATGCAATTTGTTTGAAAACTGCATCTCCATTTGTTTTTGAAATATTAATTTTTTTGTAGTTTTTTGCGACATTTGTTTCATTTTGGAAACTCAAGTACTGTAGATCTACTCAAGTACCCATTTCTGTAGAAAGTAAAGAAAAAATTGTTGAAAAATAGCAATTATATCTTCTTGTTGCCAGTTTCTCATAAAAATAAAAAAAAAATAATTAAAATACGTGCTATTTTGAGAAAAATATAAATGAATTATTTATGATAAAACATGGAGCTATTATAAACTATATTTAATTTTAAGAATCTATATTAATGCAAATGACGTCATTTTACATCAAATAAAAGCGTGTGCTTTAAGTCACAAAATTGAAATATGTTTTGCAGTAGAGTCCCGATTATCCGAGTCCCGCTTAACCGAGTTATTTCTTTCTGGTGGACTGGTGGATTCTATTATTGTGAAACAGCCATTATAAATGAAGCGTTAGGTGAAGATGAAAGAGCAGCCGTAAAAAGTTAGAACTCTGATTTTCTGGTCAGAATGGAAAAATGAAGAAAATGAAGTAATGGAAATGCCGGCGGCGACACTAAATTCTGAAAAAGCAGAATTCCTGATCTCTAGTTAATAAATTCACTAGTTCGCACTAGTACCAAGCGTCAATCAAAGCCGTGAATTTTACATACATAATCGTGGGCCATGCCAAATTAACGTATTGTAGCGAAATACCTTCTGAATAATATAAATCGAAATCGTGAAATTGGGAGCGATTTTACAGATAGACATTGAATGTTCATAAAAGAGTGTTTTTTTTTCTCCTGCAGATTTTACTTTTACACATATTTATTGAAAAAAAAATTAATGGAAGTAAAGTACATTGATTTAAAATGCACATAATAAAATAGGATTTAAAATGTAGAAGAAGTTGGATATATTTCTTGTTGAAAGAAGTCCAAGTAATAAAAACTGTATTCTATTTCTTTACATATGATGAATATTCATAAACTTTTTGCCTTTTATATTTAAAACTATTTTTTTTCCTTACCCAGAGTAATACGACTTTTTCATTTTCTCTTTTTAGCGAAATATATGCTCTAAAAGTTTCACATTCAAAAGATTTAAATTTTACTTGAATGGTTTTCTTTTGTACACATTTATTGAATTTACTTTGATGCAAAAAAAGTTGAGAACTTATTGAGAAACTCTTGAAAGTTTAAATAAGGCTGAATTTATGAATGTCATCGTTTCTGTGAGGTTCTTTCAATCTGAAACTTTTAAACGCTATATTTTACCTCTTACAGATACCCACTTTTAAAAGTTTATTGCAGTAACTTTTAAAATTTTATTGGTTTGAAAATATATATTTATGTTATGCTATTTTTATCGAACCGCAGTTTCTGTGTATTTTTCCTCACAATTGATTACAGAATGAAATTTTAGATTTTAAAAATTGCTATTAAAAGAGAAACAAGAAAGATAAATCATGCGTCAAGCATAGATTATGAAACTTCAACACTTCCAGAATGTTTTAACAATACTTCGCTTTTTAATAAGGTAAATAAGATACCTATGTAACTGTTTTAGAAAAAGCATAACATGTTTGAAAAACAGGATTCAACAATTAGCCCATAGCCGAAAAAAGTATTTCAATTCTATTGTGAAAAAATAATTGAATTCTTTTCTGCAAACATACTTGAATTCTTTTGTAAATCCCTGTATATTAACTAGAGATTTTTGAACCCGTCACACATTAATTCCGGCAAAAAACTCGCTTAAAATTACGGACATTACACTTTTAGACATTATCTTACATAAGTGAATATTTATCTACTTCTGTGTGTGGTCCTGTAAGTATATGATTCTATTTATATTCTACAAACATTTTTTAGTATGGTAATTATAGTTCAGCTTGGAAATACCTAACTCAATTAAAGACCATATTTAAACAATTAGCGTTCATATTCAGTAATATTTACGGATTCTTTTGCGTAGCCCTGTATATGATCTATGCCATTTATACATACCCTATAATATGCAAAATTTAGTTAAACTTAAAAACGTATTTCCAGCAATTACCGCTAATAGACAGTACTTCGGATACAGTGCTGTATCCGAAATCTTTCGTGTATCCCTGTAAATGAACGATAAATGATATGCAAATCATATTCCACTGCAAGCATTTTGCTGTACTATCCATTTCAGTATATTTGAATAGTGTAACATGACAAAAATACGCTGCAAAAAGTTTCACTTGGTAGGTCATTATGTAATGTAATTCATTTATGTGGCTCTGTAAATTAATAATAAATGCTTTACACCCCATATTGCACAGAATGCATACGTTCGTGCACTTCATAAATGCATATCAATTTCATTATGTTTAAAGTGGTGCATCATCACCAAGATGCACTTGAAATGATTTTTCCAGTCGACCGTAATCTAACGGAATATGTTGCTTGTCCCTGTAAATGAACTATAAATGCTACAGCCTTCATTTTCAATAGGAATCATGCATAAGAAATCTCAATAATATATTCAAATTTTAGAGCAAACCGAGCATATTTACGAGAGTTAGATAACGGACGAACGGACAGACGGACAGAAAAATCAGAGGTCCTTAACCTTTTTCAACTATGTTGGAAATTGTTAAAAACAGATAAAAACCACACAGACTATTTAGAAAAAGGCGGAAACAAGTTTTAAAAGTCGGTATTACACCTAAAACAAATAATTCTTTTATCAGAAAAGAGGTTCACAGTTCACTTCTTCAATACAAAATACAGGATGTCATATTCCTAGCCGAAGTCGGATTTCCTGTCGTAACTTTACTAATAATCGAGAAAATATAAGAAAATATTCATCAGACTTAATTTGCTTCAGACGAAATAGGATGGCAGCGGTATAGAGGTGGTGGAAATGGTTCCATCGGTGTCTAAACAGCTCTGCGGTAGCAGCTGCAAAATTCAGATTGTAGCTGACAATCAGTGTTGGCCATGAGTGCGCTCATTGAGCGAAAACTCACGAACTTAGTTCACTTTCTGTGAACGTTGAGTTGAACTTGACTCACTTTCTGATAAACGAACGTAAGCAGAACGAAAGCTCAAGAAATCCGTGAGCTTGAATGAAATTTACAGCTCAAAATCCTTTTTTTTTCATAATTTATTTTAAAATTTTCCAGTCATTAAGAAAACGTTTTTCCCATTCAAATGCCATTTAGAGACCACACGGACTCGCAACGTGTCGAGTCTGATCATCAGTTTTTTTGGGTCGTGCCTGGGTCTTGCTTTCTCTGGAGGTTCGGTCAGGACTGATCTGGGTCTGTGCTTTATTCTTTCTAGAAGTCTGCACCGACCGAAATTTTCCGGCATAGTCAAAACCCTACTTGTATGAAAATCATTAACCCGTCCGATTCGTGCAAAAATCTGTTTAAGGAACAACCTCCTTAGGTCAACAATTTTTGCCGAAAATACGTATATTTTTAAATTACCTCTATTCTACAATTAAAATTCCCTTTAAAGGATAATACATATACATTTCAAGGGTAGGCGGGTATACAGTACTGTTTAAACCTGTTGTAAGAATCTGTGTATGACAAAATCCTATTTTAAATTAAATTCCTAAAAATCCTATTTAAAATTTTAATTTTTAATTTTTAAGCAGGAAAATATTGATAATTACGTCATAAAAACTATATTTACGCGTGGATTTTAAAAGAGAATGAAAATTGTAAAATAATAAATAGGTTAATATGCGTTGAAAGACTTAAATGTAGGAAATTACGTTATATTTAAAATTATCAAACAGCTTAAATTTAAAAATATATTTGCGCTAGACATTTATTTCATATTTTCAGATAATCTTTTTAAAACTATATTGTTGAGAATTCTAAGACAGCGCAAATAATATTTTCTTTCTAACAACAAAAGTACTTTCACGTAGATATTAAAAAGAGAAAAAAAAACTTTGTTGAAAATTAGGTCAGATTTAAAACGACACATTTAAAATGTTTTATTTAAAAAAGCTTTCTTAAAGCGTTGTTAATAAAAAAATAAATTGCTGATTATAGGCTATTATATATTATGTAAAGTGAAATTAATGAACAATGACATATTGAGCTGTCATAGAGACCTCTAATCTGCAGATTTACTAGTATAATAAATTACTTTATAGGAGGTGATCTAAAAAAAATTGTGTACGATACTGCTAAACTGAATACATTGAATTTATCGCTTGGCAAGTACAGAGTAAGTAATTCCGGTAACTTTTTGCGATATTTCTGCAAATTTCTGGATTTATGTCAGCACTTTGGTCACATGCACGTTTAAAGTTACATCGGTCGTTGAAACGGGATAGCCGTCCGTCGCTGCATGTAAATTTCTTTATATTTAAAACACTGGCTAGTTCACTTTCTTTGGCACTGAATATGGGCGGTGAGCTGCTGTTTTTCGTTCTCCCAATATTGACTAATTCAATCTTTATTTTTCAGATAGGTAGAAAGTGCTATATTTATTTGCAATGTAACTCTTTGATTGGCTATTTCCAACCTTTTTCAGTATCTCCATTTTCATTTTAGGGGTAAAAAAATATATATTTCCTTCTGATTACCATACCTAGCAGAAGATCTAGCAGCACACATTTTTACTGATAACTGACTGAACACCGAACAAGAGAAGGAACGTTAAGTCCCCCCCCCCCAGTCACAATGCTACTTCAATATTTACACTATAGAAATGCATATATCGGCCCCTACTTTCCTCAGTTTCTGCACTCCCACGCATGCTAGGGTGGTCACAAGCAACATGGGAAATTTTTTTTTAACGCTTTCTTCGGGGGGACCCTCCTAAAAGTTGCCAATTAGTTATAAAATGAGATTGGCAAAGTTTCAGCTCAAATGAATAACATTAAACCGTGCCTCATCGAGGTTGAATTCTTGGAAATTTGTAATTTTTGGCAAAAGATTGTCGTTTTTCTTTCGTTACGTGAAAATTATTTGTCTTAGAAACCTGATTGTTGTTTTATTTCATAGAAACTGTTACTACCTTGAACTTTTACTCTCATAAAAACTTATATTTAATGAACATTTTGTATTTTTCTTGTTAGCTCGTGAACCATAACCACACACTCTGCATCTTTGAAACACAAGTGAAAAATGACAAATTAATAATTTTATTATTTTTGATAATTTTTTTGTATTATTTTCATTAATGTGCAAAAATAAGTGAAAATTATTGTAACTTTAAAAATATTTCACGAATTATAATTGATTATTAGTTGTCTAGTTCTGTGTTTAGTAAGAAAGAGCTTCTCGATTTGTATTGCAGTTGAACCTCTGAATTTCTCTTTTTATTACAAGGCTGTTTTTGTCACCTCACTGTTAAAAAAAAACTGTAAAGTTACTAAAGTTTTTCTAGGAAACTGGGATTCCTAGAACTTTTTATGTAACGGCAACAACAAAATTCCTGTAACAGCGTCTATTACAGGAATTTTTCTTGTTTCCGTTACATAAAAAAGTTCTAGGAATCCCATTTTCCCAGAAAAACTTTAGTAACTTTACAGATTTTTTTTAGCAGTGCTGTTATCATTATCTATTTTTAAAATTGACGAAACATTCCGCAATACCCCTCCCCTTTTGATATGATGGCAGAAATATACGATTTTTAAAATTGGCCACATGTGTCATCAAATCATCGACAGTAAGCTATCAAGTAATTGTCAAGTTTTATGTATTTTATTTTTTAGTATTTGCAAAATGAAACTGAACGCCAGAGAAGCTGCTAGACTTAGAGTACATCCACCAAATAACCACAGACTTTAATTTTAAATAGAAGTGCAATCGACTCCGCAAATAACTATTTCGTAAACAAAGATCTGAGCTCATCAAAAACAGATTTAAAACTTCCGGTTTAGAGAGAACTGTTGTTCACTGAGATGGAAAACTGCTTCATCATTTTTTGAATAAAGAAAATGTAGAGTGGATAGAAGTTTTAATTAGTTGTGGGGATGAAGAACAGTTACTACGTGTTCCACAGCTTTAAAATAGTGTCGGAATAATTCAGGCGAAAGCTGTATTTTCAGCAGTTGAAGATTGGGAGGAAGATGACAAAATCCAGACAATATGTTTGATTCAACTGCAGTAAATACTGGTCAACTCACAGGAACCTGCATTTTTCTATAGCAGTTGTTAAAGGAAAAGTCTTCTGTATTTACCATGTCACCACCATAATTTAGAAATTATCCTAAAACCTGTTTTTGATTATAAAGTGGGCATAATCACTGCCCCTCAGCCAGATATTTAAAAAAACAATTCTGATTGGGTGGTCTAAATTAAAACAGAGTAAGTATAAAAAGTGCTATTTAAGATGAAATACTAGATATAAATAGTTAATTCAAAAGAAATTTCAAGTTTTCTTACAGGATCTTTTAAAAATTATCAGCTCAGGGATGATTATAAAGAGTTTATCCAACTTTGTTTAACTTTTATAGGACTCCTTCCTGCAAAAGACTTTTTTTCAGTGCACCTGGTGCTTTTAATCATGTCTGATGGATGGCACAGGTCATTTATTCTCTCAAAATATATTGTCATAGATAATCTCGCAATAAAAAATTTTGAAAAGAAGGTATTAGAGTTTTGCTTATTTCTAATCAATATTTATGTAAAAGCATGCTTCAATACTCTCACTCCCACTAATCACTAATCACTAATCACCCACTCATGGACAGCCAACCTTTCGGTATAGGAGCTGATTAGTCCACGAGGGGAAAACACATATCTACTATCCCGCGGAGACTCCAGTACTCGCGAACGAGCCCGGAAGCTCCAGCAGGCTGGAAGACCCTGCTTAATGAAAATTACATTATTATTACAGGTAATTCATAATGGGTTGCACTATTGAGCAAACCCGAGAAATTTTACAGTTATAGTTGATGATGAATAGTTAAAATTATGTTATAAAATAAAGTTAATATAGGTACTTAATTACATCTCATTATTTAGTAATTTAACATTTAAAATGTGAGTATTTACACTTAAAATTTAAGATAGGAGAATTATTAAAGGTAAACAATAAATAGTAGGATAATATGACAGAGCTTGATCGGATCAAGTTGCATTTTCATTTTTAGATGATACTTTGGAAAAAAAAGTCGACATAAGCATGACTGTAAAATTAATGTCATTTGAAGAAGAAATGATGATGATGATGATAGGAATTTAAGTGCAACAAAAGTTTTAAACGAAGAACAAAGAAGTCAATGTTTTTGTTTCATCTCAAACTTTAAAATGTTTTAAGAGATTTTATATTACTAAGCATTTTTTAAATATTGATCCCAATGTATGGTGTGAAAATAAACCTTATTTGAAAGGAAGAAAGCAGTGAATGATTTTAAGAGTGTCAATGACACAGCTGAAAGAAGAAGAAAATTAACCCGAGATTTCAATTCCTGTAAAAGAGGACAAATAAAAACAGTATAAGCTAAAAGTTGTATCTGAATGTAAAAAAAACTTTTCAAGATTCTTCAAAAGCCACCTTATCTGAGCCATTACCACCTTCATCCTTTCCGGCGTAGTGGTCCTATGTCGGAACTACCTAATTTTAATTCCGAACTAACAAACGGATCCAAGAATATTTTAATAAAATTTTCCTTTTACAATGAAGGGTTAAAATAATGTGTTTTTAATTTCTAAAAAAGTCGTTTGTAAATTTCAGTGTAGACAATCATTTCATTATTTTACGAACAGAATTTTTCTGTACTGAAAAAGATTAACGTGACAGTTGTCAGGGATAATAATTTCTTTTCTTTTTTATGCTTCCTTTCTTGTAACACAACTTTAATAATAAAATGCATTTGAGCATTATTTTTCACATTTTTTTTACTTTCTTTGCCTTCTTTTTTTTAATTTTTTCAGTTTAAAATACGATTTTTTTCATTTTCTTTGGAATTTTTTTTTTAATTAAACCCTTTATTATGTAAAAAATGAAAAAAAAAAAAAGAAAGAAAGAAAAACAGATGGTGGAAAGCAGATGAAATAGAATGTTACAATTTTTTTTTCGCATTTTCATAAAAAGTAAATTTTTAGGATTCGGGTGAAGTCTGGTCCTGAAAAATGCGTATATATTTAAATCTATACATTTTTAGAATAAAATGGTGTGTTTCTTCAAAGCAAAACTTTTTTTATAAAATGAGACTTGCATTATGTTTCTAGGTTCAATTGTATTTATTTCATGAAGGAAAAACAGCATTTTTTTGCGAAAAATCACGTTTTTTTCAAACTTAAACCTCAATGAGGCACGGGTTAATATTATCCAAATGAGCTAAAACTTTCCCCATCTCATTTTCTAGTCTATTGGCAACTTTTTGGGGGTCCCCCAGAAAAAATTCGAAAATTGATTTGTTGTGACAACCCTAATGCTCAGTCTACGTTACTAATGGGCAGAATGCAATACCTTTCTCAAATTCCCATAGCAAAGTTTGTACAATGATCCGAGTTTCGTTCATATGCTAACAATGAAATTTACTGGAAGCAATGAAAGAAATAGATTTTTAGAAACTAGACCATTGAAAAAGTTTTCGGGTCTTTTCCCTTTGTTAGAATTAATCGAAAATTTAAATTAACAGAGTTTCAATTATCGCATGACCACTGCAGTTTCAAAATTCTAAAATAAAAATTAGATTTTACAAACAATTTTTAAGATGAATTACCTTGTGTCATACATATATAAGTCTAACTTTAGTTTAAACTGATAATAAAAAAAGAAGCTGTAAAATTTATTTTCAGTTGCCCCAGGCTTAAAAGAAAATAATAAGATTTAAGAAATAAATTAAATGTCACAAAAATATGTTAGCTTGTTAATAAAAAGAGACAGCTAGAAAGAAGGAAAACATTTTTTAGTATTGTTTAATGTATATACTTATTTATAGATGGCGGTATAAATTTTATTGGTTTTGCTAGAAATATTTCTAATTTAAAACCAATATTTAGTCAAAATTTCCATATCATTGGAAATAGTAAGTTCCAAAATAGAGTCATACTGCCGTTTCAGGGGTATATTTCCCTTTCAATATTTGTTTAATTTTCTCATTTCATTAAAAATATTTACAATGGCCAATATTTGACAATATGGATGTTCCGTTGGAAATATTTCCAATTAAAAAGTCAACGTTTCTACAATAGTGGCGTTTCAATACAAATATATACAATTTTACACAATCATATATAACAATCAATTACTTCGCATTCCAAATACAGTGACTTTTGTAAGCAAACCAGTAAACATTATTTACTTAATTTGTGCTGACTTGAAATCAATGCGGAAATATGCCGTAAAGTTTACGGAAAACATTCTGCACTTTTCTGCTTTGTAATCTAAACATACCAGTTACATAAATTGTACTATATTTTAGAAAAATGAAAGTATTGTGGAAAGTTTTACGAAAAATTCCTTATTTTTTTAGTTTTATTTATATACTTATTTTTTGCTTTTACTATGTAATCCATTCAAAATTAAGTAATTTTTCACTGACTTTTTAATTAGCCAGTATTGATAGGCCCTATGGTCTCAATACCAGAGTCATGAAAATTGTTGAAAATTATTTTGACACAAATGTATTAAAGTATTAAAGAAAAAAGAAAAAAAGATCTGTGGATTGGAGAGACATGCTGCTTTGCAGATAAATATTCTGCATGGTGCGGGATTTTGTATGACACTAACACAAAAATTAGTTCAAAATCTAGACAATAGAGGGTGCTATTGCAGATAATTCCATGGAATTAATGGAATATGGATAATTCCATATTGCTCAAACAACGCACGATTTGGGTACAAAAAGTGTAGAAAGCAGTATTACCTCGTGCTTTTGTACCCAAAGTTTGCGTTGTATGAGCAATTTGAAATCATTCTATGGAATTATGTTCAGTAATACCTCTATTGTTGAGATTTTGAACTAATTTTTGTGTTAGTGTCGTACAAAATCTCGCACCACGCTGAATATTTATCTGCAAACCGCATGATGTCTCTCCGACCCATAGGTCTTTTTTTTATATCGCATTTTACTATCGCACCGAACTATTGAAATACCCGGTATAAACAGTTTTTTGAAGGAAAATGATTGTTTTCGCTAAAACATGATAGCATTTTTATTAATAAAATCTATAGATATAGTGATATAACTCTACATATAGACAAACATAGATATCTATTAATTACTATATCCATCATCCCTTTTTGGGATTAGAACACTTTGCGATATAATCGGAATTTTTAAGAGACCATCCGGCCTAATCTCAATACTGGAGAAATGAAAAGCCAAGGTAAATTATGTCATTTAAGGGGACGAAGGACTTTCAAACTCATTTTTTAATTGCACTTTAAATACTATTCAAGGGCGTACTATATGAATAATGTATAATGTAATGAACAATCTTTTTGGTTTCTTTTTCTCTCGTTCTCCGGTAGATGTTGCTACTTGTCCACTCAGTCGTTTCATCTGATTCTGTCTCATTGGCTGTTTTTGGCGCATTCGCTACCCCTATCGGATATATAAGCCGGTCTCTGTCATTTTGCTCAGCTTTGCTTTTTCTAGCACGCTGTGTCTTGTTCTGTCTTGCACTGAAAAAGAATCTCGCTAGTAGATTCGAAACAGCTGCTTACAGCATTTCACGTATTATTTGTGCATTTTTAAACATTGGTTTTCTGCTGTTCAATATACCTGCACAAAGGCTTTAATTTCTTTTTAAACGTTGGTTTTCTGCTTTTTAATATATGAATAATGGAACATATTTATCACACAAGAAATTAAAAAAAATTTTTTTTGAGAAAAATATGAAATTTTACTGAATATTTTAAGCGTCATGAAGAACTTTCCAAAATGCCCCACACATTCTAAATCAATTAAAATCCCCGATATTTTTTTATGCCAGTTTGATTTACACATACACATAGAACTGTGCATCGAATTTTATATATTTGAATATAAAGGTAAGAAAAAAAATATTTTTTAAATTTTATGAAATTTGCAGCTTTTTTGCATCATATTTCTGCACTTAACTACCTTTAACTTTGCCAATTATATTTAGTTTCAAAAACCTATGTCAACAAAGTTAATTAATAATGATGTTTATCACAGATACCTCGAAGTACGCAGTCGAATATAATAGAACAAATCGAAACTTCTCGCGATATTAATAGTTTTAAAAATTGCAGAATTGAGATATTTTTAAATCCAACCTATATATAAATAATCCTAATAAAACGAAATTATGAAACGACTGATTATGTTATATGGCTATTTCTCTTAAATATGATACGTTTGGTAATAAAAATAACACCAATTTTTCGTAATCACAAGTGTATGTCAAAAGTGGTATTAGAATTTCGAAATTTGAATTAGTTTTCGAGATATTAATTTTTTCATAATTTTAATGACGTTCCGCAATGGTACAACTAAATTACTCCAGTTTTATGCAGAAAAGGGAAAACTATTCTTCATTTTTTTATCATTGTCAAACTGAAATTGAAATTTTTTATTTCAATCGATAGTGAAGACAAAATTGTAATTAAATTATGTTTTGCGGGAAAATTTGAAAAAAAAAATAACATTTTTTTTGCACATTTCGATCGTCGGGAATCATTTTATTTTAGAAACAAAAATCGTCTGTCATCTTCAAAATCCATATCGTAATATGGTAAAATAAAAGGTTTTCTTTTTAATTTTAAAGAGAAAATGACATCAATAATGAGAAAATGACATCAGTTACCATTTTTTCTGCCTATCATCCATAGCAATAAAAAAATCATGCTGCTGCTATTACAGAAATTCCATCAAAATGTAAAACAAATTAATATTTCAATAATATTACTTTTTAATATTTTATATTTGGAAATTTTAAGAGTTTTTATGAGATCTATGGAACTATTCGCATATATGAAACGAATATATGAAATAATAATTCTCAATCGAATGTAAATATAATAAAATTTCACCTTGTTTTTTTTTTTTAAATATTTTTAATGAGAAAATGACATCAATAATGCGAAAATGACATCATTTACTGTTGCCTCTCTTTCTTTATCAGCAAGGAAACGTAAATGGTGCAGCTATTAGAGGAATGCTATTTAGATTTAAAACAAAATATTTCAATATTATTACATTCAAATATATTCAATTTAGAAATTTTAAGAGTTATTATGAGACTTTTGGAACCATGCGAATATGTCATCACAGAAGTCACAGTAGACATAGACGAAGAGGTAACGTAAGCCGGAACTCAAATAAAAAATAAATTTATACGTGACTGTTAAAAAAGAAAACGAAAGTTTAAAATAATAATTAAAAGATCACGTGTTAAAAGCAGGAAATAGGGGAAATAAAACTTAAATTTACACGTGAATATTTAGAAAACTAAGAAAACTTAAAATAATTAGATTATTACACATGAAACGCATTTAATGGAGAAAAATACGTCATATGTAAAATGCCCAATTATGTAATATCGTCAAATCTAAAATACCTAAAATAATTAAATTATTACGCGTGAAAAAGTTTAATGAATGAAAATTAGATCACATTTAAAAAGCTGAAATAATAATATCCCCAAACTCTTTTAAATTGAATAATATATTTATATGTGAAACTTAAAAGAGAAAAAACTTTAAAATAATTAAATTATTACACGCGAAACGCTTTGAAAGTGAAAATTACGTCATACATTATAACTGTATGTGTAAAACGATTTTCTTGTCGGTAATATTCATGTGACATCCACATTGGTAATCACATATTCTAAAAGTAAAGCAGCTGGCAAATTTGTTTATGTATTGCACCGCTTGATGCAGCACACGTACAGGTATATACATTAAATACAGATAAACTGATGCACAAAATACTTTCGATGTATTTCGTACAAATTCGATAAATACATATTAGAAAATTCTTATATACATACTAATTTAAATAAAAAAAGTTACTTACAAAAATCATGGAAATATACATCAGGGCCCATTAAAATAGATAAAAAAATTCATGCATAAGCTATAATTTTTCCTGAAACTATCTAAAACTTGTTCAAAACATAAAATGTAAACGTAAAATTTCAAAACACAGTGCTCTTCAATACCGTGGTTCCGAAAGTTTTCCCAAGCAGACGAAGAGTTTTTTAACCTCGAACTCAATGGAAGAATATTGTCCATGGCGTCTGTATAAAAGTTCGAGGGACAGCGACCTTTTAAACCTAACCATAGAAGCTGACTTCAAATGTGTAATTGAACTTACTTATAAATACCCAAATCTGCCACCAGCTCCTGGTATATTATGAATTTTAATCTTGGCGGATGGTAAATAGTATGAATAAAAAAAAAAATAATTTCCTCAAAAAAAAAAAAAAAAAAAAAAAAAATATATATATATATATATATATATATATATATATTAGGGTGGTCACAAGAAATGAATTTTCGAATTTTTTCTGGGGGACCCCCAAAAAGTTGCCAATAGACTAGAAAATGAGATTGGCAAAGTTTTAGCTCATTTGGATAATATTAACCCGTGCCTCATTGAGGTTTAAGTTTGAAAAAAATGTGATTTTTCGCAAAAGAATGCTGTTTTTCCTTCATTAAATAAATACAATTGAACCTAGAAATATAATTCGGGCCACATTTTATAAAAAAAAGTTTTGGTTTGAAGAACCACACACCATTTTTTTCTAAAAATGTATAGATTTAGAAATATGCGCATTTTTCAGGACCATACTTCACCCGAATCCTAAAAAATTACTTTTTATGAAAATGCGAAAAAAAAATTGTAACATTCCGTTTCATTTGTTTTCCACCTTTTGTTTTTCTTTTTTTTCTTCATTTTGTACATAATAAAGGGTTTAATTAAAAAAATATTCCAAAGAAAATGAAAAAAATCGTATTTTAAATTGAAAGAATTAAAAAATTGGGGGCAAAGAAAGTATAAAAATTAGAACAAATAATGCTCAAATGCATTTTATTATTAAAGTTTTGTTACAAGAAAGGAAGCATAATAAAGAAAAGAAATTATTATCCCTTACAATTGTCACGTTAACCCTTTCCAGTATAGAAAAATTATGTTCGTAAAATAATGAAATGATTGACTACACCGAAATTTACAAAAAGGACTTTTTTAGAAATTAAAAACACATTGCTTTAAATTCCCATTTCCTATATATTCCTATTTGCTCTTAAATTCCTATCATCATCATCATTTCTTCTTCAAATGACATTAATTTTACAGCCAAAGACGGCTTATCATTTTAACGAGTGCTTTGTCTGCAACCTATTTATCAATTTTTCTGAGTAACTTCTGTAGTGAACGAGTGATTTTATTATTTGCAGGTTTTGGATTGGGGTCCAAAGTGGGAGTGGGAGTATTGAAGCATGCTTTTACATAAATATTGATTAGAAATATGCAAAGGTCTCTAATACCTTCTTTTTGTAAATTTGTTATTGAGAGATTATCTATGACAATATTTTTTGAGAGAATAAATGGCCTGTGCCATCCATCTGACATGATTAAAAGCACCAAGTGCTCTGAAAAAAAGTTTTGGAGGAAGGAGTACTAGAAAAATTAAACAAAGTTGGATAAACTCTTTATAATCATCCCTGAGCTGTTCATTTTTAAAAGGTCCTGTAAGAAAACTTGAAATTTCTTCTGAATTAACTATTTATATCTAGTATTTCATCTTCAATAGCATTTTTATACTTACTCTGGTTTAAATTAGATCGGAATTGTTTTTTTTTTAATATCTGGCTGAGGAGCAGTGATTATGCCTACTTTACAATAAAAAACAGCTTTTAGGATCATTTCTAAATTATGGTGGCGACATAGTAAATACAGAAGACTTTTCTTTAAGCAATTGCTATAGAAATGCAGGTTCCTCTGAGGCGATCGGTGTTTACTGCAGTTGTATCAAAACATATTGCCTGGATTTTACCAACTTCCTACAACTCTTCAACTGCTGAAAATACAGCTTTAGCATGAATTATTCCGATAGTATTTTCAAGCTGTGGAACTCGTAGTAACTGTTCTTCATCCCCACAACTAATTAAATCTTCTGTCCACTCTACATTTTCTTTATTCAAAAAATGGGGAAGTAATTTTCCATCCTAGTGAACAACAGTTCTTTCTAAACCGGAATTTTTAAATCTGTTTTTGATGAGCTTAGTTCCTTGTTTAGGAAATAGTTATTTGCGGAGTAGATTGCTCTAATACTTAAAATTAAGGTATGTGATTAACTGGTCGATGTACTCTAAGTCTAGCAGCTTCTGTGGCATTCAGTTTCATTTTACGAATATTATAAAATAAAATACATAAAACTTGACAATTACTTGGCAGCTTACTGTCGATGATTTGATGAGACAAGTGGCCAATTTAAAAAATCTTTCATTTCAGCCATCATATCAAAAGAGGGAGGGGGTTTTACCGAATGTTTCATCAATTCTAAAATTAGATAACGATAATAGGTAGCAAAAACATCCTTGTAATAAAAAAAGAAATTCAGAGGTTCAATTGCAATACAAATCGAGAAGCTCAATCATACTAGACACAGAACTAGATGACTAATAATCAATTATAGTTCGGGAAATATTTTTAAAGTTACAAAAATTGTTCACTTATTTTTGCCTGTTAATGAAAATAATACTAAAAAATTATCAAAAGTAATAAAATTATTAATTTGTCATTTTTCACTTATGTTTAAAAAATGCAGAGTTTGAGGGCATGGTTCACGAGTTGACCTGAAAAATACTAAATTTTCATTAAATATAAGTTTTTATGAGAGTAAAAGTTCAAAGCAACAGCAGTTTTTATGAAATTAAACAAATATCAGGTTTCTAAGACAATTAGTTTTCACGTAAAGAAAGAAAAACGACAATTTTTGGCCAAAAATTGCAAATTTTCAAGAATTCAACCTCGATGAGGCACGGGTTAATGTTATTCATTTAAGCTGAAACTTTGCCAATCTCATTTTCTAACTAATTGGCAACTTTTAGGAGGGTCCCCCCGAAGAAAACGTTAAAAATTTTTTTGCCATGTTACTTGTGACCAACCTAATATATATATATATATATATATATAAATCCAATATCCTTGTTTTATTTTGTTATTGTAACCCAATACAAAGAATTTCTCATCTGCATTTCAAAAAGCATCCTACGCATCAGACTAAATATGTTTATTTCGATTGAAAATCCTAATATACTTCTTTTAGAAATAAGGAAAACTACTTATGCTCAGAATCCGAAATTGTAAATGTAAATATTTGTTTTTCTTTAAGTAAAGCTTTTTCTTGCTCATTTACATTAAATATTAATTTTTGTATCTCTATATACTCTAAAAATTTTTTTAAAACTCCGCTTGGGTTCTAAAACTTTCATTACAAAAATTTCATTCGTAGGCATAATGAAAATGTAAAAAAAATACAGAGATATAATTCTAAAATTGTGTTTTTAGACTTGCAAAAACTTTAGTAAGAAGCACACTTTGAATTTAATTCACTTATTAACTAAAAATGTTACATTAAAAGTAATGAATCCGTTGCTCTACACATTCTAAATAAATATATACCATTACAAAAGAAATGTTTACACAATTCGCTATTATTAAAAAAAAAAAAAAAAAAAAAAAAAAAAAAAACTGAATCGTTGCAGAAAGACTTTTATTTTCCATGTGAGACATTTTTTTTACCATGATGATTTCATTAAAGCTTAAATAAAAATACAGTAGAGCGCCGATTATCCGAACAAGTCGGGACCGATCCTAGTTCGGATCAGCAAAAGTTCGGATATATAGACAGACAATTTAAGGGATGTTCCTGACTGTACTAAAACCTTCACACTTTATCTAGGCTTAGGAGTGCCAGCATCGGTTAGTGCTGGTTTCTTCAAAAATTGTTCTTTTTTTTAATTGCTTGTCGTTAAATTTTTTTTGTCTTTTTAATTGTTTCTGTTAACTTTTTTAGCATTTAAAATTTTATTTTTTTTTATCATCTTTTCAACTCCAGAGATTGTAATTTAAGCAAAAAAGCTTTCGATTGTCGCTTACTTCAAAGAAGACATTTTTTTCAATGATGCCATATCTCGAATTATTCTTAAATACGTTAGGATCAGCGTTCTTTTGCCGTTCGGGTCATTTCATATCTATTTCAAAACATTCAAGGGCTTCGTTATGTGATGTACCTGGGGTCATTTTCAATGCATTCGTTTTCATTTTCCTCAATTTCTTTTTCGTTGTTACTGCACCCAACGATACACTAATCGGGGATTCGATTTCGCATGCTGAATCTGAGGGGGAAGAATGAGAGAAACATGCTGTTTGGCGAATTGGAAGTTCGGTTAAAAAATTTCTTTGAGAGAAATAGGCTGTTCAAATAATTAGAATTTCAGTTTTAAAAAAGTTTTGAGAAAAATATGCTGTTCGGTTAATTGGAGTTACAATAATTGACGCTCTACTGTAAAATTATGTTTCTTTATTTCTTAATAAGTTAACAGCGATTAATTGCATGAAACGTTTTACTCTGATTTGGCATAAAACAGATCCTTTACTTTTTCCAATTTACTATAAATTTACAAAACGTTCAAATTCAGTATATTTCTTGATAATATTATATTCTAAATAGCATTTAAAATGTTTTCTAATAATTCCTTTTAACTAACTGTGTTTTAGAATTAAGCATAACTTCCTATATTCCTTTTTAAGATATTTTAAATACTCAGTTAGTGACTAGACGTTCCAGATGAAGTGAAATTGACTATGATCAAAACCAATCACGAAAAAGGTCATAATTAAACGAATAGAGAAGAATTTAGAGAATGAGTTTTACATTCTTAAAGTCATACAAATAATCGGAAATGCATAATAAATTGCGTTCCTTGTACTTTAGTCAACCTAGAATGTGGTACACAAGAAAGTTGATTACATCCAATAGAGAAGGAAGCAACCCCACTGAACACCTACCTTATTGACCTATTAGATCCACTAGAGAGAACGCGAAAATAATACAAACATATCTTCCGGTCATCGACGCCTACACAAAATTTGTTTAGAAACATCTTACAAAATCTAGAGATGTGTGTAATTTTAAAATGGAAAAAAATCGAGAGTCCGCCCCTATTATTTCTCATAAAGGTACTGCTTTCACCTCTGAAGACTTTGATGATTACTGCAGTCAATAAATATACCACAAATCCTCTATTACTACAGGTCTGCAAAGGACTAATTTCTCATAGCATGCATGGACACAGTGACGTCGTTGTGACGTCACTGTAAGTCACTGTGGTCACGTCACATCTGTGACCAAATGTCACCACTCAGTGATGTCACATTGTGACTGAGATGTGAACTACTTATAAAACTTTAAAAAAATTAAAAAAATTATTCAAAACATGTTATTTATGTAAAATTATATTTTCCTGACAATTAAAAAGAAAATTGTGAGGTCACTGTTATGTCATTGCATGTAACGTACGTCACGTCACATATGTGATGAAAAAAAAACATTATATGGTAAGTCACAGTATGACAAAAATATGAACTTAAAAAATCTTTGAAAATGAAGAGAAATATTTTAAACAGTATTTTAAACAGGATGGAGTTATACCTGCATAAGGGATGAAAATATATTAGTGGATAGTAAATAGTAAATTCGGACACGAAAAGAGGGGGGTGGGACATAAAAAGAAAAATGCACCTTACAAGTATCCACAAACAAGATTTTCATGCTATATTTTATCATATTATATATTTGATATCTAAGACAGTGAAAGTATACTTTTGTCATGATTTCAATTTTATCTACCATTGAAATTAATATAATAATCCTTCACTGATAGTTATTATTATAAAAGTGTTTCTCGGAAAAATGGTACGTGCGTGAGTAATTTGAATAGTATATTTAGAATTAGGAATATTAAATCTGTACACTTTACATATTTAGTTTGCAGGGAGGAAATTGTTTTATTTTTCAGTCGATCAGTGATATTCGGAACACTTCTGTGGTTTCAAACTAAAAATTGTCTATTACAGTTAAGTCCACAGCTTTTAATGAGCACGTAGACAGAGCCTTCAGAGTTTAAACATATATGCATTTCTTACTTTATAATTTCCATTCAAGTCATATTTTTTCCTGTTATTGTTTAACTATTTTAAGTAACTATTTTTAAAAAAATTCTACTCCTTTCAGACTTTTAAAATAAAATTAGCATTTTCCGAAAAAAAAAAAAATGTATACAAAATTTATACAAAACCTATGATATATATAATTATTCGTATTTCAAATTTGTGTTTTAGAGATATGACTTTAAAAAAATGTTATTTTACAAATTGTTTTATTGTACAGAAAATTAATATGAAAAGAATGACAGATTGACAAAGAATATTTTTTTTATCCTCTATACTCCTTTTTCATTTGTTGAAAAGATATTTTGTATTTATTACATGTAAAACAAACTTTACTTATAAAAAAAAGAAAAAAAGGGAGGTGTTTCATTCAAATAGAAAATTTTAATTACAGACACTCTCATAAAATTATTGCGCATTTAAGTTCCAAATCTGTTGTATACAAATAATAATAATAATAATAATAATACGGTAGAAACGTCTGCTTGCTAAAAATCGTCTGCGCTCGATTTGACCGCAGAATAAATAAGGATCAGAAAACTTTTGGCGCGGGAAGTTAGTTCAACGCTTTTTTTAAGATAAGCGAAAGACGACTTTCAGTTTAGGATAAAACACAGATATTATTAAAGTATTTATGGAGCAAAAAGGTATGTATTATTTAATTTAAATCTTTTATTTCTGTTTTGTAGATTATTATAATGAGTTAAATAGTTTTATGTTATATAGAAGGAGACTGATCTGGCATTGTTTTCAGAAGCGATATTTTCCGATTCGATACTGTAAAATATCTTAATCTGCCATCGCTAGAAGAAAAAAACTGACGCAGAGACTGATTCGTGCCTACATTCATAGTGGAATGAATGTAAACATTAATTTACAGTTACTTGAGATAAAAAAATGTGTTGTGACAGTGATTTAAAATTTTTTTCGGCTTCTTACTGTTTTAAGATTACTAACACAGTGTTTATTTATCGTCATTATTATTTTGGAGTTAAATATGATATTCAATTATTATGATATTACGAAACTGTTTCAATTTAAAAATTAACATTGTACTGGGAAAATGTCTTTTTGCATATTATAATGGTGAAACTTTTGAAAGATTTATTTTCATTGCTAATAATATTTTAAATTAGTATTTAAAATCCTAAATCTTCATACCAATGTATTCAGATTTAACATTTGCCAAAATTATAAAATAATAGGATTTCCTTATAACATATGGAGAGATTTATGAGAAATTGTTAAAGCTAATAATACATTTAATTCATATATTGTAGTTTGCTATTGTTTAATAGTACAATTATAAATACTAATAATTTAGTGTTTTTTTTATTTGGTATATTTATTTTTTTTAATTGTATGTAAGCACTTTTTTGCTGTTTGTGATTTTAATCAAATATTTAATTGTAGACATTCAGAATCAGTTATTAAATTTTCTTCTATTGTAAACTCATTTCCTACATTTTCGATGCACGTAATTATTGGCATTAAAAAATAAAATATGATATTTAAGCATTGAAATAAAGTGTTTTTCATGCCTGATAACAAGTTTATAGATTAAACTGCTTTAGCATATTTTTTTTTAAAGTTGATATTTACTTACATAATATAGGACTGAATATTTTTTTAAAGAGATTAATAACTACTTTTTAGATTAAAATGATTTTCAAACAACAAATACAGTTCATATGCAATCATTTATTTTACTTTTGTATTTCCTTTTCAACACTTTTCAACAAAGTTGAAAAGTGTTTATGACTTCGGTTTGTCTGGCCGTCTGTCCGCGCTTTAACTCGTGTAAATATACTCGGATTGCCCCGAAATTTTTTGATGTCATCGACTTTACGATAGCACAGTCCCTATTTGTAATGAAGTTTGTAGCATGATTAATTCATTTACAGGGACTGCAAAAGTATTCCGTTACATTACGGCCTATGAGAAAAAATCGTTTCAAATTATTTTTAATGATTTTACAGGCTTTCAAACAGAAGAAAATTGATATGCACTTATGAAGCGCACTAAAATATGCATTCTGTAGAATATGCGATGCAAAGAATGTTTATTGTTTATTTACGGGACTAAAAAAGGAATTCCAATACATAATGATATAGGGGTGGAGAGAATTGTTTGCGGCGTACTTTAATTATGTTAATCTATTTCATATATAATGAAATTAATATACGTCGCTGAGGTTTTCTATAACTTATTTCATCTATAATGTGAAATGCATAGCATTTACAGGAACACACAAAAGATTTCAGATACTATATTGTACCCGAAGTACTGATCATTAGTGATGATTGTTGGAAATGTATTTTTAATTATGATATGCGCTTTTATGATTCACTATATTTATGCATAGTATATGGTGTATATAAATTCTATAATGCATATACAGGGATACACAAAAGTACTCGTAGGGGTTACTGGGTATGGGCGCAAATTGCTTAAAGGTGGTTTTTAAATGAATTATGCATTTTTACGCTGAACTGCATTTACTTTACTAAGAAATGTTTGTGGAATATAGATAAAATGATATACGGGGTCAGCAAAGAATTGGATACATTACCGTCAATAAATTATAATTTCTGGAAATGTGGCACTGTATGCAAGGCGAATGTTTCCCTCTAGAAAAATTTCCAAGTATTGATATAGTTTCAATGCGTTTGTCGCCTCACCAACATGTAATAGTGAGAAATTTTCAAGACTGGGTATCGTTCCATGTGGTTTAGTCGGTATAATGTCAGTGCGTTATACTGATGACCCTGGTTCGAGCCCTGGCATGGAATCTTTTTCACTATGTGCCTTTTACAACTGACTAATTCTGCAACCCTTTTTAAATATTTCCAGAAAACATAAATAATTCTTTACACAACAATGAATATGTAATTAAAGAAAAACAATTCATATAAGCTTTATACAGTTCTAGTGCAGTGTAAATAATCTTTAAATATATAAGAAAATATGCTGTTACATTTGCGGGATATTAATCTCAAGAACCTGCTTCTATAGCACATCTTCAGTTTCCAAAAGTTACATAAATATTTCTTTTCAAATAACAATGAAATAATAGTGGAAGAGAAAGTGCTTCATATATGTATTATGCAACTCTAGTGCAGTGTAAATAAACAAGAAATAGGAAGAGAAAAAGAAATTTTAAAATTGCTGTTTATGCTCCTTATTTAACAAAGTTAAGTAAATAACGCATATACAAACGAGATAAGAGATAGTTGGAGATAAATGTTAAACATAAAAATTGATATACACATTACTATCAAATATCTATTCACTCATAATGAATTTCTGAATGCATTGGAAACAGAACTTACTGGTAAGTAATTCTTCAGAAATACCTTAATCAATTTTCCTGTTTTTATTGTATTTGAACGACGAAGATTGTTTGGGTTTCGTTCGTCTCACAAACCCTTATAGTTTCGCTTCTCTGTCTTTCCATCGATCCTTCACAGCCTCGGAAACTATTTAAGTTACAGACTTTTTTTTTTTTTTCCATAGAGCTGAATACCTCCTGTCCTTCACAAAATCATTAAATTTTGAAAAATCCTTATATTATTTTAATTAAACGAATTCGTTCTTTTTGGATTTCAAAACATAATCTTAAATCCAGCAAATATCCCCGAGCACCGATGGCGTCGTGGTAACGAAAATGTTTCTCACGCAGTAGATTGTGGATTCGAAGCTCTCAGCGGAACTTCAAAATTTTGATTTTTATTCAAACTTAAATTTGTACTTTTTTGCGGAATTTATTTTTAAAAGTAAATTTGCGAAGTATCATGTGTTTCCCACCCCCACCCCAGCTCCCAAAAGAAAAAGAAAAAGAAAAAAAAACATTTTAAAAGCGGAATTACATTGAAAATTTTTTTCACTTAAATTTGTAATTATTTTAGCAGAATTTCTTCTTAAAAATAAATTTTTGAAGCATTGTGTGTGCCCCCCTCTCAAAAAAAAAAAAAAAAAGAAGCAAAAACACTCAGTAAAAAGAATTAAACTTTTAAAAACAGTCAGAGGAATAAATATTGAATTCCCATGATTTTTGTGTTTGGTGTTGTCATCTACTGGCAATTCTTTTTGAAATAATACACTTTTCAAGGACAGTTTTTTTTTTCACGTTATCTATATTCATTATTGAGGAATTAAAAGGTATTTTACTTTTAATATATGTTAATATACTTTTTGGCGTCATCTAGTGAGTTTTTGAAAAGTGAAAGAATTAATATGGATTTTTACTGAATTATTTCTGCGTTTTAAATAAGTTTGAAACATTTTTTTGCTTTTAAAAATATTATTTTTTCTTTATACCTCCGCTAAATTTTAGAAATTGATGAATTTAAAAATATTCGGAATTTCTAATTTTATTTAAATAATTTTACTTGGATATTTCCAATTTGATTAAAATATATATTTTTAATTATTTAAAAATTAAATATAAGGGTTCCACCATTTATGTAAGATTTTAATATTTATAAATTAACAATTATGACTTATTAATTTAATGATAAAGTGTTTTAAAAGACATATTAAGCGAAACCCTCTGCGCGATTTGCGATCACACTTACCCATATGTTTTTTTTTTTTGTTGTTGTTTTTTTTAATCTGTAATTGTATTGATAAGTAAGAAAAACTTGAAAGAAAAGAGCTATTAATAACAAACGAATAAATTTTGTACAATTTTTCTTTCTACATTTCCTATTAAAAAAAAATACAAAACTGCCCTAGGAGTCTATTTAGGAAATTCATAGTTTCCTTTCTAGTAACCACTCATCCTCAAAATTGAAGTTAAAGTATTTTTTCTTTTATTAAAAGAAAAAAAAAATCTGTTTTATAAAAACGTCTGGAAAATGCGAAAGTTTTTGCAGTTTTTATAAATTTATTTTATTTCTTATTATGTTCTCATTGCTTGTTTTTCTTTCTTTCTGTTTTTTTTCCTACGAACAAGGTGGAGAGCTTCTTGCGGAAAACTTTTTAAAAAGGATTACGGTTCTTTAACTAGTGTCACGATTTTAAGGACCCAGTGAGTCGGTTAATTTTATTTTTTGTGTTTCACACAGTCCGCATGAATATTTAATTATTTTCGATTTATAATTTCTTCAGGTGCAGAAGCATATAAATTAAATTAATTTACATACTTCGGAGTTTGTTAAACATGATCATCCATCCTGAAAAATAAAAGAATTAACTCTTTTATCACATTATTATAAACGACAAAACAAGGGAATAAATTTTTGAAACTAAAATTTGGAAATTAGCAGGTTTTTAACTATTACTAAAACTTCCCGAGAAGCTGAGAAAGGAAATATTTAGCTCAAAAAAAGAAAAAAAGCTAAATATTTAATACTATATTTTTATTATTGATATTTGTAGAATAAAATATTTTGATAGCTTCAGATGGAATACGGTCATCCAAACGATGAAGTCAACATATTTTACATTTTTCGAAAACATTTCTGTTTCCGATATTGCTCCAACGTAAGTGTAAATGTAAGTATTTGTACAATTCATGCCAATATCGCACAAAAGTAGTAATATTGCTCGTAGATACTCTTGATCGATTGAGAATAGTCTATGAAAGAAAAAAAAAACGCTAAAACACGACTCACTAAAATTGGCTTTGAAAACGTTTCTGCTACTTTTATAAAAAAATATACATTAGTATCAAGAGCAAAGATATATAAACAAATATACTCCTTGTTAATTACGAAAGATTGCTTATCAAAAAGGGAATGAGTGACATTTATCGAAAATAATTAATATCGTATTATAAAATAAACTTACTTAAAATTAGTTATCAAAATGCATAAGGCGTTTACGTTTTTTTCCTGAAAAGTAAGGGCTTTATATTGCATGTTTCATAGCATAGATTGATCGATTGAGAACAGAATATGAAAAAATTATTTCTTTACAATAAAATGTGATTCACTAAAACTGGCTTTGAAAACGTTTCTGTTGCTTTAATTAAAAAAATATACATAATTCTCACAAGAAAATAAATATAAACAAATTTATTTCTTGTTAATTACAAAATATTGCTTATCAAAAAGAGAATGCGTGACATTTATCGCAAATAATTATCTTCGCATTATAAAATAAAACTTTATTAATATGTGTTAGCAAAGTGTTTTAAAAAACGTTTCCGTTTTTCTCTGAAAAGTAAGGACTTTATAGTACATGTTTCATAGCATAGATTGATCGGTTGAGAACAGAATATATATATATATATAAATTTCTTTATGATTAAACGTGATTCACTAAAACTGGCTTTGAAAACGTTTCTGTTACTTTAATTAAAAAATGTACACAAGTTTCAGAAACAAAACAATATAAACAAATATACTCCTTGTTAATTAAATATTTGCTAATCAAAAGGGAATGCGTGACTTTTACAGAACATAAATATTTTCGTCTTATAAAATAAATCTTAATTAAGACGAGTTAGCAAAACATACTAGAAAACATTTCACTCTGAAAAGAAAGGAATTTATATTGCACGTTTCATAGGATAGATGGGATAAAACGTGATTCAATAAAAATGGCTTTGAAAAAGTTTTTATTACTTATATATGTATATATATATATGTATATATCTATATATGTATATATATATATGTATATATATATATATATATATGTATATATATATATATGTATATATAGTCCATAGCTATAACAAACAAAAAAATATAAACAAATATATTTCTTGTTAATTACAAAAATAAAGAAATGAGTGACATTTAGCGAGAATAGTTATTTTCGAATTAGGAAATAAAATTTAATTAAGATGAGTTAGCAAATAGTAATTAAATTTTTTTACATTTTTCTCGGAAAATTAAGGAATTTATATTGCATGTCTCATGGCATGGATTGATCGATTGAAAAAATAATATCTTTGGCACAAAAAGTGATTCAATGAAAATGGCTTTAAAAACGTCTTTGCTACTTTAATTAATAAAAAAATCGCAATTTAAACAAATAAATTCTTTGTTAATAACAAAAAATTGCTAATCAAAAATGGAATGAGTGCCATTTACCGAAATTAGTTATTTCCGCATTATGAAAGATAACTTAATTAAAATGAGTTGCCAAAGAGTAATTAAAAACGTTTACGCTTTTCTCTGAAAAATAAGGAATATATATTGTGTGTTTCATAGGATTGATTGCTCGATTTAAAAAAACTCTCTTTGAGATACAATGTGATTCAATGAAAATAGCGCTAAAACGTTTCTGCTACTTAAATTAATATAATTATGAGTATCACAAGCAGAAAAATATAAACAAAATATTACTTGTTAATTGTGAAAAATGCTAATCAAGAAGTGAATGCGTCACATCTACAGAAAAAAGTTATTTTGCATTATAAAATAAAAAGAATTAATCTGAGTTAACAGATCGAAATTAAAAATTTGTTTTTCGCTGAAAATTAAAACATCTTTAATGATAGATTGGAATTTATATTAATAGCTTGATAGACTAAGAAAGAAAAATCCTTTCTTTCAGATAAAATGTGATTCAATGAAAACGGATTCGAAAACATTTTAACTGCTTTAATTAAACTAAAAATTTCCCTGGGGTAGAAATATGCACAATTAAATTTCTTTGATAACGCTTTCACGGAAATTTGACACATAGTTGTCGTCGT
Organism: Maratus speciosus; assembly: GCA_963932465.1. NCBI lineage: Eukaryota > Metazoa > Arthropoda > Arachnida > Araneae > Salticidae > Maratus > Maratus speciosus. The sequence goes on along the minus strand of OZ010789.1, from coordinate 531,446,290 downwards.
CCGACGTAGAAAAAAGAAAGTCATCTAAATTCAGTGGCAGTTGGTGGAAAAAATAATGAGGGCAATGCTAACTACACTATAGTTTTCAAAATATGAAGTGGATTGTTTGCTGATTTCGAAAAGCAGAAGATGTAAAGGGAAAAAGAAAACCACAACTGAAAATCAGCAGATTCGCGAAAGACTGCTGCGAATGAATTAAAACAAAACATATCATGAGTCAGTGCCACTTTAGAAGTAGCACATTTATTCGCTCATGGAGAATAAGCCAACCATATTAGAAGAACGCACAGAACGCATGATCGTACGATTGTATACAAGATTAGGGGCTCTATAATTTTCCTGACAAAGTTGGAATATAGGACAATTTCTCCGCAGGCGAAAAAAATTGAAATTGGAATTATTGTACATTTAAAAGTCTTTTCATCTTTTTGTTATAAAAATTAAAGTTTTCGTTACCGCATACACGCTAGCAGAAATAATGGAAATATTTTTATATGAATTAGTTTTCATTATTTTGAATGAATATTATTATTATTTTTCTTTTCCTATGATGCTTTGGAGTGTTCTCGACTTAACTATTGTGGTTTTATTTATGAAATGATTTATATCATGAAATAAGTTTTAGAAGACAGTTACTCTAAAAAAGTGACTAGTGGACTCAATTTTGCTATCTATATTACAAAACGACAAAATATGAATCATATATATATAAAGCATTCTCCATCGAGCGTATAACAGCAACAATTTTATTGATAAATGGATGGTGCATTAGTGATAAGTTAAAGATTATGAAAATAAAAATTCATAGGTTTTGTTTCTTTATTGCAGTACGTACCACTAAAGTGCTTCTGAATCAATTTTTCACTAAACTGCTAAATAATCAGGAGGAGGTGTGTTAAGGGGCTCAACGTCAATTTTGTAAGATATTTTCATTTTTATTTAATTCACACAATATTTAATATCCTGAATACGAAAATTTAATGTTATATGTATAATTCTAGGAATATAAGATTTCCCAAAAAATTAGAAAACCTAGCCACATTAAACGCGATCCCATACAATTATGCTTTTCAACTATTCACTTTTGGAAATTTTAACAAAAAAATATACATTTGCATCCGTTGTTTGGAAATGAATATATTTGTGCTATTTTAATATTCTAGTACCTCTGTGAGTGCGCTTTAAATTATTTTATTCCAGTAAGCGTTTTCTTGTATTATTACGAAATTTTATCTTAATAAAATAAAAATTTCCAGTAAACCAGAAAATTTCGCCATATGTCGACAAACTTGGACAAAATACCATGTAGCAAAATACTCATGCGGACGTAACCTACCCTTACGAGACAGTTATCTAATTTAGAAATTCAACGTTGTTATAGTTTTTGTTTGGAAAAATCAGCTTTTGTGGTTATTATAGAATACTATGTTGGAGAAGAGTTACATAAATAAAGCAAGATCTATTTCGGTTCAAGAAGCATTCCAAAATCCCCACCCCCCTCCCAAAAAGAGTTTTCTTGAAAATAAAATGTAAATTTACTTTAAATAACATCCCGTGGTAACCGGCTTGGTGAATCTTTTAATGTACTCTTTGCACTGTATAATGATTGTTTTCTCTAATCAACTTAATAACTGTGTCCTCTAAGAAATCTGGAAAAATCATTAACATAAGAAATGATAATTAAAATAATAAAACTTTGTAAAAAATCACCATAAAATAAAAACAAAACACAGGACGCGTTTCGAGCTAAAAACATAACAGCTCGTCATCAGCTACAGCATACATGTGTCCGCAAGCGAACAAGTTCAAAAATGAACTGAAGGTAAAGAATGTTGCAAAGAATGCGACAGATGGCGCTACCTGAAAGAGGCAGATGCAAAAGTGAAAGGTGTTGCCAAAAAGATAAAAGAGAAATTGATAGGGAAGAAATGGAAATAAAAGAAATAAACAAAATAAAAATAAAAATAAAAGAAGTAAATTAAAAATATAAATAATAACAATAAATAAAGTAAAATAAAAGAATAAAACAAGAAAAAAACAAAAGATCCATTCTATTTTTTTTATTTGATTTTTTACAAAGTTTTATTATTTTAATTGCTTCATATCGCCAGTTTTCGGTGCTGTTTCGCTATAAGAAATGATAGTTTTTCATCATGTAAGCATTTCATACTTTTTTATTTATGGTTATATACTTTAGTTTTCTAGTAGCGAGCTTACAAAATCTACTATATCTATTCACTTCGTCATAATACTCCAAAATGTCACTTGCAATTCCTTTGCAACACATGCACTTATGTATAGGCATTTAAATTATTGCACAATCTTCCATAATAAGGTCTACTGCCAAATGCCGTATTTTAGCAAGTCTCATGTTGCACAAAAAATGTGGACGTTATGATAGATCTTTTTAATATTATTTAAATTCATTTTAAACTTTATTGTTTCTATCATCGTTCATGTTGAAGCTAACCATGTCCGTTGATTCAGTTACGGAAGATTAGTTATTTTGAATTTTATTGAAATGGTTTTCCAAATCTTTCCCAATCGGGAAAGTCCGAATAAATAATTATTTTAATGCAAAGTCTTTTTCCCGCATGCTATGATACAGAGTTGATAGGCAAATGTTAAAGTGAAGTAACAAAGAATATTTACTTGTGGTGATTAAAACATAAAATTGAAAAGTTAAAATGATTTACAATTTTTGAATATAAAAAAATAGAAGGATAATTTAAAATATCTGACTTATATATTAAAACATTTTAAGTTAATCGGAATAATTTAAGAACCCCGTTCGGAAATTTTAGCATCCTTATTGAGCAATTAAAAGAAAGTCGAATTAATGAATTATTTTAATAAATTTTCTTTTTCTGGCATGTTACGAACCCAGTTGCTAGGCAACTTGTAGATTAAAAGCAAAAAAATAATTACTTATTGATAACATAAATTTAAAACTGAATAGTTTAAATGCTTTATATTTTTTGAACAGGCTCATAAAATACCACCAAAAAATACATAGAAAATTTAAAATGTCTGACATATGTATTGAGAAAATTTTAAACTAATCGGAGATCTAAAAGATCCACATTGGGAAATTTTAGAATAATAATTCAACACCTAAATGTATTATCCAAAGACGCCATTTTTTTTTTCAATGAATGGGAGATTTTTTAAATTGTCTGAATTCTCATTGAAAAGCATTACGACATAAAAGAAAATGTTCTATATTTTTCGAACGAATTGACCAAATTTAACCAACTATTATACAGCTAATTCCGAGTATCTCACGAATATACCTGCCTAGTTACAGACTAATAGGATGTATTTTGCATCCCACAGACACGGCAAACGTTTCCGGTCTCTACAATAACTCTAACTGACGTTTCGACAATGAATAGCTTGTGTTAATGTACAAAAAAATTATATTTGTTCATGCATGTATATTCGACAATTAGTTCATGCATGTAAACGATTCATTCTATTAAAAGTATTTAGTTTACTTCATGTTCAGTGAGTATTTATTACTCAGCATTTCATCTAAACAGCCTATGGTGTAATATGTACTATGTAATTTTTTTTTAACTTTACAATGTTTGTAAATACCGGAGGATTCAACCCGGGTAAGGAAGATAGATAAAAAGCATTTTTTATTGAAAACTGTAATAGATTTTTTACATTTAATATATATATATATATAGATTGCCCAGTAACAGCAGAAGAAAGTATTCTTATATGCAAAATATCACTTATGTATTAAAATAATGATTTGAAATATTTTAAAAGCAGTACTTTAGAATTGGCAATGTGGCAGAGGTTAACAACCGATGATTTTACTACTTGCAACAGCAATTTTTATTATAATTATTTCAGGGTTTAAGAACGTAGTTACTATTACATATCTAATGAATTAGTGTTTCTTATAAAATTTTATTTATTTATTTATGAAGTGATAATTTTGTTATGGAATATTAGATGGAAATAAACGCTGAACTATTTATATTGTTTTAAGGACAAACAGATTAATCTTTCGTAATCGGCCTGCACGCGACAGAGATAGATGAGAAAAAATAATTTAAAAATATTGCGAAATTATTTTAAAAAGCATAATAAATCAGTAAGTAAAGACGTATTTAAAAAAAAATACATTTGAAAATAAAAATTTTGCTCTATTCGACGATGTAAAATTTTAAATTATGTAACGTTTAAAAGTATTTAAAATTTCGAAGTCAGGTAAATGGATTGCATAGATCGTTGCCATCGTCGATATGATGTCAGCGTTATTCACAGTGGTGCTTGTGCTTTAAAATATAGATTATTTGTGAATTTTCGGTACGTACAGATGGAACGAGATGACATCCAAGTCATCCAGGTGTTCGTTAAGTTTAGCTGTAGCTATCATGAGAGAAAACTGCAGCTTAAAAGTGCGCATTTATCTTCATTTCCAAATTGACTACATTACAAGATAAATACAAAAACTTGTACAGGTACCGGATAAAGTGAATACACATTTTAAAATCAAAATGTAGAAATACATATAAACACAAATAGTAGTAATCTTATAAATTTATTAGGACGCTATATTGCAGTAGTTTTTAAGAAATGGTTGCTTCTGCCAAAATTGTTTTAAAATTGATAAAAATTAATTAAAGATAGTTGTCTGTAACAACAAATTCTCAAACAACCATTTTGTTTATGAATTTCCTGTAAAGTTGCATTTTAGACAACTGACTTCAATAATTTAAACCAAAAAGAAACCCCTTCCAACTTCTGAAAAAAAAAACTTATTAAAAAGTTTTACATAAAAATGACAACTAATCAAAACCTGAAGCGTGACATTTAGAGAAAATAGTTATTTTACCATAATAAAATAAAAATTAGTAAATATATGTCAGCGACAGATAGTTAAAGATTAGTTTTTAAGCCAAGTAATGAATTAAGTAATACATTGATAAACTAAAAATAAATATTAACAAGAAAAATTAAATTTAAGAAATCAAAAAACCCGACTGCGTAAAAAGTGAACTAATTAATTATTTCTCATCTGTGTTAAACTATTCTACTATATGGTAATATACTAAACTATATTACTTATCTATTTTTTATTTACTTGCATTGATGACTTTTAAATTGTGTTTAATTGTTAGTTCCTATCTATAAACGCTGTTTTGATGAGGCCTATAGATGTCTATGAAGTTTAGAGTTGCAGTAAAGCTAGAGATCCTACCTACACAACTCCCATCTTGTGTAATATTTAAACAGAGCTTCTGGCTGTAAAATAGTCAATGAAACATCGTCTTCATTTTGGAAGACCTGTCCAATGATATGCCTCTCAGTATGGTGTGTAAAAATTTTTTTTTCGTCTCTACCACCATTCTGTATTTTACGGCCGTCATTTTGAATTTATAAAAACAAAATCTAGCCTATAACCATCGGACAGTTAAGATGAATGGATAGAGACCTCATTCATCAAAATCCATAAAGCCGTTGGGACGTTTCGAGGGTATAAAGAAATACATACCCAGATGCGCGTGAAACACATAACCCTTCTTGGCAGTAGGGTAAAAAGAAAAGTTCAATTAGGATACATGATTAATTAAATTTGGTTTTGAAAATGTTTTCCAAATGGAATTAAAAATATAGTATTACATGTAGTAGTCAATCATATAGAAGTAACTCCTTATCAAACGCAAAAATCTGTCAGTTAAAGGAAATACTAATTTTCTCATTATAAAATAAAAATTAATAAGGAAACGTTAGCAAAAAGTAATTAAAAACAAAGCTCTTTTAAGTCAAGTAATGAATTAATAACGCTAGCTTCATACTATATTTTGATCGATTTAAAAGAAAACTGGAAAAAAATTCCTTTGGGATAAAAAATAAACAGGAATAATTTCAATTAACTTTTTTTCTCATTTTAAGTAAAGAAAAAAATAATTCCCAAACACTTTACTTATTTATCTGTTCTTTTGATATGAGAAATTTCTTCATCGAGAAATAATTTTTGAAAAGTTCAATAAAATATATATTTAACTTATGGAAATTTTTAATTTTGATTGAAATTATTTAAATGGAATTTCATTCTTTCCGTTTTTTAAAATCGGGTTGAGAAAGAAGCACAATTGAACAATTTCTATTAGTAAAAAAATTATTTTTTTAATTTTCATAAATTAAACCCAGCAGAAAAATTAGAAACTGATTGTAAAAGACTTTTCTTAAGATAAAATCTCTTTAATAAGAACGTAATTTTAATTATTATGTAAGAAAATAAATTTTACAAAATAACAGCAACAGTTTTTTTTTATTGTAAGCACAAGGCATTCTAATCCGAGATACCCGAATTAAAAGATGTTACATATAGACCATATGTACAGAGCGTAGTTAATCATTTTTAATTGAAAATTCTAATAGATATTTTACATTCAGTATATTTTCTTATCTAGTTCACCAACGATACAGAATATAATTTAATAATAATAATAATAGTTTAACAATAATAAAAATAATTTAATAATAATAAAATAATTTAATAATAATACTAATAACAATTGCATTAGCCGCATAGTGGTTGTCAATCACGAAACATTTAAAAATTTATGGCGACGTTTCTGAATATTTCATTGCATGTTTGTTAAAATTCGCGTTATTATTATTTTTATGCGTTTATTTGTGAAATTTAATTTTATTTGACAATTCAATTATGGAATATTACATGGAAACAGCAACAAAAAATAATCTTTTTTTTTTTTTTTTTTTTTAGTGCAGACAGATTAATTTTTCGTATTTGGGTACACACACATCATTAAAAGTATTCTTGCTTGAAAATATTTAAATAAAAAACCCATAAAATGAGATACAGTTTTTAAACAAATTGCATTTCGAAGAAAAGTTTCCTCTGTTTAACGGTTTAACAGTTAAAACTTTATTATGCTTAAAGGTTAAAAGCATTGCAGTAAGAGCGAAATTTATTGGTCTCGTTGCCACCGTCAACATGACGTCAGCGTTACTCATGGACATGTTTGAGTTTTACATTATACATTTGATGCCAAACTGTTGTGTTCAGACATTGTAAATCATTAATCGACACTGTAAATCATTAATCCCAACATATAGCAAAGGAGGTTATACATCTTGTTGTATATCAACGCATAACGTTTGAATGCATTCTCCGATTTTCCTTTTATTTCTTTTTTGAACACTTTTAAACACAGTTCAAAAGTGTTTATGAATTAGGTTTGTCTGTCCGCCAGTCTATCTGCCTCTGTGTCCATCTTTCTTTCCATGTTTTCGCGTAAAATTTTGCCATATAATTGATATATGTTTTAGGGATTTACTGTGGCACGCTCGGTAATAAAAATAATCCCTTAGCATTTATAATTCGTTAATAAGATCCAAAAGAACTCTGTACATTATGGTGTACGAGGCAAAATCGTTTGCAATGTATTCTAATGGTGTTACATCACTTCAAACATATTGAAATTGACATAGGTGCACAACAAGATGCTTACTGTAGAATATTATGCTTATAGCGTTTATCGTTCATTTACAGGGACACACTAAATAATTATTTCGATTACAATAATGACTTTGAGCGATAATTACTGGAAGTACGTTTTAACTTTTGATATGCGTTTTTAAACTTAAAACTTAACTGTTTTTTGCATATTACTTGATATGTATAAATTGTTTACATCATTTACAAGGCTCAGTTTCATCAGGAACTAAACATGATATATTTATTTGATTGTCTGTTGTTTTCTGTTTCTTCTTTAGGTGCGTTCATATTTATATAAATACGCAGCACCTATAGTCTTCGCCTGGTCCATCCGTCAGTCAGTCTGTCTGTCAGTCCACATATAACAGCGCAAAAGCTATCGAACCGAATGCTTTGAAATTTAATGTACATAATCGTTGCAGAATTTTGTCGAGTCATTTCAAATTTCATGAAAATCGAATCAAAACTTAAAAAGATATTAATAAAAGTTTTCTTCATTCTATTAAATTCTATGATACGTAATTAATTCAATGATATCCCAATGATAGGCAATGATTCTATGTTGCCAGAGTGATTATGTCCTATTTAAGATGGAGTCCTGTTATTTCCGTATTACTCAATTTAATATTTATAATCATAATAAATTTTGTATTTATGCATTTTTGCATAAGAGTACAACATCTATTTCACCAGGTTCTGAATACTTATAAAACTTGTTACAGCACGAATTTACAACGTTTGACGTGGAATTTCCGACTTGTTTACTTTATAGGCTTTAACTATTTATAAAGGACCAATCGTCGCGATTTATATTTCCTTGAATCTACATAAAAAGAAAGTATTGGATTAGAGGAAATTTACCACTTTCGTTTTTGATGTATTTACACGGTTTGGCGCGTTCTGAACATGATTTTACTATTTTTGGAAAATATCTGTCTCTCAGTCTGTATGTGACACAAATTTTCTGGCCGCTCTATCTGAAGAACGAATGCACGGAATTTCATAAAACTTTATATTCTGTTAGACCTTGACATGAATGTATTTACACGGTTTGGCGTGTTCTGAACATGATTTTACTATTTTTGGAAAATATCTGTCTCTCAGTCTGTATGTGACATAAATTTTCTGGCCGCTCTATCTGAAGAACGAATGCACGGAATTTCATAAAACATTATATTCTGTTAGACCTTGACATGGATGTATTTACACGGTTTGGCGTGTTCTGAACATGATTTTACTATTTTTGGAAAATATCTGTCTCTCAGTCTGTATGTGGCACAAATTTTCTGGCCGCTCTATCTGAAGAACGAATGCACGGAATTTCATAAAACTTTATATTCTGTTAGACCTTGACATGAATGTATTTACACGGTTTGGCGTGTTCTGAACATGATTTTACTATTTTTGGAAAATATCTGTCTCTCAGTCTGTGTGTGACACAAATTTTCTGGCCGCTCTATCTGAAGAACGAATGCACGGAATTTCATAAAACTTTATATTCTGTTAGACTTTGACATGAAGTTTCGCTAATTACGCCTAATTGTACGTCGCTTAAGAGTTGGCACTTGTATGCTGTATCTTTCTATGCTTATCTGTTGGATAAGTTTAAGCGTTTACACTTAAGTAGACATAGATATTATGCAAAATATGAATACAAACAAGAATACATATGGAAATTTACAATGTTACACTAATAGTATGCATAATGATTGGTAATGAGAAAGAAAACAGTTACAAAAATATTTTCTTCAAATTTAAATTTTTTTCAAAAATTTACAGATTTGCCTATTTTGACTTTTTAACAATTTACCGATAGATGTTTTATGCAAGAGGAAGCATTTGCCTTTTAATATTTCTGACACTTGCAGGTGCAATATAAAATATTCTTAAATTCTCAAATTGTTATAATATTCTTATATTCTAACAATTTTTAGATACAAACAATTTATTTCTTTTTAGTTAAAAGATTTTCACGTGAAATATTAAATTGAACTAGTTTTTATTTCTTTCAAAAATTAAAAAGGTAAAAAGGTGGAAATAAAAATGATATTTTCAGAATAAGTTTTTGCTTTGGTCAAGTTTATGTTTTAGTAAAAAGTTTCAATTTAATAGCTATTTTTACGCAGGTAGCGAACTTAGTGAGGAATTACATAACTTAAATTTTAAAATGTATTTTTTTCCGAGATGAGAACTATTTATACCCCAAGTTAAACTTAGGTAATAATTTTCTGATGTGTTTACATCACCCCTTGGGAGAAAATAAGGTAAAAAAATTTAAGTAAAACTTTTATTCTTTATTTTTTACTGTATCACAGCTATAATATTGTTAAATATTAGCAGTAAGGATTCAATACAATTCATTTTTGCATTCATAGCGTTCCTGAGTGGGAAATAGGGTATCTAAATTTAAGTGAAGTTAATTTTTTATGTTTTGATTATAGATTTTTTACGTTCAGATTGGAAGTTTTTGTCCAAACTACAGCAACCTGCATTACTACAGTTGTGAAGTATTTTGAATTATACATAGGTAAACTGCATCACACATTGTGATGCAATACCGCATACATAAAAGCCAGATGATGATTCCCTCTATTAATTTTGAAATGAGTTCGTCTGAATGCAGTAGTTATTAAAAAACTTGACATATTAAACAAAAACATAATTTGCAGAACAAAATAATAATACAAAATAATAATACAAAATAATAATACAAAATGATAATACAAAATCTGCAATACAAATATTTTTAATTAAAAATAGAAGAAGTCTAAGATTTATTTCGATTTCATTTGAACGGAATCTAATTTTTTAGGGTGTTTTAAGTATCATATTGTATGAATTTTATTTTTATTTTTTAATCTTCAATTGGCTTAACTAATTTGTTACAAAAATTTAACATTAAATGAAGAAGTAATTGAATGAAATATCTTAATATCTGTCCCTTCTCGGGCTTAAACAATGTACGAAATAAATTTTGTTTGTTTTTTTAATTTGTTCTTTAAATTATGTTTTTCTTTAATCTATTAATTATTAATTGTTTATATAACTAATTTATCAATTGTTAAAAAACTAATTGTGAATTGGTATTAATAAATACGTGTAATAAAAACTCTCTAATTTTTGTGATTTTTTTTATTAAACAATGTAACTCCAATAACAACTGCAAGGGACCGAAATTGTTAGGGTCCGATATGACTAGGGACCGAAATGGCATCAGGACCAAAACGGCGGGACCGAAATGTCCTGCTTTCATAGAAACTAATGTTCTAAAGAAATATTAAAAATAAAATAAAATAAAATTAATTTTTTGTATAACAGTTTCAGTTTGTAATGTGTTTAGTTACATAATATTTTTGTGTTTGTATTATTATTTAACATATTTATTTACATTAATAGATGATTAACTACATGATATTTAAGATTCACACATTTTCTCTTTTAAATGTTGTACAAATATTGTTTAGACATTTTTTAATTTTCTATCGTTCAGACGAAAACAAGAAAGAAAAATCATGCGTTAAGTATAGGTTATGAAACACTTTCCAACACATCCTGGAGGCTTTAACAAAACTTCGTCATTTACGGAAAAAAATTATATACGATAACTAAGTAAATATTTTAGAAAACGTATAACACACTTTGAAAACTGATTTCACCAGTTACCGTCCATAGCCAAATATGTATCCCAATTCTTTTGAAGAACAACCCTGTATTTGATCTGTAGGTTGATATATATGTACTATATAAATGGGAAATTTTGTTTAGCAAGAAAATGCATAACAGGTTAAAATTTCTTTTTCAGCAATTTATAATAATAGACGTAAACATACTTGAATAACCTAGTACCATTGTTACACGCCACTATTTAGCCAAAATTTAATTCAAACTAAAACACTCTTAAAACTACTGAAATTACATTTCCAGAAATTATTATTTATAGATGGTCCTTTACCCAATACTTTGCGTGACCCTGTATATCATTTTATTTATATTCTACAAACATTTCTTAGTAAACTAAATGTAGTTCAGCGTGAAATTGCATAACTCATTTAGAAACCACCTTTAAGTAATTGGACTCATACACAGTAACCATTACGAATTCTTTTGTATAATTTTGTGTTTCCCTGTATATGAATTATAGCATTTATACACACCATATAACATGTATAAATATAGTGAAACATAAAACGCACATCGTAATTGAAAATACATTTCCAGCAATCATCTCTAATGAACAGTACTTCGGATACAATATAGTATCTGAAATATTTTGTGTGTCCCTGTAAATGCTATGCACTTTGTATTATACATGAAATAAGTTGTAGTAAATTTCAGCAACGTATAACAATTTCATTATCTATAATAATAAGGAAAGAAGTTTGTGTGTGAGTGTGTCGACGGTGTTCTAAAGAGACTGCTGAACGTAGAGCTACCAAATTTGGGGAAAAGGTAGGTCTATATATGAAGTTTTGCACCTCGAAGCCCGATTTTCAATCTTTTTAATTGATTTTTTTTAATTTAATTTTTTATGCAATTTTTGGTGTTCTTTTACGTTTCGGGGCGATTTTTCCATATTACTCAAAGGAATACACTTTCATTCTTTTAACTCAATATAGTGAATTTTGTTCTCTTTCAAAAAAGTTTATTCGGAATTCTTACAGCAATTTTTGAATTTATGGCAAATTTTTTATGCGATTTTTCATGTCTTTTCTTATTTTGTGGCTATTTTTTGATATTGGTAAAAGGAATTTTGTTTCAAACATTTAGCCTAATGTACTAAATTTTGTATGCTGCATGGCACAGAAATCGCGATTATTTGTTAATTATTTAATGACAACGCCCAAACGAAACGCATCTCATTGGTTATTGAACAGCATTTAATGCATCTCCATACATCGTAGGAAAGATAGGAGAGACTTATATGAGAAGTCTGTGCTCCATACCCATAAGGGGGGTACCCGTAGAGGGAACCCAGTTCAATTGCCAAATGCCACCAAGTTTGTCGCCAGCTTAGCAATATATCGACAAATTTGGCGTCCAAAATTAGTCGCCAAAAGTGACGCCAACTTGGCGATATCTCTAATAATTCCAAAATTCCCAGAATTGTTTATCCAGAAGCACTTGATGGCTGAAATGTGCAATAATGCCACTGAATAAAATGTTACATACATAAATATATATATATATATATATATATATATATATATTTGAAACTTTTATCCAATTATAGTAAATTTTGATTTTCGTGATTTTTGAACTTTTTGTGAGTTTTAATGCGATTTTTACGTTTTTTCGCGATCTGTTGCATTTTTCTGATATACCATTTTTGACCTAAAGTAAATTCTGCCGTCATTTCAATAAAGTTTATTCGGATTTCGTATAGCAATTTTCGAATTTTTCGGGAATTTTGTTCGTGATTTTTAGTGTATTTTAGCGATTTGCTACCATTTTTCACATTAATAAAAGGAATCAACTTTCAATCCTCAAACACAATATATAATTTTTGTTCAATTTCGAAATTTGTGCAGCGATTTAAAATTTTTTTCACGATATCTTATTGTGATTTTCAGAGCTTTTTCACAATTCGTGCTGTTTCTTGACGTACCCGAGCAACGCCAGGAAAGTTATCTAGTACATGAAATAATTCAACATAATTTAAATACTCCGCAAACAGTTCCCTCCACCTCTATATCATTTTGTAACGGAGTTCTTTTGTATGGCCCTGTAAATGAATAATAACTATTCTTTACACCGCATATTCTGCAGCCTGCATATTTTAGTGCACTTCATTAATGCATATAAACTTTATTATTTTTGAAAGTGTTTAACACTATTAAAATCATATTAAACGATTTTTTCAAATAGGCCGTAATGCAACGAATAACTTTTGACTGTCCCTGTAAATGAACTAAACATGATACAAACTTCATTTGAAATAGGAAATGTGCTATGGTAAACGTGAGTAACATGCATAAATGTCAGAGCAATCAAAGTATATTTACGGGAGTTAGAGCGCGGCCAGACGGACAGACAAACCGAAATCATAAACACTTTTAAACTTTGTTGAAAAAGTGTTAAAAAAGCACTTTTCGTTTCTTTTTTATTAATTCTAAACTAGTAATGTATTTAAAAATTACGTATCCTTTAATACCACCTTTTTCACAAAGTAATTTTAAATTGTTGCCTTTTATTTATAATAAATCTTACGTAGTATTTATACTACAGCTAGAATTTTTTCCCTCAATGGCTCATTTATTACAAGACAATCATCAATAGACTGGGCGTAAATTTAACATCCGGATAGAACCCCTCAAAGGGACAACAATGTTAAGCACTCTTGTCTGTACATCTAATGTCAGTGATTTCGCTAACGTTGTAGCGTTCTAGAAAAATAGAATGGGTAATCCAGAAACATTAATTAATTAAGGGACGCAGCACAATTAAATGAGGTACAATCACAGGCAATTAACACTTAGGAAATAGATGCAACGTCCAAAGATGCATTTTCTACTTTTTCGGAAAATATCAGGTGGATTCGGACTTTGGACGATAGCAGACCAACCTAATCCTTATCTCATTTCGAGATCTGAGTAATTCGGAAAATTTTCTCAATTTCACCGTTAGCCATGGCAGCTTTCAGGCAATCAAATACTACATCTCGTAGGTTTCAAGATAACTAAACTCTTTTGACTTTTAAATGAATATTCTAAATGCGACCTTTTGATGCCTTCTTTTATAGAGTCGGCTCTTAAAGTGTTCTGAAGTGGTTCTCAAGGGATAGTAAGTTTATGAGAGGCTTTAGTGTCACTATAGTATCAAATTCCAAAATTCTATAAAAAATTATGTTTTTATAACGTCATTTCAAAGGTCGTGAGTGGAATAGATGATCACTCGGCATTCTCACTGTAAGAATTTAACGAGGGCTTTGATCGATGGCTGTTTGAATAGGAGGTAGAATTAGGTTTCCTTTAAACGTACCGATAGTCTATTAATTAGTGATTAAGAAACATGAATAATGCTGCGATGGCGCACCGTGTATCATTAGAAAATTTCATAAAGTTGTCAGTCTTCACACAAAACACTATGGAAAATATTGTTACATTAAAAAAAAAATTAAAGCTAGTAATGAAAACTCGCACTTGATTAGATTGGAATACCTTGTATAATTATGACTAGATAAATGGATTGCTATACAGGGTTTTGCTGACCTAGAGGTAAACTCCCAAAGTTTTTTGTCCCACCAGTGGCTGAGAGGTTCTGCTCTCGAAACTGGTAGACGGGAGGTGCTGGGTTCAAACCCAATGGCGCCCGTCGGCCTAATCGTTCGGAGTTTTCGCGGTTTTCGTCGAGCCATGGATTTCCATGCGCAAATACGGGTTAGGTTCCCTTAGAAAGAACCCCACGGAGGGCACTACCCCCTCGGGCCTATATCCCTAGCGTAGATAATCGGCCCTCAAAAATCAATCAACCAATCCAAAGTTTTGTTGATACACTATGACGCAAAAGTTTAGACAATGAAGAAATTCTTACATACTTTGAAAAATATTTATTCAATTTTCAAATCACTGCTTGAAATTAATGTGCTGTACATATAAACAATATTTATAACAAAGAAAAGTGGAATTGTGCATATTGCAATAAATTAAATGGTAACAAAAATAAACTGCTGTCTCAAAAGTTTAGACACAAATTAAATAAAATCGAAATAAACAATTTTTAAAACCTGGTTGCGCATCCATGCTTATGTATTACGTCATATACACGAGATTGCATGGAAGAAACTAAATCTTGCATAGTTTGTGGATCGATATCGTACCATGCATTCTCAATAGATGTCTTAAGTTCCTTTTCAGAAGAGTATTGTCTAGCGTTGCTATAAACTTTGCGACACATGATGCTCCAAAGGTTTTCTATAGGGTTAAGATCTGGGCTACATGCTGGCCAGTCGAGAACTCTTATATTATGGAAATTAAACCAAGATTTTGAATGTTTTGCAGTGTGAATTGAAGCATTGTCTTGCTGAAATTCCCACTGAGGACCCCCTAGAAGCTCAGCAAATGGCAGTAGGTTTTCTTCTAATGCCTGTGTATAATGCTGTGAAGTTTGACGACCACTGGTGAAGGTCAGAGATACTTGTCCATTATAGCAAAAGGCTGCCCAAACCATCACCGAGCCCACTCCTTGTCTGCGACTAAAAAAACGTCGAGGTTCCTTCCGCAAGTCATGCCAATACGATAAACAACCATCTGGACCATCCAGATTCCACTTTTTTTCATCGCTAAATATGACTGACTGCCATTTCTCTTCATATGACATATGCTTTCGAGCCCACATAAGTCTTTGTAACTTATGATATGGTTTCAGAGCTGGTTTCTTCTGCATTTTGCTATAAACGATTGTTCCTTTTTCCAAAATTCGTCTACGAATCGTATCCTTTGATACAGAGAGTCCCGATGAGCTTTGAACTCCACGTACGCTCATTTGTTGAGTACTCGCTAGTCTTTGTATCAGGCAATTCTCTCGTACATTTGTCACACGTGGCCTCCCAGACCGACATTTTGCTTTATATTCGGAACCACTCGATAAAACTCGATAAATAGATTTTTTTGACCTATTAATAATAGCAGAAATTTCAGAAACGCTCTTCCCTTCACCTTTCAACTGCCAAATCCTTGAAACCTCATTCACTTGAATTTCTTTAGCTCTCGGCATGTCGACTATGAAGCGCAATCGTTTGCAGAACTTAAGTACTCCAAATTTGTGACATCATCGATTCTAAATTTGCATATGCCAGCGAATATTCAAAGAAATTTAGAATAGTGTCTAAACTTTTGCGACAAGCACATTTGAATTTTTATGAAAAAAATTAGTATTATAGCAAATAAAACGACTGTCTTTTGTACATAGCATTTTAAATCAGTTTTTGAATATATTTACAGGTTTTTGTAATTCTGACGTCATAATTCTACATTTTAAAGCTGAATGACGTCATTGTCTAAACTTTTGCGTCATAGTGTAATATTAAGGATTAAATTGTTTTCTAAATAGGTCAATCCATGTAAAACACTGCTTTCTAAGCGTAAAACTTCAATAAAGGAATTAATCAAAAAAATATTAATATTGGTGTTAATAGTTCATCTTTCACCTCATTTAAGATTCATATATGTGGTAATATAGTCTTATCATATAGTCTAGGCCATATAGTCTTTGATGCTTTATTTACTTTCTAAATATTTAGGGGAAAGATTAACAATATTCTAAGGGAGGTTACAAATACACAAAGTGTTGTTTTATATTGGCATGCTTATTTGGCGTCGGATAGGAAATTTGAAATAAATACAGGGTGGTCATAAAAAAAATCCCCGATATATGTACCCCTAGAGACCTAACCGCTCAATGAGTCGAAAGAAAATTTCAGAAATAATTATTTGAAGGTATGCGCTCGAGATCGTGATGATTTAAAACAATAGAGCTCTCACGGTTACGGTTACAGTGAAAAGATTTCGAAATTTTCAAATGGCAACACCCTTTTTTTGCGCAAATTCATCAGTGCATTGAAAAACCATAAATGGCGTTGGAACGATACACAAATTACTAAAATTGCCGGTGTAATATCGTGGCACTCTAAAGAGTCACTCTAAAAAAATGATTACATTTTTATTTTCACTATGTGTATACAAAAACGAACTCAAAAACACATTTTAAAACAAATCTTACAACATTACTCAGTTCACAAGTGAAAAAAAAACTGCTACTGAAAACATGTCTTGTAGCCACTACTTCGTTCCTCGCAATGATCTTTTTTGTAAGTGTTTTACGTTGGCAATGTTCATCGTACGTGTATCATTCCAACGCCCTTTTTGGATTTTCAATGCGCTGATAAATTTGCGCCTTAAACAATGGGTGTTGCCATTCGAAAAATTCGAATTTTTTTCACTGTAACCGTAACTGTAAGAGCTCTATTGTTTTAGATCATCACGATCTCGAGCGCTTACCTTCAAATAACTAAATCTGAAATTTCTTTTCGATTGGTTGAGCGGTTAGGCCGCTATGGATTCAGATATCGGGGACTTTTTTTTTTGACCACCCTGTACCTAAAAACAGCTTTATTTACATGACTTAAAAAGTAATTAAAAAATATGATACTAAACATTTAAATCAAGAACAAAGGATACATAAGATTCATGACCATTTCTAGTTCAGTGAGAATACGTCTTAAGCAACAAATGACACTGTGCAAATTTACGGCTCAGAACTGCAAGTAAAAAGGGATACCTTCTTTTTCTAAAGATTATCATTTTTATTAGTTGATGAATTCTACTATACTTTGGAAATTATTGCAAGGAATTTTATTATAACACAGGATAAAATAAAGAGTTTTAATGGTAATTAAAGTGTAATTTTTGAAAAATAGAAATAACTTTCATATTAAAATTTTGTTTTATTTATAGAGGAATTTTCGAGAAAAAAATTCTTTAATGTATAATATATTTATTACATTTACACAATAATTGAAGATGCTAATAAAGAAAATTAGTTGTAACCTGTATCGGGGTATCTTCTGTTCATTAAAAAAAGCAAATGAAAAATTTCACAAATCTTCAATAATCATCATATATGTTTTTAATGTGTTCTATTATATAAAATCTATAAAAAATTAAGCTACTTTTAATTTTCGTGAAAATCGCAACTCGTTAACTATTTTCACCTGTGTTAAAGAATCTGGTTATTAATCTTTAGTTGCCTGGTTTGAATATCGCTTTTGTCATTAGAGTCCTTAAGTAGTTCCTTTAACTTTTTATGCCCGAATTATGAATTCATGAAAATTTCATCTTCAAAAGCATTTTTTGTGATTTTTTGAAACAACATTAGAATAATTACACAATCATTTAATACACTTAGAAGGATTTTGCCAATTAAAATTAATTTTAACTCAAATTTTAATTAATAGGGATTTTGTGCAATATTTATACCTGTACTAAAACCTTTCATTTAAAATATTTCTTTTAGTATTTCGTAGAATTAGGAAATGTACAAATATAATTTTCTTACAATAGAAACATATAAATATTTCCGAACTGAAACTCCTCTCTTCCCCCCCCCCCCCTCAATCTTTCAACGTCAAGATGTGACGGACCCGGCAGTACCGCCACGTGTCGTCATAGTCATTACACAAGCCTTATAGGATAAAATCCTTTTATTGAAACTAAAATAGGGTGAGTGGTCTGATGAAGCAGATTCAGATTTTTCCTAAACGGTCATGCACACCAGCTAGCCTGAAAGGCCGCCCGTGGCAGCCAACATGTTTTATTCACATGAACAGGGCAAACTCACTAAGCTTGACTTAAAAATAGTTCTTACCCAACGGCACTCTCCCTCTGACTTCAAAACTCGCTATGTGTATTTGTCCCTCCAGTCTAAACCGTCTCCAAGGAACTCACTTCACTCATCCGGACTTCGCCTTTTATACTCTTGCAGACTGAGCCAAATGCCCTAAAAATTCGCATAAGCACTCGCGGACGCAGCTAACTGTAGACACCAGGGACCACAATCATACTTCGGACAAATAAAATACAGATGTCGCTTTACACGCTAAAAATGTTAAAACATTGGCGTCACGTTCTCATTCAAATAAGGTGCTTCTATAACGGAGTAACGATACCTTACAAAGAAAGCTAAAAAGATGCAAAGAGAAAAGGGCAAAATAAATCATCCTTTTAAATATATTTCTGTTTTGTGCAACCAATAATGCTTTTGGAACAATGTAAAGTCTATAACTCATTCTAAACTGTATTACTACCAATCGATGTATTAAATGAAATTTATACCAAGTTAATTTAATGGTACTTTAACCCTTAAATGCCTGATTTTTCAAAAATCATTGTAATAATGTTTTTCGGATTTCATTTTTTAAATAAATCATGGGAAAAATACTTAAAAAAATCATATTTTGTTTTAAGTATGGTTTACGGCTAAAAAACAGTTTGTTACTAATCGGCAATACTGGTCTTTAATTGAAAAAATAATTTTCCTTAATAAAATTCTATAATATTAAACACATAAGAATTTTAAGAACTATAATAAGAAATAAATTTTACTTGCTCACTGCAGAACAAAATAGGGTATTTCGCAAGCTTCCAAACAAAACAAAATGAACAAGTAGCAACAATTGAAAAAATAAATCTATCTTTATTCTTAAACAGCACAAGTGTTGCCATCTACATGTTGAAAATCGATTTAATAATATTTTCAGAATGTATTTTATTGGCAACATTAGGTATTATAGCTTCAATATTATTCTAATAGTATTTTAGAGTCTAAATTGGGTATGTTGCCGAAAAGCAACACCCGGCATTTAAGGGTTAAAGTACTGTCGGGGCATAAAGGTTTAAGGCGAAATACTGAATCTGTTCATGGTCTATATGGTTGAAAATTACCCTAGCTGACCCCCTTAAAAGATTGCCAGATTTATAGTTCTTGAGAAATTAAGATTTTTGTTTTTATACTATATATTCTATCATGAGACTTTTCTTTTTTTAATATCTTCTTTGCAGTACCAAACTGTCAAATTCCGAAAGTTCTACTTTTCGTGGGATAAGAAATATTTTTTATGAATTAGAATCAAACTTATTTCACATTTTGAAAGAAATAACTGTTTCAAAGCTGTCTGATAAGACTTTATGTGAGTTTTGCGAAAAAAAAAACCCCCACTATGAACGAGTATTGTTTTTAAGGAAAAAAGATTTTCGTGATTATAATTTTGAGCTGTAATGTCATGTAATAATTGTCTAATAATAATAACAATAAATCCTTACATTTTATTCACCAAATTGTAGCAGAGAAAAACAAAAATAGCCGTTTGATTGAAAATTATGTCTTCTTTAAAATAAATATGAAGTCAAACATGCTCTTCATAATTCCGAAGTTTCAGAAAAATCCGACATATATACCTTTGATGTTCGACAAAATGTCTAAAATTGAAATTGTCCGGTGATTAAAGGCTATAGTGTTTTACTCTCCTTATGACATCCTCAATAAAAGCTGTAAAAAAAAATAAAAATAAATTAAAAAAAATAAATAAGGAGACTTTATCCAATTAAAATCACGCTGATTTTCCATCATTGATACAGATTTTTCAAAATTAAAAATTTTATAAAGAAAATTTAAATTTTACTTATACTTCCGTTTAATTCCCTTTGAAAATTGATAAATATTACAATTATATCTACAGATATTTTGCACTTTCTCTACCATTATCACAATAATTGAACTTTTGTGAAACTATAATGATAGATTACACAGCAAAAAACTGCATAAGATTTATTGACTGTTTCTTATATGTTTTCACTCACTGAAACCGGAAAATATATATATAAAAAAATCTTTCACGTCAGGTTCTCTTACGAAACTCATAATGTTAGTTTAATTAAGCGTAAAAATTTCTCTTTATAACCTGAAATCTGGTAACCTATTCTTGAGTAAAAAAAACATATCCAATAATGATTCCATATATTAATTTTATATTTCTAAGAGTGACACTCAAGAGAAATAGAAATAGAAAATGCTAGGAATTTGAGGAACGAACAAAAACAGTTACACACGGACATAAGCTTCTACCAAGATTCACACAACATCTACAGAAATGCAAAGTGTAAGTAAGGGAGAAAGTATAATTTAAAAATTATAGTATAATTTTTTAACATAGTTGCTTGTAATAAAACATTGATTTTTTTTTCATCGCAGTTACGCTATTCTAATGCAAACTCTCCCTGTTTTGCAACAATATTGTACGTGATGGAGGAAAATTGAGCTGATTTTTGGATTCAGCAACCTGAAAAACATATAATTAACAAAAAATGTCCCATGCAGGTGAAAAAAAGTTTTTTTTTTCCAGACTTTGTTATTTAATAAAATTACCAATGATGCCATGAGTTATAAATATTTTCTTGAATTTAAAATTTCGTATAGAAATTCAAATTTTCATTTGTGCTTTCATTACATTTTTTTCGTTTAAAAAATGACAAACATTACGACTATGTCTATAGACTCTTACAATTTCTGTATTTTTTATAATAATCAAACTTCGGGGGGGAAAATAAAATCCTTCTGTTCCAAATCTTCCTTAGTTTGCCCGGAGAAGATTTACTATTGATTTCGTTTCTCTCAGCGAAGTGAACCACTTATTTAAAGTTTATAACATAAATATTAAACACTGTGTGTTACCTAGTTCATCATCTAACAATGACAAATATCCGTAAATGTAATTCATATTAATCTGCTTAATGACTTCCTCTACAAAAGCTGTAAAAAAGTTAACGAGACTTTATACAATTAAAATCGCACTGATTTTCATCATTTAGACAGATTTTCCAAAATTAAAAATTTCCGTACTACTTGATTATCTCGTCGACCAAAAAACTATCTTCAATCTATGAGATTAAATGCAATGCAAATAATGGATCACCGTAAATATCACATTCACTTGACATTAAACACGTTAGATGTGTTTGTTACGTCATCAAGTGATTTTTAATTCGAAGTTTTATTTCTATTTTTATTAAAGTGTTACTAATTTATTTGCTCTTTTCTTATTTAAAATAAAAATTATGTCAATTTGTATAATTTGACTAATAGTTTGGCAATCTGTATAATAGATCGACGGTACAATCAAGTAGTACTAAAATTTCACGAATAAAAATTAAATTTTACTTATGCTTCTGTTCAATTTCCTTTAAAATTTGATAAATATTACGATTATATCTAGAGACCTATTGCTATTTCTGTACCATTTTCACAATAATTGAACTTTGGAAAACTATAATGATAGACGTTCTAATCAAAATTACCAATGATGTCATGAGTTATAAATATTTCCTTAAATATAAAATTTCATACAGAAAAGCAAATTTTCGTCCGTGCTTTCACTACATATCGTTTAAAAAATGACAAATATAACCACTACATCTATAGACTCTTACAATTTCTATGCTATTTTCACAATAATAGAAATTTGGGAAAAAAAGTAAAGTCCTTTCACTCCAAATCTCCTTTTGTTTGCCCGGAGGAGATTTACTATTAATTTTGTTTCGCTGAGTGAAGTGAACCCCTTGTAAGTTTAAAACATAAATATTAAATATTGTGTGTATCTAGTTCCCCATCTAACAGTGACATATATCCGGAAATATAACTCATAATTACCTCCTTGTGTCCACCTCAAAAAAAGCTGTAAAAAAAACCCCCCAGACTTTACAGATTTAAAATCGCACTGATTTTCTAACATTTATACAGATTTTCTAAAATTTAAAATTTCAGTGTTACTTGATTATCCCGCCGACCAAAAAACTATTAATGGTGGATGCCGAAGACGGATTTTTTTCAGCCTGAGTACGGTCCTTGAGTTTTCGTAAAACTATTTTTTAAAGATATTTCCCGTTTTATTTTTCTGAGATTAATCGAGTCAATGAATTTTTTTTTTATAAAATACTGGTGTCGAAATTTATGGGACCGTATATATGTTAAAAAAATTCGCCTTCGATAGCCGCCATTTTTGTGTCAGTGCTCAGGCCTAGTATTCAGGGGGCAGCGTTACACGTGCTATTTTCGTCATCAAGTAATTTTTAATTCAACGTTTTATTTACCCGACTGCCAAAAAGGGTTATGTGTTTCACGCATATCTGGGTATGTGGATTTCTTTATACCCTGGAAACATCCCAACAGCTGGATGGATTTTAATGAATGACGTCTCTATCGATTTGTCTTAACCGTCCGATGGTTATAGGCTAGGTTTTGTTTTTATAAATTCAAAATGGCGGCCATAAAATTCAAAATGGTGGTAGAGACGAAAAAAAAATTACGCACCCTGTTAAGTGGCATATCATTGGATAGGTCTTTCAAAATGAAGACAATGTTTCATTGACTATTTTACAGAAGCTCCCTTTAAATATTACACAACCTGGAAGTTGTGTATGTAGGATCTCTAGATTTACTGCAACTCTAACCTTCATAGACATCTATAGGCCTCATAGAAACAATGTTTATAGATAAGAACTAACAATTAAACACAACTTAAAAGTCATCAATACAAGTAAATAAAAAAATAGGTAAGTAATATAAAAAATTGTTTCACATTGATGAGAAATAATTAATTAGTTCGCTGTTTACGCAGTCGGGTTTTTAAATTAGATTTTTTAAATTAGATTTTTACTTGTTATTAATGTTTTACTAATTTATTTGTTCTTTTGTTATTTAAAATAAAAATTGTGTCAGTTCGTATAATTTGGCGAGTAGTTTGGCAATCTATGTAATTTAGCGAGATTGGTCGACGGGATTATCAAGTAGTACCAAAATTTCATAAAGAAAATTTAATTTTTATTTATGCTTCCGTTTACTTTCCTCTGAAAATTTATAAATATTACGATTATCGCTACAGACGTTTTCCACTTTCTGTACCATTATCATAATAATTGACTTTGGAAAACTATAATGATAGACTATCTAAACAAAATTGCCAATTATGTCATGAGTTATAAATATTTTCTTGAATTTAAAATTTCACACAAAAAATCAAATTTTCGTTTTCGCTTTCATTTTCATTTCATTTAAAAAATGACAAATATTACGACTATATCTATAGACTCTTACAATTTCTATACTATTTTCACAATAATCGAACTTCTGGAAAAAAAATTAGTCCTTCCATTTATCTTCATTAGTTGGCTCGGAGAAGGTTCACTATTGATTTTCCTTCTCTATTCTTCAACCAATAGTTTTAATCAATACAAGAGTTCAGAAGCAGATTATTCTGGGAAAATCAGGAAACGTATTTTTTCGAGAGATATATAAATAGACATAGTTCAAAATTGCTGCAATATTTTTTTTACAAGAATCTTTAGATATAAAAGAGATTAAACTTTTACTGGTTATGACAGATAATAAGCTGCATATTCATAATTTTCTATTTTTAATCATCTCAAGTTCATAATAATATGACATATTTTTATCATATTAAAATACACAATTTGATAAAAAAATAAGATAAAGGCTAATAAATAAGGTAAAATATCCATGTCTCAGTTTTAAAGTTATTTATACATACTTCCATGTGAAAAAATACAGCTTGAATAAAAGGTTAAAATTTAGCTTAATTATACTGTAAGATATAAATCTTCAACTAGAATAAATTGATGGCTACTATTAGACATCCCACAAAATGGTGCTAATGTGAGACGCATAAAAAGGGTAAATTTTTTTATAATAATAAAATTTACCTTGTGAATATTTTGTAAGTAATACATCATTTTAATTATATTCATTACAAATATGCTTAACATTTAAAAAAAATTAAAAACATGTATTTTAAAGCCTTACTTTTTAGATAAAAAAACCTTTTCTATCAAATTTTAAAACTTTTACCGTGCAACACTTATATAACACCTCGGTAGAATATTCTGAAAAGCATTTATTTGGTAAAAAATAGTGAATCTTTTTAACCTTTAAATTTTGTAATATGTTTAGGATAGCTGGGTTAAAAACAATCAAACCCAGAGAGCTTATGTGGGACAGTGTATGGGGCTAATATGAGGTAGTGCATGCATGAGGCTGTAATAATGCCATTCTGTCATATAGCTTTAATCGCCTACCATAAATAAAAACAGAAGGTAATTAATAAATCATCTTTAATTCTCGTTTTTTTCTGTGCCAGTTATTCTTATTATTTTTTCTTTTATTCTTTTTTGTTTGTTTGTTTATTAAGGTGAATAATACATTCAACAATGTTTGTCGCAAAATTTTAGTCTAATAATATGAAGTGTTAGATAGTCGATTTTACATCTAGTTTCACACCTTAAACTTAAAGTGGCATGGACGGTTAAAGACTGCGCATTTTTGGAACTTGAAAATGGTATGTGATTATAAGTCAAACTGAAGTTGGATAGTTTCACACAGTATTTCAGATGAAAAAAAATGATATTCAATAGTGAATCACTACATTGCTTAGGAAAAATGGTAAGAA
Source organism: Maratus speciosus (assembly GCA_963932465.1). NCBI lineage: Eukaryota > Metazoa > Arthropoda > Arachnida > Araneae > Salticidae > Maratus > Maratus speciosus. Next base: position 531,420,791 of record OZ010789.1, on the reverse strand, counting down.
TTGTAGATCGTTTTTGAATAGTCCCTCTATGCAGTGGAAACCAGTGCCCATTCTGCATCTTCTATTGCAGCTCCGATGAGTTTAAATTCATTAATTTTTCTATATTCGTTGGAGATGTTACTTTTACAGAAATAAAGAATAATGCTGCTGCAATGAAAAAAAAAGGAGTAGATCTAGTTCAAAAGTTATTGCAAGAGAGAATAGTGCAACAGAAAATTTCGAATAGAGAATGAGGAAGACAAAAAAAAAAAAGCAAAATAACTTACATTTATTAATAAATGTAGTAAAGGAAATGCACAGAGAAAGAAAGTAAAACTAAAAAAGACAAGCAAAATAATGGTACTATAAGAAGAAAAGAAGATACAAGTGTTAAAATCATACAGGAGGAATTCAACTTCTGTGCGTAGAATTGTCAACATCTTCTTCATATAACTCCGAAATGTATTAAGGTATTGAAAAATATTTTCAGTATTAGATTTGTCGAGCACTATTCATATTGTTAATATCATTAGTTTCCTTTTCCCCTAACTCGTAAATTTTAACTATTTTGGCTTGTAATCTGCAAAGAAAATTATTAATAGTTAGGAAGGCACTACAGATGGGTGACAAAACACCCATGAAAAAGTCATGGTCCATTTCAAGGAAGCAGAACGCGCATGTCAATTTGCACTCAATTCTGCTAACTAGTGGTTATGAAAGGTAAGGTATCAGTCGCTCAACATCAGTCATAGGTGTTGCATGAGCTTACCAACGCTCTGGAAAACTCAATAATGACTGACTGTCAGAGTTCGAAAAAGGAATGATTGTTGGAATGCGATGCACTGGTTGCTCCGTGATGGAAACAGCCAATTATTTGGGGCGTGCAAGGAGTACTGTGTTAGCCGTTATGACAGTGTACACGGAATGCGGAAAAGTGTCGTCTGCGAAGTCCAAATGTGGATGGAAAAGAAAGTTTTCTGAGAGGTATCAAAAGAGAGTTGACTCGCATAGCGGTCCGAAAGCGCAGGCAATCTTTATCCGAGATAACGTCATAGGTAAATAGTCATCCCCAGAGTCCTATTTCAGAAAGAACTGTCCAGAGGGAACTTCATGCTTCGAACACTTATGGAAGAGTTGGAACTCGTAAGCCATTGGTGTCATAGGTGTTCGTATTATTTTGTCACCCATCTGTATGTGTGTATAGCGGAATTCAGAACTTTAAAATACTCATAGATCGATAGTGAGGACCAGGTTCGATTATATTTAATGTATTCGCTGAAGATCATAAAAGGCTTTAGGCTCTAATAATTATTAGAAATAAATTCTTTAAAATTGTTCTTCAGTATATTAATTTATTCGGAGTAAATATGTAAAATTAATCAGTCCATACACAAATAAATAGGAATGGTTCCTGATAGCACCTCTATGTAATTTATGTTTACATGACAGACTTCGTGAAACGAGAGCCTGAAACCGAGAGAGTCATTCTGTAATGCCCAAATTTGCATCACACAGCTGGCGAAAAAGAGTACATGAGACGTGAATTATATCATATGAGCAAAATTATATGTTACCCTAAGGATAATTACGAGAATTTCGAATTTCGTGGCAGGGCAACCAGAATAGAAGTTCTAAAAAGTAAGCCAGAATGAATTTGAACGGAAATTTGGCAATTCTTACGTTAGGAGCAAACGTTTGGGAACACAGTGTGAAAGGCAAAATAAACCACATATACTGGAAGTGTTTATGATTTAACGAGGAATTTAAACTAAGAAATTATGCAGACAAAGAGATATTTTTACTGAACGTTGGACGGAATGAGAATAAAACTGCAGATCGAAAACAAAGTCAATATTTATTCTCTTTTTATATCGAATTAGGGTGAATAATCATCTAACTGAATTCTATCTATGTGAGAGACGTTTTAGTGATAAAGGCATGCGTTAAATATCTTTTCTTTCTTTTCTTTTGGTGGAAAATTACAATGGAAACTGAAATAAACGTTAGGATAAAAAAAATAATTAAAAGTTACTTTTAACTGAAGTTTAGAGAAAAGGAATAATTTAAGAAAAAATTATACGTGATTCCATATCACAATGTATTTATTAGGTACTTCTTAGTTATCCCGTCGACCAATTTCGCCAAATTGTATAAATCGCCAAACCACTCGCCAAATTATACACATTGACATACTTTTTTTATTTTAAATAACGAAAAAACAAACAAATTAGTAAAATATTAATAAAAATACAAACAAAACGTCAAATTAATGGTTTTATTGACCATTATTGGCATTTAATCTTACAATTAATTAATTAATGGCAACCATTATTGGCAATTAATCTTACATTTTGGCGACAGTAATTTGGTCGAGGGGATAACTAACAAGTACCGTTTATTATTTATGAATCTTGAAAATGTTTTGAGTTTTTTTCTTACGCACAAGTAGACACCAGAATTACTCTGATCGGTTAAACTGTTGCTTACAGCTTCCTTATGCATTTTAAACAACTCGAAATGAAGGGTTCACAACGCGGCTGCCAACTTAGCCTGACGACGTCAGATAGGTTTTTAGTGAAACATGTAGCACTAAAGCTCGATCTATACAAGAATTTTGTCTAATTATGCTTAAAATCTTTTTTTTTTAGTGCTCTATACAGAGAAGCTATTTTGAACAACTGAAAGATCTTACTTTCTTTCTTTAACATTTTTTAAGTTATAAAAATTGTTTACAAATCTTTTCAGTATCAGATTTGTCTTGTTGAGCACTATTCATATTGTTAATATCTTAGTGTCCTTTTTGCTTAACTCATGATTTTTAATTTGGCTTGTAATTCACAAAAAAAAAAAAAAAAAAAAAAAAAAAAAAAGATTAATAGTTAGAAAGTAACTGTGTTTGTTTATTATTTATGATTCATGAAAATGCCTTGAGTTTCGTTCTTACGCACAAGTAGACATCAGAATTTCCCTGATCGGATGAACAGTTCGACTTCTTAAATCGGCTTTATATATTCTAAACAACACTAAATCAGAGGTTCATAATGCGACTGTCATCGTGGCCTCATGATTTCAGAACGATACGTTTTGGTGAAACATGTAGCGCCATGAGATCGATCTATACAAGAAGTTTGTCTAATCATGCTTAAAATCTTTTTTTTAGTGTTCTATACAGGGAACCTATTTTGAACAACTCAAAGATCTTAATTTCTTCCTTTAACATTTTTTAAGTTATAAAAATTGTTTACAAATCCTTTCAGTATTAGATTTGTCTTGTCGAGCACTATTCATATTGTTAATATCATTAGTGTCCTTTTTGCCTAACTCGTAATTTTTTATCTAATTTGGCTCGTAATCTGCAAAGAAAATGATTAATAGTTAGGAAGTCACTGTGTTTGTTTATTATTTATGATTCTTGAAAATGTTTTGAGTTTCTTTCTTACGCACAAGTAGACACCAGAATTTCTCTGATCAGATGAACCGTTCGGCTGCTTAAAGCGGCCTTATACATTCTAAACAACACGAAATCAGAGGTTCACAATGCGACTTTCACTGTGGCCTCATGACGTCTGAACGAAACGTTTTTGGTAAAACATGTAGAGTCAAAGCCTTGACCTAATCAAGAATTTTGTCTAATCATGTTTAAATATTTTTTTCGCTGTTATATAGTTATATACAGACAACCTATTTTTATTAACTACTAAAAGATCATAATTTCCTTTTTTATCATGTTTTAAGTTATATTTTTTTTACAAATGATATTGTTAAAAGATACAACAGTCCCTTAAAATGATTTTAAAATGAAGGTATTTTTAGAACTCAATATAATAAACTGAAGAGCCAAAACATTATGGCCTTCTCCGTATTTCGCAATGAGTTCGTCTGGATGGCGTGGAAGGCACATATTCAGGTAGGAATGGTATTTAACTGCTGCTGGGGGGGGGGGGGGGTCCTAGGAATCTTTCTTGTGCGTTTGAAGCGAAAGGATGCTGATTTAAGTGACTTTGATAGCGGGCAGATTGAAATGTACCGAAGGCTCGGAACGAATATCTCCGAAAGTGCACTACTCATGGGTTGTTCGCCACCTGCTATTGTTAGTACTTATGCAAAGTGTATAAATGACGGTGAAACCAGCAGTAGATGCCATGTTGTTGGACGTTATCAAAGAAAAAAGGACGTCGGAGACTATCCCACTCAGGTAAAGCAAAATCAACATCAGATATTTCTTCAACTGATAGCCCAATACAATGCATGTTCAATTAGAATTGTTTCGGAGCAGACAGTTCAGCGGAAGCTGTTGGATATCGGACTACGCAGCAGACGTCCCACTCATCTGCCTCTGTTTACCAAGCGTCATCGACAACTACGTCTACAGTGGGCCCGGAAACATCGGGGCTGGATCATGGATAGCTGGGAGAGAGTTGCCTGGTCATGATGAATAACAATTCGTCATTCATAATGTCGATGGTCGTGTCAGGATAAGCCGTATTCCAAGGAAACCCCAATGTACAGCAGATAATACACAGGCCGATGGTGGCGGTTTTAAGCTTTGGGGCACTCTCTCATGGGCATTTCTGGAACTCGTGGTTGTGGTAGAATAGACCATGAAAGCAACGTTCAATCTAAACATCATAGTGGACCAGTTGCACCCTTGTATGGATTCTATCTTCCCCACTGGAATGGAGTCTTCCAGCAGAACAACGGTCCATGTCATAAGGCTCGAATTGTGCTGGAGTGGTTCCAGGAACATAATGCTAAATTCTAGGTAATGTCCTAGCCGCCACCAAACTAACTCACCAAATCTTAGTCCGATAAAACGCATTTGGGGTGTAATGGAATGGTAGCTCAGAGTTAAAAAACCATCATTTTAGAATATCCCGGATTTGCGTAACCACTGCTTGAGCATCTAGTACAGTCTGTCTCCCGCCATCTACAAAGGACTTGCGGCAAACATGCCAAGGCAGGTTGCTGCTGTTGTGCTGCCAAAGGGGGCTAACACTTATTAAGTAGGTATTCATAATGTTTTCGCTCTTCAGTGTATATACAAAACATGATAACTTTTCCGTAGAGTTGTAATATTAAATTAAAGGTGAAAACAATATTTTAGAATTTTTTAAATATTATTAAATGTATATTGCCTATTTCTTATTACTATACATTCCTCTTGTGTAGACAGAATTCTATAGTTTAAAAAAGTCAACTTACTAATTGGAATAAAACTATATCGCATTGGTTTCCTTTTTAGCTGCATATCTTACTACCGTTTTGTTCAAATGAGAAGTAAAGCTCTCTGTTGTAGAACTGAATTTTTAAAAATTAAGTTTCCTTACAATTTTTTTATATTTAAAATGTTTTGTAAAATATTACTTTATTTTTCATTTTTTCATTTAATTTACATAAAATACATAAAGTAGTTTAACAAAGCCCCTTTTTACAATAATAAAAAAAAAGAACAATTTGGAAAATCTCGCGTGACTGGAAGTTGTACCACATTGCAATCCCTATTCTTTATAGAATGTTTATTCATTTTATAACACTGAGAAAATTATTATTAATGTTTATTTACTTTATTACAAAAATGTGCAGACAAAAAATGGACTTTCTAAATATATTGCTTCTGAAAGCGATTTGTTTTAACAAAAACAACATCAAAATATATTATTTACTATCTATTACATAATTTTAATTACATATGACTTGAGTCTTCTATCACTTTTTAAAGTTGTAGGTGATGAATCTTCGGAGAACGATCCATCACTTTTACTCATTGTTTAGGGACTACTTTAAAGTGTGTTAGTTTTTCTTATTTGACGAAAACCATTAATATATTTAAGAACAAATTTTTCGCTTTCGTATATTCCTTTTGACATTATACTTTACATAACATTTTTTTTTATGCCCATAGTCTCAGAAATATGAGATTTTTCTTTTAAGGGATTACATATTTTGGATTTTTTTTTTTTTAAAGGGAGTAAAATGATTTTAAAAATAATAATTCCACGTTGTTTTTTATTGTTTCAAATATTTAAAAATAGTTTTTTTGTTAAATGTAAAATTCATAGATTACGTCGGAAACCTGCAGCCGCGTTGACCTGTACCAAAATATCCGGGCTCGATGGGCACCATCCTAACTTTCTGTAGAAACAAAAAAATTATTAAAATGTTAGTTTCTTCTCGTAAAATAAAGTAGTAGCAAAGGATCATTGGCTTAAATTTTGAATTTTTGAAAAATAAGAAAATTGCACTACTTTGAAAAAAATTTTCCTTTTTGTCTAAACTTTTGACCTAAAATTTTTGGAAATAAAAAATTAAAATAAAAAAAAAATGAGTCGATGACCCTTACAGAATATAATTGTGCATATATAAGTGCAAATTTTATCCAAAAATGTTAGGAATTGTTCAGATTATCAAGCTGTCTGTGTTGAAAAATGAATTTTCCAGAAAGTCCTATTTTAAGTTTTAAAAGAAAAAATATACTGATAAAATTTTATTTCCAATTTAAACTTAATTTGCTATTCCTGTGACACACTATGGACCCTCCTGAGTATTAATCTCCTCATTTAAAATGTTTTTGTTACACCTACGAGTAATATGCGCCTCTTTAGTCTCATGTGCCGCTTTTTATTCTAGCAAATCGAGGACGATTGTCGCCCTCCTTATCGCAGTGATTATATAAATATTGTCCACCTTTGCATCCCATCACTTGTAGTATCTGCAGATTTCTGTAAACTTCTGTACCATCATTATATGTGGCAAAAGAACATCATTTGAGCCAATTTGAAGAGTAGAGAGACTTCCGGGTATGAGCACTCCACATGATTAAGTTTGATAGTTAAAGATCCTTCATAAAAAATGGATCTAATTCATTTTCTGCCTCATCTAAGACTTGACAAACTAAACGTTTATTTAAAAATTTTTACTCGTGATTGACGTTTTTTAAAACAAAAATCTGCTTCTTTTGTGTTAGAAGGATAGAAAAAGTAACATACAGGGACATCTTCTGGATGCAGGCAATTAAGTTACATTATCTAAGTAAAGTAGTAATTTTTTAAAGCATTTTTATATGGATGCTTAACTACTCTAATTCTGCTTGCTTACTTTTATCTTTTGCGTGTTTGGAAGAAATTTTTTTATACGAAAATCTATTTTCTTTCGCTGTAATATTATTATCATCATATATATTAAAAAAGAAAGGTCGAAATTTAAGTTAAGACGGTCGAAATTTCAGTTATGACAGCGTTCTGGAGCCGTATGTGCATGCGCCAACAACTCTGCCGGGTGGACTCATCCTGTTCTCTGTTATGCTACGAAAAAAGTATTTCCAAGTATGTAGCTTAAAAAAAACGGAATTTATTCTATTTTATTTATTTATCATAAGTTGTAGAGATATCCATCTCAAAGCTTTATTATTTTAAGGTTTGCAATGCTCTAACGAATGATATTTGCTTTCTTTATTTAAAATGCTGCTAGTCAGAAGATCAGACTTGATACTCGCGCAATGCAATTGTTGATATTTGAAGTTCGTATATTGAAATTTTTATAATAGCTACGCTCAGGACTTGGGAATTTTCAGAAAACTTTACCAGTCGAAGAATTATTTTACCAACCAGCTAGACGCAACGTACAGTTAATTATTTTTATGACAAAATGTACGTGACTTATAGAATTTAGTACCATGTTTAAATCCCGGTAAATATGAAAAGTTGAAAAATATAGCTAGCTATTAAAAATAGATGCCCCCATCCTTGGCTATATACTTATGTGTTTTTCTTCATAATGCTGAAAGTTAATTTTTTAAATATTGTTTAAAAAAAAATTTAATGGCTGTATTCAGGTTTTTTTTTATTGTACGTAATCATTCTGTCTTCACACGTTTTCAAAGCGAGTGGAAATTATATGTATATCTGTTTTGTTCCTAAGCTTATTGCTGTATTAAAAGTACACAAAATGACTATATTTTTTAGATTTTAGTAAAAGAAATTTATTAACTTACAGTAAATTAATATTTTATATTTTTCATATATTTTTTACCATTTTTAATTTCACAAGCCTAAAAGTAATTCCATTATTTTTGTTATATCAACATTATTCCAACATGTATGTTAATGTGCATTTTTTTTCGACTCTGGCCATGAAAAATATTTTTATTCCAAATTATGCCAAACATTGCGAATCGTTATTTATTTCAGTCATTTTTAAAAATGATCCATTTATTATCACACAAAAAATCTTGATTTATTATTTTTCGAATATTTTTTTGTTGCTAAGTTGTATTTCATATTTTTTTTATTTTTATTTTTATTTATTTTTATTTTTTTTTTTTGTTGATGCTGAGATAAAAATTACTACTTTATAACAGGGTTCGAAAAATTTGAAAATTTTTACATGCCTGTTCAAGCATGTGGTAGAAAAAAATTGATGCTCGAATAAACAAATTTACATGCCCGACATGACTATTGTTTCTCGAATGCCACCAAAAGTACATGCCCGATTGGGCATGTTGATAAGAATAATACATGCCCGATTGGAAATTTTACATGCCCCGGACATGTCGGGCAATGGATTTTTCGAGCCGTGCTTTATAATGAGAAATCTGCCAAAAAACTGTTTACGTCAATTTGGAGGAGCAGAGTGTCATCAATTTTAAACTACTTTACGCAGCCTGCAGCTTTTTTTCACTTCTTTTTTTTCTTTCTTTCTTTTTTAATATTTTATGCATGCAAAAGTTTTAATTGTTTTACTATTATAATGGCTGGGGCATTAAAGAATTTGATAAATTGAACATAGAACAATAAAAACAAATGAACTTTTCAAAATATGAAGAAAAGCACATTAGAATGTAGCTTTTATAAGAATTTAAACATACAAACTCCAATTATTAACTTATTTTGCACTTCCATTACGCGAATAATGATCTTCTGGCTGACAGCATTTTAAATAAGCACTTCCTTAGAATATCGTGATTTTGCAAACATCAAAATAATGAGGATGACGTATAATAAACAAATAAAATAGAATAAATATACTGGATTTCCACATGGGTCTTTTTTAACTACTTGTAAGCTTCTTTAACCCTTTCAGAGGCAGCAGAATTTTTTTCGTAAAACGATGAAATAATTGACTGACACCAGAATATTCAAACGAATTTCTTAGGAATTAAAAACCCGAAATTTTTCACTTTCATTACAATAACAAAATTTTATTAAAATATTATTGACGCCATTGGTCAGTTTTGGAATTAAAATTAAGTCGGCGAGACTTCTAATTGGATTGCCATTTGTCAGTGTAACATAAATCGGTGTGGGAATCAGATATTTTCTTCTAGAAGTGATATTTTCAGCTCTGAAGAAGGAGGGATTTCACTTCTAAACCATTAATAAGCATCGTCTTAATTTTTTAATGGATTTCAATGTGCAGGGCAGGTGTGTGTGTGTGTGTGGGGGGGGGGGGGGGTATTCCCACTAAGCCACCTTCTGAATTCATCACTGTCATACATTATCAAGATAAGCTGAAATCGTCATATATTTTAAAGAATCTCTTAAAATAATCCCATTGTGCGTTGAAAAGTGTTAAACGGGAACACTACTTTATTTTTAAAAAATGATATATTTATTGTAATGAATCACAATTTTATGTATGAAGTTCAAATTGAATTTTAATTTATCATTTAATTTAAATTTTTTTTAATTTTAAACACATATTTGTTTTGATTCATTAAAGTAACTCATGAAAATCTATAATTTTCAAATGATCATTTTCAAAACGTTATTTTTTTTCAAAGTTTTCATGGGAATGCTTGATTTTTGGACACCACCACCAACTCCACCAAACTGGCTTATTTTTACTTGGTAGGCACTACATTAATTATTATTTACCATCTTATCTCATAGAGTTTATAAGGCAACAAAATGTCTTCATTTTTAAAAAGAATTACATGTTTACCTCAATGCTTTGAGACATTTATAATTTCTTGCACGGTGTTTAAATTGCTTTATTTTATGGTATACTTTAATTTAAACATGTATTTGTATTAGTTTAATGGAAGATTTCATAAAAGCATGATTTTTGAATGATTGTTTTAGCGACAATATTAATTTTTACCAAAAGGTTTATTTGATGCCAACTGTTATGCTTGGTGGCAATTGTGTGGATAAGTGTAAAGTACCCACCCCCCCCTTCTGCATATATATTAAAGCGTAAACCTGATTCTATAAGATCAGACTCAAAAATTTGGGCATGCGCGTAGTTAAATTTACTAGATCTTCCATTTAGAGGAAAGCTACAGCACGTCTGGTTAGCAGAGTGGTCTAAAGCACCAGTTTAAAGCTCTGAACTCTAGATGATGCAGGTTTTAGTCCAACGCCCGGTAAAATGATTTTTGCACCATTGTTTGCGATAATTCAATTCGACAATGAGATATTGTATTAAGAGGAGAAGTTATATCCTTTTGATTTTATTATTATTTGAATGATTTTTCATTAAATAAAATTTAGCACTCAAAAATAGTTTGAAAGAATAATTTTATATTTAAAATATTTAACCTAAAATATTTTGCATGTAATTATCAATTAAATAAACTAAGATGTACAATTTTTGTTTTATATTTTTTTACCATTATCAAAAATATATAGGTGTATGAATCAGAAGGATTTGCCATTCTTTTCTGAAAAAGAAAAATAAATAAAATAAAATAAAATAAATAAATAAATATATAAAACGGAAAGAAAGAAAAATATTCATATAAGAACTATAAAATAAATTATATTGATATCCATGGTTTAATATTTAAAAAATGAAGAAAATAGTAAAATAAAATTCAAGTAATAAAAAATATATATTATAAATCGTTAGTTGCATCAAGTTTCAAAATTAGGCTTTTATGTGAATGCTAGAATGAGACTGATATAAATAAAAGTCATGGCAGCTTTTAAAGGTCGTGTAGTTAAAAAATATATAGATATTGTTATTTTAAAAAAAAGAAAGAAAGAAAGAGAGAGAGAGAGAGAGAGCGTAGTAAGTAAAAATAAGTTCTCTGTCCAGTATGTTTTGGTAAAATTCCGATAAAAGGCAAGCATAATTGGTTGTAAATTATAAACTTAAAGTCTTTCACTTCATTCAATAGATTAGACTCACAGTACCCTCTAGCTCGCCTTCAAGAAATAGGAATCACTTATGCAATGTGAAAATTTGGCACGATTTCAATAATAAAAGTAACTAATTCAAAATTCAAGAATTTTTCTAATGGAACATTCTAATGAACAAGTTATTTATCGTCAAATCTTGCGGGTACTATCTAGTAATAAGTTAAATTCAAATTTTTTTAGCAACAGCACGGATGAAAATCGGAGGATTCTGGAAAAGGTAGTCTACTTTTGCTAATGATTTCTAGTGCACATCTAGATTATGTATGAGTTTCAGTCTGTTTTAGTTTTGCTGTTTTAGGTAGATTTCGTATGAAATACTACCTATTGGGATCGTTCCTATGTTGGAATTTCTGAAAAATTTTTGCAGATCTTCTACACCGATCATGACCCCTAGAACCCAAAACCACTCTCAGTAAAAAACTTTATCTATCTATCTATCTATCTATCTATCTATCTATCTGTCTATCTATATATATCAATTTCTTCTGGACACGATAACTTTCGTAATTCTGCACCAATCTCTTCCAAACTGATACATAAAATCAAAGGGCATAAAATCTCGGTCAAGTTCGTTAATGGGCAAAATCGGACCAAGGGGATGGGGATAGGGAGGGGTTTTGTGAAAACCGAAAACCCCCCATAACTTCTTAATTTTTGTACATATCAAATCAGTTTAAAGTTTTTATTACTTCTAAAAATAGGGCCAAAATTTTATGTATCACAGATTTTTGATAAAGTTAAAAATGGGCTCAAGGGGCGCAAAAAATAGGGTTTTTGGGAGAAAAAAATTCATAACTTCGTCAATTCTCACGATATCAATTCCAATTAATTTTATTATAAATATCCTTAATATTATCTACAACTTTTATATTCACAACTTTTTGATAGGACCAATTCGTATCGCAAAAAAAAATTAAAAACGAAAACAAAAAGGGGGGTTTTAAGAAGTAAAAAATCCTTAACTCCGTCAATTCAAAAGATATAAAATCCCCATGAATTTATCATATATCTTCTTAATATTGTCTACAACATCTATATTATTATGTATAGGACCAATTCTTGCAGCAAAAACAAATCGAAAATACATAGCGGTTGAAGAAAAAAATCATCTAAGTAAGGGTGTATTCAAATCCAAACTGCTTATTTTCTGACTCATTTTACAATTCATTTTTGCTCTCAAAGGCTTCCAATTGGTACGTTTTCTTACCTAGAAACTATATAATGTACCGTAATGCTCAATTTCTTGATAGAGGCAAAATATATTTTTAAAAATGCTGTTAAATTGGGCATTTTGAACCGAATTTCCCGAAGCTGATTGTGTTGGAAAAATCATTGAATTAAGGATGCACTCAAATCCAAACTGCTTATTTTCTGACTCATTTTTAAATTCATTTTTGCTCTCAAACGCATTTAATTGGTAGATTCGCTTATTCAGAAACTATATAATGTATCACAATGATCGATTTTTTGATAGAGGCAGAATATATTTCAAAATACGATGTCAAAGTGGGCATTTTGAACGGAATTTCCCGAAGCAATTGTGTTATCACTTTATTCTGGGCACGATAACTTCCACAATTCTGCACAAATCTCTTCCAAACTGATATATAAAATCAAGGGACATAAAATCTCGGCCAAGTTCGTTAATGGGCGAAAGCGGACAAAGAGGATGGAAATAGAAAGGGGTTTTGTGAAAACTGAAAAAAACCCATAACTTCTTAATTTTTGTACATATCAAATCAATTTAAAGTTTTTATTACTTCTAAAAATAGCGCCAAAAATTCATGCATTACAGATTTTTGATAAAATTAAAAATAGGCTGAAAGGGCGCAAAAAATAGGGTTTTTGTTAGAAAAAAATTCCTTACTTCTTCAATTCTCAAGATATCAAATCCAATTAATTTTATTATACATCTCCTTAATATTATCTACAACTTTTATATTCACAAATTTTTGATAGGACCAATTCGTACCGAAAAAAAAAATTAAAAACGAAAACAAAAAAGGGGGGTTGAATAAGAAAAATTTCCATAACTCCGTCAATTCACAAGATATAAAATCTCCATGAATTTATCATATATCTTCTTAATATTGTCTTCAAAATTTATATAGACAAGTGTTTGATAGGGAAATTCTTACAGCAAAAACAAATTAAAAATACATAGCAGTTGAAGAAAAAAATCATCTTATTAAGGGTGCATTGAAATCCAAACTGTCTATTTTCTTACTCATTTTTAAATTCATTTTTGCTCTCAAACGCATCCAATTGCTAGATTCTCTTATTCAGAAACTATATCATGTACAGTAATGATAGATTTTTTGATAGAGGCAGAATATATTTCAAATAATGATGTCAAGGTGGGCATTTTGAACAGAATTTCCCGAAGCGATTGTGTTAGAAACGAAAAATATTGCCCTACTGAGAAAATAATTGTTTATTAATCAAGTTTTAATTAATTGAAAAAAAAATAAAAACACAGGGCGCTTATAAATCTTTTCAAAAATCACGTCAGCATTTTTTTTTTTTATTATTATTATTAAAAATGAATCTGAAAATGTGCCAGAAAATTTCGAGTTGTTGAGCATGGAAAAATATTTTTTTTAATATCGCCTTAACATGATTCTGATAAAACCAGCTATTTTATAAAAAGGAAATAAAAACTCGTCAAAAGCAGACAGATAAAACTGTTAAAGTGGATTTATATCTAATGATGATTTAGTTTTTGTTGGTGAAATTAGTATACTTAACTTCGAAATCTACCTCTGCCTGTAGGCCGGACCGGCAGGGATTTTTTCCTTTTTTAGATCTCTTAATAGTTTGATAAACTACTACTTTGTTCTTTACGCCATTTTTAAAATGCATAATTGCTTTAGTTTATTCCTTTCCTGCAAAGTTTTCCAAGTACTGGATAACGCCTTTTTAAAATGCATGATTTTCTTGATGATGTATATTTGAAATGATATTAATGAAATATGATGTATTACTAATCACCAGTCTTCTAATTACCTTTGAAAAAATATGTACAGTAAAATCTTTTCTGAGGGACAGTTTTCTATGTCCTACTTTCTTCAGATAGTATTGTATAATGTTCACTTGTATTGTATAATGTTTGTATCATCATAAGAAACAACCCCCCATTTAAGGCATTATATTAACGTTGTTCTAAAAAAAATTACATTACTTTAAAAAACTTACACTTTTTTTGGCCAAACTGTAATTAGACATTTTAAAAAGAACCATCAGATATATTCGACGAACTATATTAAGAATTGTTTCACGTTGGCAGACTTAAACCTATTCAGGGAAAGTATATGACATTGAATTATGATGATGATGATATACAATATTAGGTCAACTCATAGAAGACATTGATAGAAGAATCACTGGTGAGACTGTTGGGGTTATATACAGAAATAGATTATCAGACGTATACAAAAGATATTAATGAAGATATTACTAGTTTTATTTCAAGAAGCTCAACAGAAAGGAAAGACGGTTTCTTAAAAGAAAATGATAAAACGAAAAATATGGCACAAGAAATTTGTGACTTTAAAAATATTTGTTGTGTTTCAAAATATTGGAAAAATTCTTTTTAAGTATAGGTAATAGTAAAACTTTAATTTTTGTAAAAAAAAAAAAAAAAAAAAAAAAACTTAATATAAATATAATGAAAAGAATATTTGTCAAATGAAATTTGCAGGATAAACTCTTTTAACAAAATACTTTAAATAAAAGAAATTGAGTACTTACATTTCGATGCATTCTTTGAAAAGTTTAAATATTTCATTCTGAAAAACGTTGCAGATGTTATATGAAACAACAAAAATATACACTACCTTCCCAGTGAGAAATGTGGCTGGTATTATTTTCGTGTAGCTACCAGCGCCGTCTGTGGCCGAATTTGGGTTAACAGCCAATACATTTAAACTGTCTTCTGTAAAATTTTCACAGCGATAACACGTTTAGTACATTTACAATCGCATAACAATTGAAACTGACTTCTGAACCTTATACATAAAAAGAACTAGTGGGATATGCCAATCTCTAACCTTTTATCAGTCTACTACATGTTAATATTTCAAAATTCGCTGTCACATTGTGCAAAATTAAGCGACGATCTATGATCATCGTGAGAATTCTAAAGGTTCGTTGAATCATGTGCATTTAAAAAGGAGATTTAATATTGGTAAATCAGTGAATTTCGGCACCCAAACTCTTAGATGTCTGCAACGAAAATTCCCAACATAAGAGAGCATAACATCGATTCTAAAGGTACAGGTTCGTTGAATCATGTGCATTTAAAAAGGAGATTTAATCTTGGTAAATCAGTGAATTTCGGCACCCAAACTCTTAGATGTCTGCAACGAAAATTCCCAACATAAGAAAGCATAACATCGATTCTAAAGGTACAGGTTCGTTGAATCATGTGCATTTAAAAAGGAGATTTAATACTGGTAAATCAGTGAATTTCGGCACCCAAACTCTTAGATGTCTGCAACGAAAATTCCCAACATAAGAGAGCATAACATCGATTCTAAAGGTACAGGTTCGTTGAATCATGTGCATTTAAAAAGGAGATTTAATCTTGGTAAATCAGTGAATTTCGGCACCCAAACTCTTAGATGTCTACAACGAAAATTCCCAATATAAAAGAGCATAACATCGACTCCTGTTGGGCAGTATATACCCAAGCATAATAAAGGTCTGTTTACGTCAAAGTGTAACACAATTTAAAATTTGATTGAATTCTCTGCATTAATATTTGAGCTATAGCTAAATCAAAAATCGTGAAAAATGCAGCATAGGAGATCCAGCTGTTATATGATGTACACTTAAATCCAATATGCACCTACTTACGCCAAGATCTAAGTGAATATGAAGTTCGATGAAATCCGTGCTTTAGTTTTTGAGATATGACTACCAATAAAATCATGAAGCTATGACTAACACTAAAATGAAGTATAGAAGCGTTGGGATATTTACACCAAATCTTAACCAGCAACAATTTATGTCAACGTTTAACTGAATCTGCAGTTTGATAAAAATCCGTACATTAGTTCTTGAGGTACAGCTATTACGGAAATAATCAAAAATACACCACAGCAGCGCCACCTTTCGCACGATTTATACCAAAGTCTATCAGCACTTATTTATATCAAGGTTTAACCAAATCTGAAGTTTGATTAAATTCTGTACCTTAGGTCTTGAAGTAGAGCGCCCATAAAATTTTTGCCACAGACTGACATTTTCTGAAAACAGTAAAATCGTGTTCAGGATCTTCTAAAACGTACAAATCCGTCGAAAATAGAAAGTGGATGTTTTTCACGAATTCAATACTTTTTTCTTGTAAAGATGGAAGAAAGTAAAAATGAAGCAACGTCCGAACATTAAATTTGTTTACAGTTGGGTAAAAGTGCGACAGAAACATTTTAAACGATTCAGACTGTTTATGGTAATTAAGCAATGAGTCGAAAGCACATTTTAAAATGGTAAGAAAGATTTTGTGATGGTCCATAGAGTACTGAAGTTGATCGACTAGCAGGAGCATCCTTTGTAGTTCGAATGGAAGAAAATGTTCCAAAAGTGGCAGTGTGTGTTTTAAATTATTTATGCGCAAGAACTGATGATTTTTATCCGAAAATCGGGAACAAGGAAATGCCCGTTGTTGCGCAAATATGCACCGGATAACAAATGCAGTATTGTGCGCGATATGTTGGTCAAAAATCGATTTTGGTGCTTGATCATCCACTGTACTCACCTGACTTATTTATTTCACATTACTAGGCAACATAGAAATTCCAAATACCAGATACATACTGGAGCTCTTCATCATTAACGGTAATGTTTTCATCCAAGTCTGTGAATGGAAGGAAGATACTCTACATCAGACACAACTATCGACCACAATTTTGTAAATTATAGGGCCAATCCTATTTTTTACACCATTGATGAAGCTGAGCTTGTGATAAAAAATTGCTGAACGAGCTGGTTCACGTTAAATTTGTAATAGGGCTTAAGCTTCTGGCGATTTCTAGATATTTCCAGAATTAAAATTGGCAATGAAAGCAAAGAGTTTCAACAACATTTTAGACATCCAAAAGGTATGACTACTAAATACTACTACTACTACTACTAACTACAACTAACGAATAGTTAATTACGATTCAAGGGGCACTGTCAATTGTTACGTGATTTTAAATGAACTAGCGTGAAACTTTTAAAGAAGCAAGTCTAAATACGTCGGTTGTTACTCCAGTTTAGAAACCCAGAGATGACGTTGGTAATTGCACAAAAAAAAGTCAGTCACCTTTCTCACTGGACAGCCTGTCTATATTTAAACTTTCTCTATTAATTATTCATAGAAATATAGTTCGTTATTGCTATACAGCGAATGGATAAATTCATAAAAATGAACATATACTAAATATATATTTTATAATAAATATTAAATCTGTAACAGCTTAGTCTAAATTGTAAGTACTGAATTTTAAAATATTCTCATATTCTATAAAACTGTAAATATTCTTAAATGATATCCTTCAGCATTTTCTACAATGTGTAAACAAAATCTTTTGTTACATTATTAAAGCACGAAAATAAAATTATTTAATAAATATCATACATGTTTTTAATTCTCTCCATTAATTTGATACATTATAATAAATTGAACTTTAATGGCATTAAAATAACAAAAGTCTAATAATTTGCCACACGGAAAAAAGATTTATTTAAATAAAAATAAAAATTCAAGATTTCGAATATTTTTAGAAAAGCATAAGCATTATTGGAATATAGTTTAAAAGGCATAATTTCATATATGTATATAAAAAAACATAGAAACAAATAAATAAATACACTTCTTAACAAAATTTTTGCTTAAAATTTCAGAAGGAGTTGTCCGATTACGACAAAAATTTATGGATGTAAAGAACATGAACAGATAAAAAAAGATTACAATTTCAGAACAATTGAATGAAATATTCCAGAGTTTAATGGTTATGAATTCAGGAAATCAACAAGGCATTGTTCTACCTCTGGTTTCGATGCAAGTTGTCACCCAACATGTCATAGTCTGATAAACTTATTGGATGGTATCCTGCGGGATTTTTTGGCAAATTGTCTCCATGTCGGGGTTAAAGCAGCAACAATCCGAGATAGTTGCAATCGCCTTTCCATAACGTCACAAATGTGCTCCATAGGTGAGACATCAGGCTATGATGTAGCTGATCGAGAAAGCTCTCTGCAGGTTTGAAAGCGATTCATAGCAACATGGTCCGTATGCGACCAATAATTAACTTATTCAATAGAAGGTCCAGACTGATACATTAGTAACAGCAACAAAACGGGTCTCAGAATGTCGTCTACATACAGCTGTGCTGTAAATGTGCGACAGCATACTACAAATAGGGTACGGCTATCAAAGCAAATGTCACCGCAGACCATAACGCCCTGTTGTGAACTTGTTTAGCATGCGATAGTAAGGGTAGGATCCCAACGCTGTCCTGGACGTCTCCAGTGGGTGTCAGGGAAAATTTAGAAACTGGACTCATCATTTAAGACTACATGATCCCAGTTAGCGCAATTACAAATTAATTGAGCGAAGCATCACTGCAAACTGCCTTGGCGGACTACAGACATAAATGGGTTACCATTATAGCAGTTCATGCGAGCGTAGATTCTGCACTCTCAGTCTTCTGTCAACAGTCTTGTAGACTGCTAAAATCTGATATGATAACCGCTATGTCTTTCCGTTCTGTTGTAGTCCTATGTCAACCGCTGCCACCAAGGCGCTTAAATCTGCTGTTATTGATCCACTCTTGACAGCACCGCATCGTCTAATCACCACATCGCTTTGACGCAGGTATCGAGCTTTTTCTCGATTTGCCCGTCCAGCTTTTTCACTAAAATGACTTGACCTCTTTCAAAATGTGAAATATGAGTGTATTGAGCAGGAATGCTTCAAGGAGTCATTGTTACAGTAAACGTGAAATTTCCGCACTCGAAATGTAACACAAATGTTGAACATGAGATCGAAAATCGCTCTTTATACACACCACTTAGGTGCGCAGTTTTGATGCACTGGCGCTCCCACTATTCATTCATTGGACACCAAATTTTAATCATTTGCACGTTCGGAGAAAACAACTTTGCATATGAAAGTTCATTACAGTCGAATAATTCATTCTTGGTGCGTTGATTTTTCTTTTGTTACTAAGGGCTCTCACCCATATGAGATACCCTTCCAAACCCCAGTTCAGACACCGCAGACTCTAACAACACACTAATTTGATCGGCTAAAGATTATGGAAGATTGAATTATAACTAAAAAAATAATGGAGATGATTTTTTGTAAATTAGTTTCTATTCCTTTCCCTTTGTTTGGCGAATTTTAAGGCTTAATCAGCTGCTGTTAAGAGATCCAATGGCTGCCTCCGTCTAAATAAGACCAGCTAAACATTTGAAAACAAACCAATATAAAACAAATAAAGTAAACACAGTATTTGTCTCCCGATATATTTTAACAACGCTGTAAGAAAGTTGTTTTAAATAAGACATTTTAAATGTATCGTTTTAAATCTGACGTATCTTTCGCCGAAGTTTTCTTTCTCTTTTAAATATTCACGAAAAAATACTAAAATATTATAATCTTAGAAAGGAGATATTATTTGCGCTGTCTTAGAACTCACAACAATAGTTAAAAAGATCATCTAAAAATATGAAATAATTGTCTTGTGTAAATATATTTTTTAATTTATTCAGCTTTGCAATATTATTATTTGGTCATTTTAAATATGACGTAATTTGTCTTATTTACTGCTTTTAAAGAATATTAAATTTATTATTTTAAAGTTTTCTTTCTCTTTTTAATATTCACGTGAAAATACTTTTGTTGCAAGAAAGGAAATATTTTAATTTACGCTACCTTAGAATTGGCAACAATAGTTTAGAAGATCATCTAGAAATGTGAAATAAATGTGTCGTGTAAATATATTTTTAATTTAAACTGTTTAGTAATATTATTATTTAGCCATTTTAAATATCACACGATTTCCCCCCATTTATGGCTCTTAGTGCATATTTAACGAATATTAAGCTATTTATTATTTTAATATTTTCTTTCTCTTTTAAAATTCACGTGTAAATATGGCTTTTATGACGTAATTTTCAATATTTTTCTTCTTTTAATACGTAATCATTTCTAACTCTAATTTGAAAGTCTTTTTCTGTTTATAATATTCACGAGTAAAAAAAAAAAATAATTTAAAGGAAATATTATTCTTTGCGCTGCTTTTACAATTGGCAACCATTTAAAATAATAACCTTTTCTGAAATATGTAAAAATTCTGAAAATGCTGAACTGTCTCTTCTGTCTCTGGAAATGCTGAAAATTTGAATTTAAAATAGAAATAAACCCTCAAAAATTCAGCCAAATGAAAAAAAAAAAATATAAATGCAGACTGCATACTGGGAGCTTCTAATCTATTATCCTTAGAAAAAATTTATTAAATTTCTATGTATAGTGTTTGCTCCAATAAAACTTTTTTAATTGTGTGATTTTGATCAACTTTAACATTAAATATCTCTTAAAATAATTATTATATTTAAAAACTGCCTGCATCAGCGTGTTTATCAAACATTTCTCTATAATACTACCTATTTCTTTGTTTTTATATCGAGTCGTTTTCTTAATATTAACGAAGAAAGATACCCGATTACAAAAAATTCATTTACAGCTACTGTGTCAGCGTTAGATACTTTTTTTTATAGAATAGTGAGATAAGCGTAAAAATTAAAATACAGTATAAATATACGGTGTAAATAGTATATAAATAAATTAATTAGTTAATTATTGAATTAATTTTTTTCGGAGAGCATATTAATACCACTGAAACTTTAAATTATATAAACAATTTTTTCATTGGATTGCAATACCGTATTACCACAGGTATTTCAAGCAACATTATATCATAATTTGTAGTTCATGTACACTCGGATAGTGAAATATTTTTCAAATTTTGAAGTTTTTATTATTTTGCAAATGTATAACATTTAAATTTTCTTAATGAATTTTAAAACAAGTGTCATATTTTCAAGCAGTACCAATACCTTTTTAACGTGCGTATTCTATCTCTAAAAAAGCTGATTATTACCTACCATTCCTTTATTCCTTAATATTTTTATCACAATTTGTTTTTAATCTAACGTAGTATTAAACGTTTATATAATCCAGATATTTATAAGAAAGCTTTTCATTTTTAAACATTCAATGTTTTACATTTCTGACAAATTAGTTTTACGAAGGCATTAATCAGTTTAATTCTTTTATAAATTCCAAGCTATATTTTATTCATTATACACGGATCCATGTTAATTTCCATATTTGAAATTTGATTTGCTTTTGATACATTTTACATTACCAATTGAAAATTATTTGTATTTGAAAATTTCTGAAATATGAATGTTTTGGTGACTATTTAATATCAAATGTAATAGTATGTATCTCAAATATTGATATTCTGGTATTTGAAGTACAAGCAGTGGTGGGAATAATGTTTTCCTAATCACTTATGCAAATATTCTTTTTCAATTAGTTTTGCGTAAATGGTTTTATAATTGTATTTAAAATCGATATAAAAATAAAATCTGTTACATTTTGCTCAAGTTGTTAATGTGTCTAGCAAAGTGGAAATTATTCGAGACAATAATAATTGAACGAGGACATACAGTGTAAAAAAAAATACAAATGTTTTTTAATTTACGAAAATATTACATTGTCGTGAACGAAAATATATACAATAACATAAATAATTTTAATTAATTTTTCAATTAATTTTACGCAGTGAAATTACGCTTGAAATTATTAAATATTTAATACGTGATTTATCACATTGCTAACTAAGCGTAGAACCAACATAGTGAAAAATGTTCAAGCCGGAAATCGAACCCGGAACCCTTGGAATAACACTCCAAGTGCTCTACCAATTACGGTACGAGGACGATACCCTATCCAATATATATGTGTGTTCGCCGATGCTGGATTCATTTGTGTCTCATGTTTCGCCGCAGGATTGTGTGCTCATGAAGACTCTTCCAACTTGTGCTGCAGTTGCAGCCTTACCAACATATGTGAGTGAGACATGCTAAGCTGGATGTCCTCGTAGCTTAAATGGTAGAGCACTTGGAGCGCTATTCCAAAGGTTCCGCGTTCGATTTCCTGCTTGGACATTTTTCACTCTGTTGGTTAATTCACCTATTAAATATTCAATAATTTCAAGCGTAATTTGCTGAAGATTAATTGAAAGATTAATTAAAATTATATATGTGTTCACCGATGCTGGCTTTATTTGTGTCTCATGTTTCACTGCAGGATTGTGTGTTCATGAAGACTCTTCCATCTTGTGCTGCAGTTGCTGCCTTACCAACACGTATGAGTGAGACATTCTAACCTGGGTATCCTCCTCGTAGCTTAATTGGTAGAGTGCTATTCAAGGGTTCAGTGTTCGATTCCCGGCTTGGACATTTTCCCCTCTGTTGGTTCTACGCTTAGTTAGCAATGTATTAATTCACCTATTAAATATTCAATAATTTCAAGCTTAATTTAACTGCTGAAAATTAATTGAAAAATTAATTAAAATTATATATGTGTTCACCGATGCTGGCTTTATTTGTGTCTCATGTTTCACCGCAGGATTATGTGTTCATGAAGACTGTTCCATCTTGTGCTGCAGTTGCTGCCTTACCAGCAGGTATGAGTGAGACATTCTAAGCTGGGTATCGTCCTCGTAGCTTAAATGGTAGAATGATATTCCAAGGGTTCCGGGTCCGATTCCCGGCTTGGACATTTTCCCCTCTGTTGGTTCTACGCTTAGTTAGCAATGTATTAATTCACCTATTAAATATTCAATAATTTCAAGCGTAATTTAACTGCTGAAAATTAATTGAAAAATTAATTAA
This sequence comes from Maratus speciosus, assembly GCA_963932465.1. Lineage (NCBI taxonomy): Eukaryota > Metazoa > Arthropoda > Arachnida > Araneae > Salticidae > Maratus > Maratus speciosus. The sequence continues at coordinate 531,397,716 of OZ010789.1, read as the reverse complement.
AATTATATATGTGTTCACCGATGCTGGCTTTATTTGTGTCTCATGTTTGACCGCAGGATTGTGTGTTCATGAAGAATGTTCCATCTTGTGCTGCAGTTGCTGCCTTACCAACACGTATGAGTGAGGCATTCTAAGCTGGGTATCGTCCTCGTAGCTTGAAATGGTAGAGTGCTATTCCAAGGGTTCCGGGTTCGATTCCCGGCTTGGACATTTTTCACTCTGTTGGTTCTGCGCTTAGTTAGCAATGTGATAATTCACGTATTAAATATACAATAATTTCTTAACAACTTAACAACTTAACTTTTACGTAGAATTCCGAAAAGGGTTCCTTATCTTTATAAACGTCAGAAAACAATACATCTTTTACATTTATAGAAGCATTCATAAAAACTAAGTTTCTTTTCTTGTCATTAATTTTCGTTAATGTTTTCAAGTAGTTTTTATAGTGTATTAACCGTTTGCCACCAGATTAAGTTTATACATAGGTATCATGCTGGTCGAAATTAATTATCGTTGAACTAACAGTAATGCGTAATATGCAAGATTACGAAAAAAAAAACAGGATTTATTTATTATGTTTTAAACTTTAGGTATATTCAAAACAATAATATATTTAAAATTTTCTGTAAAAATTATATTTTATACTTCTCCATCGTGTGGTATCTTTTAAAGAAGTGTTCAATAGGCAGCCTTTATTTTTAGGGTTCCCTACTTAAAAAGTAAAAACAGAACCATTATAAGATCACTCCGGTGTTTGTCTGTCTATAACAACCATTTTACTTGTAAACTATGGAACGTGGAAATTTCAAGTTGGGGGAAATTATAAAGACTATTGACCCACATATTTGCAGAATATTAAATAGTCATAAATATATTTAGTAAAAATGTAGAGGGCCTAATTAAATTACTTGAAAAAAACCCTCTTTTTTTTTGTATATCGTGTGGGGTATCGCGCGAAAGTTTGCGCAACGCTGAACTCAAAAATACATTTCTTATAATTTTAGGTATTATATTTTCAAAGATATCGTCGAAAATATGTAACGCAAAAATATGTTCCTGCCCATCTAATTCCGAATCTATTGAAACTAACATTATGAACAAAATTAGAGGTAATAGATGTTAACTTAAACCTTGCAGGAAAATTATAGCGATTACCCTAGGTTACTTAGTTTTTGAGAAAATCGCATTTTTCCGTTACACACAAATTTCGATTTACGGGCATGCAGCAAAAAATGTTGAGAAGTGCTGGAGGTATCTATCGCAGCAGAAGTATAAAAGCATCGTTGATAATGATTTACGAAAAAATAAATAGTAATTAACCGAGATATTAATCCTTAAAGATACGGACGGTTTGGACATACATATTGACAGGGCGGCGTACTGTATGTACCATCGGCTTTAAAAACCTAATTAAAAACTTTTAATGATATGTATGTATAATACAATGCCCAGTAGCAGTATAAATCAATAAACGTCAAATTGTTAAAAACAGACCTATTTAATTAGAATGATTCGCATAAATACTATGGGATTCGGGACTTGTTTGCATTGAGTGGATTTCTCAATACGCATCGAGTGAGTTTAAATATTAATTAAAAACCTATCTGGAAAAACGCGCACAGACCAAGCCGGCGTTGCAACTTTGCAACCTCCTTTCAAAGCGCGCTTAGCACATTGCCAAATTTAAACTTTGAACAAAGGTTTTGTTTTAGCTACATTGTAGAAAAATGGTTTTTACTACGCTGAATTTAGTTTTATGAAATGCCTAATAAAATTTAAATATGCACTGTTTTTTTTTTTGTCAATACCGACTTAAATTAATCATAAAAAGATTAGGATAATATTAAAAAAATGAGTTATACAGAATAGCTATATTTGATATTATGTAGGTTCCATATCTCTTTGAACTTCCATGGTCACACTTCACCGTTTATTTCTGTTTGAACTTACAGAAAAACTTTTATTCTTTACATCTCACATTTCATCTGTTTTGAACTACTTCCAATTTCACGGTACACTGCTTTCGGTAACTTTCTTTTTGCCATTTTAAAGTATTATTTTAAAAATAATTTAAGTAGCGGAAATACACTAAAACACAATTTGTAAAATATTATATTGAATTCCAGGTATCACAGCTGCTTGTCGACTAAATATAATATAAGATTAGTATGGTTCTTTGCTGTGGTGGCTGAAAACAAACAAATGACTGGAACGGCAGAAAAGCTTTCGTGGCTGAGAGCAGACATACGACAACAAAGAGTCTGGTTTTCTTAAAAAGGGATATCAATTTTTAGGATGCTATTAATTCTCAATTAAGCATTTTCATACGCATAAATGGAATTTATACTTGCAATAGTAACAAAATAATATTAATTTTAATGTTAATGTCATTACAGTTATAATGTGCGTCTTTAAAACATATTTTTACTTTCTTTTATCTTTACGAGAAGAAAGTATTGGATTCGTGAAAATTTTCGTATTCCGCTTTTCGACGGATTTACACGTGGTAGGTGTCAGAGATCCCCAACAACATGTTTTTACAAAATGTCTTTCCGTAAGTCTGTCTGTCTGAGACACAAATTTTGTGAGCGTTCTATCTCAAAAGCTAATGAACGGAATTTAATAAAGCTTTAAATTCAGTTTGTCCCTGATGTAAATTGATGCTGATTGCTTTTTGGTGTAAATCACCCAGCAGGTCGCGCTGATATGCTGCATTATTCATGATTTTTACAGTACTTATATCTCAAGAACTAAAGTACAGATTTTCTTAAAACTTCAGATTCAGTTAGTCCCTGATATAAATTAGTGCTATTTAGTTTTGTGTGTAAATCGCCCAAAAGGTGGCGCCCCTATGTTACATTTTCACGATTTCCGCAATAGCTGTATCTCAAGAACATAATGCATGAATTTTCATCAAACTTTAGATTCAGTTAGTCCCTGTTAGAAATTGATCGTGATAAGTTTTTGGTGTGAATTTCCCAACAGGTGCTACTGCTATGCAGAACCTTTCAGGATTTCCCGCAATGGCTCTATCTCAGAAACTAATGCATGGATTTTTTTATCAAACTTCAAATTCAATTAGAATTTGACAAATGTTGTTGCTGATTAGATTTTGTTGTAAATCACCTAACCGGTGGCGCCTTTATGCTGCATTTTTCAGGAAGTATTAACATGTATGAGATAGAAGAAGGTTTTGGGATTCCCATATCCGACTGGTTTGAACATGAAAATGTTTACTTGCGAATAAATATCATCCGAAATATCTATATTAGGGGTTGAGAAAACTAATTAATACAGTGTGAAAACTACTTGGAAACTTTTCCGGAAATCTATGGTAGTAAATGTTGTTTCAATAAATGATTCTTTTAACTTAGGAAATGTGTTTTTTTTTTTTTTTAGGTTTTCGAAACTAAAGACCGATTTTTGGCATTGTGGGTGATTCAGAAGAGGATTTATATATTTTCGTCTATGGTTATATTTTATTTCCTGAGATTCAGAAATATTTACCTTAATGTAAAATCGTCTTTGTATAAAATAACATTGTCAAAAAAGCAGTACATTAAGTTTCAATAAAAAATTACTTTTTAAATGCTGTAGTAAGATGAATGTAAACGAAGAGCGATTTTTAAACTCTTTCCAACATAGTTGAAATCTGTCTATGAATTCGGTATGTCTGACCGTCTGTTTGTCTCTCTATTCATGCTCTAACTAGAGTTAATATACTCGAATTTTCATGCAATTTATGTATGTTAATAATGATTACCATGGCATCTTCGGTATTGAATATGAGGTGTGTAGCATTAATATTTCATATACATACAGGGGTACTCAAAAGAATACCATTATGGTCAATGGGGAAATATCGTTTGCAGTGTATTTTAATCACATTACATTACTATGCATTGAAATTGATATAAATCACTGAATTTCACTGCAAGGTGATTATTATAGAGTAGGGAATTCGCCACACTTATCGTTCATTTACAGCACCACACAAAAGAAATCGCTTACAGTCTTTGAGTAATAACTAACATTTTACATGTTACTAGTTGTGTATAAATTCTATATCTCGTATATAGGGCTCCACAAAAGAGTTGACGTAACATTCTCTCTATTACTGGAAATTGCTAAAGGGGAATTTTCAACTGCGGTATGTATTTCCTAAATAAACTAAATTTTTCTATGCATGTAATTTACAGATACAAATCTATATATCATATACAGGTCTGATCAAAGAATTCGAATAATTTTCCGACTGTTGACAGGGAATTGCTAAAATTCAGTTTTCAAATGAGTTATGAGTTTCCAGACCTCATAAATTGTGAAGTTTTGTTACATTATTCTGAAGGCCTTGGAAACTGGTTTCATAATATATGCTTGGCGCATGATTTTTTGTTTCTTGTTAAAATAACACATTATATTATTATTTGCTATGGTGAGGGTTTATGGGTAAGGAGTGTGTTTATTATTACGATTTTATCTTTCTAAAGCGCTCAATTTCTGATACTTGGTATATCTCTGGTATCTCTTGCAACAAATGTCACGTTCTGAAGCCCGATTGCGCCAAGCTTTTTTAAAAATAAAAAAGGCCAAGCCCCTTGTAAGAAACAAATTACCAAGTTTTACTCGCATCTGAAAAAAGAATAATTATGATTGTGTCTGTTTGTCCGGCTTTGCAATGTTCTAATTTTTTGTAAAATATAGTCTATATCAAAAACCGTTGTAAGTTTTCGTAAAAACTCAAACAAATTTTACTTCACCCTTTCTTATCATATAAATAAAAACATACATGTTTGCAGTTTTATGTTTTTTTGGTTTTTAGATTATCTTTTGGTACCCAGTGTCATTCATTTCTATTGATTATGTGTGTGTGTTATGATTACGGTTTTTACGATTAAACCGAAACATGTCAATATATTTTTATTTTTATTTGTGAATCCTATTTAAGTAACATTGTATGTTTAAGTATGTTTTTAAGTATGTTTAAGTATGTTTTTATTTATATAGTCTATATCTTTGCAATATATTTTTGATATTTATTATTTTCCATTATCCAAATATATTTATTTAAATAGCAAAGTAGACATTAACAATTATGGATATTATCTGTGTATCTCTCTGAATTCAAGAGGAAGTTTCAAACGATAACTTATAGAAAGTCGAACTCCTTTAATACACTGTTAAAAATTTTGCAGCATTCTGGCAGGTCATTCGACCGTTTTTTGAAAAAACGGTTTCATAACAATAATTTAACTCTATTCTGACCATAAAATGGCCAATAATATGGTCAGAATAGTGTTAAAATTACGGTTGTGTAACCGTTTTCGGAAAAAACGGTCGAATGACCTGCCAGAATGCTGCAAATTTTTAACAGTGTACGACCACTGTTCAAACGAGCAATTTGCACATTAATAACGGCTCATTATTTAAAATATATTAACATTTTGACAGAGTAAAGAGAGACCTCCTTCAAAGTGGTAGCACGCGTACTTAGCGCCTGATGTAGAAAGACTTTGCACATTTTCTATTTTTTATGATGTTATTAAGAAGTTATTTTGCCTATCCCTGACCATGTTTATAGCTTCAATGACGTCAAGACTGACGGACAGGACCCTTCTGCGAGGTATTTTCATTTATCATTCTTCAAGCGATTTATTTAAATAAGTTCTTTAACTGAAGGTACCCGTGTTGAAACCGGTTATGGTACTTAAGGATGTATTTTATGTTAAAGTTTTCATATAAGTACATTTTAATTTTAAGAATATAAAAAGTGTTGTATTGTTATGATTATTATTTTGAAAGTAAGAAAATTAATATTGAGATAAAAGTTCAATTCTTCAAGTTTCCAGATATTAAATATGGAAAAATATGAAAGAAATTGGAGCTAAATAATTATCTTAAATAATTGGTTTAATGAGATCTTAAGAACATAGATATAATGCTTTAAATTAATTATGATGCAGATTTTGTGCGTAAGTAATTGAAAATTAACTTTTGTAAATATTTAATTTAAAGTTTGATTATCTTTATTTTTGCTTGCACCAAGTGTTTCATTTCTTAAGTCACAAGATTAATTTTAATAAGGACTTAAAATTAAATTTAAAGGTTATTCTTGTAGGGAATTCAATTAATTATAATATTACATATGTTAAAATTTAAGAGAAAATATAAAATGCGATATTCTTTTAAAACTTAATTGAGGTTAACTTTATAAAATTTGATTAAAGATCTTAGGTTCACAAATATTATGCAATATATTATAAGTAGAACACAATGTCTAGGGGATTATAAAATTTAGTAACCAAATTTACATTGTATCTAGATCTTCCCGTCACTAAAACCTAATTCTCTCATAGTATTTGGATTCTTCGGTAAATTTTTTCTACTAACACCAAACTGTAAGCTATTTTGTCAAAGAGTTTATAAATTATGCAGGTTTAAAATTATGAACTTCTACGTTAAATTATTTTTTAATCGTTGAAAAACAATGCAGTAGTTTTTTAAACATAACTGAAAACTTTTTAGCTGGAATGACGTGTAATTTTGGATTCTCACATTTGAAGCTTCTTGAAATCGATTTCTGTTAAAAAATCCATATACGGTTCAATTTTTTTTTCGAATATTAATTTCGAAAAAAGATGTATTTTTAGCCCCCAGAATGCTATTTCTTTCTCTCAGCTTATTTTTTCTCCAATAAATAACGTTACCTTGTGTACGCTAGCCGTAAAACAAAAGCCGATGTTTCATTGTGCGATTAATTACTCTACAGCATTTTTTTAAACTTCTAAGCATCACACATTTTCAATGCTTATACCTCGTATTGGGGGAAAAAAAAGTACTTTTTAATGCAATTTGTTTGAAAACTGCATCTTCATTTGTTTTTGAAATATTAATTTTTTTGTAGTTTTTAGCGTCATTTGTTTCATTTTGGCAACTCAAGTTCTCCATTTCTGTAGAAAGTAAAGAAAAAATTGTTGAAAAATAGCAATTATATCTTTTTGTTGCCATTTTCTCATAGAAATTGAAAACAAAAATTAATTAAAATACGTGCTATTTTGAGAAAAATATAAATGAAGATTTATGATAAAACATGGAGCTATTAAAAACTATATTTAATTTTAAGTATCTATATTAATGCAAATGACGCCATTTTGCATAAAATAAAAGCGTGTGCTTTAAGTCGTAAAATTGAAATATGTTTTGCAGAAGAGTCCGGATTATCCGAGTCCTGCTTAACCGAGTTATTTCCTTCTGATGGACTGGTGGCTTCTATAATTATGAAACAGCCATTATAAATGAAGCGTTAGGTGAAGATGAAAGAGCAGCCGTAAAAAGTTAGAACCCTGATTTTCTGGTCAGAATGGAAAAAAATGGCCATAATAGAAAAAAAAAAAAAAAAGGCCATTTTTCTCCTATTCTGACCAGAAAATCAGAGTTCTAACTTTTTACGACTGCTCTTTCATCTTCACCTAACGCTTCATTTATAATTGCTGTTTCATAATTATAGAAGCCACCAGTCCACCAGAAGAAAATGAAGTAATGGAAATGCCGGGGGCGACACTAAATTCTGAAAAAGCAGAATTCCTGTTCTCTAGTTCTTATTTTTTTTCTTGGAATCTCCCTTTTTAAATACCTTATTGGCGCAGAAATCCCTAAAACAAATAAATAAGAAAATATTTCATATTTCACACAGTCATGTTGTATGAATGGAGATATATACTATGGTGACTGCGCGCATTCAATATTTTAATACAGAAATTAAATCTGCCGTTAATCAAATTCTTCTGTCTCTTTGAACTTTTGATTGTAATAGAAAATACCTTGGATTCCAGGAATATTAACAAAATGTATCTTGTTTTAATTAATTTTCGAAAAAAGTGTATTTGAAAGGTTATAAATACATTGATTATAATTTATTAGGAAATATACTGTAGAAGTATGCCAATGAATGGATTTTTGCTAGAAGTAGTAATTCTTACAAAATCCGGGCTCACCGATGCAAAGTAGAATACCGAGAAAACATAGGAAAAACAGTCTAAAATATTTTGTTTCTTTAATAACTAATTATCACTTTTATTTCAAAATCAATTCAGATTTTTTTAAAATATCAATCGTCATAAAATTTTAATATGTTAAATAATTTTATTTTATTTCTTAGTTTTTAAATACAAATAAATTAAAATATCGAAATTTGCATTTTTTTATTTTCAGTTTTAGATTTTATTCTTTTACCTAGCAGTTTATTCTTTAAAAAATAAGAGTAGTATTGAGCTATTTAATGCAATTTATATTTGCATCGCGTGAATTATTTAAAAATGTGCGATAATAAATGGGCCAAACTTTAATAATATTTACAAAACTTGGGTATGACTATGCGCAGTATTTGTAGCAATTTATGCTATTATTTAAGAAAATACTTTCCACGCAAGTAAGAAATAAAAAATGTATAAGATCATTGTATAAGATCACAGTATAATAAAACAGGCTATTTACTTTTTTATGAATGCTTAGAGGGTCTCAATACTTAAAAGATTTAAAAAGGATGTTTTATAACAGAAACATGTGAGCCATTTTCCGATAATTTTAACTTTCATGAATAAGAAACATGTGAAATTCAACTAAAAAAAAAAAAAAAAAAAAAAAAAAAAAAAAAAAAAAAAAAAAAAAAACAGCATTTTTAAAAGTAGTTATAATCTTGTAGCTATAAATAGAAAATTTTCTTATTCAGCATTAATGTTTAATACTCTACTATCCCAATGAGATCCTTGCCATACATTTAATAGTGAAATAGAACGGGGATGGTAAGGAAGAGACGGTAAGAAAAATTACCACCTATTTTGAGGCAAATCGTGTCAAGACTAAGTGATAGACACAATGGTCATTGATTTTTGCAACGGTTATTTATATTGAATTAATTAAAACAGTTTTTTGTTAATTTACCTCGGAAATTGCAGGAATAAAACTTGGGGACGGTATAAGACTACTAATAAAGCCACAGTACAAATGCTGATTTAAATTCTGCAGTAAATTTCCTGTCAAAGAATCATAGCCAGTTTTTCTCTAGCATACTTGTGCATGAGAAAAAAGTTGAAAAAAATTCTTTGGGTGGATCTAGAGTGATTTTCTGTATAATTTTAACAAGAGGAACGCTAAGGAATCTAAAATCGAGGGACAGAGTTAAAAAAATAATAGCAAACGTAAAAATGTCTGCAGGTTATTTTTTTTTTTTTGCTACATATTTATATAAAACAATGTTCCCAATTTCAGAAATATTACCTCGAGTTACTGTTATTAAAACAATTTTATACAAACAGCTCCAAACTTAAAAATGGACACGGAAAGTTAAGATATTTCATGGCACATTTTGACCCCCAACATCGTCCAAAAGTTATTTATCTCCTTAATATTGTTATACAATCATGCAATGGCACATTTTCTAGTCTAAGAAATAAAATAACCCTAACAATATGTACTAAAATAAAAAATATTATTCAGGGATTCAAAATTATACGAGACTGCCTCATATACTGCTTTCGGAGGAAGATTCAACTTATTTTTAGGACATATCGCCATTAAGGCAAATTACTTTTACCATAGGCCATTACTTTTAAGCAAAAAGTAATTTGAAATTTGATTTTCATTTGAAATATTGTATGCAAGGCGAATGTTTCTCTCTGGAAATATTTCCAAATATTAATAAGGTAATTTAGTTATTTATTTCAACGCATCCTTCACAACAACGTTTCAGATGGAATCGATAGCTGAGATACTTGTCACTGTGGTATTAAGTTAAAATTTCGTGTTTATGAATAAACAAATAATATTGAAATCTACGTAATTCTGTTTTAGAGTAACATTACAGCGTCTATAGGCACATTTTATAGTGAAATTACAGCGCTTATAGCGACATTTTACGTTAACGTTAAATTGTCTTTCTTAGGCTAATTTAATAAAGTTTTGGGGAAGATATTCCCCCGACCAAGTAGTTTTTCAGCAGTTTTGTAGTTTTTTTCAGTGAGATTGAGTTTATTTTTTATGAGTTTTAGTTAAATATTCCCACTCCACTACCAGTTACCCTGTTTATCGTTTTAAATGAATTTTTATGTTATTGTTAACAATTGGAGGTTTAAGCCCGAGTATCTCTCGGGTTGCCGTTTCTTTGTGAAGCAAACTAAGCCCGAGAGTCCCTCGGGGTCAACTTTTAACTCTCTGGGCTATAAAAGTACCTGCTATATACGTTCGCAATCTTTTCAGATATTATCTACGAACCTTCTATTTAAAAAAATAGGTGGCACCACTAAACAAAAGTTAGTATAGGAAAATATCTAGCATCGGAGCTTAATTTGAACTTATTGTCAAACTTGTGGTGTTGCTCTTTGCGCTTTGAAATGTACCACATAAAAGATATTTTACTAAATAGTGTTTATATATAAATAAAACCTATTTTCAGATATTTGTACAACATTTGGGTAAGCTTTTATTCAAGTCTATGTAAAATGTTATGTTAAAAAAATAATGTTTTCTTATGTGGAATTTAAAAAAAAATATTAAATATGCTTTTTTCTATAATTTTAATTAAATATTAAAACGTGGTACATTTAAATAGTTCCTTAGACTATGAAGAAGAACAGTTTGAAGTTTATAATAAAAAAATATTAAAATACATATCTTCCAAGTATTTCTTAAAAAATCATGAAAAGTACCAAATACCCTCAGTACAGAGGAAGACAAGGGCGTAGGAACCGGGGGAGCTGGGGGATCTGTGGCTCCCCCTGGAATATTTCAGACGGGCTCAGCTCCCCCGGGAGAAATTCTCCCACCACATCTGTTTACGATACATTGCTGAATTAAAAAATAAAGTATACTTTTTCTAGGAAATTAACACAGTAAAAAAAAGAGAAGAGAGAGAGGGGGGGGGGGTGAGCACACTTGTTTGTGCCTTCTTCCTTTTTCTCATTGTTTCACCCTCCCGATTTCCAGAAAAAAAGTCCTTCCGGCCAGTGCCGGGAGGAAGAGGTAGCTTTCATTTTTCTTATTTTAAAAAGCCAACTTATATTATTCAAACACACGAAGCTCAATTTAGTGGAAACCGAATATAGGAGATTCAATACTAATTTTTATCAATACCAAATCATTATGAATGAGAATTTCGCGAAATTAGTCAGCTTTATCCAAGCTGCTTTTATTTACAGTAACTTATATTTGGCTGCCAAATTCGGCGATTTCTTAAAGTTCCTGCCATTTTAAGACAACATGGTGGATGAGGCTAACCAGTGAACTTGGTCGAGACCTTAGTAATTGCTGTGCACATGCTCACTCACATCGGAATCGGTTGATATATACGAGTGCTGTCGCAGGCAAAAAATAAGATTTTTCAAAATGTCACCCACATTAGAAATTGAAACTGTTATATCTGAGCCATTTTTTAAGATAAAGACAAACAAAAAATGCCCGTGAATGCTTATATCAAGGTCAAATACTTAAGAAAGAAACCTTTTTCAATTTCTAATTTTTTTGCACCTCACTTTAAATATAATTTCTTAAAATTTAATGGCCGCCATTTTGAAACAAGATGGCCGATGAAGCTGGCCAGCGAACTTGGTTGAGATATTGATGTATACTATCCACATGCCTTCTTCCATCGAAATAGGTGAATACGTGTGTTATCGCGTGACAAATACAAGATCGTTTCAAAGTGTTAGCCATGCTAGAAATTTCAAGCGCTATAATTCAACTATTTTTTAATATATAAACAAAAGAACAAATTTTCAGAAACAAAAACTGCGCCAGAATCTTTGTATCAAGGCCAAACACACAAAATTTTTTTTTTTCATTTTCCAATTTTTTAATACTTTATTTTAAATTTTAAATTACTTTTTTTTAAATGGCAACCCTTTTGAAACAAGATGGCGAATGAAGCTGGCCAACGAACTCGGTCGAGATATTGGTATGTACTATGTACAGACCAAGTTACATCCAAATCGGCTCATAAATACGCCTGTTATCGCGTGACAAAAATCAGGTCGTTTTAAAATGTCAGCCACAATAGAAATTCAAAATGCTATAACTCAGCCATTTTTTTAGATATAGACGAAACAAAACCTGTTCCGGAATCTCTGTATTAAGGTCAAACACATACAAAGAAAATCTTTTTCATTTTCCAAATTTTTGGTATCTCATTTTAAATTTTAAATTTTTTAAATTTTTTTAAATGGCCGCCATTTCGAAACAGGATGGCGGATGAAGCAGGCCAACGAACTCGGACGAGACATTGGTGTGTACTATGTACACACCGAATTACATCCAAATCGGTTCATAAATACATCTGTTATCACGTGACAAAAATCAGGACGCTTCAAAATGTCAGCCACGCTAGAAATTCAAAATGCTATAACTCAGCCATTTTTTAAGATATAGACGAAACAAAAACTGCTCCCGAGTCTTTTTATCAGGGTCAAACACATAAGAAAAAAATATTTTTTCAATTTTCAATTTTTTGGTACCACATTTCAAATTTAAATTTTTCTTAAAAATTTAAATGGCCGCCATTTTTAAACAAGATGGCGGATGATGCTGGACAACGAACTCGGTCGAGACATTGGTATGTACTATGTATAAACGAAGTTACATCCAAATCGGTTCATAAATACGCCTTTTATCGCGTGACGAAATTCAGGACGTTTCAAAATGTCAGCCACGCTAGAAATTCAAAATGCTATAACTCAGCCATTTTTTGAGATATAGACGAAACAAAAACTGCTCCGGAGTCTTTGTATAAAGATCAAATACATAAGAAAGAAATATTTTTCCATTTTCAATTTTTTGGCACCACATTTCAAATTTAAAATTTTTAAAAAAATTTTAAATGGCCGCCATTTTGAAACAAAATGGCGGATGAAGCTGGCCAACGAACTCGGTCGAGACATTGGTGTGTACTATGTACAAACCGAATTACATCCAAATCGGTTCATAAATACGAGAGTTACAGTGTGACATAGGTCAGATATATATATATATATATATATATGGATATATATATATATATATATATATATATATATATATATATATATCAATTTTGAACGGAGGGTGGTTTCGGGGTCTGGGGGTCATGATCGATGAAAATATACCAAAATTTTTTGAAATCGCTTTCCTCCGAACGGCTGCAATAGGTAGCTTTTTGTAATGAAAGCTACCTAAAAGGGTGTCTTATATAGGTCTACTACAATTACCTATACCGATAACATATTTATAAAGAAGAGGCCTTTAAAATTGATTTGGAAGAGATTTGTAAAGAATTTTAAAGCAAAACATCAGAAAGCACTTTAATTTTTGGTAAATGGAAGTCGGAGAAGCATTAAATTTTAATACAGTATTCGGGATCGCACGTAAATTAAGTTTCTATGTATCAAGTATATCTATTAAAAATTATTTTAACTGGATTAAAGAGTTGGTGATCTTTTGATATGCTTCTATTTTATACTTCTGATTGTGAAACGTGCAATATTATGAAGGAACCCTCTAAAATGAACGAAATAATCCGCGCCACTAGCTTTCCGCAATATGCCCCGGCTCCCTCTGTTTGTACAAAGTTCCTACGCCACTGGAGGTAGATATGCTGTTGAGATAGATCAGACCTCAAAGTATTAAGATCTGTGTCATGACTTCATTTCAAGTAAACTATCCGCAATGGTACGTTACAGTATTTTTAAAATTCATACAAAATAGCAAACTGTCATATTACAATGTGTTTTCACCATAAGACATGCCAAGGAATCTTATTTTTTGTGGCAACAGAAAAAAAAAGTTCAGATTTCAAATATTCATAAAAAATTAACAAATTGTCTTGACGGAGTACGATTTACACCATGAAACTTTTTACCCGACTGAAAAGAAGGGTTATGTGTTTCACGCGTATCTGGGTATGTGGATTTCTTTATACCCTCGAAACATCCCAACGGCTGGATGGATTTTAATAAATGAGGTACTATCTATCAATTTGTCTTAATCGTCCGATGGTTATAGGCTAGGCTTTGTTTTTATAAATTCAAAATGGCGGCCGTAAAATACAAAATGGTGGTAGAGACGAAAAAAAAATTTTTTGCCACTCTATTGAGTGTCATATCATTGTCTTTCAAAATGAAAATGATGTTTCATTGACCATTTTGCAGTCAGAAGCTCCGTTTAAATATTACACAACCTGGAAGTTGTGTACTTAAGATCTCTTCCTTTACTGTAAATCTAACCTTCGTGATAGACATCTATAGGCCTTATCAAAACAGTGTTTGTAGATAGGAACTAATAATTAAACACAACTTAAAAGTCATCAATACAAGTAAATTAAAAAAAAAGGCAAGTAATATAAAAAATAGTTTCAAATTGATGAGAAATAATTAATTAGTTCGCTTTTTTACGCAGTCGGGTTCTTTGATTTTTTATATTTAATATATTATTAAAATTGGAATTTTTTGTGGCAATAGAAACAGAAATGTTCAAAGAATTTAAGCTCTGTTCACATTTTAACATTTCAGCAACTCAAAAATATATTTTTTGTCGTATCGGAGTGCGGTTTCACCATAAGACTTGTCAAATGGTCGGTGTTTTCAGAGCAAATAACAGTTCAAAGAAAATGTGAACTTTTTTTTAACCAGATAAAATCCGTCATTTTGACAGGTTTTGAAGTGCAAACAAAACTCCGATTCAACGGTTTGCTATTTTTTAAAAATATTTCTTAAACTTTTACACTCCGTTGTCGCTGCTGCGATGACTTCATCTTTCTTTTCAAAATTGTTTTTGGCACCAGTAGTAAAGGAAAATAACATTTGCCTTATGTAATAAGAGCATTTTTGAAATTGTGTACTTGAAGGAATTTCTTTTAAAAAAGTGGTGCCGACCGAATAAAATTTGTGTGAGAAACTCCGGAGTGCAAAGGGTTAATATGTGAACTGATTTATGATATAATTTGAATATAATATAAATTATGTTTGTCAATTCATAACTCTTGAAGAATGATCAAAAGTTACCTTCGATTTTCATATTTTTTGTTGTTGTTGTTGAAAAGGTTTTTTTTTTTTTTTTTTTTTTTTTTTATCTGGTTTATTACGATTTAAAATTTATATGATTGTATTCCGTCTCTTTTCTTGTCTTTTTTGGTTTTATAGCATTTCAGTTTTTGTAAAAATTACCAATGGTCACGAATTTTGGTTATAGTGTAACGGTACTTACCACTCCGTTACTTTATTAAAATACTCATCTTAAATATATTTAAAACTCGACAGATATCGATTAGTACGCAGCAGTTATTTTTTAAATCGAAGGTTTTTACAGGCAAGTGATATTCTGCATAAATGCTAGTCTGATTATGTCAGAAAGAAGAAACAATTCAAAACTTCAGCAGTAGAGAGCGTTTTTCAATGTTCAGATTTTAACATATCTTTTCCACATAAAAGTACCGAATTGAGCGCAGAATCTTTTAAATTTGATTCTATTTTTTAATATATTTTTATTACTAATCTGTTTATTAATAAAAAATCTGTAAACACTGGTAAAAAATTTAGTTCAAAGTTAAACGATCGAATGGTTTAACGTAATTTGATGAACCACAACATCGCCGTTTTTTTAACTTCCAATAAATCCTATTCATGCTTCAACTTCGAAAACGATTTCGACTTTCTTCAGAAGTAAATTTATATACCAGTCAATGAAAACAAATAGTTCTATGAAATCTCAGCGTGTTGCTTTCTGCCTGCTTATCTAGTGGTTAGCACAAAGACTGGAAATCAAAATATGCCGTATTCGAGATCCACTCAGTCTTCACGGCTTCTTGTGTGTGGGATTCCAATTTAAATAACGTTATTGCTGTGACTAACCCTTTTTGTTAGGGGTATTCATTCATTTGGTAAATTATTTTAATAATTTAGTCTTCTTTATTTTACCAATTCTTGACTCCATATTTTACAAGTTAATGATTCAAAAACTACACAGATTTATAACTCACCTAAACAAAATTATGGTTCAATATTGTTCCGTCTCATGTCACGTAATTTACAAAATTATGGTAAAATATTTCACCATCTTATGGCTGCAGTTACTTTAATACAAATCTTTCGCATATTCTAGCGCAAGATGTTTAATTGCGAAATATAAAATATACTGAATTGTACCTTATGAAAATTTTTAATTATATTTCTACATTAATTAATCGATATTTCTAATGAAATTTCCAATAATTGTTTGGAAGCACGCATGACAAGTTCAAAAAAAGCATTATTCAAGCAATTACAGGTTCAGTGAACCTAATCAAGCGGCAATTAATCTGCTCATCTTATCTTAAAGACAATCTAAATTAACTTCCATTTTCATTCGGAATGGATTATTTTTTTTTTAGTTTATTACTGATTGTGCAAGAAATATTTTTTGTGGAATGGTGATGAAAAAAATATTTCTTACCGGAAATATTTGAAAGAAATGCATTAGTTTTTTTAAAAAATGCATTACGGTTTTAAAACGTTTTGAGATATTATTTGTTATTATCTTTAATTATTTGAAAAGGGAATTAATATTTTTTTTTCTAAAGCTATTAATGATAGGTCATATTTCACATTAATTAAATTCTGAGAAAATTCGTTTATTTTTTATTAACTGAAATGAATGTTAAGAAATTTAAGTCATTTTAATCAATTAAATAATTTGAATCATTTAAAGAAATATTATTTCTTACAAGTAGTGTGTTAAAAGTAAAATCATTTCGTAAAAGTAAATAAAAAACGCTACCTTTTAATGTATTAAATTTCAGGGGATGATTGACGTTTAAAAAAATTTCTTTTAATTCTGATAATAGAGATTTGAAATTTTGTGCAAATGTACATTTCACCATAAGTATATAGAACACCTTAAAAGAATTTTCCAATCTTATTATAATATTTAAAAATTTTTAAATTTTAAAAATAAATTTTAAAATGCTCCTTGCGTCTTAATTTTTTAGATATTTCCTCGGATTTTAATCACGGATTTTAATCACGTTGGTCATCTTGGATTTTAATCACGTAAAACTCTATTACAAACAAATCGGTGTATCCATTTTTTAATCCCTTAAACAGTAATATTTTTAGATAATTTTTTCTGAATTCCGTATCGATTTAAATGAAAATTCTGCTCTATAATAAGTTAAAATCAAATTTAATTGTCTTAATCAAATCGAATATTAAAATGCATACACAGTCCCTTTTAAAACAATATCAGGATTCTTCCTTATCAGTTTCAAGAATTTTGATCAAAAATTAAATAGGAAGGAGCATTTCAAAAAAAAAAAAAAAAAAAAAAAAAAAAGAACCCAAACAGATTTAACCCCTTGAAGGGCGGTGGGTTATAATATATCCCACCTACGATTAATGAAGGTTTGCATCAGAAAAATTTTATTAAATTTTGCTTTTCCAACTTTGGTGGAAAAAAGTAGTAAAATTGCTTTTTCATATTTTGAAATACAATTTTTCAAAGATTCGATTCCGGTGTGAATTCAACATTAGAGGAACACAATCACATGCCCCTGAAGTGGTTAAAGTACATTAATACGTTCACACCGGCGCGGTGGGTCACACTCGACTGTGCCAGAGTTTTCAAGTCTCCGGCTTTTTGCACACCACTGTTATTTTAGAGCAAACGTTGTTCCTTTAAATCGCCCAATTGTTCTAGTTAAATAAAACAACATTTTCTGTATTAAAATACTGGTATCCAAAAAGCTGGAGATTTGGCAGCTCTGAGA
This sequence comes from Maratus speciosus, assembly GCA_963932465.1. Taxonomy (NCBI): domain Eukaryota; kingdom Metazoa; phylum Arthropoda; class Arachnida; order Araneae; family Salticidae; genus Maratus; species Maratus speciosus. The sequence goes on along the minus strand of OZ010789.1, from coordinate 531,379,955 downwards.
TAGTCGAGTGTGACCCACCGCGCTGTCGTGAACGTGTTAAGAGGCCTAAAACTTGTTTGTGAACAAAATTAAAACACTTGTAACTTTGCGTAAAATAATCGGACCTGTATGCGGTTTTCCACGATTGACGTAGTACAAACTGGAGAATAATAATATACGCAAAAAGAAATACCGATTTTGGAGTCGATTTTTGCTCAAATAAAAGTCTACGGTCCCCTTAAACAGTTGAGAAAAAATATAACATATTTTTTAGTATAAAGCAGGCTGTTCTAAGCACCCGTTTGCACTCTAAACTACATTTCTATGCACTCATTATCAGTAATTAGCATTTACAGATTAAAGAAAGTGTGTACAAGCATTTTTATTTTTGCGTGTGTGTGTAATAACATGCAACACGAATATTTTTTGATGCAGAAATACACAATAAATTCAAAAATTTTGTTAATTGATCTATCATGTTACTACTGGAAGCGAGACTTTTGAGTAATCAGTTACGTATTGAGTTATTTATTTTTATTGTCTATGTTGCATTTTTTTAGCTTTTGAGTAATTAGCGATAAGTTAAAGAAATTTATATCTCCAGCGATGCATTTAGGATGAATATTAAACTAACAGAACTTTTTTTGTTAATTTTGTAAGATTATTCTTACTATTTTTTTACATAAGGTAGGTGATCCAAAGGTGACCAGTGTTTATTCCTCAGTGTTGATAAGGTAGGCTACTATCCAAAAGTAGAATTAATTTAATTTTTCATTACAACATGGTTCATACGGGTACCGTTATTTTCAAGGCCAAATATCAGCATTTTTTATAGAAAAATAAATCTAGTTTAAACGGAAGAAATATTGCCTTATTTGAGGAGAAACTTTTCCATAAGAAAATATTGGTACCGAAGAATTTCTGAGTCTGGAAATTCAAGGACCCATACGAACCCTGTACAAGATGCCACTACTGATTGTAAATCATGTATCTGCAGTGTGACATAGAGTAACAGATTACTTATATAATATATTTAATCTGTGCAGTGCACATGGCTGAATTTGAAGAATCCCCTTCATCGGCCGTCACTGTATCCGGTGGTTTTCACTTTTGAGAATAGTCGTTGTAATGTCAAGGTAAGAAGATATTTTAATTTACACGTATTTAAATTCTTAAGACTTTGAGTTATGATACATTTTCTGAAAGCTATTATTTCTTACGCTTTAACTAAATTTACTTTAATTATAATACATTTATCAGACTAATAATTCTACGTTGTGCAAATGGCGACCATATGCATGATCCCAAGATCTCGACTAAGGAAACAAATATGGAAATCAATGTAGTAAGTGTAAGTTTCAAAATTTCTACTTAAATATCTGAAAAAATATATTACTATTTATTACCACTTATTACCAGACTTCTCCAACAATTCCCACACTATATAGAACCCCCCAAAAGGATCCAATACCTCGAAGAAGAAAAGACCCGAACTATCGAGCACAAAAAGGGGTTTAAATCTTTTTGTGTTAGAAGATAAGAAGATTTGGAAAGAAACGCGAAATATATCAAAAAAAAAGAAAGATTTATTTGTTGATGATAGTAAGAAACATAATAAGAAAGTGAAAAACCAATCCGGTACAATGCCGAAAGAGATTCTCAAACAGATACTGCCATGCCTTGTACAAGTGATTGCTAGGCAAAAGTAAGCCGGTTTTGCCATTTATGCTTCAAAGACAAACTTGTAGCGGGTTAGCTATGACTGTGCAACTGTGTACACACAAAAATTTACACTTGAACTGTAACCTAGATGCAAACTTTTTAACTGACTTTTTGTCTTGTAGTAGCAGTGTATCAACTCAACTTGTCATATAGATGATCTCCTGTAACCGTACCTTTGGTCAGTTTTGTGTAGCCGCTATGTTCACGTTGTAATCTTCAAGTATCAATATATGTTGTTTGTTTTATAGTGAGTCTATTAATTTTTACAGCAATCTACGCAGATATAAATTAACATCAATTCGCAGGCATGTATGTCTGCTAGGTGATGGTCGACTGAAACATAGTCGCTATAAACTAATGGATATGTGATTGTGTAATTAGTGCTTACAATGCCAAAAGAGATTCTCAAACAGATACTGCCATGCCTTGTACAAGTGGTTGCTAGACAAAAGTAAGCCGGTTTTGTCATTTATGCTTCAAAGGCAAAATAATGGATATGCGATTGTGTAATCAATGCTTACTATACGTGCAAGAAGAGTGTCAGAGACTTTCTAAGCAAGACAAAATCGAAAATTTCATCTCCTCTTTCTGCAAGAAATCCGAATGTAAAGATATATTTTGAAAATTTTCTATAGTATTTTTTAAAATTTTAATTAAATACTTGCTTTTAATTGAACATTGTAATACACTACTAGAAGTAAATTTTTTTCAGAGTATTTTTTCACATTCTAAAAGTAATTTCAATGGGACACCTTTGAAACATTATGCGCCAAAGGTGGCCCATAAGCTATAATTTTGAAATTGTATTAAAAAATAATTACATTTTATTTTAAAAGAAAAGTATAGCTGGTTTGTATTAGAAATAAGTGTAAAATTTTACAAAACAAAATTCAGCCTCATATACCGAACCACAATATTATGAAAAATCCCCAAACCTTAAGTATTGCTATCTTTCGTTCATCTTCCTTATATTTTAAAAATTTATCCATTTTTAATTCGCAATAGGTTGATAATGCTGACCAACACATTTAGAATAGGTTTATGATAAATTTAATACGTGATAACCCTTTTCGAAAATAAAGTCTGAAACTAACATAAATTAATCCGAATGGTTTTTTTCTAGCCCGATATTTTGAAGCCAAATTTGTTAATTTCAACTACTAAGCATGATAGAGAGTATTCTATCTGTACGGATTGTTCTCCAGTGCATAATAAAGCTCGTCAATGCGATTCAAAGTGACTGGTTATGGCCAAAGCAGAATTGAAATACATCTCGGGCAAGCAACTCAACTGCAATTGACGTATTCATCAAGACCAAATAATGAAAATAGAAAACCTACTCAACATGGGCATACACCTGAAAAGTTGTGCTTTTTTAAAACAAACTCGAACTTGTAGAACAGTTAAACTTCCAGTTAGATTTAGAGAATAGAGAATGTAATGAAATGTTTTATAACAATTTTCTATTACGTAAATATTTTGAATAGTTGTAAAATTGTATTTATTTTGTATATATATGCTCTTTTGTACTTTCCTATCTCTTTTTAAACGTAACTTTTGTTACTGGTAGCTGAGTAAATGTAGTGGGTCTGTTATACAGTTTATAAACAATTAAAAGTCAATATTAACCCTTTATTTACTGCATTATGATCTACTGCAATTTTTTTCATGTAATTTTTTTTCAGTTACTACAATGAAAATTAAAGATATACATAAAAAATATATTCACCCGTGAGAAATTTAATTTGTTAGAGGTAATTAATTAAAGTGGTTCTTTAAAGTACCGTCAGTCCACTAAGCCTAAAATGTTCTCGTGAAAGAAATCTCGCATGATATTTCAAATAAAATTTAAACTCATTAATATGCTAATAACAATAAGACACTCGAGAATTAACAATAAAGAAAAATATTAAATTGATATAGTTTTATTTTATACATGAAAAATGAGTAAAAATTAAAATTTGATGGGATTAATAAAAAGGCTTTTTATTACGTTTCGATCGTGTTAGTAGTCCTTTAGTTTATTTATTTTTTGAACACATATAGGGCAGTTTCATATGACGTCACAGATCGACCATTGGAGGTGAATCAACCATTGAACGGTGGCTGTGATTGGTAGCTGAGAGGATTATGATCGCGGCTGGTGGTCAATCGGGCAGTTTTGATTGGCGGATGAAAAGTAAATCAGCTGATTGCAACTTCCCTATATCTCACTTGTGCGCTTGACTTGAAGGGCTTGCTTATAAGTCATCGTCAATATACAAGGACAAGATAGCACAAGGAAATTTACAACAGAGAATTGCATCCGGGAGCTCCACAAAAAGTGCGCAACGGATCCAGCGGGAGTTGAACTCACTGCCAACTTACGCTCTCAAGCGATTAGCGGTGTGGTGCCTTGACAACCAGCCCCAGTGGGCCAGGTCTTTTAGTTATGCGATGCCTATATTCAGGGCAACATGTTCTTTTGCATCTCCGCATATATGAATTTACAAATACCATTTGTAGCATAGCAAAAAATAGCCTGTGCTACATTTTTTTTCGATTTCATATAAAAAATGATAATGAAACGGAAAATAAATACCAGAAAAAACATTACTACACTACAATTTAGTAATTACATTATAAAGCAGATAAAAACGATGGATAACTATATAGACAAAAAGTAAACAAGAAGTTCTTCTTCAACTCCCAGTGTACTGGCGGAACTTATAAGTACCGCCGAGTAATTCAACTGTTAAATCAAATACATACAATCATAATGAATACATAAAGAAAATCCAAAACTCATCTTATGTCCTTTAATATGATTGCAGAAATAAAAAGACTAGCTTATTTATAAAATCTGTACAAAATGTCAGCATAAAACACATCGACTGTTTCAAAGGTAGCCTCCTTCCTCCCTAAAATAACGAACCTAGAACTACTGCTGTCATGTATCTTGAAAGAGTGGAGTTAAAAATGTGTTTTTGCGAAGTACCATTAAACTATTAGTAATATTAATATGGGATGAAAGTTTAAAGTGAGTGGTACTTATAAGTAACGTCAGTAAATAAAGGGTTAATATGGCATGTTACAATTTAATTTATTTTATTTGTTATACTTTACACATCGCTGTTCTACAACATTCATATAAATAATCTTAGAGAGAAAATATAAAATTCAAGCTAATTACAGCTTTTTTTTATATATAAAGTAGCAACATAAAAATTTAAAATGGGGAGATCACGTTCAGCAGCCTGAAAATGGCAATAGTGAAAGAAATACGAAAAACTACATAGTTTCAAAAACAATGAAAGAAATACAACAATGATTTTTTTCCGCACTTTCACGCATTTGCAGATTTGCAAAACACAGCTCACATTGTCAAACACATTTGCATCACAGGTTTGCAAAAAACATTCAATTATATATATTTAGCAATAATAATTTATTAAATGAGAAAGACAAAAATGTCTTTTTAAAAAGATGAACACTAAAATATGGATTTTGCTCGCAAGATTTAAAAAATTCTACTGAAGATATATATGTAATATTTAATTTATTTTCACTTATACTACTATATTTTATACTAAACCTAAATTGAAAAGTATATTCCATCTCATTAACACAATTATTGACTTTAATTGTCCCATTCAATAAATTTACCAAAAAGTTCAGATTTAATTTTTCGAATCACATTTTTTTGTTATTACAAAAATCAGGCGAAATTGACGTTCAACATAAAAGTATGCATGAAAATTAGTAATATTCTAAACTTCAAAGTTCTATGATAATTAGTTTTTAACTGAGAGTGCATGCAATCCCAAAAAATACAGTTTTAATAAATAGCACTTCAAAGTTAACTTTATAGTATAACAGCAAATGTTCTTATGAAAGGTATTTTTACCGATAACTTTTATTCTAGTTGGAAATTCTGTAAAATTCTTTTTGCGGTGGATTTGTAATTTTTCAAGATATCCATGCTAAGTTTTTTGAAAGTTCGATTTTTTAAAACCTCCAACGTGATATCCCACCGTATCGTTGTCGTATGCAATAAAGCAGCGCAGAATTTTAGTAGTGCAGACTACAGATTAGTTCGAGTTCTATTTTCAGAGCCCTAGTCCGACGATTTAAAATACAAAGGCAAAAAATTTTGGGTCATCAGAAATCGACCCCGATATCGAAAGGGTGCAATAGGAAATTGCTAATAACATTTAAAAAATGTTTCAAGAATAATTGTTTCATTTAAAAATATCTTCGTACATAGAAATGAGTATTACTCTAAATACGCTCTCATGACATCGTTTCGTGATATTCATATACTTGTAATTTTTTTAAAAATAGCATATTTGTTATTTTATATCCAATCACTGACAGAAATCTACAGTTCTTATTTTTTAAAAATATCATTGTACAACTATAGCAGAAAAATGTTGTGATGATGAAATTAGTACATCATCACATATCATTACTTATCCCCGAAAAATTTAATTTTTGGTTTCACAATTACAATTATAAATTGAATAAGAAACTTCCTTTCCTTTATATATATATATATATATATATATATATATATATATATATATATATATCTTCTTCTCTTTTATGATTTAAATAACAGTAACTTTAATGCTCTCAAGTTCACCCAAAGCCATTAATAAAATAAATCAAAAACAAATCTTTTGTTCACCCTTAAATCATTAACTGTGCGTGCATACTTTCCTTTCTGTTAACGAATATATAAAAATATATTCTTTGACCATATGTGAAGCAGTAATTTAAAAACTTATTGTTAATTCTCAGTTAGATAGTCAATAAAAATGTTTTTTCGGTCTCAAAAGTACACTTTGTTTATATTAAAGATGGCGTCCGGCATCTGTGTTGGGTCTTCTATATGTACTTTTCCCAGTGCTAAGCCTTGGCATTGTACATGTACGTTAAAAATTATATTTGGTCAACTAACAGTCTCTTGGCTTGATTCTAATTCAAATTTCCACTAAGAGATATATTATTTTGGGTTACAATGGTCCAGGGCTCCAATTTTTTGCCCCGATGCAATAGTAATCATATCTAACAACTTACCATTAACTCGCTGATCCTCAGCCTTGTAACATCTCTCTCCGATCCCTCTCTGGAACTGCATTTTATATGTCTTTCTTTACTATAAATAAAATGAATTGGACATTAATGTTTGCATACTATTTATTTTATCCTCTATAAAAATCAAGGACCAATGACGAAATCTGGTACAACGCTAAAACGCCAATTCTTTGCCTATCTGCCACTTCATGCCAAGATAACTTATAATTTCGAGAAGTCTTATAGGTGTCAGTTCGTTTTTCCAGTAATTCTGGAAAAGTACTTCAAGTACAAAGCGAGGATAGACAAGAGATATATCACGGCTTCATTGTGTTATTTCTTCCTATTACCCATCAATAACAATTCAATTACTTTTCAAACTGATTTTAAAGGATTATAAAACATCTTAAAAATCTTAGAATCCATTCATTTTTCCCAAATTGCAAGTTTTTTTTTTAACAATTTTTCAATTTGTTAAAATAATTTTTTTCCGAAAGCGTCGTATAAAAATTGAGCTTGGGTTCAGGTCGAGTTTACGGTCTCGGGCTGAGTGCGTCTCATCTTTATGTCAATGAGAGATGCTACACATACGAATCCGTTTTTTACTCTCATGAACTCTCAATTAATTCAACACATTACCAGGCAAGCAGTAACACTTTTAATTAATGTAAATGCTTAAAATTAAACTTTTTATAAATTAACTTCAAAATTAATATTTCTATATAGCTTAAAAAAATTATATATATTTTATTTTCACAGAGCGATATGGTTAATTATGATCCCAATAATTTCAAAGCACAAGTAGAAAAGTAAAAAAAAAAAATCATATCCAATTAAAGTTTCAGGCTAATCAAGAATTTACTTTTTCTAATGTTTTTCTGAAAACAGACTCAAATTAATTCCACGTTTTTTTTCATAATGAAATCACAAAGACAGAATTTTGCTATTTTAAATTTAATTATGCTCGAGATATTTCTGCGACATTTAAGTAAAAAAAAAAAAAAAAAAAAAAAAAAATATATATATATATATATATATATATATATATATATACATTGCATCAACCTTTCTGTATTTGTGAAGTTTCATGATGTTTTTGTTTAACTAATTTTGTGATGAGAAGAAATTTTTATTAAGTGTACTTATCTTTTATGTTTTTGCATTTTATAAAAGTTTTGAAAGACAGTAAACACGTTTCAATTGGCCAGGAGTCTTCTGGACACGTGGCAAATGGAACGGATGTCTCGTACATCAGAGACTTAATATATCCTCAGAGGTAGAAATCCAGAGGGTTGAGGTCCGTGGATCGTGGTGGCCACACTACATGGCCAATTGGAAAATGTTCGCGATTCCATACGGCGCCGATTTGAAGCATGCTTCATGGCTAATGGAGCACATTTTGAGCACATGTTATGAGTTGCAACATTTTTCATTTGTGTTTTGTACTTCTATTAAGTTTTTTTGTAAAATAAACCTTTTTTTACACTGTTTGTTATCTTTTCTTTGCGTCACGGTCACGATGCAATTCCAGCGTCATGATCACGTTTCCGACCCCCAGTTTCTATGTAATTCTTGCTCCTCATGACCTGATACACCCACACGTACAGTATGGATATGACCTTTTCAATCGCCCTGTATATATATATATATATATATACACTTTTTAGGTGGGTGTGGTTTTGTGTTCCGAGGTCATAGAATGAAAAGTTATGAAGAAATATTTTTAAAGTCGCACCATGGTAACGACTGCAATAGGTAGTATTTCTGATGAAACCTACCTAAAATCCTAGTTCGAGAAAACCGCGTTTCAATCAATCTTTTCAATCATTGTTTAATTTGAGAGCATATGATACATTTTTTTATTTATAACAAGCTTATAGAAATTTCTTTTTTTTTTTTTTTTAATGGCCAGAAAATGTCGCTCTTTCACTCTTTGTTTTTCGAAAAGTCGAATTTTGTTAAGGATTTAATCGCCTCATGCCTTCTTAATAGAGATTCGCGAAACTTTGTATGACAATCGATCTCTTAAAAGTGCCATTGTTGGGCTTATTAAAGAAACATCTTTATTTAACCATTTCTTCAACTATTTGGCAAAGATCACAGCGTCATACTCTCATAAATTTCCACAGAATCTATTAAATAACAAGAAAAAAAAATCTTTACGCAAAATTAAAAATTAATTTCAAATAAAAAAAAGTTTTTTATTCACTCGAACTATAAAACAGGCTCATCTTTTTTATACAAGAATCATGAAACTCTTTACGTAAAAGTGCGTGGGTTTCAAACATTTCTTATTTTTGAAAAGAATGAAAGAGAATGATCGCATTTATTAAGTAGAGATTCTCAGTTATAAAAAAGGAAAAGGGTTTTATGTTCATCATTTTTTTTAAACCTTCATTTAAAAGATGATTTTAATGCCTAATCAATCTGTTTTTTAGTATACTTTAAATTAGCGGTCTGTAAATAATGCTTATTATAAGTAAGAAATACATTTTTTTGGCTATGTAAAAATACAAATAATTGAACCACAGTAGAAAAATATATTCTTGATGCAAAATAAAGACCTTTCTGTATAAAGCAGGGCTGTAACGGAAGCAGGGGGATTTTTCAGATTTATTGAGATTTTATATAAATTTCGAAAAGAGAAGGAACTTAGATGAAAAGAGCAAAAGTAAAAATTGTTAAAGAAATAGTTCCAAGAATGGATCGAGCTTAAGGAATGGACCATTTCTTTAGACTAAGCGTACTTTCGAACATACACGCTAACTAAATACCTGCGATATAATTATTGCTGTTTTCTTGTATGACGTGAAATTTGAAATATATTTTTCAACCATGTACAAAGAAAATTGGTAATCCGATCGCACTAAAATAAGAATAATCTGATTTTATTATTACTTGATTGCATAAATTACCCTTTTCGCTGCGGGGTTATTTTAATTTAACAACCTTCTATAGTTAAATATATATAGTATATATATATATATATATATATGTTACGGTGAATTTGATTAATCGGTTATTATTAATAATAACCGGCTATTATTAATATATATCATAAATTTCACTTTTTAGTTTGAGATTTTCATTATGTATGCGTATATTTACTCATTGTCAGCGCCTCACTTTTGTGCAATCGTATAACAGCTTTTGTGAGTGCGCAAGTTTATTTTTATCTACTGGCAACAACTTGATGATATCAATTGATAGTTTATTTTAGTCGCAGGTAGCTGAATCTTTCAGGATGCTGACTAATATTTGTTTTTTGTCAGTTTCGAATGTTTTAAATGCTAAGTAGTGTCAATTTAGTCATAATTTTGTTGTGAGTTCGTAATTTATTCAGTGAAGAGTGTGAACAGCAATACGAGTCGAGGAAGTTGCTTATCAGCTAATACATGTATTCACAATATTTGGTGCACCGTGCATCTTGAAAAGTGAGAATAGGTGAGAATTTGCAATTAAAGTAATTGAAGAAGTTTGTGGAATGTAGAATTTACTCATTTTTTTTCTTGGAAGACCAAGACATAGTCATTTGTAAGGCTCACTTGAAAGAGCAAACCAAGACATTGAAAAGACGTTATACACTTGGCTTGAAACTGACAATACAATAAAGTGAAGAGAAGGAATAAAATTCATTTAATTTATGAAAAATAGAGAACATTACTCGGAAATAGATCGCAGTACATATGCAATTTTATTTGCCTATGAAGCCAATGTAGGTTTAATAATTGTTTACCCGTCTGTACTTTGTCAACAATTACTAGTAACGAGGATATTGTAAAAGAAATCAGTCTAGTAACGATATCCAACTTCAGGCAGCAATCTCAACTGAATATGAGGATTTAGACGCAATAACTGATTATAAAATGGACGTCGAACTGAATAATTCGAACGATGATTTTCTGTAACTGTTCTAGGTTCAGTCAAAGATGATAATAAGAATGTTCGCCAAAGTGAAGAGGGAAAAACAAAAATTTGACATAGAAAAAAAAAAAAAAAAAAAAAAAAATTCAATTATGTTTAAATGGAAGATTTTCAAGAAAAAAAGGAAGACTCTTTTTTTTCACTTGATGAAGTCCCGAAAAATATTCAAGAAGCTCGAGGCCCTGCTAAATATAGCCATTAAATAAGCAAGCAAAAAAAAAAAAAAAAAAAAAAAAAAAAAAAAAGTTACTGCTTTCGAAGTTAAAGTTTCCAAGTGCAAATGTAGGAGAAACCATTCAAATAAGAATATTAGAGATAGATATGGATGAGTCTGATAACCAAAATATTAAAGCTGTTGATCCTACTTACATAAACTCAGTACAAAACATGGCATTTTAAATTAACTGTACACAATGAAAGATATTACTGTCCTCAAGAAACCTTTAATTTAATTAATGAATTTTCAGTGAATAAAAAAAACCTATGCTCGTAAAAAATTCCAACCTTCAATATTACAATGCTAAAGGAAATTGTAACTCAAGTTCCTGTAAATGTAAAAAATCAAAAACACTTTGTAACTCCAAATGACACAATAGCTATTCATGTGAAGTTAAATAATTTGTTAAAAATGTAATAAAAAAAACAAAAACCCTTTGTAACTCCAAATGCCCTCATAGCTTTTCCTGCTAAAATTAATAATTTGTTAAATATGTAATGAAAAATCAAAAACCTTTTGTGATTCCAATCTCTAAGTTATCCCTTCCTGCTAAAAAAAAATAATTTGTTATAAATGTACTAATATGGAATTTCTAATTTAAATTGCAATTTACTATTTGTTATAAAAATTGTTTTTATTTAATTATTTATTAAAACAATTATTTATTTTTTATTAAAATTGTTACTATTTGTAATAAATATTGTTTTTGGAAAACTCAATCCATCTTTCGTATTGACAAGATATATTTTACTCGACTCTTGAGGTCTTTTTCTTCTTCTATTTTATTAGTGTAAGAATCGTTTCATTCTGACAGTAACTTCTTTTAACATATTTGCTATGCGTTAAAATTAATTTAAGTCTAAATGTAAAACTTCCTACTTATGGAACATTTTTCTAAACATTCATTGCTAAAAGTATGCACTTTAAAACTGAATTATTTATTCTTTCATTATTTTAGAGTTTAAGATATTTACCTAATTTATTCAGTAATTTCAAAAATAATTATCTTTAACCTTTAGGACTTGGCATCCAATTAATAGAACCCAATTTTTGAATGAGTATTATTATCTCTTAACAATTATTTTTGCTATTAGCTTCAGAGTTTCAGTAAAAGACATATTCGTTACTAAGCTAAATTAATCATATTGACCGAACGTCATTTTAAATTATTAATAATAACCGATAAATTAATATAATGTCCAATATTTATCATATTTACCGAAAGACGCGGTTATTATTAATAATTATCGAATTTATCAAATTGACCGTAACATATATACGAAATTAACTAAACTCTATTTTTTAACGTTGGTTAAAAGTGCAAAGCATCACAGAAATTTGCATGTAAAAAAGCATTAAAAAAGGGCATAGAAATAAATATTTTGAGAATTTTCAAGTTTACAACAGGGAACATTTGAAAATATTAAATTTTTGTAACAGATGAAATGAAAAATAAATAATCATTTTGGCGAGAATAATAATAAAAAAAAAATATTAAATGACCAAACCCTTGAAATCTCTAGTAATGAGCACTTTCTTTGAAGAATTTCTATTTAGATTAACACAATGAAAAATAATTGGTAAAGTCCAAAGTCCTGTGTAAGTAGTGAACTCTTCTAAAATCAAAAGTCTTCTTGTCATAATGGCAATATATACAGAATTCGAATTCGTAGATCTATATCAAAACGTGTCGATTAAAAAAATATTATTATTGTCTTCGAAGCAAATATGAAAGAAAGCCTTTGACGTTCGTATCAGGAACGAAAATAAGAAACTTTACTCGAGAAAATCAGCAATGTATGATGATAAATTGAAAAAATGTTTCATCTGCCTATTCTGAAAAAGAAATTGATTTATACGTATCGTAAAAGTAGTAAAAAAAAAGCCAAATTATATAAAAGCCGTTCTTTGTGTGTATGTCCTTCATACAAATCTTTAGTTTTTGAACGATTTGCACGAAACTCGATGTACATACGTTTTAGAACGTGGAAAAGATCACTGTCTACTTTATAAAACTATCAAATCACTATTTATACCTTTTATCTACCACATTCCATAGTTTAAGATTACAGAAATATCCCTTTTAAATTTCATAATTCAATCGTTTTTTTTCCAGTTACCACACCCTAAAAAACGGCACAATAATTTAAAGAAAATGGTAAAGCGTGTATTTTTTTTTTTTTCCAATAAAAATTCAGATTTTCTCGCTATATTTTTGTATTTTTGAAATCGACGTCTTTCTGATCAGAAAACGAAAAATTTCTCTGTACATATGTAAAAATGTTAACTAAACGTGTGTTAAAATGACATAGTATCTCCATTTGATTGTTAGGTAGCTTTCTTTACAAAAAAGCTACCTATTGCAGCCGTTCGGAGGAAAGCGATTTCAAAAAATTTTGGTATATTTTCATCGATCATGACCCCCAGACCCCGAAACCACCCTCCGTTCAAAATTGATATATATATATACAGGGTGCATAGGAAAGTCCCTTTAACCTGAAAATACTTGCAAACGGAGAGAGCTGCAGCTATGCAAGTGAGGTAATGGTATAGTAAAGGGACTACGCTCGACCTAATGCAAGCGACAGAAGCGCCCCCTAGTGGATAAATTTGGAAGATAGTCATAGCAATTCGAAAATGATAAGAGATAGAGTAAAAATTCCAATTAGAAAGTTTTAGAGTATCAATTAATTAGTACGAAACGACATTTAGTTCACACGGATAAGATAATTTGTCACCTGAATATCCTAAAATGTCCAAAATCGATGAGAGACGATTCTATTTTGCATATTAAAATTTCGGAAATGTAGCAGTGCGCAGTTGCAAATTGTGATGCTGTACTGTACTGTAATGCCTGTAAAAATTTAATTTCCAGTGGAATTAGAATTTTAGTTTAACCTTTTCAGGCGCAGAACAATTCTGTTCGTAAAATGATGAAATGATTGACCGACACCAGAATATTCAAACGAATTTCTTTGAAAATAAAAACACGTTAATTTGCACTTTCATTACAAAAGCAAAATTTTATTAAAATATTCTTGGTGCAATTTGTCAGTTTTGGAATTAAAATTTGGTGGCTAGACCGCCTAGCCACCGCCCTTAAATTGTTTAAATCTATGTCGTCGTATTGGAGAGGCTTGCAATAGACGTTCCATGCTGAGAAATGTGCATGCAGAATTACTCTCACGAATACAAACGAGTAACGAGTATCGTGAGCAATGGCAAGCTTTTCAAACAAACTGAATTTTAACTTTTGATCACTGTGAGACAGTTTGTCATTTTTGCTTTTTTTGTGTGATGTTATCAAAATGTATTGAGGTAAGTACGTATTTAGCAATAAATTGTGCGTATTTCTTCATACTTCTGGCTATTCCATTCAAACTTTTACACAAAATGGAGTGCATGGATTTCGGACATTTTTGGGAATACAGATGAAGATTTATGTAAACCAAATGTCGTTTCGAACTAATTTATTGATGCTCTGAAACTTTCTAATTGGAAATTTTGCTCTATCTCTTTTTGTTTTCAATTTGCAACGGCTATCTTCCAAATTTCACCACTAGGGGGCGCTTCTGTCGTTTGCATTATGTTGGGCGTAGTCGATATACTATACCGTTACCTCACTTGCATAGTTGTATCGCTCTCCGTTCGCAAGTATTTTCAGGTTAAAGGGACTTTCCTATGCACCCTGTATATATATATCTGACCTATGTCACACTGTAACTCCCGTAATTATGAACCGATTTCGATGTAATTCGGTGTGTACGTAGTACATACCAATGTCTCGACCGAGTTCGTTGGCCAGCTTCATCCGCCGTTTTGTTTCAAAATGGCGGCCATTTAAAATTTTTAAAAACATTTAAAACTTGAAATGTGGTACCAAAAAATTAAAAATGGAAAAATATTTTTTTCTTATGTATTTGACCTTTATACAAAGATTTCGGAGCAGTTTTTGTTTCGTCTATATCTTAAAAAATGGCTGAGTTATAGCATTTTGAATTTCTAGCGTGGCTGACATTTTGAAGCGTCCTGAATTTTGTCACGCGATAAAAGGCGTATTTATGAGCCGATTTGGATGTAACTCGGTGTGTACATAGTACATACCAATCTCTCGACCGAGTTCGTTGGCCAGCTTCATCCGCCATTTTGTTTCAAAATGGCGGCCATTTAAAATTTTTTTAAAAATTTAAAATTTGAAATGTGGTACCAAAAAATTGAAAATGGAAACATATTTTTTTCTTATGTATTTGACCTTTATACAAAGATTTCGGAGCAGTTTTCGTTTCGTCTATATCTTAAAAAATGGCTGAGTTATAGCATTTTGAATTTCTAGCGTGGCTGACATTTTGAAACGTCCTGAATTTTGTCACGCGATAAAAAGCGTATTTATGAACCGATTTGGATGTAACTTCGTTTATACATAGTACATACCAATGTCTCGACCGGGTTCGTTGGCCAGCTTCAACCGCCGTTTTGTTTCAAAATGGCGGCCATTTAAATTTTTAAGAAAAATTTAAATTTGAAATGTGGTACCAAAAATTGAAAATTGAAAAATATTTTCTTCTTATGTGTTTGACCTTGATAAAAAGATTCGGGAGCTGTTTTTGTTTCGTCTATATCTTAAGAAATGGCTGAGTTATAGCATTTTGAATTTCTAGCGTGGCTGACATTTTGAAACGTCCTGATTTTTCTCACGTAATAACAGGCGTATTTATGAACCGACTTGGATGTACCTTGGTGTGTACATAATACATACAAATATCTCGACCGAGTTCGTTGGCCAGTTTCAT
Organism: Maratus speciosus; assembly: GCA_963932465.1. NCBI lineage: Eukaryota > Metazoa > Arthropoda > Arachnida > Araneae > Salticidae > Maratus > Maratus speciosus. The sequence goes on along the minus strand of OZ010789.1, from coordinate 531,364,265 downwards.
CCGCCATCTTGTTTCAAAATGGCGGCCATTTAAAAAAATTAAAAAATAAAAAAAATTAAATGAGATACCAAAAAATTGGAAAATGAAAAAGATTTTTTTTTGTATGTGTTTGACCTTAATACAAAGATTACGGAACAGTTTTTCTTTCGTCTATATCTAAAAAAAAATGGCTGAGTAATAGCATTTTGAATTTCTCTTGTGGCTGACATTTTAAAACGACCTGATTTTTGTCACGCGATAACAGGCGTATTTATGAACCTATTTGGATGTAACTTGGTCTGTACATAGTACATACCAATGTCTCGACCGAGTTCGTTGGCCAGCTTCATTCGCCATCTTGTTTCAAAAGTGTTGCCATTTAAAAAAATTAAATTTAAAATTCAAAATGAGGTATTAAAAAATTGGAAAATGAAAAAGATTTTTTTTATGTGTTTGGCCTTGATACAAAGATTCCGGAGCAGTTTTTGTTTCTGAAAATTTGTTCTTTTGTTGATATCTTAAAAAATGGTTGATTTATAGCACTTTGAATTTCTAGCATGGCTAACATTTTGAAGCGATTTTGTATTTGTCACACGATAACACACGTATTCGCCTATTTCGATGTAAGAAGGCATGTGGATAGTATACATCAACACCTCGACCAAGTTCGCTGGCCAGATTCATCAGCCATCTTGTTTCAAAATGGCGGCCATTAAATTAAAAAATATATATATATTTAAAGTGAGGTGCAAAAATATTAGAAATTGAAAAAGGTTTCTTTCTTAAGTATTTGATCTTGATATAAGGATTCAGGAGCATTTTTTGTTTGTCTTTACCTTAAAAAATGGATCAGATATAGCAGTTTCAATTTCTATTGTGGGTGACATTTTGAAAAATCTGATTTTTTGCATGCGACAGCACTCCTATATATTAACCGATTCCGATGTGAGTGAGCATGTGCACAGCAATTACTAAGGTCTCGACCAAGTTCACTGCTTAGCCTCATCCACCATGTTGTCTTAAAATGACAGGCACTTTAAGAAATTGCCGAATTTGGCAGCCAAATATAAGTTACTTTAAAGAAAAGCAGCTTGGATAAAGCTGACTAATTTCGCGAAATTCTCATTCATTATATTGATAAAAATTAGTATTGAATCTCCTATATTCGGTTTCCACTAAATTGAGCTTCGTGTGTTTGCATGATATAAGTTGGCTTTTTTTAAATAAGGATTATGAAAGCTACCTCTTCCTCCCGGCACTGGCCGGAAGGACTTTTTTAAAGTTAAAAAATATATTTTAATACAGGAGTTTGAATTTCAAGAAAACAATATAGGAAAAATATAATAATAAAAAAAAATCGTTTGCTAGATGTGACGTCAATTTCGTCAATATGATTTCAAATTCGTTCTAAAAACCGGCTGCTACAATTTATTTCCTATTTCTTCGTAATGCTGTAGCTTTAATTATATCATTTAGATAAATGCTTTAATGCGTGAAATGCAGTGATAACATTTTACGATTTATATCGAATACGGTTACATAAAATACGACTTTTCCACGATTTATATTAAATAGAAATTATAACAGAACTACTATTTTTTAGGGTAAGCTTTTTTTTTTTTTTTTAACAAAATTTCATGACTGACATTACGATTGAACGCTTTTGGAAATTGACGACATTTTCATTTTAACGGCTGTGGATTTGTATTTTGTGAATGGAAATATGAGTTTCTATTAAAAAATTATCGGCAAAGAATCTTTGTACAGATGATGTGTTAAAGATGCCCGATAACAGAACATAAATAAAAATCGTTTTTAATTTGAAACACGATAATATATTTTTAACCTTTAGTATATTTGCTAAAATTCTCAACAACTATAGGGAAAAATATTTTTGGTATTTTCGATTTAGCGATCAGTTTCTTTTTAGCAATCACTTATTTATCTGAGTAGCACATTTTGCCCGCTGCGAAGATCGGTTTCTCCGAAGAAATCTGGAATTAAAGGAAATATATCGGTGAATTTGATCTTGCATTTTAAAGCAATATGTATCTTTATCTCAAATGGCTTTCTGTATGGCTGAAAACGACACGATCATTACTGCGCTATTACATTTTCTAAGGTGTAAGACAACATTTCGGCTACTAAGGACCAAGTTTTTTAATTGATCATTTACAGTAGGATTTGGTCTAAGAATGATAGACGGATATGCAAAATACTAAAACTATTCTTCAAAAATTATCTAACTTTTTAAAAAGGCTAATCCAGAATTGGTTTTACCTAATTATAGAACATTTCAGGTAATTCTATAACAAAACATGTACAACAAAATGTTATACATTAAAACTATTCCAGAAATTTGGGTGCAAAGTAACAGTGTAAATTTCATCAAAATCTGTCCAGTAGAACTTTTAAAAAAAATCCCTGCCGGCCCGGCCTACAGGCAGAGGTAGATTTCGAAGTCAAATATACTAATTTCACAAACAAAAACTAAATCATGATTAGAGATAAATCCACTTTAACAATTTTATCAGGCCGCTTTTGAGGAGTTTTTATTTCATTTTTATATAATAGCTGGTTTTATCGGAATCGTGTTAGGGCGGTATTTAAAAAAAAAATACTTTTCCATGCTCAACAACTCGAAATTTTCTGGCATAATTCCACATTCATTTTTAATTTTAAAAAAATATGAAACTTGCTGACGTGATTTTTGAAGAGATTTATAAGCGACCTGTGTTTTTATTTTTTGTTCAGTTAATTAAAACTTGATATATATACAATTATTTTCTCAGAAGAACAATATTTTTCGTTTCTAACACAATCGCTTCGGAAAATTCCGTTCAAAATGCCCACTTTGACATAATTTTTTTGAAATATATTCTGCGTCTATCAAAAACTCGATCATTACGGTACATTATATAGTTTCTGAATAAGCGAATCTACCAATTAAATGCGTTTGAGAGCAAAAATGAATTTAAAAATGAGTCAGAAAATAAGCAGTTTGGATTTGAGTGCATCCTTAATACAATGATTTTTCCAACACAATCCGCTTCGGTAAATTCGGTTCAAAATGCCCTTTTTAACAGCATTTTTAAAAATATATTCTGCCTCTATCAAAACATCGACCATTACGGTACATTATATAGTTTCTGAGTAAGAAAACGTACCAATTGGAAGCCTTTGAGAGCAAAAATGAATTGTAAAATGAGTCCGAAAACAGGCAGTTTGGATTTGAATACACCCTTACTCAGATGATTTTTTTCTTCAACCGCTATGTATTTTTAATTTGTTTTTGCTGTAAGAATTGTTCCTATCCAAAACTTGTCTATATAGATGTTGTAGACAATACTAAGAAGATATATGATAAATTCATGGGGATTTTATATCTTTTGAATTGACGGAGTTATGGATTTTTTTCTTCTTTAAACCCCCTTTTTGATTTCGTTTTTATTTTTTTTTCGCGGTACGAATTGGTCCTATCAAAAACTTGTGAATATAAAAGTTGTAGATAATGTTAAGGAGATTTATAATAAAATTATTTGGATTTGATATCTTGAGAATTGACGAAGTTATGAATTTTTTTCTTCCAAAAACCCTATTTTTTGCGCCCCTTGAGCCCATTTTTAACTTTATCAATAATATGTGATACATAAAATTTTGGCCCTATTTTTAGAAGTAATAAAAACTTTAAACTGATTGGATATGTACAAAAGTAAAGAAGTTATAGGGGTTTTTCTGTTTTCACAAAACCCCTCCCTATTTCCATCCCCTTGGTCCGATTTTGCCCATTAACGAACTTGACCGAGAATTTATGCCCATTGATTTTATGTATCAGTTTGGAAGAGATTGGTGCAGAATTACGAACGTTATCGTGTCCAGAAGAAAGTGATATATATATATAGATAGATAGATAGATAGATAGATATATAAAGTTTTTTACTGAGGGTGGTTTTGGGGTCTAGGGGTCATGATCGGTGTAGATCTGCAAAAATTTTTCAGAAATTCCAACATAGGAACGATCCCAATAGGTAGTATTTCATACGAAATCTACCTAAAAGGCTAATCTTTTATAATCGGGCTCACCTGAATATTGAACTTTCTTCAATAATTTTATAACAAAGCGACGTAAAACTATATGTAATATTTTAATACCATCCGTGTAAAATTATCTAACAAACATTGCAAGTTCCAATGAAATCTATTCAGAATTTTTAAAAAGACTAATCTTTCACAATCGGGTTCCACATGATTATGGAATTTTCCCCTATAATTCTAGGACTAATCAGTGTATAACAATGTTACGCATCAAAACCTTAACTGAAAACTAATAGTGCAAGTTGAATTAAAATTATTTCAGAAGAACCCAAGTTATAAGCTGCCGGAATGAGATTCCCACACGATAGCAAACAAATACTGAAATTTGCCAATTTAGTTATGTAAAAGTACACGAAAACAAACAAATACTGAGTTATTTACAATGTTTTTGAGCAGTTAAGTTAATCTTTTGTAACTGGGTTGCAGGCATATTTTTTTAAAAAAATTCAAGTTTGAAAATTACTTTAAAAAACAAAAAAACAAAAAAAAAATGTGTAAATTGATATAAACTTTTCAAACAAATTTACTGAAAGTGTTTTTGTTTTCTGTTGGACGTTAAAATAATCGGATGTATGGTGTTTAGAGATCAAATTGCGGTAAAAGTGTAATTTATGGTACTGTTAGGTTGTTGCCATCATGATGCTAGGCATTACTCATAGATATGTCTTTTCTTCATAATATTGCATTAATAGCAAACGGATATATCTTTCTAAATTGGGTTGCAGGTATATTTAAAAATATCTCCGTGATTTGAGAATTAATTTAAAATGGACAAACAGTCTGTAAATTGAGATGAGCTTTTCAAACAAATATTACTGAAAGTACTTTTTTTTATTCTATTAGACGTTGGAACAATCAAATGTGCGATGTTTATAGGTCAAATTGCAGTAAAAGTTAAATTTATGGTTGGGTTTTGTTGTTCCACCAACAATATGATGCTAGAGTTGCTCATAGCAGTGTATTTTCTTTATAATATTGCATTAAGAGCAAACAGGTATATCTTTTGTAATTGGACTGCATGCAAACTTAAAAATATCCATGATTGAAAATTACTTTAAAATCCATTGAAATAAGAACATTGAGATACAATTTTCAAATAAATTTCATTTGAAAGAGCTTTTTTCTATTCGAGAGCGTGAAAAACGAAATTGTATGATGTTCAGAAGTTAAGAAAAATTTCAGTAAAGGCACAATTTATGGGTTAGGTCGTTGCCATCATCAGTATAATGTCACAATTGGCATTGTGTTTGTAGTTTTTTGTATATTCTGAAGATGACTCAATGAAAGAGTCGAAACATGTAAATTTTGAGTATTTTTAATGTGTTTTTTATTGAAATGACGTCTTTTAAGCAAATATATATTTTTAAATATATATTTTGACATTTGTTTGGAATATATACTATTATCGTATAGTTTAATGGTAGATGTAATTAAGACTATTTTACTTATATTTATATTTTTTATTGCTCTTTTTAACGATTCGTGGACGAGAATGCACCAATTTCAGTTATTGTCATTGCCGTATTATTTCATTTTAATGTATTTTACCCGGGAGGACCCTTATTATTGACACGGGCGACGCCGGGTTGTTGTGCTAGTTTTATATAAAATACACCTTGCGCTTAATCACATGTGTCTTAATCCGGGACCTAATTGTTTATTTTAGACAAGTAGTCAGCCCTTAATGTCAAAAGATATTTAACACAGCACCGACATAGCCCAGAAATACGGCATAACATTTCTACATCTGATGAAAAAATATAAATAATTATTATTTGTACATCCCCCTCCACCTCCTAGAGAGAAAAACTCATTTATTTCCAAACCTAAGTCTGTACAGAGACACTCAAATGATATAATTCCACAACGAATATATATAAGAAGCTTAAGAAGTAGTTCTTCATTTTGAAATAGCAACAAATTTTAAAACTTTCTAAATAAATATCTAAGTTTATAATGATATTTAAATATAAGGTAAATTTTATTATTGGGTATTGAACTTCAAGTTATTCAGGTGAGAAGTTTAACAGTGATACAGATAAAACGTTTTAACTTCTTAAAGTTAAATTAATTTTGAATATTTTCAGCTAAAGTTTGAGTATATTTTTTGACACTGATTTTAATCTGTAACTATCTCAAACATAATAATGTGGAAATAAAATCCGTAATTTTAGACCAACGTTCGTTTCGTAGACATTTTGGAAAAGATAGTCCTATTGACAAAAGCATTCGCAAGTGGTGTCAGTAATTTGAAGAAACAGGCTATTTTTGAAATTATTCGACTTTTCTTGTCTCTTAGCTACCATAACACCATGTGAATTTTTCTTGTGGGCCTTTCTGAAAGGCAACGCGTATGTGGTACCGCTACCACGCAACTTGGATGATCTAAAAACACGCATATATATAATGCTCTGAACTTAATAACACCTGAAATACTTAAATGGCATGAACGAGACTTTAGTCTGGACATTGTCCATCTGACTGGAGGAAGTTATACCGCGACCAACGATATACAAGGCTTGTTCATGATGTTTAAAACGTCACAAGGAGTGGATCATCTTTATACGGTGATTGGTATAAAGCGGTGCGCCCATTGTTTTGCGTCAATTGCCATTTAAGAGGCAACGATAGTCACTCAAAATGTCCCGGATGATAATGTTAATCTTATGGGGAAGTTATTTTCAAATATCTCACTTGAATTTTGATATTTTCGAATTACTTTTTTTGCATAGGATAGATAAGGACGATCTACAACCGGGCTAGCTTTTGCTTTTTGGATTTCTGTTACAGTTTTTTTTATATTAGGATAGTTTCAATTTCAGAACCGGTTCAAACCGGTTCCAAAAGTAAAAGTAATTTTTTTCTTTTAATCTGAAACCAAAATCAAAAAAGTAAAAACTAGCCCGGATGTAGATCGTCCTCAGCTATCCTGTGCAAAAAAAAAAAAAAAAAAAAAAAAATCGTTCGAAAATATAAAAATTTAAGTGACATATTTGAAAATAACTTCCCCATAGGATTAACATTATCATCCGGGTCTTTTTGAGTGACTAGTGTAGGCTCTTAAAAATGATCCATTCCGTGTGACGTTTTAAAAGTCTTGAATGGCCTTAGACGTCGCTGGTCGCGGTTATGTAAAAAATTAAAAATGCAATAAAATTAAAATATTTGAATTATCTTTTATTTAAAACCGGTTCTGTTTTAAAATGAGTTTATTATAGTATTTCAAAATACCGTGCATCATTTTCAATAACATCGTATTTACTATTTTTCCTATTTGTATTCTTTCCGTTATTGAATCAAATGATGCCTCTCATTATATAAAACCTAGAGTTACTACTCGAAAATTCTGGCAGATTTTTTGAATAAAACATTTTCCGAACTTGGCAGAAGTGATAAATACCGTGTAAAGTTTTTAATACGAATTCTGAATACGAAGAAAATACGAATTCAATGGCAAGTTTTAGCTTGCAATATATACATTAAACGTTCATGATACTTAATGCATTTATAGATATATTCGATGTGTAATTACACATCATAAATAATTGATTACCACTGTGAGATTTATCCCTTTCAGGGGCAAGTAATTGTGTTTCTGTAATGTCGAATTCACACCGGAATCTTCCAGAAATTTTATTGCAAAATAAGTAAAAGTAATTTTACTATTTATTTCCACCAATGTTAGGAAAGTAAAATTTAATAATTTTTTTCTGGTGCAAATCTTCATTAATCGTAGGTGGGATATAATATATCCCACCGCCCTTCAAGGAGTTTAGATTATAAAATAATTTTTTCAAACCAGTTATTACCCATATAAGTTTTGAATTAATAGTCGCTATTTCTAAATTGCAATTTCCGTCGTATTACACATAAAACGGCCCATTCCGTGAAAAACAGACAAAATGTCGTGCATGTGACATTTACATAAATACCTATAACTATTAACTTATAGTTTGTTAGAATACTAACTATACATTGAAAATAACAGAAAACCCTAGATTTTTTTTATTAGCGTAGCTGTTTTAATTTGAGGATATAATAACATTGTTAATACAGCAGTAATGTTTAGAAAAGCTGTCCCACACGTGGTATGGAATGGCCTCTTAATGGGTTTAAAAATCTCCACACTTTAAAACCTATACGTAAATAAGCTACCCGTTTTGAAAAGGTTTAAAAATTTCCACATTTTAAATCCTAGATCTAAGTAATCTGCCCGTTTCAGGGCCTTTTCATGAAAAACGAACAAAATGTCCTGCGCGGGACACTTACGTAAATACCTATATCTATTAACTTATAAGTTGTTAACCCTTCACTGCACCACGAGCCAGATCTGGCATATACCTAAAAAAATTATAATTTTTATTAAGTGCCATGAATTTTGCTAATGTGATCATTATAACTGATAAAAAAAAAATTCCAAAGAATAGAATAACACTTATTTTGTCCATATCAGAGGGCTGCAATGGGCAAAAATTTAGAATTTGTTCTTCGGAAACAACAACAACAAAAATTGATCAAACTATTAAAATAAAATTTACTTTCATTATTTTTACTAAATACTTAAAAATATTAATATAAAAAAAGTTGCGCAGTGTTAAGGAGATAAAATTAAATAATTTAAGCTCATTTAGTTGCAAAATATAGCAATACAATATTTAAAAACCCTAATTGTGTACATATGGTATACACCATAAAATATGAAATTTTAGCTGAAAATTTGAAATTTAATTTTTTTTTTTACCATTTTTTCCTTCATTAGATCGATACATAGATTTTAAATAATTTTTTTTCATACAAATAGAAAAAGTCGTGCAGTGAAGGGTTAAAATATAAACTATACCTACATTAAAAATAACAAAAATCCCTAAATTTTCATATTAGCATAGTTGTTTTAACTTGAGGATATAATAACATTGTTAATACAGCCATAATATTTAGAAAAGCTGTGCCACACAGGACATGGATGCCCCTACCTGATTTTTTGGCAATTGTTAGCTACAAAATTTAAGACCATGTGATTGTTTTTTGCGTTTAAATTTTTAAGTTGATGCAGAGATACAAATTTTAATAAAGATTTAATAAGGGAAAATATTTATGGGCAAACTTTGGTTTATAGTACAATTAAAATGTTCTTCTTAAATATGCTGAAGATGATATCAAAATAAAATGCCTATTATATAATAGATGGGATATTTTAAACATCATGTAAAAATCTGAAGAATTTCCAGTTCATGTTTTAAAGTAAACGATCAGAAGCACGTATAAGAGTTGCTAAAAGTGTTTTAAACGGCTTTGTTAGTCAATCTCTCCAGAGAATGAGTTATTGGAAAATTGTGTTAACAAACTGGCTTCTAAATTTCGCATATAGGAATATCATCGTAGCTTCTTAATTTTACTTATAAAATTTCAGCAAATTAAAATGAAAACCTGAATAACTGAAGTATACATTTATACATTATTCATGTCAAATACCAGTACATATCATTATTGTCCACAGGTTTTTAACTTAAAATTCTCTGAAAAATAGCTTTAAAAATTCAAAAATAACATTAAGTTTGAAGGAGATTATCTAAAGAGTATTTTTTAATGATTAAAACTTTATAATTCCGAATAATTCCAAATTTTCGTATTTTTAACGTAAATAGTTAAGATTGTTTCTAACGACTGGTCACTAGAGCTAATAAATAAATATATTACATCTTCGGCAGAGTATAAGAAGCAGGATCTTCTGAAAGAGTATTGATAAAATCAGGAAAATCGCTCTCTATATCATCATTCTACCTATTAAACTTTTCTTGTAGTTTTAATAACGAACGGGCATTTTATATATCTATATAATTTACTGTTTTTTTTTAAATAATTATGTTTAGATCTATATTATGAAGTGTATTTATGTTTCTCTGTTCCTTTCTCTCTGTCGCGCGTATGCGTGTCTGTCTGTAAGCGTTTAGTGTGGGTAAGCTAACGCACTTAGAGGTCTGCAAATTTTGTTCCGAATAGTGAAAAATAGATGAGAATGCACCTGGATCTCAGATTTTAAGTTTAAAGTAGTATTTGCAGCGCCAGGCGGTATTCTGGTTATGGATATTTAAGGGTTATTTATGATATATTTATTATTAATTGATTAATTTAATATAATCATGAAAAACTTTTTAGATTAAAGTATATTGTTTTATTTAAATTTTTGAATATTTTGCACAGGTTTATATAATAAAAAAGACCTATGTCAGACGATATTTTTTAAAATAACAATGCTTTACTTTTTAAGTAATTCTGATATTCAATTTATAGAAAAAAATCGCAACAATGCGATTTTAAGCATGCGGTCCATTTAAGACATATGATCCATTTTGTATAAAAGATTATTCCCAGATGACAGTTTCTAAATGTAAAACTGTATTTTAAAAATCACTTTTATTTTACGTGTATACGCACATATATGTACATAAAGATTTACAAATATAAAAAATAAACTATGAACACAGAAGACATGTTGATATTTCTTATATAAAAGGAAATGAATCGATGCATTAAAAAACAACAACAACAACTATGTTTTATATCTCACATTTATTTTGCATGGATAGAAAAAGCCTTTACAAATGCATGAAATCACTTATCAATCAATCGTGCCTTTTTATTTTAAAAGTTAAATAACAGCACCCTTACATATTCAATCATTATTATCAACGTATCCCGATTTTAAACTCAACAACAGATTCTAAGTTACGGCAATATTCAACAACCACAATTCTTTCTTTATCGTAAGTACTCCCATTCGAAGTTTATTTGATTTCCAGCACTTTCAGCCAGAGCAACAGAAGGCGGAAATTTTTTTATGATGAATATCTGAAAAGTGTTTGGACCAACTTTATTTTATTAGATTCTTTGAAAAATTTTGTTGAGAGAGTCTAGTAAATTGAACGCTTTTCTGACATGGACGCCTTATTAAGCTATTTTTCATTTTTATATTGCATTACGTTGCGGTGACGCGGAGATTGTTCAGCTTGAAAATAAAACAAGCATCTATTTGTCTCCGATTAGATTACAGGGTGACTAAAACAAAATGCATTATTATTTTAAATCTTACTTCTCAAAATGCTATTTCATATTCTGAAAATTTATAAAACAAATTTTAAATATTTCTGTAGGTGTGATTTTACTCAGCAAATGAGCATTTATATTAGAATAATCTTAAAAATGTTGTGTAAAGCAAAGGTTAATATTATATATAGTTTAAAGTTTGATTAAACATACGCTGCAACGCTATAAAAACTTAACAACGCTTAAACAACGCTATAAACATATTCTTTCATTTCTATGCATCTCGGATTTCTTTATTTTCTTTTTATTCTTATTTCTATGCATCTCGGATTTCTTTATTTTCTTTTTATTCTTATTTCTATTTCTTAAATTATGAAAAATGCACTTGTTTCTTGCAAACAAAATCAAATTTGTCTTGTTTGCATTTACGTATACGCTTACATACAAATGCATATATATATCTGCGACTGAGTATTTGAGTGTTTAAATGTATATATGGAGTGTGTATTTAGAACAGTAGGCAACCCCCCCCCCCCCCCAAACAATTGCTATAAATTCAGGAAAACTTAATGCAAGATAAAAAAATAAAACAACCGTTTAATTCGTAGAAAATCTTTATAAATGTATGTGGTTTGTTTCGCCTTCTTCTGCAGGATGCATCGTCTGCATATTAAAGCTAATGTCAGACGAACGTCTTTTTGCACGCTTTTTTACTTACACATTATCCCTACACAATGCAGCAAGCATTTTGAAGGGATAATGCGTAAGTAAAAAAGCGAGCAAAAAGACGTTCGTCTGATATTAGCCTTTAAGCTGTAACAACTTTAATTTTCCAAATGGTAAAACCATTTTGGTCACTATATTGGAATTTCATCTTTCTAAATATATTTTGTTATATATATATATAATTAAAATGAAATCACATACGTAAAATCAAATGAAAAATTTAATTCAAAAGATGAACACAGAAATTAAGAAATGGTAAACTAAGAATCTGTTAATAGCATATGGATTCTTCAAAAGGAGCTTCTTAAGCATAATTCATAGTAAAGGTACGTTATGTCGTCGAATAATTTCGGCATTGGGTCTAAAAATGACAATATTAAGCTCCTAACAAGATATCGAAAAACCGAGGAAAACTGGAAGGAATTAAGAGATCCAAAAAATAAATAAATCGCAGATAGATAAAAACTTAAAAAGCAATAGATAAAAACTTACCAGAAAATAAAATGTTGTGCAGATGAAGCAAGATATGAAATTTTTAACCATGTGATAGGCAATAGCGCTAGGAAAAACTATACCAGGGTTGAAAGGGAATAATAATAATAAGGGCTAGCGCTGCCATCTAACTTTTAAAAAAGTAAAGGAATGCTAGTGCTGTCATCTAGCTGTCAAGAGAAGTGCGATAAGCTAAAAACAAATTAGAGACCTTGTTGCAAAACCGGAAATAAAGAGATATGAAGATTAAAGCGTCATAATATTGTAATAAACAATAATAATACTTGTTTAAAAATGGATTAAAAATGTAGATAATAACTTGAAATGAATTTTAAAGTTTCAGCTGTTCGATTTCTTATAGTTCCATTTAAATAATATGTATATTATATATGTGAAAGTTGTATAAAATCCTTGTCAAACTAGTTGTGTTATATTTGACAGTCGACAAATCTAGTCTACTACGTGAATTTGGTGGTAATAGATGAGATCGGGTAATTCCAATTAAAACACAAGTTTCATTTTGCAGTCATATTATTAATCCGATGGTCAGGGCAGCAAAGTAATGGATTTAGAAATCCAGTAGTTTATCGAGAAAAACAAAGCCAATTGTCATTCTAAGACATTTATTCATCAAAACAGGAAAACGTAAAACAAGTCTCACATTATGTGAAAATTCGTGGAGCCCTCAGGCTGGATCATGAATCGCTACATCATGCTAAAAGAACTTAAAAAGCTAATTTAAAATTCTACTACACCGGTAGACTCCGGGTAACATAGTTGGAACCATTGGGACAAGGCAGAAATCTGAGTTCCGAAGTCATCGCATGTGCTTTTTGTTAGAAGTGGCGAAGGATGACAGACGTCTACGTAGTACCGAAACGAGCCAATCGGTGAAAGGCGTATTTCTAGCAGCGGGCAACTAACTAATGGCACGAGAGACCCCCCGTCCTGGATCCGTTCAGGGTGGAACTGCCATATACATCAAACACCACATACCACACAAACATATCCTACCCAACACTCTACATACACAGGTCTTGACTACACGGGAATTGTTGTACAATTGCCACAAGTTAATATTAATTTTGTTTCTTTATATGCTAGACACTCACCTTTATTCCCAGTCAATGATCTAACACAGCTTTTCTCACAAAATACGCACTGTTTCATCGCAGGTGATTATAATGCTCAAAAACCGGCGATGGAACTGTCATTCAACCACCCGTCGTGGCAGTGCACTACACAACTTAATCACTCACCTAGGACTTAATTTACATGCACCCAGCACCCCTACACGTTATGGGCTTGGTAGAGGTCGCCCCTCCATTATTGACTTTGCAATTTCAAAAAATTTGGTTTTTCCTATTAGTTCTACAGTTATTAATGACTTAAGTTCTGATCATCTTCCTGTTGTTTTCAAAATTGACTGTGTTGATCCCCCCTCTCCCTCCCCTTCTGTGGCTGTGGACTGGAGTAAATTTAAAACTATTCTTTCCAATTCTGACCTAACTTTCCCTAATATTACTAACACTGATGATATTGACAAGGCTGTTGATAACTTTCAAAATATTATCATTAATGCTCAAAAACAAGCTACTTACCAATATACTAAAAATAATAACTCTTTTACTATGCCTAACTACATTCATAATGTTTGTAAGCAACGTAATGACATCCGACGGCTGTTTCAAAATACTAGAGATCCTACTTTAAAGCCCATGATTAATCGGCTTAATAATAAAATTAAAAACCTCATTTCTAAGGAAAAACAAAAAAGCTGGAGCAATTTTCTTAACTCCCTCTCTCCTCAAGATAACTCTCTTTGGAAAATAAAGAAAAAACTTAATAATAATTACTCTACAATACCCCCCTTAACTGCCTTTAATACCACGGCATATACGGACAAAGACAAGGCGGAAATCCTCGCCAGGTCCTATGCTGAGCAGTTTTCCCCTAACCCTTATCTTGCCAGCCCTAATCATTATTTTGAAGTAAATGAAACTGTTCAAAATTTTTTAGCTACCCCTCCCACGGACCCACTCCCGGAAATTCAACCAATTGTTATTTCTAATATTATCAAAAATCTTAAAAACAGAAAAGCCCCTGGATACGATAACATAACTAATTATGCTCTTAAAAATCTTCCTTGCAACTGTATTATATATCTAACTAAACTTACTAATGCTATTCTTCAGTACTACTACTTCCCTAAAACTTGGAAGACTTCTATTATTGCACCTATTCCTAAACCTCAGTGTAATCTTCAAGATCCGACTAACTATCGATCCATCTCTCTGTTACCCTCTATCAGCAAAGTTGTTGAGCGAGTCATCAGGTCCCAGTTACATGACATTTTAGACGCACAAAACATACTCATTCCTGAGCAATTTGGCTTCAGAGCTAAACATTCCACATTACATCAACTCCTTCGTGTTGTAGAGTTCTTGAGTGAGAAACTAAACACTAACACACCAGCTGCGGCTGTTTTTCTCGATGTCGCTAAGGCATTTGATAAGGTTTGGCATATTGGCCTTATATACAAACTAATTAAGCTTGGAATTAAGGCTGGACTTATCTTTCTCATACATTCTTACCTTAGCGACCACACCTTTCGCGTCCGCCTTAACAATATACCTTCCACTTTATACCTTATTCTCTCTGGTATTTTACAAGGGTCGGTCCTCGGCTCTACATTATTTAACATTTTTTTCAACGATATCCCAAGAACACTGAGGACTTATCTTGCCCTGTACGCGGACGACACGGCAATGTACGCCTCTGCACAACACCCATTCACATTATACAAAATTCTCCAAAAACACATAGATAAATTCCTTAGCTGGTGTACCCTGTGGCGTGTTAAGCTCAACGAGCAGAAAACAGCTGCTGTCTATTTCTCTAGAAAACTAACATTTCCCTATCGCATTACTATCAATAACACTACTATTCATTGGACTAATGACACCAAGTATCTGGGGGTTACCCTTGATAGAAGACTTACCTGGAAAAAGCAATTTATTAATATCCGAGGCAAAGTTGCTGGTATCTCCCAGGCCCTCTCTCCTCTTCTCAAAAGCAATACTCTTTCTATTCATAATAAACTAATCTTGTATAATGCATGTATTAGATCAATCTTAACTTATGCTTGTCCAATCTGGGGATTCGCTTGCAAAACCAGTATGGAGTATCTTTACGGTGCTCATAACAAAAACTTACGCTATATCCGTAATGGTCACCATTTTCTTCGTAACACCACTATCCGCAGGGATTTGAAAACCACTTCCTTAAAACAGCGCATTAATAAACTTGCTAAAAATTTTTATAAATCTGTGTACAACCTCCCTAACCAAATTATAGCGGAACTACCCGACTACGAGGTATCCGACCCCATTAACAGAAAATGCCCTAAATACTCACTTTTGCTTATCGATGAAGACTGAGTTTCCCTCACCTTCTGCTATACTTAACCTTTCTGTTTGTTCTGTCCTGTCTACGGTATATAAAAAAAAAAATTGTTTTTCTGCTAGTTCTTTAGCATTATATATTTTTAAACTAATGTATGGTCGCTGAAAAGAGTCTTTTTTTTTATGGGGCACTCCCCGGTAGCTTTTTCGTCTTTTCCGTCTTTTTTTGGAAGTAATGGAATTTTCTTTCTTTTTTAATTAATTTTTTTCTTTTTGTTTTTTTTTTCTTTTTCACATATGTTATACTAGTCCTTATGTACTTTGTTATTTTTTATTAGTCTTTTCTTTTTCTTAAAAATAAATTTAACTTTTGTGGCTACCAGCCACGTCTAAACATTATTTTTTTTAAGGCTCCCTAATGCCCTTGCAACACAATCACCTATCGACTGGATGTAAAGTTGCAACGCAACTAGGTAAGCTGCTCACATTGTTCCATTGTTCCATTGGCACGAGAGACGGAGTGATTTAGGAGAATGAATACCATCTCTGGTAACGTAGGGATTTCGATGTAAAATGTCTAGCGTCTAAAAGGCGCGGGTAACTAAATTCGTGGAATTAAGATTAATAGTAATAATAGAAAAATGGCTTTTAAAAAACATTTGAAAATAAAACTAGCTCCTCTCAGAATATTACAGCTTGGGAAGCTGATAAAATTTTATGAAGGGATTAAAAGTTTGGTTAATATTTCGAATAAGATAATTATTAATATACGCGTTTTAAATTTAACTGAAATTAGCTAGGAATAAAGAATAGATATTATTGAGAAATTGGAAAATAATGAATATGCCGGGAAACTTATAATACTTTAAATAAATATTGAAAAGTAAGATTTTCATGTAACATATATATATATATATATATAGATTCTAAAAATGTAACAAACGTTGCTCCTGCCCTAATTGAGTTTATTATGACATTTTCACTTTCCGGCGTGTTCTGGAAAACATATTGCACATAAAAACGTGAAAATTGGACTTTTATTTAGAAAAGTGTGCGATAAACATGTTGAAATACGTTTTTAAATCGACGAATTTATTTAAGCGATATTTTATCGCACAACATGGTTAATTTGAAAAAGTTTAATAGTATCAAAATAAGGGCGGATCATTTTGTAACCGAATACTTGGCTAAATTATGGCGTGCAGCGTCCAACAGTTTTTTAAAACTTGTCATTGTTTGCTCATTTGTTCAAAATTTTCATTATGAGAATAAATATTTAATTCTTTGTGTGAAAAAGACGCATTTAGTTACTGTTTTCAGATTTTAAAAAGCTAATTTCTAAATAATTTTAATGGAAAAATATATTTAACCCAGAATTTTAAAACGGAAGGAAAGCGTTAAAATATTTAAATTATTACGTGTAAAAAGCATTTAGCGGCAAAAATTACAACATTTTTAAAATCATATGTTTAAGACGATTTTCTTTTAGCGTCTAAAAACTAAGCGTTACAAAAATCCGAAAAGAAGCGGCATTTTTAGCATAACAATTTTAAACAAGGTGATTTTGAAATGTTTGATTAATATTTTTTTTTTATCAATGGCGATAAATGCCACCAGCGATCGCAATATCTGTAGATACGTTCTTACAAACGAAAAATCTTCCACTGAAAGGGAAAGGAATAGCAAACTGATTACAGAACATCGTTACACTGTTAAACTTTTGCAGGAAATTGTCTAGTCATTCGACTGTTTTTTATAAAAAACCTTCACACAACCGTAATTTAACTCTATTCTGACAATATTTTTGGGCATTTAATGGTCAGAATAGAGTTAGATTATGGTTATGAAACCGTGTTTTCAAAAAACAGTCAAATGTCTATATAGATTGCTGAAAAATTTTTAACAATGTACTGCTCGTGATATTGTTCAATATATTAGGTAGCTTTCTTTGCAAAAAGCTACCTATTGCAGCCGTTCGGAGGAAAGCGATTTCAAAAAATTTTGGTATATTTTCATCGACCATCACCCCCAGACCCCGAAACCACCCTCCGTTCAAAATTGATATATATATATATATATATATATATATATATCAATATATATATATATATATATATATATATATATATATATATATATATATATATATATATATATATATATATATATATATCAATATATATATATATATATATATATATATATATATATATATCAATATATATATATATATATATATATATATATATATATATATATATATATGACCTATGTCACACCGTAACTCTCGTATTTATGAACCGATTTGGATGTAATTCGGTGTGTACATAGTACATACCAATGTCTCGACCGAGTTCGTTGGCCAGCTTCATCCGCCATTTTGTTTCAAAATGGCGGCCATTTAAAAATTTTAAAAAATTTTAAAATTTAAAATGTGGTACCAAAAAATTGAAAATGGAAAAATATTTTTTTCTTATGTATTTGACCTTTATACAAAGACTCCGTAGCAGTTTTTGTTTCGTCTATATCTTAAAAAAATGGCTGAGTTATAGCATTTTGAATTTCTAGCGAAGCTGACATTTTGAAACGTCCTGAATTTTGTCATGTGATAAAAGGCGTATTTATGAACCGATTTGGATGTAACTTCGTTTATACATAGTACAGACAAATGTCTCGACCGAGTTCGTTGGCCAGCTTCATCCACCATTTTGTTTAAAAAAGGCGGCCATTTAAAATTTTAAGAAAAATTTAAATTTGAAATCTGGTACCAAAAAAATGAAAATTGAAAAAATATTTTTTTCTTATGTCTTTGACCTCGATAAAAAGATTCGGGAGCAGTTTTTGTTTCGTCTATATCTTAAAAAATGGCTGAGTTATAGCATTTTGAATTTCTAGCGTGGCTGACATTTTGAAACGCCCTGATTTTTGTCACGCGATAACAGGCGTATTTATGAACCGATTTGAATGTAACATGGTCTGTACACAGTACATACCAATGTTTCGACCGAGTTTGTTGGCCAGCTTCATTCGCCATCTTGTTTCAAAAGGGTTGCATTTTTTTAAAAAAAAGGAATTTAAAATTTAGAATGAGGTATTAAAAAATTGGAAAATGAAAAAGAGTTTTTTTTCATGTGTTTGGCCTTGATACAAAGATTCTAGAGCAGTTTTTGTTTCTGAAAATTTGTTCTTTTGTTTATATCTTAAAAAGTGGTTGAATTATAGCACTTTGAATTTCTATCATGGCTAACACTTTGAAACGATCTTGTATTTGTCTCGCGATACCACACGTATTCGCCTTCGATGGAAGAAGGCATGTGGATAGTATACATCAATATCTCGACCAAGTTCGCTGGCCAGCTTCATCAGCCATCTTGTTTCAAAATGGCGGCCATTAAATTAAAAATATATATATTTAAAGTGAGGTGCAAAAAAATTAGAAATTGAAAAAGGTTTCTTTCTTAAGTATTTGACCTTGATATAAGGATTCGGGAGCATTTTTTGTTTGTCTTTATCTTAAAAAATGGCTCAGATATAGCAGTTTCAATTTCTAACGTGGGTGACATTTTGAAAAATCTGATTTTTTGCCTGCGACAGCACTCGAATGTATCAACCGATTCCGATGTGAGTGAGCATGTGCACAGCAATTACTAAGGTCTCGACCAAGTTCACTGGTTAGCCTCATCCACCATGTTGTCTTAAAATGGCAGGCACTTCAAGGAATCGCCGAATTTGGCAGCGAAATATAAGTTACTTTAAATAAAAGCAGCTTGGATAAAGCTGACTAATTTCGCGAAATTCTCATTCATAATGATTTAGTATTGATAAAAATTAGTATTGAATCTCCTACATTCGGTTTCCACTTAATTGAGCATTGTGTGTTTGAATAATATAAGTTGGCTTTTTTTAAATAAGGAATAGGAAAGCTACCTCTTTCTCCCAGCACTGGCCGGAAGGACTTTTTTTTAACTATAGCAAATTAAATTGATTTTAGAGCCAGCGGGGTCTGAAAGGCGGTTGTTGAGAATACCTCATAGAGCCCCCTAGTATATATATATATATACATATATATATATATATATACGTTACTTTATTAGATCTAATTCCGCGATTTCCTTATCTTATTCTAAATTACTACTTTATTTTCACTAAATCCTTATCCTTAAATAATCTCTATCGTTATTTCTGCTTAATTCCCTTTAATTTAATGTCTTACTTGTCTTAATCGCTTAAATATTACGCTTTTAGTATTCTTAAATTAAATGTTCCATTTCCGCGCTTTTTTCTTTCGAGAATATTCTTTTAGCTTCCATTTTTACTCTCCCGCGCATTTCTGAGGTTATCCTTTTTCCCTTCAAATTCATCCGCGTGCTCTGTCCGCACTATTTATATGACGTGACATTCTTAATTATTCATTGGTTGAGAGCGCGACATACGTCATATTTGTATTCTCACACGTGAGGAACAAAAAGTTGATACTCGCTGTGTTTCAGCAGATTTTCAAACATTTGAGTCGATTTTCCAGTTTACATCCATCCCCTGGTCACCGTCCTTTTATTCGATTATCTGGAACTTTGTTTAGACCTAATTATTACTACGGAGAGATGGCTAATAAATAATCTTCGTGGAAACTGCGCCATTTGAAAGATGTTCTAATAAAGTGCTGAGCTGATCTTATGTGTCGTTTGAATTCATTCTGGGGAAACTTCACGGAACGATGTATTCCAAAGTCTTCACTCGACTACTGCAATTAACAAATTGTAATACTAATAAAACAGGTTCGAATTACCAATTCTGACCACTTCTATAATTGCTGTATATGATCCACAACTACTAACGAGGCAGAAAGCACTGCATTTTCAACATTGCACTACTGGTAACATAACAACCAGTTATTTCGTTCACTAGTAAAGCCTTCCAATGTTAGAATAATCTAACAATTCTATTCTAAATCATAACATATATACATATACATATATATACGTTTGTATGTACGTATGTACCGTACATATATATATACCGGGTGACCTAAACTAGACTGACTGCTTTCAAAATTCAATAACTTACAAATGGTGAGAGGTATTAAAAAAAATTCTTCAGCAGGGTTATGTAAGGTATCAGGAGATTTTTACTGTGATTCCCAGGTTTTGTTCTAATAGCATCGATAGATAGCTCTGAAAGCAATAAGTGCTAAATCGAAACCCGATTTTTTGCCCTCCCTCTTCTGCCAGCATTGATGCGAAGTAAGGAGGTTAAATATATGAAGTAGACCCCAAATAAGAACATTGCATTAGACATAAAGAGCCACTCCATATATTTAACCTCCTTCTTTCGCATCAATGCTGGGAGAAAAGCTATACCAAAAAATTCTGGGCTCGATTTAGAAATATTGCTTGCAGCGCCATCTATTCCTGCTTTTGGAACTGAAACCGGTAATCGCAGTAAGAAACTCTTGACATCTTACATAATCCATCTGCAAGAATTTTTTAATAGTTGTCACCATTTACAAGTTAGTGCATTTTAAAATCAGTGTTCAACTCAAAAACATATTCGAATCAAAGTAAATATCCAACAATCATACTTCTTTTCTCATCGAAAGTTATTATATTTTAAGTTTATTTGATTTTCAGCATTTCCAAAAGAAGCAACAAAAGAAAGAAATTTTTGATTATGAACATCTGAAAAGTGTTTTGAACTGCTTTATTTTATTAGGTAGTTTGAAATGCACTTTGTTGAGAGTCTCATAAAATTGAACGCTTTTCTGACATGGAAACGTTTTTACGCTATTTTCAGTTTTTATTGCATAACACTGCAAAGAGGCAGTTGTGGTTCAACGCTAAAATAATGCAAACTGTTTGTTTTACTTTCCAATGCAGAGAAAAAAATTGTAAGGAATTTAAAGGAAATAAAGTGTGGGGAATTTAAATCTTATTTCTTAAAATAATCTTATTTATTTATCTAAACAGTAAATGGAAAGTATTTTTATCGATGTGATTTTTCTTAGCATAATATATGTTAGGACAGCCTACTTAAAATTATACTTAGAATTAAAATAAGTGCTATTTAATTTTTTAAACGTTAAAGAAACTTTTGGTACACTCATTCGTTTATTCGTATGAATTTGAACATGCAGAATGGGAAAAAACAATTCATAAGAGTTGTAAATTCCTAAGTGGGGGAAAAGAGTCCTGGCCCGGATTCGAACCAGCGATGTCTTGACTGAAGCCGCATATGCTCTACCAACTGAGCAATCTCGGAAGAATCCGGAAGGCTAATTTACCTATTAAAAAAAATCTATGTACCTCATAATTTAAATATTTTTAAGATGAATTTATTACTAATTTTCATAAATAAACTATTTTTGAATTTAAAAAATGTCTATAATATGTTTGAGACAATTCATAGGATTTTATTAAAAAGGAAAAATAATCAATAAAATAATTTTTGTTTTGAAAAAATAAGATAACTCTTGCCATGTGAACTTAACATTAGCAAACCCTTATTGAGACCATCAAACATTATAAAGAGTAAGTTACGAGCATACAAACTATGTCTTTTTCGGTCTGCTTATATTCAAGGAATTCGAACATGCTGCAGTTAAAAGCGGGTGTAACCATTTGACGAAACAAAGTTGTACAATTTTTATTATGTAGAAGACTCCTATTTAAAAAAATCCCTGCCGGCCCGGCCTACAGGCGGAGGTAGATTTCGAAGTTAAGTATACTAATTTCACAAACAAAAACCAAATAATGATTAGAGATAAACCCACTTTAACAATTTTATCTTGCCGCTTTTGACGAGTTTCTATTTCATTTTTATATAATAACTGGTTTTAGAAGAATCATGTTACGGCGGTATTCAAAAAAATACTTATCCATGCTCAACAACTCAAAATTTTCTGGCATAACTCCAGATTCATTTTTAATAGGAAAAACATGAAACTTGTTGACGTGATTTTTGAAGAGATTTATAAGCGACCTGTGTTTTTAATTTTCATTCAATTATTTAAAACTTGATATATAAACAATTATTTTCTCAGTAAGACAATATTTTTTGTTTCTAATACAATTGCTTCGGGAAATTCCGTTCGAAATGCCCACTTTGACATCATTTTTTGAAATATATTCTGCCTCTGTCAAAAAATCGATCATTACGGTACATTATATAGTTTCTGAATAAGCGAATCTACCAATTGGATGCGTTTGAGAGCAAAAATGAATTTAAAAATGAGTCAGAAAATAAGCAGTTTGGATTTGAATATTCCCTTAATACGATGATTTTTCCAACACAATCCGCTTCGGAAAATTCAATTCAAAAGGCCCACTTTGACAGCATGTTTTAAAATATCTTCTGCCTCTATCAAGAAATTGACCATTACGGTACATTATATGGTTTCTGAGTAATAAAAGGTACCAATTGGAAGCCTTTGAGAGTAAAAATGAATTGTAAAATGAGTCAGAAAATAAGCAGTTTGGATTTGAATACACCCTTTTTTCTTCAACCGCTATGTATTTTTAATTTGTTTTTGCTGTAAGAATTGGTCCTATCCAAAACTTGTCTATATAGATGTTGTAGACAATATTAAGAAGATATATGATAAATTCATGGGGATTTTACACTGCTCAAAACAATTAAAGGATATTGCAGTTTTAGGTGGATTTTGTATGTGGTAAAATGTTTAGCTGATTGATACATGGTCGACAGATATAGTAGGTTATATGAGAATAAATTACACATGTTTGGCAGAAAAAAATGCATTTTATTGCGCATTTGTGTACTAAAGGAAAAAAACACAATTTGTGCATATGAGAAAAAAAGAATAAGAAAAGGTGTTTTCTTCAAAGAAAATCATTTTCAGTAGGGGGTATGGTTTCCACGGGCGGCCAGCAACGTTCAACACCTTTGAGGCATGGACTCAATGAGGCTATATTAATGACGAGTTGGGGTATTCTGCCCCACTCTTCCAGAAGAGCTCTTTCCAGTTCTTGGAGAGTTTGTGGGGGTTGTTGGTGGCCAGAAACTCGTCTTCCTAGAGCGTCCCAAACGTGCTCGATTGGATTCATGTCTGGAGAACACGCTGGTCATTCCATTCCAACGATTCCTTCCTCGAAAAGGAAATCCTCCACCAGGTTTGCACGATGTGGCCTGCAGTTATCGTCCATTAAAATGAAGTTATCTCCGATTGCTGCAGCGTAAGGGGCTACAATAGGTCTGAGGATCTCATCCCTATATCGGCGTCCAGTCAGAGCTCCATCTGGAATGATGTAGAGGTCAGTGCGCCCGTCAATGGAGATGCCACCATACACTAACACTCCTCCACCGCCAAATCTGACACTTTCGTGCACGAACGCAGGATTATTGCTACTGCCACGGTCCCTCCAGATGAAAATACGCCTATTATCCGGATGCACAGAAAAACGGGACTCGTCAGAAAACAGAATATTGCTCCATTCATTTCTCCTCCAGTTGACATGCTCGGTTGCCCACTCCCTGCGGTCGCGACGATGCCTTGATGTTAATCAAACACATACCATCGGTCGGCGAGCATACAGACCTACAGCATGGAGCCGGTTTCGGACAGTCTGAGTTGAAATCGTGGTGCCTGTAGCCGAGCGAAGGTGTTGTTGGAGAAGAGTAGCGTTCATGGTTCGGTGTCTCCGAGCTGTTAACGCTAAATACCGATCTTCATTGGGCGTCGTTCCCCGTCTACGACCTTGCCCTGGTCTTCGGCCTGCACATCCACTCTAAAAAAAACGGTTCCAGATCCTGGAAATGACACTTTGTGACACTCCAATGGCTTGCGCTACTTCGGCTTGAGTTTGGCCCCCTTCTAACCTACCAACAATTCTCAAAGCTTCTGAATCTGTCAAATGACTTCGCTGAGACATCGTACTCATCGAAACAAAGCAATCACTGAATGCCGATCATCCTTGTCTTCATTCTCTTTTATCCAGTTGAAAGTCAAATTTCATTCGCTGCCGCTGAAGCGACGTTTTTGACGTCGAACTCAAAATTTGCATACTCCACAGTTTGAAAACCAGAAAAATTTGCATTTGTGATTCTCTTCTTCTATTTTCGGCAAAAAAAAATTTCGTTTATATCTTTATTTTATATAAAACTTCAAATATCCTTTAATTGTTTTGAGCAGTGTATATCTTTTGAATTGACGGAGTTATGGATTTTTTTCTTCTTCAAACGCCCTTTTTGTTTTCGTTTTTAATTTTTTTTGCGGAACGAATTGGTCCTATCAAAAACTTGTGAATATAAAAGTTGTAGATAATGTTAAGGAAATTCATGATAAAATTAATTGGATTTGATATCTTGAGAATTGACGAAGTTATGAGACTGAAGAACTGATTCGATATGTACAAAATTTAAGAAGTTATGGGGGTTTTTCGGTTTTCACAAAATCCCTCCCTATTTCTATCCCCTTGGTCCGATTTTGCCCATTAACGAACTTGACCAAGATTTTATGCCCCTTGATTTTATGTATCAGTTTGGAAGAGATTGGTGCAGAATTGAGGAAGTTATCGTGTCAAGAAGAAGTGATATATATAGATAGATACATATATATATATATATACACTATATTGCCATTAATGACCGGCAATTTTCAATTTTAGACATTTTGTCGAATATTTTGTCGATTTGATAAGGGGGGCAATTAGGGGGCCAACAAAAAATCAAAGAAAAATAATAATACTTGGGATCACCCTGCAAAATAAATGCACGAAATGATCTATCGCTACCGAATATAAATAAACAGACATTGTACAATATGTGTATTCTTTTGTGTAAGAATAGCTCTTATATTAATAGAGATATAGCGATTTATTTAGAAAAATTAAAAAATTCTTGCATGTTTTTTGCTTATAACATACAGGGTTTTCAACCAAATTTAACGCCGATTTCAGAAAAATTGGCAAAATATAATAGAAACAATATGGTGCAATTGGAATATAAATATATTAAATATTGTAGAAAATATGAGCAGTTGCATGAAATAATTTTTATCTGCGCATGCGCGAACGATAACAAGGATCATTTTACATAGTTTAATAGTCAATTCTATGGAGCAACTTATAAAAAAAATCTAGACAAATATCGTTAAAATTCAGAAAGACATCGGCGTTAGAGTGAGCAAATTTTTAGTTGTTCTCTAAAAGCAGCTGAATGATAAGGGATTTTACAAAAATTGTCATTTTTTATTAACTGACTTTCAGAAAATAGTTAGTATTTAGTGACTATCAACGAGTAGATTTGGAAAAAATGCTTCGATTTTGATACTTGTTTTGATCATGGTATAGGCTCGTTCTGGTGGTTATCAGAGAAGAACTAAAGCATCAATAAAAAATGAAAATTTAAAAAAATTTTAAATTAAAAATGACAATTTGTGTAAAATCCCTTATCATTCAGCTGCTTTTAGAGAACTACTAAAAATTTGCTCACTCTAACGCCGATATCTTTCTGAATTTTTACGATATTTGACTAGATTTTTTTTAATAAGTTGCTCCATAGAGTTGACTATCAAATTATGTAAAATGATCCTTGTTATCCTTCGCGCATGCGCAGATACAAATTATTTCATACAACTGCTCATATTTCCTAAAATATTTAATATATTTATATTTCAATTGCACTATATTATTTCTACTGTATTTTGTCAATTTTTCTGACATCGGCGTTAAGTTTGGTTGAAAACCCTGTATGTTATAAGCAAAAAACATGCAAGATTTTTTTTAATTTTTTTAAATAAATCGCTATATCTCTAATAATATGCGTGCTATTGTTATACAAAAGAATACACATATTGCACAATGTCTGTTTATTTATATTCAGTAGCGATAGATCATTTCGTGCATTTTATTTTACAGGGTGATCCTAAGTATTTTTTCTTTTTCTTTTTTTTTGTTGGCCCAAAATTGCCCCCCTTATCAAATCGACATTGCTAAATATGAGATCATACCTGTTCTTTTTAATCCTGAAATTCCACAAGAATCTGACAAGTATATTTCTAAATATTCGACAAAATGTCTAAAATTGAAAATTGCCGGTCATTAATGGCAATATAGTGTATATATATGTATATATATATATATATATATATATATATATAAAGTTTTTTACTGAGGGTGGTTTTGGGCTCTAGGGGTCATGATCGGTGTAGATCTGCAAAAGTTTTCAGAAATTCCAACATAGGAACGATCCCAATAGGTAGTATTTCATACGAAATCTACCTAAAATGAGTTGATTTTGCGAAAGAAGATATTAGTGTTTGTTTGATGACGCATTTTTTATTATTTTATTGTAAACAATCCGCAAATAAAGGCGGGTGTATCAGTTTTTTAAATATGAACGAAACGTACATACATATACAGAAAGTTGTTAAACCTTTCCGTTCTCAAGTGCTGTTTAACATAGTTAATAGGGTGGATCGAAAAATTGAAATGTGGATAATCGATCCGGCGTGGTGTGCAAAAGTTACATTATATATATATTAGTTTACAAGTGTTTTTTTTTTTTATTAAAATCCTTTTATATTTTCCAGTGCCCCAAGCGCCCCCCAAAAAGATGAAAATTGAAATTTTTATGAAAATGTACAATTATTTTGTTTTTTATTTTAATTTTTTGCAATTGCTTTTGGCGCGGTCTGCGAAAGTTGTCTTTTATGTAGGGGAGACTAGGGAGGGTTGACCCAATTTTTACAAATTGATTTAAAAATTTTTAAATACTGAAGGTAGAATAAAGTTTTATACATCATTTTACTCGTTATTCAATCAGTTATCAAGATAAAATTGCTACATAAGTGTAACATATAAGAAATTTGAAAAAAGGTTTGATTTTAATAACCAGAAAATAATGGGTCAAAGCTCCCCACATATGGGAGGGTTGACCACTATATGGGAGGCTTGACCCACTTTATTTTATACTGAAATATTTGTGAAGAGAAATAAAATCAGTTTTAAAAAAGTCCTTCCGGCCAGTGCCGGGAGAAAGAGGTAGCTTTCCTATTCCTTATTTAAAAAAAGCCAACTTATATTATTCAAACACACAATGCTCAATTAAGTGGAAAACGAATGTAGGAGATTCAATACTAATTTTTATCAATACTAAATCATTATGAATGAGAATTTTGTAAAATTATTCAGCTTTATCCAAGCTGCTTTTATTTAAAGTAACTTATATTTCGCTGGCAAATTCGGCGATTTCTTAAAGTGCCTGCCATTTTAAGACAACATGGTGAATGAGGCTAACCAGTGAACTTGGTCGAGACCTTAGTAATTGCTGTGCACATGCTCACTCATATCGGAATCGGCTGATATATACGAGTGCTGTCGCAGGCAAAAAATCAGATTTTTCAAAATGTCACCCACGTTAGAAATTGAAACTGCTATATCTGAGCCATTTTTTAAGATAAAGACAAACAAAAAATGCTCCTGAATCCTTATATCAATGTCAAATACTTAAGAAAGAAACCTTTTTCAATTTCTAATTTTTTTGCACCTCACTTTAAATATATATATTTTTAATTTAATGGCCGCCATTTTGAAACAAGATGGCTGATGAAGCTGGCCAGCGAACTCGGTCGAGATATTGATGTATATTATCGACATGCCTTCTTCCATCGAAGGCGAATACGTGTGGTATC
The DNA here is from genome assembly GCA_963932465.1 of Maratus speciosus. Taxonomy (NCBI): domain Eukaryota; kingdom Metazoa; phylum Arthropoda; class Arachnida; order Araneae; family Salticidae; genus Maratus; species Maratus speciosus. Next base: position 531,335,879 of record OZ010789.1, on the reverse strand, counting down.
GCGAGACAAATACAAGATCGTTTCAAAGTGTTAGCCATGATAGAAATTCAAAGTGCTATAATTCAACCACTTTTTAAGATATAAACAAAAGAACAAATTTTTAGAAACAAAAACTGCTCTAGAATCTTTGTATCAAGGCCAAACACATAAAAAAAACTCTTTTTCATTTTCCAATTTATATAACCTCAATTTAATTTTTTTAATACCTCATTTTAAATTTTAAATTCCTTTTTTTTAAAAAATGCAACCCTTTTGAAACAAGATGGCGAATGAAGCTGGCCAACAAACTGGGTCGAAACATTGATATGTACTATGTACAGACCAAGTTACATTCAAATCGGTTCATAAATACGCCTGTAATCGCGTGACAAAAATCAGGGCGTTTCAAAATGTCAGCCACGCTAGAAATTCAAAATGCTATAACTCAGCCATTTTTTAAGATATAGACGAAACAAAAACTGCTCCCGAATCTTTTTATTGAGGTCAAAGACATAAGAAAAAAATATTTTTTCAATTTTCAATTTTTTGGTACCACATTTCAAATTTAAATTTTTCTTAAAATTTTAAATGGCCGCCATTTTTAAACAAAATGGCGGATGAAGCTGGCCAACGAACTCGGTCGAGACATTGGTCTGTACTATGTATAAATAAAGTGACATCCAAATCGGTTCATAAATAAGCCTTTTGTCACATGACGAAATTCAGGACGTTTCAAAATGTCAGCTTCGCTAGAAATTCAAAATGCTATAACTCAGCCATTTTTTTAAGATATAGACGAAACAAAAACTGCTACGGAGTCTTTGTATAAAGGTCAAATACATAAGAAAAAAATATTTTTCCATTTTCAATTTTTTGGTACCACATTTTAAATTTTAAATTTTAAAAAAATTTTTAAATGGCCGCCATTTTGAAACAAAATGGCGGATGAAGCTGGCCAACGAACTCGGTCGAGACATTGGTATGTACTATGTACACACCGAATTACATCCAAATCGGTTCATAAATACGAGAGTTACAGTGTGACATAGGTCAGATATATATATATATATATATATATATATATTGAACGGAGGGTGGTTTCGGGGTCTGGGGGTCATGATCGATGAAAATGTACCAAAATTTTTTGAAATCGCTTTCCTCCGAACGGCTGCAATAGGTAGCTTTTTGTAAAGAAAGCTACCTAAAAAGAAAATAACTTTATGCTACATGCTTTTATTATTACAAAAAAGAAAATATTTTTGAAAATATGATGTTTACACAAACCTGTTTATACGAAATCGCAAGTCACAGAAGAAGAATTTTGTTTTGTTTACATGATTTTGTCTGGGAAAATGTAATTTTAACTTTTGGGACAGTATTCCGCTAGAGACAGGCTCCGTTTTCATAGGGTTTCATGTATTTTTACGTCCGGATTTAGGAGCCACTGCCCGGCTTTTTTTTGTGTCCTTGTCCTACTTTCCGTTACACTCGGCCTGACAACTCTTGTTGTCACATAGCTTGGCTTCATCTCCCTGTATTCATCCTGGTGAGATTTGTATACATACTTTCCTAATGTTTTTCGATCAAGTCAACGTTCTTTTGCAGCCTTTGAGCGCTATTTGCTTTTGAGCCCTTGACTTATCATAACACCTTTTAACCCTTTCAGGGGCAAAGTACTTTCAGTACTAAAATGTTGAAATAAATGACTGGCACCGTAATTTAAGAACAAATTTATTTTGACATAAGAAAAAGGCTATATTTCACAGACATATTAAATGGAAAAGATTTTAGCAAAATTCTAGTGCCATTGTGGCGTTTGGGAATTAAAATTAAGTGGTTTCATAAATACCACTACCCCTGAAAGGTTTAAGACTGCTACTTTCATACTTTCTAATCCGTTCTAGTCTATTCCACTGTTTTTATTTACCTAATATAAATAATATTTAAATGAAAAAAGTTCCTACCAACTTTCCCATTTCATTAAATTTTTTCTTACAGTGGATACTATAGCAGTTTTTCACATCTTTCTTTAATCAGTTTTAAATATTTTCTTTTCATCACCCCATTTTACTGTAGCTTTACAGAATAAATTTACATTTTTTTTTATATATAACCATTAAACTTTTATTATGTACAGTGTATAATAAAAGGATTTCCAAAACTACTTAATTAAGGGAGCCTTGAGCATCTGGTCAACCCTGCCTCACATGGACTGGGTCAAGCCTCCCCACATAGCCCTTTTCTAAAGGTTAGCACGTTGTTATATTAAGCCTAACTTACTGTACAATCTTTATGCCTGGAATGAAAGCTCGATATTTCTGCATTACTTAAAACCTACTTACTTAAACTTCTGTGTTATATTTTATCTGAAAAAAGCTTACAAATTATTTCTAAAAAATACAACTTTTAGGTTGAAAACGCTTCAAAATTGATTTTTTCCACACCTGTTTCGATTATCTGTATGAAACAATCGCTGTTGTTTGAGGGTTCCAGTAGCTTTGGTTGACTCCTATTGATAAAACTCTGAAATTCTTTTAAATATGAAAACTGATGGGTGGATTAAGCCTCCCGTATGGTCAACCCTCCCTAGTCTTCCCTATATTATTTTACATATTTTTTTATTGAAATCCATTCATATCTTCCGGTGCTCCAAACGCCCCAAATGTAGTTAAAAATTGAAATTTGTAGCAATATATATATATATATATATATTTTTATTAAACTGCTTTTGTCGCGGGGTGCAAAAGTTGTTTTTTAAGCATACTAGCATAGTAGCATTTTCAAATTTGATAAATTTCTTCCGGTGTTCCAAGACACTTAAATATTTGTCGAAAGTCGATTTTTATGCAAGTTTTGAACAAAACATATAAGTACAAATAAGAGTTAAATAATCATTTCTATAGCGTAAAAAGTACTCTCTATAAAAGATGAAAAATTGCCTATCGTTTATTATTAAATGCATAAAATAATTTTTTATACTATATAGAAAAAAACACACGAAAGTGCAAGTAATGAAGGGCACACAGTTCTACAGAAAAACCACAAAGGAGAAATATTATACTCTTGTAAAGGAACCTTACTTTCAGTATATCGGACACGTTTCAGTTACAACAGGAGAAACTAAAGCCATAAAAGAGCAATAATATTTTTTAAAAATCAAATAACATACAATTATATGGGCTTACAGTAGTTGGATGCGACGGAACAGATGTAAATATTGGGCACAAAGGATAAGATATTAGCCTCAAGGAGCTGAACTCAATTGACTCTTACAGTTAGTCATTTGTTTGCTTTATAGAAATGAATTGCTTTTACGACATTTACTACATTCTTTACATGGTGAAACAATTGGTTGTAAAGTCTTTTGTGGGTCAATTGGTATAGCAATAAAAACCTGCTATGAGCTACCTGTAGTTTCCTTTTCTTCAATAAGTGTGGAGAATATGCCAGATAACATAGACAGAATGGTTGTCAGCAATGTTCAGCAATAGTTATATGATATTTGCTTAACAATATCGGTGACAGGTGAGAGGTATCGGTAACAATACAGGTGAATGTGGTTCTGACCTGGCATTAAACAAACTTGGTCCAGTTGATCACTTAAGATGGCTGACAACTGCAGGTAGAATTTTATGGTTGTATGTGGCCACAGAAAATCCATTTGAGAATCTCCTTATTCTTACAACATATATTATGGAAGTATATGCCCCTGTATGGTTCCATATCAAAACAAAGACCTTCATAACAAAACAAGCGCAGCATATTTGGAAACTTATCACGTTTTCTAGATATTTTCAACACTACATCTCAGAAAGATAGTAGACACTGTTGTTCAATAATATAGCTTTTTTTTTTGTCATCCTGAAAATTTGTTATTGTCAATGCTCTCAGATAACAGAGAGCATATCAAGTCTCCAGCAATACGAAAGCTATATTGCGCTACAAATGAAAATAGAGGAACACCAGAAATAAGGATTTTTCCAAAATCAAAAATACACTTGAAAGCAAAGGATTATTATGGAATTATTAACTGGCAACGAGATGGACGTTTTGAACCACCCTTTTGATGAATGTGCCTTGCAAATAAATTGAGGACGTGGTAAAAGTAGGGAAAGTGGGGAAAGTGGGGGAATGGTCAAAATATCCATGCCAAACCCACGATGTTGAAAGATCCATTTGCCTAGTGTCTAAGGCACCAGAAAGCTTATCTGGACAAGAAAGGTAGAAGAATATACAGTCAAACCTCGTTATCCCGACACTCTGATGACTAGAAAAAAATGTCGTCATAAGCGGAGTGTCGCGGTAACCGAAGTTGAAGAAAAGTATGTTTATAAAAAGCTGTATTTTTAATTAATTTAAGACAATTTTAAATTCATAACTGTTCTTGCAGTTTTAAGCAATAAAACATTATTATTAAACAAAATAAACACAAAAACAAAATTGAAAAGAATAAAAATCAGATTTATGATGACTTGTTTTTTTATTGTTACATGATATTTGCATTGATGAATTAAGGTTTGCTTGTCCTTAGATGTGCTTCCTACAATTCTTTTTTCAATGTTATACAATGCATTGTAATCAATATTCATTATTTCAGAAATGGATGTAAGTAATTTCTGATCGTTTCAATGCAATGCATCGGTTTTAGTCGGATGAAAAACGCCGTGTAACCACAAGAAATCTCCGCCTGACCAAAACAAAAAGACCACGAGTAGACAGATATGTCTATCTGAAACATAAATGGATCATTCATAATGTGTGGCTTTATTTTTTCAGATAAAGGATTGAAGTAAAATTTCTCATTTATCTCAATGGGTATTTTAGACTCTTTCGAGAAATGTTTAGTTAAGATATTTATTACTGCTTAATTTCCGTAAGATGGATTATGAAAAATGGACGATTTTCCTGAACCGTCGGGATATCCGTAGTGGTAAATTATTTAACGACGTAAAATCCGGAGTTTATTTAAATTGAAATCACATACAGAAAATCGGGACTTTGAAAAACTGACGTGATAAGCGGGTTGACGTGAAAACCGGGTGTCGGGATAACGAGATCCGACTGTATAATATATTATGTTGAATAGAATAACATCAAGAAATCATATAAAACATTTTAACACCAAAAATTATTACAAACTTCAGAAACATGTAAATCTTCAAAATCAAAGAAGTAAAATATTTTCTACATAAGTTCAATTTTTAGGTAGCTTTCTTTACAAAAAAGCTACCTATTGCAGCCGTTCGGAGGAAAGCGATTTCAAAAAATTTTGGTATATTTTCATCGATCATGACCCCCAGACCCCGAAACCACCCTCCGTTCAAAATTGATATATATATATATATATATATATATATATATGACCTATGTCACACTGTAACTCTCGTATTTATGAACCGATTTGGATGTAATTCGGTGTGTACATAGTACATACCAATGTCTCGAGAGAGTTCGTTGGCCAGCTTCATCCGCCATTTTGTTTCAAAATGGCGGCCATTTAAAAATTTTAAAAAAATTTAAAACTTGAAATGTGGTACCAAAAAATTAAAAATGGAAAAATATTTTTTTCTTATGTATTTGACCTTTATACAAAGATTCCGGAGCAGTTTTTGTTTCGTCTATATCTTAAAAAATGGCTGAGTTATAGCATTTTGAATTTCTAGCGTGGCTGACATTTTGAAACGTCCTGAATTTTGTCACGCGATAAAAGGCGTATTTCTGAACCGATTTGGATGTAACTTCGTTTATACATAGTACATACCAATGTCTCGACCGGGTTCGTTGGCCAGCTTCACCCGCCATCTTGTTTAAAAATGGCGGCCATTTAAATTTTTAAGAAAAATTTAAATTTGAAATGTGGTACCAAAAATTGAAAATTGAAAAAATATTTTCTTCTTATGTGTTTGACCTTGATAAAAAGATTCGGGAGCAGTTTTTGTTTCGTCTATATCTTAAGAAATGGCTGAGTTATAGCATTTTGAATTTCTAGCGTGGCTGACATTTTGAAACGTCCTGATTTTTCTCACGTAATAACAGGCGTATTTATGAACCGACTTGGATATACCTTGGTGTGTACATAGTACATACAAATATCTCGACCGAGTTCGTTGGCCAGCTTCATCCGCCATCTTGTTTCAAAATGGCGGCCATTTAAAAAAATTAAAAAATTTAAATGAGATACCAAAAAATTGGAAAATGAAAAAGATTTTTTTTGTATGTGTTTGACCTTAATACAAAGATTCCGGAACAGTTTTTCTTTCGTCTATATCTAAAAAAAAATGGCTGAGTAATAGCATTTTGAATTTCTCTTGTGGCTGACATTTTAAAACGACCTGATTTTTGTCACGCGATAACAGGCGTATTTATGAACCTATTTGGATGTAACTTGGTCTGTACATAGTACATACCAATGTCTCGACCGAGTTCGTTGGCCAACTTCATTCGCCATCTTGTTTCAAAAGGGTTGCCATTTAAAAAAAATCAAATTTAAAATTCAAAATGAGGTATTAAAAAATTGGAAAATGAAAAAGATTTTTTTTATGTGTTTGGCCTTGATACAAAGATTCCGGAGCAGTTTTTGTTTCTGAAAATTTGTTCTTTTGTTGCTATCTTAAAAAATGGTTGATTTATAGCACTTTGAATTTCTAGCATGGCTAACATTTTGAAACGATCTTGTATTTGTCACGCGATAACACACGTATTCGCCTATTTCGATGTAAGAAGGCATGTGGATAGTATACATCAACACCTCGACCAAGTTCGCTGGCCAGATTCATCAGCCATCTTGTTTCAAAATGGCGGCCATTAAATTAAAAAAAATATATATATTTAAAGTGAGGTGCAGAAAAATTAGAAATTGAAAAAGGTTTCTTTCTTAAGTATTTGATCTTGATATAAGAATTCAGGAGCACTTTTTGTTTGTCTTTACCTTAAAAAATGGCTCAGATATAGCAGTTTCAATTTCTATTGTGGGTGACATTTTGAAAAATCTGATTTTTTGCATGCGAGAGCGCTCCTATATATTAACCGATTCCGATGTGAGTGAGCATGTGCACAGCAATTACTAAGGTCTCGAACAAGTTCACTGCTTAGCCTCATCCACCATGTTTTCTTAAAATGACAGGCACTTTAAGAAATTGCCGAATTTGGCAGCCAAATATAAGTTACTTTAAAGAAAAGCAGCTTGGATAAAGCTGACTAATTTCGCGAAATTCTCATTCATTATATTGATAAAAATTAGTATTGAATCTCCTATATTCGGTTTCCACTAAATTGAGCTTCGTGTGTTTGCATGATATAAGTTGGCTTTTTTTAAATAAGGATTATGAAAGCTACCTCTTCCTCCCGGCACTGGCCGGAAGGACTTTTATAATTTGTGTATGATTTAGAGCTTTTATTTTTTAATTCATATTTCATGTATTATTATAAAAATATTATTATTTATATGTTTGTTCTTTATTAACTAAACACTTTGCCAAATTTGTAAACAATTTTCTCTCATTAAAAAAGTGTTAATACATTTTCTTAAAAATTACAATCTTTAACTATACTTGGGCAACCGGAAGTATGAATGGACTTAGATAAAGAATTATCTAAATTACACAGTTATGTAGTACACCCAATACACAACTTTCTCACCAGGCGATAAATGTAATTTAAAATAAATAAATAAAATAAAATAAAATAAATTATAAATTTTCATTTTTTAGCTATTTTGCGGATGCTTGGGGCACCGGAAGATATGAATGGATTTCAGTTTTTAAAAAACATGTAAACTAATATACATAAAAGACACCTTTCGCACCCCGCGCCAAAACTAATTTTAAAAAATTAAAAAATATATAAAATTTCATATAAATTTCAATTTTTAACTATTTTTTGGCTACTAGAGGTACCGGAAGATACGAATGGATTTGAATAAAAAAATAGGTATAAACTAGAATACATAAAAGGTAACTTTGCACCCCGCGCCAAAAGTAATTTCGAAAAAAGTTTTTTCGTATACTTTTCGATCTACAAGTTAACGCATAATTTTAAAATGAACTGTAAAACGAAAATGCAGGTTATTAAAGGCACATTCTAACCCTCTGCTTACAAGATAGTCCAAGAGCTGTTAAACATTTTAAGGAAGGTATTTGAGGCACCCTGAAAATTTGTGCAACACTTCTTTTGTAATGGCTGAATACAAAATCGAATGTCTGGCTGAAGGATCGTGGCCCAAAAACTGTGCCAGACACGTGTCAAGTGCCATTTTTTGACTACCCTCCAAAAAAAGGTATTTGAGGCACGCTGAGATCGAGACAAAATAATATTTATACTTAGAAAAAAATATTTTGAAAACGACAGACACTTTAGTCGGGCCAAAAAATGTGCCAGACACGTGTCAAGTGCCATTTTTTGACTACCCAAAAAAGGTATTTGAGGCACGCTGAGATTGAGGCAGAATAATATTTATGCTTAGAAAAAAATATTTTGAAAATGACAGACACTTTAGTCGGCACAAAAACTGTGCCAGACACGTGTCAAGTGCCAAATGGCACTTGACATGTGTCTGGCACCGTTTATGGGCCACGATCCTTTAGCCAGACAATCGATTTTATGTTCAGGCATTACAAAAGAAATGTTGCACAAATTTTCAGGATGCCTCAAATACCTAATCAAAAAGGTTCAACAGCTCTCCTACTAAGACGTGTCCAATGGACCAGACAGGTACATTCAAAATAAAGGCGGGTGTATCAGTACTTTAAATATGAACAGTACATACAGATACAGAAAGTTATCCACTTTCCAATTGGAATATTCGTTCTCCTCACGTCAAAAGCACGACACAATTTTCTTACTTTTGCACAACTCACTATATAAGGACACAATCCTTCTGAGATTGCAGACAGCTTTTGTTTTTTTATGCTGAAAGTAAACAAAAGACTTCCTGCACCTTCTGCCATGATCACTCATTCAGACAATTCGTCATTTCAAAGTAGGCATTGAATGGAAATCTTCTTTCTCTTGAGTCTACTGCTTTGCATTACCTATTTTTAAAAGAAACATTTACTGTATATTTCTTCTATAAGCTGCACCTATCCGTTCTCAAGTGCTGTTTAACATAGATAATGCAAAATGTTAAAATGAACTGGAAAACCGAAATTCAGGTAATTAAAGGCATATTCTAACCCTTCGCTTACAAGACGAGTCCTATGGACCAGACAGGTACATTCAAAATAAAGGCGGGTGTATCAGTACTTTAAACATGAACAGTACATACAGATACAGGAAGTTATCCACTTTCCAATTGGAATATTCGTTCTCCTCACGTCAAAACACGACACAATTTTCTTACTTTTGCACAACTCACTATATAAGGACACAATCCTTCTGAGATTGCAGACAGCTTTTGTTTCTTTATTCTGAAAGTAAACAAAAGACTTCCTGCACCTTCTGCCATGATCACTCATTCAGAAAATTGGTCATTTCAAAGTAGGCATTGAATGGAAATCTGTTTTCTCTTGAGTCTACTGCTTTGCATTACGTACTTTTAAAAGAAACATTTACTGTATATTTCATCTATAAGCTGCACCTATCCGTTCTCAAGTGCTGTTTAACATACATAATGCAAAATGTTAAAATGAACTGGAAAACCGAAATTCAGGTAATTAAAGGCATATTCTAACCCTCCTCTTACAAGACGTGTCCAATGGACCAGACAGGTACATTCAAGATAAAGGCGGGTGTATCAGTACTTTAAACATGAACAGTACATACAGATACAGAAAGTTATCCACTTTCCAATTGGAATATTCGTTCTCCTCACGTCATAGCACGACACAATTTTCTTACTTTTGCACAACTCACTATATAAGGACACAATCCTTCTGAGATTGCAGACAGCTTTTGTTTTTTTATGCTGAAAGTAAACAAAAGACTTCCTGCACCTTCTGCCATGATCACTCATTCAGACAATTCGTCATTTCAAAGTAGGCATTGAATAGAAATCTTCTTTCTCTTGAGTCTACTGCTTTGCATTATCTAATTTTAAAAGAAACATTTACTGTATATTTCATCTATAAGCTGCACCTATCCGTTCTCAAGTGCTGTTTAACATACATAATGCAAAATGTTAAAATGAACTGGAAAACCGAAATTCAGGTAATTAAAGGCATATTCTAACCCTCCACTTATAAGACGTGTCCAATGGACCAGAGAGGTACATTCAAAATAAAGGCGGGTGTATCAGTACTTTAAACATGAACAGTATATACAGATACAGAAAGTTATCCACTTTCCAATTGGAATATTCGTTCTCCTCACGTCAAAAGCACGACACAATTTTCTTACTTTTGCACAACTCACTATATAAGGACACAATCCTTCTGAGATTGCAGACAGCTTTTGTTTTTTTTATGCTGAAAGTAAACAAAAGACTTCCTGCACCTTCTGCCATGATCACTCATTTAGAAAATTCGTCATTTCAAAGTAGGCATTGAATGGAAATCTTCTTTCTCTTGAGTCTACTGCTTTGCATTATCTAATTTTAAAAGAAACATTTACTGTATATTTCATCTATAAGCTGCACCTATCCGTTCTCAAGTGCTGTTTAACATACATAATGCAAAATGTTAAAATGAACTGGAAAACCGAAATTCAGGTACTTAAATGCACATTCTAACCCTCGGCTTAAAGACGTGTCCAATGGACCTGACAGGTATGTTTAAAATATTTATTCATACCAGAAATATATTTAAAATAAACTAAATATGCACACCAGACAATCATAAGTTAAATAGTCTTAAGAAAATTCTGGTGTAAAATATTTTTATAAAACTTGAGTAAAATGTTCAGTTATTCCAGATTAACACTAGAACCGCAGTAGCGGTCGTTTTGACCGCTACCAAATAAAAATATTTCGCTTGTCACCAGAAATTTCTTTCTAAAATAAGTTAAAAATGTGCACGGAGAAATAAGTTAAATAAATAAGCTAAATAGTTTCAATTAAAATTTCCGGTGTAAAATATTTTTATAACACTTCAGTAAAATTTCCGGCGGTTCTAGTGTTAATGTAACTGAAATAACCAAGAAAATCTATGACATTTGCGAAGAAAAAAATACATATGTTTATTCACATTTAAACATTTAGTTTCTACGTTTTTTATGCATATTTTTTATCATTTAAGAAGTAAAGAAAATGTTGTATGATTAAATAATTATTGTGTAATATTTTTAATTGTGACTTATCACAAACATTAAAAACAAATCATTCCCGAAAATATTGAAAGACAATAAGTTCTTTACATTTAGCTTACTCAAAAAAGTGTACCAAAATATTAAAGTTATTACTTAAAATTTAAATTACCCCATTACATATAATTATAAAAAAATACAGTGTACAAACCGCCTTTTTTATTATTATGATTAACATTTTTTTTCACTTATTACGGATGAATGTAATAGTACAGCTTTAAAAGCATATTTAGCTGCATTTCAAGTGTAAACACAAAACTTATTCATTAATTTCTCCATTTAAAGGTCAACAATTTTACTATTTTAAGCCATTTTGTTCATCACCATAACGTTTCACAGAACATAGAAAACGGCGCTAATTAGATGTATGAATAAAAAATAATCATAAAACGAAAAATATTTTTTGCGAATAGATCTTGTGTGAAAGATTTTAAATACCGTATAACATTCATTTATTCTGAAATTTAAACCAGCTCTTTGATTCGATTAATTTACTAGGATACGCTGATCCCATAATTCGTTAAAAACATAAAGGGCGAGAAAATTTCAATCGTTGTATCTTTAAGTGTTTTCTAATATTACCAAAATAATCCGAAAAGCACGTGAAAAAATTAATACCCCTTTTTCTCTTTAAAACAACGTAATGGGGTAAATTATAATTAGTTGAAGAATTATATAAAAAATTCATCCTACTTTGCTCATTATAAATGTAAAATAGCATTGAAATCATTTAATACCTTAATTTAGTAAAATCACAACCTCAAATGGTGTTGTAATGTTAAAATCTCTCTTTTCTTAAATAAGTAAGTTCACGTACTTAATAATAATTTTGTTTTATCAGAATTCAACTTTTGAATATAACTATGCGAGTTTCAGCGAACATATGTTATTCAATTTCATTCTGTGTTTAAATTAAAATTTCATTCATTAAAGGTTTTAGTAAGAGCATTTATATTACAACTTCAAACAGCACAATTTGTCCTGCCAGATATAACGCAAGACATATATAGTGATGCGTCAAAAGTTCGTTACAACTTTAAACAAATTATGATACAAAAATCGCAGTTAGTACCAATCGGGAAGGGGTAAAGTTATCAAGATGAGACCTGATTTTTTTTAATAAGAAGAAAAGCTCTTGTTGCAAAAGTCACTTATAGAAGGCGCTGACATGCAATGTATGCAGAAAGTTTATACAAGTTATACCGTCGATAAAACACCTGCATGCATGAGAGTTTTTCATTTGTTGGGGTCAGTGGCGGCTGCTGTCCGATTTCAGTGGTGGTGTCAGATACACCATATGGCCAATGACAACCGGTCACTTGCGATTTTAGACGTTTCGTTAAATATCTAGAAAAATACACCAGAAATTATCCCGAAACTTCAGGCGTGTAAATAGCATATCTAACGTCACATATTTCCGCGAAGATTTTTTTCCACAAACCCCATAGGGGACCGCCAACGAATTGAAGGAAAGCGAAAATCATTTCGATAACGCTGTAAAAGCTAATGTTGCAAAATCGTTGAAACAGTATAGTATGATTAGCGGGCTTCTTGTAATAAACCGTGTTCATTTTTTTTGAGAATAGCACGTATATTCATGGAGAAATCAAGGTTGTTATAACAACAATACCAAATTTCACCAAGTGTTTTGCTTATAATTTGCCGAGCTCTTAATATAAAGGAATGTTCTTTTGTGAAACCATGACAAACGACATTGTACGCAATACATTTCAATCAGAATTAAACAATAATAAATATTGGATGAAAAGTGAACAGGCTCACTAAATAATGTCTCACTGCGCATGAGCAAATGCAATCAAAATATAATGTGCATAATGTATTTGTTTAATGTATAGAGAAACTTTTGTGAAAGTCTTAAAAGCATAGCTTGAAACTTCTGAAAATGATCGTTGATGGAATAAGCTCGAAATCCGTTGCTCCCAAAAGGAAGCAAAAAGATGAATGGCTGTATCCAAATATAGAATATGTTACACACTATTGCACGTACTACTATATTTGGATACAGCCCTCATGTTTTTTATTACTTTTGGCGAACAACGGATTTCGAGCTTATTCTGTAGACGATCACTTTCAGAATTTTCATCTTATGTTTTTGAGACTTTCACAAAAGTTGCTCTATACCTGTAGCTAATACATTATGTACATTATATTTTGATTGCATTCCAGCTTGCGCAGTGAAACATTGTTTAGTGAACCTGCTCATTTTTCATTCAATATTTATTACTTTTTAATTCTGACTGCAGGGTATTGTGCACAATGTCGTTTGTCATGGTTCTTTAAAGAACATTCTTTTATATTAAAAACTCATCAAATTATAAGCAAAACACTTTATGAAATTTGGTATTGTTTTTATGAAAACCTTAATTTTTCCATGAGTATACATATTATCCTCATGAAAAAAAAACACAATTTATTACAAGAAGTCTTCTAATCATGTGCTACAGTTTTAACGCTTTTGTGGTATTAAGTTTTACAGGATCATCGGAAAGATATTCGTTTTTCTTCAATTTGTTTACGGTCCCCTATGGGGTTTCGGGAAAAAATCATCACGATAATATATGACGTCTAGTATTTTGTTTACACGCCTCAAGTTTCAAATATGAGCCTCTAAATATGAATCATATTCGTCGCCTATATACCATATCTACTTCATTCCAACATTTCAACCGAAACTCCAAATACTTGAACGAGATTTCCCCATCTTATGGTTGCCGCTACTGTAGAACCAAAAAAATAGTTTCAATCCACCACAAAACTTTTAACGGTATATACTCAAGCTTATTAGATACTGTCCTTTTATATTTACCGTCTCTTTTGTTTTGTTACAAATTTCATTTGCGCATGTCTGTTTCAGATATAGGATAAGCACCCTCTTGACTTTTTGCAATGCAATTTGTTTTGTTATTAAAAATAATTTCAATCTCACTCTGATCTTATTCGTGCAAAACGCAATTTTTCACCATTTTTTGTTCTTTGTTAGTTAGTTTTAAAAAGTGTAACGAGGTTGCGAAGCACTGCTCATTTTTCTTTGTTCGTTTGCATTATATGTTTACTTCAGAATTCCCAGCATCCGCAAAATCATTATTCCAGGTAGATAAAACTTATAAAAGATACTCTAAAAACTACATGGAAACATTTTCGAAAATTACAGGCAGAAAAAGATACTTTTGCTTCAAAAATGTTTCTTTAAACCTCTGAAATCTGTTAGTTTCTGATGCTTTTGAAGATAAAGAATCGCTTTTTTCGGAATTACAGGTAACTTGTAAGAAGTTTTGGTATTACTTGGTTATCCCGTCGACCAAAAATCTAACGCTAAACTATAAGATTTAATGCCAATAATGGTTGATCGTAAATGTGACATTCACTTAACGTTAAGCAAGTTATAAGTGTTTACGTTCATCAAGTCAGTTTTATTTGGACGTTTATTTGTATGTTTATTAATGTTATACTAATTTATTTGTTCTTCCGTTACTTAAAATGAAAATTACGTCAATTTGTATAATTTGGCGAGTGGTTTGACGATTTATAATATTTGTCAAAATTGGTCGACGGAATAACTAAGTAGTACTGAAATTTTATTATATCTTCGAACCGTTTGAGAAGGATACGAGCTGTATAAAAAAGACGTTTTCCTTTACAATGTACATTTTGAAATTGTGTAAATATTTAAAAACATTGACTGCATTTTTTAAAGATTTTTCCGATTAAATGTTTGCTTCGAATAGTGTGGTTGTAATTAATATCTAGGTATCAATTAACCATATTAACAACCGAGTGGTCGCGTGGATGACTAGTCATCCACGCACATCCAATGTTTTTAAGAATTATCTAAGGATGTATTTTTTATATTAATAAATTTCTTTGAATTGTTTAAAATTAATGATGTCTTAAATGAATCACTCTCTGTTTTTAATTAAAATTTATAATTATAAAATGATGTAATATTTAACTTATCAATCTTGAATGTGCGTAGATTACTATAGGCTTCCACGCGACCCCTCTAGGGTTAGGCAAGAGAGACTTGTATAATAGTCAAAATAAAAAAGTCTAGTAGTTAACTATCTATAAATCTAGAAGTTATTATCAAGAAGTTGAGTAGTTAATATCAAAAGTCTAATAGTTAATTTCTAGATGTCTAATAGTTAATATATAGATCTTCTTGCCGAACACAAGGGTTTCACTTGACTGTAAACCTTACAGGTTAGTCGCTCGATTCTGCGTTCTCGTTTTCGTTAATATCTAGATAAGAATCCGTATTTCAACTCCAAACTTCTTTGATAGGTTAGCTTGCAGTCCCACAAAGACAATAGGGATTCAAAAATAATATTTAAAGTTTATTAATTTATAAAATAAAAATATATTTCTATATTTTGTCAGAGGTCTAGTAGTTAATATAGTATACTGACGGGCTTAAATGTTTTACACGGCTGTAAGCCCTATATGTAAGTCTCTCGGTTTGGTATTCTTGTTCTCGTAAACATCTAAAAAAAAATCCGTACTTTAATCCTGACTCCAAACTTATGTGACGCTTTAGCTTTCAGTCTCAGAAAGACAGTAAGGAATAAAAAACATTCTTTAAAATTTATTAATTTATGAAATAAAAACAAATTATCCTAAGATTTTTCAGTAGTTAAGTAGTTAATACTCGTATCTAGATCTTTCTGCCGGATGTATGTGTTTTACGCTTTCTAAACACTATAGACGGCTTGCATTGACGTCACTTAGCTATTTGCAACGACTGATACTATTGCATCTGGAGCCCACACGGAACGTCAGGACTCCCCGTTTACCGTTAAAAGCACGTGTTATCTTTCTGTTTAATTTAGATCTTTCTTCTTATTATTATTATAGTGTAAATAAGTTCAATAAGTCAAAATGAGCGCAACACATTCGCCTTATATTTGGGCGCCATATGAAACGATGTCAGACATGTGACGTGAAGTGCAAGCCATCTATTCACCAATCCCTCGATTGGATGTTCTCGTTCTCGTTAATATATACATAAAAATCCATATTTAAATCCCAACTTCTAACTTATATCATGCTTTTGGTTGCGTTCCACAAAGCCAACGGGGAATCAAAAACTGTATTTAAAATTTATTAATTTATAAAATTAAAAGGATTCTTATTCTTTGTCTATGAAATAAGCATTTAAGTTAATTAATAAGAGACAATTTAAATTCTGTAAGATCAATTTCAGATTACGTCAATAATAACCTTGAAATTTAATCATGTATACCTTAATAGAATTTCAAAAGCTTCGTTTGGTAATAAATTCAATTATTTTAAAATGCTTCCTTAAACAGAAACGAAAATTTCCTCAACAGATGAAAAAAAATGAAAGAAAAAAGTTTACATAAAGCGTCTCGAGTTAGTATTTTTTCTGTAAGCTATTTTTAACGAAAAAAATAATTATGGGACGAAAAATGAATGGCGTTTACAAAAGACTCATTAACGTTAAAAATATCTTTTTTTTTTCAACAGGAATTTCAATTGTTTTGGGAAGAAATTTGGCTTCTTTAAAATATTTAAAGTAGTGAATATAAATGGTGTAAAATATTTTATGAAAATGCGTTTTTTCTCTACGTTATTGTATTCTGAAAACAAATTCATGCAATTTTAATCATTTGAAAGAAAGGTAGTACATATATATATATATATATTGTACAATATAAGGTACTTATATTTGGATGTTAATTAGTAAAAAATAAGAAATAAGAAATGTTTTATTAATAGCATCATGTAAAAGTTATCAAAAAGTTTAAAACAAAATTGCATGAGGTGTTAGAATAAAGAAAAAATAAATCCCTGCCAGTTCGGTCTAGAGGTCTGCACGGGCCAGAATTTAAAGGCCCGGGCCCAGATCGTTTGCATTTTTACAGTTCCCGGCCCTGTACGGCCAGTGAAAACAGGCCCGGCCCAGTCCGACTCAATTTCTACAAAAAAATCCGTTTTTTCTCGGTATACAATTAAGATTCTTTTAATGAATACTACATACATATTTATGGGAACATTTGGCAGTATATTTTAGATTACTATGTGTTTGAAAAACAGAAAACACACAATAGTAAACATTAGCGATTACTTACAATGTTTTAGTCATCGTCTTAACAGACATTTTAAAATTCACATAAGGATACATTAAAATTCATTCATTAATGTAGTTCAGAATAAAGGATTAAAAAACAGGATAACATTTGAAGCTCTATTATAAAAAGTAGACTTGTGAAAAAGTTTCTCTCATTTTTAAGGCTTTTCTCAAATCCAAAGGAGCTACATTTCGACACATTTATGAATTCATTTCTTTTCGGAAACGCATAAAATTGACAGGTATTCTTATTCAGAAACTATGTCAATGCCGTTTTTCATAGATAAAAGCAATATATCTTTCTGTAAATACTGCCAAAGTTGGCGTTTTGAATCGAATTTCCGTAAGCGATAGCACAGGAAAGGAGAAAAACGTACAGTCACGTGACAAGAAACTCTGTTATCTCTGTAAGTAATTTATCAAATATGGAGAAAGCTATTCGTTTCTAAATGCCTTCAATTGTCAGGCCAGTCAATTTTATGCCTTTATAGTTAAAAATGAGTCAAAAAATGTGCCTGAAAGTTTCGCATTGCAATATGAGAACTACCTTAAGGTTCAGATGGGTGACAAAATAATACGAACACCTATGAAATAAGAGAAAAGCTTTATTAATAGGGGTCACACTTTGACTTAATTACAGATTGTATGCGGTGTGGGATTGATTCATAGAGGTCATGAACAACATTTAAAGGAATTGAAGCCATTCTTCTTGGAGAACAGTCTTTAATTCCAAAAGCGTAGATGGTGGAGGAAATCGTGCACGGAGTTTTGACTCCAAAAATCCCCACAAATTTTCAATTATGTTCAAGTCAGGAGAATAAGGGGGCCAAGCAAGATATCCAACTTCCTCCTCAAGCTCTTCAAGCCATTTTTGGACGATTTTAGCAGTGTGGATAGAAGCATTGTCGTCTTGATAAAGTTGGTATTCTACTGAAAATAAAGCCTGGACAAAAGGATGCACGTGATCCCACAGAATAGCACATAGTGAGCAGCTGTAACCTTCGCATGCAGAGTAACAAGCGGTCCAAATCCACGCCAAGATATATCACCCTTTACCGCAAGGGATCATGAAAGGATCACCTCCATGCTTCACTGTCGGCAAGAGGCAGTCAGGAGAAAATACTTCTGCGGGCCTTCTCCACACATAAACGCGTCCACTTGTCTGAAATATGGTGAAAATTTATACATCAGACTAAATGACTTGTTGCCATTGTTGAGGCGCCCAGTTTTTGTGTGTTTTACACCATTGGGGCCGCTGAAAAGCATGGCGTGATGTCACCAATGGCTTACGAATTATAACTCTTCCATAATTGTTAGAAACATGAAGGTTCCTTTGGACAGTTATTGCTGAAATGGGATTCTAAAGATGACTATTTATCTTTGACATGATCTGGGATAAAGATTGCCTGCGCTTTCGGACCGCTATGCGGGTCAACTCTCTTTCATCCCTCTAAGAAAACTTTCTATTCCGTCCACTGTTGTACATCGCATACGACACTTTACCCCATTTCGTGCACGCTGTCATAATAACTGACATAGTACTCCTTGTACGGCCGAAATAATTAGCTGCTTCCGCCACGGAGCAAGCAGCGCACCGCATTCCAACAATCATTCCTTTTTTGAACTCTGACAGGTCAGTCATTATTGAGTTTTCCAGAGCGTATGGTAAGCGCATGCAACTCCTATGACTGATGTTGAGCGACTGATACCTTACTTACCATAACCACTAGGTGGCAGAATTGAGTGCAAAGTGACATGCGCATTCTGCTTCTTTGAAATGGACCATGCCTTTTTCATGGGTGTTCGTATTATTTTGTCACCCATCTGTATATATCCAAAGATACTGTTTACAGAAGTTCATTATCACTATTAATACTTTTACAAAACATAATGCCTGTCCTACACATCCTGAGATCGATTAAAACCAGTTCCGTCCCGGCACGAGTCTGCTGAAAAAAATTAAACCCGTATTCAGACATCTTGTAACTGTACGATGCCGATGTCTACGATAGACATGTTGTATTTCTGATGTTGTTAAACTCGCATCGACTCGTGACGCACATTTATACTTCTCGAGAAAATCATATTCATTGAAAATGGCTCGTATTTTATCTGCTTCCCTTGAATTGTTATATCGGGCAGATAGACCCGCTTAATTTTTTTATCGGCCCGGACCTTCAGGCCCGTTCAATTTTTTTGCTTGACCGGCCCGGCACAGCCCGTTGAAGAAATTGTCCTAATTCTGACGGCCCGGCCCATTTGAAAATTCGCCTTCATTCTGCCGGGCCGGGTACGGGCGTCGGTCCAAGCCCGGGCATGCGCAGACCTCTAGTTCGGCCTACAGGTGGAGGTAGATTTCAAGTTAAGTACCAATTTCGCTAACAAAATCTAAATCAAGGTTAGAGATAAACACAGTTTAACGATTTTATCTGGTCGTTTTTGACAAGTTTTTAATTTCATTTTTCTAATATACAGTTATACACACACGTATATACTCGTACATGGAATATATTTAGAAATGGCGAAAGCAAATTCAGATAACCTCAAAATGTTAAAATATGCCAATATTTTCATAATCAAGTTTTTTTCATGCTTCAATACGTTCTTTTAAACTCGCATGGCGTTATATATTCACCTGTGACGTCCATTGTATTTCCAATATGAAATCTTGCTCTAGAAAACTTATAATGTAATATTCAATTTTTTTCAGTTCCTCAAACTATTTATTTCATTTTTATTTTACACGTGGAAATCTTGCAATAGAAAAGTAATTGTTGTGGTTGGAATTTTATTGTTGGCAACTGCTATAATGAGAAATGTTTATTTTTTTTCCTGTCATTGTTCTGTAAGAGCTGTTTTTATCAGAATCATGTTAAGGCGGTATTCAAAATTTTTAATCCTCCCCATTTCCACCCCCTTGGGCCGGGATTCACAATTGCAATCCTCGCCGAGATATTAGACATCTCAAAGTGTTTGACGAGTTTGAAGACGATTTGTGCATAATTGCGACTTTTATCGTGCGGACAAAATTTAGTACAGACATACATATATATAGATATATATAAACTTTGTTGGTGCGGGTGTTTTGATTTCCTTGGGTCATATAACGGAAAGTTATGAAGGAATTTTTCAAAAGTTGCACAATGGTAACGACTGCAATAGGTAATATTTCTTATGAAATCTACCGAAGCTAAATAATACAGAGAAAAAGTGACTAACTCTCCATAAAAAATAATAATATCAAAATATTTTTTTTTTAGCCGTTTTAGAAAAAGTCGAAAACATAAATCATTGAAGTGTAATAATTTCTGCAGATATTTGGATGCTAAAAGTTTCAATGTTACAAGCTTTATGGTACAATTTCAACATACATATTTTTTATAATAACATTTAAAATATATTTCTGAAATATACCTTAAACAATATTTTAGGCAAAACATAAGAAAATAACGTAAATACAAAATTTCTATTACGTGATAATAACAAACAAAAGCATAAATAAATAAAAGTGTCAAAGATTTAATGACTTTATTTTACAAACTGTCTTATGTATGGGGCGATAACACACTTGTTGAAAAAAGAGAGGGAGAGAACAGCCATCCTAATTTCGCTACAATTAATCGTATACAAGTGTGACTGACAACAAGATATTAGTAATAATGTCTACTAATTAATATTATACTTTAATTTTGCTTAAGATGTCGTCTAAATACGTAAATTGTACTGCACTAACATCTAACTTTGACATTATATTTAAATTCTTTGACACATTTTACCATCGGATGTCAAGCGGAACGTCATTCGGTCGTTCGGAGTTCAGGAATTATGAAGGTTTAAAAACTGGAACTCCTAATGCTTTTAATCGTTCAAAACACAGCGCCATGCAGGTAGTTTTTTAACCCAAACTCAAAAATTATCTATCTATAAAATTATCATTATTATAAAATTATCTAATTAAATCTATTAGCTGGTATGAGATTAAATTTTTGATTCGCATATTTGAAGATTCCGGAAATCGATTTCTATTCAAAAATTGATAGTTTGCAATTTATATATACATACATTTAATTAATTAATTAATATATATATATATATATATATATATATTTATTTATTTATTTATTCTAAAATATTAAACGGTATGGTGTTTATTATTTCATTTTATATCCTATAAATATTTAAATAGGTTTTATTGATTTTTCCATTTCATATTATTTGTTTCTATTCTGTTTTCATTTTTAATCAATTCACTTGATTTTAATGGTTGTTTGGGCACAGGGGAAAATAACTTTTAGCTTTAGCTTATTTTTCCCACAGAAAACAACCATTTTGCTTATATCATTGAATTCTGTGCCCTTGAAAACGTAATTCAATATATAAGCATTTCCATTATTTGTCGGTGTCCACTTTCTTATTTTTCTTCCATAATAATTCTTGTAATTAATTTAATCTTTATATACTTACAGCTTTAATTCATAATATTACGGTTTTTGATGATGGTAGGTTATGTTTAATTATTGGTTATATATATATATATATATATATATATATATATATATATATATATATATATATATATATATATATAAACGTAAAGTATAACAATAACCAACAAAAAACAAATTATATTCATTTGAAATGCGCCAAAATGCTGCAGTAAAACACATAAATTCAATATAAACCAGTAAAAGATTATATTTAGCTTGAACTAGCGCACCCCCCTAACAGAACAAGAAGAATATAACTGTTTGTGAAAAATTAAAATTTCAATAAAAACTAGGAAAAAATAGGCTGTGGCCTCCTCAGCAAGGAGTTATATTTCAAAAACAGCCGAGCATTCAAAAAATGCATATAAAATGTGTATTAGTGGCAGTGGGTTTCGGCCAGAACTTTTTTTTCCTAGTTTTTATTGAAATTTTAATTTTTCACAAACAATTATATTCTTCTTGTTCTGTGAGGGGGGTGCGCTAGTTCAGGCTAAATATAATCTTTTACTGGTATATATATATATATATATTTGAAATTAATTCAAAAATATGAATTGTAACACACATATATATATATATATATATATTTAATAAATCGATTTTCAGAAGTTTCAAATACGTCAATCCAAAATTACAGCTCCTTCTGCCAAGTAGGTTTTGAGTTAGGCTTTAAAAACTATTCGTATTCCAATTTGTTTTGCAATATGTAATTAAAAATGAATTTAATATTAGGAGTTCCAATATATAAACTTTTATTATTCCTCTTTAGTTGACCGAATGATTTCGAAAATTTCAAGTATGATATCAGAATTAGATTTCAATATTGAAATTTTTGAGGTTTCTACTACAATTTCTATATGCAAGCAGAATTTAAACAAAACATTAATTAGAAGATGTTATTACAAAGCAACTGTTACCAGTCACAGTTTTATACGATGATCTGCGGTCGAGTTAGTTGGAACCTTTTTTTTCCCTTTGAACAACTTTACATCTACAATCTCCTACTATAAACTCCGAGCATCTGTTTCGCAAATTAAATGTAGAAGAAAGAAAAATCCAAAATATTGTAACAAAAATATCTCTATTTAATAAAATTACCTAATTGAAAAACTTAGAAAACGAATAGCATGGTTCTGAATAACCAATTTCAGCAAGTAACGTCCACAGTCGATTCAAATTCTTTTCAGTGGCCGTTTATATGATCTACAGTTTTGTTACATTTGCGCAAGGATTTCTAATGTTTATTCAGCCATAAAATGCAAATTTCACTTAAATTTTATTTTCTTTATTTTTCCGCCGTATAGAGTGACTTGAAATATTTTTTGCACACCTGTATACGATCTACAGATTTTAATACACTCCACATATTAAGCTAAAATTTCATTCCGATAGAAAAAGCACAACACAACTCTAGTCCATTTCTAGAAATTGCCATTATTAAATGGCCCTACAAGGGCGGTTCAGTGATTATTGTCCCGAGTGTGCATAAAATATTTGTACTGCAATGGTTGAGGTAAAATATTGAAACCTTATGTCTTAGATGCCTATATGCTAAACTTCAGAACCGTACCTGATATATAACATATGTTTTTCGTTTTTGGAGTGAGAGGTCGCACCTAGCTTTAAAGGGTGGGGGTTGTGGGTGACAGTGAATGAGACGTGGCTACTGTCGTTTAGACTCGGGATCATAGTGATGTAGACACGTCTCATCCACTGTCACAAATCTATCACAGAACTGATTCAGGTCTGGCCACATAAGCTCCAAACCAGCCTTTCCCCCAATCCGCCCCTTTTAAGCTAGATGCCACCTCTCACACCTATAATGAAAAAAATATGTTAATATAACAGCTACGGTTCTGAAATTGAGCATATAGACATTTAAGAAATTAAGCTTCAATATTCCACATCAACCATCGCGGTACAAATATTTTATACACACTCGGTACAATAATTATTGAACCACCCTCGTAAATACACTTTTTTGCATAGTCTACAAAAATCTTTTAGTGCATATAACATAATTCAGCTGGAAAATACATAACACAATAAAACTAGTCGCATGTACCAATCCCAAAACTTTCTTCTATCTGATACATATTAATACTTGAAAATTCGCGATCACACTGCCAAAATTAAACGGCATTCTACGCCCATCATGAGGATTCTAAAGATATGAAATTCCGTGCATTAGTTCTTGAGATATGGCTATCTCTGAAATTGTGTAAATACAGCAAAATTCAGCCTAGGAGCGCCTACTATTGGTGCTTTACATCAAAACCTATGTTACACCAAAACTCCCAAGCAACCACTTATGCCAAAGTCTAACTAAATCTGAAGTTTGAGGAAAATCCGTACATTAATTTTGAAATAGAGTTATTGCGAAAATCATGAAAATTCCAGCATAGCAGCGCCACCTATTGGACGATTAACACCAAAACCTAATCAGCAACAACTTGTGTTAACATTTAACTAAATCTGAAGTTAGATAACAATTCGTGCATTAGTTTTTGAGATAGAGCTATTGCGGGAATCGTGCAAAATTCAGCACAGCAGCGCCACCTGTTGAGCAATTTACACCAACATGTAATCAGCATCAAGTCATATCAAGGACTAACTGAATCTGAAGTTTGATGAAAATCCGTGCATTAGTTGTAAGATAGAGCCATTGTGGAAAATCGTAAAAAATTGAGCATAGTAGCGCCCCCTGTTGAGCGCTTTTTACCAACACGTAATCAGCATCAATTCATATCAAGAAGTAACTGAATCTGAAGTTTCATGAAAATCCGTTACTTAGTTCTTGAGATAGAGCCATTGCGGAAATCGTAAAAAATGCAGCATAGCAGCACCACCTGTTGAGCGATTTGCACCAAAAACTAATCAGCATCAGGTTGTGTCAGGGACTAACTGAATATGAATTTTTATTAAATTCTGTGCATTAGTTCTTAGGATAGAACGCCCACGAAATTTCTGTCACACACAGACACACAGACATATAGACAGACAGGCGGACAGACAGACAGACTCACAGACAATCATTTTGTAAAAAAATGTTTTTCGAGTTCTCTGACCCATAAAACGTGTAAATCTGTCGAAAACCGGAATTCGAAAATTTTTATGAATCCAATACTTTCTTCTTATAGAGATAGAAGAAAGTAAAATCATCTCAAAGCAATTCTTGCCTATAGACAGTAATAGTTACCATTGTTTTTGTACATAACTATATATGAGTTCTAAAATTTATACTCACAACGTAATGTATTAAAGTTTGCTTAAGCTTAAAATGCATACCCCATCTGATAACACACTAACAGCGATTATCGCTCATAAACATCACTGTAACCGAATTCCTTTTGTGCCACTATTAATGCACAAATGATTGTTATGTACTCCGCATTCTACACTATGACGAAGTAAGCCCGAATTTTATTATGTTTAAATAGTATAATATTTTACAAATATGCTGCAAATGATTTTCCCCATAGGCCATAATTCAAAGTAATTTTTAGTCTGCCCCTGTAAATGAATGATAAATATCATACATTTAATATTTCACAGAAGGAATGTGGTATTACTCTTCAATAATGAATATAAATTTCAGTATGTTTGAAATAGTGTAACTTTATTAAAATTCACAATAGACTTGTTTTCCTATAAAGCATAATGTATCTCAATTATTTTGTGTTTCCCTAGAAACGAAATGGAAATGTTACGCATTCCATTTTCAATAAAGAATGTCCTATGGTAAACCTCAATAGCATATGCCAAGCTAGTCGTAATCCAAGAATATTTACGGGAATTAGAGCACGTTTAGATAGATGTTTAGACAAAAAGAATTCATAAATAATTTCAACTATGTTGAAAAGTGTTAAAAAGAAATCTAGGTCATGTCATATACAATAGAAACTAGTATGTTGTGACCATCACAAAACTTTCTTCTATATAAATCACGTGAATCATTTAAATAGTACAAGAAATTACATCAATTTAGCACCAATTCATATCAAAGTATATCTGAATTTGAAGTTTGATGAAAATTCGCTCATTAGTTATTAAGATAGTGCTATAGAGAAAATTCTGAAAAATGCAGCATAGCAGCGCCACCTGTTGAGCGATTTGCACCAAAACACAAACAGCACTAGGTCATATCAAGGTATACCGGAATTTGAGGTTTGTTGAAAATCCAAGCATTAGCTCTTGAGATAGAGCTATTGCGGATATCACAAAAATGCAGCATAACAGCGCCACCTGTTGAGTGATTCATACCAAAAGGTGCAAAACGTCAATTCACGTCAAGAACTAACTGAATCTGAAGTTTGATGAAAATCCGTGCATTAGTTCTGGAGATTGCGCTGTTGTGGAAATCGTAAAAAATCCTGCATAGCAGCGCCACCTGTTGTGCAATTTACACCAAAACATAAACAGCACTAATTCATATCCAGGTATACCTGAAACTGAAGTTTGTTGAAAACCCAAGCATTAGTACTTGAGAGAGACCTATTGCGGAAATTAAAAAAAAATGCAACATAGCAGCGCCACCTATTGAGCGATTTACTCCAAAAGGTGCAAAACGTCAATTCATGTGAAGGACTAGCTGAATCTGAAGTTTGATAAAAATCCGTGCATTATTTCTTGATATGGAGCTACCACGAATTTGGTGTAAATGCTGTAAAATGTAGCATAGCAGCGCCATCTTTTAGTCAATTTACACCAAAACGTTACCAGCACCAACTCATATCAATGAATAACTGAATGTGAACTTTGATGAGAATCCGAGCATTAGTTCTTGAGATATAGCTATTCCAGAAATCGTGAAAAATGCAGCATAGCAGAGCCACCTGTTGGGCGATTTACACCAAAAACCAATCAGCACCAATTTATATTAGGGACTACTTGAAAATATATATTTGTTAAATTCCGTGCATTAGTTCTTGAGATAGAGCGCCCTCAAAATCTGTGTCACATACAGACAGACATACAGAGAGACAGACAGACAGACTCACAGACTCACAGAGAGACATTTTGTAAAAACATGTTTTTCGTAATCTCTGACCTCTAAAACGTGTAAATCCGTCAAAAACCGGAAGTCGAAAATTTTTACGAATCCAATACTTTCTTCTTGTAAAGATAGAAGAAAGTAAAAATAGGTAAATTCAAAAGTCTAGAAATAGGTAAAAATTATTAAAATTAAGATGATTGAATATATAATACGTGAATTATCACATTACTAAGGAAGCGTAGAACCAACCTTGTGGAAAACGTCCAAGCGAAATCGAACCCGGAACCCTTGGAATAGTGCTCCAAGTGCTCTACCATTTAAGCTACGAGGAAGATTCCCAGCTTATCATTTCCCACATATGTTGGCAATGCTGCAACTGCAGCACAAGATGCAGTAGTCTTCATGAGCACACAACACCCCTGGCGAAACATGAGACACAAACAAACCCAGCATCGGTGAGCACATACATAATTTTAATTAATTTTTTAATTAATTTTCAGCATTGAAATTACACTCGAAATTATTATTGAATATGTAATACGTTAATTATCACAGTGCTAACGAAGCGAGTGATGGAGATGAGATGTTTATAAATAAAATCACAAACTTAATTTTTATTTTAACAGCGGGCAGAAATATAAAATGCGATGCTACTTGTAAAAATTCAATAAATATTTTATCCTGTATATAACAAAGATATGAAATATGGATTCCAATGTCTTTATACCGAAAATATAACTATGTTGATATACCAGTGTTAAAGAAAATATGAAAGTTACTTTTAGACATGATGCGATTCTTTTTCAAACACAAGTGTACAACGAAAGAGCGAGTAATAACATAAAATTTTAATTAACATCATTAACATAAATGTAAATAAATTAATTCTTTCTGAGTCTTAACAAGCAAAATAAATAATTTTGTGTCTGTATTTGTTTTTCTTTATGAATGTTTGAAGTACTTTGGTCTTAAGTTCTAATAAACAATTTACTTTTTTTAATGCCTAATTTGGTTATTATATTATAATATTTTTTTTCAAAATCTATCCATCTGCAGGATGCATCATATCATATCGATACAAAAAGTGAAGACTTGATCATAATGATATATCGCTTACTACAAATATAAAATGAAATAGCAGAGTTTCGTCCTAATTATCGAGATCAAGATAATAGAACATTTGACATTGAGATTTTCTAATAAACAGTGAAGGAAATTTAAGAAATCTCTTTGTATCTGATTGCTAAGAAAAGAATAAATGCTATTAAGAATAGTTATATTTATCATATTCTAGATCATCATTTTCTTATGTTCAGCATGTTCATATGGACATCTGAAACATTTCACTCTTGAAAAATTTGGTAATGTATATGCAAAATTTCAAGCACTGATTGATTAGAAACACTTCCGGAAAACTCTTATCAATATATTTTTACCACTTTCTAATTATTTATAAGAATATCAAAGATTTTTCATAATGTTTCCTCTTTTATGCAATAAAAATTGTATGGGCAAATAAGCATATGACATTAAAAAATAACCTAAATAAAGCTAAAGAAAACAAAACAAAACACACTACTGCTAAAATGTTTAGTGCAACATTATTAGATACATTAATTATTAATTGACCAATGAAAGAGGATTACGGTTTTCCAATTCTAATATGTATAACACAAGTATTAATTCATATTTAGCGTGCAGCATCTGTTATTCAGATCTTCACATACATACATATTGATCCATATGTAGAGAGTATTTTAGAGACTTGTTTACGAGATTTGTTTTGATTATAAAGCGTGAATTTGAATATATTTTTAATAAGGTTTTGGAAAAAATGAAAATGATTAATGGTGTCTCAGTAGTACATACTGTTAAAAATATTTAAAAGGTAATTTTTTTTTTACTGAATTTGTCAGGACCAATTTCCATTTTAATGTAACCTAAACTATCATCCTTGTATGAATTTATAATATAATCTAATTCGAAACAAAACGTTGATATAATATCGCTTAAGATGAACTATTAATGTTTTGTTTCAATAAGTGATTTAAACTCTGCAATTCTAACACATATGAAAAGGATCAGGCCATTAATGAATGCAGTTAAAAAAATACCCAATAAACAGCAGTAATCAACTATTTAATTTTCATTAATTTTTCGGCAGTGAAACTACGCTCGGAATCATTGAATATTTAATACGTGATTTATTACATTGCCAACTAAGCGCAGAACCAACAGAGTTTAAAATGTTCAAGCCGGGA
The DNA here is from genome assembly GCA_963932465.1 of Maratus speciosus. Lineage (NCBI taxonomy): Eukaryota > Metazoa > Arthropoda > Arachnida > Araneae > Salticidae > Maratus > Maratus speciosus. The sequence goes on along the minus strand of OZ010789.1, from coordinate 531,306,812 downwards.
ATTGAACCTGGAACCCTTGGAACACCGCTCCAAGTGCTCTATCATTTAAGCTAACAGAATGATTTCCAGCTTAGCATCTCTCACTCATATGTTGGTAAGGAAGATGGAATAGTTTTCATGAGCACGCAATCCTGCGGCGAAACATAAGACACAAATAAACCCATCATCGGTGAACACATACTATATAATTTTAATTAATTTTTCAATTAATTTTTAATATTCAATAATTTCGAGCGTGATTTCACTGCTGGAGATTAATTGAAAAATTAACTAAAATTATATAATATGTGTTTACCGATGATGGGTTTATTTGTGTCTTATGTTTCGCCGCAGGATTGCATGCTCATGAAGACCATTCCATCTTGTGCAGCAGTTGCAGCCTTACCAACATATGTGAGTAAATGTTACACTGCTGGGTATCGTCCTCGTAGCTTAATTGGTAGAATACATGGAGCGCTATTACAAGGGTTACGGGTTCGATTCCCGGCTTAGACATTTTTCACTCTGTTGGTTCTACACTTAGTTAGCAATGTGATAAATCACGTATTAAATATTCAGCAATAATACAATTCTAAATATGCACCTAAGTAACTCAAACGGATGAATTTTAAATTTAGTAACAGTTTAACTTTTTCTGTTTGCAAATAAAATTTTTCATACCATACTAATCCTACTACTACTAACTAGTATGTTGTGGCCATCACAAAACTCTCTTCTATCTCATACATGTCAATACTTCAAAATTCACTATCTCAGTGCCTGTGTTCATCATGAGAATTCTAAAAATATGAAATTCAGCACATTAGTTCTCGAGGCATGACTGTCGCTGAAATCGTGTAAATCCAGCAAAATGCAGCATAGCAGTGCCACCTATTGGGTTTTTTAAACCAGAACCTAATTATCACCAACTTATATCAACGTCTAACTGAATATAAAGTTTGAGGAAAATTCGTGCATTAGTTCTTGAGATAGAGGTATTGCGCAAATCATGACAAATGCAGCATAGAAACGCCACCTGTTGAGCGATTTGCAACAACACATTATCAGCAGCAATATTAATCAAGTTATACTTAAATCTGAAGTTTGGTGAAAATTGGTGCATTAGTTCTTGAGATAGAGCTATTGATGAAATAGTTCAAACTGCAGCACAGCAGCGCCGACTATAGGGCGATTTACACCAACACGTAGTCAGCATCATTTCATATGAAGGACTAACTAAATCCGAAGTTTGATGAAAATGTGTGCAATAGTTCTTGAGATAGAGCTACTGCGAAAATAGTGTAAATCCTGCAAAATGCAGCATAGCAGCGCCACCTGTTGGGCGATTTACACTTAAAAGTAAACAGCATCCATTCATGTCAAGGACTAACGGAATCTGAAGTTTTATAAAAATCCGTGTATTAGTTCTTGAGATAGAGCTTTTGCGGAAATCCTGCAAAATGCTACATAGCAGCGCCACCTGCAGGGCGATTTACACCAAAAACTAATCAGCACCAATCTATATCAGGGAATACCTGAGTATAAATTTTTATTAAATTCCGTGCATTAGTTCTTGAGATAGAGCGCCCACAAAATTTGTGTCACGTACAGACAGACAGACTCACAGACAGACATTTTGTAAAAACATGTTTTTCGGAATCTCTGACCCATAAAACGTGTAAATCCGTCGAAAACTGGAATTCGAAAATTTTCATGAAACCAATACTTTCTTCTTGTAAAGACAGATAAAGTAATAATTACGAGAATATCACATCATATTTAAATATTCGAATGACACTATTATGCGGCTTTTGGGTAACATTTTAACATTTTAAACCACACCTTATTAGAATCAATGCTTTAACATTGATTTTTTTTTTTTTTGTCAGTTAAGACCTTTACATGATATCCAATGAGAAATAGTAATAAAAGCATAATTAAAATAAATGTGTATTGCACTCTTTATTATTATTATTATTACCATTATTATTATTATTTAGTATTTAAAATATGTCATTGTATACAGTTGTAACCATAATGAACATTTGGTGATTAATAACCTGCATCTGGCAAACAGAAAATGCCTTAAAATTAATTTATTAATTTATAATTAACTTCTCAAACTATTACAATATTGTATTGTCATAGGAAACGCACCTATCTCGATATTTTTTTAAATAATAGTAGCACATCATAAAGTGAGTAAAAAATGTATTATAAAATTCTATATTTACATACATGAACAAAGTAAAGTTAAATAAAACCAGAAGTAAATATAAAAGTAAAAAGAGACTTTTTTTAAACTCTCTTTTATACACATTCAATGTTTATCTTGAAATTCATTTCATAGCAGCAATTCAATCTCTCCAAAATAATTCCGATAAAATGAGTGAATATGATGAGGGCATCAATCCCGAAAATTCAAAACTTTGATTTGCGCTTGATAGAAAACGTGAGCTCGTGAGATTATTTAAAATTATTATGATATTTTCTAACTGGAAAGAAAAAAAATCATTATTTATACTATCATCTTAGAATATTTGCATTGAATTCTCAAAGTATAATCATAACATAACGTGGTGGAACCCATCGAATTTCGAAGAAAGAAAATGTCTTAAAAGGAATTGTTACATTGATTCGTAATGAACCTAGAAAATTAATTACAATAAAAAGTGCACTTTACAATTGCTAGTTTAACTCTTAAATCAACTAATATTTTAACCTAAAGCTATCAAAATACTATTTCCATAATCTTCAATTTTTCAAATTACTGAAAAATTAAAATGATGAAGTCATCAATTGTGGTTCTTATGCTTATTATTACGGGAGGGAATATCAACGAAAATGACTTCATTTTGACATAATCGTACAATTTTTTCCCGATGAAATCTAAATATAACGTCTTTTTCACCATCTGTAAACTTATATAGGTACCTCTCACATCCGTTTCACCATTAAAAAAATAGTTTAACATGAATCATATTATTAATAAATATATTTTCAAACTTTAATTCGCGTCTGTCAGCTAAAATTTTGCATATGAAAGGGTAAGTTACGGTAATACTTAGTTTTATATAAAAGCTTTATGAAAGAAAATTCTTGATTTTTAAAGCGTGACATGATTTTCTGTTCAAAATTATTTAAAGTTATTTTTAATTCTAATGAGAAAAAGGCATCAGTAAGAATATTATGTGGAAGTGATACAATTTTCACCATTTTGAAGAAATATGATAAAAAGCTTTTAAATTAAAAATAAAATATAAAAATGGAAATAAATTAAAAATTAGCTAGTGCGGGCACATCTGCAAATGAACAGCTTTCATAAAAAAATAATTATCAAAATTGGTTCAATAGAAAGCTCAGTGCTGGTGACTAAAAAACAGCCTTGTCTTTTAAATATATAGATTATTTTGAAACTACTAATTGATAAAAGCTAATTGTTTTAATTATTACACGATAATTTTTATTTTTCTTTTTATTATATTTTCACCTTTTTAGTGTTTAAAATTGATATGTTGCAGTTTCTCATCCATTTCACCTAGCTTGGCAAGCGTCTTTTGAAGCATTATTAAATCCGCTGTTGTTTTAACTTTTACACGATTGTAAAACTCGCGACTATTTGGATAGTTATCACTTGTGTCGGGTAAAGGGAAAATGCTTTAAATTCATGCATTAATTTATAATTAAATTCTAAAAATATCAACATGTTGTATTGTCATCAATATATTTTTTTTAACTCTAGCATATGAGAAATATCTGAAAAATCGATTAAAAAATACCATCTGTACGTAGAAAAACAAGTTGAGCTAAATAAAAGTCTGTAAAAATCGAACTCAGTCCTTTGCAAAGTGTTTTATTGCCTTATGTGATTCTCAACTTTCTTATCGACTTTAAAAATTTACATTTACTAACCTTTTTTTTAGAGTTTCGTACTTAAAAAGTAAAAACGGATCCATTATAAGATCACTCCTGTGTCTATCTGTCCGTCTTTCACAGCCATTTTTCTCGTAAATTATGGAACGTGGAAAGTTGAAATTGGCAGAAGTAATAAAGTCTATTAACCGACATATTTATAGATTATTTACCATACACAAATATACCTAGAAAACATGTATAGGGGATAATTAATTTACTTGAAAAAAAAAGATATTCTTTGTATATCATGTGGGGTATGGTGGGAAAACTTTAGTAACGCCAAACTCAAAAATACATCTGTTTTAATTTTAGGTATTATATTTTCAGCGATATCGTAAAAAATGTAATGCAAAATATGTCTCCCCCCCCCCCTCCTCCTTTTCTTCTACTGAAACTAAAATTATGAAAAAATTGGGAGTAATAGAGGCTGACTTAAACCTTGCAGGAAAAATATAGCGATCACCTTAGGTCACATAACTTTTGAGGAAATCGCATTTTTCCGTTACACACACAATTCAATTTGCAGGCATTCAGCAAAGGAGTTGAGGAGCGCTGAATGTATCGTCGCTGAATTATAAAAGGATTTTTGATAATCATTTTTGAAAAAAATGCCCGTCATTAGCCGAGATATTAACGCTTAAAGACACGGACAGTTTGGAAATGCATAAAGAAACGGTCTGCATACTCTATTTGCCATCGGCTTTTAAAGCCTAGATAATAACTTTTAATGATATATTTGTGTAATGAAACGCCCAGTTACTAATTCATATATTTATTCTACGGAACCCTCTATACGCGAGTAATACTCGCAATTGACCGGTTATTTAGGTTACATATTAATGAAGAAACAAAGTTAACCTCTTATTGCATAAAAAATATCTGATTTATATTTTATTTTTGTAAGAATTCTCCGATCAATAATTACTAACTCCTACAAATGTGCGCTGCAAGTTAATAACATACGTTTCACACATGATTTCTTTCAATTGAGCACTAGTTGGAAAATATACTACAGCATTACATAAAGAAATGCATTTAAGAAAATTTCTTTGCTCAGCTTTCGTGATACAGAAAATTTCGGATTCGTGCAGTTTAACAATCAATGGATCTGGCTTATCATGCACAGAATTTAACCATACTTGGAGGAAAAACCGATTTACTTATTTTAGAGCTAGTGATACCGACTTGGCGCCTTATTAACATAAAAAAGAAAATCTTAACAGAATTGTTTTTAATTTAAGCACCGAATGTTAGTTATTAAATAGAACAACAATTATTAAACAGAAAATCTGTTAAGAAGGTTATTTGAATAATAAAAGAGCGAAATGAGGAACTCTCGTTAGAACAATACTGTTAATACATTCTGTCTGAAAGAAAAGAAAAAAAGACCTCACCTCGAATTTACAAAAATATTTTGCTATTTCATATATGACAGACACATTCTACGACATTTTGCTTTCACACAACTTTTTAACATTATGTAGGTTTAATACATCGAATCAATGTAGGTAGCTCACATTCTGACTATAATGACGTTATATGCACATTAGGAATAAACATTCTCTATAATATTAATAAAAAGATCACATACTGTCTATAATTACGCTACATGCACATTATGAATAAACATTCTGCATACTGTTAATAAAAATCCTGGACAGTATCAATAAAATTGCTGCACATTATTAATAAAAAATTCTAGTTAGATGGATTAAGTTTCTGTGAGATAGATGGCATTTAGAGATGCAATGAAAACAAAAAATCACCAGAACTCGTTTTAGTTGTGTTCGATGAAGATTTGAAAGAATATTAACTTCCGATATCTATGTAACAGGCCAGATACCTCTATTTCCATTCTTTGTAAATAGCTTAAGTTAGAAAATCTGTAAAGTAAATACATTTATTAAAATAAATTTTTAAGCAAATATTGAAAATGAAGATATATTTAAGGTCACGAGTATTGTAGAATACATTAGCAGAAGAAAATTTAAATTAACCTAACAACCTTAGTTTCATGAACAGTTTTAATAAAAGTCTAATTTCTTAATAAATTCTAAAATGTAATTTTATTTTAGTAAGTAATACCTAAAAAATCCACACCCTCTTGCATATTAACAACATATACTGAACAATCTCATATACTGAACAATCTCTCAACAATGTCTTTCAAGTGAACAGAGATTGTAAACATGATGAGTTACTACAACATTACATCGAGAAATTGCTTTACAAATTTTTAAATACACATTGCTTCTCCGAAGCGCAAAATTAAAATTAGTTGAATTTAAATAAATTGCCGAATGAATGATTCGTACTTATTATACAGAATCTCAAATCATACTTCAAGGGAAACATGTGTTACTGATGTTAGAATCACCGTACTGTAAATTGTTTTGGTATATATATATATATATAAAAGAAAAAAAAAACACCTCGAGTTGATAAACACATTTTGTTATTTCGCAGTTGACAGACGCATTTCTGTACTTATTGCATTAAAAACACTTTTTCTCAGTTTTTTTTTTTTTTTTTTTTTTTTTTTTTTTTGTATCTTTGCATTCTATCATTTTATAAATACTTAAATAAATACACAGAAAATAATTTTAAAGGATTTTTGACCAATATTTTAAACCATACTTCCTTAAAACTATTCCTTATTTTGTTTTATTTAATTAACAAAATTACATTGTATCAGAGAATACACTGTCAGAAATATTCGTCTTTATATACTAAATTATCCATCATTTTTAAATTAATAATTACTGTACTCCTAGAAAACATGCTTTTCCGTTTATTCTTCCGAAAAATCTAAAAAAGAAGGAGAATTTCCATTTTCTCCTAGCACAAATGCATATTGGCTGTTTCAAAACCAAAGTTCGAATTTATTTTTAAAATGAAAAACCAAAAATTCAATAAATAAAAATTTATGATTTATTTAAAAATAAACAAACAAAAATAATGCTTCAGAATTTACTAAAGTAGCAATTTTCTCATTTATTTAAACTTATTAGCAATTTATCTTTTAGAGTATTAAAAAATATAGTCACATGTAAAATATATTCTAAATGAACACATTTAAAAAATATACAGTAGTTCAATCAAATTAAGAAAATCGGTTTCATTAAAAAAAAAAGCAAACATTTCTTCTCGAATTTAATTAAAAATATAATATTCATATTTTACGTCTAACAGTCAAATTATATCTCATTAAAAATACGTCTAATATGCAATATTCAATATATTATTTTATAAGGGTTAAAACGCAAACCATTATTTTATAACGACAAAATGTCCCTGTAATTAAGTTTAAATTTCCGAGCTTTCTGAACAAGAAATTTAACAAGCCTTTCCAATCCCCCATCTGACAAAAATCCTCATCTTCATTTTAAACTCGCCGTTTGCCAAGTTATTTCTAGTCAAGTAGTTAAGATGCTTGATTCAGGCCCCACCAGTGGTCGAGAGGTTCTGCTCTCGAAGCTTGTAGACGGGAGGTGCTGGGTTCGATCCCAATCGCGACGTCCGCCTAATCGTTCGGAGTTTTCGTGGTTTTCTTCGAGCCGTGGATCTTCCATGCGTTAATACGGATTAGGTTCCCCTAGAAAGACCCCCACGGAGGGCACTCCCCCCGGGCCTATATCCCTCGTGTAGATAATTTGCCGTCAAAAATCAACCCAACCCAACCCAACCCACGCTTGATTCAGAACGCGCGGTCCCAGGTTCAAAACTAAGTGAATCCGCAGAAGTAAGAGAGACGTACTTAAAAAAAAAAAAAAAAAAAAAAAAAAAAAAAAAAAAAAAAAAAATATCCTCGTATTTTCAGATTACGGAAATTTTCTATCCTAGAACGAAAAACAACGAAAATTTCTTCAGTTCTCGGATATATACCGGTATCAGTGCTGCCGAGGGATATTTCCGTGAATTGAAGAAACTATTTCTGAGAGTGTACAGTAACATCAATCTTATGTAAATTCGCAATATTGTTTTATAGAATTCTAAACGTCACTGTCTAAGTCGCATATCGGTTCTTTTTTAATTCCTTTCAATAATTTATTTTTTAAGCAGCAAGTTAATGGTAAGATAAGGTTATCAATTATGGTATAAAGAAATTCTGATTTATTTTACTTTAGTAAGAAATATCCGATAAATGACTACTAATGTCTATAAATAATCCTCGCAAATTAACAACATATACTGAACACACAATTTCTTTCAACTCAACATAAATTGTAAAACATTAGGTATTACTGCAACATTACATAGAGAAATTTGTTTCAGAAAATTTTCATTACGCAGCTTCCGTGATGCAGAAAATTGCAATTAGTTGCATTTCAATGGAATTCTTCTATCACCCAATCAATGGTTCGTGCTTATTATACAGAAAATCAAACCATACTTCAAGGGAAAGACGAGTTATTGATGTTAGAACCACCGTACTGTAAATTGGGGAACTCATTTAATTAGATGGTTCAGTAAGCTTCACAATGGGAGAGATTAATCACTGAATAAATGCAATCTAGAAGTTGCTGGTGATGGAATATATCTATAATAATTCAATTTTCATCTTGAAATAGATTTTTTGTGCGTTTAGAATAAATGCTATTGTTAAACTGAAGTAGTTCTGTTGTGCGAATTTTGAGTATTTTATTTTTGTGTCTGTTTTTAAAACATGTTAGAAGATCATTAATATTTGAAAGAGTTGCTTCTATAATAATTGTTCATCTGAATGAAATAATAGGACTGAATCTGATTATTTTTTCATTATAAGTAAGTGGAAAAAAATGAGTAAAATTTGGTTGCAACCCTTAATTCGCATACTTATTTTAAAACTGACACAAGTAAAAATTCTGATATATACAGGTTGTCCACTCTGAACGGTGTCCAAAGGCTAATTCCTAAACCGTTAGCCATAGACATATAGTTCCAATTACAAAAATATTTTAAATGAGGTAAAAAAGTATTTTAAAGATCGTTTGGATCAATAAAAATATTTCTTAAAAACATATCAAATTTAATTTTTTATTCGATCTCGCGGTCTTATAAGTGATATTTAGTAAAAATTTCCTATTACCCTAACAAGTAATACAAAATAGTGTCCCATTCAACTAACACTAAAATTGACCGAGTTATGAAACTTTGAATTGCATGACTTATACTAATTTTTCTGCATCTGAACACAGATGAGATGGCCATGATTCGAGGAATCGTACACAAAATGTTTAATGTATCAGAAGGATTTATTTCGCGTGTATCTACAGTTTAACTGAAAATAGTCTCATTGTAAGATATTAAGATAGTGTTAATTTTTATTAATTAAATTTCAGATTGGTTAAAATAATTGTATTTTAACATATATTTTATTTTTTAATGAAATTCGGCTGTTTCTTTTCATCCTTTCTCTTTTAACAAAAATTGTGTTGTTTTTTTCACTTACACTTTTAGTAAAAGATTGTATATTTTGCTTTAATACGTCAGAATTAAAATTAATGTCAGCTTTCAAATTCATATTGCAATGTTAATTTTACTCTGAATTATTATTTTTTTATACCTGACGATTATTTATATTTCTAGTAAATTTGTAAATGTCTGCTATTTCGCAGCAAAAAAGATGCTTCAACTTGGAACAGCTTTTTCTCGATCAGTTTCAATCGCAGAAGAATGGTACTTTTTTTTTGTCTTACTTCTTAGTGTAATAGGATATTTTTACTAAGTATAACTTATAGAACAGGAAGATCATATGAAAAATTAAATTTTGTAATTTTTAAAGAAATGTTTTTATGCACCCAAATCGTTTTTTAAAATACTTCTTTACCTCATTTAAGGGCAGTTGGACGTCCCTATACCTACCATGTTAAATTAATGTACCTTTTCTCAGAAATTATCAACGATATTCACTTGAAATGTTTTATATACATAATATGATAATTCCTAATAAAGTGAAGCCAACTTTATAAACAAATATGCTTTAGTTATTTTTTTTTTAATGTGTAATAAAAACCACTTTTAAATAACAAAAAACTTGTATTTTTCTAAAGAAGATCTTTTTTATAAAAATTTTGCACAAATGTTTGTAACAAATGTTCATTCAGCGATATGGAGAAATATTCTGCCAAGATTGCAAATAATAATGTGTTGTAGTTTCTATAAAAAGGTACATCGAAGTTCAAAAATCAACATGTTGAGAAAATTCAGTTTAAAGTTTATACATGTAATGTTTATGTATGATGTTAACAAACTGAATTACTTAAATTTCTTTAACTTCTTGTTGTCATAGAAACAAAATTAATATACCATTCAAAGGGGGGAAATAAAGGACTCAAAATATTAAAAGAATAAGAAAACGACTTTTTTCAAAAAAATTTCTTCCAGCTGCCCTTAAAACATTTTTGTAATTGGAAATATATACCTATGAATAAAGGTTTAGGAATTAGCCAGTGGACACCTTTGAGATTGGATACTCTATATCAAGATAGCTAGAAGAGAAGGTAGGTTCGTCCGATAGGGATAGTCTATCTGAGCGGGTGGGGGTATAGGATGTGATGCCCTTGGTTCGATGCCCCCTGTGAGTATCATTGCTTTGTGTGACACTTACAAGGAGAGGGTCCGAGGTAGGAGTCACGTTTGTGTATCGATACAGTATAGTTAACATATAAATGTATGACAGTCATGAGGAGCAACACCCAGGGGGTCTCAAGAAAATAAGCCGCAAAGTTTACGCTACAGTTTAAATCGGATATATTTCCTTCTTTGGTAAGCGTCTCAGTAGCATGGTCGTCAGCATGTCGGATGTGAGATTTTTCTTTGTCAGTTGGAATCCTGCTCGGACTTATTTTTCGAAACGAAAATTTCAGTCAATTATTTTCGAACCGCAATTGAAAAAATATGTATAATAATTGAAATTTACGAAAAATATAAATTAAATGTACGTTATGTAGCATATAAATGCAATTTTAACTACGGAATTTTGCATGTTTAAATATATAATGAAAAGTAAAAAAAAAAAAAGTTCGCATATTTATATGGTTTATTAAATATTTAATCATGCAAAATTTCATAGTTAAAATGCATTTATATGCTACAAGACGTATACATTTAATTTATATTTTTCGTAAATTTCAATTATTATACATATTTTTTCATTGTCAGTTCGAAAATAATTGACGGAAATTTTCGTTTCGAAAAATAAGTCCAAGCGGGATTCGAGCTCACAAAGAAAGTTATCAAATCTGGTTCGCTGACGACCACGCTACGGAGACGCTTGCCAACGAAGGAAATTTATCCGATTATAAACTGTTGCGTAAACTTTGCGACTTACTTTCTCGAGACCTTCTAGGTGTTGCGCCTCATGGCTGTCACATATTTATATACTACCTACAACTGTATCGATACACAAACATTATCGTATTCATGGACTCCAACCTCGGACCCTCTCCTTGTTAATTATAAAACGTTTTCTTTTTATTTATTTTTTGAGTTTAAATAATTTCTATTTATATTTTTTTTTAACTAAAATATAGAAAAAATTAATCAATTGTTGAATAACTATCTACATTTACACCATTACTTTCATAAAGTTTTTCTTTAAATATTGCAATCTCACTATTCATCTTATTTTATTATATTAACCTTAAAAATCATTTTCACAACCAATTTAATTTTCATGATGTGTATGATTAAATACATGATTATCAAAAAAACTCATTACATGAAATACAATTCAAAATTGTCTAAATAAAAATGTATGAAATATTCTTTTCATAGAATTTTACTTGCAGGTTAATGTTATTGAAAAATATGAAACTTTTTTTTTATTATTTGATTCAAAATGAGGATTAGCCGGCTGAACAAAATTTCAGTTATTTTGTGCACGGTTCAAACATTTCGTTTTTATACGAGATTGGTTCAAAATAGCTTTTTATCCGTGCAGGTCGTGTTCGATACCGGGTTAACCCAACGCTTAAAAAACAGTGCAGTAAATTTTTCAGATTAAAAAAAAAAACTAACTATATATTTGAATACTTATGCGTGCGTCGATTTTTCTGCATAAAAGATAGTGCTAATATGAAAGATATAATAGTAGACTACTTTTCTATAATTGCATTAAATTATGGATTAATTTTCTTTCATTTTGAGCTTGGGTCGGATACTGTAACTTATTCTATGTATAACTAACCATAAAAATACAAGATGTCCAAATGAAAATATGAGATGTTTGAAAGCCGGAAACAGATAACATGAAAATAACTGTTCATAATTAGAGATTAGGATCCCTTTTTCAAAAATTTAGCCTACTTTGACATTAACATTTCTCTTTTGGAAATGAATGAACGTAACATAACCTTATTTATTGTCCATAATTATTAAAAAGCAAGTAATACACTAGATATCGCTACAGTTTCAAATAAATGTTGCCAGTTTAGAAGAGTGTATTACTATTTACGAATAGCAATATTCGCCTTGTGTAATCTGTCATTTAATAAGCCTTAAATGCATAGTAATGCATTTCTGCATCACTTTTCATTTAACTTTTAATAAACAAAGTTCTCAGTAACCACTATATTTATACTGAAATATTAATCCTGCAAAAATTACAAAAGTATGATACTAAATAAAGTTAAAAATCTATCTTAAAATTTCTGGTGTCTGATCCTTAATATAAGAATAAATAAACTGTCAAGTGCAAGTATTACTCACGCTCAGAGGGTTCCGTACAATAAATATATGAATTCTTAACTGTATTATTTAAAAAATCGTTTCTAAAAGAATAATAAGATTTCGTAAAAAACCCATACAATGTAGGATTGGGTATAGACTACAGCTGTATATACTAGAAAATGGGCTGTGCATATATAACGTTATCACATTAGGGGGGAGGAGAAGGTCTGGCATTTGCTTTCGTAAGACATCTCTGAGGGGGGGGGGTGTTCTTTTTTATATCTTTATCATTTTTGATCGAACCAAAATTTTCTTTTTTCTGAAACTTTTTCTTTACATACAAATAGTCTGTTACCTTTATTATTTTTTAAATATGCTTTTATGAAACAACAAAGCTATTATTAAAGCCATTAAATGTTTATAAAATCATTTCATTCCAAAGTTTGGAATACACCGATATCTGGCATTTCTGTTCTTCTGCCATATGCGCATATAATTCGTTGTTAGAGAAATCAGGAAAATAATATGTAGGAAATTATACTTGCGTTTACCAGTAGCGAATAGCCAAGTAGTACCAGTAGCCACCAGTAGCGAATTACCAGTAGACAAATAATGTTGTCCACTGTTTTATTGACAGAGCTGCCACAGGCGACTATTTTTCTATATTGTTAGCACATATATTTATTGTATATATAAAAAAAACAGATTTTGTATGGTATACTTCTCTTGCAAATTTTCTCGAACAGTATGACAATTTTTTTTTTTTTTTTTTTTTTTTGAGAAAGTGGTGTTAGGTAGAATTAAAAAAATAGTCGCCTGTGGCAGCCTTGTATTGATAAGTTCTGCTTTTAACCTCCTCGGGTAGGTCTAGTGCAAGAAGACAATATTACTTTTGAATAGATTATGTAACAATGTGCTATTATTAAATATTTTTAAATAGTGACTAACACTTTTAGATGTTATTTGATATAAATTTATTGATATTTTATCGACCGCTTGAATCCGTAAACTATGAAGATACTAACTGTATAATCAAAATCATATGGGTATATCACGGTAAGTTTATAAAAAGAAAGAAAAATAATATAAAAATAAAATAATTTTTAAACATTGATAACGATATCATCTGATGGGGGTTGGTGACGAATGATAACGTATGATATCGTAAAGAAGTGGAAAGCGTACAAAATTAGCGAAACGTTCATAACGTTATATATGTAATAGCCTCAAAGTATAAATGAATTCAATTATAATATAATAATGAATATTTATAATTATTCATTCCCCCCAGAATTCAAACAGATATGAAGCAAAAATAATATCAAATATTGTTATTCTGTATAACTCTTTTTTTAATCTTATCCTAATCTTTTTTTTTTTTTTTTATGAACTTAATTCGGTACTGACAATAAAAGTAGTGCATATTTAAACTTCATTTGGCATTTCATGAAACTAAATTTAGCGTGGTAATAATCTTTTCTTTTTACAGTGTAGCTAAAACAAACCCTTGTTCAAATTTTAAACTTGGCATTATGCTATGCGTGCTTCGAAAGGATGTCGCAGAGTTGCAACATCGTCTTGGTCCGTTTAGCGTTTTCCAGATAGGTTTTTAATTAACTTTTAAAGATATAGGAGGCGTGTTAAGGGATACACTCAATGGAAAGTTGTCGCGAATCTCATAGTATTTTTGTGATTAATTCTAATTAAATTTGTCTGTTTTTAACAGTTTGACGTTTATTGCTTTTATACTGCTACTGGGCATTGCATTACACAAATATATCATTAAAAGTTGTTATCTAGGCTTTAAAAGCTGATGGTTCATAGAGTACGCCATTCCTGTCATTATATATGTCCAAATCTTCCGTAACTTTAAGGGTTAATATCTCGCTAATTTCTGACGATTTTTTTCAAAAATCATTATCCACAATACTTTTATACTTCTGCTACGATAGGTACCTCCAGCGCTCCTCAACACATTTGCTGAATGCCCGCAAATTGAAAATTGCGTGTAACGAAAAAATGCGCTTTTCTCAAAGACTATGTGACCTAGGGTAATCACTATAATTTTCCTGCAAAGTTTAAATTATCACCTACTCCCTCTAAATTTTTCATAATTTTAGTTTAAGTAGATTCAGAAATATACGGGAGGAACATATTTTTGCACTTCATTTTCGACAATATCTTTGAAAATATGAAACCTAAAATTAAAAGAAATCTATCTTTGAGCTTAACATTACAAAATCTTTCACACGATACCACACACGATATACAAAGAACAGATATTTTTTCAAGTCACTTAAATAGCCCCCCTGCATTTTTCCTAAATATATTTATGAATGTTTAATAATCTGTAAATATGTGGGTCAGTAGTCTTTATTACTTTCCCCTATTTGAATTTTCCACGCTCGATAGTTTACGAGGAAAATGTCTGAGACAAACAGACAGACACAGGAGTGATCTTATAATGGTTCCGTTTTCACTTTTTAAGTACGAAAACCTAAAAACACAATATATATATATATATATATATATATATATGACAAAACTATAGTTAAATCAAACCAAAACTGACAAAACTAAAGTTATTTACATTAAATTTATTTAAAAAAATTCAATATGAAACATTTTTATATTAAAAAGTATTCGACATAAAAAAGTATTTTTCGAAATTTCATTTTATCGCCAACCAATGATAAATCGCCAAATAAACGAACTTTCATTATTCTTTTACGAACGTTCTATCGAGGTTCCGCCAAAAAAAATTATAAACATTTATATCCACATGAGAAGAACACTCTGTATTTTTTTCAGATTTTTCTGACTATGCCCGTATGGAGACCTTCTTTGCTAGTAGGGATATCCTTTAGCATCCACAACAGCTTTTAAACGTCTGGGGATAAATTTCAGTATTTTTTGTAATTTCTGCACAATATTTACCCAGTCGCCGATCATTACTGTTTTTAGTTCGCTTTTCGTTTTAATTTCTTTCCTTCATACTACAATCTCCAGTTCTTACCAAATATGTTCTATTGGATTTTAATTCAGCGATTGAGGTGGTATATTCAGAACTTCTGGATAATTATAGACACCAGAGGCGAACGTTGAGAGCCATTTCTTAGGATCGTTATCTTGATAAAGAAACAAAGTTGTTTCCAATACCCAAATTTTTTGCTGACAATTTTAAATTGTCTTTTAAAATATCTAAATAAAGAGCATGATTCAATATGCTATCAATAAATACCAAATTACCTAGTCCTGAGGTTGCCATGCATCCATGCACAGTACTAGGACACCTCCTCCGCTATGCCTAACTATTTCAACCAAGCTCTTGGGATTAAGTTTTTACTTTTTTATTCCCCACACAATTATACGCTCATCGGAACCGAATATGTTAAATTTGCTTTAATCTGCAAATAAGACATTATTCCAGTACGATTTAGATTTATTTATCATTGATTTTGCGAAGGAAAGCCTAAGCATTCTGTTTTTCGCACTAACAAAAATTTTTCCACGAACAGAACGCCCCTTTAATCGAGCTGATGTCAGCACTTGTTGAAACAATTTCAGGTGAAATTGAAATAGGAAATGTTTCATTAAGTTCTAAAGCAACTTACAGCATTTAAACGTGGATTTTTCACAATTTTTCTAATTATAAATCTCTGATCATGTTGCGTTAATTTTGATTGACAATCTTTTCTTACCTTGTTTTCGATCTGATTTTCTTCTTTAAAACTTTTTATCACATACTGCACCATAGTATGGGATACATTAACTAATTTAAAAATATTCCGAACTGATTTATTACTACTGCGATGAAAGATAATAAATTTTCGAATGGTGTTAGTTGTTTCTTTACGACTACCAGCCATTTTTAAATAATATATAGAATATTACGGAGAAGGTAAGCAAAAATTAAAACCAAACGATTTTTTAAATGTCACCACAATGCAAAAATTTAAAATAAAGCGAAAGACGATAAATTTAATTATGAATTCATCCGAAAATGTTTTGGTGTACGAAGACTTTTGAGGCGTGTTTTTTCTTTGCCTCCTTCCGTTTTCATTTTTATATAACAGTCAATAATAAATCAATTTTATAAATCAGTCAATATTTAAAAAAATGTTGGATATTATTTAGAATAATACAGAAATAATGTGGAAAAATATTGTATTTCATATTAGAATTCAATTCCAGGGTACTTTCGTTTTGCTAAAAATTTTTAAAGTGGACCACTTTTGGGAGCCACAGTAGTTCTTGTGTAGAGGACATCCAGCTTGGTAAGAGGACAATTCATCGTAGTTTGCAAACAAAGCAGATCTCCGGAGGCCTAGCTTGTAAGTTACATTTTATGACTCTCTGAATTTTTTTCTAGCGAATTATTTTTAGAAGGAAGGGAAATTTCTTCGACATCGAAACAGTAATTATAGGAGCCATCTTGCCCCGTGTGTTAGATTTCCTTAATAAGCTTGGATTTAATTATATTAGCTGTGAGTTGAAGTTTGCTTGAACGTGAATTTTTATAATTTAAAACCCGCAGTTCCAGTGCCTGCTCTGTATACATACCTTTTTAATAAACTTGTTCATTTAAATATTATAGACCTACCGCTCATCTCCATGTAATTTTATTTATTGTCAAACATTTACCTAAATGTTATCAAAGACTTTACAGGTTAAATAATAATAATAAAATATTCAAAAAAATTTAAGAAAAAACTTTTTTAGACTGGATGTGGTCTGAATTATTAATAACATCATGGAGCGGTAAACATATAATTGTATGTCTTACTATATTAATATTTTAAAAGTTAAAATGTAAATCTTGGTGCGTGTGAATTTTCTGTAGCGTTTATTTCTTATTTGTCTACGATTCTTTGCATACTAATAAGTAAATGAAGAGCAAAAAGACTTAACTTATATTTTAAACAAACAATATCTTTAATGTTAAATTCGTTTTTCATTTTGGGTAGTGTTCTAAATTTTATATCAATATCTAAAGTAGTATTTTCATCTAATTTTTCAGAAAAGATTATAACCGCAATTAATTTATGAATTTGGGAGAGTATGGTTTCTAATAAAAATCGGATTAAATCTTAACCTGACTGAACTGGGGACGCAAACGGGGAACCACAATTCAGATATAAAATTTTATTATAATTGATGTTCTATTTTAGGTTTTTAGCAATATTTATTGAAATGTTTTTTTTTTTTTTAATGAATCATTGTAAATTATTGTTATGAAACGAGCTTGTATCGTTATACCTTATAAAGGGAGGGTGGGGGTTAAAAAACTTTTTCTTTAATTTTCATCATTAATATATGAAATTTTGTGAAAACATACATTTCACTATAAGTATCTAGAAAATCTTAAAATAAATTTCCAATCTTAGTATAATTTTATGATTTTTTGAAAAATTTAAAATTTTAAAACGAAATTTTAAAATGCTCCATGCATTTTAATTTCTGAGATATTTCCTTGATTTTGCATTTTAGTCACTTTCAACTCCATTACAAACAAATCCGTGCATCTATTTGTTAATCGCTTGAATAATGTTTTAGAGATATTTTCTGAATTCGATATCGATTTTGATCAAAATTTTGCTTCTTAATAAGCTAAAAATCAAATTTAATTATCTTAATGAAGTCGAATTTTAAAATGCATACACAGTTTCTTTGTAAGCAATATTCCTTGTCAATTTCATGAATTTTGATAAAAAATAAATGGGCATGGAGCATTTCAAAAATCAAAAACCGTTGAAAAATCAGTTTTGAGAAAAACAGATTTAAAGTAAGATCCGAAAAAATCTTTGTGTACAAAATTCAAACGCTTGTAACTTTGCGATATCTAATTGCATCTGCATGCGGTTTTTCGCAAATTGCTCAGAAGAAACTGAAGAATAATAATATCCACAAAAATAGTTTTCTATTTTTGGGTCGATTTTTTCTCAAATAAATGTCGCCTTAAAGGGTATATAAAAAATTCATTCTAACACGAATCCGATATTTCCTTCCAGTCACCGTTATTGCTCGATTTTAAACTCTTTAATGTACGCGATTTCGTCCCGTGAATTTGCGGCGGCCTTTTTTGTAACTCGAAGCAAAAAAATAAATAATAATAATAATAATAATAATAATTTGAAGCACGCATTGAGATTTGGTTTATTGATTTTTAGTTGCGTTTTAAAAATACCAAAATTTAGTAACTCGAGAACATATTGGTCGATTTCAATGTTTTCTTAGTAAATATTTGTATTTAAAGATAGATAAAAGTTATATACGTTGCATAACTCTCAAGTGCGCTGTTGTTCGATGAGTTGTATTTTTTAATATAAGCAGATAGAATAACGTTTTCAGTACCAGAACCTTTTACCTTATATAAGAGTAATTTCGGTGGTATTAATCGTACCTTCATCAGTGAAAAGAATGACGGGATGCTGATCATATATATGGAATAGAAGCGGTGTTTTCCTAAGCAGCTTTGGGTCAGAAATTAAAGTTTTACCAACTCGTGAACTATTTGACCAACTTCGATTTTTCTTTTACCATTTTTTATGTATATTAGAAATTATGATTATTATAAATAAAAGTGTAATATATCTACACGTAAGGAATTAAATCTGCAAAAATTATAGTGGGGGGGCCTCTAGAGGGAAAAGGCAGACACGATTGAAGAAGGTGAATCTCGCCAAATATACGGCTTTTGGCTTTAAACCTGATTACGGACGATTACATTAAGATTTCGCCTCAATTCACTTTCAAATGTTAGAGTTTGAGTAATTTCCCCCAGTAACATGTTCTCCACCTGCTTATAAAATACGGGATTCGGAGTTGAATTCATAAAAGATACTGTGCGTTAATTTAGATTTCAAAGATTTTCATTGTTGTTATTTAGCAATCATACTAAATTAAACTCTACCCCCTTTTCACCTTAATGTTTTTGCGTATGATTGAATGATTTGGAAGTTCCTGGAAGTTTTCGGGTGAATACTGTGCCCATGATCCAGATGATGCATCTCTCCTTTGACGGCGTGGTTTCTATGATAATGACAACCTAATCAGACATCATGATTAATGATTTCTACACTTGCCTATGATAAGTAAAATCATTAAAATACTGGATTATGTTCATTTTATCAAATTATTCACTATAAAATATGCATATATATATTATTTCGTTGCGATATTTTAACCCATTTGTGCCTAGCGTCCCATTTTTGGGAGGTTTCAAATTTTCATGAATAAGTATATTTTTCTTCTGCTTTATAACATGCAAATTGTATGAAATAATTATATATAAATGTCTTTTATCAATTACCGATAGATGACAGCCTAAGGTGGATATTTATTTGTTTAAATGAAGGCTTTTTTCGGTGTTTATAAATTTTTAATTTTTTAAGATGACGAAATGTAAAAAGTAAGTTTATTTGTATTTTTTCTATGAAGGATCCAAAATCGCAAGTCATAATCTTAGCTTGTAGACTTTTTTTAAATATGTATTTTTCTTAATTGCGAAATTATATGCTCAAGCCTATTTTTTAAGCATTTTTGTAACGTCCAAAGTATAGGGTTCTAGGCAGAAATGGGCACATATTTTTGTTGGACATTTAGGAGACAGTTATGTATGTAACCTCCTTTTGGAGGTATTTATGAAATAAATTGTTTTTAAGTCAACAATACAATTATTCTTATTTTATTATTAATAATAGTTATAACGTTATTAGTCTCTGTAAAGAAATAAATATATATTTTTTGTAGTTCATAAAAATACTAATTATAGTACATAATATACAATTTAAAAACTTTTTAAATATAAATATAGGCAAAACATATAATTATGCATATTATTCTACTAGAAATACTCATATGTAGTTTTTTTACATTTTATTAAATAAATACAAAAAAATTTAAGTGTAATTTTTTTAGTATTTTTCCATTTCATTTTGCAATATTTTAAAGTGATTTTACCAAAACATTTGAGGAAACCAAAATTCAGGGACAAATGGTTTAATGCCTTTTGTAACATTTTAGAAGAAATTCATGTTCACAATACAATTACAAGAAAAATACTAATATGTTGTGGCCATCACAAAACTTTCTTCTATATAAATTACGTCAATTAAGTCATTTAAATAATACAAGAAATTACATAAATTTAGCACCTATTCATATCAAAGTATATCTGAATTTGAAGTTTGATAAAAATTCGTGCATTCGTTCTTGAGATAGAGCTACAGCAGAAATTCTGAAAAATTTAGCATAGCAGTGCCACCTATTGAGCGATTTAGACCAAAACATAAACAGCACTAATTGATATCAAAGTATACCAGAATCTGAAGTTTGATGAAAATTCATGCATTAGTTATTGAGAATAAGTTATTGAAATATATTGTATTAGTTATTGAAATAGTGGAAATTCTGAAAAATACAGCATAGCAGCGCCACCAGTCGAGCGATTTGCACCAAAACATAAACAGCAGTAATTCATATCAAGGTGTTCATGAATCTGAAGTTTGTTGAAAATCTAAGCATTAGTTCTTGAGATAGAGCTATTGCGGAAATCGCAGAAAATGCAGAATAGCAGTGCCATTTGTTCAGCGGTTTACACCAAAATGTATAAAACGTCAATTCCTGTCAAGGACTAACTGAATCTGTTGTTTGATGAAAATCCGTGCATTAGTTCTGGAGATTGATCTATTGTGGAAATCGTGAAAAATGCTGCATAGCAGCGCCACCTGCTGGGCGATGTACACCAAAACACATCAGTTCCAATTTATATCATGGACTAACTGAATATAAATTTTTATTAAATTCCGTTCATTCGTCCTTCAGAGAGAGTGCCCACAAAATGTGTGTCACACACAGACAGACAGACTCACAGACTCACAGACAGACATTGTGTAAAAACATGTTTTTTGGGTTCTCTGACCCCTAAAGCGTGTAATATCCGTCATAAACCGAAAATTGAAAATTTTCACGAATCCAGAACTTTATTCTTGTAAAGATATGAAGAAAGTAACTAGTCGGATGTGGCAATCCCAAAACTTTCTTCTATCTCATACATGGTAATACTTACTGAAAAATGCAGCATAGCAGTGCCATTGGTTAGGTGATTTACACCAAAATATAATCAGCAACAACTTATGTCAACTTCTAATTGAATCTGAAGTTCAATGGAAATCGTGCATTAGTTTTTGAGATAGAGCTATTGCGGATATCGTGGAAAGTTCTGCATAGCAGTTGCACCGGTTGGACAATTTACACCAAAAACTTATCAGGATCAATTTCTATCAGGGACTATCTGAATATAAAATTTGATGAAAATTCATGCATTAGTTCTTGAGATACAGCTATTGCGGAAATCGTGAAAACTGCAGCATAGTAGCGCCACCTGTTGGGCGATTTACACCAAAAACTAAACAGCGCTAATTTAAATCTGGGTCTAACTGAATCTGAAGTTTGATGAAAATTCGTGCATTAGTTCTTGAGATAGAGCCATTGCGGAAATAATAAATAATGCAGTATAGCAACGCCACCTATTGGGGGATTATCAAAGTCGATCAGCATTTCTTGAAGTCCAAAACATCTTCAGTTTTTAGTTCTTTGACCTAAATATAGAACTAAAGTTCTAAATCGAATCAGTGTATTCTTCTGGGACTTCGACAGATCATGATTTCGAACATTTTTTATGATTCCAAAATCGCGGTCATTTCGCAAAATTGAATGACCACATACAAGAAAATACTGATACTGTTTTTCAAATCGCCTGGAGTCAGTCAACAACAATATAAATCTCAATATTCTGTTGATATTATTTTGCCCAGGGTAACCATCGGAAACCAGATATAAATACTGAACATGTGGTCCAATATTATTTTCAATATAATGCAACAACATAGAGCAAACCTCATTTGTTCCCTTGTTAGCGATGTCTTCATGATACATGTAAAATATCGATTTACCTGTTTTAAGATCTTTTATACCAAAACAATGACCCCATAGTTGCGTAAATAAAAAATGTTCCGTATTGGTATGTGCGGTAGTGATAGATTTTGAATAAAATGGAATGTTATCGCGGCAGTGTCATCTCGTATCGCATGCTGAAATCACTTATGTCGCTGATTTTTGTCGTTTAAATAATAAACGAAACTTAGAAGGTATCGTTTATATGGTTATTACTCAGATCATAACTCTACCTTTAAAGAAGTATTTGCGACAGAAAAAAAGAAGAGATAGATTTAAAAGATGTGTGCTTGAAAATTATTTTAAAAACTATACAAACTCACTAAATTGCTTTATAATATTAAATATTCGGAAAAGCCTGCTCTTATAAACAAAATCTGCAATGTATAATAAAATATTATTTATTTTCGCAAGTAAGAATAACGTTAAATTATTTATACATAGATCTGTATCTATATAGCTATCTATATTTATAGATATATCTATATCCATATCTAAAAGTATCTCTCTGTATATATTTGTCTATCTATCTATCTATGTATGTGCATCTATGTGTCTATGTATAGATTAAATTATAAATAAATAAATATTGTAATATTTTATAATGGTTATATATATATATATATATATATATATATATATATATATATATAATTAAATGATTTGTTTATTGAATAATACGCAAATTCTTGTTTGCAGGTGAATACTATACTCATGATCCAAATAATACAGAATTCCATTAACGGCGTAGTTCTTATGATAATCACAACTCTGTTCTGACATCATGATTAATGATTCCCGCAACTGCTTATGATAAGCGAACGCATTAAAATACCCCATTATGTTCATTTTATCATAAATAATTCACTGTTATAGAAATACTCATTATTCCGTTGCGGAAAAAAAAAAAAAAAAAAGTACTTTATCAAGTTTTGAAGGGAACTTACAAATGTACACGTACAAGAAAAAAATAAGAATGATTTACAATGTAGAAATTTTTAGTTCCGGTTGACAAATGTTATATTACAACTTAAAAAGGGAAGAACATTTGAAATTTTTTGGCAATTACATGCGCCGCTAACGTATTTAAATATATCCGATTGTTTTTCTTTTTTTCACTTATGATTTATTGCACTAGTACATTTTTCAAGAAATACTGAAATTTAAAGTATGACGAAGACACATTTTTATTTTAAAAACTCAACGAAGCTTATTTTTGCAAAGCAATTTTGTATTGTTAATTCCTAAACAATGTTTTTCGATACCTTTGCTAATTTGACTTCAAATATCTTTAAAGCAGTAAATTCATCGTATGTGATTTTTTCCCGATAGCTAGCTAAAACTTAGACAGTGTTTCAGGTGATGCAATTATAATTGAGATAATTTAATATTCATATGATGATGAGATGATAATTTATTATTCATACTTTTGTTTGATATATTTAATGCGGCATTCTTGTGAACAAGATAATTTTCTTATACAGATACATTTTCTCCATATTAACTAATCATTATTTTTTAACATATAGATTTAAAATTCCTTTTATACTGTTAATGTAGGTTCGTAATTACATAAATATGTAGGGCCTACAGTCATCGTCTGGTCCGACGGTCTGTCCGCATATAATAGCGCAAAAACTACCCAACCCAGTGGTCTGAAATTTAATATATGTAATCATTGCAGAATTTTGTCGACTTATTTCAAATTTCATGAAAATAGAATCAAAATTTCATGCGTAACTAATTTAATGATATCCCAAGATAGGCAATAATTCTAGGTTGCCTTGGTGATTACATCACATTTAAGATGGAGTCATATTATTTTCGTATTACTGAATCTACCCTATATATACAGAAAATCCTAATGAAACGAATTTATGAAACGGATATCATGAAAAGATTGAAATGTAACGAATTTATGAAATGATTCTGTGAAACGACTGATTATGTTTCACGGCGATTTTTCCTAAAATACGGAATACTTTGCGATAAAATTAACACCAAAATTCCGTATTGATCTGCAGATCTCAAAACTGGTATTAGAATTTTTAAATTCGAATTAGTTTTCGAAATATTAATTTTTTTCAAATTTTATATACTTTTCTCTAATGATGGCAACTCAAATTTTAATTATAACAGATATTTGTTTTCATATTTTAGAAAAGGTTATTATTTTAAACTATTTTGGCGACCAGTTGGCCTCCCTTAAATGCATGCTCAGAAATGCATCATGCTATACTTTTATTCATAATTCAATTTGTATTTCATTATCATTTTATTTAATACAAAACTTTCATTTAAAACTGAAACATTTAAAATAAATGGCTTTCACCTCTTTCTGTTTTTTTATACGAAACGAAAAAAAAATATTAGGCAGAGATGTCATATACGCAACGCTGTACCTAATTGGTGCCAAAAATTTTGCCTGACATGGTAACCCGGCAATTGTTACTTATTTATTAATAAATGTTTATTTGAATTTATTTTCTTTTTATTTACAAAAAATGTTATAAATTGATTTGTTCTATAGTTATTAATTAATTTTTTTTTATTTATTGTTATTTCATTTTAAAAATAACAGAAAATAATTTAAAAATACATATGTAACAGGTATTTCATCGCTGGATTCTGGTCTTTGAAAACGAGGCTTTCGCCAAATTGTCGTAAAAAAAAAATGCGCGCGAAACCCGGTGCGTACATGATAATACAACAAATCATGACATTTAATTTCAGCTTCAAAGCAATGTTTTAATGGTACTACTTCTCCCGTCGACCAATTTCGCCAAATTATATAAATCGCCAAACCACTCGCCAAATTATACAAATTGACATATATATATACATATTTTTTTTAAATAACGAAAGAACAAATAAATTAGTATAACATAAATAAAAATACAAATAAAACGTCGAAATAAAAATCACTTGATGGTGTAAACACGTGTTACTTCCTTAAAGTGAAGTGAATGTGACATTTACGATAAACCATTATTGGCGTTTAATCTTAAAGTTTGGCAGATTTTAGATATAATGGGCAACAGATTGTGAATCAAACACGAAAACAACCATTAAATGTCTTAGCAGCAACCGATTCTACCTTAAATTTTTGCGATCAAAGGGAACTGAATGGAAATACATTTACAGGAAGATCACTACAAGTTTTTTCAGTATAATTCAATCTTCTCTAATCTTTTTAAAACCAATCAGATTATCGTGCTTTTAGATTCTGCAGTATCTGAACGGGGGTTGGCGAGCGTAGCTTGCAGAGCCTCCTTGTTTAATATATATAATCGTAATAATTTTTTTATTCATACATTTTTGCATAAGAATGTAACAGCACAAAGATCACAAAGAGCACAAAGATCTGAATAGTTATAAAACTAGTTATAGTAAGAACGCACCTAATTTTCAAGCTTACAATTTACGACTTGTTTCTTTTAACTTAATTTGTTTTTTATATGGAAAGATGGAATTTTGTAATCGATTTTTCCTTCCTGATATACTAGAATTATAAATATTATGAAACAAATAATGTGAATTTATAAGTTCACTGTCTTACTTAAAAGGCGACTAAAATAATTAAAAAGTCCTTCCGGCCAGTGCCGGGAGGAAGAGGTAGCTTTCATGTTCCTTATTTTTAAAAAGCCGCCTTATATTATTTAAACACACAAAGCTCAATTTAGGGGAAACCGATTATAGGACATTCAATACTAATTTTTTTTTTTAATACTAAATCATTATGAATGAGAATTTCGTGAAATTAGTCAGATTTATCCAAGCTGCTTTTATTTAAAGTGACTTATATTTGGTTGCCAAATTCGGCAATATCTTGAAGTTCCTGCCATTTTAAGACAACATGATGGATGAGGCTAACCAGTGAACTTGGTCGAGACCTTAGTAATTCCTGTGCACATGCTCACTCACATCGGAATCGGTTGATATATACGAGTGCTGTCGCAGGCAAAAAATCAGATTTTTCAAAATATCACCCACATTAGAAATTCAAACTTCTATATCTGAGCCATTTTTCAAGATAAAGACAAAACAAATAATGCTCCGGAATCCTTATATCAAGGTCAAATACTTAAAAAAGAAATCTTTGTCAATTTTTAATTTTTTTGCACCTTACTTTAACTATAATTTTTTTATTTTACTGCCCGCCATTTTTAAACAAGATCGCTGATAAAGCTGGCCAGCGAACTTGGGCAAGACATTGCGATATACTATCCACATGCCTCCTTACATCGAAATAGGTTAACCCATTAACCGCCAAAACTATTACGATAGAAATTTTCAAATTTCTTGTTGAAAGTAGTTTCCCACCACAAATTCAGTAAGGTAAATTTCGCTTTACTAAAATAGCAAAATTCCTACCAATAAATAAGACATTTTTTTAAATTCTAAAATGGTGGTGCCAATGTAATTAATTCATTGCATGAGCAATTATTTTGACTGTTGCGTGAACGCAACGTCAGCGGTTAATGGGTTAATAAATACGCGTGTTATCGCGTGACAAATATCACATCGTTTCAAAAAGTCAGCCATGCTAGAAATTCAAAGTGCTATAATTAAACCATTTTTTAAGATATAGACGAAACAAAAACTGCTCCTGAAATTTTGTATCAAAGTCAAACACACACAAAAAAAATCTTTTTCATTTTCCAATTTTTTGATACCTCATTTTAAATTTTAAATTTTAAATTTTTATTTAAATGGCAGCCCTTTTGAAACAAGATGGCGAATGAAACTGCCCGCGAACTTTGGTATGTACTATGTACACATCAAGTTACATCCAAATCGGTTCATAAATACGCCTGTTATCGCATGACAAAAATCAGGCCGTTTCAAAATGTCAGCCACAATAGAAATTCAAAATGATGTAACTCAGCCATTTTTTTAAATAATGACGAAACAAAAACTGTTCCAGAATCTTTGTATTATGGTCAAACATATACAAAATAAATATTTTTCAATTTTAAATTTTTTGGTAGCAAATTTCCAATTTTACGTTTAAAAAAAATTTAAATGGCCGTCATTTAGAAACAAGATAGTTGATGAAGCTGGCGAACGAACTCGGTCGAGACATTGGTATGTATTATGTATAAACCAAGGTACATCCAAATCGGTTCATAAATACGCCTGTTATCGCGTGACAAAGATCAGGTCGTTTCAAAATGTCAGCCATGCTAGAAATTCAAAGTGCTATAACTCAGCCATTTTTTAAGATGTAAACGAAACAAAAATTGCTCCGGAATCTTTGTATCAAGGTCAAACTAATATAGAAAAAAATATTTTTTAATTTTCAATTTTTTGGTACCACATTTCAAATTTTAAATTTTATTAAAAAATTTAAATGGCCGCCATTCTGGAACAAGATAGCGGATGAAGCTGGTCAACGAACTCGGTCGAGACATTGGTATGCACTATGTATACACGAAGTTTCATCCAAATCTGTTCATAAATACGAGAGTTACAGTGTGACAAAGATCAGATATATATATATATATATATATATATATATCAACATTTGAACGGAGGGTGGTTTCGGGGTCTAGGGGTCATGATCGATGAAAATATACCAAAATTTTTGAAATCGCTTTCCTCCGAACGGCTGCAATAGGTAGCTTTTTGTAATGAAAACTACCTAAAAGATGTTACAAGATGAAAAGAAGTTAAAAAATATATACATTTTACTTGAAATTTCTTAGTACTTTCAAGCTTTTCCATGCTCATCATTAGAGAATATTTTAACAACGAAATGTTGCTTATTTAGACAAATACGTCTCTTCATTTTAAAAATAAGAGAGCCAATAATTATTACAGTTGAAAGTACACTGGTGTCAAAAATTAAGGACCAATCACAAATGCTATTTTTTAAGTAAGCGAATAGTCAAAAGGAAATAATATAATTCAAATAATTACTATCCCTACAGCACACCTAGTCCATATAGCATCTCAATCATGTCACACATGGTCACAAGCGTCACAGTCACTACGGTGAAACAAAAATAGGAAATTCCACACGTCTCATTGTCAGTGTCAAATGATCACTATATGTGACTCCACTGAGACTTCAATATGACTGTTGCTTTGTGACGAGTCACCAGGTGACTTTGCAATATAGTTACATTGTGACTCTCATTTGACTGCCATTTTTAGACTCAATTTCAAAGTCATCATGAACGTTGCATTATGATAAGTCACCAAATAATATCGCGTTATAGTCACAAGGTGACTTTTCACAAAAGAGCACAATAGTGTCTTCACAGTAGTCTCTCTCTCACCCTGAAAATCATCATGTGACTTTAATGTGGCATTATTTGGTAACTTATCACTGATTGCGTTCATGATGACTTTGAAATTGAGTCTGCGGATGACAGTCATATGAGAGTCACAATGTAACTACATTGTAAAATCTTATGGTGACTCGTCAAAAAGCAACAGTCACAGTTACATCTCAGTGGAGTTCAGACTCATAATGAGATGTATGGAATTTCCTATTTTTCTTTTGCTTCACCGTAGTGACTGTGGCACTTGTGACCATGTGTGACAAGAATGATATGTTATATGGACTAGCTGTGCTGTAGAGATAGTAATTATTCGAATTATATTATTTCCTTTTGAGTATTCGAGTACTTGAAAATTAGCATTTTGAGATTGGTCTTTAATTTTGGATACCAGTGTGGAAGTAGGATGATAAAAAACAACTTAATTTAATAGAACCAATAATGATATATATAATTAAAATCACTTTAAAAGTCAAAAGACAATAGTTAAAACACACCAAATTGTTATAATTAAAATCATCTGTAAAAGCTATAAAGTAATAATTGTTAAAAAAATGAACAAAGTATAAGATATTGTATACAAAACAAGCTTTAAAATAACAGAGAATTTAAAAACAATGTAAAATTATTTAGGCTCAAACTCTTTAAAGGCAGCATTATCGTCATCTGCACTCGAATCATAAAATTCTGACTCCATAGCCGCTTCAACAAAATTTTGCAGCTGCTTCGGATCCTTTATATTAGAAAATGATGAACTAAGAGATGATTTCCTGTTTTTTTTTCTTCACAGTTTTCCACTGTGCAGAACCTTGAATTGTCTTTCTCTCTTTCTGTCCCCAAGTTTTTTGGCTCGGTTTCACAGATTGGCTAGTATCAGGTTTCTGCAAATTAAATGCAGATGAAACAGTTTTTTTTTCAGTCTCATGTTGGGTTGACTTTTTTATTTCACTTGAAGATTTCTGCCATTGACTAGTTATGTACTCTATTTTAACAGGTTCGGATGACGGTGACCAAAGTTCTAGTTTTGGTGTAACTTTTCCAATAGTAGCAGAGGAGACATCACGGGTTTTTTCTTTGAAGTGCCAAAAGATAGTGTCATAGGTGAATTACTTGAGGGAAATGAGATTTCAGTTTGGGTGCTTATGTGTCTTACGGATTTTGATTGTTATTTGAGTAAACTGGAGTAAGAATCTCCGACAGGCAGAGTCCTTGATTCAACAAGTTTACAAGCTTCAGGGTAAGAATGTTTTTGGGTTATTTTAATAGCAAGTATTACTTTTCCATGCATCCATTTCGGGCAAGAGCGAGAGAATGCGGTATGGTCACCCTTACAGTTTGCACAGCGTTCAGAATTACTGCAAAATTTACTGAGGTGGCAAACTTCTGTCCGACGTGCACAATAACAGAGCCACGACAGGTTGTGGTTGTATGCCATAACGTTGGCATTTAAAACAACGGAGAGGATTAGGGATATAGGGCCGTACAGGACAGCTTAAATAGGCAGCTTTAAGTCTGGTTGGTAAAGTCTGGATATTGAGAGTTAGAATAATGTGCTTTGTAGGAAGGGCTTGACCATTCCGACGGATAGTGATATGGCGTGCATCTAAGACATTTTGATCTTTTAAATTTGTTAGAAGTTCTTTTTAAGTGGAAAGATCTGGTTCTGATATTACACCACGGTAAGTATTTAGAGTTTGATGTGCTTTAACAGAAACAGAAAAAGATCCTGTCGTATTGCAATTTAATAGAAGTTGTGACTGTCTGGCTGAGGAAACTTCAACCAGTAAATCCCTAAACTGCAATTTTTTGAGCGATTTACCATCACCAAAAACAGACTTAAATGTTTTGGCAATAAGAAATGGTGAAGATTTTTAAATATCAGAGAGACCATCAATGCGTTTAATAATACAAAATCTAGGGAATGGAACGTTCGGTACAGTTTGTTGCTCTCCACATGGGAGAGATATAGAAGGAAGTGAATTTGAAGTGATGTTGTGACTGTCTGGCTGAAGAAACTTCAACCAGTAAATCCCTAAACTGCAATTTTTTGAGCGAGTGACCATCACCAAAAACAGACTTAAATGTTTTGCCAATAAGAAATGGTGAAGATTTTTTAAAATAAATATCAGAGAGACCATCAATGCGTTTAATAATGCAAAATCTAGTGAATGGAACGTTCGGTACAGTTTGTTGCTCTCCACATGGGAGAGATGTAGAAGGAAGTGAATTAATTCCATCCATATTTAAAAAATACGCAATTATGTCCCCAGCCACACCACCCATTACCGATCCCAACAAGGGGATGCATATTTGTGCACCAGTGCTAGCCAGGACCCATATGGTCACAAGACACTCCTATGCCAACCTCCACCCGTGGCGAGATTGCTAGCAAGTGACCGCTCTCTTGATCTTCAGCCAGTTTTCTAAGTCAACTGAGCAGCCGATTGATGCATATGTGACCAATATGCACCCTACATCTACCTGAAGCAGAGGCCAAAGCAGTGTGTTGGTTTCCCTCAACTGCCAGAATCCACCTTTCCAGGGACACGGATCGGCATGAATGGCAAACACGTGGATGGTTTACGATTATCCATAAGTCGATACAGATAGGATTATTTCGGCCCATGCAGAATTGCTCTCACCTCCGAAGAGAAAACCACAGTGAGAGTGAAACAGAGAGGAAAGAAAGACAAGAGAAATAAGAGGAAAAGGGATTGAGAAAGATCGCTCGGGTACCCGAAGTTGCGAAGTCCGTGAATACCTAAAGAAGGTATTCCCCTGGGGGAAATTGTCTGAGAGAGCTGGAGGCCAAACCTGAACCACCCTGCGAAAAATGGATACAGGATTGGGTCAAATTTGGCAGGTGTTGACTCAATGGGGCCTACTTTGAAGATGACAAATAAATTTCGAAGAATAAATAAATTCTGTTGTATTTTATTTATGAATTCAGAGTAACTTTTACACAGAATGTATACCTGTGACGTTCCTATCTCTTTTTCTATGCACGTACCAAGTACATATCAATGAATGAGTTATCACACGAACAAAGGCGCGCCGACCCGGTGTGCAAAGTGTGAGGCGCACACAGACGCCGATTAATAAAGGTGCTAAAGATTTCAGTTGAGGAGAAAATACTTTAAAAAAAATTCTAATTTAATTAAACTAAAATGTATTAAATTTTCTTGACACCTTAATTATGTTTTGGAGATTTACCAGAGACAAACTTTTTTATAGATATTTAATTCCTTTTTTATTATTATTTATTTATTTCGTTTTATTCTACTTCTGAGTCTCCTGTGATTTAGACGTAGACCTGTCCAATCTTTAAATGAACAGAGGCGCACCTCATGTGGTTGCAAACAATGAAAGGCATCATAATTCACATAGCTTTAAACATGCAACACTATTATCTCACTGTAGTAATTGTAAAGCATAGTACAGTTTTATTACCACAGGGGTAAATTGCTCTGGTTTCTTTTTTATTTTTAAATAACAATCTTCTCCTTATTGCAGAATTTCTGCACAGTTGCCAAGTCTCCGGCATTTTATCGTATAGAAAATCTGGTTCTTTTAAATCGACCAAATGTTCCAATTAAATAAAACAACATTTACTTTATTAAAATACTGGTATCCAAAAAGCCGCTCTGTTTATATCATAAATAAGATGACAATTACTATTCGGAAATACTGATAAAAATGTCCCCTGCGATAATCGGGCCACGAATAATGGTAGACATATGCCTCAGAAGCGTCTTACATGATGCATGTACATCTCACGGTGATAGCCATAACCATAAGTATCCTACGAGTCAGAAACTGTGCTTAAAAATAGTTTGTAAAAATAATATAAATCATAGTAAATTTAAAATTTCATTTTTCAGAAGGCCAACCTATCTCAAAAGTTTTGTAAGTGAAGTTGACCTAAACCTTAATCACTAAATAACAAATTAATAACATAATATAATTAACATTAAATAACGTTCATTTGTAACAATTAAAAGAACTCCATTCAAATATTATTGAATTTAAAGAAAGCATACTTTAAAGTGGATTTTTAATTTTAAAAACAGCTACTAATAGAAAGATTTGAATGGGCGCCATGAAAACCTTCAAAGGGCACCACCCATAGCGACCCCGGGAGACGCGTTGGATTAAAGACCAGAATTTCCAGACCAGGGCCCGGCTCGTTTATATTTTTTTGCAGTTCGGGACCAGGCCTGTACAAAAATGAATTAAAACGGCCCGACCCAGCTCGTTCAAAAATAAATTAAATCAGGCCAAAAAAGAATACTGCATACGTATTTACGAAGAAAGGTTAGATTGCTATGTGTTTACAAAACAGAAATTACACGATAGCAACATTAACGATTATTTAGACTCTTAGACTTTTCAACATTCAAATAAAGATTCATTGAAAAAAAATAATGGAGTTTAGAATAAAAGAAAAAAAAAAAGAGGGTTAAAAGCATCATAACTTTTGAAGCAATGTCTTCATATTTTTAAACAAAAATCTTTCCAAACGAGCTTAATGTTGTCGGCAGTACTACCTTCGGCAGGGTACAAGCTCGAGTTCGTACGATTTTTCACTTTTAAATGAAAGTGTATTCAAACGTAGCTCGAGTTGAGGACCCCACTACCTTCTGCAAGGTACACCCCGGGTGTGATATCCCCACTCCGGCCTAATTTTTCAAGAGAACCTCGAATTTATATTTAATTTCTGCATTTAGATATATAAAAGTTTCAATTCTGATCAAAAAATTCGTGAATAAAACATAAATAATATAAAATGCGTACCATCCGCTCACTTTTTTGTAACGCGAAATGATATTCAAAGCACAAGCACATATCGCTGAGACGGGAAACGATATCTTGAGAAAATTTGCACTGAGAGAAAAACATCTCAGGCAAATCCTTGAAATGACTTAGAGTGTTTTTTTCTTTTTTGAAATAGTACTAAATATTAATATTTGTTCACTCACATCAGAGATATCGTTAGATTCGGAAAAATACCAATAATGTATTAATAAGATTTTAATTTTGAAACTTCAGAAAAACTTAAAAACTGGCGCGAATTGCGGTCAAATAAAAAGTTTTTTTGAAAGAGTAACGAAGGATACCATTTGAATTGGAAAGATAAGACGTTTTTTTAACTCTGTGGGGACCCGGCCATCGCAATTTCAAAACGCAGTAAAAATAGAACATTACGCTTTCGTCAATCTGAAGAAATGTAAAGGTATGATTACTTTGAAGAAAGGAAGCTCGTCATTTTGCGATTATCATTATGGCTTTTAATGATATTTCGGCAAATTATCAAAACAGGAAAAATCTGATCCTCAGGTGCATTTGGACCTGCGATCGCCTATCCTTATCCAAATTTTCAGACCTCTATGTTCCGTAGATTTTCTTAGCCATCACTTAGCAGATGCAGAGCAAAGACAAACGTCTTTATTTTATATTAATATCAATATGCAAATAGGAAATGAAAAACCACTTTATTTCATTAGTATCCATGCAATCTATTGATATTGTATTGTATTATTTTGTCTGGGATAGTGAAATTTACCCTTTAATGCAAGATTCTGATACAGACAGGTTTTATTTTCACAAGCTTTATCGTGTTTCGAATTTTATTTACATAGCTAACCTTCCTTATTTTTCAAGTAATTTAAATGTTTGAAACCAGAAATTTTAATAAATGAAATAAAATACGAACCCTATAGAAACAAGACACATTTTATTAAATAATTTTCTGTTTCAAAAAACTTTATTTGATCTGCGATAAAACTCCAGCAGGATGGCAGAATGCTATTATAGATACTCAAAGATTTTTTTTTTTTTTTTTTTTTTAATAAAGATTTATTTTCGGAGGGGTGGGGGTGGGGTTAGAGGGCGCCAACTGAAATTCTGCACACAGGCGCCGGACATTGCTGGCGCGCCTATGCACACAAATGATTTTTGAACAGGCTTTTGACATATACATTCACATTTTGGTAAACAGATTGTTCGAATAAAAATGAATGCATAACCATATCAGGAATTTATCTCAAAGATTGTAGTGGAAAAGCCTTGGATACACTGGCATTATTTATTATTTAAAGAAATGGCTACCTTTCATATAATCAGGGCAGCCACATTAAACTATTTTTTAATTCTAACTGGCACCAGATTATCAAAACATAAATTTGTAACGCATACTTTGACAAAATTTTCAAGAAAAATATATTTCAAAATTTATATTAGTAAAATACTGGTGCGACATGAATATACAAATAGTCGCCTATGGCAGCACTGTATACGTACGTTATAACGTTTAACCAAATAAGTGAAATATTTAATACTGTGAAGGGGCTAGTTTTAAAATCATACTCGACATTTTAAAATATAGTATTTAATAAGAAATTGAAGTATTCATCTTTACTGTCAGAGAAATTAATTGAAATTGTGAATAATCTAAAAAATTATTTAAATGCTTAATACATGTAAAAATAATGATTAAATTAACACCTATTAAAAATTAAATTCAAAATCTCAATTTATTGACCAATAAGACACTAAATATTGCTATTATGTAAATATATATATATTTATTTAATCTTCATTACAAGATCATTCCATAGTTGAAACGACCAGTATCAAGTTAAAATATTCACACATAAAAGCTTTTTCTTTGAAGATTCTTCTTCAGTTATTAGTTTTAAAAAATCACATCCTTAGTACTGTGTGCCTCTTAGGAAAAACATTAAACATGTAATTAAAAAGAAAAGTTCTTAAAAATGCTTTTAAACATATTTTTCATAAAACAACAATTTGCTATCTCAAAAGTATTAAATGCAAAAGTATTTTTTGGAACATGAAGTATGTACAGTACATTATTATATAGTAGTTAATTAGAAGAAAAAAGACTCTTTTGTTCTGTTGAAAGTATTTGTTCTTGAACTTTCTGTTATCTCTATACGAAATTTAGAATGGTTCTTTTTCCTTTGGATATAATTAATACATAAAACTACGCGTATAATATTCAAAGAATGTATTATGTAATAACTTATACCCTGTTTTTTAAATTTTATTTTTAAATTTATGTTAACCATTCCTATCATAAACATTAAATTCAATACTTAGTTGAGGTATTAAGTAATTCATTTTATAGAGTACTAAAATTACTCACCATTATATATTCACTATACTGTAAAAACGGAGAACAAGGTATCAAATAGTACATGCTTTAAATATTGCACGCGAAGCTTTTTGCATTAGTGATATCCGAAGGAAAAAAAATAACCTTTTTGAATTTCATGTAGAAATAACGGAAAGATCAAGAACTAAATCCTTGAACTAAAAAAAAAAGAGTTTTATTTCTTTTCTATAAAAAAGGGGATTTTCTGTGGAAAGTAGTGTAATTTATTTAAATAAATTATGTGAGACGCCTTTGAAGGAATTTTGAAAAGAAATATCTATTTCTATTCAAGATAATGGCTAGAAAAAACTTTAGTGTAGAAAAAAAGGATATTTGAGAAAAAAGGAAGTTAAATAATGCTTTTTGTGATTCTTTCTTATTTCTTTTATTATGAGAACAATAGAAAACAGTGATGAAAGCTTTTTTTTTGTATCGATATTTGCAAATCATAAAAAGAAAAACTATTATTATTATTTACTCTTTTTTTCTGCACAGAATGTTTTTATGTTATAACTTCTTATTAAAAATTATAAATAGGGAAACTTTATGAAGTACGTTCAATCAAGTAGTATTCATTTCATAAAGAGGTGTTAATTCATACGAAAATTACTTTTAAAATGTGTTAGCATAGAATTGATTAACTTAAATCCATTAATTTTTGTATATATAAGTTTAATAATAATCCAAACACAATAATAATTGCACAGCATAGCTATTCAGTCTCATTTCAGCTATATTTTGTTTGTTTTTGTTTGGCTTAATAGAAAAAAAGGAAATCTTACCTTAATGCATTCCATTCCTCATTTTGCATATGGTCACACACACACACGCACACACACATAAAAGAGCTTGTGTTATTGTATTAGATAGCTTCCAATACAAAAAGTAAAAAGTTACACATCATGTGGGAGCTCTATCGTAAGAACTATTGACCGGAATTAAATAAAACTTTAGATTCAGTTAGTCCCTGTTATAAATTAGTGCTGATTACTTTTTGGTATAAATCGCTCAGCAGCTGGCGCTGTTATGTTGCATTATTCATGATTTCCACAATGGCTATATTTCAAGAATTAAAGCACGGATTTTCAGAAAACTTCAGATTCAGTTAGCCTCTGATATAAATTAGTGCTGTTTAGTTTTGGTGTAAATCGCCCAACAGGTGGAGCTACTATGCTGCAATTTTCACGATTTCTGAAATAGCTGTATCTGAAGAACTAATGAATGAATTTTCATCAAACAAAAGCAGAAAATTGGTATAACAGCTTACGCGCACGATTAGAAAATAAATATAGCAAGTAGAAAAAAAATTGGTGCCTAATTATACTTCAGATTGTAATAATTACCCACAACTTAAATAAATTTATATTTAAAGCATCTTTAGATTTTTAATACAAAGTTGTATTTAGCTAATACAAAATTTTGAAAATTTCAACAACATAATCACTTAAAAATATTTTTTTTGAGCAATAAAAAGGAAATTTTAGATTCAGTTTTTACAGATTAACAGGAAACGTATGTTTTGAAAATTTCATGAAAAAATATTCAAAAGTTTTTGAGATATCGTGCGCGTTATACCCGAAAAAGTCATTTGAAGAAAAAGGACTTAAAAGTTTCGAAAATGCCGCTTCAGCTAATGGGTGGGTATGATTCTAAAAGCCATAACTTCTGTTCAAATGAGAATTTGAAGGAAACAATTACATTAAAATGTTCAGAAAAGATAGAAGATTAACATATAAAAAAATTAAAATTAAAATTTTTTTGAATCTTTGAGAGTCCCGAGACCCCTTGAATTAGTCTGTTTTTTAACAATTTGACGTTTGTTACTTTTATACTGTTAGTGGATCTTGCATTACACATATATATCATTAAAAGTTGTTAACTAGGCTTTAAAAGCCGGTGGTACATAGAGTACGCCGCCCTGTCATTATGTATGTCCAAACCGTCCATATCTTTGAGGTTTAATATCTCGACTAATTACTGACGATTTCTTTCGAAAATCATGATCAATAATGCGTTTATACTTCTGTTACGATACGTACCTCCAGCGCTGCTCAACACCTTTGCTGAATGCCCGTGAATCGAAATTTGTGTGTAACGGAAAAATGCGATTTTCTCAAAAACTATGTGACCTAGAGTAATCGCTATAATTTTCCTGCAAGGTTTAAATTAATATCTACTACCTCTAATTTTTTCATAATTTTAGTTTCAGTAGATGCGGAATTAGATGGGGTTGGGGAGACATATTTTTCCGCTACATTTTCGATGATATTTTTGAAAATGTAATACCTAAATTTAAAAGAAATGTATTTTTGAATTCAGCGTTACGAAAGCTTTCACAGGATACTCCACACGATATACAAAGAAAAGATTTTCTTTTTCAAGTCACTTAATTTGTCCCTCTACATTTTTATTAAATATATTTATAAATGTTTAATAATCTGAAAATATGTGGGTAAATAGTCTTTATTACTTCCCCGAATTTGAACTTTTCACGTTCTATAGTTTACGAGGAAAATGGCTGCAACAGACAGACAGTCAGACAGACACAGGAGTGATCTTATAACGGTTCCTTTTTTACTTTTTAACACTAGAACGGCGGCGAAGGGTCATTTTGACCCCTGCCAAATGAATATATGTCGATTCGAACCAGAAAACTTTTTATAATATAAGATTAGTACATTCTGCACAAAAATAACTTAAATAAATTAAATAGATTCAAGTAAAAATTCTGATGTGAAATATTCTTATAAAACTTGAGTAAATTTTCCCGCCATTTTAGTGTTAAGTACGAAACCCTAAAAATGGCTGAGATATAACAGTTTGAAAGTAAAAAATAGGGCGGTGATAAACGTGTCATGAGCTCCTTTCCATGGATGCCCTACATAGGATTTTCCTCATCAAAGCGACCGCTGTAGCTGGGCGAAGTCTGTTCGCAACATAAGGCCCCAATGCATGTGGGATATCAGTGCGAAAGTGGGTGAGAATGTTCAATGAAGGGAGGACAAACGTCCATGATGAGCTGTGCTCGAGCCGGCTGTCTGTGTTGACTTATGTGAGTGTAGTTGAGGAAAAAATATTCTATCTTTACTTTCATTAAATTTTCTACAAATTTCAATGTCAACGAAGTTGAGTGATGGATTTCTCACAGGCGGCATGTTTCTAAGAGGAAGGGTTATAAAAACTCTTGGGGCATTACCATAAATGTTTCAACAGACATTGAAAAGTAAAAAAAAAAAGTTATGAAGAATCTTGTAAAAATAAATTTTCTAAATGTACCTTGTATTTTTTTTAAAATGGAAAACGGACCTTACCTTAAAAATAACACTCGTGCATGTTAAAGGGGATGTAAAAACAAAAACTAAGTTTGTTTTAAAAATAACATAAAAACGACCACTTTTTACTTCTAAATTAGTGTCAAATTTTAATTTTTGAAACAAATACACACATTGTTTTTTCTAGAAGAAAGATGTAACTATATTAATAACTATATTAATAAAAATACCGATAAAAAATAATCTTTTACAGATTTCTTCACTCATTATCTCTGTGTCCTTAAAATAAGAAACAAGTTGGAAATTGCTCGTCAAACGTGGCAAATGAGGTGCGTTCGTACTATAACTAGTTTTATAACTATTTTTTGCACCCCATATTGTACTGAATGTATATTTTTTTGCACTTCATAAGTGCATAGTCTGTAACATCATTAAAATGTACTTGCAATATTTTTTTCCCATTCCCCGTAATGTAACGGAAAACTTTTGACTGTCCCTGTAATTAAACTATACATCAGATTTTCATAAAATTTGAATGGATCAACAAAATTTTGCAGCAATTATATATTTAAAATTTCAGACCATTCGGAAGGCTGTCACATCATTAAAATGCACTTGCAATAATTTTTTCCCATTGGCCGTAATGTAACAGAAAACTTTTGACTGTCCCTGTAAATAAACTATACATCCGATGTTCATGAAATTGGAAACAGCTCAACAAAATTTTGGAAGAATTATATATTTAACATTTCAGACCATTCGGAAGGCTGTAACATCACTAAAATGCACTTGCAATAATTTTTCCCATTGGCCGTAATGTAAAGAAAAACTTTTGACTATCCCTGTATTTAAACTATACATCCGATTTTCATAAAATTTGAAATGGCTCGGCAAAATTTTGCAACAATCATACATTTAAAATTTCAGACCATTCTGTTGGGTAGTTTTTGCTCTGTTACATGCGGACGGACAGACGGACTGAACGACGACTATAAGTGCTACGTATTATTATAATTACGAAAGCACCTAAAAAGGATAATCCACACGCTTTTTTGAATTCATTCATATTTTTATGTTATATTCCTTGAAACCAACTAGAAGAAATGAATTTTTATAGCGGGCATGTTTGATTAAAAAAAAAAAAAAAAAAAAAAAAAAAAAAAGAGAGTGCTTACTTGTCAATTAAATTGAAGCTTGTTTAAGGTCTATTCAAACTTAAAAGTGGTACTGAGAGCTGTTCCGGAAGTACAGGGTGTTCTTTTTTTTAACTGACGCTATTCAGAGTCATCTGTAGCTCGTTCTAATAACGGGGATAGGACTAAATTTTGTAAAGTGTTTAATGACGCTAACGGCAAAAAGATTCCGCGAAAAACAAAATTAGTTCAAAAAACTGTCAATAGGGGAAAATATGGTGGTGTTGTAGGCTACGCAGCCGAGAATGAGCATAAAACATGGGTAACAAATGAAAAGAAAATTTATACCTACGTATCCGACAACTGCACCATTAATCAGGGTTATACGCGCGTTATAGTAATATGAGACTCGAATTTAAATTGAGCTGAAAATGTTTCTCGGAACTTTTCGCAGTCGTTTATAGTCCAAATTATTGGCGCTCTTTTTCGCAAACGTAGGTATAATTTTGCATTTTTATTCGTTACCCGTTTTCATGTTCATTCCCGGATACGTAGCCTACAACATCTCCATATTACCACTATCGGAGGTTTTTTGAACTATTTTATTTTAAACGTAATCTTTTTTCACACACAATCGGAAAAAATAATCCTTCTACGCTAAATTATCCGTCAATTTTAAACAAATACTTTCTGTACTCCTAGAAAACATGCTTTTTCCGTTAATTCTTCCCCGAAGTCTAAAAATGAAGGGAAAATTCCGTTTATTCCTTGCACGCATGCTTATTGGCTATATTAATACGAAAGTTTGAATTTATTTTTAAAATGAAAAACCGAAAATTCAATAAGTTAAAATTTTTAATTTATTTGAAAACAAACAAACAAAAAGTAATGCTTTCAAATTTAATAAAGTAGCAATTTTCCCATTCATTTAAAATTATTCGCAATTTATTTTTTAGAGTATTTGAAAAAAATATTCGTATGTAAAACATATTCTAAACGAATACAATTAAAAAATATATAATAGTTAAATCAAGATTAAAAAATCGATTTTATTAAAAAAAAGCAAACATTTCTAGTTCAATTCTAGATTCGAGTGCAATTCAATATATAATATTTATATTTTACATCTAACAATCAAATTATGTCTTATTACAAATATATCTAATACGTTACAAGTTTTATCGTCTATTATTCTATAAGCGCTAAAACACCAACCATTATTTCGTAACGACGATATGTCTCTTACAATTTAACTTAAATTTCCTACATTTCTGAACAAGAAATTTAAGAAGATTTACCAATCCGCCATTTGAAGAAAACCCGTATCTTCATTTTAAAATCGCCTTCTGCCTAGTGCTCGGTAGACGAGTGGTTAAGATGCTCGATTCGAAACCCGCGATCGCAGGTTCAAATCCAAGTGGATACAAGAAAGGAAAAGGAGACGTATTAAAAAAAAAAAAAAAAAAACTTATTTTTTTGGATAACGGAAATTTTCTGTCCTAGAACAAAAAAAAAAAAAAAAAAAAAAAAAAAACGGAAATTCAATTCTCGGATATATATAGGGAATATTTTCGTGAATTGATGAAAGCATTTCTAAGAGTGCATGGTGACATTAGTGCCCTTACCAAGATTAATGCCATTCCGGTTATTAGAAGAAACTGCAGATGTAGCGTCAGTATAAGGAAAAACACACTGTATAATGAATCAGTTTTTATCACAGTTGAGAATATTTTTAAATTATTATTGGGTTAGGAGGTCGCGAGTATTTAATAAACAAAGGCCAATAACTTAATAATCAACAGGTCATTTATATTTAAATAATATGTTCAAAAAATTTTTTTCGTATATATATTTTCAATGTATCACTATATATATAATATATTCAAAATTTTTTTTCGTATATATATTCTCAATATTGATCGATATTATTTAATTTATCATATTCAATATATTCAATATCTATTTCAACAATATCATATTCAATAACGATCAATGTTATACAGTATATCACATTTGAATTTAATATTTATTATGTCCTTTTCTTTTTCTCACAAGTCAGTTCTTCATAATCCTTTGGGTTAGGAGGTCGCGAGTATTTAATAAACAAAGGCCAATAACTTCGTTTTAATTATTATAAGTAAGAGATATTTAATCTTCTTACCTGTGTGGACGAAAATGCTGGGTCTTCGGAAATTAGCTACTGTCGTTGTATCCGTCGAAAAAGCTGTAAACTATAAAATTTTATTAAATGGGT
Organism: Maratus speciosus; assembly: GCA_963932465.1. Taxonomy (NCBI): domain Eukaryota; kingdom Metazoa; phylum Arthropoda; class Arachnida; order Araneae; family Salticidae; genus Maratus; species Maratus speciosus. The sequence goes on along the minus strand of OZ010789.1, from coordinate 531,264,189 downwards.
TGTAATGTGTAATATAGCAGCAGTCACGGAGACATCCACTGTGGAAACGATCTAGGCTTTAATGAAACACAAATTATTAATATGCGATATACAATCTTGAATAATAGTGAAATATACATTTAAATTTGAGATTATAAATAGATTTAGATTGCATTCTTGGAAGCTAAAGCACAGCTTCCCATGAAAAGTGAATGCAGTGAGCGATGGACAAAAGGGTCCTTCTCACATGAAAGTTACACCCAATTCTGAGACGAAAGGGTTTCTTTAGTAGAAGCAAGGGCTCTTGGTCGAACACTCATTTTACAAAGGAAAACTGCTGATCACAGCTGGAATGAAGTATATTGTCTATAAGTTCAAATTAAGATGTTCAGATCTCAGAGTTTTTCACAGTTTTGGTGCTGCCCTCTCTGGAGAAATAAGTGAAGATAAGTTTATTACGGGTGATTGTCCCAGTCTATTAGAATTGTTTGATGTTTGTCCGTAAAGTGTCGCCACCTACCGCATATTTCACAAACGAAAGGTCGAAATACATTTTGAACTATTTCCGACATTCCCCCTTTTCGACTGAGTCTTGTGGTGGGAGAAGTTGGAGTTGATTCCTTAGTGTTCAAAGTGAGGTTTGGGGATTGGTTTGGTGAGGGCGTCGGCGATCATTCTCTTTGAAGGACAGTACACTAGTGTAATGACACCGTTTTCTTTTAAGTGTCTCACATTGTAGTATTTTATATCCACATGTTTCACCCTAGATTGGTGTTTTTCATTATCGCTCATTGTATTCGTAGATGGTAATCGGTAAAGTCTGGTGTAATTCTAAATCTTTTAGCAGATTAATTATCCATTGGATTTCTTGAGTCGCGTTCGAAACAGATATATACTCTGCCTCTGCGGTGGACAAAGCCACGCAGTTTTGTTTTCGTGATGTCCAGGACAGGAGATTGTTTCCTAATTTTAATACGTTCCCGGTTGTGGACTTCCTGTCTTCTCGATCTCCTGACCAGTCCGAGTGACAGTAGACTGTTAGTATGGGTGGCTTTTCTTTGTCTATTAGTAGCCGTAAGTACTTTGTAGTTCGCAGATATCTTATTACTTTTTCCACTGCGTCCCAGTCAGCCTTTCTGGGAGTTTCGTTTTACCTTCCCAGAATGTTAACCGTAGCAGCTATGTCTGGTCTGGTCAACGTTGCTACGTACAGGAGTGCTCCCACTGCATGCCTATATTGTTTGTTATCATTTAGCGGTTCACTGTGTGGGTCTATATTGAAATAATCCGTGCTCATAAGTGTGTATGTTGGTTTAGAGTTTGACAATTTAAATTTTTCCGCTATTTCATCGATTTTATTTTCTTGGTCTAGCTCGAGGTTTCCGTTGTCTAGCCTTTTAATATTTATACCAAGAAATTGTGATACCTCCCCAAGATTTTTTATTTCGTATTCCTTAGATAACTCCGCGTGTATATTGCGCGTGTTTTCTTCGCTTGCGGCGACTAAAATGTCGTCTACATATACGATTATATAGGAAATGTCCTCATTTTCATTCCTCTTATACAAGCACTAATCTGAATCACACTCTCTAAAATTTAAATTTCTTAACGACTTATTGATTTTTATGTACCAAGCCCTTGCGGCTTGTTTGAGGCCATATATTGCCTTTCTTAGTTTGCACACTTTTTCTTCCTCCCCCTTTACTATATATCCCTCGGGTTGAGTCATTAGGACTTCCTCGTCTAAATCTCCATGTAAGAATGCTGTCTTTACATCGAGGTGAGTAATTTTTAAATTTTTATACACGGCGGCATTTAGGAAGCTTCTGATTGTGGTGTGCGCTACCACTGGTGCATATGTTTCATCGTAGTCGCTTCCGTACTTTTGGGAGTATCCCTTCGCGACGAGCCGCGCCCTATACCTTTCTACCTCTCCGCGGGCATTATATTTTGTCTTAAATGTCCATTTGCAGCCATGGTGCGTTTTCCCGGTGTCGGGTTCACCAGTTCCCAAGTATTGTTTTTCTTTAGCGATGTAATTTCTTCGTTCGCGGCTTCTATCCATTTGTTTTTAATTTTAGCGTCTCTGATGTTGTTTACGTCTTCCCAGTTTTTCGGATCTTGTACTTTACAGATATTCGCACTTATCCCGAAGCGGTCAGGGGGGACACCTTTGTTATTTCTTAATGATCTCCGCGGTTCAGCGGTGTTTTGCTGCGGAGCATTGTTTTGATTTTGTTCGTCATCAATTTCGTTTACTCCGTTCTCAAAGAGTTTTACAGTTCGCGATATTATTATGTTGTTTCCCTCTGTGTGTATTCTGTACCCATTGCTTCGGTTATCGTATCCTAATAGAATACCTTTAACGGCCTTTTTGTCAAATTTGGATCTCTTCGATTCCTCGACATAGGCATATGCCTTACATCCGAAGGTCCGTATGTTCGATAAATTAGGTTTTCTGTTATTCCACAGCTCGTAAGGCGTTCTATTGTTTTCGTTTGCCTTGGTGGGCAACCGATTTATCAGGTATGTCGCTGTAAGTACGGTTTCGCCCCAGAAGTGGTTTGGTAAATTAGCGTCGGATAACATGGTGCGCGCCATTTCGACTATAGTTCTATTTTTACGTTCGGCAACGCCGTTCTGCTGGCTACAATATGGTACGCTTAACTGATGTTCTATGCCGTTTTCTGTCAGGTAACTTTCAAAACTATCTCTTAGATACTCCTTCGCGTTATCGGATCTGATCGCTTTTATAGTTTTTTCGAATTTGTTCTTCGTCAGGGCTACAAATTCTTTAAGTTTTGTTATCGCTTCTGACTTATGCGAAATCAAATATATCATTGTAAATCGGCTATAGTCATCGGTAAAGGTTATGAAATATCTTTTCCCACTGAATGTTGGCGTTCGCATCGGCCCGCTTAAATCTGAATGAACTAAATTTAATGTTTCCTTTGATCTGTTAGTGGCTGATTTGGGGTAGGGTGCGATTGATAGTTTGCCCTCAGAACATTCTTTGCAAACAGTTTCATGTTTACAATTGTGTATTTCTATACCCTCGGCTAGTTTATGTTTCGTGAGATATTTTATCGCTTCGAAATTTTTATGTCCTAGCCTTTTGTGCAAAATGGATATGCAATTTTTATCGTCACAAGATGTTTGTGTCTGCGCGTTATATCCGTAGTCATTTTTGGGTTTTAACTCATATAAATTATCATTTAAATTTGCCGTTAAAATTGTTTGGTTATCCTGTACGAATGAGAATTTCTGTTTTTCAAATATTACCTTAATATCGTTCTCTGTGGCTCTTTTGACCGATAAAAGGCTGCTTTGCAATTCGGGACAATATAATACATTTTTTAGAGTTATGGAATTTTGTGAGTCTGTGTTTATATTCACGTCTCCCAGATCCTGTGAACATAGCCGCTTTCCGTTCGCTATGGTTATTTCGCGAAAGTTTCCTGGCATAAAGTTTTGTAGGTTGTGCTTCGTAGCTACAACATGCCTTTTGCACCCTGAATCGATTATATATGTGTTTGCCACCGATGTTTGTACTCTATTCGCGGTCATAGGTTCGTTTTCAGGAATTTTTTTCTTCTGAGGATTTGTTATCACTGGGAGGAATCAAGTTTTTTTCATATTCGTTTGTTTCTGCTTTGCTCCCAAAGCAAAAGTTTGATGTTTCGTTGTGGTTGTTTTCGGAATTTTTGTGACTATTTGTGTTATTCCTATAGTTGTTCGGATTGTTGAATGCTTTGTTTCTGTTCCAGTCATTTCTTGCGTAATTATTATGCTGGTTTTTATTTTTCAGGTGATAACACTCATTTATTGTGTGCCCCTGTTTTTTATAGTATGTGCAATATTTTTTGCCTTTATTCTGTTTGTTAGTTATCTTGTACGCAGTTTCACGCGTGTGTGGATTTGTTGCTTGATTTTCACTCCTGTGTCTGTATTCGTCAGACAGTTTATTTTTCACGAATTCTAAAGTTAAGTCGCTCTGATTTCGAACTTCAAGACCTATTATTAATGGGGCATACGACTTTGGTAGGCTGCACAATAAAAGTGCCACTATGTGAGTCTAGGGGATTTCCTCCCCAATCGCGTATAATTTGTCGCGTAATGTTAATATATCGTTGATATGTGGGTTCATATTTCCACCTTCGCATATTTTTTTTGAATAGAGTCTCCTCAACAGGAACAACTTAGAGGATAAGGTGGATCTTTGATGTACTTGCTTTAGGGTGTCCCAGATTGCCTTGGCAGTTTTTAAATGCCTAATATGGACAATCTGAGAGTCATCAATGAACAGTTTTATTGTGGCGCGGGTTTTGGCATCTTTTTTTCGCCAAGTGTCGTCTGGAGTGAGTGGGGGTGTGTCGACGACATAATTAAAAAGGTCCTCTCTTGTGAGTAGCATTTTTACGCGAAACGACCACAGATCATAGTTACTATTAGAAAGTTTTTCTATCAGAGATATTTCCTTTGCTGTAGAAATTGCCATGGCTTACCGTTAGATTCTACCATATTATTTTTTTTTTTTTAATTATCTATATTTTTGTGTGTATCGTTTATATATATTTGTTCACCAATGTTACACTATCACACATAATATTAATAAAATATCAATGTCTATATAATATTTCTTTATATTCTTGAAATATTTCTTATCAACAGGTCATTTATATTTATATAATATGTTCAAAAAAATTTTTCGTATATATATTTTCAATGTAGTATCACTATATATATAATATATTCAAAAATTTTTTTCGTATATATATTCTCAATATTGATCGATATTATTTAATTTATCATATTCAATATATTCAATATCTATTTCAACAATATCATATTCAATAACGATCAATGTTATACAGTATATCACATTTGAATTTAATATTTAATATTTATTATGGCCTTTTTTTTTTCTCACAAGTCAGTTCTTCATAATCTATTGGGTTAGGAGGTCGCGAGTATTTAATAAACAAAGGCCAATAACTTCGTTTTAATTATTATAAGTAAGAGATATTTAATCTTCTTACCTGTGTGGACGAAAATGCTGGGTCTTCGGAAATTAGCTGCTGTCGTTGTAACCGTCGAAAAAGCTGTAAGCTATAAAATTTTATTAAATGGGTAATGTGTAATATAGCAGCAGTCACGGAGACTTACTCTGTGGAAACGATCTAGGCTTTAATGAAACACAAATTATTAATATGCGATATACAATCTTGAATAATAGTGAAATATACATTTAAATTTGAGATTATAAATAGATTTAGATTGCATTCTTGGAAGCTAAAGCACAGCTTTCCATGAAAAGTGAATGCAGTGAGCGATGGACAAAAGGGTCCTTCTCACATGAAAATTACACCCAATTCTGAGACGAAAGGGTTTCTTTAGTAGAAGCAAGGGCTCTTGGTCGAACACTCATTTTACAAAGGAAAACTGCTGATCACAGCTGGAATGGAGTCTATTGTCTATAAGTTCAAATTAAGATGTTCAGAACTCAGAGTTTTTCACAGTTTTGGTGCTGCCCTCTCTGGAGAAATAAGTGAAGATAAGTTTATTACGGGTGATTGTCCCAGTCTATTAGAATTGTTTGATGTTTGTCCGTAAAGTGTCGCCACCTGCCGCATATTTCACAAACGAAAGGTCGAAATACATTTTGAACTATTTCCGACAATTATTTAGATATAAATGAAACACAGAGCATTTTAACACTCGGTTGAGTCATAACTAAATTAATTGGGTGAAATAGATTCAAGGAATAAGTTAGAAAATGCGGTAATAAATTAAATTAAAAATGCTGAAAGTTATCAAAAAAAAGTCCTTCCGGCCAGTGCCGGGAGGAAGAGGTAGCTTTCATAACCCTTATTTAAAAAAAGCCAACTTATATCATGCAAACAATCAGATTTTTCAAAATGTCACTCACAATAGAAATTGAAACTGCTATATCTGAGTCATTTTTTAAGGTAAAGACAAACAAAAAATGCTCCTGAATCCTTATATCAAGATCAAATACTTAAGAAAGAAACTTTTTTCAATTTCTAATTTTTTTGCACCTCACTTTAAATATATATATATTTTTTAATTTAATGGCCACCATTTTGAAACAAGATGGCTGATGAATCTGGCCAGCGAACTTGGTCGAGGTGTTGATGTATACTATCCACATGTCTTCTTGCATCGAAATAGGCGAATACGTGTGTTATCGCGTGACAAATACAAGATCGTTTCAAAATGTTAGCCATGCTAGAAATTCAAAGTGCTATAAATCAACCATTTTTTAAGATATCAACAAAAGAACAAATTTTCAGAAACAAAAACTGCTCCGGAATCTTTCTATCAAGGCCAAACACATAAAAAAAATCTTTTTCATTTTCCAATTTTTTAATACCTCATTTTGAATTTTAAATTTAATTTTTTTTTTAAATGGCAACCCTTTTGAAACAAGATGGCGAATGAAGCTGGCCAACGAACTCGGTCGAGACATTGGTATGTACTAAGTACAGACCAAGTTACATCCAAATAGGTTCATAAATACGCATGTTATCGCGTGACAAAAATCAGGTCGTTTTAAAATGTCGGCCACAACAGAAATTCAAAATGCTATAACTCAGTCATTTGTTTAGATATAGACGAAACAAAAACTGTTCCGGAATCTTTGTATTAAGGTCAAACACATAAGAAGAAAATATTTTTTCAATTTTCAATTTTTGGTACCACATTTCAAATTTAAATTTTTCTTAAAAATTTAAATAGCCGCCATTTTAAAACAAGATGGCGGGTGAAGCTGGCCAACGAACCCGGTCGAGATATTGGTATGTACTATGTATAAACGAAGTTACATCCAAATCGGTTCATAAATACGCCTTTTATCGCGTGACAAAATTCAGGACGTTTCAAAATGTCAGCCACGCTAGAAATTCAAAATGCTATAACTCAGCCATTTTTTAAGATATAGACGAAACAAAAACTGCTCCGAAATCTTTGTATAAAGGACAAATACATAAGAAAAAAATATTTTTCCATTTTCAATTTTTTGGTACCACATTTCAAATTTTAAATTTTTAAAAAATTTTTAAATGGCCGCCATTTTGAAACAAAATGGCGGATGAAGCTGGCCAACGAACTCGGTCGAGAGATTGGTATGTACTATGTACACACCGAATTACATCCAAATCGGTTCATAAATGCGCCTTTTATCGCGTGACAAAATTCAGGACGTTTCAAAATGTCAGCCACGCTAGAAATTCAAAATGCTATAACTCAGCCATTTTTTAAGATATAGACGAAACAAAAACTGCTCCGGAATCTTTGTATAAAGGTCAAATACATAAGAAAAAAATATTTTTCCATTTTTAATTTTTTGGTACCACATTTTAAGTTTAAAATTTTTTTAAAAATTTTAAATGGCCGCCATTTTGAAACAAAATGGCGGATGAAGCTGGCCAACGAACTCGGTCGAGACATTGGTATGTACTATGTACACACCGAATTACATCGAAATCGGTTCATAATTACGGGAGTTACAGTGTGACATAGGTCAGATATATATATATATATATATATATATATCAATTTTGAACGGAGGGTGGTTTCGGGGTCTGGGGGTCATGATCGATGAAAATATACCAAAATTTTTTGAAATCGCTTTCCTCCGAACGGCTGCAATAGGTAGCTTTTTTGTAAAGAAAGCTACCTAATATGTCAATTGAAAACATTAAAGACAAAACCGACAACTGTATGCAGAATGTGCACTACTGGACATTTTAATGTACATTTTGCCTAAATTTCATTTATGAATAATTTTCTTATGAAGTTAAGTTCAGTGTTTGTCTTTAATTGTGCATTTTACTAGTGTTTAATTAATTGGAATGCTTATAATTTAACCCTTTATGTCCTCACTTATAAATAAGAAATTTGCTTCGCTTCAATAATTATTTTCGTTATTGTCTGAAGATATCCAAAACAACTTATATAATAACAATCGGATTTTTATATCCTTCTGTATATAAAAAAAAGTAATGGTTTGGTTGGTTGGTTGTATTTGTGACGGCCAATTATCTGCACGAGAGATATAGGCCCAAAGGGGGGGGGGGGGGTTCTAAGGGAACCTAACCCGTATTAACGCTTGGAAATCCAAGGTTCGAAGAAAACCACGAAAACTCCGAACGATTAGGCCGGCGGGCGCGATTGTGATCGAACCCAGCACCTCCCGTCTACCAGCTTCAAGAGCAAGTAATGGTTTGGAAATGGACCAATAAAAATCTGAGTAGATCTTCCCAGTACACTCCTAGATCGGCATCCATATTTCTTGTGACCGGGGGTCTTTCTTCGTTGATATTAAGAAAACTGTGTCACACAAAAATGTGAAAATTGGTGCTATTATAGAGAAATGTTTAAAAAATACGCTGATGTAGACAGTTTTTAAATCGAATAATTATTTAAAGAGCTATTTAATGTTAAAGTTGGTTAAAATCGTTTCAATAAAAAAAAATATTTGAGCAAAAATGATACGTAGGAATGTAAAAATTTTTGTACCATTTAAAATTTTAGGTCTCGGTGTGCAGATTGCATTTATTTTTTTAATTTCACTCATTTTTTGAGGATTTATCTCCATTTTAAATTCAAATTTGCAGCATTTCGAGAGATATTTTTATATATTTTAGAAATCGGTAGTATTTTAAACTATGGCCAATTTTTAAAGAAACGCAAAGAATAATATTTCCTTCAAATTAAAAATTTATTTACACGTGGCTATTATCATCAGAAAAAAACTTTCAAATGAGAATTAAGTTTTTGCGCGTTAAAAATCAGGAAAATATTGAAAATTACGTCATAAAAACTATAGTTACACATGAATTTTAAAAGAGAAAGAAAATTTTTAAATAATAAATTTATTATTATGCATTAAAAGTCACAAACTTAGGAAATTTATGCCATATTCAAAAAAGACAAATCAAATAATTGACAGTTGGCAAAACAGTTTAAATTAAAAAATATATTTGCGCGAGACATTTATTTCATATTTTGAGATAATTATTTCAACTATTATTGCGAATTCTAAGACAGCGCAAATAATATTTTCTTTCTAACAACAAAAGTTTTTTCATATTTATGTTAAAAAGAGAAAGAAAACTTTGGTGAAAATTACATCAGATATAAAACGATACATTTCAAATGTGTTATTTAAAAGAATTTTTTATAGAGCTGTTAAAAAACCGAGAGACAAAGACTCTGTTTACTTAATTCATTTTACATTAGCTTATTTCCAAATGTTTAGCATTTATTATTATTATTATTATAATTATTTTTATCAACGACGAAAACAGCCATTGTATCCCTTAACAAACGCTGATTTCGCCTTAAAAATCTCCAATCAAAGGATTATGAATGAAAACATGTTTACAGGGAGATCGGCACTGTTTTTTTAAATTATAATTAAATCTTTTTAAAGCCGTTGAAATTATCCTACTTTTAGAATCTGGGTGGTCGGAACGGGGGTTTGGCGAGCATAGCTCGTAGGGAGCAGAGCCCCCTAGTGGATTTTAAAATAAAACTGATTTAATAAATGGGAAGTTAGAGGTTGTTTTGTTTTTGGAAAATATTTACAAGAAGGAATAGATTAATTAACAAAAAATACTGTTATGGAAAACTCACAACTTTTATAAGAACAATGTAAATAAATGCATTGGGATCCTATCTGTATCTGAGAAGTGTTTTGCAGTTTAGTAGAAATTTTTTAATAGGAGAAAAGCCAAATCCATGTAAATGGTTGAGAAAATAACTACATTAAAAATATTTAGCTTCGACTGTTTTGCTGTACTTACTGAATGGGATCCAGCAAAGTATTTTGTATTAAAAGTACCATATACATTTATTAGTACACTAATCTAATAAATTTTATATTGCATTTTCGTTAAAGGGACATAAAAGTGCCGTTGGGGCATAACGGGTTAATAAGTGCAAATGAAAATTTAAACTTTTTTGTTCTATTAATGTTTGTCCACCCTATTATTGTTATAATTTAAGTTTTTAATATTTAGGTTTGTATTTGCAATGTGTGGTCCAATATGTTTTAATGCGTTAACTGTATTTTTAGGTGCGTTTGTAGTTACAGTAGGACCTCGTTATCCCGACACCAGGTTTTCACGTCACTCCGCTTATCATGTCAGTTTTTCAAAGTCCCGATTTTCTGTATATGATATTAATGTAAATAAACACCGGATTTTACGTCGTTGAATAATTTTCAACTCCGGATATCCCGACGGTTGAGGAAAATTGTCCATTATAAATTATCCATCATATAAGCACAAAAATTAAGCGGTAAGAAATGTCATAGCCAAACTTTTCACAAAAGTGTCTAAAACACCCATTCAGATAAATGAGAAATTTTGTTTCAATCCTTTATCTGAATAAATGGCGCTTTTTTGTGGTTATACGGCATTTTTCATCAGACTAAAACCGAAGTATTGCATTTCATTGAAACGATCAGAAATTATCTAACATCCGTTTCTGAAACAATGAATGTTGATTACAATTCACTGTATAATATTAAAAAAAATGCAGGAAGCACATCTAAGAAAAGCACATCTATCAAACCTTAATATATCAATATTTCATGTAACAATAAACAAACAAGTCATCATAAATCTGATTCTGATTCTTTTCAATTTTGTTTTTGTGTTTATTTTGTTTAATAATAATGTTTAATTGCTTAAAACTACAAAAAAGTTATGAATTTAAAATTTTCTTAAATTAATTAAAAATACAGCTTTTTATAAATATATTTTCCTCTAACTCCGGTTACCGCGACACTCCGCTTATTACGACACTTTTTTCTGGGTATTAGAGTGTTGGGATAACGAGGTTTGACTGTATATAAATACGTAGCACCTATAGACGTCGTTCAGTCCGTTTGTCCGTCTGTCTCTCCGCATATAACAGTGCAAAAACTACCCAATCGAATCGTTTGAAATTTAAAATATATAATTTTTGCATAATTTTGTTGAGTCGTTTAAAATTTTATGAAAATCGGGTGCATAGTTTAATTACAGGGACAGTAAAAGTTTTCCGTTACATTACGGCCAATGGCAAAAGATTATTTCAAGTTCATTTTAATGATGTTACAGCCTTTCGAATAAAATAAAATTGATTTTCACTAATGAAGTGCACTAAAATATACATTCAGTACAATATGCAGCGCCAACAATATTTATAAAACTAGTTATAGTACGAATGCACATCATTTGCCACGTTTGACGTGCAATTTCCAACTTGTTAATCTTATGTTTAGAAAAAGTATTTTTTTCAAAATCTGAAATTAAAATCGTAAATTCTATTACTATTTCGTAGTTATAAACATTAGAAATATTCTTTGTTTGTAATATAAGGTGAGGAAATGTAAAACAGCATTCAAAACTAGCAGAGATTTCCAGAAGATATATAAATTTAACAAAACACTTTTACGCACAATAAAATATATTTCTTAACACCGTAATTAAATTTTAAATTTTGCGTTTCCAGACTGAAAAAAATAGTCAAACAAAACTGTGAAACAACTGAACATGAAATTGAAAACATATATTACACGAATATTGCACTGGAAAATAGTGTTATGTGGTAATAATATAAAAGTATTAAAGTTTCATGTTAAACTAGCGGAAATTTCAAAAACTAATACTTTTATCTAAACAGAATGTTTTTATTTCTTGTTTATTTAAAAAAATATATTCTTAGAGTACAGTAATGTAATTTATTTAAATAACTTATGTTTGACGCCTTCGAAAGAATTTTATAATGAAATATCTACGTCGCGAAAAGCAAAACTCTTTTTCACTATAAAAAAAATAGATTAAATATGCGTTGCATGATTAGTTTCTTGCACTTTTCTTTTATACCAAAAACAATAAAAAGTTTTATTGAAAGGATTTTTTTTCCATTGATATATTTAAATTATTAAAAAGATTCTTTTAAAGAAAAATCATTGTTATTTGTACAGCTGCTTCTTATCAAATGTCACGAATAAAGAGTATTTAAAAAGAATATAGAATTTAGTATATGTTTATAAAAAATATTGTTAACACAATCAGCTTTTATTTAAAGTAAAATTGATTACATATATTTTAAAACCTTTATTATATTTATTAAAACCTCTCTAATAAAACCATAAAAGAAATAATAATAAATTAAGAATCCTCCAATGCAACATTGATTCCTTATATGGAATCAATTTTATTGTATCATGAAAAGCATAATTAACATCTCAACTGTACTTAAATTAATATATTCTGAAAAAGGATGATTATATCAGATTAAATTAACAGTTTTTCTGTGAATTGTACGTATTAAATTTATCTATTAGTAGTATAAAAAAAAGTTTCTTAATTTTTTCGTTGATTCAAAAATTTCGTGTAGAATTAACAAGTTCAAAAGCTTAAGCTTTTTATTTAAATTTGAAATAATCAATTTTATTGCAATGCAATTAAAGAAAAAAGGAAAAAAGCGTTACAGTAGATTACGTAACATTTGAATTCTATAACATTTTAACAGTGGCAAATGTTTGAAAATATACCTTAATCTAAAAAGAATAACTCCCTTTTTACTTTGCCATAATTTTTAGGGCTCCGTACTTAAAAAGTAAAAACGGAACCATTATAAAATCACTTATGCGTCTGTCTATCTCTCACAGCCATTTTACTCGTAAACTGTGGAACGTGGAAAGTTCAAATTGGGGGAAGTAATAAAGACTATTGACTCACATACTTACAGTTTATTAAACAGTTACAAATATATTTAGGAAAAATTTGGGGCCTAATTAAGTTACTTAAAAAATATCTTTTCTTTGTATATCATGTGGAGTATCGCGTGAAAGCTTTCCTAACGCTGCACTCCAAAATACATTTATTTTAGTTTTAGGTGTTATATTTTCAGAGATATCATTGAAAATGTAGTGCAAAAATATGTTCCCTCCCATCTATTTCCGAATCTACTGAAACTAAAATTATGAAAAAATTAGAGGAAACAGACGTTAATTTAATCCTTTCTGGAAAATTATAGCGATTACCCTAGGTTACATTGTTTGTGAAAAAAGCGCATTTTTCCGTTACACTCAATTTTCGATTTGCAGGCCCACAGCAAAGGTGTTGAGGAGCGCTTGAGGTACTTATTGTAGCAGAAGTATAAAAGCATTGTTGATAATGATTTTAAAAAATCGTCGGTAATTAGCCGAGATATTAACCCTTAAAGACACGGACGGTTTGGACAAACATAACAAGGGTGGCATATTCTACGTACCATCGGCTTTTAAAGCCCAGATAACAACTTTTAATGATATATTTATGTAATGCAATTCCCAGTAGCAGTATAAAAGCAATAAACGCCAAATTGTTAAAAACAGAGTAATTTAATTAGAATTAATCACATAAACACTGTTGGATTGGAAAAAAAAAAAGAGGGAAAAAATCTTCCAGAGGAATTAGTGATGGCCAGTGACGTACATCCGCTAACCGCGCCAGAGCGCAGGTTTAAATATGAACAACTTTTACTGTCAGTACCGAATTAAGTTCATCATAAACAGATTAGGATAAGATAAAAAAGAAAAAGAGAATCTTGCTGAATAGCAATATTTAATATTACTTTCGCTTCAACCCATTCATACTTTTCAAATATATACAGCTATACCCAACCCTACGTTGTACAGATTTTTGCAAATTCTTATTATTCGTTTAACAACAATCTTTTTAATAATACAGTTAATAATTCCTATATTCATTGTACGGAACCCTCTGATCGCGAGTAATACACGCACTTGACCGTTTATTTAATTAGACATCCCGAATTCTCACGAGAAAGTTTTAACTCTTATTGTTGCTTTACAAGATGATTGATTTTCCATAAATAAAGTAAAAGAGAATTACCAATTAAAGTTCTGTGGTGTAAATTCAAAATCTCTGTAAAAAAAAAAAAAAATATATATATATATATATACAATATATATATATATATTGTATATATGTATATATATACAATATATATATATATATATATATATATATATCTGCTAGATACGGCAACACTGGTGGCTATTGACATACTTCCGCTAACAGCACCAGAGCGCTAGGGGTTAAATCTGAACAACTTTTATTGTCACTACCGAATTAAATTCATCATAAATAGCTTAGGATAAGATAAAAAAGAGTTATACAGAATAGCAATATTTGATATTATTCAGCTTCATAACTCTTTGGATTTTTATGGTATACTCATTCATACTTTTCAGACATATACAGCTATACCCAACCCTACGTTGTATAGTTTTTAACAAAATCTTATTATTCTTTCAGCAACGATTTTCTTTTAATAATACAGTTAATAATTCATATACTTATATATAGTATATAGTATCGCACTCGACCGTTTATTTTAAATAATTTTGATATGAAGTATCTATATTATAAAAGACAAACGTATCCGTGCGTAACGCTGACGATTAAATTAACTTTTCTTAACTTCGATTGCAATTTTTTAAACTTCTAAATACCGCACATTCTTAATTTTTACACCGTCGAATAGAAAAAAAAAACCTACAAATACAATTTGTTTGAATACTGTATCGCAAATTTCTCAGTTTTTGTTGTTTTTAAAATTAATTTCCAAACATGGATTTTTTTTTTCAAATCTATCTGTATCGAGTGCAAACGATTGCGAAAGATAAATCCGTTTGCACTTGAATTGATATAAATAGCTCATCATTTGATTCCAGCTTACATTCCATAACGATATTAAAACATTCATCAATTAATAAATAAAACAGTAAAATATAAATAAAATTATAATTTAAGACATGTAATCGAATTTGTCACTTAATCCACTGAAATGAACCGAATCATATAGACTGAATGTAAATAGCGAACTTTGGAGATTTCTTCGGATGTTAACTCCTGACGTGAGGCCAATATGAAAATATCGCTTTTAATACGATTCAAAACTTTATTCGTCCGCACTATTGCTATTTCTCAAATAAATATAATTTTTAGAATTGTTAGTGGACATTCTAAAAAATATATTAAATGTCAAAAGTCTATTAAAGTTACATATAAGAAAAGGGATACCCGTGCGAGATTTATATAAATGTACTACGTTAAAAACCGCTTGCATAGCCTTTCAAAAAATACCTCATTCATTGCTTTATCTTTAGTATTTGAAGAGGGAAAAAGATTTTGACATATATAATTTTAATTAATTTTTCAATTAATTTTCAGCAGTGAAATTACTCTCGAAATTATTGAATATAAAATATATTAAAATTTAAATTTAAATTTAGGCTAAATTAAAATTAAAACTTAATATATTAAAATTTAATATATTAAAATTTAAATTTATTTAATTTTAATTAAATTTAAATTTACGCTTGAAATTATATATTCAATAATTTCGAGCGTAATTTCACTGCTGAAAGTTAATTGAAAAATTAATTAAAATTATATATGTGTTCACCGATGCTGTGTTTATTCGTATCTCATGTTTCGCCGCAGGATTGTGTGCTCATGAAGACTATTCCATCTTGTGCTGCAGTTGCAGCCTTACCTGCATATGTGGGAAATGCTAAGCTGGGCATCGTCCCCGTAGCTTAATTGGTAGAGCACTTGGAGCGCTATTCTAAGGGTTCCGGGTTCGATATAGGCTTGGACATTCTTTTCATACTGTTGGTTCTACGCTTCGTTAGCAATGTGATAATTTACGTTATATGTTTAAAAGATTTTGACATCAGAAATAATATATATGATATCGTTTTCACATCTATTCTGCAACCCGGGAAGCGCAGATTTATCCCCCTGTTTCGTTAAAGGAAAAATCATTTAGTATTAAAAAACAAGAAAGAAAAAATCATGCGTCAAGCATACATTACGAAACACTTTCCAACACATTCAGAATAATGTAACATAACTGCACCGTTTAATAAAATAAAATATGACGTCTAATTCAACCATATGGAAACGCATAATGCATTTCAAAACCCAATTTCAGCTGTTCCCATCCACAACCGGAAAATTATGCGAATTTTTGCAGCAGCGCTATATATGATATATAGATTTGACTCTATTAACTACATGCATGCCAGAATTTAGTTCACTAAGAGATACATATACTTCAGTTGAAAATTTGCCTTCAGCAATTTCCTCTAATACGGAGAACGGTACATGAATACTTTTGTGCAGCCCTGTATTTGAGGTATAGAATTTATATATAACGAGTAAGATGCAAAAAATTAATTAAATTTAAAAGCGCATACCGAATTTTAAACCGTACACTCCAGCAATTATTGCTCAAAGACAGTACTGTACTATAACCGATTTCTTTTGTGTGTCCCTGTAAATGAATAAAAAATGATATGAATGCCCTGTTCTAACGTGATTGTAGTGAAATTCGGTGATTTATATCAGTTTTAATACATTTGAAATAGCATAATGTCATTAAAATACTCTGCAAACGATTTTCTCCCATGTACCATAATCTAATGGAATACTTTTGAGTAACCCTGTAAATGAACGATTAATTCTACATACTTCATGTACAATACCAAACATGCTTTATTGACCCTAAATAACCTTTATCAATTTCATGAAAAGCCGAGTATATTTACGGGAGTTAGAGCGTGGGCAAACAGACAGACAAACAGAATGCATAAACACTTTTCAACTGTGTTGGAAAGTGTTAAAAAAATTATCTAATACTTTATAAGGGGAAGAAAACACT
Organism: Maratus speciosus; assembly: GCA_963932465.1. Classification (NCBI taxonomy): domain Eukaryota; kingdom Metazoa; phylum Arthropoda; class Arachnida; order Araneae; family Salticidae; genus Maratus; species Maratus speciosus. The sequence goes on along the minus strand of OZ010789.1, from coordinate 531,247,452 downwards.
CTTTGATAAGCATTCAATTTTTATTTTAAAAATCCCGCCTGATTCTATTACTGCAATTCATGCTGTTACAAAAAAAATCCGTCACAATAGGTTAACTTGAGATGGGCATCGTTAATGAAATATTCACTGTTGTGATTTACGCTTGGTAGGATGCGCTTATTTATGAGTTTATAAAATATATATAAGTATATAATTTTTGCTCTATTTCCTCATTATCATATCCCAGGAAAGAAAAAGTAAATCGTTATTTGACCTCTATATTCGTATTGTTGTCTAAACGTATAAAAGTAATTTAATTAATATAAACCAATTAATTGATAAAAGCGTATTTTTAGCTCACAGGCTATCAAAGCCTTTAAACAGGATAAAAAATATTGCACAGATAAAAATATTTGCACAGATAAAAAATATTTCAACGACTGCTCACATTTCAACAAATGTTTAATATACTTTACCTGTGTCCCTAATTCTTTGCGCACCATTTTAAAAGTGAAATTTTTCAAAGAAAGAAAGCGCAAACTTAATTTTGTCTAAATATACAATCAAATTCTTGAAATGCCAATCGTCTAAAATGAATTGCATTGAATAAAAAAAGTAAAAGAAGTCGCACACTTACATTTGGTTATGTAAAACCTTTTCCCTCTTAAAAATAGATAGCCCTATTTTTTTGCCCATGTGCAAGTTTTCTACCATTGTGATTGGCTGGTTGTTTCCAACTATGCCAATTATCGCAACCGGTACTGATGGCTGTTGTTGTTTAAAAGAAGAACGACTTCAAATCAATTAATAAGCAGAAAATGTGTGATAAAAGATTGACGGTAGAGTTCCGTAAAAAGATAATCGAAAAACGAAATAGTGGATGTCTAATGAGGAAAATAGGCAGGGATTTGATTATTTCTCAAAACATAATGTTCTCAAAACTTTCGTTGCAACCGGAGATATACAGCAAAGAAACAGTACTAGTCGCCTATGAACAACAACGGCCAGAGAAGATCGAATGTTCTGTCGAGTGGTAATGAAGATAAAACCAGGACTAATGGCAAAATCCGCATCCCTATAGCAAGACAGCATAAGGCGACCAGTGACTCGTAAAATGGCTACAAAAAGATTGAATAAAATGGGCATCAAATCTTATAAATGCAAACGTGAGCCGATGTTAACTCCTGCTCAGAAAAGGAAACGTTTCCTGTGGACTGAGGACTACTTAAAATAGACAGATCTGCTATGGCAAAATCTTATATGATCGGATGAGTCCCCTTTTTCTGTTTCATAATGTCGGGTCGTAAGGCAAGCAAATGAAGCTTTAAACTCAAAATGCGTCAGGCAAGAGTGCAAGTTTCCATCATATGTTCAAATTTGGGGATGTTTCGATTATTCTGGGGTCCGCCAAATGCTGCCATATCAATGCAGATGTTATCGGGACACTTTGCAGAATCAGTCATCGCCTTCCCATTCAACAACTTGGCCTTCAATCGGGTTATCTTTTTCAACAAGACTTAGTAAAACCGCATTACAGCTAGGACAAAAACGTGGCTTTAACAAATTGGTACTCCTGTGTTAAATTGGGTTCCAAATTCACCGGGCATCAATTCTATTGAGGGTTTGTGGCGATACTTAAAGAAGGAAGTTCGAAAATGGAAACCACAAATGAGCAACAGTGACATTCAGCAGTTGAAAAGGATGCTTCTTGAAGAATGGCAAAAAATTCCAATTTCTAGGTGGCAACGATTAGTTTCAACTACACCGGGATGAGTGAAAGATGTTTACGCTGACAAAAAGGACCAAGGAAGCGGTAAGACTTACTTATTTCGTCTCATTTAAACATGCGCAAAACATTAGGGACATAAAAAACTTACGAGGAAATGGATATCATTGGCCACAAAGTTTGTGTCGGTTATTATTTCTTGTTCAATTTCACTATGCGAAAGTAAAATGTATCAATTTTCATTCAAAATAATTTAAAAAAAATATTTTGAATTATTTTTTACTTTTATTGTCAAAAAAGCATAGATAAAGTAATGCGCAAAAAATAAGGGCCACGAGTAAGGTATTTACATTCCAATTACACTACATTACTTCTACTATATTTTATCAAATTTTCTGAAACTGGCGTAACATTTACAAACCCTGCATGATATAAACTAAAAACATGCAAGAATATTTTGAATTAAAAAAAAAATCGGTATATCTACATGTACGTACTATTCTACACAAGTGAATACGCATATTGTACATTATCAACATATTCGCATGCAGTAGGGATAAATTTCATTCAATTTATTTTACAGGGTGATCCCAAATATTATTATTTTTCTTTGATTTTTCGTTGGCTCCCTTATTGTCCTCCTGGTCAATTTGTCTTTCATAAATATGAGGTCGAACATATTCTCTATAATCCCGAGCTTCCAGCAGAATATGACAAGTATATCTCTACATATTTAACAAAATGTCTAAAAATGTGTAAATTGAGATACAGTTTTCAAACAAATTGCATTTAAGAGAAGATTTTTTTTTCAACGATTTATATTCAACGGCGTAAAAATGAAGTTTTTAAGAAGTTAAAAAAATTGCAGTAAAAGCTATATTTAATCATCTGGTGTTGCCACCGTCAAAATGATCTCAGCGTTACGCACAGACACGTCCTTTATAATATAGATTAGGGGGGTTTCTGTGCATGATCAGTGTTGTCTTCCGTAGGAATATATGCTGAGGGGGGGGGGGGGAGGGGTTGCCATCGTTGGTGGTCTTTCTAAGGGAACATAGCCCGTATTTACGGCAAGTTCAAAGAAAGCCACTGAAAACGCGGAGCGATTAAGATCCAAATAGACGTGTCCTACAAATGGCGCTGTCTTTGTTGCGGTTAAGCGGTGCTCTTCACATTTTATTACTTTTGTGGGATCCGAATCACAGAAATGTTCCCCGCGAATCCATCTCCGCCTCTTTACATTATTCAGATTCCTTTTCTTAATAATCATAGAACGGTTGGAAAAGAAAGGCTTGTTGATAGCTTTTGCATGCAGCCGTAGATTGTCGATCGCGACCTGGGTAAGAACTCCAGCATTTTTAGCAACTCCAGTTTAACAGTTTTGAGTGCAGAACCTGTGATCTGCGAGTGTGGTGGAAGAAGTAGCAGATGGTAATCTATTTATCTAAATGCGGAATAATAAATTTTATTATATACTGAAATATATTACTTAATTTTTTTGCTATATTTGCATTTTATATTTTAAAACGGACGCTTTAATACTCGAAATTAAAATCGTATATTCAATGAATACTGTGAAGTTAGGAACGTTAGAAACTTCCTGTATTTGTGATTTCAGCAGAGAAAATTTTAAAATTTCATGTAAAAGTAACAACAGAATTTAAATACCTTTATCTAAATCTAGCAAAATCAAATATACTACACCATGAATCATGTGTGCTAATATATATAATCATACTGTTTTTAAAAATAAGTAATTAGGTAGTAGGCACACAAGAACATTTTTTTTAAGAATTGTAAATACAAATGAAAATTGTTCATTAAAAAAATATTTCACCAGAAGTTTTAAATATTAGTAATGTCAGAATAATAAGTCTATTAAAATTACATCTGAATCAAACAAAAACTTCACGACGTAACGTATTAATCTAAACAAAATAATTCTATATCTACTACTCAATTTTTATTTCATGTCGAAATAACAGCAAGTTGAAGAACCAATACTGTCAACTGAATAGAATATTTTTATTTCTTCTCCGAGAAGAAATAAGTTCAGTGTAAAAAGTAATGCAATTTATTTAAATAAATTATGTGAGATGGCTTTGAAAGAATTTTGTAATGAAATATCTATTTCGCGAAAGTCGAGATACTATTTAGGTATAAAAAAGGGTAAAAGAAGAAAAACAAATTAGGTAAAGCTTTGCATGTTAAGACGCGTTCTATTTTTTTTTTTTTTTTTTTTTTTTTTTTTTTATCCTAAGAACAATAGAAAACACCAATGAAATATTTTTATCCATCAATCTATGCAGATTAACAACAAGATTTCTAAAAAAATGTGTTTTGTACAGTTACTACTTTTAAATATTTTAATTAGCCAACTGTTATGATCTATGTTGGAAATTGTATTGATTTTTAAAACATAATAATAATAAAACACTTTAAAAAAACCCGACTAAAATACAGAAATTGTACTGGCAATCGAGACGCCAGTACTGTTTCTGTATTTTAACTGAAAATTTCCCCGCAAATTACAGAAAAATGTTCGTTTTTCTGGACAATTCTAGTACAATTTCCGTATTTTAGTCTTTTTTTTTTACAGTGTACAGTTACAGTTAAAATTCTTTTAAAGCAATTTATTGTCTTAAAATTCGCCAACTTCATGTTATTCATACATATTACTCGCTTTAAAAAGCCATAAAATATTTAGCAAAGTGTGTCTTTTAAGAATATTTAAGTTGTGACAACATTAATCTATTGATAGGCTATGCCACAAAACAGATCGATTTGTCGATCTATACTTTTTAGGCGACAACTTCAAAGTAATAGAATTAATTTTATTGCATCATGACATATATTTAATCCCTTCTTATAAATATTTTAAATTTAATATTTTTGAGCTTAGTCTGAATTAATCTTGTAATCAATTGAAACACAAAAATTATAATATCCCATAATTATTGTGCCATCATTTATATTAACACTTTCCAACAAACTTGTGAAGTGTTTATGAATTCGGTTTGTCTCTCTGATCTTCCGTACTCTAAGGCGCATCTCACACTGAGACGACAAGCGACATGTAGCCGCAACATGTAGCGCAAAAACCGGTCGAAACAAAGAACGAAGTTGTTTCAAACCTGTTTTAAACCAGTTTTTACAGCGAATTCAAGCGACATGTCTTATGTGTCGCCTTAGTGTGGGATGCGCCTAACACGCATAAATAAAGTCCGATTTCCATGAAATTGATAGATGTTATTGGGTATCATTATGGCATGTTCGGTATTGAAGATGAAAAGTGTATAGCATTTACAGTTCAGTTACAGAGACGCTCAAAAGTATTCCGTTACATATTACGGTCTATGGGGAAAAATCGTTTGCGGTGTACTTTAATGATATTACACTATTATAAACGTACTAAAATTTAAATATATCACTGATGTGAACTAGATGGCGCTTACTGTAGAATATGGTGTGCGTAGAATAAATATATAGTTCATTTACAGGGGCACACAAATGAATTTGGCTACAGACGAAATTGAACTGTTGAAGCCTATGAACAATAATTGCTGGAAGTGGAAGTGCATTTAACGTTCAGGTATACGTTTTTAAACTGAACTATTTTTTTTTTAAATTGCTTGGTTGGGCTAAATTCTATAGATCATATAAAGGGCTGGACAAAATTTTTCAAGTAAATTTTCTTTTGTTCACGGAAGTTGCTGAATGGAAATTTTCGACTGTGCTATTCATTTCAATAATGAACTAACTTTTAGTATACTATGTTGTATGCGTACATATACATATATCATATACAATTCTGCACAAAAAGGGATATTTTTTCGACTATTGATTGTAATAGCAGAAATCAGGTTTTTAAATGCGTTATGATGTTTTCAAATTGTATATTTGCACATGATATTTCACTTTAACAGACTGTAAAGTTTTGTTACAGTATTCTGAATATTTTGGAAAGTGTTACATAATCCATGCTAGACGCAGAATCTTTCGTTCTCGTTTATTACTGCTGTGAGAAGAAAAATGCCTTTTAAAACCTCATGCAGCGGTAACAGAGAGCTTGAGAGCTGGTACATAACCACTAATTAAAAAATGAAATATATTAATTCGATGGTTAATCTATAAGTTTTGGAATAGAAAATATCGGTAGGCGGGAAGGCATTAGATCTTACTCATGAAGATTTTTGTTTTAGGAATCAATCAAAAAGAGCATTTTCGCATGTGCGACTAACAGAAATTTCAAACTTAATCCATTTTTTTTTTCAAAAACTAAAGATTCTTAGAGAAAAGTAACGTAATTTATTTAAATAAATTATCGGAGAAGTTTTTGGAAAGATTTTGTCATGATATATATATATATATTTCGAAAAACGGGAAGAGCTTTCGACATATAAAAAAGCAAAACAAAGGCTTTATGATCTGGTTGTTTAGAGTCTTCTTCTTCTTCTTTTTTTTAACCATTTGGAAAAATGGTTATTGTCCTCGTCGGGGTAGGAAATCAAAAGCATATATATCTGAAGCTTTTTATTGGTTTAATCCGCATTTTATTCGTTTTCTGATTGGTCTATACACTAACCTTTACTTTCAACAGAGATGGATACTTCTGTTGCCACTATGATAAAAAAGTAATAAAAACTACAAAAAAAAATTAATAACTCAGAAACAAATTGAGATACACCTTTAAACAAATTGCATTTAAAAGTACATTTTTTTCTCTATACGACGGTGTAAAAAGTAATATTGTGGGAGATATTTTGTTTAACAGTTTAGATGATGAGAATTGTGAACGGCCTACGTTTTCCTTATTCACACATGGTGAACCAAAATTGTTGCTGAGAATATTTTGATAAGTAGCAGAGTGCGCTAATATACATTCATTTAAATGTAAGTTCTACTTAAATCGAAGTGATGAATTTATTGAACCGAAAAACAAAAATATACTTTGCGGCATCTGTCCCATAGTGTCTATGTTTAGTGTCTATGTTTAGAAGTTTAAGAATGAAATTTCATTTAAAATTGGTCGTCAGATTTCTTGGAAATACATATGTACGCAAATATGTACGCAAATATGTGCGCAAATGTGTGTCCGATGATAATACAATAATTTAATATTTTTAGAACTTAATTTTAAGGTATTTTGCCGGGCACAGGTAACAAATAATCACCAAAATATGCTTTAATGTCTACAAATGAATTAGAGTGACAACAAGAATGGAGTAAATGGTGCACCAAATCACACTCATTAAAATAGACCAACTGCGTGTGAAACGGCAACAATGAAATTTTACACTTGGCAAAAAGTATAGAATCAACATTCTCTATCCTAAATTTGCTATTTTTGCTCTTCGTCCGATATGCCCAGCACAACCTCTTTTCTTAAATGGCATTTCACATCCAATCACTGTTTACTAAATGGCTAATAAAAGCAATGTTTTAACAATGTGCTTCCACATTCTTTTAAGAGAGGATGACTTGTTTACTTTTACTGAAAATGTGCATCAGTGGCCCAGTTGACAGAGCGTCGGACTGTTAGCTGAAAAGCCACACGTTCGAGGCTTGCCGGCAGCTAAAAATCTTCCATGTATGCTATGCATGGTGCATGTAAAATCCGCCGTGGATGCAAAGTTCTTCAAGCTCCCTATCGATTATACCACTGGAGGTACCTAAACAGGTGAAGATCTCGTCACCTGATGAAGGTTCTAATTTACGAGGTCAACTTGAATACCAATGGCCACCCTTCGCGTGCTGCTAAACAAATGACCAACACTTCCGGTCTTGTTATGGCTAACGGCCTAGTTGCCTTGTGCCCACTGTAAAGAAATAAAAAAATACTTTTACTGAAATGAAACTGAATGATGTTGACCGTGAACCTGTAAAACTTTGTATATTCTATTATATTATCTTTGTACATTTAGTTTTTTAATAGAGGATGGATATTAGTTAACTGTTATTTCTCTATGTTTCCTCTTATTTTGAAAAAAATCATGAACATCTGGTATATTCATCTACAGAACTTGATGCGATAAACTATTTTCAAGATTATCGGATTCTGCCATGAGAAAAGCATGAATTAATGGACATGGCACGAGAGTTTAGCTGCAAACTGATAAACAATGCCGATATAATGTTGAAAACAATGATAAGCAAATAGCTATTAAAAAATGGTTCAAAGGCTCTAACATTACATTTGTGACTGTTCTGATATTTTTTTTTTATCGTTGCTCAGATGAATTAAGATAAAGAAAATTTGAAAAAAGAAATAACTAAGTAGAGCGGTTGATAGGAATATTTATCTCCGAGAAGTTTCTATATAGCTAATGTTCTCGAGAGATGTTACGGAAAAATTAGAGAGCCTAAAAAAGATAGCAGAAAGTCGAAAGTCTATTTATAGAATGTAAAAACTAAGAAGGTCGAATTTTTCTCAACAATGTTCGTTTGGTGCATTATGTAGTGAAACTGACAAGTATTTTATAGTTGGTCCTAGTATTTTTTTTCATTTTTCTGAGAGGTAACTTTACGACAATCGCCCATTGTCAAAATACACAAACGGGGCCACAGTTATTGGCCGAAAATCGTAAATCTGTAACGAATATGATGTCACAGTTACCCATTTACTACTTTAAATCCCATTGCTTGGCAACAATTAATTTTTATAGAGAGTGATTGACGGGAATACGATATTAAAAATTTTATTGACAATCCACAATTCAAAACCTAGTTTGATTGTGGCTAACCATACTTCTTACTCTTAATTTTAGAAACTATGGTGCAGTTAATTTGGCGCACTTATAGAAAAAATGAGCAATCAAACATTTTCCTTAGTAATATTGGGTGTGTGACATGACATGGAGGTGAGATCTCACGTACCAAGAACTACTAAAAAACAAAGAAATAAATACTAAAAAATAAATACTATGAAATAAAAAATACTAGAGAACAGGAATTCTGCTTTTTCAGAATTCAGTGTCGCCCCTGGCATTACCATTACTTCACTTTCTTCTGATGGTCTGGTGGCTTCTATTATTATGAAACAGCCATCATAAATGAACAGTTAGGTGAAGATGAAAGATCAGTCGTAAAAAGGTAGAACTCTGATTTTCTGGTCGAAATGGGGGGGGGGGGCATAATTTTTTTTTTGGTGGCTTCCATTATCATGAAACAGCCTTTATAAATGAAGAGTAAGGTGAAGATGAAAGAGCAGTCGTAAAAAGTTAGAACTCTGATTTTCTGGTAAGAATGGTGTGAAAATGGCCATAATTTTTTTTTCAAATTATGCCCCCCCCCCCATTCAGACCAGAAAATCAGAGTTCTAACATTTTACGATTGCTCTTTCATCTTCACCTAACTCTTCATTTATAATGGCTGTTTCATAGTAATTGAAGCCACCAGTCTATCAGAAGAAAATAACTCTGTTAAGCGGGACTGTACTGCAGTACAAAACATATTTCAATTTTAAGGCTTAAAGCACACGTTTTATTTTATGTAAAATGACGTCATTCGCATCTGCTTAAGAATTCCAAATTTACGATCTACTCTTAAACATCTACACTAAAACATGCATAGTACATCACTATCGCTAAATAAAGCATAAATGCAGCAAAAAGATGCTGTCATTCAAGAAAATCGACAAAAAAAAAAAAAAAAAAAAAGCTATCTATGATTCATAGATACTTAAAATGAAATATAGTTTATAATAGCTCCATTGTTTTAACAGAAATCATTCGTTTATATTTTTTTCAAAATAGCACGTATTTTAATTACATTTTCTTTCGTTTGTTATGAGAAAATGGCAACAAAAATATATAATTACTATTTTAGAACTATTTTTCCTTTACTTTCTACAGAAATAGAGTACTTCCGTTGCCAATATTAAGCAAATGGCCCTAAAAACTGCAAAAAAATTAATATTTCAAAAATAAATGGAGCTATAGTTTTCATACAAAATGCATTTAAAAGAACTTTTTTTCCAATACGACGGTATAAAAATCGAAAATGTGCGATGCTTAGAAGTTTAAAATATTGCTATAGAGTTATAATTGTACTGCTTTGTTTTACGGCTGGCTTCTCTATAGTAACGTTATTTTTTGGAATACACAAAATAAGCTGGAAGAAAGAAATAGCATACCGTACCGGGGGCTAATAAACCTAGTTTTATAAAATAATGCTTGTTTCCTTTGGTGTGTGTAAAATACTACTGATCTTCACTGTAAAAAAACCACTAGATTTGCCAAAACAATCTCGATCACAGTGAATGTGCTGCATCTTTCTTTGGTTTCCTGTCTATATTAATATGGAAAATACAGTAGTTGCGTAAAATTAACAGCACAATGTGCTGGCAATTTGGACGCATTTTTTTTACAGCACAAACTGCTGGCGTCCAAATTGCCAGCACATTGTGCCGTTAATTTTACGGAACTACTGTATTTTCCATGTTAATATAGTCAGGAAACCAAAGAAAGATACAGCACATTCACTGTGATCGAGTTTGTGCGCGAGATGAACAGTACTTTGTACTGTAAAAATGTCATTTTTTTACAGTGTTTGAGGGAAATTAAATAATAAGTTTAATTTTTTCATACGGAAACTGTGTATTATCTGCTCAGTATGACACCATTTTAGGGTGCGAAGATATAGTTGGTGAGTATGAATTTTTATTGCCTTATGAAAATGAAATGCGCACCTGTTTAAAGAAATTTAACATTAAAATTAAATAAATATAAATCCAGAAAGCCTCGAATTTTAAAATCGTGTCCTCCTTCTTTTTCAGGTATAAGGATAGGGAAGGACAAATTAAATTTGCATAAAGACAAATAAAGGAAGTTGGTTAAATAAAAGGATTAAGGAATGTTATGGGAAATTTGTAAAGCAACCAGTAATTTTTCCCTGGGTTTCTAAAGCGCAGGTATGTGACGTTACATGCAAATCTGACAAATATTGTAGAATCACATAAGGAACACAGATATTGGCTTTTACATACATAGATTTCATATTAAATTGAAATATTGTCTATATTTAATATCGATTTTTTAAGATAATGTTTTCAACATAAACAAAGAAGTAAGAAAGTTAAAACTATGTCTTGGAGTTCAAATTTACCCTCTTCTGGCCGAATAATGAAACAATAGAAGATGCTGTTGAAAGATTTTGATGCCGATATATGGTCTTGTTTTTTTAGAGATGTTGTATTTTGTTTTAAAAGTAATAAATAATCAGTAGTAATAAAAATATATATTGGCTATTTGCTACTTTTAATTAGCTAATAAAACCTAATTTTATTAAGACAAAGTTTTCATCATAAATGTAAGTACAAATATTTTTTTTTTTTAAATCACTGTTTTATAAACATTTAACGTTTATCTTAAAATACTGCCTAATTTTATATGTGAAATTCATGCTGTTCCAAATAAAATTCTGTTACATGCGTTAATTTAGCATGGGCCTCAATTATAAAAAAAAAAGACCCACATCTTTGATTTACGTTTGGTAGAAAGCGCGAAGTACGGAATTTATTTAAAAAATTATGATTTTTTGCTGTGTTTCTTTTTTTAAGATTTGGCAACATGTAAGAAAAAAATAGGGCATTTTAAAACTATTTATTAAAGATATCTAAATTGTTTTCTCATTTTATGATTATAATTTAATTAATATTAACGTCTTTCAAATGAAAATCAAATTCAATTCTATAGTAGTGAGGAATTTTCCACGCTAAGTATCGTTCCACGTGGTTTAGTCGCTAGAATGTCAGTGCGCTAAAATAATGGCCCGGGTTCGAGTCCCGGCATGGAACCTTTTTCACTGTGTTGGCCTTTGCGCCTCTTAAGCAATTACTTTGAAAATTGATTTTCATTTGAAATATTGTATGCAAGGCGAATGTTTCTCTCTGGAATAATTTCCATGTATTAATAACATTAACGTATTAATTTATAAAAGCATATTAAATAAATTATTATACTGTTTATTAGTATTTGTTTTTCTACATTTAAGTGTTGAAAGTGTAACATTTTTGCCGTCACATAGCCAGTGGACATAATTTATGGCACGTACTTTGGTGCATAATTAACTCCATATAATAATATAATAAGATGGTAAAAATAACAAGAACACACTGGATTATAACAAAGCTAATTTCTTTTTACAATATTCGTGTGACATCATATTAGGAAAAGCATACTACAACATTCACTAGAAAAAATGATGCGTGCTAATTTTTATTCTTTGTTAAGATTTTAACGTTGAAGTGTTCACTCGAAGATAAGTTTATTCCCATACTTGATACTTTACAAGATTTTGATACTGAAGTATTTACTAGAATGTATAAAAACTAAATGTCAAAATGTGACATATGCTAATAAGATTGATAAAAAAAGCAATTCGAATTAACTTTCAAAATATATAACTTCTTTTTTTAATGCAATCTCTTTATATTTCTCTTTCTAATAAGTAAATATTTTTCCCTCCAAAAAGCTATTTTCAAATAGAACGCAAATAAGTTTTTTATATCTGACTGTTTTTTTAAGAAATCGATCAATACTTCTCCTTCCTCTAAGATAGATATTCAATTCACTTTTGCTAACTAGAATCGATTGCCTCTCACTCTGAAAGGATTTAATTCTGGTGATTTAAAATGCCTTTTAGAAATTGCTTGAATATGAGGAAGATTTATCAAAGAAGGTTTAATCTTCTTTTGTTGTTTGTAAAGGTAATTTATAAAGAAATAAGTAAGTTTTAAACACTTTTAATTACTTTCATTTTTAAATATTTAATTGGAAAGCATACATATATTATATTAGCTTTGTAAATTAAAACTGTTTTTATAACATATTTTAGATTACACATATTTATTAGACAGACAATATAAGATAGATATTCAATTTACTTTCAGTTAACAGAATCACACGTCTCTAGAACCAGAGATATATTTAGAGAATATACAAAAATATATCTTCAGCTTACTTAATCACCGAATTTGTAAAAAAATTCTACATGTATAATTTGTTTTGGAAATGATTCGTAGATAATTTCTTAAGCCTTTTTTAATAATATAAACTGCTGAAACTTGCTTAAAAGACGTATAGACAACAGGCTGAAAAAGTGTTCAGGCTGTGATCGAACCAGACTATTGACTTTACTCGCCAATGCTCTACCATTGATCTACTTGGGCGATACCAAAGCCCAGTGTTCCTCACTCTTATCTGTTGGTAAGGCTGGAGCCGAAGCACACGATGATATACTTTTTGTGAGCCACCAACTCTTGGGTAAACACGAAACGAAAGTGAATCCCGAGCGGATTTTTTTTAATTCTACATATATATATATATATACATAATTTTTTAAAGAAAATTTCCGCCAACTTTTTAATAATTTAAACTGCTGAACTTTTTTACTCTATTGAATGCACGCCTTTTAAGCAAGTTCCAGCAGTCTAAATCCTTAAAAAGGTGTCTGAAATTTTCTACGAAAAATTCCACACACCTTCCCTCTCCCCTTCCCCCCCCCAAAAAAAAAAATGTATATACACATATAGATTTAAAAATCGATGCCGGATTCACTTTTGTTTCGTGTTTGCTCCAAAGTTGGTGGATCAAGGAAAATATTCATCAGTGCGCTGCGGTTACAGACTTGCCAGCAGGCTCCGAATGATGTATAGGTGTGCAATGCAACGTGAAATTAAACAAGCAAATCCACTTAATGTAATTGGCCAACATAGAACCAAAACAAAGTAAAACAGAACTGCCATTAAAACGACTTAAGTGTTTATCTTGCTGACTGCTGCGATACGACGGTCAAGGGATTTTGCCTCTTTTCCAGGCACTCAAATCCGTGAAACTGTTTTATAGCACGGTAGGTAGACGGTCAGCGGTTAGAAAGAAAAGAAAAAGGGAGGAGAGTTGGGTTTTGGTATCGTTCAGTAAGCGTAGCTGTTGAGCATTGGCGCGTAATATCTACCCTGGTTGGATCACAGGACCGGACACTTTTTCACTCTCTTGGCCGTACGCCTTTTCAGCAAGTTTCAGCAGTAACGAAATATTCTGCAAGAAAAAAAGACGAAAATTAGAATTCGAAAATGATAATACTTTGTCCCCCTCAATGATCTCACACTAGATAAGCCACTGATTCCCTCGCACTCGGGAAGGATTAAATTATGATGATTTAAAATGAATTTTCGAAATTGCTCGAATATCAGTCAGATTCAAAAAGGGAATTTCATAAATACATTCTTTTGTGGTTAATGAAGAAAATATTAAATATATATGTAGGCTACATTTCATTTAATTTTTCATTACGTTTATTTTAAAATATTCAAATAGAAAAAAAAGTAAATATTAGCTTTGTAATAAAAAAAAATAACCAGTTTATTATTAGATATGCAATACATTTTTTGCTGAGTACAGCCGATTTCCGCTGGCAATGGAAGTATTAAATTCTGATGATTTAAAATATCATTTCAAAATTATTTGAATATCAGGCAGATTTATTCCAATCTTCTGTTGTTAACAAGCACAGTTTTCGAATAAATATGTTAGTCTTGCACATTTTTTATTCAGTTGTTTAATTGAAATATCATTCAAAGTTTTTGATTGGTACAAATACATATTTTTTAAAATGAAAATTATTTTGCAACATACTTTATATATCAGATATTATATGATAAGTATTTTTCTTTATTCTGCAAACTAGAATTCGTTCAGTTTAATATTGAAGTCTTTTGCTTTAAAATGCCAATTGGAAATTGCTTGTCTGTGGGACATATTTATCAAAGTAATTTAAATTTATTTTGTTATTTAGATGAATAATTTATGAATAAATATGCACGCTTTAAGCTCTTTTGTTCCTTTTTTTTGGTTTGTTTGTTTTGAAAATTGTAATTGACAAAAATATGTTTTATATTATCTTTTTGAAGGAAAAACATTTTTGCAAAATGCTTTATTTCTGTAAACATCTACTTTTAAATCACTATTCGAATAAATAAAAAAATATAAACCGATTGAAAACGGGAAAAATCTGTTTTTTGTACCAATTTTTCATATTTATGAAAACGAAGTATCCTAATTAAATAATAAGCGTCCAAATAATTTGTGAAATTGAAGGTAAGTACAGGCGTTAAAAAAAGAAAAGAGAGAACAAACCATATTTTTCATTATCACAGTGTTCGTTATTTGCATTGTATCTAATTGTCCTTTACCATAATCATCAAATCTAGAACAGAATTGTCTGCTTTAAATTTATGTTTAAAAAGTAAGCATAGGTGGTCGTCTTCGTACTGAAATTGTACCAAACTTAAAGATTTTAAATGCTAACGAGAAATTTTGACATCATATTTGGCTTTTTCGATAAATTTTCCCTTAGGATATAAACTAGAAGTGATTTTGTCAAATTGTTTAGGATTTCTGCATGTTTGTGATTTAGAACTCCTAATGTTATATCCTTTTGTAATTGTTGAAAAGAAAAAAACTGAAATGCGGGAAGCTTTAACATAACTCAAAATGTACTTATCAAAATGAGCTGTGATTTTGGATTTGAATACTTGAAGCTTAAAAAAAAATCATAGATTACAATTTATATATTTTTTTTTCTATTGAAGATTTTACAAATCGATTTCTGTAAAGAAAAAAAAATTGTTGAGTTTAATATTTATTTTGAAAATCTTTTCGACTTACAAATAACGGACACTATGATAATTTAAACTATAGTCTATTCTCTCTTTTCTTTTTTTCGCCATCTGTGCTTACCTTGAATTTCATTTTTTTTTTTTTTTTTTTGGAGGATTGCTAATTAATTAGGATACTTCATTTTCATAAATATGAAAAATTGGTACGAAAAATAAACTTTACCCGTTTTCAATCGATTAATATTTTTTTTATTTCATCGAATAATAATTTTTAAGTAAATATTTATAAAAATAAAGCATGTTTCAAAAATGTTTTTCCTTCAAAAAGGTAGAATAAAATAGTCATTTTTTTCAATTAAAAATTTCAAAACAAACGAATCGATAAAAAAATGAACAAAAGAGCTTAAAGTGTTCATATTTATTCATACATTATCCGTCTAAATAACAAAAGGAAATATAAATTACTTTGATAAATATGTGTCATAATCAAGTAATTGCAAATTGGCATTTTAAATGACAAGATTTCAATTCCAAAGGGAACGCATTCTAGTTAACAGAATAACATTAAATATTTATCTTATCACATATGATATATAAAGTGTATTGCAAAATATATAGCTTTATATCAATTTTCGAAAAAAATATATATATAAATTGTAACCTGCGATTTTTTAAAGAAATTGATTTGTAGAAGCTTCAATCTAAATATATATATATATATATAAATTATAATCTATGATTTTTTTAAAGATTCAAGTATACAAATTCAAGATTATAGCTCATTCCTATTAGCAAGTTCTGAGTTACGCTTCAAAAGCTACCTGCATTCTAATCTGCTTTACAATCATTATAAATAAATTTAACATTGGGAGTTCCAAAATTTAAATCTGCAAAATATTTAAACTACTTAATCACATTCTGGTTGGAATCCTAAGGCAAATTTTACCGAAAAAGGGAAATATCAAGTCCATAATTGAAAGTGTCTGAGTTTGAAAACAATTTCACTATGAAGACCCGTAAGCTTATATTTTTAACATAATTTGAAAGAATACATAATTTATACTTGAATGCTTATTTCCGTTTGGTTCTAGGGTAGTTTGATGTTTAAAATATGTGAGGTGTTCTCTTTTTTTGTTTTCGGGTGATTCACATTTAATTGTCGTATTTACTGAACTATAATGTTCATTTCCAAAGGTATGAGGTCAAAAAGTACTCTTAACTGAACACTGGACATTTCCAGAAACATACAAAAACAAATGCAGAAATTTATATATGTATTTTTTATTAATTTTTCAGTTAATTTTCAGCAGCGGAATTACGACCGAAATTATTGATTAAGTACGTGAATTTTCAGATTGCTAACTAAACGTAAAACCAACAGAGTGATAAACGTCCAAGCGAGAAATCAAAACCGGATCCGCTGGTGAATATTAATTGAAACATTAATTAAAAATACGCATACAGTATGTTTACCTATGCTGGGCATTATTTTACCACATGTTTTCCCGTAGGGTTCACCACATTTCGCCGTAGGGTTGTGTGCTGATGAAGACTTTTTCATCTCATGCTGCGGTTGCAGACTTACCGACATATGTGAGTGAAAGATGCCAGGCTGGGTATCGTCCTCGTAACTCAAATGTAGAGCATTGGAGTGTTATTGTAAGAATCCGGGCTCGATTCCCGGCTTGGACATTTTACATTCCTTCGGTTTTATACTTTGTTAGCAATTTGAAAATTCACTTACTTAATATTCCGAAATTTATCTTCAAGTTGTTTTTTTCTTTTTCTGATTCAGAATTTTTACAGAATATTTTTTAATTCCTGGATTTTTTGCTGCTAAAATACGATAGTTATATTATACACAATGCATATTTTTTTTTCGTTCTCCCAGTCGAAAAAGGGGTTACTCCTTACATGCGAGTTCGCATTATACACGGAAAACACGGTAATTAAAAGAAATCTATCTGAAAATCATCAAAAAAATATTATTGGAGTCAACCTTAATTACGTTATGAGAAAAATTAGCTTCATAAGTAAAAAAACCTTAACAATTTGCTATCTCTGTGCCATCAGAAAATAATAACTTAAAATGTTATAATAGAATATTATTAAAGTTACTCTAAATATTATAATGGAATTTATTTTGCATAATTCCACTGCTTAAGGGTGTCCGCAACACATTTTAAAATATTTTTTATTTATTGAGTTAAAATTTCGAAAGTTTTTGTGATGTTTAACCATATTATTTCTAAACAAAATCACATGATAAAATTTCTCATAATTTTTTTTTAATTTGAAAATTTAAAATTTATTAAAAAAGTGGGGGTAAATTAAAATTGTTATGACTCGAAAAATTATTTGTAGAATTCCATTTTTTTTTCATTTAAATAAACAGTAATATATGAGTTTTAATTTTGATTCAGCATTTTTAAAAATATTAATTTAAATAAAAATTAAAAATATTTAAAATAAAAATTTAAACAAAATGATGTAACTTAAAAAAATCATATTTTCAAAAGTAAATATTTTTTTTTCAAATTTGCTAAACCAAAATTAATGTAAAACAATTGAAAAAGAGTTCCAAGATTTTATCTTTAACGGTTCTTGACTTATAACAATTTAAATACGTGAAATGGCGAAACAACCCATCAAAAGAAAAACACATTTTCACAAAAAGTCGTTTCCATGACAACCATTGCTTAAAATCTAGATTTTGAAAACAAGCCGAAACGAAAACATTAATATTTCCTGTTCCAATAACGATAGAAACATGATTTAAACGTCATTTTAAGTAGACAAAAACAGCGAAATGTTTAATGTAATAAATTTTTTAAATGAAAATATGAAGATTTTTGTGTTCCGGACCCCCTTAAGATAAATATTTACTAACTTAATTTACACTTTTTACTTTAGCTTGTATTGCTCTTGAGATAATTTAAATTTATCCGGAGAAATTTAAGGGAAGGAACTTAATTGTCTGGAATGTTTTCGTGTTGTTTCCTGTATGATAGTTGGCTTATCCAATTAATAATTTGCATCAGATAAATTACTAATAAGACTATAAGAAATGGGATAACTTTATCAGACAGTTTGTATTAATAACAGATGGAATGTATGTGCGAGGAAATTATCAAATAGGGGATTCAAAAGTTTGTACATTATCGGCATTAATTTCTGGTGATATTCTACTTGCATTAAAACAAGTGTCATTAGCGTTCCTATCGCGAAAGTAGTTCGAAATATGGAATAAAAGTGAATGACGACATCTTGTAAACATGAATGCTAAATGAATCTCGTTTTTGAGATAGGAATACTAACTCAGCTGTTTTTCACTAGATGGCGGTGGAAGCGGTTTCATCTGGTAGTGCGTAGCCACTTTACTATACCTAGACACCAATTTTATGACTATAGCTGCAAACGTTCGGCAATTAAGGGCGTTGGAAGGCCTTTAGTGTGCACCCTGTACAATGCATTACAAATAATGCGTTAAACATACTTATTTTACAATTAAGTAAAAAACAATTTAATGTTCACATGTAAGTTAACATTCATTTTTTTTGTATTTTTTTTTTTTTTTTTTTTTTTTTTTTTTACTCAGAAGTGCCCAAGAAATTTGTGTAGTCATCCTGAAAAAAATAAATAAATAAATAAAATCATATTAAAAAAAACTTTAAGGCTTTTTGATCCTCTGTAAAATACATAAATGCTACAAAATTATTTTCGGTTGAAATAAATGAAGCTGTTTGAATAAATAAGATATATAAATTTTATTCAATTTGAAATAAAATTTCTGCATGTAGATGGTAATGTATCCGAAATTTTTACGTGTCCCTGTAAAAGAAGTACAACTACTACGTACTTTGTTTCCAATTTAAAAAATGCTATTGTGTATCTCAATGAACTATAATAATTTTGTTGAAATTTAATTAAAATTTCTGCTTTTTAGCAACAATCTTTCCGCGATTTTTTGTGCGACCCTGTAACAAATGCATAATTTCTATTTTCGTCAAATTATAATTTAAGAGAATTAAACCGCAGGTTAAAATGAGATACAGAACAAAAGATTATGTAAATATTGTAACTAATAGTATGCATGTTGAAGTGTATAGAACACTGTTTACGTTGTGAATCCTTTCATAAAAAATTTCACTTGCTAAATAATAACAAGTAAGAATATTTTCCCATCACTTTTCCTCCATAGTTTGTTATAAAATGTTATGCAATGATTATCTTGATTTGAATGCCTAAGAAGGACTGCTCAGATAAGGAAACCACGTCTGTAGAGCACGGTGTCCCTCCGATTCCCCTTTATTGAGGTCTTATATATATATACAGGGTGATTCAGCTCGTCGGTGACAAACTTTAAGGATCGATAGAGCACACCTAGACGAACATTTTTGAATAGGGAATGTAGGGTCCCTGACGCGATGGTAAGGCGCTAGGCGCTTTCGAAAATTTGGGTGCCGAAATTCGAAACGTCATAAAAACTAGGGAAATGGTTAGATTTTCTTGCTTGTTGCGTCGAAATGATTCTGTTTGTTTAGACTTTCTTCAGTACCAATTTGATAAGCGTATCTCTTAAAACATGGATAGGGGGCGCTGCAGACTTTGGAGAGCTAGACAACAACTTTAAGCCCGTTATTTTGATAATTTAACACATGCTCGCCAAAGTTTATACTCTAACTTAAAGTTTGAACCCAAAAGTAGAGCCCTGCAAAAAGCGTAAGAGCCGGAATAAAATGTCAAAGTACAGGGTGGTCGAAACTCGAAGGCTCCTAGGAGATAAACAAACAGATTTCTTGACTTATGGCATGCATTTTCATGATTCTGTTTGCTGGGGCTCTCTGAAACTCAGTTGAACGGTACAAAAAGAAACATCGATAGTGGGCGCTTTGGGCAAAAAACATAATTCGTTGACATTTCGGACGCTAACTGGAAACGGGGCGCTACGATCAGTTAGAAACAAAACAAGAGAGTAATTTACTTATCATAAGAAGCTATTAAAACTGCAGTTTGTTTGTTTTTTTTAACAAACATAGCTGGTTTCAATCATGCACAATGCGCGCAATAAAATTTACATAAGGTGCTTTTTGCTGATTTATGCAAAAGATATCGTACCATATCGATATGCAAAAGATACGTAATGCGTAGACGACAACGCGAGATGACGTAGTTGTATGCGCAGACACGTCTTTTGAACGTGCGGTACCTACTTAAGCTTCGGGTTACTTGTCTGCAGATCGGTAGTAGGATGGAACGGTACACAAACTCTGAATTGGCTGACATGCATTTGGCGTATGGCGCTGCTGGTTGTAATGGACGAGCCGCTCAGCGGTTGTACGCCGAGCGTTACCCCAACAGGCAAATCCCCTGCCATGCCTTTTTCGCTCGAGTACACCAGAGGTTGTCCACAACGGGATCTTTCGACGGAGGCAGGCCTGAACGGGAGCGATCAGTGAGCACCCCCGACAACGAAGAGGCTGTGCTTAACCTGGTTGAGGACAACCCAGGTCTTAGCACGAGAGATATCGCCAGACATGTTGGCATTTCGCAAGCAACTGCGTGGCGCATCTTACGTTCCCGGAATCTGCACCCCTACCACATCCAGCGGGTGCAGTTGCTCAGAGAGCAGGATTTTGGCCCTCGAGTGGAATTCTCAAGATGGTACTTGGCGATGAGATCCAGGGATCCCCGTTTTGTAAACAGCATTTTGTTTACGGACGAGTCCACCTTCAGCCGGGAGGGAATGTGGAACGCCCACAACAGTCATGTGTGGTGTGATGAAAATCCACATGAAACCAGAAGCCGAGCAGCCCAGGAGCGTTTCTCAGTAAATGTGTGGGCCGGCATTCTGGGGGATTGCCTCATTGGCCCTTATTTGTTACCTGAACGGCTGACAGGTGGAAATTACCTGATTTTCCTGGATCAAGTGCTGCCGCAGCTTCTGGATGAGGCGCACGTACCCGAAGGTTCGCGTCGCCAGATGTGGTTCCAGCACGATGGAGCTCCGGCCCATTACACGAACGACGTGCGTCTCCATCTAAACGCAAGGTATGGCCAGCGGTGGATCGGGCGTGGGGGTCCAGTTCACTGGCCTGCCCGATCACCAGACCTCACCTGCTTGGATTTCTTCCTTTGGGGTTACCTGAAGGCCGAGGTATACCATACACCTGTCAGCAGTGCTGAAGAACTTGTGGCGCGCATTGTGGCAGCTGCAGGGCAGATCAGAGATACTCCTGGCATTGTTGGAAACACACACTCCTCAATGCGACGGAGGTGCGAAGCCTGCATCATGGCCCAAGGTCGAAATTTCGAGCATCTTCTGTAGTGTTATTTTTTGTAAATAAATTTCCAGTATCATTGATGTTTTTGGTCTAAATTTATTCAGAAGTGTTGAGCAGAGGTAGAAAATGTGTTTTCATTATTACTAACTGATCGTAGCGCCCCGTTTCCAGTTAGCGTCCGAAATGTCAACGAATTATGTTTTTTGCCCAAAGCGCCCCCTATCGATGTTTCTTTTTGTACCGTTCAACTGAGTTTCAGAGAGCCCCAGCAAACAGAATCATGAAAATGCATGCCATAAGTCAAGAAATCTGTTTGTTTATCTCTTAGGAGCCTTCGAGTTTCGACCACCCTGTACTTTGACATTTTATTCCGGCTCTTACGCTTTTTGCAGGGCTCTACTTTTGGGTTCAAACTTTAAGTTAGAGTATAAACTTTGGCGAGCATGTGTTAAATTATCAAAATAACGGGCTTAAAGTTGTTGTCTAGCTCTCCAAAGTCTGCAGCGCCCCCTATCCATGTTTTAAGAGATACGCTTATCAAATTGGTACTGAAGAAAGTCTAAACAAACAGAATCATTTCGACGCAACAAGCAAGAAAATCTAACCATTTCCCTAGTTTTTATGACGTTTCGAATTTCGGCACCCAAATTTTCGAAAGCGCCTAGCGCCTTACCATCGCGTCAGGGACCCTACATTCCCTATTCAAAAATGTTCGTCTAGGTGTGCTCTATCGATCCTTAAAGTTTGTCACCGACGAGCTGAATCACCCTGTATATATATATAAATATTTTTCAATTAGAACTCAAGGCGCCAGTGGACCCTATTTCCATTCTTTTCCGTGGGAAAAGTTCTTGAACTACGGCCGACCCTGCCAGCAAGGAACAGCGTCTGGCTAAGGCTTTACAGAATCTGGCAATCGCTGCCGGAAAACGGGGTCTTCAGCCTTGATATCTGATGCTGAGATCCCATGGATCACGGGTTGTAAGACAAGTGTATTTTAGTAACCCGACGCGTTATTTCGAATATTAAGAACGAAAATTTTTCAGCAACATCCAAAATAACCGAAGCACAAATACATGGCTTTTCACGGATTTTCAATTCGATTTTTATCGCGTTTTCAAGTTCTGTGCTTCATTTTTGACATTCGTGGAAGGATTCCGGTTACAATGCTTTAGGCCACTGTTTTCCATTTGAAATTTTTTAAATTGTAGTGATTTTTCAGTTTTTTTGGCGATTCGCTGCGATTTTACCACATTATTAATAGGAATCCGGTTTATATCTTCTAGACGAACATAGTAATTTTTGTTGTCTTTTCGACAAAGTTTATTCGGAATTCGCGCAAGGATTTATATTTTTGCGATTTTTAGAGGTTTTTGAATTTTGTGCGATTTTTTGACAGGCTGGGCAACGCCAGGCAGGTCAGCTAGCATGTATAATAAAGTTAAAATGTTAAAGGATATTGCTTAAACACTATTTATATTTATCTGAAAGTGGCAATCGATGAGGGAATTTTGCAGAAAATATACCGGTATTTTCTTATAGAAAAATTCCCTGACCAGTGACCATCCGGTACATAATCATTTATCGCAATAATTTTATTTCTCTCAAAATGTAAAATAAAGTAAACAGAAATTGCATGAGATTTTATATGTTTAAAAAAAAATTAGAAGTCGATATGCCTTGTAATGCAACAAAATCTATTTAGCGGCTGTTAAGTTAAGGTAATTTAAACGGGTTTCCGCAAGTGATTATTTATTTATTTTGAAGATTTTTGAAAATAATATAGGAAAGATACCAATAACAGTACTGAAACAGTATTACACTGGAATTCAAATGAATGTAGATAGTATCATATTTCAAGCATTTGGAGAAAATTGCAAGCAAAGTTTTACGCATTATTATAAGCTAAAAATTATCAATTACCTTTAAATAATTTAGAAAAAGAATATTAAGAATATGCCCGTTGTGGAAAATATCGGGATAAAATATACAAATTATAAAGTTATAAACAAAACTAGGGTACATAAAAATTAATTCGACTGCCCGAGGTAAAAATAATTTAAATGAAATTCTCAAGTATTGTAATATCTCCTTTATCTTCCAATTTGAGATTTCAACATAATCACTACAACTGTAAACAAACAGAGAAACAAAAATACCTCTAGTCTTAAACTCTTTTTTTCTTTCAAATGGTTAAATATAGTACAGTAAGTCGATGATTTTGCCAGAAGACATTTATACATTGATATGCTGACTTTTTATCTCACGTGAACTTAGCTAAATCTAGATGACTTTTTAAAACGGATAGTAAAACAGGAAGTTTTTTGCATTAATACCGCTTCTTTACCATCGGTTTTCAGCGCTCCAAATCCAATTATAATTGAGCATTTGCCAGGTGCTGTTTTCTCTTTCTGGCATGAGAGTGAAAAAAATTGAGGGAAAATCGCTTTTGTATCTGAGTAGATGTATTAATGTTCAAGGAAGTAAAATAAAAATCAGATGGCAGGAAAAGATATTTCTCAAGGGGTTACTGGCATCAAAATGTAATTTAGAATACTTGCCAAATCTAAATTAGATTTTTAGAGAATGGAGTAATGAAGTTGATGAAGATCACATATTTCGAACAGTTTCATAATTTTTTTTTTTGTTGTTGTTGTTTAAAGATAAATAATATATTTTGAAAAAAAAAATCTGTCATGATAATTCTAGAAAATGAAAGTGACATTATGTGTACTTTATCGCCAACCATTCAACGTATAAATTATGAGATGGAAGTAACATGTTTTCAAATATTTAAAATTATTTAGTTTGGTTTGCATAGCTGTTCTAATATTATAATTAACGTTATGTCATAAATTTTTATTGGATGGATTTATTTTAAATATTGCACATTCACACAACCATAATGACGGGCATATTTTACAGATATTTACCAAAAGGTGTTTATTATTATGCATTGTCTAATGTTTAAATTTTATGACATCTCGAAATCGAAATCAAAGAAGATAAAAATGCATTTTTAATGTGTTCACATATCTGCTTTAACATAGTAACGATAAATCCAGTGCAAAATGCTAGTACCCACCTTTTAAAAATCATGGTAAATACTAAACACAGGCAACGTTGCTGTCTAGTCAAAAGGAAACGAACAGAGAGTTTGGGGAGTTATAAATAGTACCTGGTTATAACAAAGGATCAGCATCTTAACTATATTTTCTCCATGAATCCAACCGATGATCTTGAATTTATTGTGGTTATTTATTTTTTTAAAAATAATTACTAAGGAAGAATAGAGCCGCACTTGGAAGGGTTCATTCATAACTGGAGGGTAAGAGCCATGCATACAAAAATCAAACAAAATTATTTGCATTTAACTAAAGTTATACATTATAGAATTGAAAGAAGTAAAACAGTAAACCTTTTAATAAATAGATCAAAATGTTTCATACACACAATCCGTGACATTAAGATCAAAACTGATAAATAAACTATTTCCGCAAAATTTGAAAACTGAACTTGATAAATAAAATTATTAGATCGCAGGTATAATGAAAGCAGGTGATTAACAAAAATGGTCATTTCTGAACGTGAATTATTTTATCCTATTGTTAACCATTTGGAAAAATGGTTATTTCCTCGTCAGGGTAGGAAATCAAAAGCATTTCTGAGGCGTTTTATTGGTTGAATCCGCATTTTATTCGTTTTCTGATTGGTCTATACCGTAATCTGTATTTCCTTTTACTTTCAACAGAGATGGATACTTCTGTTGCCACTATGACAAAAAAGTAATAAAAACAACAACAAAAATTAATAACTCAGAAACAAATTGAGATGCAGCTTTCAAATAAATTGCATTTAAAAGTACATTTTTTCTCTATACGACGGTGTAAAAAGTAATATTGTGGGATGTTTAGAAGTTTAAGAATGAAATTTCCTTTAAAATGGGCCGTCAGATTTCTTGGAAATCTGACAATGGAAAAGCCTTTTCCCGAACAGCCAATGAAATGCTTGGATAACACATAAGTTTCAGGTGGATAATACGTACGAGTCGCAGGAGATTTTTGTCGCTTCGAATTTTTACGTGTAATAACACTATTAATGTTTAATTCATGGCGTACGTAATGTATGATCAACTCCGTGCAATTTTTTATGTCTTAAATTTTAGCCTTTGAAAAAATCATTTTCCAAATGGTCGTTGTAATTTGTTAAATTGCATTTATTTATTTTTGTTTTGTTTTAATTTATAAAGCATCTCGTGCAAAATTCTAAGTAACTCAAAGGAGGATGAAACAATATATATATTATCGCTGCACATATAGATTTCAATTGATTGCCACATTATAAATGCGAAATAAAATCTTGATGGATAAATTATTTTATTATATTTAAAATGAATCCGCAAGGGATCTTTGTTATGTAGTCTACTAGCTTAACCCTTAAATGTCGGGTATTGCTTTTTGGCAACATACCCAATTTAGGTCCTAAAATACTATTAGAATAATATTGAAGCTATAATGCCTAATGTTGCCAATAAAATATATTCTGAAAATATTATTAAATCGATTTTCAACACGTAGATGGCAACACTTGTGCTGTTTAAGAATAAAGATAGATTTATTTTTTCAATTGTTGCTACTTGTTCTTTTTGGTTTATTTGGAAGCTTGCGAAATACCTTATTTTGTTCTGCAGTGAGCAAGTAAAATTTATTTCTTATTTAAGTTCCTAAAATTCTTGTGTGTTTAATATTATAGAATTTTATCAAGGAAAAGTTTTTTTTAAATTAAAGACCAGTATTGCCGAATAGTAACAAACTGTTTTTTAGCCGTAAACGGCACTTAAAACAAAATATGATATTTTAAAGTATTTTTCCCATGATTTATTTAAAAAATGAAAGCCGAAAAACATTATTACAATGATTTTTGAAAAATCAGGCATTTAAGGGTTTACACACTAGCCGCGGGAAGAAAGGAAAACGCTAAAGGGTAAAACGCTGTGAGGGAGTTATTTTCAAATTTCTCGTTTTGATTTTAATATTTTGAATGTTTTCTTTTTGTATAGGATAGCTGAGGACGATCTACAAGTACTAGTACTAGTTTTTACTTTTTAGATTTCGGTTATAGTTTTTTTTTTTTTTTTTTTTTTTCTTTTTACATTAGGATAGTTTTAATTTCAGAACCGGTTCCAAAAGGAAAAGTCTTTTTCTTTTTATCTGAAACTAAAATAAAAAAAAAGTAAAAAATATCCCGTTTGTAGATCATTTTAGCTATCCTATGCAAAAAGAAAAATCATACAGAAATATTAAAACCAAAGCAAGAAATTTGAGAATAACGCCCCCATAGACTTAACATTAGCGTTTCCTTTTCTTACTGTGACTGAAGTGGGATCTTAAAGCTGTTAGTCACTCAGCTTCCAAATTTCTCTGTAGAATGAATTCGTATATTTAAAATATCTCATGGGAAAATTAATCTTTTTAACTCCTTTTCCTGTGTACTCGAAATTATTCTTTTTAACTCCTTTTTCCTGTGTACTCTTCTTAAAGGATGTCTCTTTTTTCCTTAGTTCTCAAAATATTTTTAAAATCTATGCTTAAATTAACATTTTATGTGTTAAAAGCTGACGAAATGTGAGAAAGATTTTCATACAAAATTAAGTATATACTTTAGAAATATTTTGAGAACTAAGAGAAAAAGTGCCATCCTTAAAGAAGAAACACAGAACAAAAAGAGTTAAAAATATTAAATTCCCGACGAGATATTTTAAATATGAGAATGCATCAAACACCCGTAGAATTAACATTAGGGAAAGGAATCCGGAAACTGAATGACTAGCAGCCTTAAGCTGCAGTTATCTTGTTGTATTTGACATGTTGTCGTGTTAATTTTTAAAATAGTAAAATAACTGAAGACTAAAAATGGAGAACGCTGAAAGTACCAAAAAATCGTAACACTTTTTCTTTCTTTTTTCTTTTTAACCATTTGGAAAAGAGTTATTGTTCTCGTCAGGATAGGAAATGAAAAGCATATCTGAAGGTTTTTAATGGTTTAATCCGCATTTTATTCGTTTTGTGATTGGTCTATACAGTAATCGGTATTTCCCTTTAGTTTCAACAGAAATGGACAACAGAGTGTTGCCACTATGACAAAAAAGTAATAAAAACTACAAAAAAATTAATAACTCAGAAACAAATTGAGATACAGCTTTCAAACAAATTGCATTTAAAAGTACATTTTTTTCTCTACACGACGATGTAAAAAGTAATATTGTGGGATGTTTAGAAGTTTAAGAATGAAATTTCATTTAAAATGGGTCATCAGATTTCTTGGAAATCTGACGACGGAAAAGCCTTTTCCCGAACAGCCAATGAAATGCTTGGATAATACGCAAGTTTCAGGTGGATACTAACTAATGAAAATGAAAGAAAATGAATAACAATTTCTGCAAAGTGTTAATTTTAATTTGTAAGATTTTCACGTGCAAAAGAAAAATGGAACAAGCCAATTAAAAATAACAAAAATATAAATAGGACAGGAGTGAATACATATAAATATTTCACACCAAATACGAGTCGCAGACGATTTCTGTCGCTTGGAATTTTTTCATGTAATAACACTATTAATGTTTAATTCATGGCGTACGTAATGTATGATCAACTCTGTGCGATTTTTTTAGGTCTTAAATTTTAGTCCTTGAAAAAATCATTTTCCAAATGATCGTTGTAATTTGTTAAATTGCTTTTTTTTTTTTTTTTTTTTTTTTAAGAAAAAATGTCTAAAGTGCCAAGCTTAAGAAACAGGAGAATGCTTGAAGCATCAATCCCATTAGTAATAGTTGAAAAAAGAGCCCAAAGATATCACTGGTTGAATGTGCCACACGAATTAATTTGGAGTACACTGAAAGTGCAAGTGATAAGAAGCGCGGCGACTGGTGGCCATTACACAACTTGCTGTTATTGTTTACATCAATAGGATGTTTTTAAGAAAATTAAAAAGTATTCGAAAAATAAATAAAATGAATGTTTACAAATAATAATAATAAGTGTTTAAATACTAAACCAAAAGAAGCTAGGTACCTAAATTTTAAAGTGTTGACTAAGAGTCAAAATGAGTGAGATGGAAAACGTTGTAAGTACCAGATAAAGGAGTTTTTCTTTTCTTCGCTCTTTTAAAAAAATTTCTCTTTTGGACTTTCAGCGTTTTCCAGTTTTAGTCCAATTTTAGTCCTCGATCTGTATTTGATTTCCCATCCATTATCCGAGAATATATAGAAATCTGTATGTGCAACGAGAATTTATGCAATGATTCTGCTACCTTTGAGTTATCTAAAATTCGACACGAAATGCTTTATAAATTAGACAAGAAAGGAAAAATCATGCATCAAAATAGATTATGAAACACTCTCCAACACATTCAGAATAATGTAACAAAACTGCACCGTTTAATAAGTTAAAACGTTATGCCTAATTCAACCATACGAAAACGCATAACGCATTTGAAAACTCAATTTCAGCTGTTCCCATCAGCAATTGGAAAATAATACGAATTTTTTCAGCGACCCTGTATATGATATATAGATTTGTATCTATTGACTACATGCATGCCAAATTTTAGCTCTCTTAAGAAATACATATACCTCAGTTGAAAATTCTCCTGAAGCAATTTCCTCTAATAACGAGAAAGGTAGGTGAATACTTTTGTGCAGCCCTGTATATGAGGTATTGAATTTATATGTAATGAGTAACATGCAAAACATTAGTTAAATTTAAAGGCGCATACCGAATTTTAAAACGCACACTCCAGAATTATTACTCAAAGACAGTACTGTAAACGATTCCTTTTGTGTTCCTCTGTAAATGAATAAAAAATTCTCTGAATGGCCTGTTCTATCGTAATCGTAGTGAGATTCAGTTATTTATATCAATTTGAATACATTGGAAATAGCGTAATCTCATTAAAATACTCTGCAAAGGATTTTTCTACATATACCATAATATAATGGAATACTTTCGAGTGCTCTTGTAAATGAACTATTAATCCTACATACTTCATATACAATATCAAACATTCTTTAGTGACCGTAACTAACCTTCATCAATTGCATGAAAATCCGAGTATATTTACGAAAGTTAGAACGTGGACAGACGGACCACCGGACAGACAAACCGAATGCATAAACACTTTTCAACATTGTTGGAAAGTGTTACAATCTAAGAAAGTAATTCACGTTCACAGATGACCATTTTTATTGAAGTACCTGCTTTCATATATAGATGTATTCTCGTGGTTTTGTTTCAGTTTTCCAATTTCTGCGAAAATGGTTCATTCATTAATATTGATCTTGATAATGTCAGATTATGTGTATGAAACATGTTGATTTATTTATTTAAAAGTATTTGTGTATTAAAATGTACTGGTTTCACTTTTAGAATGTATAACTTTAGTTTAACCCTTTGTACACTGACGGTACTTTTAAGTACCATTGAAGAAAATTTAATATAAAATTTATTTACTCTGTCTATTAATAAAAATTTATTTTTCTGCCCACAAAATATACTCTGTTCGATCGAATTTAGATAGCTTAGAGAAACAATCAAAACTAAATATTTTCAAAAAGTAGTAATTTTCTTAATCATTTTCATTGGTATAGCTTTTCTATTAAAATAAAAGTTACATGAAATATTTTCAACTACAAAAGCTTTTCAATTTACAGAGAGAATTATAATACATTTAAATACACTGCTTTTATAAGAATTGTGATATTGCCATACGAGTACTTTCGGTAATTATTCTGATTATTTTTGTAAGTATTTTACAAAAAAGTTATAACTAATGATATATTTAATCAGTTTTAATGAAAAAACATATCTAAATTTCACATTATTGTTATTTAAAAATTCCAGATTATCTTTAGATATTAACCCTTCTTTGCATGATGATGGAAATTTTCATCATAACATTGAATGCCCAAAAATTATATAAAAGAACAAGTTCACTTTAAGTTCATCGTGTCTGGATACTTTTTAATGTCCATTGCACAAAAAAACATAGCTGTCAAAAAAGGCTTCTCCAGTTCCTCCTCCTCCAAAAGATATAAGAACACATGGTGCTGAACATTGGCCAACAGTGGGTTGGTCACTCCGGTGCAAGTATCCTAAAGTTAAAGGGTATTCTACAATTTCTTGTAGTAAATGTGGAGTCAATTTGTGCCTAAATAAAAATAATAATTGTTTTGTTAATTATCATAAAGAATAAAAAATATCCAATGATATCCTCTTTTATTTCTATTTAGTACTAAGCTAATGATCTAACTTTGCATGATGATGGAAATTTCCATCATATTGTTTTTTGCTAAATTTATACTATAAATATATACGAAGATTTTTTTAACCATTTTTCCTTTAATTTTGAACATGAATTATATCACCTTGATTTATTTCACCAATAAAGAAAAAATCATGCAAAGAAGGGTTAAAGAAGATAAGGTGAAGATTGAGGTGAAGCAATTTCTTGATAAATAATTCCATAAATAAAGGGTTAATGACAATAAGTGATTTTCTTACATAATTTTTAAAGTATTTCCTTTTAGGTAGCTTTCATTACAAAAAGCTACCTATTGCAGCCGTTCGGAGGAAAGCGATTTCAAAAAATTTTGGTATATTTTCATCGATCATGACCCCCAGACCCCGAAACCACCGTCCGTTCAAAAGTTGATATATATATATATATATATATATATATATATATATATATATATATCCATATATATATATATATATATATCTGATCTTTGTCATACTGTAACTCTCGTATTTATGAACCGATTTGAATGAAACTCGGTGTGTACATAGTACATACAAATATCTCGACCGAGTTCGTTGAGCAGCTTCATCCGCCATCTTGTTTCAAAATGGCGGCCATTTAAAAAATTTTTAAAATTTTAAAATTTGAAATGTGGTACCAAAAAATTTAAAATTTAAAAATATTTTTTTCTTATGTGTTTGACCTTGATACAAAGATTCCGGAGCATTTTTTGTTTTGGCTATATCTTAAAAAATGGCTGAGTTATAGCACTTTGAATTTCCAGCTAGACTGATATCTTGAAACGACCTGATTTTTGTCACACGATAACAGGCGTATTTATGAATCGATTTGGATGTACCTTGGTGTATACCTAATACGTACCAATGTCTCGACCGAGTTCGTTGGCCAGCATCATCCGCCATCTTGTTTCAAAATGGCGGCCATTTTAATTTTTAAAAAAAATTTTAAATTTGAAATGTGGTACCAAAAAATTGAAAATTGAAAAATATTTTTTTTATATGTGTTTGATGTTGATACAAAGATTCTGGAGCAGTTTTTGTTTCGTCTATATCTTAAAAAATGGCTGATTTATAGCACTTTGAATTTCTAGCGGGGCTGACATTTTGAAACGACCTGATTTTTGTCACGCGATAACAGGCGTATTTATGAACCGATTTGGATGTACCTTGGTGTATACATAATACGTCCCAATTTCTCGACCGAGTTCGTTCGTCAGCTTCATCCGCCATCTTGTTTCAAAATGGCGGCCATTTAAAAAATTTTAAAAATTTTTAAATTTAAAATGACGTACCAAAAAAATTGGAAAATGAAAAAGATTTTTTTGTATGTGTTTGACCTTAATACAAAGATTCCGGAACAGTTTTTGTTTCTTCTATATCTAAAAAAATGGCTGAGTTATAGCATTTTGAATTTCTATTGTGGCTGACATTTTGAAACAACCTGATTTTTGTCACGCGATAACAGGTGTATTTATGAACCGATTTGGATGTAACTTGGTGTGTATATAGTACATACCAATGTCTCGACCGAGTTCGTTGGTCAGCTTCATTCGCCATCTTGTTTCAAAAGGGCTGCCATTTTAAAAAAAATAAATTTAAAATTTAAAATGAGTTAACAAAAAATTGAAAAATGAAAAAGATTTTTTTTTATGTGTTTGACCTTGATACAAAGATTCCAGAGCAGTTTTTGTTTCGTATATATCTTAAAAAATGGTTGAATTATAGCACTTTGAATTTCTAGCATGGCTGACATTTTGAAACGATCTGATATTTGTCATGTGATATCACGCGTATTCATTACCCTATTTCGATGTAAGAGGGCATGTGGATAGTATATCGTAATGTCTCGACCAAGTTCGCTGGCCAGCTTCATCAGCCATCTTGTTTCAAAATGGAGTCCATTAAATTAAATAAAAAGTTATATTTAAAGTAAGGTGCAAAAGAATTAGGAATTGAAAAAGGTTTCTTTCTTAAGTATTTGACCATGATATAAGGATTCCGGAGCATTTTTTGTTTTGTCGTTATCTTAGAAAATGGTTCAGATATAGCAGTTTGAATTTCTAATGTGGGTGACATTTTGAAAAATCTGATTTTTTGCCTGCGACAGAACTTGTATATATCAACCGATTCCGATGTGAGTGAGCATGTGCACAGGAATTACTAAGGTCTCAACCAAGTTCATTCGTTAGCCTCATCCACCATGTTGTCTTAAAATGGCAGGAACTTCAAGATATCGCCGAATTTGGCAACCAAATATAAGTTACTTTAAATAAAAGCAGCTTGGATAACGCTGACTAATTTCACGAAATTCTCATTCACAATGACTTAATATTGATAAAGATTAGGATTGAATCTCCTATAATCGGTTTCCACTAAATTGAGCTTCGTGTGTTTGAATAATATAAGCTTGCTTTTTAAAAATAAGGAATATGAAAGCTACCTCTTCCTCCCGGCACTGGCCGGAAGGACTTTTTTATTATTAGTATACTTATGAAATTTTATACTTATTAACTAAGTGATTTTCCTATAAAATTTTAAAAGTATTTTTTTTTATTATTGTTGCATCTATAAGTTTTTATATTTATTATTTCATTTACAATATTAATAATCTATAATCAAACATCGATTTTTAGTGTAATGGACCGATTTTATACTTTTTTCTTTTTTAATCATTCTAATCCATATTAAATGTTTTCATGCAGAAATTCAAATAAAAAGTTTTACTGAAACAAATAATGTTTAAAGAATCGAAAGTCTCATCAAATGGATATTTCTAGCGCTTTCTTGCTTGCACAGTGTAACTTTAGAACACATTTCATTAGCCAGTTATGTTCGAATGTTGATGATTGCCGGTAGATTATAATGTCTCGAGTTGGAATGTACTGACACCGCCTGGAGTCAGTGACACCGCCTAAGCCTGAATGCTGACACAAAAATGGCTTGATTTTTTTTTAACGTATGTACTGTCCCCTAACTTTAGACACCAGAATTCTTTGACTTGTTTAAACTCAGAAAAATAAAGCAGAAAAAACTTTACAATAATACTTTATAACGTAACATCGATTTTTAGTGTAATGGACCGATTTTATACTTTTTTAAAATCATTCTAATCCATGTTAAATGTTTTCATGCAGAAATTCAAATAAAAAGTTTTACTGAAACAAATAATATTTAAAGAATCGAAAGTCTCATCAAATGGATATTTCTAGCGCTTTCTTGCTTGCACAGTGTAACTTTAGAACACATTTCATTAGCCAGTTATGCTCGAATGTTGATGTCTGCCGGTGGATTATAATGTCTCGAGTTGGAATGTACTGACACCGCCTGGAGAATACTAAGCCTGAATGCTGACACAAAAATGGCTTGATTTTTTTTTAACGTATGTACTGTCCCCTAACTTTAGACACCAGATTTCTTTGACTTGTTTAAACTCAGAAAAATAAAGCAGAAAAAACTTTACAATAATACTTTATAACCTAACATCGATTTTTAGTGTAATGGACCGATTTTATATATTTTTTTTATCATTCTAATCCATGTTAAATGTTTTCATGCAGAAATTCAAATAAAAAGTTTTACTGAAAAAAATAATATTTAAAGAATCGAAAGTCTCATCAAATGGATATTTCTAGCGCTTTCTTGCTTGCACAGTGTAACTTTAGAACACATTTCATTAGCCAGTTATGCTCGAATGTTGATGTCTGCCGGTGGATTATAATGTCTCGAGTTGGAATGTACTGACACCGCCTGGAGAATACTAAGCCTGAATGCTGACACAAAAATGGCTTGATTTTTTTTTAACGTATGTACTGTCCCCTAACTTTAGACACCAGATTTCTTTGACTTGTTTAAACTCAGAAATATAAAGCAGAAAAAACTTTACAATAATACTTTATAACGTAACATCGATTTTTAGTGTAATGGACCGATTTTATACTTTTTTTAAATCATTCTAATCCATGTTAAATGTTTTCATGCAGAAATTCAAATAAAAAGTTTTACTGAAACAAATAATATTTAAAGAATCGAAAGTCTCATCAAATGGATATTTCTAGCGCTTTCTTGCTTGCACAGTGTAACTTTAGAACACATTTCATTAGCCAGTTATGCTCGAATGTTGATGTCTGCCGGTGGATTATAATGTCTCGAGTTGGAATGTACTGACACCGCCTGGAGAATACTAAGCCTGAATGCTGACACAAAAATGGCTTGATTTTTTTTTAACGTATGTACTGTCCCCTAACTTTAGACACCAGATTTCTTTGACTTGTTTAAACTCAGAAAAATAAAGCAGAAAAAACTTTACAATAATACTTTATAACGTAACATCGATTTTTAGTGTAATGGACCGATTTTATATATTTTTTTTATCATTCTAATCCATGTTAAATGTTTTCATGCAGAAATTCAAATAAAAAGTTTTACTGAAACAAATAATATTTAAAGAATCGAAAGTCTCATCAAATGGATATTTCTAGCGCTTTCTTGCTTGCACAGTGTAACTTTAGAACACATTTCATTAGCCAGTTATGCTCGAATGTTGATGTCTGCCGGTGGATTATAATGTCTCGAGTTGGAATGTACTGACACCGCCTGGAGAATACTAAGCCTGAATGCTGACACAAAAATGGCTTGATTTTTTTTTAACGTATGTACTGTCCCCTAACTTTAGACACCAGATTTCTTTGACTTGTTTAAACTCAGAAAAATAAAGCAGAAAAAACTTTACAATAATACTTTATAACGTAACATCGATTTTTAGTGTAATGGACCGATTTTATATATTTTCTTTATCATTCTAATCCATGTTAAATGTTTTCATGCAGAAATTCAAATAAAAAGTTTTACTGAAACAAATAATATTTAAAGAATCGAAAGTCTCATCAAATGGATATTTCTAGCGCTTTCTTGCTTGCACAGTGTAACTTTAGAACACATTTCATTAGCCAGTTATGCTCGAATGTTGATGTCTGCCGGTGGATTATAATGTCTCGAGTTGGAATGTACTGACACCGCCTGGAGAATACTAAGCCTGAATGCTGACACAAAAATGGCTTGATTTTTTTTAAAGTATGTACGGTCCCCTAACTTTAGACACCAGATTTCTTTGACTTGTTTAAACTCAGAAAAATAAAGCAGAAAAAACTTTACAATAATACTTTATAACCTAACATCGATTTTTAGTGTAATGGACCGATTTTATATATTTTTTTTATCATTCTAATCCATGTTAAATGTTTTCATGCAGAAATTCAAATAAAAAGTTTTACTGAAACAAATAATATTTAAAGAATCGAAAGTCTCATCAAATGGATATTTCTAGCGCTTTCTTGCTTGCACAGTGTAACTTTAGAACACATTTCATTAGCCAGTTATGCTCGAATGTTGATGTCTGCCGGTGGATTATAATGTCTCGAGTTGGAATGTACTGACACCGCCTGGAGAATACTAAGCCTGAATGCTGACACAAAAATGGCTTGATTTTTTTTTAACGTATGTACTGTCCCCTAACTTTAGACACCAGATTTCTTTGACTTGTTTAAACTCAGAAATATAAAGCAGAAAAAACTTTACAATAATACTTTATAACGTAACATCGATTTTTAGTGTAATGGACCGATTTTATATATTTTTTTTATCATTCTAATCCATGTTAAATGTTTTCATGCAGAAATTCAAATAAAAAGTTTTACTGAAACAAATAATATTTAAAGAATCGAAAGTCTCATCAAATGGATATTTCTAGCGCTTTCTTGCTTGCACAGTGTAACTTTAGAACACATTTCATTAGCCAGTTATGCTCGAATGTTGATGTCTGCCGGTGGATTATAATGTCTCGAGTTGGAATGTACTGACACCGCCTGGAGAATACTAAGCCTGAATGCTGACACAAAAATGGCTTGATTTTTTTAAAAGTATGTACGGTCCCCTAACTTTAGACACCAGATTTCTTTGACTTGTTTAAACTCAGAAAAATAAAGCAGAAAAAACTTTACAATAATACTTTATAACGTAACATCGATTTTTAGTGTAATGGACCGATTTTATACTTTTTTTAAATCATTCTAATCCATGTTAAATGTTTTCATGCAGAAATTCAAATAAAAAGTTTTACTGAAACAAATAATATTTAAAGAATCGAAAGTCTCATCAAATGGATATTTCTAGCGCTTTCTTGCTTGCACAGTGTAACTTTAGAACACATTTCATTAGCCAGTTATGCTCGAATGTTGATGTCTGCCGGTGGATTATAATGTCTCGAGTTGGAATGTACTGACACCGCCTGGAGAATACTAAGCCTGAATGCTGACACAAAAATGGCTTGATTTTTTTTTTAACGTATGTACTGTCCCCTAACTTTAGACACCAGATTTCTTTGACTTGTTTAAACTCAGAAAAATAAAGCAGAAAAAACTTTACAATAATACTTTATAACGTAACATCGATTTTTAGTGTAATGGACCGATTTTATATATTTTTTTTATCATTCTAATCATGTTAAATGTTTTCATGCAGAAATTCAAATAAAAAGTTTTACTGAAACAAATAATATTTAAAGAATCGAAAGTCTCATCAAATGGATATTTCTAGCGCTTTCTTGCTTGCACAGTGTAACTTTAGAACACATTTCATTAGCCAGTTATGCTCGAATGTTGATGTCTGCCGGTGGATTATAATGTCTCGAGTTGGAATGTACTGACACCGCCTGGAGAATACTAAGCCTGAATGCTGACACAAAAATGGCTTGATTTTTTTTTTAACGTATGTAATGTCCCCTAACTTTAGACACCAGATTTCTTTGACTTGTTTAAACTCAGAAAAATAAAGCAGAAAAAACTTTACAATAATACTTTATAACGTAACATCGATTTTTAGTGTAATGGACCGATTTTATATATTTTCTTTATCATTCTAATCCATGTTAAATGTTTTCATGCAGAAATTCAAATAAAAAGTTTTACTGAAACAAATAATATTTAAAGAATCGAAAGTCTCATCAAATGGATATTTCTAGCGCTTTCTTGCTTGCACAGTGTAACTTTAGAACACATTTCATTAGCCAGTTATGCTCGAATGTTGATGTCTGCCGGTGGATTATAATGTCTCGAGTTGGAATGTACTGACACCGCCTGGAGAATACTAAGCCTGAATGCTGACACAAAAATGGCTTGATTTTTTTTAAAGTATGTACGGTCCCCTAACTTTAGACACCAGATTTCTTTGACTTGTTTAAACTCAGAAAAATAAAGCAGAAAAAACTTTACAATAATACTTTATAACCTAACATCGATTTTTAGTGTAATGGACCGATTTTATATATTTTTTTTATCATTCTAATCCATGTTAAATGTTTTCATGCAGAAATTCAAATAAAAAGTTTTACTGAAACAAATAATATTTAAAGAATCGAAAGTCTCATCAAATGGATATTTCTAGCGCTTTCTTGCTTGCACAGTGTAACTTTAGAATACATTTCATTAGCCAGTTATGCTCGAATGTTGATGTCTGCCGGTGGATTATAATGTCTCGAGTTGGAATGTACTGACACCGCCTGGAGAATACTAAGCCTGAATGCTGACACAAAAATGGCTTGATTTTTTTTTAACGTATGTACTGTCCCCTAACTTTAGACACCAGATTTCTTTGACTTGTTTAAACTCAGAAAAATAAAGCAGAAAAAACTTTACAATAATACTTTATAACGTAACATCGATTTTTAGTGTAATGGACCGATTTTATATATTTTCTTTATCATTCTAATCCATGTTAAATGTTTTCATGCAGAAATTCAAATAAAAAGTTTTACTGAAACAAATAATATTTAAAGAATCGAAAGTCTCATCAAATGGATATTTCTAGCGCTTTCTTGCTTGCACAGTGTAACTTTAGAACACATTTCATTAGCCAGTTATGCTCGAATGTTGATGTCTGCCGGTGGATTATAATGTCTCGAGTTGGAATGTACTGACACCGCCTGGAGAATACTAAGCCTGAATGCTGACACAAAAATGGCTTGATTTTTTTTAAAGTATGTACGGTCCCCTAACTTTAGACACCAGATTTCTTTGACTTGTTTAAACTCAGAAAAATAAAGCAGAAAAAACTTTACAATAATACTTTATAACCTAACATCGATTTTTAGTGTAATGGACCGATTTTATATATTTTTTTTATCATTCTAATCCATGTTAAATGTTTTCATGCAGAAATTCAAATAAAAAGTTTTACTGAAACAAATAATATTTAAAGAATCGAAAGTCTCATCAAATGGATATTTCTAGCGCTTTCTTGCTTGCACAGTGTAACTTTAGAACACATTTCATTAGCCAGTTATGCTCGAATGTTGACGTCTGCCGGTGGATTATAATGTCTCGAGTTGGAATGTACTGACACCGCCTGGAGAATACTAAGCTTGAATGCTGACACAAAAATGGCTTGATTTTTTTAAAAGTATGTACGGTCCCCTAACTTTAGACACCAGATTTCTTTGACTTGTTTAAACTCAGAAAAATAAAGCAGAAAAAACTTTACAATAATACTTTATAACGTAACATCGATTTTTAGTGTAATGGACCGATTTTATACTTTTTTTAAATCATTCTAATCCATGTTAAATGTTTTCATGCAGAAATTCAAATAAAAAGTTTTACTGAAACAAATAATATTTAAAGAATCGAAAGTCTCATCAAATGGATATTTCTAGCGCTTTCTTGCTTGCACAGTGTAACTTTAGAACACATTTCATTAGCCAGTTATGCTCGAATGTTGATGTCTGCCGGTGGATTATAATGTCTCGAGTTGGAATGTACTGACACCGCCTGGAGAATACTAAGCCTGAATGCTGACACAAAAATGGCTTGATTTTTTTTTAACGTATGTACTGTCCCCTAACTTTAGACACCAGATTTCTTTGACTTGTTTAAACTCAGAAAAATAAAGCAGAAAAAACTTTACAATAATACTTTATAACGTAACATCGATTTTTAGTGTAATGGACCGATTTTATATATTTTTTTTATCATTCTAATCCATGTTAAATGTTTTCATGCAGAAATTCAAATAAAAAGTTTTACTGAAACAAATAATATTTAAAGAATCGAAAGTCTCATCAAATGGATATTTCTAGCGCTTTCTTGCTTGCACAGTGTAACTTTAGAACACATTTCATTAGCCAGTTATGCTCGAATGTTGATGTCTGCCGGTGGATTATAATGTCTCGAGTTGGAATGTACTGACACCGCTTGGAGAATACTAAGCCTGAATGCTGACACAAAAATGGCTTGATTTTTTTTAAAGTATGTACGGTCCCCTAACTTTAGACACCAGATTTCTTTGACTTGTTTAAACTCAGAAAAATAAAGCAGAAAAAACTTTACAATAATACTTTATAACGTAACATCGATTTTTAGTGTAATGGACCGATTTTATACTTTTTTTAAATCATTCTAATCCATGTTAAATGTTTTCATGCAGAAATTCAAATAAAAAGTTTTACTGAAACAAATAATATTTAAAGAATCGAAAGTCTCATCAAATGGATATTTCTAGCGCTTTCTTGCTTGCACAGTGTAACTTTAGAACACATTTCATTAGCCAGTTATGCTCGAATGTTGATGTCTGCCGGTGGATTATAATGTCTCGAGTTGGAATGTACTGACACCGCCTGGAGAATACTAAGCCTGAATGCTGACACAAAAATGGCTTGATTTTTTTTTAACGTATGTACTGTCCCCTAACTTTAGACACCAGATTTCTTTGACTTGTTTGAACTCAGAAAAATAAAGCAGAAAAAACTTTACAATAATACTTTATAACGTAACATCGATTTTTAGTGTAATGGACCGATTTTATATATTTTTTTTATCATTCTAATCCATGTTAAATGTTTTTATGCAGAAATTCAAATAAAAAGTTTTACTGAAACAAATAATATTTAAAGAATCGAAAGTCTCATCAAATGGATATTTCTAGCGCTTTCTTGCTTGCACAGTGTAACTTTAGAACACATTTCATTAGCCAGTTATGCTCGAATGTTGATGTCTGCCGGTGGATTATAATGTCTCGAGTTGGAATGTACTGACACCGCCTGGAGAATACTAAGCCTGAATGCTGACACAAAAATGGCTTGATTTTTTTTTAACGTATGTACTGTCCCCTAACTTTAGACACCAGATTTCTTTGACTTGTTTAAACTCAGAAAAATAAAGCAGAAAAAACTTTACAATAATACTTTATAACCTAACATCGATTTTTAGTGTAATGGACCGATTTTATATATTTTTTTTATCATTCTAATCCATGTTAAATGTTTTCATGCAGAAATTCAAATAAAAAGTTTTACTGAAACAAATAATATTTAAAGAATCGAAAGTCTCATCAAATGGATATTTCTAGCGCTTTCTTGCTTGCACAGTGTAACTTTAGAATACATTTCATTAGCCAGTTATGCTCGAATGTTGATGTCTGCCGGTGGATTATAATGTCTCGAGTTGGAATGTACCAACACCGCATGGAGAATACTAAGCCTGAACGCGGACACAAAAATGGCTTGATTTTTTTTAACGTATATACGGTCCCCTAACTTTAGACACCAGATTTCTTTGACTTGTTTAAACTCAGAAAAATAAACCAGAAAAAACTTTAAAAAAATTCTTGGTACCAAAACTCAAGGAACCGTATAAATGCGGAACTAAATCCGCCTTCTGCAGCCGACATTTTTATGTCAGCGCTCAAGCCTAGTATTCAGGGGGTGGTGGTACCGATGTGCGTTGATTGGGGAAAATCGACACCCGTTTGTAAATTTCGCTATTGCTAATTTTAGTTACGTCTTCGAATGGGCAACGAGTAAATGTTCTGAATAGCGTGGGTATGGCTTTTAATTTTGGAACAGTAAAAGTTGTTTTTTGTAATAATAAAATTTCTGTATTAACCTGTTCACAGACTTAGGCGAGTATAATCGTTCGTTCACAGAATCGCTTCCTTGAACACAAATGACGGAGCTTGAATTCGGAATTCGAGTGAGCTTCTTAAAAGTGATTGATTACTGTGATATAAGTTACCATATTGAAAACTTCAGAAATTATCTATTCAATAGAAACATTTCTATGATTTGATTTTTCATTGATGCAAATCATTTTATTTAAAACTGAAAAAAACTGGCAGCGAACAGAATAAATAAAGGGAAGAACTGTTTCTTGGAAATGCTCGTTCTTAAATGGAAATGCTCGTTGTTAAAGTATTCTGTAAGTGTTAGAAGTTTTTCATAATCTATGTTTGACGCATGATTTTTCTTTCTTGTTTTAATTAACCCGATTTATTACAAGCGCGTGAATATATGCTTTTTGTTTTTTCTGAGATAAAAAATATTTAGTAAAATAATTGTATTGTAAACATAATAAAAAATATTGAAAATATTGAACATGAAGATTAAAGTGTTTTTACAAACTTAAAGAATAACATTGTTTATGTTCGACATTCCGCACTTTCTATAAAAATATCTTGCATTAAGCAGGTGTGATTAAGACAAGGTTTTTTATTTATATATATTTTTAAAATGCTATCTTAAAGACTTTTTCTTGGTGTTTGGAAATAACTGCAAAATTTTTATGCAACATTCAGGAAATAGAAAATAGAAAAGTTCAATCCTATTTCCTGTATTCCTGTTGAATATTTTTTATAATATTTTGAAATCGAATATTCGAATATTAAATCCTCTTTATAGAAGAAGTATCGTATATCGCAAGTTACTTTCGAAAGAAGGCATTATTTTATTACTTGCTTGAAGTAAATGTTTTTTTGAAAAAAGTCAAATTTATTTCGAAAGGTTGTTGCAATACTAAGGGTTTGCTTATGTAAGGTGCCTTCTTGAAAATAAGGATTTAAAAGCCCTTACACAAACATTTCTTAGTTTTCGTAACTATATTTTTATATAGAGAGTGAGCAAAAAAGTTATTTGCACACACGCAATTTTTTGCTTAAGTAACCCTAGAAAGTAAATGTGGCAAAATTGTTTTAACTATTATTTTATAGCACTCCTTCATAGATATTATTTATATATTATATATTATTTATATATATTATAGCATATTCATATTCTTATGATGAATAAATAATATAATTATAATATTTTGACAACTCATTTTTACCCATAAGCCAATTATATCGTGAGATATTCTAAATTTTGTTAATACACTCAGTGAAATTACCCACACAAATTAAAACTCTAAATATCTTTTTCTCCATGTTCATATTTTGTTCACTTTCATGTTTTAAAAATGCTAGGGCTTTTTTTTTAAATTTGAGATAGAGATTTAAACTTTTTTTGTAGATATTCTTTATTATATATGAGATAAATCTTCATATGGAATTAGCCTTCAGGTTTTTTCTTTTAACCAATTTGTGTCTGAATTTTTGTTTTCTCAAATCGTTGGTAAAATCACTTTGAAATGTTTCAAAATGAACTGGAAAAATACTAAAAAATATTACGTTAAAAATTTTTTGTATTTATTTGATAAAATGTAAACGTACTAAATATGGGAATATGCATAATATTTCTAATAGTATAATATGCATAATTATATGATTTGTTCTAAATTTAGATAAAATAAGCTTTTAAATTGTATATTATGTACTATAATTAGTATTTTTATGAACTATTAAAAATATATATGTATTTATTTACAAAGACTAATAACATTATAAGTATTAGTAATAATAAACTAAGAATAATCGTATTTGAACCTTAAAAACAATTTGCTTCATAATCATCTTAAAAAGGACGTTACATAAATAACTGTCATTTAAACGACTAATAAAAATTTGTACCCTATCGTGCCTAGTGCCCTATATTTTGTACGTTACAAGAATGCATAAAAAATAGGCTTGAACATATAATTTCTCCGTTTAAACAAAAACGTAATATCAAAAAAGTCTACAAGCTAAGAATATAACTCTTCTATTTGGATCCTTGATAGAAAAAGCGCAAATAACCTTACTTTTTACATTTCGCCATCTTGAAAAATGAAAAATCTATAAAATCCAAAGAAAGCTAAAATTTAAGCAAATAAATATCCAGCTTATGCTGTCATCTATCGGTAACAGATAAAGACTTTATAGATAGTTATTTCACGCAATTTTCATATTATAAAGAAGAAGAAAACTATACAAATTTATTAAAAGTTTAACCCGTTTATGCCTGAATTTTTGTTTTCTCAAATTTGTTGGTAAAATCACTTTAAAATGTTACAAAATGAACTAGAAAAATACTAAAAATAATTACGCTAAAATATTTTTGTACTTATTTGATAAAATGCAAACGTACTACATATGGGAATATCCATATGTGGAAAAAGCATAATTATACGTTTTGTCTAAAGTTATATAAATTAAACTTTTAAATTGTCTTTTATATACTATAA
Organism: Maratus speciosus; assembly: GCA_963932465.1. Taxonomy (NCBI): domain Eukaryota; kingdom Metazoa; phylum Arthropoda; class Arachnida; order Araneae; family Salticidae; genus Maratus; species Maratus speciosus. The sequence continues at coordinate 531,203,110 of OZ010789.1, read as the reverse complement.
TTAGTATTTTTATGAACTATTAAAAAAATATATTTATTTCTTTACAGAGACTAATAACATTATAAGTATTCTTAGTAATAAATTAAGAATAATCGTATTTGGGGCTAAAAAACAATCTATTACAAAAGCATTTTAAAAAGGACTTTACATAAATAACTGCCCCCTAAATGTCTAATAGAAATATGTCCCCATTTGCGCCTTCCGCCCTATATTTTGTACGTTACAAATATGCATAAAAAATAGGCCTGAACATATATTTCGTAATTAAAAAAAATACATATTTTAAAGAAGTCTACAAGCTAAGGTTATGACTTATTTACTTGGATCCTTGATACAAAAAATACAAATAAACTTACTTTTTTCATTTCGCATGAAAAATCTATAAACACCGAAAAAAGGCCTTCATCTGAGCAAATAAATATCAATCTTATGCTGTCATCCCTCGGTAATAGATAAAGACATTTATAGGCAATTACTTCATACAGTTTTCATGTTGTAAAGAAGAAAATAATTAAAAAAAATATTAAAATTCGAAACGTCCCAAAAATGGGACGCTAGGCATAATGGGTTAAGCGTTCCTAAAATGGGACGCTAGGCATAAATGGAATAATAAAAATATATGAAGATGTGTTAAATTTCATTTTTTTACACTATATATATCAGTAAAAAAATTATATTATATGTAATATTAGATGTTTCTAAAAATCCATGCGCAGTCTTGAGTAATATACATTTGAAAATCTTATAAAAAATGCGCAAAATATTAATATTTAAAAAAGTAGTACGGGTTTTTTTAAGTTTTTTTTAAATTTTTTAATTAAATTTGCAGTTAAAAAAGGATTTCTTTTTTTCAAAATGTACTGTTAGTAGAACATTGAAATGCAGTGAGTTCACCATTTGAAAAATATTTTTTTGAATAAAAAAAATTGTTGAAAAGGTAAACTGTCCCCTTAAGTGTAGATTAAATAATTCTCGGACAAAATCTGAAAGTTGCAAAGTAGTGACTACTTTTGAAATGTAGTTTGTAGTCGCTACTTTTTTATATAAGTAGTTGTAGTTGTAGTTAACTACATTTGCTATAAATATAAAATGGAAAACAGTATAGCACTCCTTCTGCTTATAATTTCCATTTTACTGAAAAGATTTCCAAGGAAATTGCACTTTTAACTAAATAATTTCTCAGAAAAGCTTTAAATATATAACATATCTTTGTACATTTTTTAATTATAGAAGTATTCGGCGTAAGTTCTATAATCAGATGAAGCCGATTATGAAATATTAGCGTTTTTAAAAATATTCTGTTGAATGAGTTTTGATGAAAATTTCACAGATATTCTTTATGAAAATTTTCAGTATGTAACTTGCCGTTCTATGTTTCTTAGTTACAGAATTGTGCAAGAAACTTCTGTAATCAAATGAACCGATTATGAAAGAGTAACATTTTTAAAACGCTCTACTGGGAAGATCTACTGATGAGACTTGCATCGTCAGACAGAAAAGTTTTCAGGGATGTTTTAGTGTATTGTACATCGTTCTATCGCTATTTATCAAATCCTACTGTAAATGACAAACTAAAACAGTTGGTTCTTAACAGCCCAAATTTTGTGTAACACATAAGAAAATACGATAGTATAATGACGTTCGTATCGTTTTCAGCAGTAAGGAAGGTTGTTCCAGGTAAAGGTCCATATTGCTTTAAAACAGAAATTCACATTCACTAATATATTTCGTTAGATTCAAAGTTTGTTTAGAGAAACTGACCAGTGTAGTGAGCGAAATTTGCTAGTTTTTGATAAATTAATTGCAGTTTTAGTTCGCTATAATAAAAGTGTAGTTTTTCCGACTTCTGCCATTGGTATTTGAGAATTTAATAATAAGACTCTAAGGCGTGAAAAGTTAAAGAATCCTGCTATAGATGGTCTTCAATTATTGTGATAGGCAATTAAGACTAATTACAAAAAAAGTCCTTCCGGCCAGTGCCGGGAGGAAGAGGTAGCTTCCTTATTCCTTATTTTAAAAAAATCTTATATTCCTTATTTTAAAAAAAGCCAACTTATATTATTCAAACACACGAAGCTCAAATTAGTGGAAACCGAATATAGGAGATTCAATACGAATTTTTAACAATACTAAATCATTATGAATGAGAATTTGGTGAAATTAGTCAGCTTTATCCAAGCTGCTTTTATTTAAAGTAACTTATATTTGGCTCGCAAATTCGGCGATTTCTTAAAGTGCCTGCCATTTTAAGACAACCTGGTGGATGAGGCTAACCACAGAACTTGTCGAGACCTTAGAATTGCTGTGCACATGCTCACTCACATCGGAATAGGTTGATATATACGAGTGCTGTCGCAGGCAAAAAATCAGATTTTTCAAAATGTCACCCACATTAGAAATTGAAACTGCTATATCTGAGCTATTTTTTAAGATAAAGACAAACAAAAGATGCTCCTGAATCCTTATATCGAGGTCAAATACTTAAGAAAGAAACCTTTTCAATTTCCAATTTTTTTGCACCTCACTTTAAATATATATATTTTTTAATTTAATGGCCGCCATTTTGAAACAAGATGGCTGATGAAGCTGGCCAGCGAACTTGGTCGAGATATTGATGTATACTATCCACATGCCTTCTTCCATCGAAATAGGCGAATACGTGTGTTATCGTGTGACAAATACAAGATCCTTTCAAAGTGTTAGCCATGGTAGAAAGTCAAAGTGCTATAATTCAACCATTTTTTAAGATATAAACAAAAGAACACATTTTCAGAAACAAAAACTGCTCCAGAATCTATGTATTCATTTTCCAATTTTTCAATACATCATTTTAAATTTTAAATCACATTTTCTTTAAATGGCAAGCCTTTTGAAACAAGATGGCGAATGAAGCTGGCCAACGAACTCGGTCGAGACATTGGTATGTACTATGTACAGACCAAGTTACATCCAAATCGGTTCATAAATACACTTGTTATCGCGTGACAAAAGTCAGGTCGTTTTAAAATGTCTGCCACAATAGAAATTCAAAATGCTATAACTCAGCCATTTTTTTAGATATAGACGAAATAAAACCTGTTCCGGAATCTTTGTATTAAGGTCAAACACATACGAAAAAAAATCTTTATCATTTTCCAAATTTTTAATATCTCATTTTAAATTTAAAATTTTTAAAATTTTTTTAAATGGCCGCCATTTTGAAAAAAGATGGCGGATGAAGCTGGCCAACGAACTCGGTCGAGATATTTGTATGTACTATGTACACACCAAGGTACATCCAAATCGGTTCATAAATACTTCTGTTATCACGTGACTAAAATCAGGACGCTGCAAAATGTCAGCTACGCTAGAAATTCAAAATGCTATAACTCAGCCATTTTTTAAGATATAGACGAAACAAAAACTGCTCCCGAATCTTTTTATCAAGGTGAAACACATAAGAAAAAAATATATTTTCAATTTTCAATTTTTTGGTACCACATTTCAAATTGAAATTTTTCTTAAAAATTTAAATCGCCGCCATTTTTAAACAAGATGGCGGATGAAGCTGGTCAACGAACTCGGTCGAGACATTGGTATGTACTATGTATGAACGAAGTTACATCCGAATCGGTTCATAAATACGCCTTTTATCGCGTGACAAATTTCAGGAAGTTTCAAAATGTCAGCCACGCTAGAAATTTAAAATGCTATAACTCAGCCATTTTTTAAGATATAGACAAAACAAAAACTGCTCCGGAGTCTCTGTATAAAGGTTAAATAGATAAGAAAAAAATATTTTTCCATTTTCAATTTTTTGGTACCACATTTCAAATTTTAAATTTTTTAAATTTTTTTAAATGGCCGCCATTTTTAAACAAAATAGCGGATGAAGCTGGCCAACGAACTCGGTCGAGACATTGGTATGTACTATGTACACACCAAATTACATCCAAATCGGTTGATAAATACGAGCGTTACAGTGTGACATAGGTCAGATATATATATATATATATATATATATATATATATATATCAATTTTGAACGGAGGTTGGTTTCGGGGTCTGGGGGTCATGATCGATGAAAATATACCAAAATTTTTTGAAATCGCTTTCCTCCGAACGGCTGCAATAGGTAGCTTTTTGTAATGAAAGCTACCTAATAACTCTATGTTCTGAAATGAATCAATTCTAAAAATAAATAAGAAAGAAAATTAATGCGTCAAGCATAGATTATAAAACACTTTCGAATACATTCAAAATGATGTATCAGATCTTCACCATTTAATTAGTAAGTTGAAATATGATGTCTAATTAAACCATACTTGCAAAAGCATAACACCCCGATTGACTGCATGAATTCCTGATTTCTGCAACTCCCATCTACAGTCAAAAAATTATCCGAATTCTTTATGCAGCCCTGTCTATGTCATATATATTTGTACCTATTAACTGCATGGATACAAAAATTTAATTCATTTAGGAAATACATAATTCAGTTGAAAATTCCCCTTCAGCAATTTCCGCTAATAAGTAGAATGGTACATGAATTATTTTGTGCAGTCTTGTATACAAGGTAGACAATTTATACACACCGAGTAACATGCAAAAAGTTGTTAAATTTAAAATCACATCCTAAATTGACGCACTTCCCGCAATTTTTCCTCAAAGACATTAATCCCAACAAACACCGAACTTATAGGCCACTGATGGGTTCGTTAGCCTTGGCCGAAGGTGTTCGATGGTGGCCCGCTATCAGTGAAAGTTACGGCTCCGTAAAAAAAGTGTCACGCCGGACAGAATAAGGCCACAAGATAAATGGCCGTAAATACAAGAAGTTGCCCACAATCATGCCACTAACTTTTCGCTGAAAATGTTAGATAGCCTTAAACTGCCCACAATTATTCTTTTAATGGCCACTAAAAATAAAAGCTAACCAGAAGCTTGCCTTTGTTCTGCCATTTGTGGTTGTCATAAATTAAATTTATCCCAAAGCTGCCCACAAAAAAGCCTATTAGGGTTATTTAAAATGTAATCACTTGCCACTGTTGTGCCATAACGATTGTTTAGGAATAAATCAAAATTTATTCTAAAAAAAAAATACTTTTTATCAGCCTAATTAAATGATAAAATATTTTTGCAGGATTAAAAAAAATCTTATAATTATTTAGATATACTTTTGTAGAAAATGAAATTCTTTCACTTTGAACTTTTTCAAAAAATTTCCAAAACACAATATTTCACATATTGCATTAATTTATTTGTTCATTTATTCACTTACATATTTACAAAATTTATATGCAATGCATTTTTAAATAGTTGCATTTCATAAAAATTTATAAAGTGTATAATTGAAAAAATAAACTAATCAATCAATTCATTATCAAATATTGTATTTTGAATATTTTTGAAAAAGTTCAAGTTAAATGAACTTGATTTTCTTGAAAAGTATGTCTAAATAATTATAAGATTTTTTTTTTTTTACCTGCCAAAACATTTTACCATTCAATTAACCTTCTAAAAAGTATTTTCTTTTGAAGAATAAATTTCAAATTTATGCTTAAATAATATACGTGATTTTAATATAGTTTATTATATATTTTATATAAAAATGTGTGTGTTTGTGATATTCTTTTTACTTAAATTTCCACTATATTTTACACAGCTTCGTTGGTAAATCTGTTAAATTATGCTTATTCATCAAAGCTTTATTAAATCATTATTATCTAAATTTTTGCATCATTTCTGATCATTTTATAAAATATTACATAAAAATAAGTTTAATCTTTATGTAGTTAACGAATGACAGTATAATATTTCTCATATATTTTTAAATTTTGCTTTTATCAGATAATATTTAACTATTTCTCTTGCAGTTTAATAGCCAAACATTTGAAAAAATATATTATTTCAACTTTTTCAAAATTCTTGAGAATTATTTATAATTATTAGACATGTAAATAATAGAATCATAAGACGAAACGCAATTTTTTCACCTTGATTCAACATATAATATATGATGTGAACATTAAAAAGGTCCACAATCTTACTTAAAAGGCGACTAAAGTAATGAAGAAGATGTTACAAGTTTAAAATATACATTTTATTTAAAATTTCTTAGTACTTTCAAGCCTTCCAAGCTCATCCTTAGAGAATATCTTAATAACTAATCGTTGTTTATTTATACAAATACGTCACTTTGTTTTGAAAATGAGAGGGTCAATAATTACTGAGTAAACGTAGCAGTTTCTTGTATTTAATTTAAGTAAAGAAAATATATATTATTATTATTAATTGCAGTTCCATTTTTTTTACACAAAAATAATTATATCATAAAATAATAATTTAATTATATCCATGGAAAGTGACCTATGAGAAACAGAATGATGTCATAAATAAATGGAACTGTAATTAATAATAATAATATATATTTCCTCTAATTAAATTCAATCCAAGAAACTGCTACTGCTACTGCTACTTCTACTTTCAACTCTAGTAATTATTGGCTCTCACATTTTAAAAACAATAAACAACATTTAGTTATTAAGATATTCTCTGATGATGAGCTAGGAAGGCTTGAAAGTACACTGTAAAAAAAAATCTGTGAAGTTACTAAAGTTTTTCTAGGAAACTGGGATTCCTAGAACTTTTCATGTAACGGCAACAACAAAATTTCATGTAACAGACACACTTTTGCGCCAAAAATCAAAAAATCTGTAAGGTTACTAAGAATTTTTTTGGAAACAGGGATTCCGAGAACTTTTCATGCAACTGCAGCCAGGGTTACAAATAAAAGTTTAGTAAGATTACTGAAATTTTAGCAGATTCATTTGTAAAGTTACAGATTTTTGTAGCTTTACAAAAACTAGTTTTGTAGATTTGCAGCTTTTTTCGTACAGTTACAGTTGAAAGTTTAGTAAGCATGTAACTTTACATCTGTAGACCTACAGATTTTTTTTTTACAGTGTACTAAGAAATTTTAAATAAAATGTATATTTTAAACTTGTAACATCTTTTTCATTACTTTAGTCGCCTTTTAAATAATATTGTGGACTATTTAATGTTCACATTATATATTTTATGTAAATAATAGTTTAATAGTGATTTAAAAATATATATTAAATTAATCTTGATACTTCTAAATTTCAATTAAATTCAATTGTTTTAGTCACTCAAATTTTCTCGAGTATAAACTCACATTTTTATAATTAAACTAAAATAAACTGTTTTAAGGGGTCTTGTACCTTTTAAACGCGTCGAAAATTAACGAAAAACTTCAACGTTTTAATTAGTTTATCTTCAAAACCTTTTTATGTATATACGTGAAATTTTGGATATTGATTAAACAGTTTATGCTTTGTAATATACTACCAACAGAAATTTATTAACCCTTTACAGAATTTGTGTATTGTTGAAATCAAAATAGCTCTTTTTTTACCCCATAAGTCATTGCGCGCATGATATCTTAAGAAAGGATGTATGGATTGTCATGAAATTTGGTAAATATATTAAAAAAATATGTGTGTTTAAAATGATCTACTTTTAAGTATTTACAATGGTAATATTTTTAGTTATGAGGTTATGACTATTTATATTCATTAAAAATACATATGTTTTTATTTTTTTTTACGAAAATATTTTTTTTATATAGTTAATGAAAAATTTTAGACTAAGAGTAGATCATTTTAAACACATATATATGTTTAGCATCTTTACCGAATTTCATGCTAATCCATACATACTTTCTCAAGATATGCGCGCAATGACTTATGGGGTAAAAAAAAAGATCTATTTTGATTTAAACAATACACAAATTCTGTAAAGGGTTGATAAATTTCTGCTGGTAGTATATCACAAAGCACAATCTGTTTAATCAATATCCAAAATTTCATGTTTATACATAAAAAGGTTTTGAAAATAAACTAATTCAAACTTTGAAGCTTTTCGTTAATTTTCGACGCGTTTAAAAGGTACAAGACCCTTAAAGAACAATATCATCCGATATTTATAATGTTTAAAAATAAATTCGATAACTTCGAAAAACTAAAAATAAACTATTGAAGGGAATTTTACTAAAAATGAAAATATCTTTTACATTTTCTTTTGCAATTATAAAAACTAAAATATAAATATTCTTTAAGATAAAATGATGCAAAAAAACAGATAGAATGAAATTAATAAATTTGTAATGAATCAACATGAACTAACAAACTTACCGATATACATTTTGAAACCATGTCCACTTATTCCGACGAAGTAAATAACGCGAATGACAAAGCAGAAATGAAAACGCAGAGCTAAAGAAAAATTCTGAGAATTTCTCCCTCTCCCCTCTTATCGTACTGGACCAGAACTTTCAAAACTGCTTAACCTTGAGCCATTTGAAGGTCCCATCATCTATTTGATTTTTCTGGAGAGGGAGGGAGGGAGAGTAGTTTTATGAGCCAATACCTTATTATAATAAATAAAAGTCATTTTTTCATAAATCATATATTTTTTCTGTTAATATTATTTTTAGTCATTTGGAAAAAGAGCTTTGTTTTCCTTTTCTTTCTTTTTTTTCGTTCTTTTTTTTCGTTCTTTTTTTTTCTCTTTTTTTTAGAGAAATAAAGATTTAAGATACATTGTTTGAATTTTTAAACTCTCCATACAGTTTTCAGATAACACAAAAACACTTTTTTTTCCCTCCGATTTATCCTTTAAATGGGCATTTTATCTCTTTTCTGTAAATTTTTACCCATTTATCTTCGCAATTAAAAATTATAAGATTTAAAAATAACATGCATTCCATTTTATTCTGATATGCTCATAAAAAATATCTTGTTTATCTATATATATATCAAGGCTTATTTTTGACTCAAGACGATTTTACTGAAATGCCTAAAAATTAATAGAACCTTTTCATGTTTATTTTAGGGCATAAAATATACATATCGCATTTTATTTAATACTTTCATATAATGTCAGATTTTAATGCGTATTCTAAATTTTGCCAGAAATAATTTTTCCAACTGGGTGAAAATGTATCCAGGTCGGGACTCGAAACCAAATAATAATGAACAAAAATTCTTTATTTATTCTGCAATTCTTTACTTAATTCTGCGAAAATTCTTGATTTATTGTGCAATTTTTCACTTAATTATTTTTATACATATGCAAGTTTTATCTGTATTTCTAAAGAGTAAAATAATGGTAGTAAAATCATTAAATATATCTAAATTGTTAGGAATTTAATACAGGCAAGAAATTTTATTTATATATTCCGTTACATTGGATTCAGAAACAAAAATTTCTTTTCCAGTATTTTCTTTTACATGGAAATATGTTTCAAATGATATTAAAAATTCATGTTTTAGTAACAGCTTTTAAGTTACCTTTTCTCCCCCCCCCCCCTCTCCTTGCTCAAGAATAACTGCTTATTGAAACATTTTCTCCTTTTCATTATAACAAATATTTTTTCATGAATGCTGAAAAAAAAGAGCATAAATAAATTGACATTTATCAATAAATTTTTAAACATGTTTAAGTAGTATATATGTCCGAAGATTGCAGTGTTTTGCTATTAATATATTATTCAAATCAGCGTATATTTTATACTATGCTATCTGATTATCTTTGCAATCAAAAACAATATAAAATAACCATTAAATATAATCTTTTTTATTCCAGTGTGTTCAAAATATATTTATTTAAAGATATTTTAAAGGCAAGAACGTTAAACGCTTTTATGTTGTTGTTTTTTTCCATATTTTTAAAAAATATATAAACAGGGAATTTATGTACATTTTGGGGACAATTTTTGATTTTTGTAAAATATTTTCAAACTAAATAAAAATATGTAATCTATTTTACTGCTTTAAATATAAATCTCACGACATATTTATATTTTTACTAAAACCCAGATTTAAAATAATTAAACTTACTTAGAAAGAAATGAAGAGAAAAATATATTTCCTCTCTTTAATTAAATATTCGGGTTAGGTGATATTAGCCCTCTACTTTCTAAACGATGTCGATCCATTACATTTTTGCCAGAAACCGCCCCTTAAGAGTTGCCGGGCAAAGTAAATGCAACAGTTCTCTCACCGCCGAAACATTACCGTTCCGGCAGTAGCTGCCGGAACTAGCGGCGGGTCATTTACGGCACAACATTGTTTGGTTACAAATGGCCTTAACTCCTTTTGGCCGCGACATATACGCCTTTCGGCCGTAAGTTGAGTGTTTGTTGGGATGTAATCGATTGTTTTTATGTGTCCCTGTAAATAAACGACAAATGCTATGAATGCCCTATTCTACAGTAATCATCTTGTAGTGAAATCCAGTGTTTTATATCAATATATATACCTTTGAAATAGCGAAATGCCATTAACATACACTGCAAACGATTTTCCCCGTTAATCCTAATATAAAAAAATATCTTTAGTGACCCTGTAAATGAACTATTAATGCTGCACACTGCATATTCAATACTGAACATGCCATAGTAAATATCATTAACATATATCAATTGCATGAAAATCTGAAAATCCGAGTAGATTTACTTAAGTTTTAGTGTGGACTGACAGACAGACGGACAGATGTCGAGACAAACCGAATTCATAAACACTTTTCAACTTTGTTGGAAAGGGTTAAAAACGGTTATTTTTTATAATCATAAAATAATTATATATTGTATCTTTTCACCAAACTTCACAATTACCTATATTTGTAATCATCACCATATTAACTTTTATGGATATGAAATGTACTCTTTAATTCAATTACAATTAATTATCATTTACATCGAAACACTATTCAATAATATTAAGAGACACAAAACTATTACTAAACCAAAACTGGATGCAATATGATGCTAAAATAAAAGATTTCGATGAAATAATCTATTTTGACATGCAAATACATGTTTTTGAAATATGCATCCTATTCAAATCCGAGGAGTTGAATTTCTCCTCTTTGCCATTTTTCGTGGAATAGATCAATACTTCTTCCTTCTTTCAGACAGCTATTTTATTCACTCTCTGCAACTTGAATCATTTGCTTGAGATTGAGGAGAGATAAGCTCTGGTGCAATAAAACTCCACATTTTTAAAATTGCAGAATTTTTAGAAAAATATTAGTAGCATGAATTCTTATTTTAAACATTATGAATGGGTTATTTGTGAAATATTTGTTTGAAAATTTTCAAAAATGTTTATATCATTTGGTATATTAGTTTGTTAATAATGCATGTTTAATTAATTAAATGTGCTTTTTTTAAAGAACATTATTCCTTGAAAGCACTTAGAAATGGTAGTTTAAAACGACATTGATCTCCTAAAATAGATAATTTGTTACATTAGACATTAGCTATTATGTAGGTTGTAGTGTTTTGCATGCATAGGGTGTTCCTAAAGATCTTGCACAAGCATTAAGAGGAAATGGAATACACTGCAACAATTATTTTTATGAATTGGGAGCAAAGGTATAAAGCGGGGGTCCCACCTCCCGGTTCTGGCCCTAAAAGGACCTTGCGTGCCCGATCCGGACAATCCGAGGACCATTCTTCACGAACACTTCGATCTCGGATGTGCCGTGCCCAGCGCACGTCACACAACCTATCTCCCAAACGAATAGAGTCCGGTAGAAACGACAGAAACACCACCCAGCACTAAAAAATAAGCGGTCCCTTTGCTTGGTTCACCCCAGAGACTCACAGGAACCGAGCACCTATTAGCCTATTAGCCGTGTAGAGGATACCCGGGGAGGAGTTGCTTTACGGGAGCATTCAAAGATCAACTACTAATATGAGCAAAGACATATATAATCAGCAACCGATAATAGAGGGAAGGCACCACTGTCGAACCAAGAGGAGATGTAGAAAAACTTCCCTTGACGGCATAGATATCGTCTCGCTCAGGTGAAAGATCTGACTTCTTCCCGACGTCACGGAATCTTTTGCAGGACTCACGCGGGCCGTCCAAGTGACCATATCAGGCGCCATTAGCGTCCTCGAAGAGACATAGAAAGCCGTCCCCAGACGGGATAGATACCGCCTCGCTAGAGGATTGGAGGGTCAGGAGCCCCGCCCGGCCTGAACGACCTTATCTCAGGACAGGCAATCCGCGCTAGACCGGCAAAACCCCGGCGCCCACTACCTTACCTCATGATCGCCTTTGGTACCTAGGCACGAATGTCCTCAACTTGTGCAATGGCGACCGCTACCAGAATCAAGACGGTACCGCTACCCAGCCCTGGTGATCTCGGAACTCCCCCACCCACACACACAAGCGCCGTAGAGACTCCCGGCTCTGGATTTAGTCGCGTGAATGTTAGTTTGGGACACTACATATTCCTCACCATCGGACGCAGAAAACTCCAGTTGCGCACAAGCACGAAGGGCTACATCGGACAGCGATTTCATCTTTGATTCGAAACGTCACCGCATTAACCGGTGAGCCTCTGGCCTGGTTCCCTGCGGAGGCGAGATCCAGGAGGCATACCTGCCGTCCAAACCCACCCTCAGGTAAAGCAGCACGACGCCGAGCCTCAATTTCATAGTGGCTCTCCACGTCGACCGCCCTCTGGTCGAACGCGGGCACCTCCTTTAACCACCGACCTTGGGGTCGGCTCATAACTACTCCATCTATAGAGGATTCTGAGGATAAGCCACCTCAAGAAGGGGGCACGCAAGGCGGTGTCCAAAACCTCGTGCGGGTGGGAAAAGCTGGCAGTGAGCAAGTATGATGCGCAAAAAAATTCTTGCTCGACTTTTAATTCCAACATCTTTATTTGAATATTTTTGTGTTAACTATTTACTAGTGCGCAAGGAGAAATTAAGTTGGAGTGATATGGAATGGATAAGCAGGATTTTCGAGAGAGAAGAGCATTCTTTCGCTGACCGTCATGTAGTAAAGACAACATGTTGGATCTATCCTGATGAACAACGCCATGAACGCCCTAAAACAAAGCCAAATTTCTTTTTCTTTCTTTCTCCCTTTATTCCTCAAAAATAATTTTATTACATGAACTAACCTTTATTGTTTACTTTTTTATTTTAGCACTTCCCCTTTCTGAAAAATGAGCTGGGAAATGCATTCCATTTTTCCATTTTTAGGAGTACCAGTAGATCCTAGGTTATTAGATGGAAATTTCTTAACGAACAAATTAGTTGATAATAATTTGTTTTATTAATTCTAATAATTTATAATTCAATAGTGTTAAGGATGAAGATTATATGTAGAATAAGTCATAATTTCCGGTGTTATAATATGTAACTGATTAATTTAGCATAATATCCACTTCAGTAGTATTAAATTGAATAGTTGATTTAAGACCATTTTAGTTGGAATCACAATAACGCTTATGCATCATTCATTATTATCTAATCATGTAAACACAAAATAATAGGCTTAATTAAATAATTTAATGTTCATTTAAGTATTGGGTCGATCAGAAATTAGTATGATTTTGGAAAAATGAATTCGTACCGGAAAATTCTATCATTTAATTATTAGACTTTGATTCCGATATCTAATGTCTAATAATTACCGGGCTAGTTCGGTATTTTTCAGGAAAAATAAATAACTAGCAAAACACGCGGCTTTGCTCGCGTATTAGTTGAAATATGCCAAGTGATATTTATATATCTAATTTTTATTAGAAGAAATTATACTTTTAGGAATAATTCAAAAATTACTAATTAAGCCACAGTTTGACTAAACTTCATTATTACACTACATTAGGCAAAAATGAGACTTAGGTTAATAAGAAGAATTAAAACTGATTCCAAATAAATGGTATTTTGAAGCTTTTATGTTCATTTCATACGCTCATTTCAGTATTCATTTGAAGTTTTGAGTAAATCTTTCTTAGTACGCATTTACATCTTAAATTTAACCTTCATGTCAAATTCCAAGCTTCTTGTCTATCCGTCTACCACCTCTCTGGTGGTAGTGGTGCTAATATAAAATGCTTATGTTGAAACAGAGGCTGTCAACATTAATTTTGAAATCGGTTTGGTATTTCCAGATATTTCTTAGAAAACGTAATTTATAAAGTTTTGAAAAGCTTTTTTTTTTAAACATTTGTTGTTCCTCCTGCCAACCCGAGGTGATAGTGGCGCTGCCATTAAATATAGCCTGTGTGGAATCAGAGACTGTCACTACTGATTCGCAACCATTACTTTTGTAATCGGTTTATTATTTCCTGAGATTGCATAAAAATCGTAATTTAGGACTTTTTTTTAGTACACATTTCGCTCTTTCCCTTCTCCTCAGCTCTTTTAAATTTCGAATTTATTTTCTACAGTAGGGCATTCATATTTTATAAGTAACAACCATGCCATATTTAATGTTTCTAGCCTCTTGAGTATCACAGAAATCGCAATTTACAAAGCTTTTTGCTCCTGCAACACCCAGGTGGTAGTGACACCCCCATGCAATAGAGCCTATGTTGAAACAAGGGTTGTCACCATCAATTTCTATCCATTATTTTTTAAATTGGTTTGGCACTTCATAAGATTGCGTAGAAATCGCAAATTAGAACGTTTTTAGAAGGCTTTTCGCCTCTTTTCACCCCTTTTAAATTTCGATTTTTTAGGAAATTTTCTTAGAGATAATTTATATCTTATAAGTAACTACCATGCTTAATTTCAAATTGCTAGCACCTGCAATAGCTCAAAAAACGCAATTTAGTGACACCGACATGAAATACAGCGTATGTTAGAGCAAGGTCTGTCACCATCAATTTCCAACCATTACTTTTTTAAAACGGTTTGGTACTTCCTGAGATTGCGTAGAAATTGCAATTTAGAAAGTTTTTTAGAAAGCTTTTCGCACATTTTCACCCCTTTTAAATTTCGAATGTTTTAAGAAATATTCTTAAAGATCCTTTATATCTTATAAATAACTACTATTCCAGATTTCATGTTTCTATGCCCTTCAGGAACACTAAAATCGCATTTTTAGAAAGTTTTTTGCTCCTGCACACCCCCTTGGGGCAGTGGCACCGACATAAAATGTAGCCTTTGTTGGTGCATGGGCTGTCGCCATCATTTTGACTCCATTATTTTTAAAATCGGATCGGTACTTTCTCGAATTGCGTAGAAATCGCAATTTAGAACGTTTTTTAGAACGCTTTTCGCACATTTTCATCCCTTTTAAATTTCGAGTGTTTAAAGAAATATTCTTAGCGATCATTTATATCTTATAAGTACCATTCAAATTTCATGTTTCTAGGCCCTTCAGTAACACAAAAATCGCATTTTTAGAACGTGTTTTGCTCCAGCACCCCCTTTGGGTTAATGGCACTGACATAAGATATAGCCTATTTTCGAAGAGGGACTAACACCGTCATTTTGATGCCATTACATTCAAAATCGGTTCGGCAGTTCCAGAGATTACCCACTACAAACAAACAAACAATTTTTACTTCTTTATAATAATAGTATAGATTTCATGAAGGTTAACATGTATCATTCTAAATTTTTCAAGCCTTGTTCATTTAAATTAATTTTGATTCCAGGTTTCTGTAACTTATTTAATACTTTGCCACAAGGTTCGAACCCTCTTGAGAAAATTTATTGTTTTGTTTCAGAGGAATATCAGAGACGGTCATAATCTTGTCAGGAAAATTCTAAATTATGAAATTGATGATAAATTAACCTTTTCCCAAATTTCAGTTGTAATGTCATTTTGGATGGCAATCTCTTTTGCTTTGTTGTTTCAATTATTTTTGACAGTTTCTTTCATTTTACGTCAATTTTGTGATGAAAGTTTCGATGAATCTCAAATTAGTTTAGATCACTGACGAAGCACTTGGGTTTTGTGCCAATAATGAGCTCCTCACTTTTATATACAAATTAAGGGCAAAAAACAAAACACGCCCCTAGTCTTATCACTCTAAAATTTCAATTTTTTATACTTAAATTAATTTAATTCTGTTTGAAACCTTAATTTTTAATGATTATAATCATAAGATAATGTTGTAATAATATGGGGTAATAAGTTTAATAAAATTCAAGTAATAATTTTAAAGTAATTCATTTCTTGTTCTGGCTGATAAATTTTAAAGTATTATAAATTATCAAAATGTTTATTTTAATGAAATTTTAAGAGATAATTCAGGTAAATATTATTTTTCATGGATTTATATATTTAATTTTTAATTGTTAAATTGCTACTGTTGTAAAGACACAACACTACACAATAACAAAGTTGAGGTTATATGGACCCGTGGTTTGTATTATCTTCATTTAAAGAAGTCCATATTAGAAGTAACGTCATTTTAAAATAAAGTTTACTTATGGCTCAAATAAGAAAGTTATACTTCTAAGATAACACAATTATCAACTGGAAACGTCCAGCCAAAGATTCAGAATTTCAAAATGGAGATTCAGCAACCGGATTTGAAAAATAAGCAAAATCACTTATTTACCTTGCAAAACTTTTCAAAACAATGAAAACACGAATGCTTCACTATCTAAAATAACTAATAGACTGCATCGTATTGTATTCCCCTGAGATGCCTTTCCTATCACAGTCACTAGAAAATAACTCTTTTTGTACATTGCAAATGATGGTACTCAAAGACCTGAGAAGTTCTTCTGTTATTTGTCCTCAAAATTTATTCAACTAATAAAATATATATTTTATTAACTAATAAAATATATTTTTTATTAGTTGAAATTTCAAACTATTACACAAGTTTTCAAAAATTTAATGAAAATCTTCCTCATAAAACTATGGTTGCTTAAGGTTACCCATTATGTTCATATATCTCTTGAAATTTCAGAAGCTATAGTCCAGTCAGAAGTATATTTTAGAAGTCTATCGTAGGGATGTCCAAATAACCACATTTTTCTCTACGTAAAGACAATTATCGTAGAAGGATGCCTAATAACCACGCAGGGAGCTTATGGAAAAATTAGCCATTGCATTATTTATTTAAAAAAAACTAGATAAAATTATTTTAAAATACACATATTTTTTAAAAGCTGTTTCACATTTAAAGTAAATGTATTTTGAAGTAACAATGCATTTTTGTGGAAAACTTCGATCAATAATTCCGGATAATGTGATGATGTAACTTTTAAGAATATTTTCTCAGATTTCCCGGAGGTCGATGATGAGTACGATGTTTCTAGCTTTTGTTTTCAGTGCATGAACTCATGTTAGTGCTCAAGTCTTTTTCATTTCACAGGTGCATGGAATTTTGAAAGAGTTAGGGCTAATGTAAGAGATTTTACAAATATACATTTAAGATAAAAGGAATCCAATTCTGAAAATAAATCTCCCCAAAACGATCACAGGAGTTGTCTAGAGTGGCCGCGGGGGGTAGGTCGAATTCCATAAGAAGTGGCTCAAACACTGCAGAACTCACACTGAATGGACAGTGAAGTAAGACCTTCGTCCTTTTCACTAAAAACCGATCCGCTTCCTACTCTTCATAATATAACGTTAAAAATCATCTTTGTATTTGAATGTTACATTTGTAACCGAACGTTGACTCAAATTATATAAGTGGCTTATAAATATCCTCTTTGCCATTTATCGTTAAAAATTTCCGTATCTTTAAATTAAAAAAAAAACAATATCGTTAAATTTTCATAGAGTAAATACACTCTGTATTATGTAATAAATAATTTTGTCTCGTGCAAACACACCTTTCGACCCTTCAATTCTATTTCAAGTAAAAAATTTTCTTGGCCATGATTACAGCAGTAGGAAGTTGAATAGTATCTACTCCTTTTTCTGGACTTTTAGCTTTTGATAGGATTTAAATATTGTCTCATCTTTTAAGTAGCTTTGCACAAAGTGTAAGTTTATGTTTAAATACCTCTTTTCTTGGACACTGCAAATGATGGTACTCAAAGACCTGAGAAGTTCTTCTGTTATTTGTCCTCAAAATTTATTCAACTAATAAAATATATATTTTATTAACTAATAATATATATATTTTATTAAGTAATACAATATTTTTTTATTAGTTGAAATTTCAAACCATTACATAAGTTTTCAAAGATTTAATGAAAATCTTCCTCATAAAACTATGGTTGCTTAAGGTTACCCATTATGTTCATATACTCCTAGTAATAAGTTTCAAATGATCTTGAAGATTTTAAGAAATCAAGTAAAGAAAAGCATCTGAAAAGAATCAAAAGAACGTTGTAATAGCATGGAGAATTTTTACTTCAAATTTAGTTTTCATTTTTTTTTTCAGAAAGTACTTTGTAGAAAACTTTTTTAGCTTCATATTTTTTGACTTAAGAAATCTTGAAGTCTGTCGAAAGCCGAAATATTATTTCCAATTAATGGTTACTATCAATTTCATAGCAGTTTCGTCTGCAATAGATGTAAGTTTCTAAAGTATAACCAAGAACTATAAAGATTACTGGAGGATAGAAACAACATAAATTTCTATCATTGAATAAAAACTACCGGGATATAGTTACACGATATTTCATAAAATTGACTTGAGATTTGTAAAATTGTTTAATAGTTTTCCTAGATCTCCTTTTAATTAATATAATTATGAAAAAATATTAAATACTTCCTTTAAACCTGCATGTATGTACATATAAATATATATATATATATATGAAGACTTGAGTTTCAAAACTCGCCTTATCTAAAATTTAAAAAATTGAGTTTTCTCAATCAATATATTCTAATATTAAAACTTGGATTGAAAAAGCGCTACAATCTGAAAAAAAAAAACTTGTTTTATCGTGTATTTCTGGCGTTGAAAAAATTTGATAAAAAAAAAAAAAAAAAAAAAAAAAAAATTGGACGCTGTCAGAGGTTTTTTGCGATTTCATAAATTTTGATTTTCTGGATAAGGCGAATTTTGAAACCCACGTCCTCATGTGTATATATATGTGTGTGTGAGTATTATTAAAGCTAAATGTAACTCATTTATTGCATAAGAACAAACTAAAAATTTATTGCAACACAGGCACTTGTTAAAAATAATACCCTTAAATAATGTACGAATAAATATGACCAAAATGGTATTTTTCGTCTCTCTATGTTGCAAATTTTGAACTACAACAGAAAGAAATTAGCAAAAACTTGTGCAATACTACTAATAATAAAACAAATCTGATAACTGGGAATTTCTGTTCAAATAATCTCAACTGTGTTATGAAATGAATAATTTTTTTTAAATATATGCACTGTTTTATCGGCAAGAAAGAAGAATATAATACTGTAATTTTACACTAATTAGGAACGATGGCATAGACTATTGAATTCGGTGGTGTGCGTGGAAATTCTATCAAAAAATTACTGAAAATGAAATAAAAATAATCATTAGGGGCCACCATAATACTTACACATCATGGATATGCGTAATATAAAATATGAAAATAAAACATGTGTAAACTATTTATAAAATGCATATCCAGGGACAATTAAGGTTACTGAAATTTAATAGGCTTTGTCGCACTGTTACGTTCCCATTACAAACCAAATTTCAAGCCTCTATCTCAATTTGTCCGGTAGATAGGGTATTTAAAATCGTGGCTTGATGACGTCATAAACATTAAATGCTCTATTACTGAATTGTGTAAAATAAACATCCTTATAACCCCTAAAATGATAATCATATTAACTAACAGTTTACTGCGTCGGATTAAGCGTCTCTTTTTCAAATAAAATATTTCTTTGAATTGAAATATGAATGAAATGCAGCGTCAGGAAAAATCGAAGAGTGTGAAAAATATGATTACAAATATATCGGCAACTAATTATCGATCGACTTCATTTTCAAAATTTATGTTTTTTTTTTATTTTCTTTTTATTTCACTCCTTAAAATAAACAATTTTGAAAAATTTTATATACCTTATATCAGAACGAATATTTCGAGAGTCCGAGAAAAATAGTACCGGATAATCGAGGTTGACAAAATTCAATAGGCACCTTTTCATTCTTGCATACTAAGTACAAACCAAATTTCAAGTCTCTATTACAATTTATTCGAGGTATAGAGCGTTTACAGACACACAGAGAGGCAGATGGACGGCATTTTTTTTCTAAAAATATGTTTTTTGGAATCTCCAGTGTCTGAAATGTGTAAATCTGTCAAAAAATACAATTTATTCGAGATATAGAGCATTTACAGACACACAGAGAGGCAGATGGACGGCATTTTTTTCTTCTAAAAATATGTTTTTTGAAATCTCCAGTGTCTGAAATGTGTAAATCCGTCAATTTTTTTTATTTTTTATTTTATTTTTAAAACGATTGCAAGACTTGCCCTGTACTACGTATAAATGGTAAGTAAAAGTCTAACTTAATTTAAAAGACGTGATGAATACAGTTTTACCAGAATATCCTAATAAAAGGTTTTGCTATTCGATTTAATATTATCTAAACACACCTGTAAGAGCGCAATATTAGAAATATAAAGATATCTAGGAATGTGCCAAAAATTAACTGCTTAGGTTTGAGAGCACATTAAATCAATGCACTCTTACATAAGACTATCCTGCTTAAATTAAAAGCAATTTCTCACGATTATGTACCTTTTAGGGTATATTTCGCATTTCAAGATATTATACAAACTGATAAATGTAAGCAAAATAGGATTTATTATTAAGCTTTTATGTCAAAACTAATTTGTTTCACAAGAAACTAAATTATTAGCTTTAATCAATGCAGTAATATATCATTATCACATTTCGGTTCTTTTTGTCATGTTTAAAGCCTTTCAAACCTAAATGTTCTTGGTACCTAAATGTAACAATGCATTTTATGCATGTCAGTTTATTTTAATTTTATTGATTTAAATATTATTAATTTTTTTTAAATATTTAACCCCTTCGTGATGAGCATCATTGATACAATTTTTAATCTGTTATCCAGCACATTGTGCTGTTAATTTTACGCAACTACTGTATTTTCCATGTTAATATAGTCAGGAAACGAAAGAAAGATACAGCACATTCACTGTGATCGAGTTTGTTCTGGCAAATCTACAGTGTTTTTTTTTTTTTTTTTTTTTTTTTTTTTTTTTTTTTTTACAGTGTACAGATGCAGTCGGAAACCACGTGTAAATGTTTCCATTCAAGGTGCAAGTAATCGTGCTTATGAGACGTTAAATTCATACCAGAATTTTCGGAAAACTTTATTTGAAAATAAAGAAATGAAATTTTACAGCTCTTTTTTTCTCCAGAGTTCTAGAAGTAAAATTTTATTCAAAAGTCCTGTTACAAATCTTGGTTGAAATTAAATGAAATCAAAAATATCCCATTGCTCTTAAAGGGGTAAAATATTAAATGAAATATTTGGATTCAAAACCTGATTTGTTAATCATTTTTCATTATTCTTTAAATAATATACACCACCGTTATTTCTTAAAATTATTGATTAATTTCTTCATAAAGTCATAATTATGCTATCTTGATCATTTGAAATACGGAATGAAGTATTCAACGGAAAATAAGCATAAAAATATAACTAGGCAGAAAATCCTAAATAGATTAATTCAACGAAGTATTATTTATTAAAATTAAATATAATTCTATAAGGTTCAATTTCTGCGTAATTCCTGCTTTTAAATATGATATCAATTTAATACGTGAAACTACCGCACACACGCACCTTAATATAGGATTTGGAAACCTCTCTGCGTTTGAAGGTTCGAATAAATAGTTACTACAGTAGAACCCCACTAATCCGAAATTCGGTTCAATCCTAACCGATTCCAAAAATTACTTTTTACACTTTTTACTACGAAATTTTCCGGATTATAGGATGAATGTTGGGAAAAAACGTGTAGAAGTTAGAATTAAACAAAAAATAGCAGTAAAGCATGTTTTTTATTCTTTCAACAGCTTGAATAGAAAAAAAAATTTAAATAATGTAAAAGTACAGCATATGTACACGAATATAAAATGAAAACATGCACTGTACACCTACTCGTGGAAGCCACCTTCAAAAAAATCTCGAATATCACTTTGTTTGCCAGTCACTATAAAATTATTTTTTTAAATGCAAAACGCATTTAACTCAGATGATAAAAATTTATTTTTCTTTTCAACAGCTTGATTTCGCAGATTATCTACAAAAATGTTTTTTCTTCTTCCCCTTGTTGACGTAGTGACTGAGCCATTTATAGATCCGCGATTTTGTACCGTTTTGTAGGAAACAAGGGATTTATGTGAGAGTCGGCGGCCAAGGCTGAGTATACCCAGTGATTATTTTGAAATATACATATAATGAATATTAAATAAGATTGCCTGCCTGTGTTTAGCTTCGGTAAGAGGACAGGCTTGCGATATGGATCCTTTTACTGCAATTGATTGTATTTTATTTTTTAAGATGAGACAAATAATCTTCATCATTGACTGAACACGGATGCATATTCACTTCTAATTTTCTTTAATACTGGACTAGGATGCTACAAAAATATACAAAGAATGGTTAATATAATGGATGTATAAAAAATGAATGGTTTTTCCAATCGACAAGGTACTTGGTGTTTGAACACCAGAGAAAATCCCTTGTGGGATAACAATGGGATTTGTATCCCGACGGACAGCACGTCCGTTTAGTGGAAAAGTTTTATGACGACTGCGGGGTTCAAAAAAGTGTTCACACAGAGTCTTTTAGGTGATGAGAAAGACAATAGATTATGCAAAGTCAGCGGATTAATTTATTTCAGCACAGTCACTTTGCAATGTCCAATGAATGGTGCTGCGATCTGGTTTTCAGATATGAACTTAATATAAATGCTGTCTTGTGGATCACCTTGTAGATTTAGTGCTGCCATCTATGAGTGATGAGATGAAGTGTTTCCGTTGCTCTCCACGAAATTCACTTTTCTTGATTAGATAAATGTTGTACATATTTCCACAAACGTTTACATACCCCACAAGTTCGGTTATAAGTCTATATAACATGTCATTTGTGTCGCAGGTTCGCATACAAAACTTATTAGTAGAAGTAGGATTTCTAATACGTTTGTAATGAGTTGCTACGTAATTTCTTATTCTGAAGTTCCATTAGATTATTATAAACATAAAGAGTGATTAAACAAGCAATACTTTTTTTTCTGAAAATCGTGCTAGATTATCCAGCATTCCGGACCGTAAGAGTTCGGTTTAGAGGATGTTTACTGTACTACTGAGTATTTATAACTTACATTTTTTTTTTTTTTTTAGCAAACGCCTTTTACTTTTTCATTTTTATCAGATTTTCGGTAATCCGAATTTTTTTAAATCCGCACAGGCATCGGTCCCAATTATTTCGGATTAGCGGGGTTCTACTGCATGTTATGAATAAAATAAGGCATTAAATTGCGATAAAAATTATAGAACAACTCTAGTTCAAAGTCTTTTCCCGCCTTTGCTTCACGTGGAAGAAACAGACCTTCAATTCCGTTTCAATTCCGTGACATGGATTTGATTATTTGACATACATATATAAAAAAACAAATGGTAATCTCAATTTCGGAATTATTCCCAGCGTTAAGGAATTTCTGTTGAAGTTTCATAAATCAACGATTGTATCCTGAAATTGTGGAAAATTGTTGGAAGAATCTCTTTAAATGCAGTAACATGTTTCGCGTTTTGTTTCTGATGCAGATGTTTCATTATGTCACATTTGTATACGATTCTTGCGGAACGATTTTAGCTACAGTGAACTTTGTCGCATTTATGATCATCACATTTAAGCACGTACTCCTAAGTAATTTTAGACAGAATCAGTATCATGAGGTTTTTTTTTTTTAGTTTATGCTATTGTGATTAACTATTGCAATTATATATCTTTAAAGTGATAATCTACAGAAACTATCAGAACAAAGGCATATCCAAAAGATAAATTCAAGTCATTTAAGAACTTCCTGCAAAAAAAATTTCTTGCATAGACTACAATATTAAATCTATTACGTTTACAAATATTTTTGTTGGAAATAATCCGAAATGTGTTTCGTCTTCGTGGTTGTGAAATATGCAACAGGTGTCGCCACTATCCAGCAGTGTTTTCGAATAATTCCAAAAGACTGAAACATTACCTTGATAATCAGATCTTCGTTTTCTTTCGTATAGATGGCAGCACTGCAAGACTTTCAAAGACACTACGAAATGGATATCTTAATTTGAACTGATCACAAACAATGACATTTTAGCAAGATCAGTAATATCCCTTTGTGAAATTAAAACTGTTGAAATAAGACGTCGTGTTCGAACTTTTGAAACCTTTTTGAATCTGGGCGTTGCCTTTGCGCGATAAGGACGTATTTTTTGTCCTCTCTTTTGCATTCCTTTTATAGTAAGCAATGTTTAGCTCCTAAAGAATGCTATTAATTATTAACCCAGAACACTTTAAATTGTATATTATATTAAATATTCAAGAGTAATATTCAAGACTAATAATAAGCTATAAGCAGCAGGAGTCTTTCGGTAGCTTCATCGCCCCGAGCCCCCCCGGCCCATCTTCGTCCGCAGCCTTTTATTCATCTACTCTAGTCCCACTCTTTTGCGGAAGCCAGAATGAAAAAAAAAATATTCAAAAATTGAAACCGGACAAATTTAAAAGGGAAATTACACAAATTAAAGACACCGAAAAGCGGGAAGGGAGGGCTCGGGGCGATGAACCGCCGCGGCGAGCGGCCCATCCTCGTCCGCAACCCTTTATTCTTCCACTTATTCCGACTCTTTTGCGGAAGCAAGATTCACAGGTGCCCAGCCACATCCCGAATGAAAGACTCTCTAGCGAAAGCGAGATTGAAAAAAAAAAAAATCAAAAATTGAAACCGGACAAATTTAAAAAGGAAATTACACAAATTAAAGACATCGAAAATCGGGAAGGGTTGGGCTCGGGGCGATGAAGCTACCGAAAGACTCCTGCTGCTTCTAGCTTATTATTAGTAATTATTAATATTAGATTTAATATTTCATCATTTAATAATCACTTGTGTTTATATCAAATATAGATAGTTCTTTCAGCATTGCAAGTCTCCGTGATTGCAAGCCACATTACACATCACTACATTTTTTAATGAAATTTATGATTTCTAGCTTTTCACTGAATACAACGATACCGGTGAATTTCCGAAGTGCCAGCATTTACACCCATACAAGTAAGACGAATTTTATTCTCTTACATATCTATATTAAATTGAAATTAATTTGAAAGAATAATATATAAAAGGCCTTTAGGAACTCACGCACACTAAGAATTTTCAAGCATTCTAATTTGCATTGAAAAAAAAACTGTTAACAACTGTTGTAATAATATGGAAGATTAAAATGTAATATAATTCCTTTTTTTAATCATTGCCTTCGTTTCAAAGATGTGATGTTTAATTTTTAAAAATTCTTATCGCAATTCGTAGATTTTATTTTGCTGACAGATATCAAATTCTTTACGAATTCTCTGCAGATAGTCATATTCAATGTAGAAATTTGAAAAATTCTTTTCACTTTTAAAAATTGCTAAAAAAAGCACAGATTTGTAAAAAACTAAAAATAAATTTAACTCTCCTTTGTATACATATACATATAAATATAAATACACATATATATTCAATAAAATACAGCAAAATTATGAAATTTGTCATGTCAAAAAAATTTACAACTGATGTCCACATAATTAAATTAATGGATAAATAAAAAAAAACAATTTATGATGGAACACTTTACTAACATGCCTCTACTAATAGCAAAGCTTCCCCGTCCATTATAGTATTTTTCATTGTGCGGTTAACCGCCAACGACTTTTTATGAAGATAATTTACCGCCGGTTGCTAAGTTGCTGCATTTTTAATTTCATCTCTAAGGAATTCGTTTTGTTTAATTTTGTGGCTTGATATTGGCGAAACAGAATAACGGAGATTTATGGCGTTTTTCTTTACTATATATAATTATGAATTCGTAAAGAAAAACTCTCTAAAAGGTTGGGGGAAATTATTAAAATAGTGTTTTTTATTTTTCTGATTTTGTGACTGAAATTTTAAAGTATAAGGTATTTTTTAAAATGTATATGCTTGCTGTGAAAACTGGGACATGAGATGTACTCAGAGATTATTTTAAATGTAAAACACAATATATGGAACTAAAATGGAAGTAAGATGCAGCAGAAGGAGAAATTTAAAGCTCTTTATGAGTTAGTTTGAAAACAAAAAAGGCGCTTTAGGAAAAAAACTTTGAAACATTTTATAAAGCAACGTCACATCTGCTTTTAAAACACAAATCGTTTATAATGAAACTACAACAGACATGCCATTATATTCAATATTTGAATATATATATATGTTTTCCAAAAATAAAATCGTCTACTTATTACAAATTCTATTGTACCTTTTTTAGGTGCGTTCCTAATTATATAAAAACATAGCCCCTATAGTCCTCGTCTGGTCCTTCCGTCGGTCTGTCTGTCCGTCCGTCTGTTTGTCTATCTGTCTGTCTGTCTATCTGTCTGTCTATCCGTCCGTCTGTATATCTGTCTGTCCGTCTGTCCGCATATAACAGCGCAAAAACTACCCAAAAGAATGGTTTGAAATTTTTAATGTATAGTTGTTGCAGAATTTTGTCGAGTCATTTCAAATTTTATGAAAATCGGATGTATAGTTCTATTACAGGGACAGTCAACAGTATTCCGTTACATTACACTAATCGAAAAAAAAATGTTTCAAGTGCATTTTAATTATTTTACACCCTTTCGAAAAGAATGAAACTGATATGCATTTATGAAGTGCACTAAAATATATATTCTCTAGGATATGCGGTACAAAGAATATTTATTTTTCATTTACAGGGCCACACAAAAGAATTCCGCTACCTTTTGGTATAGGAGGAAACATTGTTTGCGGTGTATTTTAATCATGTTAAATATTTCACATATAATGAAATTGATATACGTTACTGAGGTTTACTACAAGTTACTTCCTGTATATTAGAAAGTACGTAGTATTTACAGGGACACACAAAAAGATTTCGGAAACTGTACTGTACTCGACATACTATGTATTAGCGATGATTGCGGGAAGCGCACTTTTAGTTGTGATATGAGTTTTTAAGTTTAACTAAATTTTTGAATATTACGTCGTGAGCATAAATGCTGCAGACCAGTGGTTACCAAACTTTGTGACTGGCGGAGTCCTTTTTAGAATGAATTTCTATGGCGGAGCCCCTGAAGCCTACCGTACCCTTTGTTACAAGGTAATGTTTTTAGGTGCATTGCTACTGAGCACCGGAAGAGAGAATGAATAGTAATCTAAACAATTGTGAATTGTCCCAGAAATAAAATTGTATATTTAAACGTTTATTCTAATACTGAATTTATTTTCAACTATCATCAATGCAGATGGAATTGTCAAATGTTTATAACCTCCAAAACACAAGAAATCTTAACATTTGTCTTACCATAAATTTTACATTATTGGAGTGACGAACAATAACGCATAAACGCTTAATGTGATTAGATTGCTCAAATGTCTGAATTCCGGTCCAGTTGATAGTAATTGCAGGCGAATGTTTGGTTCTTCATTTAAAAGATTTCTGTGTTTCGATTTGGTTTTAAAGTGATAACTTTAACACTACTACGTATATCAGGAATTTTACTCAAGTTTCATAAAAATATTTGAAACCAATAATTTTTATTTAAAACTATTTTACTCTTTTATTTAACTTATTTCTGCTTGGTTTATGTTTATTTCTGGTTCAAATTGAAATATTTTTATTTGGTACCACCAAATAACAAAAATAAGTTGGTATATTTAGTGTAACTTGCTATGAGATGTCAAACCAACGAGGACGTCAGTGTTTCACTGTGTTTAATCTGGATGTTTTTTTTAATATAACGTTGAACACATTTAGAGTCGCCCAAAGACTTTTCTATTCCTTTGTTGAAAAATGTTATTTGAAAGAGTTTTTTCAAAGCTGTATGATGCCCTAAATATTTATTTGTTTGTATACTTTTTTATATGGTGTTGCTTTCATTCCTTCTTAACCAGAGCAACGTAATCGATATCATCGTTTGACTCAGAATCCAACCAATACACATTTTATCTTAAAATAAAATTTTTGTAAATGAATCGGAAATTGTGACAGATTTCTCTTGCAGTGGTAGGTACATTTATTTCATTTTGCTAAACATATAGGAAAATATGCAATTAGAATTCACAATCTTCATTAGTTACAAGTTTTGCCAGTTTAGAGTTATGGTTCTTCTAATATCACCGCTGCAGTTGTATCAATCGTGTAAACGCTTTTCATAGACAATAAACACCATCTTAATTCGGTATGTACTAGGAGGGGTGGATGTAGGCATCCAATAACTTCATACATAAGCTTAAATGTTTGCTTTTAAGAGTTCGCGATTTTATATAGTTTATAACTTTAATGGAAGCATATAACCTTTTCCTAAATTCAGAAGACATTTTCCCGGTGATATCATGCATCTATAAAGAACGCAATAGATGGTACTACGGTGGTTTATTATCTCTTTAAGTTTGGCAATGGCATTGTGACCCATCATTTCTTTCGCATCATCAGTGCATTCATGTTCATATGTGTTTTCCTACGTATTAATCAAAAATTATTTCGTTCCTTAGTGCGTTGGTTTGTAGTGATCTACAAAAAACATAATCCTGAGAGCTTTGTGAAAATTCTTTCAGACGAGTTAGTAAGGCTCTTAATTTTAATCAAGTTAATGTACTCAAACACCGTAATAATAGAAAAGTCAAGTTAAGTTCCGGGCGCCCGTTTCAAAAAAGTCAGTTAAGACACTAACATCCCTGGTCTGAGAGGGATATTAGTAAATGTAACTGAAAAATACTAATAAAACTGCTAATCCAGTGACGTCAGTAGATTCATTCATTTGCAGTACAAACTTTGTACATCTGAAGATGCTGTTTAGTGTTCTTGTACGTCACCTGTTATAGAGTTCATTAAAAAAAAAGATCTATTTGACAAGGAAATATTGACATTAAATTAACAACATTTTCATAAAGAAAATTTATGACAATATCAATTTTATGAGGTTTATTAACAGTCTTTGCAATTATATGATCTTCACAAACTCGAGCGATTCGTCAAAATATCATGTAAGCGTCATGGGGTCATAAGCGCTGACTTAACGGGGATGACAAGGTCTAACAAAGCAAACTTCTACAACTAATCATAGAACATCATTTTTGTCCTAATTAATCACAGTGATTAAACAGGAAAAAACTAAAAAATTAAATTAGTTGTAGAAGTATATCTTATTGCCTATTTCGCACCCGTGAACTCTGTCATATGTCCGGTGTTATGATATTTACTTTTGAAGCATGCATACATTACTTTTCCCTTCATATTGAAAAATATCAATTGGTTTAACTTTCAAATCGGACTTTTTTTCCGTATGATTGCGTTGAGCATAAAACGTCGAGTCATTGGATAACACTTCACCTCAAATCACACTGAGAGAGGAGTTGGGAAATTCGAATATCCAAATTTTCCCTCAGAATACAATTTCTGGCTTTCTTATAGTATATATAAGTTTGTTTCTCCATTTATCGCATTCTTCGATCGGGAAACGTAAAAATTGAGCATAAATTAATATTTGCACTGGAATTTTTTAAGAAAATAGAATTTACTTAATTAAAAGTGTTCAGATTGTCGAAGATAGTTATCATCAATGTATAAATACTTTTGTAACAAAAGAACCTGTTCCCATTTTTTAAAAAATCCTTGCTTTAAATGTGTTGGTTTCGTTCAAATTTTCATTATTTTCTTAAAGCACGGCGGAGCCCCTAGGGCTCCGCGGAGCACAGTTTGGGAACCTCTGCTGTAGACCATATACAGGGCTACACAAAAGAATTCATAAGGGTTACTGGGTATGAACGAAAATAGCTTAAAGGTGGTTTTTAAAGGGGTTATGCATTTTTAAGCTGAACTACATTTAGTATACTAATATGTGTATTTAGAATATAGATAAAATCATATAGAGGACTGCGCGAAGAATTAGATAGATGGGCGTCGTTGGATGATTGTTGCCGGAAGTGTAATTTCACTAGTTTTAGCGTGTTTTAGTCTTTATCAAATTTTAGCTAAATATTGGCATGTGTATAAAGATATAGTAGGTAAAATTCTGGACTGTACAAAAGTATTCAAGTATGCTTCCGGCTATTTATATAAATTTCTGAAAGTCAAATTTCAACGTATTGTGCGCTTTAACATTTTCCAGCATTGTTGAAAAGACTTTATGAATTAGGTTTGTCTGTCCGTCTGTCCTTCAAGTATTCCGTTATATTATGGTCTATAGGGAAATGCCGCAATCATATAAATACGTAGCACCTATAGTCGTCACCTAGTTCGTCCGTTAGTTCGCATGCAACAGCGCAAAAAACTACCCAACCAAATGGTTTGAAATTCAATATATATAATCGTTGCAGAATTTTTTCAAGCCATTTTAAATTTTATGAAAATCGAATCAAAACTTAAAAAGATATTAATAAAGGTTTCTTTTATGCTATTAAATCCTATCATACGTAATTAATTCAATTATACTCCATGATAGGTAATGATTCTAGATTACCATGGTGATTATGTCCTATTTAAGATGGAGTCCTATTATTTCCGTATTACTAAATTTATTATATAAAATCGTAATAAATTTTGTATTCATGCATTTTTGCATAAGAGTGCAACAGCAGCAGCTATTGCACCAAGATCTGAATATTTATAAAACTTGTTATACTACGAACGTACCTCATTTGCCATCTTTGACGTGCAATTTCCAACTGGTTTAAAATTAGTAAATCACAATTTTTGATACTTCATTTGGGTTCCTTTGAATAAATGATATTTAAAAAAAAGTATCGTTTTGATACTGATGTATTCTTATGCTATGGGTATAAAAACATAATTAGCACCTCAATTCGCTCATATCGATCGCGTGCGAGGCACATGCCGCCTGCCCTCAATATGTCTACCTGTATTTCCTCGTAAGGATCAATATTAACTTAAATTGTAATGTACATTCGAAAACATTATGTTTGTTGCCATTAACCAATCCATACACGAAGAGAATGTCTGCAAGCTGCCTGTCCGTAAAAAGGCTGCATCTTCTTGGCGACTACTTCTCAAATGACAGCAATAAAGCAGATATTTCCTCCCCGGTGCTCTCGTGAATAGCACCATCTAGTGGCGTACGAATATGTTTCCGGTCATGGGTTGCCATGCCATTCTCTATCCTTTTGATGTGCCTTACCTCCTGTTAAAGTTTGTCCCAATATTCATGGGACACTCTATATATATAATGGAATAAATTACCACCTTAAATTTTAAATTTGAAAACACGCAAATGCAAGAACTGAAACATAAGAATTTTTCATTTTAAATTTCGTTATTTTATAATTTGAGAGTCATGGAGGAGGTAGTGAAATATTTAGATGGATTTTCTTTACATCTCAGAAAATTTTAACTCTTATTGTGAGAGGTCTCTAAGATCAAAAGATCGAACAATATATAGTAGTTTCAGTTAATATATAGGATACTGTTTCTGTAATATATTTTATATACAAGACTATAAGAATTTAAATTCACCTATTTAAAAACATCTAGTAACAGTACTAGGGTTCCAAAAGAAACAAAATTTTTCGAGTACCTATAGTTAAACTGAAAATTATAGGTTAAATTGTGACAATTTAAAATAGCAGCAGTCTTATGACTGCTCACAGCAGTTAAGAGTTAAATACCGCATGGATCGTTATTAAATACTTAAAATTCGTCTTCGTTACATGCAATTACTTTTAAATTACGCCATTTATGATTTCATACATATCTATTTTGAACAAGTTAGAATGCAGACTGTGTTTAATTAACCCACTGACTACGCCAGAGTTCGAATCCATGACCAGAATGTCTTCAGCATTTATGTTTAAATGTCACTGGTCAGGGGTGCCCAGAGAGGGGTTTGGTGACGCAAAATGCGTCATAAAATTAAATTTTGGGGGGGAATTTAGAGAAAAAGTACATTTTAGGGGGGATTTTTAAAATCTTAATACTATTTCCTTTTTTTTTCACTATTAAAAAAGTTTTTGATTTTTTTAATATCACTTTTAACTTCTTTTCAACATTCAATTTCCAGAAATGGTCATGTTTTTTACACTCTTTAAATTCTAGATAAGGGCAATAAGAACCGATTTTGCATCTTAATATATTTGAAAGTGCAGGAATAAAAAAAATACTTGGTATACATGTGGGAAAATGTTTAACACATTCTGAAAGGCGATTAGGACCGCAAGACGTGATAAAAGGAATAGCTTTACAGAAGCGTCTTAAGTAATTTATTATATTGTTTGACAGGGTCGAATCGTACAGTCCGAGTGCAAAAATACATTCTTGATGGGTATGATAAGAAATAACAACAAAATAAGCATTTCAGAGACAACGCTAAAATTACTTGACGATTTTCAGAAAACTAGGATTTAAGTACAGTATATTTTAGTGATGTTAGAAGAGTAGTATTGTATGTCATTAAAACAGTATAAGGTAAACAACCAGTACAGAGAAAAAGACTTCCAGCTAGTGATGGGCGAAAACGAGATGTTTTTATATATTTTATCGATTGTATGGACTTCTCGATATTTTTTTATTCTGCAAAATTTTTCTGGATGACTCCAGTTTGCCAATTGCTTTTATAACATACACGATTCGATTTTATCAAGAATCGTCTGCGGGAAAACTGCAATGAGTCGGGTTAATAAGGACTAGTTGGCTACGCCCGCTAGTGTGCCCCTTCTTTAATTAGGGCCTCTAATTTATACGTAATCTTGTAATATGAAATCTCAAACTGGGTCCCCGCTGCATACGGCACCGTATAGAAGGCGTGGTGTGCACACACTGCAAAATCTTGTAAACAAAAATAATCTCGAACCGAACGAACCTCGGACCGGATCCTTGGGGGTTTCAACGGGCGGGCACAGGAGCTGCATGATATGAATATGTGGTCGCAGAGCTTTCCAACGATATATCATATGAGGGTTATAGGCAAAATTTAGAAAGTGCCACCGGGAGGGCAAAGTGGAGGAAGGGTCATCGGAGGGTATAACATCAATAAGTGGTCACAAGCCTTTCCAACCAAATGTCACATGAGGGGTCTTGAGCTAAATTTATAAAAATGCACCCCGGGGTGACAAAGTGGGGGGAAATCGGCGCGGGAGGTGCATAACAGGAGTAAGTGGTCACAGTCCTATCAAACAATACGTCACATGAGGGGTCTCAGCTAAATTTCGAGAAGTGCTTCCCGTGGGGGCAAAGTGAGGGGAGGGACACCGGAGGTGCATAACATCAATAAGTGGTCACAGGCCTTTCCAACCAAATGTCACATGAGGGGTCTCGAGCTAAATTTATAAAAATGACCACCGCACCGTGAGGGAAAAGTGGGGGTGGGGGTGGAGGGACGCGGGAGGTGCATAACAGGAGTAAGTGGTCACAGTCCTATCAAACAATACGTTACATGAGGGGTCTCAGCTAAATTTCGAGAAGTGCCTCCCGTGGAAAGTGAGGGGAGGGACACCGGAGATGCATAATACCAAAAAGTAGTCACGGACCTTTCGAACGCTTTGCCACATGAGGGGTCTTGGCTAAATTTAGAAAAGTACCCCCGTGGGGGCAAAGTGGAGAGGAGCTGCATAACATGAATAAGTATCATAATCCTTTCATACAATATGTCACATGAGGGGTCTCGGCTAAATTTAGAATACCCTGGGTGTCAAAGTGAGGAAAGGGGCACGGTAGGTGCTTAATATGAATAAATGATCGCAGGACTTTCTAATGATATACCACATGAGGTGTGTTGGCAAAAATTAGGAAAGTGCCCACCCCGGGGGTCCAACTTTCGCAACCCCCCAGGAAATCAGCCCCCCTTTTTGAAATTTCATATATTATAAGTAATATTTTTCGGAAAACTCTTTAAAAAATTCGAATTAAAATGATGAAAACGCTAAAAAGTTCAAAAACTGCCCCCGCCGTGGGGGGCCAAATCGGGGAGGGGAGAAGAAAGTCTCATAATATCAAAGAGTGATCCGAAGGCTTTCTAATGATATATCACATGAAGGGCTTAAAAAAGGTTTAAAATCCCCCCCTTCCCCCCGGTTTGTCCACTCTTTCAGCCCGGAATTCACGCATGCCCCACTTTTAATTTTTTATATTTAATAAATAATATTTACCGGAGGACTCCATCAAAAAAACACATCTAAAATTATATTCATTGTAGAAATCACTACGGTTTTAGAAATTTGTTCGCTTCCTCCGCACCCCCCTCTTTGAAATTTTTATATTTAATAAATGGTATTTATCAGAGGGTTCCAGGTATGTGACAGCTTGATATGGCTAAAATAAGAGAAACTTTGAAAATTAGGGCTTCATTTCACAGCTCATTGTCATGCCTCTTTCTCTATCTCGTCTCGATAAATCTTCCCACATCTCTTCCGTGCCCAGAACGAGAAATTGAATTCTCGTTCTCGGCAACCTATGAAAAGACACTAATCGAGAACAACATTTCGAGAAGAGAAGAAAATTGATTTCTCATTACGAAATGTTGAAAAGCGCGAGGGGAATAATCGAGAAGTCAAAAGTCGAGATGCCGGTGAAATCATCGAGATGAGATTTACGGAAATGCCAGAGAAAGAGAGAAATGAAGCTTTCAGAGTCAAATTTAGCGCATTTCTGGTTTAATTCATAATTTCTCAAAGGAGTGCATTTGCTTATCCAATCTCTTTTGTTATTAACCGATATGGGTTAGGAGGCATAGTGGTTTATTTATTCAGTTCTGTATAGTCCTAATTTCAATAATTACTATTGAATCTAGTGTCATTTTGCCCCAAATTTTCAATGTTTCTCTTACTTTAGCTCTGTCAAGCTGTCCCATACCAGGGGCCCTCAGATAAATATTATTTATTAAATATAAAAATTTCAGAAGAGGAAGGTGAGTGAATTCTGGAAGGCGCGAGAATGAACCGACGGGGGATTAATTTTCAAACTTTTACCGAACTCCTCCTGTGACATATCATCGGAAAGCCCTTTGACCACTCTTTCATATTATGAACCTTTCTCCTCCTGGAGTAAATTTCTGTGGGGGGGGGAAGCAGTAAGGGGGTGAATTTTTTAAATCGTTGCGATTTCTACAAGAAATATAATTTTAAGTGTGTTTTTTTTTTTATGGAGCCCTCCGGTAAATATTATTTATTAAATATCAAAATTTAAAAGTGAGGGTTGTGTGATTTCCGGGTGTATTCTGGGAAGAAAGAGTGAACCCATGGGTGAGGGGTAAATTTCAAACTTTTTGGGCTCGTCATGTGATATGTCATCGGAGAGTTTTCGGCCCACTCTTTCACATTATGAATCTTTCTTCCAACATCCCCAATTTGGCGCCCCGGGTGAGGCGCTTTTCGAACTTTTTGAAATCGTAGCGTTTTTATCATTTTAGATCGGATTTTGTTACGGAACCGTCAGATGAATAATTTATAATACATTAAAATTTCAAAGAGAGGGGAGGGGAGGGTGTATGCCGGGGCCACTTTTCTATCTTTTGCCGTCACCCCGTCATATGATATGTCATTGGAAAGCTCTGTGACTATTACTTCATTTGTACATACCTCCCGCGCCCTTCTCCCATTTGACCCCTCGGGGGGTCACTTTTCTAAATTTAGCCGACACCCCTCATGTGATATATCGTTGGAAAGCCTTATGACCACTTATTCATATTATGCATTTATTGCTCCTCCCCTACTTCCCCCCAGGGGGGTCGTTTAACGCATTCCAGTAGATGGTCTTCTAATAAAGGGGAAATCATAGAACTGATTTCAAATGACTTAAAAAAATCAATAAAAAATATTGATACCATTTACCATCCTTTTAGTTCATGTTTTTACCACTAGGGGTACTTTTTATTCTTATTTCTTTGGCCAATTTGCTGCTAATTGTCGAAAAATTCTAAATTTTGATTTTTAAACTCCCTTTACCGTTTCATACCTACTCGCGACTTTTCAACTTTTTGCAACCAAAGAAAGCCGTCACATGACTTTTCCACTATTATGGCTCCATTATAGCCTCCCTTCGGTTTGTTGTTTTTTAAATCCATCTGTTTTCAGTTACCATGTATTTACTAAATACTGCTTTATAAACATATAAAACAATGATTTTAATAAACGATTGTAGAACATCTCGATTGTAGGTTCTCGGAAGTAATCGATGACTATATCGATTGTGTTTTTTACGATTACGATTTTTTTTTATTGGTAAATTTTTCGAGAATCTCCCATCACTACTTTCAGCCACAAATCGCTTTAGGGGTAAGGGAGAAATTTATGGAAAAATTAGATTTTTTTGGGAGGGGAAGGAGGATTAATTACTAGGTAATAAGACTGAAAAATTATAGTGTGAAAGAAAAACATACCTACACAGAATACAGGGGCTTATAATAGATTTAGGGCTATGTTTTAATGGTATAATGTCTGCCATTTTATAAGAATCGGTACTTGTATAAGAGTATATTGTGTGTTGTTAAAGCAGTATAAAGCAACACTTGTACTGAAATAAACGCTTCAATCCACAGTTTATTTATTTATTTATTTTATTTTTTTTGGGGGGGGGGGGTGATTTAGAGAATTTTTTGGGAAGGGTGAGATTAAACTGTATGACTAGATAGTATTAAAAAAATGATTGGGAAATCTTAAGCGTTAAGATTTAATCTTAAACAAGGGCGTATGTACATGCAAATGTATTTGATATGCGTTTGATAGAAACGACTCGTCTTTAATATTTTAGTTTTCTTAAAACGATATGCAATCTTTATATTTAAGATTTATTTTGTAATAATATAAAAGATTTTTATTTTGAATACTTGTAAGTAAATATTTATTTTCATAAAAAAGTAGCTTTATTTATTAAAACGTATATAGTGATGTTATTAACACGGGCTTGTCAGTCAGGACTTATAAATGTGAAAACAATCAGACTGCTAATAATAAAAAATATATATTTTATTATTTATTACGCTGTTAAAACTTTTATTTTATGACAGTACGTAAGAATACTATTATTAAATAATTTAATAATAAGAATATATCTTACAATTGATGTTCTGTTTAGGAGGGGACTCAGTGTTAATGTTTGAAGATTTTTTGAGGGGGAATTTGCGTCATTGAGTTTGGGGGGGATGGTCACCACTGTCACTGGTATAGTCATCTTCATGCTATTTAATCACAGAATTTCTGTCATTAAGTAAGTCAGATATAAGTATAAGCAATTCAGAAATATCGCCTTTATAACTAAAAATTCGAACAATACGCGCATATTTTAAAACACATACGAAGAGTTTGTTTTACTCAAAATTATTGATAAATTATATTTATTCATTTAATAATTTACTTGACTTTTCAGTTTTAAAATGATACATTTAGTTTGTCATAAAGAAATATCAGACTTCAAAGAATATAATGTACTTATTCTGACATGTAAAAAGTTTAATGAGAGATTATATACAAATGAATACTAATTAAAAGCTGAAATTGTATATGCAAAAATATTCAAAACATCGTCTTATTAAATGCGCTCCGTTTGATTTATATTATGATGAATGAACGCATTCACATTTTTCTCTCCCATTTAATTGTGAACAGACATGCATATATATAATTCCATAAAATGAGCTTATTTCTACACTTTTAAATTATCTGATCACACCAAATGAAGAAAAGAAAATATCTTTTAGCTAATTCCGGACGGCTGAAATAATTACATGTAATCCCATATTCGAAAAATTTCACAACCTGAATCATAAATTAATTAAAAAAATAATAAAAAAATAGATTGTCGTAAATTATTCAGGAATGAATTTTCCTAATTATCTTCGCATGCCATTGGTTCATTTTTTTACGTAGTTAAAACGAAAGAAAATGGAAAGTCTGATTAGATAAATTGAAACTACTTTATAAAGAAAAAAAATTGGATTTAACCCTTAAATGTGTAACCCTTAAACCCTTAAATGGTGTTGCCTTTGGGCAACATGCCAAATTTAGACTTTTAAATACTATTAGAATAATATTGAAGCTATGATGCCTAATGTTGCCAATAAAATGCATTCTGGAAATATAATTAAATCGATTTTTAACATTTAGATGGCAACACTTGTTCTGTTAATGAATAAAGATAGATTTATTTTTTCAATTGTTGATACATGTTCTTTTTGTTTTGTTTATAAGCTTTAGAAATACCCGATTTTGTTCTGAAGTGAGCAAGTAAAATTTATTTCCTATCATAGTTCTCAAAATTCTTGTGTGTTTGATATTATAGAATTTTATAAAAGAAAATTATTTTTTCAATTAAACACAAGTATTGCCGAATACTAACAAACATTTTTTTTAGGCGTAAACCATACTTAAAACAAAATATGATTTTTTAAAGTATTTTTTTCATGATTCATTTAAAAAAATAAAGCCGAAAAACATTTTTTAAATGATTTTTGAAAACTCAGGCTTAAAAAAATAATCTGTTAGTGTAATTTAAAAAATGCGACAAACGAAACCTCATAAAGAGAGTACAAGGTGCAGCAGGTATTTAAGAAAGAAATAACAACTGCTTTCAAACAGGAACATACACTAGAGATAGAGCATTTTTTTAACGTTCTGTACAGGTAACCACATACACACTGGATGACATCATTCATTGAAACCGCTGCCAACCGCAATAACCGTCTCAACAGGCTGTCAAAACTGACTGCAGATAATGATAGATGAGAGTTGGGAACATTTGATACTGCATACACAACGGCTGCATTGAGAGCCGCAAAATTGTTGATTAAATAACTATTGGAATAACTCCCAACTACGCCATATACGTAATGGGCAGTTCGGCTAATATCTGGGTAGCTTTGGGGCCAACAAGTTGAGGATGGCATCGTCATGAAAGCCTTGGCTATTGGTTGGTTTGTATGGGCTGTATGGAATAGTGCAAAGTATTAAATTAGTGCTTTAACACCTTTGTATAAGCAACAGCGTTGATTCTGGCACATTGAAGAAATAAAAGTGGAGGCATCAGATCGTCTTCGCTTCTCAGCACTCCCCAAGAATCATCAGTCAGGTTGGAAATTTTCTGCACATGTCTATCAGAACCGCTTTGAAGATTTTACACCTTCACCGATTTTTTTGCTGTTCCCTTTCTAGAGCTCGACAAAATTTCCTCATTGGAAAGAAACAAGACTCCTTCTAGCTCCTATTGTATATCCTCCTCTAGTAATCCGACAAAGTAATGTAAATCCGACTTCGTCGGATTTAAATTGACTTGACTGACGAATTCCGGTAACTTGATGATTTGTTACAGCTGACAATGTCGTTTCCCACATGAAACCTGATTACCTTCAGTTCTCTCTTTACATTAAAGACGAATGACCGGGCAAATTTCAAGAATGTGGTAATTTCTAAATCGAGGTATTCTTCAGCTAATGGGCCAATGACAGCACACCCCTTCATTTCCTCTGTTAGTCTAGGTTCTGACACGTTTACATGTAACAGAAAAATATTTGTAACTATGATATGGAGGTCCATATTTCATCTGTAACGTGTGTTATCAAATACATCCCGCACCCTGTATATATGCATGAAAAATATAGTACATTTCATACGACACTAAAAATATGCTCGAAAGAATTTTGACACATTAACGGCTATGGTCAGCAATTGGCGAAAGTGATATTACTGTGGTATGTGTTTTTTCTTCTTTGTTTACCTCTTGGTCCGTTTTTGCCCTTTAACGAAATTAACCGAGATTTTCTGCCCCTTGATTTTACGTGTCATATATATATATATATATATATATATATATATCGAGAGAGAGAGAGAGAGAGAGAGAGAGAGAGAAAGTTTTGAAATGGGGGTGGTTTTAGGTTCTATGTGTCATGATCAGCGTAGATCTGCAAAATCATTTCAGAAATTCCATCATAGAGGAGAATGTAACAGGTAGTATTTCTTACGAAATCTGCCTAAAACAGATTGAAAATTATACGTCAAACGTGACAAATGTGGTGCGTTCGTACTATGGTTTATAAATATTTTTTGCATCGCGTATTGTACTGAATGCATATTTAAGTGCATTCCATAAGTGCATATATATTACATTCTGTTCGAAAGGCTGTAACATAATTAAAATACACTTGCAATAATTTTTTTCTCATTGGCCATAATGTAACGCAAAACGTTTGACTGTCCCTGTAATTAAACTATGCATCCAATTTTCAAAAAATTTGAAATGAATCGAGAAAATTTTGTAACAATAATATTTTTTAAATTTCAGACCATTCGGTGGGCTGTTTTTGCTCTGTTATGTGCGATTGGACGGATCGAACGACGACTATAAGTGGTACGTATTTATATAATTACGAACGCGCCTAAAACACAAATACAAATGTTTAATGGGGCTTAAAATATGCAAATAGGAAACAGATAATTACCAAATAATAATAGTTGCCTTTTGCTTATTTAATAAACAACAAATGAAAAAAACACTTTTTCTTCTCTTTTCTGTAGCCAAACTTTGCAAGCTTTTAAGCCCCGTGTTCCCTTTTTTATCAAGCGATCTCTGTCGATGTCTTTTTCTACTGATCCGATTCTATTCTCATTTATTCCTTTCTCGTATATCGTGAACTCATATTCTTTAATGAATTTATCACAA
Source organism: Maratus speciosus (assembly GCA_963932465.1). Lineage (NCBI taxonomy): Eukaryota > Metazoa > Arthropoda > Arachnida > Araneae > Salticidae > Maratus > Maratus speciosus. The sequence continues at coordinate 531,162,488 of OZ010789.1, read as the reverse complement.
CCCGTGACTGTTACATTTCATTGAATTGATACTTCTACCATGTAAAATTATCTGTAATTCCATAGATATAAAGTAACAGAAATTTGTATGCTTACTAAAATTTTATCTCTAAACTGTACAAAAAAAAGATGCAAATCTGCAAAACTAGTTTTTTAAAGCTACAGAAATCTGTAGCTTTACAAAAGAATTTACTAAAATTACAGCAATTTTACTAAAATTTTGTCTGTAACCCGGATTGCAATTACATAAAAAGTTCTATTAATCCCAGTTACCTAGAAAATTCTTAGTAACCTTACAGATTTTTTGACTTTCAGTGCAAATGTATATCTGTTACATGCATTTTTGTTGTTGCCGTTACATAAATAGTTCTAGGAATCCCAGTTTACTAGAAAAAAATTTAGTAACTTCGCAGATTTTTTTTAAAGTGTAGTATGAACGTTGCTGTCCATTCCCATTTCCACATTTATTATTAAAAATATATATATCTAGTAAAGTATATAAGATATTTACTTTAATTTCTACAAATACAAATTATTTGAGATACTAAAATTGATTTAAAGGAAAAGCAAATAATAATAATAATAATAATAATAATAATAATAATAATAATAATAAATGTGAAAAATACTCAGAAAAGTTGTCATATTAAACGCGCTCTAAGCACATTCATTTTGCCTTCCGGTTTAAATTATGAACAGATATTAATTTATACAGTTTAATTATTTTTTCTATAGTTTTAATCTTTTGATGAGCCTAAAAGAAGAAAAATAATATTCTTTATATCATTCCAGGTACTGGAATAATTGCATGCGATTGTATTTTTAAAAGAATTTTCATCCAGATTCATAAATTAATTAAAAATAAATACGTAAAAAATCTATTTTAATTGTCTTTACATGCAACTGCTTGAAATGTTGTTTGAAAAATGTAGTTAAAATAAAAGAACAGGGAAAGTCTGATTAATTAGGATAGAAATTTCATTTTTTATTTAAAATAAAAAAAAAACACTTTGTGTTTAAAAAATATTTTTTGTTGCAATTTACAAAAAAAGAAATATAATACTCTGAAATGTAATCAAAAAATGTAAGCGAAACTATAAAATGTTTTTAGTGTAAAAAAAATCAGATTTCTCAATTTTCGGATTAATGTTTTAAGTGATTCAGTGATATCTGGTTCGTAAAACTTCATATTCTAAAGTAAGATAACTTATAATATTCACTGAAAGGCTTATAGGAGTTTTTTGGATAAAAATATGTCATATTATATATGTATATATATATATATATATATATATATATATATATATATATGTATGTATTAAGTGTATGAACGAGTTTGCATAAGAAAACAGATATTTTTAACTTCTAAAAACCATAGTTGTTTTAATTTCTATTGAAAAATGCGCCTTTTGGATTCTCTTGGAAATGTAATTATATTTTCACAAATTTAATTTTTTATTTAAAAACTTTATATAAAAAAGCAATTACAAATACAACATAAAGTGTAATACTGAAAAAGAAATAATAAAATTGTAAGCAAATATTACTATATAGAATTTTTTTTAAGTACCATCCAGCAAATTTATTTTCTAAAAGAGTGAAGCCTGTTTATAACGGAAACCTGCAATAAACGAAAAAAAAAGTTCCAGCTTCCCCCCCCCCCCTAAATGAACCTGAAATTCGTATCGCACATCCGTACAGTCCTGTACGGATGTCCGTTACAGGTCCCTACCTGTCCGTACTACATTACTTTTTACGTCAAGACAACATTTTGTAAACTTCTTGCTGCTGTTTAATTCGCATTTTCAATACAGTGCTTTGCAGAAATTGCACATTTCACCCACATGCATGCCCCGGAACGATTAAATCAGTAATTCGGATTTCAGAAGCAACGCATGCATGCTATAGTTATTAAGTCTATTTTGCCGATTGCTTAAAAGCGTTCTCGATCAATTCTATTTGGATTTCGAATCTATTTCGATTCGACTCGAATTCGGCTTCTTCTAAACTTACAAGCATTCATCGAGATTTTTTACAGGCATTTCAAATGATATTTTGAAGCTACATAATTGCAGCGAAAGATATTGCACCGAAAAAGCGAAACGTAAACAAACCCGATTGTTCTAAATCCTGCCAAGGACTCTTACACAATAACCAATCAGGGGTGTTTCTCGAGCGTTGCCATTAAACAATAACAAATAATCGCGATTTCTGTGTCACATACGTTAGCGTAATATATATATAGATTTATTTGCTTAAAGGACGTTATAAAAACACATTAAAAGTAAATTAAAAATCTATATTTACATGTTTCAACTCATTTTCTGAGTCAGCGTCAGAATGTATAACATAAAATTACAAATGCATATGAAAAATGGAAAAAATCATCGAATATAAACAAGTAATCAAATAACGCGCCCTATATTTTCACGATTGCTTGTGTTCACTCTATGTCACGATGCCGTAAGTTTTCTAACCATTCATCCCATATACTCTGGCTACGAAAAGATAAAGTATCGTTACAAACTCCTGAACCTCTTAAATAAATTTCAATGGACTCTCTTATGAATAATTGTAAATAAAAAGTAGACCTTTTTTGTTTGGAGTTTGTAACGATACATTATCTTTTCGTATCCTGAATTTATGCGTTGAATGGTTAGACAACTTACGGCATCGCGACTTAGAGGGAACACGAGCAATCGTGAAAATGTAGGGCGCGTTATTTGATTACTTGTTTATATTCGATGATTTTTTCCATTTTTCATATGCATTTCTGATTTTATGTTATACATTCTCAGACTCAGAAAATGAGTTGAAACAAATAAATATAGATTTTTAATTTACTTTTAATGTCTTTTTATAACGTCCTTTAAGCAAATAAATATTTTAATATTGTGATATGAATAGTAATGGACGTAATTTTGACTTACTACTCGCACTTATTTACAGGTGCAATATGTGTTCTGGTTAATCTGTACAGAAGGTCTGAGATATTTAATTAGAATCAAATAAAAAATATACGTGCAAAATTAGTTTAAAAATCATCAAATTAAACGCGCTTAGTTTTATTCTAATTAGCACATTAATTTTTTTCTACCTTTTGTATTTATGAATTTACATAAATAACATTACATCATCATCTTTCGACACTTTTAATTAGCTGATCAACAAGGGAATTATTCTCTGTAATCCTACTTTCGAAAAATATTTCAACTAGATTCCAAGATTAAATAAAGATTATTAAAAAAAAAAAAACCTGGTCTTTATCATCTTTACCTGCAATTGTTTCATACGTTATTTCAAAATCTTAGTTTAAATGAAAGCATAGGCAAATGCTGATTAATTGCGTTTAAATTGCATTTCTCTTTTTTTTAAGTGACTTGAAAAAAAAAATAGTTTTATTGCAATTTACAAAATACAAAATTAGAAGAAACTTCTTAAAATATATTAAGAATATGAAAATTAACTTGAACATGAGACTAAAAAAGTCTTTAATAAATATAAAAAGATTTTATTTTAAAAACTTCTGACTCTTTTTATGGATTAACATTTTAATTAAATCTGTGATATCTGGTATTTAAATTTCAGATTTATAATGAAAGATAACGTATATTATCCATTTAATTCTTTTTTCGTGTTTCTATGTAAACGAATCAGTTTAGCTATTGTTATTCAAAGGGAAAGTGCTATTGAAATTGCCTGGTTGAGAAAATTGATTACACGATGAATGAATAACTTGCTTTTAAATTTATTCTTTTTTGTTCTGCTGTTTGTAATTAATTTAAGTGTGCGTTTTCATTATTTTAAATGAATTACTTTGATTGTTTAACCAGGATTAAATCCTTGTTCAGTAAAGTGAATAAATACAACACGTGGATTTGTGTAAGAAAAGCATTGTGTGAGTTGAGGCAAATGTGTGTTTGAAGCTTATGGTTTATACGATTTCATAGGTTTAGTATATCAATGTTTCATATACGTTTCTTCTATTGTAGAGTTAACATTATTTAAGGGAAAATAGTTTCAATACACATGAACGAGGTATAAAGGGTAATAGATACTCAGATTTGAAGAATTTAGCTTAGTTAATTATGTAAAGTTAAATTTACTTTACAGAGAAAAAATGAAAGAATTCGAATACACTATAGTCTATGGCTTGTAATCATTTTAAATTCCTTTCAATAACATTGAACTATTTCAAGACCATCTTGATTTCTATGGGGTTTTAAGATTCTTTACACGAAGTTGTAGGGGACCCTTCGAGCCCGTTAGCTAATAAAGTAGGAACAAGACAGAAATTATCAATAAAAACAAATTATTTAAAATTAGTAATTAAAGACTTTAGAAGTGGAACAGGTCAGTTATTGCAACGATGATAGAATTATAAGCTGAAGAACTAAAATAATGAGAGAGGGAACTCTGACCCTAAGAAATTCTCTAAATCCTAACACTAACAGCAAAATAGCCGTCTACGTTGAATGTATTACAGAACTTAAGAAATGTTCACCTCAGCTGGCTACGAAAACGTCGCTAGCAACTCTGAAATAACACCACACAAAATTACAAGAAAATAAGACAACGTCAGTAATTTATGGAAAATTTGTGGATTCAAATATACTTTTATTTAAAGTATTAAATTTAACATCTTACTATGTAGGCAAAATATCATCTGAAGAATCCTATTCCAAACTCAATCGAAACGTAACTTAACTAAACACTGGCAAATGCACAGCTCGATTAATACTGAAATTTAGTCTCGGTTTTGCCAGAAGTAAGAGCTTCGACAAAATCCGCCAGATCAAACCTCTGCCACCCTATTTATACCAGCTAGACCACAATAAAAACCTAAGATGTCTGTCAACTCATAACAAGTTAATGCTGTATAAATTTTTTATCAGGTCTACCATGGCTTACGAGTCAGAAGGTTTGGAATTTGCCTGCAGAACTCAGTTGCAAAAACTTGAAATCACCCATAATACTATTTTAAGACATATTGTCAGTACATCTATGTTTGTCCGGAACAATGTCATTCGTACAGATCTCAAAATTTGGCCCATCTTGCAAGCAATTAAAAAACTTGCGCAGAATTTTCATAGAGATCGTGTTCTTATACCCAAAGAAGCGTTTCGGTAAATAAAATAATAGAATATTAACAACGCTGTTTGTAAATAGACCGCTTATCATCCTAATCCGAATTAACGGTTTCATACCACCTCCTAAACGAAGGAGACAGGAACCACCATAAACACATCTTTGAAGTTTTTCCAAATTCTAATTTTGTCTTATTTTTTCCTTCATTGTAATCTCTATTCATTAAATTTTCACTCTATTTTTATGAAATCATTCTGCCTCAGCATCTAGCTCCGGCATTAATCTACTTTCTTTAAAAAAGTAATCTTTTTTAACGTTTTCCAAGTATTTCCACCTTCCCCTGTCACTTTTAGACCCTCGGAATTTGATTCGATGCACTGCGGCAACCCTTGGTTACTGACATTGCACATTGAGTACGACAGTCACTTTTTACATTTTGTCCATGTATAGTTTTCTGAGACATCCGCTTTCCCTTCATTTCAATCCTTTTTGGCTGCTGGATGTTCTGACAATGTTATTCGTCTTCCTTCTGCAACCCCATTGGATGTTGAAGATGGCCGTCAAATCCGAGACAAGATTTTCTGTAATTTAAATTTTCATTCAATATTTTTCACATTTCGGATGTTTTTGATGTTTGTTTTTTTTAAATTTAACATATTATTGTCATGAATTTACTTTACGAAAGGATACCGACATTGTTTCTGCATTTTTACCTTGGTGCAACACTTGTAGTAACTATGAAAATTAGACTCGGGGCAATTGGACTAAGCTTTGTGAAAGTTCAAAAAATGACAGAATAATAGCTCATTTACGCAGAAATGGTCAAATCAGAACGACATGTCCATACACAAATCTAGAAATTTGTACGACCTAGCTTCATAAGATAATAAATAGACACTACTATTACAATGTTTCCTAATAAAAATGACCTGAGCAGACATGTATATTTTCTTTTAAAAGAACACACAAAAGAATTTACATACAATACGACTGATGGGCTATCATTCTGAGAAATGTGGTTTAATGATATTAAGTATTCAGTTCACAAAAATAAATCGATTTATCTAACAAAATTCACTGCAGTATATTCCCTATCAAAAATTATACGTGCGACATCATACATCATTAGTTCTTTTCTTAAGATTTGTTTATGAAACAGATTGCAGGAGGTATCAAACGAAAGATATACCTATACTTAAAATTAATGTAAAAGCGAAAACTAGTCCTGACAAATACTTTTATTTTGAAATAATAGGGGGGCTCCGCCCTTTGCAAAAGTCGCACATTTAACCCTTTGGGCTCCTACATGTGTATTTTAAACAGTTCTTTCTAAGTGAGTCCCTAATTAGGTTGCAGGCGTGAAATTTTGCGTACTTATAGATGGACACCTCAGACCAAACGACAAATCATAAAATTGTGAAAAAGTCCTACATTTAAACCTTTGGACTCCCACATGAGTATTTTAAACAATTCTTTCTATGTGAACCCCTAATTAGGTTGGAGGCGTGAAATTTTACATACTTATAACTGAACACCTCACATCAAACGATAAACTATAAAATTTTGAAAAAGTCGTACATTTAACCTTTTGGGCTCCCACATGTGTATTTTAAACAATTCTTTCTAAGTCAGCCCCTATTTAGGTTGGAGGCGTGAAATTTTACATACTTATAGCTGAGCACCTCGCATCAAACGACAAATCATAAAATTTTCAAAAAGTCGTACATTTAACCCTTTTGCCTCCCAGATGTGTATTTAAACAATTACTTCTAAGTCAACTCTAATTAGGTTGGAGGCTTTAAATTTTGCATACTTATAGCTGAGTACCTCACATCAAACGGTAAATCATAAAATTTTGAAAAAGTTGTACATTTAACGTTTTGGGCTCCTACATGTGTATTTTAAACAATTCTTTCTAAGTGACACCCTATTTAGGTTGGAGGCGTGAAATTTTGCATACTTATAGCTGAACACCATCACGCGACAAATCATGAAATTTTGAAATAGTCGTACATTTAACCCTTTGGGACTCCACATGCGTATTTTAAGCAATTCTTTCTAACTGAGCCCCTTATTAAATTGGAGATTTGAAATTTTGCATACTTGTAGCAGAACACCTGAAACCAGGCGACAAATCATAAAATCTTGAAAAAATCTTACGTTTAATCCTTTGAGCTAACACATATGTATTTTAAGCAATTCTTTCTAAGAGGGCCCCTAATTAAGTTGGAGACATGAATTTTTGATACGTATAGCGGAATACTTCAGACCACACAACAAATCATAAAATTTTCAAAAAGTCTTATATTTTTTACTCCTCCGGGCTCTAACTAGTATATTTTAAGCAATTTTTCTAACCTCCGCCCTTTTCACCCGGGGGAGCACTTTTCCAACTTTTGACGACACCCCTTTGACCATTCTCTCATATTATGCACCATAGCCTTACATATTTTAGTTCCACTTTTCACCGCCAAGGGCGCCTATTTATTTCGGGTGCTATGGACCCAACTCCTTCGACTAATATATATACGGATAGTATGTAAAACGGAGTTTCGTTCGGATAGAGGTTTGTTTAGAATAGAATGCGCCCCTGGTTGCGAAATGTGGAACTAACAGATTTTTCCAAACGATAAAGTGTTTTAAAAGGAATATTAAACGAAACCCTCTTTGCGATCTGTGATCACACTTACCCACTTGTTTCAATTACTTGTTTCAGTAAAGCATTTTCTTTAAAAATGGTTTGAGTAATAACATTTGTGACTTAAAAAATTAATTAATTTAGCCAATTAATAAACTATTCAAAAGTTAATTCCAAAAATTTGTTTTCCTGTCCTTCCCTTCCTCCATACTTTTTTATATAATCCTTAAATCTCTGTCTACTACAACTGCATCAGTTAAAAATTTTAAAAATATCATTTTACTGTTGTATGAAGATAAATATATCCTTGAAAGTGCATATTTATTGCATTGAAAAATCGTATATAAAAATTATTAGGATTCTATTAACAAATAACACTGAATTCTAAAATATTCCATGCATAAATTTTCGTTTAATAATGTTAAATATAAAAAAGGAAATCATGTTGATGAAAGTATTATAAAAAATGTTCTTTACAAAATACGGCATTTTATTTCATCAGAACCTATTTCTCCTAAACCGCTAGCAAACGATTCAAGTTACAGTGAGTGGATGGAATATCTGTCTGAAAGAAGGCTTATGTATTGCTCTATTCTCTTATGAAAAATAGTGAAAAGCAGAAAATTTATTCGTCTTCTTCCAAATGCATATTTTAGAACCATGTAATTGCCTGTCAAAGGATGTAGTTTTATTTCACTCTTTTATTTGAGTGATGTATTGCAAGTAAATGTTATTGTGTATGAGTCGCATCACGTTGCAAAATTATTTGATGGTGGTTTAAATAATACGCCTACCATATTTCTCCAAAAGCAGAATGAATATTCAGATCATTTTTATGTTGTTTACATCTTAACTTGTACTGCTATAGCTTAGTTACTATACTTTTGGTAATAATGGAGTGAGGTACTGCCCCGATATTGGGGTGTTTACATTTTGCAAATATTGAACTAATATTTGAAAGAAATATATCTGCATTACACTGCCAATATTTCCAATTTAAAGCAAATGTTTCAAGAATATCGATGTTGCATTGCAAAGATTTCCAAATACTATCTATATTTAATCTTTATTGGCATTTTAAAAGAACATTATATTGGAACAATATTGTTTTCCAGTGTAACTAACGGAACGAATTTTGGGTTACTACCTGGGAAAATAGCAATAAGTTAGTACCAAAATTTTTGCTTTCTTGTCATATTTTTTTATTAAGCTTCGCTTATATAACTTTTATTTTTTTACCTATGAACCGTTTTAGTCGATTAAAAAAATAGTTATTCCGCATAATTTGAATTCAAATACATCTTTTAATGGGCATGTTCATAGCATTAAATAAACACTATTAATAAATGACTATGATCTTCTATATATAAATTTTAAATTAAAAAGTAATTCCTTTCTTATCTTTAATAAAGCGTTAATTAAATACTGAGTTTTCAAATGCCACTAACTTTGTATAACGAGAATCTACTATCACAATACTTCAAATGTGTTCAAAGAACCATACTTCTTAAACGTATAATTTTCGAGAAAATACAAAGAAAAAAGTATGACGTCACATTCAACCCACCGAAAGAAAGCCTCGTGCAATTGCAAAACTAATGTAAATAAAGATTTTAAATGCTAAAAATTGCACCCATAGACTTTTTAAAGAGAGATAATTAAAAAATAAATGGACGGTAGCAGGGTGTCTAATATATAAAGGAACAGCCTTAGTTCTGCTCGCATTAAAATACGGAAGCATGAAACTGCCGGCAATCTTTGCATAAGGATAATGTGTTATGTTAGTTACAAATTCAATATACACTTCACTTTATGTCAGTGCAACGGTAATGCATTACAAACTGCTGGAAAAATTGTGACTCATTCTTTTTCTTTAGTGATTTTCTCGGAGAAACTATCCAACATGGAGGTAGGATTCTTTGATTAACTTGTATGTACTCATATCAAGGGGATTCTTCGATTGGACAGTTTGTACGCTGTTAACCAAACCGCTAAGATTGTTGTTATTGTTATTGGTAGCAGTAGTAGCAGTAGTAATAGTAGTAATAGAAGTAGCAGTAGCAGTAGTAGCATTATTGATGAGCTTAGTGATAAAACATATTATGAAAAATTTTCTCATAAAATGTTTTATTTTATGTATGAGTGCATTATGAGGTATTATATCATATGGTAAAACTAAAATACTAAAATATTTCTTACAAGGGAACCACTATTTATGCAGCTCGCACCTAGCAACGAGACCTGGAGCATTTTGTTGCCCTATACATAACAGTTAGACAGAGGATAAAATTTCTCTGTTAAAATCATATTTTATGTATTTTTTATTTTTAAATTCTTTTTATTATATTTTTATTTGTTTATTTCACGCCAAAAGTGACTCAAGTCTCCAAATATGACGCTACAAATTTTCCGACCGCTTTATCCCTAGAGTAACAAGAAATAGGTTTTATTTTCTATGCGGACGATAAATATATAAATAGTAAATATATTTCTGTTAAAATCTTGCATGGTCATTAAAAACTATATTTTTAGACAAATACAATACAAGCAAACTATTTTCTTTTGAAGTCGGGTGGATTAATGTTTCGAATGTTTAAAATGAAATGTTATTGTATTAAATGTTCTGTCTTTTCGTAAAAGTAATTATAAAGTGAATTAATATTTTTATACAATTTAAAAAATTACTGTGCCTAATTAGGTCTGACATTACAATTTCTAGTGACCAAACAACTGCTCACACACGACAAGTGGCTGTGACATTCGGCTAGAGTTGCCGGAAAACTCTACTTTTGGAGAAAAAAAACCCCAACTTTTTACGGAAAATGTGGATATAATGTTGTAATTTTTTAAAATTAAATTCGTAGGTTCTTGAAAGAATTTTTAAACTTTTTTCAATATTTTATGTTTAATATTGATTAATTTGAATTGTTTAATTTTTTTCAATATTTTGTGCTTATTATTGACTAATTTGTATTTTTAAATGCTTTTTGTACAAAAAAGTCTCCGTTAATAATCCGATAAGTGGTCTCAAAGATTGCATTTTCAGAAAGTTATACTACTTTAAAATCAAAAAATATAATTTTAACAGAAATTTTTTATCGATTGTCAAACTTCGTAATATAGGGCTTTAAAGGGCATGAGCTCTCAATGCTAGGTGCGAACTGCACCAAAAGTGGTCCCCTTGTTAGTATTGAAGATATGAGACAGTATCGTTTAATATTTATATATTTAATAATTTAAATGAAGAACATAAATTTCTAATGTTTAATAATTAAATGTTCATGTTCTTTTCCAGGAGAATTTAGTATCACCTATTGACATTCAAACATATGCTGATAAGAATGAATTAAATAAATAACTAAATTACAATAAAAAACTTTCTCTTCGATTTTCTCGAATTCTATTTTTTGTTGCATAAAATCTTCTTTACTCAGATCTTCAATAGTAAAATGAAAGTTAATATTATACCATGAAAAAATATGGAAATTGTCTATAACACGCTTTTTCGTATATAAAAAAATCCCTGACGACTTGGTCTACAGGCGGAAGTAGATTTCGAAGTTAAGTACTAATTTCACCAACAAAAAATAAATCAAGATTTGAAATAAACCCAGTTTAACAAATTTATCTGGCCGCTTTTGACAAGTTTTTAATTTCACTTTCCTGTAAGAGCTGGTTTTTTCAGAATCATTTTGATACGATAATTTTTCCTTCAACACCTATTTAGGTTTAACTTGTCCTTTCTGTTACAGTTGGTCCTATCAAAAACCTGTCTATACAAAAGTTATAGATAGAGTTAAAAAGATTTATAAAAAATTACAATGAATTAAATATCTTGAGAATTGACGAAGTTGTGAATCTTTTTCTCTCTAAAAGACTAATTTTTTCGCCCCTAGAATCCATTTTTAATTTTATGAAAACTCTGTGATAAGAAAATTTTGCCCTTATACCAGAATTAAAAATAACTTTAAACTGATTTGATATCCATTATAATTAAGAAGTTATGGGGCTTTTTTAGGTTTTCACAAAACCTTTCCCTATTTCCGCCCCCTTGGTCCTATTTTGCCTAATTACGAACTTGACAGAGATTTTCTGTCCCTTGATTTTATGTATCAGTTTAGAAGAGATTTGTGCAGAATTATGAAGCTAACGTGTCCACAAAAAAGTTATATATTTATATATATACTAGCAAACCCCGCGGCTTTGCTCGCGTAATATTTGAAATATGCCAAGTGATATTTATATGTCTAATTTTTATTAAAATGTACTAACTAAATTTTTATTTTATTAAAAGGTAATATTTTATTTTATTAAAATGTAATTATTACTTTTAGGAATAATTATAGGAATTACTATTTAAAACACAGTTTGATTAAACATCACATAAACATTGTTACACTGCATAAGGCAGAAATGAGACTTAAATTAATAAAACGAAATAAAACTAAATAAATAATAATTTAGAAAATATTTTGAAACTTTATGCTCAATTAATACGCTCATTTCAGTATTCATTTGAAGTTTTGAACTTTCTAGAAACCATCTTCTTACATCTTAAAATTAACCATCATGTCAAATTCCAAGTTCTACCACCTCTCTCAACATAAAGGGCTGTGTTGAAATAGAAACTGTTACCATTAATTTGCCAACATTAATTTTGAAATCGGTTTGTTATTTCCTAATATTCCACAGAAACGTAATTTAGAAAGCTTTTAAAGGCCTTTTTTAGAGCGTTTGTTGTTCCTGTGAACCCCAGGTGGTAGAATCATCGGCATAAAATATAGCCTGTGTAGGATCAGAGACTGCTACCATTGATTCGCAGCTATTAATTTTATATTTGGTTTATATTCCCTTAAATTGCGTAGAAATCGTAATTTAGGACTTTTTTTGAATGCTTTTCGCACATCCCCTTCACTTCAGCCCTTTTTGATTCGAATTTATTTTCGGCAGTCCTTCGAGGGCATTTATAATTTATAAGTAACTACCATGCCATATTTAAAGTTTCTAGCCTTTTCAGTATCACAGAAATCGCAATTTAGAAAGTTTTTAGCTACTGAAACCCTCTGGTGGTAGTGGCACAGACATAAAATATAGCTTATGATTGAGCAGGTTCTATCACCAACAATTTGTCATCATTATTTTTTTAATCGGTTTGGTATTTGATAAGATTACATAAAAATTGTTATTTACAACGCTTTTCGCTCACTTCATCTTTTTTAATTTGAAATTTTCTTTCGACAGTTCTTAGAAAGCAGTTGCATCTTGTAAGTAAATACCATGCCATACTTCAAAGTGTTAGACCCTTCAGTTATGCAAAAAACGCAAATTAGAACATGTTTTGCTTTTGCAACCCTCAGATGGTAGTGACAGGAACATAAAATATAACCTATGTTATAGCAGGGACTGTCACCATTGATTTGCAACCATTATTTTTGAAACAGATTTGGAATTTCCTGAGATTGAGTAGAAATCGCAATTTAGAATGTTTTTAGAACGCTTTTCGCGCATTTTCACACACTTTTTAAATTTACAATTTTTTCGAAACTGTTCTTAAAGATCATTTATATGTAATACATATGTACCTTGCCTAATTTTAAGTTGCTAGCCCCTACCGATCACAAAAATCGAAATTTGGAACGATTTTTTGCTCCTGCAACGTCTAGGTGATAGTGATACCGACTTAAAATAGCGTCTATGTTAGAACAGAGGCTGTCAGCATCAATTTCTTAACATTACTTTTGAAATCAGTTTGATTCTTCCTGAGATATTGGTGACAAATCGGCATTTAGAACGTTTTTAGCACGCTTTTCGCTCATTTTGCTCCTGCATCTCCTCTGGGTTACTGGAAACATATATAAAATATAGCCTATCTTGGAGCAAGATCTGTCACCATCATTTTAACGCCATTATATTTGAAATCGGTTCATTATTTCCAGAGATTGCATAGAAATTGCAATTTAGAACGTTTTTTACAACGCTTTTTGCGCATTTTGACCCCCCCTTTTAAATTTCGATTTTTTAGGAAATGTCCTTAGAGATCATTGATATCTTATAACTAACTACCATTCTAAATTTCACGATTCAAGGCCCTTCCGTCACGCAAAAACAGCAATTTAGAACGTTTTTCTCCTGCAGCCCCTTTGGCGTAGTGGCATCGACATAAAACATAGCCTATGTTGGAGCAGGAATTTTCGCCATCATTTTGACGCCATTATTTTTCAAATCGGTTTGGTATTTCCTGAGATTGTGTAGAAACTACCATTTAGAACGTTTTTTAGAACACTTTTCGCGCATTTTCACCCATTTTAAATTTAGAATTGTTTAAGAACTGTTTTTAGAAATCCTTTATATGTAATAAGTAGCTGATACTTCAAATTTCATATTTCTAGGCCTATCAGTAACACATAAATCGCATTTTTAGAACGTTTTTTGCTCCTACACCCCCTTTGGGGTAGTGGCACCGACATAAAACATAGCCTATCTTGGAGCAAACGTTGTCACTATCATTTTGACACCAATATTTTTTAAATCAGTTTGGTATTTCCTGAGATTATGTAGAAACTACCATTTAGAACGTTTTTTAGAACGATTTTTGTGCATTTTCACCCCTTTTAAATTTCGAATTGTTTAAGAACTGTTCTTAGACACCATTTATATCTTATAAGTAACTAATATTCCAAATTTCATATTTCTAGGTCCTTCAGTAACGCAAAAATTGCATTTTTAGAACGTTTTTTGCTCCTGCACCCCCCTTGGAGTAGTGGCACCGACATAAAATATAGCCTATGTTCTAAGTTGGACTAACACCATCATTTTGATACCATTACTTTTGAAATCGGTTTGGTATTTCCTGAGATTATGTAGAAACTACCATTTAGAACGTTTTTTAGAACGCTTTTTGTGCATTTTCACCCCTTTAAATTTCGAATTGTTTAAGAACATTTCTTATGCACCATTTATATCTTATAAGTAACTAATACTCCAAATTTCATATTTCTAGGCACTTCAGTAACGCAAAAATCGCATTTTTAGAACGTTTTTTGCTCCTGCACCCCCTTTGGGGTAGTGGCACCGACATAAAATATAGCCTATGTTCTAAGTTGGGCGAACACCATCATTTTGATACCATTACATTTGGAATCGGTTCGGTAGTTCCTGAGCTTATCTCCGACAAATAAACAATTTTTACCTCTTTATAATAGGAGTATGATATAAATATGCTTTTAAAACGGTGTAATAAAAAACAGCCCAGTGCATCAGGCGCGACGCAGCTCTTATATGCACTAAGTAAATATAGATTTATCAAAATTATGTAATTTAGGAAATTTATGAAATTTTTATTACACCTTTTTAAAAGCTTTATATACTTAGGCAATATGAATGTTCATTTATTTTATAGCTGCGTTTTGCACCCTCTTTTTCATAAATTTCATAATTTGCATACTTTTGATAAGATATAGAGAGATATACAGATGGGTGACAAAATAAAACGAACACCCATGAAAAAGGCATGGTCCATTTCAAGGAAGCAGAACGCGCATGTCAATTTGCACTCAATTCTGCTAACTAGTGGTTATGAAAGGTAAGGTATCAGTCGCTCAACATCAGTCATAGGTGTTGCATGAGCTTACCAACGCTCTGGAAAACTCAATAGTGACTGACCTGTCAGAGTTCGATAAAGGAATGATTGTTGGAATGCGATTCGCTGGTTGCTCCGTGATGGAAACAGCCAATTAATTGGGGTGCGCAAGGGGTACTGTGTTAGCCGTTATGACAGTGTACACGAAATGCGGAAAAGTGTCGTCTGCGAAGTCCAGATGTGGACGGAAAAGAAAGCTTTCTGAGAGGGATCCGAAAGCGCAGGCAATCTTTATCCGAGATAACGTCATAGGTAAATAGTCATCCCCAGAATCCTGTTTCAGAAAGAACTGTCCAGAGGAAGCCTCATGCTTCGAACATTTATGGAAGAGTTGCAATTCGTAAGCCATTGGTGTCATAGGTGTTCGTATTATTTTGTCACCCATCTGTATATAGACTTTTAGCTCTATATACAGTGAAATCTGTCTAAGTCGGAAACATTTCAGAGTCCCACATTTTTAAACATAGAGATTTCCGAGAAATCTGTATAAGGCGGAAACAATCTGTGTAACGCAGAACCGGACATTCATTTTGGGGCCCGAGGTAGCACATTTACTGTTTAAAGCGGAAGGAAATTCCGCTGCGAAATATAAATGGAAAAAAACGTTATTTTTTCATAATGACATGTACTGTCCAGTCTCATTCTCAGAGGTCAGAATGGTGCCTCGTTGATTGATGACAGTTTTATGGGGAATTAGGATGATTCTATTACTGTATGCGAAATGTTGGACAATGGGTCACGGGATTTCTGACAAGTTCATTCTTCGGTTACGGTAAAGTGAGAGGATCTGTTTAAAAGAGCGGGCTACCGCACCGATATCTTATGGTGGATTTCAACACCCTTTCACCCTATCCGGAAAAAGATTATCCCTTGGTCAACCGCTAATCTTTGTCATATAATAGAAGGGCGGATTTCTTCGTCGAATTTTAGACAAAAAGAATATTGCCACAACTTCCCGAAATATCTACAAGCTCTTTTCAATAGGTGAAGAAAATGCAGACTGTGAAACTTTAGTTGTGTAAGTAACTTTAGTTTGTGTTTAATCCAGTAAGTGCTAGATGCAAGACGATATCGTTGTCGTATGTCCTATACACTTATAGATTATAAAGAGGATATTTGTTGTATAATTTAAGTCATTATTCCCAAAATGGATAATAAATCAAAAACGTCGAAGGCTTTATCCTTAAAAGACAAAATTGAAATTATTAAACTCAAAGAGCAAAATGTCCCAGTTAAAAGCTTATGTGAGAGATTCAAATGTGGAAAAACTCAAATCTATGATGCTATCAAAAAGAAGGATGAACTTCGTAAAGAATTTGAAGAAGGGGTAGATTGCACTCGGAAACGTAAAAGGCAAGTTGAAAACGAAGACGTCGATAAACTAACATGGGAATGGTTTAACAATGCCAGAGCAAAAAATCTGCCTATATCAGGAATTTTAGTTCGGGAAAAAGCAAAAGAAATTGCTGAGGAAATTGGGAAAAAAGATTTTAAAGCATCAAATGGCTGGTTGATGAGCTTCAAAGCTCGACATAATCTGTCACTGAAACAAATGTGTGGCGTATCAAAAGATATTCCGGATTCTGATGTTGAAAAATGGATGGAGAGAATTTCTATATTAGTAGATGGTTATGCTCAAAAAGATATTTTTAATTGCGATGAAACATGACTGTTTTTTCGGGAATTGCCTACGAAAACTCTGACTGAAAAAGGAAAAGCATGTTTTGGTGGAACGCACTCAAAGGAGCGCCTGACTTTGCTTCTTTGCTGCAATATGAAAGGTGAAATGGAAAAGCCATTAGTAATCGGAAAATCACGGAAACCAAGATGTTTCAAAAACATTGATGTGTCAAGTTTACCGGTTACCTGGAAATCTCAAAGGAAAGCGTGGATGACAGCAGTAATCATGGAAGAATGGTTGAAATTGTTTAACAGAAAAATGCAAAGAGATAACCGCCATGTGTTATTATTTTTAGAAAATGCACCTTGCCATCCCGAGATGGAGTTAACAAATGTGAAGCTACAGTTCCTGCCAGCGAATACCACATATAGAATTCAACCTTTGGATCAAGGGATAATCAAAACTCTAAAAACTGCCTACAAAAAATATCTCCTTCGATCAATTTTAGCTGCAATGGAAACAGCAAAGTCTGCATCCGAACTAGCTAAGACCGTAACAGTTTTGGATGCAGTTAAGTGGATTGACAGAGTCTCTAAATAAATCACACCCGATACAATAATTAAGTGCTTTCAGAAATCGGGGTTCAGTTTCGACACCGAAGAAATTTCAGATAGTGGTAAAGATGATGTTGAAAAGGAAGAGCTTCAATACCTGATGAATAACATTTGCAGTTTCATTCCAGATGGACAAGGACATACAAATGTTACTGAATACATACATGCCGATGATAAACTTACTACAAGCGATTATAATGAGTCAGTGGATTTCTCATAGCACAAAAGCTAGAAGACAATAGTGGGAGTAGCACTGATGAATATGAATTAGAAGACGGAACGACTAGCATTAAGTCATATCAAGATGCTCTTAAGAATCTAAAGCTTTTACAAAATTTTTACATAGCGCGAAACAATTATGAAATGATACCAATGTTAACTGAAATACAATGTGCTACCGAAAAAGAAGCTATTAAGAAAAAAATTAAACAAACAACAATATTCGATTTTTTTTTTCTAAATAAACTCAAGATAATGGAATTTTAAAGCATTTATTAAGGTAAATATAACTGTTTTTTTTCACTAAAATTTGTAATTTTGATTTATATCAGTGTGTTTGTGTACTATCAATTTGTAGTGTAAATTATTATTACTATAAATATATAAAAATATGTAAAAAGATTTCATGTTTATTTCATTTAAAAAAAATTAAAATATACGTTAGACTTAATCTTTAGCCAAAGAATTGTTTAATACTCTGTGAACGGGATATCTATAAATTTTTTTCTGTCTAAGCCGGAAATCTGTCTAAGGCAGAATTTTATTTCAGTCCCAAGCGATTCCACCTTAGACAGATTTCACTGTATATACTTTTGATATATATATAGAGAGAAAGAGATAGATAGATAAAGTTTTAAACTTGGGGTGGTTTTGAGTTCTAGGGTTCATGATCAGCGTAGATCTGCAAAAAATTCCAACAGAGAGGAGAATCTAATAGGCAGTATTTCTTACGAAATCTATTTAAAACAAGTTCGTAAAACTCTTATAAAAATGTTCAACATACAAAATATAACATTTTACTTCATGAGACCTTATTTCTCCTTAAAAGTAAGCAAACTCTGCAAATTACTATCAGCGAATGGAATATCTGTCTTGAAAAAGAAAAATGTATTGATTCATTTTATGAAAATCCGAGAAGAGGAAATATTTTATCCGTCTTCTGTCAAAAGGATGCATATTTTAGAATTATGTATTTGCATGCCAGCCAAATTAGTTTCATTTCCGCCTTTTATTGTAATGATGTGTTAACAACCCGCCTAACGCTGTCTAGGATTTCTTTCAAGATAAGAACAAAAACTGTACATAACTTCAATTTATTTAATCAATAAATTTAAGTGGAAGATTTTAAAGTGAGTAATTTTCAGTACAAACTGAGTAATTTTTGGAAAATATTGTAGGGTGGTTATTAGTTAATAGTTATAAAGCATTCAGATAAAAAACAATAACAAACTTTTAGGTTTTCTTCCTGATATAATATATTTCATTGACACTATTGAACTGAATTATCCGAACAGCTATTAAATTTTTAGAAAGAAAGAACTGTCTTCAGTCAATAATATTTTCTGTGCCATAACAAAACATGTTCTTGGTTGTAAATATGAGCAACAAATGGCGTTAATCTCTTATGATTCCAACGAAATGTTCAGAGCTTTAAGTCCAAATATCTCTAGATAATGTTTTATGGCCTCGATCTATTTTGATTCTAAACGCCTCAATTACTTTATGGGATTTACAAAAAGATATGTTTTAATTCATTATTTGCATAAACAACATTGTGAAGGAACTGTTTATATCGGCTTCATCGAGCTGTATTATGGTAATATTGGCAATATTGTCATGACATACTCTCAAAACATTCGGATGTTTGCATTTATTCCATTATTTCCGATATTAAGAAACAAAAATTTATAATATTGATGTTTCATTGCAAAAATGTTCAATGTAGAGAAACAATTTATGAAATAACGGGTTAAACAGCCAGTTAACAGAAGAATAACTGGCTGTATAACTGGCAAAATAGCAGCCAGAATAACTGGCTGTTTAACCCGTTCTACGCACGGGAGTTCATAAGTTTAATTCTAACATCAAAATAAAAAATAACTATTCGATTTAGAAGAATATTTTTCGAGTACTGTGCAATCTTTTTTTATATAAAATTTAATTTATCATGTTGCTGTGGCAGGAGACGATAAAACGATATCTTTGGAATAAAGGAATAAATAGAATAAAAAGTTTTGTTTTTGATAAAGTTTTTCTTTATTTTTTTAAAAAAGGTAATAATTACGCACAATTAAATAATCTCTAATTATTTGCATGTGATGTAAAATAATTATAGTAATACTCGCTACAGCTTCTTAGTATTGCAGCGTGGCGTACGTAATAGGTATATCTCTAATTTTTTTGCATATGAGGTAAAAGAATTACTGGAATATCCGTTACAGCTTCTTAGTATTGCAGCATGACGTACGTAATATGTATATCTCACATTGCAGTAAACATTCAGAACTGGTTAGAACTCGTGCGATTACGTGTTGAACATAAATGAAAGTCAAAAATTCTTCAGAAACATAAATTAAAAAAATCTATTTAAATTTTTTTGAATTTTTTGCCCCAATCGTTCATGGGCCCTCTAACAGCAACCCGTGTGACAAATTTCGTAGCACTGCGCCCTGTGGTTTCCCAGTTTTTGAGGTTACATAGATACGCGCACGCATTTTAATAGGGTAGATAGCATTTCATAACAAACATTTTCAATGCAAAGCCAATATTTTACCATTATATGTATTTCGAAATAATGTAATACTGACACAATATTTCTCAATGTAAGCAACTTATTTAATGCTGATTTGCTTCCTAGAAATTATATATAAGCGATTAATGAGCGAATATCGTTTTTTTCAGTTTTCTTTGTTTATATAATTTTATTTTCCCATATATGAACCGCATTGATCGAAATTTTGAACAAGCAATTCAGAGATACCTGATTCTAAATATCTATAGGATCTATAACTAAAGATCCATACTTCCGTCAGCATGTCATGAAAAGTACTGTGTCAATTTATTTAATTTAAATTTTAAGCAAAAGATTTTTGTCTATAGATGTGCAAATTTTAGTTTTTGTGGCCATATTTACTATTAATTAATGGTAATTCACAATACAAAATATAGTTTTATGTTCGAAATTGGCGTAGCGCATGAACAAAATGTCAGAATTTCTTTGTAAACTAATCTAAAGAAGTATGTTAGTTTGTTTATTCCAAGACTTCGTCGAGGATTCTTGCATGCTATGGTGTTTATTATTATAATTATAATTATTATTAATATTAATATTAGTAGTAGTAGTAGTAATAGTAATGGAGCAGTATTACTTGTAGAAGTAAAAGTAGCATATTTGTAAGATGAAAAGCGGTACTATATCTACCAAATTGAAAATTGTCTATATCACACTGTTTCGTATTTATTTATAATACCAAAGATAATCACCTCAAAAGCCAGTAGAAAATGTTAATAAAATTATAAATAAGTGTGTGTTTCATGATGATTTTATCTTGTATCAATCTTAGAGATAAATAATTAGTAGCGGCAAAGTTTTTGAAAAAATTAGTAAATTAAGCCGTCAAGTTTTGACGGTAACCAACGAGTATTCTTGATAGTGCATATCATACCGTTAAACAAACACTACTGATAAATGTTAATGATTGTCTTCAAATGAACACTACATTCCAATATATTCCGAATAAATATTTTTCTTTAATAAATCGTTTATGATGTTAAATATTAAAAAGTAAAATCATGTACATAAAACTCCCTTAAAAATTGTAGCGTTTTATTTCATCAGAACTTATTTCTCATAATAGCAAGCAAACGATTCAAGTTACTGTGAGTGGATGGAATATCTGTCTGAAAGAAGGAATATGTATTGATTTATTACCCCACGAAGAAACAGTGAAGAGGAGAAATTTTATCCTTCTTTTTTTAAAAAAGTGTGCATATTTTAGAATCATGTATCTGCATGCCAAAAGAGGTAGGTTTTTTTTTTCTTTTCTAGTGATATATTGCATGAATTTTAGATCACGAAAGTGTCTACTTGTTTAAAAGAATTGATGTTTTTTAAATAAATGTTATATTTTTCTAGTGGCATAAACATTTCTGGGATACTATTAATTATATTAGCTATGCCTTAAAATTAATGCTTATACATTGGTCGACATGGCCATATTTCCATGAAATACTGCCCTACAATTAAGGTTTTGGTACACTTTCGGAAAAATGGGTATATTTTGCCAAATATGTCTTGCATTAATATCGACAATCATTATATCAACACATAATTGACAAATTTATCCCAATAGACAGAAAACGTATCTATGAAAATAATTTTTCATTGTCCTACCTAACCAATATGCCCAATGTAATGATCAAATTTAAAATCCATCTTTTATCAGCATCGGTAATTCAAAAGAACACAAGAGTAGCACAACATTGGGCCTATTTATGAATAATCTAATCAATGCCGATTTACTACCTCGGAAACTATCCATAAGTTAATACTGAATCGTTTCCTTTCCTTTTATATTATTTTCTTTAATTTCATTTATTTGCCTTCCTATGTAGGAAAGACTAGTGAGGGTTGACCATAGGAGAGGCTTGAACCACCCATAAGTATTCATATTTAAAAGCATTTCAGAATTTTATCAATAGGTGTCAACCAAAGCTACCGGAATGCTCAAACAACACTCTTTGTTTCATAAAGATAATCGAAATAAGTGTGGAAAAAATCAACTGTGGGGCATTTTTAACTTAAATGTTGTGATTTTTAGAAATATTTTCTAAACTTTTTTCAGTTAAAACATATCATAGAAATTTAAGTAAGTAGGCTTTAAGTAATGCAGATATATCGAGCTTCCATTCCAGGCATAAAGATTGCACAGTAAGTTAGGCTTAACATAAAAATGTGCTATTCTTTAGAAAAGGGCTATGTGTGGAGGCTTGATCCACTCAGTTTGAAGGAGGGTTGACCAGATACTCAAGGCTCCATTAATTAAGTAGTTTTGGAAGTCTTTTTATTATACACTGTGCATAAAGAAAGGATAATGGTTATAATAAAAAGAATGTAAATTTATTCTATAAAGCTACAGTAAAATGGGGTGATGGAAAAGAAAATGTTTAAAACTGATTAAAGAAAGGTGTGAAAAATTGCTATAGTATCCCCTGCAAGAAAAAATGTAATGAAATATAAATGGCAAAGTTGATAGGAACATTTTTACATTTAAAAATTACTTAAAATAGGTAAATGGAAATAGTAGAAGACACTAGAAAGGACTAGAAATTATGAAAGATGCAGTATTAATCCTTTCAGGGGCAGTGGCATGTTAATGAAACTACGCAATTTTAATTCCCAAACGCCACAATGGCACCATCCTTTTTCTTATATATATATATATATATATAGCATTTTCCTTATTTTCAAATACATTTGTTCGTAAATTCCGGTGCCAGTCATTTATTTCAGTATTTTAGTACTGGAAATGCTAATTAACCCCTGCAAGGGTTAAAAGATGTTAATGATAAGTTATGAGCTGATGCGGCTGCAAAAGAACATAGCATTGATAGAAAAACTTGTATGTAACAAATTTTACCAGGATAATACAGTGAGATTAAGCCAAGCTATGTGACAACTAAAGTTGTCAAGTCGAATGTTCAAAAAGTAAGACAAGGAGACAAAAGAACGCGGGACAGTAGCTCCTAAATCTGGACATAATATTATATGAAACCCTATGAAAACGGAACCTGTCTCTAACGGAATACTGTCTTAAATGATAAAATTCCATTTTCCCTGCCGTATAATTATACCTGCTCAGACAAAATTCTAGTTAAAACAAATTTTTTATGCTCTGACCTGCGATTGCGTCTAAAAAGGTTTGTTTAAGCTTAATTATTTTCAAAAATATTTTTTATAATAGTTAAAGCATGTAGCATAATGCTATTTTGCTTTTTTAAATCAAATTTTATTTCTCTTCACAAATTTTTCAATATAAAACAAAGGTAGTCAAGCCTCCCATACAGTGGGTCAAGCCTCCCGTATGTCGGAAGCCTTGACCAATTATTTTCCTATGAATAAAACCAATTATTTTTAAAATTTTAAAAAGCATTTTTATTCTGATAACTGATTGCAGAACGAATAAAATGATATATAAAACTTTATTCTACGTTCAATATTTAAAAAATGGGTCAACCCTACCTAATCTACCCTATATAGATATATGGATTTTTTTTAAGTCATCTGCATGTTTTTAGTGAAGCAAAGGAAATATTTGTTCCATTCATACAAATACGTCACATTGTTTGAAATGGGAGAACCTATACGAACGAAATGACTATTTGTATGAATGAAACAACAATTAATAATAAATATTCTCTGACGATGGCCGCGTGAATTGCAGCTCGAAAGTACTAAGAAATTTTAAATAAAAAATATATTTTTTAACTGTTAATATCTATAGTATTATTCTTTTTGCCTTTTTATTAAGGAGTCTCGTGACTCTTACAATTTGGAAAAAATGATAAAAACAGACCATTTTCAACATTTAATATGTTAAAAAGTATATGAATTTAAAACGCAATTTTTAGAGGTGATGAAAGATATAAGCGTGTTCTTTCTTTTTACATATTAAAAAAAATTACAAAATGCAGAATTAATATTTATAGGGGGCTTCAAACTATAAGATATTTGTCGGGCAGAAAATTGGTATGACAGATTAAGCGCAGGATTACAAAATAAATTTTGCAGCCGGAGAGAAAATTTTGACACCTAATTATACTTTAGATTATAATAATTAACCTGAATCTAAATACATTTGTATTTAAAGCATTTTTATATTATTAATACAAAGTTGAATTTAGTTAATACAAATTTTTTTTAATTTCAACAATAAAATCACATAAAAAATGTTATTTTCAACATTAAAAATAATTTTAGAATCAGTCTATACAGACTAACATGTAACATCTATTTTGAAAATTTCATGAAAAAATATGGAGAAGTTTTGAGGTATCCTGCGTGTTGTGTCCAAAAACGTCATTTTTAGTAAAATGACTTCAAAGTTTCGGAAACGCCGCCTCAGCTATTGAGCGGCTACAATTCTAAAAACCATAACTTCTGTTCTAATGAGGATTTGAAGGAAATTATTGTATCAAAATATTCAGAGGAATTTAACTTCTAAAAAAATTATAATTTCGAAATTTTTGAAGCTTTATGAGTCCTAACACTCGGTGGAGAATTATATGTTTTGACGCCAAATAGGCGATAAAGGGATGGCAATGGCTCTATTGTTTACGAAGGGTTACTCGCTTCTGTGGTCATCTCTCTCGCTTTTTCTGTACGAGGTAGTGTGTTGTTGAAAGAATGTTTTTAAGAACACGGTTTCGTTTTTACTGTAAATAAAATGTATTATAGTGTATTATAGCTGTAAATATGTGGTCTTCCAATAAAAAGGAAGAGAAAAAATGATATCCCGTGGATTCACTGAGTAAGTGCCAATTGATTTATTTTAAGATAGCGTTAGTTAATTAAGAAATCCACTGAACCAGATCCGGTCGCCACAGACCCCTTAAGTAACTCAGTGAGCTTTTAAAGTTCACATTGCGTATTTTATGCTTGACTCAAGGTGGAATATTGCATTTCGTTTTATGATTTTTATTTACCATTTCTACTTTTCACGAACACAATCAACTATATTTCACTGAGACATTTTAAATCTGGAAAAATCCTGAACTATGGACATACCACATCCTCACTGCACCTTAGCCACACACGAGTTTCTGCCACACGGGAAAACAGTTTCCATCCCCTCCTATGCAAAATTGAGATATCATCACAGACACTGATTTTTTTTTTACTCTAGCACTATATTTTTGCGGCGAAAACGTAAAGCATATACCTTAGGATTTCATATTTCAAGTTGTTAGTACAACTTCGAATGAACATTGCTACCCCACTCTCCTTTTTAGCTATTCTGTGGAGAAATTCTGCAAATGTTCATAACAAACTGCTATTTTTAACGAGACAAAACAGTTGTTTAAATTTTGAATATGTAAAGAGTTTTCGTCTTTGAAGTAAGCAATGTAATATGTATACTGTATACGCCTGTGCTGCTAATATGGATACTTGGCGGATTCAGAATTTAACAATATTCATATGGCAGATGAGGGATTTTAACTAGCCATGGTATTTTTCTGTCACTTTTACTATTAAATTCAGTTGGTGTTAAACATTTTTACCATTTCTCAAAATGTAGGAATGTTTAATATGAATTTTTTAAACAAATTTTATGTACATTCAATTTTTTTCATATAGTTCTGTTCATAAAAATAATAAATTTATTTACGTAGTCCATTTTGCTTAGGTGAAAAAAAAATTAGTAAATCTGAATTATTTAGGAAAACTACACTGTTTAACATTTTCAGGAGCGCCGTTTGCAGTCAGCAAACGCTTAATTTTAATGCCCAAACTGAAAAATGGCACTAGTAATTTTTTAGTACAATTTCGATCTCATACTATACGTGAAGAAAAGCTTTTGATTGATTTCAAATAAATTTGTTCGTGAATTGCTGTGTGAGTTAATTATTTGGAAATTTTTGGACCATAAATGCCTTGCCCCTGAAAGAGTTAATAAAAGAAGTGGGTAAGTGTGATCATAGATCGCACAAAGGGTTTCATTTAATATTCCTTTCAAAACGTCCTGTACATTTATCGCCATGAAACATCTACTAAATTTTGGCAAACCCTTCCTAAACTATCGTAAAAAGCTTCAAACAGATTCGCTTTGTTATATTTCCTAATTCTGATCGTGCCAACCCCCCCCCCCCCGAAATGCTACGATATATCACATGACGGGTATCTGCCAAGTTTAGAAAAGTGCCCCCTTTGGAGGGAGGGGGGAAACGGGGTAGTGGTCGCCATGATTTTTGACGCGGCCTGATGTTTAAAATTTTTGTTATGTTTTATAAGCTATATTAAAGTTTCAAACAGATCGTCCAGCTATATTTGTTAATTTTGATAGCGCTCCTCCCTCACCCCCCCCCCTCGAAATGCGACACGCCATTCTTCTTTATACTTCATTATCATTTGTTATAAAGTATCTTACAGTTTAAAACAGATCGCATTGTTAGATTTCCTACTTTAAATGAAATCGCGGTCTGTTAGTTCCACATTCCACCACCAGGGAGCGCACTGCATTCTTAACAAAAGCGTATCTGAAGGAAACACCTTTACACAACCTATTAGTTACTCGAGGGGGTGGCGGTCTTCAGCAAGAATTTAAGATAATTGTTGAAATTACTATTCGGAAATAGTGGTAATTTAACTTTTGACATATTTATATTTAATAAGTAGCATGTATCTGAGGATTTCGTCAAAAAAAAAAAACAAAAAAAAAACGCACCTGAAAAGGTATGAAACAAAAAAGAAATATTTTGCCCCTCCCCCTCTCCCCACCTGCCCGAAATGTCACGCGCCGTTTTTTATAAACTTTTTCTTATGTGTTATAAACTATGTTAAAGTTTCAAACAGATCGTCTTGTTAGATTTCCTACTTTAAATGAAATCGCGGTCTGTTAGTTCCACATTCTACCACAAAGGAGCGCACTCTATTCTTAACAAAACTGTATCGGAACGTAACTCCGTTAAACAACCTATCAGGAGATATGCTAGTCGAGAGGGTGGCGATCTTAACCAAGAATTTATTATATTTGCTGAAATTACTATTCGAAAATAGTGGAATCAATACTTCTGATATTTTTATCTGGCATAAGTAACATTTATGCTGTATTTTTAAAAATCGGACACCGTTCAGAAGTATACTGCAATGAAACATCTCGTGACTAACTTGTAAAATAAGTATATAATAGAAATAAATCAATTAGTGAAATTAGCGCCCCCTCTCCTGCCCGAAATTTCACACGCCATTTTTATAAACTTTTTCTTATGTGTTATAAACTATCTTAAAGTTTCAAACAGATCGCCTTGTTATATTTCCTAATTTTAACAAAATTGCGTTATGTTTGTTCCACATTCCACCACCAGGGAGCGCACTCTATTCTTAACAAAACTGTATCGGAAGGAAACTCCGTTAAACAACCTATAAGTAGATATGTTACTCGAGGTGGTGGCCGTCTTAATAAGAAATTAAGATATATGCTGAAATTACTATTCGGAAATAGTGGTAATTAAACTTTAGACAATTTTATATTAAATAAATAGCATATATCTCAGGACTCCCTCAAAAAAGGCACCTAAAGCGGTCAGAAACGCTATTTTTTTAAATAGAAATCTAGCGCTTCCCCCTCCCCGGAATTTCACGTGTCATTGTTTTTTACACTTTATCTTATGTGTTATAAAATATCTTAAAGTTTCAAACACATCGACTTGTTAGATTTCCTAATTTTAACAAAATCGCATTATGTTAGTTCCACATTCCACCACCAGGGAATGCACTTTATTCTTAACAAAAGCATATCTGAACGAAACTTCTTTACGCAATCTTTCGATAGATACATGGGTCGGGATGGTGCGGTCTTAAACAAGAATTTAAAACATTTGCTGCGGTAACAAACGCTAAGATTTTAAAACTAATTCTAGCTCCCCCCCCCCCCCACCACCACCACCACCACCTCGAAATATCACACTCCATTCTTTTTTACACTTTTCCTTATGTGTTATAAACTATCTTAAAGTTTCAAACAGATCGAGTGGCGGTCTTAACAAATAATTCAAGATATTTTCTGAAATTACTATTCGAAAATAGTGGTATGAATACTTGTAAACTTTCTGATGATGAATGAGTTATATTTATCTCATAGCGCTGTTCAAAAACCCCACGCAAATTATTAGATTTCCTAATTTAAGTTAATTCGTGGTTAAAAAAGCATGTAGTGTCTCCATTTTAATCGACGCATTTGATAGCAATAAACCGATTAATTAATATTTCAGCTTGTAATTGAGATAGGACTTAGATATGGGTGTCAATGAAAACAGCGGGAAATTTGACATCGGGATGCCAAAAAATTTAATCAAAAAATTTAATACTTAAAAAGTTAAAATTTCGTATTAAAATATGCTATTATGGAAAACCGCAGCGTCGTCATGTCTACCTGCTTTCCCGCCGAATTGAAATCCTTTTTCCTTGTCTTTCCAATTAAAGAAATTAAATTTTTATCGGTCGATTTTTAGTGGATATTTTAACTTATACACATCGCAGAAATGTGAACTTTATACCAAATGAAAGATTTTTTTCCGCGTCTGTCTATTCCATTAACAAATTTCTCGGACAAATATTTTCTGATATGCGATTTCGCTTTAAAATATCCAATTCATTTTTCGGCTTAAATTCCTCCGTGGTAACCGTGCATCGGCTGATTTTACTGGCAACCCTTAGGAGAAACACGGATGATTTGGAGAAGGTCCGTTTGAACCTGCGTTAAAAAGGTGGATTGGTTAATTTTAGAAGTTAATTAGCCCGTAATTCGGTTAACTACCAACTCTTTCAAAATTTTATGATTTGTTGTTTAATGTGAGGCGTTCAGCTATAAGTACCCAAAATTTCAAGTCTCTAACATGTATAGTTTCTGAGAACGGGCTCTGTGACGGACAGACAGACACACAAAGGAGTAAGACGAATAGGGTTTCGTCAGATGAACGAAACCCTAACAAGCTTTCCTTAATCTTAGAAAATGTATTATAACAAGGAATTTAAACATACAACAACCCATTCCGAGTTACCCATAATTCCGAAAAACTTTCTGTATTTTTAGAAACCTCAAAAACCAATATATTTTTTAGACTTAATCAAGCATGTATAAATACAGTTCTTTTTCTGCATTAGATTTTCGGAATACTTTTTATAGTGTATTAATTGACCTTCTTAACCTCAAATATTAGTTTTTGGATGCTATCAATTCTCAAGTCAATGTTTTCATGGTCAACAAATACGTTTTACAGACAAACATGTAAAATTTATCAGCATTAATATTAACATTAAATTTAATAATATTTTATTACTCTTGCATGTACACTGTAAATAAAAAAGAAATGTTTCTTTATCTAGGGAAATACAATATAACGACAAACGAAAAGATCAACAGCATCTTCCTAGTTACCCACGGTTTTGAAAAGCATTCTTTACAATTAGAAATCTCAGAAACTGATATATTTTCGGGGTTGAAAGAAACATATTTAAAAATAAAGGGGTTTTCTTTTATGCTGTCGCTTATTCTAAGAAACATTTCCAAGTAGTTTTATTGGGTATAATCCTTTTTATCTACCTGGAATAAAAATTTTAAGCATGCTCTCATATTCTCAAAATTTTTTAATGTTCAACACATATGTTTTGTAAGCAGAGATAGAGATTAACAGTCTTAACATTAAAATTTAATTTAATGCATTTTTTTGTTATTCTTGCATGTACAGATTCAAATTATGCAGCTGAAAATGTTTAATTGAGAATCGAAAACGTCCTAAAAAACGATATTTCTGTTTTGAGAAAGCTGGTTAATACACCATAAAAACTTCCTGGATTAAGAAACTCTTTCCTTTTTTTTTACAGTGTATAAATTCGGTTGCGAAATTCAAAATATTTATTTCAGAATTTTAAAAGCCTTAAAAATCGTTATTACAGTTTGAAAACAATTACTAATACAGACTAAAAAGTTCTTTGAAGCATTCCGAAAATCAGTGGTAGCAAAAAAAAAAAAAAAAAAAAAAAAGTTTTTTATGTACGCTTCTTTAAACCTCGAACATACATTGGTTTCCGTGGTCTCTTAAGATAAATAATACGTTTTGGAAAAGTGGTATTATCTTGGAAGAGGGTGTTGTATAATTTCGTTCGCAGCTATATGTGATATCAATCTCATATATTTGCCTTAATTTCCGTAGGAAACATTAATTATTAAACTCCATAGCTATTTTAATCAGCCATTCATTTTCTTCTAAAAAGAATCCATTAAACGTACTTTCTTTTAGTATTTTCTTTTTAAATCTTAATAAAAGGCAGAGAAATGTATTGCAAATTATTTAGCAACCGTTACATATTTTGTATAGAAAAGCACTTGATTTCCTTCTGATATATTATTCTTTATGTTACTTTACGCGGTAATATTAATTTTGTATCTGATAAATAACGTATTTCACGCATCCGTTAAGCAGTAATAAAAGATAATTTGTAATTTCCTTTTAAGAAAACCATTTCATAAATCAAATAGAATAATTAAATTAGTTGATTACAAAAGTTTTTTCCTACTCAATCTAAATCATTTTATGATTTATTGAAAATATTATTATATTGTTTGATGAAATAATAATATGTCATCAGATTATTTTACTAGAATTTCTCATTTTTCGCAAAATTGTGTCTTATTTTTATATTTTTTGTGAAATGTTGGTATGTTTTATCTAATGTAAGCCAGTTGGCCAAAATTCGAATACACGACTATTTCGTGGCAAAGCTTATTATAAAAATGTTATAATGTATGATACACCTCCTTGCCTTTATTTTTACCTGGCCTTAAAGCTGGGAATATGTAAAGAAATGTGAATAAAAGGAACATGAATATAGTAAGTGACTTGTATTTTATGTGTTACTCTCGATTACCAGGTCCTGCAAACAGTTTTCAGCTTCTCGGTTACCCACAGGATGAGAACTCAACGTTTTTGGGTTCTTGTGGAACGGGATGTACTACCAGATACGTTTTACGGCTAAAAATCATTAATTTGAAAGTATGATGGGGGGGGGGGGGGTCCCTCATGCTATATTGCATTTTCTTATATTAAGAAATATTTGTCTCCCTATTGTATTTTCTATATTAAGAAATATCTAGGTAACCCCACAGGGTTAAACTGTTACCTGGTGGTTATATTAACCTTACGGGGAAAGAAATTGATTCGAAGTTACATAAATTTTTGTCATTGGGACCAAACTTTTCGTTTTGAAATCCTGTTGTTCTAAAAATTAAATAGGTATTGGGAACATGTTACTAATAGAGCACCGCTTAACTATAAATATGAAATAAGAGGTTTACTTCATAATAACGTTCAGAGGCATATTAAGAAATCATACAAGAAGAGTAATGATAAGGATAGCATAGTATTATTTAAACATATAAATTTGCGTTCTAACTATACTGTGTTTCAGTAATTAATAATAATTCAGTAATTTATTTTTTAATGAATCATTCTCCCCCTTCAATCAAGGGGGAGGAATGCAAATGGGATTCGTACAGCTGTGTTTCAAGGACAAAGATCGCCGTAACTGTGTCAAATGATGAGATCCCCGCCCCCCCCCCCCCCCTCACCTCCAATGGTCTGTTTAGGTTAAAAGTGAAACATTAAGAACTCGAGTCCGAGTCAGCTTTTATCAGCGAAAGTCTGTTTTAGCTATTTTATTTTTGTTTTTTAAAAGTTAATCTAAGACATGCTTTATTATTATTATTATTATTTTATAACAGCAAATAAAGATTTTGATCATAGTTTATTCATGGTCGTATGCTCATTTTTTATTTTTTAGTTATGAATTCAAAACTTAACCTCAGATCCATAAAATGTAGTCATTAAAACTATATTTAGTATCATTAATGGTCAAAGTTTGCGTAAAATGGTCAGTTTGAATTTTAAATCTACGTACAGCGCCACAATTCCCGTTTTATTAGAATTTTGTTTTTATTTTCACACCCTTTTTGGTGACGCTATCACGGCTAAACTATTGATGAGATAAAAAAAAAAACTTTTAGTACATAAAATATAGGAAATTTTATCTTCTTTAATTTATGCAATGAGGACTTGTACGTGAAATGCACAACTTTAAAGTTATTTTGAAAAAACAAAGAAAATCCCGTTTCTTTTTGCACGTTCCTTGCCAAAAAAAACGTGTTTCCCAGAATAAATTTTGTTGGCAAACTTCAGATTCGTGTTCAGCGACCCAAGAAACATAAAGGCATTAAATATTAAAACTACACCAAAACTTTCTTTTATTTTCTACCAAATGACTGGACTAATATTCCACGCCACTCACCGAAAATTACAGTCTGGTATGGATTCACAATCGCATTCATTCTTCGACCTTCGTCCTGTGATATGCACCGTGATGGTCAATAGATACAAAAAGCTGCTCGAAATTTTAGTTGTAACGATTTACAACGGCGCTAATATCTTGGAATTGGCTTATTTGCCTTTATACCAGATAGCACCACACATTGAACTCGGTGTACTACAGTCTCTTTGTCAACGTTTCACTAAGGACAGAGTAATGAGTAGTGCGTTTCCGACAAACTGACCATTTCGTTCACCGGATCTTAATCTGCACGGTTTTTGGCTATGGGGACGCATAAAAAGCCTGTCTACTGAGTACGTCTGATAACCTTGGTAGACTTGAAAGAAGGTATCACTTTGCATATGAATATACATGCAGTCATTCGGCAGTTAAGATTGTGGGGACGGACTTTAATGACCACCCTGTATTTTTATTTTAAGACGTTGTTAAATAACCAAATATTTATCATTGTTTGAGTATTTTATTAGTATGCATAAAAAATAACAGCAAAAATAATTAAACTTCCATGAAATAATAGTAAGACACTCATACTTTCACTCCAGTTGGGTTTATTGTATTTATTGTTTGTATGTCTGTATAATATTTATATATACCTTCAATGAAATAATTTTGTCCACCTAGACCGTCAAAACGTCCCATTGTGCGATTTCTGTATTTTTCAAATTTTTATTTAACAGTGTATTTATTCAGATTATATAGGTTCTATTCATAAATTATGTGTACTATTTTAGTGATTCAAAACAACGTTAACAGAGAATGGCATGCAGTAACTATAATTTCAGACGATCCTGTTTTATTGTAAATTAAGGTTGCACTATTTTGTGGTCTAAAAACAAATCTGCTGGAAAGAGAATAAATACACGTGTTTGTTCTTCATGCAAAAATTTTTTACGACCATAAAAATATTTAGTTCAAAATTTTACATCCCAAACTATAAGGTTATGTACTATGTACACAAAATCTATCGTTTTGGTATATTAAATAGCTATGTATGTAGTCATGTGTAATTGACAAGTTAAACTGTGCATTCCTCAGTTATCTGATGACATTTTACAATTTTAAGTCGCTTAATGTACTACACTGTTAAAAATTTTGCAGCATTCTGGCAGGTCATTCGACCGTTTTTTGAAAAACGGTTTCATAACCATAAATTAACTATATTCTGACACTAAAATGACCAATAATATGGTCAGAAAAGTGTTAAATTACGGTTGTTTTAACCGTTTTCGGAAAAAACGGTCAAATGACCTGCCAGAATGCTGCAAATTTTTAACAGTGTATTAAAATATAGCGGAAAATGCGTACTTTGAAACTGCCACACAGGGGAGTGTATTTGTGGATTTACAGGCCTTTTTACACATATAGACAAATCGTCTTTGTACTATCAGTATGCATGTTTTAACCCTTAAATGCCTGATTTTTCAAAAATAATTGTAATAATGTTTTTCGGCTTTCATTTTTTAAATAAATCGTGTAAATTAGAAAATCAAATTTTCTTTTCAGTATGGTTTACGGCTAAAAAACAGTTTGTTACTAATCGGCAATTCTGGTCTTTAATCGAAAAAATAATTTTCTTTGATAAAATTCTACAATATTAAACACACAAGAATTTTAGGAACTATAGTAAGAAATAAATTGTACTTGCTCACTGCAGAATAAAATAGGGTATTTCGCAAGCTTCCAAACAAAACCAAAATAGCAAGTAGCAACAATTGAAAAAATAAATCTATCTTTATTCTTAAACTGCACAAGTGTTGCCATCTACATGTTGAAAATCGATTAATAATATTTTCATAATGTATTTTATTGGCAACATTAGGCATTATAGCTTCAATATTATTCTAATAGTAATTTAGAGCCTAAATTGGGTATGTTGCCGAAAAGCAACAACCGGCATTTAAGGGTTAATGAGTAAATTTACGCATTTATTTTTTAGAGTGTATTTCACAGTTTCATGGGGCATGCTGATGTTTTGTATTTATACATTGAGCAAAAAAAGTATTTGCACACCAGGTAAATTTGTTGTAGCATATATATAAATAAATAAAAAGCAACTAAGAATTAAAAATACCAACACTTTTACAAAACAAATAAACATATTTAATATCTGACTTAATAATTATATTTAAAATATGAAAACATAAAAAAGTAGCATTTGTACTGCCAAAAAAATATTTGCGCACTAGCAATAAAAATAGAACTAGAGGAATTATTTATAAGTTAAAAACAGTGCTAATATTTAGTATGCATGCCCTTTGCTTCAATTACAGCTTGTAATCGTCTGGGTATTGATCCTATTAATTTGTGACATGTTTCACAACTGAATTGAAGCCATTCTTCATAAAGAGCTTGCTTAAGTTCTGATTTGTTAGAAATTTTCTTTTTCCTTATTTTCACATCCAAAATATGCCATAAATTTTCAATCGGATTGAGGTCTGGTGATTATGGTGGCGTTTTCAATTGATTTTTTACATTATAAAGCAACCATAACCTCGTAATATACGCAGTGTGCTTCGGATCGTTATCCTGTTGGAAATAATATGAGTTAGAAATTCCTAATTTCAGAGCACTATTAGATAAATAATCTCGCAATATATTAATATATTGTTTAGCATTCATATTGCCTTCAATAAAGGTCATTTCGCCAACTCCGTTAAAAGACATGCATCCCCAAATCATTACATGACCACTGCCATGTTTTACAGTTGGTTTCAAGTTTTTAATTTGAAGAGAAGTATTTGGCTTTCGCCATACAGTTTTCTTACCATCTGAGCCAAAAATATTGAACTTGCTTTCATCGGAAAAAAATAACAGTTTTCCAAAACTCTAGTGGTTTGCTGACATAAGCTTTTGCCAAATCAAGTCTTTTCACCCTATTTGTTTCACTAATAAATGGTTTTTTTTCGAGGGGCTCTTCCTCGAATATTTGCATCATGAAGAATATTTCTAATTGATTGTGGTGTAACTATTATTCCGATATCAACAGCCAATTCTCGAGCACTTAGAAAAGGGTTTTTTGAAGATTCTTTTATGATGGCTCTCCTTTGCCTGGTATTTAGCTTTCTTGCAGGCCCAGTTCGCGGCTTATTTATTATCGAACCAGTTTCTTTTTTCTTCTTAATTACATAACGAACACTAGAAAAGTTTAGATTTAATTTTTTACCCATTCCTCAGTAACTTAATACAGAATTGTGAAGAAATATTATCTTCTCACGGGAAGCAACAGACAGTTCACACGTTTTCGGCGCCATTAGAACAAAAACTCCCCAGAATCCCTGCTCCAGTTAATATATTACGTGACTTTAAAGTGCGGGGCTAATGTACTGCGGGACTGATATGCTAAACATTTGCATAATGTTCACATTTAATGCCTTTTTTAACAGTCAATGCTTCTTGTGCAAATACATTTTAGGTATGAGAAAATATTAATTTATTTTTTTAAATGTGTAATATTACTGTTTAAGGAAAATGGGTAGTTATTTTTATTTTCTTCTTATTTAAATAAATGAATAATTAAGAGAATAGTATCAAATTTGCTTTCTATGGTTACTTATGCAAAAAATCGTCTGCGTGCAAATACTTCTTTTGCTCACTGTATATTATTTAATTTTCAGAAGTGAATGACGTTTTAATCAGGAATATGTTTAAGATTTGAATAAGGTCTACTTTTTGGTTCTTTTTGGTGACGTTATTTCCAGCACTTTTGTAATCTAGAAATTGTCGGCCTTCAATTTGTTCGATAATTAGAAAAATGTTAAATTAAGTACAAAACAGATTTAATACGCGACACATGAATGTACACGTATGTGAAGTTATTAAAATGATGATTTTAGAGTAAAACTTACTTTTTTCGGAAGACACGAAAACAAGTGCGAGGTATAAGAATAAACCATTTAACGAGGCGTGATATAACGATATTCTACAGTACATCTGAATTTCCTATATATCGATCAATTTATTGTCTAATTCAATTGGCCCAATTTAAATATTTCACATATTTTCAGATTAAATGTGTGTAAAACGCCCTTTTTAATCATTTGTAACTCAACAACTCCGATTTGAAAAATTCTTACACATATATTAAAATGCATCATTTTAAGCATTTAAAAAATACTAAAAAAAATTCAGAACAGAAAAATTAAATTTTATTTTCAAAAATGGGTGTGAAACATCTCGCCAAGTAGCACAAAAACTGAACATATTTAAAATTTTAATTTACATGAAAATTTTTGAAACAATTGTTAATTTTGTTGTAGCAAAGTCCCACACCACATTTCTCACAAACAGTTTGTATAAAGCCTTTACAATCGGGTTATTTACACCATATTCTTTTTCTGCCCAATGTGACCAATGCTCAGTTTCTTCTAGGCGCACTTGTTTTGGCCGAATATTTTGAGTAGGTACTGTATGCTTTTTCTGTTGAACTATTTTTTCTACTAGATCTTTCACATTTTTGCCAGCTTTGGACTTGGTATTAATTTTACAGAGGGAGGGGGGGGGGATTCTTAGCTTACCCTATAACAATTAAATAATATAAAAACAGACTAATATTTCTCCTTTATAATTATTTTGTTCTTCCGAAAGAAATGCAAATCAAATAACCATTAGAAGAAATTTTCGATGCTCTTTCGATATCTTAAAAAAATCCATTACAAGGGAAGACATAGCGCGTTGTTGCAGATCTGCAGCGAACAAAAGTTTACTTTTATCTTATACATATTCTGAATTTCCTATCTTGAAAATGGTCTTTAAATAAAGAAATTAAAGTTACCTTTGTAAACAATATATTTGTAGACGTCTGCATACATTTTTAACTCCTCTATTTCAAAGCTTAATTCAGCAAAAATCACGTGTAGCTGATCAAGCAATAAATCAAATTTTGGCACGAAAAAAAAATCAATATCGCCATCTACTGCGGATTTAATGAAATAATTATGTTAATGGTATTGTAATATAATAACAAAAATCAAAAAATTCGTCTTTTGAAGTT
Organism: Maratus speciosus; assembly: GCA_963932465.1. NCBI lineage: Eukaryota > Metazoa > Arthropoda > Arachnida > Araneae > Salticidae > Maratus > Maratus speciosus. Next base: position 531,124,799 of record OZ010789.1, on the reverse strand, counting down.
TACTGTAGAAATAACAATGATGTTTTGGGTATGTTGCAGATCTGCAACATGGTGACACAAAGGGTTAAGATATATAGTTTCATGTGTTTGAAATCATAAAATGTGATTTGAAATAAAAGAAACACTGGGCCACAAAACCGCACAAAAATCGTCTGAAAATGAAAAATTAAAATATCCACAGGAAATGATTATTAAATTTCTTACTACAGCAATATTATTTATGTTTGTAAATGCGTTTTGAAAATTAAAAAAAAAAAATAATTCGGGCACAAAAAAAAACAACAACATCAGATTGGCCAGAAAAAAAAATAAAAGTTCCATGCTTCGAATTCCCGCTAAATGTGTTTTGAAATGAAGACAAAAATGTACAGTTGATAACTGATAAATATGTATTCATGTAAATTAAAGGTATATAAGTTTGTACTATTCAAATTGTAATAAAATAAGTTAAAAATCAGATTGTGTATCTTCTGATAATTAACTTAATGATAAATAAAATATCATAAGTATGAAAAATAGCATTCATGAAGAACTAAACTTAAATCAGTTTTTCAATCTTTCTTGTTTGCCTGTTAATAAATTAGCTCATACGCTTAAATTATTTCGACCTCATGTAAATTAAATAAATTTTAGTTAAATGTTTTAAATAAAACATGTACCTTCGAACAATATCGTAGCATATTATTATATTGTTTATTTCAATACATTTGGCTTTTAAAATATGTGGATGTGACAATATTTTTCATATTGAGTGCATATCTGATTTGCATAGTTATAATTAGTGCACTAATATCGCGAGGTCAATTACCTATGCTAATCAAGGGAAACCAATATCAGAATGATTCTTTTAAAAATTATGCTGTTTTCTGTACGTCAATTTTTTATTTTTTGTAAATTTCACTTTAAATATTATTCAAGGGTACATTATATGCATTATACCAAACATTTATCACAAAAAAAAAAGAAAAAAAAATATTTTTGAGAAAAAAGTGGAATTTTACACGTCATCTTAGAAATCTTCGAAATGCGCCTTGCGCGTTCCATATCAATGAAAATCTCCAATATTTTTTATAAAAGTTTGGTTTATATATATAAATAAAACTGTGCATCGAATTTTATATATTAGAATATAAAGGTAAAAAAAAAATTCAAAATTTTTTGAAAAAATTTCAAAATTTTTCAATTTTTTTTTTTAAATTTTTATATTCAAATATATAAAATTCGATGCACAGTTTTATAATGTACAGAGTAAAATTCCCTTTTTTTCTCAAAAATAATTTTTTTTTGTGATAAATAGATGCCATAATGCATATAATTAAACCTTGAGTAACATTTAAAGTGAGATTTACAAAAAAAAAAATAATAATAAATAAATGAATAAAATAAAAATAAAAATTAAAAAATTTTAAATTAATTTTTTTTTTAATTTCGAAAATTTTTGAATTTTTTTCTAAAATTTTATATTCAAATATATAAAATTCGATGAACAGTTTTATTTATATATATAATCCAAACTTTTATAAAAAACATTGGAGATTTTCATTGATATGGAACGTGAAGGGGGCATTACGAAGATTTCTAAGTCAACGCGTAAAATTCCATTTTTTTCTCAAAAAAAAATTTTTTTTCCCCTTTTTTGTGATAAATGCTTGCCATAATGCATATAATGTACTCTTGAATAATATTTAAAGTGAAATTTACAAAAAATAAAAAATTGATTTTTAAGATTTTAAAGGCCCCTTGTCCTTTTAAATTGTCAATAAAAATGCATAATTTTGGGTAAAAAATTAAACTACGTTTTAACATTACACATACATTTTGGACGAAAAAGTAGTGAAACTAGATTTATTCAAAAAATTAACCATCTAATGTTAAAATACTTGTACAGATTCTCATTTGTATTTACTTAAGTTATAAATATGTATGACTAATAATTGTTTATCCAAACATATATTAAGCCATTTAGTTTTCACATTTTCATGATATGAAATATGATTTATAAAATTGTTATAAAAAAATATATAAATTTTAATCAGAGTATTTAATACAAGTATATGCAGAATTTTAGAATTCCTTCGAGTTAATACGCTCGTTAATACGCTAAAAATAAACCCCATCAAAATATAGAGTTAAGATACGAAGTAATTTTTAAAACATTCAATTTCTTTTTCTTAATCGACTGTTCGCAGAAAAATAGGGTATTGTTTTGAACCATGGATAATGTAATATGCTCTAATCCCTGACAAAATGGCAACGCATGAAAACAATTTTAACAAGCAGGGTATCAAAATATATTTATTCACTGCTCGAGTTCCATAAATTGTAACTAAATAACCGATGCTTCCTTAAATAACCGAATACCTCAAAAATGCTTATAAATATTTGTTCTATTAAGAAGTATACAGGGTGTTTCTACAAGCATGGAACAAACTTAAAGGGAAGTTAAAGTAGTAGACATAGAGAAGCAATTTTGGTATAGCATGCGGGGTCAGAAATGGAAAGTTTTGGCGAAAGACAGGAAATGCGGAGGAACAGAAATGAGCTTTTTATTGACATAACGATTACATTAGTAACTCAAATGTACCACTTTCAGCGTCTAGCGAGTAACTGGTGTACTTTTTCACAGATTCCAAGAGTCGCATGAACATTTGGAGCAGCAACTGAAAGTCTTGCAATGAGGTGCTCATCAGTCAACTGGTGTCTCATAGATTTGGAATTTGGAAAAGAAAGGTTCCAATGGGTATTATAGTTACATAAGCAGAAGAATAAAATTAAAATCTGTATTGAAAAAACCTGTAGAGCTCATTTAGTTTGTTATGAATCTGATATAACTTATGATAATTTAATGGTGCAAATAAAACTCATCACAGATTTTGTCTGAGAGTTCTACTATTGTCGAATGAAAAGTGTGCGGGCGCATGCTGCATCTTCATTTCCTGCATCATCATGCTGCATCTGCAATTTGTTCTATATTATCTTTAATTGTAAATTGTTCTATTGTTCTATATCCTGTTTTAATTGTATTTAATGTAGCTTTTCATATGTTTTTATTATTTTTTTTTATTTACATTTTCCTTATATCTGTCGCCAGAGGTAAGAAAAATTTTCTTTATTTTATCATGCTCTGCGAAGCATGTAGGGCATGTTGCGTTGCTTTTGTAATATATTTTTTAAACTTTTTAAAATTAATTCCTGTTTATCGAGCTCGTGTCTGCGGTAGGGGTTTGCTAGATGTTGATGGGGATCGTACTACCTGCGCATTAATCCATAAATCGAATGGTTATATCTCCGGTTGGGTGATTTCTGGCGTCTCATAGATGAGACATCTAGAACCTTCAAAAGGGTACACCAATCACTTTCTAGACACTGGCAGGTATGTATCGATGTTGATGGTGGCACATTTGAGCACGTACTGTAATTGATGTCAATAAAACACATATTTTCATTTCCTCCACATTTCTTGTTTTTTGCCAAAACATTTCATTCCCGACCCCCATATTGTCACACCAAAATTGCTTCTTTATGTGTACTTTACCTTCCCTTAAAGTTTTTTACATGATCGTAGAAACACCCTGTACAATGAAATTAGGAAAAATTAACAGTTACACAGGTCTGCAGCCAAAAATCTGCATAAGATTTATTGTCTCTTTCTTACAGGTTTTTACTCACTGAAACTGGAAAAAATATTTTAAAATTCCCATAACGTCAGGTTTTCTTGCGAAACTCATGTTTTTAGTTTAATTAAGCGTAAAATTTATTTTTTTAATCTGAAATCTCGTATCCTATTCTTGAGTAAAAAACCATATCCGACAATGATTCCGTATATTAATTTCATACGTCTAAGAATGACACTCAAGAGAAATACAAATAGAAAATGCGAGGAATTTGAGGAATGAATAAAAACAGTTACACACAGACATAAGCTTCTACCACGGTTCACACAACATCTACTAAAAAGTAAATTGTAAGCAAGGGTGAAAGTTGAGTTTGGAACTTGTAGTATAATTTTTAACATAGTTACTTGGAATAAAATATTGATTTTTTTCATCGCATTTGTGCTTTTCTAATGTAAATTTCCCATGTTTTGTTACAATACTGTTCGTGACGGAAAAAAATGGAGGTAATGTTTGGACGCACCACCCTTAAAAAACATATAATTAATCAAAAATATCCCATGCAGCTGAAAAAGAACTATTTTTTTTTTTGCAGACCTGTGTTATTCATTGCTAATCATAATAAAACGTTAAAAAAGTAAATGAATTAAAAATAATAACGTATAATTCTATATGAAATCGTACGGTTCTAAATTTTGAAATAATTTTATTATAGTACAGAAACAAAATGTGGATTTCGTTTATTTTTATAACTGGACAAACAAGCCAAATTTACAGCCGATATATAGCACCTACATAACCTATGTTGGAGCACGGACTCGCATCACCATCAATTTGGCACCATTTTTTTTAAAAATCGGTTTGGTAGCTCCAGAGATTACTCCGAACAAACAAACATTACTTTATAATATTATTATAGATGTAGAAATATCAATACTTATGCTTATTTACTGAGCTTTGATTTTTAAGCTTTCTGGCATATAATACGCACTTTCAAAATTTCAACAATTTTAAAAGCGCACGTTATACTCCGGTATATACGGTTTATGGACGGTTATAGTTAAATACGGTTATATACGGTTATATATATATGGTTATATACGGTTATGGTTATATACCATTTACGGTTTATGGTTTATAGACCATCGGTAAAGTGAAAAGAATGTATCTGTGTCAATTTTCATCATATAGCCCTAGCAGTAAAGTTTCTCATTTTGAGAAAAAAATCATTATTGTTCTTTTTGCTTTTTTCCTAGCCTCGTTTGCAAGCACGATGTTTTTTTTTTCTCTATACACTTATACGTCATTCTTCTTCCTTCATTTGATTGCTCTTTAATTTCTTTATTATACTTGTTACTTTAGTCTTGCATGTGTCTTTTTACTCACCAGACGAAGGAACGGCTTAATGTTTTTATCTAAAACTATCCTATGTAAAGAATCATTGTGATTTTAAAGTTTTTATGTTCTCAAGGCTCGCAGCGTTCTTAAATTTTTCGACATTTCCTACCACTATTTCAAATATAGTATCTTCGTCACAGATTCCTTTAATTCGGCCATAGAAATTTCAAATAAAGAATATCGTTTTGAAATAGTGGTAGCAAATTCTGAAAATTTTAGGAATGCTTGTGTTAAACAAAGTATTTTATAATAAGTACAGTATTTTATGCTTCAGTTATTTCATGCTACTTCTTAAGTGTTTTTAACTTCAATCTACCACATAATTTTATGGTTTAGGTAATAGTGCGACCAACGTTTTCAAAAGTTAAAAATAATACAAAAAGAGTTAAAAAAATAATAATGATGTCATAGCAGTGGATTTGGCGTTTTCCTCATGTATACAAAATGTATGTCTTTAAATTTCAAGATAATACAATTTTTGCTAAGTTTTTGAATTTTATATCTTTCCTTGAGCATAATTTTTTAACAATTTTTATTCAATACTTGATCAAATATGGGTTAACATATTGGAAATAATGAAAAAAATAGTAATTAAGCATTTGACTGCACATTTTGAGTGAAGCTAATTAACACGTATTTATTTGTTAAACTATTAAATTTACTTTTATTATTCGTTTTACTAACGTAGTTTCTAAGAACATGTTTTAAAATTTTCAATTGAAAATTTCAATTGAAAAATTTTCAAATTGAAATTAAAATCAAAATATATTTTATGTGGAAATGATTGCGAGATTGCTACTTTCAGTTCAAAAGTTATAAACGGCTGACAGTGGAGTATTCGACCAAAAAAATGGTCAAAAATGCAAAAATTTAAATTTGCTCACAATTGTAAAATTCATGTTTTTTAATAACTGACTAACTGATGCATCGATCTATGTCTACTCCAGAAGTATGAGTCATATCCGGCGACTCCTAGCCTTAGTTGAAGTGTAGGTTCCTTTTCGAGAAAGCGTGATTTATTGTTTGTTGCGATTAAACTTTGTTATTACGTTTAATTGTGTTTACATGTAAATTTTTGGTGGGTTCGTGAGTTATTGAACACAATAGCTTTAGTTTTAATACAATAAAAAAATTATAATTAAAAATGCGTTCTTTTAAAGGCTTTTTAGGTCTGTGTTAGATATATTTATTTAGATATCTTTTTAAAGATTCGACGGACATTCTTTGAAGTATAATCGTATTGCTTATAGTTTGGAAGGCCAATTTTTAAAATAAAATCTTCCGCATATAGTTGGAGTTTTTAAATGTAAATTGTTTTGGTGATTTCTTAATAAAACTCAAAAACTAGAATTTCTTTACTACAATTTAACGTTTGTGACTCAACTAATACATATGTCGTAGGCTAATTGAGAAATCAGGCTCTTTGCAAAGAGCCGGTGTAATTCGAGAATCAACTTCTTTTTCCTAATTAGACTTATATTTTTCAGGCTTTTTCCAAAGAGCCTAGAGTGCGTTAGGCTAATTGAAAAAGGACCATATATTTCTCAATAAGCCTATTTTTTTCAGGCTTATTGCAATGAGTCTAAGCTGTCTAATTAGAAAATTAGCAGGTTAATTAGAAAACTACCAGCTATTTGTCCAAATGTCGTATTGTATCCGACCAGAACATGAAAATTCCATTTGAATTCAACCCGAATCCGACAAAAACATTCTATTGAACCTAAATCCGATCCGAACACGACAAATTTTCTTCGGTTGTCATACAATCTGACTTGACCGTTAAAATTTCTTTTGAAGTCAACCCGAAACCCGACACGAACCTGACAAAAAAAAAAAAAAAAAAAAAAAAAAAAATCCATCGAATTGCAACCCGCTACGAACAAGACAGAATAAATTCCTCCGACATGTAGCCGTACTCGAACTTGAATTTATATTTGAATCCATATCGAAACTTGAACCGAACACGGCAAAAAAATTTCCATCGAACCACAAACCGATGAGAAACAAGACAAAATAATTTCCGTCGATACGCAAATCAATCCGAATCTGAAAATTCCATATTACGACAACCTGAAACCCCACCCGTCCAGTTATGTCCATTTTTCAATATAAAAGAAAAAATTGGTATTAGTGATGTAATTGTAGACTACTTTTTATAATTGCACTAAAGGATCAATTACTTTCCTTTTATTTAGTGCTCGGATTAAAGAATTTCTGGTTATATTTAAAATACATCGGGTTCCATGCAGATGTAATTTTTTGGCGTGTTTGTGTTGGGTTTCGGATTGCGATGTGACTTCCAATGGATTTTTTGCGTTCGGGCAGGGTTTCATGCCCTCGGAAATTATTTTTTTTTCGGTTCGGGTTACGAATTGATTATATTTATTTTTGTCATATACCGGCTGGGTTATGTGTTGACTTCAAATGCAATTTTTAGGTTCGGATCAGATTGAGTGTCGACGGAAATTATTTTGTCGCACTCGGCTTAGGTTATGTTTCGATGGAATTTTTGTATTCGCGATTGGAAGCGGGTTGCAGTTTGATAGAATTTTTTTTCTGGTTGGGGTCGGGTTGCGTGTCAACGGAAATTATTTTGTCGTGTTCAGACCGCATTGCGGTTCGATTAAATTTTTTTGTCGTGTTTCGGTCGGGTTGCGGGTTGCCTTCAAATAGAATTATCTGGTTCATGTCGGGTTCAGTGTCGACGGAAATTATTTTGTCGCGCTCGGATCAGGTTATGGTGCTATGGAATTTTTTACTCGGGTTCGGAGCGGGTTGTGGTTCGATGGAATTTTTTTCTGGTTTTAGTCGGGTTGTGGGTTCACTTCAAAGGGAATTCTCAGGTTCGGGTCAGGTTGAGTGTCGACGGAAATTATTTTGTCGTGCTTGGATCAGGTTATGGTTCGATGGAATTTTTTTACTCGGGTTCGGATCGGGTTGCGGGTAAACTTCAAATGAAATTCTCAGATTCGGTTATGGTTGCGTTTCGGTGGAAATTATTTTTCCGCCTTAGTATTGGGTTGCAATTCGATGAAACTTTTGTTTGCCGGGTTTGGGTTAAGTTGAAATAGAATTTTCACGATCGAATCAAGTTGAGTGTGGACGGAAATTGTTTTGTCGCGCTCGGATCAGGTTACGATCAGCTGGAATATTTTGGTTCGGATCGGGTGCGGGTAAATTTGAAATGGAATTCTCAAGTTTGGGTCTGGTTGAGTTTCGGCGGAAATTATTTTTTCATCTTAGTATGGAGTTGCGGTTCGATGAAACTTTTGTTTGTCGGGCTCGGTTTAACTTGAAATGGAATTTTTAGTTACGAGTCGGTACAACGTGGTATTTGGTCAAACAATTGGTTCTTCTCTAATTAGCCTAAACCTGCGTATACTCATTGCAGTAAGCCTTAAAAAATATCAGGCTGATTAAGAAAAAAATGACCATATCCTTATTAGACTAAAGTTGTCTTGGATCTTTGCAATAAGCCTGAAAAATATCATACTGATTCGAAAAAGGGAGTCCAATTACCCCGACTCTTTGCATACAGCCTAGGCACTTTGCAAAGAGCCTGATTTCTCAATTAGCCTACGACATATACATTGATGCATTAATTTATATAAATAATTAAAAGTTTACATATATTAAAATTAACCACATTTAATTAAACATTACTTGTAAGTAAAACAACTAGAGATGCAAAGGATGGAAAAAAACAGGTTTATTACTGGGAATAAACCGGGTTTTTTGAGAAGGAAATTATTTTAATTTCCAGGAGTTTTAGGAAAGTTTTAAGGGTGAAAAAATTTTAATTTATTATTTGCAATTATTTTTATTGATTTCAATTTTTGTCAATGTAAACAAAATATTAACATAAAATATTAAAAAAATTGCACAGATCACATGAAAACTAACGAAATACAGGCTTAAGCTGCAGAAATATTTAGTAATTGAAATTAAAATATCATAAGCAATTTGGTATTTTAATCGTCGATAAGTAAAAAGTGAAAGAGGCAGATGAAAGATTGGTCTTCCTTGACATGAATATAAACTTCATCTCTGTTTTTCGAATCAACGATTGTAAACAAAAAAGAAAATGGGCAAAATTAAAAGAAATCAATGCAAAAATACAAAGCAACTCGTTAAAAAATTAATATAAAGTATGCCTGATTAAAAGAGATGCGAGCCAACAGAAACAAAAAAAAAAATACTTTTTTAAAGAAACATTCAAATCCTCACCTATTTACAGCCGCCATTGTTCTAAAGCTAATAAATTATAAAGACTTAGACTGTAAAATCATAGTTTTGTGAATTTATAATGTAAAATCTATCTTTTTGGAACATTCTTCCCTGAAATTTCTTTAAAATAAAACTTTCAAATTGAAAAATAATTGGTTTTGTTTATCTTCAAAACTCCTGCAAAATTTCCAATATTCCCCAAAATTCCGGGTTTATTCCCCAAAATTCCCGGTTTATTCCCGTCCCTCAAAATCTGCGGGTTTTTTTCAACTCTAAAAACAAATCTATCAACAATTACTTCACGCTTATAAACAGTAACTTTGTATTATATATTTATTTATTTTTTAATTAAATGCATAGTTTTGTGTGTATATAACATTAATTAAGTGTATTTACTAATAGTGAGTCAACAGCAATGATTTTAACACTAAAACGCATGAAAAATAATTTTGCCCAGCATTTTGTTTCAAATACTCCACTGTGCGGCTGCTCGTTTGCTTCAGAGCCAAGATCACTAAACCGTAACGCCTAACAGTCAGAAGGCTGTTGTGGTGAAGACTACAAATCATTCTCTTGTTGTGGGTTTCCTGATGATAAGATTAGTTACATTTTTGTAAAATTTGTTGTTTAACTAGTTTAATGTTGATTCCCATCTGACAATATATTGTCAATTCGTTTCTCGCTAAAACCTACTAAAATAATCTTTATCAAACAAGTGTCAAACCGAAAACTCCCTTAATTATGAATATTTCTTGACAAATGATAGAAAAATGCTAGTTTTAGACTGTGGTGCAAAAAAAAACGTTTAATTTCATTAATCTCAATCCTGTTAAAATTTTTAATTTTATCAACAATTTCATTTATAACAAGTAATATAAAAATTTTGTTTTTAAAGTCAATTCCTACTTAGGTCATCAAAGAAAAATTTAATATAATCCCTTAAGCTAATATTAGTTTTTGTTGCATTAAAATATCTCAATTTGTTGATTTTCTATAAGCAAGTAGGTTTACAATGGAACTCTATGGGAATTTGGCGAAATATTAGAAATATCGCCAAGTTGGCGTCACTTTTGGCAACTTATTTTGGCCGCCAAATTTGGCATTTTTGCAAAGTTGGCGACAAACTTGGCGGTATTTGGCGACAGAACAGGGTCCCCCTATGGTAACACTTATTGAAAATACTTTCATTGACCTTCAATAACCAATGGCCGCCATTTTGTTTCCCATGCAAAACTAAAATTAATTAATTAAAATTTAATTAATTAATTAATATTTGAAAAAACTGTATTATCATCAATTGTCATCCAGTACAAGTTTTAAAAAATTTATTTCAACTTGATAGGATGAATAATGAGTATTTTATTAACGATTGAAAATTTGAACAAGATAAATATATAAATATATAAATGTATAAATAAATAAACATAGCTGCCAACTTGTACGGATTTTTGCTACCACTAAAATTTAATAGAAAATTTTGCCTAATTCAATCCGCGAATTGCAGTGAATTTTGATAATTACATAAGGCAGAAATTCCTGTTAAATTTTAGTGGTAGCAAAAATCCGTACAAGTTGGCAGCTATGAATAAATATAGTGAGAGTGTGAGCTAATAGTAGGAATTGAAAAAAATCATATTGATAGAGGCTTAATCAAAGCAGCAACTTATTAATTGTATGCAACTTTCGTTTCCAAATACAAAAAGCTTAATTAAAAATATATATCCATTTAATTTGAGTTTTGAATCGTTTTGAAATCTTGTTTTGAATTCGTAAAACAAGAAAACTAATTTCTTTAAATCCATATTGATAGAAGCTTATTCAAAACAGTAATCTGTTAATTGTATGTAACTACAGACTCCAAACACAAAAAGTGAGTCCGGCATGTACCGGGAGGATAACATAGCTCTCCTGTTTCTTAGTTTGAAGATTTAATGTAATTTTACTGGAAAGCAGGGAAATAATATGCGTGGGACCCGATTATACACTGGTTATCAAAAATTAAGGAAAGTCACAAAATGCTAATTTTCAAATACGCGAGCACTCAAAAGGAAATAAAATAATTCGAGTGATTACTATCTCTACAACACAGCTAGCCTATATAACATCTCATTCATGTCACACATGGTCACAAGTGTCACAGTCACTACGGTGAAGCAAAAAAAAAAAAAAAGGAAATTCCATACATCTCATTATGAGGCTCAAATGATCACTATATGTGACTCCACTGAGAAGTCAATGTGACTGCTGCTTTGTGACGAGTCACCAGGTGACTTTACAATGTAGTTAAATTGTGACTCTCATGTGACTGTCATTTTTAGACTCAATTTCATAGTCATCATGAACGTTGCAGTATGATAAGTCACGAAATAATATCACATTATAGTCACATGGAGACTTTTCCCAAAAGATCACAATGGTGACTTCACAGTAGTCTCTCTGTCACCAGAAAGTCATCATGTGACTTTAATGTGACATTTTTTGGTAACTTATCACAATGCAGCGTTCACGATGACTTTGAAATTGAGTATACAAATGACAGTCACATGAGATTCACAATGTAACTACATTGTAGAGTCACATGGTGACTCGTAACAAAGCAGCAGTCACAGTGACGTCTCAGTGGAGTCACATATAGTGATCATTTGAGACTCTTAATGAGATGTATGGAATTTCCTATTTTTTTGCTTCACCGTAGTGACTGTGACACTTGTGACTATGTGTGACATGAATGAGATGTTATATGGACTAGTTGTGTTGTAGAGATAGTAATTACTCGAATTATATTATTTCCTTTTGAGTGTTCGCGTATTTGAAAATTAGCATTTTGTGACTTTTCTTAATTTTTGCACACCAGTGTATGATTCACTACCATTTCTCGTCTATCCTGAATTTGAATGAGAATTTTGCTAAATTAATGAGTTGTAGCCAAGTTGGTTTCATTTATTGGTTTCATTTATAGGTTTCTTTTTTTTTTTATTTTGGTCGCCAGTTCTGGCGATATTTCAACGAGGCTCGTCGTATTATCGAATGTTGAATTATCAGCACTTGGCGGTAAATTGATTCTTGCGGATATTAATATATAGCTTCTAGCATATGAGAGTTGGAACAATGGTTACAATAATGAAAGAAAATTTGTTAGAAGTCATGTTCATAAATTAAACCCGCCTCGACAAATTTATTTCAGTATACGAATGGAAAGCCTTTGGAGCTCCCGAGTGCCCTTTTTAAAAAAGTGAGGCATAATTTATATAAAGATTTAAATTGATTTAATTTCTGTTTGGACTTTGATCTAAAGCAGATTTTATAGGTTAAAGAAATCATGCGGTCATATCTTTTGTTGCAATAAATTTATGAAATTTTAAACAATTTTTTTTTTATTTACACTATAAAAAAAAAACGAAGATTCTCTGCGAATCGAGACGCCAGTACTATTTCCGTATTTTAACGGAAATTGCCCCCCATAAATTCCAGAAATCCGTATTTTAACGGAAATTGCCCCCCATAAATTCCAGAAATCCGTATTTTTACGGAAATGTTTCCCCATAAATTACAGAAAATTTTCCTTTATTCTGGAATTTATGGGGAAATTTTTCCGTTAAAATACGGAAATAGTACTGGCGTCTCGATTGCCAGTAGAATCTCCGTTTTTTAGTCCGTTTTATTTTACAGTGTAGAGTTTGAACTTGAGTTTAAGTAGAACAGGATATCGAATGGTATTTATTGTCATAATTGAACACAGAGGTGAAAAGAGGTATTATATAACTTAAATTAAATTTCGAGAAAATTGAAGTAAATGCTTTTTTATAATGATTTATCTTTTTCTTGGTACCATGATTGTAATGTTGATACAGAAGGTATCGCGGAAAGCGGGTTAACATTTACTCATTAAATAGTAAAAAGTAATTATATTAATTTTGTTATTAGTTGTAACAATATTAAATGGTTTAGAATTATGTGTCGTATCTTCAAGAATTATTTTAATATTAGTATTTTAGTTTTACCATAAAATTGACTACCTCGAAATACTTTCATCTAAAATAAAATGCGTAAGACAGATACGAAGTAACACATTCTTTCACGTATTACTTCAGTAATGAAAATAAAATAACGGTGTTTTTTTTTTTTAAATAAGGGCGCAAACTGTAAATCACCATAAATTGTATGAAACAGCTAATTAATTTTTAAGGAATTAAGACATTTATAGATTTTGAATCTTTATTATTATTATTCGTGTTTATTATTATTACCATTATTTATGCCAGTGTTTATTACAAACGCCGTTTTGATCTTTAAATTAAACTGAAATCGGTATATTGTTTAATTTACCAATAAAAGCGCTGATTTTTTATTTGTATTTTAATAAAATAAGTGAACCTTTTTTCCTAATGTATTTGAATTCTCTCTATTGGTGAATGCGTTTCATTTTTTTTTTTTTTTTAATAAGGAAAAAAGCTATAATGATCTCGAAGCCGTGATATGTCTTTGGACATATTAAACGCACCGCCCCACCCAAACCTGCTGGTTGACGCCTTAAACTTAATGAATGTAGCTTTTTTATATTTCCGTTGACATCTTCCGTCAACGGATCTGGCGCTACCATACCAGTCAGGTGTTCAAAGCATAAAGGGACGTCTGGTGGGCTCGTGGCCGCCTTTTCAGAGAAGGTTCGCCCTCATTAAAATAATGAATAATTCACTGTTGACCACATCTGAGCCAAACTAAAGGTAAAGTACAAAACTGACAATAAAAAATGTCAAACCGACTGAAAACTCCCACAATTTCTTCAATTGTTTTCTTCGATAATATAAAAACCGTTTTTTATGGCTGGCATGTGTATAGTAAATGTAAGGAAAAAAGACACAATGTAAGACATTATGACATATGAAATACATTTATTAGAGTTCTTTAATATATTTTCACATAGCATAAATTTCACTATAGTAATCTGCTTCATTTTTAAAGACTTTGAGAGAGTTTTAGCTATACATAATTCCAGTTTTGAAAGTGTATACACTTTTCATTCATACGAATGATAATAATATAACAAATTTACAACACAAGCTTTCCAGTTTGGAGTACATACTTCAGTATAGAGGCAGCAACATTTTTCCGTTTTATTTATAAATATTTAATTTTTTACACCATACTTTTAAGATGCTTTTACAACAGTGAATACAAAGACAATATTTTCATGCTTTTGATGTTTATGAAAGCATTACGTCGCATTCAACACATTTATGTGAGGGATATAAAACACCAGGTACACAAAAATGAGTTGTGTCACACATTTATGTTTTCTAGAGTTGTGTGTAGCAATGCTTTTTTATTATGACAAACTTGAGGATGAAATTTGTGCATGAACAACAAAACACTTAAACTAATCTGAATCCTAATCTAGTTAGAGATTTCGTTTATTTTTCAATTGTCTTGCGCATGCGTCTTGGGAACAAATGCATAAATTTCTTGCTACCATAAGCAGGCACATAGTTTGATAAAAGGATCACAGATCCATAACCGTATTTCCTACTAAAATATTTTAGCTTATTTCATATAAGAAAGCTACATAACAATTTACATTTGTAAAATATAAGTATGATTTCATTTATAAATATTAAACCTTTAAGTCATAATAATTTTGAATTCTATGAAATAAAAGAATTTATATTTAGGTATAATCTAATATATCTATGTAGAAAAGTTTATAAAATAACTAAAATGGAAAGACATTGATTATTAAATATTAAGAAGTAAACCTATTAGTCCGAAGTCTATAACAGTTATTATAATCTTTCCTTTATTTTCTAATTGCTTAAATATTTAATTTCAGCAAATATTCAACAACTTTAAATCACATTTACAGATTAGAATCTTAGTTAATTGGGGATAATAAGGTACATGTTATTTTCTTGTTTTTGAAAAATTCTAAAAAAGTACTTAACATCATTCCATTGAAAACACGTAGAGAAAATCTTGTTATTTTAGTCGTACCTTATCTTTATGCTTACAGTGATAGTCAAAATGTATATATCTTGAAAGAAAATACTAAATATGTTCTACTTTTTTGTATTAGAGAAGAGCCTCAATTATACCTCGTATCGTTACCTGACATTCTATATTAACTATCAAGAATTATTCAATTCTATTTATTTTTATTTTTATTGGAACGTCAGGAATTTATTTATTTTAATCGTAGACTAAAGGGACATTGCTTGAAATAAAACCTTTTGATCAGATGTTCGATCTGGTTATAGATTAAAAGAGTTTAAAGTCAAAACATATTCTTGTTTGCGTGTCTTTTTTAAAGCTTCGATTTCTTTAAATTCTTAAGACTTTTTTTAAGTATCTTATATTCTCGATTATTGAAATAAAAATAAAGCTTTCTGCTTTCTGCTTATTTTTTTTGTTTTAACTTTTAAATATATTTATTTATAAAATTTTTATTTCTTATTCTTTCTGTATCATCTTTATTTTTTTTTTCTAAACAGTTCGTTTATATACACTTTAATTTTCACGCTACAGTTTATATATTTTCGTATTCAAGATGTGTAATTGTTTCTGATTCAGCTGGAAATCAGTGGAACCTCTCTCTTTCTTTCGGACTTGTCTTGGTTTTAATTATAGAGTGGATATATTCAATCGAAGGTAAAAGGAAGATCTCAGTTTTCTTTAAGGCAATGAGATTTAGTAGAAACCTTTTCCGCGTATAATAAATGCAGTATTTTTGCGCTTAAGGTTATAAGTACTTTTTCATTTTTTATTATTTTTATAATTGTTTTTATACTAATTGTTTATTACTAATTGTTTTTAATTGTTTTTATTATTGTGGCTGTTTTATTTTAATTGTTTTCATATACATTTTTACCTCTTACTCCTCACTACGTTCTGTTTTTAAACGTTCAACATCTTTTGAATACTTTTTAACACGATAATCGAGGCTCTGCACCGTACAAAAATGTTGATTTTACAGTATAATACTGACAACTGGAGTGCCAGTTTAAAATCGTAAAATTAACAGTAATAAACCGTAAAATTAGCAAGTTATATATCGTTAAGCAGTAATATACTGTTTATGTCATTTATACGTCAGAATGTTACTGTTTATTTTTCAGTTACAAATTGGCACCCTTAGTTGCCAGTATTATAAAGTAAAATCAACAATTTTTGTTTTCAGTGTATGGTAATTTCATTGATCTTTTATTATTATTATTATTCAAATACAATATTTATCATTTGATTGGCATTGAAAGGAAATGACATTTTTAAAGATATAAAGCATAAACTGACATGGAGAAAATATAGGTAGATATTTTTAAAAAGGACTGTCAAATACAATGCATTGCTCTTTTGATGCTCACAAATGTTTTCAACACTCTCTATCAATTAAGGAAAAACATTACGTAAATCTTGAAATATTTACATCCTGAATCGTTAATTATGTATCAATAAATGATTTTATCTATCAATTTTTGAAACGATAAAATTTCCATTTTTTTTTAATGTATGTATGTAGTAAAATTTAATATTTCATAAGATATTTCTTATTATTTTTATTTTTAAAATAATGTTAATTATATCTGGCAGAAAAGCTATTAACATACGCGATGTTGAAGTATCTAAAGAATTGTCTTTAATTTGAGTTTATTTTAGCCTTGACAGAATAATTTTCAGAGCTTCTTTACTTATGCCAATATTTTATGACAAAAATTATAAGAATTTTATAAACATTTTGTTACTTAGTGTTTATGCATTATATTTTTTATAAATGCATGCTTAATGTTATATATATTTTATATAATTTATTTGTATATGCTACAATTTATATAATTATATATATATATATATTTACATATTTATCTTATTATAATGTAAAAATATTTAATTATAAATTAAGACACCTCTAATTTAAGAAATTGTTGTAAAATGTTATATTGAAGCGTAAATTAATAAAATTTATGTTTTCTACAAAATACATTTAAAACAAAAAAAAAATATATGTTTTTCTTAAAGGAACTCATTTAAGCAAATAAACAAAACTTAAGCGTTATACATATAAATGTTTTGTACGTTTGTTTTTCAAACATTTCACTTCTTCACTTTTTACTTTTGGCAAGTCTGTATCCACGAAATATTACATTGTAATATAATTCGGATAAACAGGAAAATTTCATTTGCATGAAATACATCATAGAAAGTTTGAAATACAAATGTAGTATATGGAATAGAAATATTAAATACAGTGTCTATAGAAATAGAATGCATAAAAACATGTTTTCTACAGAGAAAAAGAAACTGAACTCCCTATCGTTAGAAAAGAGGATTAACCGCTTCTAGATTACATTTTAATTAAACATGTTCAATGAGATCAAAATTGTATGAATACAGAAATCTGTACAAGTAATATCGGATAGTGAGAAGCTCACTGACACATTTCAATCAGATAACCCCTTCGGGACGAGCGTCTTTTACAGAATTTTTGCCACCGGATTTTTAAAGCAGAAATTATTGCCTAATTAAATCAGGAATATGCTCGGATTAAGTAAGGCAAAATTTACAATACAATTTTACTAGTGAGAATAATTACCGGTTCTGCACAACTTACGCGGCACGAATACCGGTCGCTCGTCCCCAAGGGGTTAATAAAAACGTTAATGAAAAAGAGAAAATGTACAAAACTGTTTCCAAATACGCCCGATTGTCTCTTTTAATACTCAAAGAATTAAGCTGAAAAATTGTGGAAACGGTTCCAAATACTGAAAGTCGGTTCCGAAAATTTAATGTAAGTTCATTATTATCCATGATTCTAGAAATTTCTCTGCAATTCCAAATATCGAAAATCGTTTGCGAAAATGTAATGTAAGTTCATTTTAATCCATGATTCTCGAAATGTCCCTACATATTAGCAAAATATGTTTGGATAAATCCAGTTAGAAATCTCATAAATATCCAATGATAACACATACGTCATTCCCTAAAATTTGGGGCAGTAAAAATGCTCTTTCATCCCATACACGTTTTTGCAAACCAACAAAACATATTCGTTTTCGAAACCTAAGACTGGTTCTTCTCCAAATTGGTTCTGAAGGCAATGGAGGGATTTCTGAGAATCATCAGTAATTGTAGATTACATTGAATTTGCGTGCATGTTTTTACTACATCAGAACTTTTTTCACAAACTTTTTTTACAATGTCGAAGATTATTACAAAAAATATTTTATTAAGATATAGCCTTCATTTACATTATTGGCTTACTGCAAATTTTCATGGAAGTTCTTATTGTGTTATTTTTGATTTGTCAGCAGACACCATTTGTAAATTTTTCCAATCCCAACTGAGTAGAAATATTTCTTATAAATCTCTAAAGCTATCAAAATATCATTACCTACACTCTATTTTTAATTTACTTTAAAAATAATATTTATAATAATTTTTAATGATGTTGCATCTGCTTGGAATAATTTATCCAAGAAATCGTACTGCGGAATTTTAAACTGTAGATTTAGAACTCTCTCCACTGTTTGTGGACTGTTTCTTGACTGAATTGATTTCTAGAAAATATTACAATCTTTACAGCAGGCTAGGTGCAGCCAGGAAAGCCAAGCGATGTCGTCGAAGATAGACACATTTTTTCGAACAACATACCTAATATGCTGATTAATGTGATTTACTTTATCAAACGGTATTGGAACACTAGCTCTCTTTAAACGATCTTTCTACCACCAGTTGTGCCAAATTATTATGCATAAAAATTTTTCAAATTAAAAATGTGTCAGTCAGCTCCTCTCTAAAGAACATCAATACAGTAAATATCTCAGGCGTAATCAAGCAAAATTTTCTATTCTGTTCAAAAATCGTCCCGTAAGTCTATTTTGTGTAACATTAATAACTTTAGAAAATATAAAATTTATGTTGTTTACAGAATTTTTAAAGCATATAAATATATTTGAGCATGCTACAGTACAGTGTCATAACAGGTTTTAAGAAAACTAATACAAACATCACAAAACCATTTTATAATCATGATTAGTATTTTCATGACAGAAAATTATTGCTTTTTTATGTAAATTCATGATATTTTATTAATTAAAACATTAATATAGAAGACAACCCACAATAGGAAAAGGTTCACAAAAACTAAGTAACATTGTCTCAAAAACATTTACAATTACATTTTTGACATATATGACGAAATAATTTTAAAGTGAAACACTACCTGAGAAATTTAGGAGATAAAAACATGGAATTAATTGCAATTATATATATTACTCAAAATTGCATGAATATAAAACACTACCTGAGCTTAACTGAGCAATGCTTTTATTTTATCTAGTAAACACTTTGCAACAAAGATGGTCAGTTCAAATGTATAATCTTAAAAATGTAAATTATAAATAAAAAAATTATTTCGTTGAATTATAGCTCTTGTATTGCCATTGTAAATTAATTTTTTTTTAATTTGATGAACTTAAAAACATTTTTATGAATTTTGCTTTATGTATACAATAGCTTAATTTTTTCATCCCAACTGTTGATAGCATTAAAAGAACATGTGCTTAAAATGAAATACCTTTATCAAAATGGAATTTATTTATTCTTGAATTTTGCATAGCTTGGGTGCCTGCGCTAGTAGTTGATCATTAATTGATCTATTTTTATTACAAAACCTTCCCTTATCTGACCTATTCATTTAAAAATCATGTTTAACCAACGAAGGTTTTTTTTTCGTTATTTTCAAATAATAAATAAATCTGTACATCTGTACAACTCGCGAATCTATTCTAAATACTTTAAAAGAAAACTTTTAATGTTGTTGATGAAATGGCGTGCTTTAATTCAAGAAAACTGCGTACTGCATATGAGCAGCAAAATTTGATTGGTCGATCTGATTTTCCACTAAAACAGACTACGTCTTTCGTTATCGCCAACCCAATTTAGACTTATATATAAAG
The DNA here is from genome assembly GCA_963932465.1 of Maratus speciosus. Classification (NCBI taxonomy): domain Eukaryota; kingdom Metazoa; phylum Arthropoda; class Arachnida; order Araneae; family Salticidae; genus Maratus; species Maratus speciosus. The sequence goes on along the minus strand of OZ010789.1, from coordinate 531,104,614 downwards.
GGATTCGTGCAAAGAATAACGCAAAATTATAATATAAGTTTCTTTAATTTGCATAAAAATTTCTAATCTGAGCACATGTCGTACTTTCTTGTAAAAACCTTCTATGATCACCGATAGCTAATAGTTGATAAACAGAGATCTATTAGTTCGCCATCATCTCAGAAACAACAATTCATTCCCATTATTTATTTGAAATTATTTTCTCGACCTCTTGAAAACACTCTATTCTTGTTCCAGGTCGATCAACCGCTTGTGCAATCGCCCTAAATATAGGCTCAGTGGGTCAGAAACAATCATATTAAAAAAAAAAGAATATAATAAATATCCGAAAAACTACAATTACTTTGGTCAGGCAATCTTAGACCTTCCTATGACGAGATTATGACAAGAAAACTTCTTTAGTTTATGATAATTACAGATTTTTTTTTTATAAATGAACACACATTTGTATCTATTCGTATTTATTGTGAAAGATAAAACAAACGATAGATTTTTCCTTTTTGCAATATACGAACTTAGTAAAAGTTGCTTGAAAATTAGTAAATTGGTACTGTCATATGAAATTTCAAGCTGACAGTGTTTTCACTTAAGGGAAGGTTTCGTTAAAAATGATAATATTTTGCATAAAAATGCTAATTTTATCGACATTAATAAATTTTAATTAATTAAATTCTATCTCTAAATGGAGCAATAAGAAAAATTGTATAACCTGTTTCCTTCTTCAAAACGTTGAATTGTTAAATTCAATAGTTAATAAGCACCTAAATATGTTTAAATATCCCCAAGATAATTAGACCGGGCGGTGACTGCGCAAATCATTACCTCATCTAGTACACAGCTGGAATTTTAGGATTAATTATAACTCGATTAACATATTAAAATTCAACTAGTCTGCCAAGTGAAACTTTGGTGGAAACCACCTGCAGACGAAATTTTAGTGGTTTATTCGTAAGTTTACCATTGTGTTTTTCTGCACCCAAACGTATGAAGACATGGAGTACTGGCTGTAGGAATATACAATGGGAAACCTACCAATCAAACACTAAAATCGCGTCTGCAGATGGTTTCCACCAAGATGTGAAAGAACAGTTGCATTTTAATATGCTAATCGAGTTTTGACTAATCCTAAAATTTCAGCCATGAATTCAATCAGGACGAACTCAATGTTTTGTGTAGTTACTTCTCGGTGACTACACAAATTTTCTAAATGTCTTTGATAAAATATGCCCAAAAAGTATTAAATAAACAGTTAATGAGATAAAGAATAATCAAGTTTTACTGTAATAAAAAATGTGAAAAATTAAAATCGAATTTTTATGCTTTCTTAAACCTTACACATTTTTTTTTTTTTTTTTTTAATTTGGTGTCCTCCTTGAAAACCATTGTTTTTGGTAAAGTTTTTTAGAGCACTAGAATTCTTGTTGAGATTTATTATTACTTGTATTTTAGTATGATCAGAAAACCTTTTGACAGCTTTCCGCTAGCTTTTATCATTAATGTCAAAACTTTGCATATAAAAACAAACTAAATTTATTTTTACTAATGGAGAATAGTTAAAGTAAAATAAGAAAATAATTCAGTAAGGATCAGCTTTTTTTTACGTTCTTTAAAAACTTTTCTTATGTGAAAAATAAAACAAAAGATACCTTCTTCAATTTTAAGTTGAAATAAAAAGTCTCAAATTCAGGAGCAGGTTCAAAGGGACCAACCATAAAACTGTAAGTTTGGGGGACGTCTGGATTATTTTATTTCCGTTTAATCGGAATGTCCCCTTAATCCTACAATTGCAATATCAATAATTTAGTGGTGCTTACTTGTACACTTATATACAATAGCTTCCAACCTTCCTTTTTTTCAAGTAAAATATACCTAATTTGAACAAGAAAAATCCATTAATGAAAGGTTACTTGTTTGAACTTGTTTCTATAATAAAGCTTCTGGTGTAATTTGAATTGAAAAAACTTTAATGTTAGCAGCTTTGTATTACATATAGTTTTAAATTAAGTTTACTCAGTATTTTTTGCGCATAATGCAATAATACGCTATACAGGGTGTCCGGTCTCAACGGTGTCCAATAGCTAATTCCTAAACCGTTAGTCATAGACATATAGTTCCAATTACAAAAATGTTTTAAATCAGGTAAAGAAACATTTTAAAAGCAATTTGGGTCAATAAAAACATTTCTTAAAAAATTACGAAATTTAAATTTTTATACGGTCCCCCGGTCCTATAAGTTATATTTAGTAATTTTTTCCTATTACACTGACAAGTAAGACAAAAAAAGTCCCATTCATATAACGCTAAAATTGAACGAGTTGTGAAACTTTAAAAATGCATGACTTATGCCACTTTTCTACTCTGAAAACAACTGAGTTCGGCTTGGCTTTGAGGGATCATATACCAAGTGTTTAAAGTATTCGAAGATCTTATTTCATGTGTATCTGCGCTCTGAAAAAAAAATCCTACAAGTATTATGATTAAGTCTCAAATTGGCTAAAATAGCATATGTTTTATTTTGTCAGGATTTTAGACTGTTTCTCTTATGATTTCTTTTAACAAAAATTATGTTTTTTTATAAGTTTTTATGTTACTTCAACAATCATATGTATGTTTTTCCAGTTCAAAATTTGTACTCAAACTTTAACCCACTTTTAAATATCCGATCAAGATTGCATTTTACATACTGGCGCAAATCCGATAACAATCTAATATTATTAAGATTTTCGGTGGTTACCATTTATACTTATTTTACAGGATAACACAAAAAATTTTGGATAAATTTCTGCCAAGGAGTTTAAGAAAAATTTTAGATTAGATAATACAAGACTGGGATTGTTGGGTTTTTTAACTTTTATGTATTTTTTAGCACTGAATCCGAAAATTACCTTAATTTTTAACCGTCATGTCAGGATATTTGGCAAATCATAAATTTTCAAATTTAAAGAATAACAAAAATCGAATACTATAAAGTAGAGGAGATGGTTGTGTTTTTTAACTTTTGATAATTGATTTTTACGCATTTTTAGCACTGAATCTGAAAATGACCTTCATTTTTAACAGTCACGTTAGAATTATTTTGCAATGTGTTAGTTAAATGTGTCAGTTAAAATATAGCGAAAATCTCATACTATAAGACATATGTAAAACATTTTTTATTTTATTTTATTTTATTTTATTAAAAAAATTATTCGATATTTTTGCTTATCCTGGGATTCTTACAGCTAAACAGCTGAGTGGTCCGATGAGATGGGGGAGGAAATTCAATTTTAACATTGAACTTCTTAACTTTGAAATTTGCAATGTGCGAAAAATCCTGATATATTAGTTAAAAATGAAGGTCAATTTCGGATTCAGTGCTACAGAGTATATAAGAATCAATTATCATTAGCTAAAAAACATGGCATAATCCAACTTTTGCAGGCTTGTGCAATCTAATAATATTTTAAAATACGTATCATTTTGTAAAGAATTGAGGCTGTTAATTTAAAATCATTTTATTTAACAAAAATTCTGTTTTTTCTTTCTTCTTAAATATTTATTACAAATTGTATATTTTCCATTAATATGCCAGAATGATTAAAGATTTCAAATTTATATTGTTAATTTTACTCCCATACATTTTTTATCTGACGAAATTATATTTCGACTAAATTTGTGAATGACCCCGAATTTGCAGCAAAAAATATACTCCAACTTTAAACAGCTATTACTCGGTCAATTTTAATCGTAGAATAACGGGACTTTTTTTGTATTACTTGTCAGTGTAAAATTAAAATTTCACTAAATATAACTTATAGGACCGGGGACCGTATAAAAATTTAAATTTCGTAATTTTTTAAGAAAAGTTTTTATTGGCCCAAATTGCTTTTAAAATATTTCTTTACGTGATTTAAAACATTTTTGTAATTGGAACTATATGTCTATGACTAACGGTTTAGGAATTAGCCATTGGACACCGTTGAGACCGGACACCCTGCATAGCCAAAAGTCATTACAAAGTTACATTTTAGACATTTTAACAGATATCTAGAGAAATACCTCACAAGTTCTGGAATTTTGGGAATAGAAAAAAGATGTTTACCGGACAATTTCGATTTTGGACGTTTTAACAGAGAAATACCTTACAAGTTCTTCTGGTATTTTAGGAATATAAAAACATGCTTACCTAATATTTTTCAGTGAAGTTTTGATGACGAAACCAAGTAGATGATCAACAATAAGTTAAATAAAACAATTAATATTTGGTATCACTCTATACATTAAAACAATCTAAATAATATGTAGCTGCAACACATCACTATGTTGATCTTGTGCAGCATTTATGCTTATTTGTTTAAGGCGAGCGCGAAAATTTATGAATATACGACGATCTTGTTAAAAGATCCAAGAAATTTTAAGATGTTTTTTGTTTACAACCTAAAGGCTTTTCAACCGAATGTAACGCTAGTTTCACGAAATTTAACAAAATACATTAGAAAGAATATACTGAAATTAGAATAAAAATATATTAAACAGATGATAAGACATGAAAATTTGAATGAAATCATTTTTAACTGCACTTGCTCTAACAATAAGTATTTGTTTAAATAATTTACTAATCAACTATATAGAGCAATTTATATAAAAAGGCTATTCGAGTTCGTTGAAAATTCAGAAATATATCGGCGGTATAGTGAACTGAATTTCAGTTGTTTTATAAAAGTAGCTGGATTACACAACAGCTACAGATCATTTCAAGCATTTTTTTAACAGCAGATGATAGCAAATGTTATTTTTATAATTCAATTTCTTGGTATTTTCCAAATATCCTCGTGATCAAACCTATCCTGAAAATTATGAAGTTAAACATGTTCTTTTTATTCCCAAAATTCTAGAAGAAACCGACAAGTATTTCTCTAGATATTTGACGAAACGTCTAAAAGGAAAAGCACCCGGTGACATTCATCCACATAGCTTATATTGTCTACGGAATACTTATGTTATTTACTGAATAAACTCCTTTTAATTTCATTTATGCATTATTATGCATAATACATTCTACGTAAAAAGTACCCGAAATTGTTAAATAAAACACAAAAAAATTATTTTTTCATCCAACTTTATATTGCCACCTTTAAAGTAGACCCCATCGAGTTCTATATAACTATGCCAGCGCAGAACCCAATTATCAATACCTTTCCATTTGATAGATTGGGGTATGACCTTTAGTTCTTTCTGCGATTTTTCTATTATAGGATCAATCGACTCAAACAATATTCCTCGAAGCGGTAATTTTAGATTCGTAAAACAGAAAGAAGTCACACGAGGCTATACCAGGCGAGTACGGACCATGGCCGATGATATTAGTTGCGTTTTTGGCCAAAAACTCTTTAATAACAATAGGAGAAAATATATTCCTTCGAAACCAGTCATGTGGTGATACGTTTCATGCCCAAAATATTACTCATAAGGCTTTGAAGGACTTAAAAGTTATCTTAGATATCTTGAGCCAAATCTCTAAGCCACATACGATGGTTTTAAATCACCAGCTTTTTTATTTTATCGATGTTTCAGCCGTTCGTAGGCGTTGAAGATCGACAAGAAGGAGGCAAATCAACTACCACTTCTCGGCGTCCTTTGAATATTTTATACGATTCATATGCCTCTGTTTTTGCCATGCACGGTTTAGCATAGGTCTTCTGCAACATTTTCAGTGATTCGACACACGAAATTTCCTTTGAAGCAGAAAAATTGAGGCAAACTCTTCGTTGAATTATTTTTCCATTGTAAAAATCGCAGAAACTAAAGTAGATCACACACACACACACAAAAAAAAAAAAAAAAAAAAAAAACAAGAAAAAAAAACAGTAGTTGTGAAAACTTTAAGTCACAGACGGCGCCCAAACTCCGCGTTGTAACTCGGTATAGTGGTCCCAAATTACGGAACAAAATTGTGGTGATACCTTTCATGGCGTCTTTTAAATGAAAAATTCCGGGTACTTTTTACATAGGAGGTATATTCTTACATTAAATTTTAAGTAAATTACATTACGAGTGGTTGGGATAGCGAAGATCTCTTTTGAAACATTATTTTTTTTTCTTCAAATTATAACGCTTATTAAAATGTACTATCTTCGCTTTATACGCTTTAATGAGATTTTGAGTTTAGTAATATAAAGTTTCGTATACACAACACTGTTGAAAACTGTTATTTTTTAAAATCTTTATGATCTCTATGATGGTTTAACAGCCTTTACGTAAGTAGAAAAAACACAAATTCAAACTTATTATCTTTACATGATGTGCAAATCAATAAATTAAAAAAAATTATAATACATTTTAAAAATGAAATAGCTGAAAATTTATTATTTCATAAATATGAAACGAATATAAAAATCCAGAAAAAAATTAAATTTTTATATCTTTATAGACAGCAATAAAAATACATATTTTGCTTTATCGTAAAAAAAAAAATCTATCATTTTATATTGAATACAAAACCTAAGCATTTATTTCGCTAAAAAATACATCGCTATTGATAATTTAAAATCGTTAATACTTTTTTGTGAAATAGTCTGCATAAGAACAACAATAATAATGAATTTATTTTGATAAGTTAAATTTTACTCATAGTAATGAAATTTTAAACTTTATTTTTTGCAACTCACGTGACTTATGTTTGCAATTTTTTTTAGTAGAAATAAATAGAATAACTATACGTTTATCTATAATAAATAAACATACATATGTAAAATAATTTTATGGGTTATGAATTAATATATAATAAGATTTTAATATACGAATTTTCGCAAAAATATGCATAAGAATTTAACTAAAAAAAAGTTAATCACCGTCGTAAGGTGAAATATCAACATAAAAATTTGTCTTAATTATATAATTTAAATTTAGAATGGGGTAAGTTTAAATATATGAATTAACTACATAGTTTTTGTTTTCAAGTTAAACATTTTAAATCAGAATGAATAGTAACTGTTGAATAAAAAAGCTGTTTATTAAACTTTTAGTAAAATGTTAAATTATTTAACACAAAGACTTTTGCAAACATATGGCACCACACCTGCATTTTATTTTATTTTAATGTTTAGTAATTTGTTGATAGTACATTCAGTCTTACGTGAAGTTAATTTTACAGTTGTGGTTTTTAAAGAAATGTAGTACTGGGAAGATTTGAATTTGATAAATATCTAAAAAGTATAGTTCTCCAAATATTATCTTACTAATTAAAATTAAACATATAATGTTTAATGGTATATATCTGTACAAAACATGTATGGCATTGTAGAAAATACTGACTCAATTATTTTACAAATTGTATAAAATACCTTTTCTTCTTTTGAAATTCAGTTGTCATTAACAAACATTTATTTTTCAACGGCAACACAATAAAGCAGATACATAATCGAGGACAATGCTTTTAGCGTATCTTCTATTTATATTTAGAGCTATATTGTTTTATGTGTCTGTTTCCTAAAGATAGAATTGATATTCTAACTTTGAAGGTAGCGGAAAACACTAAACCTGCACAATTTTCGAAATGTTGAAATTGGCTGTACATTGAACAGCTCCAATCTATTTCCACAGTAGGTTGTTTGCACCACATAGTTGTCCATAATGAAAAATTGACAATATACTTTGTTATGAAAGATGATTGCTGAGAAAAATGAAGTAGTTTGCAATAAATTAATGAAGAATCCAAAGGTTCGTTCTTCATATATGGTTTGCAAGTATTTCGACTTTTCCTTTTTAATTTGAAAAACCACCAATCACACACGTTTTGTGTTCTAAAACACTCAAAGGAACCTTGATGAAACTGAGCAGAAATCCTTTTTTTATACAACTATTGCCATCGTTAATATATGCGTTATTATTCAAATATCTGTAGTTTATCAAATACGACATTGTGTCATCTAATGCGATAACTTCAAATGAGCTGTCAATTATATATATATTTAAAACTTTACTGTTGTCGTATGTTGAAGTGCTATATGTTATGCCCTTTGTATATTTGCATATTTCCAGCAGATGATAAGCTTTATCTCTGGAATGTTGGATATCCAGCCAAAACACTGAAAAGAAAAAAGAAAGTATAAGCACTTCATTCATCAAAAAAAAAAAAAAAAAAAAAAAAAAAAAAAAAAAAAATGAGAATTAAAAATAAGTATCAATATATTTTTTATTTTTTATTTCTTATTTGAACCAAAGAGTCTGTACAGATAGAAAAATACATAGAGTTCATTTAATATGGTGAAGAATTTAGAGGATAACAATACATGTCTAAATAAGCAAATTTTGCAATTAAGTTTGGTGGTCTGGGGTTACAAGCAACTTATCCGTCAAAGATACACAGTGTTCCACTTTAGCCGAATTAGGGTTTCATTAATAACTTTGATCAAAAAGAAGATATTCAAATGAAAAGCTTAAGAGACTTTTATTACTATGTCTCAAATATGATAACATCAACTAGTAGAAATTTTCGCTATCTTCAAGCAAACAGCACGAACTCGACGATTCCAAACATTTTTAATGCTTTCATATTTCCAAGAAAGCAAAATAAATATGGTAAAAATTTCATTAAAATATCTTCATAATATGCACTTTTCAAAGTTATTGATGCAAACACAAGTTCGGCTAAATTTGAACATCCCACATTTTAGTATGAATAAATAAATTGCAACCCTATTACATCGTTTTTGATCGATTGTCCCCATTACATCGATATTCTCTTGACGTGCATTGGCATCTCTCTGAGTTTGGTAATATATTATCTCAACACTCTGTATAAGCAGATAATGATAAACATGCTGATTGAAGGATATGCATTTTAATTTATGCTTGTACTACATGATAAGACTATAAAGCTTAATTCATTAAGAAATAAAAAGTGCTTAATATTAGAGCAGTTATGTACAGACGTGAAAAAAAAAATTAAACACCCTTACTGACTGTGCAGCAAATTATTCTAGAAGAAAATTACTGGTACCAAACAATTTGAAATGAAGTCTACTTTTAAACGACGTATATAACATTTGACTGTTTAGATTTCAAAACCAGGCAATTTGTTTTTCAATGACAACACCCAATTTTGACACCCTAAATAAATTCTACACTCTTCAATTAGACTAAGTAGAAATTTTCATAAAATTCCTATGATTAGTTTCAGAGAAATTAATTATTTAAAATGAGTATAGTTTAGGGACTGTATCAAAATTGAAGTTGTGTACTCGATTGTTGAAATGGTACACAATAACTTTTATTAATTATTATATCTTGCCAATATGACTATTTTACTTATATAATATGTTTCAGCTATTGTTATATACCATAAATCATCTTCAATATTCCTTTTATAATGTTTAAAAGTATTGAATTATCTGATTTAAAAATTATATAAGGTTATCTGTAATTAATATAGTTTTCGAATATGTGAATGGGATTGGAATTTTATAGGTGTTTTTAGAACGTTTTTTCTCAGATTTTGAATTTATTTAACTCGCTCATTTCTAAATTTATTTGAGAAATGTGCAGAATATTGGGGAATACAAAATTCAGAATAAAAATATAGTATGAAGTAGTATAATGAAACAATGCGAAAAATAATAATAAAATAAATAATAATAAAATAAACCTGTTACGCTCTAAGTTTATCTTAAGCGAGGCACCGTAATCCCAGCCCAAAGGCTTCAAATTATACGTTTCTGCACATTATAGACGGCCCCTTAAACCATCATCTTCGTGTTTTTTAAGCATCATTTGAAAACTACTTGGAAGAAAAATTTCAAATTTTGCATGTTCTTGAAGCAGGACATAATAAATATAATTCCATAAAAAAAATTTAAAGTTCCAATGCCTAATTTTTTCGAATATTAATTTCATAATTTCCAAAAAACTTGACATTTAGTATCTAAGCATAGTTTGCATTGAAGATTTAAAATATATTTTCAAAATTTGGTGTTGCTATGGAAAAAAACAATATTAAGGCTGTTTTTATTATGTAGATGGAAAACCTATAAGAAAATTGTATATACATCATTTAAAATTAGTCTTTATATCCACTCGTTTGGTACCAGTAACTTCTTTTTACGATAATTCGTTGCAGAGTTAGTATGGGGTGTTTACTCCTTTTTTCCCTCCCGGCTGTACATTGAATAATCGTGAATATTTACGTAGTTAACAACCATATTTTAACGTTTAATGTTAACAAAATTATATTTATTGATAACTAATGCAGAAACAATAACTACCTATATTTCAGTATTTTCTAAAAAGCGCTAAAAGTGTTGAATTTCAAAAAAAAAAAAAAAATGTGACAGGAATAACATAAACAAGCAAATATCTGCTTGCTAAAATCGCAGGTTTTGAGGTCTCTTCAAACAGCCCCGCAACTGTTTCCTTAAATTGCATTGAATCTGGCCGTGAGTAAGGAAACACTTTCCTCAAATATTTGAGAGTTTACGTTTCGTTAAAAGTCACGTGATATTGATACGAAATTATAGTCAAAAACGACGAAACATAGCTCAAGGATTGCTGAATCGTCAAAAGTGAGAGTTTTATTTCTCAGAGTGTTCTTAATCTTAATTTCAAGCAGATTAAATTTATTCCTAGATTCATTTAAATAACACTTTCATTCACCAAGAAATTCTAAAAACCTGGAAATTTTGCCATTCTCATATTTTTACGAATAATTACAATCTTAGTATTTTAGATTTGACGCCCTGTAACTCAATGTTTAATGACTTCTTTTCCCCACTGCTGGTCCAAGATTCACCTATGGTTGTGACTAATGTTCACTCAATATTCATTCCTTTAGAATCGATAAAAGGGGTACCAAACTGCTTAAGGAACTAAAGATGGTATTCTCCCTCTACTTCAGCTGTTTATTAAATACAAAAACGTCGCTTGAACGTTCAAATAATACTCATCATTAACCTTGCTGGACTTAGACCACGATAAGGCACATTCAGCTTAACAATGAATACAATTTGGAAGTTCGACGTAATTTTTCGGGCTTATCAGCATTTATGTAATAGATTTATATAAGCGTAAGGTGATAGATTTCCGCGTCGAATTGATCATTTCACCTAGACATATGGCATAAACCACCACGGGCCTAGATTCCACATGGATGTCAGCGACATAGAGTTTAATATTTTAGTTTTATTATTTCAAATTTACCATATGGTTGATGACCTTAAAATATCTTCATGATTTTTTTTTCTAAAGTATGTATCATAACACCTTCTTACCGGCACTCGTGTCTTCAAATGTTTAAAGCCGTTATAAAATATGATTAAAACTTATTAGGTCGATCTTTATTTAAATTTAAATTTGGGAGTTCGAAGAGAATAGTATATTAATAATACAATTGTATCATTTGTGTTCTTGAGCTATTTGTAATACCGATAAATACTTATATCATAGTGATTTGTAATATGCATGAATGCAACTCAAGTGTGACTTCACATGACTATCATTCAAAACATTATTCTAATTAATAATTTGGAATATGCATCACTACAACTAAGGGGGTTGCTAACATATGTATTGGTTATGGTCAATTGCCTGATGTACCTATCTTATGGCCAGTAGACGAAAGCTAGAGTTGTGGTGGTTGAAATTGTTGCGAGTTGTTATGTTAATGTTTCATAATAGCAAGACATTATCAGAATATCTAAGATATCGGAATTACATACCGTATGTGTTGTAAATATTTATTACTAATTTAAAATTCCGTTATATTAGAATTCTATAATTCTGTTAATTAAAAATCTAGAGGGTTTTTCTTTGCCGTATATGCATTTTCAAGGAAATATGTCAGCTTATTTGCAAAATTCGTGTAATTTTTAGAAAAACTAACATTTTGTCGCAAATGTTTTGGCATTTTCATTTATAAAAGAAAACAGGGAACAACATATATAAACTGATAAATATAAGTTAATAAACTTTTTAATTAAAAATTGCTAATCTTAATTAATTTTAAAAAAAATTATTAATTTCTTTAAAATGACGATAAATGAATTTACATTATGTCATTTTACAAATTAACAGTTGAAGACCTGAGTGGATAAACATGATATGTAGCAAAAATTAAATTTCCAGAAAGTTGAAGTGAAAGTTTTTTCTTGTAATTTAGTTATTTATTTAATTCCTTCTTAGTAGCATAAGTTTGAATGGTAATAAGTGATACTAAATTTTTCTAGAAAAGTATATAAATATTTAATTATTAAAGATTAGAAATTATTCCCATCGTTTAAATTATTAAATGTAAAAATATTAAATATTAAAATATACTGTCTCATATCTTCAATAATATGTAGAATTTTAGTATTTTAGTTTTACTATACGATAAAATTCCTCATAACGCTTTCATTCGTAAAATAAAACAATTTTTGAGAAGTTGTATCATAAGATGTTTTTCCTATAAGTTCTTCAATTATCTAACTAATAAAGAGGCTATAACATATAAGACTGAAAAATAAAGATTTACAATAATAATTTTTCAAAACATCAATAATTTTAGAAAATTTATAATTTTATAATTTTATAATTTTAATAATTTTAGAATTAATAATAATTTTGAGAAAATGTATCATAAAATGTTCTTCCTATATGTTCTTCAATTATCTAACTAATAATTAGGCTATAACATATAAGACTGCAAAATAAAGATTTACAATAATAATTTTTCAAAGCTTCAATAATTTTAGAAGATTTATAATTTTTTAATTTTAATAATTTTAGAATTAATAAGAATTTTGAAAAAATGCATCATAACATGTTCTTCCAATAAGTTCTTCAATTATCTAACTAATAGTTAGGCTATAACATATGACTTCAAAATAAAGATTTGCAATAATAATTTTTAAAAGCATCAATAATTTTAGAAGATTTATAATTTTAGAATTTTAGAATTAATAAGAATTTTGAGAAAATGTATCATAACACGTTCTTCCTATAAGTCCTTCAATTATCTAACTAATAATTAGGCTATAACGTATAAGACTGCAAAATAAAGATTTACAATAATAATTTTTCAAAGCTTCAATAATTTTAGAAGAAATATAATTTTTTAATTTTAATAATTTTAGAATTAATAATAATTTTGAGGAAATGTATCATAACATGTTCTTCCTATAAGTTCTTCAATTATCTAACTAATAATTAGGCTATAAAACTGCAAAATAAAGATTTGCAATAATAATTTTTCAAAGCATCAACAATTTTAGAAGATTTATAATTTTATAATTTATAACTTTAATAATTTTAGAATCAATAAGAGTTTTGAGAAAATGTATCATAACATGTTCTTCCTATAAGTTCTTCAATTATCTAACTAATAATTAGCCTATAATATATAAGACTGCAAAATAAAGATTTACAATAATAATTTTTCAAAGCATCAATAATTTTAGATGATTTATAATTTTATACTTTTATAATTTTAATAATTTTAGAATTAATACGAATTTTGAGAAAATGTATCATAACACGTTCCTCCAATGAGTTCTTCAACTATATAACTAATAATTAGGCTATAATATATAAGACTTCAAAATAAAGATTTACATTAAAAATTTTTCAAAGCATCAATAATTTTAGAAGATTTAAAATTTTATAATTTTAATAATTTTAGAATTAATAAGAATTTTGAGAAAATGTATCATAACATGTTATTCCAATAATTCTTCAATTATCTGAATAATAATTAGGCTATAACATATAAGACTGCAAAATAAAGATTTACAATAATAATTTTTCAAAGCATCAATAATATTACTGTCTGACAGTGATAGATAATTAGAATAACGTAAAAAAGTATATTATATGATAAAACTTATAATATTTGAAATTAAATTTCACAGAAATAGAATTTTTCTTTTTCATAAAAAAATAAGAGCAAATGGTTCCGATCAGAGTTTCTACCTCAAAAAAAAAAAAAAAAAAAAAAAAAAAAAAAAAAAAAAAAAAAAAAAAAAAAACTTCAACCAATTACATTAATCTGGGAAATAAAAAGCAATGAAAAAGGAAAACATATTTCTTTACGATAAATGTTATTCTATATTTGTCTAAACTTAAAAAAAAAAAAAAAAAAAAAAAAGCTTTCAAGATAATTCATCAACGTAATTATTAAGGCTTTGTAACTACCGTAAATACAAGATATAAAAAAAAGTAAGTAAAAATTTCTTGAGTAATACTTTAAAGCTTTGGTAATTAGAAAAGTTGTTTTGGGTTACATTTTCTTATTTATTTTCAGAAAATCTTTTCTCTTTTTCGGTTTTGGTAAAAACAGAGGTTAATTTTATTGAATATCTTGTTAAAATTGCCGAAAGAAGAACTTACCGTCATATTTGTTTCGTTTTTAAAACAGATGTATAGAAAAATAACAAAAGGTATGTTGTTAATGGAAGACTTTGTTCTTTAGTTTTCCTGTGTCATAGAACTTTCCATGTTGTGGCCGATTTTATATGCATTTATCAATAATACAATATAATTTATATAAAACAGAAAGGGAAAATTCTGTTGCAATGATTATGATTCTGAATTATCTATATATTTAAAAGACAAGGCTATTTTTTTAGTCATCTGGACTGAGGTTCCTACAAAACCGATTTTGACAATTATTTTTTAAATGAAAGCATTTTGCTCATAGATGTGACCGCACTTACTATTTTTTTTAATAATCCCATTTTAGGTAGATTTCGTAAGAAATACAACCTATTGCAGTCGTTACCATGGTGCGACTTTTGAAAAATTCCTTCATAACTTTTCATTATGTGACTTCATGAACCCAAAACCACCCCCACCTAAAAAGTATATATATATATATATAATATGTATATATACTAAATTTTGTCCGCACGATAAAAGTCACAATTATGCACGGATCGTCTTCAAATTAGCCACTGAGAAGGTTAATATCTCGACGGGGATTGCAAATGAGAAAAATCGGGCCAAGGCAGCAGAAATGGGGGAGGGTTAAAATTTTTGAATATCGCCTTAACATAATTCGGATTAAACCATCTCTTACAGAAAAATGACAGGAAAATTAAAAAAAAAATTCGTTATAGCAGTTGCCAACAATAAAAAAAAACCACAATAAAATCCTTACAACAACAATTACTTTTCTATTGCAAGATTTCCACGTGAAAAATAAAAATCTATATATATATATTACGCTTTCATATCTCCATACATATAAGGGTTTCAGCGTAGGGGGGATCCTGTTCTGTCGCCAAATACAGCCTAGTTTGTCGCCAACTTGGCGATATATTGGCAAATTTGGCGACCAAAATTAGTTGTCAAAAGTGACGCCAACGTGTCGATATCTCTAATATTTCACCATTCTCTAGGACTTCCATTGTAAACCAATAGGATTTAGTTGCTTATAGAAAATCAACAAACTGAGATATTTTAATGCAACAAAAACTAATATTTGTACTACTTGGTTATCCCGTCGTCCAAAAATTTATCGACAAACTATAAGATTAAATGCCAATAGTGGTTGATCGTAAATGCCACCTTCACTTGATTTTAAGCAAATTATACGTGTTTACGTCATCAAGTGATTTTTATTTCGGCGTTTTATTTGTATTTTTATTAATGTTATACTAATATATTTGTTCTTTTGTTATTTAAAATGAAAATTTAACTTTTGACTTCGAAATCTAACTGCGCCTGTAGGCCGAGTCGGCAGGAATTTTTTTAAATTGCAATTTTAATTTTAAAAGTCCTTTATGAAATTTCTTGACATTGGTGGCATTCGGGATTTTTCCATTGTTGAAGAGAGAAGGGAAACAATAGAGCAGTTCACATCACGTGAGTTTTACTAGAGAATAATGAAAAAAGCTGTAGGAAACACAAATAGAAAAAGCATAAAGGTACCAATAGCTGTCCTACAGTAGCAGCAAAAACTTGTTCGTGACGTCATCTTGCACAGCTCCATGAGAATTACCATATCACTACGGATGTCATTTTCTTATTACAATTAAAAATAACTTTTTAAAAACTTTTAAACAGAAACTGACGTCAATATTTAAAATAACGCATTTTTACTCATAAAGCTGTTACATTTCAATATTTTTCCCCCTTCCTCAGATACTGGAATTGAGACTCTAATTTCAGAGAATCATAGTAAAAATGATGTCATCGTAAAAATGAAATGAGTATTTTCTTTGATAAAACTAAATATTTTACTACGAATCCGTCTAAAAGTAAATTTATGGATTTAGCCGGCACTCATCTTAGAACCTCAAGTAAGTGCGAATGTTTACAAGCTATATTGTAACTAGAAAACGTGACATCCAGTTTGGTAATACGTTTATTATAATCAATTGCACGTTAAAATACTTTTTAAATAGTGAATATGAATATAAAAAGTATGCATGCAAATTTTGCGACGGTAAAAAAGATTTTACTTTTAGATTTCGTTGAAAACAAAAAAAAAAATAATTGTGTTATAATGGCTCAATTTTCTTTGATTTTTCATTATATAGTGCCAAATATCAAAACCTCAATTAATAAATTCATGATTTCATTATCTTAATTGCATATTACTGATTACATACAGGAATGAAGTTTTTTTTTTTTTTTCAATACTTAGAAAAGTTGAAATTAAACTTTTGTTAAAAACAATATTTGTTAAAAGATTTAGGCTAGCCAATATAATATTGATTAATTATTGCAATTCTTTTTGTTAATTTTTTATAATTTTTGTCAATTAGTTCTTTTAAACATTTTTATTCGTCAAATTCGGGTTTCGACTCGCATTATCTTAATTACCGTGTGCTTGAAGTACAAAAAGAAAAAAAAAATGCTTTTTGGTCTGAAAGATCTTCTCTGATATCCGCAATGGCCGTTGACTATTATTATAAATTTACGTATAGACACATATACACAAATATACATATATGTATGCGCTCTCTCACACACACATACATGTACTTGTACACACACACAGCGACAACGCGAACATCTCTTTATCTTTAGAAGATCATACTGCATACGTCTTTTCTTTACAATTAAAGTATTTTTTCTTAACAGTGATTTTTCTTCAATATCTGCTAAGAAGAATCACTGAAAGCTCACTGAAAAATTTTCTAATGATGAAACATACTTTAACCCTTTATGCACTGAATTATGAATTCATGAAAATTTTATCTTCTAAAGCATTTTTCGTGAATTTTTCAAACTACATTACTCAATCATTTAAAAATTTTTAGAATGATTTAGAAGGATTAATTAAATTTGAATTCATAGTAATTTTGTGCAATATTTATAACCCCACTCAAATCTTGTATTTTAAATATTTGTCTTATCGTTTTGGAGAATTAGGAAATGTACAAATAGACTGTTCTTGCAATAGAAATATTTCCGAATTGAAAAATCCCATCTCCTCTCAACTCCCAGAAAGCTGAAAAATTCAAAGTTAAAATAAATCACGCTTTTAAAAATATTTTTGTTTTGTGTAACCAATAATGCTTTTGGAACAATATAAATTAATGCGTCTATAACTCATTCTAAACTATATTACTACTAATCGATGTATTAAATGAATTTCACAGAAAGTTATTTTAATAGTACTTATAAGTACCGTCAGTAGATAAAGGGTGAATAAACATACTTTAATGTTCTTCCTTTATAAGAGGTTTTGGAAATAAAAATCACTTTTCTTTTCCTTTTTTATCTTTTTGAAAACATTTCAGAAACAATTTTTGTGTATAATTCACGTTTGTAATTTGGATCTACAGATCATTAGATTTTAATAGAACATTTAAAAAGTAAATTGTCTGACACATACATGCTTAGAAATTTCTGTAATCTTCAAAATTGCAAATTTATAATAACTAAAAATAAGAGGTATTATGGAGGAGGAGAATTACTGTCTTTCAAATTTTAATTGCATAAAATGCTATATATTTTTCAAAATCCAAAGATAATCGCTTTTTTTATCTTTTTTCTTAACATTTTCCCGTAAATATGATAGCAAGGGACATCCAATTAACGGTAAAAAGGGATGCCCAGTAAACAGTTGTGTTTAGCATTAATAAGTGTAAAAGTAAAAAAAAAAATACATATATATTTTTATCCCTTTTTACTTTCCCATCATACGTAGTATAGGGTAAGTCTTATAATCGTTTTAAAAATCGAAAATTTTTTTTTGACGGATTTACACGTTTCAGACACTGAAGATTCCGAAAAACATATTTTTAGAAAAAAAATTTGTCCGTCCGTCTGTATGTGCGTGTGTCTGTAAACGCTCTATCTCCCGAACAAATTGAGATAGAGACTTGAAACTCGATGTGTACTTAGGGAGTAATAATGGGAAGAAGCCTATTAAATATCAGTAACCTCGATTAAACGGAACTATTTTTTTCGGACTCTTGAATTATTCGTTATGATAAAAGGTATACAAAAATTTTCGAAATTGTTTATTTGAAGGAGTTAATATAAAAGACAATAACAAAACATAAATTTTGCATCATGAATGAGCTCGATCTGATAATTAGTTGCCGAGATATTTGTAATTCTATTTTTCACACGCTTCGATTTTTCATGACCCCGTATTTCATTCAAATTTCAATTCAAAGATATATTTTAATTGGAAATGAGACGCTTAATCCGACGCAGTGAACTGTTAGTTAATAGGATTATAATTTTTCGAGTTATAGGATGTTTCTTTTACGCAATTCGGTACTATTCGATTATCCCGCCGACCAAAAAACTATCGCCAAACTATAAGATTAAATGCCAATAATGGCTTATCTTAAATGTCAAGCATTTAATGCCTCGCCATACCTATAAGGGGGTTTACCATAGGGGAACCCTGTTCTGTAGCCAAATACCGCCAAGTTTATCGCCCTCTTGGCGGTATATCGCCAAATTTGGCGGCCAAAAGTGACGCCAAATTGGTGGTATCTCTAATATTTCGCCAAATTCCCATAGACTTCCATTGTAAACCGATAGCGTTTACTTGCTTACAGAAAATCAACAAATTGAGATATTTTAATGCAACAAAAAGTAATATTAGCTTAAGGGATTATATTAATTATATTTAAGGAAGTCTAAATAAATTAAATTATGAGTAAAAGTAACATGGCACAATGCTTAGCAAATATCATATGTTTTAATTTCATATTTCATATTATCTATATCCAGGATGAGTAAGTATTACGGTGGCCCACAACAACTAGTTTATAAAGATTTAATGTTCATCTTGAAAACCACACATACATTTTAGTACAATTCATGTTTTTTTCCCAACAATTTCCATTGTAGTAGATTAATTTGCCGTGGGCATGGAAATCGATTATGAAAAATTCATTGCTTTTTTTATGCTTGGTAGAAAGCAAGCGAATTTATTACAAAACTAGTATAAAGCCCCATCAAAAATGACGGAACGTTGATCTGCGTTTCATTTTCATAGAACTTCATTCACAGAAACAGAATGAAGATTTTAATATTGAATGGTGGTTTATATTTAGAAAAGTACATTTTAAAAATAACAAATGATGTCTACAAATACAAACGATGAGGATATTTCTTTTACTCTTTATTCAGTTTATGAAATTGTACAACAATTGGACAAAACAAAGAGCAGAATTTATTGCAGCAATAATAATAATTAGCAAAGTGAAATACATTTTCCTGAAGATTTCACAAAACATTAAAATTAAATGTTCAATGCATTAAAGCTTATATATATATATATATATATATATAACCATTAATTAAACATAACCTACCACCATCAAAAACCGTAATATTGTGAATTAAGGCTGTGAGTATAAAATAAAGTGCCAAATAATTTATTATAAGAATTATTATGGAAGAAAAAAGAAGCTAGTGGACACCGACAGATAATGGAAAAGCTTATGTATTGAATTACGTTTTCAAGGGCACAGAATTCAATGATATAAGCAAGATGGTTGTTTTCTGTGAGAAAGAAAAAAGCTAAAACTAAATTTTTTTTTCCTCTGTGCCCGAACAACCATTATAATCAAGTGAATAGATTCAAAATGAAAACGGAATAGAATCAAATAATATGAAATGGAAAATTCAATAAAACCAATTTAAATATCTATAGCATATAAAATAGAAATATTACACAACATACCGATTAATATTTCAGTTTTTTTTTTCAATATATCCACTCGCACATGGCTACCATAATAATGTAAAGATTAAGGTGAATAAAACAGTTAAGAAATCACAGTAATTGATACCAAAGGATGCAGTTAATGCATTTTGAAATACCGTGATAAATACAATTAATATTACATAAAATAAAATAAATAGAAAGTGATTACATTATTTAAAATAACTAAAATACACTTTTAAATTACTTAATTACTATTTAACATTATCGTCAAAATTTAGAGAAAAAAAACCACCTGGTGTAAGAAATTACTACTGAAAAGAAGCTGCAAAAGACAAAATTTATAACTTATCATCAAAAGACAAATTTTGGTGCTGCCATCTAGTAGTATTTTGATTATTCAAATGTCACAAGATGAACAAATGAAAGCCTATGAATGTAAAAAAAATATATATCAACTGCAAAACCAAACAAATCCTTATATATAGATAATTATAAACCTAATATAAACCACACTATATCATTATGCACAAATTTTTTTTTAAAAACTATTGTTAATAAAATTTTTAAAAAAGCATTCAAAATATTCTATTTTCTTACTCATTTAAACTACACTAAGAATTTAAATAATTCTATAACATTGATAATATATAGCATATAGCTATATGCTATAAAATAAATTCAATAATAATTAATATAAATATATAATAAAAATAATATAAAAATCGTTAATAATAACTATTAAATATAAGATATTTATAAAATGAACAGGAAATAAAAAACATATGGAAGTATATAGAAGATTATCAGATACTTAAATTCCCATTACCTAAAAATCTCAAATAGAGTATGTGGTGTATTTTCATACAGCCATAAAAATACTATATATATATAGATATAAAGATATATATATATATATATTATTTTATAAAAATGAACGAATCTAAATGAGGAATGAATCTCAACTATGAACAGTTCACTAAACCGCTCTTCATTAGGGGTGGAGGCAACGCTTTCCCTCATCGATTAATGGAGCTTTAACTTTTGTTTCTAAATATGGATTTGGCGCCATATATGGGCAATTAATATGAACAAAGGAACTTTTTGTTAAAAATGCAATTTTTTTTTTTTTTTTTTAATAGGAAATATGCAGGACACATTGTTTTAATTAAAGATCAATTTTCAAAATCTTCAGCTATATAACTTTAAAATTTCATTCGGTATAAATTAAATCAAAATTATAATTTTTATTATTTCTTTCGTAAATTTTTAATTCAGTTTTATCAACTCTTAAGCTTACGTCTACTTGAAATTTGATTGCATTGTAAATATATATATATATATATATTTCTTATAAAATGTAATTAAAATGTAAGGAAAATACAATACCATGTACTGCATATATTAATTATATCAATGCAGATAAAATTTATATTTTTAACGTAGTAACATTTCAATATAACTTTGAAGTAAGTGAAACCAAAACTATAATTTAATAAGACAATGTAAATAAATAATTTTCAGTCATACAAATGCAATCTTATATTTCAATTATATCTAAAAAAAAAAAAAAAATAAAATAAAAAACTCCTGTTATTTATAATGCGAACAAAATTTTAAAAAATTAAGCTTCTAAATGCTAAGCTCTTAAAAATTAATAATACTAAATTAAAATTCTAATATCCATTTTATTTATATTGAACGAAATTTTAAAATTGTTCAACGGAAACTTTTAAGAATAGACATCAAATTACATTTTTACTTCCTGCAATTTTCTTATTAAAAAACTATAAGTTCTTTCATTTATATCGAATGCCGATGATGGCGTCAAAACAGTATTTTTTTGTTTGTATCTGGTTATTCGTTATTTATAATATCTTGTTATCCGGTATTTTTAATTTAGAATTTAAAACATTATAATTGGATACCTTTTGAATTTTGAAGGTTTTGAAGAAAAAGAAAGAGGATGGATGTGATGGAAAGAAGATTATATGTATACATCTCCATTTGTTGAACAATCGGCAACTTATGGTATACTTATGCCTAAAATGGCAGCGGTAATTTCTTTTCACAATAATGAGTAAAACCCGGAATCGTCTTACCTTATTATTATATAAATAGATATATAATTTTTGATCTGTTTCTTTTTGAATGCGGGGCAACAGTTAAGAAAAAAATGAAACAATATTTTAGCTTTTTTTTTTTTTTTTTTTTTTTTTTTTTGTATTACTCAACGTATAATTGTAAATTACTTAATAAACTAATAATTGATAAACGCACATTTTTAAATATTACTCTCTTATCATTTATTTTCTAATTTTTAGCCTTTAAAATGTTTCATAGTTGCACTTTCATAGCCATTTGACAAATTTTGGGTGTCGTTTATTGGCGCATCATTAAATTTATTGTTGTTTCAACTCGTATACATTTATACGAGGGTGTATCAATAAGTTTTTCCCTCACATAGAAATAATTGAATGAAATTTATGAAATTGCTACATTGTATTAGTCCTTTTCTATATAGTCACCGTGCACAGTAACACATTTCTGCAAACGGTATTTCAAAGAGAGAGGGGGGGGGGGGAGGATGTATTCCAGGAGGCGCGATAGTAAACCCAAAGGGGAGGCATTTTTCTAACTTTTGTCGGCCCCCACAGCACAGGTGACATATTGTTGGAAAGGCCTGCCAGCACTTATTCATGCTATGCATCTCCCGAGACCCTCCCTTCAAATTTCCACCCCCCGGGGGTATAAATGATATCCGCAAAATTTAGAAAAGTGCCCCCGGAAGGCAAATTTAGGGGGAGTGGCTCAGGAGGTGCATAGAATGAATAAGTCGTTAAAAAAGTATACATTTTGATTAAGTAAGTTGTAAAGTTTAGAATTTAACGAAATACGTATAATAGAAAGCGAAGATGTGAAAAAAATGGATTAATAAATAATTATTTATCGGTAAATTAATATACAAAATAGATAATTCTAAGCATCCCTTTTACTAGTAGTTTAGTGAATGGTTCCATGGATTGATTACGAAAAAAGTTATACTTATCAAAAGTTATGAAATCTCGTTAGAAGAAATCTCTCATTGTTTAAGTTTAAAGTTTAGTTTTTTGTTAGATAAGTTTTTATTAGATGCTTTTTATTAGAAAGTTTAATTTTCATTAAATTAAAACGGCAAAAAAAATTCCTAATAACACCATGAAAAGAAGAAATGCTCAAGACCTTTCGCTAGAAAACAGTCTTTCTTTATCAGGTTCAATAAAAACGCACTATCACTTTGAAATCAAGAACACGACTGAGAGTAAATGGATAAGAACGGGGCAGATTGATAAAGAACAATAAATTTGGGAAGCAGAAGGTATTAGAAAATCACACAGAGAACATTAGCCAATCAGTAGATAACAGAAAAAAACAAAAGTAAAAATATGAAGTAAATTGAACAAAAAGACACAGGCAGAAAATAAATAGAAAATATCAGAAAATATATAATATATATAACAAACAAGGAAGAAATAAAAAATAATAATAATAATACTGATAATAAAAATATATATATAACAAGTGAATATAAAATAGAAATATTAAAAATAATTTTAAAAATATATGATAAATAATTAAATAACAAACAAAAAACAACAACAAAAAAACAAAAAGAAAAAAGTTATGTAGTTGAACTCAATAAGCCTTTCCAAGCTGCAGAACTCATACTGAAATCGGATTTTTAATTAACGATAATATCACGATTAACATGTGTAGTTAAATTCCGATAAACTTATTATTTCTTTTTTTTTATTGAGATTTTACATACTTTGTTATGCAAAGTCTTTTCTGAAATTATTTAATGAAAGCCTTTATACAGATGTTAGATATTCTTTTAATATGTGTAAATCTTCATGTAGAAAGAGGAGGGATTTATGATTTGTAGCAAACGATCCCTGAATCGAACTGAATCCTAATTGTATTTATATTAAAAATTTATTCTATATTTTATAGCCTTTTAAAGCTGCAAAAAGCATAGTGAAATCGGATGTATCAGGATTAAGATATATAGTTACATTTCCTATAATATCCAATTTTTAATCAATATTAAGATTTTATATACTTTGTTACGCAAAGTCGCTTTCGAAATTATTTCATGAATGTCTTCATAGAGATGTGAGATACCCTTCTAATAATATGTGTAAATCTTCATGTAGAAAATGGAGGGATTTATGATTTATAGTAAAGGATCCCTACATGAAACTGTATCATTAACCATATTTGTATTTGAAATTTATTCATTATTAAAATATGACCCTAAAATTGAGCTTAATTTTAAGGATAAATAATATTGTGATAAAAAGTTAATTATACATATATTAAGAGCTCAGATGATAAAGGTGGTAGGTGACACAATCATCATTTTGTGAAAGTGTAAAGTTCCAAATATCTTCTTGCATTTATTGTCAAATGCCTCATTTATAAATTAAAATGTCTGTGAGAATTATATTTTGTTCAAATAGTAATTTAACAGATGCTAGAGGATTATTCAGTATCTTCAGTCATAGGATTAACCCCTTGAAGGGTGTTGATGCCGTCACGTCATCACATAATATTAATCCCAAACTGCCACATTGGCACCGGAATTTTATATGAAAATGTCGTCTTTATTAAGTACGCGAAAATTTACTTTTACTTGTTTACAAATAAGATCTTTTGTTAATACTGGTGTCATTAAATTATTTGAACATTTTACGAATACAAGTACTTTGCCCCTGAAAAGGTTAACTCAATTTTAGGTGCGTTCGTAATTATATAAATACGTAGACCCTATAGTCGTTGTTCGGTCCGTCTGTCTGCCTGTCCGTCTGTGCATTTTAATGATGTTACAGCCTTTTGAATGGTCTGAAAATTCAAATATATAATTGTTGCAAAATTTTGTCGAGTCATTTCAAATTTTATGAAAATCGGATGTATAGTTTAATGACAGGAACAGTCAAAAGTTTTCCGTTACATTATGGCCAATGGGGAAAAAAATATTGCAAGTGCATTTTAATGATATTACAGTCTTTCGAACAGAATGAAACTGATATGCACATATGAAGTGCACTAAAATATACATTTAGTACAATATTCGGCGCAAAAAATATTTATAAAACTACTTATAGTACGAACGCACCACATTTGCCACGTTTGACGTGCAATTTCCAACTTATTTTATTTTGTCAGATGCAACCTTTATCATATGACTCTTCATCTATATTATTTTATAAAACTCAATTATTCTGTAAAGATCATTATAAATGGTAGATATTTTGTATATAATATATGCTTAAAAATTAAAATTTACGCTTAACAGCAGCCATAAATTAATTAAATCATAAGGTAAACGCAACAGTAGTGGGTCACTTAAGCACATTTATCTAATTATTATTAAAGTATTAATGAATTTCAAAAGATACATTTATTTTTAGTCTAGTCCTAACCTTCATGCATCCGAATAAAGATTCAAAGTTTCAAAATATATAATTCTGAAAAAATGAAAAAAAAAATTACCTTCCTCTATGCGTCAGTAGTGGGCATAGCAAATTTTTGATGCATGAACTTTTAAATAAAAAAAAAATAATAATAAAATATTTACAATGTAATAGAGAGTTACTGCAGTTTAATTTGAAATAAAACTTAATATTAAAGAAACAATATTTTAGATAAAAACTTATCCCTTAATGAAATCTCTAAGTATTTGCCAAAATATCTTTTTCTGAAGACACTCTAGAAAGTAACAAGTTAGAAATTGCACGTCAAACGTGGAAAATGAGGTGCGTTCGTACTATAACTAGTTTTATAAATATTTTTTTGCATTGCATATTGTACTGAATATATATTTTAGTGCACTTCATAAGTGCATATCAGTTTCATTCTGTTCGAATTGCTGTAACATCATTAAAATGCATTTGCAATATTTTTTTCCCCCACTGGCCGTAATGTAACGGAAACTTTTGAGTGTCCCTGTAATTAAACTATACATCCGATTTTCATAAAGTCTGAAATGACTCAATAAAATGTTACAACAATTATATATTTAAAATTTCAGACCATTCGCTTCGGTAGTTTTTGTTCTGTTATATGTGGACAGACGGACAGACGGACTGAATGACGACCATAGGTGCTGCGTATTTATATAATTACGAACACACCTAAAAAAATGCACTAGCAGAAAAAAAAATATTCAAAACAGTTTATTGAAAATTAACGTTGAAGGATGTTAGTCAATGAAAAATTAATGGCCCACTATAGGTGCATTTATCTTATTTTAAGCCTTGATCACTCAAACTTTTCACTTATTTTTTCTTTAAACGAGATTTCGCATACGTGTTATCAAAAACATTTCTTCAAATTAATTCTATGAATGTCTTTATAGAGATGTCAGTTGTCCTTATAATAATATGTGCAAATCTTCATGTAGAAAATGGTAGGAGTTATGGTTTACATTAAAGGAGCTCTGCATAAAACTATATCGTTAAATATATTTATACTTAAAATTTATTCCATATTAAAAGGTGACCCTAAAATTGAATCTAATTTTAATAGAAATTTGGTGATAAATAGTTATAAATACATATATTATTTTATAAAACTGTTTCTAATTATTATTTAAAGATCTTTTTAAATGATATACATATTCAATACAATATATAAATAAAGATTAAAATTTACGCGTAAAAGCCGTTATAATTTAATTAGAAATATATTTTCATCATGATCACTCAAAAGTTTTAATAATTTTTTCTTTAAACTAGATTTCGCATACTTCGTTATGTAGAACATTTTTTTTTTCAAAATCATTCTATAAATGTCTTTAATGTCAGAATCTTCAGGTAATCTTCTTGTAGAAAAAGCGGTGATTAAGATCCCCCCATACAACTTTATCGTTAAATATATTTTTATTTAATCTTTATTCTATATTAAAAGGTGACCCTAAAATTGAGTCTCGTTTTAATAGCAGTTTGGGGATAAATAGTTAATTAGGAATATATATATAATATTATTTTAAAAAAAATTCTAATTCTTATTTTAAAGTCTTTATAAATAGTTTATATTTTTTATACAATGTACGTTTAATAATTAAAATTTACGCTTAAAAGCTATCATAATTTAATTAAAAATATATTTTAAATCTTGATAGCTCAAAATTTTTACTTATTCGTTCCTTGAACGAGATTTTACATACTTTCTTTTCTAAAACATTTTTTTTTTTTCAAAGTCTTCCTATAAATGTCTTTAACGTCAGATGTCCTTTTAATATGTGCTAATCTTCAAGTAGAAAAAAGCAGAAACTTATGATTTATAGTAAAAGATCCCTGCATAAAACTTTGTCGTTAAATATATTTTTATTTAAAATTTATCCTATATTAAAAGATGACCCTAAAATTGAAGCTAATTTTAATAGCAGTTTGCTGATAAATAGTTAATTATGAATGCATATATTACTTTATAAAACCGTTTCTGATTATTTTTTAAAGATATTTTTTAATTATATGTATATATTTAGTGCAATATATACGTAAAAATTAAAACTGACGCTTAAAAGCCGTCATAATTTAATTAAAAATACATTTATGATCTTGATCAATCAAAATTTTTACTTGTTTTTACTTTGAATGAGATTTCGCATACTTCATTATGTAAAACATTTTTTCAAAGTCTTTCTGTAAATGTGATAATAGAGATTTTCAAATATCATTTAAAAATAAGTGCAAATCTTCATGTAGAAAATAGAGGGATCGTTTCTGACTTATAGTAAAATGATCCCTGCATAAAAAAAATATTTTTAAACATATTTATATTTGATATTCACTTAATATTAAAAGGTGACCCTAAAAGTGAATCTACTTTTAATAGCACTTTGGTGATAAATAGTTAATTATGATTATATATATTATTTTATTATTTTATAAAACCATTTCTAATTATTTTTTAAAGATCATTATTAATTGTATGTATTTTTTAGATAATGTATGCACTGTTAAACATTTTGCAGCATTCTGGCAGGTCATTCGACCGTTTTTTGAAAAAACGGTTTCATAACCCTAATTTAATTATATTCTGACCATAAAATGGCCAATAATATGGTCAGAATAAAGTTAAATTTACGGTTGTGTAACCGTTTTCGGAAAAAACGGTCAAATGGCCTGCCAGAATGCTGCAAATTTTTAACGGGGTGCTTTAAAAATAAAATTTACGCGTAACAAGCCGTTATAATTTAATTTAAAATATATTTTAAATCTTGACTACTCAAACTTTTTTCTTATTTTTTCTTGAAACGAAATTTTGCTTACTTCCTTATGTATTTTTTTTTTTTCAAAATCATTCTATAATTTTTTTTAGAGAGATGTCAGATGTCCTTTTAATAATATGTGCAAATCTTCATGTAGAAAAAGCAGGGATTTTTGATTTGTAGTAAAAGATCCCTGCTCAAAACTATATCGTTAAATATATTTTTATTTAAAATTTATTCCATATTTAAAAATATCCCTAAAATTGAGTCTAATTTTCATAGAAATTTTTTGATAAATAGTTAATTATAAATACATATGAAAACCATTTCTAATTACACTAGTCAACAAATTTTAACTTTTCTCTGCATCTTGCTCGTAAATATGTGCATTTAACTAATTTTAGTGTTCTGAATTCAGTAGAGTAATCAGATTCTCCCTATCACGTCACATTTATTAGATACAGGACAGTTACGTTAAAACAAAAGGAAAATATTTGAAAAAAATTGACCGTTTGAAATACAAACAAAACATAATAATTATATCAGTAAAAATGTTTTCTTGCTTCATTGACGCAAACTATGAACTAGTACGAGCACGAAACTGTTTCACAAAAGTCCATAATGTTAATTTTAACAATGTTAATTTTCAGACCAGGATGATGCCTTGTTTTATGACAGTACTGAATGTTTTGACAGTTTCTTTTTACAGAAGAATGCGTCCAAATGAAGGTTTTAACTAGAGATCGACCGAAAATTAGGTTTCGTTTTCGTTTTCGGCCCAAAATCTCTGTTTCGCCGTAAACGAATTTTCGGCGAAAATTCTGCCGAGAATTCGGGCGGACCCAAACTTAACCGAAACGATTAATATATAATATATAATATACATTATATATAATAACAGGTCTTCCAAAAATCTCGTTTCTTCCTTCGGAAATTTTCAACATTAGTCATTGATTTGAGTTGTATCGGAACAAATCAGACACGCTTTATTTATTGCTATGAACTTCCCTTTATAATTTTGAGTCATGACTGACTCAAGACTTGTGTGCAAATTATAAAACAAGCAATGCATATATGACTAAACTTTGGAGACGCTTTGAACATGCTCAGTAAAAGCTACAGACATAACAGTCATTGAAAATGTTTTATTTGAAATCTCAGAAGTGTTTCGAATACTCTTTGAGAAAGTTATACTATAGTATATGATAATTTACAAAAATCATCATAAAAAATAAATCGAGGAACGTATACCTAAAACATTTTTTAATTAGATGAAATTCCTATTAGAAAATCAATTTGTGTCGTTGATGAATTAATTACATTTTATTTTATATGAAAATAAAAATTTTGGGTCAGAAGTACAGAGAGCTAAGTTGGGCCACCCGTATAACACATATAATTAATTAACAATTCTGTATATTTATGTGTGTAATAATTACTTTTAAAAACAATTTGGACATTTTCGTTTTCGTTTTCGGATAAAAATATGAAGATTACCGAAATTCTGTTTCGATTTCGTTTTCGGTCTTAAAACCTGTTTCTGTCGATTCTTAGTTTTCACCTACATAGTCATTCATCTCCTTATTATTTAAGCGCAAAATGTAAATTATAACTAACATTTCACCATGTATTTTTACCCAGAGTTTTTTTGTAAGGCAAATCCCAGGCAAATTTGTAATCTCAACTATCCGAAGCGAAATTACAAATTAATTGCATGTAATTGATTATAGCTACACACATTCAAATACAGAGATTATGTCAAATAATGTGATGGAGGCGGTTCCGATTACAGTAATTCAAGAATTTTTTACGGAATGCAATTTTAACTATGATTAATTACATACAATTAAACTGTAATTACATTGCAGATAGTTGGAATTACAAATTTGCCAAACTCTGATTTTACCATGTATGAAAAAATTAAATTCTATAAATTTTCAAAACCCTGACACGTGATAGAAAGTTTCTGTTAGCAGATTCGGATTCTACATGCAAAAATACACACAAAAGATGTTTATTACAAATCAGATACAAAATGGTTGTTTCCTAGAGTTATTTTTTAAAGATCTTTTTAAATGACATATATATTTAATGCAATATATGCTTAAAGATTAAAATTTACGCTTGCAAGCCGACATAATTTAATTAAAAATATATTTTTAATCCTGATTCTTCAAAAGTTTTGCTTATTTTTTCATTAAACTAGATTTCGCATACTTCGTTATGTAAAACATATTTTTTTTTTTTTTTTAAATCAGTCTTTATAGAGATGTCAGATGTCCTTTAGCAGAAAATACTTTCAGTGCTGCATTGACGCAATATAAGGATGCAGAGATAGAGGCGCATCAATGGATTCTTCGCTGAGTTAGCTACTTTAGCATTTGGGGGGAAACAAAGGAGGCCCTAAATTTGGCAGAGATCCAGAATGGGAAGTGCACAGAGGGGGCTGAGAGAGATATCGAACGTTAAGGGACAGGAAGCATTTTTGCCAGAGATTCTAACCCACTATTATATCATTTAAAGTAGCAGAAAATGGTTGCGTTCTGCCGGTAATGAACGCTTTCCGCTGTAACGAATTAAAGAGAAAAATGTAAAATCTGTATTTAATTAAAAAATATATATTTATAAAGAAAGTAAAACTTTCTCAGACATAATAGATTTTATCGTAAAATTCGATGATTGGTTATTGACACGTTAAATATGAAGACAAGAACTCTGTAAGAAAAGACAGATGTTCTTTAATATATGAAAATATTATGTAACCACAAATTAAATAATATAAATGCAATTTTTTTAAACATGCTTTCATTAAAATTCCCTAAAATGTAGAATTTTTATTATTATTTTTTTTTTAAATCACTACCATATTTGGCGATACTTCGCCTATTGTGGTAACCTTGCTATTAGTAATTTTCAACAAATACTCATTGTTGAAGCTGATACTGATTTCTCCATGGAAAATCAAACTATTATTGGATAACCATTAAGCTTAAGGCTGCTAGTCACTCAGTTTCCGAATTCCCTTCGGTAAAGGTTAAGTCTATGAGCGTTTGATGCATTCTTATATTCAAAATATCTCCTCAGGAAATTAATAATTTTAAATTTTTAACATCTTTTTTTCTGTGTACTCTTCTTAAAGGATGTCACCTTTTTTCTTAGTTCTCAAACTATTTCTAAAATCTACGCTTAATTTTATATGAAGTGTTAAAATTTTACTCCCAGTTCGTCACACATAAAATATTAAATTAAGTTTAGATTTTAGAAATATTTTGAGAACTAAGAAAAAAAAGCGACATCCTTTAAGGCTGTTCTCAAATCCAAAGGGTCAATTTTCTGACTTAAGTTTTAATTCATTTTTGTTCGAAAACGCATGAAACTAGAAGGTATTGTTATTCAGAAACTATGTGATGGAATTGTTTTTTCCGTTTTCTTGTAAACGCAATAGATCTTTCAGAAAATACTGTCAAAGTTGGCATTTTGAACAGAATTTCCGAACGAAAGAAAAAAATCCAGTCAGTAAGGGGAGAAAAATGCCGTGTCACGTCATCAAAATCGCTTATAACTCAATAGGTAATTTATGGATCAAAAAATGGAAAACATAGTTCGATTCCAAATCGCTTCTATGGTCAGGCTTTCCAATTTTATATCTTTCCGTTAAAAAATTAATTTGTAAATATGTCAAAACGTTTTGCGTTTGCTGAGCAGAGCAGTTGAGAACAGCCTTAAGAGAACACTGAAAAAAAGAAGTTAAAAATATTAATTTCCTGATGAGATATTTTAAATGTAAGAATGCATCAAACGCCCATAGACTTAACATTACACTGTAAAAAAAAATGTGACCAGTTTTCCTGTGGGAATCGGAAAAATAGTTCTCTTATCGTATCGCAAAAATTTCCGACCCAGCTCGGAATAAAATCCGTAAAATCGGAATAAAATTCGTAAAATACCGTTTTATTGACTATTTCCTTTTTTTTACGCATTTTATTCCAAGCTGGGTCGGAAAATTTTCCGGTACGATAAGGGCAATTATTTTTCCGATTCCTACAGGAAAACTGGCCATATTTTTTTTTTACTGTGTACCGAGGGTAATTCGGAAGCTGAGTGACTAGCAGCCTAGGTGACATACGACCCTTTAAACGGGTGAAAAATTTGATTTCTGAGACAAATGTTTAAAGTGGCCCCCATTCACTCATTTTTGCATTAATCACCTCTCTTTATTTATTTATTTTTTTTTAATACTAATATTTGTTCTCCATGCAATATTATATATAATTTGCATTAAACACTGTATAATTAATTGAAAATAATTAATCCTTAATGTATGATTATTTTTTTAATCAATGATAGTGTATAAAGCTTGCGCGCATGATTTAAAAAAATATATACCCTCTAGAACTTTGAAACTTTTAATGTAAGTTTAAGAATAGTACAAAAATAAAATGGACTAAAATCTAATGAACAAACAAAACATTTCTAAAGTTTTTGTTTTTCAAAATAAAAAAATGAAAATTTTTATTCTTTTTGTCACTCGAATACCCATATATTCAATAATTTTTGTTCAATTTCTTAGATTTTAGTACAATTTGAAGAAAATGATCTAGTAAAGATAAATACAAAGTTTCGAATCATTACCTTTTAATACATTTGGAGTTATCGTGCGCGCAAGTAAAAGAATGTCGATTTTGAGAAATATCAATTTAAACATAAATGTTTCGCTTGAAACAGGCCAAGGTTAATTTAAATGTTTTACTATAATGAGCGCAATTTTACGAATATTTTGATGCGGTTTGTGGCAAATTGTTCAGAAAAACATTAGCTGACAAATGAATTAAAAAACAAAAAATCGATTTTTTTAAAGATTTTAAGGGTCCTATGGCCCCCTTAAGGGAGTCCGGGACACATTTTCAAAAAAAATTTTATTTATTGAGTTAAAATTTTGAAATTTTTTGTGATGGTTAACCATATCATTTGTACACAAAATCGCATGATAAAACTTCTCATATTTAAAAAAAAATTTAATTTAATTTTTTTTTTAAAGTGGGGTAGTTTAAAATCGCTATAACTTGAAATATTATTTATAGAATTTCAATTTTTTTTTTCATCTAAAAAAACAGAAATATATAACTTTTAATTTAGAGCCAGCCTTTTAAAAAATATTAACTTTTAAGAAAATTAAAAATATTTAACGAAAAAATTACAAAAAAAGTGGTGCAACTTAAAAAAAAAAAAAAAAAAAAAAAAATCATATTTTGAAAAGTAAATATTTTTTTTCAAATATGCTGGCTCAAAAGTAAAGTAAAATATTTGAAAAAGATATGTTCCGAGTTTCAACCCTGTATCTTTAACGGTTCTCGAGTTATAAGAATTTAAATATGAGAAATGGGGAAAAAACCTATCATGAAGAAAAACGCAGTTTCAAAAGAACTCGTTTCCTTGACAACCATAGCTTGAAAGGCAGATTTTGAAAACAAACCAAAACGAAAAAATTAATATTTCCTGTTCTAATTAAGATAGAAACATGATTTAAGCATAATTTTAAGCAGAAAACGGCAGAGAAATTTTTAATCCAATAAAAAAAAAATTGAAAATTTGAAGATTTTTGTGTCCTGGAACCCCTTAAGTAGTGTTTTTACGAAATATTGCGAAAACGGAGGTCGCTTGGCGGCAGGACTTCCCTTTTGGTGTCGAATTATGAAGAATTCCGATACACATGTTTACTAATTTCAGTTATACTATAGAGATGACAAGTTTCAAGATTTTATTTCCAATGGCTTATGAGATAGGGTGCTTTTTTAATTTCAAATTTGCCCCCCGTTGCGTCCCCTTAGGGATTAAATTTTTTTAAAAAAAATCAAAATTTAATTCCTGTATTACCCTCGGCTATAATTATATATTTCAAATTTCGAACAATATGAAGTGGGTAAAAAATGAATACAAAGATTTGACTTTCATATACAAAGAGTATTGAAAGTTCAAAGAAAGCATGTAAAAAAATATAATAATCTCTTCCGACTTAACCGTGGTTCCGAAAAGCGTTCTTTATATTTTGAAACCTCAGTAACTAATACATTTTCAAGATTTAAAGAAATTTTTTATAAAAAAGTGTTTCTTTTGCTGTCACCTATTTTCAGAAGCGTTTCCTACTACTTTTATTATCTATTAATTATTTTTTTTGAACCTGAAATATAAGTTTTTTGGATGCTATCAATTCTCATGTAAACATTTTCAAGATCAATAAACATGTTTTACAGACTAACATGATAAATTAAGAACGTTAACAGTAATATTAATATGAATATTATTTTCCACGTACAGATGGGTGACAAAATAATACGAACACCTATGACACAGTTGGCGTACGAATTGCAACTCTTCCATAAATGTTCGAAGCACGAAGTTCCCTTTGGACAGTTTTTGCTGAAATTGATTCTGGAGATGACTATTTATATATGACTCTATCTGGGATAAAGATTGTCTGCGCTTTCTGACCACTATGGGGGTCAACTCGCTTTTATACCTCTCAAAAAGCTTTCTTTTCCGTCCACTGTTGTATTTCGCAGACGACAATTTACCGCATTTCGTGTACGCTGTCATAACGGTTGATACAGTACTCCTTGCACGCCCCAAATAATTGGCTGTTTCCGTCACGGAGCAACCAGCGCACCGCATTCCAACAATCATTCCTTTTTCGAACTCGGGTAAGTCAGTCATTACTGTGTTTTTCAGAGTGTATGGTAAGCGCATGTAACACCTATGACTGATGTTGAGCGACTGATACTTTACCTTTCATAACCACTAGGTGACAGATTTGAGTGCAAAGGGACATGCGCGTTCTGGTCCTTTGAAATGGAACATACCTTTTTCATGGGTGTTCGTATTATTTTGTCACTCATCTGTATAAATTCAGTTACGCAAATGAAAATGTTTAATTGAGAATTGATAGCTTCTTAAAAATCGATAGAATCGTTTTAGAAACTTTTTTAATACAGTATAAAAACTACTCGGAAGAGTTTCTTAAAATCAGTGGCAGCAAAATAAACTTCCAATAAATGAAAATTAAAATTCTATTAGTGCTACATTCCCGTGAGTTAAATAATTAAAATACATAAAAAGCACAAATAACTGCACAATAATTACTTTCAGGTGCATAAATATAATATAAAGATATTTAAAATACAAATTAAAAACATCTTAATATACATCAGAAAATCCTAGAACGTTTTCAACCATTACAAGACCGTCATCAGTAGGATTTAAACGTTGTTATTATTTTCTGTGCGCTTATTCGAGAATTGTCTAGAAACAAAACATTGTAATTTAAATTTAAATGTTGTGCGTCAGATTATGTTGTATTTTCTGGTATCTCATCTGACGTAAAACATTAAAATTTAAGTTATAATGTTTTTCTTCAGGACAATTTTCGAATAAGCACAAAGAAAATAATAACATTTAAATCCTACTGATAACGGCCCTGTAATGGTTGAAAATGTTCCAGGTTTTTCTGATGTATTTTAAGATATTTTTTACTTGTATTTTAAATATTTTTATATTATATTTATGCAATTGAAAGTAACTATTGTGCAATTATTTGTGCTTTTTATGTATTTTAAAATAAACTTTGTTTATCATAGAGGAAATGGTCGGTCGAATTTTGGAACAACCTGTATATTATTACAGTAAAACCTGTGTAAGTTGACCACTTGCGGTGCCGCACTTCAGTGGTCAACTTAGAGGAGTGGTCAACTTATAAAGGGTGATGATAAATTTACTTTTTCTTTACGTAATATTCACACCATATCATTTTTTTCCCACAAAAATTTTATTTATTGACAGGCTTTAAAATAATATTGTATTACCATGTATATTTCTAACACCTTATAAAAGAAAAGATTAACTACAAGAATGAATTAATAGTTTTGTATCAATTTTAAAATCAATTAGTATTACTACTATTTATTTAAAAAAACAGTCAATCAATATACAGCCAATTAGTGATTCTTCAAACTATACTAGTTATTACACATAATTTATAAAAAACATTTAAAAAAATATTTCTGCTTACCAAGTAGCACCTGGGGTTATTGAAAGAAGGGAAGTAATGATAAGAGAATGGGAAATAGAAGAAAGAAATCTAGAATCAAAGAATGGAGGGGGAGGGTTGAAAAGCCAAATCCACAAGAGCAACAATGTAAAAATAGACAAGCCTTGAATTATTTACTTACACCTATCACTGCTAAAAGCATTTCCCAGGCTAAGAACTAGTTCACCCTTTTAGGAATTCTAGTTAAAAAGAAAAAAAGAACAGAAAATTTCGTGGAGAGTTACTTTTTTTTTTTTTTTATTCATGATTTGTTAGCTTTTTGGATGGTCAAGTTATAAAGGGTTTTGATGGGCATTTTATAATAGTCATAGTCAAATTTGTATAATTTCAGTGATCAACATACAAGATAGACAGGTGGTCAAGCTACAAAGGGTTTATTTTATAGTTTTGTATAGGATAAATTTGGTTCCTGACAACAGAGGTCAACATAGACAGGTGGTCAACTTACAAGGGTGGTCAACTTTACAGATTTTACTGTATGGTTTATTTAGTATTGAATACTTGGCGATTTTTTAAAATACTAAACATCGCACAATTTTAAAATTTCCATCGTGGGATGGATTTTTTTTTCTTAAAAATGTATTTTTTATGAAAACTGTATTTTAATTTAATGATTTTGTATGGTTTTAAAATAACTACGGGACTCAGCCCTGGTTTAAAGCACGCAGGTGAAAACCCCTTTTTAACATTTTAAAACAAAGTTGGAAAGTGTTTATGAACAGAGTCTGTCTGTCCGTGCTCTAACTCGCATAAATATAGTGAGATTACCATAAAATTAATGTATGTTATTGGGATTTACTATGGCTGAAAATGAAATGTATAGCCTTTACAGTTCATTTACAGAGATTCTCAAAAGTATTCCATTACATTACAGCCTATGGGGAAAAATCGTTTGCGGTGTATTTTAAAGATTTTAAACTATTTTAAACTTATTGAAAATTGTATATATATCTGAGGTATACTACAAGTGCTTACTTTAGAATCTGGTGTGCATATAATTTATAGTTCATTTACAATTTACACGGATACACACAATTATTAATTGCTGGCAGTGATTTCCAGTTGTTGTAAGCGTTTTAAAATTTAAGTTTTTTTTTTTTTTTGCATATTACTTGGTGTGTGTGATATTTATAGATCATAGTAGTTACATATGTATTTTTAAATTACAGTAGAACCTCTTTTATCCGAAACTCTTTTAACCGAAACTTTCGATTAACTGAAATCCATTTTTGAAGCTTTTTTTTTTTCTATTACATTTCTTGTGTGCAAAATCCATTTTGAAAGCTTTTTTTTTTTTTTTTTTTAAGTACCATATTCCTTGTGTTCAAGCGGTCCTTTCCGAACTACGAGTACATATAAATATTTTCTATCCCCTTTTTTAGAGTTCCTTTGAATTTAACTTGAGCTCCCGTAAGCTGCGGAGTGGAACGAAGAAAACTGATAAATTAGCAATTCTGAAGCTTTAGAATGCTTTGCAAAAGGTTTTGCATGGCTGGAGTAGCAGAAAGACTGTGATACTGGTAAACTAATAATATTTAAAAAAATTCCGTGATAAAGCTTCAAAGCAAAGGCAATTGAAACTGCGATAAACCAAACATTTTTTCAAACACTTGTGATATATGCAAAAACATACTTAATTTCAAAATAAAAATTCAGGTAATTTATTCTTATCTCTATTTTGCTATTGCTTTATTTTTATTAAACACTTGTTACCATAATACGAAATATTCAAAATATTTCTCCTTAATCTTAAAGTTGAAGCATTCTCGATTATCCGAAAAATTCGATTTTTTGAAAGTTGGTTGGTCTCAATTACTTCGGATAATTAAGGTTCTACTGTACTTTCTATTATTTTTAAAATGAAATAACAATAAAAAAATAATTAATAAATATAGAACAAAACAATTTATAAACTTTTTTTTTAAATAAAAAG
The DNA here is from genome assembly GCA_963932465.1 of Maratus speciosus. Taxonomy (NCBI): domain Eukaryota; kingdom Metazoa; phylum Arthropoda; class Arachnida; order Araneae; family Salticidae; genus Maratus; species Maratus speciosus. The sequence goes on along the minus strand of OZ010789.1, from coordinate 531,066,231 downwards.
AAAATAAAGGCAAATAAACATTTATTAATAAATAAGCAACAATAACCGGGTAACCATGTCAGGCAAAATAACTCCCTTTTGGCGCTATTTAGGTACCCCGGTGCGTATATGACATATGCAATTAATATTTTTCGTTTCGTTTCGTAAAAAAAAAAAAAAAAAAAAAAAAAAAAAAAAAAAAAGAAAAAAGAAAGAAGTAAAAGCCATTGATTTAAAATTTTTCAGTTTTAAATGAAACTTTTGTATTAAATAAAATGATAATGAAATACAAAAAAGAAAAAAAAGCATTGTTCTTAGCATACATTTAAGGGAGGCCAAACTGGTCGCCAAATTAGTTAAAAATAATAACCTTTTCTAAAATATGAAAAGAAATATCTGTTATGATTAAAATTTGAGTTGCCATCATGAGAAAAACGTATTTAAAATTTTAAAAAAAATTAATATTTCGAAAACTAATTCGAATTAGAAAATTCTAATACCAGTTTTGAGATCTGTGTATTAATACGGATTTTTGGTGTTAATTTCATCGCAAAGTATTCCATATTTTAGAAGAAATCGCCGCGAAACGTAATCAGTTGTTTAATCAGTCGTGTCATAGAATCGTTTCGTAAATTCGTTACATTTCAGTCGTTTCATATAGCCGTTTCATTAGAATTTTATATATATAGGGTAGATATAGCGCTACACAATGGATATAGAGTACATTACCGTTCATTGACTGAAACTGCTGAGTGGGAATTTTAAATTGCGCTATGCATTTAATTGAACTAGCTTTTAGCATATGATGTAGCATAAATACCAGTATAAAGATCATATACAGGGATAAACAAAAAAATTCTGACTTTTTTCCAACTATTGATATACAGTATTTTGAATGTGTTGGAAGGTGTTTCATAATCTATACTAGGCGCATGATTTATCGTTCTTGTTAAATTTAAAATAGAGGTTACTTTTCCGAATGAATGATTTGTGATAAAAAGTTAATAAAAATACCAGAAAGTTCTTACGTCTGTTTAATCCTTTTGTAATACGATATTTTCCAAGTGTTTCGAAAAAAAAAAAAAATACCGTATTGTCATGTGAATAGTACGGAAAATAACTATATGTGTTATATTTAAATAAATAACGAATTCGTTAAACTTCAGTAAATCTTAAGTTTTGTGATTTGGATGGGTACTTTTATTATTATTAACGTAAAAGTAATTTTTTCCCAAAATTAAAAATCAATCAATACATGCTTCTTGGAATGCAGTTAATTATAAAATCATGCCAGCCTTGCTAAAAGCATAATAAACATCTCGTTTAGAGAAAAGTTTTAGATAATCAAATTAATTAAATTCCTGGATACACAAAAGAAAGCGAAAAAAACTAAAATTATCGTTAAGGTTTACACTGTAAAAAAAATACTGTCAGTTTTCCAGTAGGAATCGGAAAAATAGTTGCCCTTATCGTACCGGAGTAATTTCCGACCCAGCTCAGAATAAAATCCGTAAAAATAAGGAAATAGTCAGTAAAACGGTATTTTACGGATTTTATTCCAAGCTGGGTTGGAAATTATTCCGGTACGATAAGGGCAACTATTTTTCCAATTCCTACCGGAGAACTGGCATTATTTTTTTACATTGTAGGATATGGTGATGATAGCAGGAAATCATTAATTTGCACTTACGAAAAATATGAAGAATGTGTGCAACTTCTGTGCTTGATCTTCAGGGTTGTCTTTTTGAAAAAATATTGCAGTGTATATTATTTTAAGTTGTACCAGAACTGTTTCAATGAGCTGTTAAATTGGCTTTGTGTATTAGTCAAACTATTTTAAATCTCTACCTAAGTGGAAATTAGCAATATACGATCCAATAGAGTCGCTTCTGCTGACTTTTTGTTTGCACGACACTGAATTTTCTTATTCAGTCGCCATTCCGCGTCAAACGGAATAACATCTCTATGTTTGAATTGACCATTTTCAGAATCTTTTCATGCGAATAGCATTTAATAAATGGTACACATTAATTCCTATTATCTTTTCTCATAAATCTTACTTTTGTACACCAAATGTAATGCCAAATAATCTTCCGAATAATTTATTAAACACTGAGGATCTTTGTTTGTGAAAAATTTTAAGAAGTATGTATAAAAATTTTAAAAGCTATATTGTCTTCCATATTTCAAAGGCAAGGCCACCCATTCTCATAGATATGTCAGTGATGTAGAATGCTGTAGGAGGAATCATATGTAACAGAGTTTCGATTCCAGGGTTCTACAAATTGGAAAAAAGTCTGGTAGCCGACAAACAATATTCACTTCTTTCTCGCCATTGTCAGCTTTTGCCCACTTTTTAAAAATTTAAGCATGGATTTTTTTTAAAAAAATTACTTAAATTATTTTATGGAGGGATTGAAAAGTATAATCATGAGCATGGTAATTATACATCTTGAATTGCCAACTCTTCAAATCAATTAATAAATTAATTTAGAGAGTTAATAGCAATTAAATTTTATACGAAACTTTTCAAAATTATAATTCTAAGAAAATGAAATGTGCATTTAAAGAATTATATGCTCAGGCAAACCGCTGACCAATATCCTTCACGTGTCAGCTATAGAGCATTCTACCTTATATAATAGTTTTAGAAAGATTTTTTTTTTTTTTTTTTTTTTTTTGTCATGATTATTCAAAATATGGATTTAAAAATTTGTCGCTTCATGACTACTGTCATGTGCCCATCTGTATTTTTTAATTTAATTCTAATTCTGGTTTATAGTCATTTAGTAGACTGTAAAATGAATCAATCATACATAAATCATTTAATGTTGATGCCTCAGTCCCCAGTTAAAATATTTTGTTCGTAAGTGGTGACCTGAAGACCACATTTGTTGAGCCCCGATAATACCAATATCTATGATTATTACTATAGACCACAATGTATCCGAAAGATTTTGTATGTCTCTGTAAAAGAATCATTAAATGCTACGTACATAATTTTAAATAAAGAAAATATTACTGGAACATAAATATCCTATTTAAATTTCTAAGGAACTCAGTAATAGTTATGACAGGCGAGAAGACAGATGTATAGACGGAAAGACAAACACACGGCATAAATTTAAGGCTGACACATAGATGGCATAAATAGGTAGGCATAAAGACGAATATATACGAATAACGTTTTTCAGCTATGCTAGAAAATGTTAAAAACAGCTTAATTTCTCATAATAAGCCGGCATGCATGAAAAAAGCATTATAGTAGATCCTTCTTTGAATTGCCCATATAAGAACAATTTTAAATAATGTGAAAATCAGAAGAAGCTGAAAAATAACTGAATACAATGAAAATTACTTAATGCGCCCTTGAGCAAGATATTAATACCACCGACTATTTTTTTTTCATCAAGATTCCATGCTTTATGTTAAAGCAGCTGAGATTAAAACGAATCTATGTTTGCAGTTTCAACAGGCCAAGGGAATTATTCTTGATGATGAGATGTGTGAGACATGAGTGAGATGATAGCGCTATAAATCAATTCTTTCGCACCTAAGATGGAAGCAGATATGTATAAGATATCTGAATAGATTGGATTGATCAGCTGTTGATTTCGTGGAAATCATGTCATCTCTCTTTACGAAATCTTTCTGAAAATTAGCATTTAGAGATTCTTTTGACTGAAATATATTCATGAAGAAATGTATATAATGCTTTTGTTTCATGTTTGAAATAAGCGAGCAATGAAAAATTGCATTTCCAACTTACTTGCAAAATGAGATATTTGAAAAGATTTCACTGATTAGCTGCTGATTATTTCTGTAAAACTAAGCTGTAGATATTTAAGAAATATTTCTCAAAATTAGCATTTAGAGGAACTTTCAAATGAACTGAATAGGTGTAGAAATTTATCTTTCTATTTTGCTTCGAACGGACTAAATGAACGAGCAATGCAAGTTAAAAATTCGTTTTGGCGTAAAGCGGTTAAATACCTCACATTTTAATATATCTTCCCACAATAAAGAATTATATCTATGCCCATTTTTTTATGTCTGTTGGTCTATTTCTTTACCTATGAATTCCATATGGGACTGTCATAAAAGTTTCCACACCAAGCCGAATTATACATATTATATGTTTTATGTGTATAGTATGCTTAGATACATTGAAATACTTCACAAATTCTTAGATATAACAAGTGCTTAATTTAAATGTGTATCTTATAACACGTTCCAGTGTATAACGAGCACCTAGACTTCATTTTTCTTTTTTAGAGTATACTGATATTTGTTGTATCACGTGACGCCATTCTTTTCAAAGAAACCTTCAAAGCAGATCTTCTAGCAAAAGATAAAATTTAGATTATTCAAAAGTGTAATTAGCCAGGTTCGTATATATTCAGGGATTTTTAAATAAACTCCACAGAGAGTGAAACCTCCAGTTATTGACACCTAACCAATAACTGTCACGTCATCAAAAAATCTAACTCAAATAACCATTTTCCTGTAAAATTATGCAAAGTAATGTTATCTAACTGTAACTTATTTGTCTTAATTGTCATATATTATGTTTCAGTTATTGATTTTTCAAATACAGATGGTTAGGCCATATTTATGAAAATAAAATAGTTATTACATGGGTCATGCGTTTCAGGGAATTTTTCAGGAAAAATATCAGTATTTTTTTTATAAAAAAATAAATCTAGGTTAAACGCGAGAAATTTCGCCTTATTTAAGAAAAGATTTTCTATAAGAAAATACTGGTACCAAAGAATTTCCTGGTCTTGAAATTTCCGGACAAATACGACCACTGTTATTAAAAATAAAAAATAGAGTTTTTCAAAATTCTAATCAAGTCAACAATAATTATACAATTACAACTCTCATAAGTCAACAATAATTTTTTATTGTATCGCTACTATACTGTCAAAAATAAAAATAAGAATAAAATAGATTTAAAACATTTAATAGTGATATCAACAAGGAAAAATCCTTAAGGAATCAGTTTCTTTGGTTTAACCCTACCACCTGTTTCTAAAGTAAAGCTACAGATTATACTATGTAGCGTATACGCCCTGCCTCTAGTGTACACTTTTCGGTATTTTTTATGGCTACACTATTGGTTAACTATTACATTTCATGTAATCTGATAGTGCAAATTATTTTTTTGTAAATAAATAGCATGTTCATTAAATTACAAATAATAGTTCTTTGATCATCATTTTTTTTTATTATCTTTTATTCTTTCATTTTTAAAATCGATTTATAACGCGCACCTGTAATTTTCGATCAATTTTCCTTTGTCAAAAGTGCGAACCGGAATATACAGTAATTTAATTAATACACCAAATCATTATAATTACAAGCTATATAATGTCTAAAAAAACAAAATGGCTCTACAGAGAATATATTCTTTTTAATTTGAATAAAGAACCTTAATCCAGTTTCAGAGAACATTTTACTAACAATCTCATCTTAATACTTTTCTTTAAACTAAAAAAAGGAAAAATCAAACTCCTTCCGCTTCTAATTAATTAAATATTGATGCTAAAATCTCTTTAAAAAACAAAGAAGTACTTTCCTTGTTTTAAATATCGTAACTTTCAAATTAATTGTTTTAAATGTATGTGTAGCTGATGAATGTGTGTCGGTGTAAGAACACTGTACAACATCGAAACATCTTCAAACTCTTAATTGTTTTCGACGTCAAACTAGCTTTGCTAATTAATTAATCGCATACTTTGTACTGGGCAACAGCTGATTTAGCATTTCTGCGTTTAATGCACCTGGTAGTAAAAAAAATGTCCATTATGGCATTAATAAAAGTTTGGGGTGGGTAAGTTAAGCAGATTACTCGTCTTTTCTCGGTAATTGTTTTAACGTAAAACAATTTACGTCTAACTTTGTTTGTGGTTTTCTTTATCGGAAAAGGATACTGTTACTTTGTTAGTGAAATATTTATTTCTTTTGCCAGTCTGTAGTAAATATTTTCCTATTCTTCTGAAGATAAATAGAAATCCTAATAGAATTAAATCCTTTTCAAGCACAAAAATTCCAATTTTACTAAATACAAAAAATACAAAGTAGACATAATAAAGATTACGTAGCCACTTAATTTGTGAACTGATTCTATAGTTATGAATGTGCTCTCTATGCAAAGGTAACTGAGAATGTGATATGTGATGGGATTTCTCTCAGCACCTCTCGTGGCAAAATGTCGCGCAATGCTATATACAAAACTACTAAAGTTATGGGGAAAACCTCAATTAAAATTTTTTTTAGTGTTGTCGATTTTTAGGAAATGATATTCCATGTGCATGAATAGCCTAAACTCAGAAAGAAAACTCCAAATGTGTCGTATGATTTTCGTCATTTCACAGCTCATAAAGAAATATTGGCGGCTGACTGTGACCAGTTATGCCATAGACAATGAATTTCTGTTTCTTTTGATTTAATCATGTTGGGTCAGTTTAATTCCTAGACTTCTTCTCGCGTTGTTTTTCTCTGTAACAAAATTAATGCTGTAGTAGCGCGGGAATTCGCAGATTGATATTGACTTTTTGGGTTTCAGTTTTGTCTATTCGTGCATATAGAATTTCTTTTCTTATTAAATTGATGACACTGAAGAACGCAGTCAATCCAGTACTATAGACGAAAATAGAAAAACTTTACATAACTTTTTGCTTTCGGTTTAATGCAGATAGAGTTTCGTTTTATCCAACTAAGTCGACAACGCTAAACAAATTTCATTTTTTTGTTATATTTACACCAACTTCCGAGATAGGATTGGAAAGTAGTGTACTTCGTCGCTAGAGTGATCACATTGTGTAATGAATATTCACTTTCCTATGAACATATTTGATTTCTACCTGCAGCCGTCCTCAAATTAAATGACTGCGAGACATATCCGCTTTTCATTCTGTATAAATAAAAGTATGTAGATGTATCAATGTCATACAGGAAGTAAAAAAAAATGATTAAACATTGCGAGCAGATTGGTAGATCATCAGGCAAATGAATTCGTACCTGCAGCAAAATGGAGTAGTTGTTGAGCTGATTACGAGAACATTGTTTCAGAAAATTTCGCTATGGTGGAAAGAAATCCGAGACTAAAGGAGTTTTCCAATTTAAAAATGAGCTTTATTTAAATAATATTCGAGCATTACAATTCGCCTTTCGCAATTAGAGTCCTTTATCTCTCAGGTAATATTTTCATATTGAAATTTATGTGGGAAATTCAATTAGTAAGATAGACTTGACGGTATTTGAGTAACATTGTAATGAAAGCAAATTTGTTTGGTGATGATAAAGAATACCTTATGGGAATGTGATAGGAAGTATAGTTATCAGTTTTGTTCCCAGTTAAGTGTTTCGTTGGCGGTTCATAAATGGCACGTCAACTGGATACGTGCTCCAAATTGGCAAATCGCTGTACTGAACGGTAATTTGTGTGAAATTTCACATACATTTATCGTAAAATCTACTACTGTACCTTGAATGTCCCTAATCTACTGTTCGATTGCAGAAAAAAAAATTCAGAAGCAGTAAAGTTTAAAAGTTATCCTTTACGAAATTCACCAATCTGAATTTGCGTCTGTTCTCGAATTATTTACGCAGGAGAGCACACATTTAACAATATATATTTAAAAATGTCACAATGAAGATTTAGTTTCGATTTTACAGAGCATGATGAACACGTTGTATAAAAAGTTATTGTTATAATTAAGTATAGTTCAAATGTATTATAAGTTAGGTTCGAATTTTTAAAAATACTGTGTACGTATTTATTATTATTATTATTATTATTATCGTCATTTATGTTATTATTATTATTTACACTATTATTATTATTTCTTTGTAAATCCATATTTGAAATAACTGCGTTTGTTATATAATATATTTTTTATTCAGAATGAAGCATTTACTTTAATTAAAACGTTATGGCAAACTGCCATCACAATCAAGCATATTTCAATTTTGAAAAGTATGTTCAGATTTTTTTAAAATTCTGTAAGTACTTTCATATTATTATTATAAGTACTATTATTTATAAGGATATCCATGAATTTGAAATGATCGTCTCTTATATTATGACATTTTGCAAATTAAAAATGATGTATTTGCCGTGATTTTAAAGAGTACACCGTGAAAAAGTTACACACGAAGCTTTTATAACCATACCCTACTTCGAATTTTACTTGTTATAATTAATGCTTAATTTCCCTTCCCTGATCCTAAAATTGCATTATATTCAATTTCAACAGACTTAACGGCAAATTTACTTATCCCATAATCTAGTCACTAGGGATTCCAGGTTATTATCTACTTATACAAACGCTCAAGGTGGAGATTGTTCCCTATAAACAATGTATTCTCACAGGAGAGCGAAAACTGATGAATGCAAAGTGCTGATACATATTTAAAGAATATAAGCCTCTGCTTTGTCACGCATTTATCTAGCGTCTTTTATGCGTGTTTTCACGAGTGAAGCATTAAATACTTTTATTCAATTATGTTTTAGTTTAAAAAATCGATTCAATGCATTTAATAGAAAGTACTGATTAAAAAAGCTGATTTTATTCACCACACCTCACGCACGTGCTGGATAGAGAAGATAATGTTAGGTTAACTTTGTAATTGGGAAATTAAATAATAGTTAAATGAATGTAATTTTATGATAACAACGAAAATTGTTAGATAATGATTGACATTTTCACTCTCCCAGGATAAAAAAAAATCCTTCTTTCATCTAAAATATTTTATTTGTTTTAATAAAAATTAGCGTTTGTAGTTGCTGGCTTTATCATTTGTTTTTTTATCTTAGGATTCTTTAAATCGAATATATAAAAATGAAAATGTGTCTGTCTGTAATGCTATACAAATCCAGTGTTTGGAAGCCAGTCTTGTAAAATTTTATGTAGATGTGTATTAAAACACGGCCGAGGCAACTAAAGCAATCCGGAATCGAAATAATTTATAGTTAATTTTTAACTAATAAAAAACCACCAATTTAACAACAATTTGCTAACAAATTTAAACATTTTTCGTTATAGCAGCTGCTAACAATTAAAAATTCCCAATAAAATCCCTTTTTTTATGTTCAACCCGTAATCGCGCGAGTTCTTTAACCAATGTCAGATATACATATTACGTACGCCACGCTGCAGTACTAAAAAGCTGTAGCGTGTATTGCGATAATTCTTTTACCTCCACATGCAAATAATGAAGAGATATACATATTACGTACGCCACGCTGCAATCTTAAAAAAGCTCCAGCTGGTATTATGATAATTCTTTTTCCTCACATGCAAATAATTAGAGATTATTTAATTGCGCTTAATTGTTACAATTTAAAAAAATAAAGGAAAACATTTTATCACAAACATCAACAAAACTTTTTATTCTATTTATTCCCTTATTCCAAAGCATGGATATAGAGTATTAGCTCTATTTCCCTGTTCCAAAGATATCGTTTTATCGTCTGCTGCCACAGTAACGTGATAAATTAAATTTGACTAAAAAAATCGTAGTAGTAAAAAATATTTTACTAAATCGAATAATTATTTTTAATTTTGGTTTTAAAATTAAATTCATAAACTCCCGTGCATAGAACGGATTAAACAGCTAGTATATTCTATAGGACCAGAAACTTAGATTGTTTCAAAATATTTAACACTGCAAAAGTTTTCGACGTAGACCATTATTATATAATACAGTTCTTTTGTGTGATCCTGTAAATAAATGATAAATGCTTTGCACTCCATATTCTACAGAAAGCATGTTTTACTGCACTTCAGAATTGCATAGCGATTTCCCCATGTTTGAAATAATGTAACATCATTATAGTACATTGCAAACGATTTTGCTCTATAGACAATATTATGATGGAATTCTTTTGAGTGTCTTTGTAAACGGTCCTTAATTCTATATACTTCATATTCAATAGTGAACCTACTATAGTAAACTTCAATAACATATATTATCTATACGGTGATATGGATACGTTTAGAGCAATTCAAATATCTTCTAAAAAAAGAAAATAAGTCGGAAATTGTACTTCAAACGTGGCAAAAGATGAGCGTTCCTACTGTAACTAGTTTTATAAATATTCAGATCTTGGCGCAATAGCTGTTGCACTCTTGTGCAAAAATGCATGAATACAAAATTTATTACAATTATATATATTCAATTCAGTAATACGGAAATAATATGACTCCATCTTAAATATGGCGTAATCACCATGGCAACATAGAATCATTATCTATCATGGGATATCATTAAATTAATTACGTATGATATAGGATTTTAATAGACAGAAGAAAACTTTTATCAATATATTTTTAAGTTTTGATTAGATTTTCGTAAAATTTGAAATAACAAAATTCTGTAACGATTATATATATTAAATTTGAAACCATCCGGCTGGGTAGTTTTTGTGCTATTATATGAGGAAGGACGGACAGACAGACGGATGGACCAGGCTACGACTATATCTGCTACGTATTTATATAATTATGAAAGCACCTAAAGAAGGCTTTACTGGAAGAAGATAAAATTAATGCTTATCTACCCATCTCATTTATTGATTAGTATTCTCAACTACATAACCTTATTGGACAATCAGTATCGGTTATATTGCATCTCAGTATTGCGTAAGAATTGCATTAATTGAAAATCCTTCCAATAAAATATCAATATTAGTTCAATATTGGCTCTGTAGAATGGAAATATTCCTCTTTAAATGTCACTAATGCTTAAATGTTGCCTGTACATTCAAAATATTTACAGTAAAATGCCAGTATTGCAGAAATACACACTTTATATTGGTAATGGAATTTCTGAATAATTCGTGTCAATACAAAAATAATATTGTATATAACTATATCTTGGCTAATTTTGGCTATATTGGCATGAAATATAACTACAAAATTGTAGTGCTCGCATTTTGGTAATATTGATACAATATTGACAAAATGCAAACACTAATATGTGGTGTTAAATTTCATGCTATTACTGTCAATATCAGCCAAGATATAATCAATACAAACAATATTGCCCCAAAATTGCTTTATTGATATAATACAATCAAGAACAACTCTATTTTTCCTGCTGTGTCCAATTTCTAAGCTGGTAATTTTGATAATGATGACGCTTTGCATTACGAATTCTTTTGTGTGGCCTTGTGTACGATCCATAAAATTTATACATGCCACGTAATGTGCAAAAATTTATTTTAACTAAAAAACCTATTCCACAAAAGACACATTTCCACCAATTAATGCCTATAGACAGCACTGTAACTGGATTCTTTTGTATGTCCCTGTAAATGAACGATGAAGGGTATGTACACCATATGTAAACCTCTTGTATTGTACCGTTGTAAATTGTAAACTTAAAGGATCCTCAAATACTACAATAAACCAAATACTAGAGTACAAATATTAGAGCCCTCAAATACTAGAGTACAAATACTAGAGTACTCAAATACTAGAATAAACTAGGATAAATTATGAAATACTAGAATTCTCAGCAGTATCATCCTCAACTAAGACTATACATTTTATTACCTCATCTTTTGTTTTCATATTCCAAACTTTAACTTCACTCTTTGCATTAAATAAGCAATATATATTTCTATTTTTTAAGTAGTTTTTAAAATAATTTAAGTAATACTTTCCGCACATGTAAGAGAGTTTGTTGACAGAGCTGATTATATTTGCCTGGCATTGAACACATGGTGGAGTTCGAGAAAATACTTAGTTAATTTAATTGTGAAATTAAGTAAAATTTGTAAAAATAAATTTCTTTTGTAGTAACAAATCTGCGGATTATGTTTTTTAACTGCATAAACCTAAATATTTCGTATTATCAACTTTCCCCTTTTCTTTCTTCGTTTTATTTATTTATTTATTTTTTTGATAAATTCCAAGTTTAAAATTTCCTATTTGTATTAGATAAACATTAAAGTTCCGTTACTAGGCATTTACGCAATCTATTGAGTTTCGAAATAACCAATAATTATATTAGTAATTAAAAATTAGTTTCTTAGCCGATGTTTAATGTAATTTACGCAGTTCATTTGATGCATATAATGGATTTTATTGTTGTTATTGTGTATTGAATTGTCACATCTTATCGTATGCTCGTGTTGTATAGATAAGGAAACATTCAGTTATTTTAAATGTTGTAAAATTAAATAATAATTTCACATACAGAAAATATATATTCACACTTAAAAATCTGAAGATCAGTATTCTCAAAGGCAAAAATGATCAATAACGGCTTTATTTTTATTAAGTCTTTTGCTTTTTTTCCAAATTCTAATTTATAATTTCCAGATTGTATTACAAAAGCAACAAATATGCACTATACAGCCATTAATCAGCCGACACTTTCAATTTTAAACATTTTGTCGAATATTTAAAAATATACTTGTCGAATTCTTCTGGAATATCGGGATTGTAAAGAATATGTTTGACCTCAAATTTATCAACGTCGATTTGATAAGGAGGCCAATTAGGGGGACAAAAAAATTAATGAAAAATAATAATATTTGGGACTACCCTTTAAAATAAAATGTACAAAATGATATATCGCTATAGCTTACGAATATGTAGATACTATACAATATGTGTATTCATTTGCCTAAGAAGAGCACGTATATTCATGGAGATATATCGATTTTTTTTTTTAAGTTCAAAAAATTCTTGCGTGTTTTTAGCTTATATCATGCAGAATTTTCAACCTCATTTAACGCCAGTTTCAGAAAAATTGGCAAAATGTAGTAGAAACAGTATAGTGTAATTGGAATATAAATATATGAAATATTTTATGAAATATGAGCAGTTGTATGAAATAATTTTTTTCTTCGTATGCACTAACTATAACAATGAATTTTATACATAATTTAATGGTCAACTCTGTGGAGCAACTCATAAAAAAAACCAGTCAAATATCGTGAAAATTCAGAAATTCGATAGAGTGAACTGGTTTTTAATTGCTCTCTAAAAGCAGCTGAATGATAAGGGATTTTCCACAAATTGTAGTTAAAACTTTAGTATTTAATGAATAGCAATGAGTAGATTTGGAACAAATGCTTTGATTTTGATACTTCTACGACGATGTGATCCGATTTGAAAAATACGAATATTAAGACTTTCACGAAAACGTCGGGACCGGAGGTCCCGAAGTTTTAAAGAAACGCATTTACAGGAAAAATGTATGCAGTCTCTCGAAACGTTATATTTATAACCTAAAATATTTTCAAAGATTTCGGACAATAAGAACTATTTCGTTTTTAATTTTAACTGACACGATATGAAAAAAACGTGAGAAGAAAAACCCTTCTTATAAGGCGTTAGGTTGGTTTGGAAAGATTTCCTTTTCAATATATAAAATCATTAGTATTGATTTTAGGTGTACTCGTATTTACGGATATTTTTACGGACCTGGGCATCGCCGGGTAGGTCGGCTAGTCTAAAATACAACTTGGGATCAGGAGAAGCATTTTTATCTATAAACAGCATTCTCATACGGCGAAAATTATTTATTGAATTTAAAGATGATTTTGTCTCTTTCCCCCCTAGTCTATGATTTAAAAATTCATTTTGTTTTTCAATTATTTAGATTTTATACTTTTATCTGTATTCTGCAAAACGTATTTTTAAACAATTTTATATAAATATAAATTTTAACATCCCAAAATATTTATAAACTTTTCAAATTTCACAAAGAATTAAGAAGAATTTATGAATGTTTAATCGCGGAAAAAAGTAATAAAGCTTGCTCTCAGAAACCTTTTTTAGCATTTCCGAGCATCCATAAAATGCATTAAACGAACTAATCTAGTCTCTGCGCTATACATACGCCATGTTTTATGACCATATATCCAACAGCAAAAAGTTTATTTAATGGAGAGCGGGAGTGCGTAGCTTTTTATATTTTGATGACCTACATACAAAATCTATAACTTTATAAATTTCCCTAACTTATCACTTTCATATTCATTTATAATACCATATTTGGTCATTTGAAATATCGATGAAATTATTTCACTTTTTTATTAGTTCAACTTTTAGAATTTAGCTTTCTTATTACCTAGATTTATAACTCTGTCTATAAATATAAACTTACTGAGTACCATTTTTTTAATATTTACCATCATTACTTGTTTATATGTAATTATATATCTTGTAGCTGAAGCCTATCTATACTTTTATAAAAGTACTATAGTTAACGTGTGAATTTTCGTGATTTTGCGGGTGATGAAGTTGTCCTAAATCACTAATACAGTCGGACCTCTATTTAACGAACCTCTATTTTGCGAATTTCTCTATTTTGAGAACTTTTCCCTGGAACCAAGAACATTTTGCGAATTTCTTCGTAAAATAACCTCCAAATAGCGAAGTGCATTCTCTATTTAACGAACTTTTTCTTGTGATCTAATTTTTTTTTCTCCCCATTTCTCAAAATATTTCTGGACATTTCAAACTTATTCTTTCTTTAAACACATTTTATGATGTTCAATGGCCTTCAACTGGTTTTACAAGGCGTTTTCTTTGTCAGCAGTGAGAATTCGGTAAGTACGGAGCACGAAGACGATAATCCCTTAGAGTAACTTAAAAAATGTGGATACAGATGAGAAAAAAAAGAAAAAATTAACCATGATGTTCTGATTGATGATTGTATTTCACTTAATTCTGAAATTGAGACCTCGGAAACACTATCCGAATTGGATATTTTCGACAGTGTGAAAAATAAAAACAATACAGCAATAAATTGCGATGTAGACGAATATGATGATGATGGAAATTATCATTATGCAGGAATTTACAAAACTTCGTATGCTAAAATCATTTGAAACAATCCGACGCGGATTATAGTTAGAAGAAAATACGCTTGAAGGGGTTTTTGGTGCATTGCAAAGATGAGAGACGTATTGTGAGAGAAAGCACTTTTTTAAATAAAAAACTCAGGCAAAATTAACAGAGTTTTTCAGAAATTAAATTTAAGGAAGCATATGTTAATGAATGGTAAAAATTATTTGTTATAATAATAATAATAAATACGATAATGTCATTAAAATTCGTTAATTTTAATGTGTAACTATTTACTTTAAACAGAAAATACAGTGTATTCCCGGACAATGTTTTGTTTTCCTTGCAGATTTAAAAGATTTAAACACATGGAAAAAATGAATTGAGGATGGATATTGGTGGATAAAATAAATAAAACAAATCGCTATAATTTATTTTAAAAAAATGTGATTAGTTACTTTTAGTAAAAATATTTAGTGTTTATGAATTTAAAATCTGTTTTATGTAGTTTAAAGTATTTTAAAAGGTGAATCTTTATTTAACGAATTTTCCATATAACGAACTTTTTTCCGGGATTTAGCGACTTCGTTAAATAGAGGTTCGACTGTATTTATGAGTAAATGAAAAATCAATTCTGTTTCTATTAAATTTCTGAATGTGTATATTGTATCCCTGAAATTAGGTTATAACCGTTATTTTGCAATCATATATTAATTAGACAATTGTGGTTGTGTAGTTCTTAGATACTGGGAGGTGCTAGCTGGAATCAGCGGATTTTGAATGGACCTTGTCTGAAAGTAATCCGGTTCTCTTGTGCTATCTACTGCACGTGGCATTGTAGAGTGGAATGCTGTTTTTAGCATAAAAAAATATTTTTTTTCCAAGCTGTGAGAGTTTGGTAAGATGTCGATTTTCCTTCTTCAGTAAAGAAGTTTTAGACTCATGGAATTTGTTTAGTTATTTAGCTTTTTGTCAGGAATGATGCTCTTTCGTAAAGATAATTATTTTAGAGTGATTTTAAAATTAACCGCAGCACTTGCGGTTTAACTAAAACTTGGAGAGGAGTCTAATTAAGTTTAAAAGTTAAGCTGGTTGTTCCACTGCTCTTTTTTTTAAGTTCTTTACTAAACTTTGGTTAAATTGTCTTTATGGTGAACAGCCAGGAAGAGACTGTCACAAACTTCCTTTTTCAAGAATTATACTCAAGCAATAAGTAAGTAATATTCCTAGTCTAGTCACTTATTAACGTTTTGCATTCCACTGACACCTATACGGTGAGATACTAAGTTTAACCACAAGCCCACTGACACCCATACCATAAACAACAAATGAACATACTTTTAGGGAGTTCCCCATATATTATTTCATACATGTAAGAATGGCGTGGAGTTGCTAGGTGATAGATATTTTGGTGTGGAGTGCAAAAGGTTTTTTTTCATACTTTCAAGAATTCTGAGGCAGTGACAATTTTCTAAATGATTTTTACATTACCTTTTTATAGAAAAAATAATTCTTATATTAAAAGTTACCTGTAAGTCCGTAGCATTGTGCCTAGATACTGTTTTTATAAAGGTACTATCCTTAGTCTAGTGAATCTTGAGATTTTGCGGGCAATCACGATGTACTGAATTCTGACATTTATGTGATGTGCTACATATTCTATGAACTACATTCGTGAATGAACTATATATTGTATCATTTCTTTAAGTTTTGAAAAGTATGCGGGATTATGGTGGTCAAAATTTTTTCTTGCAATGATATGATAATTAAGTACCTGTAGTTGTACCGGGTGTCCCAAAAAGGACTGACTGATTTTAAAATTCAATAACTTGCAAACGGTGACAGATATTAAAAAAATTCTTGCAGGAGGGTTATGCATAAGGTCAAAAGTTTTATTACAGTGATTTTCAATTTTAGTTCGATTTACAAACAATAGATGGCGCTGTAAGCAATAGTCGCTAAATACAGGCTCGATTTCTGGTCCTTTATCTTGTTCCATGCAGAAAAAGGAGATGGAAATGTATTATCCGGGCCACGAAGTACCAAAAATCGAGCCTGTATTTAGCGACTATTGCTTACAGCGCCATCTATTGTTTGTAAATCGAACTAAAATTGAAAATCACTGTAATAAAACTTTTGACCTTATGCATAACCCTCCTGCAAGAATTTTTTTAATATCTGTCACCGTTTGCAAGTTATTGAATTTTAAAATCAGTCAGTCCTTTTTGGGACACCCGGTATAATTGCTATATAAAATGTGATAGGAGTTAGTTTCAAGGGATTTAGATGCTTCTTCAAATTAAAAATTTAAATTAATCTTATAATAAATATTCCCAAAAGATTTTATTAATTGTTCTGCAATTCCTGTCTTCTCTTTATTAATTCACATGTTAATTAATAAGGTAAGTAGTAATTAATAAAATTTAAAATAATATTAATTTTTGGATGATTTTTTGGTATATTCCTTTGTCACTCGGGACGTTCCTGGGGAGAATAAAAGACTGCGGGCGAAGGGAGGCCGCTCTTCGCCCGCAGCCTTTTATTCTTCTACTCTACCTTTTATTCTTCTACTCTAGTCCGACTCCTTTGCAGAAGCAAGCTTCGTAGGTCCCCAGCCACGTCCCGAGTGAAAGACACTCTAGCGGAAGCAAGCTTCGTAGGTCCCCAGCCACGTCCCGAGTGACAAAGGAATATACCAATAAATCATCCAAAAATTAAGATTATTTTAAATTTTATTAATTACTACTTACCTTATTAATTAACATGTTAAATTAGTATGGATATTCGCCACATCTAGCTTTTGAATATCGAGTTTTCCACGTGCTGTAGCAAGCAAAGTTTCTAATTAGCTGTTCTATGGTTTTCGATATGCCATCGTGGTAAGAAGTTAAAATTAGAACATTAGAAATAAACGATTGTTGTAATCTACTGAGTTCCCTTTTAAAGTGCTATTAATATGTTTATAGTGATATTTATATAGTAGTATTTCAGTGATGCAAGTAATATTTTATGGCAAGTTAATGAGGTTTTTCTTCGGTTCCTGTAGAACTGTCAACGAGACCATTTTGATTTGATCTAAGTATTACTTGAACTCAATTCTCCTTCTCAATTTTAGTGATTTGATATTATCTTTTGAACACTTTTAGTTCAATCTCTCCGTTCTACTACCTGATCCTCTGATTATTGATTAAAATAAATGCTGATTATTAGTCTTGTGTCATGACTTCATTTCAAGTGAATTGACCGGAAGGGTACGTCATAGCTTGTTTACATGTACTTAAATTTAATTATTTTTTTTTTTTTAAAGCAGAACTATTGAATTCGATATTCTCTAATTTTATTAGAAATATTAAAGAAATAAAGATTATTTTCTTACGTAATTAGAATGAAAAGCTAATGTCAGACAGATGTCTATTTGTACGCTGTTTGTTGTTTTATGAAAAAGAAACACCTTCGCTAGCAAATGTTTATTTGCCATGTTGAAACAAAAAGCGTGCAAATAGACGTTCGTCTGACATTAGCCTAAATGTGCGCATTTAAAATACATTTTTTCCTTTATTATTTCACATTGGATGATTCTGTCAGCGTACATTCGCCTCAAAAAGTCCAACCCATGCTTTTTAATCACCATCACGAAATTAAAGAAAAGAAAAACGAAAAACACCATTCTATTGGAAATTATGACTTTTTTCAAAGTCCTAAGCATATAAAAATATCCATATGAAAATTGAAATATACTATGGAAATTTTAATACCAACACATAATTTTGACATTTGGATACTTCTACAAATTTTAATAACACATACGGAATGGGAAGTCACTTGCTGAAGAAGTTCAGCAATTATGTAGACGTAAAATGTTGGGTTCCCTAATGTTTTAATAGCTGTAAAACAAACGACAACGTGAGTAGTTGTTTACGTACAACCTCCAAAACGCTCAGCGAAATAGGATGAAATTTTGAGTTATTAATACTTTTTTGAGCTTTTAGAAATCGATTTACGCTAAAAATTTATACGTTACAATTTATAGCTGATTTTGAACACTAATTTAAAAATTTATATATTTTAAATTTCACATTTGATAACAAATATATGTATGCCAGGTCTCTAACTCAGCGTACAAAAATTTATTTCATATTGGTAAAACTAAAATTTTGCATAGAATAGAATTCGAGAGCATTTGCTATATATGGAAAATATATAGATGCATTCTATATATGCTATAAAAATTTATTTCATATTGGTAAAACTAAAATTTTGCATAGAATAGAATTCGAGAGCATTTGCTATATATGGAAAATATATAGATGCATTCTATATATGCTATATATAGAAAATTATAATTTTATGTTTTATATTTAATTTAAACATACTTAATTTAACTTTCAATTACTGAAACTGATTTACAATCAATAATAACAATGTTATCAAAGGAAAATCTTGTTACGAAAAACATCTTTGTTTATCTCTTTACTTCCAAGGAAATCGAAATCTCAGTTTTGAAAATTTATTTTACATTGATAAAAGTAAAGTTTTGAATGAAAAAGAAAACAAACGTATTGGTAAAAAAAAAAAAAAAAAAAAAAAAATCATGAAATCCTGTGGATTTAACTCAGAAATATCAAAAAGAGAAATTCTAGAAAATTTGTCGAGTGGAATTGATTGAAACAGTGAGTTCCATAACCCCACCCCCTTTCTTAAACATAATCCGTGTTCCCAGGTGGAAGGATAAAAAGATAAAATAAGGAAGACTATGCGTAGATTCCACATGAAATTAATGATGCCATTTCTTCTTTCGAAATGATGGAGAAAATTTCCCCATCCGAAGAAAAGAGAACACATAGAAATCGATAATCGATTAATCGATTCGTTTTGGACATATACGGTAAGAAAACGAATGAAGCAGTAATGACTATTTCCCTTAAATTATTGGAAAGAGGATGGTTACTCGAACAAGGGGAATGGATGTTTGTCAGATGTTTTTCTTAACTAAGAAACTTGTTTTTAAAAAATTCGAATGTTAAATAGTTTTTTCATAAAGTATAAAATGTTAGTTATGAATATAGTACTTTGCATATACGCAGGTGTTTTGTATACAAAAGATAATGATTGAACAATTTAATGAAACTTGAAAAAAGGTTGCACGTTTTCTTAAAACTTCTGTTATAATAAAGCTTTACAAATATATCATTTTTAGTTTAGATCTTATTGAAAAATTTTCTCAAGCTGTCCTTATTTTTAGTTGCCTGAGTACTTTTGTTTTCAGTATTGAAAAAAAAAAAAAGTAACGAAGCTCTATAAAATATATTCGGCTTTTTTAATGTATTATTAAAAGGAAAATGTCGGTAAATTGTTTCATATAAACTATACGTTACAATAAGAATAATTAGGGTAAATTTTCAATCAATATAAATTTTCAAAGAATAGTACATTACCACCAATTTGACAGTGAAAAGAGGCAAAAAAAAAAAAAAAATATCTGAGAGCCATAAATAACTTACATACTTAGTCAGGTGATTATTAATTAAAGAAACAAATTATCTAAGGTAAAACATGAAACTGGAATCTGACATAACATCGCTAAAAATAGGAAATACTGTAAAATAAAGAGAAATCACGTATCTTGAGAACGGATATTCATTATTCATCTGAACCATTTTAGATCCCATTTTTGATTAATTAAACGGAAATTAAAAAAAAATTAGAATTTTTTTTTTTTTTTTTTTTTTTTTTTACATATGATGAGTACTAAACAGAACCATACTTTTGAAGGCATTTATTATGATGATTCATTTTACTCCACCTTTCTTTTAAGTCGTGTTTCTGTATATATTAATATTTTGCTATTTAAAACTGGATCAGTATTCTATAAATTTTTTATTCCTTTTGTGTTTTTTTTTTTGTGTTCCTGGGTAATTGTTTTCCCCCTAGATCTCGTCTTCACATAGTCACAATTTTATTAACCAGCGAGATCATCGTTCACCTTTTCTATTTTCAAATTTACATTGCTGGATTAAAATTCTGTTTGCATATTCCATATTACCCTGCCTGGGGTAACTAGTACCTTTAACTTATCACCTTATTAAATACTCTTTAAACTATAATAGCTTACCAACTCATAATTTAGAGAGAAAAAAGTAGCACTTCTATTTTTCCGGTCTTTATTTTGGAAAACTAGTTCCTGAAAATTCTGCTATAATGCATTGTTGCTTTTTGCTTAATAGTGTTGATGCCCCCCCCCCCCCCCCGTAAATTCATCTTCTTTAAGAAATATTCTCGAATTAAATATCGTATGCCTTAAGCTTTCAAATCTGTTGCATTATGATGCATTTTCAATATTTAAAAATCGTATAAAATTGTTATAATATTTTATTTATGTTAAAATTAACGATCGTTTAGAATTATGTGCATATAATGCAATAAACATTACTGGTTTGTAAAAATCCAGTTTTAACAGTTCTTCATATAACATCTTTTATACGTGTTTCTCTGACTTACAGGTTAAAAAATCATTTTTTTATCTCTTACAAATTTTAAATAAAAGAAAAACTTCAAACGTTTTGTAATGCGTCATAACTTCAAATGGTGAAATTAAAAACTATTATATGAAACACATTTAAGAGCGTTTGTAAATACTGTGAAACCTCCCTGTGCGACCACCTCCCTGAACGACCATTTTTTCATGGAACGAAATTTAGTCCCATAGGCTCAATACTAATTTTACCTCCATTCAGAGACCATCCCAGTTGAACTCCTTCCATGAGTGACCTATTTCTTTGAAGAAAATGAAACAAATTCCATTTTTTTCCTGGTCACTTGAAAACGGTTTTATTAGAAAAATGATTCCGGAGAGCACATTATTCGTCAAACTTTTAAACTAAGTTTAGATTTTTTTTAAATATTTTATTCCGGTAACTATTAAGTGTTTAAACCTCTTCATGCCTTTTTAGGCAATGAATTTAACTCTGATGACAAATTAAGAATGGCGGTCAATAAACTCCCCTGTTCTATCCTGTCAGGAAACTCTCTAAGAGTTAGATAAATTAATGAAATCGTCATTATTTGTTCCCGTCAAAAAAAGGGTTGCATTTATTTACTGAACTTCGAAAGGACTTGGAAATAAAAGTTATAAAAGGTAAAATTGTAACATCACAACAAACGTCAATGTATTCATTTTTTAAACTCTGCAGTAATTAACTTATGTAATTAACTTTTGTTTTGATACTTAAATTTTCATATTTTTTCCTAATGTGAAAAATAAATTTTAGTAAAATTAATTGTTACCTTTTTTCAACAAATAAAATCTAGATTTTAACATGAGCTCCATTAAGAGACCACTTCTGAGAGCGACCAATTTTTGTTGGAACGGAACGTGGTCGCTTTAGGGAGGTTTTACTGTATTACACTAGCCTGAAAAATTTGGATTGTATCATGTTTTTAGCTTTTGATAGTTGATTCTTATATACTATTATATAGAGCTGAATCCGGAAATGATCTTTATTTTTTACCATTAAGGAGTTTTTGCAAATCGTAAATTTCAACTCACGTCAGGTTTTTTTTTTTTTGGAAATCGTAAATTTTAAAATTAAAAAGTTCAAAGTTAAAATTAACACCTCCCCCACCTCACACACACACACACGCTTCATCGGACCCCTCAGCTGTTTAACTGTAAGAATCCCCGGTATAAGCCAAAAGATTAAATAAATTATTGAATTTAAAAAATTAAATTGAATAACACATGTTTTACGTCTATTTTATAGAATGAGATTTCTGCAATTTTTTTGTCTTTGACATTTACGATTTACAAAATATTCTGACTTGATAATTAAAATGAAAGGTCATTATCTTATTCAGTGATAGAAAGTACATAACAATAAAGTATCAAATGTTGAAAACCACAACCATCTCCTCCCTTTTACAGTATATCATATTTTTGCTATTTTTTTACTTTGAAATTTACGATTTGCGAAAAATTCTGTAACGATGGTTAAAAATGGAGGTCATTTTCGGATTCAGCGCTAAAACAATACATGAAATCTATTATCAAAAGTTAAAAAACACAACCATCTCCTCTATTTTTTTAGTATAACATTTTCGCTATTCTACTTATATATTTATTTTTTCCATTTGAAATTTACGATTTGAAAAAATTCTTACGTTATGGTTGAAAAGAAAGGTCATTTTCTGATTCAGTGCTAAAAAACACAAAAACGAGTTATTAAAAGTTAAAAAACACAACCATCGCAGGCTTGTGTTATTGGAAAAATCTTAAGAAGACATTAAAAATATATTCATATGTATTATGAAATCAATAATCTTTGGAAACGAACGATGCAGAATGTTTCGTTTGATTGAACAACTTTTATTTAAAAACCTGCTGATTCAGTTTAATGTGAAATAATTCAATAATTATATACACTGTCCTCTGAAGCAGCGAAACGTTTAAGTGGTTCACTATGATTTGGTCCCAGGGCATCTGCTTTAATGTATCTGTTTTACTTTAAAATTTGCTGAATGCTGCGCCAATTTTGCTAAATCGCATAATGGCAAATTATGCATATTTTGAATATTTTTCTAGGACATTATTTTATTTACTTCATTCTTTTCACTTCAGTAATGATTATTACAAACGTATCGATGCTATGAGTGGTTGCTGATAAAATCTGTGTTTAATCGAACTAAGAATTGAAATTATTTTTATTAACTCATATTAAAGTTTGGTTGATTAGTTTGACAGTAAAAAAAAAGGATTAATAATTTTATTTAAAATTTTTTTTTAATGATAAATAGTATGTGTTCGTTAAAAACACATAAACTTGCTGAGTGGTACACAAGAAAAAGAATTTTTATATGAATTTATGCAAATAAAATTAATGATAAAGCATAATATCGACGTTTCGAACTGCTTCTGCAGTCGTCTTCAGTATAAATATGATGTTGAAATGCTTAAAAGTCTAGACACGAAAGCTTCTTGTAGAGCCTTGAACAATTATATGAATGGAAAACTTCAGTTGATACACTGTCTAATCAATATATTTTTTTTTTTACATTAATCTGTGAATTTTTTCCCAAATTTATTTTTCCCTGATCACTGCCTCGCCTCCTGTATGTTATTTTTAAGTTTCGATGTATTCTGTAGTCATGTATTTATATGTGGTTGTCCTTTATGCCTCAGTGTCTCTATTTAAAAATATTTAATTAAAATAGAATATAAAGCCAAATTAATATATCTCTACATATAAAATGAGGCATAGCAGAATTACTAAAAATATTTGTTACAGCCGAAGAACTGAAGTCGTGTAGTAAAGTAACTTCTATATCTTCAAACAACAAAATTTCTTCGAAATTTACTGCTACGGTCTTTTTAATCAATAATTCCGAGGAACATCTGCAACTATGTTAAATTGATTTGTAATGAAAGTAAAACTATTACACTGCAATAGTCACTTAAG
Organism: Maratus speciosus; assembly: GCA_963932465.1. Classification (NCBI taxonomy): domain Eukaryota; kingdom Metazoa; phylum Arthropoda; class Arachnida; order Araneae; family Salticidae; genus Maratus; species Maratus speciosus. Next base: position 531,041,984 of record OZ010789.1, on the reverse strand, counting down.
AAGGAAGTAAAAGCGCTTTGTATATATAAAGAGGGTGCTATTGCAATTCTTTAATAATGATACAATTTAATCTAAAAAATTCTACAGTAGAACATTTTATTGGGTTTATAAAAACAAAATTCTTTACAAAAACTTTAAACACACTGAAAGTTTTTGAAAGTAAGATTTATTACATTGCTATATTTAAAAGGGAGGTTATGGTGATTAATAGATTATAGAAAGATGTAATCAAATAAAGTAAAGCTTTTGAACATAGAGTAAAGAGAAAGAATAGACTTGAAGTGTGGTGGCTGGATGTGACGCCAAAAATGTAACACTAAAATCCGCTACGTTCGGCCCAAACACAATCACGTGCTTTCGCAAAAAAAAAGAAGAAAACTTCAAGTAATACAATTTTTAATTGATAATACAATGAAATACTACTTTAGAATGGTTAAATATAAGCAGATCATTTTTATTTCGAGAAAAAAACGCACGGAAGATGTCGAAGAATTCGGCCCCTGTTCCACGTGCTTGTTTTGTTTGGGCCGAATGAGGGCATTTAAATTTGAGCGATCACGCGGATTATTTCACAGACCGTTTTTACGGCATACTGCTTCTCCATCTATCTCTTTACTCCATGGGTTTTGAATATGACATTTGTCTTACCAGGGACGGTATCTATCTGTATTATAAAGGACAAACATATCTGTGCGTAACGCATATGTCATTCTGCGAATGGCAGCACTTTGAAATTTGAAATGAAATTTCGGTTTTGCAATTTTCGCTACTGCAATTTTTTAAACTTCTAAACATTGCACCGTTTCAATTTTTACACCGTCGTATAGGGGAAAAAATGTACGTTTAAATGCAATTTGTTTGAAAGTTCTATCTCAGTTTATTTTTAAGATATAATTTTTTTTATAGTTTTTAGTACCAATTTTGTAATTGTGGCAACTGAAGTACTCCATTTCTATTAAAATAAAGGGAATTAATTTTTATTGATTTTATCCTTATTGATGCCAATTAGCATTACAAATAAAAGTAATTTTTTTTCTCATTTTTGAACAGAAAATGACGTCAGCCATAAAAAAAAAACCAAAAAAAAAAAAAAAAAAACACGCATTCTTCTTTATAAATCAAAAGATTGAAGAAGATATTTCAATATTTTTAGGATTACGCTGATACTGAGTTTGAAACGCTTGGCAAAATGATTCAGTGAGTAAAAATGATGTCATATTTAAAACAAAACGATCATTTTCTTTGATAAAACTAAACATTTGACCGATACTAAATGGGCAATACTATGGCAACTGAAGGAAAATTTCTGAATGGTAAATTTTTGCGGGTACTGAGATTAAAACTTAAAGTTTGTGCGAATGTTCACATGAAAAGCTGTATCAGGCAAACGTGACTTTAAGTTTGGAAATACATTCATTAATAATGTATTGCGCGTTAAAATACTTTTAAATTGTGAATTTGAGTGGAGCGTATGTAAATGTTGAGGATGTGAAAATAACATACAGTTTAGATTTTATGGGGGAAAATTTTATGATGTGACAAAGCAAAAATCTTTTTACTGATTTTTCATCCCGTAAAAACAAACATAAGAGCCTCAATCGATAACTTCAACATAATCACTCATCTTGATTACGTATTCTAATACAGCTTAATTTTTTAATAATTTAAGCAGTTGAAGTTTGTGGAAATAATATTTTGGTAATTTTAGGTTAAAAACATTATTTGTTTTAAAAGTTAGACAACCAATGCAAGATGATTTTTTTTTATTGTAATTAGTTTTGTAGGTTTATTATAAATTCGATCTAACAGTTCCATTCTAAACATTTTAATTCGTCGAATTTCGACGGGTTCCAACTCGTTATATTAAAATCTGCCTGTCTGTTTGCACATAACAACTCTTTTTCTAGAATACGGAACGCAGTGCGATGGAATTAATACCAGAAATCAGCATGGATCCGAGAATGTCATATAAGTTCTCATAATTTTAAAATTTGAACTAGTTCCTATTTTTTTTTTGAAAATTTTAACAATGTTTTTCTAAAGATGGCAACTAAAGTACTTTAATTTTGAGAAATAAAAAGTTAAATATTGAGATATCGTTTGCTATCCGAAATGGCTAAGAAATACCTTTATATTTATTTTTTATTGTTGTTCGAATGAATCGATTTAATGACTTTTAGATCACATTACCATTTAAGAAAATGTAATAGAAAAAATATTCATAAAAATTACTACAAAAATTATTATTAAAAAGCTGAAACAGTAGGTATAGGTTTGTATGAAATAATATTCTCCGAATTTGTTTAAAATGTAAATAAATGGACTGTGATAGGATATGTAGTTTTGGACATGTAGTCTGAACATACGTACAGGGCATATGCAGAGATTAAAAGTTTTTGTCCAAACCATAAAAACCCTGATTACGGAACCTCACAATATTCAGTTAGATATTGATATATCGTCTGCAATCCGAAATGGTAAACAAATTCCTTTATTTATTTATTTTTGTTGTTGCTTGAATGAATCATTTTAAAGATTTTTAGTTAACATTCTCTTAAAAAAATTAACATAAAGAATTTTATATTATACTTTCATACTTCCACACTTACTAAAATTATTATTTAAAAAATAAAAGATTCAAGTATTATTGGTGTGTACGAAATAATATTTTCCATATTTGTTTAAAATATAAACAAATGGACTGTAACTGGGTATAAAGTTTTGGACATGAAGTCTGATCGTGCAGAGCCAATGCTCAGATTAAACGATTTTTGTCCAAAAAATAAAAAACCCTGGCTACAAAACTTCACAATATTCAGTTAAATATTAGTATAGCTTCTGCTATCCGAAATGGTGAACAGATACCTTTATTTTTATTGTTGTTTAAAATTAAGTATACTCTATATAGCTCCATGTTTTATCAGAAATTATTCATTTATATTTTTTGCAAAATAGCACGTATTTTAATTACATTTTTTTCAGTTGTTATGGAAAAATGTCAACAAAAAAGATATAATTACTATTTTCCAACTATTTTTTCTTTACTTTCTACCGAAATGGAGTACTTGCGTTGCCAAAATTAAACAAATGGTGCTAAAAACTAAAAAAAAAAAAATAAATAAAAAAAAAATAAAAAAAAAATAATAATAATAATTATCTAAAAAATAAATTGAAATACAGTTTCCAAACAGATTGTATTTTAAAAGTGCCCTTTTCCCCCAATACGATGGTGTAAAAATTGAAAATGTGCGACGGTTAGAACTTCAAAAATTTGCAGCAGAGTATATTCCGATACATTTGCTTTGTTTTATGGCTGGCTTATACAACGGAACGTTATTTTTTGGAGACGACGCTTTAATTGCTGGGCGAAAGAAATAGCATATTGGGGGCTAAAAAATATTATTTATCTGTCTGAAAAAATATTTTCCGAATTTTTTTTATAGTGTAAATAAATGGATTGTGATAGGATATAGAGTTTGGACATGGAGTCTGAACATACGTAGAGGGCGTATGTTGAGATTATTATTATTATTATTATTATTATTATTATTATTATTATTATTATTATTATTATTATTATTATTATTATTGTTATTATTATTATTATTATTATTATTATTTGTCATACCATTTGTCAGACCATAGAAACTCTCATTACAGATATTCACGATATTAGCTTTGGCGGATTCACTGAGACGAGTTAAACAAGTAAACAAACATTAGCTTGGCAATAACGGTAAGTCAACCAATTTTCATCCAAAATCCTCTCGATCAATTGTATTTTATTGCGCTTATGTCGTCATTTTCTTATAAAGCTATTTTACTATTAATGCATAAATATCAAGTCACCCGCAAACTGTCATTTTTTATAATATTTAATTCATTTGCATTGCAAACAGGATTTTTGTTTATAATTAGAAATTTAATAAAATTAATATCAAAAATGTATTCTAAATGTAGAATGAAATTAATTTATTTTCCCAATAAACTTCAAGATTTCCTGCCATGTAAATACAGCACCATCGAGTTGTTACGCCAGCTACTATATATTAAAATACGCAATTTGGCGCCTTACAAGTCTTTATTTTAATTTTTAGGAACAGGTGTGTTTGCGGTCAGCAGAAAAGAAGTAAAAATTATCCTGCGAAAAAAAGGCAAAATTTTGGCAATGAACTGTTTTTTACGACAACACAGTTTTATGACAGTCATATAGCTTGCTTTATTGTTTCGGGAGGTTTATAAGATTTTTCAATCTCGTTTTGTACTTGTTCTTTTTAGGTAGATTTCGTATGAAATACTACCTATTGGCGTCGTTCCTATGTTGAAATTTCTGAAAAATTTTTGCAGATCTACACCGATCATGACCCCTAGAACCCAAAACCACCCTCAGTAAAAAACTTTACCCATCTATATGTATCACTTTCTTCTGGACACGATAACTTCCACAATTTTTCGCAAATCTCTTCCAAACTGATATATAAAATCAAGGGGCATAAAATTTCGTTCAATTTCGTTAATGGGTAAAATCGGGCCAAGGGGCTGGAAATAGGGAGGGGTTTTGTGAAAGTAGAAAAAAACCCATAACTTATTACATTTTGTACATATCAAATCAGTTTAAAGTTTTTATTACTCCTAAAAATAGGGCTAAAAATTTATGCACACAGATTATTGATAAAATTAAAAATGGGCTCAAGGGGTGCAAAAAATAGGGGTTTTGGGAGAAAAAATTCATAACTTTGTCAATTCTCAAGATATCAAATTCAATTAATTTTATTATCCATCTCCTAAATTTTATCTACAACTTTTATATTCACAAGTTGTTGATAGGACCAATTCGTACCGCAAAAAAAAATTAAAAACGAAAACAAATAAAGGGGGGTGAAGAAGAAAAATTTCCATATGTCAGTTCACAAGATATAAAACCCCCATGAATTTAACATATATCTTCTTAATATTGTCTTCAACATTTATATAGATAAGTTTTTGATAGGACCAATTCTAACAGCATAAACAAATTAAAAATATATAACGGTTGAAGAAAAAAATCATCTTATTAAGGGTTTATTCAAATCCAAATTGCTTATTTTCTTACTCATTTTTAAATTCATTTTTGCTCTCAAACGCATCCAATTAATAGATTCTCTTCTTCAGAAACTATATAATGTACCGTAATGATCGATTTTTTGATAGAGGCAGAATATATTTCAAAAAATGATGTCAAAGTGGGCATTTTGAACGGAAATTCCCGAAGCGATTGTGTTAGAAAGAAAAATATCGCCCTACTGAGAAAATAATTGTTTATTAATCAAGTTCAATTAATTGAAAGAAAAACAAGAACACATGCCGTTTATAAATCTTTTCAAAAATCACGTCAGCAAGTTTCGTATTTTTTTCTATTAAAAATGAATCTGAAAATGTGCTAGAAAATTTCGAGCTGTTGAGCATGGAAAAGTATTTTTTTTAATACCGCCTTAACATGATTTTGATAAAACCATCTATTATATAAAAATGAAATAAAAACTCGTCAAAAGCGGCCAGATAAAACTGTTAAAGTGGATTTATATCTAATCATGATTTAGTTTTTGTTGGAGCAATTAATATACTTAACTTCGAAATCTGCCTCCACCTGTAGGCCGGGCCGGCAGGGATTTTTTTTAAACATCATGTATATAGATATTGATTATGATAGTGTTTGGTTATTTAAAATCAGAATTATTTCGTTTAAAAGATTTTTATAAATCTGCTACTCATAACTTACTTTAAAAATTTGCTTGCATAATGTAATATTTCTGTATTATATCTTACTAATTGAATTTTATTATCTGATTTTTTATATTTATATAGATGCTAAATTTATTAAAATCGAAGATTCTTTTGTAAATTTTAATATTTTCAATTATTTTTGCATAATATGCTAAAAATGTCATTATGGGAATTGATTGTAAATTACGAAACTACCAGGAATTTTTTTTTTTTTTTGAAATATGGTGATCACTTTCAAAACCTTTACCCTTTATATCCTGAATTTTGAATAAAAAAATTGCTTCACCTGAATAATTATTTACGTTAATGTCTAATATATCCAGAACAACATATATAAAAATAATTTGATTTTTAGATTTTTTTAAATTAAAACTGATTTAATAAATCGGTAATTAGAGCTATTTATGCAAAATATTTACAAGAATAATTAGATTAATTAACAAAAAATACTATTATGGAAATCTCACGTTTCTTATAAGAACAGTGTAAATAAATGTATTGTGATCCTATCTGTAACACAGAAGTGTTTTGTAGTTGCAACTTTTTGGTATAACATATTTAATAGGATAAAAGCTACACCTAGGTAAATGGTTGATAAAATAACCAGATTAAAAAATATTTGACTTCGACTGTTTCACCGTGGTTTCTAAATATGATTGATCAAATTATTTTGTATAAAAAGTATAATCTACTTTTATTAGTAATTTATTAGTACAATCTACTTTTATTAGTAATTTATTAGTACAATCTACTGTTATAAGTAAGACTTAAATAAATTTTACATTTAATTTTCTATAATGGTACTTAAAAGAGCCGTGGTAATGGTAATGGTACTTAAACGTGCCGATAACATCGCTTCAGTTTTCAAAGTAACTGTCATATTGGTTTATCTCTGAATTTCAGATTGGCGATCATTTTCGAAAATGTCATTTTGGGGAAACAAACGCCACTTTCATTCTGCGGACCACAAACTCATCTGTTCCGATGTTTATTTACAAAATGTTATCCTGCATTCAAGAAGTACATTAAAACAATACCATTGTTTTATGACCAATACTTACCACGTTTTGAAACTGTGCATTTTCTGATATTTTGAATTAATTATTGATAGATTTTCAAAAAAACATCACCTAACTTTCTTTAGTGCAAAGAATAGTTAGATGTTTGATCAATATACTAAACGGTTATGTGTCTCAGATTTCATAAAAGTAATTTTTTTCAACGTTTTCTGTTACACAAAGACTTAAATGTCAACTTTTTTGTAAAGTTCGAGAAAATATTTTACACCCACACTTTATAAAAAATTCTATGACTCAAGCTCATATGTTGAAAAACTTTTTGTAAAAATGCAAATTTACCAAGATGCATTTAAAAGCATACTGTATTTCTATGGAATAAAGTGATGTGAACCTCATACAAGAATGAATGAAATAGCTACATCATCGTTTTGATACGTGTAGCTGCCGGAAATTACACTGAGGGTGTCTGCCTATTTTGCGTTTACTTCCTTCCGCAATGTTGTAATTTCTCTCCGTAGGGAAAAGAAAACAATTTTCAGGAAATTGAAAATCGTTTCAATTTTGTTGCTTAGTGCTACAATTTCAATGAAAGCGCCATATGATTACACATGCATAATTCTTATAGTTCAGCAACTTTGAAAGATTTGTCTGTTAAAGAATTCACTACAACTTCATTGTTAACATTGTTCAGATAAACCTAAAGGTGTCAATTATGAAGACAATAAAATAAAACTTTAATTTTCTAAAAAAATCTAATTTTGTTTTCTAGAAAAATATGATTTTTCTAAAAACAAGTATAAAAGATTTCAATAGCCTGTAAATTATTTTATAAGTTCTATCGAATCGATTAAAAGAAGCTTTAACTCTAAATACAGGGGAAATTTCGACAGATAAATGAAATACTTAGTTAAAGCTGTAATTATTTTTCTAACGAGATTTATGTATTGCCATGATATTCATTTCTATTAATTTTCCGGAGTGGGAAGAAAAAATTAATAGACACCTTTTTTCAAGGAACTATTGATTTTCACTAAAGTAGTATGAAGTAAAGAAACAATAGAGGTAGAAAGAGGAAAAAATAAACCCCTGATATAACGCTCTTTTTAAAATATAAATATTTATAAATAACTAAAATGGGAAGCACTACTACTTCTTTTATTTTCCAGCTATGAATTTAAAACAGAGTAACGTATATGAACATAGTAACGTATTAAAAATGAATGGAGCAGTAGTTAAAATATTTTCCTCTACACAGTTTGATCCGAAGCACGACTACTTCTACTTCCAACTACCCTAAGAATTATAGATTTTTTCATTTCAAACGAAGTGAATATTTGAATGAATGCTACTGCAATTAATGGAAATATTCCTTGACGATGACTGCGAGATTGCAAGCCGAAAGTATGCATAAATTTAAAAAAAAAGCATATTTTTAAACTTGTAACATCTGTACTATTATTTGTCACATTTTAAGTAAACGGTGAACTTTTTAAATTTCATATTATGTAGTTTGAGAAATATTTATATTATTAAGTCTGTTCTTAATTAAAACTAGCTACCTCCTGACACATTAAGAACTTAATTTTAAACGTAATTGAAGACCTGAGTGGATGAACATGTTATACTACATTTTCTAAAAAAAATTTTATCTTTTGGATGAAAGCATTATGCGGTATCCTATCACAAGGTGAAGCTAAAATACTAAGATTCCATTTAGTCTTGAATAATTAAGGCATTATTCATTAATATTTAATATTTTAATATTTAATAATTTCAATAATATTAATAATTTTTAATATGTGAAAATTAAATATGAATAAGTTTTTCTGAGAGAGTTTAGTACCATACCTGTTAATATTTTAAACACATATCATCAAATAGAAAATAAATCATTAAAATTTACAGCAAAAACTTTCACTTCAAATGTCATTAGTTTGTTACTTAACATGTTCTTCCACTTAGCTCTTCAATTTCTCTGTCTTTGTAACTGCTCTCATTCACAAGATACCAAGGATACGAATATATTTTTTTTTCTGTTATTATGTAAAGGCAATGAATCTTTCAAAAACGGCTGTTGATGGTTGATGGATTTTTGACGGCCAATTATCTGTGCGAGGGATATAGGTCCAAAGGGGGTGTGCCCTTCGTGGGGGTCTTTCTAAGGGAACCTAACCCGTATTAACGCTTGGAAATCCAAAGTTCGAAGAAAACCACGAAAACTCCGAACGATTAGGCCGACGGGCACGTTTGGGATCGAACCCAGCACCCCCCGTCTACCAGCTTCTACAGCAGAACCTCTCGGCCACTGGTGGGGCCAACGGCTGTTGAATTTCGAGATTTAAGTATTGTTGATCATTTAGATCGCAAATTTCCCTCTTAGCTAATGTTAAATTTGTGGATTTTGAATGTCCCCGTATTTTTCCAATTTCTCCTCGGAAAATTAAAATGTTTACATACTTTTTTCCGGCATACATATAGAAAAACGTAAAATATTTAAAAATTTTCTCAAGTAAGTTGGATGGTACGAAATGCATGTATTTTTTTTTTAATATAAATTTATAATGTAAAGAAAAAATATATTGGTGAGTACCATTGACGTCATATTAACAGTGACAACACTTGATCAATAAGTTTCACTTTTGCTTCAATTTTTTTACTTCTAAACATCACACAATTTTATTTTTTATATCGTCGTCCAGTAAAGAAAATGTTTTTTCAAAGGGAATTTCTTTGGAATGTATGGAAACTGTATGTTAATTTGACGATTTTTATGGTTTTAAGAATCATTTTCAAGCATGATGTCTTTTTAATCTTTCTCTGTCGCGGGCAATCCGATTACGAAAGATTAACACGGTTGACCTTAAAACAATATAAACAGTTCAGCAGTTGTTACTGACTAAGATTCCATAGCGAAATTTCAACTTGATCAAAAAATAAAATAATATACACAGAACGCAAATTTAACAGGCATGCAAGTGAACACCTCACTTAAACCAATGAAAATATCAGAATGAAAAAGGCTTTTCTAAGTAGAGATATCTTCCACAATTTCATCGACTATTAACTCCTGACATGCGGTCAATATGACAGTATCAGTTTTAATCAATTTCAAAAATTGTCTGAATGCATTATTGATATTTTCATATAAAAAGGACTTTTGTTGTTATCGTTGACCAATCTTAAAAAATACATTAAATGTAAAATATCTATCAATGATTTAAATAAAAAAAGAGGTTTCACCTATGTTAACTCAGAAAACTCGGTCTGATACCTTAGTATAAGTAAGTCAGAAAAAAAAAAAATCTTAAAATATCATACTTTTGAGGCATAATAATTTTGTTCTCAGTTTGTATTTCTTATATTTTATTTATTTAATTTTTTTGCGTAATTCGGTTAGAGGTCTCAAAAGTGAATTTACAAAATCCAGTCATTACCCATAATTACTTTCTAATACTTCTAAGTTCAAGGGAGTTAATTTCTGTATCGTTTAATTTCAAGAAAATTTACTGTTTAACATAAAATTTTTAATCCCATGCAACTACAATTTATCGCCTCTTTCCTTTTTTTCTCTCTATTTGAATGCAATCGCTATCCGGAGGAACAATCGTTGTTCCTGCATTCTTAAAACGCATAAGCCCCAGGCGTCCTATTAATATGGTATGTCTTTCATTGAATATTTATCTTATCAGTTATTTTTGTTAATTCATTAAGGATTGCACCTTCTTATATTTGACACAAGTGAAATGAAATTTTATTTTATACATATTAATGACTAATTAAGAGAAAAATAAAGATATTATTATTTTAATGTGAGGTATAATATGTCATGAAGTGTTAGGTGAAGATGAAAGAGCAGCCATAAAAAGTTAGAACTCTGTTTTTCTGGTCAGAATGGGAAAAAAAAATGATTTTTTTTCCCCCATTCTGACCAGAAATTAGAGTTCTAACTTTTTACGGCTGCTGTTTCATCTTCACCTAACACTTCATTTATAATCAGTGTTTCATAATAATGGAAGCCATTAAACCATCAGAAGAAAATAACTCGGTGAAAGCGGAAACTCCGATAATCGGGACTCTTCTCTACTTCAGTTTTAAGACTTATAACACACGATTTTATTTTACATAAAGTGACGTCATCCACATCCGCTGAAGAATTCATCATTTGCGATCCAGTGTTAAGCAACATCTACAGTAAAGAACGCTTAGGACGTCACTATCCTTGAATAATGCACAAATAAAAAAAAAAAGAGAGATTTCGTCATTCAAAAAACCCGACAAAAAAATCGGCTATCTAAAGATTCATAGGCCTTCATTTGTTTGTATTATTAGATATAGATATTTAAAATTAAATATTTAATATATATTAAAATTAAATATATAAATATTTGATATATATTAAAATTAAATATATAAATATTTAATATATATTAAAATTAAATAATAATTAGTATATAGATATTTAAAATTAAATTTAGTTTCTAATAGCTCCATGTTTTATCAGAAATCCTTCATTTATATTTTTTCAAAATAGCACGTTTTTTAATTAATTTTTTTTTCAGTTTTTATGGGAAAATAGCAACAAAAAAATATAATGGCTATTTTTAGTTCACTTTCTTGCCAATATTAAGCAAATTGCTCTAAAAACTACAAAAAAATTAATATCTCAAAAATAAATGGAGATGCAGCGTTCAAACAGATTGCATTAAAAAGTACTTTTTTTCTCAATACGACGGTATAAAGATCGAAAATGTGCGATGCTTAGAAGTTTAAAAAATTGCTATAGAGTATTTAATCGTACTGCTTTGTTTTACGGCTAGCGTCTGTAAGGTAACGTTATTTTTTGGAGACTACACAAAATAAGCTGGTAGAAAGAAATAGCATACCGTACCGGAGGCTAAAATAACAGTATTAACATTAACGTTAACATTGACATTATTTTGTTACAATTGCATGTACAAGTTCAGTTATGAAGCTGAAACTGCTTACTTGACAATTTATAGCATCCGAAAAACTGATTTTCCGGTTAGAGAGAACTGGTTAATGCATTGTAAAAATTATTCGGAAACTTTTCCGAAATTTTCGGTCAGCTAATAAAAATTAATTTTTGTAAATTCTTCTTTAAAGTTCGAAAACAAATTATTTTTTGAGTTTCATAAAGATAAAGGAACGCTTTTCGGAATCTCGGGTGACTCGGTAGAGGTTATTGTATATTTGAGTTCGTGATTATACTGTGATTTCATAGCGTAAGAAACGTCTTTTTTTTCAGTGTATTGTCATATGAAGAGTACGCAAAATTACTGCAGTTGTTAACTTTCAAAAAATAACATATTCACTACATTTCGGTAAACCATAATTTCTTTGATTTTGATAGATATTTTTAATTTAATTAGTGAAAAAGTAAATTTTCCGAAAATTGAAAGAAAATTCAGTGCCGAAAGCGTTAAGTCGTTCGGAAATCAACAAGAAGGAAAAATCATGCGTACACCGTAGATTAAAACACGATTTCCAACGCATTCAAATTACAATAATAAAACTTTACAAATTATTAAGGTGAAAGATGTCTAAATAAACAATTTAGAAAATAGACAACACATTTGAGAAACATATTTCTGCAATTACCGTGAATAGTACGAAAAACATCCAAATTTCTTGTGCAGCCCTGTATATGATACATAAATCCATATGTGTGCTACCATTCATAGTATGCTAAAGGTTAGGCATTTAATGGCATAGCACAGCTGAAATTTCCCATTCAGCAATTTTGTCAATAAACAGAAATGCACTATATTTTGTGTAGCCCTGTATATGATCTATAGGGTTTATACACACCAAGTAATATGCAAAAAAAAAAAAAAAAAAAAAAAAAAAAGTTACATTTTAACATACGTACCACAGCTGAAAATACATTTTCAGCATTTATTTTTCACAGGCAGTATTCCAGTCAAATATTTTGTGGGTTCCTGTAAATGAACGATAAATTATATGCAGACAAGATTCTACAGAAAGCGTTTTATAGTACACTAGCAGAACTACCCGGCTTCGCCCGTGTCAATTATAAGAAGCCTTCCAGGTAAAATAAATTAAAACGAAATAATACGGCAATCACAATAACTGAAATTTGTGCATTCCCATCCACAAATCGTTATAAAGACAGTCAAAAACCATGGCGTTATTGACTTGCAACCATAGTAAAATCCCCGAGCTTTAATAACAGAATGCAAGTTTTCTTTGGTGAGTATAAGAGAAAAATATGTGATTTTCCAGACAATACGAGAAAAAGAAATTCCTCCAAATCGCGCAGCACTTAGTGAAATTCCCGTTTGTATGATATTATCTACATTATAAAGTAAAAACACTATGTCAGTGCCCATAAATTGTGCCCCATAAATTGTGCCCCATAAATTGTAACCCATAAAATGTGCCTTTACTGCAGTTTTTCTAACTTTTAAACATTACATAATTTCCTTTTTTACAATGCCGAATAGAAAACAGTTCTCTCAAATGAAATTTGTTTGAAAATCGTACCTCAGTTTTCTGATTTTAATGGATTTTAAAGTAATTTTTAAGCATGGATATTTTTAAAGTTGAGTGCAACCCGATTACGAAAGATGAACCTGTTTACACTTAATGCAATAGTATAAAGAAAAGACATGTCTAAGAGTAACGCTGGTATCATATTTTCGGTGGCAACAACCTAACACAACAAATTTCCCTTTTATTGCAGTTTAACGTCTAAACATTGTACATTCGATTGTTCCAACGTATTACAGAAAACAAAAGTACTTTCAGTGATATTTGTTTGTAATGTTTATCTCAATTTACGAATTTTTTATGGGTTTTAAAATAATTTTTAAGCAAGCATATTTTTTAAATATGCTTGCAACCCAAATACAAAAGATTAACTGAATTGTTCAAAAACATTGTAAATAATTCAGAATTTGTTTGCTTTCGCGCAATATTCAATAACTAAATTGGCAAACGAAATTAAAACGCCAAAAATAAAATAAAATAAAACACGAATTAAACAGATATCAAATCAAACTACTGAAAATAACCTGATAAGTATATAAAATTCAAGTGAGAATTTCGTTCCGGGTGCATATAACTTGAATTCTTCAGAACGGATTTCCATGCTACTTGCACTATTAGTTTTTTAGGGAAGGTTTTAGTACGTAACGTATTGTTTTCCGTTGCTTAGTCATAGAATTTATAGGGGAAAGTTATATAATCATGTGAACCCAATTATGAAGGATTAGTCTTATTAGCTGAATGAAAAATGCAGAACTATTTTTATCTCTAAGTATATTGACGGGTTTATCTTCGGTAATGGAGCTGTATCCTAGGGTATTCTTATTTTAATGAGTGTATCTGACACCTATTATGGCATGCACCTTTGTTTTAAACAATATAGAATGACTTATGTTTTAAGCGACTATCTGGCATGCAACTTGATTACAAAATACTAACCTGCAAATGCTTAAGGTGCTTCTCCAGTTCCCTGCTCAACAACGCGAAACTTTCTGACACATTTTCTGACTCATTAAACGTAAAGGCTTAAAATTTGTAAGCCTGACTATTAAAGCGATTTGGAATTGAAATGAGTTTTTCCTTTTTTCATAAATAAATTACTTATCGAGTTATGAGCAATTGTGGTTGCGTGACGGCCGGTTGTTATCCTTTATTGCACTGTTGCGTCCGAAATTCAGTTCAGAACCCCAACTGAAAGATCTTAGACCTTTACGAACAAATGGAAACTATCTTTCTGTTACATAGTTTCTAAATAAGAACTCCTGTCAATTTCATGCGTTTCCGAACAAAAATTAATAAAAAAATATGTCAGAAAATAGCTCCTTTGGATTTGAGAACAGCCTTAACTTGAAGTTTATGAAAAACCTCACATTTTTAGTTTTAATTTGGAACTCGCGAAATTTAAATTCAGAAAAGGATGTTCTTTTGACGCATTGTGGTAATTGTTTTAACTTTTTAAATTAAAATACATGTTTCCTTTGGCACGCGTAACAGAAGTATACAATATTTTCACAATAGGGGGGAAAATGCAAAAAAAATACATCCAAATGATGTAGTAGTTACTAAAATTTTATTTGGAAAATTTGAAATTTTATTGAAATTAAATCTACAATGATTAGATGAAATGATGTCATTTTCCATAAATTTTAAATCAAGTCATCTGTCAAGATTTTTTTTTTGAAAATGTAATAACCGCTCTCTTTTTGCTATAAATCACAGAAAATGTTAGCACTGAATCTAAACCAATACAACACTTAGCGATAAGGTTTAGCTAGCTATAAGATATGGCTGTAGTATACAATCGAAGTAGTAAGCAAAATATAGGAGCCATATGTTTACAATGCGTTTGATTACGCGTTGAAAAGATTTGATAGAATGTGACGTCATATCTAGCCTTTTTCTTTTTGTTAAATTGTTTTCATGAAATTTGACTGCTTGTATTAAAATAGATGTTTTAATTATAAAAAGAAAAAAAACATTCAAATTGAGGTGCTACGTTATTTTCCCGCTCTTATAGTTAAAGTTTTTATTTTATATACAAAAAAATGTAAATTTTCTGTTTAGAATAACGTCAATATCAAAGACGCAAAAATATAGCGAGAAAATCTGAATTTTTATTGGCAAATAGAAACAAAATACACGCGTTATCCTTATTTTTTTCACATTATTGTGTAATTTTTTAGGGTTTGGCAACAGGAAAGAAACATTTGAATTAAAAAAAGATTTAAAAAGAGATATTTCTATAATGTTAAATTATGGAAGTGGTAGAAAAAAGGGATAAATAGTGCTCTGATGATTTTTTAAAGTAGACAGCTATCTTTTCCACGTTCTAAAACGTATGTACATCGAGTTTCGTGCAAATCGGTCAAAAATTAAAGATTTGTATAAAGGACATACACACAGAGAACGGCTTTTATATATATAGATCTCAGTGATATATATAATTTTCAATGTATTTAAAATAGTTTAATGTCATTAAAATGCACCGCAAACGGTTTTTCCCCACCGGCCATAATGTAGTGGAATTCCTTTGAGTGTCAACCGTCAATGCTACACTCTTTATTTTCAATACTGAACATGCCACAGTAAACACCAATAACATATATCAGTTTCATGGTAAGCTGACTATATTTACCTGAGTTCTAGCGCGGAGAGGCAGATAGACAGACAGATGGACAGAAAACACACAAGCCGAATTCATAAACACTTTTCAACTATGTTGGAAAGTGTTAAAAACGTAGTCATGTCTTCAAAACTATCTATAGAAAAGTGTTGTGTTTTTACATATACGTATTTTAGAGCGTGCTGACACGCTCTATGTAAAAAAGAACATACAGTAAATTCTGTCTAAGGGGGGCTCTATGTAAGCCGGAAATCTGTCTAACGCGGAAATTTTTGAAAGTCTTTGGGAACACAAAGCAAACTAGTATGTTGTGGCCATCACAAAACTTTCTTCTATATAAATCACGTCTATTAAATCATTTAAATAGTACCAGAAATTACATGAAATTAGCACCAATTTATATCAAAGTATATCTGAATTTGAAGTTGGATTAAAATTCGTGCATTAGCTCTTGAGATAGAGCTATAGCGGAAATTCTGAAAAATGTATCATAGCAGCGCCACCTGTTGAGCGATTTACACCAAAAATAAACAGCACTAAATGATATCAAGGTATACCTGAATCTGAAGTTTGTTGAAAATCGAGGCATTAGTTCTTGAGATAAAGCTATTGCGGAAATCGCAAAAAAACATCATAGCAGCGCCACCTGTTGAGCGATTTACACCAAAAATTAAACAGCACTAAATTATACGTCAATTCATGTCAAGGACTAACTAAATCTGAAGTTTGATGAAAATCCGTGCAATAGTTCTTGAGATACAGTTCTTGCGGAAATCGTGAAAATGCAGCACAGCAGCGCCACCTGTTGGGCGATTTACACCAAAAATTAAACAGCACTAATTTATATCAGGGACTAACTAAATCTGAAGTTTGATGAAAATTCGTGCATTTTTTCTTGAGTTAGAGCTGTTGCGATAATCATGAATAATGCACCATAGCAGCGCCACCTGCTGGCGATTTTCACAAAAAAGTAATCAGCACCAAACTATATAATGAAGTAACAGAATCTGAAGTTTTATGAAAATCCGTGCAGTAGTTCTTGAGATATAGCTATTGCAGAAATCGTGAAAAATGCCGCATAGCAGCGCCACCTGTTGGGCGATTTTCACCAAAAACTAATTAGGTCCAGTTTATATCAAGGTCTAACTAAATATGAAGTTTTGTGAAATTCCGTGCATTAGTTCTTGAGATAAAGCGCCCACAAAAATTTTGTCACATACAGACTCACAGAGTGACAGAGTGACAGAGTGACAGACAGACTCACAGACAGACATTTTCTAAAAACCACCAAATCGTGTTCTGGGCATTCTAAAACGTATAAATCCGTCGAAAACCGGAAGTCGAAAATTTTCACGAATCCAATACTTTCTTCTTGTAAAGATAGAAGAAAGTAATAACATTCATCCATGCTGTTTGAGCCGGAATCTGCCTAACGCGGAAACGGAAAGTTTTTTCAGGTCCCACCGAACTGAAAATTTTGCATAAGTCGGAAAAAAATGATATTTAAAAAATGAAATGCATTTGATTCATGAAACTTTAAAACTGATATGTATATACATCAAATAGTCTCGAACATTTTAATTAAATTTCGTAATAAATAAAGGTAATTCAAAATAACCATATTTACCTTTGTGGTTAAATATGATAATTTTTAACGATAAAAATGAGTAACACAATGTGACTCACAATGTGTTACTGAACAATGATTGCTAAATCGGAAGTAAAAACAAGCATCGATAAAATGTTATTTTCCGTCTCGTCAGAAACTATGTTAAAGATGAGGTATATGATTATATTTGGTAAAGTGAATATTTTTCATTAAATTCCAGAACTGAAGCAATTTCTAATCAATACTATTTATTTTAGTGTTCGAATAATGTTTTAAAATATTATTAAAGACTATAAATTAATAAAAAGTTTAATTTCATTAAAAATTTTCTTGTAAAGGATGATACTAAAAGTTACGAATGTACAAAAAAAAAAAAAACAACTATTGCATTTTTAAATTTTTTAAATTTTACTTATTTATTTACTTATTTATTTTTCGAGGGTTATTTTGCATAAGTTGGAATATTGTTTACGGTGGAAAATTTCATCGGTTCCGATCGATTCCGCCTTAGACAGCGTTTACTGTAGATTACATCTCGCAATTTTTACAATGAAATAAAAAAATTGTTTTCGTTCTATAAAACTTATTTACATTATGACAAGAAACTGTTTCCTAAGATTTGAGCAAGTTAAAAAATTATTTTTTTCCAATAGTCC
This sequence comes from Maratus speciosus, assembly GCA_963932465.1. Lineage (NCBI taxonomy): Eukaryota > Metazoa > Arthropoda > Arachnida > Araneae > Salticidae > Maratus > Maratus speciosus. The sequence goes on along the minus strand of OZ010789.1, from coordinate 531,023,786 downwards.
TTCAAATATGTTTGACCTATTATTAACATCAGATTTTGTGACTTCGAGATTTGTTTATACCTTTCTTAGAACTTTAGTTATAGAATTTGAATATAAGTAATTTAAAAAGTCGCATTGAATGATATTTTAAACTTTTCTCAAAATCATTTAAAACATTATTAAAAGTAAATCATCACAATGCAAAATGTAATGCTATGTAACTTTGTTAAAATGCTCTAAGAAAGATGATTAAGGGAATGAATATTTTTCCTGATTATTGTTATCGTCTTTTTTATTGTTACTGATAGATGTTATCAAATGACATACGTTTTGATGATATTCCTCTGTGCTTAATGTTAATTTGAATAACTTTTTAAATTGTAACGAGGTAAAACCCGTCGAATTTTGACGAAAGAAAATGTTTACAAAGGAACTGTTATTTTACATTTACAATAAACCTACAAAAATAATTACAATAAAAATACATCTGACACTGGTTATTCTAACTCTCCAAACATATATTTTAATCTAAAGTTAACAAAGTACTATATTCATAATCTTCAACTGTTAAAATTATTGAAAAATTAAACTTTATTCGTATACGTAATCTGTAACATATAATCAAGATAAGTAATTATGACGAATTTATCATTTCAGGCTGTTACGGCTGGTATTACGGAATGAAAAATCAGCAAAAATTATTTTACTTTGACATAATCATGTAATTTTCTCCCCTGAAAATCTAAACCAAACGTCATTTTCACTGTATCATACCCATATTAAACATTTAAAGATATTTTAACGCGCAATAGATTATTAATAAATATATTTCCAGGCTTTAAGACACATTTGTCAGCTATAAGAACTTTGTATGTGAAGTTTTGCACTCGCGATTTGAGGCCCTAATCTCAGTACTGGCGCATAAAAATTCTAGAAATTTAGAACTTTTAGACGTATTCAAGGTGAAATATTTCATTTTATGAAATGAAATGATAGTTTTCTTTTAAATATGACGTCCTTTTCACTCGCTGAAATATTTCGCCTATCGTCTCAAACTCAATATATGTTGGATCAAAGTAGTGAAATATTAGAAGCGTAAAAAGAACAACGTTAAAAGCACCACAAATTTTAAATTTTAAGCATAGCGGTTTCGGTAGCATATAGCATACCTTCCTCAGTGCTAAGGATGGCGGAAATTTGCTCACATATATAGGAGAGGTGAGGATTTAAAAGGTTTATTGACGAATAGGAAAACAGAGGATTGCAGGCGACAGCCAATAAGAATACAGATGGGAAATGGGACCGAAGTAGTGAGGGAAAAAATTTAAGAGAAAGAAGTTTTTATGTAATATTTCCAACAATCTGAAAATGGGGGAATAGCGAATTCACAATTAACAATATTTTTTAAATTTTTATAAATATGAAATGCTTCAAGGAAGTTAAGTTCGTGTATAGAAGTAGGTTTAGAGATTATTTTAACCGAATTGAAGTCAAAAGTATGATTTATCTCCCAGCAATGTTTTGCAATAGATGTTTTATTGATTTCTTATTATTTAATATATTGTTGATGTTCCTTGATACGAAATTTTAAGCAGCGTTTTGTTTGTCCAATATAGTAAAGGCCACACTAGCAATCAATATGGTAGATACCGCACGAATTGGATAATTCAATAGGGTCTTTGAGTTTGGAGAGGGTGAGTTTATTGGTAGGGGCAAAAATTATTTTGAAGTCATATTGTCTATCTCATATAAATCCTCTATTGCGAAACATTGCTGGGAGATGAATCATACTTTTGATATCAATTCGGTTAAAATAATCTCTAATCCTACTTTTATACATGAACTTAACTTCCTTGGAGCATTTCATATTTATAAAGATTTAAAAAAAAATATTGTTAATTTTGAATTCGCTATTCCCCCATTATCAGATTTGTTGGAAATATTACAAAAAAACTTCTTTCTCTCAAATTCCCCCCCCCCCCCCTCACTGCTTCGGTCCCATAACCCATCTATATTCCTATTGGCTGTCACCTGCAATCCTCTGTATTCCTATTGGCTGTCACCTGCAATCCTCTGTTTTCCTATTGGTCAATAAATCTTTAACTTGAATCCCCACCTCTCCTATATATGTGAGCAAATTTCCGCATCCTTAGCACTGAGGAAGGTATGCTATATGCTACTGAAACCGGTATGCTTAAAAATTAAAATTTTTGGTGATTTAACGTTGTTATTTTTACGCTTCTATTATATTTCACCAAGCTCCTTCTTGATAATACTGAAATATTACTGCTTTATGAGGCGAATTCTGCGTTTTTAAAGCATGACGTCATTTTCTGTTTAATAAAAAAAAAGTTATATTTCATTCTGATGAGAAAATGACATCAGTAAGAATATAATCAGTAAAGATAAATAAAATTCCTCCTCTTTTCCCTCCAATAATGCAAGTAATCCGACTGCTACCATTTTAAAGAAATATAATAAAAAACCCTTTAAAATTAAAATATAAAAAACAGCAATATTTTAAACAATAGCTAGTGCGGGCATATCTACAAATGGACAGCTTTCATTAAAACAATAATCAGTAAAATTGATTCAGTAAAAACTCAGGACAGATGACTAAAAAAACAGACTTGTCTTTTAAATATATAGATTTAAAAATTGTGATACTGGTTCATTACCTGAAAAATGTTTCAATCATTAAAACAAAATTTACGTCTAAAATATATCTTGGTTTAAGTTGTGTATAATTTGGGAGTTTTTATTATTATTATTTATTGCTACTTTTACGAACACTCGAGTCAAAAAAATCAACATTAAAAATATAAATATACTGTAAATATTTTTCAATGTTATTCGCAATATTCTGTAATTCACGTGAAAAGTCCATTTTCTGAATATTTACAAAATCACTGTTGAAGGTAGACCTTTAAAAGAAAAAAACTGCACAAATCGATCTTCTAGCAACATTGCATTCTTCTATAGAATGACACAGAACAGAAAATGAAAGATCTAAAAATGGAACTAGTAAATGGCTCACGTGAGAGGGTAAAGAACTCTTTCATCATTAAACCGCCAAGCTTGATTTAAAGCACATCCAAAACAAGAATTGAGTGATTGTTTGAAAAAACTAATTTTCGATAAATGTTTTGCATTCTGAAGTTAGTTTTTAGGTGAATAAATATTCCTAAACAAAAATAGTTTTTGTTGTTTAGGTGACGTATTTTCTTCGCTGAAATTAAATAAATTAATTTTAATTCCATGCAAAATGAAAAAGAAAGGAATTTACTGTAGGGGAACGTGGGGGTATCGCTCACTCCTTATTATTTCTTGGTTCTTGAAGCCAGGATTTTCAAAAGACTTTAACGCTTTATATCCCAATAATGCATAATTATGCATTTAAAAACTATCGCCTTGAAATTTTTCCCTTTACATTACTGTGATACATTAGAAGATATATGCGCTAAAAATAAAATAATATTATTTTTTTTGTTAATTAATATTTGATGTGGTACTTCAAAGTAATTTTGATTATAACACTTGGACAAAAATCGAGACTTAGAAAAAGAACTATATCCATTTTTTTCTTATTATTTTAATGTGACTTATCATGCATATATGTAGTGTAGAGCAATTCCATCGTAACTGACGTAACATTTTATCATCGAATTTTGTTTTCAAATCTATGTAGAAAATTTACTAATAAAAGCTAGAACAAATTTTTAGAATTTAAAATATTTCTCACTAAAGACTTAATACCCAAAAACCTGCAGATTACTTCAATCTCTCTTTGAATCCCAAAATTGCAATTCAAAATTCTGTAACTGACGTAACATAAAATATACAAACATTTTTTCTGCCTTCACTGAAGTGTAAAAATTATCAAAACTATCCAATTAAAAAAAGTGATTTAATGTTCTCAACAACACTAAGTAATGCCAAATTATAACAGTAACTTGTTTAATTAATTTCTGAATAATAAAAAAGAAAAAAAAAATGGCATTTACATGTGTATCTGACGTAACTTTTAATGTGTAACTGACGTAACATTATGACTTTACAAAGACAATAATGGTACTTAACTTAGTTTGTAAACAGTAATTTACAATGCCTTTTTATTAGGATTTTTCTATAGAATATAAAAATATCACGTTTTCCAATCATACCCTTAAATTAAACATATTATAAATTTGATTCCTCCCCAAAAAATGACGATTTTCTGTGGAATTGCCCTGTATATATATTTGTGATGTATATATGACAAGCTGATAGTGCTGTTGGTGCATTATGAGTGAGCATTTCACCATAAAAAGAATATTCTACAGTTATCACACTATCGTCTGATGTAAAGCATATCTGTAAGAAATTTCCAAACATTTAGTTGTCGAAAACTCAAAAGGATTCATAAACATACTAAAAGACATTTTTAGAATTCTTTTTCTAAGTTGTAATTTGTTTCCATTTTGTTCTATAAAAATATATTTTTTTTTTTTCTAAAGATAAAAATAACATATTTTTTGCTTTATTATTCATCAATGTCATACATAAACCATGAAATACCTTCCCCTACATTGTATCAAAATCCACCTGTCTAGCAATCACGCATTCCTAGTAAATATATAAGTTTTTATGACCATATGTATTCAAAAGATAAAAACTTAAGTAAAAATTCTTTTAAACGCAGTCCCGACGTTGCACAAAAGTACCGCTTTGAAAAGTGCTTCGTAAAATAAACAAACTGAAAATATTTTTTTTTAGCATACCATATTGTCAAGTGATATATTTAAAACAAGAAAAAAAGATATGATAGCCTTTCCTTTAAAATTTAAGATGATTCCAAGCAAAAATTAGACATGTCATGTCACACAAGAAAATAGAAGCAAAATTGACCCTCACACGCGCCAAAATAGCTTCGTGAACAATTTTCAGCTTACTGGAACTCCTATTGCTATCTAGTGATGGTCAAGGGAAGTATGTACTATTGTTTCCTAAAAGTACTATTGCGAATGAATTCAATGATGTGTTTCAATTGGAATAGAAAACTGTGGTACTTTAAAGTACAGTCGGGCCATAAAGGGTTAACATGACTTTGCGTACGTACTCTACACTTTTCCTTTTTTCATATTATCAATTAAAATATATGATTGCTGCAGCACATTTTTATTAATACATGATTATTTATAAAATTTCAAATCATCGGGTGTTATTCCATCGGTGGAGTAAAACAGCCTCGCTGATCTTGCAGGAAATGGAAAAGTTTTAAATTTATTTAAAAGATAAACAATATATTCCTTAAAGAGGTAAACTAATGATATTTCAATTACTAGTTTAAGGATTTAATATTTGATAACTATCTTCATTACACAAGTATAAATATAAGTAAAATAGTCTTAATTACGTCTACTATTAAATATACAATAAAATATACAGGGTGTCCGGTCTCAACGGTGTCCAATGGCTAATTCCTAAACCGTTAGTCATAGACATATAGTTCCAATTGTAAAAATGTTTTAAATCAGGTAAAGAAATATTTTAAAAGCGATTTGGGTCAATAAAAACATTTCTTAAAAAATTACGAAATTTAAATTTTTATACGGTCCCTCGTTCCTATAAGTTATATTTAATAAAATTTTCCTTTTACACTGACAAGTAATACAAAAAAAGTCTCGTTGTTCTACGATTAAAATTGACCAAGTAATACCTGTTTAAAGTTGGAGCATATTTTTTGCTGCAAATTGGGGGTCATTCACAAATTTAGTCGAAATATGATTTCGTCAGGTATATTAAAAAATGGTTGAGAGTAAAATTAACATTGCAATATAAATCTGAAATCTTTAGTCATTCTGACATATTAATGCAAAATATACAATTTTTAATAAACATTTAAGAAGAAAGAAAAAAACAGAATTTTTGTTAAATAAAATGATACTAAATTAACAGCCTCAATTCTTTACAAAGTGATACGTATTTTAAAATATTATTAGATTACACTAGCCTGCAAAAGTTGGGTTATTTCATGTTTTTTAGCTTTTGATAATTGATTCTTATGTATTCTGTACCGCTGAATCCGGAATTGACCTTCATTTTTAGCCATCACATCAGGATTTTTCGCAAATTGTAAATTTCAAAGTTAAAATGTAATCTCCTCCCCCATCTCATCACACCACCCAGCTGTAAGAATTCCAAGATAAGCAAAAATATCGAATAAATTATTGAATAAAATAAAATAAAATAAGTTTTACATATGTTTTATAGTATGAGATTTTCGCTACATTTTAATTTACATATTTGCAAAAAAATTCTAACGTGATGGTTAAAAATGAAAGTCATTTTCAGATTTAGTGCTAAAAAGTACGTAAAAATCAATTATCAAAAGTTAAAAAGTTAAACCATCTCCTCTACTTTATAATATCCGATTTTTCTTATTCTTTAAATGACAATTCATGATTTGCGAAATATCCTGACATGATGGTTAAAAATTAAAACAATTTCGGATTCAGTGCTAAAAATACATAAAAGTTAAAAAACCCAACAATCTCCGTCTTGTATTATCTAATCTAAAACTTTTTCTTAAACTTCTTGGCGGTAATCTATCCGATATTTTTTGTGTTATCTTGTAAAATAAGTATAAATGGTAACCACTGGAAATTATAATAATATTAGATTGTTATCGGATTTGCGCCAGTATGCAAAATGTAATCTCGATCGGATATTTGAAAGTGGGTTCGAATACAAATTTTGAACTGAAAAAACATACATAAGATCGTTGAAGTAACATAAAAACTTATAAAAATAACATAATTTTATTAAAAGAAATCATAAAAGAAAGAGTCTTAAATCCTGACAAAATGTTATTTCAGCCAATCTGAAACTTAATAAATGTTAACTTAATTGTAATACTTATACGATTTTTTTCAAAGCGCAGATACACATGAAATGAGATCTTCAAATACTTTAAGCACTTGGAATGTGACCCCTCAAAGCCAAGCAGAACTCATTTGTTTTCAGATCAGCAAAGTGGCATAAGTCACGCATTTTTAAAGTTTCATAACTCGCACAATTTTGGTGTTATATGAATGGGACTTTTTTTTGTCTTACTTGTCAGTATAATAGGAAAATTTTACTAAATATAACTTATAGGACCGGGGGACCGTATAAAAATTTAAATTTCGTAATTTTTTAAGAAATGTTTTTATTGACCGAAATCGCTTTTAAAATGTTCTTTACCTGATTTAAAGCATTTTTCTAATTGGAACTATATGTCTATGACTAACGGTTTAGGAATTAGCCATTGGACACCGTTGAGACCGGACACCCTGTATATTCCAAAGAACAGTCAAAGCATACATTTAAATACAATTATTTGCTTAAAAGACTTCCATTTACGTAAAAACACCTTTAAAATATTAAAATTTACATGTTTCGACTCTTTAATTGAGTCATCATCAGAATGTACAAAAACTGCAAATACTATGCACATAAGAACTGGAAAATAGTCATCAATTAAAAAGTTAACATACACTGTCCCTCTATATTTTCAATATTGCCCGTCACTACATAGGTATGACCCAGAGAAAATTCAGTAGCAGATGTGAGGAACATACTGCGGATATAAAACATAACAGTCGAAATACAGCTTTGTCAAGACTGAATAAAAAAGAAAATATTAACATATTATTTAACGAAGGTAGATAGATTTACAGGTCTAATTTTTATTTACAGCTATTTATAAGGAAGTCAATTAAAGATTTGTAACGATATATTATCTTTTCACATCTCGAGTATATGGATAAAGTGGTTATACAACTTTGGGAATCGGTACATAGAGGTAGAAAAGGGCGATGTTGAAAATATAGGGGGAGTGTATATTAACTTTTTAATTGATGACCATTTTCCAGTTTTTATGTGCATTGTATTTGTAGTTTTTGTATATTCTGATGACGACTTAATGAAACAGTCCAAGCGTGTAAATTTTAATATTTTTAATGTGTTTTTATTGAAATGGACGTTTTTTCAGTTTATAATTGTAAATTAATATATGTTTTCACATTTGTTTGGAATATTCATTACAATTGGAGAAATAGCAAAAAAAAACGTTTGTCTCTTTATTAGCATTATAACTATCTAAATCACTCTTATTCATGTAGTTTTGACTGCTTTTCCTTTAAAAATTGTTTACGGGCTCTTCAATTATTGCCTACCAATATCCTTTTTTATCACAAGTAGGGTAGCTAGTTTTAACCAAGAGAAAGAGGGTCTCAATGCTAGTCAAAAAATTGTACTTATAGCCAGAAACAGTTTTGTTGCGGGAAATTAAGACCTGTTAAATGCACTACATAAAATAATATAAATAGTTTCTTTTAACTTTAAATGCGTTTATATTTAAGAATTTTTGAAAACTGGCCAACAGTAAAACAGGAAATTATAAAATAAACTTTCCAATGCAGAAACTAAACAAATGCCAGTATGGAAATACAGTAATGGCTGCTTTTCTTCTTGTGTAGAGCTAAGTATTTCAACCATTAGCCATTACAAAGTTGCATAAATTGTGTCAAACTGAAATATCTGTTTACCGTCCAAATAAATGGTTTTATCTTACTTTCCACTATTAGAATTTAAAAAAAAATTATTAGGAATTATTATTATTATTATAAAAAAAGGATTTTTTTTCAAAACACCTTATATAAATGATATGTTATATTTACATATTAAGCATGTTTTAACTTAGGCGGATTATTAAGAAGAGGTGGTTATATGTTTACTTATCTTGTTAAATTGTGCATTTATACGCATTACAAAACACACACACACACACATATATATATATAATCTGTTTAAAAGAACTTGTACACATATTAACACATATAATCATATGATTAACACATACAAATATATGACGTGTAATGCAGTTTTAATAATCTGCAACAAAAGTATTTTATTCAAAATAGAAATCGAATTATTTTGAATTGAACAGAATTAAAAACAATTAAAAATGCTTATTTAATCCCACTTTTAATTTTATATTGTCGAAAAGCATCATCTACTATTACTTCATCTATCATATCTCTATTTTATATCGTTATCATTTTTATTACAGGAAACAATTTACAACCTACTTTCAAATATGTTAAATACAACTTTTAATACTTTAGTAGCAATAATAATAGATATTAATAATTGTAATAATCATTAATATTATTATTACAACATTATTATGTTTCATTTAACATAGCACAAATTTTATTTAAATTTCATATAGCATTAAGTTCTTTGTAAGATGAATTTCCGTTACAATATCTACGTAAATTTATATTTATATTAAAAAATATTCTTGTACTTGATTTGAAAGAGTTTGTTAAATTCTTGCTTTATTACTATTAACGAGTTCTGCAAATGAAGAATATTAGCAAAAAAAAAAAAAAAAAAAAAGTGAGTGCAAACGTGCAACATTTCTAATAAAATCATTCCTACATATTTCCAATAATTTTGTTTTTATGTTCTTATGAATAGATTTGGTGTTCAATTAGGAATATTTCAGTCTTTAAAATAATAATAATAATAATAACTTCTCAATTAATTTTTGTATAATTCCCAGATTTTTTTAAATTATTTTTTATGTTTTTCAATCAGGAATATTTCATTCTTAAAAAGAAAAAATAATAGAAGTTCTAATTATTTTTATAATTCTCAGATATTTTTAGTTCATTTTTTATGTTTTAATTACTTTTTATCTTAACGAATTCTTTAAATGAAGAATATAAGCAAAAAAAAAGGTCCCGTACAATAAATATATGAATTAGTAATTGTATTATTAAAAAAACCGTTGCTAAAAGAATACTAACACTTTGTAAAAAATTATGCAAAGTAAGGTTGGGTATAACAGTATATACTAGAAAAATGTAAATGGATATACCATGAAAGTTCAAAGAGATATGGAACCTAAAAAATATCAAATACAGCTATTCTGTATAACTCATTTTTACTTTTTTTGAAAATTTTCGAATTCCGGTTTTCGACGGGTGTATACTTTTTAGGGTACAGAGGTAATGAAAAACATGTTTTTACAAAATGTCTGTCTGTCAGTCTGTCTATCTGTGTGTGACACAAATATTGTGGGCGCTCTGTCTTAAGAACTATTGAAAGGAATTTAATAAAACTTTAGATTGATTTAGTACATGATATAAATTGGTGCTGATTACTTTTTGGTGTAAATCGCCCAACAGGTAGCGCTACTATGCTGCAATTTTCTCGATTTCCGCAATAGCTGTATCTCAAGAACTAATGCATGAATTTTCATCAAACTTTAGATTCAGTTAGTCCCTGATATGAACTGATCCTGATATGTTTTTGGTATAAATTTCCCAAGAGGTGCCACTGTAACTCAGAACTTTTCACGATTTCCGTAATAGCTCTATCTCAAAAACTAATGCACGAATTTTCACCAAACTTAAAATTCAATTAGAAGTTCACGAAAGTTGTCCCTGATTAGATTTTGGTATAAATCGCCTAACCGGTGGCGCTGCTGTGCTGTATTTATCAGGAAGTATTGATATTTATGAGATAGAAGAAAGTTTTGGGATTGACACATCCGACTAGTTTAATATTATTTTAATCTCTTTATAATGAATTTAATTCGGTACTGACAATAAAAAAATGCATATTTAAATTTCATTTGTCATTTCATAAAACTTAACTCATCATAGTAATAACCTTTCTTTCTAAAGTGCAGCTAAAAGAAAACATTCGTTAAAAGTTCACATTTGGCATTGTGCTAAGCGCGCTTCGAAAGGAGGTCACAAAATTGCAACGCCGCCTTGTTCCTTGCCGCGTTTTTCAGATAGGTTTTTAATTAACTTTTAAAGCCACACGAAGCGTATTGAAAGAGCCATTCAATGCAAATTGTCGCGAATCCCATAGTATTTATGTAATGCAATTCTAATTAAGGGGTCTCAGGAATCTCAAAAATTGGAAAAAATGAAAAAAAGAGAGCATATTTGACCTTTAATATCATAAAAATGTATATGATTTTAAAACACAATTTTTATTGAGATGAAAGATATAAGTACATTCTTTAATTCTATGTATTTAAAAATTTACAAGATGAAGAATTATCATTTACAGGGTGTTCCAAACAGTCAGACATTTGATAAGCAGAATTTTGGTATAACAGCTTACGCGCACGATTAGAAAATAAATATTGCAACTAGAATAAAAATTTTGGCGCCTTCTTATACTTCCGATTATAATAATTACCCTAAACCTAAATAAATTTGTATTTAAAGCATTTTTACATTTTTAATACAAAGTTGTATTTAGCTAATGGAAAATTTGGAAAATTTGAACAATATAATTACTTAAAAACTAATTTTTTGAACAATAAAAAAGAAATTTTAGGTTCAGTTTATACAAATTAATATAAAACGTATGTTTTGAAAAATTCATGAAAAAATATTCAAAAGTTTTTGGAATATCGTGCGCGTTATGCCAAAAAAGTCAATTTGAGAAAAATGACTTAAAAGTTTCGAAAAGGCCGCTTAAGCTATTGAGCGGGTATAATTCTAAAAGCCATAAATTTTGTTCTAATGAGAATTTGAAGGAAACAATTATATTAAAATGTTCAGAAAAGATGGAATATTAACATCTAAAAAAATTAATTAAAAAATTTTTTGAAGCTTTAAGAGTCCTGAGACCCCTTGAATTAGTCTGTTTTTAACAATTTGACGTTTATTGCTTTTATACTGTTACTGACCATTGCATTACACATATATATCATTAAAAGTTGTTATCTAGGCTTTAAAAGCTAATGGTACATAGGGTACGTCGCCCCTGTCATTATATGTGTTCAAACCGTCCATATCTTTAAGGGTTTATATCTCGGCTAATTACTGACGATTTTTTTCGAAAATCATGATCAACAATACTTTTATACTTCTGCTACGATAGCTACCTCCAGCGCTTCTCAACAGTTTTACTGAATGCCCGTACATCGAAATTTGTGTGTAACGGAAAAATGCGATTTTCTCAAAAACTATTGGACCTAGCGTAATCGCTATAATTTTCCTGCAAGATTTAAATTAATGTCTACTACCTCTAATTTTTTCATAATTTTAGCTTCAGTAGATTCGGAATTTGATAGGGTGAACATATTTTTGCGCTACATTTTCGACTATTTGAAAATGTAATACCTAAAATTGAATTCAGCGTTACGAAAGCTTTCACACGATATACAAAGAAAACGTTTTTTTTTTTTTTTTTTTTTTTTTTCAAGCAACAGAATTTGCTCCTATACATTTTTACTAAATATATTTATAAATGTTTAATAATCTGAAAATGTGTGGGTCAACAGTCTTTATTACTTCACCGAATTTGAACTTTTCACGTTCCATAGTTTACAAGTAAAATGACTGTGACAGACAGACAGACAGACAGACGGACGGACAGACACAAGAGTGATCTTTTAATGGTTCCGTTTTTACTTTTTAAGTACGGAACCCAAAAAGTAGTGTAATGCGTAGCATTTCTCATAAAATCGTTCCTACATATTTCCAATAATTTTATTTTTAGGTTTTGTGGATAGATTTGGTGTTTAATTAGGAATATGTCAGTCTTAAAAAAGAAACATTTATAAGATCTATTTATTTTTTATCATTCCAATACATTTTTAGATTATTTTTATGTTTTAATTGCTTTTAATTTTAACGAGTTCTGTAAATGAAGGATATTAACAAAAAATAAGTGCAAACGCGTAACAATTCTAATAAAATCGTTCCTATACATTTTTAATAATTTTGTTTTTTGTCTTTTCTGAATAGATTTGATGTTTAATTAGAAATATTTCAGTCTTTAAAAGAAACATTTATAAGATCTATTTATTTTTGTCATTCCCATACATTTCTCGGCTTTTGGCGCAGCATGTTCCTAAATAAATTTTGAGCTATAAAACCATATACAAACAGCCAACCAACCCATACATTTCTAGATTATTTTTATGTTTTAATTACTTTTAATCCTAACGAGTTCTGTAAATGAAGGATATTAGCAAAACATGGGTGAAAACGCGTCGCATTTTTAATAAAATCGTTCCTACATATTTCAAATAGTTTTGTTAATGAATTCCTGATAAACAAATAACTTGTAAAAATTAATAAATCTCTAATCATTATCTTTCACTCTAAATTTTCTCTGTGAGTAATTTAATGTTAGACAAGTGATTAAGTAAGGGCAGACTATAGAACTGTACTGTGCTTAATGATTCTGCGCAAATTTTCATTCTAATTAAAGTGAATCTACGTGTAGCTAAATCTTTAAACTTTTCAAACTATCTAAATTAATAAATTGTTTAACGTGTTTCTTGTGAAATGAATGCACCTGTTTAATTTCCCCTCGAACATTTAAAATAAATGACGAATACAATTAACTATGCGTGTAAATACCTACAAGAATTATAAGTTATGCATTTTTAGCGTTGTAGTGTTTTATTAAGCAACTACTATATAACTCCATCAAAAATGACGGAATGTTGATCTTCGTTTCATTTTCAAAAGACTTCATACAAAAAAAACAGCGTGAAGATTTTATTATTGAAAGGTTTTTAATATAGAAAAGTACATTTTAAAAATTACGAATGATTTCTACAAAAACAAATAATGGAGATATTTTTTTTATTCAATATTCAATTTCTCAAATACTTTAACGGTCAATAAAGACTCCTATTCTAACATTTAGAATTGAGAACTGAAAAATCAGTGAAAATAACGTCATGTTGAAACATTCATATCAAATTTTCTCCATAGTATTTTTAACTTAAAAGTACATACCAAGCTAAGCATAACGTCATCGGCGCAAACTTTTCAAACATACGTTCTTTTATGCTTAAACACACTATATTCAAATAAAAATATAATTTCTATTTAATTGTAATGAAAAAAATTAACAAAGTCATAAGTGCATTAAGATAAAATAAAACCAACAGAAAATATTCTCCTGATGTCGCAATGAATAGGAATTTTTATTCGTTTATAAAAATAAAGTTCACGTGCAATTTTTTTTTTTTTGCCATAATAACATGCAAATGAAAAAATATGTCCAAAAATGTGTCTGAATATTTTTCATTACTTTTTTATGTGAAACAATGGAAATAATCCAATTGCCACCTTTTTTAAAGAAATTTCATGAAAAGCTTTTAAATAAAAATTAAAGCATAACGATGGGAATATTTTAAAAAATAGCTAGTGCGGGCACACCTACAAATGAACAGCTTTCAGAAAAAAAAAAATAATTAGATAGATGTATTCAGTAGAAAGCTCTGGGCAGATGACTAAAGAAACAACCTTATGTTTTAAATATATAGATCGCACGGTTCGCACCGGAATTGTTACATACACTTTCCTACACATAAATTTTATGCAAGTAGTTGCCGTTTGGATACATAGCCTATTATATCACTCACTGCCTATTCTTGTATAACCTGCTTTGAGAAGCCCGTGAACTGCACGATCACTGAACTGCAGTTTTCTTACAATGGAGGATATTTAAATTAATATAACTGTATAAATTTTTCTGTCTTTTCAATAACTGATTCATGATTAATACTGACAAGCATTATCTTCAAGTTCTCAATTACGATTTTAATATCATGTTGAAAATATTGTCTTGTTTTAATATGAAAACAACATTACGATTTTATCCTTTTTCAGGACAGTCAGAGGGTTAAGATCACGCCTCTGTTGAAGCCTAGTTAAAGTGATATAGTTGAAGGAATATACAAAGTAATCGATATAATCTGAAAATTAACCTAAAGGAGCAGACATCCTCTGAGACAAGTGTGGTACATACTAAAAGTTCAGTAATAACCAATATCTGGTACAGCTCGAGTACCGCACTTGCGTTTTCCAGTCACATGTCTATATACTATAAGAAACTAATAATACTGTTACACACGGTTGTCCCAGAAGACTTAAATGCACTTTTAATGTTTTATCTGTTAGAGATAATTGGGCGAAGTTTATTAAACTAAGGTAGAAATTGAGATTATGTAGATGAAATAATCCGATCATGTTTTTCAAAAAGTTACGCTTTTTAAATTTTTATACTTTTCCTGGGTCTTATAATTTATATTTTAGAAAAATTTTCTCCATGCTCTGATAAATACAGCAATAAAAATTTCACTCTTCTATGACCAAAACTCACCGAGCTATGATACATTGAATGTTACGAAATTTCAAAACTTTCCTACAGTAAAGAATCGTCTGTCCATTTTTAGCGTCGGAAAGTTCCGAAATTTTATAAAATTCAGTGCATCATAACCCGGTGAGTTTTAATCGTATACAAATGGAATTTTTACTGCTTTACTTGAAAGAGCATGAAAACAGTTTTTTAAATATAACTTATAGGATTTATAGACATATTACGATTTTAAATAATCTAACTTTTTAAAAATTGATGGAGATCTATCTGGAGATTTGGAGATTTGGACTAATGGAGATTATGCTGAGCTATTTCATCAGCATAATCTTAATTCCAACTTTATTTCAAAACTTTTGCAATTTACATTGCTTACTTATCCCCAATGGGTGAAAAAAAAAACTATAGTTTCTGTCAATCTTTTTAAGGACACTTTGTATACTAACTATTAATACGTAAATATTAATTTTAACCAGAGTTAACACTTTTGTATTAAATGCGTAATAGATAAGATTTATTAGCTACACTGTTAAAAATTGTGCAGCATTCTGGCAGGTCATTAGACCGTTTTTTGAAAAAACGGTTTCATAACCATAATTTAACTATATTCTGACCATAAAATGACCAATAATATGGTCAGAATAGTGTTAAAATTACGGTTGTGTAACCGTTTTCGGAAAAAACGGTCAAAGGACCTTCCAGAATGCTGAAAATTTTTAACAGTGTAACAAACAAGCTTCCTTCAGATGAAATATAGCGATTATAGGCCAGTTTTGAAATATTTTACTCCAATTTGGGATTATTAATTTTAAAAAACTGTAAAATCTTTTCATATTATGTTTACTTGATTTTAGAAATAATTGCTAGGTTTCATAATGCATTTTACTATGTATATATCGCATGTAAACGGTGTCCGGACTAAAAGTATGCAAAAGTTATGGCTTATTTTTACGGAACTACCCATTAGAATTTTTAAAACATTATTTAAATAAAAATATCATCTCACAAAGTTTTAATATCAGTAGACTTCGATGTGTGCACCTTTGTTAGCACGACAATCGTCTAAACGTTAATCGAGTTCTCGCCAAATATTTCGTAGCATAAGAGGAGTTATTAGACAAATTGCTTCTATGATACGCTTTTTCCACACGTCCTCAGTTTCAATTTTTTGTTTTGTTCAATGTTTTAAAACCTTGGAGAGGTTTCCAATCCACGGAGATGAAGTCTATTATATTCTAATCTGTAGTCCCGTAATAATGAGCTTTTGGATAGCCCGGACAC
Organism: Maratus speciosus; assembly: GCA_963932465.1. NCBI lineage: Eukaryota > Metazoa > Arthropoda > Arachnida > Araneae > Salticidae > Maratus > Maratus speciosus. The sequence goes on along the minus strand of OZ010789.1, from coordinate 531,007,346 downwards.
CTTGTATTTAAAAAACTAACAATTATGCACCCAAATTGTGAGCCTCATAAAACGAAATCGAAAGCCGCATGCAGCTCGCGGGCTGCATAATTCAGTACTACTGCTCTCAGACTAACGGCTACATTGTTCCACAAAGAAGTTTTATGTAGACACTGCATTGCAAAATTATTCTCAAGGATAAAAATAGGGGAAAATGCTGCAAAAGAAACTTAAGAAGCAGGAATTTTAGAAATAGTAGAAATATTTGTATTTTATAATGAAATTTAATTGAAACAATTATTTTTTTTATGAAGGAAACTACATTTCTCTATTTTGAAGTGTTGTATAATGATGTGAACGTTGGCCAAAACTACAGCTTTGTAGCCAGTGTATGCGTAAGGTATTTTTAATTTTGCCAAAAACAGGATCATGAATGTATCGGATCAAATCTGCGATGATATTAGCTTTTAATTCTACAATTGTGGTATATAGTGTTTCATTTAAATACACTGCTCTAACCAGCACACTTCGCACGTTTTCCACTAGGTTTAAATTTAAAAAATATATATTTCTGTGGCGTCACGTGCACATCATTATTCAAATACCCTTATCAGATCCTATTTGACGTGTGGATGGATGTATTGTCTTGTGGAATACCCAGAAAGTCGATGAATTGCCCCAGTAAAATGCAACAACTTATTTTCTAGTAAATCTTGGAGCGTAATGCATTAATTCGGTCAGAGGGAAACTATACATTGACTTCACTGCTGAATGCAAATCTAGCCCAAACCACGGATAAGCCTCTACCCAGCTGTCGTTTTGAAAATATTTGAGTTGCCCTGCTCAGATCGTGCCAATAATAAGATCAACCGTCAGGACCATCCATCCAAATTGAATATTTGTGCATAAGAAAATATTACTCTTTCATATTCAGATTTCAAGACATGTGATCTTTAATCCATCCAGGCGTATTTACTGGTGCTTTTTAGCCATACATTGTTAAGTTTTTTTTCTTGTAAATTAATGTCTTAGAGCTGCTGGCTACTCTTGACAAAATACTTTTGGACATCGCTGTCAGTGGATCTGTTGCCAGTTAACCTAAAGTTCCCTTACCATTGGTTAGTGATTTTATAATTGCCCTTTTTACCCTTTTGGACAGCTTTGGCGGACGTTCTGGAGATTTCTTCATTCCATAATACCCTTGTGTAGAAGAAACTTTACTATTACATTTGGCGATCTTTTCCATTTTTTGCGATAACCCTTGCTGGAACTCCTTGATCCTTAAAAGCCACAATTTTTTCTTTTCAAACCTCTTAAAGTGCTTTTACGACCCATTTCCAGGCTTGCGAAGTGTCTTTATATCCTGAAAAAATTGAATTATCCGTTTTCTTCGTCTTTTCCGAGTGGCATTCAATAATACTGTACAGTTTAGAATTTTATTTAATGATAATTTTGGTCGGTATTTATTTCAGTTTGCAACGCTATTTTTTTAGATAATTTATATTTCCAATGAATTTAAAGGTTTGATTTTATATTTTGTCGTTATGTATTATAAAAAATTAACGTACTTATTCCCAGAAGGGTGTTTTCTGGTAAGTATTTATGGATATTTGACATGATCTCTCAAAATTACTAGGTGTTCATGTCATATTGAAACGCAGGGTCTATATTTAAATTTACACAAAGAGAAGCTCTCGTCTTTCTCTCCTCTTACACTTAACAACCACACAGCAAAATAGCTTTACATACCATGGATGTTATGGTAATATATATGATGTACCATCTATAACACACCCAAAATAAACCAAATCAGTGTTATTAATTTTCATATTAGTAAAAATGAAAATGTTATAGGATAAGGTGTGATAATACGAGATGAACCTCCTTCCCCCAAAATAAATCATATTAACTTAGTATTACGTAACTCTCCAATAAAAAGTTAGATTTATATATAAATAAATATATGTTTAAAAAAAAATCTTTTGAATTACTCATAGTAATTCGGAATTTTTTCGCAGAAAAATTTCATCATATGAGCGTCTGTATTTCACCCCCCCCCCCCCACCCTGAAAAACTGGCTTATAAGTAAGACTCTTACAGTAAATCTTGGTATTCTGTAAGTCTCTTACAGATAAACCAGTTTCAACCATTCCGGATGTCAGAAAATTTTTCGAGTCAACTGTTTGGGTGATTGCTGATATTACATCGATATTATTATATATAATTCCAGATTCTAGAAAACCGTAATGTTATTTTCAAATACATCAAAATTTGGAAAAAAAGAAGAAAACTGCTTTACTTGCAGATTTTATTTATATTAAAGGATGGGGTAAGATTAATAAGTTCATTGCAACTGTTGTTCATAGCAATACTGAAAAGCAAATGAGATATCTTTAAAAATTTCTTCCATAGGATTAGTATTAGTGAGCGGGTCATTTTAGTTGACTGATGTAGCCTCTTAATCCCTTCCCACTCGGACTCTGAAATCGGAAAAGTCAGAACTCGCGGCTTATCTAGTATAGTTTGAAAATAAGTCACGATAAAATTTCATTTGATATCATTTCTCAATTTTTTTGTTTTTGCTCTTTGGTCGAACACATAGAATATAATTCGATAACAAGTTTCAACCTTTCATTTTCAAACTTTACAATTAATGCGCAGTTTCATTTAGCAAAACATATATGATGATTAACTTTAAATATTATAATGGCATTACATCGCTGTTACAATTGAAGTACATTTAAATCAAATAATATATTCTATGTCGATTAATAAATTGTATGTCATTTGCAATTTTTTTTCGTTTGTAATTGGCTAATGTAGCTTGACTATCAATTAACACAATTGATAGTGTGAAAAAAAAATAAAAAATATAAAGGTAATTGTAACAAAGGTTTCTTTTCAGAAAATATAAGCTATAAATAACCTTCTTAGAGTGTTTATTCAAGAAAAGTTTGTCACAATTTGGACAAACCTTTAATCTCAGCACACGCCTTGGGTGTCGCCACATTCATATATAAAGGCAATCCACAAAAATTGTATGTGTGTTGGAGGAGGTACAGATTTCTTAAAAAGCTCTTTGGAAGAAATATGTTTTAAATCTATCCGTAAGAATTGTTTTAACGAAAGAATTTACAGATGATTTTAAATTTTAAATTATTATTTTAATAGTAAAATAAATTACCTTTAATGTGAAAAATATGTGATTTCTTTTTAACAAAAAGAAGAAAAGTTAGATTTTTTTTTTTCTATGCTAAAAATTCTAGTTTGATAAAAATTAAAAATGGAAATTTTCTTAAAGATAATTAAAACTTATACTCATAATCACAAAAGAAAACCATATAAAATTTACAAAATCAAGCAAAATTCAAAAGAAAATTGGGTCATTCCACATAAAATGAGCAAAAATTTTAAAAAAGTTGGGTCACATTGTAACCGATTTTAATAAAATTTGATACATGGGTTCAAATCATATTCAAATAGACCTCTTCAAAATATCTTCACAAAAAATAAATTATTTTAGCAGTTTTGGGCATTTAAAAATCTTGTGATAAAGAATGGCATGTCTGCAATCGTCCAAAGTTGCAAATTTGAAGTTCCGTATCTTGAAAACTATTTAACATAAATTAAAACTTTTTGTAATATTATAATCGCTGAAAAAATTATCTTCATATTTATTTAGTAATAATAATTTGGTAACGTCATGATTAATCTTAAATTTGTTGTAAAAATTGAAAATTTGTCAATTTTGAGAAAATTAGAAACGTTATAAAAATCAAAGGAATTCAAAAACATCTGTGAAATTGATGCCTGATGTAGTGTTACATATTAAGATCGAATTGCTAAAGTTTTTAAGTTACCATGTATTACCTTCATCTTTAAAAAAATTAGAAACTTAAAAAAAAAGTTACAAAATCGTAATTTATCCTCTTATTGATAGGCAAAAAAATTAACGAAGGAAAGGTCAGACATTCCAGTTATTGCACTCACATAAAGATCAATAAGTCCATGATAAGCTAAAAAATTAAAGATTGCCTTTTGATTCCTAATGTAACATATTTGGGTTAAAAAAGTAATATTTGTTGCATTCCACGGGTTTTCCTCTTTGAATCCGCGCGCGTTTTTTTTACAATATTGCACGATTTCAAGGGATTCATTGATTATTTCGATTTCATTGATTATTTTTATATATGTTGTAGGGTAGTGACCCCTTAGTCTTTTGATCAACGGATTTTTTACAACGCTCCTTAGTTCTTCAGAAACAAGGAGGTCTAATATTATAACACAACGTAAATACTTACGCGACTGCTATGTTGGTCGTAGCTCAGTTGCTACGGCGTTTGCTCGTTGGGCCGCGGGCTCGGGTTCGAGATCCAAAACGCCTTCCATTTAGTTTCCTATTTTCTTGTTTTATAAAAATACATGCAATTATAATTTAATAAACTCAAATGTAAATAAGTACGAGTAATAAGCCAAAATTACGTCCACTAATAACAATATCACAATATTAAAATATATATTTGCTTAAAAGACGTTGTAAAAACACATTAAAAGTAAATTAAAAATCTCTATTTACATGTTTCAACTCTTTTACTGAGTCATCATCAGAATTTATAACAGAAAATTTAATCAATTAATTAAATTTTAATTAAATAATTTAATTAAAGATGCTTTTAAACACTAAAATCGATCCTATTAATAGGGATGACCTCTCAGGAGTTTATATGATTCCATTTATTAGGGAGAAGGGAATAAAAAATCATTATATAGGTATAACCCAACGAAACTTCAATATCAGATGTAAAGAACATATAGCGAACATAAAATATAATAGAGGTAATACTGTTTTATTCCGGCTGAATCAAATAGAGAGCATTAACATACTTTTTAACGAAAGTAGAATAATCTACAGGTCTAAATTTTATTTACAATTATTCATAAGAAAGTCCATTGAAATTTATTTAAGAAGTTCAGTAGTTTGTAACGATATCTTGTGTTTCCGTATCCCGAATTTATCGGTTGAATGGTTGGAAAACTTACGGAGTCGCGATATAGAGGAAGCACGTGCGATCGCGAAAATATAGGGCGCGTTATACGATTACTTGCTTATATTTCGATGATTTTTTTTTCATTTTTCATATGCATTGTATTTGTACTTTTTGTGTTATACATTCTGATGAGGACTCAGTAAAACAGTTGAAACATGTAAATATAGATTTTTATTTACTTTTAATGTGTTTTTATAACGTCTTTTAAGCAAATATATATTTTAATATTGTGATATTAATAAACTCAATTAAAAAATTTTATATCGTACATGAATTATAATGTTAGCACATTTATATTTAAATTTGACATTTTTGATTTTTAAACCATTAGTAAATATTTTTCTTTATTGAAATTGATTTAAAAAAAATCGTTGTATTATTGACAAATAAAAATTCCAAAATCTGTTGTGGCGATCTCTTGTTATGATAGAATAAAACATTTTCAAATAAAATAAAAATAAATGCAGAAAGAAGATAAATGGGAAAGCAAAATAATTCAAAGCGCAAGCAAGTATTACAAATTTAAAAATCTTTAATATATGTAAAAAACTAAGTTGTAATTTAATTCTTGTGATATTTCCTAATATAGTAATTATGCTTCTTACTTTAAAAACAGAGTAGTATTATCATCGTATTGGCTTCCCCTTATTAAAGCAAATATATAAATCATGTTTCTTTAAAATCACTAACTAACACAATTGTTCAAAACCATTGCATCGATAAAAAATATATTAAATACATTTTAAAATTCATTTAAAAAAAGTAACAGTTTTATGATGTTTTGTACAACGATTTAATTACACACACACATAAAAAAAAAACTAAATAGTTTAAAATTATAATTGATGCACAATTTTTAATTGAAAATGAGATAATTTATTTATAGTGTTAAGTAGTTTATGAAACAAAAAAATAAGAAAAACAAAAGTAGCGCGTTCCCATCTCGAATCCGAGCCCGTGGATCAACGAGAAAACGCCCTAACAACTAAGCTACGACCAATGTAGCAGTTTTGTTTCAAATTAAGTAAGTAGTGTAATAATATTAGAGTCCCCTCTTTCTTGAGAAATAATGAGCGTTGTATAAAATCCGATGAACCTGAGACAGGGACCTGTACCCTCCAACATATGTAAAAATAATCAAAATCTGTGATTATCATGGTAGGTCGTTTCCTTGATAGAAAAACATGTTAGAAAACAAAACAAAAAAAATGTATTCTACCAGGGGCCATAAATGGACCCTATTTACCCATTTTTTATAGGCATAATTCTGTCTGTTCCTAAATATCTCAATTTACCATATATTTTGCGATTAAAAGAACGTACAATAATAAGTTTACGCGCTAACTGGAATTCTTTAGCAGAGAACGAAAAAAGAAAGATTACATTAACATTACCTTCATTGACCCATATTCATAAGAATTATCCATGAATATTAACGCTATAAGAAAAAAAGGCTTTCGGGCATTATAGCAACGTTTTATGAACTTATTAGTTTTAGCTAAAATTGTATTACAAACAATAAATGTGATGAACCTATGTCCTTAACTTGGCACATACATAAATAATTACACGACCTTGATTGAGATGATCATAATAATGAAATTAACACAACTTCTCAGATTATGTTTATCTCATTTATGGTGGAAATATGATAATTAAATATTTCTTCATTAATAAAATCTTTTCTATAATTATATGGTCCCTGAAGCTTGTATTGGTAGAATATATTTATTAAAGGCCTTAATTTATGAATATTATCTTGACATTTAAGGAAAACTAAACGCCCTTCTACAAGTCTTCCTGCATTAATAATAAGTAAAGAAAACCATTAGCCACTGAATACCTACAAACTTTACAAGTCACGTATTTCACGAATTAGAGTCGCTTGAGACCGAAGTTCTCGCGTTTGCGGCTCGCACAATTTCATGCAACGTTGGTTCCTTGAATGGACACTTAATAATCTTCAAAAGATTCGGGTTTAGAAGCGTTTTTTTTCTTTAAATCTTTTGATCAGTCGGGCGAAAAATTAAAAATTCATCAAATGGGATAGAGAAAATGTTCCTTATTCAAAGATTATAAGATAGTATTTGATCTGAAGATTCAGCTAATTCTGAAACTATATTAAAATTCTTTTAACGCATAATTTTCCCTTCATATTAAAAAATATCGCTGGAAAAGAGGAGATGACTGTTATTCATGGTAAGATATTTAAATAAAAGAAAAATCAAATGTGGAGCAATTTAATACTTTTAGAGACGGAGAATAGATGAAATAAATGCAAAAGTAAATTAATATGGTACAATCATTATCAGAGATAGTATCAATCATCATTAGAGAATTGAAAAAACAAAGAATAAACATAACAATAATATCATTCAAACATGATTTCGTATATAAAATACATTTATTATCAGATGAAAGTATTAGAACATTATATGAACAAAGACTGTGAGTACAAATGGAAAATACTCACGTTACAGAAGATGTTAATACTGAATGGAAAACTTTAATCACATCTATTGGAAAAGCTGCGTTAACGAAAGAATGATCATGACAAGATTCTGTATGGATTGAGAAAAACTATTAGCATCAGAAGAGAACTTGAGGTTATGCCAATATTGAATAAAATAAAAAAAATTCTGAAGGAAATGGAATGACCACTTGGAAAGGATGGATTCTGATGGCAGACCAAAAGCAGCCTTGAATTATAATCCAAAGAGAAAAAGGGCCACAGAGGTAGGCTACGAAAGAGATGAGGCCGGAACAGGCTTACAGCCTTAACTATGTTTGAGATGGTGATGATAATGACAACCATTATCTTTTTTTTAAATATACATACATACCCAACAAGGAAAATTGTTTTTTCTTTTAGTGGACAATCAATAATCCTCCAGAAGATTTTGATGTAGAAGGATTTTCTAAAACTTGTTTAATTCCCTCTGATACAAAATAAGAATTATCAAATAAAATTTTAAAAAAAAATGCTTCATTTTCAAAGATTATATGATCGGAGAATTAAGCTTAACCTCAAACTGTATTAGTTTTTACTTGCAGATAAGACTTGTGTACCTCGCATCCAGGGTTGCCAATTTGGCCTCCATTTTTATTCAGAAATTTAGAATTCATGCCAGAAATAAAGGATAGTACTTTATGCTTTATTTAATAAGAGACATTTAACGATCACATAAAGTAAAATTTCTTTCGAAATTTCCGATATGAATTCGAATTTTCAGATTAAAATTGAAGGACAAACTGGCAACCCTTCTAGCACCATTACTATCTATTATAAATATATTTTTATCCAGAATTTATTATTTGGTTGCGTGACAACAGCAGTTTTTGTCATTTTTGCCATTTTAAATTCCAGAATTATGAAGCTTTGAAGAGTTAAAGGCGGAAAACTCTTTATAAAGCACAAAAGTAAAAATTCGAACCTGAGTTCTTTTTATAATTTTATATAAAAAAACACATAGTTTTAATCGTTTTCTAAAGTGTTAAATGCTGTATCAAATACATCATCTACCCACGTCAAAATTTATTGGAACCCATTTTGTCTAAAATCGCCAAGTATATATAGAACACGTAACAACCTTGTACCTAAGCCCATGCCCCCTAAAACTATTCTGTTGTTTTGCTTCTCTTTTTTAATTTTATTTAAAAATTCCCAGTAAAAAAGGGTGAGAGCACAACCTTTTTCGACAGAAAATTTTCATATATTTAAATTTTATTAATGCATTTATTCTCTAAAATGGATGCTGCTAATGGAATTTAGCTGAATATACAGGGTGTTCCGAAAATTCAACCGACAAATTAAGAAAGATTATAGAAGGCATCAAGAGGATGAAAAATAAATTAAATATGGAAAATAACATGAAAAATTAAACATAGAACACGGGGTCGCAAACCACATATTTAATCAAAAATACAGGGTGTTGTATCCTAACTCAATTTATGTTGACGGTAATAAATTTCAGAAAACTGAAGTATATTATAATGAAACTTTTAATAGATACTCCCACGTTTGTTGTAAATAAGACAGCACCAAAAAAAGTGGTAGAAGTTTTCATTATACGTGGCGGCAGCATGCACTTGACGCTCCACATTTTGGACTATGTTTATCAGTTCATACGGTATCATCGATTGCAAGAGCACCTTGTTTTTCCAGATCTTTTCGTGATGTTATAATATTTCACACAAACCAAGGTACATATCTTTGCATTTCCATTGCAATGTTTTTTTTCTTCTAAGAATTATTGCCGTCAACCCAAGTTCAGCCTCGAATGAAATACCGTGTATTTGGACTAATTAAATGATTTGCGACCGCATGTTCCATGGCAATTTTTCATCCTCTTGAGGCCTTCTATCACCCCTCTTAATTTATCGGTCGAATTTTAGAGCACCCTGCATAAGTATCAGACCATTTAGCTTATATAAAAACATGAAAACATTTAAAATGCTTCATTAAAACACATTACTACATAGGTGTGATAAAATATATACAATTGTTTTTCAAAATTAAAAACACTAGATGTTAAAATGACAAAAGAGCTACTCCAAGCGCTTTCGGCTAACCTTAAGCCTTTGTCAAATAGAAGAGAATTCTCTTCTCCTTGACAAAGGCTTAAGGTTAGCCGAAAGCGCTTGGAGTAGCTTTTGTACCATTTTAACATCTAGTGTTTTTTTAATTTTTAAAAACATTTGCATATATTTTATCACACCTATGTAGTAATGTGATTTAATGAAGCATTTTATATGTTTTCCTGTTTTTATATAATAATCAAAGGTGAATCTGGCGTTCAAAAATGGACTATTTTATTAATTCAGTTTATTAACATTTAGCTTATTATGAATACTTAATATTTCTTATCTTTTATCTTTTGAAGAACTTTAAAAAATCATTACAAACTGTGTAAACAAAATGATTCTGAGAGGTTCAAAAGATTAATGGCCTCCAGCTTATTTTTGGAATAAGCTTTTCCAATTCCGATAACACTTTATAATAATATATTTCAAGAAGCTTTTCAATTGTAATAATGTAGAATAACGCAGTAAAAAAAAATTCATTTTATTTAGAAAGATTACATGCTAAAATTGTAGAATTTTTTTGGATTTTAAATAGTTTCTATATTGGGAGTTAGTTATATGATAACTCTTGATTTCTTATTTTTTAACATTTAAAAAAAAAGCAAGTTTTAAAAATATTTAAAACCAGTTAATTTTTGGCTCATTTTTTATGTGAGGATGATTGTTTTATAAAATGTTGATGCATGTTTCTTGTTTATTATACAGTGTAAATTCAAAATTTCGTGGAATGGCCTACAACAAATACATCCCCCCAACTACATGTATGGCGAAAACCCAAATTATCTTTTGGTATTGTGTTTTGACATTTGGGTTTTCGCCGTACATGTAGTTGGGAGGATATTGTTTTTATAGATTTTATACACTGATGATGTGAGTCCTGGAACTCACGAAACGTATACGTCTGTTAATATGTTTTATATATATATGTATATAACCTTATGTATTTTATTGTGTGTTTAAACGTTGTTTTTGGGTGATTTATATTTCCACACAAGTTTTTTATTTATTACTTGGTTTGGATAAATTCTATAGATATCATATACAGGGCTGCCCAAAAGTTTTGAAGTACATTTCCATTTATTCACAGGAATTGCTGAATGGAAATTTTCAACTGAGCTATTCTTTACACTGAACTAACTCTTAGCAAAGTATGTAGTATACACGCAAATCCATATATAATATACAGAGCTGCACAGAAAAAAAATATATTTTTCTGATTATTAATTACAATAGCAAAAAATGCGTTTTCAAAATACTTATGAGTTTTTCAAATTGTTTATTTATATATCATATTTCACCTTAATAAACTGTTGAGTTTTGTTACAGTATTCTAAATGTGTTGAAAAGTGTTACATGATCTATGGAGGGCGCACGATTTTTCATTCTTGTTTTTATAAATGTTGTTTTAGAATATTGTGCACAAATACAGATTAAAATATGCTAAAAATAAAAATCATATCTCTTAATATTATTTCAAAATTTATTTGCTGAGAGCATTAAAATAATTCTTCCTATTAGTTGACACCTAAATATTTACCTTCCAATCTTCTACCTTCCTGAAATAATAATCTCTTTACACAGTGATTATAACAATCAACGCTTATCCACGCAGTGACCTTATTATGTTAGATTTTACGCATTTTGTTTCTTGCGATTTTAAGGTGTCAACGTTGTCAAATTAGAGAACATGTGTAACCTTGGAAATGCTCAAAGTATTTGCTTACAAAATGATAAATAACCTTTCATTGGAAATAGTCAATTAAAATTTTCGCGTTATTATACAAGAATAAAACTTTATAAACAGCATTAAAGTAAAAAAGAAATTACTTTAAATGTGTATTAGATTTTTTATTTAATACATTGATAAATTAAGTTAGTTAAATTATTTATAATTAAATGGGAAAAATACCCGTAAATATAACTGATATTTAAGCGAATTACCTTTTATTTTGTTAAAAGAATTAAAACATAAATTTTCATTTTTTTTTCTGCCGAATAATTTATATCAAATTCATAATTTTAAATGAATAATTTTTTTAATTCTAGGATCTTTTGCTTGCAAAACTAAAATATTTAATAAAATTATGGTGTTGCTATTGAACTTTTACATGTTAGATTGAATTTTAATATATGGAGGTGACCACTTGTGACAAACGTACCACACGCTATTAATTATACATTTAGTACGAATTAAAACGGTGCTTTTCGTTTTATTTTTTGTAACTAGAACTAAAGATGTATCCATACATTGGATTTTTCCACTATATAGCGTAATCTTGATACCCCCTGCTTACTTTTATAAACTTTTGTAATGTTACAAACGTTATAAATGTATTAAAATGCTTTTAGTAATATCCATGTCTCGCAAAATATCCATGGCTATCCATAAAAGCAACATTTAGTCCTATTTCCTCCCCCTTTTTGTAGTATGTTTATAATCCTAACTTCAATGTAAAGATATCTTAATTGAAATTGAATTCTCACACTTCATGAGAATTAAGTAAGCTGCATTTTATAAATTTAAAGCCCGGATTTACAATAAAAGAAAAAAATTCTATTAAACAGAATATCAAAATAAAATTTTATGTGGAATATTTATAAACGTCACAGAATTCGCACCCTTCCCATGAAATATATATTTTTTAATCTTATCTACAGTACATCTCTAAGAATAGTATAAAATTTATAACAGGGGAAGATCTGCAGAATAGTATTTTACTAGATAAAATTACTGTAGGGAATGTCAAAATGATATTTTAAAAGTATTTATGCAAAAAAAAAAAAAAAAAAAAAAAAAAAAAAATTGCTAAAAGACTATTAAAAAACTTTAGGATTCTTGGAATGTTCAGATACATCTAATATTGATATTTACATTTACAATTATAATATAAGCCACTTATATAACAACCAATAATCTGAGATATTTGATTTTAGTTGAACAACGCTGTACCATAAAACGTTCATGTGTTTTTTATAGTTTTTAGCTTTCCTTTAAAGCTGTTCTTAACTGCTCTGCTCAAAAGGCGCAAAACGTTTTGACACATTTAAAATTCATCTTATAACGGAAAGATGTAAAATTGGAAAGCCTGACCATGGAAGTGATTTGGAATCGAACTGTGTTTACCATTTTTAGATCAATAAATTACCTATCGAGTTATAAGCGATATTGATCACGTGACAAACACGTTTTGCATAATTTCTTGAGTGGGTTTTCTCCTTTCGTGCTGAAATTCGTTTCAAAACGCCCACTTTGACACTATTTTCTGAAAAATCTATTGCGTTTGAAAAAAAAAAAAAAAGCTCTACATAATTTTTGAACAACAACACCTATTAGTTTCATGCATTTCCGAACAAAAATAAATTAAAACTTATGTCAGAAAGTTGCCCTTTTGGATTTGAGAACAGCCTTAAATCTACAAGTAGGATTAGGTGATAACCTTGTTTATCTAAACTTAAGGGATGCTAAGTTACTTTATACAAACTTATGTCTTAGAATAAATTAAAATACTTCTGTTTGGTTTAATTATTTTTTAACTCATAATACTTAAATATAAAGGTTCTATATTTTTTTAAGTGAACTTAGTATACGACGACAGTGAGTATGAAAACTCTTCATTACATAGACGAAATAAATAAATAAATATAAAAATAAAGTAAAGTAAAATTCGATTAAAATTTGAGAAATTTTAATAGAAATAGAAATTACGAATGTGAACATAATATTGCAGCATAGAAATAACGCTGCGACTTTTCCTATCCATCTCGTACTGTAATACAGAAAGTTTATTCTGGCAAGAAGTCTAATAGACCATCGATACTTGACCGGGAGAGTGGTGATTTTTTATTCAGAGTCCCACTGACGAAAGATATATTTAGATTCCATTCAAAGTGTAGTAGGGGAAAGTTGTACAAAATCGGGTAGGCGGGTAAAACCGGGTAGTGCAGACTTCTCCTTGAGTTTAACTTTTATCTTTTGGCCAACACCAGGAATTGCTTGTAGAAAGTCATTACGACATTTGTAGCTGAACGAAACGCTACTGTGCGGTTATTTTTTGTAGGAAGGATTGGGTTTGAATTTCTCTTAAAAATTGTTTTGTTTGTTTCTAGGTTTTACGCATGTATTAACTGTTTGCCAGCATATTAAATATTGGTATGTACTATATTTAATTCTGTACTTCCCTGCTAGTATTTTAACAGTTTTACTTTTCTTTTACTATAGGACTGAGAGTAGCGACGCTATGTTTAAAAATCTGTGTCACGTTGGGGTAAAACAGCGTATTTAAGAGTGGGTCAAAACCGGGTATACCCTGTTTTGTCTTAGACTCATAGAATGATTTTTTAAGGATAGTTAATGCTTTAGCATGGAGTTTTAAATTGCAATTTAATGCTATTAAGTACTGTTAACCCTTCGATGTGTCATTCATGGCACCTCTAAACTTATACTACAAACAAGGTATGGGGAAGTGGTTACTTCTAATCCTGTGCGATCTGTAACAACTTACAAAATTGGAAAATTATTCCAAGCTGAATTTTTTAGAGCAGTAGTTGCAAATAGTCGAATCAGATGGTTTGAGAAAACAGTGATTTTACCTTACAACAATGATGTTTTTACTGACATTCTACTTACTCTTTCGAAAATGACAGAAAAACCGTTGAATGTCAGTGATAACACACCTAAGTCTACGCAGCCATATGTTGGCATAGCTGCAGCGATAAATATTTCTGAAACATCACAGGATAATGAAGCTCATCCTTCCACGTCTAAAAGTGTCGACATTACATATCCAGCCTCTTCCATTGAGATCTCATATTGTGTAGCCAGCAATTTGCCTTTCCAATTTCAATTAAAATGTTATTACCCGCTCCCCAGGAGGAAGGCTTTAAGATTGAGAAAAGAGCTGGCAAAAGAAGGGGAAGCTGTTATTTTAAATACTTCGCCCTATAAATTAGAGCTGGGAACAGAAATTAAGGAAAAAGTTGCCAAAAAGCCGGAAAAACGAAAAAGGAACATTCTTAAAAAGAAAAAAGAAATTAAGAATCAACAGGAAAATAAACTAGAAAAAAATGATGAGGCATCCTCAGAAGATTAAGAAGAAAATGATACCTGAATGTTTTGCAATGAACTTTACGCCAATTCTGCATCCAAAGAAAGTTGGATACAATATTTGAAATGCTACGGATGGGCACACGAAGCATACTGTATGAAGAAGAATGTTATAATAATTTTTTTTATGATTTTTGCAGTTAAATAACCCTAAGACTTCCAACGTAAGATAAATAGATAGATAATTTGCTACAGATTTATTTTTGACACATGGAAGAACACATGCACAGTTTCGTATTATTAAATATAACAAAAATGTATATTTCTACTATATTAAACAATAATTGCTTTGAAAAAATGAATTCTTCTGTAGTTTGAAATAGGTACCCGGTTTTACCTAACCAGATGGGTAAAAACGGATTTTTCCAAATGTCTGAAAAAAGCTATTTTTTATATATAATCAATTACATTTTTTTATCGAAAGGAGTATGTTTAAATATAGCCAAAGCTTTGTTTAACATTAAAAACGGTGTTCAGAGTTTGTTTTTCTATTTGATTGCATTTGAGAACAACAAACATTTACGGTACCCGATTTTGCCCCATCTTCCCCTATATATGCATATATGTTTGACACATCGTTAGATTCCGAATTCAAATAATTAAAATACTAGTTCATAACAAAATAAAATAACAAATTATCTCTCAAATTTATTATTTAAACATGGTGAGCCAATGACACATACATTGATTCACTAAAATTCCATTGTTGGATCACTTTTGTAAATTTCATGATATTGAACATTATGAAGCTTTTATTTTTATCTCGTCTGTAAAACATCGATCAATCATTTCTCAAAAAATCTCAAAATTTTCTGCATCAAATCTAGCTACAACGTTTTCCAAAGAATAGCAGAGGATGAACAATATCCCAGATTGTTCAAAGTGTTAGTCACGGAATGAAAACAAACATTACTTTCTTCAATATTAATCTCAGAAATCTGGTACGGCATTTCGAAGTGTATGAATTTCCGAATGCGTTCAACAAATGATACCGGGAAAGAATTTCAATTAGAGCTATGAAAACATATTCATTCTCTGAAGAAAGATATGGTTGAATAAATATTCTGTTTGACTCTTCAAAGATTTTACCTCTCGATAGAAAACATTATTCGCTGATCTGAACGGCTGGAAAATTACCACAAAAGATTCAGCAAGATATTGGAGTTTTAAATTTTAATTAAGTAAAAGAAAATAAATAAATATTGTATAGTAAAGGAAACAACAGAATACGCATTTAAATATGTTCTCTTCACCTGCGAAAATATGATGTATTTTTTCGATTATAGAAATATGATCTATAAATAATATTTAAATTTCTTGAGGTTATTAAAAGGTGACATTATATGAAATTTCTGAAATGTAGATTTATATATTTTTTTCGTTAGTAAAAAAATTAACGTAGTTATAAAATGAAATAACTATTATGATATTGAACATTATTAATCCTTTATTTTTATCTCGTGTGTGAAACATCGATGAATGATTTCTCAAACCCCCTAATTTTTTTGTAAATCAAATCTAGCTAAAATGTTTTCCAAAGAAAAGGTGAAGATGGGAAACATCTCAGATTGTCAAAGTGTTAGTAACGGAATGAAAACAAACATTACTTTCTTCAGTATTAATCTCAGAAATCTGGTACAGCATTTCGATGTATATGAACTTTCGAATGCGTTCAAGAAATGATATTGGGAAAGAATTTCAATTAGAGCTATGAAAACACATTCATTTTCTGAAGAAAGAGATGGTAGAATAAATATTTTGTTTGACTCTTCAAAGATTTTCCCTCTCTATAGAAAACATTATTCGCCGATCTGAACGGCTAGAAAATTACCACAAAAGATTCAGCAAGATACTGGAGTTTTAAATTTTAATTAAATAAAAGAAAAATAAATAAATATTGTAAAGGAAATAAAATAAATAAAAGCATGCGTGATAAAAAGGTAAAACCATAAACTTTACTCAGAATACGCATTTAAATATGTTCTCTTCATCTTCGAAAATATGATGTATCCTTTCGATTGATGAACATAAATTTAGACTCTAATACATAGCAGTATGATCCATAAATAATATGAAACAACTTGAACTCGTTAAAAGATAGCATTATTTTAAACTTATGAAATGTAGATTTATATCTTTTTTCGTCAGTAAAATATTTAACGTATAGCTATAAAATAAAATAACTATCATGATATTGTACATTGTCAAGCCTTTATTTTTATTATTTTTATCTCGTGTGGGAAACATCTATCAATCATTTATCAAATCCCCAAAACTTTTTCTAAATCGAATCTGGCCACAACATTTAACAAAGAACAGCAGAAGAGGAAAAACATCTTAGATTGTTTAAAATGTTAGTTACGGAATGAAAACAAACATTACTTTTCTCAATATTAATCTCAGAAATATGGTGCATCATTTCGAAGTGTATGAACTTCCGAATGCTTTCCAAAAACTATATTGGGAAAGAATTTCAATTAGAGCTATGAAAACACATTCATTCGTCGTTGAAGATTGAAATGGTTGAATAAATATTTGTTTGATTCTCCTTAGCTTTCCCCTCTCGATATAAAATACAAAACAAAAATGCTGATCTGAACAGATAGAAAATTACCAGAAAAGAATCAACAGTATATTTGTGTTTTAAATTTTAATTCAAAATAAAATCCCACACAAAATGGACAAAAATTTTTAAAAAGTCGTGACTGCATAATAACCTATTTTAATAAAATTTGATACACAGATTCAATTCATGTTGAAATAGAGCATTGCAAAATATTTCGACAAAAAAATAAAATATTTTGGAAGTTCTGGACATTTAAAAAACTTGTGACATAGAAGGCATGTGTACAATCGTTCAAAGTTGCAAGCTTGAAGTTCCGTATCTTGAAAACTATTTAACATAAATTAAATATTTTTCTAATATTGTAATATCTGGAAAATTATCTTCATATTAATTTAGTAATAATAATTTAGTAACGCCATGATTAATCTTAAATTTGTTGTAAAACTTGAAAATTTGTCAGTTTTGAGAAAAGTAAAAACGTTATAAAATTAAAGGAATTCAAAAACATCTGTGAAATTGATGAATGATGTAGTATTACATATTAAGATCGAATTGCTAAAGTTTTTAAGTTGCCATGTATTTCCTTCACCTTTAAAAAAATTTAGAAACTTTAAAAAAATGACAAAATCGTAATTTCTTCTCTTATTGATTGGAAAAAAAAAAAAAAAAAAAAAAAAAAAAAAAAGGAAAGGTCAGACATTACAGTCATTGCAGAGACAAAAAGATCAATAAGTCCATGATATGCTAAAAAAATTCAAGATTGCCTTTTGATTCTTAAAGTCACAAAATTTAGTTAAAAAAGTAATATTTGTTGCATTCCAAGTGCTTTCCTCTTTGAATTCGCACGCGTTTTTTACAATATTGCACAATTTCAAAGAGGAAAAAAATATAGTGCTGCCAGCTATAAATTTAAAGGATAAATATATAATTTTTTGTTCAGAGTAATATATATATATATATATATATATTAACTACAGTTTAAAATAAGTATATTAATAGCCAAAAATAAACTGAAAGCAAGAATAAAAGTTTCTATATTTAAAATATACACTTTTATCTATAATATCAAATAATTTAAACATCTTAAAAGAGGTTTCCTTTATATACAAATAGGCAATAAAATATTGCATTTTACCCTCGACATTTTTTACTATTTATTTTTTTCTCATTAAGGAATAAAAAGGCAAGAAGAAAAGTTTCCATATTTAAAATATATGCTTTTAGCTATAACGTCAAGGAATTGTAAACTTGTCAGAGTTGTCCTTCGTTTACAAACGGGCAATAGCAATATTGCATTTTTCTCTCAAAAATTTTCAAAAATATTTTCTTTTCTCATTAAGGAATAAAAATATAATTACTAACTTACGCTAATCTGTTACTTATGATTCATTCTTAATTATAATTAATTTTTAATATAATCTTTTTATTCCTAACGGTAATAATCAAAATTGACGTTTCAAGCATGTAGACAATACCTCGATTTTGCATCAACTTTTACTGTAAATTTGAATATTTAAATAAACAATCCTGAAATCTATTATTTTACATTTACTCATAAATTGATATAATCTACTTATATACTGATTTTTATTAAAATCTGTGACTTGTCAGCCACAGATGATTTGCTCATTTTGTATGGAATGACCCAATAGTAATAATAAATATTGTAAAGTAAACCTGAAAATATCAGGCGTGATAGAAAGATAAAAGAACAAATTTTGCTTATAATACACATTTAACCCTTTCGTGTCTGGTGTACTATTAATAGTAGACGCCTTTTCATGGATAATTATTTTGTGTTAACAGATACTTTTGTTACTGTTTACATATAGTAATGATAGTATATGGTTATGTCTTTCTTATTATCACTTCATTTATGTTTTGACATTTATTAATAACAATACCCAGCTAAGAATGAACTGCAGTTTTTCTACAGAAGTGGAGTATTTTTGAGGTTTTTCTATAGTCAACTATAGATTTTCTGTAGTGCAATCTTGACTGTAAAAATACTTTAGAAATTCTGCGGCTAATGTGGCGTAATTTTGTGGTACTTTATTTCAAAAATACTCTGTGCTATTAACCTCAAAAATACTATAGTTTAAGTGAAGTCATCATAAACTTTTAAAATAATGAAATTTTGCGTCTGTAGTAATACAGCAGTATTGAAGTAATTTCATCTCTTTAATTTTACCCGTCTTTAACCCGTCTTTCTCTTAGTGTTTAATTATTTTACTTGGGCGAAATGGATAAATTTTATTATGTGAACAATAAAAGTTTGCTTAATTCTCTTTGATCCGTTGTCAATTCCTTTATTTTATACATATATTTCACTCTTTAAATTGAAAATATAAGTTATTTTTCTGAACGAATTATGTGTGATAAAACGCAAAAAACATTAGAAAGTTGTAATATCTGTTGAAACTTGTTGTAATACGGTATTTTCCAAATGTCTCCAAAAACTCTTCCTTAACCTATTATCATATAAATATGAATTGAATAGTGCACAAAATAAGTACATTCGTTAGATTTAAGACAATGAGATCATCTTAAAGCTAATGTCAGACGAGCGTCTTTTTGAATGCTTTTTTCCCTACATATCATCCCTACACAATGCTAGCGGCATTGTGTAGGGATAATATGTAGGGGAAAAAGCGTGCAAAAAGACGTTCGTCTGACAGTAGTCTTAAATTTCAGTAAATCGATTTTTACAGCTACGTTAACATTGTTAAAGTAAAAGCAACTTTATTCTCAAAATTTACAAAAGGTCGGACCCGAAAGGATTTAAGGAGTCTCAGGACTCTTAAAAGCTTCAAAATTTTCAAAATTTTACTTTTTTTATATGTTAAACTCCTATCTTTTCTGAACATTTTGATATAATGGTTTCCTTGAAATTCCCATTAGAACAGAAGTTATGGCTTTTAGAATTATACCCGCTCAATAGCTGAAGTGGCATTTCCGAAACATTAAATTCATTTTTCTCCAAATGACGCATAATGCGCAGGATATCTCAAAAACTTCTGATTTTTTTTTCATGAAATTTTCAAAACATAACGTTAGTTTGTACACTCTGAACCTAAAATTTCTTTTTTATTGTTCAAAGAAATATTTTTTTAGGTGATTATAATGCTGAAATTTTCAAATTTGTACTAGCTAATAACAACTTTATACTAAAAATATAAAAATGCTTTTAATACAAATATATTTAGATCCAGGCTAGTTATTACAATCTGAAGTATAACTTGGCACGAAACTTTTTTCTAGTTGCAAAATTTATTTTGCAATCCTGCGCGTATGCTGTTATACCAATTTTCTGCTTGGCAAGTTTCTGACAGTTTGGAGCCCCCTATGAATACTAATTCTGCATCTTTAAATTTTTTAAATATATGAATTGAAAGAACATACTTATATCTTTTGAACTCAATAAAAATTGTGTTTTAAAATCATATACATTTTAAGATATTAAATGTTAAAAATTGTCTTTTTTTTTCCTTCTTTCCAATTTTAAGAGTCCTGAGACCCCTCAAGGGGAGTTTCTACTTCTTTGGTTAAAAATTCTCGATTTTTTTTATGTGTATTTTTTGCATACATCTAATGTGTAGATTGTTACCCTAAATCGATTTCGTGGTATTTCAATTCCTTGGAGTAGTTTTTGCTTGTTGAATGTAACGCCGCTTAATGAACGTAACGCTATTGCAAATTTTTAAACTTATTTTTCTCAAAAACCTGTTTTTCGGATTGCGCGACGATTTTTATTGAGAACTATGGAATTGATTTTATGGTGGCCAATTTTGTTTGAGATGTTTGTGACCGGAGAAAATCGGTCGCCCAATTGGAAGTCCATGGCGAGCACCTGCCATTGCACACCACATATTGTTCCTTGTTTTAAGGAAAAAATAAATAAATAAGTAAAATAATATATTGCAAAAAGTCTGAAGGTGGTATATCTTTTCCTTGCAACTGAAAAAAGTAGTAAAAACAGTAAATTTTAGTACCTTCCCTTAAAATGTCTTCGAAAATATGATATATCCTTTAGATTGATGAACATAAATTTATATTATAATAATTAGCAATATGATCTGCAAATTGAAAATGCAGATAAATCTAGTAAAAAAAAAAAAAAAAAGTTACAAGTAAAAATTTATATTTCAAAATAACTAAATAACATATTCTAAAGTAAGAAACATCTTCTAAAAATTAATTATATTGAAACTTTATCATATTAAAACGAGTAATAATACGACTAGTATTACGACAAGCAATAATAAACGAATAATAATAAACTATAGTAAATATATATATATATATATATATATTAAAAAAATAATAAAGTACACTTACGTTGTAGTGATTCCTGGAAAATGAATTGTAAACTGAAATGAAAATATAAAATGCATTAGCATAATAATTAAACAGTATAAAAGAAAGAAATTTTTTTTTAATATTAAAATAATATTTTTATTACATATAAACGAGAAAATAAAAATCACAAGTTTACTTAACGGTGTATAAACTGTTGCAAAGTCTAAAAACTACACAAATATTAAAATAAAGTTAAGATATTCAACGTTTCGATAATCATCTGTAACCTTCATCAGGAAAATTCTGTCGTAATGCTTCTAAAAAGAGAGCAAAACCGTCTTGAATCTAAAAGGTTCGATATATATCCAGTCAAATATCGCTTTAACCAATCACAAGCAAGAAAACATGCAATGACACCATCTATCACACAAAAATTAAAATAAAATTTCAAATGATTTAAGAAAGGAAGCTTGTTACATTCGATCTATTAAACATAATTTTCAAAAGCTACTTTCATGAAAAAGAAAAAAAAACAATTGTCCAAAAGCTCATTAATAATCTGGTAAAATCGTATTATCTACTACTGTCTATTAATATTCTAATAGTATCTTGCAATAGATTATGCCTTTTTGCCGGCGGGAGTATCTATATTTAGGTGGCAAATTAAAAAAGTGTTACTTATTCTAAACTTTAAAAACTATTGAAGGTTTCAAAACTTTAATTTTTATTATTGTTTAAGTCTTATTTTTCTAAACTTCATAAATTTGTCAACTTTTTTAAAACTCAATATTTCAATTTGTTTTAAAAATGAGAATAACTACATAAATGGTTGTAACAATTATATTTTATGAACAACATATTATAAATATTTATAAAATTTAAATTTTGACTGTTATTACGAAACATATTTGAAATAAATAAAACAGAAAAATACAGAGTTTGATAGGTTCTGCAAACTATAATGGGGGTGCGATATACTATATATTAATATTTGATGATACAGTGTGGTACAATGTGATACAAAGCACAAATTGTGCTAAAATGTTTTTAGCATACAACTATTTCAGATTTTTCTAAATATCTTCATCACACCCATGTCAAAGAAACTAAAAACAGTTAAATAAAATGTTAAAAAGTTGGGAAGGGAAGTTGTTTAACCCGGCAGGACGCGCGCCGTGAAACGTAACACGAGAACGGACATGGGGTGTCAGCACACCCCAAACATATTAAATGGCATAAATACGAAAAAAAAAAAACTTTATAATTCTGTCTGTTAGTGAAATTCATGATAAATACACTCTTTCTCGTAAAAAAATAATAACTGGAATGTTAAATTATCGTTAATTAAAAAAATTAATAAACAATAAACTAAAAGATAAACTAAAAGCACTCACCGACAGCACACGAATATTTTCGGGAGTGGGGTGTCTAAACATCCCGCGCCCGTCCTGCCGGGTTAAGGTAATGCTAAATCTCACCCTGAAGGGCGAGTGACTTCTTATTGTTGATACCTCTTGCCCTTGACCACAGGCTTCTTTGTATGTTCCCTTTAACTCCTTTTTACCATTTTTTTTTTTTTTTTCAAATACTGTTAGTTTCTTACAATGCGGCACTAAGGAAGGAGTTTTGGGATATCTGGAACAACTGTATGATGAAAATATTTCAATTTCAGATTTTTATCAGATTGTTTTATCCCATTTTAATTATATATATACTGACCTGAATTGTGCCAATGTAATAGTAGAGATGAAAATAATTGTCAAAAAAAAAACTTCTTAAAATTGCAGAAATAATTAAAGGAGCCAAAATATTCTAAATATATTGTATATTTTTCTATCAGACAAAATTGTGTACACAGCCCCCTCAGATATTAAGATTAATCCCGCTTTTATGTTATTACGAAGAACTTTCTTAAATGAATTTGTTTTTTGAGTTTCCTACCTTTTTTTTTTTTTTTTTTTTAAATTTACAATTTTAATTATCGTCTAATGCAGCGCTTGCTTGCATTTATTGAAATTTCTAAACCAAAGTGTTTCAATTTAAAATCTGATAAAATGATTTTATGACATCCTGAGATGTCATTATGATCTGCGTGTATTTTTCAAAAATATATTTGTGACGCCAGTTGATTTGTTTGTTCTGATTTGCGACATAGTTTACATAAATTCGAAAAAAAAAGATTATATATAAATTGGGATTATATATAAATTGTTGGTAGACAAAAATATCCATGAATTACAAATTTTCTATATTAGTAAATAATTAAAATGCATCTGCATAACTGCCATAACCTACAATTATCGAGTAGTAATCTGAGTAGTAATCTTCTATCATTTTATCGCCTTAATCTGTGATAAAGTACATATAATATTGTCTTTCTTAAATATGATACTCAAAAAGTTCATCTGAAAAAAAGTTTCAAAGTCCCTTAATAGTAATGCAATATTAAATAAGGATTTGGAAATATTTTTATTTAAAAATGTATGCAGTATTATTTTTTAAATGAATGAAATACATATAAATGAATTTTACATACAAGAAGAGGCATTTTTTTAGCATTGATATTTTTGTCTTAAACGCACTGCTTTTTGGCACAGTTTTCGCAAACGTAACGACACATTCACGAGGTCCTGTGACTAGACGAAACATGCATGACGTTCAGGGATCTATAACATTTGCGATTCTGACATTCGTGACGTGAATTGACGTCACAACAAACTTTAAGCTTATTTACATGCTGAACGAAGAGTAGTACTTCAACTGCATTTAAAAAAACCGCTTAAAGTCTTTTGAAATTACACATTAAGCTTACTTAATTGTGTGTAAATTACCTTTATTTTCATTTTCATTTTGTGTTGTTGTTTTTATTCTTTTTCATTACTATATGGTCTTTTTTCCGAGTCACTGTTTCTGTTTCTCCGACATCTGTTTTTTTTAATTACCAGAGAGCAAAAAGATATTTGTTTATGTTTATTCAAAAAACATTGTTGACAAATATTGTAGGAATTTTTAATTTCGAAGGTTCTTTAATTTGAATTTATATTTATTTCCCCTTAACTGCTGAGGGCGTGGCGTATACAAGGTGCCCACTAAAGCACTCTCCACCTTCATCAATTTCAGGACGCCGATAGCCATAGCCATGATTTCTAGGTACCTAGGTATAAGTAGCCTAGGTAACCTAGGTATACCTAGGTAATATTGTACTTAGGTATACTAAAGCGAACGTGAGCAACGCGATGTGATCAGTTACAGCGTCATATAGCTGAAAACTGCGTTCTTATCTTTCCTATCTCAAAAACGTAAGAAATACAAAAACAAAAGTCAATTATAAAGCTGTAGAACATCCTCGATTTAGTAGTCTTGCCTGAAAAAACAACTTAATTGGAAGTCCTGAATTGTAAAATTTTTATATCCAGTTACCAACTGAAATACATTACAAACTGCATGCGAGAAATGTGGTACTTAATATTACGTGTAAACATATGTACCAGTTTATTTTGATAACAGTGGTATTTTCATACGAAAATAAAGTTAGGTATGCTTCATGTGTCCACCATCTCCGTCGGAACACATGCAGAATGCATGATGTTATTGCTGCCGATAGTGGAGACATTGAGCATGTTTGAATTTTATTATTAAAATAGACTGCACTTTCCTTTAATGTGTTAGTTATATTAGTAAATATGCTTCAGTCTTATAATGACGCAATTCTGTGTGCATTTAATCGCGTATTTTAGCTATTGGTTGGATATAAATTTTCATTTCAGGCCATCTAATAAAGTTATTTTTATATTTAAGGTATAATTTCATATTAAACCAAAGATGCTATACAATTTTTTAATTATTTTTTTCCCCATTATTTCGTACCTTTTTTTAGATATGAGCGATAACGCTTCTGTTTTGAAGTAGATGGCGTTGAAAGTGATCTCATCGCATGTCTAGCTATTTTACTATTCCTAGACACCCTGATTTTGTAACTACAGGTGTCGACGTCTTAAACTTATTGGGGCTGGACTGTTTTTACAGGGCAACCTGTATTCTTGTATAAGCTCTTTTTGCAGCCAACGAGTTAAGAATGTTCGGACACTTGTATCTTGCCAATTTTAAATTTATTGAATTTTTCGTATTGAAGACCTTTTATCTCAGAAACTGTTCTAAGAAATCAGATGCAATTTTCAAAGCTTATTCCCGAGATATTTTTACATGCTTTAACAAAGTGGTTTCTTGCAATTGGCTATATTTATAATTTTAACTAACTAACATTTTTTAATTGCCTAAATGAACCTTTATCTCATAAGCTACATAAGATGTATCTTTGAAACATTTAACACACGTTTTTCTCTCATATGTACAGTCGTGGAAAAAAAGTAAACACCCCCTACTAACTTCTCAACAAATTATTGTAGAAGAAAGTTACAGGTACCGAACGATTGGAAATAAAGTCTACTTTTAAATGAGATATATAAAATTTGCTTAGGGGGCCATCTACATATTAAAACGAACCATAACCTTTTATTTTTCAACAGCAGTACAGAATTATGACAGCATACATAAACTCTACACCCTTCAATTAGCCTAAAAACAAATGTTTATGCAATTCGTACAATAAGTTTCCGAGAAATTAATTATTTTAGAACGAGCGTATTTTAAGGGCTGTATCCAAATTGAAGTTCCGTACTCGATTGTTAACCGAGAGAGCCCCCTTCTTGATCAAGGCTCCTGAAGAGCCGCTCAAGGAGTGAATGAAGAATGTTAGATTACAGAACAGCAGAATAAATTTCAAAATATCTACTCACTTCTATCAAGACGGCTCCTTAAACCATCATTTTGCTGTTTTTTAAGCATAATTTGAAAACTACTTGGAAGAAAAATGTGAAATTTTGGATTTCCATAAAGCAGGACTTAATAAATCTAAATCCATCAAAAAAAAAAAGGTAGGTTGCAATTCATAATTTTTTCGAATATTAATTTCATAATTCATAATTCATATCATAAAATTAAAAAAATTGCAAATTCAGCGTATTTATGTTTGGGTATATTAGTATTATTGCTACAAAAAAGAATTAGCCCATTAGGAGTATAATTTCAGGAGATATTAATAAAAATATGAAAATGTAATTTAACATTAGAAGCACTCAATTTTGAATGTTTATAATTCAAAAACTTATCATTCAAATGACTTGAAATTTGGCGTCTAGGCATAGTTTGAACCGAAGATTTTAAATATCCTGTTAAAATTGGGTATTGCCATTGAAAAAAATGAAGTTTGGATTCGTTTTAATATGTAGATGCCCCCCTAAGAAAATTTTATATACGTCATTTAAAAGTAGTCTTTATTTCCAATCGTTCGGTACCAGTAACTTTTGCCTACGATAATTTGTTGAGGAGTTAGTAGGGGTGTTTACTTTTTTCCTCACGACTGTACATAGTTTAAGACAAGCTTTTTGTAATGTAAAGTTTTGTCATTTTTTAATGAATTTTTAAATTTTAAGCTAAAAATATTTTTAGTAGTTTGCTGTAAAAATCGTAAAATTATAATTACAGCCAATTTCAAGACATTCCTGTATTAAAGTACATAAAAATTTATAGAAAATAAGCTTTGAAAAACAGCTGATTCCTTGGAACAATTCTTGAGATAAAGAGTCATCAATAAGAAAAATTTTAAATTGACGAGATACATGTGCCCTAACCCCTTAATTTCCTTGGGCGTATTATAGACACGATTTTAGAAAATACTTTTCTTTGTTAGTTTTACAGTCGTATAACTCCACCCAACGATTTGGAGTGTAACAAATTGACCTTGAGTAAGTCTTTGCCTAGGATTTTATTTCTTTGAAAAATTAACATTTTTAGATTGCTAGGAGTGCGACTACTTTTCTCCCAGCGCACCTGTGCTGAAATCTGCGGCACTGGGGAATGAATTGCGTCAGTTATGTCGCCAGTTTAGGCAGTTTTCCAATGATATTTTTCACCACTCAATAACGCGAATTTTTCTGAGTCACTTACGAACTCAATTTTAAACGTAAAAGCAGGACATTTGCAGGTATGATTATAAGTGATTTGGAATCGGACAGTTTTTTGTATTCATTTTTCGATAAATGAATTACATTTAGAGTTATAAGTGATAGCTGTCTCATGTAGTTGTCACATAGTTGCCACATCCAGCAATTTGCTTCAAATCGCCAACTTTGACACATTTTTTTAGTGATCTTCTGCGTCTACCGAAAAATGAAAAAATCGTTCAATTATCCATGTAAAGCCGGGGAGCTTTTTAATTTTTTTTTTTTTTTTTTTTTTTTTTTAACAATGATATAACTGAAATCCATAACTGATAATTCCCTATCTATTCACAACACTCATATAATATACTTTTTGTTAACCAGCACAATCACTCGATTCCGGAATTTATTTATGGAATAGATAGACCAGCAAGATAGAATCTCATTTAATGCCTAACCCGCACGATCGTGCGAGCCCGGTCTTAAAGGGTTAAATAATTTCTGAGTAAGAGCACTCTCCAATTTCATGCGTTTGCGAACAAAGATGAATTCAGTAATGCAACAAAAAATAGCCGTTTTGGATTTAAGCCTTAAAGGGTTAAACTTTAACTGGATAAGAATTTTTTTTTTTTATAACGCAAAATAATATATGAGCAAAGAATTAATATTCTCAATAAATGTTTCATGTGATTGAGTCTAGAAAAAATTAGATATTGGAAATTAGAATTAAGATATCAGATGAACATTAATATGGGTTCATACATAGTTCATTTCAGCAGAATATAAATTAAACTGCAGTTTTCTTTTTAACTAGATGCCCTCGGCGCCCAGTTTGGTCTCCCTTAAACATATGCTAAGCATTGTATCACGTTACTTTTATACATAATTTAATTTACTTGCTAAATCCTTTGCCAAATCCGAAGATTCTGATACAGAAATCCTGAACTCGGTATTTTTATGTTAGCTTTGAGAAGGTGAAAAATCGCCAAACATTGTTCCCATCGTATTTTTTCGTATTTCATTTAAAATATAGTACTTTTACTCATTTTATTTAAAATGTATAACTTTAATTTAAAACTGAAATATTTAAAATTTATGACTCTCAATTATTGCTTTAAAAAAAAGAAAAGTGATAAATAATACCATAAACCATGACATTTAATTTCAACATCAAAGCTTTGTTTTAATTTACCACGCGAAAAATTGCTTATGACAGTAGCATGAAATGGACTATTATAATACTGATGACATGATATTTACAATATTTGGTGATTTATTACCTGCTCCCGGCTAACATTGAATTACCAAATTGGCCGCTTGGCATACAAAAAGTGAAGCGGTCAACCCGGAACTGTTGATGACAATCACATGACTTAGGCTTTTATTATATAGATTATTTGAGCTATTTGTATTAACCATTTACAAAAAAAATGTCATGCAAGCATAGATAGATGGAAAAAAAATCGTTAAACGCAACTTCTTTAAATAGTTCTGGAATTAAATTCCAAATTGCCATAATTTTATCATCGGCATTTTAAAATATAATGTCAAATAGTCTTTCCTTTTGTTTGCAAACCTTGTCTTAGTTTGGCACTTTTTTAAGACCGTATTGAACTAGATTGGAATTTAATAATCTTCAATTAAAATTCTTCGATTTTCAATCAATCAAATTTAGAGATAAGGTCATCTAAATTCGTGTATTTTATGAATTCTCATTATATCTTGATTTAGAACCTCAATCAACGCAGTGTCAAGATTATTCTTTTGCGTATCAAAAGTGTCAGGAGTGCCATATGTTTGCCCGCTCTGTTCTAGGTTAATAATTTTAAATAAGTTTTATGAAAAGAGGCATCACTGTGAAAAGCTAATTTTTACTAGTTATTACAAGAATAAAATTTATTAGATACGAATATTAATCCAAGATATTTTGCAAAAAATTATGAAAGAGACCATTATGTAACTGAACGCATACCCATAACTGTTAACCAGATATTTTTTTTATAGTCATATATTCTTTAAAATACTTATAATATTTTATTTTTCTTTGACATAGTAGCAATCCAGAATTAATTCGCTGATATATAAAATCCTCTTTCCCGAGAGAGAGAATATGTATATATATATATATATATATATATATAAACTGCTTTTTTATGAAGCATTAATCAATTAAATGTTGAAAAAATGCAGAGAAAATAAAAAATAAAAGTAAAATAAAACATTTATAAGAACTATTTGTAGATTACGACCTTTGGAACGCTGCCAGAAAGGCAGTCACTTAGCGTAATTGACAACCATCTGAGAACTTACTAAATAAAATACTTCGTCTTCTTACTTGATTACAGTTTCTTTTTTCAATTTTCTAGATCCAAAATTTCCCGACATTTAGATTTGAACTCATTTCATTGCTTTAGATCATTTTGAGAAAATTTGCTAGAAAATTCTAAGATTCTTTACCGTGTAATATTAAATAACTTTGCTGAACAGTAACTTTACATTTTTTTTTGGGGGGGGGGGGATATAAATAGAAATAAGTATACAAGGTGTCTCAAAAATCTGGAAACGGTCGATTAACTCGAGAAATACACATCAAATTGAAAAAAGGAAAAATATATGTTAAATATTTTTAAGAAAGCAATTTAGTGATACCAAAGGTGACCCCTCCCCCTCCCCAATCCGACTTCCTGGGGGTCAGAGGGGGATCAATATTTGAAATCGTGAATGAGAACCCCTCTTTTTTATTGCACATTCGGATTCTACGAGGAAAAAAATACTTAACATTTTATTCGAATGATCATAGATGGCGATGTAATATAGAGATCCTAAGTTAGAGTAGATTCTCTAACGTAGGATCTCTAGCAAAATACGGTATTAAACAGCACCCCGAATCGTGATAGGCAATAAGATTCACGTTAATGAAGCATCCCGAAGGGAACAGATAGCTACTAATGCCAAGTCGTTATTCGTAGGTATTGCTTAAAGTATTGCATTCATTTAGAATTTAACACTAAACCTACCGCGAGGGGTCAAATAACCCTTATTGATTGTTTCATTGGAATTTCTTAAACTAAAACATTACGAAATTTCCTTACATTTCACGACTTTTATTAAAATATATGATCATATTATTTCCTAAAATACCTCATCACCGAACTACCTTTTTTGCCTAGAAAAAATATTTTAGGCTTAACAACCTCAAGGGGTCATTTGACCCATGAACAAATTTATGTTAAATCATAAAGATATAAATGTTTTATTTTACAAGAACATTAGTAAATTGCGTATTTTCGCTATTACATCATTTGTTTTACTGTATTAAATCGTATTTGTTAATATGTGATCGTATAATTGGAAATTGACTTTATTCTGAGTGAGATTCTAGTTTGAACATTTCAGGTTAAATCGAGAATGAAATAATCTTAAAAATATGTAGTGAACATAAACAAATTTGCACAATATATGATTATTAAGTTTTCGAATTTCTTGAAATATTTTATTTTCTTAATTTTTTTGCGTAATTGTATTTTTTTTTTTTACTTTAACCCTTTGAGGGGCAAGTAATTGTATTTCTGTAATGTCGAATTCACACTGGAGTCTGCAAAAACGTTTTTTACAAAATAGGGAACAGAAATTTACGACTTTCCCCCCCCCCCCACCACCAAATTTAGAAAAGTAAAATTTAATAATTTTTTTCTGGTGCAAATCTTCATTAATCGAAAGTGGGATAAAATATATCCCAACGCCCCTCAAAGGGTTAATAAATAAACAATTTGCAATAATTATTTGAAAAAAAAATTGTTTTATTCATACATCAAAGTGTATCAACTGGTATATTTTTTCGCAAAACATCGTAAAATATATAACTTTTTATATAGGGGTCAATTGACCCCTTCCGGTAGGAATAGGTATAAAAAAATATTGGTACGTTTAGTGTTAAGCATTAGTCCCCTTACTACTCACGATGTAGGGAAGGAAGCAGCATTTTTCTGTTTAGTTAATATTTTTTTTAATTTTAAATTCAGAACTTCAACGGAAAATGAGATTTTCGGCTCAGCAAAAAAATCTGAACGCATTTCGCTCGATTACAACGCCATCTGCGATGTTCCAATTATAGTATATTTTATAGTATTTTATAGTTTATTAGTATATTGAGGTATATTTAAAAATATATCCGTGACTGAAAATTAATTTAAAATGGATAAAAAATCCGTAAATTGAGATAAGCTTTTCAAAAAAAAAATACTGAAAGTACTTTTTGTATTCTATTAGATTTTGGAATAATCAAATGTGCGATGTTTAAAGGTCAAATTGCAGTAAAAGTTAAATTTATGGTTGGGTTAGGCTATTGCCACCAACAATATGATGCTAGAGTTACTCATAGTTCATCAATGTCTTTATTTTATAATATTGAATTAAGAGCAAACAGGTATATCTTTCGTAATTGGGCTGCATGTAGGGATGAGATTTCCACGTTTTTGCACACCGGTATATTTTTAAAGAAAATGTTGTTCTGTTAAATCAAGATAGTGTGCCGATTAAATGAAATATCATTTACTCTAACAAAATACTGGTGTGAAAAAATGCGGAAATCTTATCCCTGGCTGCATGCAAATCAAAAATATCCATGATTGAAAATTACTTTAAAATCCATTCACATGAAAAAATTGAGATACAATTTTCAAATAAATTTCATTTGACAGAAGCTTTTTCTATTCGACAGTGTGAAAAACGAAATTGTATGATGATCATAAGTTTAAAAAAAATTAGCAAAGGCAAAATTTATGGGTTAGGTCATTGCCATCATCAGTATAATGTCACAATTGGCATTGTGTTTGTAGTTTATATATATATATATATATATATATATATTCTGAAGATGACTCAATGAAAGAGTCGAAACATGTAAATTTTTAATATTTTTAATGTTTTTTATTATTTAAATGACGCTTTTTAAGCAAATAATTGTACTTTAATATATGTTATGACATTTGTTTGGAATATACATTATTATGGTATAGTTAATATAGACGCAATTAAAACTATTTTACTTATATTTCTTATCGGTCTTTTAACGATTCGTGGACGGTAATGCACCAATCTCAGTTATTGTCACTGCCGTATTATTTCATTTTAATGTATTTTACCCGGGTGGACCATTATTATTGACACGAGCGAAGCCGGGTAGATCTGCTAGTATATATATATTAATCAGATAAACAATAATGTAGAAATGCCACGTTATGTATTAAAAAAATATATATATTTCTTTAATTATTTTTAATTTATAATAGTTACAAAGCTGGTTAAAAGTGAGTGTATGCAACAAATGAGTTCAACGTAAAAATAGTTTTTTAAAAACCCTCTCTTTTATAAGCAAGCTATGTTTATCTTGAAAATCAGACCTAATTTTATAACCTCGATTCATGATTTTTTTTCAAAACAATTTCCATTACAATGCGTTTGGTTGGAGTGGGCACCGTGCCCTATTATAGAAAATTTATTGCTTAACTATACGCTAGGTAAAAAAATAAGCTAGTGAATTTATTTTAAAGATATCATTTATAATATTTCTGTTGTCAATATTCCTTTTTCTCAACTAATATGTAATGTACATCGATGAATAGGGTATCATCGGATAGGATTTTTCGTCTCCGTAAGATATAGCGTACAGAATTTTAGTTATATATAGCGTACAACGATAAATGATGTATCATTGGATATGCTTTTTTTATCCACATCTGACATTGCATACTGAATTTTCGTTAAAAGACTTTGATTGTTTGAGATGTCACTTAAATTTAAAATTGGGGATACGCGGGGATACTTCAGGGGATTACACAGGGGAATAACGAGGGGGGGGGGATGGGGGGCATGTAAATATACTAATTTCCCGTTTCTTTTTTACGCGATGACAAGAGGAAAGAAAAATAAAGCCTTTTTTAAGCCTTATATTCAGGATTTCTAACTTTTCTTCTCTGCATATAATCATAGTTAATTTAATATTAAACTATAAATAGATAAAATTGTAAAAAATGAAATTAAAAAATAATCGTATTATGTTCTTCATTTTTAAATTAAATTTTGTTTTCGATTTTTTACTGTTTAAAGTATTTCAATGTTGAATTTCAAATATTTCATTCACAGCCAGTTGGCCTATTTTGGCGAGCGTAGTAGGGCGCATAATTTTCATTAAATCCATTGTTGTAATTCGTTTACACTTGTAACCACAATAAATATTTGGCAATATATCGCCCGTGGCGGGATAACGGAAAGTTCTAAAGTTATTAAAATGTTTTATTGTCAACAAAAACAAATTTTTGTGCATACTTTTTATAATTCTAGCATATCAGAAAGAGGGTTAAAAAAGCGATTTCAAAATTCTATATTTACAAAAAAAAAAAAAAAAAAAAAAAAACAAGTTGAGCTAAATAAAAGAGTATTAAATACGGATTCTTT
Organism: Maratus speciosus; assembly: GCA_963932465.1. NCBI lineage: Eukaryota > Metazoa > Arthropoda > Arachnida > Araneae > Salticidae > Maratus > Maratus speciosus. The sequence continues at coordinate 530,973,311 of OZ010789.1, read as the reverse complement.
TTTAATCGACTTCCAACAAAGAAGGTTATGCAATTAGTGTAAGCAATTATACATACTTTTTTATGTATGTCCTCGTACGTCTTTTGAACAAGTGCTCTGATATTTGTTTAATTGCCTTTTGTTGAAAATGGTTTGCTTTGCATTACCCATTTTAAATTTCATCAAGAATTTAAAAAAAAAAAAAAAAAAAAAAATCTTTTTTTTCTGGATTCTCTGTTTTCTTGTCTTTTAGGTTGATTTTTTTAGAAATCGAACTATGGCAATCCTTTCTTTTATCTGTCTATTTATCTATCTATATACAGGGTGCAAAGGAAAGTCCCTTTAACTAGAAAATGCTTACGAACGGAGAGAACTACAGCTATGCAAGTGAGGTAACGGTATAGTAACGCGACTACGCCCGATTTAATGCAAACAACAGCAGCGCTCCTAGTGGCGAAATTTGGAAGATAGCCATTGCAAATCGAAAACGAAAAGAGATAGAGCAAAATTTCCAGTTAGAAAGTTTTAGAGGATCATTTAATTAGGTCGAAATGACATTTGGTTTACATGGATAGGATAAATCTTTGCCTGTGTGCCCAAAAATATCCGAAATTGATACACTCCATTTTGTGTAAACTTTTGAATGGAAGAGTCAGAAATATGAAGAAATACGCACAATTTATTGCATAAACACGTACTTATCTCAATACATTTTGATAACATCACACAAAAAAAAACAAAGAAGATAAACTGTCTCACAGCGATAAAAAGTTTATATTCAGAATTTTCGAAAAGTTCGCCATTGCTCACGATACACGTTTGTATTCGTGAGAGTAATTCTGCATGCACATATCTCAGCATGGAACGTCTGTTGCAAGCCTCTTCAATACGACGACATAGAGTGAACCCTTTGAAGGGTGGTGGCTAGACGGTCTAGCCACCTAATTTTTATTCCAAAACTGACAAATGGCACCAAGAATATTTTAATAAAATTTTCCTTTTCTAATGATAGCGCAAATTAACGGGTTTTTATTTTGTAAGAAATTCGTCTGAATATTCTGGTGTCAGTCAATTATTTCATCAGTTTACGAACATAATTTTTCTGCCCCTGAAAGGGTTAATCTAAAATTTTAAATGCATTGGAAATTAAATTTTTACAGCATTACAGCACAGTACAACGTCACAATCTGCAACTGTGCACTGCTACATTTCCGGAAGGTGAATATGGAAAGTAGAATCGTCGCTCATCGATTTCGGACATTTTTGGGTATACAGGCGACAATGTATCTTACCCGTGTGAACCAAATGTCGTTTTGTACTAATTAATTGATGCTTTAAAACTTTCTAATCGGAAATTTTGCTCTATCTCTCTTCGTTTTCGATTTGCAATAACTATTTTCCAAATTTCGCCATTAGGGGCGCTGCTATCGTTAGCATTAGGTCGGGCGTAGTGGCTTTACTATACCATTACCTCACTTGCATAGCTGCAGCTCTCTCTGTTCGCAAGTATTTTTAGGTTAAAAGGACTTTTCTTTGCACCTGTATACATATGAAGGGTACAATATATTATCTATCGCCGACCTTTAATTTCTCAACCGTTGGTCGTAGACATATAGTTCCAATTACAAAAACGTTTTAAATGAGGTAAATATTCATGTTGTGGCATTATTTAAAGTAAAAAATCAATTTTATAAAAATAACTTTTTATACCGTCCCCCAGTCCCTATACTTATATTTAGTAAAAGTTTACATATATCATAACATATATAACACAAAAAGTTTGAAATCTATACTACAAAAATTGACACAGTTATAAAATTTCAAAGTTTGAGATTTTTGCACATGATTTTGTCTTTCATTGAGGGATCAGTTAAAAGATGAATTACAGTAATTCGAGATCAAAATCAGGGTGCAATGTCTTTTTTACGGCAAAACCTCCTTTAGCCGGTATCGCCAAATCGGGGTATCACCAAAGAGGGTTATTTCATCTAAAAATTTGAGCTGACTTTTAGGTGTCGTATACAAAGCGAAAAATGAAATATTGAAATCAAACAGAAAAATAAATATCAATTTATTATAATATCAGAAAACAGTCCGCTATAAAAAATGAATACGTCAAACGCCGGCATCTATTAGAGATATTGCTCAAAGTGTTCTCCATTGGTGGCAATGCACAACTGAATGCCTGACAGTACTGACAGTACTAACAGTTAGAGCATAGCAGGTGTGCAAACTGTGCGACAATCAAGGATGATTCGCTGCTTCAGATAGACCAAGAGAAGCCGTCTCAGTCACATAGACCTGTGCCTTGATGTAACCCCAGAGTTAGATTTCCATGGTAGTCAAGTGCGGCGATCGTGATGGGCACTCTACCGGACCACCATATCCATGTATTTGTTGACCAAATTCGATGGCCAGATACGCTTGGACGTTTTATTTTTATGCGGAGATGGCCCCCATCATGTTGAAACCATACCCGGCATCCATGTCGGAGAGGTAGCTTTTCATACCAGTCACATACCGTGTTTTGTAGCAGATTCAGGTAACGATTGCCCGTTTATGTCCCATCGTAGAAGATGGGTCTAACAATCTAGGTTCCCCATATATCGCACCACACATGTCGCACTATGCGAGCGATATGGAGGTTTTCTAGAGACCAGTTATGCACATTGTGCACGTTCACAATGCCACCCCGTGTTAACATTGACTCATCTGTCCACAGAATGTCACAAAGGAACGACGGATTTTTTCTTAAGGTGTTGAGCATAAAATTATAATAATCAAATTGTCGTGCGTGGTCACCCAGCATCAATGCTTGCACCAGTGCCGGATGGTATAGATGCGCATTATATCCATGTAACAAATGCCAGACATGCTGACTACATACCTCGCTTATATCTGCCGTAGTCAGTTGTGGAATTAAAAGGGCGAATGCCAGCACCTCCTCTGGTGTCACTCGAACATTATTCCTTGCCTCTGTACTTGGTCTGGATCGTGATGAAACAGAGCCGGTTTCTCTAAGATGGTGCAATGCCTCAGTTATAGTTTCATGCTTTGGATGTAGATCCTTAGGGAAACGTTCTGAATAAACACTCGTAGCCTCTCTGGCATCCCTTTGACATTCACCATAAATAAGTATCATTTCGGCATATCGCATGTATTCGTAAATTGCCATCACGATCTCAGCGCTGAGTACGGTGCCCGCTGCTAGATGGCTCGTGTTTTATCCCGAACGTGTGGCGCTGTGTTACTATTGTAATTTACATATCCCAATTTTCATGCCCGTTATAGTTCGGCTGGTCGTTTGCATTCCGCTGCCATTTATGTAGTCATTAGTGAGTATGTTTCATTTCCCGGGTGTCGATTCTACCTACTTTGACATTTGAATGTTGTTCGACCCATAAAAGTTAGCTGGAATTTTTAGATGAAATAACCCATTTTGGTGATTCCCCGATTTGACGATACAGGCTAAAGGTGGTTTTGCCGTAAAAAAGACATTGTACCCTGATTTTGATTTCAAATTACTTTAATTCATCTTTTAACTGATCCCTCTACATTTGTAACAGTATGCCCGATAAAAAGCATATCTGAAAGAAATTTTCAAACTTTTATTTGTAGAAAACTCAAGAGGATTCATAAAAATGTTAAAATATATTTGGGGCATTCTCACAATCTTTTGACTTTTGGGAAAAAAAATCTGACAAAATTAATTTTGCTAAAATAACATTTTAATCTGATAGACGAATGTCTTAATTATTCAAAATAAAGAAAAAGTGGTCAGCAGCGAAAATTTTCTTATTTAACTGAAGTTTAAGTTAAACTTGCAAGTTTAATTTTCCTTATCATTTTACCCTTATAACTTTTTATTTTCTTCTAAATTTTTACTTATAATGAATTTCCATAGTACCCTGTGGACATTCAAATAAGAAATAATTACAATGTAGTACTTTTAATACAGAATTTTTGTATAACATTGTCTTAAAGGAGTGTTAAAGAAGGGACGGTAAGGTAAAAAAAGGGGATGGTATTGGAAAAAAAGGGACGGTAAGGATGGAACGGTAAGGAAAATGACCACCTATTTTTAGGAAAATCATGTTAAGACTAAGTGATAGCCACAATGATTATTTGATTTTTAGAAACAGTTGTTAACATTGCATTAAATTATTATTTTTTTTTAATTTACCTCGAAAAGTGCAGGAATAAACCTTGGGGGTGGTGAGACTACCAATAAAGCCATGATGCTTGAAATTGATATTTAAATGCTGATTTAAATTCTACAGTAAATTTCCTGTCAAAGAATTTTAGACATTATTTCTCTAGCATACTTCTGCATGAGAAAAAACTTGAAAAAAATTCTGTGGCTGCATCTGAAATGATTTTCTGTATAATTTTAGGAGAGGGATGGTAAGGAATCTAAAACCCAGGGACAGAGTTTAAAAAATAATAACAACCCTAAAAATATGTGCAGGTTAATTTTTAGCTACATATTTATATAAAACAATAGTTTCAGTTACAGAAAAAAATTACATTGAATTATTTTTATTGAAACAATTTTATCCAGACAGCTCCAAACTTAAAAATCAGCATGAGGGACACGGAACGGTATAGGAGTTTCCCAGGTGTTTGGACCCCCAACATCGTCCAAAACTTATTTATCTTGTTAATATTGTTGTGCAATCATGCAATGGAATGTTCCCCAGTATATGAAATTAAAAAAAACACGAAAATGTGTATTAAAATAAAAATTATTACTCAGGGACATGAAAGTCAAAAGATTGTGAGAATGCCCCATTTCTAGATTTTATTTTCTAATTTGCATTTTTTCCCTTTTGTTTTATAATAATATAATATTTTTTCTAAAGATAAAGATAACATATTTTTACTTTATTCCTTATCAATGCAATACATAAATCCAGCAATATCTTCCCCTATATTGTATCAAAATCAACTTGTCTAGCACTTACGCATTCCTAGTAAATTATGTGTTTTTATGCACTATATGTATTCAAACGATAAAAATCTAAATAAAAATCCTGTTCAACGTAATCTTGACGGTACTTAAAAGTACCTCTTTGAACATAACTTCGTAAAGTAAATAAAATGGAAATAAACATTTTTAGAATAACATATTGTCAAGTGATTTGTTTAAAAGAAGAAAAAAAAGTATGCTTAGAATATTCGTCTGATGGCGAAATGCTCACTGATCATGCATCAACAGAATCATCATCCAGTCATATATACATCATAGATATATATACACTAGATATATGCATGATAAGTCACATTAAAATAATAACAAAAAATTGGATAATTTTTTTTTCTTTCGAAGTGTCGGTTTTTGTCCAAGCGTTATGCTCCAACGGTACTTTGAAGAACCACATTAAGTAACTAGTCGTAATTAACAAAAAAAATTAAATATTTAATTTTTAGTGCATATATCTTTTAATGTATCATGGTAATGCAAGGAAAAACAATTTCGAAGAGATATTTTTTTTAATTTATAATTTGGGATATAAAGGGTTAAGCTTTAAAAGCTTTCAGTTACAGCAAATATTTTAGATCACTATCCTTAATACATTTATAATTTGTTCAGAAACTCGTTTTTAAAATGTACATTATTCGCATATTTATTACGTTCGTCATCCATGTATTTCATTGCAGCACACTTTTTACGTCTTTTCTGTAAACACTTTCTTATATCAGCAGCTAACACTTTTAAGAAATAATATACCTGCGTAACTATCCGACGAAACAATGATTTTGACGGGAATTAGAGATTTTTACTGACCTTGAAGTCTCCAGATGGACTTTTGCTATCAGAGTAACAATATACGAGCGAAAGTATTTCTTACAGAGTTCAATTTTCACACTATCTTTCATATGCTATATATTTTATGTATTTGTATTGATAGTAATTGATGATTCAGAAGTATTTTTCTATGAAGGCTTAAAAAAATAACTTTTTAAAATAATGTAAATGTGCAAGGTTCAGATGCGAAAATCAACGTTTTTATAATACAGGATTAGCATAAATGAATTACCGGATTTAAAATAATTATATTTTCAAAACAATTACACATATTATATAAGTAATATATGAAAATAAAGAAGAACATTCCAAGTTTTTTTCAGTGTGAAATGTGCGAACCTTTCGTAACACGACAAGCCCCCAACGTGTAATCAAATTCGTTCTACACATTTGACAGTTTTGCACAGGGATTTTTAATGCAGCACTGATGCATTATTTAGTGTTTTTATGTATCAGTGCTGCATTAAGAATCCATAAGAATTTGGCAAAACTGCCAAATGTGTGGAACGAACTTGATTGCAGATTAGGTGTTTGTCATGTTACGAAAAGTTCGCACAATGAACTTTTCAACTGAAAAAAAAAACCTTGGAATGCTCTTTTTTATTTTTATATATCACTTATTATAATATGTGTAATAGTTTTGAAAATATAAATTTAAAAAAAAGATCATTCATTTATGCTAACCCTGTATATTGGATTTTTTAAGTCTTGGTATTTTTAAATATGAACAAAATATATTTCACAAAGAAAAGATAAAAATTGCTATGTTCATTATTCCTCACTATGTGTATAGATAACATTAAAAGTCTGCTATTGTATGAGTTATTTTTTAAAAGAAAGCATTTCTAATATAAACATTTGTTTTTATAAAACGCATGTACAAAATTTAAAATATGTTCTTATGTCATTATGAAGGGAACGAATAATTTTTACATATTGGATTAAATCATATTCGAGGATGGAGTAGCACAGTTGACGTTTATTCCAACAGAGCAAAAAATGTCCAAACCAGGAATCGAACCTGGATACTTGGTGTGCCGCGCCAATGCATTACCTGTTAGGTTATCCGGACGATACCTGGCTGACATAATTCACTCTTATTTGTTGGACTTGGCTGCGAACTGACACCAAGTATACAGGTTCGATTCCTGGTCTGGACATTTTTCGCTCTGTTGGAATAAACGTCAACTGTGCTACTCCATCCTCGAGTATATTCTTATAAATTCAAACAAGGGCGTAATATGGATCAGTATTTTTTGATCTAAGTTATTTAGGCTTTAATCAAATACAATCTATAAAACTTTAATAACTTGTAGACAAATTTAATGGATTAAACCTTTTATTTTTATTTGTTGAAATTAATTCTCCAGTAACAATGACATGATTTAGCAATAAAAGACAAATTATTTAAATTTTTATTTTTAAACCGAGAAAAAATGCTCATGACAGACAAATTAGTTCCATAACAGTTTTTAATCAGTGATAACCACTAAGCATAATTTCCAAAAAAATTGAAAATATTGAAAATAACAAATAAAAAAAAATTGCAAAAAGAGGAATCAATTTAGGAAAATAATATGAAATATAATATGAATATAATATGAAAATAAAACTTTTTCTTGCAATAAATATTTATGATCGCATGTTATTTGATCTAAAAATGCATTGTTCGGATTTTTACAGAAGCTTTATCGTTTATACTTTTATCGATAGGAAATGCTTCAAGAAGACTAAATTCTATTATAGAAGTAGCTTTAGCACTACAAGTGTATTTAAAACAACCCCCTAAACTACTTCTAAACTTGAAATTATCATTCTTCAAACATTGAATATCTATACAAATCATAAATTAGTATTAATTGTTGCTTTGCTATAGCTTTACTGTCAGATTTTTGGATGTATTCTATTAAAAACTTCTTCTATTAATTTCTAGTAACATTTTCCCTTATTACCCGTTCTTTCCCTATACAATTTCCTACTAGCTGTTCCTTCTAGTTTCCTGTAACTCGATTGGTCAATAAATCTATACCTCGAATCCACTTCCCATACATATATATGGGCAAAATTCCATCAATCTTTTGACCGATGAATGACGGTACGCTGAATGCTTACGAAACTAGTCTGCAATTATTTAAAAAGTCTTGGACATAAATTGTTGTTTTATCTGCCTGTATTGTACAGCGCCAAATATCATCTTATACTTCAGATAAAACATATTTTAGTGTATCACAAAGAACTTATCATATATAAGCTATAAGATAAGTAATTGCAAATCTTCAAGTAATACTTGTAACTTTATGATGTATGTTACTTTTCTCAATATCTAAAAACTGCGAGTGAAAAACAAGAGAAAACATCTAAAAGTACATTTTGAAAAAACTTATGGGAGAAAAATATATTTTAAACTGTCAAAAACCATGCACCAGCTAATGGATCGATTCATGGAGGGCGTTATCCTTCTTTGACCTTTATCCACCAAATTTAAAAAAAGAGTACTTCACATTTCTTGCAGAGTTATTCTGTGTGTGTAATATGATAAACAAGAACAAACATTAATATATACATAATAATAAAAAGTACAGCTTACATCTAGGAGCGTTAGACAAATATATGTGTCTAACATAAAACCTATTTTTTTAACACATTTGAATCAAGCTTTTTCATCGATTAAAATGAATATGAGGGGATCATTTAACAAATAAAAGAAAAGGGTGTACTGAAATTGGTTGACGGTTTTCAAAATAAAATAACAAGAAAACTGTGGCAACTATTAAACATGGCAGGCAGGTTACAGAACATAGATGAAAATCATTTTTTTTTAAATAGAAAACTTTAATAAATTGATAACCTTTGATATATTTCCTTAGAATGCGCACAAAAAAACAAATTTTATATGAGAATATCAATAATATATTCAAACAAATTTTTCACATTTTTTAAAAGCGCTATTTTCATATTAGCCGTATATGACAGTGGTCAAAGAAATATGCCAAAGAAATTGCCAACGACCGCTACTTACAGCAGCCTTTTTAATTCTGTTAATTTCAGTGGTTTAAATGGGTATTTCAATCGCATTCCCGTTAAATCTGTTAAATTTATTTATAAGATTTTATTTACTTTTTATTTATTGTTGAAGTATTATTTTTGTGATGGAATGTTATTATGGATTATTATTGAATGTATTTTAATAATGAAATTTCCGACTTTAAATAATATTCTCTTGCAATGATAACTTTAATGACCATCGTCTTTGCCTTGTTATTAGATGGATTTTTGTCGAAATAGAGCTGTTAGAAATAGGGTGTTTACACATATTGGAAATGATTTTGATGTAAATTAAAAGGCTACGAGAAAAAACAGGGGGGAGGGTATCTGGCAACATGTAGTAACATGATAACTGAAATATTGGCTGCTATGAAAAAATATCGTCCGATACTGAAATGGAACGCGAAAGAACACTGAAAGAAAAAATATACCGCCTTAATCTAGAACGAATAAGCAGTCATTTTCTAAATCCCTAAACTAGAAATATAGATTTCCGGGCTATGCAAATAAGGTAAACAAATAAAGTGAATAGACGAAATAATCGAGAATTTCCAGTCTATAGCTTCTTAGGTGATGAAACGCTATACTATACAGTGTGTTACAAATTAGTTGGGTAATTTCGTAAGTTAAGAACTTCCGAAATCTTAAATGAAATTAACTAGTTGAAAGTCAGAGTAGTAGTAATATTACCGAAGTTTATTCATAGATGTCGTTAAGTGTCATAACTGATGAAATCGCTTAGCGAGCGGAGGTGTTATTCAATGGCCACCACGGCCACAAAATCTTTCACCGCAGGATTTCGGTGTATGGGGTTTTGTAAAGGACCAAGTGTACAAGCCGCCACTTCTTGCATCCATTCTTGAACTAAAATCAAGAATCTGCACTGCAATTAATTTGATGGACGGAAACACGCTGACAAATCTGTGGCAAGAAATGATTTACCGATGGGACATTTGCAGAGTCACAAAAGGAAGTCACATCGAACATTTTTGATAATGGTAAACTTGAACAATTCTGCTACCTTACAACAATATGTACTTTTATTTTTTTTCTGTCAATTCCATTCAATAAATCATTCTTTTTGGCCAACTACTTTGTAGACACCCTGTATTATGAATCGTTTGAATTGCGAGAAACTATGACTTGATTTCTATAATTAATTCATAAACTAGAATTATAGTTACTGAACTCACTTCTTGAGTTCGCATTTATTTGCAGAGATTTTTAAATAAGTTTGACCACTATCATACAGGAAAATGCCCTTAAATTTTAACAGTGATAACTAGAACTCTCTTGCAATGAAAACTAGAATTTATACGGATGACATACAACTATTTTTTCTCGAGTCACAATTCATTTTCTAGAAGCCAGTGGCAGAATTTTTTTTTAGTGAAGCGAAAGGTTTGAAAGTTATATATATGCTCTTTTCGGAAAGAATTTTTCATATTCCGTGTATGAAAATAATTTAGCAGATGATAAGTAAAAAAAAAATTGTCACAATTGATGAAGCATGGATTTATCTAAATGAAAGTAATAAAAAAAAGGTCGATTTATTACTAGAAAAGACACCAAAAAGACTTTTACAACTTTGTTTCTAACACGGCAAGACATTTTCTATAAAGGATTTATGGTGATTGCTGGAATCTCCTTCAATGGAAAATTAAGGATCGGAAAAGTTGAAAAAATGTCAAAATTAACTCTATTTATTATCAAATCAAAACAATGTTCTAATTCCAATTTTTAAAGAAGAAATTCCAAAACTTTATCCTACGGATGTTAAAGGTGTTGAGTTCCACCAGGATAAAGCGAGCAGCCATATATCCAAAAGTACAGTCGCATTTCTCGAAAAATTGAGAAGAGAGAATAAGAATCAAGTTTATACCGTTTAATCAACCCCCAGACCAATGGGGTGTGTTTTTGGACTATTAAAATTAACTGTTGTGAAACGCCGACTAACTTCGTTGAGTTGACTCTGGAAATGTGTGGTGGAGGAATGGAAAAAAAAATCCACTTTCAGTTTTACAAAAATACCTACTATCTTGGAAATGCCGCTGCAGTATGACGGTACACGATACGGGCTACCATTTAGAATATATTAGAAAAAAATAATTATTTTAATTTATGTATTTTATTTTTGTTGTCAAAATCGATCCCAATATGTGTAAACACCCTCTGTACAACAGCTTCTTTTACATATTTATATAGTATAATGCAAGCCGTGTCATCCCGATAATGTGTGATGAGTTTCTTGAGGCTAATCCTACAGATTAAAAAGTTAAATAGCTGCTTTAAATATTTATATTTCGAATACTGTTATACTTATTTTGATGCTTTAAATTCATGATTATATCATTGAAATTAGAAAAAAATTGTAGGTTAATTTGATTAACTTTTCAAGCTCAATTGTTCTTTTTATTCTTAATATTTTTACTGAGAAGATCGAAAATAACATTATTTAGCTTAATGTTGAGGCATTTTTGCATTAAAAAGTTAAATAGCAGCTTTAAATATTTATAAAGCTAATACTGTTATACTTAATTCACCGGCGACAGGTATGAAACAGTGCTTTTAGCTCCGACTTATCTCGGTGCAAACGGTGAAGTGGTTAAATTCATGATTGTGCCATTAAATTATAAGAAAAACATTTAGGTTAATATCATTAACTTTTTCAAGCTCTATTGTTATTTTTAGCTATGCTAATATTATAAAGAAGTTAAGTTCGTTTCTTTGTTTGAGGACCGAACCAATTTCGAAAGTAATGGATAAAAATGATGGTGTTAGTCCCAGTTCCAACATAGGCTATGTCCTATGTCCGTGGCACTAACCCAAAGGGGGTAGAGGATCAAAAAACATTCTAAAAATGTTATTTTTTGTTACTGAAGGGCCAAGGGACATGAAGTTAAGCATGATAGTTACTTATAAGATATAAATTATCTCTAAGAATATTTCCTATAAAAATCGAAATTTAAAAGTGGTCAAATTCGCAAAAAACGTTGAAAGAAACGTTCTAAATTGTGATTTCTACGTAGTCTCAAGAAGTACCGAACCGAATAAAAAAAATAATAGTATAAAAATGATGATGACGGCCCTTGCTCCAAGATAGGCTATATTTTATGTCAGGGACACTACCTCAAAGAGGTAAAGAGCAAATAATGTTCTAAAAATGCTGTTTTTGTGTTACTGAAGGACCTAGAAATATGAAATTTGGCATGGTAGTTACTTATTAGATGTAAATTATCTCTAAGAACATTTCCTAAGAAATTCGAAATTTAAAACGGTGAAAATGGGCGAAAAGTGTTCCAAAAACGTTCTAAATTGCGAGATCTACGCTGTCTCCGGAAGTACCAAGCCTATTTCAAAAGTAATGATGGTGAAGAAAAAAGAAAATGAAAATAATGGTGACAGCTCTTGCTTTAACATAGGCTCTATTTTATGTCAGTGTCACTACCACCTGGGGATTGCAGGAACAAAAAACATTTTAAATTGTGATTTTTGTAGTACTGCAGGGGCTAGGAACTCGAAATTTAGCATGGTAATTACTTATAAGATGTAAAACCTCTCTAAGAACAGTTTTTAAAAAATCAATATTTAAAAGGTATGAAAACGTGCGAAAAGCGTTCTAAAAACTTTTTAAATTGCGATTTCTACGCAATCTCAGGAAATATCAAACCGATTTCATTAATAATGATTGCAAATTGATGTTGGAAGTCCTTGCTTCAATATTTGCTATATTTTAAGTCGTTGGCACTAACACCTGAGTGTTGCGGGAGCAAAAAATTTTATAAATGGCGTTTTTGTGATACTGAGGGGGTCTAACGTTTTGAAACTTGGCAGGGTAATTGAGGACTAAGAATGAAAAACGCTAAAAGTACAGAAAAAATCAAAAATATTTTTTTTTTACGAAAAAATGTCTTAAATGTCAAGCTTAAGAAACACGAGATCACTTGAAGAAAATCGTACATCAAACGTGGCAAATGAAACGCTTTCGCCTTTTTTTCGCTCCCTTACAAACGCCCTTTCGCTCTCTTTTGGACTTTGAGCGTTTTTCATTCTTAGTCCTTAATTACTTAAAAGATGCAAATGCGTTCTAAGAACCGTCGAAAGACAATTCCAAATTTAAAAGAATGAAGTCAGCGAAAAGCGTTCTGAAAATGTTCTATATTGCGATTTTTATGCAATCTTTTGAAATATCAAACCGATTTCAAAAATAATGGTTGCAAATTAGTGGTGATAGAGCCTGCTCAAACATAAGCTATATTTTATCTCGGTGTCACTACCACCATAGGGTTGCAGGAGCAAAAAACATTCTAAGTTGTGATTTCTGTGATACTGAAATGACTAGAAACTTTAAATACGGCATGGTGATTACTTATAAAATATAAATGCCCTCTAAGAACAGTCGAAAATAAGTTAGAAATTAAAAGCGGTGAAACGAAGGGAAGGAGCTTAAAGTGTTTTAAAAAATCATAAATTACGATTTCTATACAATCTCAGGAAATATTAAATCGATTACAAAAGTAATGGTTGCGAATCAATGGTGACAGTCTCTGACCCTACACGGGCTATATTTTATGCCGGTGCCACTACTACCTGGGGTTGGCAGGAACAACAAACGTTCTAAAAAATCCTTTAAAAGCTTTGTAAATTCCGTTTTTCGTGGAATATTAGGAAATACCAAACCAATTTCGAAATTAATGTTGGCAAATTAATGGTGACTGTCTCTGTTTCAGCATAGACATTTCATGTTAGTGCCACTACCAACAGAGAGGTGGTAAACCTTTAGGCAAGAAGCTTGGAATTTCACAAGATGGTTAATTTGAAGATGTAAGTGCGAGAACGATTCCTAAAAAATTCAAAACTTCAAATGAATACTGAAATGAACGTATGGAATAAGCATAAAAGCTACAAAATAGTTTCTAAATTATCAGTTATTTAGAATTCGTTTCAGTTCTTTTTATTAATTTAAGTCTCATTTCTGCCTAATGTCATGTAATAATAAAGTTTAGTCACTTTGTAGCTTAATTAGTAATTTTTGAATTATTCCTAAAAGTTTAATTTCTCCTAATTTAAATTAGACATACAAATATCACTTGGCTTATTTCAACTATTACGCGAGTAAAGCCACTGGTTTTGGTAGTTCTTAATACTTTTACTTAGAAGACTGAAAATAACATGATGCATTTTAATGTTAAGGGATTTTTATATGAAAAAGTTAAATAGCAGTTTCAAATATTTATAAAGCGAATACTGTTATACTTATTTTGATGCATTAAATTCATCATTATGTCATTAAAATTAGAAAGAAACTTTTTAGGTCGATTTGATTAACTTTACAAGCTCAATTGCTCTTTCTATTCTTAATATTTTTACAAAGAAGATCGAAAATAACATGGTGCATTTTAATGTTAAGGCATTTTTAAATTAAACAATTAAGGTAAAAACGTTAGAGAAATCGTCTTTTGTAGAAATGTTGGCATTAAAGGGTTTAAAAAGTTAATCAACTGGACTGAAAGTTTTCACTTTCTCATTTTAATGGCATAATCGAGAAATATTTATAACAAACAGCTGCATAAAAAATCACCCTTCTACGTATTTTAAACAAACTGTTCTTTCAAACACATAATTCTAAATTACCCATTGACCTTCAATGAAGAAAAGTCAACAGCCATTACCATGTTAGTGAATCGCCTTCCAGGCTAAAAATGCCCGTTAAATCTTTCTCGTGATAGCATCTGTAATCAGAGTAGCTATGTAAAAGATAATTATATCAATACAATTCATGTAACTGCGTTGAGTATCACGACATTATCACATCAAAATTATTAAATTATGTTGGACCGCATGCATTATTTTAAAACCGTACACTTTTTCGCCAGTAAAGCATTTTGAAGATAGCCAAATGTTACCAATGATAAGTATATTTAGAACTAGTGTAAATTTGCACACAAAATTTTTAGTAATATTATATATGTACGCAAAAATTTTATTTTTAAATTACATTAATGCATATTGTTTTTCTTGATAATTTAAGTATAACTACTCTAAATAAATGTATTAAAATAGTACTTTGTTAAATTTGATTGCGTGTTAATGGATGTGTAAAGAGTTAAAGAAAAATTATTAATATAAATTGTTATCTTTTACTTTTCTCATTTTATTATTTAAGTCAAACCTCACCATACGAAACAGTTTACTAAATATAATTGAAGCTGCTCACTCACCTTCACTGCAGTAAATTAATCATAAATATTCCATGTTAAAGAGTTCCTTCCCGTAGTTCATCCTTAAGTTTTCATTTCTTTTATTTAGATACAGAAATCTAAAGTTTTCATTTCTGTATTTAGATACAGAATTTTAAAATTTTCATTTATGTATCTAAATACAGAAATGAAATCTTTAAGAAGCAACTTTAAATATTTAAAATGTACGTCCTTTACTTTCAATATTCTATTATGTTATTATAATAGGTGAATAAAATTTACTTTGGTTTAGTTAACATTTTTTGTCTATCTGTTGTTTCTTTTTTTTTACTCTAAATTGCAGCTAAATTTAAACCATTTTGACGGTAATTAAATCCGTAAATAAAAACATGATGATCTTAAATTTGTTTTTAATTCCATATTTACTATTCATAACAGCAGCATAGAAAATCATCTTGGCTATGCTTTTAAAACTAAATGCTTTTTTAAACACAAAACTCCAAAATGTCCACTGACTTTCAGTGAAATAAAGTGAGGAGCTATTACTAAGTTCGAGAATTCCCTTCCAGGTAAAATACACCAATTAAAAACTTTTTCGTGATACCGAGCTCTAATCGGAGTAGCAACATAAAAGTCTATTATATCGATACACTTCATGCAATGGTGTTTAACATTCTGTCACTGAGACATCGAAATTTTTAAATTACATCGGGAAACAGATATTGCCTTCGATAATGTTCTCTTTTTCACAAATGAAACATTTCGAAGATAATATTTACACGATAACCACGGTAATTACGTTTTGAGATTGTTCAAAATTTTAAACACATCTTTTCGAGTTAATATAGTATATATACTGGTTAAACTTCAGATTTATTTCACTCAATTAATTTTATGCATGGAAATAAAATGTTATGTTTGATATCACTTTTTCTTCATCTTGGACGTAATTTAAATTTGTATTTGTAGATTTACTAGCTTAATAAATAACTCAAATGAGAAAACTCTAAAACCGATACATTATTATCATTCACGAAAAAAGATAAATTATTTTTTTTTTAACGCATTCCTTGATCTTTACTTTGATACATTAAGTACTCATTTATGGCATTAAAAAGAACAAGTAAAAGATTTCTGAAAAGATCTGAAACACTGGTACTTCGACTAACCAGATACGCATTTAAAAACAAAAGTAAAGCATAAGAACAAAAGTGATGTAATAAAATATATGAAACTGCAGTTGATATATATATATATTTCTCTACTTAAGTCCAATCCAAGAGACTGCTACTTCTACTTTCAACTCTAATAATTATTCGCTTTCCCATTTAAAAACGAAGTGGCATATTTGTATAAATGAACAGCACTTAGTTATTAAAATGTTCTCTGATGATTGCGGGGAAAATGCAGGCCGAAAGTACTAGGAGGTTCTAAATAAAATGTATATTTTTAACTTGTAACATCCATTTTATTATTTTAGTAGCCTTTTAAGTTAAACAGTGAGCTTTTTAAAGTTCGTATTGTGTATTTTATAAAATATTTCTCGTTATATGATTAAATTTTTAAACACAGTTTTTTTTTTTTTTTTTTTTTTTTTTACAAAAGCGTTTATAAAACAAAATTAATCTTTTTTTGTGTTTCTTAATTTGATATTCTTGCCAACTAATAGAATAACACAATATTTATAGCAACACAAATTATCAACAATTTTTTTTTTATATAGCACAGAACTTTACAATTTCTTCAGTTACATTCAGTAACGAAAGATAACAATTATTACATAGTTTCTTTCAGAGCTAATCACGCCAAATAGAATTTTAACAAGTATCTTCAAATATTTGAAATATCAAATTTAAACATTTTTCGTTATAGAAGCTGCCAACAATTAAAAATTCACAATAAAATCCCTTTTTTATGTTCAACCCGTAATCGCGCGAGTTCTTTAACCAATGTGAGATATACACATTACGTACGCCACGCTGCAATAGTAAGAAGCTCTAGCGGGTTTTACGATAATTATTTTACCTCAAATGCAAATAATTAGAGATATACATATTACGTACGCCACGCTGCAATACTAGAAAGCTCCAGCGGGTATTAGGTTAATTCTTTTACCTCACATGCTAATAAGTAGATATTATTTAACTCCGCTTAATTATAATTTTTTTAAATAAAGGCAAACATTTTATCCCAAACATCAACAAAACTTTTCATTCTATTTATTCCCTTATTCCAAAGGTATCGTTTTATCGTCTGCTGCCATAGTAACATGATAAATTAAATTTCTTTAAAAATATGCACAGTAATAGAATAAAATTTCACTAAATCGAATATTTATTTTTAATTTTGGTTTTAGAGTTAAATTCATTAACTCCCGTACATAGAACGGGTTAAACAGCTAGTATTAAATGAAATTAACTAGTTGAAAATCAGACTAGTAGTAATATTGCCGAAATTTATTCATAGATGGCATTAGGTGTCATAACTGACGCTATCGCTTAGCTAGCGGTAATCATACTTGTTCGGCATTACGATAATGGATGACTTACAATGGTGTTAAAGAAGAGAAAGCCTGTCTTTGGTTACATGAAACTCATTCTGCTGTGCAAGTACGACCCAAACGCCATCTATGAATGAACTTCGGCAGTATTACTACTAGACTGACTTTTAACAAGTTAATTTATTTTAATATTTCGGAAGCACTTAATTTAAGAAATTGCTCAACTAATTTGTAGACATCCTGTATCTATAAACAAGTACAGTAAAACCTGCCTAAAGCGACCTTGTTCTCGTTCCAATGAAAAGTGGTCACTAGGAGAGATGGTCTCTTAATGGAGGTCATGTTTAAATGTAGATTTTAATTATTGGAATGAGGTCACAATTATCGTTATTAAAATTTATTTGTAACATTAGGAAAAAATAAAAAAAATAAAGTATCAAAATAAAAGTTAATTACATAAGTTAATTACTGCAGAGTTTAAAAAAATGATTACATTGATGTTTGCTTTGATTTTACGGTTTATCTTTTATAACTCTTATGTCCAAGTCCTTTCGAAGTTCAGTATATAAATGCCATTTTTTGAACGGAAAAAAATAATGACGATTTCATTAATTTATTTATTTCTATGAGAATTTCCTGACAGAATAGAGCAGAGGCGTTTATCGACCGCCATTCTCAATTTGTCGTTAGAGTTAAATTCATTGCCTAAAAAGGCACAAAGGGGTTTAAAAACTTAAAACTTACTGGAATAATATTTTTTTTTTAAATTAAACAGTTTAAAGGTTTCATAAGTAATGCGCTCTCCGGAATTATTTTTCTAAGAAAACCTTCTTCAACCGACCAAGGAAAAATGGAATTTGTTTCATTTTCTTCACAGAAATTGGTCGGGAGTTCAACTGGGATGGTCTCTGTACGGAGGTAATATTAGTATTGAGCATATGGGAATAAATTTCGTACCATGAAATAATGGTCGTTCAGGGAGGTGGTTGCTTAATGAAAGTGGTCGCACAGGGAGGTTTCACTGTACGTCAATTTAATTACCCTTTCAAGCTCAATTGTTCCTTTTATTCCTAATATTTTTAGAAATACACTAAAAATAATGTGAATTGAATTAAATTTCACATTAAAAAATTAAGAAGCATCATATTACATTTGAGCGTCATTATAAAAATATTGGTAATAAAGCGAACAACAGGGTTTAATAATCACACGGACCGAAAACTTTTATTTTGTCCTTTTAATGATATGATCGAGAAATATACATTATAATCATCGGCATAGAACTTCCTATTTGCTATTTTTCTAAACAAACTGTTCTTTCAAATATATAATTCGAAATTGTCCACAGACCTCCAATGAAGGAAAGTGAGCAATCATTACCGCATTAGAGAATTCTCCTCGAGGCTAAATACGCCAATTAAAACTTTCTCATGGTGACAAGCAGTAATCCGAGTAGTTATGTAAAATAAAATTATATCAATACAATTCATGTCATGGCGTTGAGCATTATGACACTGAGGCATCAAAAATAATAAATTACATTGAAGCACATGCATTGCTGTTTTATTTGTCGCAAGTTAAACATTTTGAAGATGGTAGCTAGATAACATACTGGTAATTATATTTTCAGCTTGTCAAAATCTTTAAGGAAAACTTTTAGAGAGACTATATATATTTATGTTATTTTTGTGCTTAATGTGCATTAATGCAAATGTTATAAATAAATGTTAATTGGCGAAATAATTTTGTTTTTTAATCTTGTGAAAAGAAAATTAAAATACGAATTATTATTGAACATTACATGTTTAAACGTTTCTATATTTAATATTCTTGCAAAACAGCAGCATATGAAGGAGATTGTTCTCCAAGTCGTGGTTGATCGTAAAAATAAAACACACAACAACCAGGTTGGTGCAAAATGTTAAAAAACCCCAATATGGTATAAGAAGATGGATTTATTGTGTCATAATAAACACCGGGGGAGAGGTACAAACAGGGGACGAAAACACCAGCCTCTTTTTAGCACAACAGCTAGAAGCGAGGGTCAGAGCAGAAGCGACCTGACTACGCAGATAAAATTCACGTGCGTGGCGTGATACAATATCGCTAATATAAGTATTTTGCGCCATGCACAAGGCAAAACAAAACATTGGCTTGCAAAGGATTAGCCAAAAACAAGCGGTGACCTTACTATACGTATTTGAATTGCGTAGGGGTGATATACTTTGAGGCTATCAGATTCTTGTAATATGGGAAATGAAAAAAAGGGACATTGCACTTCGGATATAATGCGTTTTAAGTAATAACGGAAAATGTTTTCGATAATAGACAAAGGCTGTAGAAATTGAAGAATCGTTAGCTGAAAGGCGTGTGAATGCGGTTGGTGAGACAGGTGTGAATACGAAGTTCAGTCTGAAGTGCAGTTTGCAGCTGTTATAAAAAATATGCAGCATTCTAATACATATGAACTTAGCGGTCTGGATTTTAGGGTGCAGTGCGAGAATAAATGTAATGAATAGAATTCAAGTTAAGTAACTTTGATGATGCGCCAGACACATTACCAAATAAGGATAGCTGAGAAATTAAAATGTTTTTGTATTAATACAGCACATAAAATTTCTTTAACAAAATATGTTCATGATCCTTCATTGCAGTAAAGCAAGTAAACTACCGATTAGGACGTCAGAAAATTTCTTCTTACGTAAACACGCCAATTAAAATTTTATAAAGTAACGCAAAATATTTTAAATGTACATCCTTTTACATATTTCGTTACTTAAAATATTCGATTATGTTAAAGAGTAGGTAAAAGTTTTCCTTTAGTTGATGCAATTTTGAAATATATTGTTGCCTTTACCGCCACAACAGTGAAGCTAAACCGGCATTAAATATGATACATAAAAATGAAAATTTGTCTGTCTGTCTTTAATTCTATACAAATCCACAGTTTGGAAGTCAGAAGTGGGAAACGTTACGTACATGGGTATTAAACCACGGTCGGTGCAACTAAAGTAATCCGGAATCGAAATAATTTATAGTTAATTTTTAACTAATAAAAAACCATCAATTTTCATTACAACATATTAACAACAAATAGCATTTTTCGTTATATCAGTTGCCAACAATTAAAATCCACAATAAAATTCTTACTACAAGAATTACTTTTCTATTGCAAGATTTCCACGTGAAAAATGAAAATGAAATAAATAGTTTGAAGAATTAAAAAAAAAAATGTGGATATTACACCATATTGGATATAAAATGGATGTAAGCAGGTGAATATATAATATCATACGAGTTTTTAAAAAATGTATGGAAACATTATAAAAACCCGATTATGGAAATATTGGCATATTTTAACATTTTGAGGTTCTCTGAATTTGTTTTCGCTGTTTTGAAATCTATTCCATATACTACATACGTGTGTGTATACGTGCATATTAGAATTTTCACAAAGAATTAGATTCTAAAGCTCATTCTTGGTGAAGAACTGAAATAAAGATTTCAGATTTAAAAAAAAAAAATAAAATTCATAGAATTTTTGTACTTGCCATTTTTCTTGAATAATGAAAAAATTATTTAAATAACAAAATACTCGGAAAAACTTTTCATCAATTGATTTTTCAAAATAAACATTCTTAAAATTTCGAGCAATATCGGGTAGTTTAGCTTGTTGAAAATAAATACAGAAATAAAAGTATTATTTACAATTATTTTATGACATTTCTATAGTTGTCAACTGCTACGAGTTTTTGCCCTCAGTAATTTCTAATGGTAATTCTCTCATATGGTTCTCTGTTCATATTTAATCAATATTTGCCGCGTTTAAATAAACGAAATTACTGTTCGCCAAAAATGTTAGTGGTTGCCGACTACGCATTCCTATATTAAATATTCACAACGAAGAATAGCATACTTTATCCTCTTTGCTACATTCTTAAAACTGTCTGTTCTTACAAACACTGACCTTCGACGAAGGAAAGTGAACAGGCATTACCACATTAATGAATTCCCTTCGATATTAAATAAGCCAATTAAAACTTTCTCGAGATGACAGGCTGCAATTAGAGCGATTAAATAAAAGGTATATATCAATAAAATTCTCGTCATGGCGTTGAACGTCATGACGGCATCAAAATTATTAAATTATCTTGGAACACATGCATTACTTTATTATCGCGATATTTTTCGTCATACTAAACAGTTTGAAAATTATATCCCGGCAATAGCCATGGTAATTATAGCTGTAGCTAGTCAAAAGTTTTAAACAAAACTGTTAGGAAACTTATAATTTGTACTCAAATATTTTATGGTTAAACTATATTAATACATATAGTTTTCATTTATAATTTTAAGAAAATAGAGAAGGAACCCTTCAAAATTCGACGAAATAAATTATTTTTTAAATGTACCATTCAATAATCGTTCGATTCAAATTCATATATACTGGAACGCAACTATTATTTAAAGTTAATCAAAATAAGGATTTTTTTACAATAATAATATAAAATCTGAAGATGGGGCTGTTAATTCTTTTCATTCTTTGTATAGTTTATTCGTTCTCTATCCATAATCGGGATGGCTGCCTCTATTACCATGATTTCCGGGATTTTTTTTTCATTTTATAAAGTGACATAACAATCGAACTTTTAAAAAAATACATATATTATAATTCTGACCATATTCTGCCGCAGTTATAGTAAAATGTAGCTTTTTCATGCTTTTAAATGGATGCTTTCGATTGAAAATGATATCAGTTTTCTTATAGGGTCGTCAGGACTCTATGATCATAAGCATTTTCTATTCTAAAAACATATTTTCTTTGTGATGAAAAAATTCATCAATAATGTTATAATTAAGATAAAATAGTTCCGTAACACAATATTTTGTGACATCACAAAAAGTACAAATATGAATTTTACTGACTTATAAAAACAAAGTACACGTGGCTAAATATTTTTACGGAAATTTAACATGAAAGTTAAAAAATGCGCTCAAATAGCCACGTATTTGAATATTTTTCATAATTTCTCTTTTTTTCTGCAACAATGGAAGTAGCCCGAAAGCCATCATTTTGAAGAAATTTTTATCTTTGAAAGTTAAGTAAAAACCTATCTGAAAGTACGCGGCACGGACCAAGAGGACAGTGCAACTTTGCGACCTTCTTTCGAAGCGCGCTTAGCACAATGCCAAGTTTAAACTTTGTACAAGTATTTTATTTTAGCTTCACTGTAAAATAAAATACTACGCTGAATTATTTTTATGAACTGCCAAATGAAGCAGTACTGATATGCACTAATTTTATTGTCAGTACCGAATTAAGTTCATCATAAACAGATTCGGATAAGATTAAAAAAAGAGTTATACAGAATGGCAATATTGGCATTATTTAGTCTTCATATATCTTTGAACTTTTATGGTAAAACCATTCGCACTTTTCTATTATATACATCTATACCCAACCCTATGTTGTGTAGTTTTTTTCAAATTCTTTTTATTCTTTTAGCAACAATTTTTTTTAATAATACAGTGAATAATTCATACATTTATTGTACGGAACCCTCTGAGCGCGAGTAATACTCGCACTTGACCGTTTATTTCATAAACATTTTGCTGGTTACAATTTGATTTGCCAGTTTTGCCTCCTTTTACATTCAGAAATTCCGAATTCATTCAATTTCTGGTATGAATTCGGAATAGTAAGTTTAAATTTATTTGAGGACAGACTGTTCGCGGTTACGCAAAATAATAATTGTTCTTTGTGAATTTTCCAGTATAAAATCGGTATTTCTGAATAAGAAATTGGGTTAGTCTGTCAACCCTGGGTTACATTAAGGTGGCATTTTACATTTCAATGGTAAAGATAGCAATGCTAAAAGATGTTGTCAAAAAAGCATTTTCGAATTACAGGAATATTTTTTTCTGGCTTCGATTCAAATACTTTGTAAGACGGTAAATCCTAAAAGGGTTTCAAATACATAACCTCAGTTCGATTCCTTTGAAATTTAGCTGGTTGTTCTATATGTAAAAAGAGGAAGATCTAATACATATTTCGGTCCAATGCAGATTATTTGTGACAACGCTACTAAAAATAACGGCTAATTCCTAACCGAAAGGTGTTCTATATCAAGATCGTTTTTGTGGAAAGGCTAGTAGTCAGTATCAATTTAAACAGTTTCAGAAAAAACGACAAATAACGTTAGACCAGAGAAGAAGTTAAGCGATAAAACAATGGATTGTTAATCTCTTTAACCCTTAACGCCCCAAACTATGAGATCATGTAAATTTCATTTTCTAAATTATTTTTCGTGAATATTTGAAAATTCATCCATATATTTACACAATCTATTAATAATTTTAAGAAGAATATTGCCAATTAAAATCAAAGAAATAATTATTAATTT
The DNA here is from genome assembly GCA_963932465.1 of Maratus speciosus. Taxonomy (NCBI): domain Eukaryota; kingdom Metazoa; phylum Arthropoda; class Arachnida; order Araneae; family Salticidae; genus Maratus; species Maratus speciosus. The sequence goes on along the minus strand of OZ010789.1, from coordinate 530,949,374 downwards.
ATAGGGATTTTGTAGAAAATTTACAACTTTACTCAATTATTTATATAAAATATTTTTGAAGTAATTTATAGAAATAGGAAATGCACAAATATAATGCCTATGCAAGAGAAATATGGAGACATTTAAGAACTGAAACTTTCCACCCCAGTCTACTGACATCAAAAAAGCTAAACAGACGCAAATGAAGAGAAATCATCCTTTTAAAATATTTTTGTATTGTGCAACAAATAAAGCTTTAGGAACAAGACAAAGTAAAGTATCTATAACTCATAGTAAATTGTATTTCTGTTAATCGATGTATTAAAAATTAAAAAAAAAATATTTTAATGGTACATTAAAGTACCTTTGGGGAATAAAGTTTAAAGGCCAGTTTAGGTCTTTCTTATTAGAAATATTCAATTATTTTGCTTTCTAAGCTCTTAACTAGCAAGTTTATTTAAACATTAGGTTTAAATTTTGGCTAATTTTAAAACTTAGAGGAAAGCAATTTAGAAATATCACTTAGTATTTATGCTAGCGGTTTCTTCTATATATTTTCTGTAAACTATATATTTATATAATTCTCTATATATTTCTGAAATTATCATTTTATATTATTTAAAAAAGGTAAAATATCCATCTGAATCTGCAGTTTTAGTTCTGAAGAGCTTTTTAACAGTTATTATGAAAGAAAAAAAACCCCAAAAATAATTTCAATTATTTATTTCATCTTTTCATATTTAATTTTAATTTGATACTTTTTTCTTTCTTTAATTCTCCATATTATTATTTTTATTATTTTATTATTTTTTTTCCTTTTTATTATTTTTATTGTTATATTATTATTTATTATTATTATTATTATTACATTATTATTATTTTTTTTATCATTACTAAATTTATTTCATTAAATATTAAAATCAAATTGTTATTGCTAAATTTCCTTAAGTTCTACATTAAACGCTTACTTTCTTTTTGATTATAAGCGACCCGAGAAAAAGTATTTATAGAACCAGAGAAAAGAGATAAAGTGGGATAAAAACAGCGATAAAATGAGATGGAGAAATGGATTTGTCAATAACCATCATCAGACAGTAAAAGGTTTCCTAAGGTAATCCCTTTAGTGGAATGCGATGCGTATTTGTATGATATTAATAAAGAGATTCCTAGACCAATTTGTTAAATTAGAGTTGAAAGGGGGAAAAATTTTTCCTTCAACAATTTCTTTTCAGTGTATTCGCTTGTATAATTAATAATTCCTGCTTTTTAATCATTTGTTATAGCCGTTTATATTTGGATATTACACTACATGTTTAACCCATTTATGCCTAGCGTCCCATTTTTGGGACGTTTCAAATTTTAATGAATTTGTATAATTTTCTTCTCCTTTATAACATGAAAATTGCATGAAATCATTATTTATAAATATCTTTATCTCTAACTGAGAGATGACAGCATAAGGTGGATAATTATTTGCTTAAATTAAGGCTTTATTCGGTGTTTATAGATTTTTAATTGTTCAAGATGGCAAAATGTAAAAAGTAAGTTTATTTGTATTTTTTCTATCAAGGATGCAAAATCGCAAGTTATAATCTTAGCTTGTAGACGTTTTTGAAATACTTATTTTTTTAAATTGCGAAATTAAATGTTCAAGCCTATTTTTTATGCATTTTTGTAATGTCCAAAATATACTGTTCTAGGCACAATTGGGCATATATTTTTGTTAGAAATTTAGGAGACAGTTATTTATGTAATCTCCTTTCGAAGATATTTATGAAATAAATTATTTTTAAGTCTGCAATACGATTATTCTTATTTTATTATTAATAATAGTTATAACGTTATTAGTCTCTGCAAAGAAATAAATATATTTTTTTTAGTTCATAAAAATACTAATTATAGTACATAATATACAATTTAAAAACGTTTTAAATATAAATGTAGGTAAAATATATAATTATTCATATTATTCTACTAGAAATACTCATATTTAGTTCTTTTACATTTTATCAAATAAATACAAAAAAAAAAAAAAAAAAAATTAAGCTTATTTTTTTTTTAGTATTTTTCAAGTTCATTTTGCAACATTTTAAAGTGATTTTACCAAAAAATTTGAGAAAACAAAAATTCAGGCACAAATGGGATATATTAGAGTTAACTATCGCATTGTCCGATACTTTAATTTTCCAGCTAACAAAATCATATAAAAATATAAATCCTGTTACCCAAATTTTCAGGAAGACATCATTTCAATAAAACTTTGTGCTTTAGGCCCTAAAGACTATTATGAAACGTATTTAACTTTGGAATTAACTTTACAGGCTAAATTCCTTCAATTGTATATTTCATTTTTTAGAATTTTGGATTTTAGAATGCATTCAAATGTTTTATTTTTACTTAACTTGCTTTTTGTATGTAAAGATGGAATTATATAAACTTTCATTTGGTTTCTGGTACGCGAGAATTATGAATTTATGTTCACAGGTGTGTTTCGGATGACAATATATTATTTTAATGTTTTCAGAACTAAATTTTAAAATAATAAATTAATTTTAAGACATTTTTCCATTAACCGCCCGCAGGTGATAAATTGCCGAAAAATATTTATCGTTACAACTGTTAGCGAGTTTTAAATAACAATGGATTTAACACTTTATGTACTGAATTATGAATTCATGAAAAATTTATCTTCTAAAGCATTTTTCGTGGAATGTTTAAAATTACTTTAAAGAATTTACATAATCATTTAATAAATTTTAGAAGGATTTTAAAAGGAATGAAGTATTTAGAAGGATTAATTGAATTTATATGGATTTTGTTCAATATTTATAACACCACTCAAACCTTTTATTTTAAATATTTTTCTTAGTACTTTGTAGAATTAGGAACATTGCAAATATAATGTTCTTACAATAGAAATATAGAAATATTTCCGAAAGGGAAAATTCTCCCCCTATCCCAACGCCAAGAAAGATGAAAAAATGCAAAGGCAAAAGAAATCGCCCTTTTAAAAATATTTTTGTTTTCTGTATCCAATAATGCTTTTGGAACAAGATGAAGTAATGTATCTATAACTCATTGTAAACTATAATACAACTAATCGATATATTAAAAGAATTTTATAACAAGTTATTTTAATGGTACTTATAAGTACCGTCAGTAGATAAAGGGTTAATGATGCACCAAATCTTTCTCTTCAAAAATAAGACAAGTGATTCTGCAACTGTAATAACGAAATATTTTAAACGATAAAAAGTAGAAAATATATATTAAAAAGTAATATTTAAAGAAAATATACTCTTTAATCAATTAATAGTTTAGTATTAGATTAATATTAAATTACTAGCTGAAAAAGCAATTTAGAAATCATACTACACACGTTGCAGTCATAAAACTAGCGTGATTTTTAAGATATATATTAAATAATTATGAAAAAGTGTCCATTTTTTAAATAATTTTACTTCGTTTAGTATTTAAAATCCAAAGCAAGTAAAGGTTTAAAACGGCTTACTTCACTAAGGAAAAAAAAATCAAATATCATAAAAGAAAACTCCTAACAAGCGTTACTGTTAACAACATTTAACAATCACAAACCATATTTATTTGTAAATTTCTATTCGCAATCATTGCTATAATATATATATATATAATAAATTTGAAATCACAAATATATGAAGAAATTGATAAAGTTCTAAAGATGATTTAGAAATGAACATATGAAATATATATATATATATATATATATATATATATATATATATATATATATATATATTAATTATTAAATTACTTTCTAATATTATGTATCTTCAGTACTTGTCTCCATGACAATAAATTCATAGGCGTATAGTGTATAAACTTCTACCACCTGGTGGTTCTTACTGTCAAAATTTATCTTCGCAAAAAAACGAGTTAGAAATTTAAATTAATTTTGTTCCAGTGTACAATCTAGCTTCATGTTAGCTTTCCGTGTGTTTACAAGAAAGAATAAGATTTCTTTAAACTAATATGTTAATGTATAATATATTTGGGATAACTCTTAAATAAGGAAACAAGAATATGCAAAAGGTAGATAAATACCGCAATGTTGTGCACTTATTAAAGTAAAATTTATTTCATTTTAACGAAATTGACTTACAGGGTGTCCCAAAAGTCCTTGACAAATTTTAAAGTTCAATATAAAATCTAGTAATTGTCGTACTTGTGTGCGGTTCGCACTAAAATTCCTTTCACGATGAAAGTTGTCTTCAAGCGAATGACAATAATTAGTTTCAAACTTCGACCATAGATGGTGCCACTTGTCCATATTATTGGTTTCAAACATGCGTTTTTTTCTGATTTTCATATTAGTTTTGACGCTGTGACACAGAAATGACGACTCTCATGCTGCAGAAACTGTAAACAGAAACTGCAAAAAAGGACGAAGTGTATGCTTCTGCTTTGAGGGACATTGAAGTACTTACTGAAGACGAGAATCACGCATGTGATCCAGTCAATTCCGCAATCAATGCTAGCGAAAATATGGATTGATCTGGAGTTCCTTTTGGATGTGACTCGAGCTGCAAAAGGGTACACACGTGGAACTATGCTAATGAATTGCACAAATTGTTAAACTGTAACTGCTTTTGAGAAAATAAAATGGTCTGTAACTGATTGTCTTGAGTTTTTCTTGCTTCTTTCTGATAACACAAGCCTGCAAAATCTGTGTTGTGTCAAATTACCTAGCTTTTGATGATTGTTTCATACGTATTTTGTAGCGCTGAATCCGAAAATGGCCTTCATTTTTTACCATCACGTCAGAATTTTTTGCAATTTTTTTTATTTTTTAACTTTAAAATTTACGATTTGTGAAAAATTTTAAAGTGATGGTTAAAAATTAAGGTTATTTTCAGATTTAGTGCTAAAAAGTACATAAAAATCAATTATCGAAATTTAAAAAATACAACCATCACATCTATTTTATAGTATCATAATTTTGCTATTTTTTTTTACTTTGAAATTTACGATTTGCAAAGAATCCTTACTTGATGGTTAAAAAGAAAGGTCATTTTCGAATTCAGCGCTAAAAAATATATAAAAATCAATTATCAAAAGTTAAATCCCAAAAACATGCAGGATTGTGTAATGTGAGGTACAACGTCATCTGTGGACGAAGACTGGAACTAATTTCTTTTTGTTCTCTTGAATAAAACTTTTCATCTTGAGAATCATTTGAGTCCAAACTGTACGACAATTACTTGATAATATTTAATATATCCAATGTTTTTTGGTAGCTAATAAAATATTACGTTTATTAATGCACACTGTAAAAAAAATAATGCCAGTTTTCCGGTAGGAATCGGAAAATTAGTTGCCCATATCGTACCGGAATAATTTCCAACCCAGATCGGAATAAAATTCGTAAAAGCTGAATAAAATCCATAAAATACCGTTTTACTGTCTATTTCCTTATTTTTACTGATTTTATTCCGAGCTGGGTCGGAAATTATTCCGGTACGATAAGGGCAACTATTTTTCCGATTCCTACCGGAAAACTGGCAGTATTTTTTTACAGTGTAGTTTTCAACACATAACATTTTCTACTTGATATCGAAAGCATATTCATCGTACTATACATGACAACAATAATTAAATGAAGTATTGTTATGAAGGCAAACAAAATATCGCAAAAATATGAGCACACCAACACTGTAAAAAAAATAATGCCAGTTTTCCGGTAGGAATCGGAAAAATAGTTGCCCTTATCGTACCGAAATAATTTCAAAGCCAGCTCGGAATAAAATCCGTAAAATACCATTTTACTGACTATTTTCTTATTTTTACGAATTTTATTCCGAGCTGGGTCGGAAATTATTCCGGTACTAATTATTCCTAACGGAAAACTGACATTATTTTTTTTACAGTGAATAGTATACTTCATTAATTGCGAAAAGGTGTTACATAAAAACTGTAAATACAATAACAAAGATTTTAATACACTGTTTATATGTTGTGGCTGCGCTGAACTTATTATCGAAACAAATCAGACAATTCTATATGGGTCGCCCAAATGAAAGTGGCATTGCTGTAATAAATCCGGCATTCGAAGAGAAAATTGACTGCGCATACTACAATAGAGGGCGCAGAATACAAGGAATGCATGTGATGTCATCAGATCCCGCCAGATGCGTGTGTGATAGCGTGGGAGCACGTTAAAATTCTTTGTTCGCATTACGGAGGCCTCCAAGCTGTGTCAACGCTCGGTCGTGCATTTTTGACAACGGAAAATATGAGTGCTAGTGAAATCTATCGTTGAATGCAAAATGTGTATGTCACGGAGTGTGTGTCACGCAGATCAGTTTTCTGATGGTGTAGGGATTTTCGTAGTGGAAGAAGACCACATGCGCTTGATCAGGTCGAGACCTGTCGTCACTGCTGCTTCTTCCATTACGAAAATCTCTACAACACTACAAGAAGAAGCCCCGCAGAAGCTAATTTTATGCTTAATTAAGCAACCTTCTGAACCAATCAGGAAAATTCATAAGTATTCTAATTGTTTGAACCAATTATTTTAGTATTTTAATATTTTGAATAATGAAAATAATTTTACAAAAATAGAATATTTACTCAAAATTTAATCTTTTACAGTTTTAATTTTCTTTAATAACATGCAAATTTATTTAAAGATCAACCTTTGTTCTTTTTTTAATTGTACTACACTGAAATAAACTAAATGCAATTCCAAATACAAATGAAATGAATTAACTTAATTTTTTGACTTGGAGCTGTATATTACATATTAGATATAAGTTATTGTCTTTTCTCACCTCATATTTTTTATTTTAATTTTTTGTCGGTTCAGTTCCGTTTAGAAGCCTTGGTTTCCGTAAGTTTACACGAGATTCTGCAACCAAATTGTGATTTTCTATTTCGGAAGATAATAGTTTCAATTACGATGTATCATACTATCGAAAACCGGAAAATTCAAGCGGAAGTATTTAATGTGTTTTGCAAAATGTCGAATTATTCAGAATGTCCAACGGAAATTGCAGAAACTGAAACATATGTGATTCCTATAAGTACAGTGACATTTTTCTTACGGCGAAACAGAAACGTAATGCCTACTCAAAGTTGCAAATCAAAATAAATTATAAAATTATGTATGAAAATGACTTAAAATTATCCAAAATATGCTAATCATTTCTAAAAGTTGTAACAAATACACTTAAGGCTGCTAATCACTCAGCTTCCAAATTCCCCTCGGTAATGTTAAGTCTATGGGCGTTTGATGTATTTTCATATTCAAAATATCTCCTCAGGAAATTAATATTTTTAATTTCTTCTTTCAGTGTTTTCTTCTTAAAGGATGTCACATTTTTTCTTAGTTCTCAAAATATTTCTAAAGTCTATGATCAATTTAATGTTTTATGTTTCAAAAACTGACAAATTGGGATTAAAATTTTAACACTTCATATAAAATTAAGCGTTTATTTTAGAAATATTTTGAAAAGTAAGAAAAAAGAGACATTCTTTAAGAAAAGTAAACAGAAAAAATAAGTTAAAAATATTAATTTCCCAAGGAGATATTTTGAATATAAAAATGCATCAAACGCCCATAGACTTAACATTACCGAGGGGAATTCGGAAGCTGAGCCACTAGAAGCCTTAAAAGGCATTTATTTAGATCGTCATATGTTTCATCGCACAGACGGTGACATTTTCAAGACATTTGTTGACACAAATATTTTCGCAAAAATTTGAAAAACAAGAAATCGGTAAATAAAATCACGAGAACACGTGTATAATGAAAAACAAGGGCAAACAATAAAATAAAATAAAAATAAAAATGGATATTTGTGAACGTGAATTAAATTTTACTATTCATTCTTATTCTGTAGAGCATCTCTTTCCAAATTTTACGTAACTCAGTACAGGCTGAATCATTGCAAATATTCTCAGTGTGTAAAAAAATCTCTATTGTTTCCCGGATAATGGATGGCAAATACAGGATGTTTAAAATGTATATCAGGAGTATATGAAATACCTTTGATCAAAAGTTATTGAACAATGGAATTTTATATAGATATGACAAACAGAAAACTTAAAAATAAGATAAAACGTATAGCAGACATAAAATAGAACACGAGAACTACAGCTTTAGCCAGATTAAGTAGCAAATTGATTTTTAAAATAACGAGTTGGAACTCGTCGAAATTCGACGAACTAAAATGTTAGAAAGGAACAGTCAGATCGAATATATATAATACACTAAAAAATAATTACAATAAAAAATTCATCTGACATTGGTTGTCTAAGTCTTAAAACAAATAATATATTTAACCTAAAATTTTTAAAATATTATTTCCACAAACTTCAACTGCTTAAATTATTGAAAAATTAAAAAGTATTAGAATAGGTATTCAAGATAAGTAATTATGATTAAGTTATCGATTGAGGCTCTTATGTTTGTTTTTACAGGATGAAAAATCAGTAAAAAGGATTTCGCTTTGTCACATCAAAAAACGTTCCCCAATAAAATCTAAATTGTACGCTATTTTCACATTCTCATAATTTACATACCCACCACTCAAATTCACAATTTGAAAGTATTTTAACACGCAACAGATTATTAATGAATGTATTTCCAAACTTAAAGTCATGTTTGTCCGATACAACTTCTCATATGAACATTCGCACAAATTTTAAGTTCTAATCTCAGAACCCTCGAAAGAAAAAAATCAAAAATTTGCTTTTAGTTACCATAGTATTGGTCAAATATTTAATTTTATCAAAAAAATGATCGTTTTGTTTTAAATATGACATCATTTTTATACACTGAATCATTTTGCTAGCGTCTCAAACGCGGTATCAGCTTAATGTAAAAATATTGAAATATAACTGATTTATGAAGAAGAATGCGTGTTTTTTTTTTAATGTCTGACGTCATTTTCTGTTAAAAAATTATAAAAAAAGTTACTTTTATTTGTAATGTGAAAATGGCATCAATAAGGATATAATCAATAAAAATAATAAACAATGACTATTTTCTCTTTACTTTCAATATATATGTGGTACTTTTGTTGCCACGATAAGAAAAATGGTATTAAAAACTACAAAAAAATTAATATCTCAAAAATAAATTGAGATACAGCTTTCAAACAAATTGCATTTAAAAGAGCATTTTTTTTCTTTATAAGACGGTGTAAAAATTTAAAATGTGCGATGTTTAGAAGTTTAAAAATTTGCAGTAGAGAAAATTGCGAAATCAAAATTTTATTTCAAATTTCAAAGTGTTGCCATTCGCAAAATGACGTATGCGTTACGCACAGATATGTTTGTCCCTTATAATATAGATAGAATAATTTATCCATCAAGATTTTATTTACCATCCATTATCCTGAAATCAAAAAAAAGATTTTTTTATGCAGTGAGATTATTTGCAATGATTCAGCTTCCATTGAATTACCTAAAACTTGGAAAGAGATGCTCTGCAGAATAAGGAACAATAGAAGAAATTAGTTCACGTTCACAAATATCCATTTTTATTTTATTTTATATTTACACTTGTTTTTCATTATACATATGATCTCGTGATTTTGTTATACAAATTTCTTATTTTTAAAATTTTTTGCGAAAATATTTGTATCAACAATGATCTTGAAAATGTCGCCGTCTGAGCGATGAAATATGTCTATCTGAATAAAGACTTTATATGCGATTTAAGTGCATTTTTTATCACTTTTAGCAATTGTTAGCTGACAAAATAAATGAATTTTACTCAACATACTTTATTATTTCTTGGAGATTATACAACTAACATGAATTGATTTAATAGTTTATTTTATACGTTTCAAAAAGGATGAGTAGATGTTATATTTTAAAGTTAACTGTGGTGATGTTAATAATTCTTTTGTACTTTTCAGAGTTAAAATAATAAATTTCAAATCAATTCATTTATTTTGAAATAGATAGGGATTTAATCCGTACAAAATCTAAATTTTATGTACTATAACAAAATAATTTATTAATATTATAAAAGAGAAAAAACGGAAAATTTTCATTTTGTTGTTTACATGATGCTCGTTAAAATACTTTATTTTAAGCATGCGCAGCCAGTTATAACAAGAAAACAGATAAAGACAAATTCTTGACAATTCCTGCAACGCAAATATCTCCGAAATAAAGAACAAGAAATACACCAGTAAAATATGATTAAATTTTAAGAAATACTTTTACTGTGTGTTTTAAGACAGTAACTAGAGTTGACAAAGAAAATAGTTTTGGGAGAAGAAATTTTAAAATTATGAGTTTTAGTTAACATGGTTTCCAGTATAAAAACGAAAAACGCGGTACGAGGATGCTTTGGAATGTGATATGTGATTGACAAAGCTTCAATTTTGAATATTTATTCACCATCTTTGAGTTTTGTTGAAGGTTCTTGAAGTGAAATTTGATTTTTTGTGATAAAAAGTTTTGAATAACAACTTATTGCTCAACCGGAAAACGAAAATTTTACATGAAAACATTTCATATTGCTAGTGCATTTAATCATAGTCGGAAAATAAAATATAAACTGGTAAAAGTAAGATGAAAAGGTAGACAATAAGGATTTGATGTTTGACCCCATCCCCCCAGCAGGGCCAATTTTTCATTCCTTTTTCTATCTTATTTTTTTTATTGTTATGAGAAAATTTACGATGCGCATTAATTGCCTCTGCCGATTTATGCCTGAAGATTCTCTAAACATGTTACACAGAATTTTAAACATGCAGTCTAAACAGTTTAATTTTGCTCATAACATCATCATAGTTTTTACGTATGTTAAAATTTTTTAAATGTTAATATATTAATTTAACATGTTTAAAAATCCGACTATTGTTACGAGCGCCTCTTATAATAACAAGTTGGAAATTGATCGTCAAGCGTGGCAAATGGGGTGCGTTCGTACTGTAACTAGTTTTATAAATATTTTTTGCACCGAATATTGTACTGAATGTATATTTTAGTGCACTTCATAATTGAATATCAATTTCATTCTGTTCGAAAGGCTGTAGCATCATTAAAATGCATTTTCCCATTGCCCGTAATGTAACGGAAAACTTTTGACTTTTCCTGCAATTAAACTATACATCCGATTTTCATAAAATTTGAAATTACTCGACAAAATTTTGCAAACAGTTACATATTTAAAATTTCAGACCATTCGGCAGACTATAACATCATTAAAATGCACTTGCAATAATTTATTCTCATTGGCCGTAATGTAACGGAAAACTTTTGACTGTCCCTGTAATTAAACTATACATCCGATTTTCATAAAATTTGAAATGACTCGACAAAATTTTTCAACAATTATGTATTTAAAATTTCAGACCACACAGTAGTTTTTGCTCTATTATATGCGGAGAGACGGACTGAACGACGACTATAGGTGCTACGTATTTATATAATTACGAACGCACCTAAAAACCAAACATAGGTATATATCGCTCGCACGTAAGAAAAGTGACACATCTCGCAAAAATTCATTTTGCGTTTTATTAGACTAATACGTCTGTCATAGGTAAATCTTGCTACACAAAAAGTTTCATAAGTGTAGTTAAACGGAAAATCAAGTTATTACGCTATATCTCCTTTTTTTCACCACAGAAGAAGGGTGGATTGTGTGACGAGGTAAAATTAGTCAACCCTCCAAACAGCATCCTACGCTACGCCTTCATTCTTAATGGTTTTAAGTTTTTATGCACGTTTTTACTCTGCATTCGGAGCCAAGAGCTATAATTTCATGTTACAATGAAAGCATGCAAATTTTGTTTTGCCTCTCCTGTCAGGGATGTAGTGGAGGGTATACGGGGGTATACGCCGTATACCTTCTGGATTTTTTTAAGGAACACCGTATACCCTCTGTTTCTAAAGAAAGCTATGGTACATATACACTAGGGTATACTCTCTGCCTTGAGCGTATACCCTCTGCTTAGAACGTATACCCTCTGTTTTTTTTACGACTACACCACTGTCTCCTGTGAAATTTACTTTTGTCGAGATGTGTCACTTTTCTTGTGGGTGATACATAAAAAGGTCGAAAATCATTTACATTTGTTAATAAACATACGTTTATCATCCTGTGTCTCAGGTTTAAAGAATTATGAAAAAGAATCCAAAAGACACTATATATAGACCGGGCGCTGGATGGAGTTGAGTATGCAAAATGTGAGGACCGCATTCGGTTTATGGTTTTGAACTCAGAAAAGCATGCAAATTATGATTTCGAATGTTGCCAGGAGTTGTATTGGTCCAATTTTTTTTTACACCCCACCCCCTTAGACATCAAGTAAATGGACTGAACATATGCTTTGGTATCATTAAAATAATTGTATTAACGGCAATATCAATTTTTTTTTTTATAATTAAAGATACTTATAGCTAGTCAAGTGGAAAAAGAACAGAAAAATTAATAATAAAAACAAAAATTATTGTTAAAAAAAATTATTTAATACAAAAAAGCAAATTCAAACATATCATAAAAATAAGTATAATCATCAATCTTTTTTATTTTGACAATCGTTATTTATGCATTTGCATAACGCAATACAATCAATTTGTAATTTTTTACAAGAGCAAGCCATTGTTTTACAATTGGATGTACATTTACAGGGTTGAATCAACAATTCCGGCAGTGGTTGCTTAGTCATTTGTCGTGGGTATAATTTATCATCTTTCCTTTCATAGCCTAAGAAGGTGTAATCAATAGGCTGTAGTAAAGTTTGGTCAGCATTCACCCATACATATGTTTGTGCTGAAGCTCTCAATAGATGTAAATGTAGAGCATCTGATGTGCAAATAACTTTTAATAAATTTAAGCCGAAACCGATATTTTGGGAAATTAATTTATACCGAAGTTCATCAGCCGTTGAAATTTTTTTTGAAAAAAGATAGGTGCAAATGTTTTCCAATTCTTTTAGCTGTTCGACACTTAGGTACGGATTTCCCAAATGCTTTAAAGCTTCTTGTGCAAAATCCAACGATGCAGCGTTTAAAGCATTTTTTTTCGAGCCGAATCTGCTAGTCGAATCGCAACCACTCAGAGCGTGTAATGCTGGCAAAATACCACAAATATTTTCTCCAAGGGATTGAGCAGCCAGATGACATCCTGAAATGAATTTTTTCTTATAGGAACCGTCGAACCATAGACCTAAACAGCCTAGACGTGCAAGCTTGTTCCAGAAGTAAATTCCGAGAATGAAAACATCTGTATCAGCGCAAATGATTATGATATGGCCAAGTTTGATTTTCACTGCGTGAAATATATGACCAAACATCCGTGAATCCGCTTCTAAATGGTTAGAATTCAAGTCAGGTACTTCAAAAAATGAAGAACCTTGCAGTTTGAAACATTTTGTTGGATCTTCAAATCCTCCACAAATATATAACTCGCAATCTTCATTTACTTGTGCATATCTAGGGGCAGCAGTACATAGAAATCGAACAAGCTGTAACTTATTTTCAGTGCTTGAAAAGAAATTATTACAATTAGCTGGAATTTTGGTGTGCTCATTTGAAATTATGAAATTTTTCATCATTTGACCTTTACTCCGTAACGTTGATTCCAAGTATTTTATTGAAATATCATCATATCTGTCAAATACAATATCAACTCGTTTTACATTTGGTTGCGAAAAAAGATTCTGAATTCTATTGAAAAAAGCTTGAGCAAAATCGCCAAATGTGCTGAAATTTTTTAATTGGATTCGATGAACAAGTGCCATACCATCAACAATGTAAATTTTTGAAAAAGGTAGATTTAAAATATCCTGCCGCGTGTTAGTACCACACTTATGATTATTTTCAATTTCAAGGGCGAGTTGTGATTTTGGAGATTTCCTGTAAAACCCTTCAGCGTCAAAAAGGTACTTGCAGTAATTCAAAATTTCGAAAGATGCTAAAATTTTTGCATCAAATCCACGTTGATTAGCCAACAAAAATGTTTTCTGAATGAGACTTACATCTGTTGCATCTTGTAACTTTTTATTAGAAGTACTCTTGTTTTGTTTTTGTGAATGAGTTACAAAATTGCTAAATTTATTTTTTTTAATAGGATCAGATAACTTTTTGCTTTTGAGTACGAATCGCTCATCTTCGTACGTTCTTAACAGAGCCTCTCCATTTTCCTGTATATTTAGCAAACATTGCACAGAAGATTCTTCAGCAAGTTCACCAGTGTAAATATTTCGAAGCGCGCAATTCGCGTTATCATTATAAGGGTTGCAGGCAATAATATACTTTATTATATTTTGAATATCTTTTTCGTCTTTATTGATCCTGGATTGTGTCCATTCATTATGATAATTAATGTCACTTGTAGAGTCTGCTTGTATTTCGAGATATGAAGAAAAAGCCTCGTGAATACTGTTTTTGAACGGATAAAGGAGCAGCCATCTCTGCATCGCTTCTTCATTTTTAGTAATGCCAATCAATCCTCCAGTAACTGCTGAAGATCGGTTTTGAGACTGTTCTAATGCTAAGTCGGGGCTTACTGCATTAAATTTACCTTCCGTTCGTTTGACGGACACCATTCCTCTCTTCATATCATGTTCAACTTCTAAAGGTAGTTTTATCATATCTTGTAAATAAAGAGTGACTCCACGAATGTAGTTCGTGTGATTCATGGAGAAAAAGAACGGTAACATTTGTCGAGTAGTTAACAAATGTAATTCATAATTACTATTTCTATCAGCCATAACTGAATTTAACAAAATTTCTACCATTTCGCAGTAGTTGTTTAAATATTTGAATACTTGATTTTCAGTGCTCATGGTGCGCAAAAAATGTGAAAAATTCATTAAAAAATCTGTAATTATTCTTTTGTATTGATCATGTTTTTCGATTACGCCAGAATGATCTTTATCTACTGTACTTTCTCTTATCTCCTGAAGACAAATATTTAGCTGTTGTAAAAAATCTTGAGAATAATTCATGCATTCTATAAATTCGGCAATTTGTATGCTTCTTAAGGCTTCGTATAAGAGCTTATGTGCTCTAATACCTCTGTTATAATGAGTACCTTTCAGAATTGATGCCAAAGTATTCTCACCATAAATATCGGCTTCAATAAGAATACCGTCGAGTCCACTCTCTTCTACATATTGGCCCAAGCACCGCAAATAATTTTTTTGTAAATGAAATGATCCAATTCTCAATATTAAATTGTCAAATTCTTTATTTGTTAGGTGAATATTTTTAGCGATAAGATATATAGCCATGTCACACGAGAGTACTGCTATTTTTTTACCGAGTGCAAGACTTACGTTGACATAATTTTTCATAGCGGTATACACAACGTCTTTGGAAGTCGGTGGCTGAGGTATAACCGGGCTAAATCCAACAGTAGAAACAGGTGCGGTTTCAGACGATAGTATTTGTTGAAATGGAGTCCATCCTGGTACCGAATTTGTAGATGATCGGCAGAAATTATTTATTGATAGACTATATTGCAGTCTACACAAGACCCAGAGCAAATTATCAAATTGTAAATTGTTTTGATTATTATTTAATAAGCAGCTACTGTCCTTATAGTCCGGTATTGAAGGCTGCATATTTTCTTGAAAATGAAGAATTGCTTGACAGTTTAAAAATTTTAAATCCAATTCGTTCAACTCTACTGTAGGTTTCATTTTAATTAGATTAACTTCATTGTCAGTGGATTTTTTTTCTTGATATATCACCATAGCTGTAACATGGGTCGAGCCTTTCCCACTTAATGTTTCTTCATTGAAATCATTGTTATCTATAGCTCCATGAAGAAATAACGATGAATCTCGAACTATATTTTTAGGAATAAGCAATTTCTTGTCTATATCTTCACACACAATTGACGTTGTTACTTCATTATCGAGGTTTTTTAATGCTTTGTAACTAATGCTATGCCCACATTTATTCAATATAACGATTAATTGTTTCGATCGAGTCAAATGATGTATAGATTGAGCTAAAGCTATATGCTTTGGAGTGTGTTTCTCAGTAATCGTGAAATACATATCATAAAACACTGATAACGCTCGTCGATTATAATTCTCACTTAATTTGTTATTCTTTGAACTGAACAATGCTTGCATAAACATTAGCCAGTTATTCGGTAATTGACCTTTTTGTAAAAACTGTTCAATTAAAATTTCATCACATAAATACCCATCTGGCATTACTTTGGTATTTAGTATTTCTTTTCGAAGTTGTTTAGCTACTTGAACAGTGTAGTTTGTTGAATTTACGGTACGGATATGTTCAATGACTTCATCCAGTGGTATATTGCCCATAAACACCAATGATGATTTTGATCTATCGCTCGGATATGAAAATAAAACATTTTCACCATACTTATCAATGAGCAGTGATTTCATAACGCGATTTTCTACAATTGCATCTTCTATTTCAGTGAGTTCAGCTAGTCGCTTGCCCAAGAATGACACTTCAAAAGAGTGAGATGTTAATTTATCTTTCATTTCATCGATTAGCTTTTCAAATGCCTCCATAAGGATGCCATGTGGTATTTGACTTGAAGGTCTGCCTGCTGGATTTTCAGAGTTTCTTGGTTGCCGTAGATAATCACGATAACAATGTTTATGATACCTCACTTCCATTGCAAATAAATCAGCTGGATGTTCGCAAATGCTAATTTTAGTGAAAACATCATCTTGTTTTTTTCGAGCAATATTTAAAATTTGTTCCGCTGCTGAAATTTCAGAAAATAAAAGAAGAGTTTTGTTCTTATTTCTTGATTGTTTACCACAAATTAAACATTTATTACTTGTATCAATTTTTAATTCAATTCTTGATGACCGACGAACCCTTTGGCTACCTGAAACATTTGCTTCTGTAGAGGAAGTGGGAACAGAGGCATTCTCCTGCTTTAGTAATGCTAATTCTCGACGCCTGATTTTCTCTTCACTAATATAAGTTGCAATACAAGCTCGATGCCAAGAACAATTGTGGGCAATAAAGTCTGTATCACTTTCTAATTTCTTACTAATGTCATCTTTTCTGCGATCTGCTGCTCTTTGAATAGTAGTAAACGTCTGTAATTTTGGATTTTTCACTAAATCACCCGTTTTATCACAAAACAAACACGACAATTCACTTACTTTTCGCTTATTTAGATTTATCACTTGTAGTGACATTTTCCGCCCTTTTATTTAAATAAAACACACTAATAAGACACTCAACTGCAAAAAAACTTAAATAATATTACTTAGATACGTAAAAATAAACCGTTATGGGCTACGAATTCTCTTTTACTGACGTTTCCGAGTGCTATGACTCAGCAACGCGCCGAACGGAGAGAGGGGTGGGGAAAAGGGAAAGGGACATGACTCAGCAACGCGCCGAGCGGAGAGAGGGGTGGGGAAAAGGGAAAGGGACCAGTACAGCTGCCGGCAACATGTGATTTTCTATTATTTAGGGTCTCAGGTAAAAGAATTTGAGCATAGTTGCCGGTCCTCACATTTTGCATACTCAACTACCTTTGGCGCCTGGACTAATATAGGACATAGAGTATACTAAAACAATGAAAACATCTTACAAAAATGAACATTTTCTCCAAGTATTGGGGGGGGAGGGGGGAGGTTACCCTTATTTTTCGTGTCACTTGCGCTGAAAAATGATGCAGTAACTCTTCGTTATGCAGTAAAGTATCATTCAATTATTGATAAATTATCGTTTTTTTCTTTCAACCGCAGGTTAAGATAATTTATACGCATGTCGAATGTAATATGCGTAGTTCATTATCATTAACTTTATCTAGATAATTGAAAAACATACATAAACGAACGTTTTGAAGACAATTATGAAACATTTATTTTATACAGTATTATCTTTCTTTGATCTTAACAGTAGGCTAATCCTTCTATTTATAAAAAAAAAGTAACGATTTGGAAATGGACCAATGAAAATTACGTAGGTACCGCGAAACGCATCTGATTGTTCAGACCTTTCTGACGCTATTAGGAGGGTTACCAAGGGGGAGGGGAGCGGTTCTGTCGCCAAATGTCGCCAAGTTTCCGCCAACTTGACAATATATCACCGAATATGACGACCGAAATTACTCACCAAAAGTGACGCTAACTTGGCGCTATTGCCAGTATTCCGCCACATTTCCATAGACTCCCATTGAAATCCAATAGGGTTTACTTGCATGCAGAAAATCAACAAATTGAGATATTTCAAAGCAACAAAAACTAATATTAGCTTATGAATAGAGCTTAATTGAACTATTTACATTATTTTTAAGCACAAACACTAACTATTTGCAATATTCGTAATACTATATATATAATTTTATATTTAATAATTCTTATAGTTATAAAACTCTGTAAGCTCTAATGATTATGCGCTTGGAGATGACGAAATAAAATTATCAGGAGTTGGGGAGGAGAGCGTTTTTACCAAGTGGAAGCTAAAAATTGAATGCATAGAAAATAAGGGATCGCTAAGCGATCCAGAATGGTATCGAAAAGCGAAAGAAAGAAAGAATGGTATCGAAAGAATTACGTCTGGTGTTGGCTAGAAAATAGGGACTGCTTCACGGTACCGAATGGAATCGCGAAGCGATTATGCGTGGGATTTTATGAGCGTAGGAGCAGGGGCCTGAGCATCCCTAGTTATTAATATTTACCTAACCCCAAAAAGTTAAAAACTAGATAATTCTGAAATAATAATTTAATATATTTTGAATAAAATTTGATTAGTATGTAAAAACCATGAAATGTGATTTTTTTCTATCGATTTTCTGATCTGTCTGCGCGCTAATCGCATTTTCTAGGTATTTTAAAATCCAATACTAATGACGTAAAAAAAAAAAAAAAATTCCTCCCCGAATTCAAGAAACATGTTTCCAAGAAAACCAATTATTACTTTTTATCTGTTAGATGAAAATCATTCCAGAAAAACTGACAGTCTTGATCGGATTTATTTTAAAAAATAATAATTTGACAAAGGCAAAAAAGAAAGACCTGTTGAGTGTTTTTTTTTTTTTTTTTGAATTATTAAATATATTTTATTTAAAAAAATCACAGTTGAATAATATGACAAAAATATGATAAAGATCTGCCAAAATTACCGTTCGTGACATCGTAAATCTCATTAAAAATTATTAGTCTTCTTTTTAATTTAAAAAAGAAACAATAAGAAAAAAAAAGAAAAATATCAAACAGACTAAAGAGATTTATTATACATGAATGAAAATGATTCTTCTAAAAATAAACAATCAGTGTAACTCTAGGAATCTACTTACATAAAATCCAACTGTAGGAAAGTGTTGGTAACCATTTCGGGGCGAACTGTGCAATCTTTATACTTAAAACACAAAGCTTTTTTTTAAGTCACCTACTCTGAGCTTTCTGCTGAATACATTTTGCTAATTATTTTTTTAACGAAAAATGTTAATTTTTAGATGAGTCCGCACTAGCTGTTTTTAAAAATATTCCCAATTTTATATTTTAATTTTAATTTTAAAAGTTTTTTATGAAATTTCTCCAAAACGGTGGCAATCGGATGACTTCCATTGTTTCAGATAAAAGAGAAATAATGAAAAATATTCAGAGTCGTGACTTTTTGAACTTTTTTTATTTGCAAGTTATTTTCGGTAAAAAGGATTATGCACGTGTACTTTTATTTTTATAAGCGAATGAAAATTCATTTTTAATTATTTTCTGTTGAGTTTATTCCATTTTTATGCATTATGACTTTATTCGCTTTTTTTCATCACAATTAAATAGAAATATATTTTTTATTTAATATACTGTGGTTAAGCATAAAAGTTCGTATATAAACTACGTTTGAAATGTTCGCACCAGTGACGTTATGCTTAGTTTGAAATGTATTTTTACATTCATAAAACTAAGGAGAAAAATCGATATGATTGTGTCAACATGACGGAATTTTCACTGATTTTTCATTTCTTAATTCTAAAGATTAGAATCGGCGCCTTTATGGATTGTTGAACTATTTCAGAAATCGAATAGTGAGTAGAAAAAAATATCCTCCTCATTTGTATTTGTAGAAAACATTTGTCATTATTAAAATGTACTTTTCCATATTACAAACGTTTCAATAATAAAGTCTTCATGCGGTTTGTTTGTATGAAGTCTTATGAAAATGAAACGCAGATGAACACTCCGTCATTTTTGGCGGGGTTGATACACTAGTAAACAATAAAAACACGACAGGTAAAATGAATAAATTTTGAAAAATTTGCTTACCGTGTTTGGTGACAGAAACAAAAAGCGACAATATATATATATATATGTTACATTATTAGATCTAATTCCGCGATTTCCTTATCTTATTCTAAATTACTATTTTATATTCACTATATCCTTATCCTTAAATAATGTCTATCGTTAACTCTGTTAAATTCCCTTTAATTTAATGTCTCACTTGTCTAAATTGCTTAAATATTACGCTTTTAGTATTCTTAAATTAAATGTTCCATTTCTGCGCTTTTTTCTTTCTAGAATATTTTTTTAGCTTCCATTTTTACTTTCCCGCGCATTTCTGAGGTTATCCTTTTTCCCTTCAAATTCATCTCCTTGCTCTGTCCGCACTCTTTATATGACGTGACATTCATAATTATTCATTGGTTGAGAGCGCGATCTACGTCATATTTGTATCCTTACATTGGAGGAACAAAAAGTCGATACTCGCTGTGTTTCAGCAGAATTTGTCGTATTTCTACTTTGATAACTTCCCCTGGTCGCCGTCTGATATTTTCTATTTTGCTTACCCATAATTAAACACTACGTAGGCTTAATAGCTACGATGGCTTGATTAAAATGGATTGGTGGAAACTGCACCGCCGAAAGCTCTTTCAATAAAATCCTGAGTTAAATTATGCATTGTCTCAATTATTCCGGAGAAACCTACAGTGGATAAATTTGTTACCTGCCCTACCACTCGATGACTGCAACTACTTTCGAATATCCATGTTGATTTACTACGAAACATTATCTTCTTTAAAATTAATCGTTATATTTGTCGACGAGAATTCAACTCTACCAGTGTTTCTATTATTTTCAACATTGCACTACTGGTAACATAACAACCAGTTATTTCGTTCACTAATAAAACCTTCCAATGTTAGAATAATCTAACACACATATATATATATATATAATAAATAGTTTGTCAGACCGATTTTATTTCGGACCGAACATATTTTCAAATGATATATGTGAATGATAAAAGTTTCAATGAGAATACTTCTTCAGCGCCTTTTCTAAATTTTAAACTAGACTATCCATCAAAATTGAGATTTTCTATTTTCTTTGAGATGAATTTATATTGCGATTTTTTGCAGTAACGGAAAAAGTAAATCTCACTTGACAGCATTTTATATTCTCGAAAAAGACGAATTATTAGCAGACAAAATTTACAACATAAACACACATTTATACTAAACACACATTTATACTCGAAATAAAGATAAATTGTACTTGGTTTGAAAAAAAAATAACAATAGAAAAAAAAAATTTAAAGAAAGAAAAAAGAAATCAGGGTGAAAATTATTAAATCATATATCATATATTTTATTACATAAATTCGATTAATATGATAAAACCAACAAATATGATTTTTCTAAATCGATTTCTCTGTAAGAAAACCGGTATTACCAAGTATTTTTAATTCTAATACCATAACTGTCAAACTTTTTGATTCTTTGTGTTACCACTTCCGAATAGAAATATTTGTGATTTTTAATCTCAAATTTCTGCAATTAAGCGAGGAAACAAGGAAACATGGATACTTTAAATTCAACAATTTTGGCAGCTGCTAATATTAAAAGCACAGTTTTTGTTTCTTCTCGAAATCAAGAAACAGGCATCCAGGAATTCTGGTCATTAATTGTTTAAAGTGTTGAAAATAAATCATTTTCAGAAAATCTATCAAGTTTAATGAAATGGTTTTTAACGTAACATTGGAAAAACAAGAAGACTTGCAGAGTTCCTTTTTACTAATTTACAGATATGCCGTTATGAAATTGAATCATTTAAACATTTATCATGTAATGTGTAATTGCATGGAAAATGTTAATCAAAAAATGATAAAATATGGATGATAGTACCAACAATTGTAAAATTAATTTAATTTAATTTTTAAAATTATGTGAAATTATATTCATCTCTATCGAAACAGAAAAAATTTCATTTTATTTAAAAAAAATGTTTCATTAGTCAATACTTTTCACACGATTTAAGAAAGTATTATGTGATTAGGCTATTAAGAAAGTGAAATTTAGCATTTTTGGATATTTGCAACTAAACGCACAAAAAGAATGGAATGAAACGACATGTTATAATTAGAAATCATATGCAGATGAATTTTGTAAAAAGAAAAAAGTAATAACTACTATTTAGTACAAAAGCGTCTGATAGGAAAACTTTTGACACTCTTACAAAGCTGCCAACTTTTACGCTTTCCTCCTACCACTAAAATTTTACAGTAAATATTGTCTTATTTAATCGTCGAAATCTCATGATTAAACAAGGTGAAAATCTCTATTAAATTTTAGTGGTAGCAGAAAAGCGTAAAAGTTGGCAGCTATGCACTCTTAGAATCACAATAATGTATTTGCATTGCTTCCTAGTAAAATCAATTATGTAAGGTAATTTGTGCGTACTTAACAATAGCGCCAGTTATTTCCGTTCAAAAGACATTGCAAGCATTCAGACGATTAATTCATTTAAAGACGGACGAATTGTCCTGAACCCGTAAACAGGTTTTCTGTGCCAACAAAGTACAGAAAAGCTCTGGCACTAATACTTTTGAAGAATTCATTTACCTATGATTTCAAAAGAAAATATAAAATATGAAATATAGTCTAAATATAAAATATCGTCTCATTCCAATTGATGATTTTAGTTGCAGGCATCTTAAGCAACTACACAATACCGCAAAGATACTTTAATATACATTCAGATAACATTGTGCAAGATTATCGCAAATGTATACTGTCTTTCGAAACTTATGCTTAAAAAGGTTTCAGCATGATATGTGCCCGTTTCAATTTACATAAATGTATTTCACACAAAATTTAAAACATTATTATAATTATTTGCATTATCTAGAGTTATCCATGTAGTATTGGCATTGTTTTATACTCTGTCTAATGAATACCAGTAAGTTGTACAAATATTCATATTGCACCTTGAATGTTAAATTTGTGATTACCTTGATTTTCATTTATCTTTTTATATTTGATTTATTCAATTTCATGTCTAGAAATAACTTCGATAAAAAGGTTGGCGGCATGACGTCATTACATATAATGCAGCATTTATGTTTATAGTTATGAGTAGAGATCGACTAAAAATTCGATTTTGTTTCGTTTTCGGACAAATAGCTCAGTTTCGCCGAAAATTCGTTTTAAGCGAAAGTGATGCCAAAAATTCGGCCTGACTGAAACTTGATCGAAAATATCTGTATTCCAAAAATATCGTTTCTTCTTTCGGAAGTTTTAAACATTACTCATTGACTTCATCTGCATGGGCTCAAATGAAACACTTTTTATTTATTGCTATGAACTTCACTGTTTATAATTATCAGTCATCTCTGACTCTATATGTGGATGCAAATTATAAAGCAAGAAATGCATATGTGACTAAACTTTGAAGACGCTTTTCCCGTGCTCATTAAAAGCTGCAGGCTTAACTGTAAACGAAAATTTTTAGTTTGAAACCGCAGAAGCGTTTCGAATACTCTTTGAGATATTACTCTTTAGATACTATTATAACAGATGATCATTTACAGGAATCATTATGAAAGATAAATCGTGGTATGTATACCTAAAACATATTTAATTAGATGAAATTCGTATAATCAGAAAACACTTTATGTCGTTGATGAATTAAATACATTTTGTTTTATACTAAAATAAAAAGTTTTGTTCAGAGGCACATAGAGCTAGCATGGAACACACGTATACTTAATTAATTATGTATATTTATGTATATATTAATTACTTAAAAAATGTTTTTTGAACATTTTCGTTTTCGTCCGAAAATAGGAAGATTACCGAAATTCGATTTCGGTCTTAAAAACCTGTTCGGTCGATCCTTAATTATATGGACCACATTAGAGATTTTATATTTTCATGCAAAAAGCATACTTAACAGCAAGAATTATTCTGAATTATGTCAGTATAATTAGATAACAATTGAAAAAGTATTTCTGTGGTTACGCTTTTTTTCTATTTAGTTGCATTTTACAACAGAGCCATGTTTCAACACCACACATAAAAGAATGTCCCCGTTATAAATTTTATTAGTATCAACTATAAGCGTTGTAATGTGTTGGTTAAATCGAAATAAAATAAAAACTTGCTTAAAAGGTGCATTTTTATACAACAGATGTCACAATATAAAAGATGTTAACACATATTACACTTTTTAAAAACTTAAAAAGAGTTTACAAATATAATACACGCGCCGAGCGCTTTCGATCAAAACCTTGATCATCTTCTGGGCCGCTTTGAGTACAACTGATACGTCTCTAACGCACTTTCATCCTCGGTCGGACAACTGGGCAAGTCAACTTTACAGTGGAGGGGAGACAGCAAAACAGTTCCGAAAAATGGAGGGGGGGGGGTGAAGTGAGACGAACAAAAAGTTGAGCGTTACAAACCAAAACAACATCTATTTCAAAAGATTTAACCATATATTTGGAATGTTATATGACATATTATCATTAATAGCTTTATTATTCAATATTAAGATTTTAATGGACTCTTTTATCAACGACAAATGATAATGGGATGAAGGAATAATTATTTTTGCTTCATTAAAACGGATATTTAAATTATGCTGTAAGTTAAGTCTTGCTAACAGCGTTAGCAAGACTTAATATTGAAATCTGAAATCTTTACGTTACGTTACGATTTTAAGCAAGTTTTTATTTTATTTCGATACATT
This sequence comes from Maratus speciosus, assembly GCA_963932465.1. Taxonomy (NCBI): domain Eukaryota; kingdom Metazoa; phylum Arthropoda; class Arachnida; order Araneae; family Salticidae; genus Maratus; species Maratus speciosus. Next base: position 530,924,460 of record OZ010789.1, on the reverse strand, counting down.
TTCAAGGTGAATGTGACATTCCCAACAATATATGATTATTCATATATATATATATTTATATGTGTTGGTTAAAGGTCACAAATAAAGAGTAACTCAAACAGTTTTAAATAAGAGCATGCGCGAGCACTGCTTCGTTATTTACTCGTTTGCAGTGCTACATACGCAAAATTCCGACTCCTAGATAACAATTGAAAAAGTATTTCTGTGGTTACGCTTTTTTTCTATTTAGTTGCATCTTACACCAGCGCCATGTTTCAACACCACACATAAAAGAATGTACCCGGTATAAATTTTAATAGTATCAACTATAAGCGTTGTAATGTGTTGGTTAAAGGTCACAAATAAAGAGTAACTCAAACAGTTTTAAATAAGAGCATGCGCGAGCACTGCTTCGTTATTTACTCGTTTGCAGTGCTACATACGCAAAATTCCGACTCCTAGATAACAATTGAAAAAGTATTTCTGTGGTTACGCTTTTTTTCTATTTAGTTGCATCTTACACCAGCGCCATGTTTCAACACCACACATAAAAGAATGTACCCGGTATAAATTTTAATAGTATCAACTATAAGCGTTGTAATGTGTTGGTTAAAGGTCACAAATAAAGAGTAACTCAAACAGTTTTAAATAAGATCATGCGCGAGCACTGCTTCGTTATTTACTCGTTTGCAGTGCCACATACGCAAAATGCCGACTCCTAGATAGCAATTGAAAAAGTAATTCTGTGGTTACGCTTTTTTTCTATTTAGTTGCACTTTACAACAGCGCCAAGTTTCAACACCACACATAAAAGAATGTCCCCGTTATAAATTTTAATAGTATCAACTATAAACGTTGTAATGTGTTGGTTAACGGTCACAAATAAAGAGTAACTCAAACAGTTTTAAATAAGATCATGCGCGAGCACTGCTTCGTTATTTACTCGTTTGCAGTGCCACGTACACAAAATTTCGACTCCTAGATAACAATTGAAAAAGTATTTCTGTGGTTACGCTTTTTTTCTATTTAGTTGCATTTTACAACAGCGCCAAGTTTCAACACCACACATAAAAGAATGTCCCCGGTATAAATTTTAATAGTATCAACTATAAGCGTTGGTTAAAGGTCACAAATAAAGAGTAACTCAAACAGTTTTAAATAAGATCATGCGCGAGCACTGCTTCGTTATTTACTCGTTTGCAGTGCCACGTACGCAAAATGCCGACTCCTAGATAACAACTGAAAAAGTATTTCTGTGGTTACGCTTTTTTTTTCTATTTAGTTGCATTTTACACCAGCGCAATGTTTCAACACCACAGATAAAAGAATGTCCCCGGTATAAATTTTAATAGTATCAACTATAAGCGTTGTAATGTGTTGGTTAAAGGTCACAAATAAAGAGTAACTCAAACAGTTTTAAATAAGAGCATGCGCGAGCACTGCTTCGTTATTTATTCGTTTGCAGTGCAACATACGCAAAATTCCGACTGCTAGATAACAATTAAAAAATTATTTCGGTGGTTACGCTTTTTTTCTATTTAGTTGCATCTTACACCAGCGCCATGTTTCAACACCACACATAAAAGAATGTCCCCGTTTTAAATTTTAATAGTATCAACTATAAGCGTTGTAATGTGTTGGTTAAAGGTCACAAATAAAGAGTAACTCAAACAGTTTTAAATAAGATCATGCGCGATCACTGCTTCGTTATTTACTCGTTTGCAGTGCCATGTACGCAAAATGCCGACTTCTAGATATCAATTGAAAAAGTATTTCTGTGGTTACGCTTTTTTTTCTATTTAGTTGCATCTTACACCAGCGCCATGTTTAAACACCACACATAAAAGAATGTCCCCGTTTTTAATTTTAATAGTATCAACTATAAGCGTTGTAATGTGTTGGTTAAAGCTCACAAATAAAGAGTAACTCAAACAGTTTTAAATAAGATCATGCGCGTGCACTGCTTCGTTATTTACTCGTTTGCAGTGGCACGTACGCAAAATGCCGACTCCTAGATAACAATTGAAAAAGTATTTCTGTGGTTACGCTTTTTTTCTATTTAGTTGCATTTTACAACAGCGCCAAGTTTCAACACCACACATAAAAGAATGTCCCCGGTATAAATTTTAATAGTATCAACTATAAGCGTTGTAATGTGTTGGTTAAAGGTCACAAATAATGAGTGACTCAAACAGTTTTAAATAAGATCATGCGCGAGCACTGCTTCGTTATTTACTCGTTTGCAGTGCAACATACGCAAAATCCCGACTCCTAGATAACAATTCAAAAAGTATTTCTGTGGTTACGCTTTTTTTTCTATTTAGTTGCATTCTTACACCAGCGCCATGTTTCAACACGACACATAAAAGAATGTCCCCGGTATAAATTTTAATAGTATCAACTATAAGCGTTGTAATGTGTTAGTTAAAGGTCACAAATAAAGAGTAACTCAAGCAGTTTTAAATAAGAGCATGCGCAAGCACTGCTTTGTTATTTACTCGTTTGCAGTGCCACGTACGCAAAATTCCGACTCCTGATCGAAAAACGTTATTGCGTGACTGAACATTTAAAAGCTTTTTGAGGCAAGTGATTTTTTTTTTGGGGGGGGGGGGGCACTTTAAAAATGATCGTGTCTAGGTTCCGCCGTTACCTAATGATTTGCCAGATTTGAGACCAGGACTTGTGGAGTCGGTGGAAAAATGGACGACTCCGACTCCGGGAAATTTAACAGATCCGACTGCCACTCTTTCGCTTAAAAATGGGCCTGACTCCGACTCCGACTTCGATTTCTCAGCCCTGCTTGTAAAATGGACGACTTCGGAAATTTTAATAGATCCGCCTTCGACTCTTTCGCTCAAAAATAGGCCTGATTCCGACTTCGATTCCGCATCACTGGTTGAGAAACAGAATTGAAGAAGCTATTGCTTCCATTACTCAGGACTTGTTAATATAAGTGTGTAAAGAATTGGACTTTAGATTGGACGTGTGTCATCCCAACAAACACATGATTTCGGGCCGCATGGCGTATTCGTTGTGGCCAGGGTGAGTTAAGGCCATTTGTAGCCAAACAATACTGTGCCGTAAGTGACGCGCCGCTAATTACGGCAGCTATCACCAAATAAATTACGGATCGGAAGCGAGAAAACAGTTGCGTTTATTTTACCGTTCAATCATTGAGGGCAATTTCCGGCAAGCATCTAATGTCCCCTCATCGTTTAGACAGTAGAGGGCTAATATTACCTAATCGGCATATTTATTTAAAGAGAGGAAATCTATTTTCTTTATTTCTTTTAAATTAATCTTAATTACTTTAAATGTGGGTTTTAGTGAAAATATAAATACGTTAAGAGATTTATATTTAAAGCAGTAAAATAGATTAGATATTTTTATTTAGTTTTAACATATTTTTACAAAATGTAAAATATTATTTACAAATTAATCTTCGATATATTTGCATGGATATATTTTTTATCGTCATACTGAAAACAATGAATGTAAAACAAAATACTATAAGATTTAAAGTTATGAATTCAGTGTAAATGTAAAAAAAAGGTAAAATTCCTTTCCTCTATTAAATTCCTCATGATTTATGCATATTTATTTGCTTTATTATCATTATTTCACTAATATAAGTTATAGTTAAACCATATATATTTTTTCATAGGCATAAAAATAGTTAATTCAATGCCAGACACATGAAAACTAATGTTAAGTAAAACGGAAGAATTACAAAACAAATTTAGATTAAAAAAAATAACAATAAATAAATAAAATATCAGTTACAAGTGCTATTTGTTTAATAATAGTAAATAAATAAATAAATAAATAAATAAGTTTGACTGTATATTTTTGCGAGAACGAAACACATATCAAAGTGTTTAAGGTCTTTCTCAAATCCGTACTGGCTACTTTTTGACACATTTTTAAAATTAACTTTTTTCACCAAACACATAAAATTAGCAAGACCCCTCAATAAAAAACTGAGTAATGGAATTATTTCCCCATATTGAATTATTTTCTCCTTGGTAAAGACAAAAGTTCTGTCAGAAAATGCCTTCGAAGTTGGCGTTTAAACAAAGTATCCGGATGTGACAGCGAGTAAAAGTGGAAAAAATGAAATCATAAAATTACAGTCGTTTACAAGATGTAATTCATGTATAGTGACAAAATGAAATAATTAAAAAAAAACTTTTCGATGACAAATCCTTTCTATAATTATTCTTTCATGTATCACATTTTTACGTTTAAAAATGACTTACAAAATATGTCGGAAAGTTTCACGTTTATTTAGCGAAATATATATATATATATATATATATATATATAGAATATACACATATACATTAAATAAATCAAAATTGCATAAAAGTGGGTTATTAAACTTTGAAAATTAAATTATCTGTAGTATTTAAATGTTTTTTTCCCCTCTAGTGAATTAAATGTATAACTTTCATAAAAATATTTTATCGATACATATATGTGTATATTTTACTTAAATCAGAGTGACAGGGCTCTTATTTATTTCAAAAGGATTAAATATATGGATTACATATAATGATTATATACATTTTACAATTTCAGATATTCACTAAATATAATTCTATAAAAAATCTTATCCGTTTTTACTTTCTTCTATCTGTACAAGAAGAAAGTATTGGATTCATGAAAATTTTCGAATTCCGGTTTTCAACGGATTTACACGTTTTAGGGGTCAGAGATTCCAAAAAACATGTTTTTACAAAATGTCTGTCTGTGACTCTGTGAGTCTGTCTGTCTGTCTGTGTGTATGTAACACAAATTTTGTGGGCGCTCTATCTCAAGAACTAATGCACGAAATTTAATAAAAATTGATATTCAGTTAGTGCCTAATACAAATTGATGCTGATTAGATTTTGGTGTAAATCGCTCAACAGGTGGCGCTGCAATGCTGCATTTTTCACGATTTTCGCAATAGCTCTATCTCAAGAACTAATGCACGGATTTTGATCAAACTTCAGATTTAGTTAGTCCTTGATATGAGTTGATGATGATTACGTTTTGGTGTAAATCGCCCAACAGGTGGCGCTGTTATGATGAATTTTGCAGGATTTACACGATTTCCCCAATAGCTCTATCTTAAGAACTAACGCACGGATTTTCATCAAACTTCAAATTAAGTTAGTCCTTGATATGACTTGCTACTGATTAGTTGTTGGTGTAAATCGCCCAACAGGTGGCGCTTCTATGCTGCCTTTTCCACGATTGCCTCAATAGCTCTATCAATAGAACTAATGGACAAATTTTCATCTAACTTCAGATTTAGTTGTATGTTGACACAAGTTGTTGTTAATTAGGTTTTGGTGTTAATCACCCAATAGGTGGCGCTACTATGCAGAAATTTTCACGATTTTCGCTATTGCTCTTTCTCAAAAACTAATGTACGAATTTTCTCCAAACTTCAGATTCAGTCAGACGTTGACATAAATTGTTGCTGATTAGGATTTGGTATAAATCACCCAATAGGTGGCGCTGCTAGGCAGCATTTTGCTGAATTTAGACGATTTCAGCGATAGTCATATCTCAAGAACTAATGCACGGAATTTCATATCGTTAGAATCCTCATGAGATGCATAGATTGCCATTTAATTTTGGCAGTGTGATAGCGAATTTTGAAGTAACATGTATGAGATAGAAGAAAGTTTTGGGATTGGTACATCCGACTAGTTTTCTAATCGATTAGTAGGTTAAGAATAAAGGGGGAAAATAACCGAGAAAGAGTTTAAATTATTTGAAATTCGAAAGTGTTATCGTTAAATTCGGAAAAGTCGTTTTAAAATAGGAGTCATTATACACAGAAATTGAGAAGATGAATCAGTCTATAAGATGTTTTTCAAGTTTCTCTACCGCGTTTTTAAGGGACGGAGGGAATGGTCTGTTTCGGTGGGCTATTCAAGGCCACAACCAATGACATATAGGGGTCAAGATTTCGCTGTGTCATGATTTGAAATACTTGTCACTGTTGTTTGACGAGGACAGGACGACTGTTGCTGTTTATTTCGACTTCTGACACTGTTTGTACAAGATCTATTTAGTGGATGTCTTGCGGTGGGAATAGAATTTAAAATATTGTAAGTCTGAATATTTTGTTTGCCAATTCTTTAAATCAGTTTAACTCGAAATGTTTGTGTACCATTATATTATACTCATTTTTATAAAAGAATTACATAAATAAGTATGTAAAGTTAAATGTTAACATTATTAGTTGTTATTTTATAAATTAATACGACGTAAAATGTTAGAATCTGCGATTTTTACTCTTGTGAATTATTTATATCACTTTCATAATTTCTCTAGTTTATTTAAAATAAATGGATTTAATGTCATAATTGTTTTTTTAGATGTGACTTTGAAAAGAAAGATTTTTTTTTTCTTTTCCTCTGATATCGGATTATAATTTGTCCTCAGAGAAAATGTCATCAAATTAAATAACTGAATAATTTTATTACAATATAAGAAAAATTAGAGCGAGAAAAAAACTCTTTAAAATATTTAAGATATTTTGAAATATCTGAAAATAATTTTCAAGAAAAAAAGGTTGGAATACATATTTTAACCTTTTTATTTATTATAATTGTTATAATTTTAAAATTTGATTTTTCAACTTTAATAAGAAAATCTAATGTTATCTAATATTAAACAATATTAAAAAAATTATGAGAACGATAAATTACTATTTTTTTTTTAATGTCATTCGGGACATGTATAAACATAAAATGGCATTTTTTATTTCTTTATTTTTTAATAATACTTATGTGAAAATTTGTGTTTGTTAAATGAAAATGGTTCAGAAATATTTCACTTGTTCCTCTGTTCTGATTGAATAAGGTTTTAATAAATGGGCATCAAATTTTGGCAACAGTCTTACCAATAAATGTAAAAAAAAAAATAAATAAAATCACACATTTAATTTTAATAGAACATACGTAACATATGTTAATATTATATACATTATTTAGACACAAATTCAAAAATTGTTCTATAAAGAATATTTGTTGACAAATTGTTTAAGTGATAAAGTGTTTTTGCATGAAAAATAATATATTGATAATCATTTAGATGATCTTAAAAAAAAGGATATTTTACTTATATTGAACTTTTTAAAAAATTTTCTCAGGCAATGCGTGGCATATAGTTCAATATTTTCAATTAATAATTTTAAATATATAGGAAATGAAACTATTTGAAAATCATATTACACATAAAATTGGATAAATAAAGAAATTAATAAATTCACTATGTCAAGTATTGTGTTTTTGAATTAAAAAAAAATAAGATAAGTAAATTTATACTTTTTTTCAAAGTGTACTAAATGATTATTAATATATTAGTTTTTCATGTAAAAACACTTTATCGTTTAAACTGTTTTTCAGCAAGTATTTTTTATACAACAAATTTTGAATTTATGCTTAAATAATCTTTATGGCAACACAGTGGCAGGATTTTGGGTAGTTTACGTTTATAAAAAATCACAAAAGGCTTTTTTGTGGGCAGCTTTGGGCTATATTTAATTCTTACAAACACAAATGGCTGAACTAGGGCGAGCTTCTGGCCATCCATTATTTTTAGTGGCCATTAAAAGAATGAAAATGGCCAGTTTGAGGCTATCCAGAATTATCGGTGAAAAGTTAGCGGCATGATTGTGGGTAACTTCTTGTATTTACGGCCAATTATCTTGTGGCCATATTATGTCCGGCGTGACACTTTTTTGACGGAGCCGTAACGGCCAATGATATCGGGCCTCAATCAAACACTTGGGGCCAAAGCTAACGTAGCCGTGAGAGGCCCAGAAGTTTGTTGCTGTGTTTGTTGGGATATAAATAAAGGTACACATATTGAACATTTGTAATAAAAACTAGGTTAGTTGTTTACCTTCAAGTTGATGTATGATTTGTCGTAAATAGTCTAAATTAAACTATTATAATATACTAGTGAAACGGTAGCATCCTTTTATGGATACCCTATATTTAGAATTTTAGTTGCTTATTTTTGAATGTGTCTACACATATATTTTAGGAAAATTCACGTTGTTTCGACGCACGGTACTTTTCTATTTTGTTGCATGTTAGAACAGCTGCTTGATTCAACATCGTATCAATCCGATGCAATGTAGTGTCAGGTTAGAAATATTAACTTATCTTCGTTTTCATATTTTAATAATTTTTCATAAAAATATTGCATTAAAATTAACAAATTTCATTTATGTTTGTTCTATAATTAAATCTGGTTTGAAAATTAATGATCAAATAAAACTAAATGATTACCTTACATCTTAGATGAAACACCAGTGATATATGTAATTTTTTCTTAGTGACATTGAATAAATAATTCGAGCAATTTTGTTTACAAACGTTAAAATAATTGTGTGTTTACCTTTGTTGCTAAATTAAATATTTATATAACAAAAAGCTGGAAGAAATATTTACATTTAAACTAGCGGAATACCTTTTATCAACATTTCATAACTGCGGTATGATAAAATGAAAGAGTTAACTAATCTAATATAATAAGATTAATTATTCGAAAAACAGAAAGAGTTACTAACAGGAATTGAAGGAGCATTGACTCCTGCGCAAGAAACAAATGAAAGAAAACGTAATTCTTAAATGGAAATTTAATGAAATAATAATATGTAGCATAAAAAAATAATCAGATTATTTCTTATTACTGCTTGTAAACCGTTATTAACATTTAATTGTTTTCTAACATAAATTGAATTATAAGGAGTAAGTGAATTTCAGAAATTACTGCATTGTTTCTTTGTTTAAGAAAATAATATAATTTCGCGGGAAAGATCGCTAACTCACAATTTGTAACGTGATTTGTAATTTTTATCTGATATATGTTTGTGTTTGCTTTGGTCTGTCATTGTATATGTTGTTGTGAGGGTCTAACTATTCAATTACTGTTTAAAAATATATCTAAATATGGCTTCACTATAGCAGTTTAGATTGTCGTATATCATAGACGAAAACACAGAAATTTTCAAAATCGTAAAATCTATTTAATGACTTGCTAAAATGAAAATAAAGTTTTTTTTTAAATTTTAATTACACATAGAGTATTTTATATTGCTTTGCACACTTCGTTCCAAAATTATAAGAATACTGAAAATATATAGTACCATACATTATTTACAGTTCTAAGTATTAATAAACATAATTTAATATGTATTTATTAAGCAAAGAGAATGCAACTGTATTGCTCCTTTTTATTAAACTAGGGGGCGCTGCCCCCTACGAGCTACGCTCGTCAACCCCCGTTCAGACACCGCAGACTCTAAAAGCACGCTAATTTGATCGGCTTAAAAAATATTTCGAAAGATTGAATTATAAGTTTAAAAACAGTGGCGATCTCCCTATAAACGGGTTTCTATTCATTTCTCTTTGATTGGGGGATTTTAAAGCCAAATCAGAGGCTGTTAAATGATACAATGGCTGTTTCCGTCTTTGATTAAATAAAATCAGTTGACATTTCAAAATAAGCTAATATAAAATGAATTAAATAAACAGAGTCTTTGCCTCCCGGTATTTTTTAGCAAAGCGAAAAGAAAGGGGTTTTTTTAATGACACTTTAAATGTATCGTTTGTAATCTGACGTAATTTTCACTAAACTTTTCTTTCTCCTTTTACTATTCACGTGAAAATAATTTTGTTAGAAATGAAATATTATTTGCGCTATCCTAATAAAAATAGTTGAAAATATCATCTTAAAATATTACAAAAATGTCTCGCGCAATTTTTAAATTTAAACTGTTTTGCAGTATTATTTTTTGTTCATTTTACGTAATGTGTAATGTGACGTAAATGTGATGTAATTTCTGCTATTTAAGACTTCTAACGCATGTTAATGAATTTATTATTTTACAACATTCTTTCACGTTTAAAATTCACGTGTAATATGGTTTTTATGATAATTTTCAATGAGTTCCTGCTTTTTATATTTTCTTGTTTATAATAGACACGTGTAAAATAAATTTTTAATTTGAAGCAAATATTATTATTTGCGCTGTTTATACAGTTGGCAACAGTTTAAATTAATAAAAATTTCTAAAATGTGTAAAAAAATATCTCTCGAAATGCTGAAAATTTGTATTTAAAATAGATATAAAACCTCGAAAAATGAGTTAAATTAAAAAAATAAATCAATTCTGCACACCGGGAAATTATAACGTATAAAAACGTAAGCTGAATAACACTGAATCGTGCAGTTTTTGCTCCTATAAAACTTTTTTAATGGAACGATTTTGTCTAACTTTAGCATTAAATATCTCTTTAAATATTTCTTCGATTTGAAAACTGTCTGCATCAGCGTGTTTATCAAACATTTTTCTATAATTCCACCGATTTTCATATTTGTATGCAATATTTTGCTTAATATTAACGAAGAAAGACCTCCGGTCACAAAAAATTCAAAACCGGCGGCGGCGGCGGCGGTGACAGCGGTAGTTACTTTTTTTTAGAATAGAGATAAATAATACTACACATTTTTTGAAAAATGATATAATAAAAATATTACACTACATATTAAAAATCATAATTATAAGGACACTGGTTATAAGTTCCAGTGAATACAATTTTAATAAGAAATGTAACCACATGTATATTTTGGAATCCTCAGTCATGCGATGAACCAAGCTTCGAACAAGTTTTAATAACTGTGATCTATATATGAGGGGCTCACAACCACAGTAAACCAAGTGCATTTTGAAAAAAAAAAATACGTAGTCCATTTAGAAAGTGCACAAAATATGTTTCATTCACTCCCACAGTGAACCAAGTCTGTAAACAGACGCCATATATGTGTCGTCTAGTTGCAAAACCGGCCAACTCCTCAAAAGTTAAAAATGTGTTTTTTCAGTTTTTTAGTTCTAAGTAAAGGTTTCTATCATCTGGAAACGATAAACCATGCAAAAACCTGTCAATCCCTGTGTTATATGCGTTTGAAAATCACGATGTTGTGCAAAAGCGGCCAAATCCTTCTGCCGGTGAGTTTCAAAACCGGCCATCTCCATATCCGCTAGCTGACGCTTCTGCTCGACCCCACAATAACTTCTCACTTGTTGATTAGATTAACGTTATCAAGTTTTCTCGCGCCTGTGACTGCTCTCCCTTGGTGCATACAAATTTTCTAATAATTTTGCTTTGTGTTTTCTCCGACTATGGAAGTGTTTATGGAAGAAGTGTCTACTAATCAACCAAGGAATCGCAAAGTGGATCTACGACGTGGTAAAGGAGAAAATCCAAAATTCAAAGGTAATGTACACCTTTTGATAACAAGGGGTGATTTATCATTTTTTGACGCCCTAGGCCAAAATACTTTTCGGCCCCCTTCCCCCCCCTTCATAAAACTGATAAATCAAACAAAGAAAATTCACGAGATAAGAGAATTTTCTTTGACAAATTTAAGAATTTTTTTAATCTATTTAATTAATTAATAATACATTTAAATTTTGCTTTATAAATTTTAGTATTTTGAGGATTGTAGATTGGAAATGAATGGGCTTTTGTTACACTTAAAATCTGAGAGAATTTTGTGTTGGTGTATCGAGAAGTAGAAATTTTTTTTTAAATGTAATTATTACAAATTCATTTTTTATTTAACACTTTTCGTTAAAATTTGAAATTGTTCTTATTTCATTAAATTTAAAAACTTTAAAGTTCTTAATTTTGCGAACCCTACCTAACGTAAGCCCCTTGGCCACAGCCTAAGTTGCCTTATAGGTAATCCACCCTGGGAATAATATAATGCATAATTAATTGATAACATAATAACATCATAGTTAGCATATTTTGATTAATTAATTATCATGATGCCATAATATTTTATTAATCTAATAACTTGCCTACGTTGATTCAATATTCTTTTATCTCTCCAGACCGTGTTTCAGCTCAAATTGAAAGGAGATTGAAGAAAATTGAGTCCCTCATTCAGTCCGCAAAGTATGAAGAAATTGTATCTGAATATGGAACAGATTTCAAGTCTGGAAGAAGACCGGCTTTTTCTTCCCCAAACCACCTGCACTGTGACATTTCAAATTTGCTCCTACGAAAAAAAATGTCATAACAGACTATAAAAATAAGCTGTTGGTGCAAGGAGAGGTCTTCTACAAATCTGAGGTAGAAGTCGAAAAGTCTGTTGTCAAGAGTAAGAGAAGTATTATGAACAGCAAGCTCGAGGACGTGGCTCCGTAAAACCGTGATGAAGCCTCTAAAACTTTGGGATGTCTAAAACTTACTGACGAAACATTTCGGGCCAAATTGGGATTCTGGCAAGCGGTTATTTTTTTTTACAAAAATATAGTGGCATCAGCTGCTTAAAAAGCAGAAAGCAAAGATGATGAAGAAAAAGACGCATGGATGGAACATCATGACGAAATTTGTGAGACTATCGAAAACGATGAGACCACTAAAGTTTGAAATTGTACACCTGTACATAGTATAATTTTTGTTTAAGTTTTTAAAATTTAATAATTTTATTTAAAATAATATCATGTCATTTAAATCATTTGTTTAGTGGCATTTAAATCAGTTTTAACAGCTAGTCAGTTAGTTTTAACTGTTAGTCAGTTTTAACAATCAGTAACTGTGTAAAAGTCATTTTACGTTAATAGCTTTCCTAAAGTTCTTTTTGTTAAATAACATTAAGTTGAACAAAACATTTTTGTGTATTTGCAAGCCCTAAAAACCCAATGTCAGATTAAATTTAGCAAAAATTAATTTGTGGTTTGTTGCAAAACCGGCCAACTCCAAAGTAAGTTGCAAAGGCGTCCAAATCCAAAACAAAGACCTAAATAACCCCTTCCCTTCATGTGCCCCTGCCACCTTATTTCGTGTTTTCAAATATACTGCCCTAATGACTATAATACTGAAGAGTTTTGCTTCCAAACTTTATTTGGCTAAGTGTGGTAAAAAAGCAGCTTTTTCTCAAAATTTTATTTTTTGGAGATGGCCGGTTGTGCAACTAGGCGACACATATGAGAAAGTATGTGAAAACATTCTTGTTTTAATATGGGAGTAGTTAAAACAGATTTCATGCACCTTCTAAACGGACTATATCATTTTTTTTTCAAAATGGGCTTGGTCTACTATAGTTGTGAACCTTTCATATAACTGAACAAGGATTATAAATAGCCATTTAAAAATCTGTAATGCAAGGTTATTGCTTGAAATTTACTTTTTAAAAATCGCACTCCATTCATTTGTAATAATGTTCTTACTCTGGACCAGTATGGACAATCAAAAAAAGGTATATTTTTATGGCTGAACTATTTTTTCGTAACTTTTGAGGTCTGGTACAATGCATTATCTTATTGGAAAATTAATTTTTTTCCTGCTAAAAGCAACCATGTGCCAAAATATGTGTTTCTGAAATCCATGCGTACACTTTTGAGTTCATCGTCTTAGAAAAAACTAAATTAGTCTAACACTGATCTTACATAGCACCGCTCAACCCCGACTGATTACCTTTTATTTAGATGGCTCCCTTTCTCCCACAATAGTGTCAATATAAGTATAAATTTAGGCCAATCAAGACTGAACATTTTTTGGTCTGCTCGATGTCATACGTTAATACTTGTATGATGTGTAAAGGAACAAGAACGTTGCATCGAACTGACAAAAGAAAGAGTGGTCAGTCATGGTTTGGGTACTGTTTTAGCTTAAGGTAAGTCTAATATTAGCTACTGTTTCTAATCAAAATAAACTTTAAAATGTACAACCACATTTTATTACAGAAATGTTGGTATATAGTAACGTTTAGTAGGAGAAAAATCATTTTTCAACACGATAATGCGTCATGCCGTACCTCAAAAGCTATGGAAAAAAAGATTCCGTGATAAAAATATCACATTATTTGAATAGTTACCTTGATTGCATGATATGAACATTATAAATAATGAATGGGGTATGATGAAGCATCTTTTTTATGTAAATGGGTAAGAAATATTCATGTATATTAGATATTTAAGAAGCTATTTCCAACATCTAAATAGCACTCATATCATATTATGAACACTTGTTCCAAGCATGTCAAATTGCATGGCTGAGTGAATCAAAATGAATCTACTTATATTTAATTTAAAACTTCTATACATTCGAACTTATATATACAGTGTCCGTTTAGTTATGACTATAAAATTATTTGATATTTTTTTCTAATTTCATACATTTTTTAAAGGATTATATATTTTAAACACAAATAAGAAACACAATTCATTATGCATATTCTGTTCATTATACTTGTATAAAATGTATGATTTTTTACTTTTATGAAAGGCCTTTTGGCCAGAGGTGTATGCCATTAATTTTAAATTTTCAATTTCCCATTCACTTTTTGTTCCTCCTACACACACTTTCATATATTGCGCAATTTTTTATTACATTCCATCAAAATTGAAAATGCTTAACATGTTTCTAACAGTCTTTCTCTCATGTATCCAGTAGTTTCCAGATAGGATCAGCATTTCGCCACTACAGACGTGTGAAAATTATTTGAATAATTGTGAAATTTACGATAGAAACTTGTTATATTAAAGAAATATTTAAAAAATATTGATACATTTAATATTTAGTGTGCATCCCCTTGTTTTTATTAAAGAAATGATAGCATACTTGTCTTGGCATACTTTGTATGAGTTTTTGGCAATTAATTTGTATTTCGTTGTCATGATGCCAAATTTGGATGAGTCTTTCTATCAGACTAGTCTTGTTTGGATGTTGTATTTCTTTATTTTTTTCTTTACAATGGCCCAAAGTTTCTCTATGAGGTACATATCTGGACTGTTTCCAGGCCACGGAAATGCTTTCTTTAATTAAAGTAAAGAAATGCAACATCACAAACAAGAATGTTCTAATAGAAAGACTCATCCAAATCCAAATTTGGCATCATGACAGCGAAATACAAATTAATTTAAAAAAAACTCATACAAAATATGCCAAGACGTATCGAATCTTTAATAAAAAACAAGGGGATGCATATTAAATATTAAATGTATCAATATTTTTTAAATGTATTATTTCTTTAATATAACAAGATGTTAATGTAAACTTCACAGTTATTATAATAATTTTCACACGTCTGTAGATGCGTCTCCTTGTGTAGCACATGCCCACTTAACCGTATGACGAAAACGCATTTGTAACTGTAAATGCATCCGTTCACAAATTAAGCGGTGGTGTAACTTATACGCTTTTCATTCTGTATAAGATTTTTCGACCACACTGTAGACAAGCATCCGTTCCGCAATATTCATGAGAGTAATTCTCATTTAGCATTGATTGTGATACTACTACCAGTTTTGTCTTTAGTGTTATCTTTTTGCTGAACATACTAATAGTTATAATTTATAAGCACTAGGAACCGCTTTTTTAGGTATAATTTTACTCTGTAAAGGAATTGTCCGAAAATATCCGTAGTACTTTTAGTCATTTTTATTATTAATTTACGAAACCGCCTATGAGAAGATTATTATTATTATTTTTTTTTGACCGAAGAAGTGAATTTCTCTGTACTGCACAGCACATGTCCCTCAAATTCACAACCACGGATTTTATGTGCATTTACACGGGCCAACAACGCGCGGTCTTCGCAGATAGTTTCCCATCCCAAGTACTGACCTCGTTGCAAATTGCTTCACGTGGGTGATCGAAAGAAAACCATTGCTTTGCAGCATGACTAAGTTATTTTCCGATAATCGACAAAATTGTATTAGTTTTAACTCTATGCAAATTTAACATTTTAAGGTAATTTTGGATATTCCTTTTCTATGTAAATATCTCTCTCTCTCTATATATATATATATATATATTTTTTTTTTTTTCAGAGCAAACTTGTAATCAATGACCCAATTAAATATCTACTTTGTAAAATATGATTTTCTCATAGGATTAAAAATATTCGATAAGTATTTATTCTATATATGATGTATTCAGTATTCATATATGTATGCATGTAACGGTAGGTATATATAGTACATATATCTATTATAAGTACATGTGTTTCTTCACGCATGTATGAATGCGTTCACGCATTCATACCTATCACTATAAAAAAATAGATTACAACTGTCTTACAGGAGATATTTGAACAATGTCAGAAATATGTACTTCACTAGGATGAAATAAGAAAAAATATCTAGACATGCATTGATTTCCGTTTGCTGAGTACACAGCTAACAATATTATTTCTTGAAATATATAGCTTATTGCAGTACGTTTGTTTGAAGTAAAGGAATACGTGCTATAAATGATTTATTTTGTGACTGATATTTGAAGCATCGGAGGTTGAATATTTATTTCATGTATGGAAAAGCTAACATTTTGGTTTTTATTCTCTAGCACAAAAGAAAGAGACCCTAGTATATTTAGAAGCTACTTATACGGCAACACTTGTATGAAACTTTTTGTGAATGGATCGGAAACAATGAAGTATAAAACATGTAAACTCAAATATTCAATTATTCATACTAAATGTGTATAAGATGAAAAAAAAAATTCTGAAAAATTAATAGATTTCTTAAATACTTTCATAATATTATAACCAAAATATAATTGATAATTGACTAAAAATACTTTGTGATCTTATTGGAGTTTCATGAATGAAATAAACCATGAAAGCCTCGTTTGGAAAAATGAAATACATTTTGTCAAACGAGCAATCTTCAGTTAGACGAATGAAAGCATAGTTACAGAACGGGTTAGTTTTGGCGCACAATTCATTTTTTTCAAAGTAAAAGAAAAGAAAATTGAACTTAAAGTAATATAATTATTAATATTAAATAAATGATTATATATGATTACAGTCATTTTTTACATGGCTGTTAAACGTGCTTGTCTGAATCTTTTTTTTTTCACTAACTAAGATTTATTTTCCGTCCTCTACCTTATATTATGCAGGCTACTTCATCTATGTGTGAGTAAGATTGATATGCTTGCAAAAAATGAAGGTTTCGTTTGCAAGCATTGCATTTTTTAAGAAAAAAATCTGATGCTATATTGAAATAATCTGTCAATTTTTTAATAAAGAGAACAAATAAACTGTGGACAATGAACAACTATATTTTGTGACGACATAATTTAGCACACTATAAATACATAATTAATGATAATGTACATAAAAAGATCAGGAAATCTACTGGCAAAGTAAACGATGTGATTGAAAAATCGAAATAAACAAATTTTGTGGGGGACCCGGATTAACATTTTTTTTAATGTGTTTAAATACTGAGTATCCATTCGAAGCTGATTTATGATTATTTTAATAAATTTTAAAATAACAAAGGTATTGTAAACTAGTCGAATGGGGCAATCCCAAAACTTTACTCTATCCCATGCATGTTAATACTTCAAAATTCGCTACCGCACTGCCAAAATTAAATGTCAAGCTATGCCCCTCATGAGGATTCTACAGATATGAAATTCCGTGCATTAGTTCATGAGATATGACTATCACTGAAATCATGTAAATCCAGCAAAATGCAGCCTAACAGTGCCCCCTATTGGTTGATTTTTACCAAAATCTAATTAGCAACAACTTATGTCAACGTCTGACTGAATCTCATGTTCCCTGAAATCCGTAAATCCGTGCATTAGTTTTTGAGACAGAGCTATTGCAAAAATTGTGAAAATTCCAGCATAGCAGCGCGCCTATTGGGCGATTAATACCAAAATCTAAACAGCAACAACTTGTGTCAAAGTCTAACTAAATCTAAAGTTTGGTGAAAATTTGTCCTCTAGTTCTTGAGTCAGAGATATTGCAGGAATCGTGAAAAAGGCAGCACAGAAGCGCTACCTGTCGGGCGATTTACACCAACACGTAATCAGCATCAACTCATATCAATGTCTAACGGAATCTGAAATTTAAGGAAAATCCGTACATTAGTTCTTGAGATAGAGCTATTGCAGAAATCGAGAAAAACAGCACCACCTGTCGGTCGATTTACTCCAAAAATTAATCAGCACCAATTTATATTAGGGGCTACCTGAATATAATTTTTTATTAAATTCCGTGCATTAGTTCTTGAGATAGAGTGCGCACAAAATTTGTGTTACATACATACAGACAGACGTTTCTTAAACATATTTTTCGGGATCTCTGACCCCTAAAACGTGTAAATTCGTCAAAAACCGGAAGTCGAAAATTTTCATGAATCCAATAATTTCTTCTTGTAAAGATAGAAGAAAGTAAAAAACAGATATTAAACATACTTGTTTTTCGAAATGTGATCCTATCATGATAAACGCTGGAGGTGTACAGTAATTCAGCCATGGTCTTCCATTTATTAACAGTTATATTCCGAAAATTGAAATATAAAATTTTAATTTATCTTCAATATTCTCAAATTCGATGCTGTTTGGACACAAATAATGGTTTCTTCAAGCATTTGTTATGATATCTTCACATTTTACTGAAATGAAGTCTAATCCGTTTGTTAGAATATCTTTACTTGTGACAAAATCATTAATGAACAAGTTGGAAATTGCACGTTACAGGTAGCAAATGAGCTGCGTTCATACTGTAACTAGTTTTATAAATATTTTTTGCATCGCATATTGTACTAAATGCATATTTTAGTGCACTTCATAAGTGCATATCAATTTCATTCTGTTCGAAAGGCTGTAAGGCTGTAACATAATTAAAATGCACTTGAAATCATTTTTTCCATTGGCCGTAATGTAACGAAAAACTTTTAACTGTCCCTGTAATTAAACTATACATCCAATTTTCATAAAATTTGAAATGGCTCGACAAAATTTTGCAACAATTATATATTTAAAATTTCAGACCATTCGGTTGGGTAGTTTTTGTTCTGTTATATCTGGACGGACGGATAGACAAACAGACAGACAGACAGACGGACGGACTGAACGAACAATTATAGGTGCTACGTATTTATATAATTACGAACGCACCTAAAAAATGAGTTTGCTTTGAAATTTGACATCCTGTCAATTTTTGTTACAAAATTGGATTGCAACATCATGTTTCATAGTAAAATCGTTTTCCTTTTTTATCACTCTTTCTCCTTTGTTGATAGTGTAAGGGGTTACTCTGCATACAATAATAGACATTATAATATTTTATTGTGCATTGTATAATGTCATGACATAGATCCTAATAAATGACCAATTGAATGTTTGCACAGTACTGTCCATAACAAAGATACACGCAGCTTTAAACGCAAATCGTCTGCAATAAATGAACAATTAGGCTAATGTCAAACGAACGTCTTTTTGCACGCTTTTTTTCCTAAGACCAATGTCAGACGGGCGTCATTTTTGCTGCTTTTTTGCTCAGGTATTATCCATTCACAATGCTATAGCATTGTTAATGGATAATACTTAAGCAAAAAAGCAGCAAAAAGACGCCCGTCTGACATTGGTCTTAATATCATCCCTACGCACTGCTAGCGGTATTATGTAGGGAAGATTTGTATGGAAAATAACGTGCAAAAAGACGTTCGTCTGACATTAGCCTTAGACTCACGATAATTTCACTTTTTCTTATATGAGCGCATGTTTTCCACATGGAACCTATCAACGTAATAATAATTGTACAAACTCATTTTCTTTCTTTTCTTTCTTTCTTTTTCTTTTGTTTTTAATGGGTATATCTACATTCGAGATTTTATTTCTATTCGTCACTTTAAATTAGTCAAGAAAATTATAAAATAATTTTGAAAGGAAAAATCAGCTATATCAAAAACATAGCTGTGTAAAATTACTAGTTATTCATTTCAATGATTTTGAAAATAAGCCATTCAGCCTTTCGACTGGATTAAAGGCCGTCTATTATGAACATTTGTATTCAAAAATACGGCCCCATTGCTTTGCAAATGTTTCAATCTTCTAACTCAATAGGATAAACTTTACTGCGTTAAAAACAACGATTTTTTATGCAAACTCACTCTCAAAACTTATAAGGTACCTTCAGTCGGCCAAAACTCTTTAAATTTTAAACAAAGGGCTGTCTTATAACACTAACGAGATATATTAAAGACTATAAAAAGTGGCGGAGCCCACTTGACAACAGAGAGAAGGATCTAATCGGTTAAGATTAACTCGATAATAAATTGAATTACAGCTTTGGATGCAAACATTACAAGAAGCATCTAGTTTTAAATAAGCTTCTTCATATTTTTACTCATTTGTAAAGAAACTAAGTAGTTTCTGAAGTTTTCTAAAGAAAAAGAACTCTTTTCGGAATCGCGGGTAACTCGGAAGATGTTATTGTATATTTTCGTTCGCGGTTATATTACATATTCCTAGATTAAGAAACACACACATATATATATATATATTACAATGTAACAAGTATTACATCTATTATTATCACTCACCAATCTCTGTTATAACAATCTATCTATCTATATTATAAAGGACAAACGTATCTGTGCGTAACGCTGACGTCATTTTGCGAATGGCAACACTTCACGATCAAATATCGGTTTTGTAATTTTCGCTGTTGCAATTTTTTAATCTTCTATCCGTCGTACAATTTCAATTTTTACACCGTCGTATAGGGAAAAAATTCTACTTTCAAATGCAATTTGTTTGAAAACTGTAACTTAATTGACTGGCTTACTATGCTTCTTTAAATAATTTTCAAGCATGGGTTTTTGTAATTTATTTCTATCACGTGCCGTTTTCCATAACAAAATTTAAACTTTCTCGATAAATAAATAAAAAAATAATATTAAGAAAGCACAATTTTGACATACATATAATTGAACAATTTAAATTTTTATACCGCCAAATAAGAAAAAAAAAGCTTTTAAATGAAATTTGTTTTCAAACTGCATCTCAGTTTACTGATAGTCTATGGTTTTAAAAATAACTTTCAAGCATGAAATATTTTTCAACATATCTCTATCGCATGAAAACTCGATTAGGAAAGATTAATCTTTTTGCCCTTAAAACATTGTAAAGAATACAGCATTTTCTCATTTCTAATATTCCATAAAAAAATTAAAACTTCCTTTATAAATAAACAAATAATTAAAATGATATAAATAAAACACAAATTTAACACAAATATAATTGAAGTATGTGCTTAAAACACTGAAATGATCAGAATCAAAAAGGCTGCCTTAAGTAGCAAAATCTTGGGCAAATAACTGTTAACATACGGATAATACGAAAATATCGCTTTATGAAATATCGTAAAATTTGGAAACTTTATTTGTTTGCATAATTGATATTTTTCAAATAAAAAGGCTTTTTTGGTGTTAGTGGGCAATCTAAAAAATATATTGCATGTAAAAAAACTTATTAGAGTTTTCAATTAAAAAGAAAAAAAGTTTCAACTATACTCTGTTACCCGGGAAGCCTGGGTTCAGTCCTCTGGTATATTTAAAAAATATGGCTGTTTTTTTAGTCATCTGGCTTAAGCTTTCTACTGAGCCAATTTTATAATTATAATTTTTTTTTTAAATGAAAGCACTTTTATAGATGATCTTGCTCTCACAATTTTTTAAATAACCCCATTTTCATATTTTCATAAGTCCTTTATAAAATTTCTTCACATTGGTGACAATTGGGTTACTTCCATTCTTGAAGGGAAAAGGGAGACAATGGGAATTACCTTATCATCACGGATACAATTTTCATATTACAATTAAAAATAACTTCATTAAAACGCTAATCTCAGAGGGCTTCAAAGGGTGAAAATGATGTTATAGTAAAATTTAAATGAGTATTTTCTTTGATAAAACTAAATATTTCATTAAAAATGCTTCTAAAAGTAAATTTCTGGCTTTCGCCATTACCCTGATTAGAACCCCAAGTCAACAGTGCGAACGTTTACATACAAAATTGTAACTGGCAAACGCACATGAAGTTTGGGAATATATTTAGTAATAATCTATTGCATGTTAAAATATTTTTAAATTAGTGAACATTAATAAGAAGAGCATGCATGTAAATGTTGAGACGGTGAAAGGGATGTTATTTTTAGATTTCGTTGAAAATAAAAATTATTAGTGTGTTATAGTGGCGCAGTTTTCGTTGATTTTTCATTACTTAATATCAAACATCAAAGCCTCGAACGTCATAATTCAATTATCTTAATTACATATTACTGATTAGTTATAGAAATAAAGCTTAATTATTCAATAATTTGAAAAGCTGAAATTGAACTTTAGTTAAAAATGATACTTGTTTTAAGAGTTAGGCTAGCTAATATAATATTGATTAATTATTGTAATAATTTTTGTTAATTTTTTATCAATTCAGTCAATCAGTTCTTCTAAAGATTTCCATTCGTCGAATTCCACGGGTTTCGATTCGTTATTCATAAGCATTCACACCATTACATTCCATGTTGTTAAACAATAATATAGGCTTTAAATCTCAAATTTCCATAATAGCATAGCCAGATATTCGTTAACGGAAATAACCAGAAAGTTTTCTCTTTTGTGAAAATGCAGTCGATAGATTTGCGAGCTTGTAAATAGTCAAAAGGCTAAAAATCGGATTGGACTGGATTTCCAACTAATCAGCGAGTTCGAAGACACTTAAAATCCACATATCGGAAAAGAGATGTGAATAGGTAGAATAAAGGCACGAAAACACCATAGAAGGCGTCCCGAAAAAAAAGTCCATGAATAAAATACAATATGTTCAAAATGAAAATTTTAATGCGATGAATAAAATACAATATGTTCGAAATGAAAATTTTAATGCGGGAAAACTGACATACTTGCCGTAGAATAATGCAATTGTGAAGTGCGGAATAGAAAATCAGTACTTTATGGAAGAAATAGTTAAATAAATAAAAAATAAATAAAAATTTGTATATTTGTAGGTTTATATATTAATTAATTAAAAGTTTTCTGTTATTTTAATGAACAATTTGACTATAAATTATATACAATCTAAATGTTTCGGTAAGCGTAAATGACGTCGTATTCACTGATTTCGTATTCCAGATGTGATGAGATTACGCACCATGTTTTGATGAGAAATAAGTTGAGGATTTAATTCGATTCTACTATTATTATCTAAAGAAACATTTTCTTTAATACACTGAAATGGCCGCTTCATCAAGTTCGCCTGTAGAAAGGTTAAACCATCACTGAATAAACGTAGGTAAAGAAAGAAAACCTACTTTTGGCCTTCCTTTAAATTTTATCTTAATTTTTTGTCAATAAAGACTGCACCTGAGCATAATTTTACAAAATGTCACTGATCTGGAATTTTTTTATGCTTGGATAAATCTCATTTTATTATTCTCCATTTTTCTAAATTTAATTATATTCATGCATGCATACATGCATACATACAACCACACTCACACATACACACACATTCGTTTCCTTATATTCAGCCAGTTATTAAAATCTATTTAATTCTTTAACAAATATCTTATATGGGGCCTACGAATTTTTTATCAAACTTTGATAAAATCAGATCAAATATTTTTATTTTTTAATTAAAAGAGTCTGTCTGTTAAAATGTTCATTTGTTTTTGTTGCCCTAATTAATATAAGTAATTTGAATCTTTCCGTTTTATTCAGAAAAAAATTAAGTATAATTTGTTTGTTGAATATGTTTTAAATAATTTTATTTTTAAGTATATAATTCGCAAAACTGTTGCAGACTTATGCAATTATTATTTTAAAGTAATGAACAATTGTATAATATTTTTACATATTTTGAAACAACACGTGTTGTATGAAAGAAAGGAATCTAAAATTTAATTACAAATTAATAAAAATTTTATCTGCAATTATTATCTATGTAATAAGGCATCTAACATTTACAAAAACAAAAAGATAGAAGAATGATATGTATCATTTAAATGATATTTTTAACTTTAAATGCATTATCATTCATTAAAGAATCAATAGAGATTTTATGTTTTAACTGCGATGCACTTAGGATTTATGAAAGATAAAGATGTGTTAAACAGTTAGTTACAAAATTAATTAACAACTATTCAAAGCAAAATATTTTAAGCTTAATTTAAACTCCTACACACAGCAATATTTTCTGTTTGAGGAGAATGTATAGTTATGAATATAATCTACTTTGTTATTAAATTATTTAATGACGGTAAAAACAAAATCTTTTAAGCTTTATTTAAACATCTATATATGTATAATTTTATCTCAGATATTTATTTTGCACTTCCAATTTCACTGTTTGCATATTATAAAAAGGGTGGTTTAAATACCAATATTAAAAACTCATAAAGTGATCCATTAACAGTTAATATAGATATAACAGATTTCAAATTATGAAAATAATGCAGGCCTTATTCTAAAATGTTGCCGTCAACTTTTGACGGGTCCCATCTAGTTATATCTATTATATTATTACTGTGCGATACGTTAAGATATAAACAGCTAACACTAAAAATAAAAATAAGTTTCACAGATTTCATTCAATTTCTTTTAACGTTTATACCCGAGTCAAAATTAAGTAATACAGAATCAACATTGTTTTTTAATCGTTTATAGCGTCCCCTAGAGGAAATTTGAGTAAAATTGATTTTTTATTTTTTTTTCTCTATCACAGCTATAATAAAGTAAAAAATGGGTAGCACTGATTCAACACAATTTTCTTTTCTCATTAAGATGTCCCCTGGTGGGAAACAGGGTGACTAAAATTTGTATATATATAAATCTTCACAATACGCTTCTGTCACAGCCAAATTTTTGATGTCTTTATTTATGTTTTCTTAGTTGCAAACATACTCAAATTCAAAATTTTATAAGATATATTCAAACTCTCTTTAATGCTGACTATTTTTATGTATGAATGTATGACACCATTAAGGTAAATGTAGGTGGTACTGACTTAACACTATTTTCTTTTGTATTTATGGCGAGATCTAGAGGGAAATAGGCTGTCCTCAATTTAACATATACATATATATATATTTACTGTATGAAGATATGTACGGCGATTGCTTTGTATTTAAACTTATTTCATAATGTAAACAAAATCATTTAAGTTGAAATAAACAAATCAGGAATTCATTTTTGATAAACTATTAACTAAGTTGTTACGTAAAACATGCACACGCGGGATATGTGCAATCAATCTGTATGCCATTCCGTCTCTCCATACACAATTTTTTTTTAATGCTCTTAATTTCGCGAATTTTAAATTTGTTATAGGAATAGATTAAAGTGTGTCTCAACCAACGAATGAATTATGAACAAATTTGCTGAAAAGTCTGCTGAAAGTCTAAAGTTTGCACACCGTAGCCGTAGGGACCAGAGCCCTCTAATATAGATATAAAATTATTTTCTATGCCAGGAAATTTATAATACTTAAAGGATCGGGGTGCTACAGTCTTTTTGGTGGGCTATTTCTGAAGGTTAGTCAGAGAGAAGCCTCCATTCAAAGAGGAATCTTATTCTGAACGATCAAAATATGAAAAGGGTCCACAGTTTGACACCAGCAGCCATATTTGTGTTATATATTTTTAGTAATTGCTCCTGTTCTATTATATTACCTTTCAAATGAGTTTTTTTCTCTGTAAATACTTAATCTTACAACATAGCAAAATGCAATTTTAATTAATCATTTGCACACCCGCCCCACCAGTGGCTGAGAGGTTCTGCTTTCGAAGCTGGTAGACGGGAGGTGCTGGGTTCGATCCCAATTGCGCCCGTCGGCCTAATCGTTCGGAGTTTTCGTGGTTTTCTTCGAACCTTGGATTTCCAGGCGTTAATACGGGTTAGGTTCCCTTAGAAAGACCCCCACGAAGGGCACTCTGCCTCCTGGGCCCATATCCCTCGTGCAGATAATTGGCCGTCATAAATACAACCAACCAACCATTTGCACACCCAAAAAACTTAAAAGTAAGGATCGACCAAATCAGGTTTTTAAAGCCGAAACAGAAACAAAAACCGATTTCCGATAATCTTCTTCTTTTTGACCGAAAACTAAAATCTCCAGTTTTTTTTAAGTAATTAATACATGCATAAATATACATAATTATACGCGTGAACCAATATTTCTCTCTCTACCTCTGACCAAAGAATTTTATTTTCATATAAAATAAAATGTAATTAATTCATCAACGACACAAAAGGTTTTTCTAATTATATGGATTTCATCTATAAAACATGGTTTAGTCATACATACCTCGATTTATCTTTCATACTGCTTTTTGTAAATGATCAACTGTTACACTATAACATTCTCAAAGAGTATTCGAAACATTTCTGCGGTTTCAAACTAAAAATTTTCTATTACTGTAAAGTCTTCAGCTTTTAATGAACACAAGAAAAGCATCTTCAAAGTTCAGTCATACATGCATTTCTCGCTTTATGATTGCTTTCATGTTTGTCTCAGTCATGACGGATAATTATAAGCAGTGGAGCAATAAATAGAGAGTGCGACATTTTAGCCGATACCGCTTAAATCAATGAGTAATGCTGCAAATTCCAGAAGGAAAAACGAGATTTTTGGTAAACAGATAGTTTCGATCTGGCCGACATTTCGACAGTATTTTCACCGAAACTCAGATTTTGTGCCGAAAATGAAAACGAAACCTAATTTTCGGTCGGTCTCTACTTAATAAAATAGCGAGTTTCATATGTCAGTTTAGAAATACTTCGTATGCACTCTCCCCCCCCCCCCCCCCACACACACACAGACACATACCCACAAAAAAAAAAATAATAAATAAATAAAATAAAATAAAAAATAATGCTCTATATAACATCAAATGAAAATTTAGAAAAAATATATGACCAGTTTCGTTTTTTTTTTATTTAACTGGGTATATATTTTTTCTAAATGCAGTAGTATTTACTTTACATTATTTCTTAGAAGAAATTCGAGTTACATTCATTTAACCGAGTCACTTACAAGAGACAACCAGCTAACAATACTTTATAAGTAAAACTTTCCTCAAAACTGAGGAAGCGGAAATGAGACTGAAGTTTAACAAGAGATTGTACGGTGCAGGAGACCATAAAATTAAATCAAGGGAAAAATCCACATCTTTGCATCAAAGAAAAGATTCGGAAATATTATGACTTACAGTCAGAATTCTCAGTTTAATTAAACAATTGTAATTTTTTAGATTACGAGTCTAATATTCCTAATCTAGTTTATTTTTGTTTTTTTGTTTTTTTGTATGAAATATAAGTAATTTATTATATGAATAGCTTGAAATTATAAAAAAAAATCCCTTTTCGTTATTTCAGCTTCATATTACTACAGACATGAGGTGTCAGTGACGGTACATAAATGAAAAAATCTGTATGCATTTGTAGTTAAAAAATAAGATAAATTCCTCAAAATATATATGTATGTGTGTATAATAACATCACAAGAGTCGTTGGACGTCTAGAAATTCTTACATGATTAAGATCGGATTTTTGTGAAAAAGTATATATTTTAAAATATTTTTTTCTTTCAACAAAACCTGAAGCAGCTTGGACATCCCGATAGCAATAGCTTGAAACATATATATTATATTATAGTTCAATAAACATTTCAATTACAAAATTGCATATCCATGAAACGGAAAACAAATAACTACTTATCTCGATGCCAAATCTAAAATATTTCATATTTTACATAAAAACTTATTCTGTATCAAGTATCAAACAAAAACCTAGAAAATAAAAAAGTTAATTGCTATCGTTATCTTTTTTATTTAGCAAAGCATATATTTTTTCCGAGCTATTTACTTTTCTTTCTTTCTCTGAAGAAATTATAGTTACTTTCATTTATCCCAGTAACTTAGAGGGACGCCCAGCTAACAATGGTTTATCAGTAAAACTTTCTCCAAAATTGAGGAAGCGGAAATGAGACTGAAGTTTAAAAAGAAGTTGTATTTGACAGAAGACCATAAAAATAAGCTAAGAGAAGAAATCGCAACTCTGCAGAAAATAAAAAAAAATTTAAAATACTGGTATTAGACGAGATAAATATCAAATTAATTAAATGATTGTAATTTTTTCTATTACTAATCTATTATTCGAAAGACAGATTACACTGTAAACTTAAATGTCTGAAATTCAGACATTTAAGTGCCTGAAACGCAGTGTTCAATTTTCAGACGTTTTAAAATGTCTTAAAATTTTCAGACACTTCTTGCGTATGAATTTCAGACACTTAAGTGTCTGAAACACGAGTGTTCAATTTTAAGACGTTTTAAAGTGTCTTAAATTTTTCAGACACTTCTTACGTCTGAATTTCAGACATTTCAAATGTCTTAATTGCGGCCATCTTTGAGCCTTTTTTTTTAGCCAATATGGAGCCATTTTCTTT
Source organism: Maratus speciosus (assembly GCA_963932465.1). Lineage (NCBI taxonomy): Eukaryota > Metazoa > Arthropoda > Arachnida > Araneae > Salticidae > Maratus > Maratus speciosus. The sequence goes on along the minus strand of OZ010789.1, from coordinate 530,896,204 downwards.
CTAAACCATATACGCAGCCATGTTTGACCACATTGAATATTTTTTTTATAAATGGGAATAATTTTTTGCCATACAGCAGAGCTGATTGCAGCGTGGGAAAACTGGGATGCTTCTCTGCCCCCTGATTTTAGGGTACCCCAAATTGGATATGAAATTTTCATAAAGCTGATATTTTAAATCAGTTTTGACCTCATGAGGATTTAATCAGTATTTTGTAGTTTTAGAATAGGATAATATATATATTTTTTTTCACCTAAATATGTATTTATGTGTTATCATATATGTCCTACGGCATCAAAAATGTTTATTACTTTTAGTGAGAACTTCAAATTGCTTCTAGTCCAAAGACCTAGTATTCATTCACCCCCTCCCCCCATTGCCTTCATATACTGTTACAAAATATATATATATATATATATATATATATATATATATATATAAGCCTATTCGATGCCGTCAAATACATATTTGGATAAATATATCATTTTCTTTAGCCTAATCATGTTCTAAAAGTGCAAAATATTTATTAAAATAAGTGTAAGATCAAAACGAATTTAAAATATCAGCTTTATGGAAATTTCGTACCAAATTTAGGGGCCCGTAAAACTAAAGGCCCATAGAAACAGCCCAGTTTGCCCATGCTGCAATCAGCTCTGCTTTATGGTAACAAATTACTCCCAAATATAAAAAATGATTCACTCCTTCAGAAAGAATCCCATCCCTGCTATGTTGTGCAATTTTTTTCCCATTTAAATAAGATATTCCCAGTAAATTAGTTTAAGCATTTTTATTTCTGTGTTAAATAAAATCTAACACTGGATTCCCCCAAATTTACAGTATATGAGTATTATATTGTAATATTTATTAATCAATATTTATTATTAACCAATATTATGAATTTCTAGAGTAGAATAAGGTTAAAAACTAAATATATTTTTCTTCATACAGTAAAACCTCTCAATAGCGGGCACCTCGGAACCGTGGAATTTGTCCGACGTTCGGAGGTGTCTGCTTTTCTGAGGTATAAGTGTATAAAAATTTTGCATATTTTCAATAAAAAATGTGTTTCCTACATAGTGGTGTCCTTTATTTAGGATTGTCCGTTATGGAGATTTTACTGCAAAGCCTTCATACGAACAGTTATCTTTAGCGAGCACTCACTTTTATCAATATACAGTAAAACCTTTCTAAAGCGACCACTTCCGTTCCAATAAAAATTGGTCGCTCCGAAAGGTGGTCTCTTAATGGAGGTCATGTTAAAATCTAGAATTTAATTGTTGAAAAAATGTAAGAATTAATGTTACTAAAATTATATTTTTCAAATTAAGAAAACATACGAAAATTTAAGTATCAAAACAAAAGTTACTTACATAAGTTAATTACTGCAGAGTTTAAAAAATGAATACATTGATGTTTGCTTTGCTTTTATGGTTTATCTACTATAAATTTTATTCCCAAGTCCTTTCAAAATTCAATAAATAAATGCAATTTTTTTTTTTTTTTTTTTTTTTTTTTTTTTTTTTTTTTTTTTTTTTTTGTCTGGAACGAATTTTGACGATTTCATTACTTTATCTATTCCTTTGAGAGTTTCCTGACAGAATAGGGCAGGGGAGTTTATGGACCGTCATCCTTAATGTGTCATCAGAGTTAAATTCATTGCCTAAAAAGGAACAAAGGGGTTTAAACACTTAAAAGTTACCGGAATAAATAAAAATTCTAAACTTAGAAGTTTGATAAATAATGCGCTCTCCGGAATTATTATTCTAATAAAACCTTTTTCAAGCGACCCGGAAAAAACGGAAATTGTTTCATTTTCTTCAAAGAAGTGGGTCCCTTATGGAGGGAGTTCAACTGGGGTGGTCTCTGAATAGAGGTAAAATTAGTATTGAGCCTATGGGAATAAATTTCGTACCATGAAAAAATGGTCGTTCAGGGGGTGGTCGCTTAATGGAGGTGGTCGCACAGGGAGGTTTCACTGTATGTATATTTACCTCATAAAAGCTAACACAATCGAATAGCAGACAGATTCAGCGTTCTGAAGGTGCCCGCGATTAAGAGTTTTTACTGTATTTAAAATTTTTTGTACTTAACTTTTAATCTTATTCTACTTTTTAGTTCAAAATACTGATTATAACCAATATACAATGTCGAAACACATTTAACGTATAAGCTTTAAAAAAATTGCATATCGAATTTGGGGCAACAAAAATCGTAGGTGGTGGGGGCGGGGGGGGGACATGTCAAAGTTTACCCTTGCTTTAATCAAGTCCTTCTAGAAAAATTCCAACTCTGCATTGTGATTCAGTAAATATAGAATAATTCAGCTTTAAGTACAAAATCCAGTTATGCTTAAGTACATATAGTATAAAATTCTATTTTTTTACTGATATTCATTTTAAATTTCAGATTTCTTTTTTACTAAAAATAATCAAAAAATCAATATTATAATTGATTTCAAATGAAATATAGCTGTATATATTTACCGTATTTTTACAATTATGTTAGCAGCACATAATTACATGAATTTAAGAATTTACAAATAATCATTATGACTAATACAGAGATAAGGCGAGAACAGTTTCTAAATCGTTAAATAAGAAGATTTATTCAATACGCCAACAAAATTTTCTCCGCTTTACGTCTACAGATTTCAGACGATTTCTGATGAGTCTTCAAATTGTGGTGTGAATCACCGGGCTTGAAAATGAAAACATCTGAAGTTGACTACTTTCAGTATAGGAAATAGAATATTTCTAAAATGCTCGGAAACAACAAAAGTATATAGCAGAAAGGAAAACAGATTTCATGACCGGATTTGAGTTTTATCAGTCAAAACAGTTTAATCTAATAAATGAAGACAAGTAATTCGCTGTATGTATGGGGGAATTAATGATATGGGTAAATGGAAGGATTTTCGAACTATATTCTTTTAAATAACTTAAAATTTATCACGGTGTATAAAATCTGAGACGCAAGAAAACGTCATCAGACATGAAAAGCATACATAATAAATAAAAATTAAATAAGGATGTTTACTATAAAGAGTTGGGAATTTCAGTACATATCACATATTAAACATATGGGAAATGTAAAACCGATGTGAACGTTACAAATGCTGTCGCATTAAATGCTTATAAAAATATTGTATACATAAATAAAACCCATATAAAAGGTACTCTTGTGTAATAATTACTCTAAGAAAACGCTGTTAAGATAGCCTTGATGGTAATTAAGAAATTATGAGCCGATCAACAGGTGCTGTCACTGCTATTTTTAAAGTAATGGCGTGCGAGTAGACAGAGAAAGAAGGCTTAGGATGGTGTATCTCAATAGATTCAGTAACAACTAATACACCATGCAGACTTGCCAAAACTTATTTTAAGGATAACATCGGATGTAAAATAATACAGAAACATGATTGCAGATGATTTGAATAGTAGAAATTTAAATATTAGCAAGATAAAATTTTAACATGGAAATCCCATAGGCAAAATGCTTTAAACAAATTTTGGCATAACTCAGGAACTAATAAAGCTATAGACTCGTGTGAGGTCTCTATTTAAAGAGAAAACATTCGCAGAGAGTTTTCAATACATAGTGAAGGGTCCACTTACTTGGAAAAAGGTGTGATTATTCCAAAATCACATCCACCCAGGCGACGTCCGGATTGGAGGCTACGTTAGTATCCGTGAATTAAGCACACTTTGATATTTAAAAAAAAAATCCCTTTGCACATCCGGCTAGCTCTGTTAAAAGAATGGAATATTTCCATCCTAAAAACATAGCCCGCCAGACAACAGTTCTCTTTACCTGCTTTGACGAGACGGAGAACACTATATTATTGTTATTGCTTGACACCTTTCATTAATATGGAATATCACTATGTCGATACGGATTAAATCCTGAAACTTCACATTCCGAAAAAACCGTATCAAGTCAAAATAAATTATTAGTTAAAATGTACGCGTAGATAAAACAAACGCTCAGTTTGAATTACAAACGAGCATCCAATTCGAACGAAAGGCATCTAAAACGCATGCACAACTAGAGTGCCGCCTGGTGGTTAATGCGGAACGGAGTTACAAAGTGTCTTAAAAGTAGACACTTGCAGATTTTTAAGACACCTTTCTCAGTTCGTTTACACCATGATCATAGTAAGACACTTATATGTTTTAAATTAAGACATCTATCATGACTGAATTTTCAGATTCAGATACTTAAGTGTCTGAAATACCTTTTCAGTCACATATGTGTCTTAATTTAAGACGCCTCTATTTGCAGTGTATTTGTCTTGCTTTGTATGCATATAAGAAAAAACAAATGTCTAATAATAATAATAATAATAATAATAATAATAATAATAATAATATATATATATATATATATATAATTAAATTTAATAATTTTTATGTGAATATATAGTGTGTCACAAAAAGACTGAAATACGCGTTCATTTCTTACCTATTGGATATATGTAGGAAATGTAAGTAATAAACGAGTGTAAAATAAAGCAGGAATTAATAATCTTGATAAAGATGTCTTGAAGTTAATTTACAGAAAGCTACTCATTTAAAATTTTCATATGGTAAATGTGTCCAGTAAGTTATATTTAGAAACATTCTATATTGCTTTCCTCACAAGTACACCTGAAACAAATAATATTTGAATAATATAGGAAATAAAGACAGATTTTGGTCGAGTTTTCAATGCGTAAACAGTCGTCAGCACATGGTTGGGAGTGGACTCATCCTGTATTCCAATGATTTACCCTTTTAATTTGTTCGAAGAGTTATGCTCGATGTATTTTAAGAATATGATGTGATCTTGTGTCAATTCATTGCTTTCGAGATGGCACTTCCCTTTTCAATAATGTGTGGACTGCTTCAATTCTACGATGATTACCTAAATAAAATAATGCAACTATGAATTGCCTTGTTTTTGCATATCGGAGAAATAACCGCTGATATTACTCATTGCCTTGTTTAACCACTACACGACTACAATAATATTATTATGCTTTGAATTGACGACTGTTTTTCTGTGTTAATTCGGTGGCAATGAGAACTGTTGCTTGCTGATTTATATGCTGCTCATCTGCTGATTTTCATATGCTAACTGTAGTCTATGCTTCATTTTATTACATCGTCGCCTATCACTACCTACTAACTTCAACCTCCAAGCATCGGATCTAATTTTATTATACAAGCCAACCTACTTCAATTCATCGATTTTAAATTTTCGTTATATATATATACAGATGGGTGACAAAATAATATGAACACCTATGACACCAATGGCGTACGAATTGCAACTCTTCCATAAATGTTCGAAGCATGAAGTTCCCTTTGGGCAGTTCCTGCTGAAATGGATTCTGGAGATGGCTATTTATATATGACGCTATCTGGTATAAAGATTGTTTGCGCTTTCTGGCCGCTATGGGGGTCAACTCTCTTTTATCCCTCTCAGAAAGCTTTCTTTTTCGGCCACTGTTGTACTTCGCAGACGACAATTTACCGCATTTCGTATACGCTGTCATAACGGTTTACACAGTACTCCTTGCACGCCCCAAATAATTGGCTGTTTCCGTCACGGAGCAACCAGCGCACCGTATTCCAACAATTATTCCTTTTTTGAACTCTGACAAGTCAGTAAGTGCTGAATTTTCCAGAGCGTATGGTAAGCGCATGCAATACCTATTACTCATGTTGAGAGAATGATACCTTACCTTTTATAACCACTAGGTGGCAGAATTGAGTGCAAAGTGACATGCGCGTTCCGGTCCTTTGAAATAGACCATACATTTTTCAGGGGTGTTCGTATTATTTTGTCACACATCTGTATATATATATAATTAAATTTAATAATTATTATGTACATTTATAGTGTGTCACAAAAAGACTGAAATACGCTTTCATTTCATACCTATTGGATATATGTAGGAAATGTAAATAACAAACGTGTTTGAAATAAAGCAGGAATTAAGATTTTGTTGATGAAATTGTCTTGACATTATTTTACAGAAAGCTACTCATTTAAAATTTTCATACGGTAAATGTCTCCAAGTAAGTTATATTTAGAAACATTTTATCGTGCTTTGGCAAAGTACAGTTGAAACAATTCACCTCTTCTACGACCAGAACTCACCCAGTTATAACATGTCGAATTTTATGAAATTTTGAAGCTTTTAGGGGCAAAAAAATACGATTATGTATTTTTTTGAGCCGGAAAGCTCCGAAATTTCATAAAATTCGACATGTAATAAGTTGATCAATTTTGGACAAAGAAAAAAAAACTTTTATTGTTTTTCTTAAACGTTGTTATTAAACGCATTCAGAAACATTTCATAAATATAATTTACAGTTCACAGGCATCGTAAAAATAAATAAAATCTATAACTTTTAGAAAAATTGTAGCAGAACTATTCAACCCACATATTCTTAATTCCTACTTTGTTTGAACACTTTGGCAATTTACATTGCCTATGAAGCTACAACAGGTAAATAATAAAAGAGTGTTTTAATCTTTTTGGGCGCACTATATCGTAGGGAGAAATAAAATTAGAAAATATATACATAGACATAACTTAACGAAAAAAAAGGGGGGGGCGAAAATTGTACGTCAAACGAGGCAAATAAGGTGCGTTAAATATTGTTGTTTAACGCATTGAGAACCATTTTATAAATATAATTTACAGTTCACAGGAACCGTATAATGAAATAAAATCTACATATTATAGAGAAATTACGGCAGAACTATTCAATTCACATATTCTTAATTCCTACTTTACTTCTACACTTAGGCAATTTACATTGCCTATGAATCTACAAAAGGTAAATAATAAAAGAGTGTTTTAATTTTTTTGGGCGCACTATACAGTAAGGAGCAATAAAATTAGAAAATATATGCATAGACATAACTTAACAAAAGAAAAAAAGCGGAAATTGTACGTCAAACGTGGCAAATGAAGTACGCTCGTACTATAATTAGTTTTATAAATATTCAGATTTCGGTTGCAATAGTTCTTATGCAAAAATGCACGAATACAAAATTTATTACAATTATATACATTAAATTTAATAATACGGAAATAATATGACCCCAACTTAAACATGACCACCATAGTAACATAGAATCATTACCTATCATAAGATACCATTGAATTAATTACGTAAGATAGGATTTAATAGAATGAAGAAAACTTTTATTAATATCTTTTTTAAGTTTTGATCTCATAAAATGTGAAATGACACGACAAAAATCTGCCATGATTATGTATATTAAATTACAAACCATTCGGTAGGGTAGTTTTTTTCGCTGTTATATGCAGACAGACGGACGGATCAGATGGCGACTATAAGTGCTACGTATATATATATATTTACGAACGCACCTAAAAACACTTATTGTAAGAAAATGCCCAAATTTTTCCCGAATCTCTAATTTACAAAATATATAACATTTTATATTTTAATCTTTTCACCACTATTTCGAGAAATACACTCTTGTAATAGACTCATAATGGATTATTCAAACTTTCAAAAAATTATTTTTTAATTATTAAAAGAAAAATGGTGAATACAGTGCCCCAAAACAGCATTTTGCAACTGTATAGTATATTGTGCAGAACACATTTTTATGAGGTTACGGAGAAATTATAAGTTCATTGTCTCAAATTGGCATGAAAAAAGTTAAAGATATTTCCATAGAAAATCATTTATTGAAATTATTTTCAAAGGAGAACCTTAAACAATGTTCATAAATTTAACTTTAAAATTTAATTTTCAATTTCTTGTTATTGTGTTATTTGCTTTCGAATAAATATTAGAAAAATTCATTGAAATATTTTTTCGATATATTTACATTAATTGTTTTATCAAAAGCGTTTGGAAATTAAATATACTTAAAAAAATGTATTTTATGATACCAAGAATTCAATAAGTTACACAGACAATGTGATTAAATTTAGAATTCTTAAAGAAATAGGTCTATTCGTTTGTGAGCATAATTTGTTCGCTGGCTGGCAATTACTGAGAGAATATCTGTGAAGCAGATTATAAAACGGCTTATTCAAAATAATGAATCCTTTTACCAAACATTTCAATTTTCTGATTTAAACTATTATGTTTACTACTTTGTTTTAGCTCATTAAATTATTTCAGAAGGTAAATAGAAGTTTAGTAATTAAATAAGTTGAATTGAATTATTTTATGCTACTGTGAATTAGAAAAGAAACTTTAAAAATCGTTGGCATATTAAAGAGACATAGAAATGTATAGTTATACATGGTTATCCTAAATGGTTCATCGTGTTTCAAATCGTGTCTGTGTATTGATAGGTATACGACTTACAAAGGCGGGTGATACACGGCAAGATACGTACACTCACCAAGTCCTAAAGCTCGCATCATGGGCCGCGTGTACGCTAGATGGCAGGCTTTTCTCAACAGAGAACTGCCACTTCGCTGAATAGAGCGGATAGTTTGGGTGATGTTCCTCAGTTGCCATCCCTTTCCCCAGCTCACCAGATCTCACGCCATGTGATTTCTTCTTGTGACATTATATGACGGACAAAGTTTATGCGCCCCCAATACCAACAACGATTCCAGCACTGCAGGAACGCATCACTACTAGAATGACGGACATTGACAGATACATGTTATTGAACGCAAGGACGGAAATGGATTACAATCGGGATGTGTGCTGGCTGACTAAGGTCGAACATATTGAACATTCGTAGACAGGGACAGAATGGTACATAAGGTGTTGCAAAGAGCCGTTGTCACAGCTAAGTATCACGCGCAACATCCGGGGAAGCTCCTGATAAGAGAAAAATCTATTCTAGACTTCTATTATTTCAAATATGTGGCCCTAGACTTTTGTTTTAGTTCACATTAACATCATAGTACTTTTTCTAAGTCTTTTGGTGCCTCTGATGTCTACCTGTTCCGTCTCGACCAATAAGTCTGTCAACGAAGTAATGATTTTCTAAAATTTAGAAAGTCATTGCGCCACTAGACAAAATTTATGCACCCCCACCCCTATATCAACAACGGTTCCAGCATTGCAGGAACGCATCTTTATTGGTGTGACGGGCATTGACAGAAACATGCTATTGAACGCAAGGACGGAAATTGATTACAATCGGGATGTGTGCTGGTTGACTAAGGTCGAACACATTAAACATTCGTAAACAGGGATAAAATGGGACATAAGGTGTTGCAAAGAGCCGTAGTCATGGCTACGTATCACGCGCAATATCCGGGGAAGCTCCTTCTAAGAGAAAAATCTATTCTAGACTTCTATTATTTCAAATATTTGGCCCTAGACATTTGTTTTAATTCATATTAACATCATAGCACTTTTTCTAGGCCCTTTGGTACCTCAATGTCTACCTTTTCCTTCTCGACCACTAAGTCTTTCAACGAAGTGATGATTTTCTAAAGTTTAGAAAGTTGTTCCGCCACCGGGGGTTATACAGTCATTGCCATAAAAATTTGCGAACCAAGAAATAATTGTGGGATCGTAACGAAACTTGGCATGAAGCTACATATCAGGCAGATATGCAAATTATTAGAAATGCAGCGTGATTGCGCATTGCGTAATGCCACTAAAGGGCGTTGAAATTCGTCCTCCATGGAGTATAAAACTGGTAAGCAGAACTTGTCTGAGTGCACCTTTTCTTTTGGAAAGGAAACGCTGAGGTAGACATGCCGATACGCAGCCACCAAAGAAACTGTCAGACAGCTGTCAGAGTTCGAGAGGGGAAGAATCATCGGGATGATGGAAGCTGGGTGGTTAGCTCGGCGAGTAGCTCGTCAAGTAGGCCGTTCTGATTTTACAGAGGAGGTGATGGGACCAGTGGGCTGAAGAGACATCATTTACACGGTGACCAAGCTCGGGATGCCCTTGACAGACCAGTCGTCGAGAAGACCGTCACATCATACGAAACGCACGCATAGAGTCAATGCCTCATTGGCCGCTATCCAGACACTGGCAGCACCTTCACTACGGACCCCCTGTGTCTTCCCGAACCATCGCAAGGCGCCTGGCTGAAGGACATCTGGTATCGCGCCGACCCACCCACCGACGCCTCCGTTTAGAGTAGTGTCGCGCACGACGGGATTGGACTGTAACGGAATGGAACCAGGTCGTCTTCAGCGACGAGTCTAGATTCAATTTGAGCAGGATGACAATCGTGTTCGTGCGTGGAGACCCCGTAGTGAACGTCTCAATTCTGCCTTCGCTTTACAGCGACACACCGCTCCAACAGCTGTTGTGATGGTATGGGGTGCCATAATTGCTTACGATACACGGTCACCCCTAATATTGATGCGTGGCACAATGACAGCCCAGCGGTACGTCCAGGAAATCCTTCAGCCACACGTGTTTCCACTCCCATTTTTCAGCAAGACAATGCTCGGCCACAGACAGCAAGGATGTCACAAGCCTGCCTCCGCCACATTACCACCTTTCCCTGGCCTGCTCGATCCCCAGATTTGTCAGCAATCGAGCATATCTGGGATCATTTGGGACGGCAAGTTGGACACCCTACGAGTTTGGTTGAACTCGAGGCGCGTTTACAGCAACTGTGGAACGAGATGTCTCAGGACATCATACGGAACTTGTATGCCTCAATGCTCGCTCGTACCGCATCGAGCATTCGCGCTAGAGGGGGTCCAACAGAGTACTAAAATTTCAGTTCATTTGTACTTTTTTCTGCAATAAATGATCCTTTTTCTTTGGTTTTCTTCTCACTTACTTATATCACAGTAGTACTTAGGCCTGTTAAATTTCCTTTCATTTGGACGTCTTTTTCTTGGTGCGCAAATTTTTATGGCAATGAGTGTATTTAACCCCGTTGCTTCCAACTCGGGAATGCATCAAAGGAACCTAGGTTTTTTTCATGCTCCACCCGAGTATCCAAATTATATAGTTTTATCATGGCTTTATTTAATTTTAATGTTATGTGTTTGTACTTTCGATGGAGGTTTAACAGGGGTCGCGACCCACTGTAAATACTCTTTAAGCATCCGCGTTGACTTGACTTGACATTCGTAGTATATACCAGAAACTTGTTAAGTATGTGTATCTTTTCACATCTTTGTACGTCGTATACTTCTAAATAAACAGTCTTTTGAAACTCGATGAATCATTTAGGTTACTCTCGTATCTGTATTTTCAGATTAAAAAATATAATCAGAGGATACTGAGTCATTTTAATTGCATAGATTTAGTCCAGAATTTTCGACGATTAGAAATGAGTTTATTTTGATTCATTTACTAAATTTGTTTTGATTAGTAATTTTTCTTTTGTGCTTTTTCTATGCATCTTGCACAGGTACAGTGCTTGAAATTAGTATGAGAAATGTGTAAATATTTTCATTAAGCTTCGTTGATGGAATTGCAAATCGAGATTTAGAATAATTTACATAAATTAAGCTTAATCAACTTCTAAAATTTATATATTTAATTTTCACATTCATTAAATTGCAACATTTGATTTCGAAGAAATATCAGAAAGTTTCATGCATATAATTAACTAAATTATTTTTTAAAATAAGTTTTTATTTTAAGTTTTAGTAACTAAGACCGATTGTCAGCAGAATATATTATATCCTATTGAGACTTAGAAATGAATTCAAAATATATATAAAGCATGATGTAGACAAGGATCTATATTATAAAGCAAAAACATGTCCGTGAGTAACACTAACATGATATTCACGGTTGGAACACCTGACCAATAAAGTTCGGGTTTAATGCAATTGTTTTTACTTCCAAACTTCGCAAAATTCACATTGTCAGGAAAAAAAAAGAACTCGATTTCCATTTATTTGGAAATTGCATCTTATTTTAATGAGTTATTACGCTTTTAAAAATAATTTTGAAGCATGATTTTCTTTTAATTAATCTCTATCTCTATTTGAGCCGTTCTGTGCACAAATCGATTAACTTCATCAAATGAAAATGCATAGTATAAACAGTTAAAGTTATTGTAACTATAAAAATATTGTATCTATATAATATTTTTTCTGGGGATATTTTGATTAAACTCATTAATTTTCTTTTAATCAAGGGTAACTTTTTATCACTGTATAAATATATACAAAATTTTCAATGTTACTTTGTTTAAAAAAACGCCACTTAAAATGAAGTTAGTCGGTTTGTCTTCTGAACGTCTCATTTATAAATAAATCTCTTTTACAAAAAATTAGCCAGTATATAAACTAATTATTAAAACAGTATAAATAGTTTGGCATTTGTTTCCAGATAGTATTCCATAACAAAATAAAAATAATAAATAAAACAATAAAATGACATAAATAAATCACAAATGCAAGAGGTATATAATAGAACTACATGCTTAAAAAATTGAAATTATCAAAATCATTAAAGCTACTGTAAGTAACAAAATCTTTGACGATTTCTTCGGTTATTAAGCTGTGGCATGCAACGAATACTAAACACGAAATTATCGTAATTATTAGTTTTCAAAACATTATTAGAATAAATTATTGATATTTTTTAGATAAATATGCTTTTTGCTGTTAGTAATGAGCAATCTAAGAAAAATATATTAAATGTTAAAATATATGTTAGAGCTTTCAGTTTAAAATGTTTTTTACCTATCGTCTGCAACATGCGAAGACCGGATTGGATCTCCTAATACATATATATATGATTTTCTTTTTAGGTGCGTTCTTAATTATATAAATATGCAGCACCTACAGTCATCGTCTGGTCCGTCTGTCTGTCTGTCCGCATATAAGAGCGCAAAAACTACCCAATCGAATGGTTTGAAATTTATTATGTATAATCGTCGCAGAATTTTGTCATTTCAGATTTTATGAAAATCCAATAAAAACTTAAACAGATATTAATGAAAGTTTGCTTCATTTTATTAAAACCCCATCAAGCGTAATTAATTCAATGATATACCATGATGGTTAATGATTCTGGGTTGCCAATGTGATTACGTCCTATTTAAGATGGAGTCATATTATTTCCATATTACTGTTATAATCGTATTAAAATTTGTATTCATGCATTTTTGCATAAGAATGCAACAGCTATTGCACAAAGATCTGAATATTTATAAAACTTTTTACAGTACACCTCATTTGCCACGTTTGACGTACAATTTCCACATTGTTAAATAATAAAAGAATTATAAGATAGTGAGTCACTTTAACTCAAAGATGTTGTCCACAGTTTTCAACATTAAATAATCGACATTTGTTATAGTGCCCTGCATTTATTCTGGTTAATAAAGCTCTTTCTTTGCTTTTTATTTTAACTTCATCAATATTTCAAACAATGAATGCTTTTTTTTTTTAGTTACTTTCTATTCTCATATATGCCACTACCATAGTGTGCTTTGGAACCAAAAGCAAAACCACATGACTGTTTTCATTAATAGATTCATTTAATTAATATTAATTAATATGTTGTGAATGAAAAATATTAGTATGTCGTATACTATGCCGTATTTCAAAGACAATTTTCACTTTCATTTCATATCTGAAATGTCTCGAAAGTTGTAAAAGGGAACAGATAGCTAGTCGAAGTTTGCATTACAAATTAAAAATACAGTAAAAGAAATTATTAGCATAGCAGAGATATAATAGATATATTAGAAGATCATATATTACACATAAGTTTATAATTATAAATTTTAAACAGGTAACATTGAATACAGGGAGGAAAATATTTGTGTCCCATCCAACCGTATTAGTGTCCCAATTCATCCCTGCTATCGGAATGATTGGGACAGAGAGGAATTTTTTTTCTTATTTTATAATATTTTGCTGTATAATAATAATCTAAAGTAAATATTGTGCATAGATGTAGTCAAATACCTAATGTATGAAATGTGATACATAATATTGATAAAAACTTAGGAAAAGTATTTAAAATAAATATTTTTGTGAAAATGTCCCATTCATCCTCCATCACCCCATCGCTATAGATTACGTTTAAATATAAGCCTAAGCTTAAAATGTCTCTTCCAAAAATTTACTTCTTTGATTTTAACTTTTATTTTAATGTGATAGTCGCTTACAAAGAAATTTCAAAAAGTTTCGTTGATATATTCGACTAGGTTATTTTTTGAAAAAGTTTTAGAAACCAATATTGATCTTAAGTAAAATATTTTATGCTACTCATAATTGGAAAAATAAACTTAAAAATCCGTTAAAATATTAAAAGGCACGAAAATTTCTAAATGATTTTTTAATAATAAAAAATGAGAGTAAAGGTGGGGATGTATATTTAAAGTATAGAAGATAAATCAAGGTTGGTTGGGTTTATGACGGTCAATTATCAACGCGAGGGATACCCTAAGGGGGGGGGGTGCCCTTCGTGGGGGTCTTTCTAAGGGAACCTAACCCGTATTTACGCTTGTAAATCCAAGGTTTCGAAGAAAACCAAGAAAACTCCGAAATGATTAGGCCGACGGGCGCGATTGGGTTCGAACCCAGCACCTCCCGTCTACCAGCTTCGAGAGCAGAGCCTCTCGGCCACAGGTGGGGGCCGTGACAAATCAGGGAATTTAGATATCTTAACTCAAACATGTAGTCCAGCATTTCCCAAAAAGCAAAAATGAATACGTGTTACTACTGAATACTAAATTTATTCTGATGAGTTATTTTTTGTTTAACAAAATTTATTACACATGGCATATACATTGACAGTTTAAAATATTTTCACTAGAAATTCCTTAATAGAATTTTAAACCGGATTTTTTAATGGTGTGCTTACGTTAGCTTTAAAAATATCTTCCGCATCTTACTTCTTTAACTTTCGCATTCATTTAATACTGTTATTAATTTAAATATATATACATACATACATACATATATATATATATATATATATATATATATATATATATATGAGCTAGATAATACCAGGATAAACAAATTCTTCGATATATTGAATTAAATTATTTTTGTTTTAAAGTTTAAAAACAAAGGTATATTTTACGTGAAATATTTTATGCTACTGAAAATTAGAAAACGAAATTTAAAAAATGTTGAAATATTAAGCAGAGATGGAAATTTATAAACGTATGCCTTCGACGTTCTTCATTTAACAAAGTATTTGCAGCTTTGGCAAAGATCCAGATTACCTATTTTTAGAATAGATTTATTAAATAGAGCACTAGAAGGAATGTATTTTGAGTTCCGAGTTTTCATTACAAGTTATTGCATTAGCTTGATTTATTTGCATATCATGCTCATTTTCATATTTTACTTATAAAGTATTTTGAATTATATACTATTTCTTAACAAAATTATATTGGAATTAAAATTAAATTTTTGTACTGGAAATTTACGCTCACGTACATGTTATTGCTGTATAATGAAGATAAGATTCATGTTTACCTCATGTTTTAAAAAAGAGAAAAGAAAAGAAAAAGAAAAAAAGAAAGAAAAAAGAAATTTGGTAATTATTTCCCGGAATCTTTCTGTCATTTCTTTGAAATCGAATGTTGCAATTTAATAAAAGTGAAAATTAGAGAAAGGTAGCAGATGATTATATTTTCGTAGTTTAATTTGTGCACATTATTCAAAATCTCGTTTTGAAATTTCATTAACGAAGTTAATGAAAAAATTTTCATCATTCTCATGTTAATTTCAAACACTGTACTCGCATGTAATGCATAGGAATACGTACAAAATAAAAAAATATATAACCAATCAAAATAAATTTAATATACATTATTAATACACTCGTGTTTAGAATAGATTTGATAAATCGAGCATTAGAAGGAATGTATTTGGAGTTCCGAGTTTTCATTAAGTACCCGGTAAACGTAAGTGTAGTCTTAAGTACCCGGTTTTACCCCAACATGCCACAGATTTAAAAACATGGCAACATTAATCTCAGTCCTATAGTAAAAGATCAATAAAACTGTCAAAATACTAGCAGGAAAGCAAAGAATTTGAAATAGTACTTACCAATATTTAATATGCTGATAAACTGTTAGTATATGCGCAAAACATAGAATCAAAAGAAACAATTTTTAAAAGTAATCCAAACAAAATCCTTCGCACAAAAAATAACCGCACACAGTAGTGTTTTGTTCAGGTACAAATGCCGTAATGACGTTCGACAAGCAATTCCTCATGTTAGCCGATACGCAAAAGTTCAAATCAAGGAGGAATCTGTACTACCCGGTTTTACCCGACTACCCGTTTTTGTACAACTCTTCCCTATATATTTTGGTTTCTTTTTAGGTGTGCTCGTAATTATATAAATACGTAGCACCCATAGTCGTCGTTCAATCCGTCTGTCTGTCCGTCCGTCTGTCCGTCCGTCCGTCCGTCCGTCCGCATATAATAGAGCAAAAACTACCCAACCGAATGGTCTGAAATTTTAAATATATGATTGTTGTAAAATTTTGTCGAGCCATTTCAAATTTTATGAAAATCGGATGTATAGTTAAATTACAGGGACAGTCAAAATTTTTTCTTTACATTACGGCCAATGGGAAAAATTATTGCACGTGCATTTTAATGATGTTAAAGCTTTCCGAATGGTCTCAAATTTTAAACATATAATTATTGCGACATTTTGTCGAGCCATTTCAAATTTTATGAAAATCGGATGTATAGTTTAATTACAGGGACAGTCAAAAGTTTTTCTTTACATTAAAGCCCATGCGAAAAATTATTGCAAGTGCATTTTAATGATGTTACAGCTTTCCGAATGGGCTGAAATTTTAAATATATAATTGCTGCAAAATTTTGTCGAGCCATTTCAAATTTCATGAAAATCGGATGCATAGCTTAATTACAGGGACAGTCAAAAGTTTTCCGTTACATTAAGGGGAATGGGAAAAAAATATTGCAAGTGCATTTTAATGATGTTACAGACTATGCACTTATGAATTGCAAATAAATACACATTCAGTACAATATGGGGTGCAAAAAATAATCATAAAACTAGTTATAGTACGAACGCACCTCATTTGCCACGTTTGACGAGCAATTTCCAACTTGTTTAATTTGCAGTAGGATAAAATATATTCTATTAAAATCGATCTTAGTTTCTAAAACTCAAAAAAAAAGAAATTTGGTAATTATACAGTTGAAACTTTCTGATGAGTCTTTTAAATCGAATATTGCAATTTAATGAAAGTGAAAATAAGAGATCTAAAATGCAGTAGATGATTACATTTTTCAGCTTAATGCATGCACTTTATTCGAAACCTCGATTTGCATTTCCATTAACAAAGTTTAGTGAAATATGTTTCACCTTTCTCATGTTAATTTGAAATACTGTACTTGTATGTAATGCATAAAAATACCCCACAAAAAATATATATGTATATAACTAGTTAAAATAAATTTAATATACAGTATTGACATACATTCAGTTTTAGAGTAGATTTATTAAATAGAGCACTACAAGAAATATATTTTGATTTCCGAGTTTTCATTACAAGTTATTGCATTAGCTTGATTTATTTGCATATCATACTCATTTACATATTTTAATATAAGATATTTTGCATTTAATACTATGCTATAAAAAATTATATTAACTACATCGGAATTAAAAATAGATTTTTGTACCTGAAATTAACGAGTGGATTATATGGATTAACTAGTATTTATGGATATACAGCGGACTCTCGTTAATACGTCTCCACTTAAGACGTATCTCCGATATAGGTATCTGCATACATTCGGAGAGCTTTTAAAAAATGTAATGTCTTAAATAAATACACATATTTTTTGTTTTATTGTAATACATAATGATGAAAAAACATAAAATTCTAATAATATCTTCATAAAAATTTTTAAAATTGAGATATTTTGCCATTTATTTAAAAAACTTCATGCTTACGCAAGATAGCGTACTTAATTTAACTAAATATACTTCAATCTTTCTTTGTACTACATACTACTATTACACTTACCTGTGCACTGAACTAGTAGTTTCACAATATCTTCAAAATTAACTGAAATATTTCAAAATATGTCAACAAACACATATTTTTTTTAATAAAAAAATTATCATTTTTTATACTCTTTTAACTATAAAATAATTACATTATTACACAGAGCTTAGATTCTAGTTCAGAACATAGTGAATAAACATGGAAAGTATTTTTGAGAAAATTTCGCTGAAATGTGTTAAAACATTTAATGTAATGTAGTTTATCGGGTATGGAACCAATTGAAAAATCGATTTTTCAGAAATCGCATTTTAAAATATTCTATCTGTATTGTTCATTATCTGTAAAATTAATTTTAAAGTGTCAAGTAAGTTTTTTTAGTGTTTTTATGTAAAAAAAAATAAAATCAACCATAGGAACATTACTTACATTTTTCCTGAACTTTCTACGTTTACTTTCGGTATTTGACCTCATCACTTCCTGTTTATTAAATTGGCCAAAAGCCCTCTTCTAGTAATTGTAGAGATAAAATTTAAACAGATTTGGAATCACAAAAGATTGCTCTTTCAAATAAAATAATTTAAAATAAAATCGAAAAATTTCACCAAAATGGCAATTTTAATGTGGGCCTAGTAATACCTTAAAAACTACGGATTAATATTAATGAGATTTATGAAAGTATGCATTGCTACTATCACAAAATGCAACAACTAGAAATGAAACTTGCTTGTTGAAATTTTCTTTTCATACTCTTTTTACTTCCATTCATTTTTGTATTTCTGCTTACACCACATCTATTTCGTTTTCATCATATCATCATTCATACGCAATTACACTAGATTAATTTTACCACGTTGTAAAATTAATCTAGTGTAATTACGTATCCAGCGATTTCTGGAGTTTCATTACCTGCGGTTTATTCTGTTGAGCTGAATCAGATTTCAAACCAGATGCTATAATCAATATGGTTAGCTGGGTGAAAAAGATTCACCAGAGTCGTCTGGATATCTCAGATGGTAGAGCATTGGAGGCTTCAGCCAGGAGATCCCTGGTTCGAAACCTGGTCCGTACATTTTTCGCCCAGTTTGAAATTTACATCTGATATTAACTATATTGTTAGAAATATTTTTTATGTTTGAAAAGAACTCTGGACGATGAATCGAATTAAAAAAGTTTAGCCGATTTTGTAATTAGCGATTATTTACAAAATTAGGATTTTTCATTTAATCACCTTTTAAAAGTCCTGCTAACCGAGTGGTTAACTTGCTGACTGCAAATTGAAACATTTGAGCCTTTTTTTTAGGGTTCGAATGCATATATTTATGATTTTAAAAAATATATATAATCAGTTATTTTGTCTTTACTCAAATGTTACCTTCAGTCATTTTTTTCTTTTTGGCGACGGCATACCATGCTATCTTTGGTTTAAAATGTAAAGCTTTTACATCAGTTAGAAAAAATAAATACAAACACATTCATAAAAAAAGGGAAAAAAATTACTGACTTTATTTGTAATACAAAATATAAATAAATAAATAAATAAATAAAAAGGAGATTTAGTGCTATATATATATTTTTATATCCAGGTAGTTTATTATCGGCAAAAAAACATAGCATAAAATGCACAGAACAACAGATTGTAATGTCCAATGATGACAGATGAACAATATTTAGCCATTTGTTTCTTTTTTTTAAGTACCTGAAATTCTGATTAAATAAAATTTCAATGATTACAAAGCCATTTCAACTGACTTCACAGCCTAACAACTAAACTTCGTGATCAATTACCGATTACTTTTATTACTATGATTACTTAGTTTTGGGCAACAGACTTAAAAATAATTCAATTTTAATAATTAAAAAATATATAAATGAAACTGGCAAGCCTGTAATGTCTGTTAAAAAATTAATTAAGAATACATTTTTATTATTAATTCCGGATGTTATTATGCTTATTAGGAAAATGGACCGAAGATCTTCTGTTTAATCATTTACCAAAAAGACTATTACTAAACATTTTATATTGGAGACTTTCTATCTATGCCAGTCCTGCGTGAGTGGTTTTGTTTTGGAAAGCTACATAATCGAGTCACAGAAATTTGATATTATTTTAAAAACATGTAATTTATTCCATTTTGTAACTCTAATATATGAAATTGGCTTAAACTGACATACCCTAAGAATAAAATGCTTCTATTCATATAGATGTTTTCTCATGACCTTTATGATTTACAAACTAACATTGCAAAGTATAGAAAATGCAATGTTGCTTTTTAAAAATTAACAAATAAAGTCACAACGTCATAGTAACAATTTTATATAGAATGCTGCATTATGTCATTTTATCTACAGTGCTGTCCTAATACAACACACCCATAAGTTACTATTAATTTTACTTTACAAATAATTTTTTTTGCACACCAAGAAACACCGGCATATTCCCTAAATGCCCTTTTAGGTAGCTTTCTTTACAAAAAGCTACCTATTGCAGCCGTTCGGAGGAAAGCGATTTCAAAAAATTTTGGTATATTTTCATCGATCATGACCCCCAGACCCCGAAACCACCCTCCGTTCAAAATTGATATATATATATATATATATATATCAATATATATATATATATATATATATATATATATATATATATATATGACCTATGTCACACTGTAACTCTCGTATTTATGAACCGATTTGGATGTAATTCGGTGTGAAGATAGTACATACCAATATCTCGACCGAGTTCGCTGGCCAGCTTCATCCGCCATTTTGTTTCAAAATGGCGGCCATTTAAAAATTTTTAAAAAATTTAAAATTTGAAATGTGGTACCAAAAAATTGAAAATGAAAAAATATTTTTTTCTTATGTATTTGACCTTTATACAAAGACTCCGTAGCAGTTTTTGTTTCGTCTATATCTTAAAAAATGGCTGAGTTATAGCATTTTGAATTTCTAGTGAAGCTGACATATTGAAACGTCCTGAATTTTGTCACGCGATAAAAGGCGTATTTATGAACCGATTTGGATGTAACTTCGTTTATACATAGTACAGACCAATGTCTCGAACGAGTTCGTTGGCCAGCTTCATCCGCCATCTTGTTTAAAAATGGCGACTATTTAAAATTTTAAGAAAAATTTAATTTGAAATGTGGTAGCAAAAAATTGAAAATTGAAAAAATATTTTTTTTCTTAT
Source organism: Maratus speciosus (assembly GCA_963932465.1). Lineage (NCBI taxonomy): Eukaryota > Metazoa > Arthropoda > Arachnida > Araneae > Salticidae > Maratus > Maratus speciosus. The sequence goes on along the minus strand of OZ010789.1, from coordinate 530,875,107 downwards.
GTGTTTGACCTTGATAAAAAGATTCGGGAGCAGTTTTTGTTTCGTCTATATCTTAAAAAATGGCTGAGTTATAGCATTTTGAATTTCTAGCGTGGCTGACATTTTGAAACGTCCTGATTTTTGCCACGTGATAACAGACGTATTTATGAACCGATTTGGATGTACCTTGGTGTGTGCATAGGTTATACAAATAACTAAACCGAGTTCGTTGGCCAGCTCCATTCGCCCTCTTGTTTCAAAATGGTGGCCATTTAAAAAAATTAAAAAAAAAAAATTTTAAATGAGATACCAAAAAATTGGAAAATGAAAAAGATTTTTTTTGTATGTGTTTCACCTTAATACAAAGATTCCAGAACAGGTTTTGTTTCGTCTACATCTAAAAAAATGGCTGAGTTATAACAGTTTGAATTTCTATTATGGCTGACATTTTAAAACGACCTGATTTTTGTCACGCGATATCAGGCGTATTTATGAACCGATTTGAATGTAACATGGTCTGTGCATAGTACATACCAATGTCTCGACCGAGTTCGTTGGCCAGCTTCATTCGCCATCTTGTTTCAAAAGGGTTGCCATTTAAAAAAAAAATGTAATTTAAAATTTAAAATCAAGTATTAAAAAATTGGAAAATGAAAAAGATTTTTTTTTTATGTGTTTGGCCTTGATACAAAGATTCTGGAGCAGTTTTTGTTTCTGAAAATTTGTTCTTTTGTTTATATCTTAAAAAGTGGTTGAATTATAGCACTTTGAATTTCTATCATGGCTAACACTTTGAAACGATCTTGTATTTGTCACGCGATACCACACGTATTCGCCTATTTCGATGGAAGAAGGCATGTGGATTGTACACATCAATATCTCGACCAGCTTCATCAGCCATCTTGTTTCAAAATGGCGGCCATTAAATTAAAAAAAATTATATTTAAAGTCAGGTGCAAAAAAAATTAGAAATTGAAAAAGGTTTCTTTCTTAAGTATTTGACCTTGATATAAGGATTCAGGAGCATTTTTTGTTTGTCTTTATCTTAAAAAATGGCTCAGATATAGCAGTTTCAATTTCTAAAGTGGGTGACATTTTGAAAAATCTGATTTTTTGCCTGCGACAGCACTCGTATATATCAACCGATTCCGATATGAGTGAGCATGTGCACAGCAATTACTAAGGTCTCGACCAAGTTTACTGGTTAGCCTCATCTACCATGTTGTCTTAAAATGGCAGGCACTTTAAGAAATCGCCGAATTTGGCAGCCAAATATAAGTGACTTTAAATAAAAGCAGCTTGGATAAAGCTGACTAATTTCGCGAAATTCTCATTCATAATGATTTAGTATTGATAAAAATTAGTATTGAATCTCCTACATTCGGTTTCCACTTAATTGAGCTTCGTGTGTTTGAATAATATAAGTTGGCTTTTTAAAAATAAGGAATATGAAAGCTACCTCTTCCTCCCGGCACTGGCCGGAAGAACTTTTTGAACATTAAACGCATTTACTATATGCCCACTTTGAACACTTAACACATTTTATCCACTTCTCCTTCCATTTTGAGTGATTGAATAAATCACTGCAATAAAGACAAGCTTCATCATACCCATCGGCAGAAATATATATGCTGTAACGCCAATAAAAATATAACTTACGGAATTAATCTTAACTAAAATAAAAAGAATTTTGAGTTCATTTTCTACAGTTTTTTATTGACGACACACGGACACACACATCAGCAAACACACAGACAGTCTTAACACATAATAAAATTTATCCTTTTGGAGCGAATCGCTCCTCCAGCAGAACCGATAACTGTGCCTTCAGTCGTGTCACAGCAGCATCTCATCCACGGGGCCCTTTTTCGTGAGAGTTCAGTCTATCTCTTGGCCAACCCACGTGGTATATTATTTATTCATCTTAGTCAAAAAAGTTTCAGTTCTTACAAATTGCTACGCAGCACTTCTCAAGATATTTACATCATTAAATCTGTTTACACGTTACATCTGGATTTTGTGAAGCACTGACATGTACATTTATAGTTAGGCATCTGGAGGTCCCAATTAAAAAGGTTTATTACGTTATGGTCATCTGGTCTCTGCGTGATCTCAGATAAAACGTCACAATGCCTTTGTCGTCAATATTGGATGCAACGAAGCGACTTTTCTTCTTAGCCTGTAGAGTTGCACGTCTTTACTCTGAATTATGTTTCTTAGAAGCTTTTGACTTCGCTCCGGCATTATTAGGTCTGCTAGCCAGAATTTTTTTCTCCTTTATGCTTTTATTAGAGAATGATCTAATATGAGGTACACAAGGGAGTGAAGATACGTCGAGCTCTAATAAATAAAGATGGTGAACTTGAAGATGCCGCTTTTTGAAAAGATACGCACGTCTTTGGAGTATCGGAAATAGATGTTGTCGGTGCTGGAATTAGAGGAGCGGACATTGAAACTGTGAAAATTGACGGGTTAGGTCTAGATAGGCTGTTATGTGTAAAACTGGTGTTGCTGTCCTTGGATTTCTCATTTTACAGTGGACTTTCTATCAGAACCGAATCACAGAAAACATGATCGAAAGAGATACCTGTGTTCATGGGATAGATTCAATTTTTCTAAAACCATTTATGTGAATTTACCTACGATAGCCATAATGTATATACAGAGGCAGTATTCGAGAACACATGCATTTATAAATTTTCCATATACACAAAATAATCTAAAAAGAAATTAGTACTTACCTTTTACTTGAGATATGCAATCACTGAAATGAAACAGACGTGAATTAGCACCAATAAATAGTCCAAAGAAATTTCTGACGAATGTGTAAACAATTTCTTTGTAAACATTCAAAAATAAAAACTTGAAACATTTCCCATTAAATGATTATCATTGCCGTTCGATTCCACAACATAAATGCGTATCGTTAAATGCTGGCCTGTAGCGAAATTACTGAGAAATATAAGCTGCCGGTGATAGAGACTGATGAAAAACGGCGCATAAGCGAGAAAGAACGCATAAACGAAATTCAAGAAAAAATGAAATTTGAAATAAATGTTAAGACAATATTAATCTTTATATAGTTAAATAATTTGTAGAATAATAATAAAAAATACGATTCACTTGAGTTGTTAAAGATTTACTAATTCAAATTTAAAATATGTACATCATAAAATTTTAATTTCATACCTTATTTTTTTAAATAGTCTAAAATCGAAGTTTATTTATGAGCTTGATGTCTGTCCATAAAAATTTATTTTTCCAGTTTCTTGAAACAAGAATATGTAGAAAACAGATGGATCAGTTCTTTGAAAGTAGTAATGAAGGGTTTCCATAGCATCTATTGCTTTTGCAAAAGTCGGTGGATGTGTTTCTATATTTTTTTCGTTATCTGATTCATCTGCATTAGCATCGTCCTGAATTTCTGCGACTATTTCTTGCATGTTTCTCATTTCTGCCGTTGCTACATTTTCATCGATATCCAGGAAATAGTTAAAATTAATTATTCCCTTAGACACGGCATTCCATTCTTCATATAGTAGTGGCTGATCTTTGAAAGAAGATGAATCAGTTTCAGCATCCTTCAAAATAAATCTTCCTTTCTTAAAACAATTTTGTATGCATGTTTCACTAACACTTTCCCATGCGGAACAGAGCATATTTATTGCATCAAGTAAGGACACTTATTTTAGATTATTAATTGCAGAGTGAAGGAAGAATTCTTCGAATCAAAAATTTTCTGTAATTTACTTTTATACAACGAATAATTCCCAAATACAACGGCTGAAGTTTACTTGTGCAGTTTCCTGGGAGGAAAACTACTTTGTAGCGCTCAGCTTTGAGAAGTCCAAAAGAGTGAGCAGGGCGCTGGTCAATCTTTGCATCAAATCGCTGAAAAATTGTCAAAAAGATGTTTGCATTCATCCATGCTTTACTGTTGTTATCGTACTCACAATAACAGCAATGTACACACAACGTTATCGTACTCACAATGTTGTATGACATTTTTTTTAAACAACGGGGATTTCTCGGCTTCCAGGTAACCAAAGGGTATAATTTCTCAGAACCATCTGCATTACAGCAAAGTCGAATTGTGTGTCTCTCATTACTTATTTTACCGCCATGATATGCTTCACCCTTGAAATATAAAGTTTTATCGGGTACCATTTAAAATAAGAGCTCTGTTCCATCGCAATTAAAGATGTCACAAAGCTCATAATCTTTCAATAAAGTTGGTAGATCACTTAACCACTGATCAACATTACCTTCATTAACGCTTGCACTTTCACAATTATAATGCACATAGCTAATCCATGCCTATTTTTAAGTTTCTCTATCTATCCTTGGGACGCAGAGAAATTTTCTATTCCAAAAGTCTGTGCTAATTCAGTTCCCGTTTGTCTTATTGATAATTGACAGGTATATTGGAGGCACAAACTTCTCTAAGCCACTGCACTAAATCTTTTTCCAACTGATCAAATTTTCCACTTTGTATTCTATTCCGTTTCTTCTAATGAATTCCATATTCTTTGTTGGCTGCCTTAATTGTATCTTTGTTTTTCAAACTATCTTTTAAAGTTGTAACATGAATTTCGAAATTTTCTGCTAAAATTTTTTTCGTCAGATCTCTTTGGACATTTTAATAACCTCCATTTTAAAAGAAATCGGTAATTTCTTTCGCTTACTCATTTTCAAGAATGAAAAAGAAAACCCTTCAGCGTTCCGAACGAGGACAGAAATTTGAGAACAAAAAAGACTTTTAACCCAGCATTACACGCGGGAGAAAAGCGAAGGGCGTACTCGCGCTGGGTATGTCATACCTATGGCGGTTTCTTCCAATTTTTTACCATAAAATCTGTATAAAACATAAAACACTATGGAAAAAGAAGAGATAATAGAGTTTTAAACAGATATTAAACATGTTACTTATATTTATTTTGTACATTCGCTGCGTCTATATTGAATGCACGCGCGAGAAAAACTGCTGGTTTTACTCGATTTGGATATGTCATACGCATGGTGGTTTCTTCCAATATTTTTACCATAAAATCTACATAAAACATAAAGCATGAAAAAGGAAGGGATAATATAGTTTTAAAGATATATTAAAAATGTTATTTACATTTATTCTGCAAATTTCCTGCGTCTATCTGTACTCAGAATTGTTACAGAAATGCTTGCGCTGGGTGTGAGATACCCATATGTGGCGATTACGATAGATCTATATTTCGAATTATTTAACCGCTTCCCCCCCACCCCCCCTCTAAGATTATGACGTTCGAGGCAGCTACACAGAGACTCGTCCATTTTTGAATAAAGGTTAGGGAGAAAAACTGCAAAAAGACATACCCAGCGCGAGCAAACTCGGGTTAATATGCGCAGGCTAATAAGACAAATTTCAAACACTTCATTTCTGAAAAAAAGCCCCCTTCTCCCTTCCCCTTACTCTAGAAGTAACAGGTGCAAAGTGGTTTGTCCAAGGAATGCATCTTCCAATTATTGTTCAGAAAACAAAAGCAAAATAAAACAAATGACTTCCCTTTTACAAGGTGATGTGATTTTCTTCTTCTTTTTTTGAAAGGACACGAGTGAAATAGCAAGAAATTTTAATTGATGCTTGAAATTTCACCGACTCATAAGTGAGAGATGCATTTAACGTTGCGACGCATAAACAAAAAAAAATAATATTGTGACGCTATATGGTTATCTGAGTCTATCGAAAATCGACGTGTAACTGAGGGAGACGCATAAAAGTGACGACGTATAAGTGAGAGATTACTGTATGTCATTTTGGGACAGTTTCCCATAAACTTTTCTCTTTTTATAATTCCTTAAGATAAAAAGTTATTTCAAAATAGTGAGAAAACTACTGGACCGGCTGCACCTTTTACAGCTTAATAGAATGGGCTTGACCCCCACCACCCACCCCTATACATACACATACACACACACTCGGGGATTAACAAAATATATAAATGTTTACCTCTCGTTCCTATACTGTGTTGTGCGGTTAATTTTCAATGCAAAGGAAAATTCTGTTAATGAAAACGATGAAACTTTCTTCTTTATTCACACGAAAAAAAATTAATAATTTCTGAGACAATTGTCATAAAATATTATGGAAAAATAGTTTTTTTCTTCTTTTTTTTTCCCCCTTTGAGCAAGCTGCTTGTGGCGTATTAATAAAGGATGTGTTACTTTATTTGAAAGATCATTCCGGTCAGTCTTTGCTCCCGAAAGATGTCACCTGCACCATACCAAAACTAGGTGCGTTTAAAAATATTTAAGTCTAAAAATAGAGATTCGTTCGATTCGATGTTCGTTTGGAAAGATTTTGTCAAAAAATAAAAAATCACATTAATTCTTTTTTCGTTTGGGAAAAACGACCAGCGTAGTGATAAAAGCCAGATAGTTAGGATGTAAATATTTTGGGTCACCTAAGTTATTTAGATACTCGTATAATGGAAATGCATAATCAGGATGTATTTTACTAAAAATGCATGTATCAAAATTGTATCAGAAACTGGAGTTTTCTCGATCTAAACACATGAAAGATTCATCTACATAATTATGAAAATTTATAATTTATGCATCAGTAAGTGGAACGTGAAATTTAATAAAAGGAAAACCAACTTTCACAATTTCGAATAATAAAATTTATCATTAAATCCTGCGCTACACGAAGAATTATTAAAGAAGTCATGGTTTTCTTTTCAATAATTATGCAAATACCCTCGTTTAATATTTTAAAACGTAAAAAAGGGCTTTTAGATTTTTACTTAACTTTTAAGTAAATCCTTTCTGTCTTTTAGGCAGATAAAGCTAGTAGTAGATAGTAAATTTAGAAGAGCGATAGAACAGTTGCTTATATTCTGATTCTAATTTCATACTTACACCGACCGTAGTTACATAGATTAGTTAATGTGATTACATTTAGAACTCAGAAGGGAATACGTCTATTCGACTGCGAGCATAATTTATTAGTTCGCAGGCTGGCAATTACTTCGAGAATATATGTGAAGTAGATTACGAAATGATTTATTCAGGATAATAAATCATTTTACGAAATTATTGAATTTTTCTTCATATAAACTCTTATGCTACTATTTTTTATCATTTCGGAAAGTAAATACAAGTTAAGTAAAAAAATAATAATAATAATAATAAGCTACAATATCAAATGTGGAAGAATCTCAGTGTATATTCTCCTCAAAACAATGATTCATTTTATAAAAGCTACACAGAGCAAATTTGAAAAAAGTATATTATGCAAATAGAGAGTGAAAACAGGGAGTTAAAGTTAAATATTAGTTAAATATTATTTAATATTAAGTCATTTTTGTTTTCACCCAAATTTGTTTTTGTTAAACACAAATTATAAGGATAAGTGGTTTTAGAAATATCGCTTTGGAATAGCATTATTTATATTTTTGTTCTTTTATTTTAAAAAAAACATGACCTGCATTTATCGATTTTTAAAAATCCAAATTAAAGCTTTCATTTTTCCAATCATGTGAAATAAAAATAAAAATAAAATTTCGAAACTTCAAATGAAAAATTAAATGGGCGGAAAACGGGAAAACTTCAGAATACATTCTAAATTACCATTTATTTGGAATTAATTTTAGTTCTCATTAATTTAAGTCTCATGTTTGCCTAATATAGTATAAGAATGAAGTTTAGTCAAACTGTGGCGTAATTAGTAATTTTTGAATCATCCATAGCAGTATTATTTCCTCTAATAAAAATAGGCACGTAAATTCCACTTGAGACATTTCAACAATTTACGCGAGCATAGCCGCGGGTTTTGTTAGTATTTTATAAGCCAAAAAAAAAGTAAACATTTGATATATTTGAGACCTAGTATCCCTTACTATCATTGCGAAAATGACGAACACTAGTGAAAAACCTGCTAAGGGATAATAAATTCAATATGGCACAGCAAAGGAAAAGGAAAATCATAAAACACTAGAAAACAGGAATTCTGCTTTTTCAGAATTTAGTGTCGCCCCCGATGAAAAAAAAAACATATGTATGTAAATATAGATCGTACGAAACACATTTCAGTTTTAAGACATAAAACACACGCTTTTATTTTATATGAAATGACGTCATTCACATCCGCTGAAGAATTCCACATTTACACACTACAGTAAAGTAAGAATATGACGGGAATATCGCTTAATAATACACAAATTGAAAAAAAAAACAGATGTCGTCATTCAAGAAACTCGACAAAAAAAAATCGGCTACCTAATGATTCATGTTCCTTAAAGTGTTTGTGATATTAATATAGATGCTTAAAATTAAATATACTTTATATAGCTCCATGTTTTATTAGAAATTATTCCTTCATATCTTTTCAAAAAAGCACGCATTTTAATTACATTTTTTTTCAGTTGTTATGGGAAAATGGCAACAAAAAATTAAAATGACTGTTTTCCAACTATTTTTCCTTTACTTTCTACAGAAATAGAATAATTCAGTTGCCAACATTAAACTTACAGCGCTAAAAACTACAAAAAAAAAATTAATATCTCAAAAATGAATTGAGGTGCAGTTTATAAACAAATTGCATTTAAAAGTACTTTTTTCTCCTATACGACGGTATAAAAATTAAAAATGTGCGATGCTCAGAAGTTAAAAAAATTATTGCAGTATAGATTATCCATATTTGACCGCACAATAATACACCTGCTTTGTTTGCTTATGGTTGTTGCAGCTGGCTTATATAACGGAACGTTATTTTTTGGAGACGACACTTAAATTGCTTGCCGAAAGAAATAGCATATCGGCGGTCTAATAAAAAATTATCTAACCTTGTTTTAATCCATTCAAGTAAATATCTAAGAAAGCTTTTGCAGTATTTTATTTATATTTCCGCCTTTTCTTACATTTGGAGGTGTAAGAGGTTGAAACTGAACTTTTTGACATTTATGACATATACAGGGTAAGTCATGGATGTCAAAGGGTTTGCATAAGCTATGCATAAGCTATGTACTGTTTTCATCAATATAAAAAACCAGTATAAATGTAAACTTCGCTTCCATATAAAACAATGTTCCAACAGATCAAAAATTCACTTTGAGATGTTTCTATGAAGACAGAATGAAGCATAGATGGTAAAAGAATTACACAGATAAATTTCTTTATTTTTTACTTTGAAATATTAAATGTATATAGTATATTATGTTTGATTTCTTTAAATTGCAGCATATTTACTTCAAGAATTGTTTGATGCTTTTACTTTTCTTGCATAGCAGTGTTTTCTCATCAATCCCATTGTTTACCAATATCGCTTATTTTGAGGAGCAATAGGCGATCATATGTTAATTTTTTTGCCTTCTCCTTATAAAAATGCTATATAAGATACCACTTCTGTTTTTAAACATTATATAATATTGTGTACTTTAAAAGTTTACGGCGATTTGGAAATTTTACAAAAGATGAGGCCCAGAAAGTAAATCGAAACAAATCATTCTGCCTCAAATGGAAGGAAGTGTGGGAGGAAGAGTGGGTTGATTTCTTTATTCTTTATTTTAAGGTACATAAATCTGATTTAATACAAATTAAGCAAATTGGTCTCCCTCCTTCTATGGTCGCTATTTTGACGAGAAACGCAATTTTCAGAGATTTTTAAAATATACTTACGAAATATAATAAATTGTATGTGAGTCAATTATAGGAAAAATGTTTAAAAAATGTTACAGTTATAGTTTTAAAGTCGTCTGTAGGCTGTAATATAACCAAAATAATTTAATGAATTACACCAAAAACCTTTGGCTATCCCTATAAGCGTATTACAAGAGCAACATACCCGATTAATGAATTCGTTTAAGATGCCTGTAAGATCAGTACGCTGTCCCAGTTAATTTGCATGGTTTTTTTTCTACGCTCCTGTAAACGACCGAAAAGAACTACATGTTTGATTACCGAACTTAATCAAGATACTTGCAAAATGAATACATTGTGTCAATTAGATCTCAATTAATTCAGTATTTCAAGCGTTATCGGAATGTCAATTTTTCCTTTTTTTATTGTTTTTGTGTGTCCATGTAAACAAACTATAGAAGCTAAATTCTTGGCTACCGAACTCATCCAAGATACTGGCAGGATCAATATCTTGTCCGGATCAGGTTCGATTTGTTTTAGTATTTGGGACGTTATCGCGATACCAAGATTTGCATTACACACACACACACACACACACATATATATCTACAGGGTGCAATATGTTATCTATCGCCGACCTTTAATTTCTCAACCGTTTGCGTAGACATATAGTTCCAATTACAAAAACGTTTCAAATGAGGAATTATTCATGTTGTGGCATTATTTAAAGTAAAAAATCAGTTTTATAAAAATTACGAAATCTAACTTTCTTTACGGTCCCCCAGTGCCTATAGATATATTTAGTAAAAGTTTACACATATCATAACAGATATAACACAAAACGTTTTACATCTATACTACAAAAATTGACACAGTTATTAAATTTCAAAGTTTTAGATTTTTGCACATGATTTGGTCTTTCATATATCCTTACCTTTGAAATTTAAGATGTTTCCGAGCAAAAGTTAGGGATACCATGTTCGACAAGAAAATGGAAACAAAATTGACACTCACCCGCACTAAAATAGCTTCGTGAACAATTTTAAGCTTATTGGAACTGCTGTTGCTATATAGTGATGGTCAGAGGAAATATTTACTATTGTTTCCTAAAACTACTATTCCGAATGCATTCAATGAGTCAATGAGTGTGTTTTAAGGGGACATTTGACATTAAAAATCAAATCCTTCAATTTTCAATGCATTAATATCAAAATTGGAAGGCTTTTTAACACGTTAAACGTCATGTCAGTCACCGGTGGCTGACACTGAACTTTCCGTTTCAAACGCGTCATTCACCGATGACTGACTGTCTAAAATATGATATAAAACTAAATATATATATATACCGGGTGTCCCAAAAAGGACTGACTGATTTTAAAATTCAATAACTTGCAAACGGTGACAGATATTAAAAAAATTCTTGCAGGAGGGTTATGCAAAAGGTCAAAAGTTTTATTACAGTGATTTTCAATTTTAGTTCGATTTACAAACAATAGATGGCGCTGTAAGCAATAGTCGCTAAATACAGGCTCGATTTTTGGTCCTTTATCTTGTTCCATGCGGAAAAAGGAGATGGAAATGTATTATCCGGGCCACGAAGTACCAAAAATCGAGCCTGTATTTAGCGACTATTGCTTACAGCGCCATATATTGTTTGTTAATCGAACTAAAATCGAAAATCACTGTAATAAAACTTTTGACCTTATGCATAACCCTCCTGCAAGAATTTTTTTAATATCTGTCACCGTTTGCAAGTTACTGAATTTTAAAATCAGTCAGTCCTTTTTGGGACACCCGGTATATTGTTTTAAGTAATTACAGGAAATTTATTTAAAATTTACTTACCTTTTATTTATTACAGGATTATACTTTCTTAAAAATTATAAATATAAAAATTAAAAATTAAAATAATAAAAAAAATTAAAAATATATATATTGTTTTAAGTAATTACTGAAAATTTATTTAAAATTTACTTACCTTTTATTTACTACAGAATTATACTTTCTTAAAAATTACTTAAATCATTGTAAATTTTTCAGCTTCAGTGTCAGTCGCCGTGGCACTCAACGTCTTAATGTCAAGCTTAAATAGTTATGTTCAAAATTTGGTGTTAAAAATAAAAGTTTTTTAAATTATTGAATATTTAAATTTAAAAAATAACGAATAATTGGATATTTTAAAACATTTCATGAGCATTCCTCTTGCATAAAAAATGACAATATTTATTTATGAGATACATATTATATATTACAATGGAAGCTGGCATAAATTGTAAAAGTTTGCTGAAACTACAGTCAGAAAAAGTTTATTTTTATAATTATACTTTGTTATTTCTAAAACAGTAGCTATATATATCCATATGCATAAAACTTTCAACACTGAAATAATCCTGAAATGCAAGTTTTTATGCGAATATTTATTTAGTATTTTATAGAGGATATAGAATATAAATTTCAAAAGAATCTGATAATTAGGAATGCGCATGGAACGTTTCGAACGTTAGAAATCCAGAATTCTGAAAATCTTTTTGCATCACATAAATTTGAGCATCTATTTTCATGATTATCCAATTAAAAACAGTCCAATTAAAAACAGTGACAATTTGACTATTTAAAATATTATTTGAGTAAAACTTACAGTTATTTTCTTAAAAGTTCGTTTCGAAATTGTAGAAATGCACTGCGGAATAATTTTTATGCTGACGACAATTACACAAATGATAAAAAGGTAGCAATTACACCAAGAGACACAAATTGTCCACTTATTGGAAAATCGCCCATATTTATTATATTACGATTACGATCCCTTATGTACAATTCCGAGCTTGTAAATCTAAAATACAAAAATCTATACTACTGGGATAAAAACCTATCCGGAATGCTTCATTTAGATTACTAAATGTAAAAAAAAAAAAAAAAAAATGTAAATAACATCATTTTGAAAACTAGAGACATTTGAAGATTCAATTTGAAGATCCTCAATTTCAGAATGACTACAGTCATTAGTACAATGATTTACCGGTACAGTAGTCAATTACAGTCATAAAAAAAAGAGCATCATAATTTTACATTTTCTCATAATACTGACAAATATCTTGTAACTGCTTAAAAATAAGGTAATTTTTTACTGACTTTTTTCTCTGACAATTTTGCGTATCTGGTGTGTAACTTGGGATTTATTAGAATTAAGCGTCTGTGAAAATGGCGTCATTATCCGCAATTTTAACGAATTGCAATCCATATGTAAATATAGATTGTTTTAGGTGAGTATATGAACAATTGTTGATTACTGTAAATGGATAAATGGAAATTATTGCGTATTTGAAGAAATGGAAAAATTTACTTACGAAAAATTGAAGCAAAAATTAATATAAGACCCAGCTATAAATATCGAGGAAACACGGTGGTATCCGCAATTTATGTTTCACCATTTATTATATTTATATAAGTGGTCGTGTATGCTTTTCGTTATTTGGTGCTTAAGTTTTCTGTAAAGATGAGGGGGAACATTTCATTAAACGCATTGTAAAAGAGTATGCATTTACAAGTATAGAAATACAGTGATACTTCGGCCAACGACTACATCGGACAGTGAATGTTTTCCCCATCCAAGATTTTTTTAAAACTTGTTTTCTAACTCAGCAAATACAGATTCGTCTAAGGAACGTTTCATTGGATGAGCGTTCTAACATTGCGACCTTAATGTTGAACAAAAATATTAATGATGGTACTAATTTTATTCAGAATTTTAAGCTATACAACATTTGTATTGACAATTTTTTTTATAGAGTTAGCTGTTTTGAGATATTGTTAAAGTAATTTAAAAAACGTGTTTATCGAAAATAAATATGTACATATTTTCTAACATTCACTCAAGCACGAGGAAGAATACATAGTACGTTCATTTTAGACCTAAACTGAAGGGATTAAAACAATTTCCAGTTTTCTCCTAATTAATTCTGAGTTCAACCCCTTGACCACGGGTCTAAAACTTTAAAGTGGAATTGTGACCTTAATGTTCAACAAAACTATTATGTGTAGGTACTCATTTTACTCAGAATTTTAAGCTCTACAACATTTGTACTGGCAATGTTTTTGACAGAGTTAGTTATTTGGAGATACTGTTATGGTATGTAAAAAAACGTGTTTTTTAACTATAAATCTATACATATATCCTAACGCTCACCTAGTACGAGGGGGAAAACATAGCATATTTATTTTAGACCTAAACTGAAGGGATTAAAACAATTTCCAACTTTCCCCGAATTAATTCTGAATTCCTTTTTCTTTAAATGCCGAAATTGTAAATTGGTCCTTTCCCTAACAAAAGAACAAACATATATATTTTGAAACAAGCAAATATCAAAATAAATAAACAATTCGTGCCAAACATGTCGATAAAACACGGTTTCTGACTTTTGGGGGGATTTACAGTACATTTAATTTGCATAGTTTCTAAGATAGGTAAAATAACTTATAAAATGCAGCAGCATAAAATCAAGATGCTCATAGTTTATAATAGATAAATTTCGAATAAATCCGCATTATTTAGACTTTGAAAAATATTACAAATTGTTTGATAAATTGATAAAAGATTGTTTCTCTGAATAATAAATCTTAGTCAAAGATTTCTGGTCTAATATAGTGATGCAGTATTTCCTGAAATTTCCATTGAATGTACGTACCTTGTATACAATCAAATAATTAATTTACTCACCTTTATTTGTATTATTTTTAGCTTTCATGAATTTTTACGGCTGGCCATAAAGTGATTAAATTATAGCAATACTCTTGTTTTGATGCTACGTATTACAGTAATATGATAAGGAAATTATTTCAGGTGTTATATTGAACTGGTAAAATAATTTTATGTAAGATTATTTACCTTGGATCAATTTCTCTAGATGTGAAAAACCGCTATTTCATTGAAAGTGCAGAACGCACATTGATTTTTAATTAATTAATTTTATCTATTAATAATATACTGTTAACAGATGTATTATTAATTATTAATCTATTATTAATTATGAATATATTTTAATGTATTATTATTTATTATTTTTAATGTTAATAGTTAAAATGGTGCTATACATTTAAGAAAACTGCTTAACGGATAAATTATTTGGTCTACTATTACATTGTTATTTACAAGAAAACGTGTGTTTTATGAAGAATTTATTCCAAAAGTTTTTTGATGGCATATATAAAATACACATAAAACGCCTCGGTTCTATACAATATCATATATTTCTGACGATACCCGTTATAAATAACGATGACGAATACCCATTATCTTGATATACCTTAACAAAAATAGGACTAAAATGCAACTTTTGTTGTCATCATTTTTATCACCTGATTTGGAAGATGACTCATATTTAAGTCATTGTGGCGTTGATACTTCGTAGTATGTTAGGAGTTGCAAATAACTAAAAATGTCAGGTACGGGAACTCAACAGTCGAGTCACGAAATGACAATTCTCTGAAAGGCACAATATGACCAGTAAAAGAAAACACATTTTTACCACCATTATTACTGTGACATTTGAGGTCATTTGGGCATCATATTAATGTCAAATCTATTGAGTGTTGCTTGGTTAAAGTTGAAATAAAAATTCCTTTATTACTACCTTTATACACTTTTATTAATATTTATTCGCCCATTTTTGATGATTATTTCTTTGACAGTTTAGTTTCAGCGTTGAAGAGACGAATGACTATCTGTAAACTGTCCACAGTCTATAAAAAATAACTCCAAAGAGGTTCAAGCTCCCATTTTGGGGTTTATTTAAGTCTATTACAAATGAGAAAATGTACTCATTTTTTAGTATGAACTCGGTTTATCGCAATTCCAAAATTAAGGTCTCGAATTTGAAAAACACTGATACTTATTTAGGGGAGTAACCTACTCGAATAATGAAACAAATTTCATTTTTTGTGTGATATTATTTCAAACTACATACTGCACAAAATGCAAACATTCCCATCCAGATAAGTCCTCTGTAAGTACCTTAAGTTTGTTTCTAAAGTAGGGTCTTCACGCTCAGAAGTATGAAAAATGAAAAAAATATATATATACATATATATATATATATATACAACGCTCAAAACAATTAGGCGAGCACATGGTTTTAACGAAATTACGCAAATATTTACAACGATAAGTAACGTAAAATAAAACGTCCATAATTTAAAGTGTTGTAGAAAAAAGATAAAGAAAAATTCACATGTAAATTAAAGATTATGACGTCAAAAACTAGAAAAAGGTGATAAGTACAGAAATTGAAATTTTGCAGAAACGTCTCTTTCACTGCCTCTGTTGTAAAATTCAATTGCTGAGCTTGTGTTTTGAGAAAAGGTGGCTTGAAAATGTCACAACAACATGATTTACCACAATCCATGATTTGGCTTGTTTTTGGGACAGTTGATTTTTGGGAAACACAACGAAGTGTAGTGGACGCTGTTGGAGTCGCAAGAAGTGTCCATGAAAGTCTGTGGAATCGATTCCAAGACACATGGAATGGTAGTCATCGACAAGTGCAAGGTCGAAAATGTGCTAACACAGAAAATGATGACCGATATATCCTGTTAACAGCTAGTCGAGACGGAATGGACAATGCTGGCCACAGGATGAAAGGTGTCCAGACAAATAGTCCAAAATAGGCTTCATCAGGATAGTTTCTATGCACGTAAGCCAATGGTCTGTATTCCGTTGACCTCAAGTCACTGTGCGGCCCAAAGAATTTGGGGAACTGAACATCGAGTTTTGAGGCAACGTTGTTGGAGACAAATTCTGTTTACAGACGAGTGCCGATTCAATCTGGATATGACATCTGATTTTTTTTGCATGGAGAGAAAGAGACACTCAAAATAATCCCGCATTCGTTCGTGAAAGGTCACATTACAGACGAGGTGGGTTGATGCTATTGGCTGGAATCAGCATAGGTGGACGTACGGGCCTGCATATCATTCGGAATGGCACTTTGACGATCCGAAGTTATACAGACGAGATACTGAGACCCCATGTCGCATTTTAGGTTGCAGAAATTAGTGATTTCTTTTTACCATGCATGATAATGCCAGATTTCATACAGTTCGTCTTGTGCAAAACATGCTTGAAGCTAAAACTACACAGCGTATGGAGTGACCAGCATGCTCTCCTGACCTAAATCCGATCGAGCATGATTGGAACATACTCAGATGGCGCATTGCTGCAAGACTGTGGCCTCCTTTTACTTTCCGGAACTTGGAGATTGCAATTCTTGAGCAGTGAGCAGTATTCCCCAAAGTCTTTTGGATAACCTCATCGCATGCATAGAAAACAGGTGTGCAGCAGTCTTAGCTGTTCGAGGAGACCGCACGCCATATTAAAAATCTTGCAGCATTTCTAAACAATACTTTTTTTTATCATTTACATGAAAGCATATTGTTGCCCTAAACCAACTTTTCATGTTCTTTTCATCTTTTTAAAGAATAAAAGCTCCCCTACAATTTCTTTGAGTCTTTTTTCCCGTATTGCGCATTGATACACGTGTATTATCTATTTTATGCTCCTACATGGCTGTCTTTCACAGTTCTCTTCACGGGGCACGATTACTAACGACATACTTTATAAAATACAAGTAAATTAATGCTACGATTCTATAAATATCTATGCAAACAAACCTGCTTTATTTTTGCACTCGACTGCTTTCATTTACAAATTTAAAAAATAAGTAATTACAAGTATTAATATTTATTATTTGAATTTATTATATTATTTGAAGAAATAATGTGAAATGTTTCAATACGCTCACAGACATCATCAATCACCCTTTGTTCTGGTGAAGTGAAACATTTCTCATGTGTCATCGTTTTAGAAACTCCATTACTAATTTCTATTTACATTTAAACTGGAATTGATTTGCTATAAATAATTATGTAGAAAGTATAGCTCGGTTATAAGATAAAAAAGCATAATTTTACAGTAAAACTTGTGAAAACGGAACCATTCGGTCTGTCTGAAATATAAAAGAATTATGCTCCAGATGAAAAGAATGCAATTTAAATACACTAAGTGCCTCACAGAAAATTTGTGAAGAATTGATTTGTTATCTGTTTTTTCCATATTTTATTAGCAGATTTTGCTTTTCCTAAGCAAATGATGGCGCGCCTACTAAACCGAAATCCGGTCTAAAACGAAATGGTTTTGGTGCTTTCTTATTCCGTCTTAGCAGTTTTTACTGATGCATGTTAAAATCCTTTTACAGCATCCAGAATTATTTCTTATACTAAAACTTCCAATAGAGTTAAAACACTTTATTAAACACTAGTGTCATAAAGGAAATTTCCACCTTGTTATTAATAAACTTTATAACATACTTATAACTACTTAAAAGGTGACACAAACATATAAAAACTCTGATATCAAGTTTAACAAACCAAGTACAGCTTTATCCAGATTGCATCAAAAATAAAATATTAAGATAAACTTCGAAAAAGCTAAAATGATAATTACAACGTCTAACCATTACTCGTCAATAATCCGTGAATCCATTGAAATTTTACTTAGAAGTGATAATGTTTGTAACAATGTTCTTTCTTATGATATTCCCGCGATTTGGTATAATATCCTAAATATTTCAAGACCTTCTGATAATATGAACTCACCTTTTCAATTCTCTGCAGAGAAATAGACTGAACTCCGCTTGCGCATGCGTACTATTTTGCTTTTGTTTTTAAAATGTGTTTCTATTCAGTCAGTCATTTTTTCCCTTTGAAAATGAACGCGTTTGTGTTCGAAATATGTCAGGGTTGCATTAAATACTATTTTTATATTTTTTATATGTTTGTGTCACCTTTTAAATAGTTATAAGTATGTTATAAAGTTTATAAAACTTCCAATAATACAAGACTTCAGTTTAATTCATTTAGAAATTCAGGAATAATGCACTACTCAAAGAGACCGGTTTTGAGCGACGACTATGACGTCGAAAATTAGGTGGAGGAATGCACACAAAATATTTTCACAACAATCGGTTTTGCCTCCAGGCATCAAGGATAATAACGTGAAGATAATGAAAAATGAACACCAATTCAAGTAAAATATATACAGCTCCAGGTCAAAAAATTAGAATAATAGTAAAAAAGGAATTGTGAAAAAAGGTTTTTTATGTATCGCGTATACAAAAATTAATACGGGATAAAACTTAATAATGTAAGAATCTACATAGTTTTTAGAATCTTTTAGCATAAAAATTAAAGGAAATAATACAAAAATTAAAATAATTATTCACATTTGGAAAAAATCAAAATATTAGAATAACCATTTACCTGGTTCAAAATATTAGAATAATGTATTGTAAATAATACGTGTTTAAAAAAATAGTTATTCTTTAATACTTTGCAGCATCACCTTTACATTTTATAACAGCACGAACTCACTTTGCCAAACTAGCTACAAATAGTTCACAATGTTTTCTGCCCAAGCATGACCACGTCGACTTTATTCCGGAAAGAAGCTCAACTTTGTTTTTTTGGCGCAATATCTTGCAGTCTTTTCAGTATTATTCCCCACAAATTCTCTGTTGGATTTTAACCCGGCAAATTAGCCAGCTAAGGAGCTGCGTTAATTTGGTGTTGGCTAAGCCGATTCTTGGTGTACACTGACCTGTGTGAAGGTGCTAAATCATGTTGGAAAATAAAATCGTCACCACACAGATTTTCGGACGATGGTATAATGGAATGATCAAGGATTTCTTTATATATCGCAGAATTAAACCTTTCGTCAACGATACATTGCCTTCCAGAAGCATCTGCAGTCATCCAAGCCCATGCCATTACACTCGCTGCAAATTTCACTGATCGTTTCATGCAGTCCTTGACTTATGCTTCTTGCTTCATTCACCATACACAAACAGCTTGATTACCATATGTTTCGCAAAACACACTCTCATCACTAAACAATATCTTTTCCAATCATCCAAACCCTATAACAGCCTTTTTTTTTCTTGCATTACTTCATTCTCTTCCTTTTCTGTTTAATAGTCATGAGGGGCTTCATCTTTGGTACACTAGATTGAAATTCAAGTTTATGGAGCCATCTTAGTATTGTAGATTTACTCACATCAACACCGTGTTCTTTCCACTTACGATGCAAATATCTTACACGTCTAAAACAGTTTTTTTAGAAATACTCTTTAGCTTTCTATTATCTCTCTGGGGTGTTTTTGGCTTTCGGCCGCTAGTCAAATGCTTGTTTCCAAAATGTCCATCGTTAAAATACTGCTTTATTGCTCTACTAACAAATGGTTGAGAACATTTTAAGTAATTGTCGATATTTTTCCAATTATGACCTTCTTTATGCATATCAATATTATGATGCTTTGTAAATTCCGTTATGTCGGACGAACGACCCATGTTTCACACAAAATGAAAACAATGATGATGCAAATCGTTTTTATCACTTAAGAAGAAGCTGGTATTATGTTTAATGTATGCAACCTAATGAACCAATCAGCAAAATTCATAAGTATTCTAATTTTTTGAACCATCTATTTTTGTATTCTAACATTTTAAATAATGAAAATAGTTATACAAAAATGCAATATTCACTCAAAATTTAATCTTTTAAAGTTTTAATTTTTTTTAATAACAGGCAAATTTATTAAAACATCCGTTGTTCTTTTTCAATGGTACCACCTGAAACAAAGTTAAATGCAATTCCAAATACAAATGAAATGAATTATTCTAATTTTTTGACTTGGAGCTATATGTGCAACATCAGTAGAAAGTATTTCGTAAGAAATTAATAAAAAAAATGGAAAAATTTTGAAAATTTGTTTGAAAGTTTGTTATTACAGTTTATCAAACCTTGTAGAAAACGTCTACTAGAATGGAACAATGTTGTAATTGTAGGACAACCAACTATTTGTCCATGATATTTTCGATAAAATAGGTTTTGAAAAGTTAAAAATAAATTTCAGCACCTTGAGACGCATAAAAATTACAAATCTCCATTATTATGCTTCAAACTTTATAAAAGAATGAGGAATCTCCTAAAAGTTTTTTTTTTTAACTCTATTATAATATATTAAATGAAATATGTTTTCTTTAATGGACTTTCAGAACAAGTGCGAGGCGTAAAGAAACAACATATCAATCTGCGGTTGACATCTTAAAAAGACGGCATCTAATCTATAATTTAATTTAGCATACAAATATAAATTTTAAACAACGGAAAAATAATATTTGTTTCAACTGACAAAATATCCAGTGCAGACCCTGATAATACTGCCGATAGCTGAGAAAATGGGGTGACACAATATTGCCTCTCTATTTTCGTGCAAAAAGATCGATATATGAACCTCAACGGCTCAGGTCTTGGTTGAAACATACAGTGTTTCACATACATAACATACAGTATCCACGTATAACCTGACTGACCTTTATTTTCTAACCGTGGTTTCTAGATGCATACCTCGCATTAGAAAAATGGTTTAAATAAGGTAAAGAATTATTTTTAAGGCGATTTGGGCCAAGAAAAAAAAAACCATTTATTTAAAAAAATACGAAATTTAAATTTTATACAGTCTCCCGGTCTTATAAGTGATATTTAGCAAATATTTATTAGTAAAAATATTATATTAGTAAAAATTCACTGTGTCACTAACAAGTAAGACAGAAAAGTCCCATTCCTTAACATTAAAATTGACCGAGTTATGAAACTTTGAAATGCATGACTTATACCACTTTTCTGGATCTCAAAACATATGATTTCAGCCATGCTTTCAGGGGTCGTATATAAAGTACTTAAACTTATTTCAAGGTATCTGCGCTTTGAAAGAAATCGTACAACTATTACGTTTGAGTTAACTTTTATTAGTTGAATTTCAGATTAGTTAAAATAATTGTATTTTAACATATGTTTTATTTTGTAAGGATTTGAGGCTATGATTTCTTTTAACTAAAATTATGTTATTTTCATAAGATTTTATTTAACTTCAACGATTGTCTTACCAGTTTAAAAATTGTACTCGAACTTTAATTCACCTTCAAATGTCCGATCGAAGATAAATTTTACATACTGATTTAAATCCGATGACAATGTAATATTATTATGATTTTCGACACTTGCCATCCTATACATACTTATATTTGAGGATGACACAAAAAATTCGGTTAGATTACCGTCAACAAGTTTAAGAAAGAGTTTTAGATTAGATAACATAAAACTGCGATGGTTGTGTTTTTTAACTTTTATAATTATGTTTTGTGTATTTTTTAACTCTGAATAAAAAAAATTACCTTTACTTTTAACCATCATGTCAGGATTTTTCGCAAATCGTAACTTTCAAGGTTAAAAAATAGAGAAAAATCTGATACTATAAAATAGATGTAAGATTATTTTATTCAGCTTAATTTTATTTAATTCAATAATTTATTAAATGTTTTGGCTTATACTGGATTTCTTACAGCTAAATAGCTCAAGGGTCCGATGAGGTTGGGAGAGGGGGGTCAATTTTAACTTTGAGCTTTTTTACTTTGAAATTTGCGATTTGAGAAAAATCCTGACTTGATGGTTTAAAATGAATTTTCGCCATTTCGTTATAAATGTTACTTTCGGATTCAGCGCTAAAAAATACATAAGAATCAATTTTCAAAAGCACAACTTAAAATTTGAAAGACAGTGTAATCTAATAGTATTTTAAAATATGAATCATTTTGTAAAGAATTGAGGCTGTTGTTTTTCATTCTTTTATTTAACAAAAATTCTGTGAATTTTATCCTCTTATATGTTCAGTACAAATTGTATATTTTGCAGTAGTATGTCAGAATGATTAAAGATTTCAAATTTATATTGCAATGCTAATTTTACTCTCAACTATTTCTTTAATGTAGCTGATGAAATTATGTTTCTACTAAATTTGTGAATGACCACTAATTTGCTGCAAAAAATATGCTCCAACTTTAAACAGCTATTACTAGGTCAATTTTAATCGTAGAATAACGGAACTTTTTTGTCTTACTTGCCAGTGTAACAGGAAATTTTTTCTAAATATAAATTATAGGACCGGAGGACCGTATAAAAATTTAGATTCTATAATTCTTCACTAAATTCTTTTTTTCGTTTCAATTTTCTTTATCTTAACTCTGCACCTAATTTTGACCACTTTTGTTATTGGAAGTATGCATCTAGGACCAACGGTTGCGAAAATAAAGGTCGGTCAGTTTATACGTTGACACCCTGTATATTCCAATTCGTATACATAGCATCGAGGATTCGTTTATAGATCGTCGCTAAAAAATTGAGTCAAACAGTAAGGTGATTTTTAGTTGCACAAAGGGGAGGGGGTGATGTTATACACAGGGAAGACATGTCTTGTGCAAAATAGAATCTATACCTCCTATGTTTGGAGAAAATTAGCGGAAAAGTAATGTTGCACTATTCGACAACGGAGGAAATATCAATTTCGCTTTCTGTATATTTATTAATATATCGATGCACCTAATCCAATAGTTAGGTAAATAAATATTTAAAAGTAAAAGACACTTTTAAGCGTTTCTTTAAATATGTTTCTATGTAAACTTTCTTTCAGTTTACTTCAATATTATAATGACTACAAATGCAACTTTTATTGGATTTATTTCTAGGCTTATAATCTTTCTGTACTGCAAAGAAAATTTTTAATATGCAAACATTTTAGTTAGTGAGACACCCTATATAAAATTATTTTTCAAACGACATTGTTTTACTGCAGCCGTACTTATAAAAATTTAGTTTTAATATCTTATAATGAACAATGTATTATTTTCTGCATAAAACGTAATATTAGGTAATATACGTACGGTAACGTAATATACATTGTAAAAAATTCCCATGAAAATACATACTTTTGCTGTATATATAGCATATTTTATTACGCTGTAACTTTTTTTAACACTTTAAACTATTTTTTAAGTAACTTTAAAAAAAAATTGTCAATCAAACTTTTTTAACACTTTAAACTTATTATTATATCAAATATTTTAATTTTCAATTCAGTGAAAAAGTTATACACAGGAATGAAAAAAGAGCTAATGACTTTTTTGTCTAGTTTCTAATTTTAAGCACATGAACACACCCTGATTCCTTGGTGGGAAATCGATATTATGTGCATTTCACTAACATGTAAAACGATTTCGGACTTTCTTTAATTTTTCCTTAGAAACGTCCCGTTTGTAAATCCTCCTTTTTTTTTATCCTGAAGCATGTAATAAGTCGGTGTCACGCAATGTCTGAAGAAGGGGGTGCGGAGCAAAGGGCAATCGATACGGTCAGGCTCCTGAATATATCGATTATTCCGGTAAAGGAGGTGGGCGGGCTCAGCGAAGTTATGGCGTCCGCTGCTTTCCTTTTTGGGATGGGCCTTTTGCACCTTTTGCTGCAGATTTTCGGTGCAGGGTGTGTTTTGTGTGGATGAAAAGTAAGGTGGAGTGATAATCCTGGTTCCAGAATGAATAACTTGTCTCACTATAGGAATGCTAACTTCCGAAACTCTTTATGTGTTAAATAATTTTCACTAAAGATGAACTTTGTAGATGTAGATGTACTTTTCGGAGCAATGTTGTTGTTAAGAAGTTTTAAAGAATTGGGACATATTTTATTGAAAATAGTTTGATACTTATAATTATAAAAAAGAAAAAAGAAAATTTTAATCTATAGCTTTTTTTCATAATCTTTCAGAGATGAGTTTCAATAAAAAAATTTAAAATAAAAAACATTGTAAAAATTTAAGAAATGATATAAATGGAACTATCCTTCTGGTTAGGTGTATGGTATGAGAATGAGAAACTTGTCCTTAAGAACTATAAGTTTGTATAAAATAATTTTAACTAAAAAAGAACTAATAGCTGCGCTTTCGGAACAAATTTAAACTTCAGAAGTTTTAAAGCCTTATGAAATATTTTATTTGAAAAGTGTAGATAATTCTAATCCCAGAGCACCCAAGCTGTCACACAAATTAACATTTTAAATAATTTATTACCATTTTCAAAAAAAAAAAAAAAATCAATGAATTTCAATGCAGATTTTTTAATGTAACAAGAATTTAAATATATGAAAATTAGTGCAAATCAAACTATTTATCTGGTGGAGTGATATTCTTGGTTTCAAAAAGACTAACTTGTCTCATTATTTTAAGGTTAACTTAGTAACTGTTGAAAGAGTTAAAAATTTCCATTAAAGATGAACTTCGTAGATGTACGTGTGTTTTTCTCAGTAATGTTTCTTATGATAAGTTTTAAAATTTTCAAATATGGTATTTTATTCGAAATTGTTAGATATGTATAAAAACAAAACATTCGCGGACTTTAAAAATGGTACTTAGAGTACTTATTATTATTACGTTTTAACTTTCTTTATAAAAGATAACTTAAATGAGGATTTTTTACCAAGCAGGGGAGACTGGGGCTAGTTGGCTACAGGGGTAAGTAGGCGCAGTCCTTATAAATCGGCTGTTTGTGGATAGATTGCGCACCCAGTCACAGAGTACCTTTCTTCTTGCTTTTTACAATCCTCATTGTAGTTTTGAAGCGTTACCTACGTGCAGTAGACATTTATTACGATTTTACTGTTTTTTGCACTCGTAATTTTTTATTGCTTCATTCTTTTTCTAATTTCTAATACTTATCTTAATAATTGCGATTTAACTTGCGCAGTTTTTCTTAGTGTATGATTAACTGTACCTACCCCATATGTGATTTATTAAGATTATTTATGCTTAGATGGTTACGTGTCCCTTTTGTGAAGAAATTCATTATGAGGCTAGTAGGCGCATTGAACACGGGGCATTTTGGTACGGTGTCCGGTGTGTGCTGGTAGCATTAAAAACAGAAAACACCGAGAAACGTGGTTGCAACGCAAGATTTTGGGCACACAAGGCTTATCCAAACGGAGAAACTCGATTTTTTATTTGTGACAACTATAACTCTTATGATGATATCGAGTAGGATAGAAGTTACTCATTGTTAATGTTTTATTCATTATTTTTATGTCTGTATAATTTAGACTGGTAATAATGAAATTGATTTCTCTTAACTGCGTGTTTTATTTAAATTTTTATAATGCGTGTGCCAACTTACCCCATAGGTATAGGCAACTTGCACCGTGACGGGGTAGGTTGGCGCACAATTTTCTCTTTACTTTAGGCTTCCGCTAAACATAAACTACAAAAGCTACAAATTCAAAATTCTAGGTATTTATAGCCCAATGCCTGTCCTTTAAAAGTACAGTTAAAGTTTCACAAAAAACTTAAACAAAAAATTAATAAAAATTAATAACTTAAAACTTCGCCTACTAGCCCCGGTCTCCCCTATGTGTTCAAAAAAGGTTGGTGGAATATGGTATTTTATTCGAAATTGTTAGATATGTATAAAAATAAAACATTCGCGAATTAAAAAATGGTACTTAGAGTACTTATTATTATTACGTTTTAATTTTCTTTGTAAAAAATAACTTAAATGAGGATTTTTTATCAAGTATGTGTTCAAAATAGGTTGTTGTTCTGTTTTTAATTAATACGACCGATTATCTACGCTAGGAATATAGGTCGAAAGGTGGGAGCGCCTTCTGAGGGGGTCTGATCAAAAAAAGGGAGAAGCAATGTAATTAAACAGTACTTTAGGTGTAAGTAATAAGCTGGTTTTTAGAAAGAGTGACTTGTCTAAATGTTGAAATAGTAACTTCAGTAACTCCTAAGCGTTAATTCATTTTCAATGCAGCAGAACTTTTTTAGATGTACAAGTTTTTTTCGAAAGAACTTTATTGTAAGAAATTTTAAAGTACTGGAACGTATTTTATTCTTAATAGATAGACATTTATAATCCAGATGTTATGTATTAAAGAAGATATTATGTATTTCAAAATAATATTTAAAAATATGTGTTATTTTCTTTTTAACGCCTTCTAAAATGAATTTCACATAGAATGTTTTCAAATATATATGATAAAAAGAGTGTGGAATAACATAAATGAAATTAAGCTTTATGTTTGCTGATAATCTTGTTTTCGGAATGCATAACTCGTCACATTTTTGGAATTTTAACGTCAAAACTCTTAAGAGTTTAATAGACATGGGATAATATATGAGATGAAATTTCCAACTGTGCCAAAAATTTCCGGACTAGAAATCAAGCCAGGGATCTTTTGGCTGAATAATTTTCAGACAAGAGATCCCTGGCTCGATTCTTGGTCCGGACATTTTTCGCCCAGTTGGAAATTTACATCTCATATAATTTATTTACCAATTAGAAAAATTGTGTTAAAAATTAATCTAGTATGGAATAATATATTTATAAATACAGTAAAACCTGCGAAACGGAATCATTAAGGACAGGAGGCAACTTCAGACAGGCTTTTGTTTTAACACATTAATTTATATGCTATTTCTTCTGTCGGTACAGAAAGAAATTCCGTTATAGACAGGTTCCTTTTTCACACTTTTTTTCTTTTTTTTTTTTGGACTTTTCGGTGCAAAATTATTTCTTTTCTTTCCGAACTTTTAGAGTGTTTGTAAAACATTAATTTGGAAAAAGATGTTTATTATCTAAATATTAAAACCTATTTCAAGGATGATAATTTGTGCATTTAAAGAGTTTTTTGTTGTTGTTGTTGTTTCCCATTGAAATGAACTTTATTAATATTTTTTTAATATTCATTTTGGAAGATAAATTTAGTTTTGAAAGAACATAAGTTTTAATTTAAATGTAACACGTATTACGCATAAAATATTTCAATTTAGGAGTTTAGACTGAAAGTAATTTTGTATTTATATTTCATTTGAAAAAAAAAAAAAAGACATAATCAAATAAGGTTAAAATCATGCTTTTTCAGAACGTGAACATTACAGAAATAAAATAGTTTAAGTTTAAAATGCAGGAAAAAGATTTTTTTTCTACTTTATTCTCCGAAAATAACATAAAAATATTGTTAGTTATTAGTTTTAATTTCTATTCTCAATATAACTTTAACAAAATAAAATGTAAAAACATTTCTGTGGCAAAATTGGGGGAAATATCAATAATAAATTGTACGTTTAATAAATACATTTTATTTTTCTTCAATGCTTTAAATATTAAAAATATGTTTGATTTAAGATTGTTTCCATTTAAGGGGTCTTGTACCTTTTAAACGCGTCGAAATTTAACGAAAAACTTCAAAGTTTGAATTAGTCTATCTTCAAAACCTTTGTAGGTATAAACATGAAATTTTGGATATTGATTAAACAGATTGTACTTTGTAATATGCTATCATTATAAATTTATTGGCCTTTAACAGAATTTATGTATTGTTGAAATCAAAATAGCTCTTTTTTTTTACTACAGAAGTCATTGCGCACATGATATCTTGAGAAAGTATGTATGGATTGCATTAAATTTGGTAAATATACTAAACAAATATGTGTGTTTAAAATGAACTACTTTTAAGTATTTACAAAGGTAATATTTTTAGTTCCGAGTATTTTTGTTCACTAAATACATATACATATGTATATATATATATATA
Source organism: Maratus speciosus (assembly GCA_963932465.1). Classification (NCBI taxonomy): domain Eukaryota; kingdom Metazoa; phylum Arthropoda; class Arachnida; order Araneae; family Salticidae; genus Maratus; species Maratus speciosus. The sequence goes on along the minus strand of OZ010789.1, from coordinate 530,846,993 downwards.
TTTAAATATATTTTTTTATATAGTTAATGAAGTAATTTTGGCCTAAGAGTAGTTCATTTTAAACACACATTTATGTTTAGTATCTTTACCAAATTTCACGACAATCCATACATACGTTCTCATGATATCATGCGCGCAATGACTTATGAAGTAAAAAAAAGAGCTATTTTGATTTCAACAATACACAAATTACGTAAAAGGCTTATAAATTTCTAATGACAGCATATTACAAAGCACAATCTGTTTAATCAATACCCAAAATTTCATGTTTATGCATAAAAAGGTTTTGAAGATAGATTAATCCAAACATTGAATTTTTTCGTTAAATTTCGTCGCGTTTAAAAGGTACAAGACGCTTTAATGGTCTTACCGAATTTTGCGACTTTATTCCATAGGCAAATGTTTTCGCTTCTACAGTATCTAACATTATTCGAGAATTTTTTTGAGAATGTCCTTTATTAAAAAAACAAAACAAAAAACATGATTAATAAAAATATTTTATTTTATTTTTACGTTTTCTCTTATTTTAAGATCCATTTTTTCCTTTAAAACTACATTATTTTTCTTTTCATGTTTCTTTTCGTTTTTATCTAACATTTAATGAAAAATTTTGATGTATTTTTTTTTATTGAGAAAATGGCATCCAAGGGATACTGTATCTCCCCCCCCCCTCCTCCCCCCAACTTTAACGTTTAAATGAATAAGAAAAAAACTTCAAGAAAAAAAAACTTTCTGCAAAACGTTCTGAGAAGCATACAATAAAGCATTGCATTAACAAACGTATGTCACAAAAATTGGTATAAAAAGGTGAATAAATAATTTATGTCTTAGGTTTTTAACATAATTTCTTTATTATTTTCCTTACAATATGTTCAACACTTCATTTCACAAAGGATTTAGTTAATCTTATAATCTTTTATAATTTAGGTTTTTTTTTTTATTTTTATGGTTTCAAATGGTTTTCATTTAGTAGCGAAAATTTTGAAATGAATGGTTTTCCACGCGTTAAAATTTCATAGATTGATCAATGCAGACTCAATTCAATGTTAAATTACATTGACATTTCTCATAATACCTTAACATTTCACATTTCAATGATTGTAAAAATGAAATTACGCTTCTAAGAATTTAAAGTATTTTCAAATTACTAGATATGTAGAATGTCATGCTTAAAAAAAATTTAGAAATGAAATAGTACAGGTACAGGTTTTGGTTGCAGGAAGTATTTTTGTTTTCAGCTTGATACTTTGAAAGGAAAATAATAATATTTTTAGTCATTAGTATACTTTCATTTCTATATTTTAAAATAAAAAAGTAAAAAAAAATCTTTTTTTTTTTTCATAATCTTCTATTAAATACGGAATGGTTATTTTAACTTCATTAGTTCAACCCGAGGGAATACAATTTAGATCTATCTTATAGTACTGCTGAAAATCGCATAAAGCCCTGAAAATACAGAAAGGAATAGGTCATATTTATGGATACCCTTTTAACTTTCATAGCTTATTTTCGAAATTATTCTTATAATTTGTACTATTGTACCATCAGGACTTATGCCAGCAATATAATACTTGAATATTTCAGACACAAGCATAAAAATTTGAGCAATTTCTTTAATTTTACAATGAAATAGAATTAAATACTAAAAGTATCAGATATAGTGCAAATTAAAATAATCACTAAACTTTAAATAAAACTAGCTGAAGAACCCGGTGTTGCCCGGAATTTTAAGAATGTTTGTTTTGAAAACTTAATTTCAAAATTAAACATACAGTATAAAATAAACAATAAAAGAAAGCAATAAAGCCATATTTATTTCAGTTCTTCACTAAGAACATAGCATATTCTTTATAGACCTAAACTGAAAGGTTTTAAAACTATTTCCATCTTTCCCCTAATTTAATTCCGAATTCAACCCCCTAACCACTGGGCTAAAAGCAATAAAGCCATATTTATTTCAGTTCTTCGCTAAGAATGAGCTCTAGTGACCTAAAACTTTCTGTGAATTTTAATATGCATACATACGTACACATAGGATAGATTAGATTTGTGGGATATTTGTGGAATAGATTTAAAAATGGCGAAAAGAAATTCAGAAACCCTCAAAATGTTAAAATATGCCACTATTTTAATAATTGGGTTTTTATCATGTTTCGATACGTTTTTTCAAGCTCATGTGACGTTATATATTTACCTGCTGACGTCCATTATATTTCCAACATGACGTAATATTCACTTTTTATTTAAATTCTTCAAACTATTTATTTCATTTTCATTTTTCACGTGGAAATCTTGCAATAGAAAAGTATTTGTTGTGGTAAAAATTTTATTGTTAATTTTTAATTCTTGGCAACTACTATAACGAAAAATGTTTCAATTTAATAGGAAATTGCTGTTAAATTGGTGTTTTTTTTATAAATTAAAATTTAACTATAAATTATTACGATTCCGGATTATTTTAGTTGCCTCGGTCGTGTTTTAATACATATGTACGGAACATTTAACAATTCTGGCTTCCAAACTGTGGATTTGTATAGACAGATAAATTTTCATTTTTGTATATTAGATATATCAATCATGCAAAATGGTGATGAACACAATAGCGTTTTCTCACTTTAATTCCTGTTGAACTTTATGATAAAATAGATTTGAATACTAACAAGAACGAAAAATCCTGCGCACATCACAGATTATGAAACACTTTCTGACACATTCAGAATACCGTAACAAAACTTCACAGTCTACTAAGATGAAAGGTGACGTCTAAATCAGCAATTTGGAAAACGCATAACGCATTTGAAAACCCGGTTTCTGCTATTATCATGAATAGTTGTTGAAATACACGATTTGTTTTCGCAGTCCTGTATATGATCTATAGATATGTATGCATACTAAATAGTATGCTGAAAGTTAGTTCTGTTAAACGCATACACTGTAAAAAAAAAAAAAAAAAAAAAAAAAAAAAAAAAAATGTAGATTTTACAGCACAAACTGCTGGCGTCCGAATTGCCAGCACATTGTGCTGTTACAAAGAGAACCAAAGAAAGCTACAGCACATTATACAGTGATCGAGTTTGAGAGCGAGATGAACAGTACTTTGTACTGTAAAAATGTCGTTTCTTTTTTCAGTGTAGCACAGCTGAAAATTTCCACTCAGCAACTTCCGCCAATCAACGGATGTAGTTGAGACATTTTGTGCGACCCTGTATATGATCTATAGACACCAAGTAACATTTAAAAATTATTTAAATATAAAAAAGCATACCACACTTGAAAACTCTATTGTAGCAATTATTGTTCTAGGCTTAAATAGTTCAATTAATATTGCTCATTTTCTTGTATAGCCAAATTTTTTGTGTGTTCCTGTAAAAAAAAGATAAGTTCTACGCACACCATTTCTAAAGCAAGAACCTTGTAGTACACCTCAGTAATGTATATTAATTTCAATATGTTTAAAATGCTGTAATATCATTAAAATACACTGCAAACGATTTTTTCCCCCGTAGACGGTAATGTAACGGAAGTCTTTTGAGCGGCCTTGCAAATGAACTGAAAATGCTACACACTTCATTTTCAATATCGAATATTTCATATTAAATCCCAATAATATATATACATTTCATAACAATCGGACTATATTTACGCAAGTTAGAGCACGGACAGATGGGCAGACATTCAGACGGACAGATAAACCGAATTCGTAAACACTTTACATTTATGTTGAAAGCTTTAAACATATTAGAAGGAGCGTAAATAAAAATAATCGCTAAAATTTAAGTAAAATATATCACTGTACAAAACATGTCTATTATTCAGATGAAGATTATATGCGTTTTCTCTTTTTAACACTTTTCAATATAGTTGAAAAGTGTTTATACATTCGGTTTGTCTGTCCGTACTATAATTGAAATATGTTATTAAGGATTACAACGGCCTTCTCAGAATTGAAAATAAACTCTGTGCCATTTATAATTCTTTTACAGGAGCTCTCAGAAAATCTTATTTCATTATGGTCTAAGGGAAAAATTCAGTTGCAATATATACTTTATAATGTTACACCATCTCACACATATTAAAGTTGATATTGTATACATTATAATGGTACGATACAAGATGCTTACTGCACAATATGGTGTCGTAGTCTCTATCGTTCCTTTACAGGGACACTCAAAAGAATTCCGTTTAATTATGCTATATACTGTAAAATTGTTTACAATGTATTTTAACAATGGAATACTATTTCACACATGTTGAAATTTATATTCGTCAATCAGGAACGTTACAGGATGCTTATTATAGAATATGTTGTAAATAACATTTATCGTTCATTTACAGAGATACACAAAAGAATTCATTTACAGTACGGTCTTTGAGCAATAGATGTTAGAAGTGCTTTTTAATTTGCGGTATGCATTTTTAAATGTTATTATTTTTTGCGAATTACTTGATGTAAATAAATTCTATAGATCATATGCAATGTTGTACAAAAAATTTCATTTTTATTTATTGTCGGAAATTACGGAAGAGGAATTTTTATATGTGTTATGCGTTTTCTAATTGAAATAAATTTTGGCACACTCTCTAGTGCATATACAAATCTATCACATATATAGGGCTTCACAAGACATTTCTATATTTTTTCGAATATAAACGGCAATTGCTGATATTGGGTTTTTAAGTGTGATATAAGTTTGTGAAATTGTTTAATTGAAATACACCTTTCACCTTATTAACAAGGAAGTTTTGGAATGGTATGGCGAATGTGTTGGAAAGTATTTTATAATCCATGCACAAGTTAGGATTTTTATTTCGTGTCAAAAAACAAAATAAAAAAGCTTATGAGTAAATAAATAGATAGAAATGCCTAAATCATCTTTAAAAAGTTAAACTTAAACTTACAATATGTGTAAAACTACTTAAAAGATGAGACAATATTAAAAAGATGTTAAATTATTTTAATACCTTAGTACTTTCAACTATAAAAAACATAGTCTTCGTCAGAGAAATATAAGAAATACACTCGTTATTGACGTCTAATTTTCAAAATTCACGTAGATGGTGACGAATCCCTTTCTTTCTTTCTAACCGATGACCAGGCCCCTACCTGCCGGTGGGTTTGATACCTGGTATCGGGGCGGTGATCACCTAATCGCCGCGTAGCGTCAATAAATTTGACGAGGGCCTAGATCTTCATCCTGTCGACATGGTGACGAATCTCGAATGATGACGAATTTCGTCACCATCTACGTCAATTTTGAAAATTAGACGTCAATAACAATTGTATTTCTTATATTTCTCTGACGAAAACTATGTTTTTTGTAGTTGAAAGTACTGAGGTATTAAAATAATTTAACGTCTTTTTAATATTGTTTCATCTTATGAGTAGTTTTGCACATAGTGTAAGTTTAAGTTTAAAAAAGTTTATGTTTGCATTGTAAGTCTAAATAAGATATTTTAAAACTAATTCTAAATAAGCATATAACACTATTATAACAAACTTATATTAATAAATCTAAAGGTCTTTAAATATTGACCTCAAAAAGTTTAGTAAACACAGGACATTTGGAAAAAACCTACGTGAAAAATATTCTCACAAAAACAATGTTGCGGTAGGTTTAAAGAAAAGGAATGAGATTAGTATGAATTTTTCATGCTCTTTGCATTTTATATCAAGCGCATCGGAGACAGAGAAAGCAATTTTTTATCCGGAATGATTCAAAGAAATTACGTTTAAAATACTTTCCAATTCTTTACGGATTTTTTCGCGATTTATTTGACGTGAAATGCTTGATATATGAAATTGTATTTAGTAATGTACATCTCATGATGCCAAAAGAAATCTCTAAAAATAAATAATATATATTATCAATAAATTATTTGATACGGGAAGAAATGTGTTTGTTTTTCCAAAGTTTTTATTTTATAATATTCATTTAATGGTTAAAATATACGTGTTTTCTTATAAAGGAATTTTTTCAAATAGCTATTTTTTTATAGGAACATCGCATTTATCTGTGTAAATTTAGTATTTTCTGTATATATAGATTTTATTATTATAGCCGTATGGCAACTTTCTGCAAAGATTAGATAGCTAGTTTTCTAGCCTAATTATAGATTTAGAATTAAAATACATCTCTCTTTAAAAAATAATGTTTAAAATGATTTTAAAATTCTATATTCTTATTCAAAAATTTAAATAATAGATCTAATGTAATGGAAAAAAAATATATAGGGATAAAAATAATTTGCTTGCTGAAATTTGTCGCTATGAATGATACATGTTTGTCAAAAATTACAATATTTATAAACATTATACATTTAGCTATTTTTTTTTATGTTACCTAAAAAAGATACATGGTATCAAAAAACTATAAGTGTAAATAATTAGGATTTTAAGTGTAAACGATAATGCAGGTCAAGACTAACTGTTTGCATGCAGGAAACGAAGGTCTCCAAGCTATATACTTAATGAAACATACTTTCATTCAAATCGGGATTTTCGCTTAAAAAATTAATCATAATGATAATATTGTATCATTTAGTAGCTTTACTTTGCTTTCTCGGAGATGTGATGACGTGACGAGAATGTCAATACTAGCGTTCAAATAATATTAATGTTAAACGCTCCAAATTTCAGAATACAATGTGTCTGTCACTAATAGAAAATCCTGTTAATTTATCAAATATTGTACATTGTGTTTGTTCACTGTAAAAAAGAAAAAAAAATCTGTACAGTTACTAAAATTCTTCTAGGTAACTAGGATTCCTAGAACATTTTATATAACGGCAACAACAAAAATTCATGTAATAGATACACATTTGCACTGTAAATCAAAAAATATGTAAGGTTACTGGGAATTTTTTAGGAAACTGGGATGCCTAGAACTTTTTATGTAACTGCAACCCGGGTTACAGATGAAATTTTAGTAACATTACTGTAATTTTAATAGATTGTTTTGTAAAGCCACAGACTTCTGTACCGTTACAAAAACTAGTTTTGTAGATTTACATCTTTTTTATGCAATGTGCAGATAAAATTTTAGTAAGCATACAGATTTCCGTAACTTTACATCTGTAGAATTACAGATGTTTTTTTTTTTACAGTGTTGAAGATTTTACTGAAATACCTTCTTTATTCTACCTTGATATCATACTCACAATGCGATACGATTGGTCAATGTTTGCACAAGTTAAAGCCTGTAAAGCCAAACAGAGACATGAAAATAGACAGATAGACAAATATATCATTCTATGATCTTGTTTATATTGAAACGGGATTGAAAAAATTGTCTTTTATGATATAAGAATATATATATGTAAAAATATTGATCACCAAGTGACTTTCTTAGTCGAAAATAATCTGACTCAAAGCGAAGTTTGGATTTTCGCTCATACGTTTGTTCATAATGAAGATATTGTAATAATTATTACCTTAATTTTTTTTCTGGGAGAACGTGACGAGAATGGCCACTATTTGTGTTCAAATACTGCTAATCCAGATACTTCAAAATTTAGAATACAGCGTCTCTGTCCGAACTACAGTGCAGTTATGGAATATCCTGTTATTTTAGCCAATATTGCACGGTTTTTTTTATTGAAAATTTCACAAAAATACCTTCGTTATCCTTTAAGATATGTACCTTAACACCAAACTCAAAATCTGGGACGATTTATCAACGTTTACAACAAATCCAAGTTAAAGCCTATAGAGTTAAACAAAGCCATGCAAATAGACAAAGAAACAATATGTAATTATAAGGTCATATTACACGGTAAGAAAAATATGTAAATCTACAAAACTTTTTTTTTTAAAGACATAGAAATTTTTATGCTTACAGAAATTTTATCTGTACACTGTAAAAAAAAAAAAAGATGTAACTTTACAAATCTAGTTTTGTAAAGCTACAGGAATCTGTATGCTTACTAAAATTTATCGGTAATCTGGTATAATTACATGCTTTTATTTTGTTGCAGCTACTTAAAAAGTTCTAGGCATCCCTAGTTTCATGGAAAAATCTTAGTAACGTTACAGAATTTTATTAGAGTGTAAACATGAATCTGTTACATGATTTTTTTTTTGTTGCAGTTACATAAAAATTTCTATGCATCCCAGTTTCCTGGAAAAATCTTAGTAAATGTTACAGAATTTTTTTTACAGTGTAAACATCAATATGTTACATGAATTTTTTTTTGTTGCAGTTACATTAAAAATTATAGGCATCCCAGTTTCCTAGAAAATTTTAGTAACCTCATAATTTTTTTTTTTTTACAGTATACTAGACTTATTTCGCTTTCTAGAAACTGCAATGGCATGACGAGCATGGCAATTATTCGCGTTGAAATAATACTAAGCTAGACTCTGCAAAATTCAGAATATAGTATCTCTGTCGAAATCACCGTGCACTTACAGACCTTTGTGTGATTTCACCAAATATCGATTACTAAAATATTTTCATTATTCTTAAAGCTGTGAACGAAAATTAGAATTTGATTTGGAGTGCGGTCGGCTGTATTTTTGACAGAAGAAATGGAATTCACTATATAATTGTAGAATATTAATATGGAATTTTACTTGAAACGCTTATGATTATAGATTCATTATTTTTTTAGGGTCCTCATACAAAAATTGCTATAAATTATTAACATGTTTTCTGTTGTTTATTCTTGATTTCAATCATGTTTTTTGCACCTATAGCGAAAAAAAAATTCTTTTGCGGAACTTTAAAATGTTATCCAATACCACAATCGTTAAGAATACCTTATTTAAATGTATGAATTCATTGTAAATGTAATTTTTCGTTCTACAATGATAAAAAAAATATTTTGTGAAAATACTCCGCTGTTATTTTGAAAAATATAGTTACTCTAACACTCATTAGAGATAAATTATGAGAAAATAAGTTTGTCTTTAACCTAGATTAAACAAAATATTTAATAAGTTTAAAACTATTTTATTCTCTCATGCGATAACGGTATACAACGGCATCATTAATTTTAAAATAAAAAGTCAGCTTTTAAAAATAAAAATGTGTAAATTTGTGCTGTTTTTTATGATATTAAAAAGTCAATAACATGCTTTAAATGATTTCGTCAACGTTAATGAACAGAAAGTGTAAAAAAAGAGATATAAGAGCAATCAGTTTGGCTTTTAAGAAATATGCATTTAAAAAAATTATTTAATTCAGAAATTTTGTTTGAAAAGTTTTAATGAAGTAATACCATGAATAATTGTTCTCATTCCTCTCTTGTGTATTCTTTTTTAAAATATTATACTTTTAAATCTGATTATTTGAAACAGAAAATATTCCTCTTCTCTATATAAACTTCGCAATCTGTAAAAAATAAAAAGGGACTGTAGATAAAGGAATAATAACAATGTATCATTCTTCCAACTTTTCATTTTCGAAAATTAAACTTTAGTGGTAGCTGAAAAAATGCAAAAATTTGTTTGTCTGAAATTTGGTATTGAAAATCTATTTTGGAATGAATTAAAAGAAAGCTCTTTCGAAAATTATTTTAATGCACTAAAATAGTTGAAAAATGCAAAACAATCGTAAAGCACGTTTATTTTACTTTTTGAAATGCTTTAAATATTTTTATATGTTGTTTTAGATCAACGTTCTATATTGAAGTTGTAAATATTTTTCTTTAGCTGCAATGTTTTAATAAGTAACTGGAACAATTAAAATATACTGGACGGTAGAAACGTAAATATACAAAAGAAACGCCCATTTTAATTACAGAGGTTATAATTTCTTAAATTATGATATTTTATGGATTTTCTTTTTTATATTTTAATGAAATACATTTTATAATTAGGAATATAATTTTTTAAAAAGCGACCTATTTTTGACGTTGCTTAAAAAAGGGGTATCGCTTTAGGTGGATATTTTATTTACAGGGTAAGTAATATTTATTACGCAAATCATTAAGGATATGCAACCAGAATAATTTTTTCGTAAAGGAAGTGATTTTCTTTTTTATATTTTACATTTTTATTGATTGAAGTATCATCTAAGGAAGCTTTAGATCTCTATAGAAATAAAATATAAAACAATTTTAAAAAAGAATAATTGGAATAAACCCCAGACCATTTAGGGATAAGTATTTCATTTTTAGACAATTTAGATAATACATAATAAAAAACAGGTAATTTTAACAATAAATTTAAAAAAATGCGACTTCAAAGATTGTTCCTTATATTCGTGTGGCAATCCTATATTGTTACCCAAATTACAGTCCTGCCTAGCTTAGGTTATATCTGACTGGGACTCAAAAATTTAATTTTTAAGCTAACCTGAAACACGACGCAGTTGAACTCGAAATACGAAATAAAAGTAAATTAAAACACATTTAATATATTTAATGAAATTAATACTCTTAGAATTAGTTTAATATCTTTTATGTAGAAAAATGAACATATATGTGATCATTTATATTAAATTATAGCTTTGTAGTCTTAAACAATATTGTGGATTCTCTTTTGAAAAAACAAGGGTCCGAATCTGACCCAAATCAATCAGTAACAACAACAAAAACAAAAAAGTTCAAAGGTGCGCCATTACTTTTTCATGTCTCTAAAGGGAAGTGCGACTAGTAACAATGGTAATAGAGTATCAGATTAAGTATATAGTTATAAATATTGAGAATTTTTCAGTACTTTCAATAAATATTCGCTAAATTATTCTTAATTTTCAATTTAGAATATTACACTAAAAATATTTTGCTATTTTATTTCATTCAATATCGCTGATGAGTTCGAAAAGATGCAAAACTGCACTACACTTCTTAGTGATGTCCTAATATAAATTGTTGATTTTCACAAGTAAATATTAGGATAAGTTGCCGAACCGGTTCTTTATACTACATATTATCAGACATATCAAGTGCAACAGTAGGACAAGTAAATGTAATTCTTCTTATATGATGTCAATTATTTTTTTACAAGCACCAACTGAAGTGTAACCAAAAGTTAGGGTAGTTAACAATTTTTTTTTAATCCAAGAGTTACCACCCAAAATATTTAGCATTTAAAACAAGTTGGAAATTTCGCGTAAATTAAACGGATTTCAATTAAATTTCAATTAAAAAATTTCAATTAAAACGGAAATTTTCAAGTGTTTCTAATAATACTAGGTGCATGAATTTTGAGTAAGTGCGGAATGAAGGCAAATGTGACGTCATATATGCAAAATAAAAAGGATATGCTTTGCTGTTGAAATAAAATGAGATTGTGTTATTGTATTAATTCTTATTATTTAAAGAAAATTGTTATCAATACTTACGGTTTATCGTCTGCGCACGGTAACATAAAGATTTAAATTTTAATTTAACATTTAAAAAACTTTTGAAGAGTAAATGGATAGCAAATGTCAATAATATACACAGTAAAATTATCAATGTCGAAAATGACGTAATGATTTGTAGGAAATATGTATTTTCATTCTTAAAAAGTAAAAAATGAACTAGATGGAAAGGTTATGTTCTGTAATCGGGTTCGTAGTCAGATTGCTTTTTTTAGAGAAAGAAATTTTGCCCCAAAATAAATGCATTGTTGAAAACAGGTTTGTTTTTTGTATGGAAAAGACTTAATAATATTCTAGATGATCATTTCTTCGCCCACCTTTGATGCCAAGTATGATTGTAAAACATATAAAATAGTATTATCCGATAATTTTCTTGCCACAGATGCCATATACGCACCTGGTTTGGCGCGATCTGTTTTTGACGCCGATTTGGCGAAAACATTGTTTTCGAATACCAGTTACATGTATATTTTTAAATTATATTCTATTACTTAAAAAAGGAAATAGCAATAAATAAATAAAAAGTTTCATTAATTTATATAATTTTAAAAGAAAATTAAAGTAAATAAATAATTTATTAATAAATAAACAACAATAGCCCGGCTACCATGTCAAGCAAAATAATCTATTTTGGCAACAATTGGGTACCCCGGTGCGTATATGACATCCGTGACATTTTCTTATTACTTCATGATATAAACAGACATCCTGGTTCAGCGTATAAACCTGAGTTATGTCAATGATCCTATAATAAACAAATACCTTAAATTACTCATACTAGACGCCCTTGGTGACCAGTTTGGTCTCCCTTAAGATTTATGTTTGGGAAAGCATGCTAACCATTGCATCATGTTACTTTTATTCATAATTTAATTTACTTGGACTCCCTTAACCCTCTCGCTGCGCAACCCGAGATTTTCTGGAGAAACTTAAAAGTAGCAAAATTTGCGCAATCCGAGATTTCCTCGGGGATTCATTTTTTTCACTGGCGACTATTTTTTAATTCAACTGGGACCACTTTTTAAATACTAAAATTCCATATAGACTTTAACAACATCTACAAGATAACTATACTACAAAATTGATTTTTTTACAATAGTGGTTCGAGACTATAAAAATAATCTCCAGTGACAGCCCTGATTTCGCCTAATTTCTAATATCCTATCCCATCTAAGATCCTGAATTCTTTTACAAAAAATTTTTACATATTTAAACTCTAAGCTTCTAAGCTATATATAGATTTGAAACATGTAATAAAAAATGCGCAATTTTTTAACCTATTTTGATAAAAAAAAAAAAATGCGCAGCGAGAGGGTTAAATATAATTAAAATAATCCCTTAAGCTAATATTAGTTTTTGTTGCATTAACATATCTCAATTGGTTGATTTTCTGTAAGCAAGTAAACCCTATTGGTTTACAATGGAGGTTTATGGGAATTTGGCGAAATATTAAAGATATCGCCAAGTTGGCGTCCCTTTTGGTGACAAACTTGGCTGTATTTGGTGACAGAACAGGGTACCCTATGGTAACCCCCTTATAGGTGTGGGGATGCATTAAATGCTGTTCAATATCCAATGAAATGCGCTTCATTTGGGCGTTGGCATTAAACAATTAACAAATAATTGCGCTTTCTGTGCCACGTATGATAGCGTAATATATATACAGAGATTGTCTCCTGTAAAATGTGGTAAATAATTGGTTTATTATATATTTTTTAATTATCGGAAGGGAAATGCTTTGCTTAATTAATTCATTTCTTCTTTTTATGTTACGTGAACGACGTCACGGGTAACAGCTAGTCGTGTATAAAGCATCATTATTTTTTAATAACAAATATTTTCCGCAAATAGAACAATCATGTCAAAATAGAGAGTATTAATTAGCCATTCTAACGAGTAAATGGAAGCTGTTAACACGTCAGGCTTCTTAAGTTTTCCTTTTTTTAATCAAAATTGTGCATCTAAAAATATTATTTGAATAATGTACTATTTTTAAAACTTATCTTTTAAAGCTTTTTTTTTTTTCTAAATCATCCTAGAGAAAAGTGATATTTCATAATTTTTTCTTAGTAAATCTCGTGAAAGGAATAAAAGTGCTTACACAACAGTCTTCTGAGAGGAGGTCTTCGTATATTTCGATCGATTCCCTTCCAATACTTGTACATAAGAACTTTTACCTTTATCATGAATGCTGAGTCTTAGTATTGAATCGGCTTATGATACACGACGATATTAGAATTTTCTTTCTACAATAGAAAAAATTAAAACTTGGAAGATAGATTTTAAGGGATAAATGTGGTTAATTGTATAATAATTTTTAATATTGCACTCCTTATCAAAGTTTTAAAACACTAAAAATATAATCAAGATAAATTTTATTAATTTCTAAGCGGTAATGAAAACGATATAATGCACATTTAACAGTCAAAATTGAACTGTGTTGCTTCATTTTATACAAAAACAATATTTAAAAATACAAAATAAGAAAAAGATTGTTTCCATTTTTTAAATGGTCATAATTATAATCACATTTCTTATTATTTCACATACATACAATTTTAATAAGGAATATAGCCACCTTTATATTGGGGAAACGAGTCCATGCAGTTTGGCTTGCTTTGTACACTTTTTGACAATATGATGTTGATATAGCTGCTCAGCATTGCAAAATGTCTCTTGAAAATATCCAATGTATGAATATTGTTGGCTATTTGCGTAAACAATGTTTATCCGTGCACCGCATGCACTTTTTATAGTATTCATATGGAGTTATCAATGTGTCTGGCTAATCAAGAAATGGGAAGCTTCACGATATTATTACCACGAAGATTTTGAAATATAGTAGAAAACATTATGTAGTTGAATAATGAACGTTATCTCCTTAGAGCCACCCATATCCTAAAAGCAGTACTTCTAAATTATGGGTGTACACTTTTGAGATCATACCTTTTGAAAAAAAAAATACAGTCCCCTAACAATGACTTATCCCTCTTATTTTGACAGTTCTATGCAGTGTCTTTGTTGTTCCCCAAATTGAGCTGGTACTGATGTTCATTATCAGAGACATCAAGATTGAAGCTTGTATCATCCGTAAATATGATAGTATTCCATTGAATGTCATTTTCATTCAGTTAACGTAACCTTCTTATCGGGTGATTTAGTGATTTTGAATTAGCATAAGTTTGATGTTCATTTTCAAAAATTTTAAAGTTTCAGAATTGTTAAAAATTCAACGAACAGTTCTACAGGATACTTTAATTCAAAGGTAGGCTGAAATTCTTTTCGAATCCATCTTATTTGTTGTTCCCAAAATCTCAACTAGTCAATAATTTTCTCATATAACTTTTCTTTAAACGATGAACGTTTTATGTTGCATCCATTTTCACAGCATTTAATGACATTTTCCACTGCTCCTTGCGAAGTTTGAATTTATGAAGATATTTCCTGACATGATTTTTCTATGTCAAATAACTTCTTATGCTTTACACGAATTTCGCTTTCAGTTAGTTCTGTTCGTCTATATGCATTTCTCCAAAATAGCATAGATGTAAAAAATGTGATTAAATTCATTGTTCTTGTAATTATGACAACATGAAAATAGTGTTTTTTTTAATATAAATTCTGTATAAAATACATACGTCAACGGTTTATTTAGAAAACTTTACTTGCATAATTATGCAACTTTCTCCCACTTATCTTCTGATTACTATCAGAAAAATGCAGTCCACATCATTTTTCGGCAAATGCATAAAATAGAAAATTAAAAGAAAATTAAAATTCGAAAATTTAATTTAATAAATAAAAAAATTCTTACATTATAGACAGTCTATATCTAGTAGTTACATACCTACTACCGGTATCATTTAGAATAAATATTCACGTACGTTACAGTTCAGTCACGGATACAATTAAATCTTTTAGAACTCAATCATTTAAATATCAATCATTCTTCTTAAACGGGCTTCCGACCTCAAAACTTTTTCTTGTATTTAGTTACTTCTTGTCCCTGTAAAGCCTTTACTACAAATCCATATGTATATAAATATATATTTAACAGTTCTGAAAAACGATGTTAAGTTTTACCTTTGGTTAAATAAAGAAAAGTTTCTTAATCTGCGCAGTCTTTTTCTCACTCAAATCTGCTGTGAGCAAATTAGTGAAAGTCTCACTCGGGAATTAGCATTTTCTTAGCACCGTTTCGTGTTTTATATTTATTAATACTTTGAAATAAGTTTCAATACCCCTTATATTTGAATTATTTTATAAATATATGTAAGAAAATTATAAAGATTAGACCTATTAATTAGTTTTTGTAATGAATCACCCCTCAATTTGGATACGGGCCCAATTACTAATAATCACGAGTTTAGCAGGGTAGCCAATTAATCCATTTTATCGTTAAATTATTAGAAACACATGGCCCTTTTTAACTGGTAACCCTAGGAGATGAGTAATTTCAGAGAGATACCTCTACGCCACTTGCTATCTGAAGTCTAATCCTATAAGCAGCTATTGAAATTGATCGCCACCTTTTTGATTATTTAAATAAAACTTAATAAAGTTAATTTCAGTGAATACTGTCATTTCGTTAAAATGTGACAGTATTATGAGTCGTCTGGATTATACTACCTGCTCAGCGGGAAAACATGAGAAGTAAAGAAAAGAAAAAAAAAAGAATTCTTGGTGCTACACAATAAGGATAAGCTCCGATTGAACATTCAAAGAGGCCCCAATTTGGTGCTGGGAAAGTGTGCACTCTGCCCCTTCAAGTAGTGTAAATACAAGAAGTTCGCCTCATCAAAGAATCTGTCAGCAGTGATATGCTTTTAACTCTTCAATTCCATTATAGAAAGTGTCTTCCCATTTCTTCTACTATATTTTGAAGAATATCATCTTAATTAAAATCTATCAAAATGTAGATCATTTTCAACATATTCTGCGTTTTAAAAGTCAAGTATTTCAGCAGTGATATCCGCATTTTGTTTCAACGGTGCAGTGAAAGTTTCACAACATGAAGACTGCAATCTCTAAGTGGAATTCGTCTTCTTCAGTTGTGTTGATGATTTTATAGTGATTTTCTTCAGAGCATCTCTAAAAGTAAATTTCATGCAGTGAAAGATAGCATCGTTGCTGTCATTGCTTTTTATTTCATGATAAGTGCGCACTACAATTCCTTAAATACAGAGATATATATTTTTTTCCTTCTCCGTTTTTGCGGAATGTTTTTTTTTTCCTTTTATTTTGTGTGTGTGTGTGTATGAGCTCATGGGGTACCCTACTGTTATTTATTTTTATATAATATTATTATCCATATTATTTTTTATTTTTATTCGGATTACATAATTTAAGGTAAGTGATTTAATAAGTAGTATATCTCCAGTGATGTTTTTATTTTTGGTATTTATGAAAACCATGGTTTTAAAATATTGCAATCTTTTGAATTGAAAAAAAATATTCATGTTTTCTATATTTATTTCTTTAATTATTTTTAACTATTTTATTCTTTTTATCAATTTTATGCACATGCTTATATTATGTTGAGAATGTTTAAACATTTTGACAGATATTAAGAGTGTAATAATATTTAGATTATTAAAAAGTTATCTTAAAATTAATTCAAAATGGAAAATATTAAGAAACAAAAAACTGTTCTCAAAGGAAAAATTACCCGTATAAAAAATATCATAAATCCCAAAATTGATGATCAGACGATAACTTTGGAAGAGTTAGATTTGTATCATGGTCAGGTGCAAGATATTACTACAGAATTAAGTAAAAATCAGGAAAACGCCGTTCTTGAGAGCGATACAACAGAAACGGAAGCTATAATTGAGGAATACAATGAAATTGCCCTTAAATTGGATAAGTTAACTATCGCAATAAATACATCACGTAATAAATTAACTAAGAGTTTAAGCATTAACGAGGGTGGTTCAGAGAATAACAATAAAAATACAAGTAAGGTTTTTGAAAAAACAGTCAATCTTCCCAAATTTGAATTAAAACCCTTTTACGGAGAAGCTGATCAGTGGCTCTCTTTTAAGGAGATTTTTACCACAACTATAGATCGAAATCCAGATTTGGGAGCCGTTTCTAAATTGCAATATCTCTTAGCTAATGTAAAGGGTCCTGCTCATAAATTGATTTCCGGATTTCCTCTTTTGGAGGTAAATTATAAAAATGCATGGGACACCCTTTGCACTCGCTTCGATAAGATTAGGGATTTGGCCATAGCACAAATAGGCAAGTTATACAATTTAAAAAATATGAAAAATTGTTCCACTTCCTCTAAAGCTATTTTCGATATAATAGATATCTGCAATGAATCACTTCGAATTCTAGATTCTTTAAAACTAACTCAAAATGCTTTATTGAATAACATGATAATTTATACCATAGTTCAAAAATTAAGCGATAATCTCAAAGAGCGATGGGAACTATCCCTTACCCATAATAATATGCCAAATCTCACGGAATTTCTAAAATTTTTAGAGATTCAAGCTAAAAGCTTGTTAACTTTAGAGAACCCAACTAAAACAGATGTAAGAAATATAACTTATATCAGAGATTCTTCCGATAGATCGAAAGGCCACAAAAATTTAGAAAATAGTAAATGCGGTGTTTGCTTTGATTCGCATGCCACCCACACTTGCAGAAAATTAATAACTATGCCTGTAGATAGCAGATGGAGAACCATCCAATTGAATAAGTTGTGTGTAAATTGTTTGCGTAGTGGCCATTTTGCAAGTAAATATGCATCCAAGATGAGTTGTAAAAATTGCCACCGAAGGCATCATACTTTACTACATAAATATGATGTTCAGGGAAATGCAGGAACAACAATTTCATCCAATTTAGCAACCCACAGCAATGAGACCCAACCCCAAAACGCCCATGAGTATTCCCCTGATCAAGGAATACACATGAATTCTTTATGACGGTTTATTGTGCCCGGGTACCTCAAATGTAAAAATTACGAAAACCTTAAAAACCCAAAAACTTGTCATAATGAGGTTCGAATACCCTTTTATTGGATAGCAGAAGTACTCTGTCCCTCATTCCAGAAAATCTAGCTACAGCTTTGGATATGACATCTATTCAAAGTTGCCATCCACTTAATGTTAACCAAACCCAGGGACAGGTCCAGATTTCCACAAAAGTTCAAGTATCCCTCAATAGGGAATATCAGGCAAAATAGCACCTTATATCTAATAAGGTCATACTTGCCATATGCGATACTGGGAACCCCAGAATTACAAAAATTCCGTATCTCGATGGATTTTTGCTCAAATACTCTGACTCAAGATGGAGTCATCATTATGAATGACCAAAACGTTTCCGGTCAAATTTCTCACGAAAGTTCATTCAACCACACCTTAACTTTGATGGGTGATATGAATTGCCAGAAGCCGCTTCGTTCTCCTTCCAAATCAGATCAAGCAAGTTTGTCTCAAGAGGGACATTGTTGCATTGATACTCAAACTCTCTCGGATTATGATGACATAACTTTTAATCATTATACTACTAAAGAAAACCTACAATTGGAAGGTCTTCTGAGCGACTTCAAAGATATTTTTGCACGCAATCGGTACGACGAGTCAGATGGGAACCCCAGCGAGTAACTCTCACCTCGGAACTTCCTATCTCGCTTAGGCCTTACCGTACATCGCCTAAAGATAATGCAGAAATTCAAAAACAAGTACAGGAGTTGCTGGATGCTAAACTCATTAAGGAATCCTGTAGTCCCTATTCCTCTCCCGTAACAATGGCAGATAAAAAAGGAGAAGGTAAAACGCGTCTCTGTATTGATTACAGAAAAATTAATGCCATTACGAAGACAGATTCAGAACCTTTGCCGCGAATAGACTGGCTTTTAGACAGACTTGTCAATGCCAAATATTTTTCCACGCTAGATTTAGCGTCTGGCTACTGGCACGTCCCCCTCCACCCTTCAGACACAGAAAAACTTGCCTTTGTAACCAATCAGGGACTTTACGAGTGGTTGGTCCTCCCATTCGGATACAAAAATGCTCCGGCTCAATTCGCAAGAGCTCTCAGAAGGATCCTAAATAAACATAAGGTTAACTTCGTTACCAATTATTTCGATGACTTTATAGTTTATTCCGCCTCCTATGCCGAGCATTTGGTTCACCTTAAAACTATATTTAATATTTGCCGTCAAGAAAATCTAAAACTAAAACTTTCCAAATGTAATTTTGCCAAATCTCAAATTGACTTCCTTGGCTATGAAATTAGTAATGGCCAAATAAAACCAGATAATGCTAATACCGAAACCATTAAAAATTTAATTCCTCCAAAAAATGTTAAAGAATTACAAAGATTCCTTGGATCCATAAACGTATACCATAAATTCATTGATAAGTATGCTAAAATTTGGGCCCTTCTAAATAAATTAATAAAGAAAGACACTCCGTGGGAATGTTCAGAAATCTGTCAGCAATCATTTGAACTACTTAAAAATGCATTAATTTCTAGGCCTATTTTGAGATTATTTAATCCTAATCTCCCATGCCATGTTTTTACTGATGCCTTGAAGGAAGCTTTAGGTGCTGTGTTGAAACAAATGGATGAAAATGGAAATTTACATCCCATTGCATTCCACTCAAGGCAACTAAGGCCCTACGAGCGAAATTACGCTATCACAGAATTGGAGTGTCTAGCCATAATCGATACCCTTGACAAATTCCATTATTATCGTCATGGAAAACCTTTCACAATACATACCGATCATGCTGCTTTAGTATGGCTTAAAAAGATAAACATTTAACCGGTAGATTATTCAGATTGGTCACTAAAATTAAGCATGTACGATTATACCGTAAAATACAACAAAGGGTCCACAAATTTTGAAGCCGACATGCTCTCAAGAAATCCCATTTTATCAAACGTAAATCCCCACATTCATTTATTAACCATAGATGAAATTAAAGAGCACCAAGAGTTATATAATGTAACAGGACCAAAATTTCAAAAATTTAAGGACATTTTGGTAATTCACAAAAAAGGCTTTCAAGAATTGTCGTACCTTTCTCCTTAAGAGGAAAAATTATTAATAACAACCCATAATCAATTTGGCCACCCAGGAATTCAAAAAATGCTAAATTTAATTTCACCACAGAACTACTGGAGCAGCATGACGCAAGATATCACGCAATTTGTCAAGCATTGTGAAGTCTGCCAACTAAACAAGAAATCCCACCAACCTAAATTTGGCCTTCTTGAAGCCTTACCTCCTGCAGAACAACCCTTTGATATAATATCATTAGACACAGTAGGGCGCTTCAATTATTACAATTCAACAAAAAAATACATCCACTTAGCTATTGATCACGCTACTCGTTATGTTTGGGGTTTTGCCTCTAAAAATGTTACAACAGAAGTTTATATTAATAGTCTAAAACAGATTTTTAACATTCAACTTCCCAAGAAAATTTTAACGGACAGAAACCCTGCTTTTACAGCGTCTAAACTGCGTAAATGGGTACATAAACATAATGTAAAAAAATTACTTACTTCATCTCACAGGCCCCAGTGTAATGGGAAAAATGAACGCGTAAATCAGTCCATTTGCACTCGACTATGACTTAAAATCAATACTACACCTTCAAACATTCCATGGCCCAAAATTCTGGAGGAGGTGATTAACGAGTACAATAATACACCGCATTCAGTAACCAAATACCCCCCTGCATACTTAATGTTTGGCCAATTTCCTTATCCATCAGTAGTAGGCAATGAAAACTATTACCCTAAGGTTGAGGAATCCAGGAAAGAGGCTTTCCAAAGAACTGGTGAACACCATTTAAAAAACAAAGTCAGATATGACCTAAAATTTGTGGAAGCACCTTTCAAACTTGGTGATCTCGTAATTACGGAAGAATTTCATTATCCGAACACCAGGAAGTTAAGCCCGCCTTTTTCTGGTCCATATCAAATTATTGAAAAGTTATCTAATGTAAGTTTTAAAATAAATAAACCTAACTGGTTGACAAAGAAGGACTATGAAGTGATACATGCCTCCAAACTAAGGTACTTTTTGCCCAACGATCAATTTAAGTTAACACCATCTATGTAAAGTATCAGATATCATATGAACTGTTATTGGATGATATTTGATAGTTGAATTTTACATCTTTATGAGTATAGTATAATTGTATTTTGAGAGTCTACACTCTACTGAATGAAGTCAAGACATTTTCATTCAAGTTTGTATTTTATATGTAATGCTGGACTTAGCAATTCTAGAATATATTTCCTATTTTGATTATTTTATTTTGCATATAATATTACCAGTGTCTTGCATTTATTAATATAACTGTTTTTATCATGTTCAATTGTTTATGGTATTGGAAATTTTAGTGGTATTATTCTTATTATTTGTGTAATTTTTACTATTTTTATTATTGTTGTGATATCACATGTTAACTATACGAAAGAAATAATTCATCTCCAGGCAGCTTCATTAAAAGTAATTCACTTCCAAATTTTAACATCCCTTTAATAAAGAATGCTTTATACTTTCCAGGCGACCCTTGTGTATGGAAGCCGGCCCATCCCCGGGGACTTGTCTGGAAAGGGGGGAAATTGTAAGAAAATTATAAAGATTAGACCTATTAATTAGTTTTTGTAATGAATCGTCCCTCAATTTGGATACCGGCCCAATTACTAATAATCACGAGTTTGGCAGGGTAGCCAATTAATCCATTTTATCGTTAAATTAATAGAAACACATGACCCTTTTTAACTGGTAACCCTAGGAGATGAGTAATTTCAGAGAGATACTTCTACGCCACTTGCTATCAGAAGTCTAACCCTGTAAGCAGCTATTGAAATTGATCGCCACCTTTTTGATTATTTAAATAAAACTTAATAAAGTTAATTTCAGTGAATACTGTCATTTCTTTAAAATGTGACATATATATCTGTAGTCAACGAAAGTCTTATATGTTTATGTCTATATAACATAAACCTATACGTATACGCACAGCAATAAATATATATGATGTGAGGGAGATTGCGATCTCAAACACTGCAAGAAAATTCAAATGCGCCCGCTATTCTAAAATGTTTGACGACTTCTGATCTTCATCTATGATATAAAGTATTTGAACGCTCAGAATTTCCATATTTGCATTAGTCCTTTTCTTATACCATGTATACATCGATTTTTACTTAATATATCGAAAATTACTAGCCACAGAGCTAGAATCACTTAAAATTCTTCTAAATTCCAACTGTATATTCAACTATATATTTGAAACATTATACAAACGTGCTAAAACATAGAAACTTAAAAACTAGCTATTACGAAGAAGAGAACGTTGGTGTACTACTTAGAAGTAGAATCTGGTAGTCGTATACAATTTATAACGTATTTTAAAATTACTTACTGCTTTTAATTATCTTCTGTTTAAATTTTATTTTTAATTTATAATTATACATTCGTCCTTGTATGTACTTTGAAAAAAAAAAGAAAGGAAAAAGTGATTGCGTAATAGCCTTCTAAATACAGTATGTAGAAAGTGTTTTACATCAATTCACTTCACATACTAATACTTAACAGTAAGTCTACCTGTATAAAAAGTGCTGAGTCTCGGTACTAAAATTTTTTCTCAGACTTAGAATTATAAGTTTTCTATGCATGATCGAAAAACGAAGTCTGATTACTTCAAGAACCAGGCATGGTCAATAATAGTAGGAGGCATTTCAACGCTATAATAATAACATGCTAAAAATTCAAAACTTAGAAAATAGTTAATAAAATACGAAAATGTTTCCCGTATCATTTAGAACTTGCATTCTGTAATACCATGTCATTTTGAAATGGTACTATCATTATTTTCAATCTTCGATGCTTCTTTTGAAGTTTTCTCTAAAATTGAAAACAAAATGTTATATATATATATATATATATATATATATACATACTATTAAATAAGAAAATAATTCTACGTTAGCAGTATGTAGTATATAGAGCCTCATTTCGATCGATTTCTTTCACATACTAATATCGAATAATATTTCTACCTGCATGCGCTAAATCTTCTTCCCAGACACAAATACATTCGTTTTTTCTTTGTGTGATAGAAGCATAAAGTCTCAACGCCAAGAAACAAGTATTAGCAAAGGTAATATCCATTTTAACACTGCATTAACATGGTAAAAAGTACAAACTTAAAAAACAGTTACCTCGACACATAAAAATGTGGCATAAAAAGAAAAAAAAATCACAAACTGAATTTTGATATTTTAATAAAATTTTGCATCCAAGACAAATATTTAAGTAATATAGCGTGTTTAATTATTTTACTGTAACTTTTTAAAAAGTGACTATCAGAAAAAAGAAATTATTTAGCATTTTTTGTCTGTGTGTAAGCTATAAATTAAAAGAGAAACGCTTGCTTAACTGTTTTTTTTAAGAACTTTGAATGTTTTGATTGATTATTTTAATGCATTTTACATCTCAACCTTTACCCCTTTAAATAAATCCAATGCTCAGTGTTAAAACTTTCCACTAGGTGCGATGGTATTGTACTTTCCTTGGTATGATTGACAAATAATAACCTTTTATTTTCAGAAGAGTTATATGTGTTTATCTTTAAATACTTTGAATATTATACTAAGTCATGACATAAAAAATCGAAGAAAATATCAGTTATCACTGGAAATATTTTATTGCACATTATCTTACATAAAAAAGCCTACAATTTAGCATTTCATACCTTTAGCTAGTATGTTCTCCTTTCTTTCATATTCTAAGTATTATAAAAAAATGTATAGAAGATGATGCAATTTGATTATATTATTTTTAGTTATTGCATCGTAATCGCCACTGAAAATGAATAGTATAACGCTAATAATTCCATTCTTCTTATTATTATTTTTAAAACAGCTTAACACTTTTTTAAGGAACAAAAATAAACTTTGTGAATTCCTTTTAGTTAGTTATTTTTAACTTAGATATTAATTTACTAAATTTAATTCTAAAATGTTCTACTAATTGAAAAAACATTGTATTAATTGAGTATACTTAGTATATAATGTATATTAATTTTCACAAACTCAGCGAAACTCTATATGCTACGTGATAACGTTTTAAAAGATTTCTGCTTCAAATAAAGCTGCACAAACTAAAAGTTTTTTATATGGAATACAGAATAAAATCATCGTTTAATATAGAGAAAAGTAATCCAATTCCATTTAATGATATAATCATTTATTTTTCTACCGAATTTCAATTTTACATTCCGTATTGCAATTCTAAGCAACAAAAGATATCTAATTAAGATCAACCGACTACCTAAATTTGCTGCAGAAGGTTAGTATTTATTGAGTGACTTTGTTATTATATTAATTAGACCATCCCCTTCTAAAACTGTTATCGTGAGGAATTCGTCATAACAGAGGGATTCGACTAATTCATATGTATTTCTCAAATTATATAGGAAGACGACGAATATCCGATCATTTCTTCCTCCGCTAAAACTCCGCTGCAGCAACCGTTTCACATGACCCACCAACGCCCTTGAAAATTTTATACCACCACCATTCAAAATTGTTCATTTTTTTTCTCTTTTCAAAGTCTGTCGAAAAAGTTACAAAGGAGAAAGTACGTGCGAAAAATGTATTTTAGTGAGAATAACTTTCTTATCAGCTCTTCACAAGAAGCAATCGCAATAAGTTTGGTTGTAGTTTTCATTAGAAAATTTGAATAATGAATTTGTTCAAACTTGCATTTTGTAAGCTATCAAGTTTAACATCTCAGCCGTTCAGTTAAAAAAATTTCAAGTTAATAGTAATATGTGTAGATGATGTTATGTAATATGTAACGTACAAGGTAAAACTTGAATATGCAAAGTAAAATAGAACATAAATTGAGTTATAGACGATATTTGGTGCGTACTAGAAAGAAACTTCGTTTTGGTGCTAGAAATGAAGATCCGATAAGCCACATTCCAAAATAGATGTTCGATCATATTTACATGGGTAAAAGGGGCTCATTTTAATTCAGGGATGAGGGGTGGGATCTCAGTATTTTTAACTAGATCAAGTGGAGTACAGTGTATTTTTTAATGCTTAATTGAATGACATCATTCGCAAGTCGATAGGTCACTTGTTGCAATGTTCCGATATATTCTATGAATAAAAAGTCAAAAATCACACTTTATGAGAGAGCACAACTTTATTACACTTATTTTACACGCCATACAGGCACGTAACAAGTCAGATCTTTTAGATATTGATCTGAAACGGAATTAATTGACTATCGACACCAGAGTTGTAAAAAATTTGTTAAGAATCCCAGAATTTGTGTTCAGGTGTTACGTAATTCAGGTAAATGAACGGGAAATTCTATTCTCCATTTATCCAAGAGCTTACGTTAAACCTCGAGAGCTGAGGGTCACTCGGCCGAATAATAAAGACAAAGAAAGTTTATGTGTGGTGAGTATCAAGGACATAAAAGAAGGAGAGAGGTTCTCGCGAAGTTGCAATCCCAGCTACTCCTCTCAGTTTTGAATATTCTACTCATGCAGTGAGAGCAAAGTTACTGACCCCTTTTTGCCGGTAGTTATGCTTGTAATTTTATCGTTATATTAAATAAGTAGCATTTTTTAAAACTTTTTACGATTTACAAAATATTTTTATCTTATTCTAAATATATATATTTTTTTACCTTTTGCTATCTTTTTACTTCTATCTTTATATACCTTTTTATCATACCTTCTGCTCTTTTTTACATATCATGGAATACGTAAAAAGGTGAAGTCAGCACTCTTTGACGAAGTCACCCTTTTTGTGTCACGCTGAAACTTTCATTGTTGATGGTGACTCAAAACCTTTGCGTGCAGCACGTGAACTATTTGAAAAACAATTTCATGCGGTGAAAAATACAAGTAACAGTGTTATGATGAAACAGGAAGTACAAAAAAGAGCCAAGTGCTACGCGGTTGTAAGCATATTAACCCATAGTTTCAGATTTAAGAAAGCACATGGCAATCAAGAGCGGTTGTTTGGTAATACTCTAAACAAGAAGTAATTGATTATGATGATGTCTTCTATACTTAAAAATTAATTTCTTAGTGAGAGAGTACTGAAGATGCATATGGTCTAATTTTTAAAATAGCTTTTAGAGTATTATAAGCAGTGACAACCAACCCTTGTTACTCAAAACAAAGATTTCCTGGTAATTCTTACTGACATTGTAACACACGAAAAGTCTAAACTTTTCTTACAATAAAAACAGGTCTTACCAAGAAGAAAGTGCGTTCGTCCACATCATTACAAGATTAATACAATGACATGTAAACTTACATCATCCTGGGACATGCATTTAGCTGATGAACACAACTAGTGCTATAAAAGGCTAAGGTAAAAGCTACTTATGAAGTCGATAAGTACTGATCGTTCAATGAAAGAATGTGTTAACACTTTCATTAGAACGAACGCCATGACAGACGAAGTGAAGAAAACAGGTGAAACACTGTTTCTTTATCTCTACGGAAATAAAGTAAAACCCCACTTTCGACACACTTCGTTAAACTCATTTCCAGAAGTATTTGAAAAGGAGCTCACCCAAGCTATAACCACTCTTGCCTAGTTCTTCTAGTGTTTTCCCCTGTTTATTTAGAATCTACCATTATATCCACTAGTTGTTTAGAATTAAATTAAAACCTGAACAGTGGGGATGGGTACTTCAAGACGGAGACATCCATCCTGTTCGGATATTCTACCTCCTGTTCCGTTCCTGCAAAGGCGACTGTTCGTCAGCGAAGTTTATATGCAAGAAAAGCGGAATAACCTGTTCTGAACTGTGCAAAATTTCTTAGGGAGGAGTATGCTTCACTGCTTGGAAAAGAAGACATTATGGTGCATTTTGACAACTTCGATGCTTTTGAAGAAGACGCAGGTGGTTCTATTTTTATTAACCCTCCGTCTACCAGACGGGTCCATTGGACCCGACAGGTACATACAAAATATTCATTCAAACCAGAAATTTCTTTAAAATAAACTAAGTATATAAACCAGACAAAAATAAGGTAAATAAATAAGTTAAATAGTTTTAAATAAAAATTCTGGTGTAGAACGTTTTATTAAAACTTGAATAAAATTCCCGGTAGATCTAGGGTTAATGCTATTTTGAGGACATTTAATAAGTTAGAGACTATCCAACATGATATAAAGAAAATGCTTTGAACGCAAGATAAATATGATAAAGTTTAGCTCTCTAATAAAGTATAATCTTTGATTTTTTTATTCATAAAACCTGTCGTGACTTTATTACAAGTGATCGCGTCGACTTACGAAGGATGTCATTCAATTCAGCATTACAAATACATGGTAATCGATACCGCATCTTAGTTGAAAATAGTTGAGTTCCCCCTTAGTTAAAATGGCCCCTTTTGTCAGAAAACATGGTATAACAGCTTTTCTTGTGAGATAGATCCTCATTTCTAGTACCAATACTAAACTCTTCCGAAATTTTCGTTAACGTCCTCAAGTTGTCGTTGTAAAAACAAATTTTACTTTTACTCAAGAAGACCTGGTCTGCATATGAAATTCTTTACCAATAAATGAATGTCGAACTTTCCTAAAAATAAAATAATTATTAGAATCTAATTTTACCGCATTATTTCAACGAAACAGTTAGAAACATTTCATGAATAATCTATATTTCCAATTTATTCTAACGAGTATCACTAAATGAAGTCTCGCGGGTAATAAAACTACGGCTTATTAGTTTATTTAATCCAATTTTTGTATTAAGTGGCATTGTCTTCTGCAGACTGGTTTCAAAATACGAAGAAAGGGTAATTGGTTGAAAGAAAGTTTGCATCGCCTTTTCATTTCTGCAACTTTAGATTTTTTTCCTAATATTATATGTTAACCAAGAACAATTTTCCATGTAATTACTTACAAAAAATAATTATTATGTAGATATGAAAATAAAATATATCTTGGCATTTATTTATTTGTTTTTAATTTTTTCTGTTTTTCGCCCAACTCATTTTCTTCAAACCTCTTTTCTAGCTTTATAGTATGCCGCGCGAGGGATATTGCGTATTCACTGTCAGACGCGCTTTTCCTCTCATTGGTTGCCACAAATTTGCATAGTCATCTGGAAAATCTTTCATGTTGTGCATTCGTCGTACACATCGTCATTTGGAATACCCACTATCGGATTCGTCAATAACGTTCATCCTGTAATTAGACTATCACGCTATATTCGGGGACCCCACATGTTACAATACATTCAAAATACTCATATTGACGTGATCTATCCGAATCTGTACATATCAGACGCTGCGTACCTTGTGGGACACCTTGTATATCACAGGAATTTAAGTAAGTAGGTTTTAAGTAATGCAAAAATATCGATCTTTCATTCCAGCCATAAAGATTATACAGTAAGTTAGGCTTAACATAACAATGTGATATTCTTTAGAAAAAAGCTATGTGGGGAGGCTTGACCCAGTCAATGTGAGGGGGGTTGACCACATGTTCAAGGCTTCTTTAAGATATTCACGGAGAAAAACGAGAATTCTCGTTTTCATTCAAAAAACATCATTGACTAAGGGCGTGGCTTCTATCTTAGAAAATGAATTTATATCATGTTGCCTATATTTTTTTACATTGTAAGAGATTTTTTATTAAGATCGTTCATTGAAAGATATTTACCGATGCATAAACTTGGGAAACCTATCTAGAACACCAATTTACAAAAGACTTTCAGAACAGGGAGGAGCTTATACTGTTTTAAAATTCAGATTTGATCAAAATTGCCCGTCGGCTATGTGTTAATTAAGGGGTTTTGGAAATATTTTTATTATATACTGTGCATAATAAAAGATTAATGGTTATATATGAAAATGAATGCCAATTTATTCTGGAAAGGTACAGTAAAATGGGGTGATGGAAAAGAAAACGTTTAAAACTGATTAAAGAATGATGTAAAAAATTGCTAATTGTACTACAAGAAAACAATTAATGAAATATAAATGGGAAAGTTGATAGGAACTTTTTTTTCATTTAAACATTACTTACAACAGCTAAATAGAAACAGTGGAAAATACTAGAAAGTACGAAAGCAGCACTCTTAACCGTTTCAGGGGCAGGGGTATGTTTATGAAAACACTTTATTTTAATTCCCAAATTCCACAATGGCATCAGAATTTTGCTAAAATCTTTTCAATTTAATATGTATGTAAAATATAGCCTGTTTTATATTTACAAATAAACTTGTTCGTATATTCCGGTGCCAGTTATTTGTTTCAACATTTTAGTACTGAAAGTACTTTGCCTCTGAAAGGGTTAAAAGATGTTAATGATAAGTTAAGTAATCAATGCGGCTGCAAAAGAACATAACAAGAATCGAAAAACTGTTGGAAGGTATGTAGACAAATTTCAACACAATGTACAGAGTGAGATGAGGCCAAACTATGTGACAACTAGAATTGTCAGACCGCATGTCACAGAGAGTAGGGAAAGGAGACAAATAAAAAGCGTGACAGTTTCTTCTACCGGACTTAATAATACATGAAACCCTATAAAAACGGAACCTGTCTCTAACGGAATAATGTCTTAAATATTAAAGTTTCATTTTGCCTGTTGTAGAATTATACCTGCTCTGACAAAATCCTGCATAAAACAAAATTTCCCCTCTCTGACATGCGATTGCACCTAAACAAGCTTGTTGAAGCCTCATATTTTCAAAAATATATATATCTTTTTATAATTAAATCAAGTAGCATAAAGTTTTTTTTACCCTTTTTACTTTCTTCTATCTTCAATAGAAGAAAGTATTGTAATCGAAATTTTTTTCGACTTCCGGTTTTCGACGGATTTGCATGTTTTAGGGGTTAGAGATTCCAAAAAACATGTTTATAGAAAATGTCTGTCTGTCTGTGTGTCCGTCTGTCCGTCCGTCCGTCTGTCTGTCGCCATTGTACCATCAAAAAGTGTATGAAGTTAGGTATAGAATTAAACCAAAATTTATTATAAGTTTTTTGCTATGGCAAGCAGGTCCTCCCGGAATTTGGAAAAAATTCGCCGGTAGGGGGCGCTGATATAACAATTTTTGTGCGATTTTGAATATTGTACCATCCAAAAGTGTATGGAGTTATGCATAGAATTGAACCAAATTTTTAGTTTAAGTTTTTGGATATGACAAGCAGGTCCTCCCTGAATTTGGAAAAAATTCGCCGGTAGGGGGCGCTGTAAATGCGTTTTTTGTGCGATTTTGAATATTGTACCATCGAAAAGTGTATGAAGTTATGCATAGAATTGAACCAAATTTTTATTTTAAGTTTTTGGCTATGGCAAGCAGGTCCTCCCTGAATTTGGAAAAAAATCGCCGGTAGGGGGCGCTGTAATAGCGATTTTTGTGCGATTTTGAATATTGTACCGTCCAAAAGTGTATGAAGTTATGCATAGAATTAAACCAAATTTTTATTTTAAGTTTTTGGATATGGCAAGCAGGTCCTCCATGAATTTGCAAAAAATTCGCCGTTAGGGGGCGCTGTAATAGCGATTTTTGTGCGATTTTGAATATTGCACCATCGAAAAGTGTATGAAGTTATGCATAGAATTGAACCAAAAAAAATTTTAAGTTCTTGGCTATGGCAAGGAGGTCCTCCCTTAATTTGTAAAAAAATCGCTCGTAGAGGGCGCTGTAATAGCGATTTTTGTACAATTTTTGTACCATTTTGAATATTGTACCGCCGAAAAGTGTATGAAGTTATGCATAGAATTGAACCAAATTTTATGTGTGTATTTTTGGTCATGCCACGAAGGTCCTCCCTGAATTTGGAAAAATTCTGCTGGAAGGAGGCACTATAATTGCGATGTCTGTACCATTTTCATTATTGTACCATCGAAAAGTGTATGAAGTTATCCATATAATTGAACCAAATTTTTTGTGCATGTTTCTGGCTATGGCAAACAAGTCCTCCCTGAACTTGAAAAAATTCTGAAAGAAGGGGGCGCTATAATTCCGATCTCTGTGCCATTTTCATTATTGTACCATCGAACAGCGTATAAAATTATGCATACAATTGAACCAAAATGTTTGTGCTTGTTTTTGGCTTTGACCAACAGGTTCTCCTTGAATTTGGAAATATTGCGCGGTAAAGGGGCTCCGTGCTAGCGATTTTTGTATACTTTTCTTGATTTTTCGTAGTTCTATTGTGCATCGGCGGCTCATGCAGCGGCGGGAACTCGCTTCCTGCTATGCCGGCTATTCGCAAACAGCTGATAACGACAGAATAAGGAAAAATTAATAATTTTAACAAATATCATGATATAGATTAACTCGTTTTTAGTCCGTTTAATTGACTTGAGCAGAAATTTAAGATGAAAATCAAAGTTGGTATAGTATTGAACTAATAATATTGAAGTATTAACATGTGTAACTAGGTTTTGAAATATTAACATGTATAAGATAGAAGAAAGTTTTGGGATTGGCACATCCAACTAGTTTAATTTGATTTTATTTTTCTTCACAAATATTTCAATAGAAAACAAAGTGGGTCAAACCTCCCTTATAGTGGGTCAAGCCTTCCGTATGTGGGAGCTTTGACCCATTATTGTCTCATGATTAAAATCAATCATATTTCTTATATATTACACTTATGTAGCAATTTTATTTTGATAACTGATTGTATAACGAATAAAATGATATGTAAAACTTTATTCTTCGTTCAATATTTAAAAAATAAAAAATCCTTTTTTAAAAAGTGGATCAACCCTCCCTAATCTCCCCTATATTAAATTGAAGAGAAATGAAGCAGTATTTGTTATAAATTTTTTTTTTTCTTTTACACCCTTAAATTTCTTTTTAGCATTTGGATTTTTAATTTAATTTTGAATCGATAAATCAATTTCATTTCTAAAACTCATTCAATTTTTAAGTATTCCGTTTATTAAAAAAATTCTTTTACTATATTTTGAATTGCTAAAAATAAGAAAAATATTAGAAATTAATTTTACTGAATTATTGCAAAGAAACGGAAAAATAAGAAAAATATTAGAATTAAATTTTACTGCATTATTGCAACAAAACAGAAACATTTCATGAACAATTTATATTATTTCCAATTTATTCTAATATCACTTAATTAAGTCTCACGGTTAATAAAATTATGGCTTATTTATTTGTTTTAATCCAATTTTTGCACTAAGAGACGTCGGCAGCAGCAGTCTTGTTTAAAAAATACAAATGAAAGATAATCCAGACAAATATTAAATTGAAGAGAAATCAAGCAGTATTTGCTATAACGTCTTTGTTTACAGTATTAGTTATAACATTTTCTTTTACACTTTTACATTTGCATTTCTAATTTAATTTGGAATCGATAAAACAATTTCATGTCAAAACTCATTCAATTTTAAGTAATTCTGCTTATTAAAAATAATTCTTTTACTATATTTTGAATTGCTAAAAATAAAAAAAGTATATTAGAATTAAATTTTCCTCCATTATTGCAGCGAAACAGTTAGAAACATTTCACGAACAATCTATATTTCCAATTTATTCTAATGAGTATCACTGAATTAAGTCTCCTGGATAATAAAATTACGAATTATTTGTTTATTTTAATCCAATTTTTGCATTAAGGGACATCGGCATCTACAGTCTTGTTTCTAAACAGAAATGAAAGCTATTCCAGTCAAATATTTAACTGGAGAGAAATCAAGCAGTATTTGCTGTAAAAATTTTTTTTTTCCTTTTACACCCTGAAATTTCTTTTTGCATTTGGATTTTTAATTTAATTTGGAATCGATAAATCAATTTCATTTCTAATACTCATTCAATTTTTAAGTAATTATGTTTATTATAAACAACTATTTTACTATATTTTGAATTGCTAAAAATTTAAAAAAGTATTAGGATTAAATTTTACCGCATTATTTTAAGAAACATTTTATGAACAATCTATATTATTTCCAATTTATTCTAATGAGTATCTCTTAATTAAGTCTCGCGAGTAATAAAATTACGGCTTATTTGTTTATTTTAATCCAATTTTTGCATTAGAAAACATCGGCACGAAAGATAATCCAGTCAAATATTAAATAGGAAAGAAATCGAGTAGTATTTGTTATAATAATTTTTTTTAATCCTGAAATTTCTTTTAGCATTTGGATTTTTAATTTATTTTGGAATCGATACATAGGTTTCATTTCTAAAACTCATTCAATTTTTAAGTAATTTTTTTAAAATAAAAAATAATTCTTTTACTGTATTTTGAATTGCAAATATATATATTTATATACTACAATTAATTTTTTCTGCATTAATGCAACGAAACAGTTAGAAACATTTCACGAACAATCTTTATTATTTCTAATTTATTCTAATGGGTATCTCTTAATTAAGTCTCGCGGGAAATAAAATTACGGCTTATTTGTTTATTTTAATCCAATTTTTGCATTAAGAGTCATCGGCATCTGCAGTCTTGTTTCAAAATATAAATGAAAGATAAACCAGTCAAACAATAAATTGAAGAGAAATCAAGTAGTATTTATTATAACCTTTTTCATAATACTGAAATTTATTTTTGCATTTGGATTTTTAATTTAATTTGGAATCGTTAAAACGGTTTTATTTCAAAAACCCATTCAATTTTGAAGTAATTCTTTCATTAAAATCAATTCTTTTTCTATATTTTGAACTGCTAGATAAAAGTTATACTTTCATATTACGTTAGCTTTTCATATCCTTTTATGTTTTTCAGCATATATGCAAATAAAAGAGTGCAACCAAAACTATAGTTCTTTTCTCCCACAACTAATTTATAAATTCATACTCGAATTTCTTATCAAAGTATGTAACAATAAGTAATAATGCTGAGTAAATATATAACTGTCAAAAAAGTTAATTAAAAGAAATACAGAGTTAATGGAAATATTTAAAAATATTAAATTTATGTTTCACAGTTTCTTTAATTGGATAATCAATGTAGTGTATTTCGAAAAATTAGTATTTTTTGAGAAGTAAATAATTAAATTTTATATAACTAATATCGCCAATATTTTTGGGGTAATTTTTATGTGAAGAGAAATCAAACAATTTCAATTGCATTCTGTATCCAGTGTATTTTTTACAAATAAATGTAAGATAAAGAACAAACAGTGATTTAAAGTAATTTGAAACAAAAATAGAACATAAATTATTGGGGGCAATAGGAAAATAAGAATTAAAGTAAACAAACTTTTGTTGAATCACATGATTGAGATTCACCAATGGCTAAAAGCCAGTTGGGTCTCTGTTTCTTTACGTATTTTTACAGCATAAGGAGCGTCAATATTTTGTTACAACTTTAAAAGTTAAAAAAGAGCAAAAGATGATACAAAATTGAATTTTGTTCGAATAGGACAGGGAGCGATCAGATTTATTTTAATTAAACAAATGTATAGTTCTAATTCAACCGAGAGAGGGCGCCACCTGAATCAAGAGACTGCATTTGTTGCGAACAGAAGTGTAACAGAATCAAGTGAAGCACTGTCGTGTGATTTTATTTTGCGTGAAAGTGTTCAAACAGAGGCAATACGAAGGTCTCAAGACAGGAAAAAACGTCAATGTAAACTATGGAATAGTAAAGTCGGTCAAACATTGTTTTGTTATTTTTTAACTGTATTGTATTTTTTACATCCCAATCCATTTGTTTCACATTTCTGATAAGTGTGAGTAACGTAATCTGTGAGTAACGTTCATAAAGTCAAGATTTTTGTTATAAAAATACATAAATAAATATATCCGATTAGCTCTGATCCCATGCAAGCAAACCACAATTTTATTTTCCGTATGCATAAGGTGTAAGGAAAATATTGTGATTATGATAAAAACTCCACTATGGAAATATTGTGATATTTTGACATTGAGGTTCTCTGAATATATTTTTGCTATTTTGAGAAAGATTCTATATTTATATGTGTATATATGTTTGTATATATGAGGAGCTCAGAAAATAAACGTGGTGTGTGACAAAAAAAAAAAAAAAAAAAAAAACGAACAAACAAACAAAGTTAATCATATGATTGAAGATTTTTCCCGGCCAAAAATGTGAATATAATGCTGTAATTTTTCAAAATCAAATTTATAGTTTCTTGAAAGAATTTTTAATTTTTTTCATTATTTTATATATAATAATGACTAATTTCTTTTCTTATTAGTCGGATAAGTGTTTTCCAAAATTGCATTTTCAGAAAGTTATGCTGCTGTAAAATAAAAAAATATGATTTTCGGAATGGAAATTTAATTAAAAAGCATTTATTAGTCGTATTTAATCTGGCGTACAAATAAATCCTATTGTTAGGCGTTTTTATAAATAACTAATTTATTTTAATTTTCTGGAACTTTATAAATTGCTTTGTTTAAGTGGGTATATGTATATGGAGATAAATAGGAAAGATTTCTTTCTACTAAAATAATGAAACAGAAATGTAATGAATGTTGCATTTGAACACTGTAAAAGAGGAAGATTTTTTTTTTTTTTTTTTTTAGTCTAGGAAAATATTTAAAACTACGAACAAAAATAAACAATACCCTCTCCTGAAGATCCCACGATGCCGAAAAGTGCTCTTTATCATTAAAAATCTCACAAACAAAACTTTTTAACACTTTCCAACAAAGTTGAAAAGTGTTTATGCATTCGGTTTGTCTGGCCTACTGTCCACGCTCTAACTCCCGTAAATATGATCGGATTTTCATGAAATTGATAAAGGTTATTTAGGGTCACCAAAGCATGTTTGATATTGTATATGAAGTATGTAGGATTAATCGTTCATTTACAGGGGCACTCAAAAGTATTCCATTACATTATGGTATATGGGGAAAAATCGTTTGCAGAGTATTTTAATGACATTATGTTATTTCAAATGCATTGAAACTGATATAAATCACTAAATTTCACTACGATCACGTTAGAACAGGGCATTCATAGCATTTTTTATACATTTACAGGGACACACAAAAGAAATCTGTTACAGTACAGTACTGTCTTTGAGTAATAATTGCTGGAGTGTACTGTTTAAAATTTTATATGCGCTTTTAAATTTAATTAATTTTTTGCATCTTACTCGTTATATATCAATTCTATACCTCAAATACAGGGCTGCACAAAAGTATTCACGTACCGTTCTCCTTATTAGAAGAAATTGCTGAAGGTAAATTTTCAACTGAAGTATACGTATCTCTTAAGTGAACTAAATTTTGGTATGCATGTAGTTAATAGATTCAAATCTATACATCATATACAGGGCTGCTGAAAAAATGTGCATAATTTCCAATTGTGGATGTGAACAGCTGAAATTGGGTTTTGAAATGTAATATATGTTTTCATATGGTTGAATTAGACGTAATATTTTATTTTTTTAAACGGTGCAATTTTGTTACATTATTCTGAATGTGTTGGAAAAGTGTTTCATAATCTATGCTTGAAGCATGATTTTTTCTTACTTGTTTAGTGATTTAAATAAGCATTTATAATAACAAAGTTTCTTTACTGCCACTGGTTTTCGGGAATGTATCGAATAGATTTTATAGCGCATTAATCAGTTTACGCAACCCGGAATATAGTTTTTTATTAATGTTATCATTTAAGGAAACATTTTAATGTTTATAATAAACATGCTTTACTGATCAACATGAAAAATTAACAGCATTAACATTAAGGGTGTCCGGGAAACAAAAATTTTAAAATTTTCTGAAAAAGTTTTATTGCATTACATTTTTTCTGGGTTTTTTCTGCTAAAAATGACGTTTAAATCATGTTTCTATATTAATTAGAACAGGAAATATTAATATTTTCGTTTTGGTTTGTGTTCATAGTTTAGCTTTTAAGCAATGACTATCATGAAAACGACTTCTCTTGAAAATGCGTTTTTCTTCATGATGGGTTTTTCAACATTTCTCGTATTTAAATTGTTATAAGTCAATAACCGTTAAACATAAATGGCTCAAACTTGAGACATGTTTTTTTTTCAATTCTTTTACTTTAATTTTGATTCAGCAAATTTGAAAATAATATTTACTTTTGAAAATATGATTTTTTTTTAAGTTACATAATTTTTTATTAAATTTTTACTTTAAATATTTTTTAAATTAATAATTTTTAAAATGCTGAATCAAAATTTAAACTAATATATTTTTGTTTATTTTAATGAAAAAAAATTGAAATTCTATAAATAATATTTCGAGTTATAATGATTTTAAATTACCCCACTTTAAAAAAAAAAAAAATAATAATTTTTAAATTAAAAAAAAAATATGAGAAGTTTTATCATGTGATTTTGTTTACAAATGATATGGTTAACCATCACAAAAAATTCAAAATGTTAACTCAATAAATAAAAATTATTTTAAAATGTGTCCCGGACACTCTTAAATCAATATTATTATGTTAGTCTTCCATGTATAAATTCAGTTAGCGTCTGCCAATGTGTAATTCAGAATTGATAGGATCCTAAAACCCAATATTCCGGTTTGAGAAAACTATTAATACATTATAAAAATTGTTCTGAAACGTTTCCGAAAATCAATGGCAGCAAACGACACATTTTTTTTTAAATGTTTCTTTCGAAAATATATTCGTTTCTAAGGTTTTTAAAGACAAAGACATCTTTCTGGAATCGTCGGTATTTCGGAAGAGGTTACTGTATATTTTCTTCGTAATTATATTTTCATAAATTAAGGAACACATTCGACTTTTTTTTTTTTTTCGTGGTTATATTATATTTTCATGAATTATGAAACACTTGCTTTTTTTTTCGGAATAGGTTATTGTATTTTTTTCGTTCGTGGTTAAATTACATTTTCATACATTATGAAACATTTTTTTTTTTTTTTTTTTTTTTGGACGATGTTATTGTATAGTTTCGTTCTTGGTTATATTATATTTTCATAAATTATGAAACATTTGTCTTCTTTTTTTCGGAAGAGGTTATTCTATATTTTCGTTCGGGGTTATATTATATTTTCATAAATTAAGAAAAAAAATCGAAAAATATATTGTATATTTTCGTTCGTGATTATATTCAATTTTCATAAATTAACAAACATTTGTCTTTTTTTTTTTTGGAAGAGGTTATTGTATATTTTCGTTCGTGGCTATATTATATTTTCACGAATTATGAAATATTTGCTTTTTATTTTTTCGGAAGAAGTTATTGTATTTTTTCGTTCGTGGTTAAATTATATTTTCATACATTATGAAACACTTGTCTTTTTATTTTCGGAATAGGTTATTGTATATTTTCGTTCGTGGTTATATTATATTTTCATAAATTATGAAATATTTGTAATTTTTTTTGGAAAAGGTTATTGTATATTTTCGTTTGTGGTTATATTATATTTTGATAAATTATGAAACATTTGTCTTCTTTTTTTCGGAAGAGGTTATTGTGTATTTTCTTTCGGGGTTATATTATATTTTCATAAATTAAGAAAAAAAAATCGAAAAAAGTTATTGTATATTTTCGTTCGTGATTATATTCAATTTTCATAAATTAAGAAACATTTGTCTTTTTTTTTCGGAAAAGGTTATGGTATATTTTCGTTCGTGCTTATATAATATTTTCATGAATTATGAAACATTTGCTTTTTATTTTTTTGGAAGAGGTTATTGTATTTTTTCGTTCGTAGTTATATTACATTTTCATGAATTATGAAACATTTGTCTTTTTATTTATTTATTTATTTATTTATTTTTTGGAAGAGTTTATTGCATATTTTCGTCCGTGTTTAAATTATATTTTCATAAACTATGGAACATTTCTCATTTTTTTTTTCGGGAAAAGTTATTATGTATTTTCGTTTTTGGTTATGTTATATTTTCATAAATTATGAAACATTTGTCTTGTTTTCGGAAAATGTCATTGTATATTTTCGTTCAGGATTATATTATATTTTCATAAATTAAGAATGTTTTTTTTTCGGAATAGGTTTTTGTTTATTTTCGATCGTGGCTATATTATATTTTCATAACGTCTTTTTATTTATTTATTTTTTTTTCTTCACACATATGCTATTTTCTTCTGTAAATATTCATTTTACGTAAACTCTTATATCTTATAAGTGGATCAGACCAATATTATGTTGTAGAAAATAAAATAAAATAAAATAAATTCAACAAATTCATTTATTTTCCGTTTATTTACAAAACCATGATGTATGAGACCGTATGTACAATGAATGGCTGAAAGCATCTTCTGTGAAGTTGTTATTGCGTTATATGGCCAAAGATACTGTTCAAAACTCAATGCTGTAACAAAACAAAAGCATAAAATAAACATAAATAAATAATAAATAAAAATTAATACAAACAATACGCACAATAAATAATAAATAAATAAAACTTCAAGATAATAAAGGAAAACAATTTAAAATATACATAAAATTAGATTAAAAAGTAAATATTTTAAAAGGAAAAAAAGATAAAAAACACAGTATACTTGGTTAATATGTAATAAATTAAATAAAGTAATAAATACAAAACTAAGAAATATTTATAATTGGAAAATACTTGAAAAGAAATTGCGAAATTAAAATTGCAATCTTGATTCAAAAGTAATGACAGGGTGTATTAGAAGAATTTTCCCCCGTCCCCCCTGTCCCCCCCCCTCCTCACAAACACACACCTAAATATGCAATGCGTTGTTTAAAAAAAATACAAGATACAGAAAAGAAAGAATAATTACATATCATACTTGTATGCTTAAGAAATGATGTTTCACATTGTATACTAGTGATTTTATGTGACGTATATATAGAATTCACGGGGAATTCAGAGAAATTACTAACCAGGAAATTCTTAGGTAAAGGTATTTTCTTATAGAAAATCCCTTCTTAAATAAGGCGAAATTTCGTTCGTTTAACCTAGATTTATTTTTCTATAAACAAATCGTGATATTTTACCTGGGAAATTTCCTGAAGTGTGGCAACCATGAATGGTTACTGACTAGTGATAAACTGGTGATTTTATGTGAAATTGTGTGTCTTTTGAAGGAAAATTTTCGTTTTCAGTAAAAGTCGAAGATTTTTCTGGAATAAAAGGAAAATTTATTTTTCATTCTTGCTCGTTGAACGTTAAAAACAAATATACTCCTTCTAAGACGGAAATGTTCATTTTAATACAGAAAAATCGTAAAATAACCGGTAAAATTTTCAGAACTGATGTTTTAGCTTATCACCAAGTTGTTTGCGTTGTCAGGCTGTGTAGGAAACACACCCTTCATCTTCTAACTGGCAGCACCGAGGTTCGAGACCCGGGGAATGTAATGCGATAATAAACCGGTGTCATAATATGCAATACAAATAAATATTCCATATAAATGTGTATAAGTATATATAATTATTATAAATATTCTTAATAATATATTTTTAATATGTTTAATATTTTTAATAATGCTCATATCTATATATTTAAAACGCTAAGCGTTTTCTTTTGATAGTCTGTGAGAAGAAACTACTACATCAAATAACACCAATTTCTTTTAAAATGAAAGATATTTGCCCGCAAATTTGTTATCGTACATTCGTTTGTTCAAATATTTTATTAATTAGCCGTAATTGTAAATTAAAATGCTACAGTTGCGCATGCGCAGTTTATAAGTACAAGTCTGCCTTTGTAGTGATACATTGCACACGCCCAAAGATGCTCGCTCAATCGAATTATCACATCAAAGATAAAAGTTGTTTTAAGTTCGTCTGCTATTCGATCTTACTGTAAACAAGATTTTCTTTCTTTCACAAAGTTAATATTATTTGATTCTTTCAGCATTATTAACAATACAAAAATTCATTGTGTCGATATTAAGAGCTTTATTAAGAGCTACGGTTTATTTCCAGTGTGTCACATTATTTTGATCATATTACACACAGAAGATAAACACAGTGATTTCAGGCTAAAAGTATGCCTGGTGATTCGTCTTATGAATTGCCAAAAAATAAGTAAAAAGAAAAGTGCCCAGATAAACTGGTGTCATTCAGCTCACAGGCTATTCACACTAATTGTATATTATACTCTTATTTCAAACAATAATGCCCCTCAAAAAATAAATGAAGGGGATTAGACCCCGTTTCCCCCCTTTATACTTAACCAATGAATCTCCAAATCTAATCAGGGAAGCTCCGTAACATAATAAACCGGCATACCAAACTTGAAGCAGATAAGATAATTCTGCATGAAAAAAGCCTTTCAATATATTAAGGGGGGAGGGGGTCTAACCACCCTTCTCCCCTTTATACTTAACTTATGAACCTCCAAATCTAACCAGGAAAGCTCCTTATCAGAATGAACATAAAAAAAAAAATAAAGTAAATTGGATAATTCTGCATGAAAATTCATTTATCTAAATTAAGGTGAGGGGACATGCCCCTTTTCCCCTTTTATACTTAACCAATGAATCTCCAAAGCTAATGAAGGAAGAACCATATCGGAATAAACTGGTATATGAAATATGAAGCAAATCGAATAATTCTGCACGAAAAACCCATTTATCTGAATTAGGAGGGAAGGGACTAGACCCCCCAAATCCCCTTTATACTTAACGAATAAACCTCCAAATTTAATGAAGGCAGCTCCTTAACATAATAAACTGGTATACCAAATTTGGAGCAAATCAAATAAATCTGCATGAAAAAAGCATTTATCTAAATTAAGATGACTCTAGCCCCATTTCCCCATTTATACTTAACTTATGAATCTCCAAATTTAATCAAGGCAGCTTCTTAACATAATAAACCAGTATACGAAATTTGGAGCAAATCGAATAATTCTGCATGAAAAACCCATTTATCTAAATTAAAGGGGGGAGCCCCCTTTCCCCCCTTTATACTTAACTAATGAACCTCCAAATCTAATCACCGGTATACCAAATCTAGAGCAAATAGAATAATTCTTCCTGAAAAACCCATTTATCTAAATTAAGAGGAGGGGGGTCTAGCCCCCTTTCCTCCTTTATACTTAACCAATGAACCTACAAAACTAATCAGGAAAGTGAGTTATAAGAATGAACCTAGAAAAAAAATTTGAAGCAAATCGGATGTATGTATCAAGTGTTATCGCGTTACGAACATACGTACATACATACATACATACATACATACATACATACATACAGAAACGGCGGGCACATCAGCTCTCAGGCTTTACTAGCCTGTGAGTTAAAAAATATCATGGGAAAACTATGTGTTGGGAAACTAGCATGTTAAGTTGTAGTTGTAGCTGCTTCTTTGAAAAACTTAAGTATCATAAATATTAAAATGCAAAACTATTTCTGTAAGATCAGAACTCAAATTCGAGACAATTGCGTATGCGTCAACCGTTTTTCGAACCTCCTCAATTTAGGAGGAAGAAAAACCAGTTTCTCTTAGCGTAGTGG
Source organism: Maratus speciosus (assembly GCA_963932465.1). Taxonomy (NCBI): domain Eukaryota; kingdom Metazoa; phylum Arthropoda; class Arachnida; order Araneae; family Salticidae; genus Maratus; species Maratus speciosus. The sequence continues at coordinate 530,804,286 of OZ010789.1, read as the reverse complement.
GTTAAAGTAGCAGTTTAAAGCTCGGAATTTTTGTAGGGGATGCAGGTTCGAGTCCAAGCCTTGCAAGATGTGTAATATTTTTGCCGATAATTCTTTTCAGTAATGATTATTTTATGAAGAAGAGAAGTTATAGGATTTTTATTTTATTATTATTATAATTTGAATGTTTTATAATTAAATAAAATTTAACACTCAATAATATTTTGAAAAAATAATGGTTTTATGTTTAAAATATTTAAGCTAAAATATTTTGCATGTAATTTATCAATTAAATAAATTGAGCTGATCTACAATTTTCGTTATATTTTCTGATCGTTATAAAGAATATATTTGTGTGTCTGTCAGAAAGAGAACTTTGTCATTAATTTGCGCAACATATAAAACGGAAAGAATGAAAAATATTTGTATAAGAGCTATAAAAGAAATTACCTTAATATCCGGATTTAATATTTAAAAAATGTATGAAAATGTAAAATAAAATCCAAGTAATAAAAAATATATATTAAAAATCGTTAGCTGTGAAATTTAGGTTTTTAGAGAATGAGTCAGATAAAAATAAAATTGATGCCAGCTTATACTAGTCGTATAGTTTAAATAAATAAATAAATAAATAAAAAGAAATATTGCTATTTTAAAAAAAGGCCGTAGGTAAGTAAAAATAAATCTAAATAAATTCTCTACCTGCTATTTTTAGGTAAATTTTTGATAAAAAGCAAGCATAATTGATTGTAAATTATAAATTTAAAATTATTTCACTTCATTGAATAAGTTAGACTGATAGCACTATCTAACGCCTTAAAGAAATAGGAATTACTTATGTAACATAGAAATTGGTCACGTAATTTGTCATTCAATAATTAATTTTAAAAATTCAAGGATTTTTCTAATGAAACATTCGAGTTACTTACTGACAAATCTTGACGGGCACTATCTAGTTTACTTTTTAAAACAGAGATTCCACTTCGTTAATAGCGGGAAATTTTGCACTGAAGTAATATGCAAAAAGTTAGTTAAAATAAACAATACACTACCAGCACTAAAAAGCTACCAGCACTAAAGGTGCACTAAAATATTTTTACACCGTGGACTTTAGTGTGCAATCCATTTATCCTTCATTTATAGAGACGCGGAATAGAATTTGATTACAGTACAGTCCATGAGCGATAATTGCTGGTAGTGCTGGTAGTGAGTTTACAATTGTAGTATGCGTTGTTTGCATACTTTTGCATATTACTTTGTGTGTATAACTTCTACAGATCCTATACAAGGCTGCACAGGAATTTCAGTACAATTCCGCTGATTGACGGAAATTGGTGAAGAGGAATTTTCAACAGTGTTATGCGATTCTTATGAGAACTGAAAATTTTGCATACTATATGTAGTGCATACACAAATCTATAGATTCAACTCAAGGCTTCAAGAAAGAATTCACATATTGTTTTCCAACTATAAATGATAATTTCTCTAATTGGATTTTCAAATGTTTTATAAGTTTTTCCTTTTTGTTACAGCATTCTGAATGTGTTGGAAATAGTTTCATAATCTATGCTTCACGCGTCAATTTTCTTTCTTGTCATATTTTTTTTCTAAAACTAACATTTTATGGGTCTGCGTTCAAGTGAAGGACCCTATATTGTTAGAATAATAATAAAAAATATAAACTGAGAAAAGTTCAATTTGTCTTTAATAAGTTTCTTTCTTTTCTTACAAACAATTATCCTCAAATAAGAAAAATTCAGATCATCTGATCAGCACCATATGAAAGTGTGACTATCATCAATATATGGCCAAAAAAGAAAAACATAACCTGAAGAGTCTAAAAATAATTTTATTTACCATAAGGTTTGAAAAGAGCGTTTACAGCGTTCTTAACCCTTTCGAGAGCGGTGTCCTTTGAAAAGGACACCTAATTTTAATTCCAAAACTGACAAACGGCACCAAGAGTATTTAATTAAAATTTTGCAATTATAATGTACGTGAAAATAAGCAAGTTCGTATTTTCTAATAAATTCGTTTATAAATTACAATGTCAGTCCATTTCATTAGTTTATAAACAGAATTACTCCGCGCCAGTAAGGGTTAATTCCATATTTCTAAATTCAAGGATCAGAAGCTAAAAAATCTACGGATGTATTTATAAGGAGGGGCGTTATTTATTAGCGGTAAAATCTATTTCTTTTACTGCGGACATTTCCGTTGTCGCCAGAAAAGATTTGTTCCGATTGCTATTTTTATTTCATGTTCGATGAGTTATTTTTTCGATTTAGTCTTTTGTTTTTTAGATTTTAATAAAAAATTAAATTACAGTCTATAAAGTTAATTTGTTACTATTGTATCGCATGTAAACCACTAAAATTTTAAATTTAGTTGTTTGACTTATTTTTCAATTTATTTTATAATAAGTACTTTTAACACAAAAAATTATGGAATAATGCATTGTGCGGAAATCCGGCGCTGCGGGAAACTACTTGCACATTTATAAGTAACTATAAGTAACAAATTCATTAAACCATTCGTATAACTATGTATGAAAATCACTTAAAATCATCCGCACTAAACTAAAAAATGCTAAAAGTGATAAAAAGATACTCTTAAAAGGCATAAAAATGCCTTTATTCGGGTCGACATATGTTTCGTCGCTCAAACGGTGACATTCTGAAGATCTTCGTTTATACAAATATTTCGTCAATGATTTTTAAAATCAAGATGCTGGTAAATAAAATCACGAGACAAGACGTATAATGAAAAACTAAATGCAAACATAAAATAAAATAAAATAAAAATGGGTAATTGTGTACGCGAATTAATTTCTACTATTGTTTTTTATTATGCAGAGCATCTCTTTTCAATTTTAGGCAACTCAATGGAGGCTGAATCATTTCAAATAGTCTCATTCCGCAATAAGATCTCTATTGATTCCCGGATAAAGGATGGTAAATGAAATCTTGATGGATAAATTTTCTGCTATTTTTAAAATCATTCTGTATAGGTTCTGTGCTACATAATCTGGCCAAATTTGGATACATAATTTAGCTACATAATCTATAGTTCACCTGTTGTATTTGATGTCTGCTATATGTTCTTTGATTCTGGTTTTAAGTTTTCTGCTTGTCATACCTGTATAAAACTGCATTGTTCCATCACCTTTGGTGAAAGGTATTTCATATACCCTAATAATTGATTCGGTTCTATTGGATCTATTTTATTGCAGACTATATTTTTAAAATTTTATGGAAGGTTTAGCAATAAGGGACCATCACATTTTATCAATTTTTAGCTGATAAATCATTTATGTTACATTAAATTAATTTTTCACAATTAGGTTCATGTTACCATCATCAATTACCATCATGTAGAATATTTTTTAACTGGATTTGGATACCACTAAAGATTTCAAAAACCATTATTGAGCTAAATCACAGTAGCTCTGTAACGCCATTTCGCTATGAACCAGCTTATGCAAGATCAACCATATTATATTTCACTTTCATACTAAATCTGAAATCTGGCAATGCAAAGACGTATTTTCATTTCATATTGAACATGACATTAATATAGTTAATTTTATATAAAAATACCAAGTAAATAAATCATTGTAATTAGAAAAAATAGTAATTTGTAAATTTTCTTGTAACCCATTATTGGCATTATTTAAAATTTCCTGATTTCACAAAAACAGCAGTATTGTAGAAATATAGTTCATTAACATCGGAAGAAAGTGGAAAATTGCTGATTAACAAATACGAAATTAAAATGCAATTTGCGAAAATCTTTCGTAGAAAACTAACAACACAAATGTAATTAAACTCAAAATTGCAACACTGTTTCAAATGCAAAAAATATATTTGTAATTAGAATAAAACTACGAATTGAGAAATAGGTTAATGAAGGTATAATCTCACATAGTAATATGCTTTTAAAACAAGCTAATATATTTTGTTTTTATTACGAACATTTATTAATCAACGAAATAACTTAATTTTAGAATGTCGCATTAGCATTTATATAGCTAAAGAAATAATAATATTAATCATAATAAACCTGAAGAAAGTCAGTTTTGTCAAATAGAAGTTGAATAATTTTTTTTACATCACATTTTTTTTATTCTGCTTTACTAATCATAAGATACAAATTTTACTTCTACTTTTAAATTTGTTGACACATTAAAAAATACTATAGAGCTGTAATGCCACGAAGGTCATAAGATAATTCATAAATTCAAAGAAACGTTTCACTAATAAAGACAACAGTACGGCATTAATAAAAATTATCATTTAAAATTCTGCATTTAAGAGTTATGGTAATAATTATTAAAGTTAATGGTAGTAAAAAAAAATATGTATTAAATAAAAATTATAAAATATCTATGCAACAAAATTTATTATTTTCAATATTTTTATAATTTCTAAGGTTCCGTTCTTCTAAAGTAAAAACTGAACCATTATAAGATCACTCCTGTTTCTGTCTGTCACAGCCATTTTACTCTTAAACTATGGAACGTGGAAAGTTCAAATTGTCTGAAATAATTAAGGCTATTGACCCGCATATTTATAGATTAATAACCACTCACAAATATATTTAGGAAAAATGTACAACGGATAATTAAGTAACTTAAAATAAAATATTTTCTTTGTATATTTTGTGGGGTATCGTGTGAAAGCTTTCCTAACGCCAAACTCAAAAATTCTTTTCTTCTAATTTTAGGTATTATATTTTCAGAGATATCGTCAAAAACGTAATGCAAAAATACGTTCCCTCTCCTCTATTTCCGAATTTACTGAAACTAAAATTATGAGAAAATTAGGCACAGTAGAAGTTAATTTAAACCTTGCAGGAAAATTATAGCGATTATCCTGGGTCACATAGTTTTTGAGAAAATCGCATGTTTGCGTTACACACAAATTTCCATTTGTGGGCCTTCAGCAAATGAGTTGAAGAGCACTGGAGGTACCTACCGTCACGAAAGTATAAAAGGATTGTTGATAGCACTTTTCGAAAAACATTGTCGATAATTATCTGAGATATTAACCCTTACTCTACGCGCCATCGGCTTTTACAGCCTAGATAACAACTTTTAATGATATATTTGTATAGTTCAATGCTCAATTACTAATTCATATATTTATTGTACGGAACCCTCTGTACGCGAGTAATACTCGCACTTGACAGGTTATTTAAATATACTTTAACTTGGTACGTATAACTTACACATATAATACAGATGCGTATCAGTTAAAATTATACACTATACAAAATCTATTCAGGGCCAGGCCACCACTATTTTCAAATAGTAATCTCTGGCTTATTTATTAGCACACATTTTGCGATTAGATTAAAAAAAAATTACTATTAAAAAATAGAGGTATCTAGATTGCAAATGCATTTTTAAATGTATAGCTCCAAAATTAAAATGCTCGCAATGTAAAGTTAAATATCTGTATATCACGAAAATAATACTTCTATAGATACTGTTTATAAGCAACTCAAAAATGGTGAAAGATAAATTAATAAGCACAGATTTAAAATAAAAAGTTGTTTAAATTTAAAAAGTTTTAAATATAATTATTAAATATAAAACTTAACATATATAATTATAAAAGATAGGTAATTATAAAACTTAACACATTTAGAAAAAATGTATTGGTTATAGTTAGTAAGAAATCACCAATGGAAAAATAGTTTAATCTATGTAGAATTTTTTCATAATTGTCCATATTAATATTCTTCTTAAGCAAAATAATGGGATTAGCACTTTGAAGACTATGAGAATTCTGCGATTATATTACTTTTTAATGCATTTGACTAATATTTTTCCCACTTATTAAATAATTGAAAAAATTGTAATTTTTAAACAAAATTTGAAAATCGAATTCAACTGATTATTTCTTAACACAGGACATGCATTCGGCAAAATTACTCAATGGTATTAGCATTGAGTATTTTCTTTATTTACTTATTGCGATTAATGAATTATTGTTTATTTTTATTTGTACAATTTATTATCCGTAATTGGTTAAAACATCCTGAGGCTAATGTCAGACGAACGTCTTTTTGCACGCTTTTTTACTTACGTATTATCCCTACACAATGCCGCTAGTATTTTTTACTTACGTATTATCCCTACACAATGCCGCTAGCATTGTGTAGGGATAATACGTAAGTAAAAAAGCATGAAAAAAGACGTCCGTCTGACATTAGCCTTATCAAATAAAATCTGTTACAGTGACACAATTTATAAACAAAAGAAAGAAGAAAATGAAAAAATGTATTTATAATGATCGTTAGGCACACCAGACCCTAATAATATTCATAAAATCCGTCTTAAAAACTTCCAATTTTGATATCATTCTCATACACTGTGAAAAATTTCTCATAACGTTAACTCATAAAATATGCTGCCACCAATTTTATGGAGTATTTAACTGATATAGCTGGTGTAATTTTAACTGGTATAACTAGTGTAATACTGCATCGTAATAATGTCAAAATATCAGAATTCACACCATTACGGTGTACCGATACACCAGTTATATAAGTTAAAATTACACCAGTTACATCATTTATGGAGAAACTTTGTGACAATTTTTTTTGTATTGTATGTCATATATCGTAAATAACACTATCTAAACCTGCACCTTTGCTTCTCGGGAATACTTTTTACAATATACAAACGCGTACGTTTTATAATGATTGTGATGTGACGTATAATATGCTAATTTCCCCACGTGGACTTATAATTTCTTAACGGTAACCTTATTTACGTTTAAAAAAAATAGAAGATTTTAATAAAATGTAACTTAAATTTTAATGTAGAAATTATAACAGAAAATGTTCTACGACCAATTTTAAATACACACCCTAAAAATTTGCATATTATGTCTTCTTCAGAATTGCGCCAATTCGTTAGAGGTCTTATAATTTCTTAACGCTCTGTACTTATTGTCATTTTTCATTATTTCCTGTTCGGGTTTTAAAAATGACTGTTAGATTTTCATTTAGAAAAAAAAAAAAAAAAAAAAAAAAAAAAAATCGATGGTTCACTATATCGTTAAGCACGATGTTGGGTGTTATAATCTGGTAATAATACACTTTACCTTCACACTTTCATGGCGTTTAAAATTCAGTATCTTTGTCTTTTATGCATACGTCCAAAGCTTTTTATCAAAAATTTAACAAGAATATTCTATATCAGTGAATGTAAATGCTCGATATCATGTCTAAGACAAATATTGTATCACCTGTCACACATTTACCTCGAATATAAGACTCATGACACTACACGATTAGGTTTGGTGAACATCTTATGCAAAATAAGTCTTTTTTTGACGCATAGCATTTCAGTCTGCGTCATCATGTGAACGACATGATGTTCATTGTTTTGCAATGATAGGCATAATTATCGCGGAGAGAAATATTTCGCGATTAGTAATTATTTTAGAAAAAATACTAAGTTTATGAAAAAATTAAACTAAACTTAATACTTAAAATATAAAATAACTACAAAAATGAAAATAGTTAAATAAAAAACCACCTTTTTTTTAAGCATTCAATATCTTCTACAAAATTACGCCTAATTTAATGACTGCAATCCATGTTTTTCCGCCAATAAAATATCGTTAGAAAATGTTAGTTTGTCGGGGCACCGAACTCCATTATTGAATATTCCCTGTTATTTTTACTCTAGGTAAAAAGCGCGAGCAAGTGAATTTATATATAAAATATATACAATTTTTGCTTTGATTCTTTTTTAAGATGTGGCAATAGAAAAGAAAAAATGAAGGATTGCTTAAATTATCTTTTTAGGACTTGTAAATCGATTTCTCGACGCTTAATAATAATTTAATTAATATGAAACTATTAATTGATAAAAGTGTATTTTTTAATTTTACACTCGTTATTTTTTATTGGTATTTAGTTTTCTACTTTTTAGAGTTTAAAATAATTCATTTCTGCAGATTCACAGTCATTTGGCTAATGTTGGCGAGCGCAGTTCGGCGCACAATTGTATCCCTCAAGAAAATTTGGCGACTCATCACCTGTGACTGGCTAACATAAAAAGGCCTTAAAACCGGGAGTAAATGAATTTATATTGAGAATGTATACAAATTTTGCTCTGGTTCTTTTTAAAGTTATGGCAATAGGAAAAAAAAGATCAAGCATAGTTTAAACTATTTTTTTACAACTTCTGAACTGATTTCGTAACGCATAATCGTATATTTAATTAAGGGGGCACAGGACCTTTAAGTTTGTTGAAACGATAAAAAATATCGTTTTTTTTTTTTAAATCAAAGTAGAAAACACAAATTATATGCAATTAAGATATTTTTTCTATATTTTCCGAAAGTATTATATTCTTAGCTATATTATCCAGAAAAATAAATGTTGTATATACGAAACAAATATTTAAATTTTAAATTTAATAATTCGTTTTACTAATGAGTGAATTAAAATCATTAAGTGCTGCGTGCATGATAAAACTTTAAATTATGCATATAGAAAACAATTTTTGAACAAAATCGAATCGTAATACACATACTTTTAAATTAAAACCAAAATATATACATAAAGGTTTGTTTAAAAATTAAATTTAGCACACACACACACACGAAAAAAATATTCAAGTTTTTCAAGTGCAAAAAAAATAAATAACCAAAATATGTGACTTTTTTTTTTGTTTTGGCATGAAGGATATAAAGAAAGGCATATTTGGCTATCTTTTTTTAAAAGCTGTAGCTTATATAGTTTCAAAGTAACAGTGCGCGCAAACTGCAAATTTACTAACATGAGGGAACGCGTTTTAGAGTTTTAATATAAACGGGCATTCAATTGTATTCACCGTCTATAAATAATTATAACCCAAGAAATAATGCGGATTTTTGAATGCGGTTTCTTGCATATTGTTCAGATTTTTTTTTTTTTTTAATTCAGACAAAATCAAAATCGAAAACTCTTTTTTTTTTTTTTAGTTTAAAGATGTTGTGCCCCCTTAATATTAAACAATTATTTGATTAAAGTGTATTTTTTAATATTTTACTGTTTATTTTTTATTGATATTTCCTTTTCTACTCTTCAGCGATTAAAATGATTCGTTGTAGCAGATTCATAGTCGTTTGGCTAATGTTGCTGAGCATGGCTTTTCGCATCATTAAATCCATTGTTGTTGTACCTCGTATACAATCGTAAAACTCCAGACTATTTAGCTATTTATTACCTGTGGCGGGCTAACGGAAAAATGCAATAAAATTAATGGATAAATTTAAAATTAAGTTTTAAAAATATTAAAATATTGTAGTATCATCGAAAATACATTTTAAAATAATTTTTATATGTATTGTAATAATATAATATCGTAAATATTTTTTATAATTCTGGTCTATCAGGACGTGGATTAAAAGTTTATTGTAAAATTCCATCTTTGCATACCAAAACCAGATTGAGTTAAAGCTCCTGTCCCTGCCGGCGAAGACACTCACGAGCTATTGCTAACCCTATGGGGAGGAGTTTTTCTAATATTTTGTTTGCATTTCGACATTTTTATTTTTTTTTTTCTTGCATTGGATAGCCGAGATCTGTCTCTACATCGCACCTTTTTTACTTTTTAGATTTTGGTTGCAGATATTTTGTAGAATGACACTTTCATTTTCAGAACCGGTTTTGAAAGTGAGAGTAACTTTATAAAAAATATCTGCGACCAAAATCGGAAAATTAAAATAGGTTGCGATGTACAGACGGACCTCGGCCATTCGATGCAAAAAAAAAAGAAAATATTTAAAAATGTAAAAATGCAAACGAGATATTGGAAAAATCCCTCCCCATAGGATTAGCATTAGCTCGTGAGTGTCTTCGCCGGCAGGGACAGGAGCCTTAAATAAAAGAGACTAACTGTATAGTTTCAACTTTTATATGCAGGCAACTTCACTATTAAGGCTGTTCGTCTCTCGTTTTCTGAATTCCTGTAGTTAATATTAAGTCTATGGGCGTTTGATGCATTCTTATATTTAAATATGCCTCTGGATATTAATATTTTTTATTTCTGATTTCTGTGTGTTCTTCTTAAAGGAATTGTATATCTTTTTCTTCTTAGTTCTCAAAATATTTCTAAAATCTATGCTTAATTTAATAATTTATGTGTTAAAAGCGGACGAACTGGGAGTAAAATTTTAACACTTCATGTAAATTTAAGAATAGATTTTAGAAATATTTTGAGAGCTAAGAAAAAAAGACATCCTTTAACACGTTCACGCCAGCGTGCATCACCGGTGGGTCACGCTTGACTGTCCCATCGGGCGGCGTGCATCACCGGCGGGTCACAATCCTCTATTAAATAAAAGGCGTGCACTACAAGTGGGTCACACTCGACTATGCCATAGACGGCGTGCATTACAGGTGGATTACACTTGAATATTCAAAAATTCAGTAATAAAAACAATTCAATATAATAAACTTAATACATTCACGACGGGAAGCGAGAATTCTCGTTTTTATTAAAAAAATATCATTGACTAAGGGCGTGGCTTCTACCTTACAGAAAATTCATTTATATCATGTTGTTCATATTTCTTTAGATTGTAAGACATTTTATATTAAATTCGTACATATGTAGTCAATGAAATCACGTCTCTAAGTAATTTGCTTACTCCTTACGAACTTTCAGGCATTAACAATAAACTCTGCCTGTTATATTCGAGTTCGATTTTGTAAATATGAGAGGGGCGTGTCATTACATACAGTGTTTGAATAAGCGAAAGTACCCCGCCGCCAGATGAAGCAAAGCATGAATTCGAGCGCCGCCTCACAGCGAAATACATGAATATTGACAGCCGGCGTGAACGTGTTAAGATGAGTACACATAAAAAAATATTTAAAAATATTAATTTTCGGAAGAGATATTTTAAATACAAGAATGCACCAAATGCACACAGGCGTAACTTTACCGAGTCGAATTCGGAAACGGAGTGACGAGCAGCGAAATTGCTAAAAAAGGATAATATAACAGCTTCCGACGATTTGTCTCTACTCTCTACGCCTTATTTTATTACCCTACATCTTATATACACAATCAAATCATTATCATAAAAGACACAGATATATTTTTACAGACATAATGTCGTAATTACATTACTATACTTCCATTGTTATAGTTGTATTTATCACATTACCTAGTGACAAACAAGTTCTCATGAAATAATGTTAAAAATTTTAAATTAAACTTTAAAAGAAGGACTTTAAAAATATTTCTTTATAGACTCTCAGTTATGTTAAATTTCTTGGTTCTTAACACTATCCCAATGCCTGACAGACAGATACAACTACAAGCACACACTCGCGTTTTTGCATTAATCAAGAGTCAATGATGATTTAATAAAATAATTTTTTTTTAATCCGTATTACAGGAAGAAAATTAACTATTGAAATTGAAAAATTCAATATTCTTCTTTACTACTTCTTCTTCTTTATTTTCTTTTTTTCTTTTCTTTTCTTTTTATTATTATTATTATTATTTATTTTTTTTATTTCAAAATTAATATTTTTATTTGTTCGGAAAAGATTTAACGAAATTAGATCTGTGTCATTTATAACACCCTATGCTATATATATATAGCTCTATCAAAAGTAAATGATTTATGAAAATTATGAAAAAGAGGGTACAAAACAACAATAAAAATCCATGAAAATTTATAACTAAAACACAATAAACAAACCACTCCTGCTCATCAGAAAGTGGGGGGAGTGAAAAAAGCAGGTACCAAAAACAGAAATTGGATCCTCACAGGTTTCGCAAGATATGGCCAACCCACATACTCCAAAAGTATAAAAATCAGCAAATAGACTTAAACTTTCAAAAACACAACAGAACAAAACTACTTTAAAAAATATTAACGAATCAAAACTACTTTAAAAACATAAACAACCAACCAATTCAAAATTAAAAAAAACCAATTTAACTTATAAAACGTAAATAAAAATTAATAAAAATTCTAATATAACTAAATCATTAAGCAATTGCTTTATTAATTTTAGATTAAAGAATTTTTCAGATTCTAAGACTGACAGGGTTTTCTTTACTTTGAATTTTCAACAGAAGTCTTTCGATAATTTTAAAATTAAAGATTTTTTCAAATATTATGACACTTTTTTCCCTCTTAGAGATATTACTATTGCTGTTGCTTATAAATATATCATTCCTCTTAGTAAAAAATTGTTCAATTATAGATCTCTTGCTTTTTCTGATGAAATTCCTGAAACATGTAAATGTGATACAGATTTCGTGGATTTTATAAATGATTTCCTTAAATATGTTATTACTGGAAACTTAAATATTATACAGAGCAAAACTTTACATTTTATGACGGGATTGGGTACTAAGTTTAGATTGAATAAAACAATTATTAAGAAAACAGCTATTCAGATTTTTGAGAGGGACTTAAAAAAATTCATTATGCAATTATGTTACAAATTTAACACACCCTTTGAAGCTTTTTCTGAATGGGAGTGGCATATATTGAAGGAATTTGATTTTTTTTTTTTTGTTGTTAATAATGATTTGAATAGTAAGGATTACGTTTATCATAGTCTCAGCAGAGAAGATATAAATTATATTCAATTTTTACATAAGAATTTTGTAATAGTACCTGTGGACAAAGCGGCTTCAAATTATGCAATTATATGAAAGCTCTTTTATACTGACAAAGTTAAAAATGAGCTAAATAATATTAAATTTTATGAGGAATGTAAATTAAGTCACACTGTTATTGTAAACAAATTTAATGCTTACACCAAAAACGCTAGAAAGACGTATTCATATAATTTTGCTATTAATAATTATCATACTTTTCCACTTTTGTTTTTGACTCCTAAATTTCACAAAACACCTATTAAATTCAGATTCATATGTTGTAATTCAAGAGGCATTGGTAAAAGTTTAAATGTTAAGTTACAGGCGTTTTTGAAGCGTATTTGTGGTTTTTTGAAATTTAACACGTTCACGCCGGCGCGGTGGGTCACACTCGACTGTCTCAGAGGTGGCAAGTCTCCGGCCTTTTGGATACCAGTATTTTAATACAGAAAATGTTGTTTTATTTAATTAGAGCAATTGGGCGATTTAAAAGAGCAACATTTTCTCTAAAATAACACTAGTGTGCAAAAAGCCGGAGACTTGACAACTCTGAGACAGTCGAGTGTGACCCACCGCGCCGGCGTGAACGTGTTAAGTATAGAAATACTAGTTATTTTTGGTGTATTGACAATAGTAATGAGGTTTTAAATAAAATTAATAAAACGCCCTTAACGCCTACTAATTTATATACCTTTGATTTTGAAAATCTTTTTTCTCTAATATACCTATAGATTTACATTATGATACATTGAAAAATATATTTGATTTGTTTTGCATTGAGGAGGAGTTAGGAATTAAAAAAGATTTTTTCTTGAGTTTATGTAATTTCTGTTTTCTTAATAATTTTATTACATTCAATGGTTCGCTTTTTTACCAGGTATGTGGTATTGGGAAGGGTACTAATTTTTCGAGTTCTGCTGCTAATCTTTTCCTTTTTATTATGAATTTAACTAGGGCAAGTTAATAGATTTTATAGGATTTGCAGCAGTAAAGAAATTTTGAGTTCACAGATTTTTAAATTTACTGCTAATCTTTTTTACAATAACTTATTTCCATATCAGTTTATTTTTCATTATGTAAATCAGCTTGAAAAGAGTTTATGAAGTGGCAACAGCCAAGTGGCCAAACACCGTAATGGATGCCGATGGAACTGCTTGAATATATGAAAAGTGTGGATTAAAGTTTTTATAAGAACATCTACATTTTGATGGATGTCAAGTTGGAACTGAGGTGACATGGAATGAAATTTATGTTTATGAAGATAACGGAAGGACAAGTCTAGATGACGCTGGTCTAACTTGGATTGGTTGTTTATGTTTTTAAAGCAGTTTTGTTTCGTTAAGTTTTTGATAGTTTAAGTTTATTTGATGATTTTTTTTTTTTTTTTTTTTTTTTTTTTTACATTTTTGGAGTATGGGGGATGGCCATATCTTGCGAAACCTGTGGGGATTCAATTTCTATTTTTGTTACCTGTTTTTGAACTCCTCCCACTTTCCGAAGGGCAAGGAGTTGTTTGTTTGTTTTTTTAGTTATAAATATTCATTGATTTCTATTGTTGTTTTGCACCCTCTTTTTCATGGATTTCATGGATCATTTACTTTTGATAGAGCTATATATATATATATATATGTGTGTGTGTGTGTGTGTACTAGGTGTCCCAAAAGTGACTGATGAATTTTAAAGTTCAATAACTTCGAAACGGTGACAAATATTAAAAAAAATTCTTGCAGGAGGGTTATGTATGATGCCAGGAGCTTTTGTAGGGGATTCTTGATTTTAGTTCAAATTTCAAACAATAGATGGCGCTGAGAGCAATAGGCGCTCAGACTAGACCCGATTTTTGATACTTCGGGATCCATTCAATACATTTAACCTCCTTTTTTCGCAAGGAAGAAGAGAGAGGCCAAAAAATCGAGCCTGGATTTAGCGGTTATTGCTTGCAGCGCCATCTATCGATGCTATTTGTAACTAGAACTGAGAATCGCAGCATAAAAACTCCTGATATCTTACATAACACTCCTGCAATAATTTTTTTAATATCTGTCACCGTTTGCAAGTTATGGAATATTAAAATCCATCAGTCATTTTTGGGACACACGGTATGTATGTATATATATATATATATATATATAAACATTAAATAAACAATTCCGACCACCAACAAAAACTGAAATTATGAATAAAATGGCATTATATATATATATATATATATGACCATTAAAAATCAATACAAATTACCATCAAACAAAAAAAAGAAATAAATAAGTAAAATGAGCAGAAAAAGAAAAATGGATATTTGTAGAACTTAGACAGTATTTTCAGGTCCCAAATGCCAAAAGTTCCACAAATAAAGTGTGTGGTTTCATCTTCATATTAGCCATAAAAAGCTAAAGAATATGAATTTGGGACTATCGTACTCAGAAAACCGGGAATGACATTTGACATTTGAATCCATTGAACACCAATTAAGTTCAAAATGAAACAAGATTAAAAAGGATAGAGGAAAAAAAAAATACCAAATTAAAAGCCAGACTGTCATAGCATTAACGATAACAGATACACTCATTATGCATTTTATTCTCTTTTAAGATAGTATACTATTCGAAATTAATACACTGTTAAAAATTTTGCAGTATTCTGGCAGGTCATTCGACCGTTTTTTGAAAAAACGGTTTCATAACCATAATTTAACTATATTCTGACCATAAAATGGCCAATAATATAGTCAGAATAGTGTTAAAGTAACGGTTGTGTAACCGTTTTTGGAAAAACGGTCAAATGACCTGCCAGAATGCTGCAAATTTTTAACAGTGTATGATATTGTCCTGAGTAGGCTAAAAATGAATATGAATAAATGAATATTAATAAATTTAATATGAATTGATAAATAGATAAATATAACTACATCATTATACATATAAAAGTATCGAATCAACATCCATTATAAACGTATTAGCAACGTAGTTATAAATCAAATGCCACATTCTTTTTTAATATACATATATATATACATATATATATATATAGATACTTTTCAATAGCATAATCAGTTTTCAATGTATGTTATATACATATGTAAACTTTTTTTTAATTATATATATATATATATATAAGATACTGGAAATAAAACGCAACGCACGCGACCTTGTCCAAGCAGACATGTGAGTTTTTTAATTATGAAAAATTTATCCTAATCCTATTTTTCTTTTCTTTCCATTTGAGATGTCTGGTAAATGTTGAAATGGATAAAACAGAGAGAGGGTGATTTCATTAAGTTTTAATCAAGAATCAATGATGATGTGACGCAGAAAGAAATTGTCTGGACGGAAAAAGAAATAAAAAGCAACAATTATAAAAGATAAGTCACAACTATTTCAACATTCTTTTAAAAGAAATAAGCGTCTTTAGAGTTTCCAATACGTATATATATATACATTATTATTATTATTATTATTATTATTAATGAAAAATAATCCAATGTCCCTCTAATCATATTCACGCAAACCGAAATGTTTCCGGAGCATTATTTCTTTTATTACGAATTCTTTTAAATGTGCGCGAACTTATGATGCACCTTGTAGATATATATATACATATATAAACTTTTCGTAAAATTAAACCATTTAAGCAGAGAAAATTGACTAAATTGTACATATATATATACATACAAATATATACATATAAAATCAATCTGCGAACAGAGAACAGTATTTGAAGAATACGGATTTCATTATTTTTTACAATAATTTTTAGGACATTTTTTTAAATTAAGTTTTAATAATGTTGAATAATAAAATTTTAATTCATGGTAAATATCTAAAATTTTTTCTTGATACACAATTAATCCTAAAACATTTTTTAAAAATGTGTTACATTAATTTAATAAGTTTAATATATAACAAATGAAATAACATAATTCGAAGGGCTTAATATTTTTATTCAAATATCTTGATAAAATGTTTTGTACATTTAAATGTTTAACTTCTTAAAAAAGAAAAAAATGTCTTTCAAGTTTCCAAAACGAACAAGTTGCTTTTACCTTCTGATAGAGAGAAAGGGGTTTGACAAATATGGGTTTTACAATTTTTTCACAATCTTTCATTTTTTTGTTTGTTTAGGAATTTTCATTTCACTACAGTTGAAATTCATCATAAGTAAATTTAAATTAATTATAACAATCTAAAAATTTCGCATTTTTAAACTTTTTGTCTATTTATAAATGGCACTGGAAGTAAAACGCTATGTTTCCTAAGCAGGCATGCTAAATATTAAATTCGAAAATATTTATCCTAATCCTATATTGTTTTTCTCTTTTCAGATGTCTGATATATCTCGAAATACGTGAGAGAAAGAGAGAGTAATTTCATTAAGTTTTAATCAAGAAATAGCGATGATGTAAAAAAAGGACGAAATTACATGAATGGAAATAAAAGACAACTATTATAAAAGATAAATTTCAAGATTCTTTTTAAAAGAACTAAGAGTCTTTCAAGTTTTCAAAATCAACGCGCTGCTTTTATCTTCTAAGAGAGAAAGCGGTTTGAAGAATACGGGTTTTACATTTATTTCACCATCTATTTCATTTTGTGTTTGGGTGTTTCAGTGGGATATTTTCATTTCATTTAAGTTGCATTTCATCATAATGAAATATAAAAAAATTATAATAATTAAAATTTTTTTTGCTTGTAACTTCTATGAGAAGAAGGGATTAGAAGAATACGGGTTTCACAATGTTTTCACCCTATCATTTTGTGTTTCTTTGTTTCATTGTGATATTTTCATTTCATTTAAGTTACATTTCATCATAATAAAATTTAAACTAATTATAATAATTTCTCTCGACTATTTATAAATGGCATCAGAAATAAAAAAGCTGCGCAAACGATATTTCCTAAGCACACATGTTATTTTTTAAATTCTAAAATAATAATCCTTATCCTTTTTCTCATTTCAGATGTCTGATAAATGTCCATACCCTAGAAAAAGAGGCAGAGACAGTGATTTCTTCAAATTTTAATCATGAATCAGTGACGATGTAAAAACGAAAGAAGTTACCTGAATCGAAATAAATGACAACTATTATAAGATATATTTAAATATTCTTTTTAGGATAATTTAATGTCTTTCAAGTTTTCAAAATCAACGGGCTGCTTGGATTTGAAGAATACGTGTTTCACAATATTTTCACCCTATCATTTTGTGTTTCTTTGTTTCATTGTGATATTTTCGTTTCATTTAAGTTGCATTTCATCATAATAAAATTTAAACTAATTATAATAATTTCTCTCGACTATTTATAAATGAATTCAGAAATAAAAAAGCTGCCCAAACGATATTTCCTAAGCACACATGTTATTTTTTAAATTCTGAAATATTAATCCTAATCGTATACATACATATTTTTCTCATTTCAGATGTCTGATAAATGCCGATATCCGAGAAAAAGAGATAGAGAGAGTGATTTTTTCAGGTTTTAATCATGAACCAGTGACGATGTAAAAATGAAAGAAGTTACCTGGATCGAAATAAAGGACAACTATTATAAAAGTTAAATTTAAACTTTCTTTTTGGCAGAACTAAGTGTCTTTTAAGTTTTCGAAATCAACGTGCTGCTGTTACCTTCTAAGAGAGAAAGGTGTTTGAAGAATACGGGTTTCACAATTTTTTCACCATCTCCTTCAATCTGTGCTTATTTATTTGACCAGAATAACTTTATTTCATTTTTTGGTGAATTTTATCATAATAAAATTTAAATTAATTATTCTCAGGTAGATAAATCGCCAAAAATGATTGTCAATCGTCAATTTTGTTTATTGTTGTCAATTATCCATCGTGTTCAAAATGGTAATTTAATGTTTATTTAATAAATAAAAAACATTGTTAAAAACGATAAATAATATAAAAGCAAACTAAAATAATACAAAACAGCAATTTCAAGTAACAGTTACTAAAGGTATAACATCAATCTGACAGCATTTAGCAATACACGATTTTACTATGGTAGTTTTATTTCTAGAGATTTATTATGATCACCAGAATGAATATAATATAATTATTACTCAACGTAAACATTCTGAATAAATGAATGTAATATGTATCTATGTCTATGCCATATATTATATGGTTATACGTATATAAATACTTCAACCATTGCCTTTAATATATCTGTTATCTGTATATTTAAAAGACAAGAATTTTTTTTATATCATCTACCCTGCACTTTCTACTGAACCAATTTTAATAAATCTTTTTTTTTTATGAAAGC
Organism: Maratus speciosus; assembly: GCA_963932465.1. NCBI lineage: Eukaryota > Metazoa > Arthropoda > Arachnida > Araneae > Salticidae > Maratus > Maratus speciosus. The sequence goes on along the minus strand of OZ010789.1, from coordinate 530,785,405 downwards.
TGTTACTTTCTAGATTTTCCCGCACTAGCTATTTTTTTTCTAAATATTCCCATTTTCATATTTTAATTTTAATCTGAAAAGTTTTCCATAAAATTTCTTCAAAATGGTGGCATTACTTCCATTGTTGCAAAGAAAAGAGAAATAAGTAATAAGGTTTGCTTATCTTTATTGATGCCATTTTCTCATAAAAATTCAAAACAAACTTATTTAAAAATTTGAACAGAAAATGACGTGATGCTTTAAAAATCACGAATTTTTTCCTCAAAAAGCTGTTACCGTTCAATACATTTTCATTCCACTGATACTGAATTTGCTTCAGTGAGGCAAAATGACGTCATATTTAAAAGAAAACTGTCATTTTCTTTGATAAAACTAAATATTTTCCTACGAATTCCATCTAAAGATATAAATTTTTGGAATTTTTACTCGCCGGTTCTGAGATTAGAGCCTCATGTCTAGAGGGTGAATGTTTACATGGAAAGTCGTAGCTGACAAACGTGATTTCAAGTTTGGAAATATACGCATTATTAACATATTGAGTATGCAAATTTTGAGACGGTGAAAATGGCGTTAGGTTTAGATTTCATGAGAAAAATAATTCTGTGATTGTGTCAAAATAAAATCATTTTTGCTGATTTTCATTCGGTAATATCAAACATAAGAGCCTCAAATGATAACTCCATCATAATTACTTACTTTGATTAAGTATACTAATACAGTTTAATTTTTCAATACCTTGAGCAGTTTAAGTTTATGGAATTAGTATTTTGGTAACTTTAAGTTAAATATAATATTTGGGTACTACTTAGTTATCCCGTCGACCAAAAATCTATCGCCAAACTATAAGATTAAATACCAATAATGGTTGATCGTAAATATTACATTCACTTGACTTTAAGCAAGTTATTCGTGTTTACGCGATCAAGTGATTTTTATTTCGACGTTTTATTTGTATTTTTAATAATATTATACTAATTTATTTCTTCTTTGATTATTTAAAATAAAAATTATGCCAATTTGTATAATTTGGCGAAATTGGTCGACGGGATAACTAAGTAGTACCATTATTTGTTTTAAAGAGTTGAAAAAAACCAATGTAAGATGCATTTTTTATTGTAATTATTTTTGTAAGTTTATTACATATCCAATGTAACAGTTCCTTTTTAAACAATTTCTTTTGTCGAAATTCGACGGATTTCCCCTCGTATAATAATATCTATGCAGTTAAAATGAAGAAAGCAAGTAAATAAATAAATAAGAGTTGTTGTAATTAATATTTTTGGCGCCATTGTATGTGTAGTGAATATGACATGGCGCGGATAATATGTAAGTACCCTAATTATAATAATAATTTTAAAAAAATCGACTATATATAAATGGCAGCGAAAAAAAGCTATGTTTTCTAAGTAGACATGCTAAATTTTAAATTCGGAATGATTTATCCTAATCCTATATTTTTCTTTCTCGTATCAAATATCTGGTAAATGTCAAAATAACAGAAAGAGAGAAAGAGAGAGTGATTTCATTAAATTCTAATCAAGAAATACCGATGATGAAAATAATAAAGAAACTGCCAGAATGGAAATAAAGGAAAACTGTTATAAAAGATAAATTTAAAGACGCTTTTAAAAATAACTAACTGCCTTTCAAGTTTTAAAATTCAATGTTTTGCTTTTAACTTCTAAAAGAGAAAAGGGTTTGATGAATAAGGGTTTCACAATTTTTTTACCATCTATTTCATTCTGTGTTTATTTGTTTCATTGGGATATTTTCATTTCCTTTAAGTTGCATTTCATCATAATGAAATTTAAACTAATTATAATAATTAAAAAATTTGTTTCCCCCCCCCCCGACTATTTACAAATGGCATCAAAAACAAACAGCCACGAAAATGATATTTCCTAAGCAGACACGTTATTTTTTTTAATTCGAAAATCTTTATTCTAATACTATATTATTTTTCTCATTTCAAATGTCGGATGAATGTCGAAATCCGAGAAACATAGAAAGAGAGAGGGATTTCATTAAGTTTTAGTGAAGAGATTGCGATGATGCAGAAAAAGAACAAATTACATGAATAGAAATAAAGGACAAATATCATAAAATATAAAATTATTTTTAAAAGAAATAAGTGTCTTTCAAGTTTTCAAAATCAACGTGCTGCTTATCTTCTAAGAGAGAAAGGAGTTTGAAGAACACGGGTTTCACAATTTTTTCCCCATATCTTTCATTTCCATCCATCTCACCATACTGGGATATTTTCATTTCATTTAATGTTGCATGTTATTTTTCTCATATCAATTGAAAATGTCAAATTCGAGAAATAGAGAAAAGAGAGTGATTTCATTAAATTTTATTCAAGAAATAGTGATGATGGAAAAAGACAGAAACTGCCCGAATCGAAATAAAGAACAACTATTATAAAAGATAAATTATAGATTATTTTTAGAAGAATTTAGCGTCTTTAAATTTTTCAAAATCAACGTACTGCTATTAACTTCTAAGAGAGATAGGAGTTTGAAGATTACGAGTTTCACAATTTTTTCACCATCTTTTTCATTTTGTGTTTGTTTATTTTATAATGATATTTTCATTTCATTTAATGTTGCATTTCAGCATAACAAAATTTAAATCAATTATAATCATTTAAAAAAATTGCATTTTTTCCCCCTATTATTTAGAAATGACATCGGAAGTAAAAAGCTACACAAACGATATTTCCAGGCATGTTATATAATATTATAAAGGACAAACGTATATGTGCGTAACACTGACGTCACTTTGCGAATGACAACAGTAGAAGATTAATCAATTTGTTTGAAATCTATATTGTAATTTGTTTGAAAACTATATGGGAATTTGTTGGAAAACTCATCGTAATTTACTGCATTTTTATTGTTTTAAAAATCAATATCTCTGTCACTTGCAGACAGACGATTACAAACAATAAACCGGTTTGAACTAAAAATGATATAAATAAAATAATTCAGCATTTGTTTCCGGCCTATATTCCATAACAAAATTAAAAATTTGTCAATCCATAAATAAAATAACAAAATATAAATAAAACACAAATTTAAGACAGGCAATTAAACCACACTTAATCCACTAAAATTATCAGAATATAAAAGACTAGCGTTCTTTTGCGATTTCTGCTACTGTTAAATCCTGGCAATACGAATTTATCATTTTAATAAATTTCAAAATTTTATTTCAATACATATTTTCTATTTTTCATATAAAAATAATTGTTGGTATTGTTAGTGAAAAATATAAAAAAAGCATATATAAAACGTAAAATAACTATTACAATTTTCAACTAAAAAAGATTTATATATAGATTTCACGTACATTCTGTAATATAATGTAATCGATAATTATAGATCGAGTTATAAAAGTTTTAATTTATCAGGACCTTATACTTATGACGCACTAAAATATAGTAAAAGACAACAGAACTCTCCCCCTTCCTGTTTTTTAACAGTAGAATGACGGCAAGGGGCCATTTTGGTTCGTACAGAATGAATATATTCCGGTTCGAAGCAGAATTTTTTTTATAAAATGAACTTAAAAGATGCAAATAAACAAAAAGCTAAATGGATAAGTTAAACAGTTCTAAATGAAAATTACGGTGCAAAATATTTTTATAAAAGTTGAACAAAAATTCCCGTCTTTCTAGTGTTAAAAGGATTACGATTATCGTACGAAATTGGTGTGGGCTGTAATAGTTTGAATCGGAGTTATAAATGTTTGCGGTTTTCGGCCCTTATTCGCGTTATAATAATATTTAGAGGCCTTCAGTTAAAAAACTCTACAATGTTCTCTATAAAATTATGTCACATGTTTCACATGCACAAAATTTCAGCTCGCTGGAGAAAGGACCGAAATATCTCGGGATCGAAATGGCAGGACCGAAACGTCCTGTTTCCAACCCGGGAAACCCGGGTTAGAACTCCTTGTTGTTTTGAAATTCGGAACTATTTATCTTAATCTTATATTTTATTTCTCATTTCAGATGTCTGATAAATGTCGAAATCCGAGAAACAGAGACTGATTTCATTAGGTTTTAATCATGAATCAGTGATGATCTAAAAAACAATATGGCTGGATGGAAATAAAGGAAATCTGTTAGAAAAGATAAATTTCAAGATTCTTTTTAGAAGAATTAAATGTTTTTAGAGTTTTTAAAATCAACGTATTTCTTTTATCTTCAAACAGAGAAAAGGATTTAAAAAACACGGATTTCATCATTTTTTTCTAATCTTTTCATTTTGTTCAGGATTTTTTCTTTTCGTTTAAATGGTATTGAGAAGTCGCAATTAAATTTAAATTCATGATAATAATCTAAAAACTGCTGTCACTTAGAAACTGTTAATTCTAAAACTTTTAAAAATACTTACTTGTTATATGGACTTGTTAAATATATATTTTTACGTAATTTAGTAAAGCTAATAGAAATAGTAGAGACAATAAAATTTATCCCAATTTATTAGACAATAAATTGGGATACTTTTCAAATTGTGTTTGTGTGTTGTATAAATTGTATTTTAAAATCATATACATTTTAAGATTTTAAATGTTGAAAATGGTCCTTTTTTTTCTTTTTTTCCGATTTTAAGAGTTCCAAGACCCCTTAAATCCAGTTAGGTGATCAAAAATATATAATTGAGAATAGATATGATCTTAAAACCCGCTACTCCGGTTTAAAAAAAACTGATTAGTGGACTATGAAAATTATTCGGAAATGCTTTTGAAATTCAATGGCTGCAAAATAACTTTTTTATATACACGGTGTTGCCGAATTCGACCGACAAATTCAGAGGGGTGATAGTAGGCTTCAAGAAGGTAAAAAAATGCAAAAAAGCACGGGGTCGCAGACCCCTTATTTAGTCACAAATACAGTCTCATCCTAACTGAACTTGAGTTGACAGTAATAATTTTGAGAAAAACAAAAACATTGTAAGGAGAATGCAACGATATGTACCTTGTTTATGTGAAATGTTATAAAATCACGAAAAGTTCTACAAAAACAGACTGTTGGTGTTATTTATGACGGCCGGTTAACTGCACAAGGGATATAGGCTCTAGGTCTAGGGTGAGTGCCCTCCGTGGGGGTCTTTCTAAGGAAACATAACCCGTATTTACGCAAGGTTTCTTAAGGTTCGAAGAAAACCACATAAATCTCCGAACGGTTAGACCGACTAGAAAAACAGGGTACTCAAGCAGTCAATGATATCGTATGAACAGGTAATCGCAGTCCAAAATGTGAATCGTCAAGTGCATACTGCTGGCGCCTATAATGAACACTTCTAACACTTTTTTTTTCAGCAACAAAGGCGAGAATGCATTATTATATTATTTTATTAATAAAAATGTTATTATAATATACTTCAGTTTTCTGAAAGTTATTACCGTCAATCCAAATTGTGTTAGGACGGAAGACATCGTATGACCCCCATATCATATGACCCCATATTCTATCGAAATTTTTCATCACATCGCTGAATTTTTCGGTCAAATTCCACAAAATCCTGTATATGCTACTTTGAATCTCTAAAATATATTGCTTTCTGCAGTATCTATAGATAAAGAACGCATTTTGGAATTGTGTGTAACTGGGGAAGAGGTTATTGTATATTTTCTATCATGGTTATATTATATTTTCACATAACAAAAAACACTCATCTTTTTTGACTGTGTAGATCTGACGTCTAAGGCAAGAAATTAGACATATGACTCTGTAATTTATTACACATATTACAATTTTAACCCTTAAATGCCGGGTGTTGCTTTTCGGCAACATACCCAAATTAGGGTCTAAAATACTATTAGAATAATATTGAAGCTATATTGCCTAATGTTGCCAATAAAATACATTCTGAAAATATTATTAAATCGATTTTCAACATGTAAATGGCAACACTTGTGCTGTTTAAGAATAAAGATATATTTCTTTTTTCAATTGTTGCTACATGTTCTTTTTGTTTTGTTTGGAGTTTGAGAAGTACCCTATTTTGTTCTGTAGGGAGCAAGTACAATTTATTTCTTATTATAGTTTCTAAAATTCTTGTGTGTTTAACATTATAGAATTTTATCAAGGAAAATAATTTTTTCAATTAAAGACCAGTGTTGCTGAATAGTAACAAACTGTTTTTTAGCCATAAACCATACTTAAAACAAAAAATGATTTTTTAAAGTATTTTTCCCATGATTTACTTAAAAAATGAAAGCCGAAAAACATTATTACATGATTTTTGAAAAATCAGGCATTTAAGGGTTAATCGAATTATTCAGATGTTTTTTAGAATCCTCATGCTGAATTACATTTTTTGGACCATTGCTTAAGATATTAAAAATAATCGGTCAAGTGCGAGTACTATTCCCGTACAGAGGATTCCGTATAGTAAACATATTAACTAGTAAATCTGCAGATCAAGAGCCTCAACGTCATCTCTGCAACTCATTGTTTTTATCAAACTTTGCGTAATATTAATCTTTCTACAAAAACAAAATTTAAACTATTTAAATTACACAAACATTTATAAAAGGAAAAAAATATTTCGATGGTTTCAGACATTAAAAGCGTTAAATTAAACACGTTGTTATGTAAGGATATTCTGAAATTCTCACGAGCTACTTATTCTAGTAATTTTTATATAATAAAGCAAATTTCTTCAGGGGGGCTCTGCCCCCCTGAACCCCCCGTTGTGTAATTTATTTTGCATTTGTAATTTTCTACTGATTGAGTTAATGATTACCCTATATCTTAGATTTTTTTTTACACTGCGATTTATAAGGATAAGCAGTAATTCGGTCAAGCATTTTACGTTATCCTAATATCCATACAGCAGTATTTACTTGCCTGCTAACCACAAATACCTGTATCTAATGGATAAAGAACTTTTGGAAATGTAAACTGAAACATCTAATTTAGAAATCTAATACCTTTATAAATTTTGTTTATAAAAAAATAATTTTGATTACCATTCTGCAATATTTATATCTAAGATCTAATCTAAATATCAAAAAATGTACTCGATAGCATTAACTTACTAAAATCACCCTAAAGTAGGGGGGCTTCTAAACCTAACAGTTAATAATTCATCATCGTTGAATAGATAAACATGATTTGGCGCCTTTAAGTATTTTTTGTGATTTTCTTTTAATAGTATCTACATTTAATTTAAAATCGTGATGTTACAAATACCGTTGAAATTTGACGCAAACCTATGTTTAGGTCAAATTACGAAAGGTTAACTAACATTTCATTTCCCTTAGCCGGACTTTCTGTTTCATTTTTCGTAATAAGGATTATTTTAATAATTTAATTTATTTTACACTCTACAAGCTGTTACACGGACGTTGTTCACGTAGCATTAAAATAGAGATAAATGCATTAAGTAAAACATTTCACTCCCCACCAGACATACCAAGTCTCAAGCTTTTTGCACATCACTATTATCTTAGAGAAAATGTTCTTTTAAATCGCGCAAATGTTTCAATTAAATAAAGTAACATTTTCTGTATTAAAATACTGGTATCCAGAACGCCGGAGGCTTGGCAGCTCTGCTCCTCTTAATAAAAACATATATGATTAACCAACACTTTATCACATTTTATAGGAGACAATACGGAATTTCTTATTTGTATGGCCTTACATATATCTCAGTCATAAAAATGTAAAATTTTGTGCCAATTAATGCACGCAATTGCGAAAATGAAATCGCAAAGAATGAGAAAAGGAAGGCCAAGTAAAATCGTGTAAATCGAGGAATCTTTCTTCGTAGTGCTGGGAAAATACTGCTACAAAAACTGTTTTAGGTGGTATTTGGTGTGAAATGTTTATATGTATTCATTCCTGTCCTATATATCCTTTTTTTTTTTTTATTTGCTTATTCCATTTTTCTTTTGCACGTGAAAATCTTACAAATTAAAATTAACTCTTTGGGAGAAATTGTTATTCATTTTTTTTTTTTTTTGGCAACAATAAAGTTTATAAAATTTAACAGAATAATGTCAGTTTATTCTGTATGAAAATAACGAACTTTTTCATTTATAATCAAATAGTTGAATAAATAAATGAAAATATTATTCTATATAGTATATAAATACTATTTTCATTTCTGCGTTTAAATAAATCTATATGCAAATATCTATACAAAGGCATTCATTAATTCATTCCTTTTGCTTTGATTTGACTTCAAAAAACCATACATACTTTCACATTTATGATATTTTTAGATGAAATGCTGTTGCTACGCAACGGTTAAAAGAAAAAATGAAATATAAGTAAATTCATAAAATAAAATGTTTTATATTATTCGAACACATGTATAAAATTCTATCATAAGTTATACACCTAATTTAAAAGCTCTGACAAATGTTTTGACAAAATTACAAACTAATAAGAATAATTTAATACTCTTATTTAAAAATTTCAGCATCCAAAATTTACCATTTAAATCTATTATTCATATGAGCGATTTCTTTCAACAAATGAAAATTTGAAAATCGTCTGACTTCCCATAGAAAAGCATTATATCACAAAATAAAATGTTCTGTATATTCCGAACGAATGAACCAAATTTAACCCAAAACTATACAGCTAAATCCGGGGAGCTCATCAACATGCCCAGGGAATTTCAAGCCGATCGGATGCTTTTTGCGGCAGTTATCGCGGAACAGACAGACAGACTAACAGACAGACAGACTAACGGAAACCAAAACTTTTCGTGTCTCCACAGTAAGCCTTCACTGACGTTTCGGCAATTAGTAACTGTATTATAATAAAAAATAATTTGCAAAAAGAATAATAAGACTTTAGTTGGGCTGTTGGATATAGTTGCATATACTAGAAAAGTAAAAACGGATTATACCATGATAGATATGAGAGATATGAAGCCTAAATAGCAACAAATATTGCTATTCTGTATAACTCTTCTTTTAATCTTATCCTAATCTGTTTATGATGAACTTAATTCGGTGCTGACAATAAAAGCAGCGCATATTTAAACCCCATTTGGCATTTCACGAACCAAAATTCAGCGTCGCAATATTTTTTTCTTTTTACAGTGAACCTAAAACAAAATCCTTCTTCAAAGGTTAAACTTAACATTATGCTAAGCGAGGTCGAAAAGAAGTAACGCCGCCTTAGTCCGTTTTACCAGATAGTTTTTAATTAACCTTTAAAGTCACGGGATGCATATTCAGAGAGTCACTCAATGCAAACTAATCGCGAATCCCATAGTAATATGTGATTAATTCTAATTAAATTAGTCTGTTTTTAACAGTTTGACGTTTATTGCTTTTATACTACTACTGGATTATTACACAAATATATCATTAAAAATCATTATCTAGGCTTTAAAAACCGATGGTGCATAGAGTACGGCCCGTATCGTTATGTATGTTTAAACCGCCCGCGTCTTTAAGGGGTAATATCTTGGCTAATTACCGAAAATTGTTTTTGAAAAATAATTATCAACCATCCTTTCATACTTCTGTGACGATAGGTACCTCCAGCGCTCATCAGTGCCTTTTCTGAACGCCTGAAAATCAAAATTTATGTGTAGCGGAAAAATGCGATTCTCTCATAAACTATGAGACATAGGGTAATCGCTACAGTTTTCATGCAAAATTTAAATTAACTTCTACTACCTCTAATTTTTCCATAATTTTAGTTTCAGTATGTATTCGGGACATATATTTGCATAACATTTTCGACAGTATCGCTGAAAATATAATACCTAAAATTAAAATAAATGTATTTTGCGTCCGGCATTACGAAAGCTTTCACACGACAGAGAAAAGATTTTTTTTTTCAAGTAAGTTAATTAGCCCCTCAACATTTTCATAAATATATTTGTGAATGGTCAGTAATCTACAGCTATATGGGTTAATAGCCTTTATTACGTCAGCCTATTTAAACTTTACACGTTCCATATTTTCGAGTAAAATGGTTGTGACAGAGGGGCGGACACAGGAGTGATCTTATAATTGTACCGTTTCAACATTTTAAGTTCGAAACCCTAAAAGAATACAGAAAGTCAGAAAAGACAGAAATGCATGCATTAAATATGTAATAAGATTAGATTTATCTCAAGTACGATCGTTAAATTGAATGTGTACTGTGTTATAAATTCAGAAAAACAACAGATGTTAACAGACAGCAGTAAAAGTTATTGTTTATTCTGAAAAGTCAATATGTTCATTTATTAAAACATGTACGTTAAGAAGATATTAACATTTATTAAACTGCGTAGTATTTGTCATATTTTTCTTTTACGCATCAAGTTCAGCTGCTTGTAAACAAAACACGTCAAATAAGATCCTTGTCTGCAAACATATCCGTTTAGCTTGACACATATTGATAGAATTACTAATTATTTAACCTTTCGTGCATTCAGTTTTGTAAAGAATCGCTTATAGTTTCAACTTTTTTATGGAAAAAGAATAAGTAGATAAGTATCCAATGCTTTATAACCATATATAAACTGAAACATGTATTAAAAATAAGAATTTTATTTATTTAATACACATTTTGTCTACATTCGATAATACACTGCAGAGTGAATTACGGATAAAAATATCTTAAATTTCTTTAGAAAGAATTTATTTTCAATTATGAGCTAAAAAATACATTAGAAATAAAACAAAACTTATTTGTCCTTTTTAACCAGCGGTATATTATTGTAAACAGAATGATGCATTATAAAAAAAAAATCAGTAAGAATTTATTCCCAAAGATAAACTGAAAAATTTATGTTTTTTTTTTTTTTTTTTTAATTTAATTTATTTATTTTTTGTAACAATATGTTTTTGAATATAAACAGAAAAATGCATTAAAAAATTAATAACTTATAATAGTAATGATACTTTTTTCAAATATAAACTGAAAATTACAATTGAAAATCTAAATTTCTTTACATTTATTAATATTTTTTTCAAGTATATTTTCAAATATTAAGTAAAATATCAAGTATTTTTTTTTTTTTAAGTTTTAAAGAAAATGCACCAGAAATATATATATTTATATAATTTAGCAATATTTACTTTTCAAATATAAGCGGAAGAATGCATTAGAAATAAATGTGTCCTTACTTTTTGTAACGATTTATTTTCATAAATTCAAATTTCGTTGTAATCCCTACTCTACCAACATAAATATCATAAAATATAATTCATGCATGCACATATAAAGCTTCTGGCAATAAATATTGGAATGCAAAAGTAGGACAGATTGTCAAATATTTCCGGCTGTAGAACAATAGATCAAATATGAACATAGAAAAAAATAGAAGAATAAAAGGTTTTTTTTTTTTATTATTTACCTGACATGCATAAATATGCCGAAATGTGAAAAATGCAACTAGAATTTCAATAGAGATAATATTTATTTATTTATTTATTTTAAAAGATTTTTTCGTTATTTTATAATCGAAAACTTAGTGTTGAAAAAAAATTCATGATTAAGATTATTAACTTTATTTTGGTTATAAAAAATCATCAACGAATTTATTTGTTTTTCAGTCAATTTATTATTACTGTGTAAAATGTTATTCATGCTTTGCAGTGATATTACAGTAGATACTTTCGTTTCTATCGTAGTGTTTTTTTTTATATATATATAAGTAGTGCTTAATACAGTTTAGAATGAGTAATATATGCTTTACTTTATCTTATTCCAAAAGCATTATTGATTGAAGAAAGCAAAATATTTTTAAAAGGATGATTTCCTTTTCATTTGCATATCTTCAGCTTCCTTGACGTTGTAAGACTGTATGGGTGGAAAGTTGCAGTTCGGAATTATTCCTCTATTTCTAGTGTAAGAGCATTATATTTCTACGCTTTCTAATTCTATAAAAGATTAAAAAAAAAAAAAAAAGATTTGAGTGAAGCTATAAATAAACAAAATTCGTTCCACAAAATCCTTATAAATACAAATTTAAATAATTAATTTTTATTGGCAAAATAGTTCTAAAATTTATTAAATGATTGTGTAAATCTTCTAATGTAGTTTCAAAAATTCATGAAAAATGCTTTAGAAGATGAAATTTTCATGAATTCATAATTTGGGACATAAAGGGTTAAGACATAAATTTAATTACATTTGTAATTTTCACTATCCATTACGAATACACTCATACCACCTTACACTATTCATATATGATGCAAAAATATTTTATTTAGATCATACAGGCGTCGGAAAAGTAATCGCACTAAAACAACTGTAACCGTTTACATGAAATGACTGTTATATTTTGAACATTTTAAAACTAATGATTATTTATAATATATATATATATATATATTTAATAAAGGAATGTTAAAATCCTAGTGCTAAATTCATCTTGAATAAATAATAAAAATTCAAATAAATCACAAATAAAATGCACTAAAATTTCTTGCGGGTGAATACATATAATATAAAATTATTAGAATTACATTAAAACATATTACAAATCCATTAAATATTCATTAAAATGACAAAACGTTTTTAGCCAAATACACTCGGCCAACTTCAGTGGTTATTGAAATATTGCTATTTCTCTTTGCGATTATTCGTCAAGGAGAGAACATTACTACTCTTAAATTACAATGGTCTGGTGATCGAATGAGGCGTAGCAACTGATATTTTTTCGGGGGGGAGGGGGATTACAAAATTTCCAAACTTATAATTAAAAAATTTTCCGACTTGAAACTAATTGCTCTATTATCCAACTGAAATAATATGTTCAATGTGTGTTTTATGATAAGGATACTTATATGTAAAAAAAAAAAAAAAAAAAATCTTTCCAAGGAAAAATACTGAAACTAAAAACATACAAAGTATAATTATTGGTTCATTTAATGAAAGATTTTGTCTTCTATTGCGTGTACGAATCATAATTGTGCTTCATATTAAAATAGCCTCTTGATATTTTGAGAGTTCTGAGAAAGGAACAACGTTTTGGAGTAGGGATGCACCGAATAGTGATTTTGGCCGAATACCGAATATTCGGCCAACAGGCGAACCGAATACCGAATATTCGGCTAGCCGAATAGTAACTGTTAGGCCGAATACCGAATATTCGGCCTGCCGAATAGTAACCATTCGGCCGAATACCGAATATTCAGCTTGTCGAATACTTCAAAGTTTACTTTGAAAACAACTTTACAAAAAATACTTCGAATACTTTACACTGTTTACTTTACAAAAATACTTCGAATATTTCAAAGTTTAAAGGCACTAAAATGTTAAATTTTAAAACAATTTTACATAATATTTAAAACAGAAACTTTTATTCTAATAAACAAGAGCTTTTTTCAAATAAATTTTATGCTGAAAAAAAATCTGCTTTGAGTTATTTAAAAAGAGAATAGTGATAAAAAAATTTTTAATTAATAAAATTTTTAATTTCTTGGTTTCTTCTGAGAATTAAAACAAATTAATAAAATTTTCTTAAATTCTAAAACAAACATTTTAAAATCAAACAGAAATTGTGAAAAAATTGGAAGAAAAATTGAATAGGATTATATATTTGCTTGTCAGGAAGAGACTAAAGTAAAGTTACTAAATAATGCAATCGATTCAAATTTTATATGGTGAAACCGAGCAAGAATAACTGTTCTACTCCCTTTGATTAAGCAAGGTAGTTTTTAAATGCATCCTAGATCAGTGTCTGGAGTGGGCGATCATTTTCAGAGATTGTAAACGTTGTTCTTAAAATCTTAGCAAGAAACAGGTTATTTACTGGACAATGTTGAGGAACTTGCATTTGTACATAATTAATTCCTATGAAAATCCTCATGATTGGTTCATTTTCTTAAATAATACTTAACAAACAGCAAATGAATAATGTAAAAACATTCTCTTCTATTTAAATATGATTCTGTTTCTAATTATTCAGAAGTTGACTGTTAATCGTAGAAGTTGTATAAGGTTTTAAAAAATATGTTTTAAAAGTTTTTTAGAGTATTTAGTTCGGCCGAATATTTCGATATTCGACCAAACCGAATATTAGGCATGCCGAATAATTTGCTATTCGGCCAAACCGAATATTCGGCATGCCGAATAGTTTGATATTTGGCCAAACCGAATATTCGGTAACATGGCCGAATAGGCCGAATACCGAATAGGTACCGAATATTCGGTGCATCCCTATTTTGGAGGAAATAGATTAGAGAACTGTTGATGGACAACAGTAGAGAAATTCAGATCTCGCAAATGTATGATATTTTCGTAGCATAGAGAAACACAATGAGAAACTGAGTCCGGCTACTTTTTGTATTTCTTTTGATAACTTAGCTAGTTGTAAACTAACTCTGTACTAACTGTTACAGAATTCAGAAAAGTTCTCAGCAAAACAATAAAAATTCTTACTTTTTTTTTACTATTAATTTTAAAAAAAGAAAAAGTGTTTAAAAAATGGGAATTTCCCAACTCGAAGCTCAAATTTCCCAAGTTCACATATACTGGAGGGGGAGGCTAGCCCCCCCACCCCCCATAACACCCCATCACGACGCCTCTGTCGAATATGCATATAAATATGCATTAATTGTATTAGTTTTAACTTTAAACTTAATGCTTACTTGAGCCATGTTGCACATCAGTAATTATTACTCCTTAATAACGTATTATCTTGCAAATTACGAGAAAAAAAGGCAAAAAAGTGCAACATTTTTTGTAGTTGAATTTTTATAGTACGTGCCAGACATGAGACGAGTTCAGTCCAGGTCTAACGAATCGAGTTAGATACCAGTTTTATAAGCCAGTTTTTGACCAGGGGTAGGCTCGGCCTCAAAGTAAAAAAAAAAAAAGATTTACAAATTAAAAAACGAAACAAAAAACTTGCTATTTAAGAAACAAGAGTGTAGTCTTAACTGTACTTTTTTTTTTTTTTTTTTTTTTTTTTTTTTTTACAATCCTTTAAGAAGTTTGAAAGGGAATTGAATTCTTATTGATGGGATATAAGGGGAATCGTTATATCTGGTCCTTTAACCTTTGCACGATCATTGTTAGGAACAAAGATGACGTGTGACTTTTCTTGCCTATCCTCGCTTTTTGATGTAAATAGCGATTTTTAATTTGGAAAATTAATCTTGAAGAAATTTTAAAATCTTATTAAATTTTTTCTACAGCATGCTTTCGGTTTTAATGCAAAACTTAATGCTTACTTTTGAGCCATGTTGCAAATCAGTAATTATTATTCTTTAATAATGTCTTATTTTGCAATTACGAGGTAAAACGGCGACAAGGTACATCATTTTTTGAAACTGAATTTTATAGTAGGTACTAGAAATGAGACGGGCTCAGCCCAAAATAGGACCGGTTCTCACGGCTCGAACTCAATTTTCATACCAGTTTTCGGGCAGGGGTGGCCCCGGGCTCAAAGTGAATTTTGTATTTATTTCCAATATATATATATATATATATATATATATATATATATATATATATATAGCAAATAAAGCCTTTGTTTAACAATATTAAAAAGCAGAAAACCAACGTTTAAAAATGCACAAATAATACAAGAAAAGCAGCAAACAGCTGTTTCGAATCTACTAGCGAGATTCTTCTACAGTGCAAGATAGGGAAAAAGGAACAGCGTGCTAGAAAAAGCAAGGCTGAGCCAAAAAGTACGGTTCAGCCTTGCTTTTTCTAGCACGCTCCTTTTCATCTATCTTGCACTGAAGAAGAATCTCGCTAGTAGATTCGAAACAGCTGTTTGCTGCTTTTCGTGTATTATTTGTGCATTTTTAAACGTTGGTTTTTCTGCTTTTTAATTATTTTATATATATATATATATATATATCTTGCTAGATGAGAAACAAGAATGTATTCTTAAGGTTTTTAAAGAGATTTACATTCTTTTAGAATTGAGTTTGAATGGGAATTTAATTGTTATTATACGGATATAAGGGGAAATATTATATCTGATTCTGAAGTCTTTGCATGGTCATTGTTGTTAACATAAGTAAGTGTTGGATTTTCCTTACCTATCCTCGCTTTCTGTTGGAATTCCTTTTAAGAATTATTAGAAAATAGAACCCATGCTTTCCTGCCATAAATGTTTATGATATTTTAAAAGAATAAGAATTTTGACTTTTTGTGGTTTCTGCCAGTGGTTGTGTATAGATAACAAATTTGTTATTCTAAACACATTTTAAGGCAACTGGAAATCATGGAAAGCTGTGATGAGGGAGTATTTAGAAGTAATACATACTTCAGTGTAAATAGCGATTTTAAATGAAAAAAATTAATCTTAAAGCAATTTTAAAATCTTATTAAATTTTTTCTACAACATGCTTTTGATATCGGGCTCACAATCTGATTATACAAATTTTTTCGGCTCATATTTCAAATCTTTAGGCTCGGATTTCTTATCGTCAGGCTCGAGCTGAAAAATGAACCCGAACACATCTCTAGTAGGTGCCTTTCTAAATTTTCAGTGAATTTTCGACTCTTAAAGACATTATAGAAAGAAGACCACATACACTTAAATAAATCACATAAATTAGTTTAGATATATTTTACACTTAAATTTAGATTACTGTACAGTCAAGATTATTATATATCTAGTTTAGCTTTATTATGTATTTAATGTCCTTTCCTTTGAAACGCATATTAATATTTAAAAAATATATCTTAATTATTAAATAATCTCTCCAGTACAAAAAAATTACAGATTTTCAAATATAAAACAATAAATAAAAAACGGGGAAAATTTCCTTTTTCTCTGACTCCCCTTTTTTTTATCAACCCGAAGATGTTTTCAAATGATATATTTAAATGGATTCAAGAGATAATAATAGATAAAGAGACAATTTTTAAAATCTTCACACATATGTCTTCATTATACGTACTTTATAAAATAGCATGCACATATAAATGTAAGCTTAATTACTAATTCATTTCCAGAGCACGTGCATGCATTTTTTTCATCAACGTACCATCCTAACTGCTAAACGAGACAAAAATCAAGCAAGGTCAGGGCCAGTTTCATTCACGTTCTTGTCATCAGTCAATTACACACATCTGCTCTATAAAGTCATACTATAAAAAAAAGGACTACAATTGCTCTGTTAAGGTAAAAAGGTTTTATCTCGCAACTTCAACTAACCGGAGTTGTAAAACAATATGGATCATTATTAATTGTATTGGAAATATCTTAGTTCAGATTCTTCATACTTATAAGGTCAGGGTCAGTTTCATTCATGATTTTGATTCAGTCAATTACACACATGTGCCGGATAACATCATGCTATAAAAATACTACAACAGTCTCCGTACAAATAAAAAGAGTTTAACTCAAAATATAAACTAAACATAACAGAAAAAACAGTATTGATCCAATATTTTTTGCATTAGCTATATTATTTCAATATCACTATATCTTGGTGATATTTTGGTCACAACTACGGTTAATTTCATTCTAGGTTTTGAAATCAGTTAGTTTATAAACATATGTAGGATGAAATCATACTATTAGAAAAAATTATTACAACCGTTTTCGGACAAATGAAAAAAAAAAAAATCATCTTTCAACACACACTAAACCTAGTAGCAAAACAATATTAGCAGAATATTTTTGGTAATGGCTATATTATTAACAATATAGGCTATATATTGATAAAATCTTGTTCTTGGACAGTGTCAGGGTCAATTTTCTTAACGTTTTTTAATCAGTCACTTGCACACATTTGCCGAATAAAATCATCCTATAAAAACATAACTGTCTCTGAACAACAACAAAAAATAAGATTTTAACTCACAACATAAAATAACCTTAGTAGCAAAAAAAATATTTTTTATTATTATTTTGTTCATATTGTATATAATATTGTAAGTACTGAAAATATCTGAATTACATCTCTGGAAATAGTGGCAGTATTACTATGAATTATTGTTTTTTTTTTTTTTTTTTGTTTTTTTTTTTTGTTTTTTTTTTTTTTTTCAATGTTGAGGAGAGTACACTTTGGGCATATTAAAACAAAACTGCAAATCATACTTTGCTATTGCAACTATTTTTGACTTAAGTCTAATATTTTTGCAACATTTTATTGGAAAAATTTCAATTGTAAAGTCAATATTTCTGTCATCGTGCAGATAATGTGAAACAAATGCTGGTATTTCATTAAAAATATTTCTGATTTATGCAATACTGGTGCAATAATAATGTATAGTATAACCAATATCACCAATATTTATGTTCTACGACGGAAGTTTGGCCAAGTCTATTTGCTTTTAAAATTTAAAAGAAATATTTTTCTTTGAAAGTTCAAGTGCTACGCCATGTATAGGTTGAAACTATTGGTAGATTTTTTGTAATTTGAATAAATTAAGTACACACCTGATTTATTCAGTCCAATTAAAGATATGTTACAGTAAAAAAAAAAAATGTGTATTTTTATTAATTAATATAAATTATTAATAGTAAGATAAATATTATTATTATTAATACTACTGAAAATATTATTTAATATTTATTATAAAATTTTTCATGAAAAATGTATATTATAATATACAATTAATAATACTACAAATATTAATTAATTATAATTAATATTAATTTATACAAATATTATTTATTAATATTAATATAAATAATTTTTTACTAATTAATTGTCATTATTAATTTATCAAAACCCATTATTAAATTAGCTTATCCCGTCAAAATGAAAAGGTGTATTTTTAACATAATAGGATGATTTAAAAATATAGGGAGAGAATTATCTAACAACTCTAACAACCTTTTATATATGATATTAATAAATGCGTTCTATATTTGAAAAAACAACATACGTGGAACATAAATTTTACAAAATGACTTCACAGCATACATATGAATCTGTTTCCTCTATGCACCTTTGTAACAATCAAATTACTTAAAAGAACCAAGGTCAAAGTCAGTTTCATTTGCAATATTTTCGATAATCAATTACAGCCACCGTCGGAAAAAGTCTTGCTATAAATAATAGATCAAAAGCTATTCCGAGTACTATAGTTGTAACTCGCAGCATCAAGTAACTTTGCCGATAAGTTACATTACTACCAACTTTAATCAAACCCGCTTTTTGAACTAGTCATTTTGCCAAGATAGATAATATTCCTATTAAGGGGGAGTTCATATTATCCGAAATATCGCAATGTAACACTTCTTTAGCAATCAATTAATTTATCAAAATGTAAAATTCATAAATTATTTCAATTCAGGTATTACTTTGCGATGATAAACTCATAATTAAACAAAAATTTTCGTGAAAACATTTAAATTACAATATTTTATTTTTTTAATTAATAAGCAATATAAATTATAATATAAAGATAAAATGATTTAACATTGTAAAATTTCTAATCGTTGCAGTTTAAACAGATTTAATACTTTTAAATACATATTTCTAATTAAAAAATTAGACATATTTCATAAACATATTTCTAATTAATAAAATTGTAAAGGATTCTCTCTAATTGCAGCGAATTTTATGATTGATTTTTCCAATTTTTACGGTAAGTACATGCATCTAATTTATCTACTTAACCTTCCAACGACCAAATCATTTTAAAAGCGATGAAAGTCATGGTCAATTTCTTTCACGTTTTCCTGAACAGTGACAGTCAATTATAACCGTCTGACAAAAAAGAAAATCATACTATTAAAAAAAGGCCGCTACAGTTCTGTATAACAAGGTCGTTACTCGAAGAATAAAACTAAAGTTTTCAGGTCGATGTGCTAGTAGCAAGTTTTTCTTGTTCTTAGAAACTACATAATATGTATATCAAAAACCTACTGCACTTAGGAATTTCTAAGTAGGTTGTTTTCGATATTTGAGGTTAAGTGAATACCAGTTAATTATTGTATTCGTCTCTTTTTTCGATATTTTCTAGTATGTGACATTATAATAAACAAAATACTTGTTTTACTTTTAAGTAATATCATTCAATTGACCAGTCTAAAATGGTGAAAAAAAAGCGTAAAATAGAACATAAAAAAAAAAAATTACATAAATTTTTATTTCTTAACATACCAAATCAATTTTCTTTTTTTTTTTTTTTTTTGTACAGAATAGGAGTAAGTGCGGTGTATAGTTAATAAAAGGGCGTTTTATTATAACACATGCATATGTATTTTATATAAAAGCATGTACCTTCGAATTTAAGCATAATTTTTAATACCTTTCAGAACATATAAAACTTGCATACATTTTATATACGTACTACTTCTAATTGCCAAATGAAAGGCTAAACGAAAAAAGCGCAGGTCAATTTCGTTCGTAATTGTTTTCAATACCAGTCAATTAAATGCGTCTTTGAAAAAAATCATGGAATAGAACAAAAACCAAAACGATTGTATATGATGGGATTGTAATTCAGGCTATAGTATAAACTTAGTTTTCCTGGGCAAATTGTTATTAGTAACTACTACAGATGTATGCGTTTTTATTATCAAATAATATATAATACGTATGTGCTATTAGATTCAGAGCTTAGTACTGTTTGCTGTCGTTTACATTTTATAATATATTATGTGTTCGAAATTTATTTATCGTCTGCCAACGCTCAGTTCGAGCATTTTTGTGTACGTTAAAAAATGGCAACGTCCTTTTTTGTTGACATGTAATTTATTCTTTTTCTGAGAGAGTTGTGAAACCAAGAGGGTTAAATTAAGAGCGTGATACAGTTCACTTTGTTTACTTGTGTTTTTGAGTTATTGACGAGTTCGTGTTTATTTAATTTCAACCAGCGCGCTATAATTATGTACTGCGAATTACTTAATACGTTTGTTTTATCCTGCAATATTTCCGACGAAGTGGATATATTAATAGACAAAATACATTTGTTATTAATAAATTATCTTCTCGGTCCAAGTAAAAGTCCAAGTCTCGGTCTCAAAAAAAATTAAAGTTTTATAAATAACTGTATAATAGATGGATGTTATATGATTAACAACGTGTGATTTCGTTTAAATTTTTGTTTTAAATATAAAATCTTATATTTTTAGCCTATTGTTTTAGTCCTATTGTTCTACAATATTTTTAATTTTTCCACTAAAAACACAATGCTTATCAACTCGCATCTTTTTTTAGTAAGTTCCAAGTTTGATCTAAATATTAAGAATGCGTAAGATTTTTTGTTTTTTATGTGTTCTGATTTGTCAATGTTTTATTAAATATGAACATGGAGTCTAGATTTTTTTTTCGATGGAAGATGTATATATATATATATATATATATATATATTTAATATTCCTTCTGAATTTCGAATTTTCTTCCGCTATTGCTGAAAAACGGATATTAATCCAACGTTTACTTATGGAATGACATGATAAGCCATACTTAATTTAAATTTTTCATTCCCATATATATTGTATTTTATGAATATGAGCTAAGTAGATTTCGTATGTTTTATAGGAAAAGATTGATCTAGGAAATAGAGAAAATAAGGAAATATAAAAGAAAACAAATGACTGAATATGTACAGTTCTTATTGTTTGAAAAACATTTTTAATGTAAAAAGTAGTTATTTATCTCTTTAAATATATTCAATCTTATATAATTGATACTATGAACCTTTTGAAAAATATGCTAAAGCAGTTTTATCTATAAACTTCATATCAGTCATGAAAACACTTTATTTTAATGCTTAAATATCATGTTTTATCTTTTAGTACCAATAATTACGTGTATAATAAATTTTTAACTCATAACCAAAACTTATAAAATCTAGAGGAATAAAAGATTAAAATAAAATAAGACTTACCGTTACGTTCCATTAATAATAACTTTAATAATATCCTTATATTTTAATCCTAAAATGGTGAACGCCTTTCTCTTATCTTACAAAAAGCGTCGCAGACTTGCTGTTCTGATTAGTTGACGAATAATACCAATACATACAATTAGAGATCGACCAAAAATTCCGTTTCGTTTTCGTCCCAAAATCTGAGTTTCACCGAAATAGCTCTCAAAAATTTCGGCCGGACCAAAACTCGAGTATGTATCAGCTTAAATCAACTCTGAGCTGTATCAGCTCAAATTAGACACTCTTTATTTCTTACTATCAACTTCACTGTGTATAATTACAGTCATGACAAACTCATGACGGGAGTGAAATTTATAATGCAAGCAATGCATGTATGACTCAACTTTGAAGATACTTTTCACGCGCTCGCTAAAAACTGCAGACTTAACAGTAACAGAAAAATTTTAGTTTGAAACCGCAGAAGTGTTTCAAATGCTCTTTGAGCACATTCCATCATTCTGTATCTTTTATGAATTTAATTACATTTTATTTTACATGAAAATAAAAAGTTCCATAAATAATCACTTTAATAATACCCGTATATTTTAACCCTAAAATGGCAAACGTCTCTCTCTTATCTTGATAAAAACGTCGTAGACAAGACTGTTCTAATTGACTGATGAGTAATACCAATACATACAATACTCACTTCTACTTAGAGTGAATATTCACTCTAAGCAGTTTTAATACCAAATCAGGGGTTCATTTCCAAGGTTACATTAGGAAATGGAGTTTTTGAGAATTGAAGTGACATATTTTGGTACTTTTCATTATTTTACCCCATATATGGGGTGAAAGTTGAACGGAAATTTTTCAAAATGTATAATGTCAGGCTTTCACTCTCGTCAGCGGAGTGAGATATTTCACTCCCGACTAGGAGTGACATATTTCACTCTCAACAATGGAGAGTAAAATATCCTAGTGAGTGTGTGATATCCTACTGCACTGCAAATAGAAGCGTCTTAAATTTAGACACATATGTGACTGAAAAAGAATTTTAGACACTTAAGTGTCTTAATCTGAAAATTAAGACACTATAGATGTCTTAATTTAAGATACATAAGCGTCTTACTATGACCATGGTGTAAACGAACTGAGAATAATGTCTAAAATATCCGCAAACGTCTTATTTTAAGACACTTCATTGCTTTAAACGTGTCATAATTTAAGACGTTTTGATTCTTCCGACGCAATAACCACCAGGGGGCACTAGCACTCCCAGTTGCGCATGCGTTTTAGATGTCTTCGTTCGAAGTGGTATACGTTGTAATTCAAACAAAGTTTGTTTTTATGTACGCGTGTATTTTAATTCGTTTTTTGCGAAATGTGAAGTACTGTGATTTTAATTCGTATTAATTTGGATTATTTATTTATTGAATACATACATCTGACGTGTGTGCTCGACATCAAATGTCTCTTAGAAGCTGTCGTCGATACAAGGGCGGGATAGACACAGAACAGAAGTAGACGACGGTTGAAGATTACACCCGGAAATTCTACAAAGCGTGTGCAATGGGCTTAGTGTTAACTCGTATCAATTTATATCAATAATATTGTGTTATTCATCTTCGTCCTGTCGAAGCTGGCAAAAAAAAGAAACTTTTGTCTGGCGGGTCCTGTTTTTAGGATGAAACATCTCATTCTTTAAATATGGCTAGTCGGATGTATTATGGGATTACCTTTTAAACTGATGAAAGTCTTTCTCCCTCACTGTGGTTGTGGTAGTTTTTAAAATTTCAAATCGAGGAATATTTCTTACCTCTTGCAGCAACTCAAGTAAGTTTCTTTATAGTAGTAAAATTAGTGTATTTTATGATTTTATTTATTGTACTAAACAAAATCCTGCATGAAATTTAATTAGTTTTGAATCTGTTCGCAAAAAACCCCACTAATTCTAGAAGTATATATTTTTAAACTTATGACGTTCTTTTTTATTACGAATTATATATTCAATGTCAGTTCTTATTTTCAATGGATAATTTTTATCTCGCAGTAAATGACGGCCACAAGGAAGTAAAGAAAAAAAAAACTTTCAAAGATGACCTAATGCTTTCTTACTTCCTGGCATAAAACCGCAGATTAAAAAAAGATAAATAAAGTAAATGAGACTCGTCTATTATATGAAGCTGCCTGTAAAAATATACATATATATTTGATTTGCAATCAACTCTAATACTGATTTTTTTATTATTTTTGATAAAAAAGTAATTTGAAATTTATAATGGGAAAAAGTAAAAACCTCTAACTAGATTTCGTATTTAAAATTGTGGTAACTTTATTTATATGCACTTATACGAAAAATACAAAAATGACAGATGTTACTGTATATATTTAAGACGAAAGAAGTTTGGAAATCATAAGTTATTTTTTCCTCATGTTTTTAATATAGAATATGTACTTATTTGTTTTTATTGATAGTTGAATAGCTTTTGTGAGTACCCTCTGATCTACATAAAAACTTGCCCATGTGGAAATATAAATTTTTTAAAAACATAATTTTTATATAAGTATTTTCATTTTTGGGGGGGGGGGAGGGGGGGGGATTTTGCATGAATTTTTGTAAAGCTGATATCTTAAATCTTGCACTGATTATAATGAAAGTTTTGAACTTTTAGAGTAGGACAAGTTTAAAAACGCAAATATATTTAACAAAATACCAAAGTCATTTTTTCCCCAATGTTATTAAAATAGAATATTTATTTATTTATTTTCATTATTCATAGTTAAATGGCTGTTGTGATTATCAAGTGATGTATATGTAAAATTGCCTATGTGGCAATATATTTTTTTATATTTTAATTTTTTTTTGGGGGGGTGGGGGGGGGGGGGGTGCAATTTTCGTACATCTGATATTTTAAATCTTTTTCCACATTCAACCGAGTATAATAAATATTTTGAACTTTTAGAGTAGGACAAGATTATAAAATATATATATATATTTATCTATGTACCTTAAAAGCCCTTAATAGCGAACACTTTGGGACCGCGGAATTTGTCCGATAATTGGAGATGTCTACTTTTTTGAGGTAAAAATATACAAATATGTATGTCTGCTGATTAAAAAAGTATTCGTTAAATAGAGGTGTTCGCTATTCGAGAATGTCCATTAACCTCCACAACGGATACTCCCGAATATCGGACATCTCAATTTAGACAACTATAATGCAGGGTTGCGTTTTTTGCAAAAGTACTTCTTGATTAAAGGAAGGGCAAACTGGGAAGTGCCCCGTCCCCCTACGACTGTAGTGCCCCCAAATTTGATGTGCAATATTTGTAAAGCTTATATTTTAAATCTGTTTCGAAATTGTACTGATTATAATCAATATTTTGAACTTTTAAAGTAAAATAAGGTTAAAAACAAAATAAATTTTAAAAAATCTAATATTTAGATAAATATTTTTTGTTTTTTAATCTTGTTCTACTCCTGAAGTTCAAGATATTGATTATAATCAGTACAATGTCGTAAAAGATTTAAATTATCAACGTAACGAAAATTGTATACCAAAACTGAGAGCACCAAAAAAATCAGGCTATATGGGGGGGGGGGTGAGGGGCAGGACCACAGCCAAATATTTTTCCAGGATTCAACGTGGTCAAACATGGCTACGTATGATGCTTACAAAAAAATGGATGCGATTCAGACGTTTGAAGTGTCTGAAATTCAGACGCAAAAAGTGTCTGAAAAAATTCAGACATTTTAAAATGTCTGAAAATTGAACACTCCATTTCAGACACTTAAGTGTCTGAATTTCAGACATTTTAATTTAGAGTGTGAGAATGAAATATCCACTCCTAGAAAGGAGGAATGGATATTTCACTCCTTTCTAGGTAGTGGAAAATTCCACCCTTTACGGAGTTTACTTTTATATATATATATAAAATTCACTTCAAAGAGAGTGAAAATGTCTGTCACCTTTTCAAAGAGTGAACTTTTCACTCCTCCCAATTTAAGCATTGAAATAAAGTGTTTTTATGCCTGATATGAAGTTTATAGATAAAACTGCTTTAGCATATTTTTCAAAATGTTCATAGTATCAAGTATATAATATAAGATTGAATATATTTAAAGAGATAAATAACTACTTTTTACATTAAAAATGTTTCTCAAACAATAAGAACTGTACATATTCAGTCATTCACACATTCTTAATATTTAGATCAGACTTAGAACTTACTAAAAAAAGATGAGGTTGATAAGCATTGTGTTTTTAGTGGAAAAAATAAAAATATTTTAGAACAATAGGACTCTGGAAACTAGCGCTAAAAAGATAAGATTTTATATTTTAAAAAAATATTTAAACGAAATCACACGTTGTTAATCATATAACATTCATCTATTATACAGTTATTTATAAAACTTTAAAGTAACTAAAATACAGTAAACAACAACGTTTGATTAGATTTAAATTCATTGGCAATGAATACTGAGATCAAAATATTTAAAACTTGAATTACGCATGAAAAAAAGAACATAATTAACATACACGTGATTTGTTAAAATACTAAACATAACTTAATGCTTATCTGAAAAGTAAGAAATAATATTAACTGATTAAAATTTCGGTTATTTACTTGCCCTTATGTACATTTTAAAACTACCATATATTTATTGGGCATGCAATGAAAGCAAACACAGGAGATATGATTAAGTATATGATGGATATGAGGGATATGAGGTGTAAAAAAATTAGTTTACTTCGCCCGTAATCTAATTTAATTCATGTGTAACTTTAATCGAATATTTCCTTAAAAGTTCAATTAGTGTTACAAACTATGAATTAAACAAATATAGCCAGTAAAGTATTTTATTCCAATCTTTACCACGCCTGGACCTATTTTCATTACATGCTGTAAAAGATGTGATTCTTTTAAAATTTCCATAAAAGCAACATAAAAAAAGAATTCATTCCATAAAAAATTGAGCATTCCCTTCTATGACAGAATGAATATTCACTACTACCAGGGGTAAAAAAACGCACTCCTTTAACAAGAGTGAATAGTCAGCCCTCACATAGAGTGATTATTCACTCCTGTTCAGAGTCAATATTCACTTCCCAGGAGTGAATATTCACTCTTTCAGAGAGTTAACAATTCCATTTTTGCTCAGAATGAATAATCACTCTAAAGAGGTTGGGCATATTTTCACTCTGCAATAGAGTGAACATGCGCTCATTCGGAGTGTATAGTTACTCTTTTTTTTTAAGAGTGTAAGCATAGATTATAAAACATTTTCCTATACTTCCATAATACCTTAACAAAACTTCACTTTTTAATAATGTAAATAAAATAACAGAATAAATAATCTAAGAAATGCATAACACATTTGAAGACCAGATTTCAGCAATTACCGTCCACAGCCGGAAACGTACTCCAGATCTTTCGTGGAGCCCTGTATTTGATTTATATATTTATATATATTTTACATAATATGCTAAAATTTAATTTAGTAAGATAACCCAGAACACGCTTAAACTTTACTTTCAGCAATTTCTACCAATAAACGGAAATAAACTTGAAATTTTTTTACAGTCTTGAATATTACCTACAGATTTTTATACACGTCTCATAATAAGATAAAATTTATTTGAGGCTAAATATGCTACAAATTACTGAAATCACTTTCGAGAAATTATCATTCCCAGACGGCCATCTAACCATTTCTTTTGCAAGATTTATATATTACTTTATTTATATTCTAAAAGCATTTCTTACTATACTAAATATAGTTCAGATTGAAAATGCATAGCATGACCCAGGAACCATGTAAAAATTTAAAAAGTACATCTTTGTGAAAATTAACGGATAGATTATTCTGTCAACACAACTAATTTATGTCTTACTTTGAACACTTTTGCAATTTCCATTACTTATACGTCTCCAACATGCAAAAAAGTAAAGATAGCTTCAGTCATTTTGGGACACCCAGTATAGCTACAAATTTCATTATAAAGAATGATGTCACAGGTATATGTTATTCATATATGTCGTATAAAGGAGCGTCGGATAATCAAGAATCGACTGTGCATGAATATATTTTTTTAACATATCATCTTATATAGATATCGAACTTAGAAATAAGTAAGGTCAGGGTCAGTTTCGTTTCACGGTTTTCAGAACAGAGAATTACAAACATCTGCCAAAAAATCGTGCTATAAAAAATGCCACAAATATAAAGGTCGAAAATCATAACATACACTAAGTTTACTCAGGTCGATCTGTTATTAGCAACTACTTCAGGTATTTGTCTTCTGAACTTTAAGTGTTACTACGTTCATCGGTTAGTACTGTTGGGTGTCTGCCAGAATTGATTCATTCACTTCAAAACATCGTAGGTGCTTGCTGAACACTTAGTTGTTTTCGGAGATTACACAGAACCAACGTTGTTTACTAGTCAATGTTATGTTTGCTAACGGAATAAAAAAGATTCATTGCTTCATAAATTTTTAAGTACTTCTCTGAAAGAAATGAAAATTCTTCCTGAATATTAATATAAATAATTATAAAAAGTCTGAAATTGTACGTGAAACGTGGCAAATTAGGTACGTTCATAGTATAACTAGTTTTATAAATATTCAGATCCTGGTGCAATATGGCTGTTCCACTCGTATGCAAAAATACATGAATATGAAATTTATTACGATTATAAATATTAAATTCAGTAATACGGAAATAATATGACTCCATCTCACATATGACGTAATCACCTAGAATCATTACCTATCACAGGATATCATTTCATTAATTATGTATGGTAGGATTTAACAGAATGAAGAAAATTTTTTGCTGGACAGATTTTCTACACCTAACCAATTCCTATGTAATATACACAATAATTTTATTGTCCCAATCAATCCAACCTCGCTACCAAATAAAACAAAAATATATTTGTAACTTAATATCATAAAAGTACGCAAAATATTCTGTTTCTACCCGAAACGATGCAGGAACTGACTATTGAATAGTTTTCCAGCACTTTTAATAATAACTTTTTAAGTTTTGACTCGGGTTTTGATAAAATTTGACATAAAAAACCGAACAAAATTCAATAAAGATTTTATATATTAAATTTCAAATGATTCGGTTAGGTAGTTTTGCGCTGTTATATGCGGGCAGACGGCGACTATAGGTGCTACCTATTTATATAATTACGAACGCACCTAAAAAGCCCCCAACTTTAAGTTTCGTGAAGCTTGTTAAAATAAGCAACGCAATTTTTAACGTATGAAAAATTTTAAATTAAAATATTGAATTTCAAAGAAAAAAAAATAAGACAAGGAATTTTTTTAAAATCTGAATCTCCTCATTAATTCGTTGAAAAAAAAAACTGCTATTAAAAACATAAGTACATAGATCAAATTTAATATATATGTGTACGCTAATCATATTATTTTAAATATATTGACGCAAGCATGGACCGTCCTGGAAATAAAAAATAACCACAATTCACATCATCTACGAGGGCTCTACAAACAATTAAATAAAAAATTGACAGGCTTCAAAAATTTCTAGTCGCCAGTAAAAATATTTACTACCTCTCCGACCGGCACAGTTATTAGGTGCGTTCCTAATTGTATAAATACGTAGAAAATATATTCGTCGGCTAGCCCGTCCATCTGTCCACATATAACAGAACAAAAACTAATCAGCCGAATGGCTTGAAATTTAATATATATAATCTTTTCAAAATTTTGTCTAGTCCTTTCAAATTTTTGGAAAATCGAATCAAAACTTAAAAATATACTAATAAAAGTTTTCATCATTCTATTAAATCCTATCACACGCAATTAATTCGCTGATATCCCATGATATGTAATGATTCTAATTTGCCATGGTGATTGCATCTTTTTAAGATGGAGTCATATTATTTCCGCATTACTGAATTCAATATACATAATTGTAATAAATTGTATGTTGTATTCATGCATTCAATGTTTGTATTCATGCATTTTTGCATAAGAGTGCAGCAGCTATTGCACCAAGATCTGAATATTTATAATACTAGTTATACTACGAACGCACCTCATTTGCCACATTTGATGTACAATTTCCGACTTGTTAGTTTAATCATGGGTTTTCAAAAAGCGCAAATATTTTTAATGCTTTGATTGAAAAAGTATTACCATGAATGAGCACAATTATAGTATAGCTTGAGTTGTCTTAATTGTTCAGTACAGTTAATAAATTAATTTAGAAAAATAATATAATTATATTTTTTATCGAAATTTATCAAAACTATATAAATCTAAAACCTCAGCATATATATTATTAATTTTCAACGAGTGAAGTATAGGGAAGATTCAAAGAGGGTTGACCCATTTTTTACAAAATGATTTTTAATTTTTTAAATATTGAACCTAGAATAAAATTTCATATATCATTTTATTCGTTATAAAATCCGGAATCAAAATAAAATTACGACATAAGTGTAATATATAAGAAATTTGAAAAATGATTGATTTTAATAATAAGAAAAGCTCCCCAGATATGGGCGGCATGACCAGTGTATGGAAGGCTTGACTCACTTTATTTTATATTGAAATACTTCTTAAGGGAAGTAAAATCAGTTTAAGAAAAGGTAGAATAACTTTATGCTGCATGATTTAATTATTATTAAAAATTATTTTGTAAAATGCAATGTGTAAACAAACCTGCATAGATGGAATTCAAGATTCAAGGGACAGGAGAAAAATTCCGTTTTAAACACCCACTTTTTGTGACACTCAGCCTGGCAACACTAGTTGCCACATAGTTTGGCTTCATCTCATTGTATTCATCTTGGTGAAATTTGTCTACATACCTTCCTAAAGTATTTTGATCAATGTTATGTTTTTTTGCAGAGACATAAACACTTAACATTTATTAAGGCTGCTCTTTTACCCTTTCTAGTCTTTTCCATTTTTTTCATTTATGTATCATTGGTACTATTTAAATGTAATAAAAGTTCTGATCATCTTTCCATGTTATATTTCATTATTTTATTTTATTTATTTATTTATTTTTATTTATTTATTTATTTATTTTTGCTTCTATAGCAATTTTTTTTTCATATTTCTTTAATCAATTTTAAGCATTTTCGTTTCTATCACCCCATTTTAATGTAGCCTTACAGAATAAATTTATATTATTTTAGAAATATAGCCATTAACCCTTCACTATGTACAGTGTATAAGAAAAATATTTCCAAAAAACTCTTAATTAAGGGAGCTTTGACCATCTGGTCAACCCTCCCTCACATTGATTGGGTCAAGCCTCCCGACATAGCTACTTATTAAAGGGTAATCTTTCACATGGTAATCACATGGTAATCTTTATCCCAATTTACTGTCCAATCTTTATGCCTGGAATGAAAGCTCAATGTTTCTGCATTATTTAAAACCTACTTAATTTTATACGATATATTTTACGAAAATGTCTTACGAAATGTTTCTAAAAAATACACTTTTTAAGCTGAAAGCGCTTCACAATTGATTTTTCCACACCTGTTTCAATTACCTGCATGAAACAAAGACTGTTGTTTGAACATTTCAGTAGCTTGGGTTTCCACCTATTTTCAAAACTCAGACATTCTTTTAAATATGAAAACTGAAAGGTGGGTCAAGCCTCCCTTCTAATCAACCCTCCCACTGTCCCGTACAATATCATAAGAAAAACAATTGTTATTTAATAAAATCATTAGGTATATGCTTTTTAAGAAAATTATGTTGATAGAAATCCCTTAGGCAAAACACTGACCAATGATTCTTAAAGTGTAACCATTGCTTTAGATAGAATTTTACATATAGGGTAATTCCGGGATTTATGCCGCACGTTTTTTTGAATTTGTATATAAAGTCCCATGGCGGACATAAAATAAAAAAAAAATCATGCTGTGCTATTTAATGGTAAATATACAACGTGTGTATTGCGACAAAAAAATTCAAAACAGATTATTAATATATTTTAACAATTTTTTTCTAAAACATTACACTGCGGCGCGTCACCCGTACATTCTGGCTGAGACGCCGCACTTGTGCGGTAGTTATGCCGTGCTTGTAATAAGAATAGAACGAAATTATAAATAAAAATATTTAAAAATATATATTCATATCTGGGCTATAATTAACGATGTAATAACAAAATAAAACTAAATGAGTACAATGAAACGTATTAATAAATTCAAATTAATAATTGTTGCCTACTTTCACTATTAAAATTATCGACTTATTTTTTTTTACATTAAATTTTTATTTTTATTTCAACAACAATGTAACATCAATGTATTAGAAAGGGAAAAGAAAAAAAGTGAAATTGTGTTTACATAATTTATTTGTTAACCCTTTCGGGACCGGTGGCTTTTACATAAATTTTATTCGGTTGGTACCACTTTTTTAAAAGAAGTTACCTTTACTTAAATAATCATGAAAATGCTCTAATTAAACAAAGCAAATATTACTTTTCTTTTTTACTGGTGCCAGAAACAAATTTAGTAAGCTCTTTATGGAAGTGCTTATATACACCTATGGTCCCGAATGGGTTAAGAGACCTGTTTTTTCCACTACAATCTACAGAAAAAGTGTCGAAAAAGTACAGTCTTTATGTAACTACTTTTAAACACATGATGCAACGAAGCCAATTACACTTCCTCTTTTTTGGAGTAGTTTGCAAAGAACGTCTGCGTTACGCGTAATCCATTTTTTCATTATTATCATCTTGACTTGCATCTTTCTTGCCCTTCTTACTTTTTATTTTCCCCTTTTTCTCCTTTGGTTTTAGTAAACTTGATAACATGCCTAACATGGTTAGTCTATGAGAAAAAAAAGGAAAAGTTAATGACACTTAATCATCCCGTACAAAAGAAACTGCGGCATGTATACCGGAACAGCAGTGCAGCATGTATCCCATTTTGCATGGTGCAGACGTCGGCCATCACAGTTACCTGCCATCGCTAAGGGGAATGGCGTAAACATACACACAGTACTCTATACAAACGCTACACTTAGTTTTGACTTCGAAATCATGCATGCATTTAATAATTAGTGTATGAAAAGTATTTAAACATAACGTGTTTAAAAGTTTGGACAGTGAAATCATGCACTTACGTCAAATTAAGGATTGTACTTCTACAAGTAAACATCGAAATGGGATTCACGCTATACACTGGTTAAAATAATCTCATTGCGCACCTATACTGTGCGTTTGAGGACCATATATCTATAATTACAAGAAATACAAGGGGTGCGGCATCTATCCCGTATGCGGCGACTCTCCCGGAGTTACCCTACTATTTTTGATTAGTTCCTGAAAATCTGCATTTTTCTAGTTTTTGTTCCTTAGCATCTGGCTAAGGACAGGGCTTACATATCTTTATGTTCTTATGTGTGTTTCGATTTTTTAATCCAAAGTACTACATATCTATAGATTATTTTTTCTAGAATAAATAAATAAATAGCTGTTCACGTGAATCATCATTAGATAATTTAATAATGATGCTTCCGGTAGCTAGTTAAAAAATTTTGGTCACCAATGGCGTGACGTGGGGTAACCTGCCCCCTAATAATTTTGCCGCAGATCACCGTTAACAAATGTGACTGTATCAATCGATAATTAATGATGTCTACTAATTAGCGCTATACTTAAATTTAGGGCTTGGCTAATGCAGGGAAACGTGGAGCAGCTTTCCCGGGCCCCCATCTGAGAGTTACGCCAATGGGCGTTTCTGGAATTTCGTTAAAGGAGAGCCAAATGTTAAAAATTAGTCAAAAGTGACCGCAACTATTAACTTTTTCAAAGAGAGGAAGGGTGGTCCGTTTTCCATGCTTCCATGTTTCCTCTCCACTCCCCACCCCAAAAAGAACTAACTACAACATCAAATAGCTAATGATTATTTTTTTGTTGTACCAACGTAGTATTCCATTGTTATCAAGAGAAATTCGTTACTGACGTCATTCTCGTAACAAGGAAAACTTAAAATATTACTGATGACCAATTGAGGACATTTTTCTTTTAGGCCTCTTATGACCTACGTATGATATTATGACAAACATACAAGAATGACTGAAAAACTTGTATTTATATGTCAACGTCTGGCATCAACCCTTATATTCCTATACAAACAAAAAGTCTATTCTATCAATTCTTAAAGTTGCGATCACCTTTCTTACGATACCCTGTATACAGATGTGAATAGTACCTAGCACGAAATTTATATTTGAAATTTAATCACGTCAGCATAATTCAATTTTTTATTCTAAGAATAACTAAAAAAGGAACCCCCAAAATAATACTTGTCTTGGGGCCCTAGATGGTCGGACCCTGCTTAACCCTTTATGTACTGAATTATGAATTCCTGAAAATGTATCTTCTAAAGCATTTTTCGTGAATTTTTGAAACTATATTAGAAGATTTACATAATAATTTAATAAATTTTAGAAGGATTTTGGAGGATTGAAGGATTTAGAAAGATTAATTAAATTTGGTTTTATAGGGATTTTGTGCAATATTTATAACCCCACTCAAATATTTTATTTTAAATATTTTTCGTAGTATTTTGTAGAATTAGGAAATGTACAAATATAATGTTGTTACGCTACAAATATGGAAATCTTTCCGAATTGAAAAATCCCCCTCCCCCCCAACGCCAAAAAAGCTGAAAAGATGCGAAGGCAAAAGAAATCACCCTTTTAAAAATATTTTTGATTATACATTATTGTGTAACCAATAATGCTTTTCGAACAAATAAAGGAATGCATCTATTCTAAACTGTATTACTACTAATCTATGTATTAATTGAATTTTATAACAAGTTATTTTAATGGTAGTTATAAGTACCGTCAGTCGATAAAGCGTTAAATTTGCTGTAGGAGGTGGTCTAAATGAAGAAATTGTAAAAAACATTAAAATTGTCAATACTACCATCTACTTTTGGTAGTAATTTTATGCATCGGTAAATTATATCTTCAGATACCAAACGGGAAGTCATTCGGTTAAGTAGTTTAGAAATTACGCAGGTTAAATTTGGAATAGCTAATATTTAATCCATTATTAATCCTCGCAAAAACAATTGCATTATGGGTAGTCTTTTTCATGCATAAATCAAAAACTACATAGCAAAATGGGTTGTGATTTTGGATTCATATAATAGAAGGTCCTAGAAATTTATTTCTGTTAAAAAATACATTGCTTACAATTCATATTTTTTTCGAAATTAATTTCGAACAGTGTATTATTATTTTTAAATATATTAATTACTATTCTACAAATACATATTTTGAAAATAATCATTTCTGTGAATGCATTGAAACTCTAACCAGATTTGTATTGCTATAAAATTTTAAGTTTATGTCAAATGTAAATTATATGTTTTTAAGATAAAACTTACTTATTAAAAGGTACTTAAGAGGTTATTTAACTTATTTATAATTCGATTTGTTCTTTAAAGATATCGCTGATAATTATGCCTGGTGTTCAATATTAAGGTTTCGAATAGATCGCTCTCAAAAGACTATGCAGGGTTTATTCAGCTATTAAGTTTATTGAAGAATTTCTGTTAAATACTATACAGAAATTGTGGTATCCAAATTAAAACACTGTACAAAACTTGCGTAGTTTCAACCCTGTACGTAGTGTCAGCGGCCATAAACAAAGGGTTAACTTCTTTGAATGTTTATAACAGGATTTCGTGAACATGCTAACTAGCATAGAGCAGCACTGAAAAATAAGAATTATACAAGTGTTAACAATTAAAGCTTCTTGATAAGTAAAGAATATCTTATTAACTTTAAACATTGTTATGAAATGAACTCAGCCACAATTTACCCTATACACTTCATGCTCTTACACTTTAGGGATGCTAAAATAACTTTTTTTTTAATTTAATAACATACAACTGCAACTAAACATCTAAGATTTTGCCGCCCAAAGAACTAAGTTTAATTAAATGATGTTTCTGAGTTCAAGGGCAGCAGTTTCCTTGCCAATAATTTTCTTGGCAAGCATTTATTGATGTCTGATGTCACATAAAACTCATATTTTTCAAGGGAAAAAAGCTATGCCATTTATAACAACCAAGGTCGTTTAAAGAAAAAACTTGGTTAATTTCTTATTTCTTCATCTATGCATTTATGGGTGGGTGTAACTGAATATATTAGTTGAGAATGAAATATGTATGGAATTTTATTTGAAACTCTTATTTAAATTGTTCTGAAACAATGTTTTTTATTTATTCGTACGAGGATAAGAATACAAAAAAAAAGTTTTATAAATATTTAAACAAAACCGAAGAATAGTACTTTCTAAGTTGAGAAAAAATAGCAATGTCATTTTCTTCAATAGATTATCATACATGATTTTATAAGCTTTTTACTTGATAAAGTAGATTTTTAAATTAAATATGCAATTGCTATTTTTGAGATATCTTTATTTTCTTCCTTTTTTCTGGTCAATTTATTTTTCAATCTGTTATTTGAACTGTTTTTGAAGTAAACGTTTTTTATTCGTCCGTATGAATACGAATACAGAAGAATATTTAATAAATATTTAAAGAAAACAGAATATTATTTCTTCTTTTCAACATGCGTATGATATTATTTTCCCCCAGATATTCTATCATGTATCTTTAGAGAGTTCATGCTTCTGAAATTATGGTTTTTAAATTAAATATGCGACTGCTATTTTTAGAAGTTTTTAATATTTTCTCTCTGCTTCGTGCCCACACGATGTCTTATTTATCAAAAAAATCATTTAAAGGGTTATTACTTGCTTATCTGAGACCAAAAAAAAAAAAAAAAAAAAAAAAATAGGTTTTATATTTATTGAAGAAAGATTGTATGAATAAAAATCAAATTTTTATCAGCTTTATGAAAATATGTCTCTTTTTTATGAAATATTAATTTAACTAACCATGATTATTAAATAGTTAAGTTTAAATTATAATTTTTTTCTATAGAAATAAAGCAGACACATGATTTCCAAATATTTAATCAGACAGTAAAAATAGTTCTTACATCATAAAAATGATATTTGACTTAACTTCCATATTGTATGTATTTAAACTAATTTCTAACATAAATCAGAGATTTTATAATATATTGTGAAAGTGGTCTGTCTTTTTATAGTGCCAGAATGTTGGGCATTTTATAAAATTCAATGTAACATAACTCAGTGAGTTTTAGTTTGGTAAAAAAACGAAGATAAACATGGAGAAAAATCTTCTGAATATTTATAGTAGCTTGAAAAAACATAAAAATTAAACAAGTGTAACTGTTTGAAAATTAATGGCGGGACTATTTTATCAATATAACCTTAATACTTAGTTTATTTTGATCACATTTGCAATTTATATTGCCTATCTATTTTCAACAGGTAAAAAATTAAAGCACATTTCAATAATCTTGCATATGAAAAAAACATGATCAGTAGTCTCCAACACGAACAAAAATCCCTTTTTTCAAACTCTGTGTATCTAATATATTTTCTGCAATTTTGTTTCAAATAAAACTTGGCTCTTCAAACTGAATCTGCAAGTACAGTTTTTGAAGATCTTCATTTTTTCCTCTGTTTTATTTCCATAGTGGGAGGTCTAATTTTAGATAAGTTACTCCCTAAGCGATTTTTGTAGTTTTTTTCATTGCAAAAAGGATATTATTTTTCATGATTTATTTTCATCCTAAACGAGTTTGCGTGGGTAACATGCATAACATTTGAAAACATCAGAGGGAAAGCACAGTATTTATCTCTAGTCTTTGAAAAGGTGTGTTACGAATAACTTTATTAGTTTTGGGTAATGTGCACTTAAATAAATGATAGCTAACACGTATAAAAAATGCTATAATTATTTTCAGAATATTTTAAATATTGCAACTTATAACTTCACACATGTACAATACATAATGAATCATTGTATCTTACATACGCAGTTCAACATTTCAAAATTAATTTTATTTTATTTATCGAAACTTTTGAAAAGTCTAATTGCCTCAAAATTTGGTAAAACTGGGATAAACAGCAAAATAAGTAAACGATGATAAGTTATCATTTAACTTTTTAAGAAATACTCTTTTTAGTTGCATCGCGTAATATAAAAATAGGCTTTTTATTTATTTATTTATTTATTTGTAAGGGAGATTATGGGCAATCATGCTATTTTGTGAATTCCAACGCCCCTACAGGCTAAATATGTCTAAACGTATCTTTGACACATTGGAAATAGCTAGAAATAGCTCCCTGATGAACTTGAATTGATATGTACATAATACGTTTTTACTCATAAAGCATGAAAGAGCATATGGGCGGCCATACTCCATGGGTCACACACAAGAAAAGCGATATTTACAAGGAGAAAAATTATGGTAAATGTTTTCATCAAGCTTTCTTGCCCATTTTCCCTGAATATAGTGCAATATATTGCAATATAGCGCAATCTCTCTGTGCAATTTAGTGGTATACAAATGTGTTTATGGTGTGAAATACTTTTTAATTTATGCAAAATATATTTTTACTTTTTTTTTTTTTTTTTTTTTTTTTTTTTGGTTTTTTGATAAATGACAAAGACGGATATAGTTTCACGTGGACAGTATAGAATCCCAGTTTTATAAATTGTTGCAATATACAACATCTATCCATAAATGAATACACGTGGAGACGCGATGCATAATGCTTATGCAATTGTCAGTCAGAGAGCTTTCGAAAACATATGAATCAGTAAGAGCGAAAAATATTAAATTAAACGAAAACAGTGATAAATACATCAAGATATTTGACATTGAAAGATTTAAGTAGCAATAAGAAGAATTACAAGTTAATTATTTGGCATGGAAAAATAAAATATTATAAGCAGCAAGCAACGGTCCAATAACTTTTGCATTTAGAATCCTGTAGGAAAGGTTTTAAAAAATGGTTAGCTGTAGAATAAGTGGACAAAAGATGATATTATCCACATGTTAAATATGTAGAAGACTGAAAAGCTTGACAAAATGTAACTAATACATGATATGTAATTTCTGCATTACAATTTTTTTATGATGCGAATAATATTGTTACACTACCAATAAACCCACCAATTAAAACCAATATAGTATTTCATATTATTGTGTCATGAGTTTATAACCCCTTATTTACTTTAAAATTGTGTTTAGTTTTCAAATAATCGTTTGTATAATATAATCATACAGAAAAAGTTAATCCTAATCTCTTCAACTACACTGTAAAAAAAAATCTGTAAAGTTACTAAAATATTTCTAGGAAACTGGGATTCCAGGAACTTTTTATGTAACGGCAACAAGAAAAATTTCTATAACAGCATCTGTTACAGGAATTTTTCTTGTTGCCGTTACATAAAAAGTTCCTGGAATCCCAGTTTCCTAGAAAATTTTTAGTAACTGTGCAATTTTTTTTACAGTGTAGTATACCACTTGCACTATCGTTAAAAAATAGAAAAAAAATTGCAATCTCCTTACAGGATTAAAAAAAAAAACAGCGGTGTTGGGAACCGAAAAATCCCACCAGTTAAACGGAAATAAAGGGCAACCTATTAAGGAAGATCGCCATTGGTAGTAATAATATCATTCAATCTTCCTTAATCGGCTAATATTTTTAAAATAGAGAAAATTAGCTTGTTTTTAGAGCCTGCAGGGATTTAGATGAAGATTGGTGAACATAGATCGTAGCTGCGAGACCCCGCTAGTATTATAAAATGGGGAAAAAGAAATGCACGTATTGAAGATGTTAGATAGTCATATACAAATTTAATAACCAACCGTTAAGAAATCTAAGTTGATAATATTCTGTTTATTATTTTTAAATTTATTTCTAAAATTATTTTTGCTTGAGCATTAACTGTTTATTTCCATCAGTTTGTAACGAGTGGTTTAAACATTTTATTTAAAAGACTAAGTTGATTTAACTTTTCAATCGTATAAAAACTCAAAACGCTTTATGGTTACAATTGGCTAAACTTTCTAAATATATTAATTAACATTAATAAGAATGGTCTAGTCTTATTCATTAAATGGCGCGTAGTCTGAATAGCGTCTGAGTGTATTTTGCGCAGTTAACACTACATTTTTACTCTATTAAGACATATAACAAGAACAATTGAAGAGCTAAGTGGAAGAACATGTTAAGTAACAAAAATTACATTTGAAGAAATTTGAAATGAAAGTTTTTCTGTAAATTTTAATGATTTTTTTTTCTGTTTGATACCATGTGTTTCAAATATTAACAGGTATGGTACTAAATTCTTTCAGAAAAACTTATTCATATTTAATTTTCAAATATTAAAAATTATTAATATTATTGACATTATTAAATATTAATGAATAATGTCTTAAATCTTCAATACTAAATAGAATCTTAGTATTTTAGCTTCACCATGTGATAGGATACCTCATAACACTTTCACCCAAAAGAAAAAAAAATAGAAAATGTAGCATAACATGTTCATCCACTCAGCTCTTCAATTCTGTCTTGCTGTCTGAACTGCTGTTGAAATAAATAAATCTGCCAAATTTTGCTATATTTCACTTCATATATGTGAGATAGTTTAAAAAATTTAAACTTAGAACTAAACAATTTTATAACATTTTTGAATATGTAATAGAAAAAACGATTGCAATTTGCAAGAGATTTTTTTTTCAAATAGGAACAAGATTCCATTTAGCAAACAGTTTTCAGAAATGTGTGAAGTAGTAAGCGTTAAAATTTTAAATTAAATTGAAAAAGGGGGAAATATTTTAAAATATATTCAACTCAAAATATATGAGCAGCAATAACACGTGCTGCTAGATATTTATTTAGATAAATGAAATATTATGTAAGTGTTTTATATTTAGCAGCAAGTAACGAAATCAATAACTTTTGCATTTACTTATTTCTTTCCACTACTTGCTTCTGCATGTAGAAGTAAGCAGTAAGAAATAAATTAATTAGAAACAGAATAACAGTACAAAAGCATTGAAGTATGTTCCTAAAATTATTCAAATATGTTTTAAAGGAATTTTAATGCCATAGAGGTTTAGTGCTTTTTTAAATTTTATTGTTATCATTTTTTTACTTTAAAAATAATTAACTCTCCTTTACCAAATAATAGTAAAAGTAGCAGCAATAATAATAATAAAATAATAATTTATTTATTTTTAATTATAACAAATTAATTTTAAACAGTAAATTCAGTTTGACTTAGTTATTTGCTATTTCAAGAGAAATTTCAACGGTAAAATTCACATGACTTAGCTACGTTTAATGAACAGATGTTAAATCATATTAAAAGAAAAGTTGCTTTTCAGGTAACATGAAAGTACGATTCAAAAAGGAAATTATTCATAGTATCCACTTGATAATTTTTTTAAAGTAAATCATTGCAGAAAAGAGCTATAACTTTAAGATAAATATAGCAGATAAATTACTTTAATTAGTCGTAAAAAATCACCATTAAAAAAATAAAAACTCGAATATACTATAGGAATTTGTATTAAAAAGCAAAAACATGTCCCTGAGTAACGCTGCCGTCATATTTTCGGTGGCAACGACCTAAACCATAAATCTAGCTTTTACTGCAATTTTTTATTTTTATTTATTTATTTATTTATTTGACTAAACATGGCACAATTTAATTTTTTTTTCACCGTCGAATAGAGAAAAATATTTTGAAACACAATTTGTTTGAAAACTGTACCTGAATTTACAGACTTTTTAGGGTTTTTAAAATAACTAGCGTATTCCACTCTGCCTTCCCAGGTTACAGAATATAGGGAAATACCATTTTTTTAATTGAAAATTCTAATAGATTTTTTAGATTTAATATATTTTTTACATTGCCGACTAACAACAGCAAAAAGCATTTTTATGTGAAAAATATCAATTAGGTATTCAAATAAAGTTTTGAAATTTATTAAAAATGGTACTTTTGCATTAGTGGCATGCTACATGAATAGCCGACATACAGTTACAAATGCCACATTTCTAGATGCATGTTTGATGATGACAACCTTCTACTTGACTTTCGTCCCCTGTCCTTACTGTTTTCGAATCAGGGACGCTAACTCCGAAGTTTGCCACTAGAAGTTTGGAAAATGAGGCCATCGTGAATTGACTTATCGTTTACTATAACTATGCACAACACTCATGTCTATAACTAACTCGGTTTTTTTAGTTATTGAGGTTAAAACAGAATTGTGGAATCATTATGCAAATATCATACAAGGATGCATGTAGGATGTATGTAGGATAGTTTACATTGTACTAGATAGATAATTTAAACGATAAACAACAGAAATGGAAAGCAATCAGTTTACCTTAGAGTGATATAGAAAAGGAAGTGGAAACATAAATGCTTACCTGAAAGAGAAAATATATATAGTTTAGTAAAGCAAATTATTTTTAACATATAAAATAACAGGTAAAAAAAGTCAATTAAAAATGAGAAATGGAACATGATTGTTTTTGTTAGTTACGACTGCACCATAAAAAAATCCATGCCAATTTCAAATACGAATCATCGTACATTCTAAAGAACAAGTTTAATAGATAGAAATTTCCCCCAAATTTCGCCTGGATAGATCCCTGATCCATAACTAAACAATTAAATAAATTTATAAATTAATAAAATGCAAGTGTAACAGACAAGTAGTCGAACTTAAAAAGTCAAAATATTCAGAATCGAAAAAGCTACGGTAAATACAAAAATGTTTCGCGATTTATTAATTCTTGTCATGTGGCTAATACGCAAATACTGTTTTCAGTAAATTTAAAAACGTTATTTCAATACTTAATTCACATTTTGGACATAAAGATGTTTTTTGTTGGTGTTAGTGTATAATTAAATATAAATAAATAAATAAATAAATATATAAGCAATGAATATACATATACAAAACGTAAAAAATATATTACAGCTAAAAAAAATTCGTTTTCACCTATGTTCAGCAACCTTGGAAGGCCAGGTTGAATATCCTGGTACACTTAAAAAAAAATAAGGTGTGTTTCTCAAAAATTAGACTTCGATATTTGCAACTATTATAAGGGAAGAAAACGCTCACCAGTGGGTATATTATGCTAATTTTTAAATACGCTTTCTTAGCAGTGATAAGAAAGAAACACATCCAAGCACAAGTTTGACATTCCGCTGCTTTTTTTTAAATTATTCAGATTGCATTGACGCAAATTTAAAAAATAGTATAATTCGCCTTATTTTTGCATTATTTAACATCTTATTAGTCCTTAAATAAGGTGAACATGTCTACTTTTTAAAAGTACTGGCAAACAAACGATGTCTCTTTTTTTTTTTTTTTTTTTTTTTTTTTTTAAGTAGCGAAATGCCAACACCATCCCAACACATAAAAATTATTATCTGTATAATCCCTTTTAACGTGACTTTTAAGATCAAAATAAAAAATAATTCATT
This sequence comes from Maratus speciosus, assembly GCA_963932465.1. Classification (NCBI taxonomy): domain Eukaryota; kingdom Metazoa; phylum Arthropoda; class Arachnida; order Araneae; family Salticidae; genus Maratus; species Maratus speciosus. The sequence goes on along the minus strand of OZ010789.1, from coordinate 530,742,248 downwards.
TATTATTGTTATTGTGATCATTTCTACTACTACTACGACTGTCATTATCATTCTTAAAACGAATATAATATGCATAAACATGATATGAAAAGTAATTTAATCTTGATTTTAAATCTGTATACTTCTATTCCTAAACTGATGGCAAAGATGAGAGATTGATGTAACTTACAGAAACATCCTGCTTGGAAAACCCTTCTCTTTTAATCAATATCTTCAGAAAAGTAGAAAAAATGGTAAGCTGATACAATGAAATCACATCCTATTTTTATTTTCCTTATGGTAAGTTGCGAAAAAGTAATTACCATAATAAATTTGCCATCTATTTCCTTCTAAAATACAGAAGAAATGTTTTGCCATAAAAAAAAATTAGGCATCACGTTTAACAGTGCGTGCCGTATTAACACTATTGTTTTCCAGGTACTGTTTTTTTTTAAGTAGACTTAATTTATTTTTACTTTAAGTATTGAATACTCAAGTGATAATTTTTTAACACATTGAGTGCCACGATGAATGACACTGAAGCTGATAAATTTACAATGTTTTAAGTAATTTTTAAGAAAGTATAATCCTGTAATAAATAAAATGTAAGTAAATTTTAAATAGATTTTCAGTAATTACTTAAAACAATATATATATTTTTAGTTTTATATCATATTTTAGACCGTCAGTCATCGGTGAATGATACGTTCTAAACGGAAAGTTCAGTGTCAGTAATCGGTGACTGACGTATTAAATGCACAATTTTTACTTAAGTATTAAATAGGGCCAGTATTGTTCCTGGAAATTTACTGTCATATTACATAGATACAATTTCATTTATAATAAATTAATTGAAGATTAAAGTATATAGAAGTACATCTTTTTTTCCTCAAGAAGTTAAAAAAAGACACTGGTCTGTAGTTTCAGAAGCTAATTAGTAGCTCTCCTACTAGCAGCTCAAAATCTATGTCAAAGCTCTAAATATTTTTCTTCTGGAAAATAATAAAATATGGATGCAAATCGAAATAGTATTTAAAATTACTCCGTTTTACTAACATAAGTATAAGGTAGATTAATTTTTAACACAATCATTCAAGTAGTAAATAAATCGTAACAGTTGTAAATTCCTGTGATTCTCAGATTCTGTGATCGTTAAAGGTAAATTGGGTGAATTAGTGCTCCAGATTCGTTCGTAATGGTACAGTTGGTAGCGCACTGGCCTCTTCAGCCAAGGTTCGAATGGTTCCTGGGTTCGAATCCTGGCCCGAACTTTTCTTAACCACTTGGAAATTTACAACTGTTATAAGAGTAGGGTGTTTCAATTGTTCAGGTATTGTATTTTATAGCTTGATATAATTTAAGGTTCCCTTCACATATTCTACAGAAAAAAGAGAGTGGTACAATAGATTTATAATTTTGAATATGATGAAAAAAGGCGCATAAATTTCAAAATTGCATATGAATTCTCTTAATTTTCATAAATATTTCATTGTATTTATAAAAAACAAATACTTCTCTAAGTATGATGTATACGCTAACATTTAACGGCAAATACTGAAAAATATTTGCAAATATCTGAAACATATTTTGAGAATGTATTTTGCATATTTCAAAATTCCAGCGCCATAATTTAATAAATGTCATTAATTGTAACTATTATACTACAGTGATAAATTATAGTTACTTTACTGTTTATGCATTTCTCCTTTAATTAAAAGTTAAAAGATTGTAATAAAGTGAAATTTATGCATTCACAGTAGCAGAAAAACTATTTCGTGTTAACTTAATTGCATAATTTCCGATATTTCTCTATCAGATCCTCCCATTTTAACATATCCTTATACATCACACAGCTTGTCATCTCCACTGCTGCCAAAGAGGAAAAGAAAAGAAAATTAAACAGAAAGAAAGCCTAAGCTGGCCGTGAGCGTTATGACATGGATGACAGATTGTTCAGTGGATGTGGAATGAAAACCGGCATTATTAATTTTTACTTCTTTTTTGTGATCATTTTCAAGCCTTTGACAAAGGTCACCTACTATTTGTGGGTTAAAATGGGAGTGAAAGTAATGCAACCTTGGAAATTCTATCAGAAAAATGTATATATACTTTGTTCATTAGACATGACATTTTTACTTTTGTAATGAACTCTTACTATTTCTAATCATCTAATTTTACGGAAAGAGGAAGGAAAAATTTGAATTAAAACAGAGTAAAATATTAGCACTAAGCCAGATATAAACTTTTGTATTTTAAGTTAAAATAGGGTCATTTCGTCACTATATTTAAAATTTAGATCTGTTATTTACCATTATTGATTTTAAATTGAATGTTTAAATAATACGTTTTCTCTTAAAATAAATAACGCTTATGACAGTCATCAATAAGTAATTAAAAATAAACTCCCACATATTAAAATGTACATCAAATAGTTAAGGAACATTGAAGAATATTACCTAATTTAAATTAGTGAACATGAATAAAGTAACTCAATATTTATAGGATTTTTGTAGGATTTTCTCAGAATTAAAAACAGCATACATTTCTCTAGAAAGACACAGATAATTCTATTAGTATTCAGTAACTGCATTAGAAACTACAATTATTAGAATAAATACAAAATTTCTAGACATTCGTAAAATCAAAATGTTTGTAGCACACTGCAGCAATTCAATAACGTGAAAAACGTATTAAAATATTTTTTCGAACTTGAATTACGGATGAAAACGATTTTTAATTAAAGAAAAAGACTTTATCGCCTCTGTTTTGCAATAAGAGCGTGAGGCACATATATTTCAAAATTGTGTTAAGTGCATATGTAGAGTCAGGAAACAATATTTTATAATATTTAATAAGGCCGTACGTGTATCTCTATTAATGAGAGAATTGAGTAGGGCTTAAGGCACAGGTGCTATCCATAGGTGCTGTGCATTAAGGGCTTAAGGAGCCACTTGAGCCCTTCTTACTAATCACATAAATTTTGCAGGAAAAACTAGATGTGAAATATACGTAAAAATTATAACTTTACACACAAGGATGCTTACATAGTAAGCAATTACAGGGTGAAGAATTCTTTGTTTTAGCTCTCTTGAACAATTAATTATTTATGCCTTATGCCTTTATTGGAAAACACAGGCCATATATTGGTGAAACATGATTTTGTAAAAATAAAATTAAATACATTTTTAACACATTTTCTCTTACAAACTGGAGAAAGTGGGGCAAATCACACACATTAGTTGTTTTTTGAAGATAAAATTTCCAATAAAATTTAATGAAACGTTGTGTACATACTCTGCAACTATCCTTGTACCATTTTATCATTTTAAATATACGAATTGTTCCTCATATTTTTATGAATAAATGAATATTTATATAAAGTCGAATCTTTCGGTCTTTTCCGCAACTGTGGGGTAAAACCACGTGATATGTTAATCTTGTAGATAAGGAAACAGCTTAGATTTCCTTTTAAACTTGAACAATATATTTTATAAATAAAATCATAAGACAAAACGCAATATTTCACATTGATTCAAACATAAAATACGTAATACCAACTTTAAAAAGTTCACTGTTTTACTTAAAAGTCAACAAAAATAATAAAAGAGATGTTACAAGTTAAAAATATACATTTTATTTAACTTAAATCCAAAGAAATTACCATTAGTTGGAAATTTAATACGTTAAACGTGGATAATAATAGGCAAAGGATTATCAGAAAGCCTGCACCATATGTAAACTGAAAATAAATTCTGAAAACTTGAGCAAAGTGGTGTAGTAAAATTTGTGGTACGGCAGTTAAATATTTCTTCTGCATACTTTTAATATAAAACACTGATACTTCGACTGTCCTACTACACATTTAAAATGAAAGTGACGTATGAGAACAGAGTGATGTCATAAAATAAATGGAAATGCCGTTGATAATAATATTTTTTTTCTCTAATTAAGTTCAATCCAAGAAACTGCTACTTCTACTTTCAACTCTAATAATTATTGGCTCTCTCAATTGCAAAACTAACTGAGGTATTTGTATAAATAAACAGTAATTACTTATTATAATATTCTCTGATGAAAGGCTTGGTAAAGCCTGAAAGTTTTAAGAGGTTTTTAAATAAAATGTATATTTTTAACTTGTAACATCGCTTTTATTATTTTAGTCGCCTTTTAAATAAAACAGTGAACTTTTTTTAAAGGTTCATTTACATATTTAATATATTTTATTTTATTGTACAACTTTAACTGAGGAAATAAGCTATCGCTATTTCAATTATACGTGTATTGATTTAATATTTAAAGACAGAAGTTACAATTATCTTCAATACGACTTCTGAAACTGAAAAAAAAAATCTCCTCAATAACAGATTTATAAAAATCACAATTACTATTGCCCAGTCAGTTTTGATTTTCTTTTCCTCTAACATTATTCAATTATGTTTTTTTTTTTTTTTTTTGCTTATGTAATGTAAGTGGTTATAAGTCTCCAAAACAAGAAATACTCTTTGTACTCAAATCTTCATTATTTATACCACGTGTTCTACTACACGGTTCATAATTTCTGACCTCCTTTTATAAGTCAATTGAAGATTATGATTCAGATAATGTTCATGATTAGGATTTTCAACCTGACTATAATGCTCGATCAACTTTTCAATCAATCTTATTTAATTAGATAGTTGATGTTGTGTAAGGAATCTTGTGAAATTTTAGGTTATAGACTACAAAATGTTGGCGGCAAAAGAAACTCATAAATGATTCTTTAAATCTCGAAAATATATTCATTTTTGAGATTTGTAAATGCAAAGCACGTTTTTTGGAATCGCAGTAACTCGGAAGGGTACCATTGGGTATTTGTGTTCGTGATTATATTATATTTCGTAGATCAAGAAACATTTGTATTTTTTACAGAGTAGAATATACTTGGTATATACATACATATTTTTTATTTTCATTTGGCTAGTAGAGCTGGCAGAAATAAGTATCTTTTTGGCAAAATTTCGCATATTTTTCGTGTTTTTCACATGAAATTTGTATGTTTTTATTTGTAAGTTGCGAGTTGAATGTCTCGGGTGTAAAACTTAGGCACTAAAAACAAAATACAAGTTTTGAGATATTCAGTATTCACGTTTCCTAAAAAAAAGTTCTACCACAAAAAACATTATAATTGCTTCCTTTAAAGCAACTGATGTTCTAATCTTAAACCTTCAGTTACCTATGCATAACATTTTTGTCTGTTAGAAATTAATTTAGACTTAGAGAATTTTAATATCAAAAATTCGTTGTACATGTCTAAAATTTGTCTTTGTTTATGGTGGCATATATTGAGTAATAAGCAAAGTTATTTATTACTTACTTTTAGTTATTTATTATTTAGGGTAGTAACTAAATTTTTAAAAGGATTTCAGGATGCATTAAAAAAAAAATTGTAAAAAAAGGCAGTTACCACGTTTAACAACTAGCACCTTAATTATACATCTCATGTAACAGAATAACATTCTGTCCATTAATTAACTCCGTTAATTTAGCCATTCGTAAACTGTAGTACACTGTGAAAAATTTACGTAGCGTTAGTCTTAAAATTGGTGGCAGCTTTGCTGCTTCCATTTTATTTAGTAATTTAACCGATATAGCTGGTGTTACGCTACACTAATGTATAATATTATACCAGTTATATCAGCTTAAATTAGACCCTCATACGTGGGTTGTTCAATAATTATTGCCGCGAATGTGAATGAAATATTTGTACTGCGAAGGTTGATGTGGAATATTGAAGCTTAATTTCTTAGATGCCTATATGCTCAATTTCAGAGCCGTGACTGTTATATTACCTTTTTTTTTTCATTTTAAGTGTGAGAGGTGTCTCTTAGTTTGAAAGGGGGTAGGGGTGGGGGTGTAAAGATGGCTTGGAGCTTATGGGGCCAGACATGAAGCAGTAGTGTGATAGATTTGCAAATCTATCAAATCTATAGTATTTAATAGAATGAAAAAAAACTTTCATTAATATCTTTTTAAGTTTTGATTCGATTTTCATAAAATTTCAAATGACTCGCCAAAATTCTGCAACAATTATAAATATTAAATTTTAAACCATTCGGTTGGGTGGTTTTTTGTGCTGTTATATGCGGACATGGAGATACAGACGGACGGACCAGATGTCGACTATAGGTGCAACGTATTTATATAGTTTCGAAAGCACCTAAAAAGAGATATCTTTTAAGAAGAGCCCACAGATAAAACAAGTTACAGACATTAATTTTCTTGAGAGATTTTTGAAAAATCTGAATATATTCGACAGCTATAGGATTAATATTAGCGAGGGGAATTTCTGATCTTGCGCCGTTAAACATGTGTTTTAGTTTTGCAGATTTTGTTAAAGCCATATTCTTGAATACTTTTGTTCCAATCAACAACTGTCTTATCCATAATGCAAAATTCCCTACCATCCTAATAGATATTATTCATGCTTTAATAATGGCTTCCTAATTATTACTCCTATTTTAATTGCAACATCTATACATTTTCTTGCATATTTTCGTAAATTTCGGATATTGCACGTGATTTGTTTTTCGAAAATTTCTATATCCTGTTCCTATCATCTTCTTTACAAATTACTAATCACAAACCTGGTGCAACAAAATAACTTTATCGCCATTTTAGTTACGTCATACAAATTGCAACTATGAATAACTATGATGAGCGTAACTTCCTCTTTAGGGAACGCCGCAATAGGAGAAAATAAATATGACATATGCTCAGAGGGCAATGGCTGTTAGCCTTCTGCGCGGTCAGGAACAAGGAAACAATCCCTTTTATAACCAAGGTAACAATTATGAGTGAGTTGCATAAGGATAGTTCTAAACAGCACGAGACAAGTGTTTTATAAACAGCTTAATAAGCATTCTACCCGAATCTTTTCTTGTCTAAAGTGTATAATTTCCGGTACTTGCTCGAACAGTTTTTGTATTTTTACAGATTTTTTTTTCTCTTTTTTTTTATGATGAAAGTAAACTTGTGCGTGCGTTAAAAAGAAGCGGATCTGAATTATCGAAAATCCTTGACAGATTACAATGCTAAGAGTCTGGTTAAGTTTTCATTTTCACGCTGCGAGATTTCACTTTATGACTGGGGAAAAAAATCGTATTTTGGCGTATTAGGCAATAATATTTCCTAAGTTTTAAGGATTTTTTTTACAGTGTAAAAATAAAAGCCTTAGTCAAAATTACAATTCTTACAAGTTTTGCATTGTTATTTGTCACTAATATTCTCAAATCTTTACTTTCTGCACTTTACACATTCGCGGAATGAATTTCATTAAAAAAAAATCGCAAAATAACACACAAATTATACCTTATTTCCAGTTTACGTACTATAGAAACATTTTGGTATTTCAAATAGTTTTAGATACAGTTTCCATCATTATAATGCATCGTATTTTTAAAAAACTTAGTTAATAACAATTGTAAATTTCCAAGTGTATGCAAAAATTCCGGGCCAGGATTCGAACCAGGGATATCTTGGCTGAAGCCGCCAATGCTCTACTAACTGAGCCATCTCGGACGAATCTCAGGAATAATTCACCTAGCTAACAACTAATTAGTCCTACAGAATCATCCGGGATCGCTCAGTTGGTAGAGTATTGGTGGCTTCAACCAAGACATCCATGGTTCGAATACGGACCGGGACTCTTTTCTCCCACTTTTAAATTTACAACTGTTATGATTTATTTACCAATTAAATAATTGTGTTAAAAACTAATCTAACTTAGTTAGTGCCTAAATTAGAATATCTGCCTTTCTGAAACAATATAAACATTATTGTGTTTAAAAGTATTTTATATAAAGTTTTTATCTATATTAAAAGCTATTGTATTATGATTGGTGAATTTTCAAGAAGAATAAAGTTTATTTTCTATTTAAGCGTGCAACAGTTGATAAATCTTATTCTGACTATTTAGACGAATTCCCCAAAATAACATTATTTAATTTTCTTTTACACTGTTAAAAATTTGCAGCATTCTGTCCAGTCATTCGACCGTTTTTTGAAATAACGGTTTGATAACCGGAATTTAACTGTATTCTGACAATAAAATGGCCAATAATATGCTCAGAATGGTGTTAAATTATGGTTGTGTTTTCGATAAAAACGGGCAAATGACTGGACAGAATGATGCAAATTTTTAACAGTGTACGCTTTCTTTAAGTCGTATAAAATAAGAATGCATCAATTTAAAAACATTTAATTGCTACATTTTCTTTGTATAATAAGACATTTCTACTATAAATATATTAATATAAAAAATATGATGTAGCATATCATGGTGTTAATTTGATATTTGAGCAATTTAAATAATCCTCCAATGAATATTTCAAAATCTCACTTAACAAATGTAACGCCTTGTAGCAGAAAAAACTTGTAATTTAACTTTATTCTGTGTAAGGTATTGAAAATAAAATAATTATTAAAACTTTTAATAGGTACCAGTTTAGTTTTACATCATCGTCCTAGCTTTTTGAAAAATTTCTATGAAAATTGGATTCTTAAATCACCTACGATCAACGCATTAATCTTTAAGGGGTCTCAAAACGATTAAACCTTTAAAATTTTCGAAATTTAAAATTTTCTTAGATGTTAAACTCCTATCTTTTCTGAACATTTTGATATAATTGTTTCCTTGAAATTACCATTAGAACAGAAGTTATGGTTTTTAGAATTTTACATGCTGAATAGCTGAAGCGGCGTTTTTGAAACTTTGAAGTCATTTTTCTAGAAATGACGTTTTTGGACAGAACGCGCACGGTATCTTAAAAACTTCTGAATAGTTTTTCATGAAATTTTCAAAACGTATGTTTCATGTTAGTCTGTATAATCTGAACCTAAAATTTCCTTTTTATTGTGAAAAAAAATACTTTTTTAGGTGATTATATTATTGAAATTTTCTAAATTTTGCAATAACTAAATACAACTTTGTATTGAAAATATGAAAATGCTTTAAATACAAATTTATTTAGGTCCAGGGTAATTATTCCAATCTTAAGTATAAGCAGGCACCAAAATTTTCGTTCCAGTTGCAAAATTTCTTTTGTAATCCTGCGCGTAATCTGTTATGCCGATTTTCTGCTCGTCAAATGTCTGACATTTTGGAGCCCCCAGAAAATGATAATACTGCATCTTGCAATTTTTTAAATATTTGAAATGAAAGAACATAGTTATATCTTTCATTCCCAATTAAAATTGTGTCTCAAAATCAAATATTACATTTTAAGATAATAGGTGTTGAAAATGGTCTTTTTTTTCTTTTTTTCCAATTTTAAGAGCTCTGAGACCCCTTAAGTAGTTGCAAGTTTATTTACTAATATCAGAGACAGAAAACATCTTAATATTTAGAACAAATTTGCTACAAACTTCTGGAAATGTGACAAAAAATCAACTATTATAAAATTTAGAAAATTAATAATTAAAAATGTTTACACTTTTAGGCGGTTTAGAATAGTAAAATATCTTGATTTTAGATATTTTCTTTACGTTTAATTTTTCATTATTGGTATTTAATATGCAGAAGAAATTACAATATTATGATATAAGGTATTGAAAAAGGAATGATTTGCTTATTGTAAAATAATTATACATACAACTAATATATACTAAAAAATATGATTTATGTGTATAAGAAATAAGATTTATGTGTATTAGAAAGATGTTTTTTATACACTGCACATTGCCATGGAAGTGTGTAGTTTGAGAAACTTGGGTATGCATTAACTTCTTCAGGGACGATTTTTTTCAAGGTGAGATGCGGTAAAAATGACTTTTTTTTACGGTTTATTCATTTTATATTAGTAGGCATTCAAAAAGAAAAAAAATGGAAAAATAATAAAAATTCACGAAAAAGAAAACGTCCACATTTGTGGCCGCAAAGCGTTAATGGTAATTTATAAATGATTTTTTATAAACTAAAAAACTAACAGTAAATTTCTTTCTTACATTTCTACAAATTATTAAACCTTAATATATATAATATATTTGATATTATCTTTTATCAAATAATCCAACAACAGTTACGGCCGAAAAATTACCTCACGCTTTTTTTTATATCTTAAACTGTACATCGGTGCAGCCAAACCACAAAAATTTTAATTTTCTCGTTGAGGGATTCTGTAGTGAATAGGTTATTACCAATTTTTTGTTCGTTTTATTATTGACAGTAATTATACAGTAGAGCGCCGATTATCGGAACTCCAATTAACCGAGCTTCCAATTATTCGAGCAGCCTATTTCACTCAAAAAATTTTTAAACCGAATTTCCTATTATCCGAACAGCCTATTTCTCTTAATTTTTTTTCAATAATCGGACTTCCAATTATCCAAACACCCTATTTCTCTCATTCCCCCAACCCCCTCTTCAGATTTAACATGCGAAATCGAATCTCCGATTAGTGTATCGTTGGAAGCAGTAACAACGAAAAAGGAGTTGAAGAAAATAAAACGAATGCTCTGAAAATGTCCCTGGACCAACACATAATGAAGCCTTTGAATGTTTCCATATAAATGGATCGAACGGCAAAAGAACGCTGATCCTATTCAACAAACGTATTTAAGACTAATTCAAGATATGGCAACATGAAAAAAAAATGTCTTCTTTTAAGCAAGCAACATTCGAAAGTTTTTTGCTTAAATTATAATCTCTGAAGTTCAGGAGATGATAAAAAGAGGAAAAGAAAATTTTAAATGATAAAAAAGTAAACAAAAAAAAACACAAAATCAATTTAAAAAAGACAATTTATAAACACGCCAGCACTAACTGGTGCTCCCAGTCCTAAGCCTGAAAAAAGTGTGAAGGTTTTAGGGTAGTCAGGATTATCCCTTAAATTGTCTGTCCATTTATCCGAACTTTTGCTTATCCGAACTACGGTCGGTCCCGACTTGTTCGAATAATCGGCGCTCTACTGTAATTATAAAAACTAAACGTCCACATGTGTGACTAAGGACGTGAACAGGTTAAAAAAGTTTAAGCTATTGTCTTTTGCTTGGGGATATAGTACCTTTTTAACTTCAAAAAATCAATGTTTTAAAAAGAAATTTTTAAAAGAAATAATTTAGTGTGTTAAGAATATTTCAAAACAGTGCGGTTTATTGGCAGGAGCATTTTAAATGCTCCAGAATAAATAATGGCATAAAAAAAACTCGATCTTTAAACCTGATTTTCTCACTTTCTAATTTTTACACTTGCCGGCAAGATTAAAAACAAAGTAATGACTGTGCAATTATAATATTCTGCATGACTTTTTACATATGGGTCTTAAATCGCCGAGCGTTAGTTAAGTGAAAATATCAATAGATTTTGATATATAGCATAATATATGTTAAAAAATTTTAAAATTGCAATTTCTTGAAAGCTTTTAATTTCTTAAATTATTAAAATATTAAAAACTTTAAAGATTTTGGTTGAGTTAATGAAGACAATATTAAGATACAATATAATACTAGAATTAGGATTCTACTGTAATTTTTTTTTTTTTCAAGAATTAACTTGCGGGTAAACAAAAGTCATTAATTTCTTATTTTTTATTTTATGCATACATTTTATTAATTTTTAAATATCTGTTAATTACATTGAAAAAATTGGATTAAATTTATTATTTTACTACTTTATTATAAAAACGCAACACTTTTCACTGTAAAATGAGAAAAACTTACTGATTTATGTCGATTTGGAAAAAACATCTTATAATGAACAATTTTGGACTCGAAAGGTACTATTCCCGCAAATACAGTAAAAATAAATAAATAAACTCCTAAAATAAAATTTTAAAAATCATTCTATTTTTAAAGTCATGTGCATTAGAAAAGAGCTTTTCTGCAATGAAAATTCTTTAAACAAAAATCGATCATATATGTAACGTTTGGAAACAATTTTACGAGAATGATCCTACTAAAATTAAACTGAGCAAAGAAGATAATCTGAAAAAATATACATATTAAACTACGATATAAAATTCAGCAGTAAAATATACTAAACAGAAGAAAACATATTATGAATAAATTTTCAATAAATGTTAGCTAAAAAATGTGAGAAATTTTCCTGATTTAATATTTTGGTGAGAGGGAACATTTTGTTTGTGCTAACAAATAAACAAAAAAAAAAAAGATACAGTTCTCTTTTTATACTTTCCTTTTTTTAACACTGTATTTTTAATGTGTCGTGGAAGTTTAACCATACACTGAAATGTAACGAAAAAAAAAATAAAGTTGATAAATACTGTATTAGACAAATGAAAAAGAATAAAAAAATGAATGTGTTAGAATAGAATTTTTATTATTTATTTTCACATAGTTTCTTTTAAGATTGGTCTTAAAGCTCAATGCGTAACTCTGCTATTTTCGTGACGTCATTTTTATTCATTAATATACGAATTTCCCGATTATCTTACTAAGATAAGATAGTATAAAATCGAATAGTCTTTCTCTTTTTTCTAAAAAATAAAGAATATTTTTGAAACATGAGTCGTAAATGGCGATTTAAATCACCTTTTTGAGCACGACAACACGCCAAAGTTCAATCACAGGGAATTAAAAGAGTATAATTCATATCGCAGTACATTTCTTCTAAAATGAAAAAAATGTACTCAATTTGACAACAAGGGCGGCGCCAGAGGGGTGTCCGGGGGGGGGGGGCATATGGCCCCCTGTCCGGCATACCTGCCGGAAGCATACCTGCCGGCATACCTGCATGCGGGCACGGCAACCGCCGCGGCGAGCGGCCCATCTTCGTCCGCAACCCTTTATTCTTCTACTCTACTCCGACTCTTTTGCGGAAGCAAGATTCCCAGGTGCCCAGCCACGTCCCGAATGAAAGGCTGTCTAGCGAAAGCCAGATTGAAAAAAAAAAAAATTGAAACCTGACAAATTTAAAAGGGAAATTACACAAATTAAAGACACCGAAAAGCGGGAAGGGAGGGCTTGGGGCGATGGAGCTACCGAACTACCCCTTGCTTCTTCTAGCTTATTATTAGTATATATAGCAACGACTAAAATCTTGCACCTTGCCAGATAACTCGATTCTACCCGAGCGTGTTGACCATTGGCTCTAAAATTTTGCTGCGGATCGTGTTGATTAGTGTTTCCATTTTCGGGTCATCTCAGATTAGAGTTTTTTTTTTTTTTCTTGGGAGTCGATTCGAGTTTGCCAATTTTTTTCAAAGAAAAGCCCAGATTATTGTTTCAAATTAAAAAAAAAATACTTGTATGTGAATGAGTATTCACTTACATATTCATATGCATTCATTTTTCGAAATATAAAATTGATTTTAGAGATGTGATTGCAGACTATTTTCCTGAATTGTTTTCAATTATGGATTGATTTTTTTTTTCATTTCATGCTTAGGATCAAATTGCAGGCTCGACAAAAAATATTTTGTCGAATTCGGGTCGGCAGAACTTGAATCGTGCAGGGTTGTAATTAACAATTCGTGTTTAGGGTCGTAGGGTCGTATTTAGGAATAAAAAAAAATCGTGTAAATCAGAATACCGACTTTACTTGATATTGATAATTGATAATTTAAACTTGATTGTATTATTAGACTTAAAGATTTTAATTAATAACTTTAAAAGTTCGGCCCGATATAAAAGCTAAAAGTTCGCCCCGAGCCTGGCCCGGTAAACAGTTAAAATCTTGGCCCGAGTCCGACCCAGCCCGACAGAATTTCTACACAACATGTATTTTTACTTTGAATTTGTTAAAAAGAGGAGTTCTGACCAAAAATACTTATTTTAGTTTTTTTTTCAGGTTTATAATCTTCATTTTTAAAGATGCGCAAAAGGTTGCGATATACATTTTTTAAATGAATCTCTTTTTGTATATAAATGTTTTAGCTATTATTAATATCGTTAATCAAAAAATTATGTATTGAAGACTTAAAATCTGAAAAATGCTATACTGTAAAATCTTCTAAGACGGAATTGTCTCGGAAAGAAAATAAATGCGTTATACACAAGTTCCCTTCTTAGCAGGTGTAAATGCATTATATTCTTTTCTCACGTATTAGTATATTAATTTTGCATGGATCAATGAATTTTTCCATATAAGACTGGATTCCGTCATAGGCTGGCTGTTTTTCACACGTTTTATTGTATTTCAATATTCTTGCCTAGAAATCTACTATTCTTTAAAACGAATAAATTTTACTGATTTCCGCACAGACCACGCCATGCCGAGACAATGATTTTCATACGGGCTCGATCGAGACGGAGACTGAAAATATCGGCTTATGAAGACCCAGGAAGAATAAAACCTGTCCCGTCTCGGTACTGGAAAAAGAAGTTAGGCCCGGCCCGATCCTTCAGGAAAAAGTAAGGCCCGAGCCCGGCCCGGAAAGAGTAGTTACTAGGCCCAGGTGCCATGAATGAAAATAGGCCCGGCCCGTGCAGACCTCTAAAAGTTTGGCTGTTTCAAAATAAGCATAAATTTAAAGATTTTTTTTTTTTTTTTTTTTTTGCATCAACAAGATTTTGTTTTATGCTTGAGCTGATATTAAAATAATGAACTTTTACCTTCTAAGCTATTTTACGAGTTTTCCTTTAGCTTACATTTTTCTTGAGAATTTTGTATTTCAGTTTTAGTCTCAGATTTAAATTCTGTATCTTATCAGAAGTTAGAGGACCATGCTGGCTGGTTTCGATCAATATACACTCTAAAAAAAAAATATATATATATATGAGTTGCAGGTGTTTCTTCAGTTGCTTTTATTATTATTAATATTGAAACACGAAAATTCCTGTTTTGATTTGCCCATTTCCCTCCTAAATACAGAAAATTCATTAATCTAACGTAAAAATTACCTGAAGTTCCATTTTTGTCAAATCACAGGGGTGTTCCCGTAACTGTGCTGCATGTTACTTTTTTGTGTTAGAAACTGATTGTTTACGTATGTCTCTTTTGCTCCAAAACAGAAAAAGTTCGCGAACTGAAACTCAATTGTTTTCAAATAATAGAAACTTGTTGCCTATGCTTTTTACGTTTGACGAATTGTTTTCTCGAGAGTGTACGTAATAAATACGTAGTGTACTTTTTCGAAAACGACTGAAATGATAAATAACGAAAAAAATAAAACGCGGTATTTATAAAGGGAGCATTATTGTCATAAAATTACTGTTAATTATTTTAAAAACTCTAGTTCGACTAATTAATTTACGGTATAGGCAGAGGGTATACGCTGAGATCATGAACTTTCATAGCTAGGGTATACGCTAATGCTTTATTCGAGAAACAGAGGAAATTCGGAGCTTCTTGAAAAAAAAAAAAAAAAAAAAAAAAAAAAAACCGCTTAAAAAAACCGCTTTAAATGTTTATTTTCTACATAAAATACAGAATTCATATTAGAGATATGATTACAGACTATTTTTTCATAACTGTATTACGTTATATATCTTTTTGTGTCGATTCGGGTTCGGGTTGAAGTGTTTCGGTTTAGGTTCAATAGAAAATTTGTAGTCGGATTCAGGTCGGATTTTGGTCAGTTTTCGGATTGACTTTATGTTGAATGTTTGGGTCCGGTATAACACAACCCGAGCAGGAATCTATTTCAGATGAAAAACTACACGAATTTTATTTCAATATGAATGACTTCTTCTTACATATTTATTTTTCTACATAAAAGGTAACATTAATATTGGAGATATGATTAATGACTATTTTTCTATAATTGCATTATATTTTGGATCCATTTTCTCTGATTCCGGTCTCATGTTGGGTTTGGAATTATTTTGGATTCGATCGGGTTGCGAGTGGATGGAATATTTTTGACTGGGTTCGGGTTTCAGCTTGGTTTTAAATAAAATTTGCAGGATTGCAAATTTTATTTGTTACCCGGGACGGACCCTAGTTAGGTGTAACGTTTAACTGCTAGTTTTCACGATGACACTTTCACTAACAAATTTAAATAATTATAAATTAAAATAATTTTTGATCACTTCATGCGTTTTCGATAGAGATTTATCCGCTGATTTTTTTCAGTTACGTCCGACTATAAAATACATGGTCAACCCGGCCTGAACACGAACCGCGTTTTGAAAAAAATTGGTTACCACTTTACCTGATGTGGGACTTTTGTTTCTAGAACTTTGCATTTTCTTAAGGGGCGGGTGGTCCGCAGTGGTTCGACTCATAACCGGAGAACTGTTCCATACTTTATCGCTCACACACTGCTGTGTATGTGCGATATATGTGCAAGTAAAATCTGTAATATTGAATGACCTCTTATTGGGACGTTGCTGGGTGGAAGATGAAGAAGAGTACGAAGCAGAGTTTTTCCTTTCGGGTAATACTCGAAAGTGTAGAAACTTTCTCTTGCGGATTCGTCCGACTATAAAGATTAGGCGACTAGTGAGGTGCTTCAAAAATAACTTTAAGAGCTTTTTTTCACTTTATTCATCTACAGTATTCTTTGACAGGCTTCGAAATTTACATTTCGAATAAAAATCTTTTGTCCCTCTGCAATTCATCTCTAATTTAAATCGCACTGTGAGTGTTAGAGATCCGCGCGTTTCGGGATATGCCAAAACGCGAAAATTTTATGTTTTTCTCGTGTTTAACCAACGCATTCCATCTGTTATTTAAAAAACGGAAAAAAAGAAATGTTTTTCCACTAATAAAGGAGAAAAGTTACCACGACATTACCGTGCCGAAAAAAATTCTGAAGTCCAGTGAATACAGTCCGGTACGTCCCGAATCTACAGAAAAAAATTAAGACGCTTATGTGTCCCGGGAAGAATAAAGTTCAGGCCCGATCAACTTTTCAAAAGCTAAAATTTAGCCCGAGAGCGTGCCGAGTTTTCAAATAAAATTAAGCCCGGGCCGAGTTTAACCCTCCGTCTACCAGACGGGTCCATTGGACCCGACAGGTACATACAAAATATTCATTCAAACCAGAAATTTCTTTAAAATAAACTAAGTATGTAAACCAGACAAAAATAAGGTAAATAAATAAGTTAAATAGTTTTAAATAAAAATTCTGGTGTAGAACGTTTTATTAAAACTTGAATAAAATTCCCGGTAGATCTAGGGTTAATGAACTAAACTTTTACCGATCTCGGGCTTCGGGACCAGTGTTGAATTCAGGGGGTGGCCCGGGGGGACATTCCTTCTCAGAGCAATGTGATGCCCCTCCCGGAAGATTTGAGATTTTGTGTTTTTAATGGCCAAAAAATGCAATCTCCCCCACGGAAAGCTATAATGCCCCCTCCCCCGGGAGCCACAGAAATCCCCCCAGAGAAAAGTGTCTGAATTTAACACTGTTCGGGACAGGCCCGGGCTCGTGGAGACCTCTAATATATATTATGAATTCGCCCCCCCCCCCCCTATCAGGGATACTGTGCCCCCCCTCCGTCGGGCAAGTTCTGGCGCTGCCCCTGTTTGACAAATTTTAATAGTCGTGACTAAAAAAAAAATATGTGTAACATATAAAAAAGACTCGGTGAATATCGCAAAAAGCTTCACATTGTTGAGCGACAAAAACTATTTTCTTCGATAACAGCCTGAATAGATAGAAAATAAAGGAACCATTAAAATGTAATAAGGATGAAGAACCATATTTCAAGAAAACATTTGTGAACGAAAGCTAAAACTTTAAAAAATAAATACGCTCTGCTGTCGAAGATATGAAAGAGAATGTTCCCGCCAACGCGCAATCGGTTTATTCAAATACACGCGTGGGACGTTTGAAAGGCGTTTATGTAATTTATAATAAGTTCGCTCCTCTATACATAATTCCTCAGGAGTACAAAAGTGTTTTTAAGAGCACAAAATTTCTCGTTAAATGTGTTGATTTCCTATAAATCGGGAAATTGCTTTCCTTTACAGCTGAAGAGCTTTTAAGAAATTTTTAAGTGATGCAAGGTTTATTTTTTATTTTTGAATTAACTACTCTCAGCAATCTGGGTATTTATGTAGGATATATTAACAAAGAAGTGTAGATTTAAGAGATTCTAGTTCGATGACAAAAATTACCCTTTCTATCGAAACAGCTTTGAGAAGTTATTTATCGAAATTTAAATATCGGAATTTAGCTAAATGTGAGAAATGTTATGATAAAATATCAAAATAAGCAAATTAAATTTAAAAAATCAAAAAACCCGACTCCGTTAAAAACGAACTAATTAATTATTTCTAATCAATGTTAAACTATTTTTTATATTACTTACCTATTTTTTATTTACTTTATATTGATGACTTTTGAGTTGTGTTTAATTGTTAGTTCCTATCTATAAACACTGTTTTGATGAGGCCTATATAGATGTCTATGAAGGTTAGAGTTGCAGAAATGCTAGAGATCCTACCTACACAACTTTCAGGTTGTGTAATATTTAAACGAAGCGTGTGACTGTAAAATGGTCAAAGAAACATCATCTTCATTTTGAAAGACCTATCCAATGATATGCTACTCAATAGGGGGCGTAGTTTTTTTTTTCGTGTCTACCGCCAGTTTGTACCTTATGGCAGCCATTGTGAATTTATAAAAACAAAACCTAGCCTATAACCATTGGACGGTTAAGACGAATCCATAGAGACCTCATTCATTAAAATACATCCAGCCGTTGGGATGTTTCGAGGGTATAAAGAAAGCCACATAAGCAGATGCACGTGAAACACATAACCCTTCTTCGCAGTTCGGTGATAAATTAAACATTCTAGTGTTATCGTTAAAATTACATCTGAAGTTACTTATAAAAAAGAATTCCTATAATTACTGAGAAATTTCAAACTCGCGAAATATTTTTATAAATACAATTTGCACTTAGCTGAGTGTTACATTTGAATGCCACTGAATTGTCTAAATCATCTAGAGACCATGTTATGATTTCAGAAATTATGACGTGAAGTTACTGAAACCAAACAATGAAAACACAATTTAAAAAAATCGAATTTTTAAGAACTTTATTAAACAAGTACTTTTTACAAAAATATCAGTCCTATACGAAAGTTAAAAATAAATTTTCTTAGAATTAATCATATATAAAAGAAAGAAATAAAAGCGGTCTTGGTGTCTTGTAAAGGTTATTAATAAACAAGAGAATATGCAAGTTCCTGCGGATGAAAAAGAAATATATCTTTATTATCTCAACAACTTCGAGAAATAGCTTATTTACAATCAATTATGAGAATGTGTTTAAATAATGGAAACGTTATGTTACGCATATAAATTTAAGTTACAAAATTAACGGTAAAAAATAAATATAGGTTTTATTTTTTTTTATCGTGACTGAAATTTATTTAGCAAAATTAATCTTTTCCTTGAATTATTGTATATGTTCCAATAGAAAAATAGTTTAATGCATAAGTTTATATACAATATAAAAAAACTTATTAAAAATAATACTAAAAAGGTAAATAATGAACAAGTAATCAATATTTATTTTTTTAATATGTAGTGCTTATCTTTATTAATTTTTCTAATCAATTCTAATCATGCATAAATAACTAATCAAGCATGCATTACTCTCTGCAGTTTGGGTATTATGTAGGAAATATTAAGAGAGACGTGCAGATTTAAGAAATTCTAAAGGATAAAAAAAATTACCCTTTATATCGAAACAACTTTGAGAAATTATTTATCGAAATTTAAATATCAGAATTTAGTTGAAAGTGAGAAATGGTATGATAAAAATTCAAAATAAACTAAAAATTCTAGAGTTATCATTAAAATTATAACTGAAATTGTTATTTATAAAAAATAATTCCTGCAATTATTAAGAAATTTCAAAAACACAAAATATTTTTACAAATACAATTTGCATTTAGTTGTGTGTTACAGTTACTATTATTAACATATAAATACCATGCATATGATTTCAGAAATTGTGACGTGAAGTTACTAAAGCCAAACAATAAAAACAGAATTTAAAAAAATCGAATTTGTAAGTACTTTTAGAATATGTATCAGTTATAGATGGTAGTTAAAACAAATTATCTTAGAATTAATCATTTATAAAAGACAGAAAAAAGGGTCTGGGTATCTTGTAAAATATAGTAATAGACAAGTGCATTAAGTAGACAAGTTCCTAGCGGATGCAAAACAAAAATATCCTTATTATCACAACAACTTCGAGAAATAGCTTATTTCCATTCAAATATGAGAACGTGTTTAAATAATGGAAACGTTATCTTACGCATGTAAATATAAGTTACAAAATTTACGGTAAAAAAGTAAATAAAGAGTTTTCCATCAACGTGCGACTGAACTTTATTAAGCGAAATCAATTATTTCCTTGAATTATTGTACATTTTCCGATACAAAAAATAATTTTATACATATGGTTTATGTATAATTTAAAAAAACTTATTAAAAATAATACTAAATAGATAAATAATGAAGAAGTAATCAATATTTGATTTTTTTAATATGTAGTGCTTGTCTTAATTAAAAAACATTTTCAAAAACCCAGTTCCAAACATGCATAAATAATCTATCAAGCATGCCGTTTACAAAGCCTGGCCCGAAACTTTTATTTTTGAAACTACTGATATATTTTTAGATGCGTTACAATATCTCATTTGTTTCTATTTTTAATTATAACCAATTAAAGCTTTACTTCCTAAATAAAGCATCATTTTCCCTATTACAAAAATGTTTTACTTAGTGATAAAAATTCAGAATAACATGTTAAGTTTGCTTTTTTATGTATGTACGCTATAAAAATATTATCAATCCGTAAGTTAAGGCCTCAACCTAGAAAAAATGCGACAGCGTGCCGACTGAACTATGATTTAAAAACTGTGGTTCATACAATTGATATATCTATCAATAAAATGGATGCAATTACGCAGTCGCAGAGTGAAGATTTTTTTTTTTTTTAATTGGACGTTTTGACTTAAATTTAAGGGAAACTAACATAGAGATGTTTAAAGAATTGTTAAATGGCCTTTTGCATTACATTTTCAGCCAAAGTCTCTAATTTAAAAAAATCTTTAATTCGGCTTTTATTTTTATAATGAATGCATCATCTTTACAATGACATGGAACTACACTGATTCACGTTTCATGCAAAAATTATCCTTACATATCAACATAATGAATCTGCAGGCACATAAGTTATTCAAGTTTTGTATGATGTTATCTCCCTACCTGATTTCATAACTAAAGTATTTCAGTCTGTTTTATGTATTTAAGCTAAATTATACATACTGTATCATGATATCTTAGAAACATTAAATATTTCCTTCTAGACAATGTAATCTTCAAACGAAAATTTTCAAGTTCATATGATAATGTATGTTTTGTCTTTCAGGTTCCTTTGTAATTATTGTTCTTAAAGTAAGTTTTCATATTTCACTCAGCAAAGGATAATTTATAAGGAAAAAATTCATATAAGATTAGTACGACAAAAGATCATTATTTCCTACTGTTTTCAAAATTAATGTTAATTGAATTTTTAACTACTTTAATATTGATCATAAATTGTAGAGTCGTGGAAGAAAAAGTAAACACCGCTTACTAACTCTGCAAAAAATTATCGTAGAAGAAAGTTACAGGTACCACACGACTGGTAATAAAGTCTACTTTTAAATGATGTCTATAAAATTTGCTTAGGGGGGCCATCTGCATATTAAAACAAACCATAACTTTGTTTTTTTTCAATAGCAGTACACAATTCTGACAGCATAAATGAGCTCTACACTCTTCAATTAGCCCGAAAACAAATTTTTATGCAATTCGTACCATAAGTTTCCGAGATATTAATTATTTTAAAACGAGCGTATTTTAGGGACTGTATCCAATTTGAAGTTCGGTACTCCATTGTTGACCCAGAGAGCCCCCTTATTGATCAAGGCATCTTAAGAGCCACTCAAGCAATCATTGAAGACTGACAGGATAGCATAATAAATTTCAAAATATCTCGCCACTTCTATCACAGACCGCCCCTTAAACCATCACTTTGCCGTTTTTTAAAAATAATTTGTAAACTACTTATAAGAAAAATGTGAAATTTTGGATTTCCATAAAGTAGGACTTAATAAATTAAATCCATCAAAAAAATTGTAGGTTGTAATTCATAATTTTTTCGAATATTAATTTCATAATTCCTAATTCATATAAAAAATTATAAATATAAATATGCAAATTCAACGTATTTATATTTGGGTATTTTAGTATTATTACTACACAAAAAATTAGCACATTAGGAGCATAATTTCAGGAGATATTAATGAAAATATAAAAATGTAATTTAACATTAGAAGCACTAAATTTTGAATGTTTATAAATCAAAAACATAGCTTTCAACTGACTTGAAATTTGATGTCTAGGCCTAGTTTGAACCGAATATTTGAAATATATTGTTAAAATTAGGTATTGCAATTAAAAAAAATGAAGTTTGGGTTCGTTTTAGTATGTAGATGGCCCCCTAAGCAAATTTTGTATGCGTAATTTAAAAGCAAACTTTATTTCCAATCGTTCGGTACCAGTAACTTTCTTGTACGATAATTTGTTGAAGAGTTAAAAGGGGTGTTTAGTTTTTTCCCCCTCTACTGTACATTCAATATGTTTGGTAAATATACACTTTTTCGGATGTGCTGAATACCATTTGACTATTTTAAGACCAATATCTCTCTGTAAGTTACTAAAAAATTATGGGCGCGGTATTTAATGACAAGAATTAAATTTAACTTCGTATTTAGGTGGAACTTAACACACATAGATCCAATAAAATTTTCCTGTATATAGCCTTACATGTGACGCTACAATTTTGCGTTTTTCATAATGTATGTGGTATCTATGTCTCGGCATCTATAGAATGGAATTCCATCTGACTTATTACATAAGATTCCTTATTATGAAAATATATTCTGGCTAATGTTTGTTACTAATCACGCAGCAAGAGAGAGGGAACGCTATTATGCTCGGCTTTTGTTATGAAAGCTATATCGGTATCTCAGATTTTATTAGGCAGAAATGCAGCATACTTTACATCTCAAATTATTAATAGCATCTGGTAGGATAACTTTCGCTCAGTAGTTTTTCCAACGTTCGTACGGTGTTTGAGTAAAATAAAAAAAAATGTTTTTATTTTTTTTTATTTTTATAAAAAAAATCATTTTTATTTTCTAAAAGTTATAATAGCAAATTAGAGGTCTGCACGGGCCCGGGCTTGGCCCGAAGCCCGTACCCGGCGCGGCCCGCGGGCCGGGTCGGCGGAATGAAGGCGTATTTTCAAACGGGCCTGGCGGCAGATTTAGGACAATTTTTTCAACGGGCCGGTCCGGGCCGACAGAGATAATAAACGGGCCGGGCCGGCAAAAAAATTAATCGGGCCTATCGGACCGGTATAAGAATTTAAGCGAAAAAGATAAAATAAGAGCCATTTTCAATGAATATGATTTTCTCGAGAAGTATAAATGTGCGTCACGAGCCGATGCGAGTTTCACAACATCAATACAGAAATGTAACATGTCCATCGTAGAGATCGGCATCGTACAGTTACAAGATGTCTGATTCCGAGTTTAATTTTTTTTCAGCAGACTCGTGCCGGGACGGAACTGGTCTTAATCGATCTCAGGATGTGTAGAACAGTCATTGTGTTTTGTAGTATTAATATAGTAATAATGAACTTCTCTTAACAGTATCTTTGGAAATATACCTTAAGGTGGTTCTCATATTCACTGCTCAGCAATGCGAAGCTTTCGGACACATTTTCTGACAAAATTTTTAACTGTAAAGGCATGAAATTGACAGGCCAGCTTATTGAAGGCATTTGGAAACGAATAGCTTTTTACATATTTGATAAATTACTTACAGAGATAACAGAGATTCCTGTCACGTGACTGTACGTTTTTCTCCTTTCCTGTGCTATCGCTTCCGGAAATTCGATTCGAAACGCTAACTTTGACAGTATTTTCAGAAAGATATATTTCTTTTATCTATGAAAAAAAACGGCATTTACATAGCTTCTAAATAAGAATACCTGCCAATCTTACGCGTTTCCGAAAAGAAAAGAACTCATAAATGTGTCGAAATGTAGCTCCTTTGGATTTGAGAAAAGCCTTAAAAATGAGAGAAATATTTTCACAAATCTACTTTTTATTATACAGCTTCAAAAGTTATCATGTTTTTAATCCTTTATTCTGAACTACATTAATCTTTTAATGAATCCTTATTTCCATTTTGAAATGTCTGTAGACACGATGACTAAAACACTACAAGTAATCGTTAATGTTTACTATTGTGTGTTTTCTGTTTTGCGAACATCTTAGTAATGTAAAATATACTGTAAAATGTTCCTATAAATATGTATGCAGTAATCATTAAAAGAATCTTAATTGTACGTTGAGAAAAAAAGGATTTTTTTTTAATAGAAATTGTGTCGGGCCGGGCCGGGCGGAGAACTGTAAAAATGCAAACGGGCCAGGCCGGCCTCGGGCCGAACTTCCAATTTTTATACCGGGCCGGACCGGGCCCGGTCCTGGAAATTCCGGCCCGTGCTGACCTCTATAGCAAATGCGGGCAAATCTTTTTTTCGTTCTTTTTTTTTTTTTTAGAAACAGTATTAAACATAAATTTCATATGCCATTATATGGGTGTAATAAAGATTTTCTATAGGTTGAAGTACTTTTAAATTAATAAAGGCACACAACCTTGCTTAATGGTACACAAAACACGAGCTTTAATAAGCTAAAATATAGATTCTACGTTTCGAGCTGTTTCTACAGCCGACTTCAGGAAAAATATGATAGTCAAATGGCTAAAAGCTCAGAAATGACGGTTTCCTGTGCGAGAAAAAATTTGTCCAACATTCACTAAAGACATGAAACCAAAAATGTAGTGGTGCTATCCAGTGAAAACAATAATTATTAATGAAATGAAACCCAATAAATCAAAAGTTCGATTGAAGAAACCGTGGGTGTCGCCATCTACGCATGATGCCAGAGCCACATTCAACAAAGTTTTAGTTCAATTAGTGAATCAGCTGAAATCATTGCACGTGAGAATAAACCTTATAACGATAATTTATCCTATAATATTCCAAAAATCTGGCATAATATCATAAAGTCATAATATTAAAATTCTATATCTAATTGCAATATTTCAATTTAAACATGAATCATGTTTCCAAAAACTTGAATGAAAACTTAGATGAATGTGGCTCTGACCCTCATGCGTAGATGGTGACACTCGAGGTTCCTTCAATCGAACTTTTGATTTGTTTGAACTCATTTCATTAATAAGTATTTATTTTCACTGGATGACACCACTACATTTTTGGTTTCATATCTTTAGTCAATGTTCGACAAATTTTCTCTCGCACAGGAAGCCTTCATCTCTGAGCTTTTAGCCATTTAACCATCATATTTTTCCTGAAGACGGCTTTAGAAACAGCTCGAAAAGTAGAATTTATATTTCAGCTTATTATAGTTCGTGTTTTGAGTACCATTAAGCAAGGTTTTGTGTCTTTATTTATTATATTTTATGGTGCAATTGTCCAGTATATGTTACTTTTAAATTGTTTCACCTCTTAACCAGCTGAAAAGCAACATAGAATATTCGATAGTTAAAAAGAGATGTATAAATATTGAATTGCGCACACAATTAATAATATCTGAAATTGTGCTATACCGCATAGTTTAGTGATTAATTCTTGAAGAGGAAAAGTTTTAAAGCAATTTTTATGGATTTGTATTCTAGAAGTGTTTCTTAAAGTTAATCTTATATGTGATATACTATCATTATTTTATATATCTATATTAATGAACTCAGTTTTTTTTTTTTTTTTTTTTTTTTTTTTTTTTTACAAAAACGAATCCATTCTGGTAAAAAATATCGAGTTTATTAAAATAGATAACTTGAGGAAATACTGCTAGAATATGAATAAGTAAAAAAAAAATGAGATTATCAAGAAAATATTTTTACAAGCTTTTATTTTTTTCATTTGCAATTCTCGGAATAATATTCCTTATATGCGAATAACTTAGTAAACACGTAAAGTAAAGAAGAAATAGAATTCTTTAATCCATGTTGAATGAACTGAAATATTTTCATTGGTATTTCGGAAATGCAGAATTTTGGACACATGTTTTTTAAGTAAAAAGGATTATTCAGAAACATATTTTCAATTCAATTAGTAGGTTTTTAAATAATTTTTATTGGAGGTGATAAAATAATTGTAAATTAAAAATATGTAAATGTCGATCTTTTTTTGTTACATCAAATAGCAGTAAAAACACACTACTAGACTTTTAAGAGCAATAAATTAGCATGTTTTATCATCAGGTTGTCAATAGCAGACAGTTCTTAACTCAACATAAAATACATTCTGCAGGTGGATTTTTAACTCTTTGATGTAAATGCGAAATCGAAAAAGAGAGACGGCGTACACCTTCAGCAGCAATAAAACTGTAACGCACTATGCTAGCATTATGCACGCACAAAAAAGCTCTGCGAACAGCCAAAAAAAAAAAAAAAAAAAAAAAAAAAAAAAACACGATCGGGGCGCACGGAGGAAATTTGCATATGACATAGACAAGAATCCGTTTTCTACGCTGACTATTTCGCGAACGGCGTTCTGCGATTGATGTCTTGCCTCTGCCATATGCAAATTTCCGCCGTGCGCCCCGATCGTGTTTTTTTTTTTTTTTTGGCCGTTTGCAGAGCTTTTATCTGTGCGTGCATAACGCGTGCATAACCGTTTATTGCGATACACGTACCGTTCTAGCGCTGTTTAGGGTTTTCGCATGCGCTGAGCATTTTGCGACGAAATAAAATGGTGGGCGTTGCCATTCGAGAATTTCGAGTTTCTGTACCTATAACCGTAACCGTGAGCGCCAATTTGATGCCGTTCACAGAATCCCGAGCTCATACCTCTGAATAACTATATCTGAAATCTCATCTCGATCGGTTAAACGTTAGAGTTCGCCGCTAGAGTTCCATATATCGGTAAAGTTTTTTTATGACCACCCTGTACATTAAGGTGAAATTGTTGATTGATCTCACTGTTTATATATATATATATATATATATATATATATAGAGAGAGAGAGAGAGAGAGAGAAAGAGACAGATATAGATATAGATATAGATATATAGATAGATATATAGATAGATATAGAGAGATAGATAAATAGATATAGACAGACAGATAAATATAGACAGATTTATATAGAAAGATTGATATAGATAGATAAATAGATATAGATAGATAGATAATGAATGTGTTTGTTTTCCTAGCAATCACTGTGCATTTGTTCTTGCATGCTTTCTACTTTGAACGCACAATAATTTATGAATCCATCTATATTTTTCCTAATCCATACACATTCTATGCAAATTAAGAATGATTCGATAATTACAGAATTTGAATATGTTATTAAAGAAATATATATTACATTTTCTAAAAAGATTGGTAATTAATAAAAGAATATTTTAATAATCCTGTAAATAATTCACTCTGAAGAATTGGTTTCAATCGAATAAGTCCGAAGATATCGGTGCTTAATTAAATATCGATAAAAATTTTTTGAAACTTTACTGCCGTAAAGCTGATAGCTTTTTAAAACAAAATACGAAAAAAAAAATATTCTAAAGCGTCACAGATCCTCAAGAACAGATCCGAGAAAATGCAATACTTGGTGAAATTCAGTTATGATCATTGTTTATTAACTAATTTACCAAGGAAAAGGCTTAAATGCAAATTAACATGCATAGTTTTAATACATGATGGTATCGATGTTAAATGGTGATAATGTAACATACCGACTCTAAAATAAACTTAATATGAAAAAGTATAAATTAATTCGAAGGATTCTTTTGACAAAACTAAAATACTGTTTTGCCGATAATTTTATGATACGAAAGTTTAAAATATCGCATTTATGATCTTTGTAAGAATTAAAAAAAAAAAAAAAATGAAAAGGAAAAATACCAAGAACAAAAAGAACCTTTAGAAGCAAGGATTTTTTTTTTTTAACTAAAGAAAAGCAACCGCGATTTCTCAAATAAGAAATTTTTCTAAAGAAGAAAGTTATTTATTTTTCACAGTTCAAATGCAAGAGTAACAAGAGTTAATATTTATGGGAAAAAAAGGAGTACTTTTAAGCATTTACCTTTTGTATGGTTGTCTACAATATATTTTATTTTATCAAAATTACTGCATTTACAGGCATTTATCAAGTTACAGAAATTTAGTCAAATGGATTAATGCAAAAATTCTGTAAAATATATTTATTATCCTTGCAAATTGTCTAATGAAATGATAATTAGACTTAAAATTTAATTTGTGATAATAATATAAAATATTACTGAAGAATATTCTCTGCGAAAAAGTCACATTTTCCTGATAATTTCATAATTACGAAATGTCATATTCTAGACTTTTAAAAGAATCTTCAAAATAAAATGCATAGAAAAAGATTTTAAAAAAAAGTATCTTAATAAAAAGACAATCTTAGTGAACTAAGTGACAAACAAGAGAATAAACGCAATTTCTTAGCAGTTTACATAACATAAAACGTGTTTGTATGTATTTTTAAACATTGTTTTTCTTCTTTATATTTAATTCTTTATATTTTTTTCTTTGATATTTAAATGTTTGATCAAAATATTTTTTCATTTATCAAGATTATAGTACGGCTTAAGGTTTAAACATATTTATTGCGTTACAGAAATTTAGTCAAGTTAGTTAAAATGAAAGTAAGATTTAAAAAAAAAAAAAAAATGTTTACTATGCTTAAAAACCCTTGTATGAAACTATAATTAGATTTTACTTTTTTTTATAAATTATTAATATTCTAATATTAAAGTAAATTCATAACAGTGAAAGCTAAATATGATAAAATAAATTTGAGCTGAAGAAGTGAAAAATAAGCTTCTTTAAGAAAAGAAAAAAAAAACAGTAGGTATTCACGAGTAATTTTAAAATACCTAAATTCAAAATATTCCATTAATTGTTTTTTAAAGAACAATTTAACATACAACAAAATAAAAGTAAAAAAATAATGGACACAATTATAAATCGTTCTTCAAAGTTTTTTATTTTTATTTTTATTATTATTTTTTAAACTAAAGATCGAAACAAAAGGCGAAACGCGATTTCTTAGAATTAACAGGAGAATGAAAAGAGTTAATACTTATGGAAAAGAAAATATGACCACGTAAACATTAGTCGTGATTTTTGTTTTGTTTTTACCTTTTGATTTTTGCATCTTTGAACGGAATATTTTGTCTTTTTTTTTTTTTTTTTTTAAATATGCGGTATGTGGTTTTCCGTTTTAACATATTTATCGCATTGAAGAAATTTGAAGAACTTAGTAAAAGGGACAGTAAAGAAGAGAATATTTATTATCGTGGCACATTTCTAAAGAAATCATAATTGTATTTCGAATTTAATTTGTGATATCCAAATAATTTGCCAATATGAATGTAAAATATATTAAAACGGAAGATAAGAATGATAAAATAAATTATGGTTGAAGTGATATAAAATGATATTAATGGGTTCTTTGTTCAAAATATAGGCTTTTCCCTAAGATTCTACAATATCCAATTTTTAAATATCATATTCATGATTTTAAAAAGCTCTTTTTTCTCTTTAAAGAGATGTAAATAAAAGGAATAGTAAAAAAATTGTAATAAAAACTTTGGAAAATAATTTTTGTTTTTTTTAAACAGCGTAATAAAAGTAGAGGCACAATTTCTTCTAGCAGTTCAATTAAGAGAGTAGTTTAGAGTTATAAAAAACTGGATTGAATATTTATGAAGAAAAGTAGGGTAAATCGGGGCTAAGAGTCGTAAGATGCCCCATCGAGTTAGTTACCCCAGTCCCCAGTCACTATAATTCAGTTATTGGACATATGCTCAATCTCTATAAAATAATGAAGCGAAGTAGACGAAGTTACAGCGATTTATTTCTTCAAATAAAAGTTATATTCATCAAAAAAGGTAAGTTTGGTCTTTGTTGTATGTTATTGTAAGATAGAGATAGCGCAGATGAAATAGAATGTATTTATTAGTAATTTTTCATGAAATCTTTAGTGAATGTAGTTGAAACATGTATTGAATAATGTGCTAGTTTATACCAGGAACTTCTCACATCACAGGGCCAAATTTTTCCAAAATATACTTTACGTGATCTTGAGGTGCCACAACCGGAAAAGTTAATTAATCAAAATTACTTAATATTTTTAATTAAAAGTATATATAATATTTGATGTCATACTTTAGAAAGTAAATTAAAAAATACTATATCTGTTGTTTCATGTTAGATGATAAATAATTAATCAAATTCCAAGTTTTCATAAATTTACCTTCGTTATTTTTGCCTATAATGCCTTATAATGTTTCCTTTTCCTTTTCGATAATTTCTGAAACTGAACATTTTTTGAACGAATATTGAGCTAGGTTGTTGTTCATTAAGTTGAATTTTAGTTTTTCCTCAATCTGTATAACAACGACCATCAAGCGAACTAATCGAATTCGGATAAACTCAGGTAATCAAAATTCATGCATTTCGTGCAATTTGATTTAAGAAATT
Source organism: Maratus speciosus (assembly GCA_963932465.1). Lineage (NCBI taxonomy): Eukaryota > Metazoa > Arthropoda > Arachnida > Araneae > Salticidae > Maratus > Maratus speciosus. Next base: position 530,711,759 of record OZ010789.1, on the reverse strand, counting down.
AAATCTATGTCGTGACGAAAATAATTGGCCATCTGCCTCTTACGCCACACATGCCATAGGTTCGCCATCCCTGGTTTATACGCTGCAGCTAGAGGTCTGAACGGGCCCGGGCTTGGCCCGAGGCCCGTACCAGGTCCGCGGGCCGGGCCGGCGGAATGGAGGAACATTTTCAAACGGGCCGGGCCGGACCGGCAGAATTAGGACAATTTTTTCAACGGGCCGGGCCGACAGACAAAATAAACGGGCCGGGCCGGCAAAAAAATTGAACGGGCCTGCAGGGCCGGGCCGGGCCGATAAAAAAAATTAATCGGGCCTATCGGCCCGATATAAGAATTTGAGAGGAGCAGATAAAATACGAGGTCATTTCCAATGAATATGACTTTTTCGAGAAGTATAAATGTGCGTTACGAGCCGATGCGAGTTTAACAACATCAATACAGAAATGTAACATGTCCATCGTAGAGATCGGCATCGTACAGTTACATGATACCTGATCCCGGGTTTAATTTTTTCGGCAGACTTGTACCGGGACGGAACTGGTCTTAATCGTTCTCAGGATGTGTAGGGCAGGCATTATGTTTTGTAAAAGTATTAATAGCGATAATGAACTTCTGTTAACAGTATCTTTGGAAATGTACCTTAAGGTGGTTCTCATATTTACTGCTCAACAATGCGAAACTATCAGACACATTTTCTGACTCATTTTTAACTATAAAGGCATAAAATTGACAGGCCTGAGTATTGAAGGCATTTGGGATCGAATAGCGTTTCCATTTTTCATAAATTACGTACAGAGATAACAGACTCTTGTCACGTGACTGTACGTTTTCTCCTTTCCTGTGCTATCGCTTCCGGAAATTCGATTCAAAACGCTAACTTTGGCAGTATTTTCTGAAAGATATATTACTTTTATCTAAGAAAAAAATGGCATTTACATGGTTTCTGAATAAGAATACCTGCCAATCTCATGCGTTTCCGAAAAGAAATGAATTCATAAATGTATCAAAATGTAGCTCCTTTGCAGTTGAGAAAAGCCTTAAAAATGACAGAAATATTTTCACAAACCTACCTTTTGTTATAAGCTTCAAAAGTTATCATGTTTTTTAACCCTTTATTCTAAACTACAATAATCTTTTAATGAACCCTTATTCAAATTTTGAAACGTCTGTAGAGACGTTGACTAAAAAGGCCTAATAGTAAAAAGACTAATAGTAATCGTTAACGTTTACTATTGTGTGTTTTCTATTTTGCGAACACATAGTAATTTAAAATATACTGTAAAATGTTCCAATAAATATGCATGTAGTATTCATTAAAAGAATCTTAATTGTATGTCGAGAAAAAACGGAATTTTTTGTAGAAATTTAGTCGGGCCGGGCCTGTTTTCGCTGATTTTTGTACGGGCCGGGCCGAGAACGGTAAAAATGTAAACGGGCCGGGCCGGGCTCGGGCCGAACTTTCAATTTTTACACCGGGCCGGGCCAAAATAGCTTTCCTTCGGGCCGGGCCCGGGCCTGGAAATTCCGGCCTATGCAGACCTCTAGCTGCAGCAATATTTCTTCCTACTTCCAAAGCTACTGGCTGGATCATCTATTTCATTCAATTGGGCGTCTAACCCTGAGGTACAGGATAGATGTCCAAAATCATTGATTAAGATTTTTTTGCTAAAAATCCCATTTTATCTGCTATTTATAAATCAGCATTACTTTATATGAAAATCTACATAACATTTAGACTACATTCTAACTTCAAAAATCCGGCATCATCGGGATCGAGACTATGCCGGATTTTTTAAATTTCCGGATTTTTGAAGGAGTGTCAAAAGTAGTAACTAGGAATATCAAAAGTAGTACTACATTCTTAATGGTGTCTTTAGCCATAATTTATATCATTTTTAAATGATAATTATGCAAGAAAAGGAGAAAATTAAATATAAAAATAAACTTACATTAATTGATATTTTCTATGTTACAAGGAAAACAAATCTAATAAAGAGCGAAATTATTTCTTCTCGTGTAATGTCGGAGACATAGATGCCAAATTTGTTTGCTTCAATTTTTTGGACTTTCTTTAACAAGTTTTTCTTGTATTTTATACAAATGAAGAATTTCTATTACGGATCTATTTCTTGAATACTGTTTTGTTCTCTAAAGCAGATATTAATTCTAAAGTTAAATTTATGCATTTTTCTAGTGACACCTTTTCTTCTGTTTGTTGTTCATCCTCGTCTTCGGAGCTGTTACTAGCATTATCGACAGCTCTATTTAGCACAGCGACAGAAAAGAGACTCAAATGAACTTGTCTACTAGTCTCCACGCCATTGCTGAGCAACAGTACAGCTTCCAGAATATAATCGCGTCTCACACATGAAAAAAAATGTCAAATATTTTTTTTTCGTTTCTTTTCGATTTCGAAGTTTTCAATTCATAAACAATTGCTATTTTTCTTCTACCATAGCTTGAAAGTGTAAAAGAAAAAGGAAGAGAAAAAGATGATTTTGATGCCGGATTTTTTAAGTTGCCGAATTTCTGAATGCCGGATTTTTGAAGTTCCACTGTAGATAGGTTACATGTACTGAAAAACCATTACTATAAAAGAGAAAAATAAAGGGGTGGAGCTTAAGAGGGGCAACTATCCCTGCCTTGCACTATTTTTAGATGTAGTTGTCTTTTATTATTATTATTATTATTATTATTATTATTATTATTGAGGTTATCTGATTATCAGTAATTTTATTTTGTTATGATTATATAATTTACAGAGAGTATTTATATAGAGTCAAACCAAAGAAGAAATTCAACATTTTTAACACTCTAAACAGGTGCGTGAAAAGAGGTAATGCTTATAGACGAGAAAAAAATATTAAATATTTTAGAATAGTAGAAGTTTTATTATTTTTTCCTATTACTATTGCAGGTCTGACATTTTCTTTTTTTTCAAGAGTAAAATACACAATTTTTACTTTTTCGACAAATTAGCTAAAGTAAAGTACAAAATGTTTACTATCAGATGCAAACTATCTGAAAAAAAAAAAAAAAAAAAAAAAAAAAAAAAAAAAAAAAACACTGTTTTTACGTTTTAATTTGCGATAACCATTTAGAATACTAATATTAATGTAAGCAATAGTTTAAGATATAAAGGATAAAATAAACTTTAGCTGAAGAATTGTAAAGCAATATTCAAGTATTCTTTCGGCAGAAAAGGGTAGTATTTCCTAGATACTTTTTTAATATATTTTTAAAAAATATTAATAAAAAATGTCTTATTTATGATATTGAAATAATCTTAAAAAAAACGTGATAAATAGGCAAAATAGGAAAAAATCCAAATAACAATATTATTAAAAGAAAACAATTAAATAAAGTATCCGACAAAGAAAAAAAAAACATGATTTCTAGCAGTTTAAACAAAAGGATGAAAAGAATTAATACTAATGGAAATATAAAAAGGGACGTTTATAAAACACCAAGTTTCACTTAAGCTTTGACTTTTGCATGTTTGACCAGAATGTACTTATTTTTAGCAATATTATATGATGTAATTTGCTGTTTTTTAACATATTTATCACGATACAAAGAATCTGATGAAAATAAATGAAATACGAAAATATATGAATAAACATTCTAATCTAAAAACCTATTTTTTTCTAAACTAAAAAGCCTAACAAATGAAGGAAGACATTTCCCTTCATTAGTAGTTCAAACAGAAGGGTGAAAAGAGATAATATTTATACAAAAGAAAAAAAAAATCTGAAATATTTCAAGACTGTTTTTTTATGTTTTACTTTTCCATATGTGACTAGAATATATTTTCTTTCCTCAAGACTACAGTTTTAGGCTTTTAAATAGAGATCGACCGAAAATTCGGTTTCGTTTTAGTTTTCGGAACAAAATTTGAGTTTCGCCGAAAATTCGTTTTTCGGGAAAATGTTGCCAAAAATTCGGCCGCACCGAAACTCGACCAAAACTATCTGTATTCCAAAAATCTCGTTTCTTCCTTCGGAAATTTTCAACATTACCCATTGGTTTGAGCTACATCGGCTCTTTATTTATTACAATAAACTTCACTGTTTATACATATTCACATATCAGTCATGACTGACTCAATATGTGAGTGCAAATTATAAAGCAAGCAATGCATATATGGCTAAACTTTGCAGATGCTTTTCACTAGCTCATTAAAAGCTACAGACTTAAAAGTAATATATATATATTTTTTAATTTGAAACCTTAAAAGTATTTCGAATATTCTCTGAGTATAGTATAAGAGAGTATAACGGGGTAGTACGTGTATAACAATATATTCTAGTACAACAGATGATCATTTAAAAAAATCATTATGAAAGATATATCAAGGTATGTATACCTAAAAAAATTATTAGATGAAATTCGTATAATTAGAAAATTCATTTGTGAGATGACTTAATTATATTTTATTTTATATGAAAATAAAAAGTTTTGGTCAAACGCTCTGAGAACCAACTTTTGTCACACGTATAATTAAACGAATAATTATTTAATAGTTATGAATATGTATGTATGTATTAATTATTTAAAAAAATGTTTGGACATTTTCGTTTTCGGCCGAAAATAGGAAGATTACCGAAATTCGGCTTTGGTCTTAGAAACCTGTTTCGGTCTATCCTTACCTTTAAACATATTTATCGCTTTACAGGAATTTGGTCGAATTATTTAAAGGGAAAAAGTAAATGATAAAATATTTATTTTCATCGCACACGGTCTAATAAAAAACGTAATTAAATTTATCACAATCAAATAATAATGTAAGCACAGTAACGTAAGATAAAATAACACAAAAAACTTTCGCCGAAGTAGTATTAAAAAAATTTAAAAGGTTTCTTCTGGCAAAATGAAGTAGGTATAATTTTATAATATCTCAGCTCAAAATATTATATTCATAATATTTAAAAGAACCTTTGAAAAAGATGAAAAAGAAAAAAAAATTAGAAAAACATTTGAATCAAAATATTCTTAAAAGAAAATACTTTTTAAACTAAAGAGCCAAACAAAAGAAGAAATGTAGTTTTTCAGCAGTTTAAACAAGATAATGAAAAGAGTTAATATTTATGGAAAAGTAAAAGAAAGTTTTAAAAAAAAACTAAGTTTTTTTTTCAACTTTGTCTTATGTATGTTCGGCTAGAGCGTATTTCTTTTTATTAAGAATATACCATGCAATTTTCAGTTTTTAATTACATTTATCGAGTTAGTATTTATCGTTATAATAAATCAGTAAACAAATATTTATTATTGTTGCAAAGTATATAGCAAAATCAGAAATAAAAAATCAATTAATTAAAAAAAACTATTTAATATTAGCGAGAAATTATGGTTCCATAACATAAAGATATAATAATATCGGCATCATTAGGCAGCATTCTAATTTTGAACCCTTTTCTTACAGTGGTGTAAATAAAACTTAAAGTTTTTTCGTCAAAGATGAACTAAGACTTTATCGATATATTTTTAACATCTAAGTTTAGAATACCCACATTCATGGTAAAAAAAAAAAAAAAAAAAAAAAAAAAAATGAAAAAAAATATAAATATTGAAAAAAAGGTTTTAAAGTAACTAAGAAATGCACTTGCCTCTGTAGTTTTTCATAATTTATAAGAAAAAGGTAGCATTTTAAACATTGTTCTTGTTCTTTTTATTTGTTCATGTAATTTTTTTTATTACACAGATCTACAGTGAAAATAAAACTGATAGTTTTAGCTGTCCTTAATATCCTTTTAGATGCTGATTTTAAAAATCACAATAAAAATGATGCACTGTGCACCATTTTTTCACAAACTTGTCTTTTGTTATATGCAACCGATGTTACAAGTTGCTTATTGCAATTACAAAGCCTAATTTAAATCAAACGTAAAAAACAATTTTTAAACTTTTTTTTAATTATTATTCCAAGAAAGTTAATATGTTTAGTATTACAAATTCCATAAACAATTTTATTTCACCCATTTTGGAATGAAACTTGGTAATAGATTATGGTTTGTTATATTTGTGAACTGTTTGTGTATGACTGTCTTTTTTACTAGTGCGATTTTAGTTATTATAAGTCTAGAAACAAGAAAATCCTTATGCACCCAAATCTATCATCAACTTTACCACTCGTTCCACAACACGACCTGCAAATTCTTGATAATTTTCGCAAGACAAATTGGAAAACTCACTCGATATTGATTAAGATAATGCTGCTGACTATGGTTTTCGACGTTTACTTATAGAAAATGATACGCCTCAACTATTCAAACAATTTTATTTCACATTCTGGCTTAATTAGAGATTTAGAGTTGTCAGCGAAGTTGGTTAAACATTTAGGCTCCAGTCTAAAACATAAAACTTGTTAGGCACTAAAACATCTGCAACTTTGTATTTAAGGGAAGGTTTTACTTCTTTGGCCTAAAATTCACGTCATTTTTTTCGATTTTGTTTTCTGTTACAAAGTGAAGAGATACCACCTACGAACTTTTTTGTATTATATTTTTAGCATTTGAGTTATATTTTTTAATTTTAGTTTTTAAAAAGACAAATAATATCCCTGGTGCGGCGGGCAGTATCTGTTAGTGCGCGGGTGAACTTCACATTGGGCAGTGTTTTTTTCCGGTCACAATTATCTGAAACAAATTGGTCGCCAAATTATGAAAGATAATTAAATACGTAATTACGTGTGTAATTTGTATCCAGAGATTTCTGGAGTTCCATTACCTGAGATTTATTCTGTTGAGCTGAACCAGGTTTCACACCAGATGCTATAATCATTAAGGTTAGCTGGGTGAAAGAGTTCCACCAGATTCGTCCGGGATAACTCAGATAGTAGAGCACTGGCGACTTCAGCCAGGAGATCCCTGGTTCGAATCTTGGTCCGAACATTTTTCGCCCAGTTAGAATTTCACATCTAATATGATTTATTTACCACTTAGAATAATTGTGTTAAAATTAATCAGTTGTAACAGTGTATGTCCCATCAAAATCTATTCAGCAGAACTCAAGTTATAAGCGGCCGAAATGAAATTCCACTTTGCATTTTATCTATATTGAGATAGTTAAATTGACTTTCATAATCGCGTTAATCTGATTATAGAACTCTCAGGGATGTTGGGGTAGATATACGCCAAAGTTATTAGACTAACAATATGTCTAATAACCTTGGGTATACGCTGTATCACCTCTGGATATTTTAAGGAACTTTGCACAATTTCTATAACCATAGCGTATATACTCTCTAGTATATACTCTCTAGTATATACTTTCTAGTATATACTCTCTGTCTGTAGCTTATATACTCCACTTTTCTTTACTATACCACTGAGGACTTTCCCGCATAGCTCCGTAACTAAACAATTTAGAATGATATGATAAATATCCAAAAAATACCCGAAATATTATCTAGTTGTGCAACTGTCATGAAAATCCATTCAGTAAAACTTTAAATCTTTCAGAATTGGGTTCACCTAATTTTAGAACACCCGCAGCTATTACTCAGCAACGCAAAACGATAGTTTTTACATTAAGCGACTCATAATTCAAATTAACTAACAGTGTGAGTTCTACAAAATTCTGTTCAGTAGAACTTGAGGATCAGTAAAATCAATCGCAATGAAATAGGAATTTGCGTTTTACGTACATAGCAAATGATGATGTTTAAAAATGTAAGCCCTGCTATTTGAGATTGAGAAAACGCTATTGGCGAAATTTGCGCACGGCTAACATAAAAGGGCCCATTTGTTTTTCTTATCCAGGAGAAAATGACAAATTGCCAAATTCAAATTTAAACCTTGGAAAATGAAAACTTTTTAAACCGTACAAAAATAGATTTTATATTTAAATTAAATGTTTTCGTTTTACAATATTCATTTCTCATTAAACCTTTTCTTTTTGTATTTGAAATAAAATCAGTAACCGTTTTAGTATTTTTCCGTTATACCACGCCATTGTCGGCAGGTTTAGTAGTTAATGAAAAAGGAAATGAAACATTTGAAATAATAATAATAATTTCGTTGGTAAAAAAATGAGCATTTAAAAAATATAACTTTTAAAATTTACAGGCTTTTACCAACCATTTTCTTAAATCAATACAAGTAATTACTTAAAATAAAAGGACAAATAAATATTTTGCAACCAATAAAATAAAATCAATTTAAACTTCAGGCCTGAAGTTGTAAATGTCACTTAGTATTGCAGCGTGGCGTACGTAATAAATATGTATCTCATTTCAGTAAACATTTCAATTTTGAATGAAGACGTTCATGGTTTTTTGAATAAAACATTTTTATATGCATAATTCCTAAGTTCTGAAATAATTTTATTGCAGCTTCCTCATCATCAGGTAACTATCAAATGGTAAAAACCATGTCAGTATCTATTTATATAAAATCCAAGTCTCTGTGTGTCCCTCACTATTCCGGTAGGACCGCCTCATTGAAATGAGTAATTGTTGAAAAATATTAAAGCAGGGTTACCACAGTAGCGCCAAATGTTAGCCAACTTGGCGATAGCTGGATAATTTGGCGAAGTTCCCATTTAAAACCATTAATCTTTCATAAATTTAATTTAAACTCCACTCTTTTAAGATATTTTTTCGAAATCGATGGGTGAGAATTTAAAGTACATCTTTACATCTTCCTTCCGATGCTACTAATAAAATAACCACCAATAGACAACGGTGTACTGTGTGAGCTCCTAACTGCGCGATTTTAATGTGCTTTAGGTACTTTTCCAGTATAGGTAGGTGCCTTGGGGAAAAAGGAAATTTGGTAACATATTTTCCGGAAACCTATTCACTGTTTCATTTTATATACACACGCATTTTTTTCGATATTTATACGATTTATTTAACATAAAAAAGCCGTTTCTCTAATTTTATACAGAAACAGATGTAATTTGTACATAAAAACATCAATAATATACATATAAAACAAACAAAAACGCTCATCAAATTTGTTTCCATAGCTGTTTATATGATTTGACAACAAATCACGATATTTTTCCGTTATACGGACACCATGCCAAAAGGTATGCTAATGCGCCAATTATTTCAAAATGCTAAAAGATATTTGTAATTTTATGCCAGCAGTTTAATATGAGTTTTATTTTATTGCTTTATTTTATAGCAGATATTTATTCACTTATTTTAAGTATATATTTGTGATTTGATGAAATAGTTCGTAAAAGTCTGGAATTTTCAAATGTTACATTTTTTAAATTCTCACTTTAGTATCGACAATGGTGTTTCTTTTATTTTTCAAATGCTTCAATTCACGATTTTGCGCCAACTATTATGCTTGGCGACAATGGTGTCCGCATAACGCAAAAGTACCCAAACCTCACTTTCTGATGCCCAAATTACACCAAGCTTTTTAAAAAAATGCCAAAGCCCCTACAGTGGAAAAGTACCAAACTGTCTATTATTTTGCGCTATCCGTGTTATAGTTTGTACTATATATGCAAGAGGAGTGGAGCGAAGAGTTTAAACATTAAATATTAAAGTTTCGGCACAGATGTCATATACGCCCCATATTGGCGCGATTTTTTTCTGACGCCCATGTCATATACACAACGGGTACTTAACTGGCGCCAAAGTGTCGTAATTTTGCTTGATATGGTAATCCGTATGTTGTTGTTTATGCTGTTGACGTTTTCGCCAAATTTGCGTCGGAAAAAAATCGCGCCAATGTATGATAACGTATATGACAACTGTGCCAAAGTTTCTATAAAGCAGTATAAGACTAAAAAATTAAGAATAAAATAAATGCAAAATAAGACTAAAGAAGAAAGAAAAATCATGCGTTAAGCATAGAATATGAAACACTTTCCAACACATCCTGAATGCTTTAAGAAAACTTCGTTATTTAGGGAAATAAAGTAAATAAGATAACGTTACTTCTTAGATATCCCGTCGACCAATTTCGCCAAATTATATAAATCGCCAAATCAATAGTAAAACATTAACAAAAATACAAATAAAACGTCGAATTAATGGTTTTGGAACAGATGTCATATTCGCCCCATATTGGCGCGATTTTTTTCTGTGGCCAATATCATATAGGGAACAGGTACTTAATTTGCGCCAAAGTGTCGTTATTTTGCTTGATGTGGTAACCCGGATTATGTTGTTGTTTATGCTGTTGATGTTTTCGCCAAATTGGCAACCAAAAAAAACGCGCCAATATGGGGCGAATATGACATCTGTACCATGGTTTTATTGGCCATTATTGGCATTTAATCTTACAATTAATTAATTAATGGCAACCATTATTGGCAATTAATCTTACAATTTGGCGACAGTAATTTGGTCGACGGGATAACTAAGAAGTACCAAGGTAACTAAGTAAACATTTTAGAAAACGCATAAAAAAATTTAAAAATTGATTTCAGCAGTTACCGTCCATAGTCAATAGTACCGTTATTGCATGCCACTATTTAGCTAAAATTTAATTTAAACTACTCTTAAAACTACTGAAATCACATTTCCAGATATTATCATCCATAGACGGTTATGTATCCAATTCTTTGCGTGACCATGTATATCATTTTATCTATATTCTACAAACATTTCTTAGGAAACTAAATGCAGTTCAGCGTAAAAATGCATAACTCCTTTAAAAACCACCTTTAAGCAATTTACTCTCATACTCAGTAACCCTTACGAATTCTTTTGTGTAGCCCTGCATATGAACTGTAGCATTTATACACACAGTATAGTATGCATAAATGTAGTGAAACATAAAAGCGCATATCATAATTAAAAATGCATTTCTAGCAATCATTGCTTATGTACAGTACTTCGGAGAAAAGTTTCTTGCCGAGAAAGAAGTTTGCCAATATATTTTCTTGCAACCTATTTACTGCTTCATACTCACAAGCAATTTTTTCCATATGTATACAATTTGGCACAGATGCCATATATGCCCCATATTGGCGCGATTTTTTTCCGACGCCAATTTGGCGAAAACATCAACAGCATAAACAACATTCGGGTTACCATTACAAGCAAAATAACGACACTTTGGCGCCAGTTAAGTACTCGGTGCATATATGACATCGGCGTAAAAAAAAAAAAAAAATCGCGCCAATATGGGCGTATATGACATCTGTGCCGACAATTTAATATAAAAAAAGCTATTTACCCATTTTTATAAAGAAACAGAAGTAATTTTTGCACAGATATCATATACGCATGGGGGTTGGCGTGATTTTTCTATGACGCCAATTTGGCGGAAATCTCGCTTTCGAATACCTGTTACTTATATATTTTTCAATTATTTGCTATCATTTTGAAAAGGAAATAACTATAAATAAATAAAAGTTTGAATAATAACTATAGAACAAAGCAGTTTATATAATTAAAAAACAGAAAATAAAAGTAAATAAACAATTTATTAATAAATAAAAAACAATAGCCGGGTTACCATAGCAGGCAAAATAACACCATTTTGGAGCCAGTTAGGTATCCCGGTTCATATCTGAAATCTGTGCCGTAATTTGTATATAAAAAAAATTATATATATTTAGAAACGATTTTTTTATGTATATAAGTGCATATATAACCAAAGATAAAAGTTCATTAGATTTGTTTTCATAGCTGTTTATATATTTTCGCAACATATCTCACTTTCTGATGCCCGAATCGCGCCAAGCTTTTTTTAAAAATGCGCTATAATGGAAAAGTACTTAAATAAATAATTAACAGAAATAACAAATTATACAAACTAAAACTGTTTATTTCGAGATCAAAGCATTGTTTTTAATTTTGATTAAAAATACATATATCCTTTTTGGATAACTTCAATTGAAATTAGGTTCACAGCTTAATATCTCATTCCATAAACCTAAACAAACACAAGTGATTCATTCATCGTGAAACGTCAGAAATATTAAATCATTGAGGTAATCATTCACAAAGTAAGTTCTCCAACAATCAATGGGTAATATTCTAATGACGTCATAGTAGGTAAAATGGTGGCGGTATCGTTTGTTTATGGTTTGTAATCACAAAGATTTAATTTTGCAATGTCTCTTAGTTACATTATTTTACTGTCATATTTATGAGCTCAGAACAAAAGATTATTTTTTCATTATTTAGTTATTAAAGACGGAAAAAAATCATAAATGCATGATTTGAAAATTTTAAATAATTTTCTTTCTTAATACTAAAAAAATTACATCGGGAAGTAACAGCGGGTTTAAGTTAAATAAGTTTAACTGTTTAATTATGTTGTAATATTCAAAATAACTGTATTTATTAGATTTCAGTACTCAACATCAGGGCCCGATTAAACTTTGAAGTTAGAGGAATTATAATGTCATTTCAGGACCTTTCTTTTGGAGAAGCTTTTCTAAATTCCATAAATACATGGAAAATCTTCAGTGTTAGAAATATTATTCCTAGGACTGACATAACACGAGAACGGCCTGCAATTTTACACAAGTTTTTGAAAGCTACTTTATATCAGAAATTTTACTAAAAACTGGTTTCTTTTTTGTTATAGCGGCCCACACTATTAGGATTATGACAAGTTGCAGCCAATTTCGCCAACGTCGTAACCAAGATCGTGAAGCACACACATATAATACCATATAATACCATTTCATGAAATCGTATACGATAATTTAATAGTTTTTAACCTTACTTCAAGTGTGTTATTTATTTATTTTTAAGGCTCAACAATCTAAATTGCCCAATATATAAATTTAAAAAAATGTAAACAAAGATTGAATAGACATGACCGCAAAAAGCCTCAAATCTGCATAACACTTGGAACCAAACTGTGCAGATTAGACGTCTTCTACTGTACACAGTTTTTCATAAATGTGTTTCGTTCTTAAAATGTGTTATTTTTATCTATCACTGCGGAACAAGCGAGAAAACTCATATTCTTGCACATGAGTTGTATATATCTTTATATCTAAATTTCCGTCATTTTTGACGGGTTACCTTTCTAGTCAGTAATAAATGTAAGTTATAATTAATAATAAATATTTTCTATTCGAAAAATAACAAATTATAATGTTTTGCCAGATTACGATTGAATAATGCTTATAAAAATTATTCACGTTCAATAAATAGCAAATTTTATTATTTGGTATACGGTTCACAATAACAAACCTTACCACGGTTAGGGCTGAAAAAAATGGTGCAATTACATACATTTTGGCATGGTGTTGGTATAACGATAACGTACCCCATTTTTTTTTTTTTTTTTTTTTTTTTAGTTTTTTTGTTAGTTTTCGAGGTGTTTGCATTTTTTTTTCTACTAATATAGATGTTTTATTTATTTAATCAAAAGTATTTAGTAAAATATTATTCAATTTGAATTTATTCCCTTGCTACACCAACGGATGCATTTTTAGAAATTATCACTTGAAAATTTGAGGTTTTGGCACCAAAGACATCGCCAAATTAGAAAAATATGAAATTCTGACGAACTATTTGGACTTCAAAAAATTGACTAGTATCATTCGATCCAGCATACAAAAATATACTAAAGTATGTTATCAGTTGAATAATAACTATCAAATCAAATTTTTAAGGAATTTTTTTAAAGTTTGTCCTCTTTTTTACCCCCTTTAGGAATGGAATTTTAGAAAAACCTTTCTTAGCGGAACTCTATGTCATAAAAAGTATTTTAACCCCAATTTCCACGAATTTAGGTTCAGTAGTTTGGGCTGTGCGTTGATTAATCCCAAATCCAGACTTTCTTATATATATATAGATGACAATGTATTCCCATATTTAGGATGAAGCTTCGACGAATTCTGTGCGTTTAAACTGGTAATATAAATATAGCATGTTTCGAACAAATGATCGAATTTCGGCATCCCATCTTAGATGACAGCAACCAAAATTAAATGGCAATCTATTCCCATCATGAACATTCTAAATTTGATGTTTTGTTGAATTATGCTCACATAAATTGGAGATTTAATCATCGCATAAGTCGAATAAATCATCGATGTTCGACATCCCCTCTGGAGAGATTTTACTCAAAAACTATTCAGCACTAGCTCACATGCAGAAAGAACTTCATATGTAATCTAATCTTATTCTACTCAGTAGTTCATGAGTTAGAGCAAAATTTGTGTCACACAAAGACAGACAGAAACACAGAGTCACGCAAACACATTTTCTACAGTCAAATCTTCTTCTTACAATCAAATTGCATTCGGGACCTTCTAACATTTATAAAAATGCCAAAATCCGGTAGTCGAAGTTTTTCATCAATCCAATACTTCCATAGGAAATAGAATAAAGAAAAAATGCATATAAGGTGAATTCAGCAGTTCCTGAACATTTGACTTATATCATATTCAATAAATTTTTTTTTTACATAAACGTTTTTCTGCTTATTCCGTTATAGGTATGCAGTTTTGAAGACGAATACTACATCACGGTTAATCAGCTACTAGCAGCCGGTTGATCAGCCGCTAGCGAAGCTTCTACTTTTATGCTTTGAGCTTACTGGTCACCTAAAAGTAGATACAGGGTAGCCGAATGTGCTATACACAATCTGATTCAGAATTAAAGGATAAAATCATCAGATGAACATAACTTTTCATATAGAAAGGCAGATTAGAGGGGATATAAGCACCGAAAATATCATTAATTGACAACTTGACAACTAGTACAGCAAGTACTCTATATTTGATATTTTCAAGAAAAATATAGAATCATATAATAATATGTATGTTACATTAATTATATCCATTTATTACTATTAACGTTAGTACGTATACACTCACTATTTAATTATACTAGTGTATAATTAAGCATAGTTTTACAATGCGAATACTTTTGATGTGGGAAGGATCGAAAAGAAAGTTAAACATACTCTGAAGAAATATGTGAAAGGAAACTTTACAGAAATATACTACGGTCGTTTTTATCCGTTAAAATAAGTAATCTTTTCAGCGAGTTTTCATGAAGTCTCTCTGTTTAAAGTACATTTTAACAATTCCCTTTACGCATGTTTTGTTTTACTTTTCAAGTCTTCAGAGAAATATCTTCATTTTCAACAGACATGTATTTGTTTATGGATTTTGCTGAAAGAGTGGCGGAATATTTTTTAAAAACTAAGTTACCTTTCTTCGTTTTTTCTCTTTGTAAACCTCGAAGTGTGTTTATATTTCCGTGCAGTTACGGCCTCTTTGTCTAATTCTATAACTTCAAAATATAGACAAAGAATATTTTTCTTGAGCTTCATCTTAGTTTTAAGGTTGTATCTTTAGATAAGATAATAAAGAAGATACTGAATACATCATCATTCAGATTTGTGAAAATTTGCCTCAAAATCGACTGAATGAAAAACGTAGCAAAAGCGTCTAAATTAAAAAAAAATCCTTCTGTTTTCTTTTTTTTTTCCTTTTGTTTTCATGCATGATTACATAGATTTCTGTGTTAATGATATTCATGCATTTTGAGATTTCTGTACAACAAAATTTGTTGAATTCACAGGCATTTCTTTTTTGTTTGTTTGTTTTGTTTTTTATTTCATTGACACGAATCACACATATTTGAGGTACAGTGATTCCGTAAACGTAGCAAAAGCGTCTAAATTTAAAAAAAAAATCCTTCTGTTTTCTTTTTTTTCCTTTTGTTTTCATGCATGATTACATAGATTGCTGTGTTAATGACATTCATGCATTTTGAGATTTCTGTACAACAAAATTTGTTGAATTCACAGGCATTTCTTTTTTGTTTGTTTGTTTTGTTTTTGATTTCATTGACACGAATCACACATATTTGAGGTACAGTGATTCCGTAAACGTAGCAAAAGCGTCTATATTAAAAAAAAAAAATCCTTCTGTTTTCTTTTTTTTTCCTTTTGTTTTCATGCATGATTTATGATATTTGAGGTACAGTGATTCCGTAAACGTAGCAAAAGCGTCTAAATTTAAAAAAAAATCCTTCTGTTTTCTTTTTTTTTTCCTTTTGTTTTCATGCATGATTACATAGATTGTTGTGTTAATGACATTCATGCATTTTGAGATTTCTGTACAACAAAATTTGTTGAATTCACAGGCATTTCTTTTTTGTTTGTTTGTTTTGTTTTTGATTTCATTGACACGAATCACACATATTTGAGGTACAGTGATTCCGGTGCTAACGAATTTCATGCTTTTTGAGATTCATAAACACCGGAGTAACCTAGCGGTCCTAATTGTCTAATGAAAAAGGTGAAACCATACCTTTTCTTCCCTTCAATCTGAAATTATTAAAATAAAAGTATGTGTGCGATTTTCTATTACAATATAAAATTGTTATTGTTTTATTTAACGTACTATAATACGCTTTTATATTTTATCGTATTGTGCCGCAAAGTATATTGTTTGAAATCGAAAAACACAAGAATAAAATGATTTAACTTGGAAAGTGGGAACCAAATACTCTATACTTTCATTAAATTTGATGGAGAATTTGGCTCAGTTTTCGTACAATTCGTTTCTCAAAACATTTTTTTTTTTGAACGAATTGTGTTCCAGAAAAGAATGCCACTGTACACATGAAAACTTTAAAAAGAAAAAAAAAAAAACAATAAAAAATCAGTAAATTCAGATACAATTTTCAAAGAAATTGCATTTGAAAGTACATTTTGCTTCCTATTCGACAGTGTAAAAATTGAAATTGTGCAATGTTTAGAAGCGCTATTTCTACAATCGATATGATTTCAGCGTTATTCATGGATATGTTTAATTTATAATATAAATGCTATGTCCGTACATTATGACTGTTTTGCATTGACTGTTATGGCATTTTTAGTGTACTGACGCTTCTTCATCAACTTTAAATACTGTTCTAGTTTTCCCGGTCTTTTTAAAATTTAAAAATTGAAAACTGTTGTCAATTGTGGCATGCAATACGTCATTGCAAATCTGCGAGTTTTCTGTACTAATATCGATAACTTCACGCGTTAATGCGTTGTTTTAATTGTTATAATTTGCCAGTTTTTCTACTTCTTTGAAATTTATCTATATTAAGGATTTATTGTGAAAAAAGTTTTGTTTTAATGTTTAAATGATAAATTGAATGTAAAGGACTTTTCGTAATCGATCTCTTATCTTTCCTGTGATTTACTAAAATACAGGGTAATTAAAAATTGTTGACAAAATGACATTGCAAATCAGGCATACAACAAGGATAAAAAATCACATAGGAACATAGGGTCGGAAATCACTTATTGAGTCACAAATACAGGGTGCTTCATCCTAACTCAATTTGGGTTGACGGTTATAACTTTCAGAAAATTGACGTATATTATAACAAAAAATTTAACAGGCATTCTCACCTTTGTTGTAAATGTGATAACACCAAACAAAAGTGGTAGAAGTTTGCAATATACGCGCCGTCAGTATGCATTGAACGACCCACATTTTGGACTGTGATGATCAATTCGTACGGCATTATCGATTGCTTGAGTAACGTATTTTTACAGAACTTTTCGTGATGTTATCACATTTCAGACAAAACAAGGTCCATATCGTTGCATTTTCATTGCAATGTTTTAATTTTTCTCGAAATTATGTCCGTCGACCCGAGTTCAGTTAAGATAACACTCTGTATTTTTGACTCAATAAGTGGGTTGCGACCGTATGTTTCTATGTGATTTTTTTATCCTTATTATGTGCCTGATTTGCTATGTCATTTTGTCAACGTTTTTATAATCACCCTGTATAACATCTGTACCTTAGAACAAAAATGGCCAATGTCCATTTTTCTCAAATGGCAGGAAACCCAACTTAAGTTTGACACATTACATTAACAGTAAGTAACATTGGCCTCGACAAAATATTTTGTTTTCAATGATCTAATATTGGGAGGACTTTGGCCCTTTTAACAATTACTTTATATCGCATCCTGAATATATTCGTGCATTTAACTCAAATTTCTGAATTTTGAACATTGGCCCTTTTTGTTCCAAGGTACAGATTTAGCCTCTTCCACGTTTCCCATGATCCAAGAATGCAATTATCTACCGTTAGAATCCACTGAATTCAATAAGTATCCGAAATTTAAATGAAACAAAAATTACTTTTGCTGCCCGTAATTTTTGGAAACGTTTCCGAGTAGTTTTTAACACTTTCCAACAAAGTTGAAAAGTGTTTATGACTTCGGTTTGTCTGTCCGTCTGGCCGTCTGTACGCGCTCTAACTCCCGTAAATATACTCGGATCGTTCTGAAATTTTTGGATGTTAGTGACCTCTACCATAGCACAAATCCTATTGCAAATGAAGTTTGTAGCATGTTTAGTTCATTTACAGGGACAGTCAAAATTTTTCCGTTACATTACGGCCTATGGGAAAAAATCGTTTAAAATGATTTTTAATGATGTTACATGCTTTCAAGCATAATAAATTGATATGCATTTATCAAGTTGACTAAAATAGGCATTTTCTGTACAATATGCGGTCCAAAAAATAGTTATTATTCATTTACAGGGCCGCACAAAAGAATTCCTTTACATAATGACATAGAAGTGGGGGATTTTTTCCGGCGTATTTTAATTATGTTAAACTGTTACATGTATAATGAAATAGATATACGTTGCTAAGGTTTACTATAACTTATTTTATGGATAATACGAAATGCAGAGCATTTACAGGGACACACAAAAGATTTTAGATACTATATTGTGCCCGAAGTACTGTAAAGTAGCGATGATTGCTGGAAATGCATTTTTAATTATGTTATGTGCTTTTATGTTTCACTATATTTATGCATTGTATATGGTGTGTATAAATGCTGTTATTGATATACAGGGCTACTCAAAAGAATTCGTAATGGTTACTGGGTATGATTGCAAATTGCTTAAAGGTGATTTTTAAATGAGTTAGGCATTTTTACGCTGAACCGCATCTGGTTTACTAAGAAATGTTTGTAAAACATATATAAAATGACATACAGGGTCACGCAAAGAATTGGATACATGGCCGTCTATAAATGATAATTTCTGGAAATGTGATTCCGGTAGTTTTAAGAGTGTTTTACTTTGAATTAAACTTTAGCTAAATAGTGGCGTGTAATAAAGGTATTAGGTTAACTGCAGAGTTTTACAAAAGTATACAAGTATGTTTAAATCTATTAGTATAAATTGCTGAAAGAGAAATTTCAACCTGTTATGTGTTTTCTTGCTAAATTAAATTTCTCCATTATATAGTATATATATCAACATACAGATTAAATACAGGGATGTTCAAAAGAATTGGAATACATATTTGCTATGGACGATAACTGCTGAAATCAGTTTTTCAAATGTTTTATGTGTTTTCTAAAATGTTTACTTAGTTCACTTATATACCTTATTTCCCTAAATAACGAAGTTTTGTTAAAGCATTCAGGAAGTGTTGGAAAGTGTTTCATAATCTATGCTTAACGCATGATTTTTCTTACTTGTTTCAGTATATTAATCGCTTATCTCTGTAGATTCAGGAATTCGGTTTTTCTTATATTATTATGTCTCAAGTAAACAATTTCAACTGCATAACATAATTTATACTTGTAAGAGTAACAGAATATTGTTAATATTAAAGTTTACATTAGTAATTAATTTATCATGTTTATTGAAGATAAAATTGTTTATTTAAGAAATGATAGCATCCAGAAAACAAATATTTATGGTTGAGAAAGCTAAATTATTCACACATGAAGTGGACTATTCATTATATCGAAAATACTCGTTATACAGAGAAAAATGAGATCTTGTTCTATATGTTTTTCACCTCCAGTTAATAGCGTAACCTCTGAAAAGAGCGCAGTTAAGTCTCAATTATTTTCAATAAATTGAAATATTTCATGCAATAATTTTGATTTTTTTAAAAATTAATTATAATTTTAGGTAGACCTATGGGGAAAAAATAAACGAAAGTATATTAAAAATTGATAATTTATCGTGTTTGTTGGAAATAAAAAAAAAAGAGTCTTTGAAAGACGCACAACTTCCAATGCAAAAGAAAATCATCTCTGAGAAAATAAATCAATACATGATTATAAATAATTTGTTTTCATTAATTATGTTAATAGCAGCATGTAATTTAACTCATTAAAACCTTTTATTAATAATTAAACAAATAAAAAAATGTCTCGCGTGGTATTTCAAAAAAAAATAAAAGTACTTAAACTTGTACGTGCATCTAATTATTTGAAAAAAATATATATATAAGAAATATTGAACATGCAACACTGATATTTATTGAAAATAAATAAAAAATATAATGTGTTATTTTTTATTAGTGTTAAAATGTTTATTTTAATGTGTTTATTTTTTTATTATTTATTTTACTTTATATAAATATAACACACACATACAAAAAAAAAAAAAGCATTTAGTCTTTGAAAGATTAAACTTCACAAATTCCCATGAAAAATTAAAATCATCTCTGTAAAAATAAATCAATACATGCGCATAAATAATTTGTTTTCATTGATTATGTTAATAGCGGCATGTAAATTAATTCATTATAACCTTTGATTAATAATTAAAAAAATAAAAAAAATGTCCCATGTGGTATTAAAAGAAAATAAAAAAAATAATTAAACTTGTAAGTGCATCTAATTATTTGGAGAAAAAAATAATAATAGAATGTATAAGAAATATAGAACATTCAGCACTAATATTTATTGAAAGTTAATAAAAAAGTATAAATTTTTTTTTATTAGCCGCCTCAATTATGATGCCTCATATCAATCTTTGATAATACCAGGAAATACTCAACTGTTCAATAGCTGAAGTATATACAGTACCTGTGCTTAACAACATAGATTCGATCTTTGAAATACTGTACTATTCGCATTCATATGAACTTGAAATGGAAATGGAACTTTGCCAAAATAAATCAGCATATGCAAATTACAAAAACGTTACTATTTTAGTTAATTATGTAACAGCGTGCACCTTAATTTATTAGTACTTTTATTCAATAATTAAAAAAATGAAAAAATCTATGCTCATAAAAAATTTATTTTAATTAATTATGTTAATAGCAGAATGGAATTTAATTCATTATAACATTTGTCTAATAAGTAAATAAATGAAAAAAATTGTCTCATGTGGTATTTTTTGAGGAAAAAAAATACTTAAAATTGTAGGTGTATCTAATTTTCCGAGAAAGCAAATAACAGAAAGTATAAGAAATATAGATCGTTCAACAATAATATTTATTGAAAACAAATAGAAAATAAATATTTTCTTTATTATATTCGCCGACACTGTTATATTACCTCATATCGAGTTTTGATAGGACCAGGAAATACTCAACTGTTCAATAGCTGAACTACATACAGTAACTGTGCTTAACAACATAGATTTGATCTTTGACAGACTGTAATATTCACATTCATATGAATTAGAAATGGAAATGGAACTTTGCCAAAATAAATCAGCATATGCTAATTAAGAAAACGTCCCTATTTTAGTTCAGTGTCTGGCTTATTTATTAATATTTTTCTTCAATAATTTAAAAAGATAAAGCTTCTTTTACGTAGTATGCAGGAAAATTTTAAAACATACTATATTAATTAATATATTAATTAATAATATCAGGAAATATTAAACTGTTGAATCTTTAACCTACATATAGCACCTGTAGTTAAAACAGGTCGTATATTTTTAGTTCATATTTTTAGTAACGGAAAGTATTTAATTTTATTTGGTAATCTTATTATTCAATACATAAAATAAAATAACAAATGAAGAAAAAAATCTCACATAATATTTTTGAAGTTTTTATTTTTATTTTGTTTTTTATTTTATTATATATATATAGATATATAAATATATACACAGATAGATAGATAATCATATGGCCCTAATATTTCTCAGCAACAGATAACAAAAATATATTGCATGACGTTTAAAAAGATATTTCGCATCCGTAGTCTGATATCTCACATTAATTTTTAATAACATCAGGAAATATTTAACTGTTGAATCTTTAATCTGTATTTGTAATATTTATATTTAAAATAACACGTATTTGTTCTTCGAAATATTTTTAAATTCCCATTCCCATAAATTAAAACGTAAATCCATCAAAATAGATAAACACAAGCTAATTATTAGTTAATATTTCAGCTCATTACATAAATATAAACATTTGTTTAATTCAGAATGTAATTATTCGATAAATAGAAAAATAATTAATCTCTCGTGTATATTATTGTAGAAGATTTTTCAAATTAGATTAAAATTTTAGGGTAAAATAATGTTTTTGAAAATATAGCAGAAAGTATAGAATATCTTAATAATTTAACATTGATACTTTCTGAAACTAAATAAATACGGAGTTATAATATTAAATAACATATATTTCATCTTTGAAATTCCGTAAAATGTACATTTCTATTAACTACAAGTGAAACTCCATCAAAATAAATCAGGAAATCCTATATTTTTGAAATAAAATGTTAATATTTCTTTACGCAAATATAAACATTTGGTTGGTTGGTTGATTTTTGATGGCCGATTATCTACTCGAGCGATATAGGTCCATAAACATTTGGTGATAATAATTTTATTTGCAATTTATCTTATTGAGTAAATAAAGAAATAAGCGAAAAGGTTTCAGGCAAAAATTTTTGAAGACCTTTTTAAACATTTTAATGCATTTAAATCTTTTAGTAACATAATTTAAAACAAATCATGCATATCACAGTATTAAAATATTTATTTGCTTAAAAGACGTTATAAAAACACATTAAAAGTAAATTTAAAAAAATCCTTATTTACATGTTTTAACTCTTTTACTGAGTCATCATCAGTCATCATGAATCTGAACATTTTGATATAATTGATTCCTTGAAGTTCCCATTAGAACAAAAGTTATGGTTTTTAGAATTATACCCGCTCAACAGCTGAAGCGGCCATTCCGAAATTTTGAAGTTATTTTTCTATAAATGGCGTTTTTGAGCATAACGCGCACGATATCTCCAAATTTTCTGAATAAGTTTTCATGAAATTTTCAAAACATGTTTCATGTTAATCTGTATACACTGAACCTATAACTTCCTTTTTATTGTTAATTTTTTTTAAGGTGATTATACTGTTAATATTTTCTAAATTGTGTATTACCTAAATACAATTTTGTATAAAAAATATAAAAATGATTTAAATACAAAATTATTAAGGATCAGGTTAATTATTCCAAACTTAAGCATAAAATCTAAAGTATAAGTAGGCACAAACTTTTCATTCTAGTTGCAAAATTTATTTTGTAATTCTGCGTGTATTCTGTTATGCCGATTTTCTGCCCGTCAAATGTCTCACAGTTTAGAGCCTCCTGTAAACGCTAATTCTGTATCTTGCAATTTTTTAAATATTTGAAATGAAAGAACATACTTATAACTTTCATTCCCAATTAAAATTGTGTCTTAAAATCAAATACATTTTAAGATATTAAATGCTGAAAATAGTCTTTTTTTCTCACTTTGTTTTCCAATTTTATAAAGTCCTGAGATCCCTTAAAATACTAAAAACATTAAAAATGCATTTAGTAGACGTTTCGTCAAGCAAAGGCCTCATCATTGTAACTTTTCTGATCACCAGAAAAATTGTACTGATGAGGCCTTGCGGTTTCTTGGCGAAACGTCTACTAAATGTATTTTCAATGTTTTTAATATATTAAACATTTTATAAATTTTATTTAAAACTGCATTCAAGTCTGTCTTACTTAATTTATTTTATTTTATCTTTTAAAAGTTTCAAATTCAGATGTTAAATGTATGTATATTGCAAAACTATACATCGACAATTCACTCTTAATATTTACTGAAAATAAATAGAAAAATGTAATATAACTATATTATGTTTTGAAAATTCTTGGCGTACCTATTATTGTATCTTATATTAATATTTAATTTTTTTAAAAAAGGAAAATGATACAGTTATTGAATACTTGTTGTGTATAGTCCCCGCCCTTAAAGCAACATACATTTGATTTTTGAAAGTCTTCTTGCCACCATTTAAAAATACCACCGAAAAAAAAAAAAAAAATCGGCAGATGCTATTTTACAGTCGAACCCGGTTGAGAAGCTCACTGTTAATACGCGATTCCGCTTAATAGGCGGATTTTTTCTGATCCCTTGAACATTGCTCAAAAATCTAATGCAAAAATATCACGTTTAATACAAGAACGGTTATTACGCGATCCCGGTAAATACATGATATATTTTTGATCATTTGAGACAAAAAATCACACTTAAAATACGAATTTATTGATCAAGATGCGAATTCCTTCTCTCTACTCCAGTGTGGCCAATTTAGCGGATGTTCTTTATTCAGATAAAAATCATTGTTTCCGAACAATAACATTTATTTAATTTTATTTATTTTATTAAATTTATTTTATTTTAATTAGTTCAATTCAACTCATAGCACAGTTTAAAATTCCCATTGAGTAATTTCAGTCAATAAACGTTAATGTACTCTATATCCTTTGTGTATATATCCCTGTATATGATCTATAAAATTTACAGACTCCAAGTAATTTGCAAAAAATAGGTTAAATTTTAAAACGCGTACCTTTTTCTATGAAAAAAAAATATATTGAAGTATGATTTTCCTTATGATTGAAGTATGATTGTACTACAACTGAAAAGAACTGACCGAAATTATTTTTCATAGCAGTACTCAGAAGAATACTTTTGTGCGTCCTTGTAAATAAATTATATACACAGCAGATTCTACAGTAAGCGCTTATTGTACACCTGTGATATGTATAATTTTAAGTATGTTTAAAATAGTGTAATATCTTTAAAATACACCGCAAACCATTTTTGCCATAGGGCGCAATGCAATGGAATTCTTTTGAGTGTCCTGTAAGTCAACCGTATGTGCTACACGCTTCATTTTCAATACCGATCATAACATAGTAAACCCCAATAGCATATATGAATTTCGCGGTAATCGCATGCGCGATTTAGAGCGCGGACAAACGGACAGGCAAAGCCCAAGTCATACACACTTTTCAACTTTGATGGAAAGTGTTAAAAAGGGTTATAAATTAATTAAAATACATTTTTCTTTAGTCTCTAAACTTCAAGTGTGTATATGTTAAAAATGCAAATCTATAAGTAAAACACATGCCGTTTATTAAAATGTTAATATGTTAGTTCATTATATAAATGACAGCTTTAATAAAATTTCATATCACTATTATGCAACAAATAATTAAACGATTTATTAAAAGTCTTGACAAGAGATACAGAACAATTTCTTGAAGATTTTCAATATTTTAGACTTACTTTAACATTTCAAATACATTTAATTCTTTGAAAAAAAAAATCAAATTTTACTATTTACCATTGATATTAACTAGTAGTAAATTTAAAGGAATTACAATATAACACGCTTTAAAAAATGTCTGTCTGATTCTGATATTTAAATTAATTTTTAATAAGTTTACTGTTTAATATTTGATTTATATATATCTACTGAAAATAACCTGTATTCGATTATGTTTTTTTATGTAAATGAAAATATTTAATTTAATTTTATATCACTATTATTCAATAAATAAATTTAATTTCATGAAAATCTTAGGTACATTTAATTTTTTGAAAAAATATATATATATATATATATATACCGCATCATTAATACTTACAAAGAATGAATATAATTACTATTATGTTGTAATACGTCTTCAATATATTTCATATTAATATTTAATTACATCAACACAATGGTTGAATATTTGATCTATAAGCACGTGTGCTTAAAACAATATTCATTTAATTTTTGAGAGACTGTAAAATTCACATCCGCATGAATTCAAAATGCAACTCCGTCAAAATAAATCAGCGCATGTTCGCTGAAATTGATTCATACTTTTGTTCATACCTTTGAAGGTAATTTCTACGAACTGTTTGAAGGTCCGAAGTTTCAAAACCTTCGTATATATTCAAATTTATGCTAATTAATGCTACAAAGTTCCCATCTTGCACGGTTGCAGTTTTAAATACAAAATAAACACATGGTTTGATACCATGCCAGCCTGAAAATCTCGACCCACGCGTAAGTTTAAAGTTAAACGTAAAATTTCAGTTTAATTCAGTTTTAGTAGTACATAAATATTATTTAAATATTGAAATTTGAACTAAATAATATTAAATCTTAAATATTGAATTGCAGTATTTGTTAACAACATCTTACGTTATACTCTAACACTGTTGGTATGTTAACATTAAGTTTTTACTAATATTGCTCAAATACTACGCTGTCTACAATTTGAAAGCATGCAGCCTATATTGTATAATTTTTATACTACTGTGTCAGCGTTATTGTAATTATATTTTGGAAATATACAACTATTGTAAATCATGCTATTTTTGACCAATATGAAAGATTATAATTTAAAATAACACATTTTATCTTTTCAATTTAGAATAACTTTTCATTTGGCTAAAATTTTTTACATTCGGATAACAATTGAAATTATGCTAAACGAAGAACATGTGTTAAAATTCAAATTATATTTTTAAGGCAAAGGAGAAATATATCAAGTATTACGAATTTTAATTTGAAAATTTGAAAAATCTAAGTAAGAAAAAATAGTGTAATCTTGTAAAAAAGAGACTTTCTTAAAAAAAAAAACACTCTTAAAAAAGAGTTACATACACACACACACAAACACATATATATATATATATACATATATATATATATATATATATGAAATTTTGTTTCAGCTTTTAGCTTTTTTTTTCTCACAGAAAACAACTAATTTGCTTATATAATTGAATTCTGTACTCTTGATAACGTAATTCAATATATAAGTTTTTCAATTATTTTTATCGAAATCCATATTCTTCTTTTTTTCTTCCACATTAATTCTTGTCACAAGGGAATTTATTTTATACATAGCAGCTTATATATTATGTTTTTGGTATCCATTCAGTGTGTTTGGGAAAACTGTTTTGTTGTCAATTCATTCATACTATCATAATTTTTGTTGGTGGTCGGTAATGTTTAATTAATGGTTATATATATATATATATATATATATATATATATATTATAATATATAACGTATTTTGTGTTATATATACATAGTACCTGGGCTTAAAACAACATACATTCGGTCTTTGAGATGCTGTAAAATTCACATTCCCATAAATAAGCAATACAACTTCGTCAAAATATATCAGCACATGCTTGCTGGAATCTATTCATACTTTTGATCCTTTAAAAGTACTAAAAGATAATTTCTCTACGAGCTCTTTAAATTGGCTGAAGTTTCAATCCCTTCGTATGTATTCAAATTTATGTTAATTAATTCTACGAAGTTTCCATCCTGCTTGGTTTCAGTTTGATTTACAAAATAAACATATGGCGTGGTACCATGCCAGAGTGAAATCCTTGATTACCCACGAATAAAGTTAAATGTAAAGTTTTATTTTAATTCAGATCTTCGTGTTATATAGTAAACCACACGCATATTTATATATAAGTGTTGAATTTATTATTATCGATTTTTTTATTAATGTAAAAGCAATATTAATGTTTATGTGATTATATAAAAATATGTATATATAGTGATAGGCTCATTTTTCCATGCACATATTTACTTAAAGAATTGTGAGTAAATAGCATTTTTAATTAAAATTTTCTAAATATAATTGTTGTACAACATGAATAAATTAAGGAAATACATTTATTAAGCTGAATAGATATTCAATAAAGTACTAATATCTTCTCAATAACAATATTATCTTATACATTTTTCTAATGGAGATAATTTTGAAGTATGCTAATGAAAGAAATACTGGGAAAACAGATGAACAGTAACCATTGATGTGTTTGAAATGTTATGTTTCAAGGTGATCGCCAGATATGGCACAAAGGAAAATAACACGATAGTGCTGTTATATATTTTTAAAACATAAAGACTTAAATATTAGCGTAAAATACATAAAATATACGAATTTTGTTTTTGTTTTTAAATACACCTTACTAATCAAACAATACATTTTACATTGCGGTTATACATTATTACCACATCCCATTAGTGTACATAACACACATATAGTATATATATTTATATTTATTATATACTTTAACGAAAAAGCGCATTCATACATCAGATTAAATAATTTATCTTATTATATGTACCTTATCTACTGTGCTAAATTACATGAAAATATCATTTACTATTCAATACATTTAAAACAAAAGAATTTATCTGCTTTGTTACAAAATGCAACTGTCTTTTGAACAGTATTACGAAAAAGGTAACTTCATTGCATAAATATATCTATATTCCATAAAAGCAACATCATTATACTTTATTCTTCCATTTCTATAAAAGATATTAATTGATGATATTTATCCCTCTTTCATCTAATTATCATTTTGGTTATTATTGGATATTTATTTATAATTTTATGTTTTTATACATTTTTAATGTAATTTCTACTTATTTCATTGCATCCAATGTGACTAAGTGTTTGATATTCCATTTTTCTGCTAGACTTCGAAATGAGTAATTAAATGTTCGAGAAAAAATAAGGTAAGTTTATTTTCACATACTCAAAGTCTTATTAAAAGATGGAGCAACTGGATCGTACCCCAATGCCCTCAAATTTGGTATGAAATTTTTGTAGAGCTGATATGTTATATCTACTTTGACCTTGGACTGATTCTAATCAATATTTTGTACTTTTAGAGTGGGAAACGTTTAAAAGATTTTTTTTTAATGTGTTTTTACTAATGTGCTTTACTTAGGATTGTTTTAGTACCAAACACAAACCAGACAATCATAGGAGATTTTTCATATGATGAACCTAATTGGACACATCGAAAAATTCTAATTTTTCTTTCTAAATTGGATACAAAATTGGAATACCGTCATGGGTAGATTAAATAATAAGCAAAGCAGTAACAAATTTTAAAATGTTTATTTTTAAACTTAAACACATATATGACATTACTTGCATTCAACTTTACGAATTTCAAGGTGGGAGGGTGAGGAGAATCACCTACAGCAGCTCGATATTGCTTGATTTTAACACAATATTTAAAAAAATTATGGAGCTGTAAATATTTCTTCAAATTAAACATTTTTTTTTAGTAAATTATACAAATCTTTGTTTACATATTCCTTTAAACATTTTAATAATAGATAATTAGAATGTAGTTTAATTAAGACATACTAATTAAAGATTCTCAAAGCGATGATTTGACATACATGTGTTACAAGCGGCATTATAAAAAATATATGGGATAAATCCACTTAATATTATATATATATATATATACACATATATATATATGTGTGTGTGTATATATTCTTGAAATAGTGTACTTTAACGTAAATCTAAAATAAAGTTTGCCAATGAAAATAATTTTTCAGGTAATTAATCCATGAAATACAAAATTTGTGATAAAATTTCAATAAAGATTGAAAAAAAAAAAAATACATTACAGGTATTTACTAAAAAATAGGTAGAGGTTATAAAGATATATAGAACAAAATATAATACAAAATATTAAGTTTCTATGTTCGTTACTTTTGAAAATATGATGTACGCAATGTTAAAAACATGCGTTTTGAGAAAAATTATTTTAAAGTTCAAATAGACCTTGATGTGGACAACATATTTAATCATAAAACCGGTTGTACCTGGAGTACCATCATAATTTTTTTAAAGTTAGAAAGCATGTTATTCTTTAATAATACATAAAGCGGAAGATTTGACTTTTAAAAAAGTTTTAAGATGATCTCCCCTCCTTAAACCTTTAGTGCGCAGCTTTGCATATATGCAAAGAACACGGTTTTGAATTAAATAGATTTTTTTATTCGCATATACCTAATTCACACCAGAAAATTAAAATAGCAATACTTACTTTAATTAAAAAACAGACATTCCGTATTTAAATAAAAAGAAATTAATCATTGAAACTTTTTGGCGCAATGTCAGATTCTCTGAACTACGTAATTTCTAGAACGCATTCTATTTCTGGAATTAACGGGTTAAAAGTTAAATTTTATAGAGTAAATAATTATATAAAATAAGGTATTTGGAGACATACTCATTAAAATATTTGCTAAATTGCATTTTTTTTTTTTTAGCGAAAACAGCCACAAGACAGTAGATTTTACTTGTATTGCCGATGTACAACAGAAGAAAAGATTGACGTATTATATGAAAAATGTATCTCTGATTTCTTTCCTTATTTTTCCTGTGCAATAAACCTTTCAGAGAATCAGATATAATTTTTTCGAAAGAAAATAAAAAATCGCCCACTTAAGGGTTAAAGTTTTCTTCAACGAGACTATCATAAAATTTATGATTATACATATATATTCGATGGTGCGTTGGAAAGCAATTTCTAAATGTCATCACTTTTTTTTTAGCTCACTGCAATTTGATCTTGCGTTTATGATTTCTTTACAATTTGTTTTAATGTGTGAAAACGGGCAAAAAAAAAAAAAAAAAAAGTTATTTATTTGATATCCTTTATATTTTCCCTTTTATGACTGAAACGTACTTTGAATCTCAAATAATCAAGCCTTTTTATAATTTCTAATTAGTTCAAGTCAATATGAAGGAAAAAATAGATCAGACCTTTACCCAATTGAAAATCTATGGAGCCGACTAAAGAATTCTGTTCACAAAACCAATCCAACAATAAAATCCAATTAATAAAAGCAATAATTCAATCTTGGTATCACATTGTAACAGCTTCAGAAGTAAAAGACTTGGTTCACTCCATGGGAAGGTGTTGTAAGGTCGTAATTAAGCGTAAAGGTTACTCAACTAAGTATTAACTGACATTGTGATAATTTTAGTATATTTCCAGTTTTTTTTATGTTTCATTTTTCTTATTTATAACTGCTGTTCTAATAAGCATTCCTTCGTGCATTACCTATTTGTGCAGTTGGTACATAATTTTACAGTATTATGTTAAGAGAAAATAGTGTTATGAATCATCAAATTTCCAAAATACACCTTTTGAAAAAGGAGAGAACACTAAAGTAGTGGCCACAAAACCATTAAAACAGTGACCAGAACAGTGGCTATAACAGTGGCCACTGTTTTTTTTTTTCAAACAAAATCGACGCGATATCTTATTTAAAGGAAATATACACATAAATGCTAAAAATGCTTCCTTGAAATATCCTCTTGTATAACATTGTTTAATGCCAATATCTCCGGAAGAAAAGATTGCTGATAAAACTGTGGAGGGGTATATCTTGGTAATTTTTACCTACTTTCCAAAGTTCATTACAATCTGTGTGTGGCACTTCGTGCGTGTTCCTTGTCTGTACAATGTATGCATAAATAAAATGAGCAATTATTTATTTTTGTCATGCCTGGAAATGTATGGCCTACATTGTATATACATTATGTTACATACATTATACGATGTACATTATATTATATACGTTAGTTATTGTAAGGGGATAACATCGTAGGTAAACTATTTAGGCAACTGTGACGGCCACAAAAAGGAATATCTAATCCTCTTACGTTTTGGTTATATGATGGTCTTTATATTGATATTAAAAATAATAAGATATTTTACATCAGGAGCATTCTATTTCCCTGCATAATTTCGTTACAATGGCTTCAACTCGTCAGTGTACCTTGTCAGTACTATGTATGTATATACACGAAGAATTTATAAAATTATCTACATATGTTCTGGCCAATGAACAGAAAAAAACGTTCGATTTCTTCCTCAAATTGAAAAATAAATTACTTTTTCAACAAACATTTAATTAGTAATTAATACAAGTTTTTCATTGGAATTTTTTTAATGATATTTTTTTGTGAAATGCGTAATTGGTTTAGTTTAATCAATTTTGTAACAGTTTCAACAAATAAATAAAAATGAAATGACCCAGAAATAATTGAACTGAGACTAATTAATTTTTTTTCTTGGAAATTTTAAGTATAACACACCGTGTATCGCGTGTTGTAAATCATTTAGGCTGAACTTAAACATTTCGGGAGCTTTATAGTACAGCGCGATAAAGTATGTCGTGTCTATATTTTAGAACTACAGAATTTTGATTGACGCAGAGCAAACATTGATTATGTTAATAAGGTCAAAGTTATTTTTAGGGTATACTTTCTTGGTACTGTGTAAGGTCGATATTTGCGTGAGTAGAAACAAAGAGTATTTCCGAAAACACCCTAAAAAATTAGCAGCTTCTCATTGAATGACCTGAAAATGATGAATAATTTGTCAAAGTAGCTTATTATGAGATCAAATTCATCACATGAATGTAAATATACAAGTGAAAATCGTTATAATTTGCCTTTTAAATGATTGAAAAATGCTGATACTTTATGTATAGACATATGTTTCAAAGAAAACATTGTATGTATGAACTAATAAAAAACAATTTTTTGTCAAACGATTAATACAGTTATGTTGAATAACTCTTATAAATAATTCTTATAAACGTTAAATGGTGTGCAAAGATAGTATAATTAAATAAAGCGTAATATTTAAATTCTTCTGTTTAATGTTTAAGAATTACAGGCATTTTTGAATAGATATATGTTTAAAAAAAATAATATGTAGCGATTAAAAGTTAGGAGCTTTATACCAACCAATGTTTATTTCAAATATTTTAAACAATTTGTTAAATTAACTTATTATGAATTTCAAGCGAAAAATGTAAATATACATCTTAAATTCTGTTAATTGTGCCTTTTTTCGGTACAAATGTCATATTCGCCCCATATTGGCGAGATTTTTTTCTGTCGCCAATATCATATAGGCAACAGGTACTTAACTTGCGCCAAAGTGTCGTTATTTTGCTTGATGTGGTAACCCGGATTATGTTGTTTACGCTGTTGATGTTTTCGCCAAATTGGAAACCGAAAAAAATCGCGCCAATATGAGGCGAATATGACATCTGTTCCCTTTTTTCAATGATTCAACAATTAAATTACTCATAGGCGTAAGTTTCAAAGAAAACCTTTCGAAAAGCAACCATACGAAAAGTATTCATCACATATTCAACAGCTTAGAATACCTGCAATGTCTGATTCAATTTACACAATAAATTTAATTTAAATTGAGGAATTTTGCACTGTCCGAAGTATCCCATAAATTTGTCTAATATTTCTGTTAATAAACGAGAAAAACTCTATTCCTTATAAATATTTATAAAAAAAAAAATTCTGACACCACATAAAGTACAATAAAGAGTATGTCTTGACAGAAAAAAGACCTAGTCTTCACCATGTAAGCAAATGATTGATAAACAAAATAATTGAACAACACAGCAATAATAACCACAACAATAATAATAATAATACTAATAATAAAACATGAAACAAATTAGCTTTGATGCCGGAAAAAAAATTAGGAAGAATAATAGAAAAAACATTTTCAACAATAATTGGCGATAAAGTGTAATGTATGTGGTGTCCTGTAAAAAACTATAAAGGTTACACCATATATAGTCAACGGATAAGCCTTAGTTTCCACATATTTTATAGAATATCAAATAACATAATGGAACTAAAATGCATTTTAAGTAATTACCGCCCATAGATGATTATGTAATCGAATTTTTTATGCACCACTGTAAAATAACTATAAGTGCTACGAAAACTGTGACTATTTTAACTAAGTATAGATGCTAAAGAACCTCTTCAATGAAAAAAAAAAAAAACATGCTGTAGGTAGCTGCAACAACATACTAAAGTTACATTACCGTCAGCGTTCTACAAACGCCGAATTTAAGCGCTTCAAAAAAAGTTTGATAAACACGAATCATCATAATATATATATATATATGTCATGAAATCGTTACATAAATGCGCTTTATAAAATCATTACATTTAGAGGGTAGATAAATATCATGCTATATTTTTAGGTGTGCTAACAGAGTAAAAAAAAAAAAAAAAAATCTATCAACTGAAAATGTTTATCGGAACATAATTTTGACCATGATAGAAGCTTTTACTTAAGATTGATTAAGAACATAAAAATGTACTTTATTAAAATTTAGTGACTCTTTTCCGAAAGGTGACGCTATAACAAAAAAAAAAAAAAAAAAAAAAAAAAAAAAAAAATTGCGTTGAATTTGTCAACGTATTTTTAACGTGAGTGCGGTTTTACAGAAAAAAAAAAAAAAAATAGCTCCTCCAATAGCAATTGGCGATAAAGTGTAATGCATCACAATGCTTCTGTGTCATACAGTAAAAGAAAGAT
This sequence comes from Maratus speciosus, assembly GCA_963932465.1. Taxonomy (NCBI): domain Eukaryota; kingdom Metazoa; phylum Arthropoda; class Arachnida; order Araneae; family Salticidae; genus Maratus; species Maratus speciosus. The sequence continues at coordinate 530,677,570 of OZ010789.1, read as the reverse complement.
AATTGTTACATTTATATATTCAATGTATTTGTATATGCCTTAGCAACATTATATAAATTTTATAGTGTTTCAAATAACAAAATGGCACTAAAATGCATTTTAAGTAAATTGCGCCCACAGACGGTAGAATTTTGTGCGCTTCTAGAATTTTTTGCACTGGAATTCTTTTCTGCAACCTTGTAAAATAACAATAAATGCTAAGAAAACCGCAAATAATATAACTAAGTATAAATGCTAAACAACCGCTGCAAGAATAAAAAAAACATACTGTAGATGGCCATAACAACATACTAAAATTACATTACCAAGAGCATACTACAAACGTCGAATTTAAGTATTTCAAAAAACATTTCATAAATTTGTTTTATGAAATCGTTACACACATTTGTTTCATAAAATTGTTACATTCAGATTTTATATTTATACAACAGATAAAAAACATGCTATTCTTTTCGCACGATAGCAAATTTTCTTCACCATATTCCATTATGCGTTTTTGCGTCTAAATAAAATGTTTTTAGTGTTGACTCTAAGCCGCTTTAGCAGGACGCAGTGCCCGAAGGCCCTTTTTATTTCTTTTTTTGCGCCCGGCGGCTCTTTTAAACCCTTCGGATGCGCCCGACTCCCTATTTAACATTTCCAATGAGCCCCGTGGCAATTCAATTGATCCCCAGAAAATATCGCAAATTCTAGGTATTCTAAACAAACCAGTTCAAAATATTTTTTGTAAACAAGGTACAAGTGTCCCCTTTTTGAAAAAAATGCGTACTTTTTTTAGAACAGTGTTCCTTTTTTGAAAAAATGTACCCTTTTTTAGATAGCGGTCCCCTTTTTTTAGAATAGTGTTCCCTTTTTTTAGAATAGCGTTCCCTTTTTGAAAAAAAAAATGTACCCTTTTTTAGATAGAATTCCCTTTTTTTAGAATAGTGTTCCCTTTCTGAACAATTCCCGCCCGGCAGCCCTTTTTTTCTAGAGTCAACACTAGTTTTCCAGCTTTTTCAACATTTTAAAATAACTATGCGTCTGAAGTATGTACTTCTTGCATGTTTTCTTTTATCTTACAGTTCAGTTTGTTTGTATGTGGTAATCTAATCTTGTTACTCATTTTCCACCCACTTTTTTTTAAAATACAGCTTTAAAAAATAGAATATATATATGTATTACTGAAGGAAATATATGAATTGGACATAATTTTTTTATTATTCGATCCCTATGAGGGAAACGGGGTGGAATTGTTAATTTCCTATTGAGAAATCAATATCAGCTTCAACAATGGGTATCTGGCGAAAAGAAATAATGGTAGGCTAGCACAATAGCGACAAATTTGGCGACAAAAATAAGTTGCCATGTATGAAACCAACTTGAATATATCTGGCTAATTTGGCAAAATTCCAATTTCTACTTCTATTAGTGCTTTCTATTCTTAGTGAATTCTATTATTCCAATTTCTATTAGTGCTTTTTAAAAAACATATTCTACATTTTTGTGAATTCTATTATTCCAATTTCTATTAGTGCTTTAAAAAAAAAATATTCTACATTTTTGTGAATTTTAATGAAAACACGTTTAAAAAATTGCATTTATTATTAGAGTAGAAAAATTTCAGAAGTTTTAATATTCGAAGTCGATTACCTTCGAATATTGCGATTTTGAACATGAACAATACATATGAATTTATTATACTTCACTTATTTGAATAGGTGCGTCATAGGCTATTGTCCTCAAGTTGGTTGAAAGGCACCAATGTTATTGAAATTTAGAGTATCACTTATTGTGTTTCGTCACTAACACTTTTCCACGTGGAAAGCTAATCGACTCCATCCCATTGTTGTACTATTAAAGAGGTAAAGGAGAAATAAAAGATTTTGTCCAAAGTTTCATTCCTATAGCAAATTGTTCTATGGATGATATATTACACTGAATGTAAATGTTTTATTACATTACAATTATTAATAACATATATGTATAACTTCAATTAATTAATAACATATATGTATAATTTCAATTAGTTAATAGCAATGTGATAATTCACGTATTTAATATTAATAACATATTTTGACAAAGAATCAAATTATGTTTTTTTATACATTGGATGCTTTCTTAATTGTTCCATAACCCTTTAAAACCTGATCTACACAATTGTGTAGGTGATCCTAATGAAAAAGAGAAAAATATTTTCCTCTTCTTGTGTGGTTTAAAGTCGAGCCTGTAGCCACATAATTCCATGGATCCTCCCTTGACGTAAAGGGCTCACATATATAACGCTATCAACTTTTTGGTAATTTTGGACTCCCTCCCCCTCCTTACGATATCATACGTTAATAATCTTTCAACCCACCCTCCCTTGTTTGGAGTGATATATATATATATATATATATATAGGTATTTTAATATTTTTAAATATATAACCCCGTTAGCTAAATGTTTTTAGCAATCTTTTAAATATTATACGCTTAAACCTCTGCTGCAATTGCGCATAATCTTAGTGTATTATCAATTTGATTTCTACTCTGTAGTTATCTGATATCTCTTCATAGGAAATTCCATTAAATTTTGCATTGTTATCATCGCAAAGATTCAATAAATAAATTTAACCAATCTGGGTACATATGTTAAATTTATTTTCTTGTCATTAATCTTTGTTAAGTGTGTTGGGGGAAACAGTATTTTTGTCATTTTGTTAATGTCATTTGATTCATTATTAAACAGTTTTTGTTGGTGGTCAATAATGTTTATTTAATGGTTATATATATATGGTGATATTTATATTTTTCGTATACTTTATTGATTCAAGAGAAGTCAATAAAATATCACTTTATATATGAAATAACTTTCTATCAAATAATACTTAAAGATATAGTTACTATTTAAAAGTATTTAATAATATCTTTTTGTTACATAATGCATTAAACAATAATAATATCTTCGTGCACTTGCCCCACACAGGGAAGGGGGGGGGGGGGATAGAACGTCTTATCAAGAAAAGGTGGGCAACATTCTTTCTCTTTTATTTACTAGTAAACACAAGTATCATTTCAAACATACTTCGCATATGGTTTCTCGAACAGCGTATTATATTAGCATGCACATATGACAGAAGAATAAGGAATGCCAAACGTTGGGGTATTCTATATTTTGGAGTTAAGTAGTTTTATAATCATACAATGATTTTAATAATACCTTTGTATTTTCATATAAAAAATAATAGACTAAAAAATATAACATTCTATTTTCATGTACAGACAAAGTTACAAGTAAAAAAAAAAAAAAAAAAAAAAAAATTAGTTGGATCAAAAATGATAACGATATCAAAATACATCCCCCCCCCCCCCTAGATATCATGTGTCAGACCCCCTGCCCCCTAAAATGATAACGTTATATATGGACAGTCCCTAACCTGACATCGAATATATTTTTAAATGTTTTTTTTCAATAAAATATGATTATTATTTAGGGGAAAACACCAAAACTTTTAATTTTTACCCAAGAATCTTTTGGTCTTAAAGGGATAAACTAGTTGGATGTGCCAATCCCCAAAACTTTCTTCTATCTCACGTCAATATTTCATTATAATTAGTTTTATTAGTATTTTTATTAGAATTAACCATAACTTCATACACTTTTCGATGGTGCAATATTGAAAATTGCACAAAACTCACTATTACAGCGCCCCCTTGCGACGAAATTTTTCCAAATTCATGGAGGACTTTCTTGCTATGACCAAAAACATGTACAAAAAATTTGGTTTAATTCTATGCATAACTTCATACAATTTTTTATGGTATAATGGCGAAACACGGACATACGGACACACGGATACACAGACTGACAGACAGACATTTTGTATAAACATGTTTTTGTGATCTCTGACTCCTAAAACGTGCAAATCCGTCGAAAACCGGAAGTCGAAAAAATTTCGATTACGATACTTTCTTCTATTGAAGATAGAAGAAAGTAAAAACGTCATTTGATTAATATATAAGAAAAAAAATTATATTTTTTTTCGATCGAAAACTTATATTGTATTTCACATTCAATTTTTATATCTAAGAAAACCGATAATGCTTTTACAATACGTTAAAATAAGTATCTAACAAAAACATAGCTGTGAAAAAAGGGAGCCAAGTTTTGTAAAGACATTGGCAAGAAAAGAAATGATATCTAAGTGGGTGCCAAGTTCAAATAAAATTCACCCAAACTTACCTACTGAAGTATTATAGCATTTTTAAAATTGTTTAGAAATAAAAATTATTGATAGCATATCAATAATAAATCAAGAACTTGGCAAGTTTTTACCTACGAGTCATTTATTTTTAATAATGACATTATTATATCAAATCTTGTTATTTCATGATTGGAAACCTTAATTTGCGTGAGCTCCTTCCCCTTGAAGGGCGGTGGGATAAAATATAGCCCACCTAATTTAACTGCAAAATGCCACATTGACACCAGAATTCAGGACTAAAAAGTTTAATTTTATTAAATACGTAAAAAGAAGCTTTTACCCATTTTGAAATAAATTTGTTTTTAAATTCTGGTGTGATTCAATCATTTCAGCATTTCACGAATAAAAGATATTTTCCTCTGAAAGGGTTAAAGGGGTGCAGTCTCTAGAGTGATGACCAAGAACAAGCGTAAGTATATCTGTCTCTTTGTCAGGTATCTTAGTCTGTTTGCATTGAGGTTTCTGGAGGGTGGGTGCTAGAGTGATAACGAAAGACGAGCGGGAGTGTATCTGTGTATTTATTGGTTTATCAAATCTTTAACTTGAGTCATTTGTTCATAAAACTAAATTAATTTTTTTTTGTAATCTCATTGAAATTAATATTAACATCACCATTTTATTAAGACATGAAATTGATAGGCATAACATTTATCAAAAACTTGCCAAGTTCTAGATTTATTATTAATATGCTATCAATAATTTTTATTTCTAAACAATTTAAAAAATGCTATAATACTTCAGTAGGTAAGTTTGAGTGAATTTTATTTGAACTTTGCACCCACTTAGATATCACTTCTTTTCTTGCCATTGTCTTTACAAAACTTGGCTCCCTTTTTTCACAGCTATGTTTTTGTTAGATATCATTACTTTTTGTAAAGTTACAATATATTTAGACACCTTACTTAATGCTTTTTAATGTGTTTACATGTGACTATTTTATTCACCAAGCAACATTCAATTTTAATTTTAATTTCCTACAACAAACAATTTGGCTGTCAATTTGCGGCAGAAATCAATATTTTAATACTGTTACATTGAATGCATGTTTTGAAACGAAATGTATTGATTCGAAATTTTTATTGTTTCTGAAACAACAATTCCTATTAAATTTCTATATTAAATTTTCCTATTAAATTTTCCAATTAAATATCCTATAGCTGGGCCTGCTTTTTTGTACTGAAAGTGAAAAATAAAGTTATGTGCTTATGCCACACACTATGTAACATTCATCCATGGTTGCCGGCAAAGAGGCAGTGCAGAGGAAGGACATTGCCCCTCCCTGGATTTTCAAATTTAATTAACTAAATATCCTTTTCTCTGATGATTTTGAAAATAACAAGTGGGTAAGTGTGATCACATATTGCACCGTGGGTTTCGTTTAATATTCCTTTAAAAACACTTTATCCTTTTGAAAAATCTGTTAGTTCCACATTTCGCCACCAGGGGCGCACTCTATTCTAAACAAACCTATATCCGAACGAAAGTCCGTTTTACATACTATCCGTAGATATATTAGTCGAGGGGATTGAGCCCATACCACCAACAGATAAGTAGGCGCCCCTGGCGGTAAAAAGTGGAACTAAAATATGTAAGGTTATGGTGCATAATATGTAAGAATGGTCAAAGGGGCGTCGGCAAAAGTTGGAAAAGTGCTGCCCGGGTGAAAAGGGCGGAGGTTAGAAAAATTGCTTAAAATACACAAGTTAGAGCCCGGGAGAGTAAATAATATAAGACTTTTTGAAAATTTTATGATTTGTCGTGAGGTCTGAAGTATTCAGCTATACGTATGCAAAAAGTCATGTCTCCAACTTAATTAGGGGCTCCCTTAGAAAGAATTGTTTAAAGTACATATGTGGTACCTCAAAGGGTTAAGCGTAAGACTTTTTCAAGATTTTATGATTTCCCGCCTGGCCACAGGTGTTCTGCTATAAGTATGCAAAATTTCAAATCTGCCTTTTAATAAGGGGCTCAGTTAGAAAGAACTGCTTAAAATACGGATGTGGGAGCCCAAAGGGTTAAATGTACGGCTTTTTCAAAATTTTATGATTTGTCGTATGATATGTGGTGTTCAGCTATAAGTATGCAAAATTTCACGCCTCCAACCTAATTAGGAGCTCACTTAGAAAATATTGTTTTAGATACACATGCGAGAGCCCAAAGGGTTAAATGTACGACTTTTTCAAAATTTTATGTTTTGTCATTTGATGTGAGGTGTTCAGCTATAAGTATGCAAAATTTCCCACCTCCAACCTAAATAGGGGCTCACTTAGAAAGAATTTTTTAAAATACATAAGTGGGAGCCCAAAGGGTTAAATGTACGGCTTTTTGAAAATTTTATGATTTGTCGTTTGGTGTGAGGTGTTCAGCTATAAATATGCAAAATTTCATGCCTCCAACCTAATTAGAGGCTCACTTTGAAAGAATTGTTTAAAATACACATAGCGGAGCGCAAAGGGTTAAATGTACGACTTTTTCAAAATTTTAAGGTTTCTCGTTTCATGTGAGGTGTTCAGCTATAAGTATGCAAAATTTCACACCTCCACCATAATTAGGGCTCACTTAGAAATAATTGTTTAAAATGCACATGTGGGAGGGCAAAGGGTTAAATGTACGACTTTTTCAAAATTGTATGATTTGTCGTTTGATGTGAGGTGTTCAGCTATAAGTATGCAAAATTTCACGCCTCCTACCTAATTACAGGCTCAATTAGAAAGAATTGTTTAAAATACACATGTGGGAGCGCAAAGGGTTAAATGTACGACTTTTTCATAATTTTATGGTTTGTCATTTGATGTGAGGTGTTCAGCTATCAGTATGCAAAATTTCACTCCTCCAACCTAATTAGGGGTTCACTTAGAAAGAATTGTTTAAAGTATCTCAATTTTTAAAATATATCAATTTGTTGATTTTTTGTAAGCAAGTAAATCCAAATAAACCCCCAGTAAGTAGATAGGTTTACAATGGAAGTCTATGGGAATTTGTCGAAATATTAGAGATATTGCCAAGGTGGCGTCACTTTTGGCGACTAATTTTGGCGAGATATCGCCATGTTGGCGAGAAACTTGGCGGTATTTGGCGACAGAACAGCGTCCCCACTAAGGCAAATTAAAATTTTGCCTAATAGACGTAATGTTAAAGTAAAAATGGGCACCCCAAGGTGGGTAATTCATCGATTTTCTCATTTTTTTTTTAATTTTTTTTTTTTTAGTTTTATAGTGTAAACGAACTTCGCACAGAATTTGAAGTCTGTAGCTGCAGTAGATATACGAGATCTTTTTTATGAGTGAGTTAGTCAGTCAGTCAGTCAGTGGTAAAATTATCGATTATCAGACATTTTCAAATGTCATTATCTCGGAAACTAATTATGCGTTATTTATAAAATTTTGGATTTTAGGTAATTAGGTGGCCTTACCACACATTTCGTATAACAAGTACGTAGGTCTCATAGATTTTCAGTAGTAGAGCATCGAAATTTGACGAAAACAGCTCGAAATGGTTCGTGTAAATAACACACGGCTATGTCAGGCGAACTTGGCTGACACACTGCCGTGTGTCTAGATGTATTTGAAATATTGTTTACATATCGTCGCCTCAGAGCAACAGTAGGACACCTAGTAACAATAAAAAATGAGATGTCTGATGTACTGCTACGAAAAACTGTGTTTGCATCTAGTGGAATAACTTCTGAAACACAAAGTTATGTCTAATACTATACCTCAGATGTGTTTTATAAAAATTCCCAACTGTTCCACTAGATGCAGACAGTTATTCATAGCAGTAAGTCAGACATCTCATGCCCTAGATGCCCTACTGCTGCTCTGAGGCGACGATATATCGAGTATACTAAATTCATATGTATTGAACAATGCACATGAATTTACTATACTTGTTTAAATAGCTTCGTAATAAGCGATTGTCGTCAATTTGGTTGGAAAGTATCAATGTTATTTAAATTTATAGCAACACATATTTTATTTGGTCACTGGCACATTTCTCGTGGAAAGCTTATCGGCGAAGTTCAATGTCGATCCTATTGCACTATTAAAATGGTAAAAAGTGGAAAAAATACCAAACTTCCATTATTTCAATAACTTCAATAACATTTCCTTGTGATTATATATTAAAGGACACAAAAATCTTCAAATTTTAGATTTTTTTTTTTTTTTTGGATTAAAACTTTCTCTGGTATTTTCTGCTTAAAATGATGTTTAAATCATGTTTATATCTCAATTAGAATAGGAAATATTAATTTTTTCGCTTTGGTTTGTTTTCAAAATCTGCCTTTCAAGCTATAGTTGTTAGGGAAACAGTTCATGTGAAATTGCGTTTTTGTTCATGATAGGTTTTTTCACCATTACTCATGTTTAAATTCTTATAACTCAAGAACCGTTAAAGATACAGGGTTGAAACTCGGAACATATCTTTTTCAATTATTTTACTTTACTTTTGAGCCAGCAGATTTGAAAAATATATTTACTTTTGAAAATATGATTTTTTAAAAAAAAGTTGTACCACTTTTATTGTAATTTTTTCGTTAAATATTTTTAATTTTTTTTTTAAATTAATATTTTTTTAAATGCTGGCTCTAAATTAATATATATATATTTCTGTTTATTTAAATGAAAAACAATTTAAATTCTACAAATAATATTTCGAGTTATAACGATTTCAAGTTATACCACTTTTTCATAAATTTAAAATTAAAAATTTTTTTTAAAAAGCTATGAGAAGTTTAATCATTTGATTTTGTTTACAAATGATATGGTTAACCATCACAAAAAAATTCAAAATTTTAACTCAATAAATAAAAAAAAAAAATTGAAAATGTGTCCCGGACCCTCTTAAATGATTGATTGAATTACATTTAGTAATAATATTTTTGACAAACAATCAAACTTTTTTTTTTTTTTTTGGAATGGGCGCTTTCTTAACACTTGGAATTCTTGAAAGGATAGAGAAATGGCAGTTAAGCTAACAAGATTAAAATAGTAAGTATCCTGAAATTTATTGTTAATTATTATTTTTTCTTTTAATTTCGCCATGTTCAAATAATATTTCGAAACATATTAGTCTAAAACATTTGTTTAGTTTCAGTAATCTAATATATTAAAATTTATTAAAAAAGAAAAAAATTTATACAGCTGACTATATTTGTAAATACATAATCAAGAAGAAATGATTTAGTCATTTCATGGCAAAAGCTGTAATTATAACTTCTGAGTATAACCATTTATAATAATATAATAGGGTATTTCCACGAGCACTTATCGTGTATGTCATATATTATGATTTTTGACTACCAGTATTTTAGAACGGAAAAATGTGAATTATTTTATGGGAGCTTTCTCATTATTAGTTGAAAAAGGCGAAGCAAACTTTTATAAAATTACGGTGGCCAGCAAGCACAGAATGTGACTTACACGACAAGTGCTCGTGGAAATACCCAATAACAATATATAACTATAGTACAGACTCCACCATTATAAAGATCTATTCAAAATATTAAAAAAAATCTTTAACTTTCATGTATTTTTTTACATATATTACAACGATCAAGACCAAATATTATAATATAACTACAGTTTCCTACTTTTCAACTAATAACTGTTTGAGACTATTTGTAAGAAATGCTTCAGAATATTTTCCAGAAAGAAGATTTAAAATTAACGAATATTTCTAATTTCATAAGTGCAAAGAATTGAAAAACCTTACTCGTGGCATTTATAACTTGCCTGCGGACAGTTGCAAGATAATTACAGCGGATATATAAAACGAAATATTTTTATTTGGATTGAGTAATCTGAGAAAATTATGTTTCACCCTTCAGTAAAGGAAGGTTACATGAACTGTATAAATTTCACAGTTTCTTTCTGACTCTATAATCATATCCATACATATGGGGCATTCTCACACTCTTTTGACTTTGGGGGGAAAAATCTGACAAAATTAAACTTGCTAAAATAACATTTTAATCTGATATACGAATGCCTTAATGATTCAGAATATAGAAAAAATGGTCAGCAACGAAATTTTTTTTTATTTAACTGAGGTTTAAGTTAAACTTGCGAGTTTAATTTTTCTTACAATTTTGCCCCTATAACTTTTTATTTTCTTCTAAATTTTTACTTATAATGAATTTGCATAGTACCCACAGGACATTCAAGTAAGAAATAATAACAATGTAGTACTTTTAATACAGAATTTTTGTATAACATTGTCTTAAAGGGGTGTTAAAGATGGGACGGTAAGGTAAAAAAGGGGGATGGTATTGGAAAAAAGGGACGAAATGGTAAAAAAGGGGACGGTAAGGATGGAATGGTAAGGAAAATTACCACCTATTTTTAGGAAAATCATGTTAAGACTAAGTGATAGCCAAAATGTTCATTGATTTTTAGAAACAATTGTTAACATTGGATTAAATTACTTTATTATTATTATTATTTACTTCGAAAAGTGCAGGAATTTAGGGGACGGTGGGGACGGTGAGACTACTAGTAAAGCCACGATGCTTGAACTTGATATTCAAATGCTGATTTAAATTCTACAGTAAATTTCCTGCCAAATAATTTTAGACATTATTTCTCTAGCATACTTCTGCATGAGAAAAAACTTGAAAAAAATTCTGTGGCTGCATCTGAAATGGTTTTATGCATATTTTTAGAAGAGGGATGGTAAGGAATCTAAAACCCACGGACAGAGTTTAAAAAATAATAACAACCCTAAAAATATGTGCAGGTTAATTTTTAGCTACATATTTATATAAATCAATAGTTCCAATTTCAGAAAAAAATTACATCGAATTATTTTTATTGAAACAATTTTATCCAGAGAGCTCCAAACTTGAAAATCAGCGTCAGGGACACGGGACGGTATAGGAGTTTTCCAGGTATTTGGACCCCCAACATCGTCCAAAACTTATTTATCTGGTTAATATCGTTATGCAACCATGCAATGGGATGTTCCCCAGTATATGAAATAAAAAAAAAACACAAAAAAGTGTATTAAATAAAAAATTATTATTCAGGGACAGGAAAGTCAAAAGATTCTGAGAATGCCCCATAGATATTTGTTGTACATTTTCCTTATTCTCTGGAAATTCAAATCGGAACTTTGCTACACACACAAAAAAAAATCTTAAGAAAAATATATAATCTATATTTGTTAAATTTTATTTTTATTGTTGAATGAAATTTAATTTATATGAGAAGTGTCACGTTTTTAGATATTTCAAATTTAACTTAAAAATATCCTGTTTAATACAAATAAATTATTGTTATTAGAACTAAGCGACCAATATTTTGAAGCAATGCAATTTTCTATAGAGTTTCAATTTACCGTCAATGAATAAAAATGCAAGCATATTCTTTCTTTTATTATTACAGATAATACCCATTACACTGATGTCTTCGTAAGAAATAAAAGTGTTTCTTATAACAGGCGTCGACTAATTTCACAGCGGACACTTATTATCACGGAGAACTGGATCCAAAATTATTCACCAAGTCGCCAGGTAAATCCTAGCCTGGTTAACCTTAGAATTATATAGACGGTTCCCATTCGTTCCGGTCTGAAATTATTCACCACGTCACCAGGTAAATGCTAGCCTGGTTAACCTTAAAACTATATAGACGGTTCCCATTCTATTAGTAAAAATTAATATTACTCGTACAGAATAATTTGGCAGTAAGATAGAATTGTACATGCACACGTTTTATGTTTCTTTTACACTCTAATTTTCATCTGAAATATTAACGTGTGACAGGTCTGTAAATGAATTAAATACATAAAATAAAATAGATGGTGGTATTCTAAATGTGTTTAACGCTATATCTGAAATCATTATCTATTTTAGTGCCATAAATGGGAGAAAGGTAAATTAGCAACTCACGCAGCAGACAAAAAGACGAAATCAATGAAGATGAATGACGTGGGGCTTCTTTTACATGAAGATCGTAGAAAGTATCGGACATAGTGTTTCTAAACAAAGTTCTTTTTTATAACTCCATTGATTAATAAATAACCCAGAAGGCATGTACAAGCCTGGGGGAAAAAAGTAAACATCCACTATTAACTATGCAAATCATCGTAAAAAAAATAACTGTCACCAATAGATGAGAAATAACGTCTACTAATTAATGGCGTACTTAAATTTAGGTTAGGAGCCGTTACGATTAGAATTTGTAACAAACGTATTAATTTTCAATAGTAACACCTAATTTTCACATCATATTTGTGTATTGGAGTCTTCGGTAAATCTTATCTCAGACTACAAAACTTAGCGTCATTCGGTAAAAGGATTGGGAAATTATGCAGATTTCAAGTTTGGAACACTTAATGTTAAATTAAATTTTAATGGTTGCAAAAGAGATTGAAATGAGGGTATTATTTTAAAAGAAATTCAAAAACGATTTGTCGGAATGAGTTGCAATTTTGGTTCCGTATATCTGAAGTTTCTAGAAAAGCATTTCTGTTAAAACTTTCACAGACTACAATTCATATTTTTTTCGAGGGATAATTTATCTCTCTCTTTCTTTATCCATCTATATATATATAAATATATTCGAAAAATATTAATTGTAACCTATGAATTTTTAACCCTTAAAAGTGTAACTCAGGAGTTGCATTATCTTTTTTTTTGACACATGGCGCTTTCTATTGTTTTTTTAGTGAACTATTATGTGTTACTTACGTGTGATGACATGAATTTAAGCTCGTGAAGTCTGATTTTGTTCAGATTTGTTATCACGGGGAGATTATAACATCTTTGTTGATACTGCTTGTAACGTACTCGACTGGCGTTTTTTCTCTACCTTTATAAGATAGTAATTATTAATTCTGTAAACTATTAAAAGCATTATAAAAATTACTATATCGTTAAATAGTCGATATTTTGCAGTATAGAGACTTTAAAGTAAGTATATACAGTAGGGCGCCGATTATCGGAACTCCAATTAACCGAACTTCCAATTATCCGAACAGCCAATTTCTCTCAAAAAATATTTTTAACCGAACTTCCAATTATCCAAACAACCTATTTCTCTCTCTTTTTTTTTTTCTTAAACGAACTTCCAATTATCCAAACACCATATTAGACCTGGATATCAGATTTTAAAGGATGATGAGATTGTGGATGAGATTCAAGAAGAAAAAGAAATTGAAGAAAATGAAAACGAATGCTCTGAAAAGGACCCAGATCCATCCCATACCGAAGCCTTTGAATGCTTGGAAACAGCTATGAAATGGCTCGAACGGCAGAAGAACGTTGATCCTATTTAACTAACATATTTAACCCCTTGGGGACGAGTGGCAGGTATACGTGCCATTTAAGCTGCTCAGAATCCTTCATTATTCTCATCAGTTATTTTTAATTGTAAAGTTTACCTTATTTAATTAGAGCATTTTCGCGATTCAATTACAGAAAATTTTCTGTTTTTAAAAACCGGTGGCTAAAGATTAAAAATTAAGAAGAAGAATTCGAGAGATGGCAGCATTGAAAAGAATGTCTTTTTTGAAGCAAGGTCAATCTACCGCTTTTTTGCTTAAATTATAATCTCTGGCGTTCAGCAAATGATATAAAAAAATAAACAAAAAAAAATTAAAAATACAAAAATCAATTTTTAAACATGCTAGCATTAATTAGTGCTGCCAGACCTAAGCCTGGATAAAATGTGAAGATTTTAGTATAGTCAGAAACATCCCTTAAATTGTCTGTCCATTTATCCGAACTTTAACTTATCCGAACTAGAGTCAGTCCCGACTTGTTCGGGTAATCGGCATACTGTAGTTTAAAATTATGATATTCTGAGCAATTTTTGTTATGTAACTCAGGAGTGACATTATGACATTATATCCAACAGACACATAAATAAATTTGTTCACTATTTTTCTAGTGGATAATTAACAAACATAGACTCACATATAATGTTCTCCGAACAAAATAAAAAATCATGCGTTAAAGAGTTAACAGAAATCAGTTTCTAGAAGCGTCAAACATGCGAATCTAAAATTACAGCTCATTCCTTTGCAATGATTGAAAATTAATATAGTATTCCGATTTCCAAATTTAATCTGCACCAATCTTTAAATACTTGACTGAATGACTCCCCGTTTCAAATCCGAAGGGAAAACTTTATCAAAAACTCCAAACATGATGTCAAAAGTAGGTGTTATCATTGAAAATTTTCATGTTTGATAGAGTTTTTTATACGTAGATGACCCTCTAAGTAAAATTTAATTATGGTATTTTCTAGCTAAAATTTAAGTATTAAATTTTAAGTAATTAGTAGACTTTATTACTTTTCGATCGGTACTAGTCATATTTTATACGACGATTTATAACTGAGTAAGTAGGGATTATCACTTTTTCCCAAGCACTGTTTCAATTTAGGCTATAACCAAACAAATCATCTCTAATTTTCATATGAGGAATATCTTAATTAAAGAAAACAAATTCTTTTGTTACGTTTAATTATGTTGTATAATATTAATTACATTTTGCATTTAAAAGTTATTATTACCGGGTATCCCAAAAATGACCGAAGATTTTAAAATTCAATAACTTGCAAACTGGGACAAATATTTAAAAAATTCTTGCAGGAGAATTATGTATGATATCAAAAGTTTTTTTTTTTTTTTTTTTTTTTTTTTTTTTTTTTTTTTACTGTGACTCTTGAATTTAGTTCGAATTTCAATCAATAGATGACACTGGATGACGCCCGATTTTTGGTATTTCGGGATCCATTCAATACATTTTAATCTCCTTTTTTCGCATGGAAGTAGGAAGTAGAGAGAGTCCAAAAAACCGAGTCTGGATTTAGCGGTTATTGATTGCAGTGCCATCTATCGATGCTATTTGTAACTAAAACTGAGAATCACACTACACAAACACCTAACATTTTAAATAACACTCTTGCAAGATTTTTTTTAATATATGGTCACCGTTTGCAAGTTATTGAATTTTAAAATCATCGGTCATTTTTGGGACATCCTGTATATTCTGGTAAGTTATAACGCATGCATTCAATCAAAATTTAAATTGTCATTTAAAATCTGTATATTATATATATATATATATATTCGTGTGTGTGCTCATAAAAAGCCATTCTGATATGCTTGAAAATCCTCTAGATATATTCTGAAAGTGTCATATGTCAAAACTCAATAGACAAACTACAAAATCAAATAAATACTAGCATTCTGTGTGTTATCAGCACTATCTGAAATCATTATCTATTATTAGAGCCATAGAAGGGAACAAAAGAAAAAAAAATAGCGACTCTTAGATGAAAGGAGCCGAAATCAATGAAAGTAAATGACACAGGGCTTCTTTTGCAAACAGATTAAGCACAACGTTTCTAAATAAGATTTCGCTGTAACCACATTTACTAATTAATTAATCTAAAAAGAAGCAGTTCATAGCAGTGTTTTTTAATTTTCATTCAGCTTATAAGCCCACGAAGCGTTGCAATTTGATGGTAAAATAATATCTTGATTGAAGAAAACCTTAGATACTGTATCGGAGAAGAAAAAACCGACAAGTGTGGTAAATTATCTTTAACATGTTTTGCTTACGCGGTATTAAGTTTTATTCTCCAATAGCAAAGATAAACCGATAACATGTAATATATTAATTTTTCTTAAGTTATATCATTATGTATCGTATACATTATTTTCTATTATATTTTTATTATGCTCAGTTATGGTACATTCTGTTATTTAAATAAATAATTTTGAATTAATTTTTAAGTTTTATTATATCATAAAATATTTTTCTCATAAAACTAAATTTTATAAATTCTTGAAAATCTATTAGATATAATGTATAAGTATCACGACTGAAAACACAGCAGATGAAATAATAGAAAAAAAAAATAAATTAGCATTCCAAATGTCATTTGCATTATAGCTAAAATCATAATCTATTGTTAATGCATGGGGATGGGAAAAAGGGGAAATTAACAACACACGCACCTACAAAACGCGGAAATTAATAAAGGTAAATGAGAAACGATTCCAACTACTCGAAGATGAATCACGAAGTTTCTAAATAGCATTTTACCGTCACCACTGTAAGAAATAATCAAAGAGTCTAAATAATCGACCCGTTTCAGTGCTTTTCTATCGGCTCATATGCAGTTCAAATATTCCAAATTACTAGACCAGGAATTGGTCAATTAACAAAAGGTTAATTATTTTATTACATCAGTAGTGTACCCATCCATCGTAAGTTCTGTATAATGGGACAGGGGACATTCAAAATTTAAATTTTTCATTTTTCAGTCAAATGTACGGAAATTTTCTACGCATAATAATTCATACATTTTTAAAGTAAATTAATCAATTTTATTAAAAAATGTGTGTAATTAATTGAATTATTAATTAAAATATGTTAATTAATCCCTCTAATTAAAAATGCTCCATGCGCATTAAATTTGACTTCAAGAATCTGGTGTTTCGTTAAGTAGTAGATTTTTATTACTGAAAAATGTTGTTGTTTTGCGTTTTAAAATTATAATAATATATTGATAAAAAATAATAAAAAACATTCAATATTTATACTTCCAAATTTCCCTTTTATGTACATTAATGCATGCATATTAATGATAAGTTTTGAAATATAGCATATTGTAAACAATAATACTTAATATTATGAAAATTGGATAAAAAATAAGACGCATTTTGTATATATTTAACGCGACGAAAATTCTCATTTTGAGAAAACAAAACTTAAAAGTTTCATTTTTAGGGTAACTCAATTACAGTGAACAAAATAGAAATCTTAGTAACTTCGCTACGAAACGTTGCAATTGCTTGCTGTTTTTTGCAAATGATGCAGTTAAGTTTGATTTATATTAATAAACGAATAAAGAAAAAAAACGTTTCTTTAGTCATATTTGACAAACTGAAGATGCACGGTCTCCTTAAATATATTGTTCTTGTACCGAATTATTCAGAATTGTTCAATAGTTTAATACAGTAGTTAGAAATCCAGAAATGTAGTAGTAACACCAAACTCCATTACTTACTTCTAAACATGGCTTAATTTAATTTTTTACAACGTCGAATATAGGAAAAATGTATCAAATACAATTTGTTTGAAAACTGTATCACAATATAATGATTTTGTTTGTTTTCTTTGTAAAATAATTTTCAATCATGATTTTTAAAAAAAATTCTTTATCGAGTGCAGCTCGATTACAAAAGATTAACCCGTTTGCACTTTAAAGAAATATAAATAGTTCAGAATCTATTTACGAATATTATCCCATAAAAAATAACAGAAAAACTTAAAAACTCAAAAACGAGGTCAAAGTGGAATGACACATTCACCTTGAGTTAAAATAACTAAAAAGAAAAATCGATTTACTAAAAAGGTGCTTAAAAAAATTATGAAATATTCCATTACAAATGTACTGTTCTTTAAAACTTAAAAACCATTGATATTAAAAATCATATGCAAAGAAGCAGAAAATGTTACATGAATCCCGTGTTCTTTCGATCGCAAACGCGATCATTTTCAAGGGATAGTTTCTCTAGACTGTCGCATTCACTGTGTTATTTATATACCAGTTTGCGAAAAAGAGGATCAGTCTATTATTCGTTGGGGGTGTATATGAAATAGGTACTTTTCAATGCTGAAGTGTTCGATATTTTCATAATATTAAACCAAATATGGAGTATGTAATGGGATAAAACATCATTATACCATCAAATCAGTTATTATACCTACACCAGATTATTATACTTTGAGAATTAGGGAATCTTTGGAGATTTTTGGCAAAGGAAATAGTGTATGTTATTATGCTTTATACTATGAATACCTCATATTTGGTCATATATGAATACCTCTATTTTCATTTTTTATAACTTTATTTTTCAAATCTACCTATCTTATCCAATTACTTGTTTTATTTTATCTCACATAAAGCGAGAGATGGTATATTTTTGGCTAAGTAAGTTAATCATGACACTGGTTTGCCATATGAATATTGCTTATTGTAGTGTGCTAGCCTACCCCCATTGAATTTATCTAGAAAAAAAAAAAAAAAAAAAAAAAAACATTTAAATATTTATTTACAAGGTGAGTCATAAGTTCCCATACAAAGGGTGAAAGCGGTGACTAATTTCTTTTTCGTTTAAAAAAAAAGTGAGCCGATCGAAAAGAGAAGCCACTAACGAAGGAAGAACGGATTGACATCATTCTGTTGACTTAGTGTGGTACCACCCGACATGGAACGCGTAACTTGAAAGCAGCACATGGAACGCTGATAATACAAACCTGCAAAATTTGTGTTGTGTGTCATATTGCTTACCTTTTGATAATTGATTCTTACGTATTTTGTAGCGCTGAATCCAAATATGTCCTTCATTTTTTTACCATCACATCAGGGTTTTGGTTAAAAATGAAGGTTATTTTCAGATTTAGCGCTAGAAAGTACTTAAAAATCAAGTATCAAAACTTAAAAACGCAACCATCACATCTATTTTATAGTGTCAGAATTTTGCTATTTTGACTTAGAAATTTACGATTTCCAAAAACTCCTGACTTGATGGTTAAAAATGAAGATCATTTTCGAATTCAGCGCTTAAAAATACATAAAAATCAGTTAACAAAAGTTAAAAAACACAACCATTTCCTGTGTCTTTCAGTATCAGATGTTCTCTATTTTTTGACTCTTTATCATTGATATTTACGATTTGCAAAAAATTCTGACATCATGGTTAAAAATGAAAGTCATTTTCGGTTTCAGAGCTAAAAAATACATGCAAATCAATTATCAAAAGTTAAACAACACAACCATCGCAGGTTTGTGTAATCCATCACACCATGGAAAAACGTATCAAGAAATTCAAGAAGACATATTCTCTCGCCGATTCTGCTCAATTTAAATAAATGAGTTTTTCATGCAGAATTATCCGATTTGCTTCCAATTCGGTATACAGGTTTATTCTGATTAGATTTGGAGGTTCATTGGTTAAGTATAAAGGGGTAGAATGGGGCTAATCACACCTTAATTTAGCTAATTGGGAATTTCATGCAAAATTATCCGATTTGTTTTGGGAATTTCATGCAAAATTATCCGATTTGTTTCAAATTTTATATACAAGTTTATTCTGATAAAGATGTTTTCCTGATTAGTTCTGGAGGTTCTTTTTTCTCATTTGAACTATATTGGTTTGTATTATAACAAAAAAAAAAAAAAAACCGCAGCTTTTTTATATTTATTTTTTACCATTTTGCATATTTATTCTCGATTTCCTTATATTTCGAGAAGCATTATTCTATGAAATAAGAGTATAATATACAATTAGTATGAATTGTTTGTGAGTTCAATTCTATCAGTTTAACTGGTCTTTTCTTTTCTTCTTTTTTTTTTTTTTTTTTTTTTTTAACACAAGAATTGCATTTTCTCTTGCTTAACTAATTTTCCTTCATAAAACCATTTACTATTATTCCAGAAAGGCATTATATAGTACTCAAATAATAATAAAAAAATAGTTCAAAGGTTACCGTGTTCCCTTTAAAAAATTTAATTCAAAATAATTCAGTAGCTTTTAAACTTTAATCGCTTTTCTTCGATTACACAGAAAGAGAACTGCAAGCTCGAATTCTGAAAGTTTATTGCAAAGGAAAATATTGACTTTTTCGCGAACAAAGAAAGCTGGAGAAGCTGAAATTTCAGAAGAAGTTGAAAAAGAAGATGTTAGAAGAATATTTCAGCGTTTCGGTTTAAAAAGAGATAAGAAATATATGTGGGAGAATTAAATGTCGCTAGAATGTATTACACAGTTAAAAATTTGTGAAAAAAATAGTTCTATTATTAAATAAAATGATGGAACAAAGATGTTAAAACAATAACATAAAGTTAAAATCGATTCTACAAAATTAAAAATACATATAGTAAAATATAATATGGAAAAATTTGTTTTCTATAAATATGTATTAAAAATTAGATTACATAAAGCTCTGTTTTAGAAAAGTAAATTTTATCAAATAATACTTAATTAAATAAAATATATCTCAATTATCAATTTGTATCTAACATTTCGTAAAATTCTGTTGCAATTGTAATTTGTATTATATAATTACAGTCAGTACCGGATATATGGTCACCCGCTTATAAGGCCACCCCGCTTATAAGGTCACTTTTCGTAAGCCCGGGCTGACTAAATAGGTATTATGTGTTAAAATACACCGCCTGTATGGTCAGCTTTTAATGACTACTATCGGATGTATGGTCAACTTTTGTCTCCCTGTTTTTGGCTAAATATCTTAGTTTTATGATTTTTCCTTCCCCTTTTTAGGGTT
Source organism: Maratus speciosus (assembly GCA_963932465.1). Lineage (NCBI taxonomy): Eukaryota > Metazoa > Arthropoda > Arachnida > Araneae > Salticidae > Maratus > Maratus speciosus. The sequence continues at coordinate 530,657,036 of OZ010789.1, read as the reverse complement.
TAAGTGCCAAATAGACGTATCATTTAACTATCTTCAACTATCGGCTTCTTTGTATTGATAACGCGGTGCTTTTCATTTTTAATAGCATTAGAAAGAAGTGGTTGGACATCCTGAAGGAGGAACTTTTTTCATTGTAGTCATTCTTCTTTTTTTTCCATCGTTGAATCTCTCGTGCTTTTGTTTAAACCACAAGTACGAACTTCCATATGGTAAAGAAAGGCCAGTTGACATTTAGAATAACAGCGAGACCTTTTCCTATTTAAACAAAACCTTAGTGATCGCGATAATATTGCATACCACGTGACTAGATGGGCGCCGATACTCGGGGGAAGTAGGGATCACCTCTTGCCCGATGCAGGCGATAAGTGAAACTCTTCCCTGTCGGTAAGAGTTCCCAAAGCTCTGGAGATTTCTCCCTCAACTGTCGCATTAGATACCGATTCTTGGAAAAAATGCCATCACCCCTTGCGACCGAATGAGAATTGTCCCGTGTAGAGAAAAATTAAATCACTTGTTTTTAGCGTTTTGTATTTCAAATATTTTTAAGCAGAAGATGGTGATCGATCAAAAAAGAAAGCGACAACATGTTTCAGCATTTAGAATGTTTAGAAAGATCTTTTCACTTGGATAAAATATTCTAGATCGCAGAATGTTCCAATACCATGGATTATCGTAAAAAGTCGGAAATTGCTGATGAACTAGGAATCCCAAGTTTTACTGCTAGCAAAGTGTGGTTACAAAGGTTTAACTTACAGCACAATCTTACTTTTTACCGATGTTCGGTAAAGCTGCTGGTGTTAATGATAGTATACAAGAAAAAGAATAGAAGGAATGGGTGTTAATTTGTTAAGTGACATTCTCAATAGGTACAAGCCTTGTGATGTTTTAAATTTTGATGAGTGTGGGCTGTTTTTTCAAGTTTTGCCAGACAAAACTGTTACTTTTAAGAACGAAAAAGGAAGTGGTGGAAAGGTAAGCAAAAAAAGATTGGCCGTTTTATTAGCAGCGAATATAGATGGCTCAGATAAATTGACTCTATTAGTTACTGGTGAATTTCTCAAGCCTCATTGTTTGAAAAACTTCAAATCTTTGCCTGCATCTTACGATGCGAACCGAAAGGCCTGGATGCCTAAAGATTGGCCTGCATAAAAGATTATTTTTACTTCTACGAGTATACTCATCAATTCGAAAATTTAAGTGTAAAGCAATTCTTGTTTATACCTCTTATTTAATAAATTATATATTCATAGTTTCATTGTACATTATTTTACTAATATAACTAACTTATTAATAATATTTTACTGGCTAATGTAAAATTCCTGTTTACACCGCATGTAAGGTCACCCCGCTTATAAGGTCATATTTTTCAGGACCGCATGGGTGGCCATATAACCGATAGTGACTGTATTATAAAATAAATTTTGTATTACTCAACGTTAAAGTCTAATTTTCAGTAAAAATGTCTCACTAGCATTAAGAGTTTTATCTTCTTTAATATAGAATATTTTGCTTAAACAATAAATGGCATTTGCTTATAACAATAATATCTTCTGATATGTACAATGCTCACAAAAATTTCTAAAATTTCATTAGTGTTCCGCATTATACAACGCCCCCATTTTGGCGACTATTTTTATTACTAATACTATTTATTCTAACGCTATTTCAAAACAATAATTTTCGTGGTAGATATCTTGTAATCTTCAAGGTAGATTATTAAATATTACAAACAATCAAAATGTTAATAAAAAAAATATTATCATTAGTGGCAGCCCTATTCATGAAAATGACAGCTACATTTGCATTCGTTATCATGGTTCAGTTGGAGTAAAATGTATTTTTTCAGATAATATCATACTTACTATTTTATAGGTTTAAATAAACAGAATATTCAGCATCTAGTAAGGTTTTATTTTCCTTATTGTCATATCATCATCATATATATATATATATATATATATTTATTTATAGTCCGTCCGTATGCCCGTATATAACAGCGCAAAAACTACCCAACCGAATGGTTTAAAATTTAATATGTATAATCGTTACAGAATTTTGTCGAGTCATTGCAAATTTCATTAAAATCGAATCAAAACTTAAAAAAAAAATTAATAAAAGTTTTCTCCATTCTATTAAATCCTATCATGCGTAATTAATTCAATGATACCCCATGATAGGTAATGATTCTAGCTTGCATGGTGATTACGTCCGATTTAAGATGGAGTGATATTATTTCCATATTTTTGCATTTAATATATATAATCGTAACAAATTTTGTATTCATGCATTTTTGCATAAGAGTGCAACAGCTATTTCACCAAGATCTGAATATTTATAAAACTAGTTATTAGTACGAACGCACCTCATTTGACACGTTTGACGAACGATTTCCGACTTGCTATTGTAAACTTTGCATTTAGGATGTTATCATTTTTATGTAAGTTATTATACTGCTTTTCAATAATGATAATAAAAAAATTCAATTTAACAAATTACAACGACCATTTGGAAAATAAATTTTTCAAAGACTAAAATTTAATACATAAAAACTAGCACGGAGTTGATCATACATTACGTACGCCATGAATTAAACATTAATAGTGTTATTACACGTAAAAATTGCAAGCGACGGAAATCGCCTGCGACCCGTACGTATTATCCACCTGAAACTTATGTATTATCCAAGCATTTCATTGGCTGTTCGGGAAAAGGCTTTTCCATCGTCAGATTTCCAAGAAATCTGACAACCAATTTTAAATGAGATTTCATTCTTAAACTTCTAAACATCCCACAATAGTACTTTTTACACCGTCGTATAGAGAAAAAAATGTACTTTTAAATGCAATTTGTTTGAAGGCGGTATCTCAATTTGTTTCTGAGTTATTAATTTTTTTTGTAGTTTTTATTACTTTTTTGTCATAGTGGCAACAGATCTCTGTTGAAAGTAAAGGGAAATACATATTACTGTATAGACCAATCATAAAACGAATAAAATGCGGATTAAACCAATAAAAACCTTCAGATATGCTTTTGATTTCCCATCCTGACGAGAACAATAACCGTTTTTCCAAATGGTTAATAATATTTGACTATAAAGGTAATATAAATGAACAATTTTAAACTCAATGATCATAAATTTTATCTTATATGTATGTTATGGAGATAAGAGCTATCTTTACATACGTTATTACCGACGGTTATTAGAATACCTATTCGTGTAACAAAATCCTGTTATTGAATTTAAGCATTTCAGCAGCATGAAAGGCGAATTGAAGACATCAAAATTTTGTCAATTAGCAAGTACGTATATTTTTTCTGCTAATTAAAGACGTACCGTCATTATATAAAATACATATCTTAATAATTACGTATAGCTACAACATTTGTGTAATGTGATAGATTGATTATCTGAAAAACTGTTATTACATACATTACATTAGTTGTTACATACATTAAATATTTATGCGATAAAATAAAGATTCTTATTAATAATATGTTGTGTTATATACAGATACATTAATCAAATAGTAAAAAATCTAATTATAAATAAATTCTTACTTTAGATCTGTAATTATATGTTTATATCTGTTTACGAATATATTTACTGAATTATATATATCAATACTCAAAATAACATCGACGAGATATAAACATAGGTTACTTTTCCAAATATTTTACATAGTGCAAAATTTTGGTTAGAACTTTTTACACGATAACTTGAAAAATCAAGTCAATGAGTAAAATGGTTCAGTAAAATTATGAATAATGGATATAAGCAGATTTTTTTTCTCTGAAAAATTTTGAACCTTTTTAAAATACTTTGTTTATGATTAGTTAGAAATGGTATAAAAGAAAAGGAATATAAATTTTTCTTGTATTCAGTATTAAGGAATAAATACATTTTATATATTTTTAGAATTACTATACCTTTTTTATAACAGTGTAAAATATAATTTTATATATGTATCTAAGGTTTTGCTGTCACCTGAGCCAATTAGAATGCTGCAGAATATTTTCTTTTCATTTGAAAAATGTAAATATTCTACTAGAGCTAAGAATAATATTTTGTCTTTGATGTTTGTTTATTGGTTAATTCTGTTTGTTTCAAATATTTCCGCCAATAACAATCCAATATTGCAAGATCAGTAGTAATTTGCAATATGTCAAAGTTAAGTATTGTTTAATAGAATGCAATGTTGCACGGAATTTTTGCATTCACGATTGCTATTGAGGAAAATAGCTAATTTGTTACAGCAATAATGCCTTAATAAAGCCTTAAGTAAATATAAAATAATATATGAACTACTTCATATTTCAGATGCTTACTTTTTCTACAAATGAACTATACTTTTATTTTATTTATGTATGAATCTTAACACCGTACACACCGCTGTCGCATTTATGCGTCGTTTATTAAACTATAGTTAATGATATAAAAAAACACACATACACTGTAAAAAAAATATTCCGCAAATTTACGTAAATTGCACCGGCAATCGAGACGTGAGTACTATTTCCGTATTCTAATGGAAAGTCTTCCCATAAATTTCAGAAAAAACTCCGTTTTCCTGAAATGGGGAAAATCATCCGTTAAATTAGGAAATACTACTGACGTCTCGATTGGCAGTACAATTTCCGTATTTTAACGGATTTTTTTTCTACAGTGTATATTAAAACACAGATACACGCATAAATAACGCCTGCATTCAACTGTTAAAGGTATATATAAATATTATACAGGCATACATACAATAAATACAATAAATACAACTGGAGTGAAAAATTAGCCAGCACCAGGAATCGAACCTGGGATTACAGCATACCAGGCTGTTGCTCTACCACCGAGCCACTCCGGCCAATACCTGGGTCTGCAATTTTTCACTAATAAATCATGTTGGAAAAAGTATAGATGGCTGATGACTTTCCCCAACATGGTTCATTAGAGAAAAATTGTAGAGCCAGCTATCGGCCGGAGTAGCTCAGTGGTACTTTATGGTCTCAGGTCCGATTCCTGGCTCTGGCTAACTTTCCACTCCAGTTGGGTTTATTGTATTTATTGTATGTATGTCTGTATAATATTTACATATACTTTTATAGCTAATAAATTCTAAATTTTTCAGAGAATGTTTAAATAGTTATTTTCGGTTATTGTAATGACAAGGCGATAAAACCGGGTTTCCCGGGTTAAAGAATATAGATGAAAGCCATCATATATATTATTACTGATGTTAACATCCTGTTTTCTCTGCACATACTACAGGCACAGCGATGAATGGGGTATTTTTCGAAAGGTTCTTGCAAGCGTTTTTTTATGTAATATACCCATATTTCCTAAAACACGATGTTTGATTTAAAAAAAAAAATGCGGTTAATCAAATATTCAGAAAAAAAAAGGATCAGCAAATAATCTGCAAATAAAGACTGCGACGGGAAAACCTCGCATTGGGTCTATCTTTTTTTTTTTTTTTTAAATTGATAACTCTAATACATTTTTTACATTTAATATATTTCTATAGAATGCCCTATAACAATAGTAAAAATCATATTTATATTTTTAAAAAAACAGCAATATTGCGTTCATATAAAGTTTTGAAACGCATTAAAAGCGATATTTTCGTACTGACGTGCGTCAGAAGTTAAGAGAAGAAGAAATCGCCAAAAAAGGCTATTTGCAATCAGCCTTTTTGATTCTGCTTTTGATCAGCTTTAGTAGTGGAATGAACATAAATTTCCACTTTTTTTTTGTAACGTTGTTATCAAACCTCTAATGCCAATAATTAATAGAAAACAATAGAAAATTATAACTTAATGCTTTATTCCAATTATAGAATTAGTTTAAAATATCATTTTAGAGTACATACCTAGTGCTTTACGATGATTGGTCAGATGGGATAAATATTCTAGAATAATGAATCTAAAATTAATATATGAAAATCGATCAACTAAAAAAAAGGTGGGGGCGAAGGGATTTAGTTGTAGTGATTGTATGCACCTAAAAAATAATTAGAGATCCATACAACGATTATCGTCACCAATCAAGAAATATTTAGTTTAATAACTATATCAACATATAACATCTGCATATGTAATACATTGTTTAGTTAGAGAAATATTATCTCTAACTTAGAATAAATGTTCTATGAAAAAATACACTCTAAACAGAAATGTCTGAAATTCAGACACTTAAGTGTCTGAAACGCAGTGTTCAATTTTCAGACGTTTTAAAATGTCTGAAAATATTCAGACACTTCTTGCGTCATTTCAGACACTTAAGTGTCTGAAATGAGAGTGTGCGATTTTCAGACGTTTTGAAATGTCTTAATTTTTTTAGACACTTCTTGCGTCTGAATTTCAGACATTTCAAGTGTCTTAATTGCGGCCATCTTTGAACCCTTTTTTTTCACCAACATGAAGCCATCTTTGACCACTTTTCTATCTAAGCCATATATGCAGCCATATTTGACCACATTGAATCATTTTTATAAATGGGAATAATTTGTTACTATAAATCAGATCTGTTGCAGCGTGGAAAACTGGGATATTTCTCTGCCCCCTGATTCTAGGGTCCCGCAAGTTGGGTATGAAATTTTCATAAAGCTGATATTTTAAATTTGTTTTAACCTTGCGATGATTATAATCAGTATTTTGTAGTTTTAGAATAGGATAATATATATATACGCATATATATAGAGATATATTCACCTAAATATGTATTGATATGATATCATATTTTGTCCTACGGCATCAAAAATGTTATTACTTTTAATGACAACTTCAAATTAATGCTAGGCCAGAGACCTGGTATTCATTCGCCCCCCCCCCCCCCACCGCCTTCATATACTGTTACAAAAGAAAAATAAATAAATAAATAAATAAAATGAAAAAATTAACCCTATTCGATGTTGTCAAATACATATTTGGATAAATATATCCTTTTCTTTAACCATATCATGTTCTAAAAGCACACAATATTTATTAAAATAAATATAAGATCAAAACGAATTTAAAATATCAGCTTTATTGAAATTTCATACCAAATTTGGGGCCCTGTAAACCAAAAGGCTCATAGAAAGAGCCCAGTTGTCCATGCTGCAATCATCTTTGCATGATAACAAATTATTACCATTTATATAAAATGATTCACTCTTTTTTTTCAATGGCAACACCGAATTTTGACACCATATTTTAAATCTTCGTCTCAAACTATGCCTAAAAACGAAATTTCTAATCATTTGAATGGTAAGTTTTTGAATCATAAGCATTCAAAATTTAGAGCTTCTAATGTTAAATTTCATTTTCATATTCTTATTAATATCTCCTGAAATTATAATCCTAATGTGATAATTTTGTATGTGGATACAATATTGAAAATCCCAAACATAAAGACATTGAATTTGTAAAATTGCATACCAAATTTGAGGGCCCAAAAATCAATGGGAAGGGGAGGGGGCGGGACCGCGGATCAGTTTCCATGCTCTAATCAGGTCTTGCTTCGAGAAGAAACACTACCCCTCTTTTTATTTTTCTAAATAGAGCTGTCCGCTATTCGGGAGTGACCGGTTATGGGAGTTTTACTGTAATAACGGACATTCTCGAATAGCAGAGACCTATTTAGCGATCACTTTTTTCAATGCACATTTGTAGATTGAAGCAGATTTTGTGTACTTTTTACTCTGTATACTGTGTATTTGTATACTCTGGACTGTTTATTTCTACATATGAAAATAAAATCTCTAAATAGCGGGAAAATTCTGCGGTCCTAGGGTGTCTTCTATTGAGAGTTTTTATTAAATATATCTAGTTATAAATATATTTAAAAAAAAGTCAGAAAATGTTTCTTTTCTATCTTTCTTTTTTTTTTTTCTTTTTTTTTTGACAGTATAGGAAATGTGATTCTAATAAGTTCCAGTGACAGCGGCTTGCATTCATTAGCCCCCCTTCATACTACTACATATACAGTCACAAAAAATTAAACACATTGACGACTTAACATATATATATATATATATATATATATATATATATATATGTGTGTGTGAACATGTAAATATATGTTTGGATAAATATATCCTTTTCCTTTTACTTCATTCTACTTTACAAGTATATGCAATATGATATATAATCAGTACAATAAATTGTTTTGCGAAAATGGATGCATTCTCCGATGATAATAAAAAATAATCCTGTAAAAAATCAGAAAAATTTTGGCAATAAAAGTTGTCAGAAATTTTCTGTCTTAATATTTAAATATGTAATACAGATGAAATACAGGAAATACATATGAATGTAGTTCTTTATATTTTGAAAAAGTTTTCATAGTCTAAAAAAATTCTTTCATCGTGCAATTAAATACTGTAGAAATTTCGAACTTTTTAACAAAGCGTTACTTTACATAGGAACAATTTAAAATGCATTTATAAACAGGGATGTAGTGGAGGGTATGCGGCGGTATAAGCCGTATACCTTCTGGATTTTTTTAAGGAACACCGTATACCCTCTGTTTCTCAAAAAAGCTATAGTGTATACACTGTAGGGTATACCCTCTTCTTAGAGCGTAGGCCCTCTGCATTTTTTACGACTACACCACTGTTTATAAAACATTAAAAATTTCCCGATAACTTCAATTCTGATGCTCTTATAATTATTTTTCAAGTTTTAAGTCCACCATCTGAAGCAAAAACGTTCATAGCATTTCCTATACATAAATTTAATTTTGTTACATGAAAACATTAACTTCGAAAATGTAATGTGTAAAAGAATTAAATGATCTGTCATTAAAAATAAAAATTCATATGCGAAACCATGCCAATAATATCTGTAATACAATGGAAGTATTTATTAATATCATTTAATAACTTGATCTTTTTAATTACATTTTACCATGTGGGCAATTCCTTTTATAATAACTTTTAATTTCAAAACTTATTTTGCCTTAAAAATACATATCTAATTTTTATTTCTGTATTTTTTATAAAAATTCACAAACTTTTGAAAAAAATCCCCAGCAATTTTATGTGAAAAATGCAGTTATACATAGTAAATATAAAAAGACTATCTTTTCTAATTTCTGTTCTAAATCTGTAATCACTTTTTAACAGTCAATAAATCGATATTAATAAATTTTTCGATTTTCAAATTTTTGTACAAAACTTAAATACAATTTTAAGCAATTAAACAAAGTAAATCATGATTTATTTTTTTACTTATTTTATAGTAAATCCTTATCTATCTAGAATTTTTTTAAATAAAATTATCTATTAAAAAATGGAACATTTTAATTTTATTAGTAATAATCATAAGTTACAATAATTTGTTTGATTTAACTAACATGTATATTGTTTAGAATACATAAATAGGACAACGCAAAATAATTAAAATTTGCTTTCAATACAAATAATATTATGAAGATTTTTTTTAAGTTGGCATTTCCGAATTAAGGGAAAAAAAATGTTTTACTAAATAAGCTATTTCAGTTTGAAAATTTGTTTCGCATAAATCCATTTTGACAAACTTTTAATTTAATAACCCCCCTCCCCGCCTAAAATGTACATATCTTATTATATAATACAAAAAATTAAAATAAGTGTTTGATTATTTTACAATTTTCATCTAATATTAACCTTGAGGGGCGGTGGGATATATTTTATCCCACCTAAGTTTAATCAAGATTCGCACCGGAAACTTTTAAATAAATTTTATTTTTGTAACTTTGATGGAAAAAAGTTGTAAAATTGCTTTTCCATATTTTGAAACTAATTTTTTCAAAGATTCCGGTTTGAATTCAACATTACAGGAATACAATCGATTGCCCCTCAAGGGGTTAAATATTGAGTTATTATATGTTCTACACAGCAAAAAGACAATTTAATTAAAATTCAGGTAAATAAAATGTTGTTTTAACCGTGAAAGAAAGTATTATAAGGAATTAAACATATTGATAAAACCCATTGATTAAATTGATTGAATTATTTTATATATTAATTAAATTTAGTAACAGACCAAAGTGAAAAAAAAAAAGCTTCTCAACCAAAACTGAGTATTTCTTTTTCAGGAAAAGATTCGAGAATTTTGCGATTTTGCTTTATTTTCTATAGAGAGATTATACTAAGCGATTTTTTATGTAATATTCACTGACATTTTTACAGTCTGATTAATAAGTTGTATTCACAAGAAAAATATATAGTGCAGCAACTGCTTTTTTGGACAAAAAATATAACACGAAAAAGGTTGAAAAAGTTGGGTGTCAATGTACACAAGCAATAACTTTTAATGCTTATTTAAACAAATAATGGGATTATTTGATATAAAAAAACATTTTTTTTATAAAGCGGAAGCTTTAAGAATTATTAAGCAAGTTAGTTAATTAATCCTGAAAATGATATAAATTTGTTAAAAATCATAAAAAACACTGTAACACTGAAAAATATTTATTGTATATAAAAAGATACAAATATGATAAATACATATATTCTTAAAAAAGTAAATTAAATAATTAATATTATGTAAGTAATATTGTTCAAGAAAAAGTTCTATTTCGAAATAAAAATATATTGTTGTAAATAATAGCATCCTTACCTTTTTATTTTCCTTAAATCTAATAAAGTAAATCCGTTTAATACAAACACAAAAACAAACACACTTTCTTATGTATTTTAATAAATATTCAGAATGATGTTGAAAATTGAAAAACATATAGAAGAAATGTTTTTGTCATTATTCCCACATATATTTTTATAAGAATATAATTTAAATTTACTGCACAGATTAATTCTACTCAACATCTGTTTGCTGATATTTCACAATTATTCTTCAGTCTCTGAAGAACAAATATTAAAATGCCAAAAAATGGCACTTTATAGCTGCGTATAGATCTATGTAGATGATAGAATCACACTATTAAAAAATATATTATTTTTATAACAACATAAAACGCATATTCCACAACTCGAATTCAATCCACTTTGTTGTTTCACACGTACTTTCTTATACTACCACCTCTGAAGAACAAATATCGAAATTCTAAAAAATGCATTTTACAGCTGCGTAGGCATATGTACCTACTACTCTATAAGTTAAATTCAATCCATTTTGTATCAGCTTATTTTTCATACATACTTTCTTATACTAGAATCTCTGAGGAACAAATGTCGAAATTCCAAAAATTTACTTAATAGCTACGTAGCTGTATATAGATCTATGTAGAATACACAGTCACAATATGCATTTACGGAATTTTACACATAAAAAATCTCGGGAGCCTTTGTTAAACAAGAAAATAACTGACTGAAAGAATATTCCGTTTTAACGCGCCAATCGCCAATGGACTTCTAACAAAGCGAAATACGCGAAGTCATCATTTTAATTTTCTGTGCAGTGGTTTATCCAGTCTGCGGTTTACAAACCGTTATAATGGGCTTGATGAGTAATAAAATTTTTTATCAGCGAGAAGTAGATCATTGAATTAGAAGAAATCAGAAACGTTTTATTTTATCTATTTAGTTATTTTTCTTAACATGCTACATTTATTTGAGTGCGATTTTTGCAGTTTTTCTATTTTCAGACATATAGAAAACATACTTTAAATAAAGATTTTGTAGTAAAACTAGCAAATAACATATTGAATTTTGATGAGGAGGGCGGTGGAGGTACATTGTCCCTCCCTGAAATTTAATTAATTAAATTTTCGTTATGTCTAATCATTTAAAAAATATACTTTTTTGTCTTCCAAATAGCAATATATTAATTAAACGCTAAGAGAAAATGTTGCTAAGAATTTTTCTTCAGAGGAGCCCCCCCCCCCCCCCCCCACACACACACACCACCATAAACTTTTTTGTAGAAGACAGTTTTAATTCTGTTCTCCTTTTGGTGTTCATATATTTCAAATGTATCTTAGATGGAGAAGGGAAATTCAGAAAAAAAAATCCCTTTTGAAGAAAAAAAAAGAAAAGAAATAGGAGAGAAAAAATCCAGTTTTCCATTGAACGATTAATATTTCTTAATTTTTGAATTTCTTATTATGTTGATATCTTTAAGGCTGTTCTTAACTGCTCTGCTCAACAAGTGCAAAACCTTTTTACACATTCACAAATTCATTTTTTAACGGAAAGGTATAAAATTGTAAAGCCTAGCCATGGAAGCGATTTCGAATTGAACTGTGTTTTCCATTTTTTGATCAATCAATTACCTACTGAGTTATAAGAGATTTTGATCACATGACAAACACGTTTTTCGCACGCTCTTGAGTGCTCTTTCTTCCTTCGCGCGGAAATTTGGCTCAAAACGCCCACTTTGACACTATTTTCTGAAAGATCTAATGCGTTTGCAAAAAAATGGAAAAAACAGCTCAATTACATAGTTTCTGAACAACAACACCAGCTAATGCATTTTCGAACAACAATAAATTAAAACTTGTGTCAGAAATTTGCCCTTTTGGATTTGAGAACACCCTTAAACATTTTTCACACGAGGAGGAGTTATGACAAAATATTCTTAGTTTAGCTTCGTGTTTACATTCTGCATTTTAGAAAAGCGGACTAGGCAGTGGAATCCAGGCATATCTATCCTAAATTCTTGCTCCTTAATACGTTTCTTTCTGTCCAAATTCATAACTCTTCGCATTTAGGGGAGAGGGCCTTCCTGTGTACGCCTATGATAACAAGTAATTTTTGAAACACTTTATATTATGAAAAGCAAATATTTAATTATTTATTGCGCCAAAAATAACTTAGCCGCAAACCTTACGCGAACTTTTACAATTGTCCCACGATTACTTCTTTTATAAAGTAATACTAAATTAAGTGGATGAAAGAGTATTTTAAACAGCTTTCATCCATTCGGAAATATTTTCTGATGGTATTGGTATACATATTGCAATACAATAGTACGTACAGTCATCACATATATGATACAATTGTATCGCATTCAGACGCTTAAGTGTCTGAATTTCTAAATGTCTTAATTTCAGACATGTCACTATTATTCAGACATTTTTCTGAGTTCATTTATACCATGATCATAGTAATACACTTATGTGTCTTAAATTTAGACATCTATGATGTCTGAAATTTCTCATTCAGACACTTAAGTGTTTGAATTACTTTTTCAGTCACATATGTGTCTGAATTTAAGACGCCTCTATTTGCAGTGTATAAAGGTTCTTATTAATTGTATTTTATATTTTAGGCAGATGCATTTATTAAGACAGTGTTTTTCTCTCTCGATATATATACATATATATGGTTAGATTTATTTGCGATGCAGAAATGTTTTTAATAAGTATTGATGTAGATCTTTAAAAGTTGGTGAAGTTTGGTAACATTGCTTCTGTAATGATGTATTTGATGTAATTTCTAATTATGTGAATTGTATCTTTTTGTATTTATAAAATGAGCATTTAGCTCCTACATAATGATCTAAACGTAAATACTTAATATAATTAACACTCTACAGTTCTATAATCCTTTGACTTTGATCATAATGCTAATCGAGTAATAGTTCAAAAGCAGTCTTTGACAGAGCACATCTATTGTTGTTATTAAAGCTGCACTGAACACAATAATGATGGGAAAAACCCAATACGCCGGATATTAATGTAGTAGAAACATTCGCATCATTATAGTCTAGAGCTAACTTTTATTTACTCAGCTGTCTGTCTCTGAAAAGCCGTAAAGAAATATCACATCATTTGCAATTACAGACGTTTTTAATTTTAGAATCAAATCATGATGTCCTTAATTAATCATAATTATTTCGTTTCATAGTGTTCGTTCATAAATATTATCAAGGCATGATACTTCAGAAGTACAAAGACTCGCCTTATAATGATACCCTGTTTCAATTGCTCTCTCTCAAGCAGATCTTGTTCCTTGGGTGGTGTGATTCCATCTAACAATTGTATCATAATGACTTTATTTGTTGAAAAAACTAATAACAACTCTACATTCTTAAAGCCCCTCCTACATTTATTCAAGCTGAATAAACTACGTTTTTTTTTCTGTTGGGAGATTAAAAAAAGAGCAATTTCATTTATTACACAACATATAATTTTGACGTAATACTAACGTCATAACAATGCCGTAATGTAGCGAGAGGTTTTTGCTGTTGGCAGAAAGCGAAAGTTGGAAGGATAATTAAGCCCGATCTGTTCTTTTAAGCATTAATCCAAGTTATTTGTCAAAATAATATTAATAGCGTTAGTCGTTGAAATTCGTATACTATGACAAGTGAAATGTATTTTGTATTTCGTATTACAGTTTTCTAGTATTTTTATGTAAGTAGATTTTGTATGTTAAATTACTACCCCTTGAGTTTATGTATCAGTTTGGAAGAGGTTTGTGCAAAATTATGGAAACTACCGTGTCCATAAAAAAGTGATATATATATATATATATATATAAAGTTTTGAACTGGGGAAGGGGAAGGGGGAGGTTCTAGGGGTCATGATCTTCAAAAATGCTTCAGAAATTCCAACATAGTGGAGGATGTAATAGGTAGTACTTCTTACGAAATCTAACTCTAAAAATTCGACAAGTTTGGGAATATGACATGCATATAAGAAATACATAAATAGCAAATTTTTCGCTCATTTTTTATTAACTTTTATTAAAAAGGCATTACAATGGATATCTATGCACATACTTTCTCACATAAATATTAATTGGAACCTTTGACATGCGTTTATGTTCCGTGAATTTCTCTAAACATAGAATATTGATAAGAATATTAATTCTGAAGATAATATTCTTAATTGATAAGAATATTAATAAGAATATTAATTATGTTTCTTCAGATGATATTTCCATAATTCAACAACATCACACCCAGCAGCTACATATCTGTTAATGGCGATCAGGTAGAGTTGAATAATATATACTTTTTCCCAAGGTTAATTAAAAGAAAATCTGGTTCATTCAAAAACCTGCTTTCTTTCCGATGTCCTGTTTATTCCTTGCTTTAAGCAGTATTTTAAGTGATCTTTGAAACGCTACGGCCATGATGTCTTCCTTTTTGTTTCAACATACAGTTTCAATCTTTATCACTATAGAGATGGCATGATTGCCTGAAATATTAACACATTATATTCATTTTACTACAAAATAGATCAGACAAGCGATGAGGCTTGTAATCAGCTCATAAATAAAGAGTCTATTTTCCATTCACAAATATGAGCTTTCACAGAGTGTCTTAGAGAATTGAAGCATTGCATACGGCTATGCACACACACAAACAATCTGCGAATAGGTAAATATTAGTGATAATTGTAGTTTTTTCTTTTTAATGTCTTCAAGAAATATTTCGTATTCTATGATAATTTTTAACACTGCTTTATATTACAAGAACAGTCACTCCGAATAAATATCTTTACTTTTAGGAAATTTTAATGGTATTATTTTAATTACATTATGTTTGTAAAACCGAAAATCACAGACATAAAATATTTACAAATAGAATATCGTTAATATGCGTCGACACGTTGCCGTATGCTTTCTAGTGCTCAAGTAATTATGCACCTCTCTTAGTCGTGCTTTGTTAATATATGGAACTAAATTCGTGACTAATGAATGTTTATTTGAATAGCTTGCTTGAACACCTGTCTTGTCGCAGCAATTTTAATATTCCAAAGAGACGGTGATAAACTTTTGCAGATTCTTTCTAAATCAAAACATAGTACGACTAATTATTTAATGGGCTCTTGTAATTGAAGCAATTAGAAATATTATTATAATGCATATCTGTATAAGGGTAATGCGCTTGCTAACTGGTAGTAATATATTCAATTAGAGGAATGCTATATTTGGTTTCAATATTGATTTGCAATATCTTTACTTTTTTAAGATATGTTGTACTAACTACACAATGCTATTATTATTATTATTATTATTATTATTATTTTACCAGTAATTGGACACTAATTTTTTACGCTTTAAAACGGCGTCCTTCATTTAAAACCAATTCTAAGTGTTTAAGAAATTATTATGATTTCCCGACGAAATTTGATGAGAATTGGTAAAAATTTTCTTTTCCTTCATATCTGTTAAACAGGGATTTTCGCCCATATAAACTTATAAGCAAATATGCACAACCTTCAACGTTTTATTCTTATATAATATTTTATTCAAGAATTGAATTAGTTAATCTAAATCAAAGAATCGATTTCATGATTGTTAAATAATAAAAAAATCGATATCCATTAGTCACAAATTAATAATTCAAAAGATACTAGAATAATTAAAAATCGCAAGACATCATGCATGAATCAAATCTAGTAAGATTATTTTCTGCTAAGATAGACACAAGACCATTTTAAACAGCACAATAGTTACATTTAAAGCTCAATGGAAAACTCCTAACTTTAAATAAAGGCAGCAATTGAAGACAAATACGTCACATAATGAGACTGTTTGAAAGTAGCATGAATTATAAACAGAAAAAGGTTATTTGAAATAGATTCATGCAAAATAATAATTAAGGACTTTACGTTGTAAAATCGATCTTAAACAAATTAGAGGTTGTTATACAACGAATGCTTTATTCATAAATTTAAAGGTGATGCAAAAATAAAAACGCATGAATAAAATAAAACTCAACTTTTCGGTTTAATCTTCAAAACCATTTTCAAGACAGACGAGAGGGTTTTGAAGATTAAATCGAAAAGTTGAGTTTTATTTTATTCATGGGTTTTTATTTTTATATCATCCACAAATTTATGAATAAAGTATATAGGGGAGATGGGGGATGAATGGGACATTTTCACAAAAATATTTATTTTAAATATTTTTGTAAGTTATTATCAATATTATATATCAAATTTCATACATTAGATATTTGACTACATCTATGCACAACATTTAGTCTATATTATTATTATACAGTAAAATATTATAAAATTAAAAAAGAAGTTCCTCTCTACCCCAATCATCCCCATAGCAGGGATGAATGGGACACTAATAGGGATGGATGGGACACATATATTTTCCTCCCTGTATTCAATGTTATCTAATTAAAATGTATAATTATAAACTTATATGTAATTTTTTTTGCAATATATGATCTTATAATATGGCTATTATATCTCAGCGTTGCTAATCACCTCTTTTACTGCAGTTTTAACGTGTAATGCAAACTTCGGCTGTCTATCTGTTTCTTTTGCCCACATACGAGACATCTTAGATATGAAATGAAAGTAATATACGTCTTTGAAGTACGGTATAGCTAATATTTTTCATTCACAACTTATTAATTAATATTAATTAAATGTATCTTAAATATCATACACAAATGAAATTATATTCGAGAGAGTACGAGAATAGGATTTATTTAAGTACAAGTTCAAAATTCAATATAATTTCTCTCCATTTGATCAATAAACATGTACCATTTTTAACAATTTTATCTATTTTGATAAGTGTTAATAACATTTTTTTGATAAATTATTTCACCTTGGTTACAATACAATAATTAACTCATTAAAGTCCGTTGTCAAAAAAACTTGCTATGTATGGCGAACAAAACTTTTAAATTTGAATACCAGTATTTTAATTCGGAAATTTTCACATTATCTAATCTGAAATTTTGAGCGATTAAATAAATGAAAATTACAATTAGGAAAAAAAAACGGTGTCGAAGAATTAAAAGAAATGTAAAAGATGCTCGTCCTTAATGGGTTAAGTTTCAATATAATTTTTAACAATAAACAATCTATATAATACGAGTACTGTTTAATACTAATAATTAACATAAATTATTAATTTATAAACCTATATAATATTTTTAGTTAATAAATAAATGTTTGGGCATCTCTAGGGATGAGTGAGACTGTCCCATTCAACCCCATTCCAAATGTCCCAATCATCCCCATGACGGATAAATTCAATTGTCCGCCATTTTGACTCAGAAATTATTTTGTCTCATTGATTAATATTCATTCAATTTTATTACCAATATTCAACCTCAAATAAATAATAACAACATATTTTATTTGCTTATATTGTATGAGATATTTGACAAATTGGAATGTAAAGAAAAGTTACTTTTTATCCAGAGTTTCAGGAAATACAACTTTGCAAAAAAATGAAAACAGCCATGTGGTTTTGCTTTTGGTTCTAAAGCACACTATGGTAGTACAGATATGAGAATACAAAGCAACTAAAAAAAAGTTTATTTCCTGAAATATTGTGAGTGTCCCATCCATCCTTTGTCCCATTTACCCTCCCCCCCCCCCAGCTCCCTTACGTTGGATAGCAATCTATTTTGTTTAGTATATATTCCTACATTGTAACAATAGACAAAGGTATCTTAACCTAGGGAAATAAAATGTAACCACGAATGGAAATATACAAGTTTCTTTGGCTTCCAATGATTTTCGTAAATGTTAGCAAATAGTTTTTATATTGTATTACTCAGCACAATTATAGTTAAAAAGAATTACTAAAAGACGTATACTACACATAAAAGTTAACGCTTTCAAAAAATTAAATAAAATTTTAAAAGTCTAAAACCGACAAGTTTCAGACACCCTGTGACCATCATCGGGGTCTCTTAACCCAGATGATGGCCACAGGGTGGCTGAAACTTGTCGATTAACTTTTATGTGTAGTTTACGTCTTTTAGTAAACCTTTTTAATTATATTTGTGCTGTTAATTTCAAGACGTATAGTCCTTCAATTCATTTGTATTACTCGTTTTTATTAACCTGGAACATAGGTTTTCCGAATATTATCAATTCTCAAGTATACATTTCCATGTTCAAAAAACATATTTAACAGACAAACATGAAAAATTAGAAAGATTAGCATAAACACTAAAATTAACATTATTTTAAATAAGAGGTATACTTTAAAAACACATAAACTTACTCATTGGCACACATAAACAAGAACATTTATATGTACTTGTACAAATAAAATTAATAATAAACCATAATATCGACATCCTGGACTGCTTCTGCAATCATCTTCGGGATAAGTATGATGTTGAAATGTTTAAAATGTTGTTCAATTTTTTCCTCTTTTACCATGTTCTTGTTTGAACGTAATCCGTTCCCCTTCATAGCTGGTGACACTCCGTGGTCTCCAAGCGAACTTTCGATTCATCTCAACTTATTTCATTTTAAAATTTTCTGGTTTACTTACTGTAGTTTTCCAGCCATATATATATAATTTATCAAAACTCGACTGGAAGCTTTTTTCTCTAGACTTTTAAATATTTCAACATCAAATTGATCCTGAAGATGACCACAGAAGGTAGTTCGAAACGTTGAAGCAGTTCGAAACGCATGAATAAATTCAATTACGCAGATGAAAGTGTTTAGTTGAGAGTTGATAGTAGACTAAACACCGATATTTCGATTTCAAAAAAATATATAATAATTAATTAATACTGTAAAAATACTCCTCGAAAATGTTTGAAAAGCAGTGGCATATAAACGTTATATGAATGCTTTTTTAAATCTCGGAAATATATTAGTTTCTGAGGTTTCTAAGTAAAAATAATGCTTTTCGGAAACATGGAAACCTCTAACCATAAACTCTTCTCGAAAGATGTTCTTGTATATTATCGTTCACGATTATATTATATTTTCATAGGCTGAGAAATATTTGTCTTTTTCTTGCCGTGTAGTTTAAATTACTCTAATGAACCTTTTTTATGTGAGCGAGAATTCTTGCCACAGAACGGGAAGTCACAGAAGTTTAGTAAAATGAATGTTTCATTTGGTTTAAATAAATATTCATGTTTAATAAATAATGGGACTAATAACTTATTATCCATAAAATTTTAATTAATTTTGTAAGTAAAATAATGCACATTCTCTTGATTTAGAATTTATAAACGAATTTTAATTACTTACGACCGTATGTAAACAAAGGATATTTAAAATTAGAATAACATAAACTACTGATACATAAATATTATGATTGTTTCAAAATTAAATGCCTGTAGGCCTTTTGAATTCCAAATTATCATTTGTTTAATCAAATTTTTTCTTAGCTTATTCCAATAAATAGTATTGCTCATTTATAGTTTATTACGAATCTAATAGAATAATAATACACTGAAGTTATAAATTATTAAAAGCTTTCATGTCAGTAAAAGAAACATCATACTTTTGACTTACTTTAGAAATAAATTTTCATTACATACCGCAGTTTATAAAGAAAGAAAAATTACAATCAAGTAAGTATAACTTACTATATATAAGTATTACTATTATGTCAGTAAAAAAGCAACAGGAAATGTATAGACTTCTTGTGATATGATGGTTAATCACAGATACACAATGAAAAAACATACAAAATTTCTACAAATACATTTTTTTTTCAAATGGATTGCAAATCTAAACATATATATTCGGTATTTAAAATAAGATATAATAATTGTTTCATTATTCTTGAATGATTACTTGTGTAATATGAGATTAAATTGTAGATGTTATGTATGAGTTATAAAAGACAACAGAATTTTATAGATGCAATCTGAAATTAATAAGCAACTTCGATTATAAGTTTTCATGCATTTTTTTTCTTTTTTTATTCGTTCCAATTCTTGTCCATCTTCAAATCAGAAAGAAAATTCACAAGCAACCTAACTTTCATAAAATGATTAATAGGCTTTTTTATATAACTACTACAATTTTGGCAGAAAAGATTCAACATAAAATAAAGAAACCACACTTATTGGTCTAGGATGAAAAGCAACCTTAGCATATTCTATAAATAGAGACTATTTCAAAAAACAAGACTTATTAAAATCTTTTTTTATATATTTAAAATGCATATATTTAAATGATAATGCATTGAAAATCTAAATTATCATTACTAAAATTATCATTTTTCAAATGAATTAAAACACCCTAGAATTATATTAAGTATTTAAGGGGGAAAAAAAACATTTACTTTTCCGCTATTTAAAGAATGTAATCATTCTTGTGTAATTTGAAATTAATAGTCCTATAATTAACTGCAGTTGTAAATAATTTTACATTTCTTTGCTAGAAAAAAGCTGCCTGCAATTTAGATGTGAATTTTAATTACGTACCGTAGTATATAGACGCAAAAATATTCACAAGAAATATAACTATATGTTAATTGATATATCATGCTATCAGGCTTTATTATTATTGTGGAGAGCAGCATCTGTACGGACCCTTAGTTATATGTTATTTTTGGTTATTAAAAACACTATTTTTCTTAAGAAATTCTTCGATATTGTCTGCATGAATTTATATTACAAACAATCATTAAAAATATATTTAGTTACTTAAATATATATATATATTTTTAAATACTTACAGCTTTAATTCATAATAATTGACGGTGGTAGGTTATGTTTAATTAATGGTTATATATATATATATATATAGTCTACCATAAATTAAGAACCGCTAATAGAAGTTGTATAGTATTGGTATATAATACACTTTTTAAATGGTAGACTATGTATATTTTAAAGTAATTTAATGCATTTTCAATGATTGTTTATAATATAAATTCATACAGACAATATACAACAATATTTTAAGAAAAATATTGTGTCTTTTTAATAACCAAAAATAACATACAATGAAGAGTCTGTACTGATGTTGCTCTCCACAATAATAATAATGCCTAATAGTATGGATATCAATTAATATATATTATTATAATAAGGGCATTACAAAAAGTAGATTTTTATGTTATCAAACTATCTAAATATATATATATATATTCTTTCACATTTGTACTTCGTAGCTGCTACAAGTTGCTTGTACGTAAAACACAATTTGACAGAAAGAAAGAAATGAATTTTCAGAAAAATAAATAAACACTGTATACTCCAGTGTATAATGCGCGCTATAATAATAATGCTAATAATAATAATAATAATAATAATAATAATAATAATAATAATAATGATAATAATAATGCTGGCGCTTAACACGGACCCTTGATTTGAGACAGTATTTTCTTCTATTTTTAGCAATTTTCACCGTATTGTTCTCGCACGGTTCTTTGCAAAGGAACAGTCACGAATCATTTAGCATCCAAATGTAATAAAGATCGTTTACAAGTATAAGGAAAATATGTAAAATTTCAAACATGTAACGCAGAATAAAGTCCATCTCTCCTCCTAATCACCACAAAGCATTTGGGTATAGTGATGGGCTATTCTGGTGAATTTACCAATCGAAAAAAATCGTTATCTTAAAAAACACAATCGATAGTCATCAATTACTTCACAGAATCTACAACCAAGATCATGTACAATCGATTTTTTATATTATTGCTTATACATGCTTATAAAGTAGTTTTTAGTAAATACAAGGCAAATATAAACAGATGGAAAAAAAAAAAAACATACGCAAACAATGTAAATTTAACATTGAGATGTTCGATGGCTTTGTAAAAAGATCATCTTCTACAATCTTCATTTGAATCTAAATGAAAGGTGGTGAAAAAGAAAGAAGCAGTAATGAAGTTTACTGCTATTGTTTTTCATTCTCTCTTTCATCCAATTTCAATTGATGGAGGGCCTCCTAATATGAAAGCTTTTAATAAGTTCTATGCTAAAATTTGTTAATAATCTTAAAAAAATTCTTTTGTATACATTTTATCAGTTTTTAAGCCTTCTGAAAGAGACATTAATCCCTAAACCTAACCCCTTCTATTTGGGATCATTCGTTGGTTCCTTCAATTGTTCATGTCTTCGTTTCTTGTTCATTAGTGTCGAATTCTAAATTCTTGTGCTCATATTTTCTTACTTGTTAATGTTTTATTGTTATATTCAGCGTATAACGTGTACTTGCAAATTTTAATGTTTTTTTTTTTTTTTTTTTTTTTTTTTTTTTACTTCGCCGGAAAATACGGTAGTACTTATTGGAAAAGATCAGCCACTTTTCCTGCATACAGACAGAACCTTTTTGAAATGTACCAGAAATGAACCACAGAAAAAAACCCCCCACAGAAATGTTTTCAGTAAATAAGATAAGACAAAATAATTTTTTACTTTGATTAAATAAATATTATTATATATGTGTATAATGAGCGTTATAGATACATATTCAACTGATAGATTATTTTTAATTTATTTGCTATTAAAAAAAATTCTTACAGTTTAGATAATAATTTCAACGACCAACCATACTGTATAAACACAGAAAATTCAAAAGCCGGATTACTAGTGTACGTAACTACCAAGCTGTTGAAAACTACTTTCATATAAATAGTACAGTTTTAAAACAAAAGATTCATCAGTAAAAGAAAGTAACAAATCTTCTTGCATATTTTAATTGACAATTACATCAGCATATACCACAAACAGGTAAAACTCAACAAACTAATATTTTTTAAATAGATTGAAAAATCACAGAAATAAATTCAGTATTTAAAGGTAACAAAAAACAATTTGTCATTTATGTTTAATTAGATATAATTATCAATTGTATTATGAAATTAATAGATTACAATCAGTTTATACGCTTAAGTTATTCTTCATTTCTTCATTAGTAAAAATTCACTCTTACATTTTAGAAATTAATTTTAGTAAACTACCGTGGTGTGTAAAGAAAGAAATTTCGCAACCAAGATAACACAAGCTGCTTCTATATAAATATCACCATACCGCAAGATAAGATTTAACAGCCTACAGGCACGTTATTGTCAGACTTATCCTGTTTTTTAATTAAAATCTCTCTCGTCTCAGTTGGTTCTTTTCCATTTTCCCAAATTAACACCACACCAGAGAGGTAAACTCGATGAATTAATCCATCTTTAAGAACCAGAAATCCCATCTAATGTCAACTCATTTCAGGCGAATAAACTTGTTTCCTGCTATTTACCCAACAAAGGAAAGCCAATAGTGAGTTTCCTTCGTATTGCAGCTAAGTCAATAGTAATATTCACTGGAGTAGATGGGATAAGTACAGTAAATAAATTTAGCCTTGAGGCCTCATATTGTATCATGCTGAAGTAAATCATCTTATAAATAGAATCAAGCATACGCAGGATTTATGCAAATTTATTAGAAGAGGATTTAATATTGTTATGAATTAAGATAATATGTATTATTTGAAATAATATGCTATGGACTGCTGTTTCACGATAACATATATTAAATTTTAGATCTGAAATCTAAATATCATTTATCAAGATTCGAGTTACTTTAATTCATAAATGAAATAAATTTGACTTGCAAATATTGAGCGGGAAATCAAACAAATGATTGTTGCTTTTATATACAGGGTTGTTAAAAAATAATTTTCTCCACCTGGAAGCATCTAAATCTAAAAGCACTGAACTGAACGGGACCACATTTTATATTTAAAATTCTAAAGGCTTAAGATTGTAGAAAAAGAATTGCAGTTAGATTGGTGCAACGCGCAATGCAATTTCTACTTCTACTTTCACTCATAGAATACTCCCAGAATGTCTTGTTTTTTGTAAACAGAATGCAACGAACGTTGCTTTAAAATGCGATGCTTTGTTACGAATAAAAATGTGACTTTATAGTCGATATATGAAAATGAAAGTGGAGCACTACGTCTCCCAGTATTATTATTTAAAACCGTGTAAATATGTAATATAACTGTAAATAGTTTTATTCTTTATTAAATGTTTACTTAAAAAGAAATGAAGGCGCCAAGATTCATTAACTTTTGATTTGTCACTGATACGCTGTTTTTTCTTGTTTTTCCAGACCATATAATTATTTTAGAATGCTTTGATATTATTTCTGATTCGAATTACTCGAAGTATGATTTACAGATATGATGTGAGAGTCATATTTAGATGTTTGAGGCCGACCTTTTAAGATATATAGATATACATATATTTTTTCAAGATGTTGAATAACAAGAAAAAATAGCAACAAAGGTCAAATACCAAAGCTTTGTTGCAGCAAGGTTGGACATTATTTTAAGCCAATAATAATTTGATTTAATTAATACTTGAAAGATCCCAATATGCTTTCAGGAAATTTTCGAATAGATTCTGATACGAAATCACAAGAAATTTTGCATAATTCGATTTGCTATATTTTCTTGCAAATATACATGGCCGCTGAGAGAATCTGCGGGCGCTTGGACATGTTATTAGAAAATTGATTTGTTGATTAATTTTTTAAAAAGTGATATATATTCACTTTAAAATTTAAATATCGCTATGTTAACAAAATATTGAATAAAATTAATAAACGAGGTCTAAAGTCTCATACTTGTACACATTCCTAGATGCTGCAGAACTCTTTGAAACTGTGGATTCTGGCGATTCGCCAACTTAGGTCCTTTATACTTGCACGGCTTTTCATTCTTTAGCTGGGAGAGTTCTCTATATTTTTCTTCTTCTTAGCACTGTGTAATAACATTGACATGCCCAACTTATATGGCGCATTTTTCTCTTTTTAATGTTATACAAGACATAGATAGTTATTTTAACTTTGAGAATTGATGTGAAAATAGATTACTTTTAAGCAATTTCATTTTTAAAATATGAACTGTGACGGTCCGTTTTAGGAAAGTTGGAATCCAGTAACACTTGTAACTGATGTACCACCCTCTGTGGGGCCCTGCAAATATGCATCGATTTCGAGTCAGAAAGTGGAGAAAAAAAGTTCCTGTTTGGAACTTTTATAATAAATAATATTTTTTTCCCATAATATTCATCACAAAATGGCTTAAAAAATCTAAAAATAAAACGCGATTTCATTTCGTTCATTAGATTCTGCTGGAAATGTCTTAAAGCAAAGAAAATTAAATTAGATCATAAAACTAAATTGAATATTCCACCTTTATTCAACCACTAAACACACAATATGAACTTTAAAAAATCCTAGTCTGCTCGACCTACAAGCGCAGGTAGATTTTGAAGTTAAGTAATAATTTTAACAACAAAAACTAAAACACGATTAGAGATAAACCCACTTAAACTTTTTTATCTGGCGGCTTCTAAGGAGTTTTTAATTTCATTTTTACACAAGCGCATGTTAAGGCGGTATTCAGAAAAATACTTTTCCATGCTCAACAACTCGAAATTTTCTGACACATTTTCTGATTCATTTTTAAAAGGAAAAACATGAAACTTGCTGACGTGATTTTTTGAAGAGATTTTTAGGCGACCTGTTTTTTTTTATTTGTTTGTTTTTTGTTTGTTTTTACGTTCAATTAATTAGAACTTGAAATATAAACAATTATTTTCTCAGTAAGATAATATTTTTCGTTTTCAACACAATCGCAATTCGGTTCAAAATGCCTACTTTGACATCATGTTTTGAAATATATTCTGCCTCTATCAAAAAATGGAATATCGTGGTGCATTATATAGTTTCTGAATAAGAAAACCTATCAACTGGATGTGTTTGAGAGTAAAAATGAATTTAAAAATGAGTCAGAAAATAAGCAATTTGGATTTGAGTACATCCTTAAAAAGAAATTTTTTTTCTTCAACCGCTTTGCATTTTTAATTTGTTTTTGCTGTAAGAATTAGTCCTACCAAAATCTTCTGGATGTAAAAGTTGTTGGCAATATTAAGATGATATATAATAAATTCATGCGGATTTTATAGCTAATGAATTGACGAAGTTATGGATTTTTTTCTTCTTCAAGCCCTACCCCGCACCCCTTTTTTCGTTTTTTTTTTTTTTTTTTTTTTTTTTTTTTCGGTACGAATTGATCCTATCAAAAAATTGCCAATATAGAAGTTGCAGAAAATATTAAGAATATTTTAATAAATTTAATTGGTTTTGATATCGTGAGAATTGACGAAGTTATTTTTTTTCCCCCGAAAACCATACTTTTTCGTTCCCTGAGCCCATTTTTTATTTTAGCAAAAATCTCTCATACATAAATTTTTGATCCTTAGAAGTAATAATAACTTTAAACTGATTCGATGTGTATTATAATTAAGAAGTTATGGGGGTTTCTCGATTTTCACAAAACCCCTCCCTATTTCGACCCCCTTGGTCCGATTTTGCCCATTAACGAACTTGGCCGAGATTTCATGCCCCTTGATGTTATGTATCAGTTTGGAAGAGATTTGCCCAGAATTATGGAAGTTATCGTGTCTATAAAAAAAGTGATTGATATATATATATATATATATATGGATAGGTAGATAAAGTTTTTTACTGAGGGTGTTTTGGGGTTCTACGGGCCATGATCGGTATAGATCTGCAAAAATTTTTCAGAAATTCCAACATAAGGGAGTATTTCTTAAGTAGTATTTCACAATAGGTAATATTTCATACGAAATCTACCTAAAAAGTCACCGTTTTTTAAAGAAATTTCCATAAAATTTTAAATAAAATCTATATTTTTAACTTGTAACATCTACATTATTATTTTTGTCACCTTTTAAGTAAAACAGTGAGCTCTTTTAAAGTTCCTATAGCAAAGAAAATTATTTTATGGCCCACCTTTATTTAATAAAAAAGGAAATTTAGAAATACATCCTTAAAACAAAATATTGCACCATGATGAGGAAATAATCTTTTAAATAGAAGAAAATACACAGTACATTTTCTCAAATGCATTAGAAAACAGATATAGTATCGATATTAATAAAAAGAATATGCATCATTTCAAGGAATAAGATATCTGCAGTGATTTCGCCATAACATACCTTACATTTTAAAACTGAAATCTAAATACGATTTATCGACATGTAATTAATTCTACTTATGTAAATGAAATATGGTTCACTTCGAAAGAATTAGTTTAGAACTACTTGGGAAAAGATTACTTCGCTATATTTAGTGCTTAGAGCATATTGGTTACCACTAAACAATGTAACATGCTGAGGCAAATAATGGTATAAATAAAGAAGTGCATACAGAATTTATACGGATGCATTAGAACAGAATCTAACATTATATTGATTTAAAGTAGTATGAAGACTTTGATTTGAATTAAAGTAGTATGTATACTTTAATTCAAACCTTAATTCACGTTATTTTGAATAAAGGTAGTATGTATATTTTATTATAAAAATATTTTATTATTGGCTTCTTAACGAAATATTTTAAATTTGAAAAATTGAAATCAAAATGTCAGTTATCAATGTGTCGATAAATCTGCATTTATAACAGTAATAAGTTTTGAATAAAATGTCTCAAAATCAAACATTACTCTAGAAACCTAAACTCAGATTTTTTTTTCTTTATGTACATTAACCATTTAGGTTACACTACGGTGGCGGAACATTACATTTCTAATATTAAAAATATTTCTTTTATATATTTAACATACAAGCATTATATCTTTTAGCAAATAATTTAATCTTAACCAATTATTTTATACCTGTACATCATACACATTTAAATGTAATGTGTTTACCTCAACTGCTGTTGTTATGCAAAAATTTTACTTGAACCATATACCTATATGTAGAAAACTTACATTTTAGTCCAGGCAATAGAGACTGTATAGAGGCTCTACCTAGCAAAATTCATGGTAGTTCTGGAAAAAGACTTACTATATGTTTTTGGGGTCACTGAATCCGAATTTTTAACTTCCCACCAAAATTTCCCCCGGCAACCCCCCCCCCCCCCCAAATTTTGGTAAAATGCCCCCCAAAAAAGGTTTTTATTGAAAAAATCATTTGAAAGAATCAATTTCTTTATTATTTTAGGGAAAAAGTAACTAGAAATTCAGAAAGTAGACAAAATTTGCAACAAATTAGATATATAACATTATGACTTAGCATGAAAGGGAAGGGGAATCTGCCTCGGAGCATGCGCGCGGTGCTGCGTGAACTAAGTTGCGCAATTCCACTTAACCACTCACACGTTTACATTCGCCCTCCCATCTGCCCTCTGAACTTTCTCTATAAGGTTTACTTTAAGTTTTTTGGGTCGCTGAATCCGAATTTTTAATTTCCCTCCAAAATTTCCCCCCCCCCCGAACCCCCCCTCTCCAAATAGTTGTTAGGTAGCTTTCTTTACAAAAAAGCTACCTATTGCAGCCGTTCGGAGGAAAGCGATTTCAAAAAATTTTGGTATATTTTCATCGATCATGACCCCCAGACCCCGAAACCACCCTCCGTTCAAAATTGATATATATATATATATATATATATATATATATATATATATATGACCTATGTCACACTGTAACTCCCGTAATTATGAACCGATTTCGATGTAATTCGGTGTGTACATAGTACATACCAATGTCTCGACCGAGTTCGTAGGCCAGCTTCATCCGCCGTTTTGTTTCAAAATGGCGGCCATTTAAAATTTTTAAAAAAATTTAAAACTTGAAATGTGGTACCAAAAATTTAAAAATGGAAAAATATTTTTTTCTTATGTATTTGACCTTTAGACAAAGATCCCGGAGCAGTTTTTGCTTCGTCTATATCTTAAAAAATGGCTGAGTTATAGCATTTTGAATTTCTAGCGTGGCTGACATTTTGAAACGTCCTGAAATTTGTCGCGCGATAAAAGGCGTATTTATGAACCGATTTGGATGTAATTCGGTGTGTACATAGTACATACCAATCTCTCGACCGAGTTCGTTGGCCAGCTTCATCCGCCATTTTGTTTCAAAATGGCGGCCATTTAAATTTTTTTAAAAAATTTAAAATTTGAAATGTGGTACCAAAAAATTGAAAATGGAAAAATATTTTTTTCTTTTGTATTTGACCTTTATACAAAGATTTCGGAGCAGTTTTTGTTTTGTCTATATCTTAAAAAATGGCTGAGTTATAGCATTTTGAATTGCTAGCGTGGCTGACATTTTGAAACGTCCTGAATTTTGTCACGCGATAAAAGGCGTATTTATGAACCGATTTGGATGTAACTTCGTTAATACATAGTACATACCAATGTCTCGACCGGGTTCGTTGGCCAGCTTCACCTGCCATCTTGTTTAAAAATGGCGGCCATTTAAATTTTTAAGAAAAATTTAAATTTGACATGTGGTACCAAAAATTGAAAATTGAAAAAATATTTTCTTCTTATGTGTTTGACCTTGATAAAAAGATTCGGGAGCAGTTTTTGTTTCGTCTATATCTTACGAAATGGCTGAGTTATAGCATTTTGAATTTCTAGCGTGGCTGACATTTTGAAACGTCCTGAAATTTGTCGCGCGATAAAAGGCGTATTTATGAACCGATTTGGATGTAATTCGGTGTGTACATAGTACATACCAATCTCTCGACCGAGTTCGTTGGCCAGCTTCATCCGCCATTTTGTTTCAAAATGGCGGCCAATTAAATTTTTTTAAAAAATTTAAAATTTGAAATGTGGTACCAAAAAATTGAAAATGGAAAAATATTTTTTTCTTTTGTATTTGACCTTTATACAAAGATTTCGGAGCAGTTTTTGTTTTGTCTATATCTTAAAAAATGGCTGAGTTATAGCATTTTGAATTGCTAGCGTGGCTGACATTTTGAAACGTCCTGAATTTTGTCACGCGATAAAAGGCGTATTTATGAACCGATTTGGATGTAACTTCGTTAATACATAGTACATACCAATGTCTCGACCGGGTTCGTTGGCCAGCTTCACCTGCCATCTTGTTTAAAAATGGCGGCCATTTAAATTTTTAAGAAAAATTTAAATTTGAAATGTGGTACCAAAAATTGAAAATTGAAAAAATATTTTCTTCTTATGTGTTTGACCTTGATAAAAAGATTCGGGAGCAGTTTTTGTTTCGTCTATATCTTAAGAAATGGCTGAGTTATAGCATTTTGAATTTCTAGCGTGGCTGACATTTTGAAACGTCCTGATATTTCTCACGTAATAACAGGCGTATTTATGAACCGACTTGGATGTACCTTGGTGTGTACATAGTACATACAAATATCTCGACCGAGTTCGTTGGCCAGCTTCATCCGCCATCTTGTTTCAAAATGGCGGCCATTTAAAAAAATTAAAAAATAAAAAAATTTAATGAGATACCAAAAAATTGGAAAATGAAAAAGATTTTTTTTTGTATGTGTTTGACCTTAATACAAATATTCCGGAACAGTTTTTCTTTCGTCTATATCTAAAAAAAATGGCTGAGTAATAGCATTTTGAATTTCTCTTGTGGCTGACATTTTAAAACGACCTGATTTTTGTCACGCGATAACAGGCGTATTTATGAACCTATTTGGATGTAACTTGGTCTGTACATAGTACACACCAATGTCTCGACCGAGTTCGTTGGCCAGCTTCATTCGCCATCTTCTTTCAAAAGGGTTGCCATTAAAAAAAAATTAAATTTGAAATTCAAAATGAGGTATTAAAAAATTGGAAAATGAAAAAGATTTTTTTTATGTGTTTGGCCTTGATACAAAGATTCCAGAGCAGTTTTTGTTTCTGAAAATTTGTTCTTTTGTTGATATCTTAAAAAATGGTTGATTTATAGCACTTTGAATTTCTAGCATGGCTAACATTTTGAAACGATCTTGTATTTGTCACGCGATAACACACGTATTCGCCTATTTCGATGTATGAAGGCATGTGGATAATATACATCAACACCTCGACCAAGTTCGCTGGCCAGATTCATCAGCCATCTTGTTTCAAAATGGCGGCCATTAAATTAAAAAATATATATATATTTAAAGTGAGGTGCAAAAAAATTAGAAATTGGAAAAGGATTCTTTCTTAAGTATTTGATCTTGATATAAGGATTCAGGTGCATTTTTTGTTTGTCTTTACCTTAAAAAATGGCTCAGATATAGCAGTTTCAATTTCTATTGTGGGTGACATTTTGAAAAATCTGATTTTTTGCATGCGACAGCACTCCTTTATATTAACCGATTCCGATGTGAGTGAGCATGTGCACAGCAATTACTAAGGTCTCGACCAAGTTCACTGGTTAGCCTCATCCACCATGTTGTCTTAAAATGACAGGCACTTTAAGAAATTGCCGAATTTGGCAGCCAAATATAAGTTACTTTAAAGAAAAGCAGCTTGGATAAAGCTGACTAATTTCGCGAAATTCTCATTCATTATATTGATAAAAATTAGTATTGAATCTCCTATATTCGGTTTCCACTAAATTGAGCTTCGTTTGTTTGCATGATATAAGTTGGCTTTTTTTAAGTAAGGATTATGAAAGCTACCTCTTCCTCCCGGCACTGGCCGGAAGGACTTTTTTTAACTTAAATTTCTTATTGTTTTAGGGGAAAAGCATTACAAAATTCAGAAACTAGACAAAATTTGCAACAAATAGGATATATGACATTGTGACATAGGATGAACGGGGAGGCGAAGGTCTGCCTCTGAACATGCACTGCGGCGCTACGTGCACTAAGTTATGAAGTTCAGGCAATAGGGGATTTTATCTGGCAAAATTAATACTAGTTCTGGATTTCGACTCACTTTATATTTTTTGGGTCGCTGAATCCAAATTTGTAACTTCCCACCAAAATTTCACCCGGCAACCCCCCAAAAATTGATTTTTTGAAAAAATTTTGTTTTTGAGAAAAGCGCGGGGGGAATGTTCCGAGGCAGCCCCCTCTCTCCCCGTTTATCCTACGTCATAAGTCATGTATCCTATTTGTTGCAAATTTTGTCTAGTTTCTGAATTTCGTAATGCTTTTCACCTAAAACAATAAGAAATTTAAGTTATTAACAACTATTTTGGGGGTTTTCGGGGGGGGGGGGGATTTTGGGAGTAAGTTAAAAATTCGGATTCAGCGACCTAAAAAACTTAAAGTAAGCCTTATAAGGAAAGTTCGTAGGGGAGATGGGTGGGCGAATGTAAACATGTGAGTGGTTAAGTGGAATTGCGCAACTTAGTCCATGCAGCACCACGCGCATGTTCCGAGACAGATCCCCCCTACCCCTTCATCCTAAGTCATAATGTCATATATCTAATTTGTTGTAAATTTTGTCTACTTTCTGAATGTCTAGATACTTTTCCACTAAAACAATAAAAAAATTGATTTTTTTTTAATAAAAACCTTTTTGGGGGGTCTTTTTACCAAAATTTGGGGGGGGGGGATTGCCGGGGGAAATTTTGGTGGGAAGTTACAAATTCGGATTCAGCGACCCAAAAAGCATAAAGTAAGTCGATTTCCAGAACTACCATTAATTTTGCTAGGTGAAATTCCCTATTGCCTGGACTATTAATATTTTTAACACTTTTTAACACTTTTTAACACTTTTGACTGTCCGTGCTTTAACTCGCGTAAATAAACTCGGAATGCTATATAAGGGATATATAAGTATATAAATTACATATAAGTATATACGTATATAATATTTAAGTAATATATGTTATTGAGGTTTTCATTGGCATGTCAGAAATTGAAAATGTGATGTGTAGTGTTTACAGCTCGTTTACAGAATGTTACACTATTTAAAACATACTGATATTCATATATATCACTGAGGTGTACAACAAGATACTTACTAAAGAATATGGTGAGTATAACAGTTATCGTTCGTTAGCAAGAACACACAAATATTTCGGTTACAGTACTGTCTATGGGCATATTTGCTAGAAGTGCGTTTTCAATTGCGCATGTGTTTTTAAATTTAACTAATTTTCTTTTGCCTATTAAATGGTATCTATAAATTCTATTTATCACATACAGGGCTCTACAAAAAATTCTAGTACGTTTCCTCTTATTGGTGGAAACTGCTAAAAAGGGATGTTCAAATGTGTTATGAGTTTCCTAACTGAACTGAACTTTTACATACTATGCAGTATACAGGGTAAGCATAAAAGAATATCCCAGTTTCAATGGTATATTATAACATTTTATTTTAGACTGTTTACACCATGCATCAAATTGAAGGTAAATTAACCTAGTTTTTCTTACAAATATCCAATATGTGGACTTTTGGTTATACGGCACACATCTACCTAAAGTCCAATTTTCAACACATTTCGGTTGAAAAGTCCGGAGTAATGGAAGCAATAGTCTCTTTAATTCTGTGTTATAACTCTGGCAAATAATTAGGTAGCGGCGTAACGTAGTTACAATCTTTTATAAAGTCCCAAAGGAAAAACTCACATGACTCTAACGGCTTTTAAATTTTCAGCCCAGATATAACGCTTTACGATCCGGTGTGCCTTTTTGCATATGCGGCACTGAATGCCAGTAAATAATAAATCAGTACTCGCGCATGCGCTTTTCTAAAACTGTTTGAGTTACTCTTTATTTGTGAAATTGAACACTCTACAGCGTTTACAGTTGATGCAATCAACATTTATAACAGGAAAATTCTTTTATACACACCCTATATAGAAAATCTACAGATCATATATAGAGTTGAACAGAAGAATTCCTATATTCTTTTACTATAGAGGGCAATTGCTGAAATAGGTTTTCAAATGTGTCATGCGTTTTCCAAATTGTTTACTTAGACATCTCGTCAACATGTAATTTTCTTACAATATTCTTATTGTGTTGGAAAATGTTTCATAGCCTACGCTTTTCATATGATTTTTCTTTCTTGTTTTACCTACAGTTCCTATTATTAGAACACTTTTACCGCAAAACGTTACAACTTATTATTGCTTTGTTACGTAAAGTGATATTAAGTACTAAAATATAAACAATTCTCTGCCACTGAAATACACTTTGAATACATATCAAATTTATTGCAGTCGGTTTATAAAGTTTTTTTAGCAATTCTCATTTTTTTTTTTTTTTTGTTTTTTTTTTTTTTAAGGTAGATAGAAGAAATTCTAAAAATCATCAGAAACTGCAAAGAATGGTTTTATTAGAGCTGCATATATCTATCATCACGTTCCGCTTTCATTTTGGCACGTTCTAGCAAAGTAAAGATTATTAGTTACGATAACTCATGCACAAAGCAACTGTAAGCGCGTAAATAAAAAAGCAGTGCTCCCACATGCGCTTATCTAAAAATGTTTGAGTTACTCTGTATTTGTGACCTTGAACCAACATTTTACAACGCTTACAGTTGATACTATCAAAATTTATAACTGGTATGTTCTTTTATACGCACCCTGTATATAAACATCTGTAGATCATATACTGCTCTGCACAGAAGAACTCGGATGCTTATAGGTGCGTTCGTGATTATATAATACCTAGCACCTATAGTCGTCGTTCAGTCCGTCTGTCTGTCCGTCCGTATGTCCGTCCGTATGTCCGTCCGTATGTCCGCATATAACAGGGCAAAAACTACGCAACCGAATGGTCTAAAATTTTAAATATATAATTGTTGCAAAATTTAGCCGCGTCATTTCAAATTTTACGAAAATCGGATGTATAGTTTAAATACCGGGACAATCAAAATTTTCCGTTACATTACGACCAATGGGAATATATTATTGCTAGTGCATTTTAATGATGTTACAGCCTTCCAAATGGTCTCAAATTTTAAATATATAATTGTTGCAAAATTTTGTCAAGTCATTTCAAGTTTTATGAAAATCGAATGGATAGTTTAATGGCAGGAACAGTCAAAACTTTTCCGTTACGTGACGGCCAATGGGAAAAAAATATTTCAAGTGCATTTTAATGATGTTGCAGCCTTTTGGACAGGATGAAATAAATATGCACTTACGAAGTGCGCATTACAATATACATTCAGTACAATATGGGGTGCAAAAAATATTTATAAAACTAGTTATAGTACGAATGCACCTCATTTGCCACGTTTGTCGAGCAATTTCCAACTTGTTTGACTATAGAGTGCAATTTCTGAAATGTGTTTTCAAATAGGTTATGCGTTTTCCAAATTGTCTACTTAGACATCAACTTTTACTTTCGTCAAATGTTAATTTTCTTACAGTATTCTGAATGTGTTGGAAAGGTGTTTCATTATCTATGCTTTTTGCATGATTTTTCGTTCTTGTTTTATCTACAACTGCTGTTATTAGAATAATTTGACCACAAAATGTTACAAAATATTATTGTTTTGTTACGTAAAGTGATATTAAGTATTAAAATATAAACATTTCTCTGCAACAGAAATACACTTTGAATACATATACATATCAAATTTATTGCAGTCGGTTTATAAAGTCTTTTCAGCAATTCTCAATATCCGCTTTTTGACAAAGCGATAGATAGAAGAAATTCTAAAAATCATCAGAAACTGCAAAGAATGGTTTTATTAGAGCTGCGGATATCTATCATCACGTCCCGCTTTCATTTTGGCACGTTCCAGCAAAGTAAAGATTATTAGTTAGGATAACTCATGCAGAAAGCAACTAAAGCTGAATTGAGGCTATGTTCTTTTGTCCATGAGATATTTCCATTAGATAAAGAAATTTAATGACTAGAACTGTGTAGTGATTAGTTGAATTTGTAGAATATGTATTAATTTGTAGTATTAATTTATTATCCGCTTTAGATCAGAGTCTGAGGCAATAATTAATGAAAATTTTCCATTTGGTTGATATTGTAACGTTTCACACTGTTCTTAGTTTTGCTATTCAAAAGTATTGTCTGTATTTGTTATTTATTTTTGCAATTGAAATCATTATTCTGTTAAAACTACAAAAGAACCCAGTTTTTTAATGGCCCGAGTGGTCAAAAAGCAACTGGAAATAAAAATAAAAATTTAATAATTCAACAAGTAAAAATTAAATTTAAAAATTCAAAAAACCCGACTGCGTAAAAAGCGAACTAATTAATTATTTCTCATCAATGTGAAACTATTTTTTATATCACTTACCTATTTTTAATTCACTTGTATTTATGACTTTTATGTTGTGTTTAATTGTTAGTTCATGTCTGTAAACACTGTTTTGATGAGGCCTATAGATATTCCAGTAAAGCTAGAGATCTTTCCTACATAACTTCCAGGTTGTGTAATATTTAAACGGAACTTCTGACTGTAAAACAGTCAATGAAACACCGTCTTCATTTTGAAATACCTATCCAATGATATGCCACTCATTATGGAGCGTAATTTGTTTGTCTCTATCACCGTTTTGTATTTTACGGCCGACATTTTAAATTTAGAAAAACCAAACTTAGCCTATAACCATCGGACGGTTAAGACGAATCGATAGAGACCTCATTCATTGAAATCCATCCAGCCGTTGGGAAGTTTCGAGGGTATAAATAAATACACATACCCAGATATGCGTGAAACACATAACCCTCCTTGGCAGTCGGTTAAAAAATACAGAACAGTGCGCGAACTGTGAGTTAACTTCACGCAGCCTCGTTATTATGCACATGATTAAAATATTTTGGAATAGTTTACAATTTTGTACCTGTATACAAATATAAATATCAATTTTGTAAAATGCATTTTTCTTAAAAATTTCGCAATTTTTTTAAAAATCTGATACACTAAACAACTGATACAGAGTATTAATGTTTAATAAAAGCACTACTGAAATGAGGAAGTTGCGCGTTAAGAATGGTTCATCATGTAATCTATATTATGATTTTCATGCTTCTAACGAGCTACAAATGCAGGATTGCGGCGAATACGAACAAAACATCGGTTCATTTTTATGTTATTTTCGGCTGGTAGAATTAAGAAAGTAGGACATAATTAAGAAAGGAATCCGTTTGTTATTGAACACTACCCTTACGCAGTGATAACATTTCTTACATTACAAAAGTCTATCAAAATATAGTAATTTATCAGTTTTGCCAGAAAGAATTTCAAACTTTTACGAGGTCCATCCGAGAAATTCTAAAGGAATGACCTGAGGTCCTGAAAGAATGAAAAAAAAGAAGGGTCATTTAAAGGTCGGAATAAGTTCGTTTTGTATACTATCTCATTGTAAGATTTACAACTGAGCCGTGGAAAGAAAGGAGAACACAAAAAAAATTATTTTTTTGTTTCTTTAAATAAGAACTTTACATCCTATTAACCAACCTTTTTATGTCTCTTATTGCAAAGTTAAAATTATCAACACCATGTGAAAGCAATAGCTGAAAAACTGCAGTAATGATTGCAATGTTAGATGAGTTTTTTTTTTTTTTTTTTTTTTTTTTTTTTTTTTTTTAAGAAAAAGAGGACGTGATCAGTTTAATTACTGTGTGTAATACCTATTCTTTGAAATTTCTAGCTCTTTAGATGCTTTGATTTTAGTACTGTGATTTTGTATTATAGTCTCGTTTTAAGAAAATGACACGCACAAAATTAAGACTGAATATTTTATGTTAGCTTTATGGTATTAAGATAATTTTAGTATTAAGAGTGTTAAATATTTATAGTTACATATACAAGAAACTTTTCTTAAAAAAGAAAAATGTCGGATTTAAGTACACGTACACAGTGACAGCATTTATGAAAAACAACATTGAGAGCGGAGGGTTCAAACTTTAGGTCCCGCAATTACTGGTTTTATTTTTTTATATTTCATTTATGCAATTACACAGTACCTGAACTTTTACCTCTAACTTTTCAAAAATATCACAGTTGAAAAAGATTGTTTAAATGATTTAGAATTCACATCTTCATATAGTACAACATAAAATTGTGTAAATATTGAAATTCTACTCTGGTCTTTCAAAACTTGATCTACAACTTCAGGGATCCCTAACTCTGGAGGCTGGACTATTTCTGGTATGAAACCGAAAAAAAAAAAATGGAGACCGAAATGGCAACCCTGGTTCCAATAATGGAAACACATAGCAAACGTAATTTGATTTTCCTATTAAAATTAATTGAATCTTGTTTACATGATCGCCGTCTCACAGCAACAGTAGGACATCTAGTAATAATAAGAAATGAGATGTCTGACTTACTGCTATGAACAACTGTGTTTGCATCTAGTGGAACAAATTCTGAAACACAAAGTTACGTTTAATACTATATCTCATATGTGTTTTATAAAAATTCCCTACAGTTCCAATAAAAGCAAACACAGTTTTTCATAGCAGTGTCAGACATCTCATTTTCGATTATTACTAGATGTCCTACTGTTGCTCAGAAGCGACGGTGTTAGTTTTGTTATTAGAAAATGCGCATCTGCCTTATACTGCCACTCTTCAGTATTCAATTTCTTGACGTAATTAAGCTGGTGGTAGGATATAAAAAAAAATCACATTTATGGCCTTCATAAAAAATTACTTTTATGGCAGTCTAATAAAGTTATTTTAACATGTAAGACATCCTTCATACTAAAGCGAAATCGGTATATGTCTGTAATTGATTTTTCTCCCGTATATCGTACCATTTTGAAGATAGAAATGCAGACTCCACTGTTTGCCACGTAACACATAGATATTTTACTATTGTACCTAGACGCTTTGTTTATGACTATAGTTGGTGCCATTTGGAAGTTAATGGGGGTAGTCAGGACTTTAATATTCAGCCTATATATACATATGTATATACATCCTTTGCTTTTTTTAATGGCTGTATTCGATTACTTTAATCGATAGTACTCAATAAAAGTAAATGCCATTTATTCATCTGCACGTAGCATTCAAATCAAATGACCAAATATACATATGTAGAAAAGTATGATTTGCATAACGGAGAAATACATATTATTCACAATATTATTAATTTATCAGCTACAATAAAAATATAAAGGTATACAAAATTGTTTATTAGTTTAAAAGGTTACATTTCGCCTTACCATATAAGTGACTGGAAATATGTCTTACTTAAAGCTATCATTCAAAAAATACTACTTCTAACTATAGCAGCTATATGTCTCGAGGTGGTTTTGCTAGACGAGATGCTCTTCTTTCCATTAAGAAATTGCTAACATTTTAATATGACGGGCTTTATCTAATCCAACAGCCCAGCTTTAACACAAGTGCTACCTTTCCAAGGTATATAAGGATTCTTCTACCATAATTAATTACTACTTACATTAATTACTACCTAATGACAAATTTTCCATGCAGTTTTAAAGAGTGAGACATTGAAAGGACTATAGAAAATAAGAAAACCAAAATTCTATCCCTATTTATTGTATTAAGGACTAATAAATTAATTTTTGTATTTTCCTCTCCTTAGTTTTTAGCACCTGGAATCACCACCTCTAAATCTGTCTGTGATCTAATATTAGCAATTTATGCTGCAAAATTTCAGTAAGAAAAATCATTTAAAGATTAAATACTCAAAATCTACATACTTATTTTTGCTTTCAACTTGCAATTTCAAAAAGTCACACATAGTTTGAAAATTTGTTTGAACATACGCCATGGTAGTGATAAAGAATATTTTCTAAATTTTGTTCCAGTTTTCTTTGAACAGGTGAACAGGTGATTGCATAAATGGGATACCCAGTAGCAGTGATATTCCACTTCCTGTAGATCAGTTATTGTTTATCACATCATAGAGGAGCCATAAAAATAAAGTCGCCATAGCACAATAGATGTAACATAATTTATTTCAGATAGGATAAAGAAAACATAGTAAAAATGCGATTATAGAGAAAATGAAGCGGTAAGAGATATAAGAAAGGCTAAAAATTTCGGATTGGTTAAATCCGAGAGAAGGAGGCGATTTTTTAAGAAAATCCAAGAAATACGAAAAGTTGAAGAAATTGTCAATAATTTTTTAAATAAATATAAATAATCAGCAAAGGTCAGCTGTTAATATTAAAATGTATTCTCTATAATAAGTATGAGGGGAATTACACATTTCTGTATAAAGTTTATTTCGGAATTTGTTTATTATTTAAACTCATTAGAAATAATTTATTTCACTAGCACAATAAAGTTTTAGCTTTTACTACAACTATTTTAAAACAACATAACGTAAACCTTTTTTAACTTATTATCAGTGCTTCTAAGAGAACGTGTATTTGCAATCTATAAGTAATCTGCATTGACTTACCTCATCAGTGCAAACATTTATCTTTGTATAATATATACGATACAAATTAAAACAAAGCAGAGTTGACACAATCAAGAGAATAACTTAACAAATCTACACCAAACAAAACATAAATGTTTAAATAGTAAGTCTATCGTTAAAAGCAAGATTACCTATGTAATGTAATTCCTCAGAGTCTTTTTTTATTTTTTGAAGCCATACTCAATTCACGCCATTTTTAATCACCTAATATAAAGCTTATGCTTTTTCTTCGTGTATTATTTATCTCATGTTCGAAAATGAAATGTCACACCGACCAACTTAATACGAAACGTGCTGTTTTTCTAAGTCAAATACCACATGTTTTGGTGTACGTAACGCTGTGGATTTGAATGTATAAACGACTATTTGTCGCTGCATAATATCATTGAATGGAAATTTCGTATTTAAATTTTCAAATTAAATGTAAATTTTTATTGGTCATGTTTTATGAATGAAGATTAATTTTTATTATATGACGCCACATTCCCATGTAAAAGCCATATATTAAGGGTTCAAAATTAATGGTTCTTTATAAAAAAAATTAAATTTTTGTTCGGTGTTTCATTTTAAGGTAAGGCAACAGAAAATAAACCATTTTTTATTACTCTAAATGTTACTCCATATTGTTGTAACAAATCAAAATATTGTTGAGTCATGATGTATTTTAAAAAGTTCATGACTGAAAATTAAATTATCTAGGATTTCTAAATTGTTTTCTCAACGTATAATTAAAATTTAACTAAACTTAACATAGCTAGCTAAGATATTAAAATATTGAATATTGTATTGTCATCGGGTAGAGACAATTGTACATAATTTCTTGAACTCTAGCACATCAGAAAATGAGTGAGAAATTGACACAAAATAGCCCATCTTTAAATAAGGTGAAGCACCAGTAATTGACACATTAAGGATTCTTTATTATTCAAATCACTATTACAAAATTTTAAATCTATTTTATTCTTTCATACAGACATAAAATTTAATAGAGGTAAAACCGCATTATCTAGGCTAAATAAAATAGAAAACATAAATATTTTGTTTAATGAAAGTAGATTAATTTATAGGTCAGATTTTTATTTGCAACTTTTTATTAGAGAATCTATTGAAATTTACGTCAGAAACTCAATGGTCTGCAATGATTCCTTGTCATTTCAAATCCCAAATATTTGGATTGAATTGTTAGATAATTTGAAAATAAAATAGGACAACGTGAAACATGTTAAAATATTACGCGCGTGATTTTTATTTATTTATTTTTAAATTTCATTTGTAATAGTTTATTGTCATTTTCCATCTTTGTGTTTATTTGTTTTTCTGATGATGATTGAGTAAATTCAATCGAAACATGTCAAATTATTAAGATCTTTTAATGTATTTTATTAACATTTGACGTCCTTTTTAGCAATAAATTGTTTAATATATATTTTGAGTTTGTTTTTAGAATATATATTTTTGAAATATTTTTAATAGACGTATAAGAGAACTTCTGTTTATAATTTAATATTTTATTCTTATTTTTGTTTTCTAAAGTATAGCAGAGACACATTAAAAATTATTGTTGAAAAAAATTTAATATATTACACTTTTTATTACTAAAAATCAATCCTCTTTGATAAAAAGCTACGCGTTGCTGACGACTGGCTTTTTTTTTTTTTCGCCAATCGTTGCCACAGATTAATCTCGAAAAATGAAACATTTGAAGTTACTGAAAAAATTAATAGCTCGAAAAGTATTTGTCAGAAAATTGACAGACAAACTGCGTTAGAAAGGTAAAAAATTGTATTTTTCTTGATATAAATCTTAAATCTAATGATTATGCCATTTTTCAAATATTGAATTTCAAAAATTACCAAATTTTACAATGGAGTATCATAGTGAAGATAATGATAACGGCAATTTGTCCTGACGTGTATCTGGCTACAGCACGAGTCACAAATTATAGTAACCTTATTATTCTGTTAAAACATAAAGTTAATTATGATGCCACGAGTGCATGATTTTTATTTAATTCTCGACGAACACTAGATGCGCCATTTCCTTTTAGGTGTGAATAATATAGGTTAATTCACGTATGACCTCCTATTTAAAACGAATATATGGTTAATGCATGGCTTTTACAAGAGAAAGTGATATCATGAAGGGCTTTTCATGAATTTATATATTTCTTTTTCAATTTTTTTTCAAGAATCAAGACTATATTTATTTAGGCTTAAGAAGCATTTGTTTTAAATACTGGTATAAAAGTAAAATTTCTCAAGGCTTTCAATATATCAAAAAAGACAAAATATTTGCGCGACATTCATAGTCCTTACGGTGTTTAATTTTAAAATTGATTTTTCTAATCAAATACGTTTAAAACTCCGGGCATCGCCGGATATTTCAGCTAGTTTTTTTTTTTATAAATATGGTCATAAA
Organism: Maratus speciosus; assembly: GCA_963932465.1. Classification (NCBI taxonomy): domain Eukaryota; kingdom Metazoa; phylum Arthropoda; class Arachnida; order Araneae; family Salticidae; genus Maratus; species Maratus speciosus. Next base: position 530,613,941 of record OZ010789.1, on the reverse strand, counting down.
TTCCAGTAACTGACACATCTCTATTTTTAAAACGAAAAACTTAAACATAATGCATAACAGTTAAGACAAAGAAGTTACACCTAGATAGCATTACTCTGCAGACTATTACAAGAAAATGCTTACTTCAGTTAGATTTTTGCTGGAAGTGTGAGTTACTGGGTTAGGCTGTAATAACTGAGAGTGTCGCCCTACATTAGCAAAGTTAAGTTAAATATAAGAGTTTAACTCTTTAAGGGTCCTAACCACATTTTTCCGTCACATAATCTTTGAATTCAAGGGCACGTTTAATACAATCATATTAATGTTATTTTTTTGCAGTGCATAAGATAAGTATGCAAGATAATCATAAACAATTTCTCATAAAAATACTTTTCATAGCTATTATTTTATAACTCATTAAACATAAATGAAAAATTATGCATGACGCTTAAAGGGTTAAAAATGAAGTAATACATTTTAAATACTGTACAAATTCTACAATAACGGATATATTTTAAATAAATATAATCTTACATTTTTTTTTACCAGAAATTTATTAAATATGAAATATTATAAATGAGGGATCTCATTTTATGCGACGTAACAGCGTATACGAAAAAACCTGACGGGTAATCCCCTTGGTATGGAATGAATCTAGATCATTATTCATCTGAGCATTTTTTTCAGAGGTTCGATGTGGTTCTTATATATTTCTAATGTATCAAAACATCATGCTGTCCCTTTATTAATATAACGATTTCTGATTGAGAAATATTTTAATTCATTATGAGAAATGGCATGCTAATCATATGAAAAACAAAAGTAAACAACAAAAATAAATAAATATATTCAAGTTCAGATAATACTAATTCGATAAAAACGAACTTTTGAAAATATCTTACATTTAGCAAAATTACCTTTTTTATAACCCATTTATAAGGAATACTGTAAAAAATATATCATTTAAAGAAGTTTGGTACCTAAAATGTATTACAAAATTAAGTCGGTTGGAAATAATTTTGCAGGTTAAGGAACCACTCTTAAATGAAGTGTGATTCGTGTAAACAGTACTGAAATTATCTCTCACATAAAAAATCAAAATGTAGATGAATCAAATGGCGACGAAGAAATTTTAACAGAAAAGGAAATTTCAAATTTTTATCTTTTAAAGCATTTTTCGTGAATTGTTTAAACTACATTAGAAGATTTACATAATCATTTAATAAATTTTAGAAGGATTTTAGAAGGATTAAAGGACTAAAGGATTTAGAAGGATTTTAGAAGGTTTAAAGGATTTAGAAGGATAAATTAATTTTGAATTTATAGGGATTTTGTGCAATATTTATAACCCCACTCAAATCTTTTATTTTAAATACTTTTCCTTGTATTTTGTAGAATTAGGAAATGTACAAATATAATGTTCTTATAATAGAAATATAGAAATATTTGTTCGAATTGAACCCCCCCCCCCCCCCAAACGCCAAGAAAACTGAAAAGATGCAGAGGCGAAAGAAATCATCCATTTTATTTATTTATTTATTTATTTATTTTGTGTGTGTGTGTAACCAATAATGCTTTTGGAACAAGATAAAGTAATGTATCTATATCTCATACTAAAATGTATTACAACTAATCGATGTATTAAATGAACTTTATAACAAATTATTTTAATGGTACTTATAAGTACCGTAAGTAGATAAAGGGTTAACGGACAGTTATCTACGTGTCGTGAGTGAACATAACGTCAAGATACTAATGTTGACAATTCGCCTGCATTTCGCAATTTAAAACAACTTAGGTACACTTCCAAACTAGGGTGTACCGGAAATCGGGCACCGACTTTTGCGATTACCCAATGTTATAATGCTTTTGAACTGTCTTTTGCCGCAATAGAATTTCTGATTTCAAAGTCGATATAATGAGACTTTTAAATGCATAAAGATTTCTCTCAATGCGTAAAAGAAATAAATATACCAGCCATATAACTACAATTCATAATACTGTTGCTTTTCATATCTTTTATTTTATAAATAGTTAATCAAATGTGCAGAAATAAATCTACATACTTAGAGGGTTAAATGGATGCTTTAAATTTTATAGCAATTCAATAGCATTTTTTAAAGCAATGGTATATAATTTGCAATATTAACTAGATAATCTCAATAATGTTTGAAACACGAAAAACTCCTGATTTTAGGTAGATTTCGCATGAAATACTGCCTATTGCAATCTCCCCTATGTTGGTATTTCTGAAATATTTCTGCACATCTGCACCAATCATGACCCCTAGAGCCCAAAACCACCCCCAGTAAAAAACTTTATATACTTATCTATTTATCTATATATCCCTTTTTTTACGGACAAGATAACTTCCATAATTCTGAACAAATCTCTTCCAAACTGATACATAAAATCAAGAGGCATAAAATCTCGGTCAAGTTCGTTAATGGGCAAAATCGGACGAAGGGGGTGGAAATAAGGGGAGAGAGGTAAAAACTGAAAAAAAAAACATAACTTCTTAGTTATAATACATATCCAATGAGTTCAAAGGTATTATTACTTCTAAAAAAAGGGCTAAAACGTTACGTATGACATATTTTTGATAAAATAAAAAATGGGTTTAAGGGATGAAAAAATAGGGTTTTCGGGAGAAAAAATTCATAACTTCGTCAATTCTCAAGATATCAAATCCAATTAAACTTATTATAAATCTTCTTAATAGTATCTACAAATTTTATAGTGACAAGTTTTTGATAGGACCAATTCGTACCGCAAAAAAAGAAAAAAAAAATTAGAAACGGAAAAAAGGGGGGGGGGTTAAAGAAGAAAAAATCCGTAACTTCGTCAATTCACAAGATATAAAATAAACATGAATTTATTATATATCTTCATGATTTTATTTACAACTTTTATATTGACAAGTTTCTGATAGTACCAATTCTTAAAGCAAAAACAAATTAAAAATACATAAAGAAGAAAATCATCGTATTAAGGGTGTATTCAAATCCAAACTGCTTACTTTTCGACTCATTTTTAAATTCATTTTTGCTCTCAAACGCATCCAATTGGTAGGTTTACTTATTCAGAAACTATATAATGTACCGTAATGGTCGATTTTGCGAAAGAGGCAGAATATATTTTTTTAAATGATGGCAAAGTGTGCATTTTGAACTGGATTTCCCGAAGCGGTTGCGTTGGAAACGAAAAATATTGTCCTACTGAGAAAATAATTGTTTATAAATCAAGTTCTAATAGATTGAACGAAAAATAAAAAAACAGGTCGTTTATAAATCTCTTCAAAAATCACGTCAGCAAATTTCATGTTTTCTCTTTTAAAAATGAATCTGAAAATGCGTCAGAAAATTTCGATTTGTTGGGCATGGAAAAGTATTTTTTTTTTTAATACCGCCTTAACATTATTCTGATAAAACCAGCTCTTATACAGAATGGAAATTAAAAACTCGTCAAAAGCGGACAGATAAAGTTTTTAAAGGTTTATCTATAATCGTGATTTAGTTTTTGCTGTTGAAATTAGTACTTAACTTTGAAATCTACCTGCGCCTGTAGGCCGAGCCGACAGGGATTTTTTTTATTAAAGGAGCATACGCCTGTTAAGATTCTTCTGAAATCCGAACTGGCTTTTCTGACACATTTTTTAATTTATTTTTGTTCGTGAAAGTATCGAATTAGAAGCTGTTCATGCTCGAAAATTATGTAATGGAACTGCTTTTAATCACTTTTCGATAAAGGAACAGCATTTTTTCGGAAAACGCTGCGCGTTGTTTTCAACCAAATTTCCGGACACGACAATGCAGGAAAGAAAAAAAAAATGCCGTCCTGAGCTATATAACTGAAGATGTGATTAATTTATTGGAAAATGAAAAACACTGTTCGAATATAGACCACATCAATAATCATGCATGCAATGGAAGTACTATGTTTTTATCTTTAAAAATAAGTTAGAAAATCTGTCAGAAAATCTTGCATTGTTGAGGGGATAATTTCTTTTCTCTCTCTCTCTCTCTCTCTCTCTCTTTTTTTTTTTTTTTTTTTTTTTTTTTTTTGGAAAATCGCCTAAAATTAAAAAAATTATTATTTAAAATGGACCTATGAAAAAACAAAACTAGCTCATCATTTTAAAATGTGTCGCATAAACAGTATCACTACAATGACCCTAGTTGTGACTAAAATGTGTCAGATGTTCTCAACGTAAGTTATAATCAAATGGGTTGGGTTGATTTTTGACGGCCAATTATCTACACGAGGGATATAGGCCCGGGGGGAGTGCCCTCCGTGGGGGTCTTTCTAAGGGAACCTAATCCGTATTAACGCATGGAAGTTCCACGGCTCGAAGAAAACCACGAAAACTCCGAACGATTAGGCCGACGGGCGCGATTGGGTTCGAACCCAGCACTTCCCGTCTACCAGCTTCGAGAGCAGAGCCTCTCGGCCACTGGTGGGGCCTATATAATCAAATGGATACATAAAAGTGGTTTATCTCAAAATGGCATTATCTCCTTTGATGAGAAAATAGTCGCTACAACCCAGCAAAGAGGAAATTGCTGTCCAGCAGCAAGATAGGTGCTGGCAATGATGGAGAAGTGCTGGCTAATGGTCTACAACAGCATGACCACTGCTGGACAGCTTCAGTCTACTTTGCTGTTGGAAATTATCAGATAAAATTCTGGTGGGCTTCCGTTTTATCTCATGCACTGGCCCACCACTACATGAAGTGCATGAACTTTTGCAGTATTATTGCTAGGAACCCTTATTACGCTAGATGGTGTTGCAAATATCGAAGACATTGAGTATTTGAACACAAATCTGAAATGAATATCTTAACACAATTTAAGCTGTGAAGCTATTTTTTTTTAACTGTAAATAATATAGCACCACTACCACCAGCAAAATAAATAAGTAAATGAATAAATAAATAAATTCTTTATTTCAACGCACTTTTTTTTCTACTTAAATCTGGTTTTACTAAGTTACAAAGGATTCCGTTTTCATAATTTACACAGTTAAGAAACAATAATAAAAAAAAGCGTACAAAATATATATGATTTTTATACAATACAATGATTTCTATACCAGTTTAATGATTGGGAACGTAAATCACAAAAGAAACAAACTTGAAATAGTGTTATGAGAGCTTGAAAACTACGAGCGGTCGTAGAATACGCTGAAAGTACTTCATCAAGTCCAATCACGAAAACCAAACAGCACCGAGCGCGGTTAGAACTTGGGAGGGTGACCACATGGAAACCGCTGCAAGTTCAAATATTTTTATAGACATTTCCATTATAGACACTTCTACCGATATTTCTATAGCTCTTGGTGAAACTAGCTTATAGAAAAAAGCGCCATTCTTCTATAATACTTTGTTTTTTCATAGAATTCAATTAAAAAAGAATTTGTAAGAGAAAGTGCTGGGCCAGCAAAGGAATAGCAGTGGGATAGGTGCTAACACTGCAGGAAATGTGCCTGATTGAAGTAATGTGATGGTACACCAATGCTGGCCTGCTATTGGCCATCACTAATGGGCCAGCTGCATTCCACACGGACACTTTTGTACTGGTTTAAGTATTGGCATCATTGCACTTTACCGCTGATGGCAGTGCTGGCTGCCATCTTTTTTACAGCTGATGGCCCACTGTTCCTTTCTTTGCTGGGAATCTTTAGCTTGCTTAAAAGGCGTTGTTGTGTATATTGTATTTAGTTATTATATGTATCTTTTTCTATTAAAAGTATGTTGTTTTTGTATGTATTGTTAAATATATGTTACAAGATGTATTGAAGATAGTATTAAAGTAGATATAAAATTTAAACAATAAAAAAAGAATAAAATTAATTTAAAAACTAAAAAACTAAATAAAATAAAAGTATTTTAAATACAAAAAGATATAAAAGCGTAAATAAAATCCCCCAATCGATCATTTTTTGTGGTTTATTTCATTATTAGCCTCCGGTATGCTATTTCTTTCAGGCAAAAATTAAAGTGTCGTCTCTAAAAAATAACGTTACGTTACATAAGCCAGTCGTAAAACGAAGCAGATGTAGGGTTAAATACTCATAATCTCTACCGAAATTTTTTTAACTTCTGAGCATCGCACATTTTTAATTTTTACAGCATCGTATAGGGGGGAAAATGTACTTTCAAATGCATTTGTTTGAAAACTGCACCTGAATTTATTTTTGACATATTAATTTTTGTGTAGTTTTCAATACCATTTATGTAATAGTGGCAACTGAAGTACTCCATATCTGTAGAAAGTAAAGGGAAAACAGTTGGAAAGTAGTAGATTAGTATAGTAGATTAGTCTTTTTTGCTGCCATTTTTCATAACAAATAAAAAACATATGGTAATTAAAATACGTGCTATTTTAAAAAATATACAAATGAATGATTTCTGATAATACATGGAGCTATTATAAACTGTATTTAAGGTTAAATATGCGTTTTAATATTATTTTATATAAAACAAAAGTATGTATTTTAAGTCTTAGAACTGAAGTTTGTTTTGTACTATCTATCTATATATATATATATATATATATATGTGTGTGTGTGTGTGTGTATATTTTTTCCATCGGGGTCGACATAAAATTCTGAAAAAGCAGAATTCCTGAAATCTATCTAAAAATCGGATCTAAAAATTGACTTTCACTTTCATTCCTTTCGACACCAACTACGTGAAATTTGAAAATAAGACGCTTGTATTTTTGTATTCTCTGACGAAGGCTATGTATATAGTTAAAAGTACTAAGGATATTAAAGAAATTTAACACCTTTTTAAATATTTTTCATCTTTTTAGTAATCTGCACATAGTATAATTTTAAGTTTAACTTTTTAAAGATGAATTTAGCATTATATTTATTTATTTGCAGAATTCCTGTTTTCTAGTTTTTTTCTGTTTCGTAAATAAAGTATTTAATGTAGCAAACAATAACAAAAGGACCGAATAATTAAAATAATGAATAGAAAGTTTGTACGTTAAGATGCACCAAATAGTTTATTTCTTGGCTATAATCATAGCCAAGATTGATTACAAAGCCTTATAGCCTTGCTTATTAAATAATGCAATTTTTATCATGACAATAAAGTTGGACACTCTCCAGGAAAGAGCTTCTGTTCAGAATATATGATCCCAAGACTCCATTCATCGGAAGATGTCCCCGCTATCTTAACTAACTTCTTTTTATTTCCAGAAACGTGCCAGAATGAAAGCTAAACGTGATGAATGGTATCTGTTGTTCTAGCGAAGTTTTTGTTGATATTTTTGCATTAACCTTCAGCGTTTTTGCTTATACTAGAAAGGAGAAAATTCCCTTATTTCTTTATAAATGTTTTCATATATTTAATAATTATTCTTATCTTTGCCAGAGATCTTTCGTTGCGAATTATGACTGAAAGGAATATTAAATGATTTCGCTAATAAAAATATATTTTAGAAGTAAAATATAGGGTCAGCCAAAGAATAAGCCGTGTGAGGTTTAATGCATCTGATTTTTCGGGTGTATTGTAACAATTAAGGATCGACTGAAATAGGTTTTTAAAGCCGAAACAGAAACAAAAACCGAATTTTGATAATCTTTATATTTTCATCCGAAAACAAAAGAGAGAACAAAAATGTACAAAACTTTTTTTTAAGTAATTCATACACCGAAGAGCCAATACATTATGACCACCTCCACATTTTGCAATGAACTCGCCTAGATGGCATGGAGGGCACGTAATCAGGTGGGAAGGGTACTTTAACTAGTGCTAGGGAGTATGATGAATCATTTTTGCGTTTACTTCTGCCTGTGATGGGAAAGGCCGTTGACCTAAGCGACTTTGATAGAGGGCAGAATTCAATGGCCCGATGGCTCAGAACGAGTATCTCTAAAACTGGACGACTCAAGGGTTGTTCGAGACATATCTTTGTTAGTACTCATGCAATATGGATGAATAGCGGTGAAATCATCAACAGACACCATGGCGTTAGACGTCCACGCGTTACCAAAAAAAAAAAAGGACGTCAGAGACTCACGCATTTGGTAATACAAAATCGGCGACAGACACTGGCGCAGCTCACAGCCCAATAAAATACAGATCCAAGTAGGATTATTTCAGAACACACAGTTCAGCTGACATTGTTGGATATAAGGCTATGCAGCAAACGCCCCACTCATGTGCCTCTGTTGACAGAGCATTGTCGCCAACTACTCCTACAATAGGCCCGGGAACACCGTGACTGGAACATGGATCATTGGCAGAGAGTTGCCAGGTCGGATGAATCGCGATTCATTCTCCAACACGTCGATAGCAGTGTCAAGATACGCCTTCTTTTAGGCGAACTGTTGCTCCCCCTTATGCAGAAGGTCATGCACAGCCCGTTGGAGACGTTATCATACTTTGGGAAACATTGTAATGGGCGCCTTCGGGACGTGTGATTATTGTAGAACAGACTATGAAGGACGCGGACTATCTCAACACCATTGCGGAACAGTTGCACCCTTACATGGTATCTGCCTTTCCAACTGGAAATGAAGTATTCTAGCACGACAGTTCTCCATGTCTTAGTGCTCTAATCATACTGGAGTGGTTCCAAGAACATAGTAGAGAATCCCAGTTAATGTCCTGGCAGTCTAACGCAACGAATCTTAATACAATAGAGTAGATTTTAGATGTCATAGAACGGCAGCTCAGAGCTAAAAAACAACCATGTTGCAATATTTCGGATTTGCGTGAACGCTGCTTGGACATCTGCGACAATCTGTCTTCGGCCATCTACCAAGAAATTAAGTCATCCGTGCCAAGGCGCGTTGCAGCAGTTTTGCGGGCCAAAGGCGAGAAATGCATTATTAGTTAGGTGGTTATAAAGTTTTGTCTCTTCAGTGAATATAAATATTTCCAGAAACGTGCCAGAATGAAAGCCAAACGTCATGATTGTTATATTTTGTTCTAGCGAAGTTTTTGTTGATATTTTTGCATTAACCATCAGCGTGTTTGCTATACTATAGAAAGGAGAAATTCCCTTACTTTTTTATAAATGTTTTGAGATGTTCAATAATTATTCTTATCTTTTCCAAAGAATCCGTTGCGAATTATGACTGAAAGGAACATTAAATGATTTCCCTAAAGAAAATATATTTTATATATAAATAAAATATATAAATATATTTTATTTATAAATAAAATGTATAAATATATTTTATTTATAATATATATATATAAATATATAAATAAATATTTTATATATAAAATATAAATATATTTTAATAAAAATATATTTCCCTAATAAAAATATACCCGAAGTAAAATATAGCGTTAGCCAAAGAATAAGCCGTGTGGGGTTTAATGCATCTGATTTTTCGGGTGTATTGTAACAATTAAGGATCGACCGAAATATGTTTTTAAGGCCGAAACAGAAACAGAAACCGAATTTCGGTAACCTTTCTATTTTCATCCGAAAACGAAGAAAAAGAGAACGAAATAGTAAAAAACTTTTTTTAAAGCAATTAATATATAAATATTTTTTAGAAACGTGCCTGGATGAAAGCTAAACTTGATGATTGGTATCTGTTGTTCTAGCGAAGTTTTTGTTGATATTTTTGCATTAAACATTAGCGTTTTTGCCTATACTAAAAAGGAGAAAATTTCCTTATTACTTTATAAATGTTTTCAGATATTTTATAATTATTCTTATCTTTGCCAGAGATCTTTCGTTGCGAATTATGACTGAAAGGAATATTAAATAATTTTCCTAATAATTTTTTTTAGATGTAAAATATAGGGTTAGCCAAAAAATAAGCCGTGTGTGGTTTGATGCATCTGTTTTCTCGTGTGTATTGCAATAATTAAGGATCGTCAGAAAGAGATTTTTAAGATTGAAACAGAAAAAGAAACCGAATATCGGTAATATTTCTATTTTCGTCCAAAAACGAAAATGTGGAAAACTTTTTTTAAAGTAATTAATGTATAAATAAATATACAGAACTAGCAATTAATTATACGTTTGGCCCAATTTGGCTCTCTGAGCCTCTGATCAAATTTTTTTACACATATAAAATTCACTCATGAACGACACAGAGTGATTTCTATACACATTTCATCAAATTAAAATATATTTTTGGTATACATACCTCGGCTTATCTTTTATAGATCATTTTTGTAAATGAACATCTGTTAGAATAGAACTTTTTAAAAGGGTATTCAAAACACTTTTGCGCTTTCAAACTGTTTTTTTTATTATCATTATTGTTACATATGCAGTTTTTAATGACTCGTGAAAAGCGTCTTCAGAGTTTAGTCACATATGGATTTCTTACTTTATAATTTGCACCCACGTCTAGAGTCAGTCATGACTGATAATTATCAACAGTGAAGTTCATACCGATAAATGAAGAGTGTCTCATTTGAGCGGATACATCTCAAACCAATGAATAATGTTGAAAATTTATGAAGGAAGAAATGAGATTTTTGAAATACAGATAGTTTCCGTCGAGTTTCGATTCGGCCGAATTTTTGGCAGCATTTTCGCCAAAATTCAGATTTTAGGCCGAAAACGAAAACGAAAGGAAATATTTGGTCGATCTCAAGTAACGTTAATAATAATATATATTATAAAAGCAGAAGATAAATCAGAAAATATAATCTAAGTGGGCGTTTTGAACCGAATTTCCGACGTCACAACACGAGAAAGGCGAAAAACGTGTCATCACATGACAAAAATCTTCAAAAAATGGAAAACGTGTTTCGATGCAAAATTGCTTCTATAGTCAGACAACTTTATGCATTTTTGTTTAAAAATGAGTTAGATAATGTGTCAGAATGTTTCGCGTTGTTGAGCAGGGAACTTAAAAACCTCCTAAATGTATAGTAATATAGAAATGAGAGTTTATTTGTATTCAAACGATCTTTCGATCGAGGTGCAAGAAAATAATGATTTCAAACGAAATTTGGAAACTATATATGTACGTGATTATGTGATTTCTACAGAAAATAAGGTTTTATGTTAGATATACTTTCATTCCAGTATTTTATGTACTTTATTTTCATTTGTCTTTCTTTTTTGTTATTTTTACGCTGTATTGAATATTTTGAGATTATTCGAGAACTAACCGATCACGTAAAATGAGCCAATTTGAGCGAAAGTTTATTCAAATTGAGAAATGAAATTATATTAAAAGTTATTAACAGTGTCCAGCATTGACATTCAGATTGATGTTCAGAATTTTTTTAACTTCGCATAAGTTATATTAATGAGTAACTAATCTATGAGTTTTAATATATGGTATTAAATAAAAGCTATACAGAAACACGAAAATCAGTTTTTCGCTATACGCTATGTCTTATTTTTTCTTCTCTTTAAACATAACAGTTCATTCTTATAGCTCTAATAATATCACTCTATTCAGTGCATTATGATTATACAGGAGTTTCTTGATTATCAACCAAACGTAATCTTTTTATAAATGAAATTTTTATTCAAACGTTCAAAAGCCTTTATTACAAAATTTTAGCATTAACAGTAATTCCTAATAAAAGCAATTTTGAGTTAAACATATTTATTTAATTTAACTAAAAACTTATAATATTTACTAAAATAAAAAGCAGTGAAAAAGTTCCTCAGTTTTGTGAAATTGTGTATATATTACGTTGTAACTTTACTCAAAATGCATTCATTAATTAAAATCATAACACCAAATTTTCCCTTTTCAATTACAATTACAAAGAAAAAAAAAACCTTTTTGATTTTATTTGTTGATTAGAATACTTTATTCTTTATTTATCAAAATTAAAATATTTTAATTAAATATACGTAATATTCAATAAATCAAATACATATTTAGAATTTGCATAATCAGATACATACGATGCATTCTTTATTATCATCCAAACTCAATCGCACATCAAATCAAATAATGCAAGTGTGATACATAAATATAAAAAATGCATAGAGTTTTAAAAAATCATATTGCTCATAAAAAAAAAGTTTTAAATGCTATCGGATATTTACAATAGTATACAAAAGAAACAGTTTTAACAAATGTTAAGTTAAAAACAGTTTTTGAATTGATAAGGGGTACAGTGAATCCTCTAAAATTCCCATTTGTAGGTGCGTTCGTAATTATGTAAATACATAGCACCTATAATCGTCGTCTGGTCCGTCCGTCTGCCCGTATATAAAAGAGCAAAAACTAACCAAACGAATGGTTTGAAATTTAACGCATGTAATCGTTGCAGAACTTTGTGGAGTCATTTCAAATTTTATGAAAATCAAATAAAAAATGAAAGAGATATTAATAAAAGTTTTCTTCATTCTATTAAATCCTATCATACATAAATAATTCAATGATATGCCATGATAGGTAATGATTCTAGGTTTCCGTGTTGATTACGTCCTATTTAAGATGGAGCCATATTATTTCCGTATTACTGAATTTAATACATAGAATCGTAAGAAATTTTGTATTCATGCGCTTGTGCATAAGAGTGCAACAACTATTGCACCAAGATCTGAATATTTATAAAACTAGTTATAGTATGAACGCACCTCATTTGCCACGTTTCATGCACAATTTCCGTTTTTTTAATTATAACTGTTATTAAAAAGAATGTGTTAAAATCATCATATTAATTTATTTTCAACCAAGGATTACTAAATAATTTTGTAATTCGATCATACATATAGGTCTCGTAAATTACTAACTTACTAATTCACCCAATTGACATGAGCATTGTAGGGGAGGCCCTTGGGACGGGCGAACAAAGGAACATCTCGGGCCGCCGATCGCAAATTTCATTATTATATTTTTTTGGTTTTAGACTTTGAGTACAAGAAACAAAGTTCATTTTTTTAAAACGCAAGCTAATGTTTTAATTAACGTAATAAATCTAAATTAACTGTGTTTCAAATGCGTTAACTATGTATTTAATTTGTATGATTTTATATCCTCAACAAAGATTGTACTCAAAACATTTTATACTATTTTTTTTCTAAATTTATTTTGCTCACTGACTACTGACACGATATTCTTACTTCTAAAATTCTTGTTAAAGAGTTCTTTAGAACAAAATGTTTTTAAAGTAACCGAATGAATGATGAAGTCACCGAAAACATTTTTCATAATAACTTTATGTTATTAAAAGTCATTTTTTTTAATATTCGTAACTGTAAAGGGAAGTCATAAGTAAAATCCCGATCAGAGACAAAAGTCAAAATCTAAAATCTTAAAACTTTAAATTTTCGAACTCTAAAATAATCAAATTAATTTTCATTCTAGTGGAGGTGCGTAAAAAATAGATTTCTGAAGGCAGGGCATAAATAATATTGATTAGAAGATAATGCTATTTAGATCCGAAAGGGGTGTACGCGTGTGCCGAAATGAGATTTTTGCCCGTTGGAAAAATCTGCCACAAAACCAGGGCCCGATTAATCTTTGAAGCTAGGTGAAGCACGGTATCATTTTGGGTGCCCCTTTTATGAGGGAAAAAAATTATAAATTCCACATACATGGAAACACATGAATGTGACATATCTTTTTAACGGGCGTGGCTTAGCCAAGTTTGCATGCAAATATTTCATTAAGCAGTTTTTCTTTTTAACGTTTTGTGTATATACTATAGATAGAGTATATTTGTAGTAGTATATATACAGTCAAACTTCCGTTTAACAAAGTCCCTATTTAATGAAGTTTTCTACTTAACGAAATTTTCTGCTGAACTTTGACTTTGAGTACTATTAGCATGCAGATTAATCTGCATATTACGAAAAATATATTCTATATAACGAAGTTTATTTCACTTTCGTGCGGGTACAAATTTAAACGGAGAGGTTGTTGTTGCGATGGATGTATGAATTTATTTCAGTTGATTGTATGAAAATGAAATTATTTATATATTTAATCATTTACATTTAAAAAAAGAAACGCTAAAAGCCTTCTATACAATAAGAAGGGGATTCCAGTTTCACGAAAATGTTACAGAGGATTTGTTCAGATTCTTACAATAGTGCTAAAATTTTTATGAACAGTATATTTTTTTTACAAAAAAATTGTATAAAGTAATATTACAGACTTTTTTAAAATTAAGAATTTAAAATACTGAGAAATAATACGTTACGCTCCAGTTTTTGTTTACCTCCGTTTATTATGTGTTTTATAGACATTTTTTTAAATAAATTTTTCTCATATATTTACATTACATAAAACAACAGCTTCTGCCCGAATAAAAATAAAAATAAAAACAATATTTCCATATTAGGTGTATTTTACATTTTATGCATGTGTATTTTATTATAAAAATTTCATGAATTTGAGTTGATTTCTGTTAACGAATTTTCTTCATAACGAAGTATTTAAGTGGAACGATGAGACTTCGTTAAATGGAAGTTTCACTGTAATTGGTGTACGTAGAATTTTAGAGTCAACAATTAAAATTCACATGGGTGATTTGTATCAAACACATCATATGATATCAGATGATTGACTAACACTAACAGCTTATCGATCGTATTGAAATTTTCGGTTTAGACAATTTCTCTGACGTAGTGTCGTTTTTGTCTTGCAACAGACAAACTTTTCCTTCCAAAAAATTATTAACTCAATATAAATAACTAAATACGTAACAATTGAAATAAGTGGTCTCACTTTAGAGTCATTTTAAGGCCTTCTTACATTTTAGAGAGGAGGCTCGTGATTCATGTCCCTTTTGATTAACTAGGCCCTGCACAAAACGTCCCTTGTCCTATGTTTGACTGCTAGCCTGGAATTTCATAAGCGTTACCACCATGAATTTATTTCCGTTCAATTTTAAAGCCATAATACTGCGTTGATTTAAAGCAGATGCAACTACTTTATCATAATACTACATATTTTTGTTCTAATCCAACCAGGGTACTTTGAGCCTACTTAAATTTAAAAAAAAAAGTCTTTCAATACAACTAATCAGCTAGGCTTATGTAATATTTACATACATTTTACTGACATATTCTCTCGCCGACACTCATTCATCAAAATTAAAGTAACTGACATGGAAAGAGCTATACATGTATTCAATTGCAGGATTCTGCGATTAAATAAAGTTAAGGTTGCTATTCTAAAATTGTGATTTTCAAAAGCCATTTAATTGGCTACACTGGCCTGTTATGCCTTGGTCATGATAAAGTCCTGCGACGAAATAATTTTTGATAATGCGAAATAATTTTTGGCACATTCAAAGGTTCAAACAATAAAATTATAAAGGAGTAAAATAATAAAGATAATCATTGCTTTCTTAAGTACAATTTATTTAGTAAATTTTAATTTAAATTAAATCTGAAATAATATTTATTTATTTATTTATTTATTTTACAAATACAGAACAATTTTTTAAATAATATTTTCCAGAAAAATATTCGGTTATTTTAGAATTTAAGAGAAAGAGAAAGGTTTTTAACATTTAAAAATATAAATGTCACTGTGTTACAAGTTCAATTCAAGTAAAATTATTCACAACAAAAAGAAGTTATGAAACATGAAAAACGATTGCCAACAGATATGGCATTTTGTAGCAAATATTTAGCCATTTATATTCTGTTTTTCTTTGTGAGCTGCTATTTCAGAAAAATGGCTATTTGACCGAATGTCCTTGGCAATTTTCCCTACTGCAATAATGCAAGTTCCACTGCGCATGACATTTACACTGTTGTAAAGAATACTTTTTAAGAATATTGAACAAGTTTTTATAGTCAATTTAAAATAAACAACCTGATAGTAAATACTATAATCACTGATGTATTATTAGATATAGTTGTAAACACAATTCCCAAAATGTTTGAATTATTTACGTAGCAAAAAAATTGAAGTTACACTTAACCATATCAATGTACTTTTAATTCAAAATATAAAGTTCATATTTGTATTTAAATATATACAGTGTTTTTTAACAATACATAGGGCGAATAAGTAAGCAATAAAAATAGGAAACAAACATTTAAAGTTACACTTGACATATTTATGACATTTTGTTATTTTAAATATTTGAAAATATTTGTGTTTTAATGATATTTATAAAAGGTGGGGAAAGGCAATATAATCACAATAAAAAAAATACTTCGGCAATAGGACGCATTTTAAAGAAAGAGTAATTATTCTTTGATGGATTAGAAAATATAATTCATGCCATTCTAATTAAAAAAAGAAACTCTTTAAAAATATGGTACATTAAAAATACTACTATCTATTTTATTTCAATAATAAGTTTATCTCGTGTTTATTCATTTTTTTTTATTCTTAATAATTAAACAAATAAACCTTTATGTTATTATCTCTTTAAGATATGGAATAAAAATTATATGTTCGAAAATATTTTTCTCAATTTAATAGGCAATAAGCATTATTATGCTTAAAAACAAACTTGTTAAAAAAATTAAAAGAAAACAAAGTTTTTTTTTATATGTTTCTTTCTCTTTTCTAATAAATATGATGACAGTTATCATAAATTCTTTACATGAATTTTTTTGTGAACACATTTCTTAGGACATTAATGGTAGAATAAGTACAGTCTTGGGGAAAAAAATAAATACACCTAATAACGCTTCAACAAATTATCGTAGAAGAAAGTTACTGATACCGAACGATTGGAAATAAAGTCTACTTTTAAATTATGTATATAAAATTTGCTTAGGGGGGGACCTATCTACATATTAAAATGAACCGAAGCTTCATTTTTTTCAATGACAATACCCAATTTTAACATTTCAAATCTTCGGTTCAAACTATGCTTAGACACCAAATTTCAAGTTATTTGAATGATAAGTTTTTGAATTATAAAAATTCAAAATTTAGTGCTTCTAATGTTACATTACATTTTTATATTTTTATTAATAACTCCTAAAATTATACTCCTAATGTACTAATTTTTTTGTATAGAAATAATACTAAAATATCCAAACTTAAATACGTTGAATTTGCAATTTTTTTAATATTATGATATGAATTAAGAATTATGAAATTAATATTCGAAAACATTATGAGTTGCAACTTATAATTTTTTTTGTGGATTTAGATTTCTTAAGTTCTGCTTTATGGAAATCCAAAATTTCACATTTTTTTTCTAAGTAGTCTTCAAATTATGCTTACAAAACGGTAAAATGGTGGTTGAAGGGGCCGTCTATGATAGAAGTGACAAGATATTTTGAAATTTCTTATGCTATCCTGTAATCTAGCAGTCTTCAATGACTGCTTGAGTGGTGCTTAAGATGCCTTGATAAAGAAGGGGGGGGGGGGCTCTCTCGAACAACAATCGAGTATTGAATTTTAATTTGGATACAGCCCCTAAAATACGCTCGTTTTAAAATAATTTATCGGAATCTTACCGTTCGAATTACATAAAAATTTGTTTTTAGGCTAATTTGCAGGGTGCAGGTAGGGTTCTTTTTTGCTGTCAAAATTGTGTACTGCTATTGAAAAAACAAAGTTATGGTCCGTTTTAATATGTAGATGGCCCCCTAAGCAAATTTTATATACATAGTTTAAAAGTAGACCTTATTACCAATCGTGTGGTACCAATAACTTTCTTATACGAAATTTTTTTGCAGAGTTAGTAAGGGTGTTTAATTTTTTTTCCTCCACGACTGTACGTATTCCATTTTTATTAATTCTCCCGTTCTCTTAATACCAAAACATGATTTATTAGTATGTTTATTAATATCAGTCTATATGTCCATAATATTTAAATGCATAAGATAAATCGAGAACTTTAACATCGCGCATATTAAATCATGCCCTAGGATAGTTTATAAACAGTACAATTTAAAGAGATACGGTTTCATTTTAAAATCTACAACTATAAATACGACGTATTCTATTTATGGATGTATTTAACAGTTTTTTTTTGTCCTAATCGTAATGTGAAAAAATATCTTGAACTGATTTAATAGTATTTATTTTACCTTAAGATCCCGCTACACTGAAACTCCCCGATCGCGATACCCCATGTTAAATATATGGGAATTTTTATGTGGTTAATTGTTACCTAATGTAATTATCGAAATACAGTTTATCCATCATAAAGTAGACGTCACATGTCGACCGAGTGCATTTATAAAAACTAACTGCTTAACCCTTTAAGGACTGACGAGGTTTAGAAGTGCCGCTCAATTTAAATTGATTTATTGTTGCCTTAACAACTAGAAGGCTCTACTCCTTACGAGCTACGTTCACCAATGCCCATTGCAGGGCTGCCACAGGCTATTTTTCTATTCTATTCGCAACTCTCTCTCTCTCTCTCTATATATATATATAAATATATAATATCAAAATTATATATTAAAATAATCTTCCCTTTCATCCTTTCAATTCTTAATTTTTCCCTAGTTTATTTTTTTAGTCTTACCTCCAGCTCCGTTTAAATCATTAGAAGAAATCTTATGAAACCTTTAACATAACCCCTTTTATTTTAATACAATCCCTATCTTTAAAATTCGCAATAGTTACAAAACCCCCCTTCCAAAATAACCGTTTAAAAACCAGATGCGTACTTAGTTCGATGCTACTAGCGGATCTTTTTCATGACCATATATGGGTATTGATCGCAGGCCATATTCGCCGAGAGAATTGCAAGCTTAACAAAAACCTTAAATCATATCCTTTTTTGGTATTGAGAGTTTCAATCCAAGTACAATATGTTTTGTCTATAAAACCGCAGTATGAAATTCTTATGGGATTTGGAATTGAATTCAAGAATAAAGGCGATAAACACGCCAATCTTTATATGAAGATCTCCCTATCAGAAAAAAAGTGCTGTAACCCTATTGGCGATTTATTTGGCGAGGATATGTAAGTCAGAAGAAATGTAATGTATCTTCCTCGCACTCACTACCCTGCTTGCAACCGCCTATGTAATCCTTCCTCAGCACCCTCACCTCTGAGTCTAATAAAATAGTAATGATACGAATCTGGATTATTCAGTTACAAAAGGTAAAAATGTGTACATTCTAAGTTTCATTGACACGCATTAACCTATAACTCCGTTAGAAAAATAATGGTGCAGTGACCAACGGAGGTGAGGGTAGCTTCGCTTCCACCTGCATTTCGCTGATTCCAGATGCGGACCTTTCGCCGGATCGAAGCACGGTCAACGAGAATAAAGTCCTGGAGTGATGCCCCCCTCCTTGCCGTGACATCGCTTCGCAGCTGCTTCGTTTCGGGTATGCTAAACATTGCTAGAAACCGCACCGCTTCAAAAACTGCTGAAACACTGATGTCATCTTGCTAACCCTTTCAACTGGTGTACCTGGTGTACCGTTTGTCGGTCCTTGGAAATAACTGCACCTTTCCCGCTTACTTTCTTCAAGAAAAGAACATTGACGTCCGCTGTGTGTGTTCCCCCCTCCCCGTTTCGATCCGTATTCCAACAGCAAAGATTTCTTCGACTGCAAAAAAAAAAAGGAAAAGAAAAGAATCGCATTTTATTCATCGCTTCAGCACGGATTCTGCGTGCCTTCCTCACACCTCCTGCTATCTCCATACCCATTTCGATACAGTGTTATCTTGGTGAAATATAAATGCAACAACAACAAAAAAAAAAGGACTGTTTCTACTACTGAAGTAATCAGTGATGAAGATTTCTTTTTTCATCGGCTTAAGCAAATGTGTTTACACATATTATAAATCTTCAGTTCTTTTTTCGTTGGTTCTTTTAGTGTGACAAGGAAAATATGCAATATTATTCGCACATACACTGATCGGTAAAAAAAATTCACAGTGGCAAAAAAAAAGATGCACAAAATACATATGAAAAATGATCAGTTACATAATCTCTGGATCACCAATTTAGTTACAAAACAAAATATGATTTCCAATTTTTGTTTGGAAATATTTGGTTTAATTTAGATACATGATTATAATGTTATATATATGTTTAGTTCTTTTTTTTCACATGAAAGTAAGTAAAAAAAAGATGAATGAATAATTAACTATTTTAAAGTAGTTATAAGCTTTCGTAATTTTTTTCCAGATTGCATTAAATTAACTTTAAATTATAATCGTGTATCAGTAAATAATATTTTATATGTGATAGTATTTTTATTATTAGTATTTCTGCAATATTTATCCTGCTATCTCATATTGAATTTTGATTTTTCTAAAATATTTTTATGTCCTTTTTGATAAAAATTTCATTTTCGAAGATACTTATTTAGATAAGTGAGATAGCCGTTTAGACAAGGTAAGTGGTAATGAAAATAGTTTGAGAGTCAGTAATTTTTGCATGCCTATTCATAAAGTTATCTGAATATTGAAGTTACGAAAATAACATTGAAATTTTTCTTTTGTTGAATATATATTTTAATACTTTTCAGTACAGATGCAGAAGATTTTAAAATAATTTCTTTATAACATATACATATGGAATTTTCGGCAGCTTCCATATGTGCAGATTTTTTAATTGGTGTCAACAGTTATATGACATATACTTCATTCTGACTCTCATATGCAAATATTTTTATATTATTATATAGTATTTATACTATGGTATATATATTTTTGATAATCATAATTACTGTATTTTTGGTATATTTTGATATATATAACATTTGCAGTGCTTCCCCGCTTAGATATATATTGTTCCCTCTCCTTTTCTAACGGTTTGTTTTGATTAAGTCATACATATACATTTTTGGGCTGACATGGCTAATTCAAAAATAACGTTCAAAACAATTACTTTTGACGGAGATCCCAATCTGGTTGATTTCTTTTTCAACCAAATAAAAACATTGGCCAAAGCCCATGGTTGGAAAGAACCAGAATGTATACAATTTATTGGAAGTAAATTAGCCGGCCCCGCGTTAGCGTTTTTCACGCAAAACCCAGCCATTTATAAAGCGGAAAAATTAAAAACAGTTGAAGATGAATTCAAAAAATTTTTCGCCCCCCCCAGTAAAGCATCATCATTAGTTCAATTGAATAACCTAATTCTGTTGCCGCAGGAAACAATAAGAAATTTCGCACATAGAATTAATGTACTTACAAGCCGTGTGCACGAAACAATCAAAGATAGAACCGCGTTAAATGAAATAAAGTTCACGAAATTTATTTCGCCCATTCCGGCGACAATAAGAATTAAACTGCAGGAGGAAAATATTTCGGATTATGACGTCGCGGTTGAAAGAGCACAGACATTACAGGACATTATGCAGAATGAAAGCATCCTGCAGTCATGTGCACCAACAGCGGCTACTGACTCGATTTCAACACAATTACAATTGCTCACAGAAAAAGTTAATGCCCTCACACTAACAAACACTGAAAAGGACACAAAAAAAGACACATTAATTAATACCCCACCCCCACACGATGAGCAACATAGAGAGCAGTATCCAAAAAAAGATTATTTAAAAAGGAAGCATACTGTTTCTCCAAGATACAAGACATCTCATAAAAAATCCACGTCCCCCCCTACGTGCCAATTGTGTGCAAAACGCGGCCATGTCGCCAAACATTGTTTCAAATGGCGTAGAGCGAATGCGAATAAAAAAAATCAGAATTATAAATATAACAGAAATTTTAGAAGGGACGACTACAATCAAAACAATGCTAAAAATTTAAACTCTTACTGAGGCGCAATTCGGCTGGTGTGCTTGTGCCTCAGCATAACACTATTACATCAGCAACTTCGAATGAATTCACATGGACTTTTGACCCTTCTCTTCCTAAACTTTCTCAGGAAAGACTGGTCAAATCCGTCGCTTCTCAAACGAATATTGACGTTAAGTTGTCCAAGAATTCTGCATCGCAGACAGTGATAAACAAAAGTGATATGGCCTCACAAACTGCCAGTTTATGCGATGACAAAGTTGCACTAATTTGCAATGTTAACAATTCCACGCCAACACTTCCCCTCATAAAGGCCTCCATTGCAAAACAGAAAACAAATCTATTACTGGACACAGGGTCCTCGATTTCCCTCCTTTCACAAGAGTTATTTAATCAAATTAAGGACAAACTAAAATATAAAAGACTAGGAACTGGCGTCACTATTAAAACTGTAAACTCGAATGTTAATTTCACCGCATGCATTAAAACTTCCATTCGCATACATCAAAAATCATTTTCACACAACTTCTACATTGTTGACATTCCTAATCCATCTAACTTTCAGGGTATTCTAGGTTTCGATTTCATTCACAAAAATAGGATTATCATTGATATAAACAGAAATAGGATGTCAACAAATGAGTTTAGTATACCATTACTCGATTCAGCCATTAATGAAAATGAATCCCACCATCTGGAACACTATAAGCAGCCGGAATCTCAAACATTCTCAAAGGTCATTCGTCTTGCTAATAAAATTAAACTGGAACCGCAGGAAACCAAATGGATCTCCATAAGTTGTGATTTGCTAGACCCAACAAAATATTACTGTTTTCAGAGTCACATGAAAAATAACATACTCTGCTATGATAGTATTATAGGGCAAAGAGATAACGAATCAGAAAAAGAGGATCAGAACATCAAAACCAAAACTCCAAATAAATTACAATTCTATATTTTCATGCAAAATTTGTCTTCTAAACCTATACACGTTAATAAAAATGCAAGAGTTGGAAATTTATACGAGATAGAAGACATTATGGAACCTGCACAAAACAAAAACTTTAACCAAATTATGAATTCATGCGAAAACAACTCTAAGTTCAACATTAAACCTCAGGATAACTTACACGAATACATTTGCAATTACATTCAGGCATCGAATGAGATGTTAAAACAAAGACAACAGGATCTCACAGTGCAGGACTTTAAATTAGAGCATTTACAAGAAAAACAAGCGAAAACTTTAGGAGATTTATTACTCAGTCACTACGCATCATTTTCCAAGTCTATGAAAACATTAGGTCACACAGATAAAGTTGTTCCAAATTTAAAATTCATAAATGATTACCCCATCAAAACCCTTCCTTTTCCCCTCCCTCAAGCACTACACCGAGAAATGCAAGAGCAAATAAATCAGCTTTTAGAAGCCAACATAATTGAGAGAAATTGTTCGGAATGGGCTTGTCCCATTTTGCTCGTTAAAAAGAAGGCAGATGAAACTGGAAAACAAAAATACAGGTTGGCTTTGGATTTGCGCATGCTTAATTCAGTCTTACAAAGTTCATCGTATCCTTTACCGAAAATCCAAACCATAATTTCTAATCTATCTGCATATAAGTATTTCACTTCCCTTGATTTCCAGCAAGCGTACCATCAGATCGACCTCCCCGAGCAATTTCAAGATCCTTTAACATTTACATCCATGTATGGAACTTTTCGATACAAACGCTTGGTTTTTGGCTTAAAGTCCTCAAGCGGATTTTTCCAAAATTTAATGGATACATTAATCGATGAATTACAAATTGATGGTTTATTTGCATATCAGGATGATGTAATATTTGGCTCGAATTCATTTGAGGAAACTTGTTCAGAACTAGACAAAATATTACAAATACTAACAAAATATAATCTAACACTGACTCCAAGCAAATGCACATTCCATAAAACAGCTGTTGACTATTTAGGATTTCACATTGAAAACCACTCAATCTCACCTATCCATTCTAACATTGTAAAAGTAAATTCCTTCCCTACACCAACAACTAAAAGACAGCTAAAGAAATTTATTGGTCTAGTAACGTTTTATAAATCACTTGTACCATCATTTTCTGAAATTATTCAACCCCTCATTGACTTAACCACACCCAAAGTTGCATTTACATGGACACAAGATCACCAAAACTTATACCGGGTGTCCCAAAAAGGACTGACTGATTTTAAAATTCAATAACTTGCAAACGGTGACAGATATTTAAAAAATTCTTTCAGGAGGGTTATGCATAAGGTCAAAAGTTTTTTTACAGTGATTTTTAATTTTAGTTCGAATTACAAACAATAGATGGCGCTGCGATCAATAGACGCTGAATTCAGGCTCGATTTTTGGTACTTCGTGGCCCGGATAATACATTTCCATCTCCTTTTTCAGCATGGAACAAGAGAAAGGACCAGAAATCGAGCCTGTATTTAGCGACTATTGCTTACAGCGCCATCTATTGTTAGTAATTCGAACTAAAATCGAAAATCACTGTAATAAAACTTTTGACCTTATGCATAACCCTCCTGCAAGAATTTTTTAAATATCTGTCACCGTTTGCAAGTTATTGAATTTTAAAATCAGTCAGTCCTTTTTGGGACACCCGGTATGATAAAATGCAGAGAATTTTTTTCGATTCACCGATGGTTCGTTTACCAGATTGGTCAAAAACATTTTATGTAAACACCGATGCATCAAAAATAGCAATAGCTGGAGCATTGTTACAGGAACATGAAGGACAATTACTTCCCATCGCCTACTTTTCCAAATCTCTCAAACACGCAGAAAAACGTTATCCAGCATTAAAACTAGAATTAATGGCCATTTATAAATCTGTCATTGCGTTTAAATATTATCTATACAACAGAAAGTTTATAATTTTGTCAGATAGTGCTCCTTTAAAGAAATACAAGAAAACATGTAATCCCGCTGATCTAACCACACGCTGGTTAACAGAACTTTCTGAATACACATTTTCATTTGAACATGTCCCCGGTTCATCTAATGTACTTGCTGATTATCTATCAAGGTGTACATTTGAAAACAACACACAAGACCTAACGTCAAATCCTGAACTTATTAATGACCCACATGCATTACCAATTGTAGATAATGACATTTCGGTTAACACTGATCAAACTTCAGAAAACAAACCACAAACATTAAACTACTTAATCTCTGGTAAGCACAAAAAGAAAGACCCTTTACTCGAAATCTCAAACGACACTTTCGTTTATGAGCAGAAGAAAGATCCAAATTTAGCTATTATTTATGAGGAAATTATTAAAAATGGAACATGTCAAAAATTTCCCACATATTTCATTCACCCCGACACTAAAGTTCTTATGTATAAAAAGGAAAATATTTATAATGATACATTTTCATACCATATTATAGTACCAGATTCACTAAAGGCAAAAGTTTTAACGATATGTCATTTATCTCATTTCGGATTAACCAAAACTTATGAATTTGTAACAGCTAGATATTTTTGGAAAGGAATGTATGCTGACACTTTAAATTTTGTGGCATCTTGTACCAAGTGCCTACAAGCAAAACATCATCGAACACCACCCGCTCCATTACAACCCACATACACGCCTACGCATCCTGGCCATACTGTAAGTGTCGATTTGGTCGGCCCATTTTCAAATGGACAATCTGTTTTTACGGTGATAGACCATTTTTCTCGACATCTTGAATTATTCCCTTTGCGTAGCACAACAACTGACAAAATTGCAAAATGCCTATTTCAATATATTACTTCTTTTGGAAAGCCTTCTACAATTCTTAGCGATTTAGGAAGACAGCTAACTTCTGACATGTACAATAGATTCAATGACACATTAGGTATAAAAGTACTCCACTCCAGTGTCGCGAGGCCACAAAGTAATGCGATTTCTGAAAGAGTGAACAGATCAATCAAATATTCTGTTAAAACCCTACTTCAAGAAGGCCATACTTTCGAAAATGCATTACTTATACACAAATCTCTTTATAACGGCTCTACACATTCATCTACTAAATATTCCCCTAATTTATTACACTTTGGAAGAGAACTTTCTTTATTATTTGATACATTTGACCAAAGCATTAATCAACCTATCCTTGATAAAGGCATTGAAGTTTATCAGTTGTTACACGATCTAAATTCAATATACAAAAAAGCATACATTAACATCAAAAGTTCGCAAGAGAAAAGAAATGAAAACTTCCAGAGACATGCTAAACTAAGAATAGTTTTAGAGAAAGATATAGTGTACCTCAAGTCCGTAGACAGATTTAAACCTAAATACACAGGACCATTTATTGTGGTACACAAACATTCTCCAGTCTCTGTTTCCATCAAACGTTTACACTCACCTGATGCCTCAGCATTCAGAGTTCATATTGACAGAGTAATTGTAGCTCCACCTAGGAATGATCATTTATTTGTACGTCATGAGGAAAACATTAGAAACTCAGTAAACACTTCCCCGAGATATAACTTAAGACCACGAAATTAATTTTCCTTGCAATATTGTGCAATTTGATATTATCCACAATTGCGTACATTGATCGCGACTTTGTACGTATGTTGTGTGTGAATTTTCTTTGAGAGAGTCCTTGGCTGGTCCAAGGTCTCCCTTTTACAGAGAGAGTTTTCACATAGCAATTTGTGTGAGTATCACCGTATGGGGTGTTGCCAATATTGTTACCCACATTTTTTTTTCTCTTTTTACTAATCATAACAGTAATAGAATACAAATTTAACGTAACAGTTTGGGTTTTCTTAAAGATAATAGTTAGTTTCGTTTGATATAATATGAAAATATAGATAAAAAAAATAAAATAGACATAAAAAAAACTGCATTTTTTTCAATTTCACACAACTCATGACTACATTTATCTTTATTTACCGATTTTGACAAACAAGTTTCTCATTACTCAAGGATTGTCAGTACTTTTTGATATATACATGATGTGTATATAGATATATTTTTTTATTTTTTTAATTCTGCCCCGTTGAAGTGAAGGCCCGTTCAAAATTTTTATGCCCCGTGGACCTGTAGCTTCATTGTAATGAGAAACGACTTCGGATTGATGCACACGTCATCAATTCATTTTCAAATCCCCTGTTTATACGAATATGCGATGCGTGCTCCTTCTTGAAATCAAACGATTTCCGGGGAGCAGAGAGTCCATAATTGGGCTCTCAAAAATATTCCCTCCTCACCTAGGGCTAGGCCATAAGCTGATGCCATCACATTGTCACTTGACAAGATTAAGGGCAGCAACCTTTCTATGGATCGCGAGTCGCTTTCCCTTTTTTTGGCCTGTCCTGTGTGGATACACAAATTTTTTTTGCTTTTTACTTACGAAGTCTCTTACATTTACATAAACATTTTTCATCATTTACATAAACAATTTTTTCCATCGTCAACATCCATTCATCTTATATCATTATTCTGAATACATATTTTATATACTCTTTTATACGTTGTACAACTTCTTATTGCATTATGTTTATATTTTTGTTTGAACAAATACTGCTTATTTTATATATGTTAAGGTATACCTGCATCTGCAATTCCATTTTGCATAAAGACTGGTGTTAAAGTTGCTTTAAAGAACATTTACCAGTAAAATGCCTATTCATTAAGAACTGTTCCGGAACATAAAAAAAATAGGCACACATATAATCATGGCACCTTACAATTAGAAGAAACTGTTACTTGTTTCAAGTTTTTCGGCCATGTTATTTCACATGAAATTCAGTACTTTCATGTTTATTCTTATGTCGTCATTTATATATGTCTTTTATGTAATTCTGAGAGAGATTTTCATATTTTTTTTCAATTACCAATGCAAACAATTTCAAATCCCAAACAAAAGGGGGAAATATATAATATCAAAATTATATATTAAAATAATCTTCCCTTTCATCCTTTCAATTCTTAATTTTTCCCTAGTTTATTTTTTTAGTCTTACCTCCAGCTCCGTTTAAATCATTAGAAGAAATCTTATGAAACCTTTAACATAACCCCTTTTATTTTAATACAATCCCTATCTTTAAAATTCGCAATAGTTACAAAACCCCCCTTCCAAAATAACCGTTTAAAAACCAGATGCGTACTTAGTTCGATGCTACTAGCGGATCTTTTTCATGACCATATATGGGTATTGATCGCAGGCCATATTCGCCGAGAGAATTGCAAGCTTAACAAAAACCTTAAATCATATCCTTTTTTGGTATTGAGAGTTTCAATCCAAGTACAATATGTTTTGTCTATAAAACCGCAGTATGAAATTCTTATGGGATTTGGAATTGAATTCAAGAATAAAGGCGATAAACACGCCATCTTTATATGAAGATCTCCCTATCAGAAAAAAAGTGCTGTAACCCTATTGGCGATTTATTTGGCGAGAATATGTAAGTCAGAAGAAATGTAATGTATCTTCCTCGCACTCACTACCCTGCTTGCAACCGCCTATGTAATCCTTCCTCAGCACCCTCACCTCTGAGTCTAATAAAATAGTAATGATACGAATCTGGATTATTCAGTTACAAAAGGTAAAAATGTGTACATTCTAAGTTTCATTGACACGCATTAACCTATAACTCCGTTAGAATATATATATTTAAAACAGATTTTGTAGTATATTTCTCTTGCAAATGTTCGCGAACAGTATGTCAATCATTTTTGTTTTCAGAAAGGGGTGTAAAGTAGAATTAAAGAAATGTCGCCTGTGGCAGATCCACCATTGAGACAACGCAAGATCTAAAAACACGCTAATTTGATCGGCTTTAAAAAGATTACGGAAGTTTGAATTATAATTAAAAAACCAGTGGTGATCTCCATGTAAACGAGTTTCCATTCATTTCCCTTTGATCGGTGAATTTTAAGGCCGGATTATTTACTCTTAAATATCTACTGGCTGTTTTCATATTTGATTAAATAAGATCATTTAAATATTTGAAAAAATCTAACATAAAATGAACTATGTAAACAGAGTCTTTGCCTCCTGGTATTTTTTTAAAATTCTATAAGAAAATTGTTTTAAATAAGACATTTTAAATGTATCGTTTTAAATTTGATGTAATTTTCGCCAAAGTTTCCTTTCTCTTTTTAATATTACGTGAAAATACTTTGTTAGAAAGGGAATTTTGTTTGCGCTGTCTTGGAATTTCTAACAATAGTTAAAAAAATCATCTCAAAATATGAAATAAATGTCACGTGTAAATATATTTTTTAATTTAAACTGTTTTACAATATTATTAATTGTTCATTTTAAATATGGCGTAATTTCTCCTATTTACTACTTTTAACGAAAATTAATGAATTTTTTACTTTAAAGTTTTCTTTCTCTTTTTAATATTCACGTGAAAAAACTTTTTTCTGCTAGAAAGGAAATATTTTTATTTACGCTGCCTTAGAAATGGCAACAACAGTTTAAAAGATCATCTAGAAATGTGAAATAAATGTCTTCTTATAAATGTATTTTTAAATTTAAACTATTTGACAATATTATTATTTGACCATTTTAAATATGACGTAATTTCCTCCATTTATGGCTGTTAACGCATATTAATGAATTTATTATCTTTCTCTTTTAATATTCACGTATAAATATAATTTTTATGTCGTAGTTTTCAATATTTTCCTGCTTTTAATACGTAGGCATTTAATTCTAATTTGAAAGTTTTTTTCGTTTTTGTTTTTGTTTATAATAGTCACGTGTAAATAAATTTTTAATTTGAAGGGAATATTATTCTTTGCGCTGTTTTTACAATTTGAAACAATTTAAAATAATAACCTTTTCTAAAATATTTAAAAAAATTCTCTCGAAATGCTGAAAAGTTGAACTTAAAATGAAAATAAACCCTAAAAAAAAATAGTCAAATTAAAAAAGAAATACACTCTGCACACCGGGAGTTTCCAATTTACATCATTAGAAAAAATGATTAAATTCCTATGTATGGTTTTCGATTTTATAAAACTTTTGTAATGGAACGATTTTGGCCAACTTTAACATTAAATGTCTCTTAAAATAATTCTTTGATTTAAAAACTGTCTGCTTCAGCGTGTTTATCAAACATTTCGCTATAGTACTATCAATTTTCATATTTTTATGTGGAGTATTTTTCTTTATATCAGCGAAGAAAGGCCCTAAGTCACAGAAAATTCATTTACTGCGGTGGTGAGAGCGTTGTAGTTACTCTTTTTTAGAATAGAGGATTATTTTTGTTGTTATCTACATTCATTAATGACAGTTAGTATATGTGTACACACTTTATTATCACTTCATTTATGTTTCAGAATATAGTAATAAAATGTTTTGCTTAAAACTAGTTGCAGAGTTAGGTGTTCTTTTATTTTAAACACTAGCAAACCCCGCGGCTTTGCTCGCGTAATATTTGAAATATGCCAAGTGATATTTATATGTCTAATTTTTATTAAAAGGTACTAACTAAATTTTTATTTTATTAAAAGGTAATATTTTATTTTATTAAAAGGTATTTATTACTTTTAGGAATAATTTAAAAATATTACTATTTAAAACACAGTTTGATTAAATATCATTGTTACACGGCATAACGCAGAAATGAGACTTAAATTAATAAAACGAAATAAAACTAAATAAATAATAATTTAGAAAATATTTTGAAACTTTTATGCTCAATTAATACGCTCATTTGAGTATTCATTTGAAGATTTGAATTTTTTAGAAACCATCTTCTTACATCTTAAAATTAACAATCATGTCAAATTCCAACTCCTACCACTTCTCTCAACATAAAGGGCAATGTTGAAATAGGAACTGTCGCCATTAGTTTGCCAACATTAATTTTGAAATCGGTTTGTTATTTCCTAATATTCCACAGAAACGTAATTTAGAAAGCTTTTAAAGGCCTTTTTTAGAGCGTTTGTTGTTCCTGTGAATCCCAGGTGGTAGAATCATCGGCATAAAATATAGCCTGTGTAGGATCAGAGACTGTTACCATTGATTCGCAACTATTACTTTTATATTTGGTTTATATTTCCTGAAATAGTGTAGAAATCGTAATTTAGGACTTTTTTAGAATGCTTTTGGCACCTTCCCTTCACTTCACCCCTTTTTAATTCGAATTTATTTTCGACAGTCCTTCGAGGGCATTTATATTTTATAAGTAACTACCATGCCATATTTAAAGATTCTAGCCTTTTCAGTATCACAGGCATCGCAATTTAGAAAGTTTTTAGCTACTGCAACCCTCTGGTGGTAGTGGCACAGACATAAAATATAGCTTATGTTTGAGCAGGTTCTATCACCAACAATTTGTTATCATTATTTTTTTAATCGGTTTGGTATTTGAAAAGGTTACATAAAAATTATAATTTATAACGCTTTTCGCCCACTTCATCTTTTTAAATTTGAAATTTTCTTTCGACAGTTCATAGAAAGCAGTTGCATCTTGTAAGTAAATAACATGCCATACTTAGTGTTAGACCCTTAGTGTTAGGCCCGTTAAGTGTTAGACCCTTCAGTTATGCAAAAAACGCAAATTAGAACATGTTTTGCTTTTTTAACCCTCAGATGGTAGTGACAGCAACATAAAATATAACCTATGTTATAGCAGGAACTGTCACCATTGCTTTGCAACCATTACTTTTGAAATAGCTTTGGAATTTCCAGAGATTGAGTAGAAATCGCAATTTAGAACGTTTTTAGAACGCTTTTCGCGCATTTTCACCACTTTTTTAAATTTCCAATTTTTTCGAAACTGTTCTTAAAGATCATTTATATGTAATACATATGTACCTTGCCTAATTTTAAGTTGCTAGCCCCTACCGATCACAAAAATCGAAATTTGGAACGCTTTTTTGCTCCTGCAACGTCTAGGTGATAGTGATACCGACTTAAAATAGCGTCTATGTTAGAGCAGAGGCTGTCAGCAACAATTTCTTAATATTACTTTTGAAATCAGTTTGATTCTTCCTGAGATATTGGTGACAAATCGGCATTTAGAACGTTTTTAGAACGCTTTTCGCGCATTTTGCTGCTGCATCTCCACTGGGGTAGTGGAAACAGATATAAAATATAGCCTATCTTGGAGCAAGATCTGTCACCATCATTTTTACACCATTATATTTGAAATCGGTTCAGTACTACCTGAGATTGCATAGAAATCGCAATTTAGAAAGTTTTTTACAACGCTTTTTGCGCATTTTGACCCCCCTTTTAAATTTCGATTTTTTTAGGAAATGTCCTTAGAGATCATTGATATCTTATAACTAACTACCATTCCAAACTTCACGATTCAAGGCCCTTCCGTCACGCAAAAACCGCAATTTAGAACGTTTTTCCCCTGCAGCCCCTTTGGGGTAGTGGCACCGACATAAAACATAGCCTATGTTGGAGCAAGGATTTTCACCATCATTTTGAAGCCATTATTTTTTAAATCGGTTTGGTATTTCCTGAGATTGTGTAGAAACCACCATTAGAACGTTTTAGGTAGCTTTCTTTACAAAAAAGCTACCTATTGCAGCCGTTCGGAGGAAAGCGATTTCAAAAAATTTTGGTATATTTTCATCGATCATGACCCCCAGACCCCGAAACCACCCTCCGTTCAAAATTGATATATATATATATATATATATATATCTGACCTATGTCACACTGTAACTCCCGTAATTATGAACCGATTTCGATGTAATTCGGTGTATACATAGTACATACCAATGTCTCGACCGAGTTCGTTGGCCAGCTTCATCCGCCATTTTGTTTCAAAATGGCGGCCATTTAAAAATTTTAAAAAATTTTAAAACTTGAAATGTGGTACCAAAAAATTAAAAATGGAAAAATATTTTTTTCTTATGTATTTGACCTTTATACAAAGATTCCGGAGCAGTTTTTGTTTCGTCTATATCTTACAAAATGGCTGAGTTATAGCATTTTGAATTTCTAGCGTGGCTGACATTTTGAAACGTCCTGAATTTTGTCACGCGATAAAAGGCGTATTTATGAACCGATTTGGATGTAATTCAGTGTGTACATAATACATACCAATGTCTCGACCGAGTTCGTTGGCCAGCTTCATCCGCCGTTTTGTTTCAAAATGGCGGCCATTTAAAATGTTTAAAATATTTTAAAACTTGAAATGTGGTACCAAAAAATTAAAAATGGAAAAATATTTTTTTCTTATGTATTTGACCTTTATACAAAGATTCCGGAGCAGTTTTTGTTTCGTCTATATCTTAAAAAATGGCTGAGTTATAGCATTTTGAATTTCTAGCGTGGCTGACATTTTGAAACGTCCTGAATTTTGTCACGCGATAAAAGGCGTATTTATGAAGCGATTTGGATGTAATTCCGTGTGTACATAGTACATACCAATATCTCGACCGAGTTCGTTGGCCAGCTTCATCCGCCATTTTGTTTCAAAATGGCGGCCATTTAAAATTTTTTAAAAAATTTAAAATTTGAAATGTGGTACCAAAAAATTGAAAATGGAAAAATATTTTTTTCTTATGTATTTGACCTTTATACAAAGATTCCGGAGCAGTTTTTGTTTCGTCTATATCTTAAGAAATGGCTGAGTTATAGCATTTTGAATTTCTAGCGTGGCTGACATTTTGAAACGTCCTGATTTTTCTCACGTAATAACAGGCGTATTTATGAACCGACTTGGATGTACCTTGGTGTGTACATAGTACATACAAATATCTCGACCGAGTTCGTTGGCCGGCTTCATCCGCCATCTTGTTTCAAAATGGCGGCCATTTAAAAAAAATAAAAAAAATAAAAAAATTTAAATGAGATACAAAAAATTGGAAAGTGAAAAAGATTTTTTTTGTATGTGTTTGACCTTAATACAAAGATTCCGGAACAGTTTTTCTTTTGTCTATATCTTAAAAAAATGGCTGAGTAATAGCATTTTGAATTTCTCTTGTGGCTGACATTTTAAAACGACCTGATTTTTGTCACGCGATAACAGGCGTAATTATGAACCTATTTGGATGTAACTTGGTCTGTACATAGTACATACCAATGTCTCGACCGAGTTCGTTGGCCAGCTTCATTCGCCATCTTGTTTCAAAAGGGTTGCCATTTAAAAAAAATTAAATTTGAAATTCAAAATGAGGTATTAAACAATTGGAAAATGAAAAAGATTTTTTTATGTGTTTGGCCTTGATACAAAGATTCCGGAGCAGTTTTTGTTTCTGAAAATTTGTTCTTTTGTTTATATCTTAAAAAATGGTTGATTTATAGCACTTTGAATTTCTAGCATGGCTAACATTTTGAAACGATCTTGTATTTGTCGCGCGATAACACACGTATTCGCCTATTTCGATGTAAGAAGGCATGTGGATAGTATACATCAACACCTCGACCAAGTTCGCTGGCCAGATTCATCAGCCATCTTGTTTCAAAATGGCGACCATTAAATTAAAAAAAAATATATATATATTTAAAGTGAGGTGCAAAAAAATTAGAAATTGAAAAAGGTTTCTTTCTTAAGCATTTGACCTTGATATAAGGATTCAGGAGCATTTTTTGTTTGTCTTTACCTTAAAAAATGGCTCAGATATAGCAGTTTCAATTTCTATTGTGGGTGACATTTTGAAAAATCTGATTTCTTGCATGCGCACTCCTATATATTAACCAATTCCGATGTGAGTGAGCATGTGCACAGCAATTACTAAGGTCTCGACCAAGTTCACTGCTTAGCCTCATCCACCATGTTGTCTTAAAATGACAGGCACTTTAAGAAATTGCCGAATTTGGCAGCCAAATATATGTTACTTTAAAGAAAAGCAGCTTGGATAAAGCTGACTAATTTCGCGAAATTCTCATTCATTATATTGATAAAAATTAGTATTGATTCTCCTATATTCGGTTTCCACTAAATTGAGCTTCGTGTGTTTGAATGATATAATTTGGCTTTTTTTAAATAAGGATTATTAAAGCTACCTCTTCCTCCCGGCACTGGCCGGAAGGACTTTTTTAGAACGCTTTTCGCGCATTTTCAACCCTTTTAAATTTCAAATTGTTTAAGAACTGTTCTTAGAAATCCTTTATATCTAATAAGTAGCTGATACTTCAAATTTCATATTTCTAGGCCCTTCGGTAACGCAAAAATCGATTTTTAGAACGTTTTTGCTCCTGCACCCCCTTTCGGGTAGTGGCACCGACAAAGAACATAGCCTATGTTGGAGCAAGGATCGTCACCGTCATTTTGACACCATTATTTTTTAAATCGGTTTGGTTTTTCCTGAGATTGTGTAGAAACCACCATTTAGAACGTTTTTTAGAACGATTTTCGCGCATTTTCAACCCTTTCAAATTTCGAATTGTTTAAGAACTGTTCTTAGAAATCCTTTATATCTAATAAGTAGCTAATATTTCAAATTTCATATTTCTAGGCCCTTCAGTAACACGTAAATCGCATTTTTAGAAGGTTTTTTACTCCTGCACCCCCTTTGGGGTAGTTGCACCGACATAAAACATAGCCTATCTTGGAGAGAGTGTTGTCACCATCATTTTGACACCATTATTTTTTAAATCGGTTTGGTATTTCCTGAGATTGTGTAGAAACTACCATTTAGAACGTTTTTTAGAACGCTTTTTGGGCATTTTCACCCCTTTTAAATTTCGAATTGTTTAAGAACTGTTCTTAGACATCATTTATATCTTATAAGTAACTAATATTCAAAATTTCATATTTCTAGGCTCTTCAGTAACGCTAAAATCGGATTTTTAGAACGTTTTTTGCTCCTACACCCTCTTTGGGGTAGTGGCACCGACATAAGATATAGCCTATGTTCTAAGTTGGACTAACACTATCATTTTGGTACCATTACTTTTGGAATCGGTTCGGTAGTTCCAGAGCTTACCTCCTACAAATAAACAATTTTTTCCTCTTTATAATAGGAGTATAGATACATATATTTCATTCTTTAAATTTAAAAGAGATGTTACTTTTCTATACCAATAAACTATCATAAAAAATATAAAACGCTCGAAAGTTGTTAACTCTATTTAATGTTGGTGTAATTAAACATTTTCGAAACGTCTTCAATAATTCTTCCATAGTCTATTGTCAGACTAATAGAATTCAAAATAACTACATTCATTAAATTTCACTAAATGACATATTCGAAAAATTTCGGAAAAGTTTAACGTCTGTGATTTGGATAGCTACTTTTTAAAATTTTTAAGCCTAAAAGTAATATTTTTAGTAATAGCATTCCCCTCCCCCCCCCCCCAAAAAAAAAATCGGTCCTGAAATCGTTAAATTTTATGTTATTTTGACGAAGATATTAAAATTTAATCAAGTGAAAATTCCAAAATTTATAGGTTTTTTTAAATGCTTAAAATTTGAAGAGACATAAAAAAAAGCACCTTGCTGGCATTTGAGTTTCTGATAGTGAAAACTATATTTTGAAACTTGTAAATACCACTTACTTACACATATCAATAACTCTATTTTTATTATAAACTAGTTGCATAGCTATACGTTGCGTTGCTTTTGAGTTGAATGAGATAATTCCATAATTTTGAGAAAAAGAAATCTGATTTTGTTGGAAATTTAGAAACCAATTATAGCATCGATTTTATTAAAAACAGTTTTTCAAATAACAAATTGTCTCGCTAAAACATTTTGTTATTAACGTCCTTGTGAAAAGTTTCAATCACCATCCTAAAGAAATAGTCGAAAATCTGTTTTTCTACTTTAAAGTAAATTACAAAAGCTACGGTGGATTTTTTTCTTTTTACATGACTGGAATTTATCTCTATGTTCCAGCCGACAGACGATTTTTAGCTTTCTAAAATATGCTAATTCCTGAAGTTTGAAAATGTCAAAATAAGTTCGTATTTCTTGAAATTTTCTAGAAAAATGCAATTGAATCACAATATTATTTTTACTATCTATTCAAATAAAAGTTAAATTCAATTTCAAAATGATTTCAAACAATGAAATCTAATATTACCTATCTTTTTTCCTTTTATCCACAAAATCGGTGCAATTTAGTTACCATCGACACAGAAATGTCATTAAAGATTACGAAAAAATTAATATCACGAAAAATAATTCAAATTATAAAATTCTAAGACCACTTTTGACATCGTCGATTTTTTTCCTATATGACGGTGTAATAATTAAAAATGTGCGATATTTAGAAATTTAAATAAGTGCAGTAGCAATAACTGCTAAGCCGAAATTTCATCGTCAAGTGTTGTCATTCGCAAAATCACGTCAGCGTTAAGCACAGACACGCTTGTCCTTTATAATATAGATAGATATACATGTGAATATATGCACATCTATGTACTTATGTAGAGTTCAGCATAAATATGCACATGGTATTTGGAACTCAGGACTGCTTTAAAATAAGATGCGTTAGATGTCCAAAGATTAGTTAGTAGCAAATATTAGGTGCAAATGCAAAAATTTTCCTTTAAGTGCAAGAATTTTTATTCGGAATCCAATTGAAAGAATTTTTTATTCAGAGAATTGTATAAATCAAAGATATTATTTACTTTAAAACGCTAAAAAAAAAAAAAAAAAAAAAAAAAAAAAAAAAAAAAACTTTTCAAAAATTCGTCATTTTACACTTAACCTCTAGTTTGACTTTTACCTTTTTTTTCTTTGTTTATTTATTTATTTTATTTTATTCCTTTATTTATTTATTTTCAAATTTTTCAAATGCAGACATTAAGTTAATGTATGAAGGTGACAACGGTAACAGCACAACAGCGCTATGATTAAATCTTGAGTATTTTACCAATAACTAGAATTCGGCTTCGAATTTTTTTGAGAAACTGCATTGCATTTAATTTTTGCAAATGCTTTTTAATTGTTGCATGAACATTGTCAGTTATATGTATTCTTTACCGTTATACTTTAGAATGCTTTTTTAATCTCTGATAACATTTATTTGAAATGAAAATACAAATTCTGGTTCATTTTCTAAGGAATCGGAGAGTATTTACTTAAAAAGGTGCCATAATCCCATATACATCTTTAGTGATATGTAATATGAGTTCAAAAAAGGAAATACTGAAAGAGATAACAAAATATATACAAAATATATTCTATTTCCCGGCATTTCCCTATTTATTTAACTTTCTATTTGTTCATATATTTATTTATTTAACATAAATAAACATAGAATATCTTTCCTACTGAAAAATATATTAAAAATTCAAGACTGCATAAGAGATGAGTATATTTCAAATTAATTTTAATGTAGATATATTACAGAATTAAAGCAGTGATGTATTTCTCACATATGGTTATAATATTCTTATTAAAAGCATTCTGAATAAATCAAAGAAAAAAAAATATCTTAAAGTTTTAAGGAATATAAATGAACAAATTATTTTATATTTATATTCTAGACCACATTTTAAGTATTTAACGTAATAAATTTATTACTTTTTTGTCTTATTCATATGTAAATGTGTTATTTCGACCCTTTTTCAAAAAGTTATTTCACGAGAAAGAATAGTTGTTGCAAATAATACTTTCAGTATTTTCTTTTTAAATACTATTATAGAAAAAAAAATCAGCAAAATTTTTAGAAACTTTAGTTCGTTTAGAACATAACAGCCTCTTTCTAGAATTATTTTAGAACGATTTAGAATATTTTTCTTTCAAAATTTTAAGTTTAACTCCAAATTTTTAATCATTAACATTTCAGTAAAAATTGCCAGCAGATGGAGAAAAATTTCATAAATTAAAAAAGTAAAAGTGGAATCTAATGTGCTGAATAGCGTTAATCTTACCATGTAAGACAGTAGGATAGTATAGGATAGTGTAAGATAGTCTTAAGACATTACTCTTTAAGAAATTTTATAAAATACAAATATGTAAAATATACCATATAAACTTTAAAAATCTCAAAGTTTTACTTAAAAGGCAACTAAAATAATAAAAGATATGTTACAAGTTGAAAATATACATTTCATTTAAAACTCATTAGTACATTATGGCTGTGTTTCCCAAGCCCATCATCAGAGATTGTTTTAATAACTAATTGCTGTTTATTTATACAAATACGTCACTTCGTTTTGTGATGAGAGAACCAATAATTATTAGAGTTGAAAGTAGAAGTAGCAGTCTCTTCGATTGAAATTAAGTAGAGAAAATATATATTTACTGCAGTTCCATTTATTTTATTACATCAGCAATATAACCATCAATTAGTAAAATATTCTCGGATAATGGGTTGGGAAAATACAGCCCGAAAGTACAAAGAAGTTTTAAATAAAATGTATATTTTTATCTTGTAACATCTCTTTTATTATTTTAGTCGACTTTTAAGCAAAACAGTGAGTTTTTTAAAGTTCATATTGTATATTTTATGTTTGAATCAAGGTGAGATATTGCGTTTCGGTCTATGATTTTATTTACAAATACGTATCGTTAAAATTTCCAACATGTACAGTCGTGGGGGGGGGGGGGGGGGAGTAAACACCCCTTACTAACTCTGCAAAAAATTATCGTAGGAGAAAGTTTTGGTACCACACGACTGGTAATGAAGTCTACTTTTAAATGATGTATATAAAATTTGCTTAGGGGGTTATCTAGATATTAAAATGAATGATAAGTTTGTTTTTTTCAATAGCAGTACACAATTCTGACAGCATAAATGAACTCTACACCCTTCAATTAGTCTAAAAACAAATTTTTATGAAATTAGTAAGATAAGTTTCAGAGAAATTAATTATTTTAAAACGAACGCATTTTAGGGGCTGTATCCAAATTGAAGTTCGTCACTCGATTGTTGACCGAGAGAGCTCCCTTCTTGATCAAGGCATCTTAAGCGTCACTCAAGCAGCGATTGAAGACTGCTAGATTACAGGAGAGCATAAGAAATCTCAAAATATGTAGTCACTTTTATCATAGACGGCATAGATTTCAACCATCATTTTGCCGTTTTTTAAGCATAATTTGAAGACTACTTAGAAGAAAAATGTGAAATTTTGGATTTCCATAAAGCAGGACTTAAGAAATATAAATCCATAAAAAAAAATTGTAGATTGCAATTTATAATTTTTTCCAATATTAATTTCATAGTTTATAATTCATATCATAAAATTATAAAAATTGCAAATTCAACGTATTTACGTTTGGGTATCTTAGTATTATTGCTATATGAAAATTAGCACATTAGGAGTATAATTTCAGGAGATATTAATGAAAATATACAAATGTAATATTCAATGTAAATGTAAAACTCAGGACTCTTAAAGCTTTAAAATTTTCGAAATTTTAATTTTTTTAGGTGTTAAACTCCTATCTTTTCTGAACATATAATTGTTTCCTTGAAATTCCTATTAGAGCTGAAGTTATGGCTTTTACATTTATACTCGTTCCATAGCTGAAGCGTCGTTTCGGAAACTTTGAAGCCACCTTTCTCTAAATGACGTTTTTGGGCATAACGCGCACGATATCTCAAAAACTTATAAATATTTTTTCATGAAATTTTCAAAACATATGTTTCATGTTAGTCTGTATAAACTGAAGCTAAAATTTCCTTTTTATTGTTCAAAACAATATTTTTTTAGGTGATTATACTGTTGAAATTTTCTGAATTTTGCATTAGCTAAATACAACTTTGTATTAAAAATATAAAAAAGCTTTAAATACAAATTTATTTAGGTTCAGGGTAATTATTATAATCGAAAGTATAAGTAGGCACCAAAATTTTCATTCTAGTTGCAATACTTATTTTGTAATCGTGCGGGTAAGCTGTTATGCCGATTTTTTGCTCGTCAAATGTCTAACAGTTTGGTGCCCCCTGTAAATGCTAATTCTGCATCTTATAATTTTTTTAAATGCATGAAATGAAAGAACATACTTATATATTTTATTCCAATTAAAATTGTGTCTTAAAATGAAATACATTTTAAGATATTAAATGTTGAAAATGGTCTCTTTTTTTTTCATTTTTTCCAATTTTAAGAGTCCTGAGACCCCTTCATTAGAAGCACTAAATTTTGAATGTTTATAATTCAAAAACGTATCATTCAAATGATTTGAAATTTGGTGACTAGGCATAGTTTGAACCAAAAATTTGAAATATCTTGTTAAAATTGGGTCCTGGCATTGAAAAAAATGAAGTTTGGGTTCGTTTTAATATGTAGATGACCTTCTAAGGAAATTTTATATATGTCATTTAAAAGTAGACTTTATTTCCAATCGTTCGGTACTAGTTACTCTCTTCGACGATAATATGTTGAGGAGTTAGTAGGAGGTGTTTACTTTTTTTTCCCCCGCGACTGTACCAGTATCAATTTTAGTTGCCTGAAGACTATCAACCTTCCTCAAAAGTAGGAATATAAAAAGAGGTGACAGTTACAAATTATGAATTAATAATCAATTTAAACTTACTAAAATAATTTACTAAG
The DNA here is from genome assembly GCA_963932465.1 of Maratus speciosus. Lineage (NCBI taxonomy): Eukaryota > Metazoa > Arthropoda > Arachnida > Araneae > Salticidae > Maratus > Maratus speciosus. The sequence goes on along the minus strand of OZ010789.1, from coordinate 530,572,978 downwards.
GTAAAACAAAAGGTAAAGCACAACTAAGGTAAGGACAAAATTATTTCCAAATATATTTAGTACTTTAAATAAATTATAAAAATATAGAAATGTCATTATTATTGTATTTTATCATTACTATCTATTTCGAAAACAGTTCGATGCTTTTCGATTTAAATAACATTAATTGTACATATCTACAGTCGTATTAAATTATATGAAACATTTTAATTAATTCTTGCCTAAATTACAGACTATCGTTTAACTTTAAATATGATTGTTTTTCATTGATTATCAGTTTATATTAATTCGAACTCATTTTGAAATACGTATATGAAATATTGGTTTCAATTATTAGTTTGACATATTTTTTTTTACAAAATAATTCAAAAATTTATCTTTATCCTAATTGTGTTTAAATATATACTTCAATATAAAAACAATTATTTTAATAACGACTGTCTTATTATACTAAAATTATAAATATTAAATATGTTTCGATTGAGCAGAATAGTTGGCCTGATGTTTTAGTTTCAAATGCCATAACTTTGAGCACGTACCCGGCAATAACACAAAAATATCTGTCAACACACGATATTTTACAATACCGATAGTTAAATAATAATAGCAAGAAAATCTTACTATATATATATATTTTTTCATAATCTTCTTTCGATACGCAATAGTTCTCGGAAGAATATTTTGCACATGAGAATTTTATGAATATATGATGCTTTATTTCAAAGTTCCAATATTTAAAATATACAAGCTAATTTTGTTTTATTATTTTAAAAAAACCTATCTTCTTGCCAACAACATATTTTTATTAATAAAACTTTATTTCTTCAGTAAAATTTATTAACAACTAGCCTCTGACGCCTGAACTCAGTTCAGGCAACGCAAATACGCCAATTTTGGAATGCCCGTCCTGAGTTCGGCATGAGAAAAATCGGTTTTTCAATTCCGTGAAGCCCGAACTTAGTTCGTCCACTGCATAATATGAATTTTTTCCAATAGATGGTGATAAATTCCCGCGAAAATTTCGGCAGTTTCGCGTCATTTGTCGATTTTTTTGTATTTTGCGGTTCTTCCCAAATTTCATTCAAATGACCATACTGTAAAGGATTTGTGAAATTCAAAGAAATCTGAGGGACATGGAATTCATGATTCTTTAATGTTTATATAAATAATAATATTGTTGTATTATTTTATTATATTTATCTTGAAAATTATGTCATTTGATTTATTTTGCTATAATTTGAGCAAACTTACTGTAATCCATTAACACTTCCCATATATGTGAAAATATTGAATATAGTAATTATTTCGTTTAAAATTTTGTTTAAAAAAATCTATTTCTAACATTTTGGATGATAACAACAAACAAAATTAAAGGGAATTTCCCCTCCCCCTTTTTGACACGTTTTTCTCGAATATATTCCATTTTTTGCTCGTCAAATGTCTAACAGTTTGGTGCCCCCTGTAAATGCTAATTCTGCATCTTATAATTTTTTTAAATGCATAAAACGAAAGAACATATTTATATATTTTATTCCAATTAAAATTGTGTCTTAAAATCAAGATATTAAATGTTGAAAATGGTCTTTTTTTTCATTTTTTCCAATTTTAAGAGTCCTGAGACCCCTTCATTAGAAGCACTAAATTTTGAATGTTTATAATTCAAAAACGTATCATTCAAATGATTTGAAATTTGGTGACTAGGGATAGTTTGAACCAAAAATTTGAAATATGTTGTTAAAATTGGGTCCTGCCATTGAAAAAAATGAAGTTTGGGTTCGTGTTAATATGTAGATGACCTTCTAAGCAAATTTTATATATGTCATTTAAAAGTAGACTTTATTTCCAATCGTTCGGTACTAGTTACTTTCTTCTACGATAATATGTTGAGGAGTTAGTAGGAGGTGTTTACTTTTTTTTCCCCCCGCGACTGTACCAGTATCAATTTTAGTTGCCTGAAGACTATCAACCTTCCTCAAAAGTAGGAATATAAAAAGAGGTGACAGTTACAAATTATGAATTAATAATCAATTTAAAATTACTAAAATAGTTTACTAAGGTAAAACAAAAGGTAAAGCACAACTAAGGTAAGGACAATATTATTTCCAAATATATTTAGTACTTTAAATAAATTATAAAAATATAGAAATGTCATTATTATTGTATTTTATCATTACTATCTACTTCGAAAACAGTTCGATGCTTTTCGATTTAAATAACATTAATTGTACATATCTACAGTCGTATTAAATTATATGAAACATTTTAATTAATTCTTGCCTAAATTACAGACTATCGTTTAACTTTAAATACGATTGTTTTTCATTGATTATCAGTTTATATTAATTCGAACTCATTTTGAAATACGTATATGAAATATTGGTTTTAATTATTAGTTTGACATATTTTTTTTACAAATTAATTCAAAAATTTATCTTTATCCTAATTATGTTTAAATATATACTTCAATATAAAAACAATTATTTTAATAACGACTGTCTTATTATACTAAAATTATAAATATTAAATATGTTTCGATTGAGCAGAATAGTTGGCCTGATGTTTTAGTTTAAAATGCCATAACTTTGAGCACGTACCCGGTTATAACACAAAAATATCTGTCAACACACGATATTTTACAATACTGATAGTTAAATAATAATAGCAAAAAAATCTTACTATATATATATTTTTTTCATAATGTTCTTTCGATACGCAGTAGTTCTCGGAAGAATATTTTGCACATCAGAATTTTATGAATATATGATCCTTTATTTCAAAGTTCCAATACTTAAAATATACAAGCCAATTTTGTTTTATTATTTAAAAAAAACCTATTTCCTTGCCAACAACATATTTTTATTAATAAAACTTTATTTTTTCAGTAAAATTTATTAACAACTAGCCTCTGACGCCTGAACTCAGTTCAGGCAACGCAAATGCGCCAATTTTGGAATGCCCGTCCTGAGTTCGGCATGAGAAAAATCGGTTTTTCAATTCCGTGAAGCCCGAACTTAGTTCGTCCACTGCATAATATGAATTTTTTCCAATAGATGGTGATAAATTCCCGCGAAAATTTCGGCAGTTTCGCGTCATTTGTCGGTTTTTTTGTATTATGCGGTTCTTCCCAAATTTCATTCAAATGACCATACTGTAAAGGATTTGTGAAATTCAAAGGAATCTGAGGGACATGGAATTCATGATTCTTTAATGTTTATATAAATAATAATATTGTTGTATTAGTTTATTATATTTATCTTGAAAATTATGTCATTTGATTTATTTTGCTATAATTTGAGCAAACTTACTGTAATCCATTAACACTTCCCATATATGTGAAAATATTGAATATAGTAATTATTTCGTTTAAAATTTTGTTTAAAAAAATCTATTTCTAACATTTTGGATGATAATAACAAACAAAATTAAAGGGAATTTCCCCTCCCCCTTTTTGACACGTTTTTCTCGAATATATTCCACAAGTAAGGGGTTAAGAACAAAGAAAATATTTCTTGCGTTAATTCATCAAGTTTTTTCATTTTATTTTCCCACTATCATACAGCATTCCTTATAACATATTCGTCCTTTTATGATTTGATTTTCTACTTTCATGAAAAAAAAAAAAAAAAAAAAAAATCTTAGGTATCCAAAGCTTTCGCTAAATCTGACAAAATAAATATCACTAGATTAATTTTAACATAATTATTCTAAATGGTAAATAAATCATATTAGATGTAAATTTCCAACTTCACCCAGCTAACCTTAATGATTATAGCATCTGGTCTGAAACCTAGCTCAACAGAATAAATCTCAGTTTATGGGACAGCCAGGAGATCCCTGGTTCGAATCCTGGACCGGACATTTTTTGCCCAGTTGGAAATTTACATCTAATAAATTAAATATCCTCCAACATTAGATTTATTTGAAATAATTCAAATGGCATTTATATTTTCTATTTGTCAGTTTTACGGCTTGTTTTTAAAACACTCTTTTCCATTCTATTTACGATATTTTTATGCATGAAAAAGCATTTACAGTAAATTAATTTATGTCATTATTTTGACAGCATTTTTGCTTGGATGAAAGTTTTTAAAGAAAGTAGATCATACTCAACAAAATCGAATTAATTTAAGGGATCGTATTGTAAATAAACAAATACGGCAAAGCTAAAATGTTAATGAATGAAATTTTAAATTCTAGTGCTATATTCACCTTGAGTCAAATAATTAAAATACATATAAAAGCACAAATAATTGTACAGAAATTACTTTCAGGTGCATAAATATAAGGTAAAGATATTTAAAATACATTAAAAATGTCTTAAAATAGATTTTAATTTATGTCATTATTTTGACAGCATTTTTGCTTGGATGAAAGTTCATACTCAACAAAATTGAATTAATTTAAGGGATCATATTGTAAATAAACAAATACGGCAAAGCTAAAATTTTAATGAATGAAATTTTAAATTCTAGTGCTATATTCACCTTGAGTCAAATAATTAAAATACACATAAAAGCACAAATAATTGTACAGAAATTACTTTCAGGTGCATAAATATAAGGTAAAGATATTTAAAATACAAATTAAAAATGTCTTAAAATAGATTTAAAAAAAACCGGAACGTTTTCAACCATTAATTACCATTGACTCATCTGACGTACAATCATTAAATTACATTTAGGGATGCACCGAATAGTGATTTTGGCCGAATGCCGAATACCGAATATTCGGCTTACAGGCGAACCGAATACCGAGTATTCGGCTAGCCGAATAGTAACTGCTAGGCCGAATACCGAATATTCGGCTTGTCGATTAATTTTATATTTCAATGTTTAAAGGCATGAAAATGTTAAATTTTAAAGCAGTTTTACATAATATTTAAAACAGAAACTCTCAATTTGATAATCAAGAGCTTTTTTCAAGTAAACTTTATGCTGAAAAAAATATGTTTTGAGTTATTTAAGAAGCGGATGGTTATAAAACTCTTTTAATCAATAAAATTTTAAATTTCATGGCTTCTTCTGTGAATTAAAACAAATGAATAAAATTTTCTTAAATTCTAAAACAAACATTTTAAAATCAAAGAGAAATCGGGAAAAAAATGAAAGAAAAATTGTGCAGGATCATATATTATCTGTTTGTCAGAAAGAGATTAAAGTAAAAGTAAATAAATAATACAATCTATTCAAACATTATATGATGGCAACTCAGCAAGAATAACTGCTCTGCTCCCTTTTATTAAGCAAAAAAGTTTTTAAATAATCCTAGATCGGTGTCTGGAGTGAACGATCATTTTCAGAGATTGTAAATGTTGTTCTTAAAATCTTAGCAAGAAATAGATTATTTACTGGACAATGTTCAGGAACTATCATTAGTACATAATTAATTCTGATGAAAATTCTCGTGATTGGTTAATTTTCTTAAATAATACTTAACAAACAGCAAATAAATAATGTAAAAACATTCTCTTTTATTTAAATATATGATTCTGTTTCTAATTATTCTGAATATCTTTAAAGTTGACTGTTAAACGTATAAGTGGTATAAGGTTTTTAAAAATATGTTTTAAAAGTTTTTTTAAGTATTCGGTTGGCCGAATATTTCGCTATTCGGCCAAGCCGAATATTCGGTATACCGAATAGTTTGATATTCGGCCAAACTGAATATTCGGTAATGTGGCCGAATAAGCCGAATACCGAATAGATACCGAATATTCGGTGCATCCCTAATTACAATGATTTCTTATGGAGAATTCTCGAATAAGCGCAAAGTAAATAATAACAACATTTAAATCCCAGTTACTGTAAAAGCACTTATTTTCGCGAGCCATAATTTTCGCGAAAATGAGGATATCGGTGATTTCGCGAGATGAAAATTTCGCGAATTTTATATGAACAGAACCGAAAGTTGAAAAATCGAAAACTACCTAATAGAACCCGTTTTGTTTAAATTTCTAGAGTAAAAAGAATCTGTGGACCTGCGAATATCACGACTAAAACCGATTCACGCTTCTTGGGTTGTGTGAACATTTAACGGTGTTAAAGCCAAATATGAGATAATTTTGATGGCTTCAAAGAAGCTGGTATAAATATTGTAAGTGAATGAGCTACATTCTATTAGTTGTATTATTGTTTTTATTCAAAAAATAGTTGTATAGTATTCAGTAAATAGTTGTAAGTATTCAAGAAATGTTTGTACTTATTCCTTATTTAAGTAACTGTAATCATTAAATTGTTGATAAGTGAATATTTTCTGATTTTTTTTTGTTATTATTTGAGGCGAAGAAAAATATTTCACGAGGCTTATATTTTCGCGATTACGACGAGCTCGCGAAAATTAAAGCCTCGCGAAAATAAGTGCTTTTACAGTATGACGGTCTTGTAATACACTGGCCTCCAAAAGTTAAGGTACAGGGACAGGATGCATTCGATTGTACACGGTTTGTCGAATATCTACCAACATTATTGACGTATTGTTCTTGAACTTCTGGGATGTAAAGAACATGTTTGATTTCATATTTCTCGGTGAAGATTTCTCGGGGGTTCAATTAGGGGGCTAATAATAAATTTAATAATAAAATAATATTTGCGATCACCTATGTAACAGAAAAGGCTGGAAATGGTTTGTCACAGTGATAAATGGATATTTTGGTTCTGTTCAACGTCTTTATGCATTTGTGTAAGCATAGCACTCATATTCGTGAAGATGTTAACGATTTTGTGAAAAATTCAAAAGTTTTTTGTTTATAGCATACAGAGTTTTCAACCAAATTTAACACAATATTCCAAAAAACCTGACAAAGAACAGTAGAAACAGTATACTGCAGTTAAAACATGAATATATTGAATATTTGATGAGATATGTGCGCTTGTACGAAATAATTTTTAACTGCGCATGTGTATAAGATGTCAAGAAATTTATTTCATAATTTGGTAGCCAGTTATTTTGGGTAACTTCTGTAAAAAGTCCAGTCAAATATTGTGAAAACTCAGAAAGATATAGTGAGTTGATTGAAAAGTTGTGGAAAAACCCTTATAATAAAGCCATTTTTAGAAAGCAACTCACTATATCGGCCCTATCTTTGTGAAATTACATACATAAATTACTACATTTACCAGTTTACGCATAATGACAAATCTGAATGATATGTTTTTCATGTAATTTTATTCTTGTTTTTTTTAATGTAAGTTAATTCTCAAGGACCAAAATAATAAAATGTTTCCCCATAGATCACTTATATTGATTAAAATAAGTTTTGACATATAGTTTTCATCTTTTCTCGGCGAGTAAAGACAAATATGTGAAAGATATGGCATTCTATGTTCATCTTCAAAATATATGATTAGATAGGAAAAACGTTTACTATGCTTAATGCACACTTTAATCGTACACTAAAGAAAAAAAAATTGAAAGTATTAATCATTTATTATGAGATCAAGGCTTACATACTGTTGAAATATTTTTATTTTTTTATCTATAGCATGATTGGTAATTGTGGTTACATGCTAGAGTACCAGCATCAAATGAATAGAAAACAGAAAGAATATTATGAAGTAAAATGGTATATTTTTACATAAAATAATGAAAAATTTAATTTAATTCATTAAACGTAAAAATGTTTTTTTTTACAGTGCAACTTCTTAAATGCTTTTCAATGACTTTAATTTATTTGTATTTGTATTTTCCTTTTTTCTTGCTAAATAGTTATTTATTGCAGAAAAAAGCAGTTGTACACTAAGTATTTATTTGAGATATTTCCACAAATGTTTACTTTACAATCCAATTGTGAAAAAAAAATCTGATAAAGTAATTGACATTAATGAAAACTAATATCATATCATTAGTTTTCTAACCTTTTAAATTGAAAATTCGCTTTTCTGTAACTGCGCTATTTTTAAGTTTACACTCTGTTTTTATTTTGTTTTTACTTGTCAAAAGTTCTTAAAATATCTCAAGACAATCTCCAGTCTTACCACCGTGAATCTTACTGATTCATATCCACAAAGTACACCGAGAAAACATTTGCTTTAGCAAGCTCAGGTCACAGAATAAACGCTACACTATCAGTCTTTGTATTTTATGTTTCTGTATATTATACCTAATTATTTTTAAAGATAAATTTTAGTTTACGCGAATGTTAAGAAGGATAAAAATGTTTTGATAAGGGAATATAAGAAGAATAAAATATGTTGTTTAAGTTAAACAAAGGAGAGGAAATTTTTATACATATTTTTTTAGCTAGAGTGTGTTTCAGTGTGATTAAGTACAGATTCAGCAATAGGAAAACGAACATTATGTGTTTATCTGAATTTATCTGAATCTCATTTATTTCATTGAGTACATTAAAATTCTTGAGCCTATCACTGTAAACAAATTATGCAACGTTACTCCCTAAAATTGGTGGCAGCCTTACTGCTTCTATTTTATTAATTTAACCGATATAACAGGTGTTATGTTACTTTAATGTCTAATATTACACCAGTTGTATAAGTTTAAAGTACACCATTATATAAGTTAAATTACTCCATAAAATTGGAGGCAGCATGTTGCCTCCAATTTTATGGCGTATCGTTACATAATTTTTTTACAGTGATGAATTCAGCCTATTAAAGTAAAAGTTATGCAAGCCAACAATTTTCTAAATTGGCGAGGGCACCTAGACGTATCAAAATATTAAGCCTCGTTGCCCGTCAGACCGCAAATTTACATCTCCAGTGTTAATCTTGTAGGGCTGGAATGGAAGATTTTAACTTCCTTTTACTGTTTTCTTAAAAGGTGATTCTTTCAATTGCTATTGGCATAATAGTAGTAATATATATATATACTTAATTTTCTATTTTAAGTGTTGAAAAGTTAGTGAGGTTATCAAGCTGTGGTTAAGATTTTAACATATAGAATGAAATTAAATATATATTTTAGAAATTTTTAGCCAAGCAAAAAGCTAGGAAGAATCGAATTTGCGAAGATTATGCAGATTTTTTTATGTTTATATTTTTATGAAATTAAAAAAAAAAATGTGAATACATTCCAAGACGATAAGAATAAAATCGGAAAGGAAAGAGAACCCATCTAATGCATGAGGAGGCTTAATAGGATGAGCAATACATGTCATAGTTTAAAAAAATTGCCTATGGGTAAACAATTAATGATATTTTACCACATAGGTGCTCATTAAATCTTTTCTATAAATCATTCTTGGACATTTAATCAGTAAATGTAAAGTGAAGCGAAAAGTTAAGAAAAACATTTTAAAAAGAGTATACAAATTTTTTTTAATGTTAATTTGTTTATGAAATTTTTGAAAAATTCGAAAGCATACCAAGGCGATAAGATTAAGATTGTAAGGAACTAATAATAAGCTCGACACAGCAGCGGTCATTCGGTAGCTTCAGAGTCCCAAGCCCTCCCTTCCCGCTTTTCCGTGTCTTTAATTTGTGCGATTTCCCTTTTAAATTTGCCCGGTTTTAATTTTTTTTTCAGCCTGGCTTCCACAAAAGAGTCGGAATAGAGAAGAAAAGGTTAAAGGACTGCGAACGGAAAGAGGCCTCTCACCGCGGCGGTTAATTATAAGATAATTAATTAATAATAATATAATATAATTAATAATAATCAAGTTAATAAGGCGGTTAATAATAATATAATTAATTTTATTATTTCCCCTTTGAGTGATGAGAAGCCTCAATAGGAAGAGCAGTGTATGTCAGAGTTAAAAAAGTTGCTAATTGCTAAACACTTAACCCTCTCCCTGCGCAAGTAATTCTTCGCGATGAGCGTCTTTTACAGAATTTTTAATCGCTTATCACCGGTTCTTTAAAGCAAAAATTTTTTTACTATCGTAATCGCAGAAAATGCCCTGATTAAATCAGACAAAGATTTCGCTAAAAAATAACTGGTTGAGATAACCAAATAGTATTAATTTGGCGGAAAAATGCATGCCCGAGCATATCTCGGGCTGCGCAGCGAGAAGGTTAATGATATTTTACTCCACAGATGCTCATCAAATCACTTTATATCCTTCTAAATTATTTTATAAGTAAGAAAATATAATAATAATATACTATAATATAACAAATTGTTCTTATGTTTTTAAAAACACTCTTTTATACGCATTTTACCTTTATCTTAAAAATCATGTAGTCCCACGTATTAACAATTCATGTAGTTTCAAATAATTGCGTTACAATACATTCATTTTGCATCGGTTCCAATTAAGGAAAATTCCCCACATTATCTTACAATTGATAGAAAACACGAGCTAGCAAATATAGAGAAAAAAATACTGTAATTGTTTTCCTCTTACATTTTTAAGGTATATCAACAGGCAAGAAAAAACTCTTCAACATCTTTTCAACATTTTTGCATCGATTTCTCAAAGTATCATCATAGTTTAACTAATATTAAACTATTAACGGATTAAAACTTATTTTTTATAAATACATTGGACTCTATATTTTTTATTTATATTTCTCACTTTTTAGTGTTTAAAATATTTCGTTGTCTCAGTTTCATCTTCCACAGTTCACAGTGATATCTTCCAGTGAGCTTTATATGGTGCATGAATAAAGCCATTGTTTGTGTAGCTCGTATACTGTTGTAACTATAAAGTACAATTGGCAATTGATCACCTGCTGTCGGCTAACGGAAAAAAGCCTTAAAATTAAATCATTAATTTATAATTCACTTAGAAAAATATTAAAATGTTGCATTGTCATTGGGTGTGTCGGAAACACACCTATTCATATTTTTTTATATTTCTAGCATAATCAGAAGTGTTATGCAAAATCGATTACAAAATCACATCCTTACATTCAAAAACCAAGTTAAGTTGAATTAATAGAGTATTGAAAAAAAAAAAAAAAGAGACTTCACTACACTGTGAAAAAAGACGAATCAATAATCTACGAAAATGTACAATAATCACGAACGCAAATATACAGAGTGCCCTAAAAGTTCCCGTACTGAATGCATATGTATTTATTATTCACAAAAGAACAAACATTAAAACGATTACTTTTATTCTAATGATAACAAGCACTTTTAACATCACGTAGGAAAAAATACTGAACTTATATATATAATAAATGTTCAAAATTTCCAACGCTTTCGAGGGGGCAAAGCTGAACTTTTTTGCGCATGTTTATAGAAACGCGTCTTAACTTGCAGGGAGAGACTTTTTGTATCATTTGGGTAATGATACTTTTCAGATCATATATTGTTTGAGGATTATTTGCATAAACTTTTTTCTTTAAATATCCCCACAGGAAAAAGTCCGGGATGATCAGATCAGGGGATCGAGCTAGCCAAAGATTTTTTGAAATGAGTTGATCGCCAAAAAATTCTTCAAGCATGTCCATGGTTTCATCACTTGTATGGGTTGTTACACAATCTTGTTGGAACAAAGAATTTCATTCATTCACTTCTAACAATGGAAAAAATTGCTGGATAAGTTCCTTGTATACAAAAATATTGATTCGAAAAACAGAGGTTCAACTATCCTTTTCCTGGAAAAATCACACCATATACAAATTTTTATGAGAATGTAAAAGATTGGTGTAACAACTTTCGGCTTTCCACTCCTGTGCTTGTCTTCCAGCGAACCTGTGTTATGAAATCGTCAAACGAGCCGTTATAACGTATCTTTACTCGGCATCCTTTGGATATTTATTTCGCCGAACATCTTTACACCACTCAAATGATTTACATTCAAAGTAAGTTTCGAGCACCGCCATTCTCTGAATGCGCGATAAATTTATTTCACTATAAAGAACAAAATAACATAAAACTTTATTCTCGCACCAGTTAGGTTTGAAAAGAAGCAAAAGATAAAAACTCAAGAATTGATGCAATGATAAGCAAAAGGTAAAATTTAACATTTAAAAAAAATCGCGGCCAATAAGTTCTTTAAGTTGGTGTACGGGAACTTCTAGGACACACTGTATAATAACCTTTACAACATATTTATAACCACTTAAATGGTGACACAAACATATAAAAATATTATTTAATACAATCCTGAGATCTTTCGAATACACAAGCGTTCATTTTCAAAGGCAAAAGACGACTGACTGAATAGAAAACAAATTTATATATATATATATATATATATTACGCATGCGCAAGCGGAGTTCAGTCCATTCAGACTCAGCTTGCGCATGCGTAACATTTTGTTTTTGTTTTTAAATTTGTTTTCTATTCAGTCATCTTTTCTCTTTGAAAATGAACGCGTGTGTGTTCAAATGATGTCAGGTTGTATTAGAAAATAATTTTATATGTTTGTCCCACCTTTTAAGTAGTTATAAGTATGTTGTAAAGTTTATATTAATGACAAGGTGAAAATTCCTACACGACACTAGTTTTTTAATACAGTGTTTTGCCTCTATTGTATAATAAACTCTTCCAAGTCACCCAAGATTCCGAAAATTTTTCCTTTATCTTTAGAAACCTCAAAAAACAATTTATTTTCGAAATTTAAAGACGAATTTATAAAAATAAATTTTTATTAGCTGCCCGTAATTTTCGGAAACGTTTCTAGTGGCTTTTACAATGCATTAGTCAGTTCTCTATATCCGGAAAATCGGTTTTTCGGATTCTATCAATTCTCAAGTAAACCTTTTCTGCTGCATAATTGAATTTGTACATGCAATTGTAACGAAATAATATTAATTTTCATATTAATGTTAATGCTGTTAATTTAGTATGTTTCTCTGTTAAACATGTTTTTTGAATACCAAAATATTTACCTGAAAATTAATAGCATCCAAAAAAGTGATATTCCGATTAGAGAAAACTGATTATTGCACTGTAAAAACTACTCAGAAACGTTTCCAAAAATGGCGAGCAGCAAATAAAAATTTATTTTTGTGAATTATTCGTTAAATTTCGAAAATAAATAGTTTTCTGGGGTTTTTACAAAGTAAAAGAACGCTTTTCGGAATTTTCGGTAATTCGGAAGAGGTTATTGTATATTTTCGTTCTTGATTATAGTACAATTTTGTAGATTAAGAAACATCCGTCTTTATTTACTCTGTACTCTGGATTTAAACGCCTCTATAACTCTATGAATTGGCACAAAAAAGATTTTTTCTTCTTAATTATTTCAGAATTTAAGTAATTATTTATTGTGAGTTATTGATGTATAACCATGCATTTTTTCCCTTAAAATTAGCCACGTAAAGGTGTGTCGATTTCTTGAGATTTTAAATATCTTATGAGATAGAAATCGTATGAATTTGCAAAGATATATTTCACATTTTTTAACGCTTAAACATATGCTATTTATTGAATCTTCAATATTTTAATATTTCAATCTAGCGAATTAAATGTTTACATTTCCGTTTCGCGGTTCTAAAGAAACGTCTTAAGGAGTATTTACTTAATTAGATGATGAATTAAAATTGCTACTTTTAATTAGCAATGTGCACTTTTAACGTAGATATAATGTAAGCAACTTAATGTTTTTTAATAAATATATTTTTCAGAATTTTAACCAATACTATATAGTTCTGGCTTTATCGGTACATAGAGAAAGCATTATTAATAATTTAATTATATCTTCTTTCTATGGTATAATAAATATTGAAATTTTATCAGATATTGAGGTACATTAACTACAACATCACATAAAGGATCTCTGAATAGTTACCCACGACATAATTTGTTTTTATTGATAAATAATAACGTCTGGTTGAATCGAGCATTACAGGAGACAGCAAAGAAGCGCAATATATTGGAAGGCACAATTTAACCAAAGCCATGAAGGAAATTTTAAAAAGTTAATAACCTACAATCAAAATCATAAGAATCAAATGTTTTATATTTGCCTCTAAACCATATTCAACCTGCGTGCCGCATGTGTCCCGGCGATCTTTCATGTACGGCCCGAGACACAATAATTAATCCATATTTATAAAATTAATTGATGTACATAAAAAGTACTTAAGATATTTTCATAGAAAGATAAAATCTGCTCTGTCATTTATAATCAATTTAAAATTATGTTAAAACATCTTAAGCGCTGTTTTGTTAGTAACAAGTTCTTTTTATATTTCGCCTATTTCTGCTACAAAGTTGTATACATTTCTTAATTTTCAACACTAATCAAACATTATTACAAATTAATGAAATTTACGCTGTATATTTCCACAATTCAAATAAAGTAAATTTTTTTCATTGTGCAAAAGACTGATTTATTAGAGACGATGTCCTGAATTTTTAGAACTTGGAAACACTGCATTGTTTTATTATAACACTTTATCCATAGTCGGCGAACCTTTTTACATCCGCGTGCGGAATTTTTTTCAAAATAGATTTTACGTGACCATGACGCGCCAAGCATAAAAAAATAATTTAATGTATCAAAATTTCTGGATTTTTACACATTGGGATTTAAAAATATGGGGCAATATACATCTAATAATTAGACAAACATATATTATAAAGTAATAAAATGGTGAATGCGATGTCGGTTATGCCAAATATTAATATGGTGTTCACGTACTTACTTGTAATAGGATGCAAGCTGAATTCGAGTTACCTAACAAGTGGTTTGGGTTCCTAATGTTTAAGATTTTCGTATCATTTCCGAAAATAATGACCCGCAGTAATAAATATAACGAACAATTGTAAAACTGCATATTTTATACCAAGTCGGTTTAGTTTCATCACTAGGAGTTTAACTTAAAATGACTAATATTTTTCTTTTTGATATTCACCCAACCTTCTCTTGATTTGATAACATATTGAGCCCAAATTGAAATAATTTAGAAATTCAATTAGTTGCTGTCCAATAAAAAAAGAAAAAAGAAAGAAAAGCCCAGCTTGTATAAGTTTGCGTGTTTTGTTTAACCCAATTCTTTTTGTTTTAGAATTTCAATCAACGCCGTGCCGAAAATATTCCTTCGCGTGCCACGTTTGGCACGCGTGCCATAGGTTCGCCGTCCCTGATTTATACTTATTATAAAGCTAGTACTGCATTTTAGCCTTCAAATTTTGTCGCAGAACGATCTGACATTAAAAACTTTTACACTACTACTGCAAGGCAACGAACTCCGTGGCCTATTTCTACAACATTTACAATAGATATCTAACTATGACGTTTATCGTTCGGAAATAGTTGTGTTAAAATATTTTGGCATCATTTCTTTTGTGACAAACGTTTAACCCTACTTATAATATTTACTTTGTTATATTGCTTTGTTGTATTATTTCTGTTGCATTACTATTTTAATTACCTTCTTTTTAATTACCCGCTAGCCTTCTTGAATTCAAGGCGGCTTGACTCTGAAATAATAATAATTTTTCTGACATTAAAAACTTTTACACTACTATTGCAAAGCAACAAACTCCGTGGCCTATTTCTACAACATTTACAATAGATATCTAACTATGACGTATATCGTTCGGAAATAGTTGTGTTAAAATATTTTGGCAGCATTTCTTTTGTGACAAAAGTTTAACACTACTGATAATATTTACTTTGTTATATTGCTTTGTTATATTATTTCTGTTACATTACTATTTTAATTACCTTCTTTTTAATTACCCGCTAGCCTTCTTGAATTCAAGACGGCTTGACTCTGAAACTTCTCATTAATTTTATTATCACGGTAATACTGTAGATTCACTTTATTTTATCCTATGGTATAGCAATTTTCGATTTATCTCAACATGTTATAAATTACACATAAAATGAACATAATCACAATGTCTATTTGATTTTTTTTTTCATTTTGTCTTTCGTGTAACATCACAAAGGCTAGGGAATTTTTATAAATGCAATATATTTTCACTCTTCCAAAGCATAATCTCACTTTTCAAAGTCCTAGTAATTTTATACAACACTTAAGATAAATAATTGGCAGTAGATTCTTTATTATTTCACAGACTTTTTTTAGCGATGCATTACAATTTTTCTAAGAATATTAACAAAAGGGAATTATATTTATTGTTATCTATTTATGATATGTTACTGTTGTGACTTGAAAAAGAGCTAAAAAATGTAAATTTTTTCCCCTTTCCTTTTGGAAGACAATAATAAAAGCGAATCATAATGAATGATATACTTGAATGTAGGAAATTTTACTCTAATAAACTATTATAGAAGAAAACGCAAATTACTAAACTTGTTCACGAAACTAAATTAATTTTTTTAACTCCATTTATAAATATGTAAATTTCTGTAAGTATTTCTAGTTAGCTTTTTTATTTACAAAAAAACTTTGTACACTTGTATACATTCTGCTTTGTGTATACACTTTGATTTTACTACTCTGGATTAAAACACCTCTATAACTATATGATTTTCCACATATAAGTTTTTTCTTAATTACTTCAGAATTTAAGTAAATATTTATAGTGTGTTACTGATGCATAATCATGCAATTTTTTTCCTTAACCCTTCATGTACTGAATTATGAATTCATGAAAATATTAATCTTCTAAAGCATTTTTCGTGAATTTTTGAAATTATATTATAAATTTACATAATCATTTAATAAATTTTAGAAGGATTCAAGGATTTAGAAGGATTAATTAAATTTGAATTTATAGGGAGTTTCTGAAATATTTATAATCGCACTCAAATCTTTTATTTTAAATATTTTTCTTAGCATTTTGTAGAATTAGGAAATATATAAATATAATGTTCTTACAATAGAAATATAGAAATATTTCCGAATTGAAAAATCCTCCCCACCCCCACCCCCAACGCTAAGAAAGCTGAAAAGATGCAAAGGCAAAAGAAATAATTTTTCAAAGAAATCCTTTAAAAAATATTTTTGTTTCGTGTAACCAATAATGCTTTTGGAACAAGATAAAGTAGTGCATCTATAACTCATTCTAAACTGTATTACTACTAATTGATGTATTAAATTCATTTTATAACAAGTTATTTTAATGGTACTTATAAGTACCGTCAGTAGATAAAGGGTTAAAATTAGTCACTTAAAGGTATGTAGATTTCTTGTGATTTTAAATATGTTCCGAAGTAGAAATGATCTCTGTTTACGTAGATGTTTTTCACATTTTTTTTTTACCTCTTAAACATATCTTATTTATGGTATAGCAGTTTACGAATTATCTCGAGGTATTTTAATGGTGAACGTCGTTTTTAAACAAAATGCTTCTTTATGCTGTAATGTGCAAGTTCGGAACGCCCGAATATAACATAAAATTACACATAAAATGAACAAACTCACAATGTCTATTTCAGTTTGTTTTTTTTTTGTTTTTTTTTGTATTTTATGTAACATCACAAAGCCTAGGGCGTTTTTATAAATGTAATATATACTAGTTTTAATTGCTAAAAGCTAGTTAGTTATAAAATAGTTATTGTTATCTATTTATGATGTGTTACTGTTATTACTTGAAAAAGAGCTAAAAACTATTCGATTTCTTTTCATTTTCTTTTTGAAAGACAACAATAAAAGTTAATCTTAATGAGGTGTAATTTAAAAGGTGTAAATTAAAACTTTAAAAACAGTAAAAATAGGTTTATTTGACTGTTTTCATGTTTCGACTGTACACTGTTAAAAATTTTGCAGCATTCTGGCAGGTCATTCGACCGTTTTTTGAAAAAACGGTTTCATAACCATAATTTAACTATATTCTTACCATAAAATGGCCAATAATATGGTCAGAATAGTGTTAAATTACGGTTGTGTAACCATTTTCGGAAAAAACGGTCAAATGACCTGCCAGAATGCTGCAAATTTTTAACAGAGTAGAGTCAAAACATGAAAACAGCCAAATAAACCTATTTGCATAACATACCGAGTCATTTTTATAACAAATAAATAAAAATATTCAGCATTTGTTTATCATTCTGCTGGAATAATTTCATTTGTTTGTTTTGAAAATGACTCGGGTAGATTCGAAACATGAAAACAGTCAAATAAACCTATTTTTACTGTTTTTCAAGTTTTAATTTATATGTTTTAGCAATTCAAATTAGTATATTATTACAAGGTGTTAAATTACCATATATTTAAATATAATATATTTTCTCTGTTCCTAAGCATAATCTCACTTCTCGGCTGCAAGTAATTTTATACAACACTTAAGGCTTTTTATCAGTCAGGCTGGAAATTCCCTTCTCTAATGCTAAACATATGGGCTTGGAATGCACCCACATTTTTCAAATTTCTCCGCGGAAAATTAAGATTTTCACCTTCTGTTTTTTTTTATGCTCTTTTTGAAGATTGTTTCTTTCTTTTTTATTTGCCAAAATGTTTCTAAAATATATATTTAATTTTATATTTTAAGTGTTAAAATCAAAGTGAAGCAGGCGAGTTGTAAGTAAAATTTTAACACTTTAAATAAAACTAAGAATGATTTTTTAAATATTTTGTTCAATAAAAAAGAAAAAAACTTTCTTCAGGAAGAGCATGCAGAAAACAGAAGAAAACAATTTTAAATTTCTGAGCACAAATTTGAAATTTACGGATGCATTCCAAGGTCATAGGTTTAATATAAGAGAGGGCGGGAATTTCCAGCCTGACTGATGAAGAGCCTTACGAGAAATAAGTGGCAGTGAGTTCTTTATTATTTCACAGAAGTTTTTTTAACGATGTATTACAATTTTTCTAATAATATTAATAAAAGACAATTATATTTATTGTTATCTATTTCTGATATGTTACTGTTAACACTTGAAAAAGAGCTAAAAACTATTCGAGTTTTTTCCAATTTTTCTTTGAAAGACGACAATAAAAGCGAATCATAATGTATGATATAATTGAATATAAGAAATTTTACTCAATAAACTATTATATAAAACACAGATTTCTAAACTTGTTGTCGAAACTAATTTAATTTTTTAATTTCTACTTTTAAATATGGAAATTTCTGTAAGCATTATTTCAGTTATCTTTGAAAAAATATGAATTAATACACGAATTATATTTTTTTCTTTTACAAAAAGCTTTGTACACTTGTACATTTTCAGCTTTAAGTATACACTTTGTACACGTAACAAGAAACTACATTAAAATATAGTATCCTTATATTCCTGTCCATTCTTCATATTTTGTTCAAGAAATAGTTTCATTTGTTCCCCCTCGTGCATTGCTTTATTTAACGAATAATTTAATTTTCCTCTGCATCGACATTTGATCAATAAAACACTAAATCGATATTTTCATATGAATATTTTTAATGTAAAAGTTCATCAAAATCGTTGGCTCTCATTAAATAAATGACATCAATATAAACAAATTATTCAAACAATTCTGCTGATCAAGCAGCCAATCTGAAATCATTCTTCTTATTGACCGAAATGACTCTTCCTAAATTTCACTCGACTCTTAATTAAAATTTCCTGAATTATCACATTTATCATATTAGATAATCTTTATTGCGGCTGCTAGTTATTATCTATATTGTTAAGTTTTGCATATTGTAATAATATTTATTTCTAAATTATTTCATCTATTACCTAATTCCTATTTTTCCAAGTTCTGTCGTTAGAAGTTCAGAAATATTCTGACTCATATTTTTTACACATGGGTGTATTATTTTAAGGAATGGAATTTATATGAAAAACCACTAAACGTGGATACCAAATTATAAACTATAACCGTCCGTTTGTAAAAAGTTGACTTTTTATCTTTGCTTACATCAATAAAATTATGTTTCAATCAAAACTATGAATGCGCATTTCATTTCGAAATAACCATTTTTTTAATTTCAATTAGTTTTTAATCAGATTTCGAGTTAATTCAGTAAAAAACAAACAAAAAAAAACCTATAATTAAAAAAGTAGCACTTCTGTTTGTATGATTTGTATGATACTGATGCATACTCGATACCATTCAAAAATATTTCAGCACTAGTAATATAAGAAAAGACAGGCATGAAATACTTTAAAACTTTCCATTAATATCTCAAATATAATTATTCAGGAGAACGACAACGCTTCAGATTCTAAATCAACGAAATTATGAATTATAATGTAAAATTATATATAACTCCCGAGACTTTTAGAGAATTTTTGTCAATTTGTACTTTGAGTAAATAATTTTTCTAAAAACTGACTAGAATCACGATTTTAGTCTATGTTTTTAGATAAACATATTACTATAAAATCCAGAATCTATTAATATATTTATTTAATTTTCAATTTTCTGAATTTGTGGCAATCGATGAAAGTCAGTGAGCGAGTTAATCAGGGGGAAAAAATAAATCTATACTTAAAAAGTAGCACTTCTGCTTGTGTGATTTGTATGATACATACTCGATACCACTCAAAAGTATTTCACCGCTAGTAATATAAGAAAAGTCAGGCATGAAAGGCTCTATAATTTTGCATGAATATCTGAAATATAATTATTCAGGGGAACGACTACGCCTTCGATTCTAAATCAATGAAATAGTGAATTATAATGTAACATTATACATAACTCCCGGGACTTTCAGAGAATTTTTACACATTATTGCTTTAATTAAATATTTTTTTCTAAAAACTGACTACGACTACGCTTTCGATTTTAAATCAATGAAATTATGAATTATAATGTAACATTATACATAACTCCTGAGACTTTTAGGGAATTTTTACAAATTTTTCTTGAATTACATTTTTTTTTTCTTCTAAAAACTACGCCTTCGATTCTAAATCAATGAAATTATAAACTATAATATAACATTATATGTAATCTTCGAGATTTTTAGAGAATTTTTATAAATTTTTACTTTAAGTAAATATTTTTTCTAGAAACTGGCTAGAATCATGATTTTAGCCTGTGTTTTTTGATAAACATATTACTATAATGTCCAGAATCCATCAATATATTTATTTAATTTTAAATTTTATGATTTGTGACAGTCGATGAAAGTCAATGAGAGTTAAGTCAGAGGGGAAAAAATTAATCTATAGTTAAAAAACTAGCACTTCTGGTTGTATGATTTGTATGATACATTCTCCATACCACTCAAAAGTATTTAACCGCTAGTAATATAATAATAGTCAGGCATGAAATGCTTTAAAATTTTGCATGAATGTCTGAAGTTTAATTATTTAGTGGAACGATTACGCCTTCGATTCTACATCAATGAAATAGCCAATTATAATGCAACAGTATACGTAACTCCCGAGACTTTTAGAGAATTTTTACAAATTCTTACTTTAATTAAATGTTTTTTCTAAAACCTGACTACGACTACGCCTTCGATTCTCTATCAATAAAATTATGAATTATAATGTAACATTATATGTAACTCCCGAGAATTTTAGAGAATTTTTACAAATTTTTACTATTAATAAAATATTTTTTTCTAAAAACTGACTAAGACTACGCTTTTCGATTCTAAATCAATGAAATTATGAATTATAATGTAACATTATATGTAGTCTTCGTGACGTTTAGGGAATTTTTACAAATTTTTACTTTAAATAAATATTTTTTTCCTAAAAACTGGCTACGACTACGCTTTGGATTCTAAATCAATGAAATTATAAATTATAATGTAACATTATATATAACTACCTAGACTATTAGAGAACTTTTACAAAGTTTTTACTTTCATTGAACATTTTTTCCAAAAACTGGCTAAGATCATGATTTTACTCTGTGTCTTTTAGATAAACATATTACTACTATTATAAAGTCTAGAATATATCAATACATTTACTTAATTTTAAATTTTTTGAATCTGAGGAAGTCAGTGAAAATGCCCCAGAACTCCCCCAGAACTCCAGAACTTTATGCCTTCTAACATCTTATAATTTTTTTTTATACTTATAATATACTACATACTATATTGTACTTCATAGTACATATTATATTGTTATACTTATATTTTGTTATAACTTATAATTTTGTTAATAAATAATCATACAAGTATCTTCCATATTCGTATTTCAAGCATTCATGCAGTTCTAAAACATTTTTATGAAAGAAAAATCATAAAGTAGCCAAATACTTTTGAACGGTAGTGTATATGGATGTGCCATGATATCGATACTTTCGAGAAATTTATAACGAAAGGACAATGGCTAAAATAAATCTTAATACAATTTACAATAAAAACTGACAAAAAGTAATTGATACGCTTAAGAAAGATTTATAGGGCATAATTTGTTAAAAATTTAAAATTGATTCGAATATTCTCAATTTATTCTAAACATTTACATATCTTATTAATAATCTTAGTAATGATTCATAAAATTTTCTCGTAGAAAATAATTGTGGTATATATTTGTTCATAACAACATCTATAGTTTAATTTAACGTCCAAATATAGATTTTTAAATTAAAGTTGAAAAAACTGCATGTTTACAAGATGGGCACAAAAAAGAAGGCGAATATTATAAAAAATTTCAGGCATTTTACTTATATTTTTGTAACAGTAAAATGAACGCTATATTTCTGCATTGAAAAACAACTTATAGATGAAAATTAAATCTCTTCTGTAAGGCGAAATTACATTTTATCAAAATCAAGATATATTTTTTTTCTCGAACTATATAAAATTAATTATTAAAATTGACATTCTTAGTGATATATATTTTAATTTATCTAAAAAGTAATGTACTTTAGAATGAACATTATAAAAATCTAATTTTTAAATAGACTTTTTTTTGACAAACTAAAAATGATGTGTTATAAAATTTACACCATTCTTCGATTTATCTACTCGTTCAAATTTTACGCTTTTTATAAAAAAAATCTCGATAGAAATATTTGACACATTACATACTTCATCGTAAAGTTAAAAAAAAAAAAAAAAATAATAATAAGATTTTCAAGATATTAATATGAGTGTATCACAAACATATTTTCTTATTTGTCATTAAAAACGAGTTTAAGATTCTTTAAAATGGCCGAATTA
This sequence comes from Maratus speciosus, assembly GCA_963932465.1. Taxonomy (NCBI): domain Eukaryota; kingdom Metazoa; phylum Arthropoda; class Arachnida; order Araneae; family Salticidae; genus Maratus; species Maratus speciosus. The sequence continues at coordinate 530,550,151 of OZ010789.1, read as the reverse complement.
AAGACACGTTCACAACTTTTTAAAAATGATTAAATTAGAGCAGTTTTGTCTTGTGACAATAACATTAATTTCTACAAGACTTCAGACAATAGGTGTAATATGAGGATTATTGAAATGTATAAGCTACATCTCGACTCAGTTCTAAAGCTTTACAATTATTTTTCTACATATTTTAAATAAAAAAATAATATCAAGCTTGGAAATGTTTTGCGCTTTATCTGAAGAACTATCGAAATATATAAAATTGAATATAATATAATGACCATTCAAATAAATTATTTGTCCAAAACTTACTAAATACAGTTTACATCAATTATTACATGAATTTTTATTTTTCTTCAGAATTTTTCTTTATGACTAATGACGAACTAAATATAAATAGATTTATTTAAAATCACGAGTGAGAGCGTATTTTATAATGTTAGTACTTAAATATTTTTAAAAAATGGATAAAGCAGGGGACATTTCAATAAACTGTTTGCATAGAAGTTTGTACATTTTAGAAAACATCGTTTTATATAATTTACTGTATTTTCAGAAAACATCAGAAATATCTTTATGTTTTTTTAAATAATATATACTTTATCGATTACGAAAAGAGAAAAATCTTTATTCCGAATTTTCATCGAAAATTATATTACCTTTAATGTACAATTTAATATTATATTACCTTTAATATATTGCCTTTAATCCTTTCAGAGCCAAAGTAAGTCTATTGCTAAAATGTTAAAATGATTGACCAGGATTTATGAGCAAATTTAAACGAACGTAAGTAAAAGCTTTTCTTCGCATACACTATACTATGAAAAATTTAATTCTTAAATTCTGGTGCCAATGTGGCATTTGGGAATTAAAATAGTATACATGAGCCTTTCAAGGGTTTAAAATCCCTTTTGATATCTACAAAAAGATGAGTTTTAGATAACAACAGTTTTCCGTAAGAAAACTGTTGAAAAAATTAGAAATTATGGAAACTCATTTAAAACAAAAGAGATAATATAAAATAATTTAACATACATTTATGCATATATATATATATATATATATATATAAATTTGCTGATATTATATATACATACTGTATATAAGACTAAAACTACATTTTCTGCTACAGCACCTACAGTTATAAAAGCACATTTTTCTCCTATTCCTTATTTAAATACAGACAACTAAATTTGTTTTTTAGAAAATATTGGTTGTTATGATCAAGCATGAAGAATGTATGTGAATTGTTATAGAAAGTTATTGAAAATCGATAATGTATGCCCTCAAGCTAAAGAATTGTTTAGAGAAAAAATACAGATGAAAGAAAAGTTTTCAAAGGCACAGAAATCAGTAGAAAAGTAAATGCACTGATAAAATTTTTTTTTTTTTTTTTTTTTTTGGATAAGCCATTTTTTTTAAATTTTTATGGAGGTAAAAGAAAATCATCATAAAAGAAAACATCATTCGTTTTACATAAAGTGCCTAAAAATATAATATATTTTTTTTAGTAAATTGATATTTGGCTGAAGAAAAGATTTTGAGAATTAATAAAAAAAATCAATATAAACCAATATTTATGATCAAGAAAAGTAATCAATGCTATTAATAAAATACATTATTAATGGGAAAATATTTTAAATTATTTTTCCATAAATGTTGGTATAGTACATTGACATTTTACGCATATCCTAAATCTTTATTCCGAGCCTAGTATCTCACTGACTTCAGATTTTTAAATCTAATGAAGACTGATTAGATCCAAACAACCTATTTACATGTAGTATATATTCTTTTATGCTTTATTTCTAAACTCTTTATTCAATTTCCCCGTAAAGAATCATTTGACGTCGAAATCATTTAATATGACTTTAACTATCGTTTTCTATATTCATTTTCAATTTGATACTTTCTTTGTTATATTTAAATTTACTGTTACAAATCTATTTTGTTATATATATACGTTAAATGATAATCAAGCTAAAAAAAACCTAAGACAAAATATATATAGACAGATGAAACTTTTCTAAGACATGGAAATGAGTAAAAATAAATGTACTGGCAAAGGGACTTTACTCGTGGACTTTGTTTTTGGTAATATATTCTTTAAAATTTTTATAGTTTTTTTTAAATAAGATCAGAAAATGCATCTCAAAACAAAACAAATTTTCTAACATTATCACTTTTAAATATTCAGCATAAAATTATTTAATCCGTTGTATTAGTAAATAGATATTTCTAAATGTTTTAAGATATTTAAAATATAATAAACATTCATTATATCAATAGGTGTAAAATTACATACAAATGTAAAATTACATAAAAATGTACATATTATCGAGTTTTAAGTGACTGACTACGTCCAGACCATTTTTTTGAAATAGAAAACAAACTATTTTTCAATATCTTTTTAGGCCGTTTAAATAAAACGCCAAATAAAAACATGATACTTGGCTGGACTGATTATCCTTACCATACTTTATGAAAAGTTGAATGATTTACAAAATCGACGAAGGTGGTCAAAAACGGCTTTTTTTTTAATGTAGGCAGTCACCTTAACCTCTAAACTTTGCGTTCAATTTCTCCGCGCAAAACCATATGACATCTAAATTACTTAGTAGAAAATTAACTTACCAATTTCTAAATTCTTCTATAGCTAGATATTCCCCCTGTTATATTTATTTTCAACGAGTCCGATATCCTGAGTGGATCTGTATGTGCAATTAAAGTGAATGTTATTGTTCTGGTTGTAGTGCTTTCTGCAGCGGCAGTTAGTCACGCAGCAACAGAACGCGGACATGACTGTGTTTTTCATGGCTTCTCGGAAATCAGTATTGAAATATGCATAAATTAGCGGATTTAGCGATGAATTAAAGTATCCAATCCAGAAAAGGATCTCGACGACGATATCTGGGCATGTACAATCCTCGCAGAGGTGCACCGTGACATACCATATGAAGAAGGGCAGCCAGCAAAGAATGAAAGCGCCCATAATGATCCCTAAAGTTTTCGCAGCTTTGTGCTCACGCTTCATTTTCACTATATTCCTTTTCGTGGGTGTGTTGTGATCATCCTCAACATGAGAATTGCGATGATGATTCGAGTGAACTACCATTTGTGCTGTTGTATCCGTGCTGTTGCGTGGGTACTGAGGTATAGCAGCTGTTATTTGCGATTTGCATATCATTTTCTCTTGCTTGGTTGCCTCAATATAAATACGAATGTAGGCTGAGATCATAATGATACAAGGAACCCAAAAAGATATACAAGATGATATAATAGCATATGGCTTGTTTACAACAAATTCGCATACGTCGGGATTCTCGGAACGTGCATCTAGATGCTCATTAGTAGTGTACCACCCACTGAATATGGGAATGAAACTAAGCATCCCGGAGACTAGCCATACCGTAGCCAGCATACATGCTACAGATTTTTTCGTAATTTTGTTGGGATATTCGAAAGGTTTTATAATTGCATAGTAGCGATCTACACTGATGCAACACAGATGCATGATAGAAGCAGTTGAAAAGAGAACATCACAACTGTTCCAGAAATCACAAATGCCTTGGTTGAACATCCAACGTCCAGATAAAGTGTGCATAGCATTGAAACTCATGGCAAAAACAGCAACAAGAATATCTGCACATGCTAATGATACGATAAAGTAGTTTGTTGTAATCCTTAGTTTATGATGTCTGTATACAGCTAAAATGATTAGTATGTTACCGAAAACTGCTGTACAAATTATTAATATGAGAACAAGTGTTTTCAAAACTGCGATCACGTAATACCCCCAGCCAACATTATCTTCTATTAACGTCTCGTTGAGGGTATCGTTATACAAAGTCTCGTTGTCCAACATCATAACGTCTTCCCCTTCAGTCCTCATTTACACCACGAAAGGGTAGCCAAATGACAAGTTCACGGCACGGTACAACAAAAGCGCGCAATTTTTCTCACGCCCACGCCGTTTCAGAGATGAGCGCGCGTGAAAACTTTTATCTGAGTTTCATCCGAGCATTACACAGTTTAGTAGCAGGGAGTCTGTCTGCTAACTGGTCGGCTGTCGATTTGTACCCCGCTGATTGCGCTCCCAGCGACGCGTAGGCCGTAGTGAGAAAACGCGGAGACAGATTTCGCCAAGCGCGCCAATGCGGTTTTCATGAGTGGTGCATAATCTTAGCGTCCGATGACATTAAGTTTGTTTTAAGTGGTTGCAATGTTTTGTCTACGATTTATAGCTCTTAATTTTTTATTATTCTGTTGAAAGATACAAGATTTGAATTTCGAATAATGCTTATATTTCTATTTTATTTCCAATTGGAGATAAATCGGACTATTTATGTTTATTTCTTAATTCATCTAACGCGAAATTAATAATAAATTACAAAAATAATATATGGGCATAGATTTCTTTTATTAAAAAAAAATATTTTTACACATTTGTTCATTTATCTTAATTGTTACACAATTATTTAAAATATAAAATGTAACTGTAATTGCCGATTAAAAATATTTCTTGAGAAAAATAATTCAAGATTATCTGCCAGTTGCCTAAAAAAGGCAATTCGGCTTATTTTATTAATAAAGATAAAAAAAAAAAAAAAAAAGATTCTGTATTTTAAAGTTATTGTGAAACTGTACAATACGATACATTTCTAATTAGAGATAATTCGAGCAATTTCTTTTTATTTTCTATCACATTCAATAGGAATTTGCTAAACATACTTTTCAATAAATAATTTTATATAGATATTAATATTTATTTAGTTTTTAATCAATGATTTAAAATAAAATAAATAATAATGAAAAATACATACTGAAAATATTTCTTAGGAAAATAATTCAAGATTTTCTACTATTTATGATATTGTACCAATAGAGAAAATAGAAGTTTTTTATTGCAAAATTATTGTAAAATTACTTAAATAAATAAATATTTTAAAATTAATTAATTAATTAAAAATTCTCAATCATTTATATTTTTAGAACAAAATATTTACCTACACAATACACAATGAACTTTCAGTATTAAATTAATTTAATTTAAAGAATATTCTGCAACTAGAGACAATTCGGCAGTTTACTTTTATTTCTTAGAACATCAAATATCAATGTTTAATGTATTTTTCAGAAAGTATTTGTATTCTCTAGTTTATACATTATCTGGTGGCAACACTTTCAACCTTTTGTACGAATTTCTGAAAAGTGCCTGACTAAATGTTCTTGCACTTGAAGCAAGTTTAGAGCGTGTATAAACTCACATTTTTCAACGAATATTTAGTCGGAAATGAAATTAGAGAAACCAATAAAATTTAAACAATAATATTTGCGATCACCCTGAATCATAAAAAGCTAAAAATTATCTGTAGCTCTTAAAAATGAATCAATGGGCTTTGTACAACGCGTCTCTGAATATGTATACAAATAACATTCATATTAATGAAAATATAAAAATTTCTTTTAAACACATTTAAAAAAATGTCGCATGTTTTTTTGTTTTTGTTTATACTTTATAACATGCAAGGTTTTTACCAACTAATACCACTTTCGGAAAAAGGGGCGATATGCAGCAGAAATACAATTTTGTAATTTGAAAATGACTACTTTGATTATTTGAAATAATATGAGCATTTATCTGAAGCAATTTTTGACTGTTCACGCGCAAATAATGCCACATTTATTTATATACTAAATATTTGCATAATTCAGCAATTTATTTAGAACATCCCGACAAATATCGTGAAAATTCAAGAAGTTGTCGGGGATAAAATTAACTATTTGAGTTGCTTCCTAAATAACAGACGATAAAGCATTTTTTCATAAATTTCCATTTTCAGCATAAATCACACGATAATTATATTGAATTTCATAAAAGTTATTAATATTCAAAATACACATATAAAATCGATATGAGACGGTCTCAGCTAAAGCCCGAGCCCTGGCTGAATACGGGCTAGGGCTCGATTTTTATACCAATCTCAGGACTCGGGCTCATTCTTTCTGAAACTGAGAATTTTATTTAATCTCTTATAGAAAAAATAAAAAAACTTTTTTTTTCTTAAGATTTACTTATTTTATTGCAAGTTCTTTAATGCTAGTTTGATCTGAATGAAGGGGAAACAAAAATCGTGATTTTTTTTTTCTTTTGTAGTATTAGAATGCTTTTTTAAGCAAAATCTGTTATATTTGCAGATTTATGTCTGGCGTTGTCGGCGACGACCTGTTGATAGGGCGCCATTAGGATATTTTTTAACTGGAGTGTCTCTTAATTTATTTTTTTTGAGATCAAACACGAAATGAATATTTTCTTTAGTTTTTAGTCAACCAGCATTAGATTAGGGTTTGCAAATTTTTAGTCTTCTGTTGTGTGCGAGACATAATTTCTCTTTATATGAAACTAACGTTAGTGATTCTATCCGTTTGTCTTCTTCGTGAACTCTGCAGATATTGTTTTTAGGATAGAAAGCAATCGAGTAGTCTTTTCTCTTTTTCTGCAAAAGCAACGGATCTTTCAGATAATGGTGCTAAATTTTTAAATTAAGATGATTTTCAAAGGCACGAGAATTACAAAAGATTATTTTGAAGGAGGATTCGTTAATACAGTTTCGAAACCGGTTTAGAAACTGAAGGCACCTTTTAAAAAAATTTGCAACCAAAATCGATAAAGTAAAAAAGATTCATATTAAAGATTAAGCTCAGCTACCCTATGAAAAAAAAAAAAAAAAAAAAAAAAAAAAAAAAAAAAAAAAAAAAAAATCGTTTAAAAGTATTCAAATTTAAACGTGAAATTCGAAAACAACCTCCCCATTGGTTTAACATTACGGAGCGGTTGTTTTCAAGTGAGTGAAGAATCCCCAGACACGGTGTATTTAATGTAAATAAATGTGTGAAAATTTTTTATTATCTAAATATTTAAAAAACAAGTAGGATTTATTAGTCATCAGCCCTGAGCTTTCTACTAAACCAATTTCGATTATTATTTTTTTAAATGAGAGCTGTTCATTTGTAGATGCGCCCGTAACTAGCTATATTTTAATTTATTTCCATTTTTATATTTTATATTTAATTTTAAAAGTTTTTTGTGAAATTTCTTTAAAATGGTGGCAATTAGTTTACTTCCAATGATGCAGGTTGCAGAGAAAAGAGGAAACGGAGTTTGTTTATTTTTATTGATTATATCCTCATTGATCCCATTTTCTCTTTACAACTAAAAATAACTTTAAAAGATTTTAAAAGAAAATGATGTCACACTTTAAAAAACTAGCATTTACCTCATAAAATATTTAAATTTCAATATTTTTTTCGCTCCGTTGATACTGATGAGACGCTAAGATAAATGCTTCATTCAAATGAGAGAAATATCGGAGAAAATGACGTCATTTTTAAAAGAAGACCGACACTTTCTTTGGTAAAACTAAATATTTTATGACAAATGCTTCTAAAAAGGCATAAATTTCTGGAATTTTTACTCGACATACTGAGATTAGAACATCAAATCAAGAGTATAAATGATATGCAAACTGGTAGCTGACAAACGTGGCTTCAAGTTCAGAAAAATATTTAGTAATAACTTATTGAGCGTAAAAATATTTTTTAAATGGTGAATACGGATATGAAAGGTACGCATGTAAATTTTAAGATGGTGAAAATTATATAAGGTTTCGATTTCATGCAGAAAAAGGTATTTGTCGGAAAGAAATATTTTTTCTGATTTTTCATTCCGTACACTGCAAGTAGAAGCGTCTTAAATTCAGACACATATGTGACTGAAAAAGTATTTCAGACACTTAAGTGCCTGAATAGGAAATTTCACACAACACAAATGTCTGAATTTAAGACACATATGTGTCTTACTGGGATTATGGTATGGATGAACTGAAAGAAATGTCTGAATAATGATGAACCGTCTGACATTAAGACACTTAGAAATTCAGACACTTAAGTGTCTGAATGCAATACAATTGCATCATATGTATGATGGCCGTATATACAATTGCATTACAATATATATGCCAGGATAATCAAGAAACGTTTTCGAATGGATGACAGATGTTTAAAATACTTTTCCATGCACTAAATTTGGTATTATTTTATAAAACAATCAACGCGATTAGACCATATTATGTCTGTCAAAATTATAAAAATCCGTTTATTAAGTTTTGGAAATAAGGTATTTTTAGTGCAATAGTTAATTAACGAATTATCTTTCACAAAATATAAAGTTTTCCAAATAATTATATTAAAATAATCTACCAGCTACCATCCCTCTCCACCCCCCCCCCCTTCCACAAACACACAATTTCCTAATAATGTCTTAGGATGGGTTTCGACGACCAGAAGCAATTTAAAATAGTGCGACCCTACCGTTGTGGGCTATTATAGTGTTTTTAATGGCTTGACGAAGGGAATCGCTGTATAGAAGTAATCCCTGGAATTTTCTAAATGTAAAACAAAAATTTGAAATATAAAAATTGTTTAAAAGTGTGATGACAAAATTTTTATTTAAGAGGCACTTCAGTCAAGTGAAAAGATTCGTTCGCTAATACTAATCCTATGGAGAAAAAAATTATAAAGATATCTCGGTTGCATTTCGCTCTTTTTAAATGACTCTTTTTTTTTGCATTGGATAGCTGAGTTCGATCTGTTCATAGGCGGTTTTTTACATTTACGATTTTGATTTTACATTTTTTTTTTATGAGGATGCTTTCAGTTTCGAAACCGGTTTCGAAAACGAAAGTGTCCTCATTAAAACTATACGCAATGAAAATCGAAAAATTAAAGTACGGCCGTTATACAGATCGATCTCAGCTATCCAATAACAAAAAAAAAAAAAAAAAAAAAAAAAAAAAAAAAAAAAATGAAATGCAACCAAGATATTTTTATAAATTTCTTCCATAGGGTTAGCATTAGCGAACGAATCCTTTCACTTGACTGAAGTAACATCCTACTGCCTTCGCCTGAAAGCATCATAATTGTAATAATTATATCTTATAGTGGGTAATTGTAACGGAATAAACAAAATATTAAAGGAGGATTAATTAAAAAAAATCTGTTTATATTCGTGCACCATTTCACTTCCTGCGATAAAAATCTAATGATTTGAACTCCCTTCTCTGGTAACGTATTTCCAATCCTGTCCAGTCCGAGCTCAAAGTCAATGATTACGTCGCTAACGGAAAGCGGAAAAAGGTGCTGACAGGGGTGAATTATCTTTTGAGAAGACACATTAAGCCTGTTACCTCGTTAATATTTTAAATGAAGATATTTTCAACGAGTGTGTTTGGAATGGTTTCCTGATTTTTTTAGTTTAAAATATTGTGAAATGCTAACAGAAATATTCTTATTAAAATGAATTGTATGGATTTGGACTATTTGGATTTGGAAACTCATACTCATATAGTATGGAAACTCATACTCATATAGTACGTTCTTATTACGGCAAGTCTGTCTATTGTTTGGCGTGTGTTCAAAATTAGGCATATGGAAAAAGAATAATTGATTACTAATCGAGAAACTCCTACGGATTTTAGAAACTCGCATTAATATTTTTCATTATATCTGTTATGCATTAGTGCATTAGGTAGAAGAATGCAATGCCAAAAATATATATATAAAAAAAAACAAAAAAAAAACAATGCAACATTTTTCAAAAATAGCGCTGTACCGGTACTTTGTGAAATAGTTTATTCATCATAATGGATTACACTTTAAAAGGTAAGAAATAATGCATTTGTATGATTATGTGAACTCAATTTTAAATAGAAATTTTATAGTAAAATAGTGAACTTTATGTAATGCTATTTATCATTTACATTATTTTTTTAGAATAATTTGCATATTTAAGTTTTTTTTTTTATATACAATAAATATTTTTTGTTTTAAAAGGCTCGTGTGTTCATCTGTGTGTTTTCAATAAATCATGACTTTCAATGTAATGAATTTGTTTAATATTTTTTAGACTTCCGTTTTATAAATTAATAAATATTTTATAGTCTCGAAGTAAGTTTTACTGCTTGTTATATATATATATATATATATATATATATATTTAATGATTTCTAAATAGCTCGATCGAATTGCAGTTTTCATTTAACCTATATAAACAAAGCTTATATATATAAATAAAAAGGATCTTTCTAATGATATTTCATTATTAAGTTTTTTCCTTACAATTTCCAGTTACTTTATATTTATGATATAATTTTACATATTAATTTTTATTTTTTGCAACATCATGATAAAAGTATCATTTCATTTAATTCTCTTACAGAGTATATTTTCGAAATAAATGTTTTAATATTATCAAATTTAAATTTACAGAGGGTAAATCTTTTGAAAATGCACAAGCTTTATATGACGGATATAGAACATGAAAAGAAATCGTGAAAGCACCAGAGTGAAGTTATTGTGAATATCTCGATATTTTATTTAAAAAAAAAAAATTATTTTTTCCGATGGTAAATAAATCCTACTTATACAGTATTTATTTCTTTTTAAATAATCCTCCTGAAAACTTGTTTCAAAAATACAAAATCTGCTTTGATTTTCTGTGCTCCATATCAATAACATATTTAATTTTCAAGACACTGAGACATCCTGAAAATATACATTAAACAAGGAATAAAAATCATTGTAATTAATCCAAACTGTGCTAAAATTATTTAAAGAAATAAAGTTGCATAAAGTCCTATTAAAAGAGTGCTAGTGTTGTCTCTAAGCCGCTTTAGCAGGGCGCAGCGCCCGGCGGCCCTTTTTATTTCTTTTTTGCGCCCGGGGGCCTTTTTAAACCCTTCCGATGCGCCCGGCATCCCTTTTTAACACTTCCTATGATCCCCGTGGTAATTCAATTGATCCCGGGAAAATATCGCTAATCCTAGGGACTCTAAACAAACCAGTTCAAAATATTTTTTGTAAACAAGGTAAAAAAGCGCCCTTTTTGAAAAAACGTGCCCTTTTTCAGAATAGTGTTCCCTTTTTGAAAAAATGTACCCTTTTTAGAATAGTGTATGTTCCATTTTTTAAAAATGTACCCTTTTTTTAGAATAGTGTTCCCTTTTTGAAAAATTTCCGCCCGGCGGCCCTTTTTTTCTGGAGTCAACACTATGTGCTGATATAATATATTGAGAAGGTCATTATGTTTGAAGGTACAATTATTTTTATAATTATGTTCGATCTGAGTATATATTTTTATACTATTGTTAGGCATGTTTTCTCTCTTCTTAATTTATTTCTGTATTAATTACCATGTATTTATCGAAATTTTAAACAACCCCCCCCCCCCCATTTTGTTTTAAGATTTGTTAAAACAATAGTCTTTAATTTTCGTTCTAATATGATTATACCAGAATCTCTTGTTTAATTGTTGTGTGTTTTCCTCCTACCATTGAGTTTAGAATCCTGTAGGACTTTCTAGGTGGTGTTGTCTAAGTCTTGTCAGTATTTTTCATTTTTACAATTGGGTTGGAAATGTGTATTAGTAATTAAAGTCAAAAGAAATGAATGTAGTTAATTACTATTTAGCGTATAGTCATATACAGGATTCAGGGTATTGGTAACTCAGTGTTTAATGAGAAAATCCCACAACACTATCATTTATTTTTATAAGTTATTTTTATCGTCATGTTAACAGAAAAGAAAATATCTTTTTGAATTCTTTCTCAAGTCACTTTTTATGTATTTAATGGGGAGAGAGAGGAGTGATCCATGAAAAAAAAAATCTGATTTGGGGAAAACAAAAATCGGATTTTTAGGATTATTTTGTATATGATAATGTAGTATCTCAACGCACGTTATCATACTTAAATTTAAATTTAGTCTTATCTTAAATTTAAATTACCAAAATAAATAAATGAGATATACGCGCATTGAGATGCTACAAGTTAACTCTTGGTACCATCGCGTTGCAGATCTGCACCATTACGCAAAAGCTAATATTACTTACACAGTAAGCTTTACAACACGATTTTATTGTTCCTATTTCCCAACACAGCAGAGTATGAATTGATCATAGAATTTTCAACAGATGGAGATAATGAGTTAAGTTTTCATACCAAAGATTTTTTATCATTTTTTATAACTGGGAATAATTTGTTACATAAAGCAGAGCTGACTGCAGCATGGGCAAACTGGGCTGTTTCTATGAGCCTTTTGCTTTACGGGTCCCTAAATTTGGTATGAAATTTCTATAAAGCTGATATTTTAAATTTGCTTTGATATATTTATTTTAAGAAATATTTTGTACTTTTAGAACATGATTAGGTTAAAGAAAATGATATATTTATCCAAATATGTATTTGACGGCATCGAAAAGGCTTAATTTTTTGAGTAATGAAAAAAGTTTAAAAATGATTCAATGTGGTCAAACATGGCCGTGTATATGGCTTAGAAAGAAAAAGGGTCAAAGATGGCTTCATATTTATACACCCCCCCCCCCCCCAAAAAAAAAAGGCTCAAAGATGGCCGAAATTAAGACATTTGAAATGTCTGAAATCCAGACGTAAGAAGTGTCTGAAAAATTTAAGACGTTATAAAATGTCTGAAATTTGAACACTCTTGTTTCAGACACTTAAGTGTCTGAAATTCAGACACAACAAGTGTCTGAAAAATTTAAGACATTTTAAAACGTCTGAAAATTGAACACTGCGTTTCAGACACTTAAATGTCTGAATTTCAGACATTTCAGTTTACAGTGTAATTATTAAATTAATACTGTAAAAGCAAAGAAAAACTTATTTTCGCGAGTCGTAATTTTCGCGAAAATGAAGACACCGGTGATTTCGCGAGCTGAAAATTTCGCGAATTTTATATGAACTGAACCGAAAGTTGAAAAATTACGAAACTACCTAAATAGAACCCCTTTTGCATAAGGCAATTTAAGAGACTTCCTGTTGTCCGAAAAGTTCTAAGCCCTCCCTCGCCCTCCTCTCCCCATCGCTCTACAAATGAATGGCTTCAAAGAGGCTGGTATAAATATTGTAAGTGAATGAGCTGCATTCTATTAGTTGTATTATTGTTTTTATTCAAGAAATAGTTGCATCGTATTCAAGAAATTGTTGTAAGTATTCAAGAAATTTTTCTACTTATTTCTTCTTTAAGTAACTGCAATCATTAAATTTTGGTTAAGGGAAAAATTTCTGATTTTTTATTATTATTTGAGGCGAAAAAAATATATATATTTCGCGAGGCTTAAATTTTCGCGATTACGACGGGCTCGTAATCGCGAAAATTAAAGCCTCGCGAAAATAAGTGCTTTTACAGTATTTGTTTTTAGAGTTAGACAAAACAATGTTCGGTGAATTTTTTATTGCGATTAATTTTGCAAGCTTATTGTAAATGAATGGAAAAGTTCTTTTTTTAAACATTTCGTTACGTCAAATTTTGACGTGTTCCACCAATATATATTATTTTCAATACTTTACATACCTTTAAAAGAAGTATGAATACACACTTCCTGTCAAACATATGGGCATATATTGAATTTTTTTAAAATTTTTAACTCAGAAACAAAATTACTACTTCAGCTGTATTCAAAGTCCACCGTCGGTTTCTATTAAAAAAAAAAAAAAAAAAACATATTTTACGCATTCTGGTCCTGCCTGAGTGGGTATATAAATATGCTCGGTTTTGTCAAGGTTTTCCGCTCTTTTTTCCAGTCATATCAGCTAAAATAAGAAAAATTTTCTGAATTTTAATAATATGTGCTGTATTTGCATTTTATGATGTCCTTAAGTTTTTTGGAGAAAAACAAAAATTTAAATTCATACTACATTTTCAAAAATATATATGTTATTAAGGTTATTAAATTTTTATAATAAATAAGAAATTACATTTAAAACGTAGTTTAAATGAAAATAACAAAAATAAAATTTTATAAGTACCGTGATTTTGACTTAATTATAATCAAATGTTGTAGTTTTCTTTAAGAAAATGCATACGTTTAATGTCGTCATTTTCAATTTTTTTACCTATTCAAATTAATTATTTTCCTTTTGATTTTTTAAGAGAAAATGACGTCAATAAAGACGTAAAAAACTGATTATTTCCCTTGTTTTCCCTTTTCTTTTTTAGCATATGGTATAACTCAATTAACACTTTTAAGTTTATTAAGCTAAAGTAATATTAGAAGTTATATTAAATTTGAAAATTTTGAGCAGTAATATGATCAGTATTTCCTATCTAGCATTTTTTCTTCATTTTAAAAATAACAGAAATGTCGAATAATAATTTTTTTTATCTTTTAATTGGGAAATTGTGTCACTAAATAAAACAAAGGTCCTATCAGAAAATTTTGGTAGATTGGTTTTTATTTAAAAAAATAATTAATTAATTAAAATAATTCGACAATTATTCAGTAATAATTAAATAAATTAGTAATCAAAATATTGCTAAATTTGTAATTTACAATTTATTATTCTGTTCACAATTCCTCAAATTTTTGGAGAAAAAGAACTAGACTAAATAAATATAATGAGATCTATTTTAGCGCACGAATTTATTCCGTATATTTATCCATTTAAGTATGTAACTTATTTTTCATGAATTTCAACGATAATAGGCGTATTCAACTGTGTGTTGATATATGGGGCATTATCGCAAACTTTTGACTTTCATGTACCTGAATAATAATTTTTTATTTAATACAATTTTTTGTGATTTTTTTTATTTCATATAATGGGGAACATCCCATTGCATGATTTCAGAACAATATTAACGAGATAAATCAGTTTTGGACGATGTTGGGGGTACCAGGAAAACTCATCTACCGCCCCGTGTCCCTGATGCTGATTTTTAAGTTTAGAGCCGTCTGTATAAAATTGTTTCAATAAAAATAATTCGATGTAATTTTTTTCTGAAACTGGAACTATTGTTTTATATAAATATGAAGCTAAAAATTAACCTGCACACATTTTTAGGGTTGTTATTATTTTTTAAACTCTGTCCCTGGTTTTTAGATTCTTTATCATCCCTCTTCTAAAATTATACAGAAAATCATTTCAGATGCAGCCACAGAATTTTTTTCAAGTTTTTTCTCATGCAGAAGTATGCTAGAGAAATAATGTCTAAAATTCTTTGGCAGGAAATTTACTGTAGAATTTAAATCAGCATTTAAATATCAATTTCAAGCATCGTGGCTTTATTGGTAGTCTCACCGTCCCCAAGGTTTATTCCTGCACTTTTCGAGGTAAATTTGAAAAAAAAAAAAAAATTAATCCAATGTTAACAACTGTTTCTAAAAATCAATGAACATTGTGGTTATCACTTAGCATGGTTTTCCTAAAAATAGGTGGTAATTTTCCTTATCGTTCCATCCTTACTGTCCCTTTTTTTACCATTTCGTCCCTTTTTTCCAATACCATCCCCCTTTTTTACCTTACCGTCCCTTCTTTAACACCCCTTTAAGACAATGTTATACAAAAATTCTGTATTAAAATTACTACATTGTTATTATTTCTTATTTAAATGTCCTGTGGGTACTATGCAAATTCATTATAAGTAGAAATTTATAAGTAAATAAAGAGATATAAAACGATAGGGAAAATTAAACTCGCAAGTTTAACTTAAACCTCAGTTAAATAAAAAATGTTTCGCTGCTGACCATTTTTCTTTATTTTGAATCATTAAGGCTATCAGATTAAAATGTTATTTTAGCAAGTTTAATTTCGCCAGATTTTTTTCCCCAAAAGTCAAAAGATTGTGAGAATACCCCATAAACGTAATGGTAATATACGTAAAGTGTATCAGATATTGGGATTATAACGCATACACGCTGAATTCATATTCATTTATATATTATAAGCCCAATGCACTGTCGAATTTTCGACTACCATTCCTATGGAAATAGCAAATTTGTTTTTTCTTTATTTTTTAAATGAGGGAAAATGGTTCAATTGCCTCTTGGTTAAAATTTGAATTTATGTATTCTTTTGATTTTAAATTTATAAATTTTCTTATTTTTAATGAAATTTTAGAAACACCACATGGATAACGCGCAAGCGTGTATAAAACATGTTTTTTTTTTGTTTTGTTTTTTTTTTGTTTTTTCTCCTTTTAAGTGACTTGCATTTAAATTGCAGCAAACTCATTTAAATGCAGAAAAAGAATTCAATGTTATAAATTCTGTTTAAAAGTTTCGAATTGACTGAATTTGAAGTAAAATAGACGGAAACGACGGTGTACATGCAGAAATAGACTATGTAGGTGACGAAGTACATGTGCAGTAGTGTTGAGGAATTGCATGTCTATTCCAGACAATTTTTCGTAAATTTGGCCAATTGTTATTTTTACATTCCGAACACATAGTGTAAAGTATTGTAATCATGATTTGTGTGTGTGTGTGTGTGTGGGGGGGGGGGGGTCGATAAATCCCAAACTGTATTTCCTATTGAACCTTCATTTTACGAAAATACAGTATTAGCCTTAATGATTCATCGGGCTCCAAAAAACTATTTATTTACAAGTCTACGACGTACAGTCGTGGAAAAAAATAGTAAACATTTCAACTAACTTTTCAACAAATTACTGCAGAAGAAAGTTACTGGTACCAAACGATTGGAAATAAAGTTTACTTTTAAATGATGTATATAAACTTTTCCAAGGAGGCCATCTACATATCGAAACGGACCCAAACTTAGTTTTTCTCAATAGCAATATCTAAGTTTGACATCATAACTAGATTCTACACCTTTCAATTAGTCTAAATCCAAATTTTCACGAAATTCGTATGATTACTTTCTGAGAAATTAATTATTTTAAATTGAGCATATTTTAAGGGCTGTATACAGTTGTAATGCTACAGAACGACTACGCAACTTCTATTAATGTATTATTTCTTGCCAATATAAACACTTCCACTCGCTTAATATATTTTAACTTTTGCCAGCCGATATGTTTAATTAAAATGAGTGAAATTTATTTTTTTTTTCGATTTATGCTTTTCTGGATATCATAGACCGTCTCATGATAGACCGGACATCATAGACCGACCATGGATCATCTTAAACCGCCATTTTGACGTTTTTTACTCATAATTCGAAAACTACTTGAAAGAAAAATATTGAAATTGAGAATTTGCATAAAGCACGACATAATAAATGTAAATCTATCAAAAAAATTGCAATTCATAATTTTTTCGAATATTAATTTCATAATTCATATTATACAGTTTTTAAAGTTGCAAATTCTTCGTATTTATGTTTGAGTTTTTTAGTATTATAACTAAACAAAAAAAATATCACATTAGGATTATAATTTCAGGCGATATTAATAAAAATATGAAAATGTTATTTAACATTAGAAACTCTAAATTTTGAATGTTTATAATTCAAAAGATTTTCACCCAAATGACTTGAAATTTCCTTCCTAGGCACAGTTTGAACCGAAAATTTGAACTATTTGGTCTAAAGTGGGTGTTGCCATTGCAAAAAACAAAGTTTTGTCTGGTTTTGATTTATATATGGCACCCTAAGCAAATTTCATAAACGCCATTTAAAAGTAGACTTTATTTCCAATCGTTTGGTACCTGTAAATTTTCTCTATTACAATTAGTTGCAGAGTTAGTAGGGGTGTTGACTTGTTTCTTCCACGATTATACAAAGACGGGTGATACGTGAAAAGATACATACACTCACCAAGTTTCTGGTACATATTTCAAATGTTCAATGTGTGCGCCTTTAGTCACCCAGCATACATCCCAATGGCAATCCGTTCACATGTTCAATAGCATGTTTTTGTGAATGTCCGTCACAGCTGCAGTGATGTGTCCCTGCACGCGAGCCACAAGTCGGGCTTTTAAACTTGGTGAGTGTATGTATCTTGTTATGAATCACCCGTCTTTATAGATCATATATCTCTCAATACACGGCGTTTCGAAACCCGAGGAATCATTTAGGGTAACCCTTGTATTATAGACCACAGTCGCAAGATCTGTACAGATTTTCATAAATAAATAGCCGAAAGATTAGGTATTTATCTCATTTTCAAATGATTTACAAGCAAAATTAGACTTATAAGAGAAAATCACCAAACAAATGTGACAGTTTATAGGTAGTAAATATTGTGGCGATAAAATCAAGCGCGAATCTTGTGTTGTATTAATTACATATAAACGATTTTTTCAAAATGTATTTAGTTTTATATACCTGTCAGAAATATTCCGTTTATACTACGCAACCTCCTATTTAGATGTAATATTCTGGAAGAAAATGAAGCACTATTCACGCACAGATATAGCAAAACATATAATCTAAAACAATAATAAGAATAACAGCTAGGTTTTAGGGGTAAAAAAATACATACTTCTTCGCGTAATTTTAATGTATACCTCATCTGCACCAAAACAACTATTTCTCCCTAAACCTTTCACATATTTAACTAAAGAACGCATAGTAATGTCTTAAACATCCAAGAAATCAGAAATGATAAAATATTACAATATTCATACTTCTATTTCTATTACCACAAAACTGACTTCATTTAAAGGCTTTATACTTTATTTAGTTTTCAGTATATCTATTTTAGGATGAAATATATGCAGATAAAATGCATTCAAAGCAGCTGTATCTAACAAAAATTCAACTTATTTTTAAATATTGCAACTTATTTTAATTATACACCCATATTGTAATCAAGCCGTTTGAATAATTGGCGAGACCTTTGTGCTATTCATTTTTCACAGAATTAATAAGTTATTCATGTTTAACTATACATAATACATTTTTATTTCTTCAAATTAGGAAATGTAAATATATTTCAACTACCTTTATTTATTTTTAATGATATTAAAATAAAACTAGAAATGTCTGTTTTATTTTGTTCTGAATTCAAGACAATGTATATTAAGTAGGCGGAAATGGCGTTATAGGTATGAAATTACTTCTGGACAGATAATATTTTATTAAAATAAATAGTATATTAACATTTGAACATTTTCAGATATGATTGCTTTTGTGAGCGTGGGCGAATGTGCTTTATGAATTTGTTGAATTAAAATGGGAAATAAAACACCCTCTTAGAATTTTTTTTTTTTTTTTTTTTTTGCTTTATTTTAAACATCGGGTTAAATTTTTTTTATCATTTAATCATGATGTCAATAACTGATTAATACCGATTTATTACACCCAAAAATTACCATTTAAACTTTGTATCTGAAAGAGGAAGAAGTCATAAGAAACTATATCCAGATGTACTCAAATGTCTTCAGTAACCTAGCAAATAATTATAAAAAATTGAAATTAGGGAGGTTTATCAATGTTTAACTTTAGAAAATTCTGTGCAGGTGTAAAGTTTTAAATCTTAAAAAAAAAAAAAAAAAAAATTTATCGTCAAAAATAAATAAATACCGTACATACTCGCCTATAAGCAGAAAAATTTTGACCAAAAATTGTCTTTTAAAAAGGGAGGGGGGTTATACGCCGGTCAGATTTTGGGAGAAAAGTTATAAGACACAGGGCTTTCTGATTGGCGTAAGCAATTTTTTATCAACAAATCATTTAAAGACAGCTTGTGAAAAATCTGGATTGAGTGGATGTGTTCACCATATGTGTAGAAAACAAAGGGCGACAAATTGAAAAGAACGGTAATTGGTGTTATTGCTTCTTAGGTTAATGAGGCGTGGATGTCAGTTAAAAGGGAGATGATTGTGAAATAATTTAAGAAGTGCTGTATTAGCAATTCTATGGATGGCACTAGAGGACGATTTTAATTACGAAAGTGATGACGAAAATTCATCAGATCCCGAGTCCGATACAAGGAGTACAAGGTGTACAAGGAGGAGTGACTTCATAGAACTTTTTGGCGATTCAGATAGTGATTCCGAATTTCAAGGATTCGTTTGATTTTCTTAATTTTTTATATGATTATTTTTGCTTGTTAACTATTTCATTAAAAGTATGATTTTCGTCTGAAAAATTATCGGACTTGTTTAGGGACGGCTTATACGGGGGTCAAGGATTTTACCAATATTTTCTCATTCAAAATAGGAGGTCAGCTTATACGGGAACGGGCTTATATACGAGTATATGCGGTATATAAAAAATAAGGCTATCTACAATAAAACAGTAATTTATTTTTTATATCTTTACGCAGTGTAATGAAAATGATAAAAAGAAAGTCGTACACTGAAAAGAACTTGAAGCAAAACATCGTGCCATACAATAATATTGTAATTAACGTTCACATCTATACTACTAATTTATTGCAACTTTTGTACGTGGTCACATTTTTTTTTAAATAACAGTGTTCGTACGGGTATCGTTATTTTCAAGGCCAAATATCAGTATTTTTTTATAGCAAAATAAATCTAGTTTAAACGCACGAAGTTTCGTTTTATTTAAGGAAATATTTTCTATAAGAAAATACTGGTACCTAAGAATTTCTTAGTTGGAAAATTCAAAGACCCGTACGAACCCTGAATAACTAAATTATTTAGGATACTTAGGGTTCTTAAACACTAAAGAAAATTAAATTTTGTCAAGAATATATAGTATATTAAAGAAAAAAACATCTGAGCATTTTAAAACGAAATCACTGGATTAATCCACATGGATACTGAGCAATTTCATTATGTAGGTCATTTTGATTATCAACAATAGGCAGTACTTCTTGTTCAAAAATGAGATCAGGGTTAGTATGGAGATCTTCAGTAGGAATATGAGGTGTCCTACTTAGAAAATCTGCTAACACATTATCTTTGCCTGGAACATGCTGAAATGTGTAAGAGTATTCGGATACTTCTAACATCCAACGTGTAGTGATGTCAGCAGGAGATGTTGATTTTTTGTAATTATTGAGAGGTTTAGCATCAGACAAAAGAATGAAAAATCTGCCGAAAATGTAATATTTAAAAGCCGTTATACCTTTATAAATGGCATAAAGTTCCAGTTTAATGGCTGGGTACTGTTTTTCAGATTGAGATAAAGTTTTGGAGTAATAAGAAATGGGGCGAAGTTCATCTTGAATTTTTTGCATAAGAACAGCTGAAATTGCTGTCTTTGAGGCATCTGTATTAACATAGAAGGTCTCATTCCAATTTGGAAGATTGAGCATGGGTTTATGGAAAAAAATTTCTTGCAATTTATTAAATGCATTTTCTTGTTCAGATTTCCAACAGAATTTATTTTTAGGTTTGGTGATTTCAATAAGAGGAGTAATTAACTTAGCAAAATGAGGTGTGATTGACCTGTAAAATGAACATAAGCAAATAAAACTCTTTGTCTGCCTTTTAGTTTTTGGCTTTGGAAAAGAAGTAATTTTCAAAATATTGCTTGTAATTGGAAGAATTTTATGATCAGTGAGGTGGAAGCCTAAAAAGTTAATGCTAGTTTGCATAAAAGAACATATTTCAGGTGAAAGTGTAATGTTGTTGGCAATTAGAGTATCCAAGAGTTTTGTGAGTTTTGCAACCATTTCTTCAAACGAATTAGAGCCAACAACTATGTCGTCTTGGTATGCGTAACAAGAGTCAATTTCGGATAATTGAATAACTGAATCAATTAACTGTTGAAAAGTACTTGCAGCCGTCTTCAAGCCAAAAACAAGACGAAGGTAGGTAAACATTCCCCATGGAGTGGTAAAACTGAGCTTATCTTGCATCTCTTTAGGAACCGCAATCTGCCAGTACGCAGAGGGTAAGTCCAGTGTACTGTAGTATTTAAATTTTGACAATTGTACTAATAGGTTTTGAATGCGAGGTAGAGGATATGAAGAAGGAACAATAATAGAATTTAATAATAGTAGATCTAAAGCCAAACGATATTTTTGAGGTTTTGACATGTCAGTTCTTTTCTTTTTAACTAACAGCATGGGGCAAGCCCAAGAAGAATTTGATCTTTCTATAATGCCAGCATTTAGCATTTGATTAATCTGGTCAAGAGCTTCTTGCTCTAGTGCCTGTGGCACAGGAAAAGGTAGGGTTTTCACAGGATGAGAATTCATCATTGAAAATTGAGGATTCACTAGGTCTGTCTGACCCAAAGTGTCTAAGGATTTAGAAAATGCTTGAGCTTTATTGCACAATAATTTTAGTAAACAGTCACTTTCATGTGGGGACAAGTGCTTTAAGTCAAAATCATCTGGTGACAGTTCTTGTATTCGTTTTTTTTTAATTTCCTCAGATGGTAAAATTAAATTACAATATTCATTTTCTGAATCTAAATCAAAGGAATATTTTTCAATATCATTCTCATCTACATTAATGCACTCACCAAGAATTGTATGTTTGTTTAAATGAACATCCACTTTGGATATATTCTGACATACAACTAAGAATAAATCTTTTTGAATTGAAGATTTAGAATGCAATGATTCATGCAAAATAAGAGCTTTACTTTTGAAAGCAGGCTTAAAAATAAAATATTCAGATGGGGAATTCAAGTATTTGACATGTAAATAAACAGAAGAATTGTGGGGAATCAATTCTCTATTTACAGTTTGTACCATGTTAGAACTCAATAATTTTTCATTACCATTTTTAAAATTGGTGCACTTTTTACCAACATAACTAATGTCATTGTCATCTTCAGATATGACATTTTTGTCATCAGAGGTAATTTTGGTATTGGTATTAGAAATATTATTTATAACATTAGGATAATCAAAGTTTGTATGAGTGGGAAAATAATTAGGAAACTGAGTAAAAACTTGAGCATGACCTCCTAAATTTCTGATATTGAGATTAGCATTCATAAAAGAATTATCATAATTCATAGCAGTATTAACAACACTATTTATAAACAAACCATTATTTGGAAAACTGTAATTGTAAGGATAATTTTCATAATTATTTACCAAATGCAAATAATTATCACCAAAATTTCCATTCATATTATCAAAATAAGTACCATTATTTGTGTTAACTGACATAGAATTTTCATAAATAGGCACTTTATTGGTGTCAAAAGAATATGGCACTGTTATATTGTTATTATTATTATACTGAGAATTCAAATAAAAACTGCTAGGAGACTCTTTTTGAACGTTAAAAGTAATATGTTTATCTTTAATTAAAATAGATTTAAAAGTTGGAGAGATGGTTATAGAATGCTTGTTTATAAACTCAAAACCAAGTATGGCTTCAAAATTAACATTCTTTATATCAGTAAGGTAAAAGACATGATGAAAAAAGAATTTGTCTATTTTGAATGCAATCTCGATACACCCTTTAAAGAAAACTTTAGAGTTCATAGTTGATACAGAAACATTTCTAGATAAATATTTATAATGGATTTTGGATTTAATGCTATTAAAGCATTCATGATCCAGCAAACTTAAAGTGGAGCCTGTATCAATGAGAGTTGATATCTCATTATGTTGAACATTCATAATTATACATGGAAGTGAATAAGTGTTATCAAAAGAGCTGCAAATTACGTGTCGTTGTTGTACACAATCCTCAATTTGAGAAGAATACTTTGATGACAAAGAATTTTCAGAACAGCAAGGTCTGTTCATTTTTTGCACCATTGGTGATGTCTGTGTAACAGCGCTTGAAAAGGAAGTAGTTGAAGAAGAATTTTTGTCAATGTGACATTCGCTTGAATTGTCACAGGAGTGTACTGACCCTAACGAGTAAGATTGGGAGGGATGGTGGTCAGTTGGACCAATCTCCCTTACTTGTTTAAATGATAATTTTTATCATCATTTTTGTTTTTAGAAAAAGAAGTAAAGTTTTCCTTTCTTTGAGAAGAATTCGAAGGAAAATGGAAGTCTTAAGTGTGATTGGCATTTTGCCTAGAAGAGTCAAGTAGATTTCTAAACTTGTAACATGACTCCATAAGATGATTAAAACGACCACAAAAAGCACATTGGATAACATTTTGTTTGCAAAAATACTCTGAAGAGTTTTTCTTGTGAGAAAACTTGTCAAACTTTGGCCGAAAGAAAGATCGTTTTGATCTGGCTTATGCTGAATAAAGTTTGTTTTATTTCTAGAAGCCACGTTATGTCTAACTGGTGAGGGAGAGTAAGTTACACGCTTTTTTTAACAACAGTTCTATGTCTAGGAGAATGCCCATTGTGAGATTCAGATGGCGAGAATGCTGTTTGCGAATTTCTATAGACTCTGTCCTTTTTATGTCTGATAGGAGCTTGTTCAACAAAACTATCAGAAAATTTTGAACATTCACCATTATTTTCATTATTCAGAGAATAAACTTGGTCATAATGTTGATTAGATTTTTGAGTAGGTGGTGAATCATAGATATCTTGTAAAAATTGTGCTCGTTCAAGGGCTAACGCAAATGTGGAAATGTTTTCTTCTAGAATTTTCCTTTTAATTTGCTTAGGTAAAGCTTGAATAAAATGAGTAAATTTCAAAGAACCTAGAGCAGCTGGATCTAACTTAGGATAAGCAAGTCGTCATATCGTAGCTGTTTAGCCAGACGATATGAAAAAATTTTTAACTGACTCATTAGAATCCAATTTTAAATTTTGAAGATACTTCCAAGTGTCAGATTTTTTACTTGGCAGAAAATAGTTAATAAATTCTTTGCGAATGGTTTGAAGGTTAGAATTTTTGAATTGAAATTGTGTTTCGAGAAAGAAATGTAATGCAGTACCCTGTAATTTTGACTTGAAAAGAGCAAAAAGTTCTTTTTCAGAGTAATTATATAATTCCTTCAAATCTGATAACTGGTCGAAGAAAAATTCGACTGTCTGAGGATTTCCATCGAATGGTTGAATACAAAGGTTTAAAATTGCTTTTGGAGGCATGGTGATAAATTTCAAAACAATGTTGAACAAATTTCAAAACAAATCCGAATAACTTTTAAAATAATGTCAATTCAACAGAATAACGTAATAATTGCTCTCAACATATTATCAAAGCAAAATGGCACCAATAAATCAACCATTTACTTATGAGTAAGAAAATTATTCTTAACTCATCTTTTTTTGTAAATAATATGATAATCAATCATTTTTCCTTAATAATAAACCGTAAATATTACATAAATTCTTTCTCTCTCTTTTTTTAGAAAGATTGTATAAAAATTTAAGGAAGGCACTTTTTCTAAATATCAAATATTTCAAAAATAATACACTAAAACAAATTTTCATATCAAAATATAACTTAATAACTGTCATGTCATAAAGGTTTCCAATGGTTCGCGGTACCAGGAAAGATAGATGTTGTGTTTGGAAGACAGGAGGTGAAAGAATTTCATTGTACATGTTGTCATCACACGTTATTTTGGATATTGAGATTCCAAATATAATCCAGGAATCATTTTTTTTTAGGCTCGATCGTATAGTGTACATTTAACATTTTGTTGCGGCCACAAAAGACCACTTTGACATAACAGTCATTAATCAAAGAAAATCTGAATTTACTTATCATACATATGTAAATTAAGAACAAAAAAAAACAAAAGGTAAAAGCATTACCTGCATTGACACGAAAGAACCGAAAAATGATGGAGATATTTGCAGAAAGAAAATACACAGAAGAGAAATCTTCCTTGAAAATCTTTTTATTTATGAAGCAATTTTTTTTTTTTTTTTTTTTTTTTTTGCAGAACTTAGCGCATTTGTCATAAAATACATCTCTTATTCTTTTAGATGTACCCTTTTTTTTATGATGGACACACACAAACTACATTCTCACTAAGGAAATTAAAATAACTTTTCCTTTGGGGAGTATGGAGGCACAGGATTTTAGATGAATTTTTAGCATCACAATTCTACGACTCGAAATGACAGCATAATTTGAATACGAACTTATGCAGCCAATTACACAATGTTAAAGAAATATTCTTGCTCTTTTAATATTTCTTACTGTAGATATGAGATCCGTTTACTATTTTTTTTTTGTAGAAGGGGAAGAGGTATCCATCCATTCTCTGCGTTCGTTGACAGAACACTTATGCAGGTGCGCGCGAACATAATTTCTTCGCAGAACGGCAAAAGGGGCAGCCATTCTGCATTGAAGTTTCAACTCAACTGCTAGTGCTGAATGCGCGCGAGCTCTCTGAGAAGAGGAGTAAAGGGGGTTGCTATAATCCTTGAAACACGCCAACTTTGGCGGAGAGAACATACAAACGCCTTGCGTTGGCATAAAATGCAATTCTAAAGTATATAAAAAACTGCTTTAAAAAAAGGGAAACTTGATAGATTTCACTGAGATGAGATGCCAAATAATAGTAAAGAGTTAAGAATTTTGAAATTACGAATTAAACTGATTTAAATATTATTGGTTAAAGGGTGGAGCTACAAAAGGATATGACTTCACAAATAGAAAGATATGGAATTTTCCAGATCATTCTTTTACCGGAAGTAAAGATTTCAAAATGATGTTTATGATTTTAAAATGAATGAAATGCTATGCCAGAAAGAAAAACTTACAGGGGAGAGTTGAAAAAAAAGGAATTAAAATAATTTTGGAATGCGGATATTAAAATTAAATGAATACAAGATTAATAAAAATATTTTCTAAATGAAATTAAATAAATATATGGCAGTGGTTCTAAGTAACCACAACAGTGGTCACATTTTTTTTTAAATAACAGTGTTCGTACGGGTATCGTTATTTTCAAGGCCAAATATCAGTATTTTTTTATAGCAAAATAAATCTAGTTTAAACGCACGAAGTTTCGTTTTATTTAAGGAGATATTTTCTATAAGAAAATACTGGTACCTAAGAATTTCTTAGTTGGAAAATTCAAGGACCCGTACGAACCCTGAATAACTAAATTATTTAGGATACTTAGGGTTCTTAAACACTAAAGAAAATTAAATTTTGTCAAGAATATATAGTATATTAAAGAAAAAAACATCTGAGCATTTTAAAACGAAATCACTGGCACTCTTTGACTGTTTAAATATGATATATTTTCAAAAAGAGAACTTTAAATTTAATTTTCTCATAATTCTATTTTGGAGCATTGGCCACAAGTTAGTTTTAAAAAAAAATTTTGCAGGAAATTTTCAGGTTTCGTATACTGTAAGCTCTATAATGATGACCTAATTTAAATATATTTTTTGTTGAAAAAATACTTTTTTTTTATCTTATATTGCTAAAATTATGAAGTCTCTATACAGGGTGCCCAGCGAATAAGATCCTGATTTCAAAATTAAATATCGCAAAACTAAAGATCAATAGAATTATGCGGTAAACGGATTGTTTATTAGCTAAGCTGTAAAAATGTTATACAGAAGTTGCAAAAAATGTTAAAAGATGGCGCTGTAATCGCAATGCCTATAAGTTGTGCTTCGAAATCCAGAGCGCCTCATTCCTAGATGGCTCCCTAGGGAAGAACGAAAATTGGGAAAATCCACTTTTTCGTTTGGGTGATGTGCAGAATTGGAGACATCTGGTCACACAATTATTGCATCAACTTTAATTTTAGAGAATTTCAATTAATAGAATTTTAATAAAAAGTTAAGAAATCATTATATAGGAACTTATTAAAATATTTTATTAAATTCAATTTTTAATGCTATATAATTATTTAAATCAAAATGCATATATTTAGAAAAATAATTTTGTTCTTTTTATTTATTTTTTATATTTTTAAATCACGGCATAATATTTTGGTATTATTTTTTATACCTGAATTATTATAAATAAAAAGTAATTTTGCACTTTTCATTTAATTTTAAATCATGGCATAATATTTTGGGTTTAGCACAACACATATATTTCTTTTCTTTGTAAATAAAGTTTTAGGGACAGAACTTATGCATTAACCCTATAAACATCCTAATCGAGTTTGGCTAATATGCGGTATATTCCCAGATGTCCGCCATCTTGAATGTTTTGAGATTTCTTGGCGATTTTGCGTTGCGATCGTTATCGATATGTGGAACCCTGTGTGACGTGTGTGTTCTGGCGTGTCGTGTTCTGACAACCACTGAGAAGCTCATTTTTACTTACGATTTTGTGTGTGGATGTGTTTTGATATCGTGTTGTATCGTTTTGTCTTTTTATTTTTATGTTAAATTTATTGGATGTATTTGATTGACTATGGTTTCTGTAGTCCGTTTAAAAGCTCTTGCTGAAGTAATTAAGAAATATGAGGAAATTTTGACGAAAAAATTAGGTTTGTTTACAGGCCGTCAATGTGTATTCATAAGCCTATTTTGGAAAATGACTGTGATGTTATGACAGGTATTTCATGCTGGAGCCTTCAAGAAAGCAGATGTCTGTTAAAATATGTTGATAATTTTATGTATATTTTGCTGCCTTACGAGTTTTTTACATTTTGAGATTGTTACAAAGCGGGAACTGCTGAATTTTGAGAATGCTACACAGCAAGAACTGCTGAATCCAGTGATGTTTTTTTTTCAGTTAATGAGCGCGGAGCGCTCATACAACGATTAGCGGTTGCCACTTTAGCAAGTTTCGTTTTTTATGTATATTTTGTTGCGTTACGAGTTTTGTACATTTTGAGATTGCTACAAAGCGAGAACTGCTGAATTTTGATATTGCTACAGTGCGAGAACTGCTGAATCCAGTGATTTTTTTTCGGTTAATGAGCACGGAGCGCTCATACAACGATTACTGATTGCCACTTTAGCGAATTTTGTTTATTATTTACATTTTATTTTCGTTAAGCGTTTCGTTAACATGCGTATAAACCGGTGCTTGGCGACATTTACTACTTGGCGGGAAAGGGGTTTTCCCGTCAAAAAAAAAAAAATACCAAGTTGGCGGCCCCGTGAATTTATGACATCTGTTTCCCGGGTTTTTCCGTCACGTAATCCTTTAAACCAAGGGCCGATTTAATACAAAACTGATATTAATATTACTTTTTTTGCAGTGCATAAGATAAATAAATATGTAAAGTAATCATAAACAAATCATTAAAGAAATAGTTTTCATACATATTATTTTATGAATCATTAGACATAAAGTAAAAAATAGGCCGTACGCTTAAAGGGTTGAATTATTTCATTTTTAAAAGATATTGATGATAAGTCATATCATCAACGTCGAGGCGAAAGTATTTTGGAGGCTGCATTCTTTTCCAACATTTCGGATCATAACGCCAGATGCTGCACCATACTTCTGTGCTCAATGATAAAAAAAATGAAAATGAGTTTTTAAAATTAAAATCATTTTTTTAATTTAATTAAGTTTTTAAAAATAGAAATTTTGTATTTTTTCATTCAAACTATTTTCTACGATTAAAAAAAAAATGATTTATGAATCATTAATGCTCAATGATTTTATAAATGCTCAATAGTTTTTAAAAATGGGGGTTTCATTTAGCTTAATTAAATTTTAAAACCAGAAACTTTCGATTTCTTTTTCAAACTTTTTTTCACAATTTAAATAAATATTAAAAAGTAAAGATTTCCAATTTTTTCTAATCCTCCTCTACTTGGATTCGATTCTACGAGCTATCAACTGGGAGAGAAAAGACATACCACAGAGATACTGGTATCCGGACTGAAGCAGCTTATAACAAAATTTGAAATAAATCTCAATTTTGTCAACACATGGCTCCGCTTCTGCACATCACCCAAATACAATATTTTAATAAGTTTCTTATATAATGATTGCTAATCTTTTTATTGACAATTCTATTAATTGAAATTCTCTAAAATTAAAGGTGCTCAAATAATTCTGTGACCAGATGTCTCCACTTCTGCACATCACCCTAACGAAAATGTGGTCTTTCAAAATTTTCTTTCTTCCATAGGGAGCCATCTAGTAATCAGACGCTAGTGCACTGGACTTCCAAGCACAATTTATAGGCATTGCGATTACAGCGCCATCTGTTAACGGTTTTTGCAACTAAATTTTGAAACTTCTATATAACATTTTTACAGCTTAGCTAATAAACAAACCGTTTACCGCATAATTCTATTGATCTTTGTTTTTGAGATATTTAATTTTGAAATCAGGGTCTTATTCGACGGACACTCTGTATAAGCAAGATACATTTTTGTTTTTAAAACATAAAAATCCTATAAATAAACAACTTTTTTTGGTTGAGTTCATGCAGAAGACACTTAACTATAAGTAGACACTATATATATGTATGCATATATACATATATATATATATATATATATATTTACATTCGAAAATCCTTTTGTAATCATGAGCGCAACCTGTCATTTCAATTTTCTGCTCGAAAACGATAAAAACCTCTATAAAAACCAATTTTTCCCATTATGATTTGAAAATTTATGAAATGAAAGGATAAACGTATATGTATTACTCCATTTAAAAATTGTGTTTTTGTAATGCATAATTTCAAAATACAGAATGGCAACAATTGTCATTTTTTCCACTTTTTTACATCTTAAGAGTCTTACGTCCCTTAACATAAACGCAAAACTATTAGAGCAATATCCTTCATTTACGTCATGTTACTGTCACTCCTGTGAATCCTGGTCAAAGGTGGTGCGACACCAAAAATTACATCTCATACTCAGTCGGAACCAGGTCCTCTGCTACTCGGAACTCGAAATGAAAGGAAATTTTGGTAATATTTTAATAAAATTATGTAACAAGTAATTTTGAAAAAAAAAAATTAAGCAATGACATTTTAACTGACTGTTTTTAATAAACGATTTGCTTCCAATTTTCCAGAAAACTCATGTTATTAAAATCCTGATTTTTTGTTTACGTGTTGATCGCTTGTTGGTGTATTTTCGCTGGAGTGGTTTGGCACAAAAAAGTAATTTTTGTGACAGCTACAATCAATTTAATGTTTGTTGTATCCATTCGAGTGACTTTATACACAAAAACATGTGTTATACACACATGTTTGTTTTGTTGCTGTTTTCATTTTCTAATGCAATTATTTTTTAATGTTGCAACATTGAGAAACTGCGTAATCACAAAATATTTATAAGCCAAAATAACTTCAGATACACACGCTATCATTTCGCATGCAAAATTGACACCATTCTGAGCAGATAATGTGCATTTTTCATACACAAAATTTAAAATATTTACTATAAGTACGTTAAAATGAAGCAGTATGTTTAATTAGATGTGTTTGGAATTTAAACATTTATTACAATACAGATATTTTAAATTCAAGATAAAAAAAATAAGAAAAATATATATCCAAAGCAATTTACTATAACTGACGTTACTTTCAAGAGAAGACTTTCAATGTGACGGGGAACTAATTCTAATCAAACGTTTATTATCAAACGGTCTAATCAAACAGTTTTATGACCAATTTCGTTTGTATACAATGGCTACATACAATTGTTATACCATTTAGCCAAGAGATTTACTACTTTAAATTCGGTGTTAACATTTTCTACGATTTATATTAAAAAAACATAGCAAGTTTTTTTTTACAGTTAGTTCTTTCTCTTTTCAAAGAAATCTTCAAGACTGATGTCACGAGTGAAAGCGTAAAGAAATTGACGTCATTTTCATGTAATCGTTGTAATGTGGCTGTCAACAATCCAACTTTGGTGAGGGTGAGCATTATCATTCGTTTAGATAAAATATTTTATGAACTTAATGTATGTATATGTATATATATATATATATATATATATAAATTTAAAATGATTTGTTTCTGTGTTGATTTTTATTAAATCTTTGAAATTTATCTCAATCTAATTTTATTTTATTACATTGAATTTCAGGATGGGTGTCAACAAGTAAACCATAGTGGGGTCGAGAATTATCATTCGTTTGCATAAAAGCATTTAAAAAAAAATTTAAAGATACATTATATTTTCTAATTTATTATGACTTTTTTACTTTGACTCTTATTAAATATTCCAAATTTATCTTAAATTAATTCTTTTTTATTTTCTTGACCTTCAAGACGTTTGCGAACAAACCCACTTTTCTGAGGTCGAGCATTATCACTCGTTTAAATAAAACATTTTGTAAAGTTAATATTTTTTTGTACTTAAAAAAATAATAATAATGTCTTGTTAAATTTTCTCTTATTAGACGTTCAAAATATATTTTAAATTAACTTTATTTTATTAGTTTGAGCTTCAAGATGGATGTCACAAGCCTACTTTTGAGAGATCGAAAATTATTACTCGTTTGCTTAAGGGGTCTTGCACCTTTTAAACGCGTCGAAAATTAACGAAAATCTTCAAAGTTTGAATTAGTCTATCTTAAAAACCTTTTTATGTATAAACATGAAATTTTGGATATTGATTAAACAGATCGTGCTTTGTAATATACTACCAACATAAATTTATTAACCCTTTACAGAATTTGTGTATTGTTTAAATCAAAATAGCTCTTTTTTTTACCCCATAAGTGATTGCGCGCATATCTTGAGAAAGTATGTATGGATTGTCATGAAATTTGGCAAATATACTAAAAAAATATACGTGTTTAAAATGATCTACTTTTAAATATTTACAATGGTAATATTTTTAGTTATGACTATTTTTATTCATTAAAAATAGAAATTTTTTATTTTTTTTTTACAAAAATATTTTTTTTATATAGTTAATGAAATAATTTTAGCCTAAGAGTAGATCATTTTAAACACACATATATGTTTTGTATCTTTACCAAATTCCATGCCAATCCATACATACTTTCTCAAGATATCATGCGCGCAATGACTTATGGGGTAAAAAAAGAACTATTTTGATTTCAACAATACACAAATTCTGTAAAGGGTTAATAAAATTTTAATGGTAGTATATTACAAAGCACAATCTGTTTAATCAATATCCAAAATTTCATGTTTATACCTAAAAAGGCTTTGCAGATAGACTAATTCAAACTTTGAAGTTTTTCGTTAATGTTCGACGCGTTTAAAAGGTACAAGACCCCTTAAATTAATTTTTTAATTAAATATACAATTATTTTATTTATTTATCATGACTCTTTTCTATGTTCCCTCTTATTGAACATTTGAAATTTATCCCTAATTAGTTTATTTTATTATCGTGAACTTCAAGGTTCCTCTGAACAAGCGAACCTTGGTGATGTCAAGCACTAAGAATCATTTGTATAAAACAGATTGAAATTTTTTAAATGCATTTTCTTTTCATTATTTGTTAACATTTTAATGATTTATTTATTATGTTCACTCATATTAAACGTTTGAACTTTATATTAAATAATTTTTTTGTATATTACATTGAGCATTAAGATGGTTGTCAACAAGTCATCATTGGCATCAGTCGAGCAATATCATTCATTTAAATAAACATTTTTAAACGTTTTAATCTCCATTTTTAATGAGTTGTTTACTATTGTCACTCTTATTAAACGTTCTATCTTAAAAGGTAAACGCACCGGCAGTGGGCCACTAACTTTCAAAGTTTAAGAACAACCTCACAATCCATTTCAGAAAAATGACTGAAAGAAATCTGTTAAGTCCTTAAATGTTAACTTTCCATAAACAGTTTGGAATAATTGTTATTTTTCTGGAGATATATTTGTTTATCTTCTGGAACGTCTTCAAACACAGATTTTTTGGCAAATTCTTAGTGATTTCATTAAGAGGTAAGGTTTTATTTATAGCGTTATTTAATATTATGTTTTATTTTGAATTAAACTACCATTGATATACTCGATCACATTGTAAATAATTTGTTAGATTAGCCGAAAACTTAAAAGTTGAATATTATACTGATTTTAAGGGGTGGCCCACTTCTGGATCACAATTTCTTAAATTGTACCAGTAGTGGGCATGGTGACCCACTACTGGAGCATATGCCAATTTTTTTTATGTTTAAATTATTTTAATTAAGTATTTTTTGAGGTTCTAAGACTTTGTGTATAAGTTATTTAGTTTTCTGTTCATCAGAACCAGTAGTGGGCCAGGGTCCAATTACTGATGCACAAGTGGCCCACTTCTGGAGCAGCGAAAATGCAACTTCACTAAGCTATCAGACATATGATTATTAATAGAAATTAATATCTAAATACTTTATATACTTCAAAGTTTATACTTCAAAGGTTCAATACTCAATAAAGGTTCAAAATTTTGAGCCATATTTAAATAAGCATTGCATAGGGAAATCTGTAGTGTTATTTGTGGAAGAACATACTTCTGACATATCTTTGAATCTAAGAATCTTCTGCTCGGCTCATGGAGTTGAAATGATAGCTTTGCCCAGAAATTCCACATACTAATGCAACCAATGAACATTTCTATTTTCCATACTCTTAAAAGTTCTTGGCAACTGGAAGTAGTGAACTTCAGAATAACTCATGAAGGCAAAGAGATGCAGAAACATGAGTTTCCACCAGCCTTAAAATCAGCACTAGATCGTTTAACTCCTGCAACCATTGTGATTGGATTCAAAACAAGTGAACTAGTTCCATAGTATCTAAGGAAAGTAAATGTTGAATCCACACTAACATCAAAGAATGTGATAATATCACTAATAAAGGAGAGAAAAATTCCATCTTTCTTGGAAGTTCTTGAAGATAAAATTGGAGAAGAAAAAATAAAATCTTTCTCAGAAAAAAAAGGAAAATTGAAAGGTCCTGTGGAGCAAACACATCTTTACTACTTATGGTTGGAGATGAAGGAGACTTCAAACATTGAATCAATTTCCCAGGTAATATATCGCAAAACAATTCGGGTATAAAACACTTGAGTATATATTTTTTACTATTATTTATTGCATTTTTACATTTTACTTGTTATAGGGTACACCAGTCATATATGCTTAGGCGGCATACACTGAATAGCCCATTGACACTGCTGATACTGAAGCTATTGATCAGGAGCAAAGAGCAATTGTTGAAGATCCTGAGGTGGACCTTTTCATTAAAGAAGGATCAACTGAGACTGGCAGCCATTCAGTGCTTTCAAATGGTGGGCCATCTAGAAATGTACCATCTCCCTTCAAAAGAGTTCTATTTTATCCAGAAGGGGGAGATAACACAAAGAAAAAGAGAGAAATATCCTGCAGTTGTGACTTCTCCCCAAATGCTTCAATATTATAAGAAAAGAGAAGGTCTTAGAAATGCTAAAGATGCAGAAAAATAAAAAAAACTGAAAGAGAAAAAAGAAAAATTCAAAAGGAAGAGTTAAAAAAATAGCCGATGGGAAAAAAGGAGAGTCAGGAAATTATCGCCTTAGTCTGATGACTCTCTTTCATTTTAAGTTTCAACCTAAAGTACTCTTTGTAATAAATTGGCTGTAAACCCCTCTCACATTTTGAGATTTTTTTCGTTTATGGATAAATCATCTTGTTTTCCAGTCATTTCAGCTTTTAATTATCCTGTTTATTACATTTGTCTTAATATTTATCACCACTGCGAAATAACAAATTGGGCGGATTTCTTTTTTAAGTTACAAAATACAACAGACTGTTATTTAGAGAAAACAAAAACTATGCATTTCGATTTTTTTTTTAAGTTGCTAAATTGTCTACTATTATTGTGGATAAAAACTTATAATTTTTTTCCTACCATTTGTATCATTCTGGTATGAATTCTGGTATCATTCTGGTATGAGTACAGAAAATGCAATTGTAATGTCAGAAATCGCTGAAAATTTATTAAATTCATTGTAGCACAATTCAGAAAGTCTTGATCACAGAATATAGGAATTTTTACTGTTTAACAAGTGAAAGCATATAAGCATATTTTCTAAATATAACTTATAGATCACAAAAACTGTACAAAAATTAAATTTCGTAACATTAAGAAAATGCAACTATTTTGATGGAAATGGATTTTCACATGATGAAAAACATGTGAAATAGTTCAGCAATTAAAATTATACCTCTAAATCTAAGCTTCTTGAGAATTCGCTATATTTAAACAATAAGAAAGGACATCCTACATATAATCTAAAAAAATTACTTTGCAGCTTGTAGGACATTAGCTTTTATGTAAAGTGAGATAAAATTAAAATTGATTTACAGAACTGAAGTTGACGCCCCTGATCTGCTGATTTACTAGTGAGATTTTTTTACGTAATCATCTAAACTTCTATGTATGATTTCATTATTGTGAATATTCAATTCTAGAACTGCAAAAAATATGTATAACTTCAGTATTTTCACACTAATCTTGAAACTGGAGTGGTCCACTTCTGGGGTGCCCGCTACTGGTGCATCAAAAATTTACTATGCCCACTACTGGAACATCGAGGAAGGTAATTTTTTTTATTTTTAATTTTTTCCAAATAATATATTTTGAAACTTTGAATATTTATTCCGATACATGAAGGTTAGGACTACGTTAAAAATATATATCATTTAGAATTCATTAATGCTTTAATAATAATAAGATAAATGTCCTTAAGTGGCCCACTACCGGTGCGTATACCTTAATTGTCTTTATTACTTTGATCTTCAAAAAAGGCTGTCGGTAATCCCTTTAATGTTGGCAAGCCCATTTTATCTTTATTTTATACTTTATTTTATAATCTTGACCTAGATGATGACTCTCAACAAGCCAACATTGATGAAGTCTAGTGTTATCACTTACATACAGCATTTTAAAAAGTTTTAATAATTCATATTTTGAAATTTCTTACATATTTCTAATGACTTGTTTACTATTTTCTTTCTTACTAACTCATTAACACCGGCTGGCAAATTGAAAACCAGTATTTTAATGTGGAATGTTTCATATTATCTAATCCCAGAGATTAAATGATTTAAAATTACAATATGGAAAAACTGCTATGAACTTGGTATCTAAATATTAAAAGAAGTGTAAATAATAGTCGTCGTTAATGGGTTAAACGTTTGAAATTTATCTTAAATCAATTTTACTTTATTACTTTGAGCTTCAAGAAGGCTGTCGGCAAGTCCACTTTGATGTGGTCGAACTTTATCATTCATGTTTAAGATGTCTCTTTGTAAAATGAAATAGCTCTGTTCAGAAAAACTTAATGTCATCTGTGCTATATGTAACACTAAGATAGTTCTTACAATTTCGACTTTTAATTTTTTTTTGTTCATTTAGAATTTTAAAAAATAATAATAAAAGACTTTCTACCATCGTATGAAAAGTTTTCCTTTTGAAAAAATAATTCATACCGTCGTGATAGGCCAAAAGGAAAATTATGAACACTTCATCAATATTTAATACTTCCGTACTAACATGTAGTCTGTCCCAAAATTTTGTTATCTTTACGAAAAATCGTATAAATTGAAGGAAAAGACAAAGTAGAATATAGTTTGCCGGGAAGTTATTCTAACAAGGGGAATTATTTTAAGATGATAAAAGCCTTTATTTGAAATGCCTTCCTACAAAGAATGATTTGTTAATTAAAATAAGATACTTATGTGATGCAAACGTTTATTTGAATTCATGTAAAACTTAAGAAGCATTTTGCAGTACCAAATGTTGCATGCGTCCACTTCCACAGAGAATTATTCAAATGGCGTTATAAAGCATTATTCGTTGAAATCGCGGACATGCAACCGAATACGCCGCTTCAGTCAAAGATGTGTTCTTACTCACGTCAAAATGTAATCTTTTGTTCTAGCAGACGCGTATAGTATTTGAATAATTTTAACTAATACAAATATTTGTTGTCTACTGCATAATTAACTGATGTTAATTCACACAGCGTAATCTATATACAAAAATTTCAAATAAAACCTTTTATCGAACTAAAAAAAGCACCTTTTGGTAGAATAAACTGTATACATCTGTATCAATGAAATATTTGGTCGGGTTTTGTAATTTGTGTAATCGTTTTTATATTTTAAAAATCTGTTTTCCTAACATTTTACAGAATGAATTCAGACTACGGTGATACGCTAATATAATATATTGTACATTACATGATTTCTTTTCCCGATTGTGAATATGGAAGCTGAAAGAAACTCAGTAAATAAGTTTATTATTCATATTAATATTTATTCTGTTCTTTTTATAATATGGATACTTTTAAGGGGACAGTGGACTTTTGAAATCCCAAAATTCTACAAAATAAATAAATAAATAAATAAATAAATCGATTTTTATTTTCATTTGGAGAATTATAAAACTAGACGTTCCTATATATCTATATATAAACTCAGTTTATGGCGTCCGATGCCACCATCCGAAGAATCCACAATAGTATTTTTCCATTTTTTCCAGTCAAGGGTCCATTCCTCCTCCAGACCTCTATCCCTCATTGCATTTGTAATATCATCCATCTAGTTCTTTTGTGGTCTTCCCCGTTTCCTTTTTCTATTTGTTTTATAATTGAATGTGATTTTTGATAGTCTTTCATCATTCATTCTTCTAACATGACCATACCTGATTAATTACTTTTTTTTTAATATCGTCTAACAAGGTTCCCTTTATTTTCATCATTTCCTTGATTCTTTCATTTTTTTATTCTTTCTATTCTTGATATTCTGCATGACCTTCTGATGGCATCCATTTCTACTGCCGCTAATTTCTTTCTTTCTGTCTCTATAATTCTCCGTCCTTTTGCTCCATATAAAATAATGCTCTTTACGATAGAGTTGTATATATTATACTTTCTTTTCGTAGTGATCTCCTTACTCCACCAAATATAATTTAATAGTTTTACGGTCTTTTCCCCCTGACAAATTCTGTATTTAATTTCCCGTGAGTCTCTCCCTTCTCTATTAATGTCTATACCTAGATATCTATAATGCTTACAGCTTTCTATTTTATGTTATTATTTAGATCTATGTCTGTCTCATTTCCTCCTATGCATAGGCATTTGGTCTTGCTGACGTTCACGTGAAGCCCTCATCTCTGTTATTCTTCCTTAATTTTTACCGTCATTTTCTCTAAATCATTTTTACTTTTTGCAATTATAACTTGGTCATCTGCGAATGGTAGAGTAAAAATTGAATTTCCATTTATATCAAGTCCCCTTTCTCTGCATTGCTCCTTCCAAATTTTCAATGCTTCTTCAACATAAATTTTAAACAGTGTTGGGAAGATACAACATCCCTGTCTGAGTCCTTTATCTGTTATAAAGCCTTTTGTAATTTTTCGCCTACTTTAATATTTGTTTTTGATTGTCTGTAAGTTCTTGAATTGTTCTAATATTAGTTAGATTTACATCAATTTCATTCCATAATTTTGCGAACTGAACATTATCATTTGAATCGTAAAATTAATAAATAGAAGATGAATTTGATTTCCCACTGCCATTTTCTTTTTAACAATTTGTTTAAGACAAAATATATTATCCATTAAATTATCTTCCTACTCTTTTCAATTCTGATGCTTTTCACAGAGATATAAGCTTTAATATTTGTAAAAACTGCATATATTTATTCAGTGTTTTAAAATTAAAACGCTGTTTTCTCATAATTTAAAATTCCGCACATCTCTAAGTTTTAAAACGTTCCATGAGCATTTCTAATTAATAGATTCTTTTAAAAATTATACTGAATATCCTCTAAACAATTATAAATAAATGTTAACATAAAAAGCTGCATTTAAGCGGTATTTGTTTGCTGAAATATATGTATATATGAAAATATATAGCTACTTTTTAAATAAAAATTAAAACATAATTATTAAAATTTTTTTTCTGCTTATGCGTTCAGCGAACATTTACAATTCACGTGCCAACGTTCAGTGTAAGATATAAAAAGTATCTCTTTACTAAATACTGTCATATTTTATGCAAAAGAAATGCGCATAGGACATTTTAAAATATGACAATCATTCATTATTTAAAATATTAAATTTACTTAAATTAAGTAATGTATCATTTTACGATTTAATCTGAATTTTTAATTTGCGAACTGAGAAAAAGAATTTTTTTTATGATTTTCTATCATTTGTTCATTCTAGCAAAAAGGTCTATTAGATGGCAATGCGATGTTAAGACCATAAGTGCTATATGTCACACCCTTCATGACTCCAAATTCTAGAACTTAACCCTTTATGTACTGACGGTACTTATAAGTACCATTAAAATAACCTGTTATAAAATTCATTTAATACATCGATTAGTAGTAATACAGTTTAGAATGAGTTATAGATGCATTCATTTATCTTGTTCCAAAAGCATTATCGATTACACAAAACAAAAATATTTTTAAAAGGATGATTTCTTTTGTCTTTGCATCTTCTCAGCTTTCTTGGCATTGGGGTAGGGGGGAGGAGATTTTTCAATTCGGAAATATTTCTATATTTCTATTGTAGGAATATTATATTTGTACATTTCCTAATTCTACAAAATACTAAGAAAAATGTTTTTAAAAAAAGATTTGAGTGGGGTTATAAACATTGCACAAAATCCCTATAAATTCAAATTTAATTAAACCTTCTAAATCCTTCAATCCTTCTAAAATCCTTCTACAATTTAATTAATGATTATGTAAATCTTATAATGTAATTAAAAAAATTCATGAAAAATGCTTTAGAAGATAAAATTTTCATGAATTCAAAATTCAGTGCATAAAGGGTTAACGTAGAATACTGCTTTTTTGTGATTTCAAAAAGTATGACGATTTGTCACTTGAAATCATATGTCCCTATATTGATTTAAATATGTATATATGTAAATAAGTTTTAGTTAAACAATAAATAACAAAAAGAGAAAGGGGTGGAAGTATCCTGACTTGCTTCTTTCGTTGGCGGCGTTCCACATCCACCCACTGTCTACGTATTCCTCACCAAAAAGGTGATCATCATCTGTTTCTGCTCGACGATAATTACAGGTGTAGTAGGTTTAAGATAAAAAAAAAATACAAATGCTGTTAGATTTTTCATATAAGAATGAGAAAAACCTGAAATTTCTAAAAGTATCGGAATGGAAATGATTTTCCAGATGTTTTGGAACGATTCGCATTCGAAAGATGAGAGACAGAAAATAATGAGAGCACATATCGCTCACTTGCAAGAAAAGTGACACATCTCGACAAAAAGGAAATTTCACAGGAGAGGCAAAATAAAATTTGCATGATTTTACTGTAACATGAAATTACATCACTTAGCTCTGCATGTAGGTATAAAAATGTGCTTAAAAGCATAAAACCTTTAAGAATGAAGACATAGGATGAGGTTTGGAGGTTTGCGTAATTTTACTTCCCACACAATCCACCCTTCTTCTGTGGTCACAAATGGACACATAGCGTAACAAAATAATTTTCCGTATAACTACACTTATGAAACTTTTTGTGTAGTAAGACACACCTATGGCAGACCTATTAGTGGAGTAAAACGCAAAATTAATTTCTGCGGGATGCGTCCCTTTTCTTGCGGGTGAGCAATATGATAAGCAAAACAAAATCGAAAAATTCAGAGAGCACGACGATTTGTTTAATAACCTATACTAATATTATAAAGAGGTAAAAATTGTTTATTTGTAGGAGGTAAGCTCTGGAACTACCGAACCGATTCCAAAAGTAATCGTATCAAAATAATGGTGTTAGTCCAACTTAGAACATAGGCTATATCTTATGTCCGTGCCCCTGGCCAAAAGGGGGAGCAGGAGCAAAAAATGTTCTAAAAATGCGATTTTTGTGTTACTGAAGTGCCTAGAAACACGAAATTTGGCATGGTAGTTACTTATTAGATATAAATGATTTCTAAGAACATTTTTAAAAAAAATCAAAATTTAAAAGGGGTGAAAATGCGCGAAAAGCATTCTAAAAAACGTTCTAAATGGCGATTTCTACGCAATCTCAGAAAGTACCCAACCGATTTCAAAAGTAGTGGTTGGAAATTTATGTTGACAACCCTTGCTCCAATATACGTTCTTCTTCATGTCGGCGTCACTACCACCTTGCGGTTGCATTTTAAAAAACGTTCTAAATTGTGATTTTTGTGATACTGAACATGCTAGCAACTGGAAATTTGGCATGGTAATTACTTATGAGATGTAAATGCTCTCTGAGAAGAGTTCCTTAAAATTTTGAAATTTATATGGGGTGGAAATAAACGAAAAGCGTTCTAAAAACGATCTAAATAGCGATTTGTACGCAATCTCAGGAAATATAAACCAATTTCAGAAGTAATTGTTTCAAATTGATGGTGACAGTCCCTGCTCCAATATAGCCTATATTTTATGTTGTTGTCACTACCACCTGGGGGTTACAGGAGCAAAAAATGTTCGAAATTGCGTTTTTTGTGTTACTGAGGGGATCTAACATTTTAAATTTGGAATGGTAATTACTTCAAAGATGCAAATGCTTTCTAAGAATTGTCGAAAGAAAATTCCAAATTTAAAAGGATGAAGTGAGCGAAAAGTGTTCTATAAGCGGTCTAAATTGAGATTTTTATGCAATCGTTTGAAATACGAAACCGATTTCAAGCATAATGGTTGGAAATTGATGGTGATAGAACCTGCTCAAACATAAGCTATATTTTATGTCGGTGCCACAACCCCTAGAGGGTTGCAGGAACAAAAAAAAAAACTTTCTAACTTGCGATTTCTGCGGTACTGAAGAGGCTAGAAACATTAAATATAGCACGGTAGTTACTTATAAAATATAAATGTTGTCTAAGAACTGTCGAAAATAAATTCGAAATTAAAAAGGGATGAAGCGAAGGAAAGGAGCGAAAAGCATTCTAAAAGAGTCCTAAATTACGATTTCTATAGAATCTCAGGCAATAATAAACCGATTACAGAAATTATTGCTTGCGAATCAAGAGTGATAATCCATGATCCTATACGGGCTATATTTTATGCCGGTGTCACTACCACCTGGTTGGCAGGAACAACAAGAAAGCCTTTAAAAACATCTAAATTCCGTTTTCTATAGAATATTAGAAAATACCAATTGATTTCAAGGTTAATCTTGGCAAATTAATGGTGACAGTTTCTGTTTCAACATTTTTCGAGACATTCTATTTCAACTCTGTTTCGGCATTTTATGTTGGTGCCACTAACACCAGAGAGGTGGTAGACTGTTAGACAAAAAGCTTGGAATTTGATATGAGGTTAATCTTAAGATGTAAATGTGTTAGGGTGGTTTCTAAAAAATTCAAAACTTCAAATGAATACTGAAATGAGCGTATGAAATGAGCATAAAAGTCTCAAAATACATTCTAAATTATCATTTATTTCGAATCAGTTTTAGTTCTTCTTATTAATTAAAATCTCATTTCTGTCTATTGCACTTTAATAATGAAGTTTAGTCAAACTGTGGCTTAATTTGTAATTTTTGAATTATTCCAAAAAGTGGTCTTCTAATAAAAAATAGTCGTGCAAAAATCACTTGGCATATTTCAACTGTTACGCGAGCTAAGCCGCGGGGTTTGATAGTAAGCTTATAAACATAATAGGTTTATTATGGATATTATTTTTTCTTATGCTCTTATCATAATATGGATCCTTTTAAGTATCTCTACCAGCGTATATATATTTATTTACATATATTAAGCAATGGATCATTTTTCAATTTAATATGAATTTTTAATTTTCGAATTGTGACATAAAGAAAAAAAATATTTTGTTGTGATTTTCCGTAATTTTTTCATTGTTTTAAAAAGGTATGTTACGTGCACTGCGAAGCTAAGAACATAGAGGATATATGCAACACCTATCATAACACTGAATTAGAACGTAACGTAGAAAGTTACTTTTTTGTGATTTCGAAAAATATGACGATTTGTCACTTGAAATCATGTGTCCGTATATTCATTAAAATCTGTATAGTATATGTAAACTGGTTTTAGTTAGACTAGAAATAATCAAAAAATGAATTGTTTCTAAAATCATATCTACACAAGTTTAATCCAAAACGCTACTACTTTTACTAAGGTCCAGCTACGCCTTTAAAAATGAAAGTGACATATGTGAATAAAATGAAGTATAATAAACGGTCAAGTGAAAGTATTACTTGCACTCAGAGAGTTCGCACAATAAATATATGAATTATTAACTGTATTATTAAAAAAATCGTTGCTAAAGAATAATAAGATTTGTAAAAAACTATACAACGTAGGGTATATAGCTGTATATGCTAGAAAAGCATGAATGGGTATACCATAAAATTTAAAGATATATGAAGCCTAAATAATATCAAATATTGCTATTCTGTTTAACTCTTTTTTAGGTGCGTTCGTAATTATATAAATACGTAGCACCTATAGTCGTCGTTCAGTCCGTCCGTCCGTCTGTCCGTCCGTCTGTCCGTCCGTCTGTCTGTCCGCATGTAACAGAGCAAAAACTACCCAACCGAATGGTCTGAAATTTCAAATATATGATTGTTGCAAAATTTTGTCGAGCCATTTCAAATTTTATGAAAATCGGATGTATAGTTTAATTACAGGGACAGTCAAAAGTTTTTCTTTACATTACGGCCAATGGGAAAAATTATTGAAAGTGCATTTTAATGATATTAGAGCCTTCCGAATGATCTGAAATTTTAAAGATATAACTGTTGCAAAATTTTGTCGAGCCATCTCAAATTTTAGGAAAATCGGATGTATAGTTTAATTACAGGGACAGTCAAAAGTTTTTCTTTACATTACGGCCAATGGGAAAAATTATTGCAAGTGCATTTTAATGATAGTACAGCCTTCTGAATGATCTG
Source organism: Maratus speciosus (assembly GCA_963932465.1). Classification (NCBI taxonomy): domain Eukaryota; kingdom Metazoa; phylum Arthropoda; class Arachnida; order Araneae; family Salticidae; genus Maratus; species Maratus speciosus. The sequence continues at coordinate 530,505,821 of OZ010789.1, read as the reverse complement.
AAATTTTAAAGATATAACTGTTGCAAAATTTTGTCGAGCCATTTCAAATTTTAGGAAAATCGGATGTATAGTTTAATTACAGGGACAGTCAAAAGTTTTTCTTTACATTACGGCCAATGGGAAAAATTATTGCAAGTGCATTTTAATGATATTAGAGCCTTCCGAATGATCTGAAATTTTAAAGATGTAACTGTTGCAAAATTTTGTCGAGCCATTTCAAATTTTAGGAAAATCGGATGCATAGTTTAATTACAGGGACAGTCAAAAGTTTTTCTTTACATTACGGCCAATGGGAAAAATTATTGCAAGTGCATTTTAATGATATTACAGCCTTCCGATTGGTCTGAAATTTTAAAGATATAATTGTTGCAAAGTTTTGTTGAGCTATTTCAAATTTTAGGAAAATCGGATGTATAGTTTAATTACAGGGACAGTCGAAAGTGTTCCGTTACATTACGGGGAATGGGAAAAATTATTGCAAGTGCATTTTAATGATATTACAGCCTTCCGAATGGTCTGAAATTTTAAAGATATAATTGTTGCAAAGTTTTGTTGAGCTATTTCAAATTTTAGGAAAATCGGATGTATAGTTTAATTACAGGGACAGTCAAAAGTGTTCCGTTACATTACGGGGAATGGGAAAAAATTATTGGAAGTGCATTTTAATGATGTATCAGACTATGCGCTTTATGAAGTGCAAAAAAGTATACATTCAGTACAATATGGGGTGCAAAAAATAATTATAAAACTAGTTATAGTACGAACGCACCTCATTTGCCACGTTTGACGAGCAATTTTCAACTTGTTTAATCTTATTCTAATCTGTTTATGATGAACATAATTCGGTATTGACAATAAAAGTATTGCATATTTAAACTTCATTTAGAATTTCATAAAACTAAAATCAGCGTCATAATAATCTTTTCTCTTTACAGTGTATCTAAAACAAAACCCTATCTCAAAGTTTAAACTTGGCATTGTGCTAAGCGCGCTTCGAAAAGAGATCACAAAGTCGCAACGCCCCCTTGGTCCGTGCCGCGATTTTTCCAGATAGGATTTTAATTAACTTTTAAAGAAACGGGTTGGGTATTGAGAGATCCACCCAATGCAAATTAGTCCCGAATCCCATAGTAATTATGCGATAAATTCTAATTACATTAGTCTGTTTTTAACTATTCGACATTTATTGCTTTTATACTGCTAATGGGCATCACATTACACAAATATATTATTAATAGTTGTTATCTAGGCTTTATAGCCGATGGTACATAGAGCACGGCGTCCCTGTCATTATGTATGTCCGAACCGTCCGTGTCTTTAACGGTTGCGATCTCGGCTAATTACCGACAATTTATTTCGCAAATTCTTATCAACAATGCTTTTATACTTCTGCTATGATAGGTACCTACAGCGCTCCTCAACACCTTTGCTGAATGCCCGCAAATCGAAATTTGTTTGTAACGGGAAAATGCGCTTTTCTCAAAAACTATGTGACCGAAGGTAATCGCTATAGTTTTCCTGCAAGGTTTACATTAACGTCTACTACCTCTATTTTTTTTCATAATATTAGTTTCAGTAGATTCGGAAATAGAGGGGGGGGGGGGATATTTTTTTGCACTACATGTTCGACAATATCTCTGAAAATATAATACCTAAAATTAAAACAAATTTATTTTAGAGTTTGTCATTACGAAAGCTTTCACATGGTATATACAATGAAAAGTTTTTTTTTTTTCAAATAACAAAATTTGCCCTTCTACATTTTTCGTAAACATATTTCTGAATGTTTAATAATCTATAAATATGTGGGTCAATAGTCATTATTACGTCTCCGAATTTGAACTGTCCACGTTCCACAGTTTACGAGTAAAATGGCTGTGACAGACAGACAGACACAGGATTGATCTTATAATGGTACCGTGTTTACTTTTTAAATACGGAACCCTAAAAATGAATGAATAGGCAGTTAAATATTTTTCTTCTACAAAAGTGTAATCCAGAGTAATATTACTACTACTTTCAACTATCCTAAGAATTATGGGCTCTCCCATTTCAAACAAAGTGCCGTATTTGAAGTGAATAGAACGGCAATTAATGAAAATATACCCTAATGATGGCTGCGGGTTTTGCAGACCGAAAGTATTAGGAAAATTAAATAAAATGTATATTTTAAACTTGTAATATCTGTAGTATTATTATCTGTCACTTTTAAGTAAAAAGAAAACTTTTAAAAGTGCATATTGCGTAATTTTTTAATTGTTTCTTTTCACTGAGTTGTATTTCAGTATCATTGACTTAATCTTTTTTATCACAATTTTTTCTATTTTTAAATGTATCTCCGTCTTTAAATTATAACTTTTAATTTATTCCAAGACAATAGAAGTTAAACTTATTTTTGAATTGGGTTTTTTTTTTCAGTTCGATGTTCCCAATTTGTAACATTAATAGGCAAAAGGTTAAAGTAGTTTATTATCAAGAAAAACTTCGAAGTTTATTAGCATTACATTATAGAACCAAACTTCCTGTCAACATCTAGAAAGAAGTAGTTTGCAGAGGATGTCTTATCAAATTGATTTGTGCTCACATTTCCTTTTAGATAAATTTGGAACGTTTAAGTAGAGAGAACAATTTTCTTTTACATTCGAGACATTTTTTGCAGGATCAAAATGAAGTTGCGTTATCAGAGTAAGTGTCAAATTCAGATGATGGTAGACTTTTGAAAGTGAGAAAAATTAATAACAACAACAAAAAAAAAAAAAAACATTTACAGTAAATCAATAAAAATAAGAGTTCAGTTTATTTTTTTTTTATTCATAAATATTCTACAGTAACCTTAACAGTTTGTAGACTGTCAATTTCATATGACGTCACATTTTTATAATGCTGTTTTGTTATCAGCGTATTCAAAAATTTTATTCGCCGTATTTAATCACAGATTTCTTCGATTAAATAAAGGGAAGAATATTTTTTCAAAATTTCTGGTAATATATATATATATATATATATATATATATATATATATGTAATATATCGCGACTCCCAGACCTATAGAGGAGTCGAGGCCCGTTCACTTTCTCGGCTGGTGTCCGTACTGCCGACTTTTCATATGTAACGATATCTTGGGGTTGACAGAACTTGTAGATAAATAATTTGGATTGGGGAACCTCTTGGTGGATCGAACTCATTTATTTCGCTGCTCATCTTACAGTCCGATTCGCGAGCCCGATCGGAGATCCCTTGGAGCCACTTACGTTGCTGATTTCAAGAGTTACATCGCCATAGGTTTTGCAGGCATCTCAAAAGTGTAAATTCTCCCGTTTTTCGAGCACGCATTAGCCAATATCTTGGGGCTTGTCATATTTTTCAGCAGAGGGCACAGTTGTAAATTTGGGAGGAACATTTCTTTAATTGATTGATTAGCTTTTGATTGATTGTCTGGGCTCAGATTCCAGAACTGGGCTTGGCTCGCCCGGGGATGAGCTAATCACACATGGCTACAAAATTTGCAACTCAGCTATTTTTACTCTTAAAGATCGTCTGACAATGATATCTAAAAGTAATAAGATTTATTGCTGGGAAACAAAGTTACAAGGGTAAAACTGGTTTTAGAATGCGATTTAAAGGTAGGAGAAAGAAACTTCGGATTTTAATAAAAATTTTTGAAATTTAATTTTAATTTTGAATTTTTAAAGGGTTTTTATCCTTTCATATATATATATATATATATATATATAAGCTGGCAGCAATAAAATACCGTGTATATTCATCACCGGTCAACAATGTGTTAAATCGATTTAGATATTTTTAAATCTGTTCAAAATTTAAAATACTTTTTGCTCAGTTTTGAAATTTCACTTGTAGCCAGTGATTAAAGTAAGTTAAGATTTGGAGAAAGTATTATAATTAACGATAATAAATACATTTTTACGCAGCAAAATTTAGCTTGTCAATGTATACCGTTTGCATTATTTTTGTTATTTAAAACGCTAGTGTTATTGATAACTAGGTTAAATCCTGAAAGATGTGGCGGGTGAGTAAAAAATAGTAAAAAAAGTAATTAAATAAAATAGGAAAGTTTTCCTCCTTATATTTATTGAAAAAATATGTATGTAAAATTATCGAGTATTTGGAATTCATAAATCTGGAATGAAAGGTTTGGAAAACAATTTTACTTAATCGGGCTCCTAGCTAATAGTGGCGTTAAAAAGAGCTATGTGAGCAAAGAAATATACTAAAGTTAACGCTTTTGCATTTGATATTGAAAAATATTGAGAAACAAAAGCATGCAAAATTATAATCCAGTAAAAGACTGAAAAGACAATCCTTGTTTATAAGAATGCTGCGAGTTTCATGCAAAAACACGAAGATAAATACTTGGAACTGTGTTACGAATGATTCTCAGTTTTCTCAATATTAAATTTCATGGGAATTTTATCAAGTTAGTCAACAATCGCAAGATTGAGAATAATTCATGGCGACTTATTTTTTTTTTCGTCAAATTTGGTGATATTTCATTAAGTATCGGCAAGATTTTCAACAATTTTTCTCTGGCGAACACCGGTACACACATGTGTATATTTGTTTCTGAATGGATATGTTTGTATAAATAATACTGTACTGAAGGAAATCTATTACAATGGTATATTAAACTTTAATTTATTTTCCTTTTTTCCCACCTACACAATAGCTGCTATTGCATAATATCTTGACGTCAACGGAAATGTGGGTGAATCTTCCCATTCAGCTTACCCTTTAATTATTATAAAATCATGCATTGCAAAAAATCATGCATCAGGCATAGATTATGAAACACTTTCCAAAACTAATCGAATATAATTAAGAAATTTCATTTATTCCTACAATGAGCTGAGATCTAAATAAGCAATTAAAAAAAAATGTTCGCAAATGATTTTTCTCCATAGGTCATAATGTAATGTAATTCTTCTGGGTGTCCCTGTAAACGAACTGCAAATGCTACACACTGCATCTTCACTAGCGAGAATTCGATAGTGAGCTTCATTGACTTATACAAATTACATGTAAATCCAAGTATATGGGTGAACATTATATAACTGACTTAGAACACACACTCAGACGAAGAAACTGAAATACAACTGTGTTCGAAAGTGGATAAAAAAGTTTCCCATACCAATTATTTTTCATTGAATCCCTTTAGTTTTTTTTATGCACGTAAATTAATGATTTTATGCACGTAATAATTTTAAATAAATGGATTCCCATGTAAAAATTCCAGAATAATTGCCCATGTTATGATTATCAATTGCAATATTAAGTTAAATAACGAGAAATATTGTTTCATTCGCATGAAATATTGTTACACTTGCAAATGCATACAAATTCATAGTTCGTTTGTTTCACCATCATTAGTTTTGAATTATTTAGAAATAGATAAAACATTTTAAAGTACGAATGCCTTACGTAATTGTTTTCTTTGAAGAAGTCGTTTTGCATCGAGATAAATATTGTTACTTAGTTCAAAACATACTACAAACGAGTAAAAAATAACATTTAAGGGCTATTAATTTTACATGTTTTTCTCGTCCATTTGAATGTGTAGTTCGTTCACACCAATATATTCCTGATCACTAAATGCAGTTCTCGTTTCCGATTCATATTTATCTAAACTATTCTTTTTAATTTATTATTCAATCAGCATCTAAGCATTGATGCCAGGAAACATTTTATGACCTAGTATAATCACCTTTGAATTAGTTCAAGCTTGTAATTTTATGACCTTTTTTAGATGCATTTATGGTTAATTTTTTTATGATACGAAGTAAAATACTTCTTTAAAACACCATAACAACAACAACAAATAAACCTAGCAAGTTGCGTGTTAAAAAAACTTCGTTCTTCATCAGGCGAAAAAATACGTGGTTCTACTTTGAAAGCAAGAAGAGGGTTGATAAAGAATTATATAGAAAGGAAGAGAGACAGCCAGATCGGAGTGAAAAGTCAATAGGGAAGAAAAATACAACAACCAATCAAAAGTTAATACAGCCTGGCAGAAGGATAAGTTCGAATCCACTGAAACAAAAAAGCAAGAAAAAAGGAAGCAGATAGGAAATAAAATAATATAACGACATAAATTAAATAATAATAAATAAATAAAAACAATAAACGAATAAATAAGCATATAAAAATAAAAGTTTATAGAAAAGGCTATACATGAAAGAAGATTATTTAACGTAACAAAATACGTTTTACAAGCTACGTTATTGGCGACACCATCATATGTGTCTGTCTGTATCTATCCACTTACACCCTCTTCTACCCAGAAATGTGATTTGGTAGATTAGCAGTTTGTTAGAAAAATAAATATCTGCACATTAAAATGCCAAAAACAATACAGATATAAATGCTGAACTCACACTGATGCCAGATTTCAGTACTTATTCAGAACCGTGACAATCCTAAAGTGACTCAAAATTTAGTTATTATAAGGATGTTGCAATGAAGAAGTTATTCTATAGTGTGATACAGACGCTGTTTAAGCTGCTGCTTTTTCATTTTTTTAATTTTTAGCAGAGGCGAACCCAGGGAGACTTCTTTCCAAAATGAGATTTTGTTTTTTCATTCAAGTATGGGCATAGTACAATCATTTCAAAAATTTGATTTTTCTTCGGTTGTAATCAATCAGATTTCGAATTATTATTTTTGAATTGCTTTGTTACATTCTTCGCCTTCTACTCATTATAATACGCTCTGTATTTATAAGACTAAAGTATTGAATTCCAGTTTTTGATAGTATGTTAAGTCTTTTGATATAAAAAAAATCGCGAACCAAAGCTCAGAATTTCCTAAAATTATTTTGTCATGGGACGGAAATTCCTTTAAATAAAAGAAAAATACCTTCCAGTCAAAGGGGTATTCCGGCAGCGTGTGTATTTATTTATTTTTTTGACAAAATTAATTTTCAGAGTGTATGAAAGATACATGGATTTTTTTTCTTTCTTTTTTGCAGCATTTTTCATTTTAGATTTCACCACTGGTTTCAAAGTTACATTCCTTCTGAAAAAAAATACAGCTCTATCTTTTTTTTTCACAATTTATTTCAGCGTTACAGAGATTTTTGCAATATTATTTTGTAATTTCAATGTGCAAGGAAACAGTTTGCGCCAAAGAAATCGTGTCAAACAGAAAAAATCATCTATTTCCGACATATACGATTTATTTAAGAAAACAGATTACAGTTGATTGTTTTTTACATTCAAAAATACAATTCAGTTATATAACGGAAAAGTAAACAATATTTAATATATTATCTTGTATAACATATTTAATTTTTCATTAATTATCCTGCCTTCTTTGTCTTAACTATTTTTGAATATTTATCAAATAATTTAGCCGAAAATTAAACAAATATTTGTTTTAAATAAAAAATAAAAGCAACACTGGATATTTTCTCCTAAATATTTCAGTTTACTATTAGCTTACGTTTATTGTTTAATGCATTTGTAGAATAAATTAACATTTATATTTTAATTTTCTAAACAACTTGTAAACTTGCCGAAGAAACGACTGCGTAAGAATTTTATTTACATAAAAACAAACGTTGGACTTGCTGCCATATAATATTTGACTTTAATCTTTGACCGTCAATCACAAAAAATCTCGCTTACTAAACAACAGGTTTCAGTGAAATGCATGTATTTTTAAAATTAGTATAATTTTACACATTTAACACATTTTTGAAGTATTAAATAAGGATTAATACCCTCAAGATTTTTTTTTGTATAGGTTTTTAAGTTTTTTATGCTTGTTAGAATAGTTATTTTTTAAGATTATTTAAAACATATGCAAAGAATACAGGGAAAACAACGTTACAATTTTGCACTTTTGGTGCATAGGCAGAGGGTTAAGGAGACAGTTTATCTGTAAAATTTAACAAAAAAATGAATTGTAAATTTTTACATAAAATAAAGCAATTTTAGTTCTGCATGTTACTAACATAATTAAATATTTCATTTAACTATTAGTTTACGTTTATTGTTTAATGCATTTGTGGAATAAATTAACATTCATATTTTAATTTTCTAAACAACTTGTATACTTGCCGAAGAAACGACTGCGTTCTGCATATTACTTCTTCTGTTTGTAGTTCTGCATATTACTAACTAATATATTTAGCTCTGCATATAATAGTGATGCTAAATTTATACTTCAACAATTTTGTGTTTCAAAATTACTACATAGAGAATTGTCATATTTTTATTCGTTTATCTTTTACTGAAATGTTTATATACTTCTGTCTCAGAGTAGTTAACATTCATATTCCGCGAAGCATTTCTTTAACACCACATTTTACAATGTTTTGAAATTTTTAGAAATTATAAATATTTTAATTTTTTATGACTATTTAATCTTAATTTTTTATCTTAAAAATTTCAAGATAATATTAAAAATTTTAATACTACTACATTTCGATAAACATTGCCGTGCATAATATTTTTATTTTCTAATTATATCTCCGAGATTTTTGTTAATTTTATGAATAATAAGTAATTTATAGTTAAAAGTTATGAAAATTCCAGTTCATTTCGTTCAGAAGCTGTCAAACTGTCCTACGCATAATACCAAAACTTGTATCCCGTGTTAAAATCATTTAAACATTATACTAGAATTTTCGTAGAATTAAATTAAAATAAATTTCGCTCGAACTTTTCAGAATAAAGTGACTTTCATTTAGCTTAAAAAAATGAAATTTTGAGTTTTTACATGTTTAAGGCATAGTGTGCCTTATGGAGGTACGTTCTACACGCTTTTTGCTGAAACTATCTTAACAAGTTCAAATAAATAATAAACATAAGTATTGTTTTGTTAATGTCTGTATTACATTATGTATTTACACCTATACCAATTTCCATATTAAATTTTAACAGGCACGATTATTATTGGTAACACGATAGTACTGGTTTACTTATATAATGAAAATGACATCTTCTTCCATAAAGCAATAATATATGTATTTTTATGAATAGAATTAAAGCGTTTCTAGAAAACTATATTATGATTTTTTAAGTACTGCAGGCACACACATGCATGAGTACCCCATTTTTGATACAGTAATGGCTGAAGGAAATCGGCATAGACGTAAGTGCATAATACCTAGGGAAGTATTTATTGTTAAATTAACGCTTTTTAATGTGTTGACAGTAATGGGGAAAACAAACTTTCTTGTTTGCAACTGCACTTATATTTATAGATGCAACTGCTGAAAATCGTGTGCTATTGATAGACACAATAAAATAAATAAAAGTTTTCGAAAGTCTAATCACAAAAGCTGAATTGAATTTGGGAATTGTCACGTGACGAAGTACTCGAGCTCATTTTTTTTTCTGTGTCACGCAATTTTGCAATCAACTTTATTGTTGTTGTAAAATAAAATCTTGATGAGTAAAATTGCAAAATGCAATGATGATGGAAGTCACTCTAACTGTACGAAGGCTTACAAGAACAAAAGCATAAGCGAATTATGTGACATTCTGAAACAGTTACCAAAGATATTAATTATAGGATAATATGTAATTATAAATTATATGGTATATAGCCCTTATTGCGCCAGTTTAAAAAAATTAAGAACATTTTATTACTTCGTGGTACATTACCATTTGTCGATGTAGTGAATTTTCACGAAATACTGTTTCGTATTTTTAAAGACAATGGTCGATACCAATCAGTTCACAAATGCACTAAGTAATTGGAAATAATTTTTTTTTATTTGGTATATTGGCAATACGATTTTAAATTCAATTCAAAAAGTATTGAAAATTAAAAATATCAATTTTGTTTTAAAAATGACAGTACTTTGAAGTTAATATTTAATGATGGTTCCTGCAGTCCTGTTTACGATTCCAAATACTTCCATGGTGGTGCTGGTATACTAATGAATGTATAACACAAAAAAGGATCATTAAAAAGTGTTTGAAATACTTAGTAATTATGCTACCAATTAATCATTCAAGAGCGTCCTCGCTGTTTTCAGACACATTAACGAGTTTTGGTAATCCATATAGCTCGAAAATTTAAGCAGTGTGATTTTAATTTGAATAAGTCCCAAAACTGGCCGTCTAGATGGGTGAAGCCTATTTAGTTTCTTTCTGGTAACATTCACACAAGTAAGTCTGTCAGTCTGGGATTTAAGAAAAAAAAATCCTTTAGAAACTGAGCAAATAAGATTTAGGGTGGAATCCCCAAGTAACTGACCTTAACTCCTTGCGCTCTGACGCTGTTAGCGGATGTATGTTACTAGCCATCAATGATGCCGCATCTGGAAATTTTTTTAATTATTTAGAAATTTTGAATTCACACCACAAAAATTTAATTGGTAATTTTCTTTTACTTTATTTATGGAAAAAATAATCAGCTTATAAAGCATAAATAAGAGTTAAAACTTTCTGGTGAGAATTCGGGACGTCTAATTAAAAAATCAGCCAGATATCATGACGTATGTTGCGTAGTTCATTGTCGGAAATTAACAAATAAGCATGAAGTGCGCTGCGTACTTCTCAGAGCGCAAGAGGTTAAGGATTATTTCTTGTTCAAATTACTATTACAACGTGTTCAGTGAACATACATTTTATCAATTTAGATTTATGAGAACCCATTTACTTCAACTAAAATCACTTTAGAGTGATTTATTGTTATAACTTTTATTTATTTAAGAAAACCTTTATTGATATTATCTCTTTAGCAATTAACCATGAATCATCTGAAATGGTGTTATATCCAATTTTGTTTATCATATCAAGATACTTTCATCTCCTCAGTTGTTTAAAAATAATTATTGTGAGTTATGTTTGTTTATCAAGGAATCAAGGACACTTCCTGGTTTGAGTGATTGTACATTTGAAGAGGCAGTTGAACTCGAGCATTCAGACTGTACGCAACAGCTCATCTCTCTAGCTGTGATTTCGCAATTTTCGCAGCCGGGTAACAAAATCCCCGGTCCTTGTAAACCGCAAGCGCTCTTTCCTGTGCACATGCAAGAAATTGTAACATGTCTATTCTCAATATAGTTTTATTTACATCTTGTGTTAATCTACTAATTCTATAAACACACACAGAAACACAACGTTTTAAAACTAATTTCTTCTTATTATTATTATTTTCTAATGTCGTAGAAATACATAAAAAAATATTGTAAAAAGTTTGAAAAAATATACTTTTTGTTACTAAAAATGAATTATTTTTCATATGGTCAAAAACTCCAGTAACTGACACCCTCCCTATTTCGAAAAAAACAATAACTGAAACACAAGTTATAACAGTTAAGACAATTATACATAGATACCATTACTTTAAATGGCACTTTTTGTGTTCTGAAAAGTACCTTCCTCATTGAATATGTTATTGGCCTAATATAACTAATGATGAATACATTAACTCCAAAATAAAAATAAGTGTATAAGTTAACACTAGGTGATATTACTTTGCAGAATTTTACAAGAAAATGCTTATTTGAGTTCGGTTTTTGCTGAAGTGACAGTTACTGGTTAGATATCAATAACTGGGAATTTCACTCTATATTCGTCAAAATACAGGGTAAGTCAAAATGAATATAGCGATTACAAACGGCTATAACTATTTAATGGAAAAAAATTTATCGATGAGATTAACACAGAATGTAGACGAAACTTCAAAATTTCTTTACGTAAGGCGCAGGTGAAGTGAAGTGGAAGCCTACGCATGCACGAGTTGAAACTTCGCAACGACAAGAAACATGTTCATTGCAGGCCTCTCATTAGTAAAAATGGAGAGTCCCGTGCAGAAAGCATTCTGCTTGTTAGAATTTAACAAATGCCATTCTGTTATCACAGTGCAGCAGAATGGATCACCTCCACACGGAAGTTCGCACACTTTTAAACCAACATCTTCCAAAGCGTTAGATCGGTCGAGGTGGAGATGCCGACGATGTCTTCTGCTACCAAGATCACCGGACTTGACACCCTGCGATTTTATGCTTTCCATGCCCAAAACAATTAAAGAACTCAAAGTACACATTTGTAATGCGCTTGTGTCTGTGACTGAGCAAATACTTCAAAATGTATGGCGTGAAATAGACTACCGCCTAGATGTTGTCCGTGTGACCAAGGAATGCTATATAGAACATCTATGACGTATATATACAAAATTTTAAAGTTCCGTCTATATTCTGTGTTAATCTTATCGATAAATGTTTTTCCATTAAATAGTTACAGCCGTTTGTGATCGCTATATTCATTCTGACTTACCCTGTATTTAAGGCCCAAAGGAACTATTCGCAGGTAGGTCATACAAAAATATAAATATCACATAAACTAATGTGTTTAACGTGCTAATATCGAAGCATGTATTCGAATTTTTTGGAAATAGATTTCTGATTAAATACTTTTAGGTTATAATTTATATTTTTTCAATTACTTACTCCAAAGTTCAAATTCCATGTCATTAAATCATAGAGATTAGATGATTAAGATTTTATATTTTGGATTTTATGTAATACTTTCATACAAAAAAAAAATCAGCATGATATATTTGTTATTTTAGGAGATATAAATAAAAAAACAGTGAATGATTAAAAATTTTGCATATGACCGTAAATTTAAATGCAGGTTAAGAATATTTTGTTAAAATAGGGCGTGTCTTTAAAAATTGAAAAGCTATTTCAAATTTTATTATTTAGGTGGTCTCTAAACTTTCATTCATGCACGCCATTTAAGAGTAGAAATTTGCCCAATCTATTAGCCCCAATTGCACTGCCATATTTTCTTTTCTGTAATGTGAAATCTAAAACAATCAAGATAACGTTTTACAGGGGAGATATTGGTGCAATCATATGTGTTTGATTAATCTTTTTTAGACTACAGGATAATATGAATTAACAAGTTACTTTGCAACATTACGATTAAATACATAATTTGCTTTACATAAAATATGTATGCATCATAAGCAATTTTTTTTTTCGCATCGGCTCAATACAGAAGATTCGAATTAAACCTAGTTCTTGAAACCACTTCTCCTATCAATCAAATACAAACAATCCTTAATGCCTGGTACCCTTCAAATCTTTAAAAATGATGAAGATGTCAATTTTTTTTAAATTCTTTGCTAAAAAAAAATTATTGAACCTCTAATATATTTAACAAAGTTATGAAACAATTTGAAAATTATTGGTGTAGTAAAAACATTTTTTATGTTTTGCCAATCCTTTAAATTCCACGCTTTATATACTATATTTACAATGAAAACTTCACCCATACAACTGTAAAATCTGCAACTTATACGTATATAAGAAGGAAATATAGTAGTACTCTTTTAATCGAAACTCTCGATTAACCGAAATCCATTTTTGAAGCTTTGTTTTTTATATCACATTCCTCGTGTGCAAAATCCATTTTCAAAGCTTTTTTTTATTTTTATTTATTTTTTTTTTTTTAGCTATCATATTCTTTGTGTGCAAGCGGTCCTTTCCGAACTACGAGTATATATAAATATTTTCGATCCCCTTTCTTAGAGTTCCTTTGAATTTAACTTGAGTTCCCGTAAGCTGCGGGTGGAACGAAGAAAAGGAACAAATTAGAAATTTTGAAGCTTTTGAATGTTTTGAAAAAGGTTTGGCATGGCTGGAGCAGCAGAAAGACTGTGATACTGGTGAACTAATAATATTAAAAAACTCCATGATAGAGCTTCAAAGGCAATCGAAACTGCTAGAAACAAAACATTTTTTCAAACCTTTGTGATATATGTAAAAGGTACTTATTTTCAAAATTAAAATTCTGGTAATTTGTTCTTGTTTCTCTTTTGCTATTGCTTTATTTTTATTAAAAATTTTTTACCATAATACGAAATATTGCATATATTTCTCCTTAATCTTAAAATTAAGGTCTTCTCGATTATCCGAAAGAAGGTCGGTCCCAATTACTTCGGATAATCGAGGTTCTACTGTATATTCCAGTTAGTATTAAGAAAACTGGAACAGTTTTAAAAATAACATTTTTTATACACAAAATCTTTAAATTGATTTCTCGCAGTTTGCGTTTTTTTTTTTTTTAAACTTGCTGTATTTAAAATGCTCAAACTTCGATAATTATTTTTCAAATGTCTTGATTATTTTTCTATTTATTCAGTAGATATACGTAACAAAATTATGGATGGAATTTGGAATATAATGAATATATCTATTTATATAAAATCTAAGTCTCTGTGTGTCCCTCGCAATTCCGGTTGAACCACCTCATAATTCGCTGCACTATTAGGCTTCCTATTGGAGAAATTGGTGTCAGCTTCAACAATGAGTAATTGTCGAAAATTACTAATACAGAGTTACTACAATAGTGCCACATTTTAACCAACTTGGCACAATACCGCCGAATTTGGAGACAAATTAAGTTGCCACATATGAAGCCAACTTGGCGATAGCTGGCTAATTAGCGTAATTCCCATTGAAACCCATTAATCTTTATAATCGAGCTCACCCCAAATTAATTTGAACTCGGCGCATTTAAGGTTTTTTTCAAAATCTGTCAGAATTTAACAAGTAATATACGAAAATGTACGTCTTTACACCTTCATCCCGATGCTACTAATAAAATAACCGCCACTAGGCGGCGCTGTACTATCTGAGATCCTCACTATCCGACTTTAATGCGCTTTACATAGCCAGATACAAAAGTTAAATTCTCGGTGAATTCCCGTATGCCGGGGAACTTATCGGGTGGAGCAAATAGGGATCATAGCGATCTGGTGATCTAGCTCCACTTAGTCATAAATAAATAAATAAGTATAGCAGCCTTTGCGAAGTAGAGAAAACTGCCTTGGCGAAGAAAGAAATTTTGCAACATATATTCTTGCAACTTATTCACTGTTTCATTTCATATACACACGCATTTTTTTAAATATTTATAAAATTTATTTAATATAAAGAAGCCATTTATCTAATCTTATGCAGAAACAGAAGTAATTAGTACATAAAAAACAACAATAATATACATTTAATTAAAAAATATGTGTAAAAAAACAATAAAATTCATCAAGTTTGTTTTCTTAGCTGTTTATATTATTTGGCAACAAATCTCACTTTCTGATGCCCGCAATCCGCCAAGTTTAAAAAAAAAAAACCGCCAAGGCCCTTTTAGTGAAAAAGTACCAAATTTCCTATTCCCTATTTTGCACTATCTGCACCATACTTTGTACTATATGCAGGGGGGGGGGGGGGGCAAAAAGATTAAATATTAAATTTTAAAATTTCTTTAAAATACTGTAAGACTAAAAAAGAATTGTATGACCAAAAAAAAATTGATAAAACAATATATATATATTTATTTAAGACATGCTTTTGTTAACTTCACAAAAATGTAGAAAATACATATCTATTTTTAAATGCACTATAAAGTAGAAAATAATTTTGGAGCCAGAAAGGAAATTGTTTTATTTTCTCATGCCCAAGAAAAAAAATGAAAGCGTGGGCGTCAACTTTTCATGTATATATATATATATATACAAACGTATATAATATAATATAATATCATAAAAAAAAACCAGTTAAATTGCATTGGCGCATTTGAAATGAATGTGTAATGAATGATATGAGTGAAATGAATTGATTTGAATGATATTTCCAGTTATACTGTCATTTGCAATGACGTTGAATAAGTCGCGAGGACAAACATTTTCAACAGTTGGACTGTATTTAAAAGAGCAGTTTTTTTTTTTCTCGTGGACAATTGTATGTAAATATTTCAAGACGTAAAAAGGAAGAGGACTTAAAAATTTATGCCGAATATACTGAAGAGCAAGGTCAGCATTTAAATAATGAAAGAATTTTTACAAAAAAAAAAAAAAACAAAAAAAAAAAACAATCGCATTACCTGAAGTTTTGTGGTCAAATTTTTATTTATTCTTAAAATGCATTTTTAATGTATTCATTATATACATAGTTTTTCATAAATGTGTTTCGTTTTTAAACTGTGTTATTTTTATCTATCACTGCGAAAATAAGTGAGAAAACACATTATTACTCATATGCTGTATATATCTTTATGTTTCATTTTCCGTCCTTTTACGGTCTTTCTTTCTAGTATATATATATATATATATATATATTTATATATATATCCATTAAATAAACATTACCGACCACCAACAAAAACTGTGAGATTATAAATAAAATGATATTAACAAATACCTCAAACTAAAACCTTCAAACAACAGTTCCCCTCAACACACATAACATAGATTCAAAAATCATAGTAAAAAAAAGCAGAAATTGAATAACCTAAATTGAATGATGGAAATTTGTAGAACTTAGACAGAATTATCGGGTCCTAAATGCCTTAAGTTCCACAAAAAAAAAATGTGTCGTTCCATCTTCATATTAGCCATAAATTAGCTAAAGAATATGAATTTGGGACTACCACACACAGAAAACCGAGAAATAAACCATTGAACACCAATTAAATTCAAAATGAAACAAAATTAAAAAGGATAGAGGAAAAAAAAAATTACCAAATTAAAATCCATACTATTTTAATGAGTACGGAATATAACTAATTTTATTAAAAGCAAAGTTTGCGATTAATGAAATTATCAAACAGAACAACAGCAATAAAATATAATGAAATGAAATCGCTGAGAGTAAGAATGATTGTTTTAAATCAAAATGTATTCGAAATATAAATTAAAGTTATAAATAATTAAGAATAGACATTATAGAAACTAATTGCTAGTTACTTGAATATCATGTAAGAAATGATGAAAGGCTTACACATGAATTTCTTTTGTTCATTTTTTATTCCGGCGCACACAATATGAAACCATATTTGGGCAATCTGAACACTGAATAATTTCTGTTATTTTATTTTTCTTACAAATTAGGCAAAACCAATCATCACTGTCTTGATTTTTCTTTTTAGATTCTAAATCATTAGACTTTTTTTTTTTTTTTTTTTTTTGCAACACCTTGCCAAAATTAGCTGAGTGAAAGTACAGAGGGCGCCAAAAAACAACTGTGTTAACATTGAAAGAATAAACAACAACAACAAAAAAAAAAAAGACACAAAAGAAGCTCTCAAAGCACAAAAGTAATTTAAACATTAATTTTTAGAAAATAGGTGTAATTTAATTTGAAAGAAAATCTTGAAAGGGAAGAACTACAGACATAAGGTAAAGAAAACTTCTGTTGCCATCCAAACTGTGTATTCTGCAGTGCTTCCTAGAACGTGGTTAGAAATCTCGTATAGACTCTATGTGTAGAGCGCGGCTAGTGTCGCCCACATTGAAATCGTAGAATAAAACATTGCAAAAAAAAAAAAAAAAAAAAAAAAATTATATATATATTTTTTTATGGAACGTATTAAACCGTAAGTGCATACAATTACTTGTTTATTTTAAGTTATTTGTTAAAAGTGTAAAGATACATTTCGGACACCCTGTATTTATGTATATATTCTACTTTTTGAACATGAGTTTAATCTACTTTTTGAACATTAAAATAAGTACAAAAGAAGGAAATACTCTTGATATATAATGTCTTGGAATCAAAAAGTAATCACTCCCTATTTATTATTTCATTTCAAATAAAATTCCGTTTAAAACTTTCATTTCTTTATTTAGATATCTAGTATTTACATAAAAAATTATTATTTTTCAAAATTAATATAAAACCATATTAAAAATTAATTGTAATATATTGACATCCATTTTTTATTTATTTGTTAATTATTAATTATCAAAAAATACATAAGTACATCTCAAACATGTTTTTCTTCTTCTTTTTTTTTCTTGTAATTTTTTTTTCCCCTCAAAATACAAAACGAAGAATTTAATTTTCTTAATTTTTCAAGCATACAAAAATACCTTATTTACTAGCATTCAGATCTGATAAAATGTAGTATTTTTTACATATTTAATAGTTTTTACCCACTAGGTTCTTTCTTGCTTTGGTTTAAAATACATATCTTTTTTATTATAAAATACTGAAATGAATGTTTAAACTGATTAACATCGATTTAAATGCATGCTAAGCATGTTTTTCCTTCTTCTCTTCTTATTTTATGAAAATGCAAAACGTAAAATATAACTTTTTCATTTTCGAATTTTCAAGTATACAAAAAATGTCATTTTCATAATTTCTCAGATCTTATGAACCTTTAGGGATTTCGACATACTTAGCAAATCTTCAGCGTAGCTACGATATATTTTTTTTCTTTCTTTTGTTTTAAAATTCACATTTTTCTTTTTTATTACCATTTAGATAAAACCTCTAAATCTTGTTTCAAAATCCATTACATTTTTTCATTATAAAAAGTAAAAGGTTTTTCAAAATTAAAAATGAATAAATAAAATTGCTTGACAATTTAATTATCAAAATATTGACATCAAACTTTGAATTTATATAACATCCTCAAACATACATTTCGAGCATATATTTGTGTTTTATTTCTTTTATCAGAATTAAAAAATGTAGAGTTTAATATTTTTATCCCCTCCGAAAAAAGAAAAAAAAAAACTTTACTTTTATGAGAATTTGGTTCTAACGAAAATCTAGTTAGCAATTCTACACCTCACTCACAAAGTTTTTTCTTTCTCTCTTTTCTTTTTTAAATATATAATTTTTCCTTTCACCTCCAATCTATGGTTCCACCTTCAAAAAACGGGCCCCAACTCATTCCCGGGTCCTGTTTCAAGCGTTACTATCGTGTCCTTGACCGATTGATCCGTTAATTTCTGCATCGTTCAAAAACTCAGAATGGAGCTCTTACTTTGGCGATAACGCGCCAAAACTGCCAAATTTCGGAAGAGAGGAAAGACGCTTTACATGAGAGGAGAAGAAAAATTCCGGGACCTTCCAGAGAGAGGTAAGAAATATAACAGCAGGTGTATAGATTCTCCAAAAACTTTTACTTACCTGCGCTCGTTTCCTCCAGGAAATGAGAAGAAATGGGAAAAGAAGGGATGAAAGCCTTATTAATCTCATAAGTTTCAAGAGATGTTTAGATTATGCATTTCAGCGGTGAACATCATTATCAGTTTTTTCCCCTTCTGCTCATTTTCTTACTGATGTATTTATGTTTGCCAAGCTAAATAATGTATAAAAACTTAAAGTGACAATTGCAGACGTTTGAAACTATAAATATTTTATTTCGAGATTCGTTTTATTTTTTAAATTTTTTTCTAAAATGGAAAGTAATTCAACATTCAGAAGTTTGGGTAAATATTTCGTATAAAAATGACGTTTTTGTCTTACTGATTGATATATTTATAATTATCAAGCTAAATAATGTATAAAAAATGAAGTACGAATTGCAGAAATTTGAAACAATAAATGTCCCATTTAGTGGATTTTTTTTTTTTTTTTTTTTTTTTTTTGTGAAAAATAGTTGTAAAATGTGAAAGTATTTTAAATAATCAGAGCATTTTCCTTTTCAAAGTTTCTAAAGTTATGCATAGATTTTCAGTTTTATCTCTTATTTTAAACAATTTATTCTATAAAGCAAGGAGAAAACTATTTAGTCTGATGTTGAAATGTAAAATTGATAAGAGCATTTTTTAACATTTTTTTTATTTTTTTATTTTAAGTACCTTTTATTTTAGTTTCTTTCTTTTTTTTAATGCTTTTTTTAAAAATAAAATTGCAAGAATTCATGTGTATGTGTACTGTAAAGGCCCATATTCTACAATAACCTTTCAAAAATTCATGTTTATTTTACAAAAATGTTTTTAATAACTCAGAAAAAATATGTCGATCAAACATTGATAAAAATGTACCAATTTACTTTTTGACAAACTTAGATTTCTCAAGCTAACCAATGTATCAAAAGATGAGTAGGAACTGCAGATGTTTGGAACTATAAATCATTTACTTAGTTACTATTTCATTTACTATGTTTTTTTTTTTTTTTTTTTTTTTTTTTTTTTTTTTTTTTTTGGGGGGGGGGGGGGTTGTTGTTGTTGTTGTTGTTTTCTAAAATGATAAATACTTTAAAACATCGGAATCTTTGCAAAAATAATATTTTTCATTGTTTCAAACCTTATTCAAAGATTCTTTATTTTATTTAGCATTTAAAAAATCTAATTTTTAATGGAAGAAGAAAAAAAAATTATTGACTTGAAAAAATAAAAAATACATTTTTTAAAATGATTTTTTAATAACATTTTTTAAAGGAAAGTTACAGAAATTAGTATATGTACTTCTAAGTCCGATATTGGATAAAAATCGTTACAAAACGATATATTTTACAGTATATGGGGCATTCTCACAATCTTTTGACTTTTCAAGACTAAAAATCTGGTAAAATTAAACTTACTAAAATAACATTTTAAACTTATAGACGAATGCCTTAATGATTCGAAATAAAGAAATAATGGTCATCAGCGAACATTTTTTATTTTATTTAATTGAGGTTTAAGTTAAGCTTGCGAGTTTAATTTTACTTATTATTTTACCGCTATAACTTTTTATTTTCTTCTAAATTTTTACTTATAAGGAATTTGCATAGTACCCACAGGATATTCAAATAAGGAATAATAACACTGTAGTAAATTTTTTGTGCAAAATTTTGGTATAACGTTGTCTTAAAGGGGTGTTAAAGAAGGGATTGTATGGCAAAAAATTCGACGGTATAGGAAAAAAGAGACGGTAAGAAAAAAGGGATGGTAAGGAAAACTATCACCTATTTTTAGGCAAATCATGTTAAGACTAAGTGATACCCACGATGTTCATTGATTTTTAGAAACAGTTATTTTCATTGGATTAAATTTTTAAAAAAGGGTAATTTACCTCGAAAAGTGCAGGAATAAACCTTGGGGACGGTAAGACTACCAATAAAGCCACGATGCTTGAAATTGATATTTAAATGCTGATTTAAATTCTGCAGTAAATTTCCTGTCAAAAAAAATTAGCCATTCTTTCTCTAGTATACTTCTGCACGAGAAAAAAGTCGAAAAAAATTCTGTGGCTGCATCTGAAGTGATTTTCTGTATAAGTTTAGCAAGAGGGAAGGTAAAGAATCCCAGAGAAAGAGTTAAAAAAATAATAACGACCCTAAAAATGTGTGTAGGTTAATTTTTTGCTATATATTTATATAAAACAATAATCCCAGTTTCGTAAAAAAAGTACATTGAATTACTTTTATTGAAACAATTTTACACAGGCAGCTCCAAACTTAAAAATCAACATCAGGGACACGGGACGGTATAGGAATTTCGCGATGTATTTGGACCCCCAACATCGTCCAAAACTTATTTATCTCATTAATACTGTAATGGAATGGGGTGTTTTCCAGTATCAGAAAAAAACCAAGAATATGTACTAAAATAAAAATTATTATTCAGGGGCAGAAAAATATAGAAAAGTCAAAAAGAAAAGTGAAAAGATTGTGAAAATGTCCCATATAAATTTGAACTTCTAAGATAAACATACTTAGATGAAAAGCAGTTTAAAATGTGCTGCTTAGCTATTAGCGAACCAAGTTCAGTGTTATTCACTACGAACTTTTATGTCGTCATAAACAGTTGTCTACTTATTATTAAAAATTGATTCTAATAAGTAGTGCGGTATGTCGATGTCATTGTGATCAATGATCTGTATTGTCGCTTTTGCTTTTATCGCCCATACACCACTTCTACTTATTAAATAATTTTAATTTTTACGTCATTAAATAGGGAAAAGATGTTCTTTGAATTGAAATTTATTTGCAAACTGCAGACGAATTTAATAATTTTCTATGACACTTTAAATATTTATTTTGTAAGCATGAACTTGTTATAAATCTTTCTGAACAATAAACGTTTGTTTGCTACAGTAATTTAAAATAACTAAAAAGCAAGTGGCAGAGTTACTTTAATGGGTAAATGTTTGCGCAAGCTTTCTTATACATAGTTTTTACCTTTTGCTTTATTTATCATTTGATTAATTTTCAGTTATTGGGCCCCACTCCCAAATTTTGTCATCAAGGTTTACAATGTCCTTTAAAGTGAATGTGAATACTGTTAAAGTTTTGAAAGTACAATTTAGTGCCTAATCACATTTGCTCAAATACTCTATTTAATAGAGATTTAACTACAGAAGATAAGTCATAAAGTAAGATTAACCTCAAGATTTTGCATCTTTGATATTAAATTGAAATGCTTCAACGAAAAGACAAATTTTCAATTTGTGTTCAACATAAAATTAATACAGTTAAGTAGAATTAGTTAAACGATACATTGCATTAGAATATGTTCGAAATGATATTTGCCTTTTCTTTATGATGTTGTAGCACAATTCATTAAAATTAACAATCACTCTTCTTACATTGTATAATAATCTATATATTTAGAAGACCAGGCTGTTTTTTTAGTCACTAGCCTTGAGCTTTCTACTGAACCGATTTTGATAATCTACATATTTAAAAGACCAGGCTGCTTTTTAGTCATCAGCCCTGAGCTTTCAACTGAACCGATTTTGATAATTATTTTTTTTCCAATGAAAACTGTTCATTTATAGGTGTGCCCGTACTAACTATTTTTTTAATTTATTTCCATTTTTCCATTTTATTTTTAATTTTAAAAGCTTTTTATTATATTTCTTCAAAACGGTGGCAATCGGTTTACTCCCATTGTTGCACAGAAAAGGGAAATAATGCGGTTTGTTTATCTTTATTGATGCCATTTTCTCATAAAAATTCAAAATGAACTTAAAAAAAAAATGAGCAGAAAATGACGCCACGCTTTAAAATACAGGCATTTTTTCCTCAAAAAGCAGTTAAAATTCAATACATTTTCATTCCGCTGATACTGAGTTTGAGACGTTAGGTGAAATGCTTCAGTGAGACAAAATGCCGTCCTATTTAAATGAAAAGGATCATTTTCTTTGATAAAACTAAATATTTTACTACGAATGACTCTTGGAAATATAAATTTCTAGAATTTTTACTCGCCCGTACTGATATTAGAATCTCAATTTAAGAGTGCGAATTTTTAGATGCAAAGTCGTGGCTGAAAAACGTGAATTCAAGTTTGGAAATATATGTGTTAATTATCTATTGGGCATTGGAATATTTTTTAAATGGTGAGTATAAATATGAGAGGCGCGTACGTAAATTTTGAGACGGTGAAAATGATTTTGGGTTTAGATTTCATGCGAAAAATAATTCTGTGATTGTGTCAAAGTGAAATCATTTTGCTGATTTTCATTTGGTAATACCAAACATACAAGCTTCAATTGAAAACTTCACCATAATTACTTTATCTTGATTAGCTATACTGAAACAGTTTAATTTTTCAATAATTTGAATAGTTGAAGTTTATGGAATTGGTATTTTGGTAAATGTGGGTTAAAAATAATACTTGTTCTAAGAGTTAAACTAACCAATATAAGATAATTTTTTTATTGTACTCATTTTTGTAGGTTTATTATAAATTCAATTTAACAGTTCCTTTATCAACAATTACTTTCTTCGAAATTAGACAGATTTCACCTCCTAATAATAAAAATAAATTAATTGATTATTATTATAAACTTTTAGCGGCTCTGGAAAACAGTCCAGTTTGACATACCTTGACAGTAGCCCTGTTAATAAGTTACTCGACATTTCGACATTGCACGACATCAAGGTAAAACTGAACCAAATCGATGTTTTCTGATATATTTACATTTGCCAAATTAAATTGCGTATCAAAACATGAAATTAGAATTGTAGATATTTGAAATTGTAAATATTGCATTTAGTGGTATTGGTTTTTTATTTCTTTTTGCTTATCTTTATTTCCTTTTTGCTTTTGAGAACGTAAATGTAACGTAATTTAAAACTTTACAATTTCGGTTAAATATTCCATTAAAAAGAATCTCAAAATTTGCAGATTTATACAAAGATTAAACATTTATTACATCTTTTTAAAACAATTTCAACTTATGGAGCAGGCAGAATAAAAGGTGACTAGTGAAAATAAATAATGCGCTTTTCGAACGATTTTTTTTTTAAATTTTTATTACATATTTTTATTTTAAAATAAACAGTGAAGTATCTTGCAAAGGACCATATTAAACGAAAATCTTTACAAAAAGTTGGGTACACTTTTATAAGATTTATTTTACAAAAAATTTATAAATTATGTTTTTCAATATATATTTTATAATACGCAAAATATTATCTGTTATATCTGTATCTATTACATCTCAA
This sequence comes from Maratus speciosus, assembly GCA_963932465.1. Taxonomy (NCBI): domain Eukaryota; kingdom Metazoa; phylum Arthropoda; class Arachnida; order Araneae; family Salticidae; genus Maratus; species Maratus speciosus. The sequence goes on along the minus strand of OZ010789.1, from coordinate 530,481,660 downwards.
TTTCTGAAGAAAGAGGAGTGTGGGAAATGTGAACAGTTAATGTCTTCTAAAAATACAGTTTTCAAAGATTTTGTTTTTGAACAAATCTGAAAGAGAAAAAGTGTTTTGATTTTAATAATATTTTTTATTTGAAATTTCCTTTTCTTAATGATGAACTATAATGATATATAACTAAACCTAAACCTAAACCAATAACTAAAAGTAGAAAGACGAGTGTTTTCTGCCGGGAAACACTGACGTTGCATACAATTAAGTGTCCGCGTACGTTTTGGTCGTAAAGTAATGGGATTTATAATGCACTTCTGGTTAGATTCAGGACAACATTTTCCTAAATATAAGTTAAAGCTAAAAGGACACGCGTCAAAAATTAAGCTTTGTATTTAATTATATATACTAGGGTGTCCAGCTGGCGTATCCAGAGTTACAGAATATAATTGAAAAACACTGATTTTTAAAATTAGAAGTTCTTATATATTTTAACATTTAAAATATTTTTGGATTGCTTACTAACAACAAAAGCCTGAGAAATATAAATATCATACAAAGATAAAGTTTTGAAATTTATTAAAAGCAATTCTATCATATAAGCCACATGGCAGAAGGTAATAGCCGAAAAAATTGCAAAAGATTTAGTTTAAGCGCGTAGTTCTATTAAATTAGTGTTAAATGTGTGTTTTATTTAAATTACTTTATTTATTAATGCTGAACTATTTATATGACTTTATTAGTTTGTTTATATTATTTTATTTACAAACGCTGAATTATTTATATTGCTTCAGATGCAAACCGGCAAATATTTTGTAATCGGGTCGCATCCCGTAGTAATTTGAAAATTATTTTTAAATACATTAAAAAATCATTAAATAGATATAAAGTTAAAAAAACTGTATTTGAAAAACAAAAACAAATCCGTAATCGACGGTGTAAAAATATAAAATGTATCTTTAATTTTTTTTTAAATGTGACAGTAAACGCAAATGTATTGGTCAGGTGTTGTCACCGTCAATATGGCGTCAGAGTTACTCATGGACATGTGTTTGCTTTACAATATAGATACAGCCTTTCAAAAAACATATGCTATACTTCAAAGATGTTAATTGATCATTCGAATACATTTTATGATTGTTGTATGTTTTTGTCATCAGTGGTTTAAGAGAGAATCTCCATAATCTCTATTTTGAATCAGCCGGTATATTCTTACCTGCACAAGTTTAAAATTATGATCAGAATGTACATCGCGGTCAAAAAGATCATAATAGAGAAGGATTTGAAAAGTTTGCTATTAGGATTGGTAAAAGATACATTATAGCCATAAAAAATCTCTTTTCATTATACAATTTTTTCCCACAATCATTTGTTTCACTCGTAAACACCGTACCCAACATAAGCTCATTTATAAGCTGGGATCTCTTTATGAAGAATGTGACTCCTTTAGAGAACCATTCACAAAAATGTTCCTGCTAAAAGAAGACATTTTACGAAAACGTTCATGTTAAAAAAGGACACTTCACAAAATTATTCACCTTGAAACAAGACATTTCAGAAAATTCCTTGCCTTGAAAAAATACCTTTGACAAAACGTTTTCATCTCCAAACTGAACCTTTTCCAAATTTAATAATTTTAAAATAAATCTCACCTGTCATACACTGTAAAAAATATATGTAACGTCTCTCCATGAAATTCTAGGCAACCTTGCTCCTTCATTTTAAGGAGAAAATTTAACTGATATGATTGTTGTTACGTTAAATTTCTAATATTACACCAGTTAAATCAGTTTAAACTACACCATTATATAAGTTAAATTACTCCATAAATTTTTTACTGGGTAAAACAGGCGAAGTCGCCAAATATCACATTACCTAACATTTTTAAAAATATATATAAATAAAGGATTAAGTTAAATAATGCTATAAAAAGTGATAAAAATATCTTTATTAAGATTGACGATCGTTTCGTCGCACAAACGGCGACATTTTCAAAATCATTTACGATAGAAAATATTTTCATATAATTTAAAAACAATAAACATAGTAAACAATGTCACGAGACATGATGTATAATGAAAAAAAAAAGGATAATAAAGTATAAGATAAATAAAGGATTTTGTTCAAAAATAGACAACACCTTGACTGCAGAACTAAAGGGCAAAATTGTAATATTGTTTTTACTGTAATTATTTTTAAATGCTAAAAAGGGTAATTTATTTCAACATGATACAAAAAATTTAATTATGCATGGGAATTATAATTCTTAAGAGTATTTATCATAACTTAATCTTTTAAAACTGGATTATATCTGTAGAATTATATTAATATAAATAATAATTCTATCGCAGTGAAACCTGCAGCTTAGTGAACGGTTGGTTGTATTTATGTCGGCCAATTATCAGCACGTGGGATATAGGCCCTAAGGGGGGGTGCCTTCCGTGGAGGTCTTTCTAAGGGAACCTAACCCGTATTAACACTTGGAAAACCAAGGTTCGAAGAAAACCACGAAAACTCCGAACGATTAGGCCGACGGGCGCGATTGGGATCGAACCCAGCACCTCCCGTCTACCAGCTTCGAGACTTAGTGAACGGCAACTTACGGCGGTGAGAAGGTTGAAGAACCTGAATATAAAACTAATTCAAAAGTCAAAAATTATGACTAGATTTTTCGAGTATATAAAACACTTTTCACATTTTCACAAAAACAGGACCCTGAAGGAAAACTCTGATCAGACCAGTTATAAGGTATATATTTTATACTTTTTTTTAATAGTGTTGATATATTTAAATGAACAAAGCAACACAGAAAAAGCTTAAAAGTAAAATTATTTTATTTTACATATTTTATATTTTAGAATATAATTCATGTAGTTACCATTCTTTATATTAATAATTTTTGGCATTTTTTTAGTCATTTCTTCTTCTGTACTCCAAATGTCTTTCTGTTATTTCATATTTTTTTCTTTTATGGATTCCATGTTTTTGGAATCTTTTTCAGACGATCTCATAGCAATTTAGCCTTGTATGTAAATAAGAGTCCAAATTTAAATAATAAAACGATATTTTGATAGATGCTTTATAATTTTAGAAGTATTTACGTGGGACATACCGAAAAAATATTGGAACTACATTTCCTAATGACACTTTGTATAAAATATTGATAGCAAACATATGGACTTGACGGTATAGGTCCGTACGGGCCCGGCAAAAAAATTGAATGGGCCTACCAGGCCGGCCGATAAAAAAAATTAAGTGGGCTTGCCGGCCCGCTATAAAAACTTAATCAAAGCCGATAAAATATGAGCCATTTTCAATGAAGGTGACTTTCGCGGGAATAAGTATAAACATGCGGCGTCACGAGCCGACGCTATTTTGACAACATCAATACTTAAATGTAACATGTCCAGCGTAGATATCAGCATCGGAGAGTTAAATGGTGTCTGATTCCGGCCTTAATTTTTTCAACAGACTCGTGACGAACTCGTGATCACGCTTGCATTTTTCCCCCTACATTGTCGAGCAAGGCCGGAACTAGATTTTATTGTTCTCAAGATGTGTAGAAAAGGCAATATGTTTTGTAAAAATATTAATAGCGATAACGAATTTTTTAACGAATCTTTGGAAATATACCTTAAAGTAATTCTCAAATTCACTACTCAACAACAACTCAAATGAGAAATTTCCTGACACATTTTCTGACTCGTTTTTAACTATAAAGGCATAAAATTGACAGGCCTGACTATTGAAGGTATTTGGAATCGAACAGCATTTTCCATTTTTTATAAATAAATTACTTATCGAGATATAATTGTTTCCTGTCACGTGACTGCAGGTTTTCCACTTTTCCCGTGATATAGCTTCTGGAAATTCGATTCAAAACTTTAACTTTGACAATATAATCTCAAAGATATATTGATTTTATCAAAAAATGGATAATGGTATTCGATTACATAGTTTCTAAATAAGAACTCCTGCCAATCTTATGCGTTTCCAAAAGGAAAGGAATTCTGAAATGTATCAGAAATTAGCTCCTTTGGATTTGAGAAAAGCCTTATTAAATGGCATAAGAAATATTTTTAAAAAACTGCTTTTTATTATACTGCTTCAAAAGTTATGTTTTTAACCCTCCTTTTTTTCTTTTATTCTAAACTATATTAATTTTTTAACGAATCCTTATTTGAATGTTGAAACATCTAAGACTCTAAGTAATCATTAATGTTGCTATTGTGTATTTTCTGTCTTGCGAACGCATAGTAATTTTAAATTATACTCTAAAATTATCCCATAAATATGTATGTAGTATTTTTCTATAAAAGAATCTTAACTGTATGTTTAGAAAAAACTGAATTTTTTGTAGAATTTGAGTCGGGCCTCATTTAATTGAATTTCCCAAGCGCCGGACCTGTTTTCACTGATTTTTGTACTGGTCGGCCCGTGAACTGCGAAAATATAAATGGGGCCGGGTTCATGCCGAACTTTTAATTTTTTCATCGGGCCGGGCCGGGCCTAGAAATTCCGGCCCGTGCAGACCTCTACCTGACGGGACGAAAGGGAAAAAAGGATTGTGTCTTAGGCATATGTCACGTGTTTCAAATGCAGTCGGATCTCTTTAATAAAAAAATACTCAGCTTAAAACGATATATTCTCGATGTTTTAAACCACCCTAATTTTTATTCATTATATAAATATTCGTTTAATAAGCATTTTAATTAGTATTATTAATCGCGGCCTTTTGTTTCATTAAAAAAGGACATTATTTTCCTTCTAAATAATTTTAAAAATAAATCATAAGATCAATTGAAAATATTTATATGAACCAATAGCTAGATATAGCTAGGTAATAAACTGTAACATTACTTTTCCTTTTAAAAATATTTAAAGGTATTACGATCAATACTATTTTTAATTTTTCATTTACTTTATGCAATAGTAACTGATTTTTTGTTTATCAAATACAAAATATAATGGATATCAAATGAACGACAGTAATAAATGTAAAAAAAAAAAAAAAAAAAAAAAAAATGTAAACTTGTTATTTAACTTTTTTGCGTCAAAGCATAAGACTAATTGTTATTAATTGATATTAATTGTCTATTACATTATGTGTTAGTAATGAAAAAGTTCTAAAAATCACCCTGTATATTTTAATGCTCGGCATTAAAAGTTTATACGGATATGTGTATTATACGGGATACAGATTTTGGAGACGTATGATACGGCCAGGGCGATTATACGTATTATAAGAAACACTATAGGGTTAGAGTAGCCTAAATTGGACCACTTCGCTTATTTTCAGGTGTAAATCACTTAATTTATGGAATATCTGAAAAATATCAATACACGGCGTCAATCAATTCATCCACTAACTAAATAAAACTTTAGATCATGTTCTTTTTGGAAATCTTAAATTTTATTTTAATTTGAAAAATTTGTCAAAAGTGGTCCAAATTCAGCAACTGGTCGCCTAAGTTGGACCACCAGTCTCCTTAATTGGACCAAATAAAATCAGGTTGTTTTAATGACTAGGGAATATAAATAATTTTATTAAAAGCAAAGTTTGCGGTTACTGAAACAATCAAACAAAATAACAGCAATGAAATATAATGAAATCAAATATCTGAAAATAAGTGTAATTGTTTTAAATCAAAATGTATTCAAAATATAATTCAAAGTTATCAGTAATTAAGAATAGAAATTATGAAACTAATTGCCAGTTACTTGAATATCATTTAAGGAGTGATGCAAAGCTTACACATGAATTTCGTTTATTGATTTTTTTTTTCCAGCGCACACAACTTGGAACCGTATTTGGCAATATGAATACTGAATCATTTCTGCTGTTTTATTTTCTTACAAATCAGGCAAAACCAATCATCACTATTTAGATTTTTCTTTTTAGATTCTGAATTATTAGACATTTTTGCAACAGAAGTTTTCTTTACATTATGATTGTAGTTCTCCTCTTTCATCATTTCCTTGATAATTGCATTACGCCTATTTTTTAAAACGTGATGTTCCATTTGCTTTTATGCTGTGATAGCATCCTTTTAGTCGATTTTTTGTGTTTTTTCATTTCAAGGTTTACTTTATATGTCGAAGATGTTAACACAACTGTTTTTTTGGCTCCCTCTGTACTTTTTAAAAACTCAATTTAGCAAAGGATATAATATTCCTAATGATTTTTTGGCTTTTGGGGAGGATTTGTAGCTACAGCCTTATTGCAAGTCAATTTCTTCACAACTTACTCTCTCCTTTTTATTTCCTATATCTTTAACAGCTTTTGCTGTCACCCCCTTTTTTTTTTTTTCAGACAGCTTGTCCGTGTCTTTTTCAACATTTTCAACATTATATTATAAAAGAGTTTAAAAAAAAATATGCTCTATTGAAAAATACGCTACGATTATGCAAACATTATATATTCAACAGTATTGAATTCACCCCCTTCCTCCCGGAAGGTTTGAGGTTTTATGAGTTTTAATGGCAAAAAAGTGTAATTCCACCCTCCAGAACTGTAAAAAGTCTGCCCTTCCTAGGGGAATCGCAAATATCCTCCAGGAAGAAAACGTTTGAATTCAACTCTGTAAACCAAATACGCCGTAGGAATAAAGTATTCAAAGAAAATAAATACAAATACATACAAGATAAAAGAAATTGCAAACAAAATCTATTGCATAAACATGTAAAAATATTTTTTTTGTTTATATAGGCCTAAACTGTATAACAAAATTAATCCAGATATAATCGCCCCCCCCCCCCCAAAAAAAAAAAAAAAACTTGCTGGAGATAGTAATCCATTATAAAATATTAAAAAAATTAAAAAATAGTGTACAAAGTGTACCGTCCTCGAAATTCATTACTTAATTTTCAAAATTTATGATCGCATATCTGGTCCAATTTAAGCAACTTAAAATGGTCCAATTATGGCAACTGCGCCAAGACCAAGAACAAAAACTAAATCCAACAAAGCCGCGTGAGAAATATGCGCAATTAACAGATGAATTTATATATGTATACGAAAACATAGCAACTTACCTTAGTTTTAAAGTATTCACTTACGTTTAGTAGGAAAAAAGTAGATCAAAACAGCTAACTTTAGGTTTTTCAAAATTCCCTGAAAACAACACGTGGTAGGCGGTTGCTTCTTCTATTCGTGAGTGACGTCATTCTGATGAGTAGGATTTCAGCGGTAGATGGCGTCTCTTCCTGTAATTAACGACAGAATGGCAACGGTCCAATTAAAGCGGCGGTCCAAATTAGGCTACTCTCCCCTATACGCTACAGCTCACATAAGGAACTTAACCAAGTGGTTGAACGTATAAAAGGTTTACGTTCATTACATACAAAAAGGTGATTTTCTGGTATGCGGATCAGAGACATTGAGAAACACCTGCTAGAGTCTTGCATTCATAATGGCATATAACAACCATAATGGCAAATTTAAGAAATATAAAACAAATTTAAACGTTCCAGCTAGTTTATATAACATTTTATCACTAAATTCCATAAAAATTAGAAGTAACATAAATTAATTAAAATATTTATAGTTAAAAATAGCAAGATAATACGTATGAAACGTATTACGCAAATTGCTACGTTAACGCCACCGATTTCCAGCTTATTCACTGTTCAGTGACGTAAGACTGATGGAGTCCATTGGTATTAAAAGTAAATGCGTATACTTGAATAATACTTTTAATCTACAGGGGGGTTATAATTAAACTTTCCCTATAAACAGTATCCTACAGCGCAAACGGGTGAACGGAATGCAACGAAATTCGGTATATAGACTATACACCAGATGCGCTCACGGAATTTTGACAAAAAAAAATTACAAAATGTCTACCAGAGGGTGCCTTTTCCGGAAAAAAAAAAAAAAAAACATTAAATTTAACACAATAATCGGCCAAAACAGCCGGTTTTACATTTTATTACTCATAATTCTTGTTCTGGATTGTTAATATCCTTTCTGTATTCTGTTTTGGTCGTTTATTGTGTTAAATTTGATGTTTTTCAGGAAAAGACGCACTCTAGTGGACATTTTGGAACTTTTTTTTTTCAAAATTTCGTGAGCGCATCTCGTGTATAGTCTATATACCAAATTTCTTTGCATTCCGTTCACCCGTTTGCGCTGTAGGATGCTGTTTATAGGGGAAGTTTAATTATAAGCACCCTGTATATATCCGGATACATTTAAACGTATCCTTTAAGGTATACGTATTTCATACCAACGTATTACAAGTAAATACGCATATCAGTTAAACGTATAACTGAAATACTTGGGATAACTTGTTATCTAACAGAATATTTTATAAGTTTTTGAAAAATTTTGATTCGATTACTGATTAGTGCTTTTACATTTTTTAGTTTTATAAAATCCTCCTATATAATTAACCATTACAAACAGTTTCAATCAATCAATCACCAGTCAGCAATTACCTACGAATTTACGAATATTAACAATCAATCTGTGTGCTTTGTGATATTTGAAATGTACAAATTTTAAATCCCGGTTATTTAAATTCACGAATTTGTTGCTGTCCGAAATAAATGGCTTTACTGTTGTATTTTGAGTATACATAATTAATTTCGCTTTCGATTACGTTATTTTCAAACGCATTTATTTTGTGGTACTTAAACAGGGATATAAAATTTAGTAAATAGATGGAGAGAAGGGGTCATAGAAACCTACGTGAGTAGACAACTACTGCTTTAAGACATACATTAAACATACATTTCACGAAAGAAAAAAAATATTTATGGTTACTCCATATAACAAAATAATATTGGTCCAATATATTTTTCTTTCATTAGCTATATATTATCCAACACAGGCAATATAGGCATGAAATACTCCATGTATCGGTCATAGATTACTCATTAATTAGGAGTGTTTACATTTCTTAGAAATACCGTCCAATTAACAACAAAAAGTATTTCGCTGTTTCATTACAAGCATGTCCAATGTAAATCTAATACTTCTGCATTATTGGAGTTTCATGCAAAAATATTCAATGTAAAGACGGTTTCTGTAATTACAGCACTGCACTGCAAATATTTCTAGCTCAAAGACTATTTCTTTATAATAATGACAGTTATTTCCGAATATTTCTAATGTAACGAGAATATTGAATAAATATTTCTACTTTTTTTTAAATCATTTCTGATAAATTGCGCTATTGACCCAATATTGGAATCCAATATAGCCCATATAACGAATATTTGTCCGATACTTGGGCTGTATAAAAAATATTGTTCCATGTTTTAGTCAATATCTCCAGAGAAAATCCAAAATTGGTTAAATATTGTCATTTCATTGGCAAAATTTCCAATATGCAGTTAATATTTCTACAATACAGGCATTATCTTGCAGATATTTAAAATATAAAATTGATATTTAATCTATATTCATATATCACTGAAAATATTTCTGATCAATTGAATATTCGCACAATATTAGACCAAAATGTAGATATTTGTAACCTTAATTGGTTTGCTACTAGTGTGAATCGATTAAAATATTAAAACAATTAAAATATGAAAAAGAAAATTTTTGACCAATACTTTTTTAATCAGACTTTCTAATTTTATTTAGAGAGATTTAACCTCTTAATATATCAGGCGTTCAAAATCAACGTGCATCAAGTCGAAAAAAGCTGTATTCAGAGTTATTTTGAGGGTAATAGGGGAGACCGGGGCTAGTAGGCGCAGTTTTTAGTTATTAATTTTTATTTATTTTTTGTTTAAGTTTTTTATAAAACTTTAACTGTACTTTTAAAGAACAGGCATTGGTCTATAAATACCCGGAGTTTTGAGTTTGTAGCTTTTGTAGTTTTTGTTTAGCGGAAGCCTAAAGTAAAAGGAAAATTGTGCGCCAACCTACCCCTTCACGGGGCAAGTTGCCTATACCTATATGGGGTAAGTTGGCACACGCTTTATAAAAATTTAAATGAAGCTCAAATAAGACATGCAGTTAAGCGAAATCAATTTCATTATTACCAGTAAGTTTAAAGAAAGGCATTATAGCCGTACAATGTAAAATCTAAATTATACAGACATAAAAATAATGAATAAAACATTAAAATTGAGAAATTTCAAACCTACTCTATATCATCATCAGAGTTACAGTTGTCACAAATAAAAAATCGAGTGTCTCCGTTTGGGGAAGCCTCGTATGCCCAAAATCTTGCATTGCAACCACTTTTCTCGTTGTTTGTTGTTTTTCAAGGTACCAGCATACACCAAACACCGAGCCAACTTGACCCGTGTTCAATGTACCTACTAGCCCCATAATAAATTTCTTCACAAAAGGGACACGTAATCCTCTAAGCATAAATAATCCAAGGAAATCACATATGGGGTAGGTACAGTTAATCATACATAAAAAAAAACTGCACAAGTTAAATCGCAATTATTAAGAGAAGTATTAGAAATTACGAAAAGAATGAAGCAACAAAAAATTACTCATGAGTACAAAAAAGAGAAAAATCGTAATAAATGTCCACTGCACGTAGGTAACGATGCAAAACTACATTGAGGATTCTAAAAAGCAAGACGAAAGGTACTCTGTGAGTGGTTGCGTAATCTATCCACAAACAGGCGATTTATGAGGACTGCGCCTACTTACCCCTGTAGCCAACTAGCCCCGGTCTCCCCTACTATCAGACTTTCGTGACTTTCATTGAGTATTCTATGAGAGTACTCTTTTTGTTGCACATATTATTTAGATTTCGTATGAAATACTACCTATTACATTCTCCCATATGTTGGAATTTCGGAAAAAATTTGACAGATCTAAATCGATCATCACCCCTAGAACCCAAAACCAAACCCAGTAAAAAACTTTATCTATCTATCTATCTATCTATCTATATCACTGTTTTATGGGCACGATAACTTTCATAATTCTGCACAAATCTTTTCCAAACTCATACATAAAATCAAGGGGCATAAAATATCGGTCAAGTTCATTAATGGGCAAAATCAGACCAAGGGGGTAAAAATAGAGAAGGGTTTTGTGCAAAACGAAAAAACCCCATAACGTCTTAGTAATAATACATATCGAATCAGTTTAAAGTTTTTATTACTTCTAAAAAAAGCGCCAAAAATTTATGTATGACAGATTTTTGATAAAATTAAAACTGGGTTCAAGGGGGAAAAAAAAATAGGGTTCTGGGAAGAAAAATAGTCATAATTTCGTCAATTCTCAAGCTATCAAAGGCAATTAAATTTATTATAAATTGACTTAATATTATCTACAACTTTTATGTTGACAAGTTTTTGATAGGACCAATTCTTAACGCAAAAAAATAATAAAAAATAACATAAAATAAAAACGAAAACGAAAAGGGGGAGTTGAAGAAGAGAAAAATCCATAACTTTGTCTATTCACAATATATTCAATCCGCTTAAATTTATCATACACTCTTCTGAATATTATCTATAACTTTTATAATGACAGGTTTTTGATAGGACCAATTCTTACATCAAAAATAAATTAAAAATACTGTACAGATTTGAGCTGCATCACTATATACCCTTCAGAAAAACCCTCAGTCGCAAAGATTCGCTAGATAAGAAAACCTAATGTGCTTCTATAACAGAGCAAAAATATAGCTAAGTTCACTAATCTTGACGGCAAGCCAAAGCGAACCGGTCGATCACCACCGATCTACTACGTTTGACAGTCTACGACAGTTCGCTAATGCGAGGGACCACCTAGAGAGATTTTGATCCACCACATAGGAAATAGCTCACAAATTTTCCCACGAGAAGATATCCGTTGCGGACTCCGTGAGAAAAAAATAGGCGGACCCCTAGACAACCACTAAGTGAACAGCTGCTAAATATTCTTGACAGGAGAAGCCAGCGAGTGGCTGAGAAACTCACTATTGTTTTAGAGCTATATAAATAAATATATAGGAGACGGGGATGATTTTTAGTTAGTTAGTAATTTGCTAGACTCAAGAGAGGAACTTTTAGGAATAACCTGAAGCGGGAGAGGAATTCTCTCCGGGGCGAGCTCAAAGTTCATGGGCGATCGACCCGAGGTAATTAGTAGCCGAGACTGCATCCAGGCCGGTAACATTTAACTGACTGTGGTGTTGGCACAGGGTGCCATAGCAGTGTAGAAATCTTTATCTCTGGAAAGAACAATCGAACTATTGATTAATAATAAACCTACCTGAATAGTGATCAGCTAGCTTTCACATTGTAGTGAGGTAGCCTTTGACGATTTTCCCAAAAGGAACTTTAGATAACAAGCTGCCACCTTCTCATAAAACTGTATAAACTTTGCATAGAATCACTTCGACATATGTTTTTGTTGTGTTATACTTAAAACTACAATTATTTAGCCTAGAGATAATTTTGTTTTATTTAGCAAAATAAAATCGTATTTTATCTCCAAGCTGAGTAATATTGGTTTGATACGCCTTCGAAGTAAAATCACCGCTCACCGCTACCGCCTTCTTAGGATTTCGCTCAATACATAGAGGTTGAAGGAAAAAATATCGTATTACTCAAATCCAAACTGCTTATTTCCTGACTCATTTTTAAATTCATTTTTGCTTTCAAACGCACGCAATTGGTAGGTTCTCTTATTCAGAAACTATATAATGTCCCGTAAAAGTCGATTTTTTGATAGAGGTAGAATATATTTCAAAAAATTATTTCAAATTGGGCATTTTGAACCGAATTTCTCGAAACGATTGTGTTGGAAACTAAAAATATTGTCCTACAAGAGAAAATAATTGTCTATAAATCAAGTTCTAATTAATTCGACGAAAAATAAAAACATAGGTCGCTTATAAATCTCTTAAAAAATAACGTCAGCAAGTTTCATTTTTTTTTTCCTTTTAAAAATTAATCTGAAAATGTGTCAGAAAATTTCGAGTTGTAGAGCATGGAAAAATATTTTTTGAATACTGCCTTATCATGATTCTAATAAAACCAGCTCCTATATAAAAATGAAATTAAAAACTCGCCAAAAGCGGCGAGATAAAATTGTTAAAGTGGGTTTATCTCAAATCATAATTTAGTTTTTGTTGGTGAAATTACTACTTTACTTCGAAATCTACCTGCGCCTGTAGGCCAAGCCGGCAGGGATTTTTTTCAACTTAGGACTTTGTCTGTTACGCCATCGATTAAGTTATTTTCTATAGGACAAGAATTCATCTCAAATTCAAGGCCTTTTATTTATTATTATTATTTGTGTGTGTGTGTGTGTGTGTGTGTGTGTGTGTGGTGACGGCGGTAGTAGATGGAAACCGCTGGGTGGGGCTTGTGAGTGCTTAAGCCATTTGGTAGGCCTCCCCACCTAGCTGACCCTTGTACAAACAAATGAACTTGTTCCACTTTGTTTCACTACTCCCTTTATATGAAATATTAAAAGGGGAGATCACCTTCAGCAATTCAATGTTGCTTAATTTTAACACAATATTAAAAATAATTTCAGCTGTAAATATTTCTTCAAATGAAACAATTTTTTAGAGAAAATTGTACAGGTGTTTGTTTAAATTCTTTTAATGAAAAGTTGTTATAATTTCGGTAAGGATTTTCAAAAAGGTGAGTTGACATCATGCGTTACTCGCAGGATTACTAAAAATATATTCAGTACTAGAAAGATAGCATGTCAAAAATGACGGAAAATGAGATATAAAGATACCGGGTGTCCTAAAAAGGACTGACTGATTTTAAAATTCAATAACTTACAAACGGCGACAGATATTTAAAAAATTCTTGCAGGAGGGTATTGCATAAGGTCAAAAGTTTTTTTACAGTGAGTTTCGATTTTAGTTCAAATTACAAAAAATAGATGGCGCTGTGATCAATAGACGATAAATTTAGGCTCGACTTTTGGTACTTCGGGACTCACTCAATGCATTTTAACCTCCTTTTTCCGCATGGAAGAAGAGAAAGGCCAAAAAATCAAGCCTGTACTTAGCGCCTATTGCTTACAGCGCCATCTATTGTTTGTAATTCAAACTAAAATCTAAAATCACTGCAAAAAAACTTTTGACCTTATGCATAAGCCTCCTGCACGATTTTTTTAAAATATCTGTCACCGTTTGCAAGTTATTGAATTTTAAAATCAGTCAGTCTTTTTTAGGACACCCGGTATATACGACACATGTGCAAGAATATGAGTAGTTTTTCTCGCTTGTTCCGCAGTGATAGATGAAAATAGCATATTTTAAAATGTGGAAATATGTTGCCAAAAAATGTGCTGCCTAATTTCCTTCTTCTCCAAAGGAATTTTCTCTATTTCGCCAAGGGTACAGGAAAAATACCGAGAATTTAATTTCTTTATCCGACTATATAAATCACATTAAAATTGGTCAGATAGGAACTCAGATAGTACGGCGCCGTATAGTGGCGGTTATTTTATTAGTAGCATCGGGATGTAGATGTAAAGACGTACATTTTTGTATATTGCATTTTCAATTCTGACACATAGATTTTGAAAAAAAACCCTTAAATGCGTGGATTTTAAATTAAATTACGGTGAGCTCTATTATGAACGGTTAATGGGTTTCAATGGGAATTTCGCCAAATTAGCTAGCTATCTCCAAGCTTCATGTATGGCAACTTATTTTGTCGCCAAATTTGGCGGTATTTCGCCAAATTTGGATGTATTTTCCGAAGTTGGTCAAAATTTGGTGCTATTGTCGCAACTCTGCCATTACTACTTTTCAACAATTACTCATTGTTGAAACTCATACCGATATATCCATAGGAAAACTAACATGGCCGCGATCAATGATGCGGTGCAACCGGAATTGTGAGGGACACACAGAGACTAGGATCTTGTATAAATAGATACCCGCTTAATATTATACATATATATTCTTAAAATATTGTATTTTAACTTCAACCTAAAATAATAATCAAGTTTACAGATGAATTTTTTTTCAGGCCTTTAATCCATAAAATATAAGTTTTATGATAAAATATCGATAAAAAATTTAAAAATAATGAAATGTATTATAGGTAATTACTTAAACATATCTAGAGATTATGAAACTATATAAAATACAACATAATACAAAATATTAAGTTTCTATGTTACTTCGTTTTAGAAATAGGATGCTCTCAATGACAGAAATATCTGTTTTGAGAAAAATGACTTTAAAATTCAAACGTACCTTGATTTTTATAGGTATCGCTCCTTAAATTTTATCATAAAACCGGTTCTAATTGGAGTATCGTCATATATATTTTTAATGTTTGGTAACATGTTATTCTTTATTAATAGACAAATTTTCTCTTTGAATTTTTAAAAAGTTTTAAGGTGATTTCCCCCCCTTAAATGAAAAAAATTCTAAGTTAATATTTAATTATTTTTTTAGAAAAACATTACACTACTTTCTATTAAAACTCTCCACGTTGATAAATTGTAGGTATTTAAAGAAAAGACATATCATGATAATAGTTATATTTAATATGATTTCTCATTATATTATATAGTCATAAATAATGTTTAGTTGAACACTGCCAAATTTAAATATATTGAAAAACAAGTGGGAATTTGTACGTTTAACGTGGCAAATAATTTGCTTTCATACTATAACTAGTTTTATAAATATTCAGATCTTGGTATAATAGCTTTTACACTCTTATGCAAAAATGCGTGAATAGAAAATTTATTAACACTTTGCACTCCAAGGCTGCGGAGCGGAGCCATTTAAAATTTGTTTTCAAACTCGAGGGCTCCGCTACGGAGACAATGCAAAGAATTTTGTGATACCTGTCTAGAAAAGCCAAGATTACATACTGGCAATTGCTTCGAGAGGTATCACACTTTGGACGATTACAAAATGTAATAATTTTATAATTTTTTTTCTTTTTAAAAAAAAATATAATAATATTTGTATTCATAAAGAGTTCACAAATAAGATATAGCTAAAATCGCTTCGAGTTGCTGGTAATACGAATAAAAAAAAAGTTCGTGTGCAAAGGATTAAGATTATACGTATTAAATTCAGTAATACGGAAATAATATGACTCCACCTTAAATAAGGCGTAATCATCATGGCAACGTAGAATCATTACCTATCATGGTATATCATTGAATTACTTACGTAATTTAATAGAATGAAGTATTTAATGGAATAAAGAAAATTTTTATTAATATCTTTTTAAGTTTTGATTCGATTTTCATAAAATTTGAAATATCAAAATTATGCAGCGATTATATATATTAAATTTAAAACCATTTGATTTGGTAGTTTTTGCACTGTTATATGCGTCAGACGGATCAGACGACGACTATAGGTATTACGTATTTATATAACTACGAACGCACCTAAAAATAATTTATTATTATAAATCTTACAAAAATCTTGATTAATTTATAAGCAGTACAAGAAATCAAAATCACGAAATAGCTTTTAAATGGGTTCTGAAATTAGTTAAAATTCTGTTAATAGATTTTGATTCAAATTAAATGAAAAATGATTGCTAAATACTTTTCAATTCCATATTTACATTCTCATTAAAATTGTAATCTTGAATGTAAACGAAAGTCTGCCTCTCTTAATATTATTTTCTATTTAACTATTAGAAACTATCTCTTGATGGTCTGAAAACTTTTCTCAAATGTAACTTTTTTATGCATAAAGCAATCGTTTAATAATTTATAGTCTTCGTACAGTTAGCACAGATATAATTGGAATTAATATTTTATGCTGACTAATTAAATACAAATAGTTCATTCATAAATTATTAAGCTGGATAAATGCAATTTAGCTGAGAATATTCAAAGGTATGCAGCTTTCTCCAAAATAATTGTATCTCTTTCATTTAATTGAAGCAATAAATAACCTGAAGAATTTCATTCCGTTTAATTTAGATTTATATACATAAATGTAGTATTTTATTTTATTTTGTGTTTCTATTTAACTGAAATATTACTTTGCACGTTCATACTATCTGTACATGTAAATAACTAGAAATACTAATTAGCTGAGGACGTGAGTTTCAAAACTCGCCTTATTCAAAATGTAAAAAAAAAAAAAAAAAAAAAAAGACTTTTCTGTATCAGTCTATTCTATTGGTAAACCTGCATAAAAAAAAAAAAAAAAAAAAAAAAAAAACCACTAGAATCTGCAATAAGACTAGTTTTCTCGTGTATTTCTGACCTTGTAAAATCTTGGTCTACAATGAAAACCAATGGCCACAGTCAGAGATTTTTCGCGATTTCCCAAAATTTGATTTTCTGGATAAGGCGAGTTTTGAAACTCCTTGCGTCCTCATTTCAATAAATATCCTTTTTATGTAAAAAAGGACCAAACACATAAAATATTAACTTTTAAAGTCAGTAACCTGGTATAGAGTGTGATTTGGAACTCCTGCTCAAAACCTTAAGCGACAAAAAACGCGTAGACAAGCTCAAAACACAAAAATGCATGATACAAAGCTGAATCAGCTGAAGCTCTTCGAGGCGCATCCTGATTGTGAAGAAAAACGATTTTTTCTACACAATATCTAACAAAAGATTTCTGATTTTATTTATGCGGAATAGTGTTACTAACAGTAAATTCTCCTATCCATCACGTGTGTGGTCTCCTACGAACGCAAAAGCTTCTGCTCGTACTTCCCACCATTCTATCCAGTGATACATCTCCAATGGACGCTTGAATCTGCTCCTGCCATTTTACTTGTGCCACGCAAATCATTATTTTCCCTTCCTGCCGCCCCTTGTCGCGAGAGGGATTCGTCCCCTGGCGGCCAAGAGCAGTGATGTTATAACTTTTTTTTTCTTTTTATTTAAATGTTCTTATACTCCCAACCGTCTGTTGCGAGTAGGAGTTTTCCTGGTGGGCAGATATTCGACTCTTTTTGTAAACTCACTTTGTTTTTCAAATAAATTCTGGGTTCTGTGGTCGGTGATGCTAGGCCGCCCTGGGCGAGTGGGAGCCAAGGGAGGTCCCTTGTGCCTCTTGTGTATGTCCGTCTGCATACGTCCAGACAGGGCTGGACTCTCTAACGAGCCCCAACGTGTCGGGGAACATACCGGGAGAGACGTTAAGCTCTAAGGGGCAGACCTAGCCAGCCCTGAGCAGTCTCTCTTAGGCTGCCTAACTAGGATGTTAATATGGATGAAATTATAAGTAAAGTTAAAGAAATTAAGCAAGAAAAGCATTATTAAAAATATATTCAAAATATCCACTTAATATTACATATATTCTTAAAATATTGTACTCTAACTTAAACCTTAAATTAATAATTAAGTTTACACATGAAAATACTTTTTCAAGCAATTAAACCATATAATACAAATTTATGAAAAACTTAAAAATATTTTATGAAAATTTATTTTTTGAATAAAAATTCTTTAAATTTATTAATAAAGTATACGTTGGATAGGAATCTCTATTTTGTTTAGTATTCGATTAGAGAACGTAAAGCCCTTAATTATTAAGATTAATTATTATAAACTTTGCAAAAGTCTTGAATAATTTATAAGTAGTACAAGAAAAAAATCACGAAATAGATTTTAAATGGGTTTTGAATTTAGTTAAAACTCTGTTAAGAGATTTTGATTCAAATTAAATGAAAAATGATTGATAAATACTTTTCTACTCCATATTTACATTCTCATTAAAATTGTAATTCTCAAAGTAATCGAAAGACTGTCTCTCTTTATATTATTTTCTGTTTAACTATTAGAAACCATCTCTTGATAGACTGAAATTATCTCAAATGTATTTTTTTCTGTACATAAAGCAATCGTTTAATAATTCATCGTCTTCGTACAGTTATCCCAGATATAATTGGAATTAATATTTGATGCTGACTAATTAAATGTAAATAGTTCATTCATAAATTATTAAGCTGGATAAATGCAATTTAGATGAGAATATTCAAAGAAATGCAGTTTTCTCCAGAATAACTGTATCTGTTTCATTTAATTGACGCAATAAATAGCCTAAAGAATTTTATTCCATTTAATTTAGATTTATATACATGAATGAAGTATTTTATTTTGTTCTTTGTTTCGTTTAACTGAAATATTGCGTTGCACTTTCTCACTGTTTGTACACATAAATAATTGGAAATACTAATTCTTTAAAATGAATTTTCTTTTTAGGTAGAAAAAATAGAAAGGCTGAAAACACCATGCAATGTATGATACAATGCTCAAACAGTGGCGTGCTACAGGGCGGTTTCTGATTGTGTAGAGCACCCTGTTTTCTACACAATAGCTAACAAATGATTTAGATGATGATCCCTTGAAGTGCTTTCTGAATTTCCTTTGTGCCCCTATTATCATTTTTTTTGCAGACGAAGGTATACCCTTTGTCTTTGATATTTTATCACCACTGTTAGAAGCATATGAACGCTCTTAGACCATTTGCAGTATATGTAGTTAAACACACAGCAATTTGCGCAAACCAATCCATAGCTTCTTGCTACATTGATATAAACTCGTTATTTCTACACGAAATCGCGCATAAAGGCAGCTACAAGTATCAGAATTGCTCAACTACTTTTATAAACTTAGTCAAATATGCCAACAGTTTAATAAATTAATTTATCTGACTCATGCAATAATTATTATTAAAAAGATGACAGAATAGAGTGCTGTTGGATTTAAGTATGTATACTTACTTCATTTATATTGCGTACCCTTGCTTCGTTTGTTAAATGCCAAGCAAAATATACACGCGAGTGGCTTCACTCTAAGTTGTAGGTAACCTAATCTACATCTTTGTGTTAGTAAAATCGTTGAATTTTTAATGCTGAATTATCCAGTGTGAACAATTGTTCCAGTGTATCTTAACAGATAAAGCATAAAATTTGTCATTCATGCGTCATGGCGTTTGAGACAATGCAATATATTTTTGTGTATACATGCATGTGGGTATGTATATAAAATCAATATAACAATCGGCTTTTAAACGAACTTTGGTATATATATATATATATATATTATTTCAAACTAATAACAATAAAGGAAAGCAATGTAGCTTAATTATTAACTTAATGTATATAATCTGTAGAAGAATAACTCAAAGCATATTTTTAGATTTCAATATCTCAGTAGTTAATGCGGAACGCGTTAAATAATGATAATCTGTCAAAGATAAAAAGTCCTTCCGGCCAGTGCCGGGAGGAAGAGGTAGCTTTCACATTCCTTATTTAAAAAAAGCCAACTTATATCATTCAAACACACGAAGCTTAATTTAGTGGAAACCTAATATAGGAGATTCAATACTAATTTTTATCAATATAATGAATGAGAATTTCGCGAAATTAGTCAGCTTTATCCAAGCTGTTTTTCTTTAAAGTAACTTATATTTGGCTGCCAAATTCGGCGATTTCTTAAAGTGCCTGCCATTTTAAGACAACATGGTGGATGAGGCTAACCAGTGAACTTGGTCGAGACCTTAGTAATTGCTGTGCACATGCTCACTCACATCGGAATCGGTTGATATATACGAGTGCTGTCGCATGCAAAAAATCAGATTTTTCAAAATGTCACTTACAATAGAAATTGAAACTGCTATATCTCAGCCATTTTTTAAGGTAAAGACAAACAAAAAATGCTCCTGAATCCTTATATCAAGGTCAAATACTTAAGAAAGAAACCTTTTTCAATTTCTAATTTTTTTGCACCTCACTTTAAATATATATATATATTTTAATTTAATGGCCGCCATTTTGAAACAAGATGGCTGATGAATCTGGCCAGCGAACTTGGTCGAGGTATTGATGTATACTATCCACATGCCTTCTTACACCGAAATAGGCGAATACGTGTGTTATCGCGTGACAAATACAAGATCGTTTCAAAATGTTAGCCGTGCTAGAAATTCAAAGTGCTATAACTCAACCATTTTTTTAAGATATAAACAAAAGAACAAATTTTTAGAAACAAAAACTGATCCGGAATCTTTGTATCAAGGCCAAACACATAAAATAAATCTTTTTCATTTTCCAATTTTTTAATACCTCATTTTAAATTTTAAATTAAATTTTTTTTTAAATGGCAACCCTTTTCAAACAAGATGGCGAATGAAGCTGGCCAACGAACTCGGTCGAGACATTGGTATGTACAGACCAAGTTACAGCCAAATCGGTTCATAAATACGCCTGTTATCGCGTGACAAAAATCAGGTCGTTTTAAAATGTCAGCCACAATAGAAATTCAAAATGCTATTACTCAGCCATTTTTTAGGGTTTAGTTCATCTGACGAAACCCTATTCGTCTCACTCCTTTGTCTGTCTGTCTGTCCGTCTGTCCGTCACAGAGCCCGTTCTCAGAAACTATACATGTTAGAAATTTGAAATTTTGGGTACTTATAGCTGAACACCTCACATTAAACAACAAATCATAAAATTTTGAAAAAGTTGGTAATTAACTGAATTACGGGATAATTAACTTCTAAAATTAACCAATGCACCTTTTTAACGCGGATTCAAATGAACTTTCTCCAAATCATCCGTTTTTCTCCTAAGGGTTGCCAGTAAAATCAGCCGATGCATGGTTACCACGGAGGAAATTAAGCCGAAAAATGAAGTGGGCATTATAAATCGAAATCGCATATCAGAAAATATTGGTCCCAGAAATTTGTAAATGGAATAGACAGACGCAGAAAAAAATCTACTTTCATTTGGTATAAAGTTCACATTTCTGCGATGTGTATAAGTTAAAATATCCACTAAAAATCGATCGATAAAAATTTATTTTCTTTAATTGGAAAGACAAAGAAAAAAGATTTCAATTCAAAAGATTTCAAAGCAGGTAGACATGACGACGCTGCGGTTTTTCTTAATAGCATATTTTAATACGGAATTTTAACTTTTTAAATATTAAATTTTTTGATTAAATTTTATGGCATCCCGATGTCAAATTTCTCGCTGATTTTATTGATACCTATTTCTAAGTCCTATCTTAATTACAATCTGAAATATTAATTATTATTTAATTAATCGGTTTAACTCGCAGAAGAATAAATGTCGGTAACTCCCACATGTGTATTTTAAACAATTCTTTCTAAGTGAGCCCCTAATTATGTTGGAGACATGAAATTTCGGGTACTTATAGCTGGATACCTCACATCAAACAACAAGTGATAAAATTTTGGAAAAAGTCGTACATTTAACCCTTTGGGCTCCCACATGTGTATTTTAAACAATTCTTTCTAAGTGAGCCCCTAATTATGTTGGAGACATGAAATTTTCGGTACTTATAGCTGAACCCCTCAGATCATACGACAAATCATAAAATTTTGAAAAAGTCGTACATTTAACCCTTTGGGCTCCCACATGTGTATTTTAAACAATTCTTTCTAAGTGAGCCCCTAATTATGTTGGAGACATGAAATTTTCGGTACTTATAGCTGAACCCCTCACATCATACGACAAATCATAAAATTTTGAAAAAGTCGTACATTTAACACTTTGGGCTCCCACATGTGTATTTTAAACAATTCCTTCTAAGGTGAGTTCCTAATTAAGTTGGAAGCGTGAAATTCTGCATACTTATAGCTGAACACCACACATCATACGACAAATGATAAAATTTTGAAAAAGTCGTACATTTAACCTTTTGGGCTCCTGCATGTGTATTTTAAACAATTATTTCTAAGTGAGCCTTTAATTAAGTTGGAAGCGTGAAATTTTGCATTCTTATAGCTGAACACCTCACATCAAACGACAAATCATAAAATTTTGAAAATGTCGTACGTTTAACCCTTTGGGCTCCCACATGTGTATTTTAAACAATTCTTTCTAAGTGAGCCCCTATTTAGGTTGTAGGCGTGAAAATTTGCATACTTATAGCTCAACATCCCAGATTACACGTCAAATAATAAATTTTGAAAAAGTTTTATGTTTAACCCTTTCAACTTCAGCTCGTGTATTTTAAGCAATTCTTTCTAACTGAACCCCTAATTAAATTGGAGATTTTAAATTTTGCATAGCTATAGCAGAACACCTGAGGCCAAGCGACAAGTCATAAAATCTTGAAAATGTCTTACGTTTAACCCCTTGAGCTACCACATATGTATTTGAAGCAATTCTTTCTAAGAGAGCCCCTAATTAAGTTGGAGACATGGAATTTTGCATAAGTATAGCTGAATACCTCAGACCACATGGCAAATCATAAAATCTTCAAAAAGTCTTATATTATTTACCTCTCCGGGCTCTAGCTTGTGTATTTTAAGTAATTTGTCTAACATCCGCCCTTTTAACCAGGGGAGAAATTTTCCAACTTTTGCCGACACCCCTTTGACCCTTCTTTCATATTGTGCACCATAGCCTTACATATTTTAGTTCCATTTTTACCGCCAGGTGCGCCTACTGATCTCAGGTGATATGGGCCCAATCCCCTCCACTAATATATCTGCGGATAGTATGTAAAACGGGATTTCGTTCGGATAGATGTTTGCTTAGAATCGAGTGCGCCCCCTGGTTGCGAAATGTGGAAGTAATAGATTTTTCAAAAAAGATAAAGTGTTTTGAAAGGAATATTAAACGAAACCCTCTGTGCGATCTGTGATCACACTTACCCACTTGTTTAGATATAGACGAAACAAAAACTGTTCCGGAATCTTTGTATTAAGGTCAAACACCTACGAAAAAAATCTTTTTCATTTTCCAATATTTTGGTATCTCATTTTAATCTTTTTATTTTTAAAATTTTTTTAAATGGCCGCCATTTTGAAACAAGATGGCAGATGAATCTGGCCAACGAATTCGGTCGAGATATTTATATGTACTATGTACACACCAAGGTACATCCAAATCGGTTCATAAATACGCCTGTTATTTCTTGACAAAAATCAGGACGTTTCAAAATGTCAGCCACGCTAGAAATTCAAAATGCTATATCTCAGCCATTTCTTAAGATATAGACGAAACAAAAACTACTCCCGAATCTTTTTATCAAGGTCAAACACATAAGAAGAAAATATTTTTTCAATTTTCAATTTTTTGGTACCACATTTAAATTTAAATTTTTCTTAAAAATTTAAATGGCCGCCATTTTTAAACAAGATGGCGGATGAAGCTGGCCAACAAACCCGGTCTAGACATTGATATGTACTATTTATAAACGAAGTTACATCCAAATCGGTTCATAAATACGCCTTTTATCGCGTGACAAAATTCAGGACGTTTCAAAATGTCAGCCACGCTAGAAATTCAAAATGCTGCAACTCAGCCATTTTTTAAGATATAGACGAAACAAAAATGCTCCGAAATCTTTGTATAAAGGTCAAATACATAAGAAAAAAATATTTTTCCATTTTCATTTTTTTGGTACCACATTTCAAATTTTAAATTTTTTTTAAAAATTTAAATGGCCTCCATTTTGAAACAAAATATCGGATGAAGCTGGCCAACGAAGCCGGTCGAGACATTGATATGTACTATGTACACACCGAATTATATCGAAATCGGTTCATAAATACGCCTTTTATCGCGTGACAAAATTCAGGACGTTTCAAAATGTCAGCCACGCTAGAAATTCAAAATGCTATAACTCAGCCATTTTTTAAGATATAGACGAAACAAAAACTGCTCCGGAATCTTTGTATAAAGGTCAAATACATAAGAAAAAAATATTTTTCCATTTTTAATTTTTTGGTACCACATTTTAAATTTTATTTTTTTTTAATTTTAAATGGCCGCCATTTTTAAACAAAACGACGGATGAAGCTGGCCAACGAACTCGACCGAGACATTGGTATGTACTATGTACACACCGAATTACAACGAAATCGGTTCATAATTACGAGAGTTACAGTGTGACATAGATCATATATATATATATATATATATATATCAATTTTGAACGGAGGGTGGTTTCGGGGTCTGGGGGTCATGATCGATGAAAATATACCAAAATTTTTTGAAATCGCTTTCCTCCGAACGGCTGCAATAGGTAGCTTTTTGTAATGAAAGCTACCTAAAAGTATATATATATGTATGTATGAATCAGCCGATAAAATGTTTCGTACAGTTCACTGGATATTTCAGTATTTATATATGGTCCACAACGTTTTATTGAAGCCTAATTGATGAACACGATGCGATAATTTCCAAAGATTAATGCATGATATTAAGAGCCTTCTAAAAACAAATTAATTTTTTTTTAAAGTTAATTAAGTTGCGCAAACTTAGAAATGGTGAAAATCACGTCTACTTGGTGACGGTCGAAAAATATTTACAAGGAACTCTCACAAAATGCTAAACAGTGTCAAACATACTTACAGTAAATATTTATCATAAAGGTCCAATACAACGGTAGTCACTGCTAAAACAACAAAGGATTTTCATATTAAACACGAAAACATCTGACAAGGAACATTCACGAAAACACAATTTGCATCGAAATTTTTCAAGTAGTTGAAAGGGCTAAATGTATATACACCTCCACAAATTTTATCTGGCTTCGTTGGTTTTGGGGCAGAGTTATATTGGGATTAGAAAATACCATACAAAAGAGCTTTTGAGGAAAGAAATGGCCCTCAATGTTAACACTGATTACGTATCTATAAAAATTACATCAGCATTTTTTTCATGCCTATGAAAATGTCTTTCGCAAATAATTCAGATTACATTCAACTTCATTTCATAAGCTAGGATGTCCCATAAGTCCATTCCCAGTTTATAACATAAGGCATGTCAAAGTGTCGCTCTTTGTGGCAATAGAAATAACAATTTAAAGAGTTTCAAAATTAATTTCCGATTTCAAAATACAATGAAAAATTTAATAACTTGCTAAGCGAATAGGAGTGTAGTTTGTACTATAAA
This sequence comes from Maratus speciosus, assembly GCA_963932465.1. Classification (NCBI taxonomy): domain Eukaryota; kingdom Metazoa; phylum Arthropoda; class Arachnida; order Araneae; family Salticidae; genus Maratus; species Maratus speciosus. The sequence goes on along the minus strand of OZ010789.1, from coordinate 530,455,908 downwards.
ACTTGCCAAAGCGTCGTTTTTGTGGCAATAGAAACACTAGTTTAAATAGATTCATAAGTAAGCTAAAAATTTCAAAATAGCATGAGAGTTTTATTCTGCCGTATCGGATAAGACATGTCATAATTTATAAATTGCCGTATCGGATAAGACATGTCATAATTAATAAATTGCCATATAGGATACGATATGTCAAAAAGTGGACTTTTTCCTGGCAAAATAAAACTAGTCGTTTGGGGCCACTGTAATGCGACATGGATATGCATAATATAAACATGAAAATAAATGTTCAATACTGAAATTTAATAGGCTTTGTCGTCTTATTGCATTCTAATTACATACCAAATTTCAGGCCTCTATCTCAATTTGTTCGGTAGGTAGAGTACTTAAAATTATGGCTTGATGTCGTATGTAATGATAATCATATTAACTAACAGTGTACTGCGTCGGGGTAAGCGTCTAATTCCAATTAAAATATATCTTTGAATTGAAATTTGAATGAAATACAGAGTCATGAAAAATTGAAGAGTGTGGAAAATATTATTACAAATATCTCGAAAACTAATTATCCGATCGACTTCCTTCTTTATGCAAAATTTATGTTTTCTTGTTGTTTTTTATATTCACTCCTTAAAATAAATAATTTCGAAAATTTTTATGCATCTTTTATCAGAACGAATAGTTCGAGAGTCCGTAAAATATAGTTCTGTATAATCGAGGTTACTGAAATTCAATAGGCTTCTTCTCATTTTTATTACATACTAAGTACAAAGCAAATTTCAAGTCTTTATCTCAATTTGTTTCGAAGGTAGAGCGTTTACAGAAACACTGACACACGGACGGCAATTTCTTTTTTTTTCTGAAAGTATGTTTTTCGGAATTTCCAGTGTCTGTAACGTGTAAATCCGTCAAAAAAAATTTTCGATTTTTAAAACGATTAAAAGACTTACCCTATATTACGTATGATCAGTAAGTAAAAGAGTAGTTCAAAGAGTCTTATAAATCCATTCACATTTCAAAAATTCATAAATAATATTAACTTTTTGTCCGATTGGAATGTAGTTTGCATCATAAGACTTCCCAAAGAATCATTTCTTTGGCAATAGATTTTAAAATTAAAATAAAACTACAGACCTCATCTTCTCATTATGTGCCCATAGATAAATACAGTCGGCCCTCGTTATCCTGACACCTGCATTTCACGTCACTCCGCTTATCACGTCAGTTTTTCCAAGTCCCGATTTTCTGAATATGATTTTAATGTAAATAAGCTCCAGATTTTACGTCGTTGAATAATTTTTAACTCCGGATATCCCGACGGTTTAGGAAAATTTTCCGTTTTTCATAATACATCTTATAAGCACGTAAATTAAGCGGTAAGAAATATCTTGGCCAAACTTTTCACAGAAGTGTCTAAAACTCCCATTGAGATAAATGAGAAATTTTACTTCAATCCTTTATCTGAATAAATAAACCCACACACCATGAATGACCCATTTAAGCTCCAGACAGACGTATCAGTCTACTCGCAGTCTTTTTGTTCTGGTCAGGCGGCGCTTTCTTGTCACGGCGTTTTTCATCCGACTAAAACCGAAGCATTGCATTGCATTGAAACGATCAGAAATTATCAAACATCCATTTGTGATACAACGAATATTGCTTACAATTCATTGTATAATATTGAAAAAAGAATTGTAGGAAGCTAATCTAGAGATAAGAAAACTTTAATTCATCAATATTTCTTGTAACAGTAAAAAAAACAAGTTGTCATAAATATAATTTTTATTCTTTTCACCTTTTTTGGTGTTTATTTTGTTTAATAATAATGCTTTATAGTTTAAAACTGCAAGAACAGTTATGAATTTAAAATTCTCTTAAATTAATTAAAAATACAGCTTTTTATAAACATATTTTTCTCCAACTCCGGTTACCGCGACACTCCGATTATGACGACACTTTTTCTGGTCATTAGAGTGTCGGGATAACGAGGTTCGACTGTATATAGGTAAGGAAATTTCTCTTACAGTGAATGATCTAGCGTACAGTCCTTTTCACTTATATTTTTATCCATGGTGGTGTTGAAATTCTATTCACTTAAAAATCTAGACAGAAAACATTAATCCAGCCATGCCTTCCTAAACTAATAGTTTTAAAAAAAAAGAAAAAGTCAAATTAATTTAAATCAAAATGTTAAATGATTGTATATACAGGGTGTATCTAAAAAAGTGGGCAAAACTTTACGGGGATATACATAGCGCAACTATACTAGCAAATTCCGTCATAGAATGTATGGTCGGAACGCAAGCGGTGAGAAGTTAAAAGGTAGCTTTCAACTGCCCCAGGGTGATGGATTGGTCGAAATGGTCCCATAGTTCCGCAACCAAGATCTCCGTATCTCTCGTGTTTGGACTTTTTCCTGTGGGGCCATATGAAAAGCCTAATCTACGAGTGGCCCATTGAAACCGATATGGATCTAATCGCCAGGTTATGTCGTCTTCTTATATCGTCACTTATGTTAAATTCATCAATAAAAAAAACTATTTTTTATTTAAAAATTTGTCTTATAAATTTCTGATTTCTTGATACTGAATCCTATACTTTGTTTTTATAAATAAATTGTATGTGTTTTCAATTAGTTGATCTTCAATTTTGTTCCAAGTGGGGGGGGGGGGAGGAGGAGAAATGAGAAATGCATTTTTAGAATATAGCGTAAGTTTTTTTGTTAAATGCAATATGTTTGAGTTTCTAATTTATATTATGCGATTATTTATTGAAAATATTTATTGTCAGCAATGAGTAGACTATTTTGAAAGTATCGGACATACATAAAAAATATCAGATATATGTCAAAATATGAGATATTTTTAAAAATACTATGAAATATAATTTTAATTAATTTTTCAATTAATTTTCAGCCGTGAAATGAAGCAAGTGCTGTACCATATAAGGTACGAGGGCGATGCCTATCTTAGCATTTCCCACATATGTTGGTATGGCTGCAACTGTAGCACAAGATGGAATGGATGGTCTTCATGAGCACACAATCATGCGACGAAATATGAGACACAAACAAACCCAGCATCGGCTAACAAATACATAATTTTAATTAATTTTTCAATTAATTTTCAGCAGTGAATTTACGTTTGAAATTATTCAATGTATAACACGTGATTTATCACATTGCTAACGAAGCGTAGAACCAACAATGTGAAAAATGTCCAAGCCGGGAATCGAAACCGGAACCCTTGAAATGAAATTTAACCCCGGGTACGCCAAGGGTTTCGGGTTTGATTCCCGGCTTGGATATTTTTCACATTGTTGGTTCTACGCTTCGTTAGCAATGTGATAAATCACGTGTTATATGTTGAATATCATGATATTTACGAACCCTGTATGAACCTATAACAAATCACACTGTATTTTTCTTTACAATCAGCGTTTATCTGGTTGTACAGTGTGTTTATTCGTTAACCGAAACACTTCCTTTATCCGTTCTTCCTAGTGTATTTTTTTTTCTATGTTTGGTGCATTTCTATAAAGAATAATACATTACATAAATTAATAATGACTAAGTCATTTTTATTTTATCGTAGCCTACATTGTTTCATCTTATAGTATACTCAACTTATTATAGCATAATAATAACTAATGTGAATAATATAACGTATATAAATAATAAGGAATGTATACATTTTAATAAGAAAAACTGTATGCTTCTTTTAATTGCTAAAAAGTGTAAGATACAAACTTAAAAAAACAATGAAAATAGATTTATTAGACTGTTTACATGTTTTGACTCTATCGTATTAGTGATGGAATATAACCAATTAGGAATGTTGATAATAAACATCTAAGAAAAAAAAAATAACGTGCGTAATCTGAAAGAGCATGTAAAAAAGTGAATGAGGGCGTTTTAAATCTTTACATCATATATAGTGCAATTTTAGAATATTTTTATTGATTTTGAATGGCTCGGACAGAGCAGAAACATGTAAACAGCTCAATAAAAGGGATTTAACAGGAATGCTATAAACGTGGGATATTCCTTTCGTGCGCTTGTATGGTATTTTTAAAATCGCAGATTCTACTACAAACAATTGATTTCAAATAAAATTTGGTGAAAGCGTATATCTTTAAACCTTTTACCAACCAACAAAATACCATTAAAACCCGTGTGTAGCAGATTTCTCAGAGTAATAGTAATCACAGATAATAAATTGTGATTGAAAATGAATGGGATAAAAAAGAAAATATATATGTGACTGTTGTAATGGGTTATTTTTGAAACACAAATTTAACGTGAAATTATAACTATACAAGTTTCTAATGATGTTTGATGAGGTCCCCTCCCGTGAAAAATGTCAAAGCGGTAATCCAATTTGCGCCACACTATTGCTAGTATATCGAGAGTTATTAAGTTCAACGCATCAGTTATCCGCTGCTTTAATTGCTGTAAGTATTGAGGAGGGAGGGGAATGAATATTTTGTCTTTCACGTACCCCCAAAGAAAAAAAAAATGTTGATTTTGTAGGACTTCGTAGAAAGGTTTTACCAGTGTTGAATTCAGACACTTTTCTCCGAGAGGGATTTCTGTGGCTTCGGGAGGGGGGGTATTATAGACTTCAGGGGGAAATTGTACTTTTTGACCATTGAAAACACAAAATCTCAAATCTTCCGCGGGGGAGGCATCTCATTGCTCTCGGGGGGATGTCCCTCCGGGCTACCCCCTGAATTCAACACTGCGTTTCACGACTTCGTTTTTGGTCGTCCACTGCTTTTTCCTTTGCTTAAGAGACCCGTCTCCTCAAACTGCTTCATCAACCTTATAATGTTGTGATTGATTATGTGGTTTTTAAAAATAAATTTGTCCAAAAATGTCTCTGAACAACGACAACCGATGAAGTTTTTGAGCATTCTAACACACAGTAAGTTTTCTCTAGCGGGAATGTCGCCTTTTGAATAACAGTGTCTCTAGTGATGAGTTCGATAACAGCAGACTTTTCGTTGTTACCAGATAAAATGTGTATAGTTGCACTTTAACACTATATTTTTATTTTCTAATTAAATCCATTACAGTAATTTATCTTTGCTTGTCTTTTCGTCCCATTCATTTAAATCACCCTGTACTATGATAAAGTTTATTCTTAATATTAGGATTTTAAAGCATGATTTAGTTTTCTCCTGTATTAAAATATGATAAGAATTCAAATAAAAAGAAAATAAATAAAATTTTATAAGAAGAAAAAAAAATAAAAATTGTTTTTAGAGTAAATCAAACTTTGTCTTCGACGAATAACATTCCATGATTTGTTTTTATATTTCGATCAACGAAAAAAAGTTTGTGATAAGATAAATTAATTAATTAATTTAATTATGTACTTAATGAAGTTGTGGAAAACTTAAAGCAAAATAATTTTCTCAAAGGAATGTAATAAAACATAAATTGTAAACTAATTTGCTAAAAATATAATATGTATTTTATTCAATATCTTAAAATATTTCTTTTGCTGATTTTATTCATTTTTCGACTATATTATAATAAAGATTTTGCATCAACATTAATTTTTTTTTAGCTTAGTTCCACTTTTACTATTCACTTGACATTTCTATTCGCTATTCTGTTTTGCTTTTATTTATATTCTATGAAAAATAAATTCCGCAATTAATCTTGGAAAATAATCGAAAGGAAAAAGCACTTTATGCATATATTTTTAAATTTAAGATTTTTTTCTTACAGTTTACTTAAGAATTCTTTCTTTTGATTATAATATGTATTGTATGGTTACCATGTTTTTGTTATTTAGAATTTGATTACTTCTGGGAAATTCATATGTTGAATAGAATCGCCTAAACATGCTTAAGATCATGTTTTTTTTTTCTCTACTTAGTTTATTATTATGGTTTTTCTAATTCAAATAAGCCTCGCAAGAACACAAAAACTGTATATATTTCAGCGTTAAAGTAATATATTCAAACTTTTTTAGATCTTAAAATGCATGTTGTTTAAATGGAAATTCGTTCATAGAGTCACTGAAAAATACTTGAAAATATTATTTATTTTATTAATGTTTTTTTAATCTGTGCTAATAAGAGAAAGTTTCACTTTGTGCGTCTGTCTGTGTGTACGTGTATTGGCTATGGCTAGCAAAATTTACGGCACGTACAAGGCTGATATTCTTTATGAGGGTAGCCCAAAGCGTCTCCTGATCCACCAGAGACTCAGATTTTTAAATTTATAATAATTAGTTGAGTTATTAATTAAACATCGCAACTCACTCTCATTAAAATCCCATCTATTTGATCACCAGTCAAGGACAGCGCTTGCGCACGCGTACAAACTTACTGTTTTTTAAATAGTATTGTTTTAAGCTAAATCGACCAAACCACACTCGGTACAATTAAAATTGAAAGATATTCCGAAAGGTCATACTATTACGTGTCAAGTGCCGCAATCAATTCGAAAAAATATTGCAGTTAACTCTTTGAAAAAAAAATCAAAATGGGTTGTTTTTCCGAAAGACGTTTTCTCCTTATTGAAACGCACCTCCAGAGATCAATTTTAAAGGTACATACAAATCAAAAATATTTTCTTAAAGCTGAAACCTTCTCCTAATCGATTGTGTAATCAGTTAAAAAAATAAATTTTTACGCTTTTAAATACACCGGCAAACGCAGGTCACTTCGCGCCTCACGGAGACGATATTTTTTCTAAGCTAAAAATAACTAAACATCCGTATTTAAGCACAATCTTTTTAGAGCATCTCAATAGACCAGATTTACATCACCTACAACAATTTTGAAATGTTCGGACGGGTAGAAACATTTTTTTACAAAATAAAATGTGTGAAAATGTCGACGAAACCATTAAACACCTGAATGTCTCGTCGCGGTTTTGCTCGCTTTCGGTATGCATGGATTCCAAAAATCAAATTACGCAGAAAATAAAACAACAAATACTATATACAATTCAATATTGTACACGATTTTTTCATTTAAAAATATAAATTTAGCCAAAATGGAGTTAAAGATATGAAATCATACAAATTTGAGGTTCATTTAAGGGTCATTCATAACAAGCCCAGGCAACGCCGTGCGGGTCAGGCAATCTATAATAAAGGAACTTGAGACCTTTTTTTTTTTTTACATAACTTAAATGGATAATGGAAAAAAATGCTATTTTTGGAGTTTTACACAATTCAAATTCAAAAGGGTATTTTCATATTTATTTTAATACGTAATACCTCGACTTACGTCAGCAATTCGTTTCAAGACTAGCGACGCAAGTCGAAAAAGACGTAAGTCGAATTATATTTAGATAAGCAAAAAAGATTAAGTAATAAAAATTCACCAAAATCTAATGAATATGTTCTATTATAATTAGGGATTATGTTACATATATTTAACATTAACAAAAAAATTCGTTCGTAATACAAGAATTTGTAATAACTCATTCTTGTTAACTTACAATTTATTGTTCTTCTAGCTGACCCGTTCGACTCTTTGAGCATGTGAAAAAATCTTGCAATGAAGTTTGAACCGACAAATGTTTCTTTTTTTCATCTGAAAGCAGAGTGATTTTTCTAAGCTTTTCCTAGTACTTGCTACTATTTGCTCATCCGACTCAATATCTTCAAGAACCATCATTCCAGCTTTAAAAAGGTTTAGTCCTTCGGTTAATTTTGCAACCACCATAACCTTTTCCATAGGTTCAAAATCTTAATTCATTTCTTCAAAAGTACTTTGTGCCTTGAATTTATGAGTTCAACATCTTCAGCATCCATCTCTAAGTTGAGCTCTTTCATTTTCGACAATTTAACCAATTAGGAAAGATACAGAATCACAATTTTCAGATGTTTTCTTAATCTCTGCGAAAAAAAGGGGCAATTTCTTTTTCTAGGGCAGACGCCGTAAATACGGGGTGACGAAGTCGAAGGGACGTAAGTCGGGGTAATACTGTACTTCAAATAAATTTTAAGAAGGATTTAAATACAGAATAAGACAGTACTGTATTTAATAAAGTACATTTAGGCAGATATTTTGCCTGAAATTTAAATGAATACTTGAAAATAACTGGTATAAAATTAATATTCCACTGCCTCCAGTATTTATTCATTATACTGAAATAGAAAGTTTATTTTTATTTTTATTTTTATTTATTTATTTATTATGAAAAGAAGTGTAAAATAAAAAGTTGTTTTACACTGCTTCTCACAATGCTGCGTGAAATGCAAATGAGATTTTTTTTTTATTTATCTTAGTAGTTCAAATAAATTATAAGTTTGCTTTTAGAAGCACAATAAGAGTGTCATATTTAACAATAATCAAATTATTTTCCTTAAGCAAAACATTTTACTAAATCATTTTCTGTACTTGCAAAATAATCAAAAATGGTCATCAGAGATCAATGGTTATCTTCAAATATTTTTCTTTGGTTAAATATTAAACGGAATTTGGAAGTTTTGGAATTGCAGTTTCAAAAGAATTCAGTGTTTAGAATTTAAAATATCACCAGGGAAATCTGAAGAATGCATTGTCACTTCAGTTTTATAAAAAAGGGAAGCATGACATTTTCATTCCGTTTTTGCTTATTTATCAATGGATTGAAAACAGAGTCAGAATCAAAGTCAAATCCAGACCGAATAGAGCAGGTATAATCTATGTACATTGTCAGAAAAAAACTATACATTTATGAGCCTTTGCCGTTTAATTTTCAAGGGCAACAGCCTTATTTGAAGAAAAACCGTCTGATCCACTACTAGAAAAATACGGTACGATCCCATACATTTTCCTCCGCTAGGGTGTAATCCTTCATTTTAGTCGTGTTTCGAAAAATAAGGTCACTTAACCGCGACCGTAACATAATTTTTAACCCGTCAAAAAAGCGATTCTGTGATGATTATCTAACGTGCTACGTGCTACGGAACAGTAAGTAAAGTGTTATTGTGTTTTGAAGTGCATTATATCTTTGCCCCGTAAAATTACGGGCTGCACAAAATGATGGGCAAGGATTTTTTTTACGGTGTATGCCTGGAATCTCTGCTGCCCGTCTCTGCCCTTAATTTTACTGGGGTAGTTTTAGATACTTTGAAAATTAAGTGCAATACACGTATTCTTGCAGTTCTAGCCCATCTGTTAGCAAAAATACGGTACGACCCCATACATTTTCCTCCGCTAGGGTGTACACGTTGACACAAAATGATGGGCATGGATTGTTTTCTTTACGGGGTATGACTGGAATCTCTGCTGCTGGCCTCTGCCCGTAAATATTTTTAACAGTATAGTTCATAGCTTCTATGCTTCACCGATATATATTAAAATAATGAAAGAGGTTTTAACTTTATATATAAATTCTATATTTGACATACAAACATATAAAGGAGCAAAAATTCTGTAATGGACACTGACATTCAAATCCGGAAAACTAGACTATAGAGAGATGTTATTAGTACTTTAAGATTAAAATTCTGTCTCTGAAAGGATGGAAACCTGATTGTAAGTTTCTGTTGGAAACGAAGTCGCAATATGTAATCCATGAACATAGAATAGAGAAGGACTTCTCACGAAATAGATTTTAGAAGAAGAAAACCGTTCCTTGAAAATTTGTCTAATAGATGGCGCTGTGTCGCACGGTTGTACTCGGTTTCGTCTGCTTCAATTTGCTCTACCAATAACTTCTTTGATCATTGAGATCCAGCCAATGAACGTTGTCCGCTAGAGGCGCTGGTATGTACATGGTTGTATTCTAACCGTTGCCATCCCTTCATTTAAGACCAAAATCGCGACACGATATTCACACTATTTCGTGTGAAGTCCTTCCTATTCTATGTTCATGATGTAATCTATGCTAGCTATTTCTATTACCATGATACAGGTAATTATTTTATGTATTTGATCCTTTCTTGGAATATATGGTCGCCTCAGAGTAAAAGTAGGACATCTAGCAATAATCGGAAAGGAGATGTCTGACTTACTGCTATGAAAAACTTTGTCTGCATCTAGTGGAACAGTAGGGATTTTTAAAAAAAACCATTTGAGATATAGTATTAAACATAACTTTGTATTTCAGAAATTGTTCCACTAGATGCAAACACAGTTTCATAGCAGTAAGTCAGACATATCATTTTTTAATATTACTAGATGTCCTATTGTTGCTCCGAGGCGATGATATATGGAAAATCAATATGAAAATCTCTGGTATGATGGCTTCTTTATATGGAATTTAAAGTTTAGAAGTTAATGCAATAAATAATGCAAATAATTCACCATATGCCCAAATACATAGCGTGGAGATAGGGCTCTATGAAATACGAATATGCAACTTGAAAAGTGCCCGTTATTAGTTGTAAACAAACATAAATTCTCGTAGCGAAGTAGTCGGATTTCAGAAATTTTCGGTTATAAATCGTAAGTATATCTCCCCGTACCACAATATTTCATTTATATTGCCATTTTTCTAGCATTTCTTGCTTGACCCCTTTCTTTCAAAAATTAAAGTGGGAGTGGGAAATTTTTCTGTCGAGACGTAGCTATTATATCTGTAGCTCCTTTTGCGAGAAGATCTGCTACTCCTAGATTCCCCCTCCCAGATAAGGAAATAAGATATAATCTTGAGAAACTTTTCATTTAATTCCTAATAAGGTAGCCTCTTAAGTATATTTCGTTTCCTTAATGTCACTATTGGTGATTCCTCTTGTGATATGTGTATGTTATTTGTAAACTCACCAATTAATTATTAATTGGAGAGCTTGATTTCCATTGTCTTCTAAATTGCGCGTTTATGTACCCCTTGCTATTATTAGAATATCACCAGCATATGTCGCATGGTTAATGTCAGCTATTAACTGATCTGGCTTTCTTAGCAAACCAGAGAACACCAGAGTAAAGGGCCCAAATATCAATCTTGAAAACATCCTCTATAAAACCAGTGAATTATGGTAGGGCAAAACCAATTAATGATAGTATCTCTTAAAGAGTCTACTTCACACCGCGAAAACACCCGTTCGCTAATGCTAATCCTATGGGAGAACATTTTTAACATATCTCATTTGCATTTCAATAGTCTAATTATGTTATTATTATTATTTTTTTTTTGCATTGAATAGCTCTGGTGGATCTGTATAAGGACAATTTTTAACTTTTTCCATTATGTTTACCGATTTCTTTTTATTCGGCTACTTTTGCTTTTGGAACTAGTTTCAAAAGTGAAAGTATCCTCATTAAAAAAACCTCAAAGAAAATCGAAAAAGTAAAAAAACAGCCTTTGAAGAGATCGACATCAGCTATTAAATGAAAAAAAAATATTTAAAAGTTTTGAAATGCAAGCGAGATACCTTTAAAAAATCCTTCCATAGGATTAACATTAGGAAATTGGTGTTTTCGCGTGAGTGTAGTAGATCCTAAATGAAAACAATGAGCGTGGTAAATTGAAGTAATCTTAATTTTATATTATAGATTTTAAATTCTTCAAACGTCGCCGTTCATGGTAAGATGTCAAACGCAATTTTCATATCGATTGACAGTAGACATATATAAAAAAAAATCTTGTATTTTCAGAAAAAAGTATATTCAGATTAACAGTTGATTCCGTAAACTTATGTCCTACAAACCTATGTTGAGAACAGGAGACATTCGTTAAACAAGTGGTTAAGTGTGATCGAAGATACTACAGAGGGTTTCGTTTAATGTTCCTTTCAAAACACTTTATTTTTTAATTAATAAATCCAAATAGTGAATTTATAATTATTAAATCATTAGTTTTTTTCAATAAGAACATAGATGGCAGAACCATTAAGTGAAAATGTTTAAAATGTTACAATTGGAAGATACCTTTTTAAATCGAATTAAGGGGTCTCAAATAAAAAAGGCTTCAAAATTTCGAAAATTTTATTTTTTATATGATAAACTCCTATCTTTTCTGAACCTTTTGATATAAGTGTTTCCTTGAAATTCAAATTAGAACAAAAGTTATGGATTTTAGAATAATATCAACCCAATATCTGAAGTGGCGTTTCCGAAACTCTGAAGTCATTTTACTCATAATGACGCTTTTGGGCATAACGCGCAGGATATCTCAAAAACGTTTCAAGATTTTTTCATGAAATTTTCAAAATATATGTTTCAAGTTAGTTTTTATAAACTGAACCTAAAATTTCCTTTCCATTGTTTAAAAAATATATTTTTTAGGTGATTATAAAGTTGAAAATTTCAAAATTTTGTAATAGCTAAATACAACTTTGTATTAAAAATATAAAAAATGCTTTAAATATGAATTTATTTAGGTTCAGGATATTTATTAAAATCTGAAGTATAATTAGGCACCAAAAGATTCATTCTAGTTGCAAAATTTATTTTCTAATCCTGCGCATAGTCTGTTATACCAATTTTTTGCTCTAGAAATGTGTGAAAGTTTAAAGCCTCCTATGAATATTAATTCTGCATCTTGTAACTTTTTAAATATATGAAGCGAAAGAACATCTTTCATCCCTCTTAAAATTTTGTTTTACAATCATATACATTTTAAGATATTAAATGTTGAAAATGGTCTGTTTTTTTTTTGTTTTTTTTTTCATTTTTTCCAATTTTAAGAGTCTTGAGACCCCTTAAAAATATTCAAGAACTGCTTTTTCGACAATTATATGTTTGTATATCTGAAAAACATATTTAATTATATGATTTAATTTTAGCTAAACAAACAAAAACAGAAAGAAAACCAAAATGGCCCCCAAAAAAACTTTTCTAATGAAATATATGACACAATGAAATGCAAGCAATTTAAAATTTCGCAAATTTTGAAAACAACAATTTTTGCATTAAAAAAATAAATGATAAAGTATTTTACAACAACTTTTGGCTTTAAAATGGAGAAAAAATTACAAAAACTTTGTAAATTGTATTTATTAGATAATGAAGTCTATTCCGGACGAAAAATGTCAAACTCGGTCGCCGGTGATTCAATGGGAAACGTTTGATTACCAGACAGATGATTTACCACGGAACCATCTGGCTCATGAGAAAAGATGCTGAAATGAAAGTTCCGTTTTAAATTCTAAATCGAAAAATGGTCGGATGTCATTAAATTAATTCTCTTAATTAAGATAATATAATATCTTTTTTCAAAATTTTCAGATCTATCGTGTGATCGGAGGTATTCAGCAATATGTATACAAAATTTCAAATCTCCAACTTACACAGTTTTTTAGAACGAACTTATTGACGGGCAGAAAGACAGACAGAGGAATGAGACTAAGTGGGTTTCCTCAGGTTAACGAAACCCCAAAAAGATAAATAAAATTTAAATCTCCTCAATAACATTTTTCAAAAATCTTACCGAAAATTAGCCATAATGTAATTGGTGTGTGCGCTGAATCTAAATTCTCGTCTTTTCCTCCCCTTTTTCAATATGAAAAACATCAACGAAGTGAAGTTTCCTGTTAATATTGTATAGTACACTGCTCAAAACAATTAAAGGATATTTGAAGTTTTATATAAAATAAAGATATAAACGAAATTTTTTTTGCCGAACATAGAAAAAGAGAATCACAAATGCAAATTTTTCTGGTTTTCAAACTGTGGAGTATGCAAATTTTGAGTTCGACGTCAAAAATGTCGCTTCAGCGGCAGCGAAGGAAATTTGACTTTCAACTGGATAAAAGAGAATGAAGACAAGGATGATCGGCATTCAGTGATTGCTTTGTTTCGATGAGTACGATGTCTCAGCGAAGTCATTTGACAGATTCAGAAGATTTGAGAATTGTTGGTAGGTTAAAAGGGGGCCAAACTCAAGCCGAAGTAGCGCAAGCCATTGGAGTGTCACAAAGTGTCATTTCCAGGATCTGGAACCGTTTTTTGGAGAGTGGATGTGCAGGCCGAAGACCAGGGCAAGGTCGTAGACGGGCAACAACGCCCAATGAAGATCGGTATTTAGCGTTAACAGCTCGGAGACACCGAACCATGAACGCTACTCTTCTCCAACAACAACTTCGCTCGGCTACAGGCACCACGATTTCAACTCAGACTGTCCGAAACCGGCTCCATGCTCTAGGTCTGTATGCTTGCCGACCGATGGTATGTGTTAGATTAACATCAAGGCATCGTCGCGACCGCAGGGAGTGGGCAACCGAGCATGTCAACTGGAGGAGAAATGAATGGAGCAATATTCTGTTTTCTGACTAGTCCCGTTTTCTGTGCATCCGAATAATAGGCGTATTTTCATCTGGAGGGACCGTGGCAGTAGGAATAATCCTGCGTTCGTGCACGAAAGTGTCAGATTTGGCGGTGGAGGAGTGTTGGTGTATGGTGGCATCTCCATTGACGGGCGCACTGACCTCTACATCATTCGAGATGGCGCTCTGACTGGTCGCCGATATAGGGATGAGATCCTCAGACCTATTGTAGTCCCTTACGCTGCAGCAATCGGAGATAACTTCATTTTAATGGAGGATAACTGCAAGCCACATCGTGCAAACCTGGTGGAGGATTTCCTTTTCGAGGAAGGAATCGTTCGAATGGAATGGCCAGCGTGTTCTCCAGATATGAATCCAATCGAGCACGTTTGGGACGCTCTAGGAAGACGAGTTTCTGGCCGCCAACAACCCCCACAAACTCTCCAAGAACTGGAAAGAGCTCTTCTGGAAGAGTGGGGCAGAATACCCCAACTCGTCATTAATAGCCTCATTGAGTGCATGCCTCAAAGGTGTTCAACGTTGCTGGCCGCCCGTGGAAACCATACCCCCTACTGAAAATGATTTTCTTTGAAGAAAACACCTTTTCTTATTCTTTTTTTCTCATATGCACAAATTGTGTTTTTTTCCTTTAGTACACAAATGCGCAATAAAATGCATTTTTTCTGCCAAACATGTGTAATTTATTCTCATATAACCTACAATGTCTGTCGACCATGTATCAATCAGCTAAACAGTTTACCAGATACAAAATCCACCTAAAACTGCAATATCCTTTAATTGTTTTGAGCAGTGTATTATTTAATAGACGCGATTGTATTAATTAGTTTTAACTGCATGGCCAGCATATGAAGAATTGAGAAGAATTGTTTTCTAAGAATTTCCGAAGAATTCTTAAGAATTGTTAGAAATTATAAGAAACGATTACAGATACAATGCACCTGCTGTGCAAATTGAAGACCTTTCTAACGAAATTAAAATAACTTTTTTAAGTCTGAGACGAAAAAAAAGGTAGAAAATTTCTTGCTGACTTCCACACCTAAAACTAAAATAGCTTATTTTTTACCTTTGAAAATAATTTAGAACCACCAAACTATTCTTGCACCCATATCCTTCTAACAATATTTCAGCTGTGGTTGTTGTAAATTATATCATTGTAGTAGTATTCTCGCTTGATTAAAAAAAATTATTCGGGTTTCGAAAAAGGTAGATCCGCACAAACAATACATAGCGATAAATAGAAAGGACAATGTTAGAGCATCACAAAGCTAAATTTATTCAAACAATTAATTACAGTTTCAACAGAAATTATTTATAAAAGAATACATTTTTAATATCTTTAATATTCATGTTGATTCTAGCTGTAAATAAATATCAATACACTAGCATAGTACTAGTTTTCAACTACTTCGTGGAAATTTTGTCCTAAATTTGCTATAAGCAATTGTCGATACAAAATGTCACGTCAACACTAATTTCGACTACTATAGTATTTCTAACTGTATTAATCGTACTTTCATTGCGATCACTGCTATCCGTCGTAATTGTAATTAACGCGATTCATGACTCATATCATTTTTAGCTGCAGTACATGACTTCATGGAACAATGCTCTTATTTTGAAACAACCCGTCTCAAAAATACATTCTCTCATACTGTTTTATGCAGGTGGTATAGAATTTAATATGAAATATTAAGTTTTCGTTCAAACAATCGAGTAGTTACAAAAAGCTATAATTTAAAGCCCGCAATCAACTAGCACGAGATCGTTCATGACGGTATGCACAATTGTAGAAATTTGAGTTTATGTTTTCAATGTATATGTATATGTTTCCTAAGTTTTCCATGATTCGACGGATGTTATGCTAAAATATGTTTATTAGAACAAATAAAAAGTCACAAACATTTAGAAAATACTGCCCATATATATAAAAAAAATTTTGTAAAAAATAAAAACATTCTGCCAATTTAAATTTATTAAAAACTGAAATTAAGATAAAAAAAAGAGGATTATTTTCCTAACTTTGCGAATGTCAAAAATATAACTTCAGCTATACTGAATTTTATATTTGGGAATATTAAGCTAGTGTTATAAATCATATCGTCTTCTTTATGTCAGAAACATGAGTGTGGAAATTTTAAAACTTTAGCAAATGGTGTTTAATTTTCGATTGTACCATCATACAAATAGTAATATTTCCAACCAAAGAAAAATATGTCCAGACCGAGGCTCGAACCCAGGAATTTTAGTTTTAGCTGCCAATGTTCTTCCAATTGAACTATCTGAACGACACCCCAGCCAAAACTATCCATTCATACAAATTGAAATTTTTTCGATTGATTGAAAAAGTGTCTAGGCAGAGGGCCGAACAACCTTTCGATTAAATTCCAAAAATCTGCCTATTGAAAAACCTAGACTGACAACCGGCTGACCCAATTCACTCATATAACCAGGCTGTGTGGCCCGGTTATCAGTTCAGGTAGCTCAATGGGCAGAGCGTTGACATTATAAGGCAATGTTCTAGGGTTCGACTACCTACCTGGACACTTTTCACTCAGTTAGAAAAAATTCAATTCGTATGATATCTTTAGCAATCAATATGACTAAGTTAAAAAATAATAAAATGCAATTTACCCATACAACCATCTGGTATTATCATTGGGTCTGTTTTATCTATATTACCAAATGATTATCCCAGTAAATTGTGACAGATGGAATGTCGTCCAAATATCTCAATTAAATGATCAAGGATAATTAAAACTAATAAAGTCTGTGTTCGAGTCTTAGTCTCAGCATATTTTAACTCGATTAGTAAAAATATTACTCCTATTATTTATTTCCCAGTTAGCTTCATAATGTTAAACAGAAAAAAAGTGTACCCTCATAATTCGTCAGTTTTATTAACCATTGGGAAAAGTGGTTATTGCCCTCGTCAGGATAGGAAATCAAAAGCATATCTGGAGCTTTTTATTGGTTTAATCCGCATTTTATTCGTTTTTTGATTGGTCTATACAGTAATATGTATTTCCCCTTTACTTTCAACACAGATGGATACTTCTGTTGCCACTATGACAAAAAAGTAATAAAAACTACAGAAAAAAATAATAACTCAGAAACAAATTGAGATACAGCTTTCAAACGAATTGCATTTAAAAGTACATTTTTTTCTCTATACGACAGTGTAAAAAGTAATATTGTGGGATGTTTAGAAGTTTAAGAATGAAATTTCATTTAAAATGGGCCATCAGATTTCTTGGACGATGGAAAGGCCTTTTCCCGAACAGCCAATGAAATGCTTGGATAATACGTAAGTTTCAGGTGGATAATACGTACGAGTCGCAGGCGATTTTTGTCTCTAGCAATTATTACTTGTAATAACACTATTAATGTTTAATTCATAGAGTACGTAATATATGATCAACTCCGTGCGATTTTTTATGTCTTAAATTTTAGTCTTTAAAAAAATCTTTTTCCAAATTGTCGTTGTAATTTGTTAAATTGCTTTTTTTTTCTTTTTTGTTATTCTCCTGAATTGCTTTGTAATGTTGCTTCTTTGATGTCTAACTGAACCATTTGGAAACACATAATATATTTGACAACCCGATTTCAGCAATTCCCATCTACAGGCGAAAAGTTATCCGAATTCTTTGAGTAGCCATGTATATGATAAATAGATTTATATCTATATCTAACTATTTGCTTGGAAAAATTTAGTTCAGTTCGGAAATACATACCACAGTTGAAAATTTCCCTTCAGCAGTTTTCTCTAGTAAGGAGAATGGTTCGTGAATTCTTTTATATAGCCCTGTATACGAGGTATAGAATTTATACACAACGATAAACACGCAAAAAATTAGTTAAACTTAAAAGTACTTACCGAAATTGAAAACCTACTTCCAGCAATTATTGCTCAAAGGCAGTACTGTAACCGATTTCTTTTGTGCGTCCCTGTAAATGAACGATGAATGCTACGAAAGCCCTATTCTATAGTAATCACCTTGTAGTGAAACTCAGTAATTTATATCAATTTTAATGCATATGAAATAGTTTAATGCCACTAAAATACATTACGTACGATTTTACCTCATTGACCATAGTGTAACGGAATTCTTTTAAATACCCCTGAAAATGAACTATAAATGCTACACACTGCATATTCATTACTGAAAATCCCATGGTAAACATCATTAACTTATTAAAAAGCAGTAAACCAACGTTTAAAATGCACAAATAATGTGTGAAAAGCAGCAAACAGCTGTTTCGAATCTACAGCGAGATTCTTCTTCAGTGCAAGATAGGGAAAAAAGAACAGCGTGCTAGAAAAAGCAAGGCTGAGCAAAATGATAGACAGAGACGTGCTGCCTTATATACCCTATGCGGGTAGCGAAAGCACCAGAAACAACCAATGAGAAGGAAGCAGTGGAAACGACTGGGTGAACAAGTAACGACATCTACCGGAAAAGGAGAGAAAAAGAAACCAAAAAATAGGAAATTAAATTAATGCTTTCCAAATACTTGGAAAATCTGGAGTACTAGATAAGTCATTGACTAAAGAGTGAGAATTTTTAATGATGTGGTAAGCTTCCCAAAAATCATGATCAAGGTTAGAAGAACATTTTTGGATAATGGTGGCTGAGGAAAAATCGAACCTATGTTGAGAAGACCAAGAATGTTGAGCAATAGAAGAACGTTTGAGGTCCTGATTTTTAACATAACCTTCATGCTATTTTAAACGAAATCTAAGAGCACGTTTAGTCTGGCCAATATAAGAAAGGCCACACTGGCAAGAGATTTGGTAAATACCCCAGTTATCTAGGCGATCAACGGGGTGTTTGAGATTTGAAAAAGTGATTTTATTAACAGGAGAAAAAATAACATTAAAATCAAACCTTCTTAAGATTTTAGCAACTTGCTGACTGATTTTAGGAAAAAATGGTAACACAACTGAAGTATTAAAGTTGGAATTAGAATGCTTTTCAGAATGGACGGATTTCGTCAATTTCTTATAAATAGAATCAATAATATTAGACGAATAACCACGATCAACAGCAATAGCTTTGAGGTAATTAAGTTCAGCACTAAGTAACTGAGGAGTGGAACAAATATTGGTAGCCCGAAAAACAAAAGTATTGAAAGCAGCGAATTTCTAGTTTTTTCTGGTTTACTGCTTTTTAATATTCCTGCACAAAGGTTTTAATTGCTATTTTTAATCAATAACATGTGTCAATTCCATGAAAATCTGAGTATGTTTACGCGACTTAGAGAGTTGATAGACAGACAGACAGGCGTACAGATAAACCGAAATCATAAACACTTTTCAACTATCTTGGAAAATGTTCAAAGATGCAACCAGCTAATAGACCGAAAAATTAAAAGTTCGTACATGCACGTTTCTGGCATAAGAAGGGATGAAATATACAAATCAGATATTATTTAGAAACGGATTTTTGACTATTGTTGTATTTAAGCATTAATGTTACTTAATCTATTTGAAGCACTAATTTTTGGTCAGTTGTATACATATTTTATATTCATACAAAAACATCAATGTTTTTAAAGATTTATACGTTTTTATATTATTTAAAAAGAAATATTTATTTTACTTAAATTAACATCATGTTGCATAATTAACCTAGACTTAAATTTTCTTATAAAGATAATTTAATAATATGAATAGCTAAACACAGGAACAAAACCACGCACTTAAATAAAATATGTACAAAATAAATATATTATGAAGTTAAAAATTATTTAATCATTTATATGAAAAAATATATATCGAAGCAATTATTTCAACTTTTAAGTGCAGTGGCTTATAACAGAATACATTTTTAATTTATCAATCCTTATGTTTATTTTTTATCAGTTTAACTCTAAATAAACATTATTAAAGATAAAAAATATAATTGTTTTTGATTGGATTTAAAATAATCAAATTTCAACACAAAAAAATATGTACATAAATAAATGAAAATAAATTAGAATTTCAAGTTTTTTTTATTTGCCATGTTTGTTTCTGCTGTTATTCTATCCGAGTAATTAAATTAGTTTTCCTTATTCCTTATCATTTATAAATATTGATTTTTAGTTGTTTTTACTGAAAAAAATATTCTTTTCATACGGTTATGACTTAACTTAATCTCTTGAATTGTGCTATAACTTGCAAAAAATAAATCAATATCATCTAAGAAAAATTTAAAATTAACCATTTACTCGCCAGCGCTTCTATTTGGGAATAGCGAATTAACAAATTTGATAAACAAGTAATTAAACAAAATTAAAGCGACTTCAAGGAATTTTCTCTTATTTTTGTGTTTGTGTCAATTTTGTACGGTTATCCACATTGGAGCCCCGTACGGTTCGAATTATACCCGACTTTAAACCGAATATTCCTTTTGAAATCAGCGTGAAACGCATCAGAAATAAACCTAAACCGCGAATCGGGTTCAGTTTGGGTAGAATCTGTTAACAGACTCGATGCAAGATTCTAATCTACCTGGTGAGCCAAAAGTTCGTTAAAACTTTAAAAACGCATAAAAAAGGGATAAATTATGATAAAGGAGTTGCAAGTTCACAAGGTAGTCGGATGATTTTTAGCAGCAAAAAAAAAAAAAAAAAAAAGTTAAAAAATCACATGCAGCGGGCACTGACTACCCGAAACACAATGAACAGAAGACAACAGTATGCTCCATTCTTTTGTTCTTCCAATAACAAATGTTCAACATGACCTCCAGAACATTCTACGACACAACTGTTGTCCTGCTCATTGTGTTTTGTGTCGTCAGCGCCCTCTAAATGTGATTTTTTAATTATTATTATTATTATTATTATTATTATTATTTTGCGACTAAAAACATCCGGATACCTTGTGAGCCCTTTCTTGCAAACCGCACTCCTTTATCGTAATTTCTTTCTTTTTTATGAGATTTTAAAGTTTTAATGAACTTTTGGCTCTCCCGGTATATTCATTTTAAATTTCATAGTTGTAAATATTGTTTGTTTTAAACCGCAATAAATAATGATACATTACATTTTTTTACGTGAACGTGTAAAAAGGCTACACGGCATAGGACGAGTATTAAAAAATAAATAAAATAACTACTACGAGATATACTCGATAATATATAATAACACCATACTGGAAATTCGTGACGATGTGTCAATTTTTATGAAAGTTAAAGGTTTCAAATTCAAAAAGACACAGACAGACAAATATACATTTTTAGCTCGCAGGTTATCAGCTACCGTTGTATAATAGTGAAACAGCTTAAAGTAAATATGTTTGCCTCAGATGGGCATGGTTTGATTAATTTCTTTAAAAAGCTTTAAATTTTGAAATTAATTTCGGAAAAAATTCTACTTTAATCACATTGTGGCCAGGGTTTCAATACTTTAGAATTAAAATACGATAAAAATATGAATTATAAATATTTTTATGTAGATTGCTAGATGCAAAATATGAATATGATATTTTTCTGTGAGAATTTTTTTTTTAATAAAATTGATTTTTTTCCATCTAATATTTTTAAATGTGTTCATTTAAAATATATTTTAAATGCGAATAATTTTTAAAACTTTAAAAAATAAATTACGAATACTTTTAAATGAATGAGAAAATTAATTGTTATTCATTTTTTAATTCGAAAACTTTTCTTTCCTTTGTTGTTGGTTTAGTTTTTTTTTTTTTTTTTGAAAAATTAAATCAGAAATCTTAATATATAAAATTTTTCGTTTTTCGTTTTTAAAATGAATTCGGATTTTACTATTAATAGAGCGAATACTCATGCGTGCTAGAAATGAACGGGATTTTTTCTTTCCTTTTCAGACTTTCGGAAAAAATTCGTGGATAAAACATGTTTTCTATGAGTACGAAAATTATTTGTTAAGAAATGAGGATTAATTTAGTGCATATAGACGAGTTTTTTTTTAATAGTGGATCAACACAAAATGTCAACTTCAAATTCGTATGTTGTCTACACTATTATTCATATTAGAGAAATAGGTCAAAGTGTTAGTCACTTGAAAGGATGACATTATTTCAGTAGAAAATATTCTTTAGTTCAGTAGAAAAAGACATTATTAGCAGAAGCGTCGTTTTGTATCGTAATAATCAGTGCTGTAGTTGAAAAAAATATTTGTGGAAACTCACCTTTCCATAGAGTAGATGTTGATGCTACCGAGTTTTTGCTAAACCAAATGCCAATTTAAAACTTTTAATTAATAGCCGGCATTTTTTAATTAACTATTATAATTATAATTATCATATTCCAGTTTTTATGTTGTTCTATGTGCCTAGCATTCATCTAAAAGCAATATTTAATCAATCTCATAGTAACATTTTCCATTATGAATCAAAATTTAATTGAAATAACAGAAATAAATCTGAATATTACTTAATGACACATCTATCCTAGAAATTTCCATAAAGAATGATAATGAGAGGTGTTTTCATTGCTCTGTGAATTACGACAAACTGTTTCATCTGCCAACCTTCTTCCTGATAGCAACCAAGATTTCACATATGGTTTAGGACAGAATTCTTTTAAGGAAGGTCCTCCACGGCTTATGAATATAAGTGAACTGGCTCCTTCTATAAGGAGTGAATTTCCCGCATCGGTCATTATGTTATTCATACAGCCGAATGCGCTTTTGCATTCAGGCGTTGAAATGGGTATAGTTTTCTCAGTCTGAAGAAGAAGATTTAGCTCACTAGGCTTATTTCCAGGCTAGGTTCATTTCATTTTTTAAAAAAATGGTTTGTGCACTTACGCGATATACATATATATATTTACAGTAAGAAACCAAATATTTCTGGGAACGGAGCTTCCACGCGTTCCCACCCAACTACAGCACTGAATAATGATAAACACTGTGTAACATCTCGACATGATAATGTCGTAATAATTTCAAATAATTTTATGAATTGTAAGTATATGTACAACATAATTCAATAATGTTCTATGTTTTCTGTATACATAAATCAGGAGGGTCCATGATTCTTCGAAGATTGTGGGCACATGCTCAAATTTAGAAATACCATGATAAGCTGAAGTTTTTCATGAGCAATTTCTGGGTACAACTCGAGGGTTTTAACTATTTTTAAATATAGCAGGATGCATTTCATCAATATTTACTTAGCGGAAATACTAGAGAAAACTATATCAATCTCAGTTTCTAGATAACGTTTGCCTATAATGCGAGTCAGTTGGGCCATAGTAGAATGGGCAGAAAGAAAATAAAATGTTTAATAAGAAGGCTACAGACATAGACGGAAAAGATTTCATTGTGAAATTCGCTAAAAAATCATCATTTTGTAATTATCATACATTTTTAAAAAATGATGAAACCTGTTCCCTTTTTAAATCTCAAATTAATACAATCTTAAAGTAACCTTAACATAACAAACGTTGTCGCTATAGTTTAAAATGGAAATTATAGCTAATATAACTTAAATTCTTTCTGATAACAAAATATATTTTTTTCATTAAAATTGGGAATAGTTATAGTTATTGTTTTTTTTTTCATTCCCATTATACCCCTCCTACTATTAATTAAAAGTGCAAATAAAAGTTTAGAAGTTTTAACATTAAACTTCTCAGCCCAGAGAAGTGATATATACGTTCACTAATGTTTAAGTTTCGCTGCAATAGAAACATTATTTTAATTAGTATAATTCTACAGATATAATGAAATTTTAAAACATTGAGTAATGATTAATAATCTGAAGGATTATATTCACATGCGTAATTATTTTTTTTTACATGATGTTGGAAAAATCATCTTTTCTTAGTATTTTAAAAATAAATTTTGAGAAAACAACATTATAATTTTGCCGTTTTGCTGGGCAATCAAGGGGTTAAAATTAATGATAACAATGATCTTACTGCATAAACGCACTGAAATATTTTTTGTCTTACTCTTAAATGTGTGCAGTATTAAAAAATAATATGTTTACTATTCATTTCACTCAACCTTACTCTATAAAAGTACAAATTTTAATTATCCCGTGTATTGAGATTTGAAAACATAATATAATGCAGCTGGTTTGATTGGATTTGTCAAATAATTGCTTACCAACATTCAGATTTGTAAATATTCTAAAATTCGCATTAATATTATGTCTGTGTTTCGAAGTATTTGTCATTGCGAGCAATTATTTACACTTATGAAAGAAAATAAGTCTCCTATTAGATTTAGAATTTCAAATATTCAACTTTCATCAATTTAAAAAGTAATCACTGTGAACAGAATTTACGTTGAAATAGAAAAAAAAATGTCAGACAAGATCATTCAAGTGACGATTGGTCAAAAGAAAAACGTTAATTATAATTTTGCTGTTGTTCTTTCTCGTGATATAAATTCATCGATATATCTCCAAGGCTTTACGAAAAAAGACGATTTTGTTTTCTGTGGTTTACGTGAAATTAAAATCTTTCTTAAACTTACACTATGTGCAAAACTACTTAAAAAATGAGACAATATTTAAAAAGATGTTAAATTACTTTAATACCTTAGTACTTTCAACTATAAAAACATAGAAGTCTGAGAAATCGTCTGAGAAATATAAGAAATACAATTGTTATTAACGTCAAATTTTCAAAATTCACGTAGATGACTTAACCAGAAGCAGAATATACAAGCTAATTTCGAAGACGCAAAAATTATATATCCCTCAAAGAATTATCATGATTTAATAATCCACGAATCAATAGAAATTATTACTAAAGAAAATACTGTTTTTAATGACGTTTTATCCTACAACATACCCAGAATTTGGCTCATTTTGCTTAAAGAATCATAAAAACGAGTAGTATTCCACTTCCCTATGTCCATGCTTTATTTCCCAATGTTTTCCGAATCTAAAAATTGACTTCCACTTTCACTCCTTTCGTCACCCTTTACGTGAATTTTGAAAATTAGACGTTAATACAATTTCTTATATTTCTTTAACGAAGACTATATTTTTATAGTTGAAAGTACAAAGGTATTAAAGTAATTTAACATCTTTTTAAATATTGTCTCATCTTTTAAGTAGTTTTGCACATAGTGTAAGTTTAAGTTTAACTTTTTAAAGATGAATTAAGCATTTCTATTTACTTATTTACTAAAATCTTTCTTTTTGACCCCTATCAATCTTTTAGTTTTATATTTTTGCTGCAGGGTTACTCACAATTATTTGAAGTACTAAATGATAGTGTAAGATGTAACGATATTGATCAGAAATCCAGTTTATGTAATTCATGAAATTTTCATCTTCCCAAGGGGTAAAATCAACCACATGAATAAAAGATATTCAGAAAAATCATATATTTAAAATAAAAATTCTCATTTTAATTTTTGATATTTTTATAACCTAAGAAAGCTAAATATTGTAAAAAAAGACATCTGAAACACACCTGGATATGAAATAAACCTCTTTAAATATATATTTCCTTAATTTCCACCAAGAAAATACCCAGTTTCATACATAAAATGGTCAAATAAAAAGACGTTGTTCTCTGAAAAATGAATAAACACCTGATAAGAACTTAAAAGATTCTATCAGTTTTATATATTTAGGTAACATTATTTCACAAGGCAGCAAGTCTAAAGAACATTGTTGAATATACTCTATACAGCCATTAATCACCGGACGCTTTCAAATAATATTTAATCCTTTCCGGCACGGGCAGTTTTTGTTGTAAAATGATGAAATGATCGACTGACACCGGAATTTGAAAACGACTTTTTCAGAAATTAAAAACATGTTACTTATTCATTATTAAAGCAAAATTTTACTAAAATATTCTTGGTGCCAATCGAAAGTTTGGAATTAAAATTAGGTATCCCGACCCGGGCACAGTGTGCCGGAAAGGGTTAAAGATATACTTGTTGGGGTTTTCTGAAACTTCAGTATTATAAAGAATATGTGTGACTTCATATTTATTAACGTTAATTTGATCAGAAGGACAATTAAGGGGCCAATAAAAAAATCAAAGAAAAATAATAATATTTGGGATCACATTCTAAAATAAAATGCACGAAATGATCTATCGCTATAGCTTACCAATATTTAGATATTGTTCAATAGGTGTATTTATTTGTGTAAGAATAGAACGTATATTCCAAGAGAATATCGATTTCTTTTTAAGTTCAAAAAATTCTTGCATGTTTTTTGTTTATATCATGCAGGGTTTTCTATCAAATTCAACTTCAGTTTCAGACAATTTGATAAGATGTAATCGAAATAATTAGTGCAATTGGAATGTAAATATATTAAGCATTTGGTGCAGTATGAGCAATTATATGAATTTTTTTTCTGCGCATGCGCGTACGATAACAAATATATTTTTTTTATGATTTAATAGTCTACTTTATGGAGTAACGCATATAAAAAAGTCAGTAAAATATCGTGGAAATTCAGAAATTAATCGCCCATAGAGTGAGTTTATATTTAGATGCTCTCTAAAAGCTGCTGAATGATAAGGGATTTTCCACAAATTGTCATTTTTTATTAACTGGCATTCAGCAAAGCAGTTAGTATTTAATGAATGTCAACGAGTAGTTTTAGAAAAAATGCTTAGAATTTGCTACTTTTTTTATTTTTGGCATAGGCTCATTCTGGTGGTTTTCGAAAAACAACTAAAGCACAAAATAAATAAATTAATAAATAAATAAAATTTAAAAACGACAATTTATGGAAACCCCTTATCATTTTGCTGTTTTTAGAGAATAACTAAAAATCCGCTCACTCTATCGCCGATATCTTTCTGAATTTTCACGTCTGCCCGGCTCGGCTTTACAGCACAGGTACATTTCTAAGTTAAGTACTAATTTCACCAACAAAAAATAAATCAATATTAGATATAAACCCAGTTTAACAACCACTTTTGACGAGTGTTGTACAGGTTAAGAAGACGAGTGTTAAGAAGATTTATAATAAATTTATGCGGATTTGACATCTTGTAAATTGACGAAGTTATGAAGTTTTTCTTCTTTAAACCCTATTTTTTTTTGCTCCTTGAGACCATTTTTAATTATATCAAAAATCTGTTATACATAAATTTTTGTCACTTTTCCTGAAACTAATAATAACATTAAACAAATTTGATATATATGATAATTAAGAAGTTGTGGGTTTTTTCTGTTTTTAGAAAAACCCTTCCTATTACCAATTTTGATTTTGCCTATTAACGAACTTGACAGAGATTTTCTGCCCCTTGACTTTATGTATCAGTTTGAAAGAGATTCGTGCAAAATTATGGTTTCCATAAAAAAGTTACACATACATACGTATATACACAGGGTGTATCTGAAAAAGGGGGCAGAACTTTATGGGATGATAAAACGCAGCTATATGAGCAAATTTCGACACAGAATGTATGGTTGGAACGCAAGCGGTAAGAACTTAAAAGGTAGTTTTCCATTGTCCCAGGGCGATGGATTGGTCAAGGTGGTTCGATAGCTTGGCCACCAAGATCGCCGGATCTCTCGTGTTTGGACTTTTTCATGTGGAGCTATATGAAAAGCTTAATCTACGACTGCCCCATTGAAACTGATATGGATATAGTCGCCAGGATTGCCGTTGTTGCCGGCGATATTCGGGAAATGCTTGGCGTCTTCGCAAATGTGCGTCAATCCCTATCCCGCAGGTGTTAAGCGTGCATTACAGCTGGCGGAAGTTCTTTTGAGCAATTTCTTTGAGCATGTAACATTAATTACATTCCTGTTAATAAAATATTTTCTGAAGTACCTTCTCTCATTCTTGTGCTAATTATTTAACCGTGACAGTGGAAAACTACCTTTTAACTTCTCACCGCTAGCGTTCCAACCATGCATTCTATGATGAAATTTGCTCGTATAGCTGTGTTCTAACACACCATAAAGTTTTGCCTTTTTCAGATGCACCCTGTATATATATATATAGATAGAGAGATAGATAGATAGATAGATAGATAGATAGATAGATAGATAGATAGATAGATAAAGTTTTGGATTCCAGCGGTCATGATCGGCGTAGATATAAAAAAAATTGGTCTGAAATTCAAACATAGGGGAGTATGTAATATGTAGTATTTCTTACAAAATCTACCTATACCGCAATTTTTACAAAACGTTTCTTTTAGTATAAAAACTTTCTGGCATTATATCGATAAGTTTCAAGCCATTAATAAAAATATTTGTACAGTTAATCTGAAAAATACCAAACAAATTCTCCAACACATTTATTACCAGCAATGTAAGCTTCTGGGAATATGACTTATACAAAAAATTCTTTTTCAGATTAAATAAAGCTTAGAGTTGTAAATAAATAAATACAAATTTCTCTTATACTATATATCCCTAGGCCATTTCGAGCAAAATATTTCCTTTTTATAACTTAATAGACAACATTACAGATTTCCTAATACTGTTATTTCAGTTATTTCAATCTATCCTTAATGTAATGTTAAACATAATATTCCCTGCTGTTAAATATGAATAGGCTACTTTATTAAATGATACTAGTTTGCACTCCATAAACAATATTTAATTAATTGTTTCATAAATCCGGAGGTCACTAATTTCACCTAGTGGTTAAATTTGCATTGAATGCATATTCATAAACTGATAACTCTCGGAATCCGATGATTAAATTTCACTAGTTCTGCAATTTCCATTTGTACATTATTAGCAATTGAACAAAAATTACTTTATAATTATATTTATTTGATTATAAATTAAATATTAACATTTTTATTTCTGCAGCATTTATGGAGATATGTCTGTTGTTTACATAAACGTGTAAAACATATCGGAAAATTTCATTTTCCGTTGCGGTTTTATTCATTTCTGAACAAAGTGTATACAGGATATCCCAAAGAAACGTTGACATGCGTTTAAAAATTTACCTGTTAGAATTATATCCAATAGGCAAAACTTAAAAAAATATCAACACGCATATAATAAAAATGTTTACTTAATCCCTTAATTCTCGCTCCCGTGATATTCACGGCGCTGGGTCTTTTATTCATATTGTTTGATTCCCTCCAGTTTTATTATATAGTGTAATTGACTTTATTATGGTACCATTTTACGTGTCATTAAATAAGGTGAATATTTCTTTTTCGAAAAAGTGGTGCCTATAAGCAATTTGGAATTTTTAAACCGTAATTTAATGCAACCGTTAAAGAGTTAAAAACATATATTATACACAAAAGATAAAATCTTTAAAAACATTAAAAATAGAATTTTAAATGTCTAAAGACCAACAAGTTTCAACAACTCTGTGGCCATCATCAGGGTCTTACTTCGGTATCGAGAGACACAAATATTTATAGATTATAAAAGTAAAAAATACACATACTATAGCATAAACCTTAAAACAAAGTTCAGCGTGATATAACTGAGATCTTTATTTACATTTATACCCTGCCCAGGTAACGGTTCGCATTCGCTTTTCTCTGATCGTCGGAGTTTAAAAAAGGTTTATCATAGTTCCAAATTAAGCATTACTTATACCCTTCAATCCTCAATTCCTTTTATACGATGTATAAGGATACTTTTCGAGATATTGTAACACTTTACTCAGGGGCGAAGCTACTGGGGGGGGGGGGGCGTAGGGGCGGTCTTCCCCCCCCACCCCCCAATGTCGGCAACTTTGATCACAGTCAGCAAATTCTCGATAGTCAGTATTAATCGATGCAACTCTGAAAAAATCGAATTTTTCCTATTTTCTACGTTTTTTCTTAAAGCATACACTAAAAAACACCAATCCTTAGTATTTGTCTTAATTTCCTTCAAAAATCCGAAGTTTGCCTCTCCATTCTTCGACTTTGTGTGACTGCTGAAAATAAATTGAGAAACAACCAGGAGAGATTCGTTTCTCAATATTTAAAGGGGTCTTTCTGAGAGTGCGCAGCGGATTAGTAGGGTTCTGAACATCTAGATGATCGACTAGCACTGAAGATGATGACGACTTCGGTTAAGGCATTCATATTACTCGTGGTGTATTGAAATGTGCTCAACAATTGAATACTTTAGTTGATTGTTTAAATGATTGCAAGCCGATTATTGAAACATTTACCCCATCTGATGAATTAAGTGTCTTCTTGTTCCTTAAGAAGACCATAGATATTGACAGAGAAAAATAAAATTGTTCGTCTGTGTCAAATATTTATAGTAAGATCATGAAAGAAATCGAAAAGAACCGTGGAGAGGTTAGCGTTACGGAAAGTGGAACGATTCCATCATTGAACATGACCCGGAAAAAAGGTCTAAAATGAAGTCAGACAATCAGAGACATATTGATCAGTTTAGGTCCTTATTAGCCAACACTCAGCTTATATCCGATAAATGGTTTCATTCCGCAAGGTAGACAGCGACATTTCAACAGCGCTTGGTGCAAAGGAGCGTCCGTTTTTGGAATATAGCACAGAACTTAATGTTATTTTTTTTGCGTGTTTCATGAAGGACCTGGGAGAGAAAAAATACAAAATGCTTCAGTGGAGAGTGGTGTAAACAGCGGACACAAAATGAAGATTTTAAGGAAAAGAAAAGAACAGAAAGTTCGCACAACATTTCTCTTCCAACTTTCACCAAATTTGCTGTTTCCTATTTTGTCAGTTCATGATGACGCATAATCACTTACTCGACGAGAGCAAGAGGAAACAGGTTATTCTCGAAGAGCAAAAGCAACATCTTGCATTCAGCACAGAAATTGTAGCAATCTTAATGGACATTACGCGAGTAGACAAGGTCTGGTTTGTGGAAGTGACAAAGACGAAAATGGAAACTTTTGAAAAATTGTGAAATTAATTTCCAAACATAACCCACAACTAAGGAAATGTTTGACGACACACGTTTCAGCCCATACCATATAACTTACCTTTCCGTTTCATCCCAAAACGAGATGATTGAATTTTTTGCTACAGCAGTTCGCAAAATGATAGTCAGGGATATTCAAGAAGCATAATTTTATGGAATTATGGCAGATACGACACCAGACGCTTCACACCATGATCGATAAGCTGTTGGATTGAAATATGTTGACAAAGATGGAAAAACTCCGATCGGCTTTGGAAGTTTTAAAAGAAGTCGACAAAACAAATATCGACCTTGCATGCTAGATATTGCACATCCTTACAAAGGATGAGTTCGAAATAAAACAAGTAGTTTTCCAATCATACGATTTTACAAGCAGCATGTCTGTAGAATTCAGCGGCTTTTAAGAGACGTTTTCAGAAATCGTGGGTCGAATTGTACCCTATATGCCTTGTAAACATCACAGACTCAACACTTTCGTTTCGCATATCAGCAATGCCAGCAATGTTATAGGTGATGCGTTCGACGTGCTGGAAGATGTTTGTGTTTTTCACAGCAAGTACTAAACGAAAGAATCCATTAGTAGACAAGTTCAAAGAAATAGAAAATGCTCTTCTGCTGCGGAATCTTTCTAAGGCAAGATGGACTGCTCAAGCGGAATCATTGAAAGCGGTTTGGATCTCATATAAATGTATCCTACAAATTTTGAAAAAGCTGATTCCTCTACTTCTGTTAGCAAAACAATGATCAAGCCACGAGGTTTAAGAAAGAAAATGTTATCGCTCGACTTCATTGCTTCACTATGATGTTTCTCAAGAACGTTCAGTAAAAGCGCAAGTCAGTTACTGAAAAAATCAAGTCGAAGACTCTTAAAATAGGCGCTACGAAAGTACTGAAGACTTGTATCAAATCATTTGAAACAATCAACAATGACAATGAAAATGTGAATAGGGAAATATAGAGTGCAGTTCTCTTTTAAACCAAGTAAGGTGTTGATTCGTTAAATGAATTTGCTATGCACTATCGACGAAGATTGGCACCAAAGAAGTTAGACGGTAATTGAAACAATCTCTTTGTTCCCGAATTTCTAATGTTCTAATGCAAGGCGTTTCCGAAGGTACTGGATACTCTTACAGTGCTGATAGCTGAAAGTCCTAATTCTTTCACCAGCATAATCTCACCACTGTATAAAATAATGTATCCTCCCATTACAATAAATAAATAAATACTAAAACCGGTTAAGAAAGCGGTACCGAAATGTTTCACGAAAGCGGTCTTTCGAGAAACATTGGCAATTCCTAATGTGGAAGCATTACACACAGAGTTGAAAGTTTTTGTCAGATTTCTGTCCAGAGGCTGAAATAATGGGCGATGTTTACATGGAAACAGAAACTTTGAGATACATTCTGCCACTTGCGAACCATGTCAGTCATCTGGCTCTAACTTCTCCAGTCACAGTTGCCTCGAATGAATGAACATTGTAAATTAAAAATATCTAAGAACAACAATGACCCATCCACGTTTGAATAAACTCAAAATTGCTTACATTTCAGAAGGATATTTTGAAATCTTAGATTTGGGCGCTATCGTGAATAGATGAGCTCGTCTAAAAGAATGGTGGGTTAAAATGCATGTTATGCAATGAATGAACAAAGATGTAATTAAAATAAGTTTTGATTTAATCCTTTTTAATGTAAATATAAATACACTGAATCTGTATAAGTTACAAATAGCATCTTACAAAAAACTTCAACTTGTTTAATTAATCCGTATTGCAGATTTCCATCTGCACATTCAGCAAAAAAATATCAAAATACTTTACTGGAACATTTACAACAATGTAACGTAAGTGAAGGAGTGGTGTTTCCATCTTTAAATCTACCTTATATTCTCTTCAATATTCTAAAGTGTAAACTATTCGAGATTCTAAAGTGAAAAATTTAATCTCGATGGGTGAATAATGTTGAATTTTATATAGAACATACCGGGTGTCCTAAAATGGATTGACTGATTTTTAAATTCAATAACTTGCAAATGGGGGCAACTATTTAAAAAAAATTTTGCAGGAGGGTTATGTAAGATGTCAGGAGCTTTTTACAGCTATTTTCGATCTTAGTTTATAATAGCAGCCATACATGATACTACTAGCAATAGGAGCTAAATCGGGGACTGATTTTTAGTTTCTCTTCTCTATCAATATTGATGCGAAAGAAGGAGATTAAGTATATGGAATGGTTCTCAGTCGCAAATGCAGTTTTGATCTTAGGGCCCCAGTGCATATATTTAATCTCCTTCTTTCGCATCAATATTGAGAAAAGAGAGAGTCCAAAAATCGGGCCCCGATTTAGCGCCTTTTGCAAGCAGCACCATCTACTACCACTTCTTTAAACTAAAATCGAGAATCGCAGTAAACAAATTCCTGACATCTTACATAACACTCATGCAAGAATTTAATTTTATCGCTGTCACCATTCGCAAGTTATTGAATTTTAAAATCAGACAATCTATTTTAGGACTCCGGGTAGATGCACATATACAGACACATAAACGTACTTTTAAAGACATGCATATATTTTTTTAAGTTAGTCAGCAAAATCGTCATGTACGCCCCCATAATGAATTCTGCTTAAATACGCCCCTGACTTTAGTGTTACATTAACAAATTACTGTTACATTCGAATAACTTTTTTTAATTTGCTGAAATGCTTATTTATAAGATGCCGTACTTAAAAAGTAAAAACTGAACCATTATAAGACCACTCCTGTGTCTGTCTGTCACAGCCATTTTACTCGTAAACTATTTGGCGTGGGAAGTTCAAATTGGGCGAATTAATAAAGACTATTGACCCACATATTTACAGATTATTAAATATTTTTAGGAAAAATGTAGAGGGGCTAAATAAGTTACTTGAAAAAAAAATTTTCATTGTATATCATGTGGGGTATCGTGTGAAAGCTTTTGTTACGCTGAACTCAAAAATACATTTCTTTTAATTTAAGGTATTATATTTTCAGATATATCGTCAAAAATGTAGTGCAAGAAGTGTGTTCCCCCCTCCATCTATTTCCGAATCTACTGAAGCTAAAATTATGAAAAAATTAGAGGTAGTAGACGTTAATGTAAACCTTGCAGGAAAATTATAGCGATTAGCCTAGGTCACATAGTTTTTGAGAAAAGCGCATTTTTCCGTTACACTCAAATTTCGATTTGCGGGCATTCAGAAAAGTTGTTGAGGAGCGATGTAGGTACCTATCGTAGCAGGAGCATAAAAGTATTGTTGATAATGATTTTTGAAAGAAATCATCGGTAATTAACCGAGATATTAACCCTTAAAAACACGGAGAGTTTGGACATACATAATGACACAGGAGTCGCACTTTACATACCATCGCCTTGTAAAGCCGAGGTAACTTTTAATTATACATTTGTGTAATACAATGTCTAGTAGCAGTATAAAAGCAATAAACGTCAGATTGTTAAAAACATACTAATTTAATTTGAATTAATCACATCAATACAATGGGGTTCGCCACTAGTTTGCATTGTTTAGATCTCTCAATACAACTCCCGTTTATTTAAAAGTTAATAAAAAACTTATCTGGAAAAAGCGGCACACACCAAGGCGGCATTGTTTTTTGTGACAACCATTTGAAGCGCGCTTAGCAAAATGCCAAGTTTAAAAAATGAATAAGGGTTTTGTTTTAGCTAAAATGTAAAAAGAAAAGATTATTACGACGCTGAATTTAGTTTTATGAAATGCCAAATGAAGTTTAAATATGCGCTACTCTTATTGTCAGTACCAAATTAAGTTCAGCATATACAGATTAGGATAAGATTTTAAAAAGAGTTATACAGAATAGCATCTATATTCAGGCTTTATATCTCTTTGAACTTTTACTGTACACCCATTCATACTTTTCTAGTATATGTACTTCTATACCATACCCTACGTTGTATAGTTTTTTTACAAAGTCTTATATTTCTTTTAATAACGATTTTTTTTTTATTAATACAGTTAATAGTTCATATAAATTTTGTACAGAACCCTCTGAGCGTGAGTAGTACTCGCACTTGACCGTTTATTTGCTTTCTCATGTGACACATTAATGAATATTATCTGTTCAGCTATTTCTTTTTAAATATCAGGGTGCTTAAGTTACTTATACGTTTGCGCTGTAAAATTCAAATGATTAAACTTTCTAACAATGTCTAGTTACCCTTTCATCTATGAAACCCGATTATGGAGACCTGAAAACTACTAAGCTAAACCAAGAACTAAAGAGAGCAACAACTAAGTACATTTTTAATTGTGTTTGCAATGAAGTTTTCAATTATATTTCTTTACATTAAATAATTTTAAATTTCATATATTATGATGATATATGATATTAATCATTCTGGCTTAAGTTTCTGAAAAAAGTGGTAAGTTAAAAAAAACAAAACAAGCTAGTTCATAGCACAAGCTTGTTCATAGTAAATAATAATAAAGTAATGATAATAATAATATGATGTGACCGTCGTGATCCTAGTTATTCTCTGAGATAATTATTTGCCCTATTATACCAAAATAAGGTGGGAAGTAGAGACTCGACCAACTCCAGTGCGTTGTGTAATTTTGTTGAGAAACTAACGTTTAGATCGCACGACAACGCGTGCTTTACTGTTCAAAGAAAACCCGTCCAAATGAATTACTGTACATGTAATAAGTTATGATTAAATAACATCCCAATTCCTTAGTTTATGATTTATCAGAAATATAATCATTATAATTAATTAAAATAAAAGAGAGAAAAAATAACCAATAAATAATCACAAGTAAGAAAGTGGAACACAAGTGGAAAATAATCACAAGTAAGTAACATAACTAATTATTTATTTATAACACTAGTATGTACAATTTACTAATTATACTAATAACCAGTTTCACACAATTGCGAGAAAAATTACGTTTCTTAACATTACAATTAATTTCCTTAATTTTACCATTTTAATTGTCACCTTTTCTTACTTAAGTTGGAATTGGGCACATAATACTCTACTGTACTCTTTGGTACAAATACACTTTTAAATACAATGGAACAAAATATATAATTGAAATGCCAGCAGACATCTAATTGCCAGATGAGAAGCGCATCACAGTTGGTCCGGGTGAATGGAGCATAATAATGTCTTTCACTAGTACTAACAACAGCTTCCGCGCACATCACACAGATATCCAGGTACTGCCTATTTAACTAATTATAAATTTATGTTATATTGCACTCTTTCGCTCAAACGAGCTATTAAATATGACCAGAAAGCTCTGTAACAAGCTTGACCAGTTGGATGGATGCACCGAGCATAATAACTATTCGGGCCAGCTGTATGGACATTTCCGTCGCGATAATAATTGAACTCGGACTCGACTCTACAAGACTTCTTAACAGGTACTCAACTGCTGCTACTCGATTAAACTCTTCAACTGCAACTACTCAATAACGCTACTAGTAGGGTCTGAAATGGTTTCCAGCTCGATTTTTGTGCCAAGTTTGATATTTTTATTTTATTTTGTAGCTTTTGACATGTAGATTTCAAATATCTTAGGTGCCATTTTTTTCTTACACATTTTTGAGGTGATTTTCAAGATGGCGTCCAAGATGGCTGCCATTGACTGATTTTTTAAAATTTGTTGGATATTACTGACCAGTATATCAAATTATATGTTTTTGGGGTCAAAAAATACAAATCTACAATCAAAATAGGCATAAATTGTGTTATTTATTATTTATTTATAAATTTACTACCAAATTACTAATATTGCTTGTTTTCTCGGAAATGGGTGATGATAGTGAAAGTTCTAAATCTACACGAGTTATTGGTTTAACCCAGAATGAAAACGCCCTTGAAAGGTATTTCTTGTATGCACCAGAAGCATTACGCATTGTTTCAAGTTTCTTTGAAAAGCACTGTCTAATTGAAGTCTCTAAGCAGCCCAGGAAACACTATCAACTTCAGACTTCCATGTCACTAAGAATTTTTCACAATGCAGCCATCGTCAAGCAGAGTATTAGGGATAATTGTGGAGGAAACCCTTTCCAAGATAATACCACACTAATGAATATTGCATCATCTGTGAAAGTTCCAGAATCTGCGAAAGATGATATTCTGAATAGTTACCAAAAAAGCCAATTGGAATTTGAAGAATTTGTAAGAGATAGGGTACAGAGTGAACACGCTAAATTGTCAGTTCGGCATCCAATGAAAAAAAAAATGAAATTAAAGACATATCTGTACTTGTAACAAGAAGACTGTATTTAAGATTGCTGACAAATTGGTTAAAATTCTAGAAGATAGGCAACTTCTTGCTCGTTTTCTTGTTGTTATAGAATCAAGACCTCAAATGTCTACAAACATAAAAGATGCAATTGGAAACTACGAGTTTTCTGTAATACCACGATCATTATTTTCTTCTGATGGATATCTTCATATTCCATCTGACAAAAGTTCATTTATTGTAGACATAGAGCAATATAATCGATCACCCGTACTTGAATCATTAGAGTTCTTGATTACTTCTCCGATAGAAAAAGTTTGTATTATAGATGGAATGGCAATCGTACAATCAGTAAAAAAGACACCTGCCATCAAAACTTGTGAAGATTTCGCAAATGCTTTTACCGAGATCATTATGAAAATGACAAGCGGATACACTGAAGGGAGAATAATATTTGACCAGTACCTTCAGCATTTATTGAAGGAGCAAACTCGTAAGAAAAGATTGGGGACGACAGAACCTATTGATTTACTATTACAAATAGTATAAATATAACGTTGGTTTCATTAAAGACGTTTCCTTCACATAATGAAACAAAATCACAGCTGACTAAGTATCTCGGGAATAAATTACTACAGGTTTTTGCTGCTAGTGAGAAGAAAATTGTTGTCGTTTTTGGCAGTAAGGCATATAGTAACCACGCTGCTGTTTTCGATTCAGAATTATGTAGTCATACACATGAAAAAGCAGACACCATTATACCTCTTCATGTACTTGATATAGTGAACCATCATGATAATTATGAGATCGATGTATTTTCGCAAGATACTGACATTTTCATACTGCTGATTGACTTAGTTTCAAGTAATCTACTAAACAGTGAAATCAATTTTGTTACTGGTCGAGGCAACAAATACAGCAAAATTAATATTAATGAAAGATGTCGAGCAATAGGTGCTCATAAAAGCAAAGGTTTACTGGGTTTACATTCATATACTGGTAGAGACTGGGGAGGAACATTTGTAGGCATTTCAAAACAGAAGTGGATAAAATTGTATATCAATCTTCAGTGTGATGATATTATAACACCTTTTCAAGAACTTGGGGAGCCTAATGTTGATCCATTATCCAAGCTGTCGTTGTTTGAAAAATTCACCAACTTGGCTTATTTGAAAAATAGTAAATTTTCAAGGGGGAGAAATTACCACCAACCCTTGAAGCACTGAAGCCACATATTCTAAGATCCAACTCAATTTTCACCATTGGAAAGAGCTACAAAAATCTTCGACCTACAATAACCACACTTATTGGCAGTGGTTGGGGGAAAAATGGTGAAGGAGTAATTCCGCCAGTCAAATGACTGGAGTTACCTGCGCCCAAAGGAGTTATTGAACTTGTGACATGTGAGTGTAAGAGAACATGTACAGTTGGGAAATGTTCTTGCTTAAAGAATTCTCTGGTTTGTACTACCCTTTGCAAATGCAGTGACTGCAACAATACAAAGGACTATCAATATCATCACAGCGATAACAGTGATTCAGAAGAGGATACGTAACATCCCAGTACTGTACACACATATAAATGCTGTTTTTAATAATTTTGTTCAATATCTTCAATAATTTATGTTATTTCATTTAAATACTTTGGTTGTGTATAACTGGTTAATAAAACGCTAGTACATCTAACGTCTTTCATATTTTTGTGCTTTATTTGCATCTTATAGCTTAAAACACTTGAAAAACTCAATTGACGACTAATTTTATTATATATTTGTATTTCTTGACCCCCAAAACATATAATTTGACATACTGGTCTATAATATGCCTCAAATATTAAAGAAGTCAGTAAATGGCAGCCATCTTGGAAATCACCCCCAAAAATGTGTATTAAAAAATGGCACCTACGGTATTTGGAATCTACAAGTCAAAACCTTCAGAATACAACAAAAGTATCAAACTTGGTACGTCAATCGAGTTGGAGCCACATTTTACGACATTTCAAACCCTACTATACTGCTTACTATAAGACTGCATCTCTGAATTGAACTCTGCAACTGAATAATCAGACTTCATTCTTCTATATTTTATTTTATATATTTTTACTTGAGAATAATGGAAGGCTGTCCTCTGGGACCCTATGTTAATTTTATGGGTCCTGCATTGGACCTGCTTCCCTCTTCTACTCGGCGAACTCTGATTCGAGAATTCCCAAAGTTCGGGGTTCGTCAACTCCTCCTCTTCTTGGCGAGCGAGTTCCAGATACCTTCATCTCAAGACCACTGCTTGTGAGGTCCACTTATGGGCTCTATTAATTCCATCATAAATATTGGGATGACATAAGCTGGCCATCCCATTATGTCTAGTTGCCATCCGGCCAGTTAGCTTGTATCATAAACATTTCTAGAATCTGATAAGCTCACACATACGCACCACCGTGTCTCATGTCCTTCTTTACAAAAACATTTGCATACTTAAAATACATTCCTAATACACATTTATATTCATATAAACAATAATTAAAATAAAAATAATAGTACATTAAATTCAATATTCCCTAATAAATAATAATATAACAATTTAGCAGTATTTATTTGTGTAAAAGACATCTTAAAACTTTGTTGTACATGATCCTTCCAAATCAGTACAGCCAATTCAAAACTAAATTGTTTTATGGAACTTGAATTATTACAGGTACACAATATATGACTGTCACATTTGTAGTAGTTAAACCGTAAATGAACTATCCAAAGTACTTA
Organism: Maratus speciosus; assembly: GCA_963932465.1. Classification (NCBI taxonomy): domain Eukaryota; kingdom Metazoa; phylum Arthropoda; class Arachnida; order Araneae; family Salticidae; genus Maratus; species Maratus speciosus. Next base: position 530,415,940 of record OZ010789.1, on the reverse strand, counting down.
AATGTGAAACTATTGTACAGAGTGTCAGATCATCTTAAAATGTTCATTTAATTGCTATAAAATTTTAAGAAACTTAATAAATAGTTGAAATGTAAAAGTTGTTTATCATTGTAACATTTTTGTTTAATAATACTTATACTTAAATAGTTTCTTTATGTAGTAATACCGTAATTTAATATTTTCTTAACTAATAAAATAAAAACTTTGAGATACATATAATTGAATATATTATACATAAAATTAAATACTTGAAAATGCACACTTTAAACATTTTTACTTCGGCGTGTAAAAAACAAGAAGTAACTTACGAATGACCAAAACAACGTAAATTTTACCAAAGTAACTTTTATCACAGTATATTTTAAACAAACATTTTGTTTTCCAGTTTTCGTTTAACTCATTCTTGCTTTTCATTTTCCATGTAAGCCCAATATTTTTTTTTTCATTTCTGAATGTATTTAAAGATAATCTCCCCACAAATTTCACAGATGCAAAAGATTTAGTTAAAAAAGAACACTAAAATGTATTTCACAGATGCAAAAGATTTAATTATAAAAGAATATAAAATGCATCTGGTAGCTGAAGAAGGAAGCAACTGTATCCATCAGCGCTGAGTATACATGGATCTGTCAATGAAGTAAAAGATTTATGATGTGAGAAAGAAAAGAATAATTAAAACAATCTCCCCAAATAATTTTATCTAAATATAAATTAACAAAAAAAAAATAAAAATTAAATATTAAAATATTACATACTATTTTTTTAAATCGAAATATGCCCACTTTCAACATATAATATTGGCTAGCAAATACCTTGATAAGAAAAACATGTCTGAGTAACACCGACATCATACTGACTGTTATTATTAACATTTTATTTGACTAAAAAATTGTAATAAAGGTAAAATCTTTTGACCTTCTAAACACTGCATTATCATTTTACACCATCAAATAGAAAAAAAAACTGTTTTTTGTAGTTTTAAATTAAATTTCAAGCACAATTTTGTTTAAATAAATCTATTGTGTAGTCACAAAAGATTAATCTGTTTGCACTTAAAGCAATATAAACAGTTTAAAAAACTTTTCTGGGCAATTTTCAGTAAAAAATTAAAACTTTATCCATAAATAAAATATGAATATAACACAAATTTAATATATGTGAAATCGAATAAAGGGCTTAAACCACCGAAATTATCATAATCAAAAAGGTCCCTATTGGTTGTGATCTTCAGCCATTTCTTTCGCTTTCAATCCTGACATGCAGTTAATACGAAAACATAACTTTTAATAAACTTCAAAACTTTATTTAAACACATAACTGATAGTTTTCATATAAAACTGCTTTGTGATCATGTCACTTTTCAATCTAAAAAATATATTAAATGTATAAGGGAAAAAAAACCTAAAGAATTTTCAATAATAAAGGAGGTTTACATGTATTCTGTAACCCAGGTTGGATTAGTATAAAAATTAAAATAACTCCGACATGATTCTTGATAATTTCATATTTTAATAAAAAGTTACAGATTTTATGGAAATTTTTTTATGCTATCCTCACAATCCTCCGCGCACATATAAAATTGTGGAAATTAAAAAAATTCCAATGCTAACATTTAAAAATATTTGTTTTCCATATAACAGTCTAATGTAAAAAAAAAAAAATTGCTCTTTATCAATTTAAAATTGTATAATATTGAATAATGAAAAAATTAAAAAATTAAAAAATAAATTAAAAAATAAAAACTTAAGGTAAAATTATAACGAAAAAACTTCTATATATAAAATTTATATGATATACTCAAATTATAATATAAATGCAGAATAAAAAATATTTCAGCCTCCAAATGATTATGCTCTATTACCAAAATATTTTAGAAATGATGCCAGAAATGTTAGAACTTATTCATTTAAAAATAATAATAAGAGAAATAACTAAATTTGGTCTACAAATCAGATTATTAACAAACAGATTTCAGGCAAATAATTATTTTGTTGAATACTTTTGAAATGAATTTATGACAGAAGTCAATATGTTACAGGGCAGGGGGTTTTATTTTTATTGAAATGAAACAAAACTACCCTGCAGTGTTTAATAACAGAGGTATAAAATAATAAATATCTTCAAAATTTACTGTGGAATATTTTTGTTCAATATCTTTTGGTGTGAAAGCTATTAAAGTTTTATAAAAAAATTTCTACACTTTTGCCCTTTTTTTCATGTAAAATATTTGGGCATAAGTTACCAACTTCGTTATCTGATTTTGTGAAATGTTTAATTTTACTTTTGACGCAAGAAATTTTTTTTTATCAGCATGAACAATTATTTTGATGATTTCTATTAAATGTAATTTTGACATACAAATGGAAATTACTAAATTTTTGCGATTATATTGACCGGAATATTCTTTAGTCGTAAACAAAATGTCTATTCTAAGAACCTTTATGTCCCCCAACCATATCTTTAATAAATGATTCAGCTCTAACATTCCTGACATCAGTTTCAACAATTAAGCTTTTTAACAAGGCTTTCCTTAGGTAGGCAAATAAAATTTGTTGAGGAATACCTTTTGTTTCTTTATGGAATTACTTTAAATTGCCCTGAGCATCTTCAAACGAAAAGCATGAAATTGACCATAAAGGACCCCAAGAAAAAACTGACTGTGGAAGATGTGAAAGGATATGAACATTGTATGCCAACTCTTCCTCGCCATAAATATCTCCTACACCAAAAGTAATTTTTTTTTATTGCTGTCTCTAAATATACTATATTTTCAGAACTTTTGTTTGAACCTACAAGAATAGAGATAGCATGAACAAACAAAATCCAGTGCTTGTACACTTTTGAATCTAGGAGATTAAATAAGAACACAGGTGATACAAACAAGAAAACTTTCCACTCAGTTGTCTTCCAATGAGAGACTTCTGATAAGATTCGAAATTTTTTTGTCATTTCATTTGGCTCTATGAGACATGATATACGTTTATTAAGCTCAGCCATTTATTTTTTTATTTTGTGATTATATATTATTTGTGGAATCAAGCTACGAATGCACAAATTGCCGAGTGATACCTAACAAAGCGCAATGCATGTAATCAAGAACAAAACCTTGAATAACATTAAAACGGGGGAAAGATGCATCAGAAGAAAAACCTCTTTAACTCCTTTTTCAGGCTTATCTTTAGAAATAGCAAGTACAGCATTTTCTACCCCTTTAGTTAGTGTGCTTGAATCAGGTGAAGGACTGAGAGCTTTATAAATATGAGGAAACTCCATTGTATTGCATAAAATTTTGAAGCATGGCACGTGCAGGTGCATATGCTTTACATATTAATGGGAAAAGTTTAGTGAAAAATATTGTGCCATTATTTTTCCATTCCAGTCCTTTCTCGCGCAAAACTTTCAATTCATCAACAAACGGTTTTAAATTGGTTTAGAGCTTTGGCTTCTGGAAACCAAAACAAAGGCCAACATCATTATATTTTCTCTCCTTTTCACAGGAGGAAGTTCATTTATCGTTGCATGAATATTCCGATTTTCATATTTGGCCTTTTGGTATAATTACATGCCATCAATTGAAGGGATATGTATCCCTTCAATTCATGATGGATAACATATGTAATCCATCATTTCAGACTTTGATACATATTCCCATGGACTATTTAACTATAACAAATTTTCTGAGAAAAATTCATGCAGTGATTACGTATTTCAGAAAAAAGGCCCTGTTTCTCAAATTTTCCTTTCAGCTGTTGCTTCAAAGGAATAAATAAATATTCCATTATCTAACTGTTCTACAGGTGAAGTTTTTTCTTCACAAGTAGAACAGTGAACCTTTTCCTGTTCTGTTATCTGGCACAAATACTCATTGCACCGTTTGCAATAAAAGTGTATTTAAAACAAATTTTCAAAATCTCCAATGCAATTTATTTTTTGTCCAACAAGTATTTTGAAACAGGTAACATACAGGGAGGAAGTAAAATTTTTAATAGTCGGAACAGCTCTTGAACGCAGACCCCAGACAAATTAAACCTAACTATAAGTGCCAAACGGCATAAAAATTCCTCCAAATTCGTTACATCAGCTGTTGGAATAAATGTGAGAATGGTTCCTCGAATTCGAGTAGTTTTAATGTACCAGGATGTCCATCACCAGAAGTTCTGGTGTTATCTTCACTTAAAGAGGATTCACTCTCATATAAAATTTCTTCTGGATCCAAGTCACTCGAATATTCAGAATCCAAAGTGTGTTGTTCTGGCAAAACTTCAACCGCATCTACACTTATCCTGCAGAGGAAATATGAAAGTTAGACACGTTTAAATTTTCTAAACTTGGAAAAAGTCATTAATTTAACTTTAAGATTACCAATAAATATACAAACAATTATGTTACAAGATACAGATATTGATGTAGAAATTTATGATAAATAACATAACGCAATTCTATATAATTCAATTCTCAACTTCTGAAATGTAAACAATGAACTTTGTCGTTAAGTAGCATCTTCATTTCACTATGGAAAAAAAAAACTCTAGAACTAAATTTGATACATTTACTCATCTTTATCCCTTTAATTTTGACTTTAATAAAAACAAAAAACAGATTTTATTTAAATATTTTTTAATGATCAATATTATGATTTGGGCCGTGTTTATAAAGTAAATTTAACAATCTATAAAATGATCCGTACCAGTTTTATATGTGGCCACTTTCTTTTTAAAAGTACGAATCGGTACATTAATACTAATAACAGTGCTGCCAAGTCTCTGGCTTTTTGGATATCAGTATTTTGATACAGAAAATGTTTTTTTATTTAATTGCAACATTTGGGCGATTTAAAAGAACAGCATTATTTCTAAGATAATAGTGGTATGCAAAAAGCCGGAATCTTGGCAACTCTGCTATTAGTATTAATTTAAAATTGAATAGCCCAAGTAAATATGTTAATCTAAACATTCTGCAACCAGAAAAAGTAGAATCCTTGTAAGAATGCACTGACATTTTATCCTCTTCTTGTAGGAAACTGGCCATAAAAGAGCCACTGACAGATAATTTTTTTAATAGCCAGTTTTTCTCATTTAGTGACCACTCAAAAGTGCTAATTTGACCTTTAAGCGATGCTGTACTGTATTTTGATGATTTTCAAGCATATTTGTCCATGTTTACAAAGTTTAATGATATGAGAAGAGTGATATGTATAGTATAGCACAAAATTTTGTATAACGCATATTCTTGCGGATTTAGGTTTGCATTATAAAGGTCTACTGTAGCAAAAATGCCATTCTAAAAATATTTTCCAGCAACAATTCAGATATTTATGAGTACAGTTTTTATAAAATGTTCAAGAATCTTTAAGTATTTTTTATCGACAGAAATAACTGTCTTTTGTAATGCCAGTATTATACTTATATATTTGTACTATACCATATCTTCAATCCTTATTATCATAGTAGAGAGCTATCACAGTACAGACATTTTTCCAATATATATTATTCAAGTTATTAAAAACAGGACACATTATTTTCATTCAAAAAATTCTTTATATTGTTTATATACATTTACATTAAAATCAATTTCTATTAAGACATATTTCGTTATTTTTCATAAAAACTGTAAGAAATATTTCGTATTTTTCGTAAAAACATGTATTCTAACAGTTTTAAATTATGCTATATAATAGTATATAGTACCTGGAATATTATGTGCAATGCAATGTCAATACTACCCAGATCAAATCCAAAAAACGCTTTCGCCGCTTTCTGGGGGCTTCCTCAGTTTGAAATGATGAAAATTAAAATTCAAGAATCTTTTTGCAGTAGTTATAACTATTATAGTTATAACTATTATAATATATCAATAAATCTCAATTCTATCCGTCCAAAATTCAGTATTATCCAGACTTTTGCTTACCAGCACTTTTTTTTTTTTTTGGAAGGGGGGGGGGGGGGGGTAATTGGACTAAAATGCCAAAAAAAAAAAAAAATCTAAAAATCGCATAAAATATCACTTAAATCACAGAATACAAAATTTACTATATTGAGCTAAAATTTGAAACTGGAATTTTTTTATGAATGTCACAAAATCACTGTATAATGCAAATAACTCTAAAGAAAAGAAAATATAATGACATAAATTTTAAATTATGCATAAATTCTCAAAAAACTGTTAAAAAGGGCAATATTTACTATATTGTGCTAAAAGATTAAAACTTAATTCCTTTTATTAAGGTGTAAAAATTTCCACTAAGAGAAAAAAAACTAAATTCAGAATCACTAAAGACAAAATTAACAACAGCAGACTAAAAATGTTGTAACCACAAATGACAAAAAATCTACAGGAAATGTGAAAAAAAGGGGGGGGGGAATTTGCACTGAAAACTACAGTTAAAAAATACTGTAAAAAGCTAAAAATTGAATAAAAGATCAACCAAAATTGCAAAGTTGCAAGACAAAATTTGCTATATTAGGCTAAACTTTTGAAACCAAATCCCCTTTGCAAACATAAAAAAATACCCACAGAAAGTGAAAAATTAAAAAAATCCATGAAAAATTTAAATCACCATACAAATTCTGAAAAACTTTATTGAAAAGAGGAAAATGCTTATATTGGCCTAATAGATTGAAACGGGATTCTTTTTAGCAAAGTGGAAAATTTTCATCTAGATTCGAAAAATTAGTAATCACATAGAAAATTAAATTATAAAAATTTTGTTATAATTATACACTTTTTAACCTTTAAAGGCAAAAAAATTCCTCTTGAAATATCTGCTTTAGTATTATTTTTTTTTTTTTTTTTTTTTTTTTTTTTTTTTTTTTTTTATTGCAAATGCTTTCCTGATGCAAATAATTCATGTTGTGAGGGAAGGTGGAGGGGGTAGATTTCTTTTTCTTCTTTTTGACAAATAAACTGCAAATGGTCCAAATTCTGAATTGACGATACCCGCAGGATTCCGAATTTTTAACTTAGCATTGCATTATACTGTTATAAAAACTCAGTCATAACTAGGTTGAGCCAGGAAAATACAAAAAATAACACTTCTAGCAGCATAAAAGAGGATGTCTATTCCAGATAACCCACAAATTTTCCTGACTTTTCTTGGTTTTCCGTACCTATAAAAAGATATTTCCAAGTATCGAAATTTCGTGGTATTACATATATATTTTTTAAATTATGAATTTGAGTCGAAAATTTCACAACTGATTCTTAAGCATTTTTTAAACAAATTTTTACAAAATTTACAAGATATTTACTTCATCCCCAAAGCAGAATAGTGATGCAATGTTCTGCTATGAACCTTCATCTGATCAAAAATGTTCTGCAGTAGTAAAAAAACAAGAAAAAAAAGGATGTTCTTGCATATGTAAGAGTACAATTTCATTTTTTATAGAAATGTACAAGGCTCGATTAACCTCTGAAAATAAGGGAAGCACAATGTAATATCGGGGTTCTCTTTCCTTCAAATAGATTTTCCTAAATTTAATATACACAATAACTCACCAAACGCTACATACGTAAAAACAATTTTTATGACGTAATATTTATTATTTTCCTGCTTCTAATACGTAATCATTTAATTCTGATTCAAAAGGGCTGTTTCTGTTTATAATAGTCACGTGTGAATAATTTTTTCATTTAAAGGAAATATTATTATTTGCGTTATTTTAACAATTGGCAACAATTTAAAATAATAATATGTTCTAAAATATGTAAAAAAATCCCTGGAAATGCTCAAAAGTTTAATTTAAAATAGAAATAAACTCTCAAAAAATTTTGCAAATTGAAATAATAAATGCAGTTTCTATTGAATATCCTTTGAAAAAAATATTAAATTATCATGTATAGTTTTTGCTGCTATAAAACTTTTTTAATAGAACGATTTTGTCCACCTTTAACATTAAATATCTCTTAAAATAATTCGTTGATTTAAAAACTGTGTGCTTCAACGTGTTTATCAAACACTTCTCTATAATAATACCCATTTTCATATTTTTGTATGTAGTTTTCTTAATATTAGCAAAGAAAGACCTCCGGTCACAAAAAATTGTTTGACAGCGGCGGTGACAACTTTAGTTACATTTTTAGAATAGAGAAACGTATTCGTTGTTCGCATAAATTCAAAATCTTCATAATTTATATTTCTATCCGCTGTTAAATTTGTTTAGACAGAAACATTACACATTATTGGAGAAATTGCATTATAAACTACATGATGCTAAATTTGAAAACTTGTTTAGAAGAGTCAGCATTACTCTTTGTGTTCTCATTAAACATCGTGACTGGATCGTGGGTAAACGTAAAAATCAGGAAAAATATTTTCATTTTTAGCAGAAAGATCACCATTAATAGTTGTTTCATTTACATGAAACTCATCCGTAAAAATAGATTAATTGGTAGGAAATATGTCAGTGCACAAACCACCTCTAATGTCTAAACTTTGATTAGCCAGCTCATTGGTGTATAAGTCTCTTCTAAAATTATTTAATTAACTTAATTCATCGTTCAGGATTTGTAATTTTTTATATCTATTAAGGTCATTCGTATCGAAAGATGATTCTGCAACAGTAAACCAATTTAATAGGAAAATACCAGATTTTAAAAATCCATTTTAAATTTTAGTGTTTTCAATCTGCGTAAGAATTTTTAGATCGTGAATCACATTAGAAAATTGAATAACCCAGTGATCATGTTATGTCTTTATTCTTTGCTTAAATATGCACGGCTATTATTACGACATGCTATTAATTAAATTTTTTATAGGCATGCATTTTTCTATTCTGATCTTTCCTTTGAAACCTATATTTAATTATCCAGCCAAAGAAAGATACTCGTACATGTGGCATTTCTAATACTAGTATTACAAGTACTAATACTAATACTCATTTTTAAGTGGAATGTTTCGCATTCTGCTCCCGAAGTTCGGATGTTTCCTTATATAATGATACGCGATTCCTGCTTTAAGTGTCCTGTCCCTGTCGGCGAAGACACTCACGAGCTAATGCTAATCCTATGGGGAGGGATTTTTCTAATATCTCGTTTGCATTTCGACATTTTTAAATAATTTTTTTGCATTGGATAGCCGAGGTCCGTCTCTACAGCGCACCTTGGTTACTTTTTTGATTTTGGTTGCAGATATTTTTTAGAATGACACTTTCATTTTCAGAACCGGTTTTGAAAATTAAAGTAACTTTATTAAAAATATCTGCGACCAAAATCAAAAAAGTAACCAAGGTGCGCCGTAGAGACGACCTCGGCTATCCAATGCAAAAAAAAAAAAAAAAAAAAAAAAAAAAAAAAATTAAAAAATGTCGAAATGCAAACGAGATATTAGAAAAATCCCTCCCCATAGGATTAGCATTAGCTCGTGAGTGTCTTCGCCGGCAGGGACAGGACCCTTAAGAATTTAAGTAGAAGAATATTGTCGCATTTGTGGATCATTACATTTAAGCACAGTGCATTTACTTCATATATTTGCATTCCTAATTTTATAGATGTCCTCCATTTAAAATGGACATTTTTGAATTAAGTATAACTCATTCAGATTTAAAAATACAATAAAGCAGTTTATTATAATGATTTTTTTTTGTCAAAAAATAAAATGATTTCTATAAATGAAAGTCGAAATTCCAGTGCTATATTCACCTTGAGTTAAATAATTAAAATACATATAAAAAAGCACAAATAATTGTATAAAAATTACTTTCAGGTACATACATATAATATTAAAGATATTTAAAATAGATTAAAAATATCTTAAAATACATTATAAAAACACGGAACGCTTTCAGCCATTATACAATGCCGTCATCTGTAGGATTTAAATGTTGTAATTAATTTCTTTGCGTTTATTCGAAAATTATCCAGAAGGAAACATTGTAATTAAATGTTATACGTCAGATGAGATGCCAGATAAAGTTATTCAAATTTTCAACAAAACGAGCTTTCATCTATTATTCAGCAAATCTCTCCATACTCCATGGATATCATATCGCTCACCCGCAAGAAAAGTGACACATCTCGCAAAAATTCCTTTTGCTTTTTATTACACTAATAGGTCTGCCATAGGTGTGTCTTGCTACACAAAAGTTTCATAAGTGTAGTTACGCAGAAAATCCCTTTATTACACTATATGTCCAATTGTGACCACAGAAGAGGGTGGACTGTGTTGGGAGATAAAATTACCCAACCCTCAAAACCGCATCCTATGTCTTCATTCTTACGGGTTTTATGCTTTCATGCATGTTTTTAGTCCTGCATGCAAAGATAAGTGCTGCAATTTCATCTTATAGTTATGTTATGCAAATTTTCTTTTGCCTGTCCTGTAAAATTTTCTTTTGCCTGTCCTGTGAAATTTACTTTTGTCGAGATGTGTCACTTTTCTTGCGGGTGAGCGATATGATATTGCACGTCACAAGTTGTATCTTTATTAGCAATTATTTCAATAGATTCTCTTATAATAGATCAGTTTCAACAGACGTCACACCCTAGCAACCAGCTTGGCAACCGTGTGAATGTTTTTTGTTTGCCTCCCAAATTTAACAGATTTCTCCACTTTTATTGGTTGAGCACTAAAAGATCGGTGATTTTGATTGGTTGGTGGAAACTTGGGAGAGCAAGTGGTCACTAGGTTGAAACTGATCTGTGGATTCCTGGTAATTATTTGTACGAAAGAATTTTCGATTTATTAAAATCTACTTTTATATGTTGAGTTTGAGCTAATCTTGATAATGCAGTACGGGATCTTTTTAATCTGAGATCTGCTTCATGCTCTTTAATTCTATCACGAAAGTTTCTTATTGTTATACCAATATAAATAAAATATTTACTATCTTTTTTGGAAAGGCATAATGTATACTCCGGATCTATTGATTGCTTGGACAGAATCAATTTTAGCATTTAACAGATCTTTTAACTTTCGGGGAGGAATAGAAATGATTTCTATTGAAGCAATTTTGTCTAAGGAAGTCACACAAAAATTTAAATGTATAACCTTTTGAAAAATAATGATAAGGTTACTTCATTAATATAATCTTTTTTCCTACACTGTTTAGAAAAAAAATATTTTACGATTTATATTGTCCCCAACAGGTAAAAGAATTAAAGCAAGTTTCAATCTTTTTGAACATCCTGTATGTATTTCACTTATATGAAATTCTTCTAATGGATGAATTTTAATAGTGGCAAGTTATTATTTAATAAAAAGTTAATATCAAGAGATGAAACATATTAATTAGAAATGCGACATGAATTTACGATGATGTTTCATATCGGATTTTAGTGGGAGATATTTGCTTTTTATTGCAGAGGTAAATTTACACAACTAATGCTATTGATTGTCTTTGTAAGTTTAAATCACATTTATAAATAAGACATTTGAAAAGTAACATTAATATTTCATAATAAAGACAATTACAGTACACGTTTCATTCTTTACAGAAGCTTCTCACCAGTTATATACATTGTAAGGGTAACAACTGAAATTTGGCAACAACTGTCAAATTTGGCAGAACTTCGTAAAACAAACTTTCATTTTTAGCGATTGAAGATCTTATAACTTATAAATATATAATTATTAATAATTGATTATAGTTCAATTGTTATTAATATTCATAAATATATAATTAATTTTAATAATTAATAATAATTTCATATTTTTTATTAATTATATAACTGATAATACAATTTAAAAAGCATCTAAACTGTGCAATTTTGAAAGTTTTCCAGACATTTGATAAGTGCCATGCCAAGAATTTGTTGAAAAAAATCACGGTGTAACGATAAATATACACTTACGTTCCTGTCAAATTGGTCAAAACTTCATAAGTTAACTTTCATTTTTAGCAATGGAGCAAGTAAAACTTATAATTAAATAATAATAATTAATTATAGTTAATTTCTTAATAATAATTATAGTTTAATTATTACTAATTATTATAAAAATACATTTAATTTGTAATAATTATATTTATATACAAGGTGGCCATAATCAAACTGATGGTACTCAGAGTATTCTGTAGCGGGATCTAATTGCGAGGATTCCGCCAAATTTTCTAGGAAGATTAAACAAGACAGGGGACGAAGGATTCCGCGAAGAAACAATTAGTTCCAAAAATGACCGCCAGGGGGATATGTGGTGCTGTGTATTCATAAAAGATAGTTTCAAAAAAGAAGAATCAATGCTGAAATAAAATTACCGTTTACTTAGCACATCCAACTGAGGTTTGATGTGGCCGCCGTTTTTGTGAACCACATATTGCATACTGTGCACAGCATTTACAACAGTAGAGAATAACATGTCTCCAGGAATCTCCCGTACAGTTCGCGATGTGTTATCCTTCAACGTAGCCAGGCCCTAAACGCCTCCGTGATAGACCTTGGACTTTAGGTAACCCCATAGCCAAAAGTCGCAGGGTGTAAGATCAGGGGACCGAGGTGGCCATGCAGTTAGAAAACAGCTGATAATGACTCTTTCTGTTGTGAATTTCTGTCGTAGTAGCTGCTGTACCGCAAAGCAATATGTGCAGGGACTCAATCTTGCATGAAAATGATTTTCTCCAGGCTGAAGTGTCTTTGAAGTGTCTTTGCTGAAGTGCCGGAATAACAAAGTTGTTCAACATTTGGCGATATTTGTCTCCGGTAACAGAACAAGTTACAGGTCCTGTCGGAGTAATGTTCTCATAGAAGAATGGACCTATGTTCATATCTGCTGTGAAACCACACCAAACATTTATCTTTGGTGAATGCAAAGGAATCTCTTTGCTCTTAGTGACTTGGTATCCCAAATACGGCAGTTCTGGGTATTTACAGTTCCATTCAGGTAAAAGTGGGCCTCGTCTCCCCATAAGATTTTCCAGTGCCAAGCATCTTCCAACTCCATTCTGGCAAGAAAATTGAGAGCAAAAGTCAATCGCTTATCATATTCGGTGTGACGTAACTCTTGTACATGACTCATCTTGTATGGATAGAAGTGAATAATATTTCGTAGGATTTTCCATACCGTACAATAAGGCATATCTAGATTCCTAGCTATCCCACGAGCGCTGGAAAAGGCAGCAATATTGTCTGGTGCTCTGTCGACAATCGCCGTTGCACTTCTTCGATTGTATCCTGTGATACGGGTTTTCGTTCTCTGCCTGACTAAACATTTAGAGATCCTGTTTTCTCAAACTTCTCAATCATTGTTTTTAAACCATTAACTGACAAAAGACCGTTACCTTTACGCATTTTTTTGTGGTATCTAAAAGCACAAAGAGCGGCTGGCGCATTGCACTGGTTGAGGTAAAAGAATTTGACTAGTAGAGCTCGCTCGACTAAAGAAGAAGGACACATTATGAAAGATAACTTTCAATGAAATTGCTTCTAACAGTAGCACATAACCTTTTAAAGCCGAACAAGCTGGCACTGGGAAAAAAGATGTAACGTGTATTTGAATAAAGAACTTCTTCTTCTGCTGTTGCTTTCTTTGGGCCTCTGTAAGTGAAATTGCAGATAAAGAAACATTAGCAGTGTTTATCAATTTGTAGCTTTTTATAAACTGTTACCATTTTGAGCTTGGATTAAACTGCTAAATTCGTTAAATAAATGGTAATTTTATTTCAGTATTGCTTCTTCATTTTTTGAAACTCTCTTTTTCGAATACACAGAGCCATATATACCACTGGCGGTGATTTTTGGAACTAAATTTTTTTTTGCGAAATCCTTCGTCCCCCGTCTTGTTTAATCTTCCTACAAAATTTGGCGCCATTCTTGCAATTAGATCGTGCTACAGAACACTTTGAGTACCATCAGTTTAATTATGGCCACCTTGTATTGTAATATGAATATTTATATTTATTATTATTATTATTAATAGTAGTAATAGTAGTTATTGTTATATTTAATAGTTATATTTATATATTTTACATTTAATTATAATTTCCTAATTTCTTTTAGTTATATAATTAATAACTAAATTAAATAACACCTAAACTGAGCCATTTTTAAAGTTTTCCACATTTTATATAATTTCAAAGTGCCATGCTAACAATTAATTTAAAAATATAATGTTGTAATGATAAGTATACAGTTGCATTCCTGTGAACTTTCATTTTTAGTGATAAAAAAGCTTATAACTTATAATTATATAATCATTAGTAATTAATTATAGTTAAATTTTTAATAATTATTATAAAAATATAATTAATTTCATAATTTGTATTAATTATATAAATGATAATTTAATTTAAAGAAAAACACCTAAGCTGAGCCATTTTTTAAGTTTTCCAGATTTTTTATAAGTGCCATGCTAAGAGTTATTCGAAAAAAAAATCATGTTCTAATGATAAGTATACACTTACGTTCCTGTCAAATTGGGTAGAACTTTGTAAAGTGAACTTCCACTTTTAGCGATACAAAAGCTTATAACTTATAATTATATAATCATTAATAATTAATTAGAGTTAAATCAATTAATTATTATAAAAATATAATTAATTTTTATTAATTATATAACTGACAATTAAATTTTAAAAACACCTAAACTGAACAATTTTGAAAGTTTTTCAGATATTAGATAAGTGCCATGCTAACAGTTATTTAAAAGAAATCATATTTTAATTATATGTATTACAGATAAGTAGTTTTTGGTGCTTTAATAATATTTTTAATGTTTATACTATTATATGAATAACGAATTTAAAATACATAAAATAGTCTAACACATTAATTTAAAATATTATTTTTCGTTATCAGGTATGTACAAAATTTCCAGAACTTTATTTTTTATATTGCGAAACTCAATTTTAAAAAGAACAAATGAAAACAAGTAAAAATTAAATTTAAAAAATCAAAAAATCCGACTGCGTAAAAAGTGAATTAATTAATTATTTCTCATCAATGTGAAACTATTTTTTATATTACTTACCAATTTTTTGTTTTATTTCCTTGTATTCATGACTTTTAAGTTGTGTTTAATTGTTAGTTCCTATGTATAAACACTGTTTTGATGAGGCCTATAGATATCTATGGAGGTTAGAGTTGCATTAAAGTTAGACATCCTACCTATACAACTTCCATGTTGTGTACTATTTATACGGAGCTTCTGACTGTAAACTTGTCAATGAAACTCCCTCTTCATTTTGAAAGACCTATACAATGATATGCCACTCAATATGGTGCGTAAAAATTTGTTTTCGTGCCTACCACCATTTTGTATTTAACGGCCGCCATTTTGAATTTATAAAAACAAAACCTATCCTATAACCATCGGACGGTTAAGAGGAATCGATAGAGACCTCATTCATTAAAATCCATCCAGCCGTTGCGATGTTTCGAGGGTATAAAGAAATCCACATGCCCAGATACGCGTGAAACACATAACCCTTCCTGGCAGTCGGGTAATAAAAATGTTACAGAAGCCTTTGAGTAATGATGCGTATGCACAAAAATCATTTATCGAGATGGTTATTTAACCAATTAGTTAAAAATATCGTACGATAATATACGTTTGTTTAAGTGAAGGAAGTAGTGTCATAGGCATAGTAACAGAAAACATTATAAACTATTTTTAACTAACTGTATTTTCTTTACTTATTATAGGTGATTTTAAATAAGAAATAGTTAACTCTAGCGCAAGGATATCTGTGTATTTAAAGATGAATTTTTGTTAACGGTTACGAGTGACGAAATATTATTTCCTGCTGAGACGCATTTTGCACTAGAACGTTACACAGAGAAGTTTACGAGGGTATGAAAAGATAAATCTTTAACGTCTAGCGTGTGACACTGAAAAATAATGTTATTTTTTTCACAGTTAATTACGGTGACTTTCTTTTAAGAGCTCATTTTTTTCACTTAGGGGCTGTGCATGTATAACGTGATCATTTTAGGGGGGAGGTGATGTCTGGCATATGATATGTAACATATATCTAGGAGAAGGGGGCTTGTCTATTGATATCGTTATCATTTTTGATCCAACCAAAATTTTGTCTTTTTATTTATAACTTTATCTTTACATCAAAATAGTACGTTACCTTTTTTAAAATCTGTTTTCTTTTTTTATGAAAAAACAAAGTTATTATTAAAATCATTTAATGATTATAAAACTATTTACGAGCAATTCTAAAATATGGAATACTCCAATGTTTGGCATTCCTATACTTCTGTCATATGTGTATGCATATATAATACGCTGTTCGAGAAACCATATGCAAAGTATGTGTGAAATGACACACTTATTTACTAGCAAATAAGAGAGAATATTGTCCATCTGTTTTGCTGATAGCAAGTTGTATCTGCCCCAATAAAGTACACGAAAAATAAATTTAACCATGTTTATGAATCACTCCAAACAAAAGAAAAAAAATCCATAAACGATTTTTAGACATTGATAACGATATCATTACGGGGAGAGGGGAGGGGCGGCTCGAGGAATGATAAAAATTGATATCTTGAGGAGGAGAGGGGACCAAAATTACCAAAAAGTTGATAACTTTATCTGTGTACAGCCCCTTATATATTTCATAATTTTGTATTATTTTTGATTTGCTTTCAAATCAGGGTTTTTTTTTTCATAAATCAAAAGTATGTCTTTTTCCTGATATTTTGGATTGGTGAAAAGTACTACGTATTTCAATAGATAGGGTAAAAATGCAACTATCGTAAAATTTATCTTCAAGATACTGTTTAAAGGAAAGTTTGTTATCTTAAAACTGAAAGTAATGTTTTTCTACCTGAATGTAACAGTTTAATTCAAAACATTTTCTTTTAAGTTTTCAGCCCTTTTTTAAGTATAAGTGCCTTCCAAAATTGCAAAGATACCGTAATAGAAAGTTTAATTTTTTTTTCTGTATTAATAGTTTTTTTTATATTCGCTAGATGCAACATGTAAAGAGAGTCTTAAGTGCTATTAGCAATCAAAAATTTTCTAGTTTTTTTTTTTTCAAATTCTATGTTTTAATTATATTTTACATAAAATTATAATTACTAAAAATTCAATTATACTCTACTTATAAGAGTTACTCTTATATAAGTTGTTCATATATTTATCCCACAAACTCAGAGGGATGTTAAAAGGCATCAAGAACAAAAATTGGAATGGAACATGATGTCACAAACAACCTATTTAATGAAAAATATAGGGTGTTCTACTTTAACTGAACTTTTTTTGACGGTAATAACTTTCAGAAAACTTTAGTATATTATAATGAACCTTTTAACAGACATTATCACTATTGTTCTAAATGTGATAACATAAAAATAAAGTGGTAGAAGTTTCCATTATTCGCGCCAGCTGTATGCACTTGATGCTCAACATTCTGGGCTGCGATTATCAGTTCATAGGGTATCATCGGTTGCGTAAGTACCTTGCTTTCCCAGAAGCTTTCGGGATGTTAACTAATTTCATTCAAAACAAGGTACATATCATCCAAACTAAGCTAAAATTGCTAAAAGTCATAAAAAAATACACATAAAAGGCATATAAATACCTCTTATTTATATCGACGTATATTTCATCGCTCAAACAGCGACATTCACACGATCTTCGTTAATACAAGTATTTTCGCAAAATGTTTTTTTTAATTGAACTTTTAAGGGTGAAACACATTGTATTTGAGATTAAATAAGTGGTTTGCGGCCCCATGTCCTGTTATAATTTTTATTCACTTTGATGCCCGGCCGCTTGTTTTTTCCAGAACTTTCCGTGATGTTATCACATTTCGTTCAAAACAAGGTACGTATTAAAAATGAAAAATATATTGCAATTCATCAGACATACAAGTAAAAATTACATAAATACATTTAATACAATTAAAAAGCAAACGTTTCGAGCTAAATTTTAGCCCCTCATCAGTGCAATAAATAACATTCAAATGACAGAAAACTATATATATCATGTTTACAGTTAAAATTAGTAGCAGTTAAAATTAAATAAAGTATAAAAATTTATAAAACAATGCTGAGTTATCAGGAGGAAGTGCACACGATTCATTTATCGGCGACGTTTGCTTACGAGTGAACACACCTTCCAGAAAAACTCTACTTTTAATATTATTGCAAGTAGGATTTTCTGGAAGGTGATAATTCGTAAGCAAATGTCGCCGATAAATGAATCACGTGCACTTCCTCCTTAATACTCAGCATTGTTTTGAAAAAAAATTATACTTTATTTAATTTTAACTGCTAGTAATTTTAACTGTAAACATGATATATATAGTTTTCTGTCATTTGAATATTATTTATTGCACTGATGAAGGGTTAAAATTTAGCTCGAAACGTTTGCTTTTTAATTGTATTAAATGTATTTATGTAATTTTTACTTGTATGTCTGATGAATTGTAATATATTTTTCATTTTTAAATCGTATATCAGACGCTAAACAACGATTATTTATTTTAAGGTACGTATTGTTACATTTTCATTGCAATATTTTTATTTTTCTCAAAATAATTACCGTCAACCCAAGTTCAGTTAGGGTGAAACACATTGTATTTGGGACGAAATAAGGAGTTTGGGACCCCATGTCCTATTCTAATTTTTGTTCGTCTTGAGGCCCTGTACACTGTCAAAAGAACTATATACAAGACATCTACATACAATGAATTATTCCTCATTTTTTAACAGATAATTTCCGTACTCCTAGAAAACATGTTTTATCCGTGAATTCTTCTCGAATGTCTTAAAAAGAGGGAGAAAATCCTAGCACACATGCATTTCATTAATAGCACACATGCGTATTGGCTCTATTAATACTAAAATACAAATTAATTTCAAAAACGAAAAATTCTATAAATTAAGATTTCTAATTTAGTTTTATAAAATCTATAAAAAAAAACTTAAACCAACAAGAAAGAAAAAAAATGTTTTCGAATTTAAAAATAAATAGCAATTAATTTTCTCATTCTTTTAAAAATATTCACAATTTATTTTTTAAAGTTATAAAAAAATATTCGCATTTGAAATATATTTTAAATGAACACATTTAAAATAGATATTCTAATTAAAATTTTAAATGAAAAAAAAATAATTTTACTAAAAAAAAAATTCTCATAAAAATATAATATTCATATTTTACATATAGCAATCTGAATAAAAATATTTGCAATTCATTTCTTAACCGACTTTAATACTAAAGTATGAAAACCATAGTCACAATCTCATTAAAGACGAAGTCTTCCCGAAATTAAATTCAAAATTCAAAGCTTTTTCATAAAATTAATCAAGCCATACCCATTTGAGGCAAACTATTTACTTCAAATTGTTTCACTACTCTACAACTGTAGCCGAGTGGTTAGAGTACTGGTTTCGTAGCTCTAAGATATATGTTAGATGTAAATTTCCAACTGGGCGAAAAATGTCCGGACCAGGATTCGAACCAGGGACCTCCTGGCTGAAGCCGCCAGTGCTCTGCCATCTGAGCTATCCCGGACGAATCTGGTGGAACTTTTTAACCCAGCTAACCTTAATGATTATAGCATCTGGTCTGAAACCTGGTTCAGCTCAACAGAATAAATCTCAGGTAAAGGAACTCCAGAAATCGCTGGATATGAAATTACACTAGATTAATTTTAACACAATTAATCCAATTTGTAAACAAATCATATTAGATGTAAATTTCCAGATTCGTCCGGGATAGCTCCAATGGCAGAGCACAGGGAGCTTCAGCCAGGAGGTCCCTGGCTTGAATCCTGGTCCGGACATTTTTCGCCCAGTTGGAAATTTACATCTAATATGATTTGTTTACCAATTGGAGAAATTGTGTTAAAATTAATCTAGTGAATTAAGATATATGGCCCGATCCTAATGTCAGCAACTTTTATGTTATCCCCATTTTCTTCAATTGACGTAGATTTTACCTCCTGTAACGCAGAAAAAAAGAAATGCATATTTGTCTATTAACGAAAAAATCCAGTAGCGCTGCTGCCAGGAAAATTTTCGTGGATTAAAGAAACTATTTATAAGAGTGAAACAACCCTCTGAGTTTTTCGGACGAATACCCTGAACACCCTGCATACGCTTTTGATTCCAATCAATTATTCTGTTATCTACTTTTTTCACTCGGTTTTCACTCAAGCCCTATACATTTCCTATGAAAATATCTAAGCATTAGATTGTAACAAAATATTTTGCGAATTATAGTTTGTACCACTTCTATATTTAGATAAGAGAAGTTGTTAATAATAACTGAAATATATCAAAAAGTATCATCATTAGAGAAAAATACGCTTTCAGGATCATTCATCAAACAGAAAATGTTATTAATATTTTACCTTCAGACTCTACTTATGACAACTGATAGATATTTTTGTAAGAAGATTTTTTCCGAATATTATACTTTTTTTTGTTATAACACTAGGAGAAGGCAATGATATTAGTTTTCTATAATTCATGTGACTCAGGTGTTTCCTTGAGCTAAATAATTCGATCTTTTGATCTTAGAAGACTTAAAGAACACTTTTTTAAAGTGGAAGTTAATTTGCAAAAATTATATAAACGTTTAATTTTTTTTTTTTTACACATGTTTAGATAACATTGTATTTAATCGTAGCAGAATTAATAATTATTTGTTTGTAATTTTTTTACAATAAAAATGTTTAAATATCTTCATAATATTCTTATATATTATTTAGTACAGACAAATATATTTCTGAATAAATAAATAATTTTTAATGGATCTTAGTGCACTAATGGCTTTCTTAGATTAAACTAAAAAACGCATTTATATTAACGCATATATATTCTCTTATAAGCTTCTTTTTGTTATAGCAGAACTGGCATTTGCACAGTCTCTATGCGAAAGAAAGATCTTTCACGTTATTATATAAATATTAAAGTATGGTGTCTTGTTTGTTTTAGAGTAGGGGTGCACAACCTTTTTAAGTGGAGGGCCACTTACAAAAATTTTTGGGTTGTCGAGGGCCACATCAGTAACAAGGAGAGAATTCTATTTCGGGGAGGTGATCTGTTGCCTATAATCATAAAAAATATGGTTTCAGAAGGGGATGGGGATGTTTTGTCCCTCTAGGCTCCCCTACCCAGTCAACATATAGAATTCAGTTGGCAAGGATAAACCAACAGTTTACGTTTGTATATATAACAGAGATACAGCAAGGGTTATTTAGGAGGAGTGATAATATTCCTTGACTTTATCCGGGTAAATTTTGTTTTATTAAAAGTGCTAAAAAACAAACGTAGGAATGAACGTGGCCAGTGCCCCCCAAAAATGTGAAGTTTATGAACAAAGGGGGGAGGAGAAGTCGATCAAAGAAATTTTCGATTTTTTCACGCCTGATCAACGAAATTAGCTATTTTTCCGTACCTGATCGACAAAATTCGCAATTTTTGCGAAGTCATTCAACAAAATTTGCAATTCTTCCGCGCCAGATCGACGAAATTCGTTATCTTTCCGCGCCCGATAGACGAAATTTCGCGATTTTAGGACTCTTGATCGACGAAATTCGAGATTTTTCCGAATGTGATCAAAGAAATTCGCGATTCCTAACTGACTCTGACGAAATTTGCAATTTATTCTCGCGGCGAGTTGACGGAATTCGCAAATTTTTCTCGTGATAAAATGACGAAACTCGCAATCTTTCCGCAGCCGATCAACGAAATTTTCAATTTTCCGCCCATCATCGAGAAAATTCGCGATTTTTCCGTGCATGATCAACGAATTTTGCGATTTTTTGGCGCCTAATTGATAAAATTCGGAGAATTATCAACACAATTATGATTTTTCTTGCCCGACCAACGAAATTCGCGATTTTTCGGAGCCCGGTTGTCAACACTCGACATTTTCCCGCAAATAATCGACGAAATTTCTGATCTTTCTTCGCCTGATCGACAAAATTTGCGATTTTTCCGAGC
Organism: Maratus speciosus; assembly: GCA_963932465.1. Classification (NCBI taxonomy): domain Eukaryota; kingdom Metazoa; phylum Arthropoda; class Arachnida; order Araneae; family Salticidae; genus Maratus; species Maratus speciosus. The sequence goes on along the minus strand of OZ010789.1, from coordinate 530,394,103 downwards.
CTGATCTACGAAATTTGCGATTTTTCCCGCGGCAAATTGATGAAATTCGCGATAAACAGATGAAACACGCGATTTTTCCGCAGCCGATCACAGAAATTTGAGATTCTTAACTGACTGACGAAATTTGCTATTTTTTTCCCGCGGCAAATTCATGAATTCGAGGGCCACACGTTAACCCATCGCGGGCCACTTTTGGCCCGCGGGCCACAGGTTGTGCATCCCTATTTTAGAGGGTCTCGGCATCTCTCATTTTAGTAAAAATGACGAAAATATCAGTTTTCGAACTTTTTGATTAAAATGTATTTAGATATCCATAAAAAGTTCTAAAAAGATTCGTAAAGGTGTAATAATTATATGTATACGAAGATAGATTCCAACATTTTGCTTAAAATGTATTTAGATATCTAAGAACATTCTAACGAAGTTTCGGAAAAGTCTAATAATTATATGTATACGATCATAAATTTTTATTACATTCACTTCCTTGAAATCTCTAAAACACGGAGAGCGTACTGAGAGCACCAGTAAGAAGAAAAAAAAAAAACAGCTGCAAGTTCCAAAATAATTACTTGATTAACACCTCCGCCTTCTTTACCCTTTGTCCAAGTACCCGTCAATACGCTGTAAAAAGGGACAAATGTCTCTTAATCTTGAAAAATATAGTAGAACCACATACTGAATATATACAATAATCACTTTCGAGATATCCACGATACCGAAAAGCCTTCTTTATCTGCAGAAACTTTAGAAACCAATATATTTTCCAGATTTAAGTAAGACTATGTAAAATCAAAGTTCCTTTTATTGCCACTAATTATTCAAACAATTTCCGAGTAGTTTAATTGTATTAAGTTTTCTCAGCGCGGAATGAGGGTTATCCATATACCACCAAGTTTCAAGTAAACAATTTCATGTTCCACTAACAATTTTTACAGACAAACATGATGAATTAGCAACATTAGCACTCTAAATAAAAGAGTGAATATTCACTCTAAACAGGGGGGAATAATTACTCTTTCGGAGGAGTGACTATTTACTCCAGCAAAAGGAGCACGTTTTTTTCATCCATGGTCGGAGTGAATAATCACTCTTTCATAGGAGTGAATGTTCATTTTTTATGGTGTTTATTCTTTTTTTATGTTGCTTTTATGGACATTTTAAAATAATCATATCCTTTAGAACATGCAATGAAAATAGAAACAAGCGTGATAAAGATTGGAATAAAATAGTTTATTGGCAATATTTATTTAATTCATAGTTTGCAACACTAGTTACATCTGAATTAAATTAGATTATACAGACATACAAGGTGAGCAAAAAGTCCGTATAAACTTTAAAAAATCATAAAAACGAAAAAAATAACCGAAATGAAAAACTATTTGCAGGATTAGCATCTATAGATCACGGGAATTTTTTTAAGACGGAAATAAAATATAACTCAAAAAACAGCCGGCAGATGGCACTTGTTCGTGCGATTTTGGTGGAAATTTGTAAATGAAACGGTTATAAGAATTTGCGCTCCTAATCAAGAATTAGTTCACGTAAAATAACCTCACCAACAAAGCTTTGTCCTTCATACTCAGTATCCTTGATCACGTACACGGCTCACAACGGTGAACTAGTTCTGGATTAGGAGAGCAAGTTCTTATAACCGTTTCATTTGCATATTTCCATCAAAATCTCACGAACCACCGCCATCTGTCCGCTGTTTTTGAGTTATTTTTTATTTCGGTATTAAAAAAATTCCCGTGGCCTATAGATGCTAATCCTGCGAACAGTTTTTCATTTCGGTTTTTATGATTTTTTAAAGTTTATATGGACTTTTTGCTCACCCGGTAAATAAACTAAAATATTATATTCCAATTTTATCCCTTATGTTTTTTTTTTATTTTTATGCATGCCCTATATATATATGATAACTTTAAAATGACCAATTTTAAAATTATCATGACTTGAAACTGAATTCCAGAATAATACCTTTCATTTCATAGAAGAATACTCCACTATTTGATTAATACGGGTATATTTTTAAAAATTCAGTAAAAAAATATTCTATTATTTAGAAAAGGATTAGTTTTATGACCAATGCCAATTTCAGCCACAGAGCAGAGGTAAATATGGACAAGTGATCCAAAACTTTTTCATTTTTATTCATATCGACAGATGTAAATGAAAGCGTTATTTTAAGTACAATGGGTTGTCTTGTAATATGATCGCTGTAATGTTTCCATTCGCAGAATCTTAGTGAAATCGCAAATAATAGTTTATTTCTATCCTCTATTCTTACAATTCGTTTTGTTTGTTGCTATCAATATGGAGTATGAGTCTGAATGATCATAAGTATAAAAAAAAAAATGTCTGATGAACTAAAATATTAATTCCCATTCTCTCTGCTGGAAAAAATGGTAAATATCTCCAATCTTTTCAAAACGAATTAGGAAGATAATAGTGATCTAGGAAAATAATAGTGATACTTTAATGATACTTTCATAATTCTTAACTATAATGATAATCGATGATATACTTCCAGTAGCTTTTGTAATAAGTGAAAATGTATTTCCAAGAGAAATATTTGAAAAAACAACAGAAATAATTCTGAAGACAACTACTTTAGACATAAAAGAATGTGAAAATCCTCCGACTAGTGTGAAAAATCAAACGTCGTCATACGAACTTTTTCACGATACTAAGGATAGTCGGATTTATTGAAGAAGAATCTGACTATTTTCTGAAGTTAAAACTGCATGAAAATAAGAATGACATTTCTATCGAGATATTCATTTTATGACTAATTCACATCCGAAAAAAGCCCAGTAAGAAGGATTTAAAAAAGATTTCAAGATTTCTTAAAACATAATATTTCCCTTTAAACAATAAGTAAATAACTATTCATTAAAAATAGTAAACTCAGTTTGGAAAATTACATATAATATAAAACAACCCTTAAAAAATATGTTCTAAATTTTCTAAATGTTCTGAATTTGTAATATTTAAACATACGAACACACATTAAGAAGATAAAATTGAAATAAAATTGTTATTAAAATCATAAAACCACTTTTTAGTTATTACAGACGATATGAACAAATGACATGCAATGTATATAAGAATATACATACTTGCCAACCTCCAACTATATTTTCGTAAAATTTTTAACTTGATCCAGGTTAAACACGTTTTGAACCAGAAAGTTTATTCAATGATCTTCATTTAATTACTTTCATGTTTCTTCATGCAAGTTGTTTGACTTTATTTCGAAGAAAATTTTTTTACTTGGAAATGTGTTTAAACTGGATCAAATTAAACCACATGTTACAGGAAGAATACCGAGAGGTTGGCAGATTTGGAACCATATAAGGAAAATATAAGAATGTATGTAAAATATAAGAAAAGATTTAAATGGAGTATTAGAAAAAGTATAATATTTTGTAACTATAGCATAAGATTTCGGATTGAGTTGTTTCTTGAATGTGCATCGAGGAAACGAGAAATAATTAATAAACCATTACGCTAATTTAGCTGAAATTTTTATGGTGATAATTTGCTCATATATCTTAACATTGCTAAACAATATCTATACATTGATATGCGTTTATATATTATTCAGAATTAACTAAAGACAATAGATGAACATGGGATAAAATCTGATACCTTATTAATATTTGCTTATTGAAGCCAGAATTTTTAACGGAATTTAAACAAACTGTGAAAATATACCTCACCTATCTTTTTACTATAATATCATTATAAATATATCATTTGTTTATCCTATTTGTATTGAATGCATGAATGTGTTAATCTTCAGGAAATAAAAGAGGTTTAGCCTTTTTAAATAGGTACAAAAAATGTTAGCTTGCTACTTTAAATAAAAACTTTAATTTAATATATTTCAGTTATAAGTAAAATGATTTACTATATATAAAAACTAGCAGATCTACCCGGCTTCGCTCGTATCAATAATAAGGGTCCTCCCGGGTAAAATCGTTAAAAGGACGAATAAGAAATATAAGTAAAATAGTCTTAATTGCGTCTACTATTAACTATACCATAATAATATATATTCCAAACAAATGTCATAACATACATTAAAATACAAACAATTATTTGCTTAAAAAGCGTCATTTCAATAAAAGTAAAACATTAAAAATATTAAAAATTTACATGTTGCGACTCTTTCAAGTCATCTTCAGAATATACAAAAAAAAAAAAAAAAAAAAAAAAAAAAAAAAAAAAAAAAAAAAAAAAAACTACAAACACAATGCCAATTGTGACATTATGCTGATGATGGCAATGACCTAACCCATAAATTTTGCGCTGAAATTTTTTTCAACTTATGATCATCATACAATTTCGTTTTTTACACTGTCGAATAGGAAAAGGTTCTGTCAAATGAAATTTATTTGAAAATTGTATCTCAATTTTTTCATGTGAATGGATTTTAAAGTAATTTTCAATCATGGATATTTTTTAATTTGCATGCAGCCAGGAGTAAGATTTCCGCGTTTTTTCACACCAGTATTTTGTTGGAGAAAATGATATTTAATTTAATCGGAACACTCTCGCGATGCAGCCCAATTACGAAAGATATACCTGTTTACTCTTAATGCAATATTATAAAGTAAAGACATTGATGAACTATGAGTAACTCTAGCATCATATTGTTAGTGGCAACAACTTAACCCAACCATAAATTTAACTTTTACTGCAATTTGACCTTTAAACATCGCACATTTTATTATTCCAACATCTAACAGAATACAAAAAGTACTTTCAGTAATATTTGTTTGAAAAGCTTATCTCAATTTACGGATTGTTTATCCTTTTTAAATTAATTTTCAATCACGGAGATATTTTTAAATATACCTGTAACCCAATTAAAAAAGATATATCCGTTTGCTATTAATGCAATATTATGAAGAAAAGACATATCTATGAGTAACGCCTAGCACCATATTGTTGGTGGCAACAACCTAACCGTACCATAAATTACGCTTTTACTGCGATTTGATCTCTAAACATCATGCATCCCATTATTTCAACGTCTAGCAGAAAAGTCTGTCAGTCATGAAATTTTGTTTAAAAAAGAAAAAAGCTTACCCTAAAAAATAGTAGCTATAATTTCTATTTAATATAAATCATAGAAAAATCGTTCGATATAATCGTAGATGTATTCGATATAAATCGTAGAATGTTATCACTGCATTTCAGGTATTAAAACCTATATCTAAATGATATAATCAAAGATACAGCATTACAAAGAAATAGGAAATAAATTGTAGCATCCAGTTTTTAAAACCAGTTTGAAATTATAATGACGAAAATGACGTCATATCTAGCAAACGATTTTTTATTATTATCTTTTTCCTTAATTGATTTCTTGATATTGAAACGATTTCATTAAAATAGATTTTTTAACAATCAACTAAAGTACTACTAAGGTCATTTTAAAACATGCTTAGTTAAAGTTTTTACATAAATCTATGAAAAATGTGCATTTTCTTCTTTGAATGATATCAATTTCAAAAAACAGCAAAAATATAGTGAGACAATCCGAATTTTTATTGACATAAAACAAAATACTCGAGTTATCAAACATTTTTTTAAATTATTGAGCAGTTTTTTAGATGTCTGGCAACAGGAAAGAAACTTGAATTTGAATATTTAAAATGAGATATTTCTATAACGTTAAATTATGAAAGATGATAGAAAAAAGGGATAAATATTGGTCTGATGATTTTTTAAAGTAGACAGTGATCTTTTCCACGTTCTAAAACATATATACAGCAACTTTCGTGCAATTCGTTCTAAAATTGAAGATTTGTATAAAGGACATACACACAGAGAACGGCTTTTATATATCTATATTATAAAGGACAAACATATCTGTGCGTAACACGTACGTCATTTAGCGAATGGCAACACTTTGAAATTTGAAATGAAATTTTGGTTTTGCAATTTTCTCTACTGCAAATTTTTAAACTTCTAAACATCGCACAATTTAAATTTTTACACCGTCGTATAAGGAAAAAAATGCTCTTTTAAATGCAATTTTTTTGAAAGCTGTATCTCAATTTGTTTTTGAGATATTAATTTTTTTATAGCTTTTAATACCATTTTTCTTATTGTGGCAATAAAAGTACCCCATTTCTATTGAAAGTCATTGAAAGTAAATGGAAAATAGTCGAAAATAGGAGATCTATGTCTCTTTGTTGCCATTTTCTCATAAAACCTGAAAAAAAAAGTTGAAATTAAAATATGTGCTATGTCAAGAATATTGTCTGTTATTCCGTGACAATGACGTCATATGCATACTTTTCTATAGACGAAGTTTAAGACCGGGTTGTAAAAGTCGATTGCTTTAGCGGATGCAAATGACGTCATTTTATAAAAAAAGCGTGTATTTTGATTCTTAAACCTGAATTATGTTTTGTAGAAGTGTGCCATTTTCACAGCCCAGCTGCTTTTAAATTCTTCAGAGGTGAAAATGCTTCACATTTGAAAATAATATAAGCGAAATAACACACTGATAAAACGCAATGTTTTACAAAAATTTAGAGTGTATTTATAAAAGAGAGGTGACATGCAAATAATAGCGATTTATATTACAGAAATTGATTATTCTCGCCTGGATGGATTTGCTTCGCCGAGTTAGAAGGGCAAACAAATAATTCGTGGTTTAAAATAACATCATGTTCTGAAATTTTTGTCCAAAATTCTCTCGAATAATAAAATTTTCATACTATTCTTTAGGGCATTCTACTATAATTTTATCAAAATAACATAATTTGCTTAATTTAATTTATTCTAATTTTATATAATCTATACATTTAAATCAGAAGTGTGTGTTTTAGTCATCCGCCCTGATCTTTCACTGAACCGATTTTACTATTTTTTTTTTTTTAAACTGAAAACTCTTCATTTGTAGATGTAATCGCACTATATGTTTTTTTTTTTTTTAATATCCCCACTTTTATATTTTAATTTTAAAAGCATTTTATGAAATTTCTTCAAAATGGTGAAAATTAGATAGCTTTCATTATTACAGACAAAAGAGAAATAATGAGGTAGTTTTATCTTTATTCATGCTATTTTCTGATAAAATTTCAAAATTGTTGATAAAAATTGTTGTATAGGGTTTAGTGTCAAAAAAACCCATTTGGAGCAGAATATTATATTAGTGGCATAAAACGGAAAATAACATACGGCTTTTGAAAACACGCATTTTTCCTCATAAATTTTCTATATTGTTTTTTCTTCTGCATGTGTGCTGATACTAAGTTTCAGACACTAGGCGAAATGCTTATTTAAGTGAAAATGAAGTCATATTTAAAAGAAAACGATCCTTTTCTGAGATAAAACTAAACATGCGGCACAAATGCGTCTAAACAACACAAATTACGGAAATTTTTACTCTCCGGAATTGAGATTAGAATCTCCAGTAAAGAGTGCTTCTGTTCACATAAAAGATGTTTCTGACAATCGTGACTTCAAGTTTTGAGTTAAAATGATTTTTAAATGATCAAACAGAATACAATTTTTTTTTAAATGAGGATTATGGATCTGAGAAGTGCGTATGCAAATTTTGAGAAGGTGAAAATTGCTATTTATCATTCCGGAATACCGAGCGTAAGAGCCTCAATTGATAACCACATCCTACACTGTAAAAAAAACGACATTTTTACAGTACAAAGTACTGTTCATCTCGCGCACAAAGTCGATCACAGTAAATGTGCTGTATCTTTCTTTGGTTTTCTGACTATTTAAATATGAAAAATACAGTAGTTGCGTAAAATTAACAGCACAATGTGCTGGCAATTCGGACGCCAGCATGCTGGCTTTCGTGCTGGCGTCCAAATTGCCAGCACGTTGTGCTGTTAATTTTACGCAACTACTGTATTTTCCATGTTTATATAGTCAGGAAACCAAAGAAAGATACAGCACATTCATTGTGATCGAGATTGTTCTGGCAAATTTACAGTGTTTTTTTTTTTTTTTTTACAGTGTAATAACTGATCTTTATTATACTATTTTATTGATTAAGTGTCTATATGATAAAGAACAAACGTATCTGTGCGTAATGCTGGCGTCATTTTGCGAATGGCAACACTTCACGATAAAATTTCGGTTGAAATTTTTGCTACTGCAATTTCTTAATCTTCTGACCATTGTGCATTTTCAATTTTCGTCGTATAGCGAAAAAAAATTACTTTCAAGTGCAATTTGTTTAAAAACTTAATTGTCTGATGAATTATATTTTTAAAATAATTTTTAAGCGTGATTTTTTAAATTTTGTCTTATCACGTGCCCGTTTCAATACATAATAATAATAAACATTTTACACATAAAGCAACAAACATTTTTCAGCATTTGTTTCTGCTTTTTTTACATAACGAAATTAATACTTCCTTTATAAACAAATAAAAGAATAATATTTTAAATAACACCAATCTAATATATTTGTGAAAGACAAATTAACGAAATTAAGAATTCTTTTATCAACAAATAAAAGAATAATATTGAAAGAACACAAATCTAACATATTTGTAATCGTACAATTTAAATTTTTAGATCACCAAATAGGATTTTTTTTTTCAAATGAAATTTTTTGCAAAGTTCATCTCAGTTTACTGATTGTCTATGGTTTTAAAAACAATTCTAAAGCATGAAATATTTTTTTAATTTATCTATATCACGCGGAGCTCGATTACGAAAAATTAATCCGTTTGCCCTTAAAACAAAATAAAGAGTTCATCATTTTCTTACGGCTAATACCCATTAAAAAAACTTCCTATGAATAAATAAATAAAATAATAAAAATAATACACAAATTTAACAGACACGTATAAGCTCAGAAATTATCAGAATATAAAAGGATGCCATAAGTAGCAAAATCTTGGTTAAATAATTCTTAGCATACGGCTAATAAGAAAATATCGCTTTTGATAAATTTCAAAAATTTATTTGATTGTATAATTCGTATTTCCCATATGAAAATTCTTTTTTAAAGCAAGTGAACAATCTAAAAATTTATTGCATATAAAAAAATTATTAGTTTTCAATTTACTAAAAAAATGTTTTCACCTATATTCTTTAACCCGGGAAGCCCGGGTACGATCCCCTAGTATAGATAAAAGGATAGTTACCTTCATTATAATTTGAGAAACTGCAGAAAAGCTGTTCACCTCTTAATAGCTTCAGAATAATCATAATCACTCTTTCTAATGTTATTCTCATTGCATTTTCATCAAGCATTGTTTGCCTGCTCTTGAAGCAGTGTTTTCCAATAACCTGTTAAATCCCACTTTGGATATTAGGCTTTATCCCAAGTGAATGAGGATCAGAAAAATGCCATAAATATACAGTTACAAATATAAGCAGAGCTTTTATTTCGGGAAATAATCTTTTATAAATGTACTACACAAAGTAATACGAATAGTTTCTGTACTTCATTAATGTGCTTATATTTAAGAGCTTTGGAAGCTGGCAAACACTATAAAAAAGGATAAAATAAAATTTCCGTACACAAATGCGACTACATAGACAGCTTGCTAGTGAATTCTTGCCAGAGATAAGTATTGCGATCATCACACACCAGTGAGCTGGTGATATTGAGTCATAATTGAGGCATACAATTTTAAACCGACCGAACAGTTTTACTCCAGAGCAACGAACTTTCGAACAATTTTGAATTTTTTTTATTTTGTGCTAAAATTAAATTTTAAACAAATATTTTTTCGTATATTTTGGTTTTAAGTTAGAAGTAGGGGAGTTATGATTCTGTTTTGTTCAAATATTGTTTTCTATATGCGTAATTCAGAGTTTTATCATGCGCGCAGCACTTAATAACGCATTATTGAAATGAATTTTTAAATTTAAAATTTAAATATTAATTTTGTACGTACAAAATTCCCGGTTTTCGGTATCTTTAATTTGTGCAATTTCCCTTTTAAATTTGTCCGGTTTCAATTTTTGATTTTTTACTCGGGACGTGGCCGAGGACCTATGAACCTTGCTTCCGCAAAAGAGTCGGAATAAGAAGAAGAATAAAGGGCGCGGATGGAGAGAGGCCGCTCGCCGCGGCGGTTGACCCACCCGCCGACCTATAATGATGTAAAGTTTATCCATGCCACATGTGGGACAGCTTTTTTATATATTACTGCTGTTTTAACAATGTTACTATATCCTTAAATTAAAATAACTATGCTAATATGAAAATCTAAGGATTTTTTTTTAATGTATAGTTTACATTTTAATAACATTTAAGTTAATAGATATAGGTATTTATGTAAGTGTCATGCGCAACATATTTTGCCTGTTTTTCACTAAATGGTCCTGAAACGGTCAGATTACTTAAGTCAAGGGTTTAAAATCGGAAGATTTTTAAACCTATTAAAGAATCATTCCATATCACATCTGGGACAGCTTTTCTACAATTACAGCTCTTTTAACAGTGCTATTATATCCTGAAATTAAAACAACTAAGCTGATATGGAAATCTACAGGTTTTTGTTATTTTTAATGTATATTTTATATTCTAGCAACTTATATGGTGATAGATATAGGTATTTGTGCAAATATCACTTGCAGGACATTTTGTCCGTTGTAACGATTTCCGATATTACCCTACACCATTTTTTCCAGAATGTTACTTACGTAACTTATCATTTGATAGGTTAGCTCATAATCGCGTGCAATAGAATGGAGCGTAAAGGCGAAAAGCAAATAAAATTAACGAAGCAAGGATATTTTCCGAGATCATTTAATTCACATATCTTGAAGACTCTTTAAAAAACATATACTGCGCTCGTTATTGCTTCATGAGCAAAAGCTATTGCTATAGCTAAAAGTGACTTTTGTTTAGGATTTAACTATTCTTTGTGATCGGAAACTAACCTTAACATGTTACACCTTTCTGTAACACTGTTCTTACGAGTTGAATGATCGTGAAAATGTCATTGCCAAATATGACAAAATTTTCATAATTAAACATACGTGGTTTCTAAATAGCAGTATGCGGAAACGGAAATTTATCGGTTTGAGTATATCCAGTTTAAAATTTCAGTTTTATCTAGTTAAAGCAAATAAGATATAAATGTACAACTTTTCTAATATTTAAAAACTTTTATCCTCCAAAAACTAGTGGATTTTTTTTATGTTTAGAACTCTTTAAATCAGGGTGTGCAACCCGCAGCTCACTGCTACCGTATGAGTGGGCCAGCATCAAATTAAAATTTCGTTAAAATATAATTTTATATGATATTTTAAATTTTATTGTTCAAGAATACATTTATAAAAATACATGATGGCCCGATTAATTTTTTTTTAAGAATGCATCCCTAGCATCCTTTTGTGGAATGGCGGTAGGTGGGATGGCATGTGGACTTCTAATTGTTGTTTTATATAAAAACCAATTTGATTTTATGTAACTAAATTACAAGCTAAAAAGCATATGTTTGACAAAATATATCACTGAAAATTGAAAAATGATGGTAAGATCAGTGATACACGTAATGTACAACGCATGAAATGTCTGAACCAAATGTTCCGTTTAATAAAATAAAATAGGCGGGAATCTATAGCACAGTTTATGCTGACTGCTATGCATGCCAATTTTTTTTCTGAACATAAGGTTAATACTTATATGGGGCATTCTCACAATCTTTTGACTTTTGGGGGAAAAAATCTGACAAAATTAAACTTGCTAAAACAACATTTTAATCTCATAGACGAATGCCTTAATGATTCAAAATAAAGAAAAAATGGTCAGCAGCGTAAATTTTTTTATTTAACTGAGGTTTAAGTTAAACTTGCGAGTTTAATTGTCCTTACCATTTTACCCCTATAACTTTTTTTTTCTTCTAAATTTTTACTTATAATGAATTTGCATAGTACCCACAGGACATTCAAATAAGAAATAATAACAATGTAGTACTTTTAATACAGAATTTTTGTATAACATTGCCTTAAAGGGGTGTTAAAGAAGGGACGGTAAGGTAAAAAAGGGGGATGGTATTCCAAAAAAGGGACGAAATGGTAAAAAAAAGGGACGGTAAGGATGAAACGGTAAGGAAAATTACCACCTATATTTAGGAAAATCATGTTAAGACTAAGTGATAGCCACAATGTTCATTGATTTTTAGAAACAGTTGTTAACATTGGATTAAATTAAATTTTTTTTTAATTCACCTCGAAAAGTTTAGGAATAAACCTTGGGGACGGTGAGACTACCAATAAAGCCACGATGCTTGAAATTAATATTTAAATGCTGATTTAAATTCTACAGTAAATTTCCTGCCAAAGTATTTTAGACATTATTTCTCCAGCATACTTCTGCATGAGAAAAAACTTGAAAAAAATTCTGCGACTGCATCTGAAATGATTTTCTGTATAATTTTAGAAGAAATTAAAAATTAGTAGAAGAGGGATGGTAAGGAATCTAAAACCCAGGGACAGAGTTTAAAAAATAATAACAACCCTAAAAATGTGTGCAGGCTAATTTTTAGCTACATATTTATATAAAACAATAGTTCCAGTTTCAGAAAAAAATTGCATCGAATTATTTTTATTGAAACAATTTTATCCAGACAGCTCCAAACTTAAAAATCAGCATCAGGGACACGGGACTGTATAGGAGTTTTCCAGGTGTTTGGACCCCCAACATTGTCCAAAACTTATTTATCTGGTTAATATTATTGTGCAATCATGCAATGGGATGTTCATCAGTATATGAAATAAAAAAAAAAAAACACAAAAATGTATTAAAATAAAAATTATTATTCATGGACATGAAAGTCAAAAGATTGTGAGAATGCCCCATATACAATGCATGTGCGGCCCGAGAAAACATTTTCCACTAAAATACAGCCCCAGGTTATTTTTACTTCCTAATGAAGTCCGACGAAACCAAATGTTTAGATAATTCTGCTTTAGATTTTCAGAATAGGTCAATAGATGAAAATTGATTTCTTGAAGATTTAAAAATACTGTGTCCTTTTAAACTGTTTTCTGTATATTGTAGAAGTAGGTGGGTAGCAGGAGACTGTATTGGATTTCTCAAAAGTCCAGATACTTCAAGATACGTAACATACTTTTGAATCAAAATCGCATTTTTCCACAAATGAATACGTTTGAAACTCACCAAATTCTTTGTACAAAATAATTAATTAAATAAATTAAGAAAAATTTTATACTTTGATTTCTACAAAACTTGTTAAATTGAAGTATTTTAAAAGTGAAAAATATCTGATGCGTGCTTACTGTATAATATATCATTACTAATAACATTCATCTATAATAATAAAGAAAGAAGTTTGTGTGTGAGTGAGTGAGTGTGTCGACGGTGTTCTGAAGAGACCACTGCACGTAGAGCTACAAAAGTTTGGGAAAAGGTACGTCTATATATGAAGTTTTGCACCTCGAAGCCCGATTTTCGATTTTTCAATTAGATTTATTTTATTTAATTTTTTATGCGATTTTTAGCGTTTTTTTATGTTTCGAGGCGATTTTTCCATATAAGTGAGAAGAATATGGTTTCTTTCTTTTAACCCAATGTAGTAAATTTTGTTCTCTTTTCAAAAAAGTTTATTCGGAATTCGTGCAGCGATTTTTGAATTTTTAGCGAATTTTTTATGCAATTATTGAACAGCATTTAATGCATTTAATAAAGAGGTTACCGTAGAGGGACACAGTTCTGACGCCAAACGCCGCTAAGTTTATCGCCAACTTGGCGGTATATCGCCAAATTTGGTGGCCAAAATGAGTCGCCAAAAGTGACGCCAACTTGGCGATATCTCTAATATTTCGCCAAATTCCCATAGACTTCCATTGTAAACCAATATGGATTACTTGCTTACAGAAAATGAACAAATTGAAATATCTTAATGCAACAAAAACTAATATTAACTTAAGGGATTATATTAATTATATTTAAGGGAATCCAAGTAAATTAAATTGTGAATAAAAGTAACATGATACAATGCTTAGATTATTGTATTTCATTGATATTTTCGACGAAAGGGTTGCCAGTGGTCATTTTGGTGAAAATTATAGTTGATAAATGAATTGAAATGGCTATATCCGTTAGAAAATAATGTAAACAACTCGCAAATTAAAAGAAAATAACTGTTATTTTTTTTATTAAAAAAAAGAATCAAAAACCTTTTTAATGCGAGATAAAATTTATAAAATGAAAATATTTAATTTAAATATGAAAGGAATGTTTATAAAACTTAAAAAATAAATTAGTATGAAAGAAGCAATTGATACATTATTTGGCGATTTTTCGCTTCGCCAGGTTAATAAAAATGTGCCTGAAAAAACTTGAAGAAATAAAATTTAAGTAACAGTCTTTTAGTCCTTCTTTACTTTTTTATTCAATTTAATTATCATTTTTATGTAATTTTCCCACCGTATGTCTTACAGGAGAAAGGCTTTATTTGTGAGTTACATGCTAATTAATTATTACCTTGGTCGCCAAACAATGCAATTTTAAGCCACAAAGGCAGAAGCATGAAATAAGCCAGGCGAAGGTCACAATAATTTTTTTTAAGTATAGGAGAACATTTCGGAGTAAATCTTTATATTCAAATGTAAATTATATAAAAATGAGTTAAAATTATAACTATGTAGTCAAGTATTTAAATTTTAATGTAAAAATGTGCGATATACACACATATTTTATAATGTTCGATAATCAAGCCATCACCAAATGACATATTTACTATATTATTGAAAGTTTTGCTGGCACAGGTGTCATATACGCTCCATGGTACAAAATGGGCTCCAAAATGGCGTTATTTTGCCTGACATGGTCACTCGGCTATTGTTGTTTATTTATTAATAAGTTGTTTATTTACATTTATTTTCTTTTTTACAGTTACATAAACTGTTTTGTTCTATAGACATTAATTAAACTTTTTATTATTTATTGCTATTTCCTTTTAAAATAATAGAAAATAATTTAAATATATATGTGTAACTGGTATTCAAAAACGATGTTTTCACCAAATTGGCGTGAAAAAAAAAATCGCGCCAAACCCGGTACGTATCTATGCCTAATAGTTATTTACATTATTGTGATTACTTAGTATCAGGCAACAGATTGAAGAGTATTTGGTATATTTTTGATATATGGGCTTTGGTGAGTTAGAGAAAATGGCCTTGGCGAGTGAAGTGAATTTTACGTATATTTACTGGCAAACTATTTATTTTTCATATACATATAAGCATTTTTTTTTCAATATTTATTTTATTTATTTATATAAAGAAGAGCTATTTATCCACCTTTAAATACGAACAGAAATAATTTGTGGTTCTACCTGATTATCCCGTAAACCAAAAAAAAATATCGCTAAACTATAAGATTAAATGCCAATAATGGGTGATCGTAAATGTCAAATTTAATTGACATTAAACACTTTACACATGTTTCTTACGTCATCAGGTGATTTTTAATTCGATATTTACGTTTCTTCGCGATCTGCAGCAATTTTTTGACATTCCATTTTTGACCTATAATACTAAAGTAATTTCTACCTTCATTTCAATAAAGTTTATTCGGATTTCGTATAACAATTTTCGAATTTTTCGGGTATTTTGTATGTGATTTTTAGTGTATTTTAGTGACTTTCTACCAATTTTCCACATTAGTGAAAGACGTTGATAGAAGTTGAATCAACTTTCAATCTTCGAGCACAATATATAATTTTTCTTTCCCTTTTCGAAATTTGTGCAGCGATTTAAAATTTTTTCGCAATATCTTATTGTGATTTTCAGAGGTTTTTCGCGATTCGTGCAGTTTTTTTTATGCACCCGGGCAACGCCGGGCAAGTTAGCTAGTATTTTAATAAAATACGAAAGTCCTTTTAAGCAGACACGAAATAATTGGGCATTTTATACATAGTAATTTTATATCGATATTTTTATTTCTTTCTGTTTTTTTCCTCCAGGAAATGCGTTTCTTTCGATTATTTCTAGTTAATTGCTTCGGAAAGAATTACATAACATTCTAGAATATACATTTAGCTTACATTTAGTTCCTTTAGTATCTTTCTACACTTCTTATGAGTAATCTATATTTCTGTTGAGGAGAAAATCGAGATTTTGTATCAGGTTTATAATACCAGATGCTGACTTTAGCAAATATTAAGTACAGTCGGACCTCTATTTAACGAAGTAGCTAAATCCCGAAAAAAAGTTCGTTATATGGAAAATTCGTTAAATAGAGAGTCACTTTTTAAAATACTTTAAACTACATAAAAGGTAATTTAAGTCCATAAACACTAAATATAATTTAAAAAAGTAATTAGTCACACTTTTTTTATAAATTATATCTATTTGTTTTATTTATTTTACCCATCAAAAAGAAAACTGCAAGGGAAATAAGAATGAAACAAAACATTGTCTGGAAATACATTGTATTTTCAGTTTAAAAAAAAAAATTACATTAAAATCAGGAATTTTTACTATGGCTGATAAGCTGTCTGAAGGAATACCAGATTTTAAAGCAGAATTCTTTTTCTTCACGCCTTTATCCACCTCATCAAGAATAATTTTTTTTTCTTTGATGCTCTAGCACTTTCGCTTTGACATTTTTGAGCTACAAGAACCGAAATTATCAACATGATTGACCATGATCAACAATCTAGAAAACGGGAAAACGGTAAAACTATAGTTTAAGGACATGGGGCAGCTCCATTGACGGTTAAAAGGGAATATTTAAAGTTTGGACGTCTTGGATGGAAAGCAAAGAATCATAGCAATTTTACTGCTCTTGGTGATTTAGGTGCCTGGTAAGACCTGTGCATGGTCATTGATCATCATAAAATGTGCTAAGGGAAAGAATAAGTTTGAAATGTCCAATTAATATTTTAAGAAATAGCGAGAAGAAAAAATTAGATCCCAAGGAAAAGTTCGTTAAATAGAGAATGCACTTCGCTATTTGGAGGTTATTTTACGAAGAAATTTGCTAAATGTTCTTGGTTCCAAGTAAAAGTTCGCAAAATAGAGGTTCGTTAAATAGAGGTCCGACTGTAGTTAATTACTTTTATATTACTATTTTGAAAATTAAATCGGGTATTCAAGTGGATAGATTGTTTTAGTTCTTATTTACGTAGAATGTTTTGGTTAAGTTTTTGTCGAATTCGTGCAAAAACAATGAAAATAACATAAAATGCAACGGATACTTAATGTATTTTAATTAACATTCTTATGCATGAATAATTTTTAAATGACGGAAAGAAAATATTGTTATATGAAATACTGCGACCTTAATTCTAAAGTTCCGCCTAAAAGAACATCTACTGAATCTTAGAAATGTCTCTGGATCGACAAAACTAAAACATCGGATCGACAAAAAATCGATAGCTACTGGGATTAAAAACTTGCTATAAATTTCACTGTCAGAAGAGAACGTTTTTTCAGGCATATCTTAAACTTTGTATTTTTGCACCTGATTGTTAAATTCCATTTCTATACATACACTGTTATTTGTACATTAATGTGAAATACTTTGTATATAGTCTTTCAATACATGTTTGTTACGTTTAAGCTAGTCATTTTTCTTAATAATATTGACAAAATCGGACAAACGCGAAAATTCTATTGGAACCATCGGCTAGATGATTCGTGAACATCCAATCAGTTTTTTAATCGAATATCATCGCATCTCTACAATATTCAGATAATTATATTTCAGTTTATTACTATCCGTATGGATCTATTTTGATATCTATAAAGGCATCGCTAAAGTTAAGTCGCAAAGCTAGATCAGCACTAACTAGCATAACAAATTTTCATAACAGTAATGAACAGATTTTCTAAAAAATGCTCAAATTTGGAAGTATTTATTCAGATTTTAAAAAAGCAAACGCAGAGCCACGTTTAGAAACCACTGACATGAACGAATGGTAAAAAGATAATATTAATAACGAAAGACAAACTGCAAGACTGCATAGCAATAACAGTTTAACTAACACACAGAAATTTTAATATTTGAGAGCACTGTTAAAAATTTTGCAGCATTCTGGCAGGTCATTCGACCGTTGGATAATTTAACTATATTCTGACCATAAAATGGCCTATAATATGGTCTGAATAGCGTTAAAATTACGGTTGCGTAACCGTTTTCGAAAAAAAAAACGGTCAAATGACCTGCCAGAATGCTGCAAATTTTTAACAGTGAGGGTTATTTAGTGATGAACTCCCATCTATTATGTAACATATTCCGATTTTGAAAAGTGGTCATTTTGAAGCATCCGAAAAATTATTGTTAATGTAAGATAGAAAACTAAACAAATTGTTTCATCCTATATCAATGGTTATATTAATGGACCAACCATCCATTTCGTACACTGTTAAAAATTTGCAGCATTCTGTCCAGTCATTTGACCGTTTTTGCAGAAAACGGTCTCACAACCGTAATTTAACACTATTCTGACCATATTATTCTCCAATTTATGGTCAAAACACAGTTAAACTACGGTTATGAAACTGTTTTTTTTTCAAAAAAACGGTGGAATTACTAGACAGAATGCTCCAAATTTTTAATAGTGTATGCGAGTAGATTTAATTTACGCAATATTGCGGACACATCTGGTGAAGTCGTCACGGGACTAAAATCAATCGATGCAAAAACATCCAATAGAGATATATGGTTGATTTATATGCTACAACAAATTGTTGATCCCAAAATTCGTAAAGAATGGGCTCAAAATTTATCTAACAAGGAGACCATCAAACATTATGTTCACCGATTTTGATGGATTTAAGCTATGTTTTAAAGTTCTTATCCCTAATTATTATGGTGAAAGGATTTCTGTTCACGTTTTATTTCTTCAAATCGTCCTCAGATTTTGAGAAATTGGGCACATTTTAAAGTTCAGTACGCATTTCAAATACCCATTAGTTTGCTAATTTCTGCGTGTACTTCATAGTGTGAACGCAGACTGCTAGCTCGCAAGCCAAAGATCCCGAGTTCCATGCTGCCTCCTGACTTTTTATTATTTTTTTTTTATTAATGTTACATTTTTGTTATTTTACAGCTTTTAAGGAAAGGTATGAACTGCTACATCTTTGAAATTTTGATATTTTCCTAAAAAATAGATTAAGTTTTCGATTTTTCATGAAAATTTCTATTTTTTCTGTAATTTTTAAACTAATATTTGTCTTGACGGAAATCTAAATTAATTTTTCTTTAATTTGTGCAGAAAATTTGTTTCCATACAATTATTGTTGTTTATTTTTTTATATTTTAAGTACAATTCTGAAATAATGCATAATACTTGATTAGAAAAAAATTAACAAAATAAAATATCGTTTTAATATTAAGTTTGTTTTAAATATATTAAAATATGTCAAATGATGAATAAAAAAAAATGTATTATTACTGACATTGATATTTTAGTTTCGAAAATATGCAATTAATTGGGTGACATATATTGTAAAAATATTGAAAACTGAATATTCATACGGAAAGTTTTCCTATATCGAGCATAACTTTTTGCCTGGTAATTGTCTTCAAAAGAAAGTAAAATATATCAATAAAAATAAATTTTTATTTATTCTGATGTTATATAAAATGTCTAGTTAACGATTTCCAGATGATGTACAAAGTCTGAAACATGTTTAAAAAGAAAATATTTTTTCGGTTCCCAGCTATTCTGTTTTTACTCGTTTTAATGTACGTGGTTCAATAAAACCTGGAATGACGGAGGCTGGTTATGATGGAAACCTGTCATACACATAAAAAATAAATTACCTACTGATGGAATGTCATATAATCTCCCTTCTATTCACTTTTGTGAATGTGGAACTGCCAGCACAAGCTTCAAAGTACAATCGTGAAAGTTATCCACTAACCAACTGATCCGGGAAGAGAAGAAAGGGTGCCTGTTTTGCTGTCAGTTAAAGCCTTTTCTCTTATTTGGCCAACCGGCCGCAGCTGACTAACAAAAATAAGAACAAAAAATCATGCGTCATAGGTTACGAAACACTTTCCAACACATTCAGAGTACTGTAGCAAAACCTCACAGTTTATTACAGTAAATGATGATGTCTAAATAAACTATTTGAAAAACACATAACGCATTTGAAAACCTAAATTATTTAATTACCATCAATAGTTGGAAATAACCGATTTTTTGTGCAGTACTTTATGTGGTCTACAGATTTATGTGTTAGTTAAACGGATAGCAAAGTGGAAAATTTCCATTCAGCAATTCCCGTGAATAAACGGGAATCTACTTGAAAACTTTTTGCAGCTTTGTATATGATCTCTAGAATTTATAAACTCCAAGTAATATGAAAATCTTTAAATTTAAAAAAGCTTATCTCAACTGAAAACCCACTTCCAGCAATTATTGCTCATAGGCTTCAATAGTTCAATTATTGTTTAAAAAAATTCTGTAACCAAATTCTTCCGTATGCAACTGAAAAATGTTGGCAAAAAAGCCACCTCTGCTCTGCACAGCAGGTTATGCGCACTAGTACTTAGATAAATAAATAAATATTTTGTTTAGTTTCTGGCCATTAAATTATATTTAAATATAATAATAATATAGGTAATGTCTTACCTTTATGTTGTTGCTTAGCAATTCCTCATGCTTCGGCTTCGCATGGGTGTATATCCATATCGCATAGAATCCTATATTGTATAGACAAGTGGAAAGAAAAGTGGATGATTAATATTTTGTACTATTTATAAATGATTCCACTCTTGACACTTTTCTTTGATTTAAGAAATTATATTGGTATAACTTTAAGTTTACATTTTGGTTTAAACTTTACATAACGCTGCTCTTTGCAGCAACAATTTTTTATTACATCTCTATTGATTGAGATAAACAGAGCAACTAACTAAAAAAAAATAAAGTTTTTCTTGAGCCATTTAGAGTTCTATTTTATAACGATGATGTTGACGTCACCCAGCTGCATCATGCGTGGGTTGATATATGAACGGATTTCACAAACATATTTTATTTATTAATATCATTATTTATTTGTAATTGTATAACTTGAGTAGGATAATTTAGCTATAATCGGAAAGTTTGTTTATTGCAGAATGATTTATTATTACTTAATGTATTTATTCTTGAATGGTTTCCTATTTTGAAATCAGTTAATGATATCTAAGATGATTACGAATTGATTTACTGCTACTAAATTAGTTCAAGTATTGTAAAGTTTTATGTCCTTGAAAGTTATTGCTTGTTTAATGTTTCTAGAGTAGTTTACTGTTCATATCTGAGAGGGTTATAAATCCATCACCCTTCCTTAACCATCTCAGATGCATCCGGTAATAGTTGCATGGATTCACAATGTTTCAGGAATTGAGGCTTGGCCAGTGGCTTGGTCAGTGCGTCTGCTGTCATGTCTTGTGTTGGGCAGTAACGAAGATCTAGTATTCCATCTTCTTTCATTTCTTTTATTGCGTGATAGCGAACATCTATATGTTTGGTTCGCTTTGAGAATTTTTCGTTCATCTCCATCTTGATGACGCTCTGGTTACAGTATTACTGGTAAATTTTGTTTCAAGCCCAGTTCTGCTAATAATTTCGTCAGCCAGGCAATTTCCTGTCCTGCACTAGCTGCAGCTACAAATTCAGCTTCTGCCGATGAATAGGCAATGCAATTTTGCATTTTGGTAAACCATTGAATGGGACTATTTCCCAACATAAATAGGTTTCCAGTAGTCGATTTTCTCGTTCTTGTATCCCCCGCCCAGTCGGCGTCAGAAAATCCGATTAACTTTGGTTCATTGTTTTTGTTTAGTGTCAAATTTAAAGTTTTTGTAAAATTCAGGTAACTTATTACGCGTTTCACACCGTTCCAGTCTTTTAGGCGTGGATTTTCACATCTTCTGCTGAGTATGTTAACAGCGGCTGAAATATCTGGACGCGTAGTGGTTCCTATATACAGCAACGATCCTATCGCTTGTCTGAATTTCGTGTTGTTAGGTAATAAATTTTCTTCGTCTTCTACTTTGTGAAAACCTGCATCCATGAGAGTGCTTGCGGGTTTTGCGTGTTCTAAATTAAATTTTCTTGCAAGTTCTTCTATTTTTAGTATTTGATTCAGTTTATACCCGTTTTCTGATTTCTTTATTTCCATGCCTAAATAGTGAGCTACTTCCCCAAGGTCCTTTAATGCAAATTCTTCCTTTAAAGATTTTATTATGTCTTCAATTGTTTCGTTTTCACCGCCTATCAAAATGTCGTCAACATAGACTATTACGTAAGTTGAAATTTTGTTGTCTTTTCGTGTATATAGACATGAGTCCACGGTGCTTTGTTGAAAGTTTAAATTTTTTAGAGATTGTGCGATTTTTTTATTCCAGGTTCTGGCTGCCTGTTTTAGTCCGTAGATCGATTTTTTTAGTTTACACACTTTGTTTTCTGAGTTTTTCTCAATGTACCCCTCCGGTTGTTTCATATAAATTTCGTCTTCTAACTCACCGTAGAGAAAGGCTGTGTCGATATCTACGTGTCGCACGTTCAACTGCTTATGTGCGGCTACTGTCAAAAATGTTCTCACAGTTGTTTGTGACACTACTGAGGCGAAAGTCTCGCCATAGTTTTCCCCATATTTTTGACTAAACCCTTTGGCTACTAAACGTGCTTTGTACTTTTGAGTGTTTCCGTAACTGTCTAATTTCTTTTTGAATATCCATTTGCAACCTATAACCTTTTTGTTAGGTGGAGGATCCACTAATTCCCATGTGTTGTGTTTTCTCAGCGAATTGATTTCCGCTTGTGTGGCTTTAAGCCAATTTTCCTTTTCTTCGGGATTATTTATTTCCAATATTTCATTCCAACTAGTGGGTTCTGTCATATCATAATTTTTTACACATCAGGCATATCTGTCTGGTGGTACCCCCCTGTTCGATCTTTCAGATCTTCTTGGTTCATTGGTCGGTTGTTTGGACGTGGTTGGTTCTTCGGTTGTGTTGTTTATCTCTGTTTCAATGTAATGTTTGTCGTCATATGAGTTTTCTGTCTCTTTACTTTCTTTTAGGTTAATTTTGCTATTTTCTATGAATTTCACTGTTCTGCGAATTACAATTTTATTTTCTTTAGTGTATACGCGATATCCTTTTGAGTTGTTATCGTATCCTACAAAAATCCCTTCCTGAGCTCTGTCGTCCAATTTTCCTCGATGTTGTTTAATCACGTATACGTAAGCTTTGCACCCGAATGTTCGCAAATAGTGTAAATTCGGTTTGCGATTAAACCATAGCTCAAATGGGGTTTTATTTGTCGATCTTGTTGGTAAGCGATTCTGTAAATGATTCGCGGTGTTAATTGCTTCTCCCCAAAATTTTTGTGGCAGATCTGCTTCTCTGAGTAGGCTTCTAGTCATGTCTAATAGCGACCTATTTTTTCTCTCCGCAATCCCATTTTGGCTCGGGCAATACGGCACGGTTAATTGATGTTTAATGCCCCTTTTTCTTAGGTAATCCTCTATCCCACTATTTATGTACTCTCCCCCGTTATCGGATCTTATTGCTTTCGGATATATCCCGAACTGGTTTCGAACCGTAGCTATATAGTCGATTAGTTTATCCTGTACTCCATCTTTATGTTTTAATAAGTATATTACAGTAAATCTAGAGTAGTCGTCAATGAAAGTTACAAACATTGTTTTACCACGTATTGTGGGGGTTCCTATCGCTGTGCATACGTCCGTGTGCACTAGATCGAGTACTCTACCTGTTTTATTTCTATACACTGTTTTGGGATAGGGAGCATCGCTTGTTTTTGTTTGTATGCATGTTTCGCATGTTGTTCCATGATTGCAAATATTTAGTTTTATGCCATAGGCTAAATCATCTTTAACCATTTCCTTTATGGAATTATAATTTCTATGCCCTAGGCGTTTGTGCCAAAGTTCCAGGCAGTCTTTACTTTTGCATTCATGTGTCATATTTACTATATTCCTATCAGCATTTTCTAATAATTCAACTTCGTATAGGTTATTTTTCATTTTTGCCTCCAAGTAGATTTTCCCATTTCGGGACAGCGTGCATCGATCTTTATCAAAAAATAATTTATACCCATTCTTTGTGGCTTTACTTACTGAAATTAAATTAGATTCTAGCTCCGGTACATATAACACTTCTTTCAACGTAATTTTATTTATGCATCCATCGGATGTTTTCGTCGTGAATGTAGTTTCTCCTGTACCTAGCGAGTTTAGAGTTTTTCCGTTGGCAATTATGACGGTTGTTTTTTGGGTGTCATTTAATTTAGTAAAGTCATCTTTATTGTTTAGGATATGTGAAGATGAACCAGAATCAATAATCCAGGTTTGTTTTCCTGCTTTGTCGATTAGAAAGGCTGTGTCTCTGCCTTGATCTGGTTTTGTTTCCGTTCTATAATTTCTCTTGTCTACTGATTCGCGGTCAGTGTTTCCTATCTGGTTATCAGATTGTTGATAACACAACGATGATGAGTAATGTTTGTTTTTGTATGTTTGTTGTTGTTTTTGTGTATTTGGGCGATTGTTTCAATTTTTCAAATGCCAACATTCTCTGTACGGGTGATTTCTCAATTTGCAGTACGTGCACTGTTTATCTTTTTTAAAGTTATCATTAGGAAATCTTTTCTGCGTTTTAAACGCTTTAGTTGAATTTTCACCCTGGTCTGTGTTTTCGACCCTTCTATTGTACCCATCTGTTAATTTACTTCTAATAAATTGTGGTGTAAGCTCGTCTTCATTTCGCGATTCAAGTGCAGTGATCAAAGTATTATAACTAGGGGGTAGCGAACACAGCAATAAAGCTGAAAGATAGGAGTCACTAATTGTTTCCCCGATCGCTGAGAGTTTGTCTATTAGTTCTAGAATGTATGTTATGTGTTTGATTAGGTTCCCGTTTTCTTGGAGCTTGGCTCCATAAAGCTTTCTTAACAAAAATAATTTACTAGAGAGGTTCGCCCGTTCGTGTATCGTTTTAAGTGCGTTCCATGTGTCTTTGGCTGTGTTAAGCCCTTTTACATGGACGATTTGTAAATCTTCAATTGATAGATTTATTATCGCTCTGGCTTTCTTGTCCTTTTTCTCCCAATCGGTTGTGACTGGCGTGGGCATATCTTCGCTAATTACGTTAAATAAGTCTTCTCTAATCAGTAACATTTCAGTTTTCAATTTCTAATTGCTGTAGTTACTCGCATTTAATTGTTCTACCAACTGTATCTCGCGTGATGCGGCCATTTCTCTAGTTATATAAGTTTTACTTATGTGAGGAATTATGTGAGGAATTGCTGTTTTTATTTTATTCTATATAAAACTTCTTATATATTTAATTTTCTTCAATTCTTTAACATTTCATATATATCAATAAAAAAAAACAATGCACAATAAGCAATAATTTTCATTTTCTTTTTAATGTGCATACTTTTATGGCCAGTAGTTTTTTTTTCACAAATATTATTTACCCACTAAACTACAGACTCTCTCAGTCTCGGAATCAAAAATGTTGGCAAAAAAGCCACCTCTGCTCTGCACAGCAGGTTATGCGCACTAGTACTTAGATAAATAAATAAATATTTTGTTTAGTTTCTGGCCATTAAATTATATCTAAATATAATAATAATATAGGTAATGTCTTACCTTTATGTTGTTGCTTAGCAATTCCTCATGCTTCGGCTTCGCACGGGTGTATATCCATATCGCATAGAATCCTATATTGTATAGACAAGTGGAAAGAAAAGTGGATGATTAATATTTTGTATTATTTATAAATGATTCCACTCTTGACACTTTTCTTTGATTTAAGAAATTATATTGGTATAACTTTAAGTTTACATTTTGGTTTAAACTTTACATAACGCTGCTTTTTGCAGCAACAATTTTTTATTACATCTCTATTGATTGAGATAAACAGAGCAACTAACTAAAAAAAAATAAAGTTTTTCTTGAGTCATTTAGAGTTCTATTTTATAACGATGATGTTGACGTCACCCAGCTGCATCATGCGTGGGTTGATATATGAACGGATTTCACAAACATATTTTATTTATTAATATCATTATTTATTTGTAATTGTATAACTTGAGTAGGATAATTTAGCTATAATCGGAAAGTTTGTTTATTGCAGAATGATTTTTTATTACTTAATGTATTTATTCTTGAATGGTTTCCTGTTTTGAAATCAGTTAAAAAAGAGTATTATATTTGACAAATTAGAGATAGCAGTAACTGAGGAGTTATCTGTTCTCAACTCACAATGACGGAATTACGTTCTTTGTAAAAGCATTTGATTTAGATAAACTGGAGGATTCGTTATCAACAGCAAAATAAAAGGAAGAACTTTTTCGTACTTAAAAATGTAAAGTTAGCACATCCATATTTTGAGATTCCAAATAATTAATACATTATTTTGGGTTCGGCTTCATTTTTTTCTGTTTTGCATCCTAGACAGGGTTAGTTTAATTGGGTAAAACTCAGTTTTTTGGTCTTCTTGTACAATGAAAGTTGGCACACGTTCAAGTCCGATTTAAAATGTCCATATTTATGAATACTGGAAAAGAACGGAAACGTTTTTGCCTAATAAAATAGGTATTTAAAACATTTTCAAATTTCTTCACCAGAAAGGCAGTTTGTTGAATCCCATTTTCAAGAAACCCATCCAGTTATTCCGAAGGTCATTTTATTGTAGAACTTCCATTTTAAAAATCAAAATTACAGTTAGGTTGTTCTAGAATGGTCACAATTTCTCACTGGCTTGTGAGGAAAAAGAAATTTAAAGACAACACAGAATTTGAAAGATAATACAAAGCTTTTATGCAGGAATATGAATTTTTAGTTCTTATGGATTTAGTAAGCAAAGTTATGTTAATAATCATTAAACTGAAAACTGGTTTCTTTCTGATCATGCAGTTAGCAAACCCAAATTAAACAAAAAATAATACCAAAATTCTGAAACTTTTTAATCTTTTTATCTAAAACTTCTAATGGTACATCTCTTAATTCAATTTTGAGCATAAGCTTCAAGCTGTAAGAGGCAGTTTTGAAATTTTGCTTAACTTTCGACTTCCAGATTTAAATTTGTTCCTTAACACAGAAAAAAATGTATCGCCAGATTTTTATTTTCAAACAAATATCAAACTTATCAGCTAATCGTTTGGAGGTCTATTCCTAACGAAAAATTCAAAATTTCATGTAAAAATGCACAACTTGCGTCCATCTCCAGTTTTTCATTTGGCTATAATGCGTATCAAACAAAGTGTTAATGATTATACAAAAATATCCTAATTTTATCGCGAATTTTATTAAAATATTTGTACGTGCGTGATTTATTATCAGGACAAGTACATTTAAAAAAGGCAATAGAAACTTGTAGGATAATTACAAATATTTTACACACGTGTGGTAGACCACCGTAATATTACACCGATCTCTCCTGCTATTCAGCCTATATTGATCACATGCTTTTTCGTCAATTTGTGGACACAAAACTATTTTAATCTGTGACAGCCAATACACGTGGACGTATTCCAACTTGTCTCTTTTTTTGTTAGCAAAATCAATTATTAGATTAATACACGGTGACCCAGAAGTTCGTGTGCAAACTTGGAGGGGAGATAGAGAACATCGTTAGGAACCATAATTAAATAGAAAAGCATGGGCGGAAACATCACCCTTACGTGATAAAGAGACACAAAGACACAGTGTCCCCCTCACGTGACAAAGAGATACAAAGACACAGTAAGGCCACAATGCAGAAAGTAGTGTAAAACGCTTTACTACACAGAAAAGAGTACAACGTATGTCTTACAAATATCACAGGAGCTGTTCGAAATTTCGCTCATTGTCATGAATGAATGAATGACACCTATGCAACATGGATTGGCGAAAATTTACCAATATTCCAGTTGTTGCGTTGATGGTAGCCGCAGCGATAGAAATTCGTGACTCCAGGTCTATTTCAGGATTTACGGATGTGTCATACACAATGATCTTCGTTGCACCCCAGAGAAAATAATCAACAGGATATAAATCAGGTGATCTGGGGCCCATAAGACGGGAAAATCACGCCCAATCCAAATGTTTCCAAATGGATACTTACGCGCTTTGTGTAATGATATGGCGTCCCATCATGTTGGAACCGCATTCCACTTCAAACATGTTCGGAGACAATGTTAAGCATTTCCAGAAGAACCTCTTGAACAAAAACAAGATACTTGCTAGAGTCCAGTCGAGGTGGTAAGATGTATGGCTCCACAAAACTATCCGCCATGATAGCCGTCCACAATTAACAATGAAGCGCTGTTGTGCGGCTTGTGGTCGAGTTGCTTGTGTGTTGCTGTCCGTGTGATTCATGTTGATCGCACACAGTCAACTTCTACAATGAAGGGGCCATGCTTGCCGACTTAGAGAGCTCGCATACAGCGCAGCCTATCTATTTCTACCCATCCTTCCCTCTAAAATTCTGGTTCCTAACGATGTTCTCTACCCCCCCCCCCCTCTAAGTCTGTACACGAAGTTCTGGGACACCTTGCATATAACAGTACCTGGTAGATCGATCCGAGAACGGTAGTTTTTTTTTTCTTTTTTTGCATAAACATAGAAATGTGAAACTTATTATAAACAAAACACCGATAAGTTTCGGAGGATGTATTTTAATTTACGCCCTGTACTCTTAACACAGTCGAAAGTGAAAAGTGTTCAACTTCGATAAGATAGAATATTTTCAATACTGAAACAGAAAAGTTTTTGCTCTAAAGGGATTACTTATGTTTAATATTTCCGAAATGTTATCCTCGCTTTATTTTATGCCGGAAAAAATAGGCGTAGATTCGGAAAAAGTAGTAGCCAAATTCAAGGGATCTTCTGAACGCTGAGAGAAATGCAATTTCGACAGCCGTCATTTTTCGAATCAGCACGAAAACTTAGTCTTTCTAGAGTTGTAACTGAAAAAGGAATTTTTAGTACTTCTAGACAATCCTGCGGTTAAAATTCCATTTACACTTTAAGATTTAAATGCAATAAAATGTTGTGATTAGAGATCTGTTATTCAAATGTGCCATGCTAAAAAGTTTAATCCGTTAAATTTTTGAGAGACTCATTTTTTTAAACTTTTGGAACAAGTGTGTTATTGTTTTCGTCATATTAATTTACTAATCTAACAAATTTTTTATGAGTAAAATATATATTGCCAGTGGAGTCTTTTATTTAATATTTTCTGAAAGAATTTCCCAAGTACTACTAAACTAATCGCTACTGGAATAGACAAATGTCAACCACTTTATTTTGCATGCCAATTACTGTCGTATTTTAAGATCCCCCCAAAATTAATTTTGTACTAAAAATGTTTAAAATATCAATCAGTCGTGGGTAGAAAGAGTTAATTGAGATGTAGGTTACTCATTGCTATTGCAGTCACTGAAACTTGGAATGGTCTACTGAATATACCAGAAAAATGTTTAGAAAAATGTCCACAAGTGTTACAGTTATCTTAGTTTCAGAATTTTTAAATGGTTTAAAAAAATTTTAAATAATTTTTGCATGGAGGACTAAGAATGGGAAACGCTGAAAGTCCAGAAGAGGAAAGTTTTCAAGAGAACGAAAAAAAGAAAAACTCTTACTTCTGGTACTTATAGCGTTTTCCATTTCACTTCTTTTGGGTTCTTAGTTCAACATTTAAAAATGTAGGTGCCTAGCTTCGTTTCGTTTAGTGTTTAAATAATATTATCATTTGTAAATATTTCTGTTATTTATTTATTTAATATTTTTCACCTTGCTTAAAATATTCTATTGATGTAAAGAGTAACAACATGATCAACTTGTGTAATGACCACTAGTCGCCGAGCATTACCACTCGCACTTTGAGACAATGTTCTCCACTTCACTTCGTGTGGCACATTCAGTGTTCCCCACTTTCCTTCGTGTGGCACTTTCAACCAGTGACATTTTTTTACTCTTTTTTGAACTATTTATACTAGGGTTGGCACTTCAATAGTTCTCGAGATTGCTAAGCTTGGCATTTTTTTTTTTTTTTGGTACTTTCAGCGTTTTTCATTATTAGTCCTCAATGCTCTGTTTCAAAAGTCTAGATTATTGTGTTTAAATATGATTAAATAGTGCTAATAAATATGACTGATTGAATATTATCTTTCTACACATTATACTTCAAGTGATTCAAGCATACATGTTGAAAACTCCAGTAAAGTATAAAAAATTTATCCAAAATCAAGGGATTTAAGTATTTTTAAGTCTTAATAATAAAAAATAATCCGACCACAAGAAATATCTTTTTTAGGTAGCAGATTATTAAGCTTCGCTGAGGCACAGAATATGTACTCTTAATATTTCCGTACTTCAGCTCTTTTAAAAACGTTTCTATGGTTACGGTATTTGGAGAAGTTCTTTATTTTCTTTCATTCATTCGATCTGTCTGACACAGGCAAAATATTGAAATGAATGGAATAAATCATTTTTTAATGTACTGCATATATATATTTAGAAACTGCATATTGAAGTATAATGAAAATGCATGTTTTTGGTATTAAATACTACGTAAAAAAATCATGTAATAAAATGTTTTAACGTCAACTGTCATATTCTAGTTTTTCAAGTGACAAGGCAAGGTGTCTTCGGTAATCAGAAAATCACTTAAAATAAAATCATGTAAATGTCAATGAAAAGTAATTTAAGACTGTGGGATTTGCTTATTTCATATCGTAACTTTCATATTTTCTATAAAACATCGAAATAATACATTGAGGATATTAAAATCCGAGTGTGCGTTTTTATCTCATGTTTACACATCTTAGAATATGATGAATTACATGTTGAAAAAAATATGAATGATTCGTAAGGATCCGAGAATATTATAATAATTATAAACATTTTTGTAAATTAATTTCCTAAATATTTTTACTTTTTATACATTTTAATGTAATTTGTGTAATTATGGTAAATCATTTACCAGCATCACCATCATCCATTCATTGTTGTGAAAAAAAAGTAGAACACGTAAAAATTAAATTTAAAAAATCAAAAAACCCGACTGCGTAAAAACCGAACTAATTAATTACTTCTCATCAATGTGAAACTATTTTTTATATTACTTACCTACGTTTTTTATTTACTTGTATTGATGATTTTTAAGTTATGTTTAATTGTTAGTTCTTATCTATAAACACTGTTTTGATGAGGCCTATATATGTCTATGAAGGTTGGGGCTGCAGTAAAGTAGGTAGAGATCCTACCTACACAACTTCCAGGTTGTGTATTATTTAAACGGAGCTGCTGACTGTAAAATAGTCAATGAAACATCGTCTTCATTCTGAAAGACCTATCCAATAATATACCACTCAATATGGTGCATAATATTTTTTTCGTCTCTACCGCCATTTTGAATTTATAAAAGCAAAATCTAGCCTTTAACCATAGGAGGTTAAGAAGAATTGATAGAGACCTCATTCATTAAAATCCATCCAGCCGTTGGGATGTTTCGAGGGTATAAAGAAACCCACGTACCCAGATACGCCTCAAACATATAACCTTTTTTGGCAGTCGGGTAAAAAAGGAAAATATTGTACATTATCTGTTGTTTGTTGATATCATTTTTTAATTAAAAAAAAATTATAATGATAACTTTGAGAGATACAGTTATAACTTTTCATGATGTTCTAAAACAGGGATGCTTTAGCGGGTAAAAATGACTTACATTTTTAAAGGAAGCATTAATTTTAATTCCTAATACCAAAATATTTTTCTAAAAACGCATGAAATTAACGTCATTATCACTAAAGTAAAACTTCAGAATTTAAGTTTATATTTTAAAATGCGATATACTTCGAATTTGTAATTGTATTTGTGCCTTTGGAAGAAGAATAGTATAGTGTTTTAATGCAACTGCATTGAAATCTAGTAATTTTGGCAATTTTCATGTAATCTACGTTTAAAATTAATTTCCTTCTTATTAAAAAATAATAAAATAATAACTTTTATTTGAAAACACGCAGATTTTACTGATAAACCTTTATCGTAAAATACATTCCAAAATAATTTATTACGTGATCGTAAAAGTCATATAGCATAGACTATGATTCGGAACTTCTAATGTTCTACATTAGATTTCAAGATTACTTCTTAAAATTGATGAAAATAATGTATTGAGAACGGAACAAAACACTATTTTAAGCAATTTTGCTAAACTTTTCACCCTCACTGGGATTTTTCCTGGGATTTAACCCTAAAATGCCCGGAAATGCCACTCAATTTTTATAAATATAATTAACACCGGTATTTTTATTTAATTTTTTTTACTGACTTATTTAACTTATTTTATGATTTTGCTTATCATCTATGCATCAAGAACTAATCGATTGAAAGTAATAAGAGCATAACCACTCTTGTAGGCAATTCATAATTTTCTAATTGGTTTATTGGTTTATGAAAACAAATTCTGGTTCCAATAGAAATATGTTTGTTTTGTACAAGGTCCAAATATCCGCAATGGGCGTTGTAATGTTAAATGATTATGAATAAAATATTTACTTTTACTTGTTTCTTGCAGCCTGAATGCGTTTTTATGCCTTTTTGTGGTTAAAACAAATGTTATATGTGTATACAAGTAGTATCTGTAAAAGGGGCAAAACTTCACGGGATAATAAAATGCAGTTTTACCAATAAATTTCGTCATAGAATGTATGGTCGGAACGCAAGCGCTACGAAGTTAAAAGGTAGTGTTCCACAGTCGCAGTAAAAGAATTAACACATGAATGAGAGGAGATACTTCAGAAAACATTTTATTAACAGCAATGTAGTTAATGTACATGCTCAAAAAAATTGCTCAAAAGGTCTTCCGCAAGCTGTAATGAACGCTTCATACCTAGGGTATAGGGACTGACGCACATTTGCGAAGACACAGGCATTTTCCGGATATTGACGGCAACAACGGCAATCCTGGCGACTAGATCCATATCGGTTTCAATGCTGCACTTGTAGATTAGGTTTTTCATACGGCCCCACAGGAAAATGTCCAATCGCGAGAGATCCGACTAAGCTATGGGACCACCTCCACCAATCCATCTGCATGCAGCAGTGGAAAACTACCTTTTAACTTCTCACCGCTTGCGTTACGACCATACATTCTATGACAAATTTTGCTCGTATAGCTGCGTTCTATACCTCGTAAAGTTTTGCCCATTTTTCAGCTACAATCTGCATATTGTTTTACAATAATCTCTTTATTGTTTCAATATTATTAATGTTTATTGAATATTTTATTTAATTTTTAAATACGTTATTCTGTCTGTTCGTCTGAGGCAAATCTTTCAATTGATTTACGACCCATTTGTGTCGCAAGATTTTCTTCGAATGCTGTACACAAGTTCATTGTCGGTAACAATGGAATATCGAAATATAATGATGCACGTCATTCATCCAGGGTAGAATTCAGGACCGAAAATCCGCTTTGCCAACAGGTGGAAAATGTTACAGGAACAAATGAAACAAGAATGATACTTGCAGCAATAGAGTTACAACACCACACTTACAAAAATGAAATTAATTTTCTGTTACGCCATGCTTTTAAAAATACATAGCAAGAACTCAGTTTTAACACCACATAAGTTACAAGAATCATTTAAAAAGAGAGAGCTGAGGAATAGAAGAGTTAAATTAAAATATTTAAAGTTATGTTTCTTGTTTATTATTTTCTCTTATCTTTCGTTTAAACGAATTGAAAAAATGCACATTTATTATTGCAGAATATTTATTTATTCAATTTCGGGCTTTTATTGTAACTAGTAATTGTATTTTTGTAAGTCGTATAATTTTTTGTTAAAAACTTTGGCGTAAATCTTTTCAAAATTTAAAAATAAATTAGATTTTTTTTTCAAAATAAAAAATTCTCATACATCACAAATGCAACGTATCGGGAGGCTATTCAGAATTTTACTTTCTTCATATATCTATTTCGGATTTTCCGTCCAATTTGATAAAAGAATTTCAATCTCCTTCGAACTCATACAATGGATTTGCACATATAATCTTTGTTGCAGTTTTATTACAAGCTACATTTCCTCTCAAAAGTTTTAAAATATGAAAATAAAATTGGAAGAAGAAATATATAAAAAAATGTCACGCCAAATACTCAAAAATCGATTGA
Organism: Maratus speciosus; assembly: GCA_963932465.1. Lineage (NCBI taxonomy): Eukaryota > Metazoa > Arthropoda > Arachnida > Araneae > Salticidae > Maratus > Maratus speciosus. The sequence continues at coordinate 530,359,986 of OZ010789.1, read as the reverse complement.
AATGAAAAATAGAAGAGATACTGCAATATCCTCATTATTTACTTAGAAGTGCTGGATTGACCAACCAATAGTTTCAGTATACGAACTTTTTACCCAGTGCGGTATAAATACGAATATTTAATTTCCGTCGGTTATTTAAGAGGATTCTGAAGGCTGTGGAATTTACTAAAGAGAAAATTTTAAAGATTTTTAAATTGAAATTGAATGGTGAGCCCCTTTTTAAATTTTTAGAATACGTAAATGTTCAAAGCGAGGAATGTACCCAGTACGAGCATGAAATAACTGTTTTGACCGAAAAACAGAATGTGGGCGGTCGATTGAATAAGTGTTTAGACTGATTGGAAAGTTGGTACAAAGAAAAGAAAAGAAAAAAAAGACAAGTTAAAATTACTCTCGGTATCATTGAACCAATGAATGCAATACATAGATTCATAAGAAAATCCAAGAATTCAATAAATGTCGGGAAAACCACACCAAAAATCACACCGTAAACAATCTAGAGTGGATTGTGCTCGAATGTACACATGGAGAAAAAATGGAGACAGTTGGCTCACCATATTAATCAGCGACGCAATGATATGAAATATGGATTTACTTGATGGCTGGAATTGTTACTAATATGACCTCAGCCGTTTACATTCTTCAATATATGACGAGGCGGAGTGTATTTGGTTGTTTGGGGGCCAATAAGCTTTAGTGGCCAAACATTCCTTTGTATTTCTCCAAAATCAAAATTTAACAAACTCGCAAGAGACATTACAGATACATCCACTTCTATTTGGTGATATCTTAATGTGTCTTAAGATGAGGTTAAAGAACGAAAATTCTTCAGTTCACAACTTCAAAAAACATTGGCTTCCCGTGAAAATTATTAACTTTTATATTGGCCAGGTTTAAGTTAAGGCATAAACTCAATTGAAAACATTCGGGATATTTTAATCTGTGAAATACACAAACATGCAATAACATGACTCTATTAAAGAACTAAAAGTTCCCATAGAAAAGCATGATATTCTCAGAAAGCAATAGCATTCCAAAAACTAATTGATTCAATAGGAATATAATTATTTGAAGTTATCCCAAACTAGGGAACTACTGTTAACAAGTCGCATCAGGTAAAAATGTTTAATTATGTCTTTCCTTCCATTGTGCCTAATCTTTTGAAGCACTATATAGTTACAGATTTTTGTGAATTTCTGTTAAAGTTCTAACTGTGCGCATATCTATTCATTTCTAATAATCTTAATACTTTTTATGCTCATCTCAATTAATATTTTAAATATGGGCTTACAAGGAGAGCACCAACCTTGGTAATCGCAGATTTTGATTATTTTAATATATGTTGTAGGGTAGAGACTACTTATTCTCAGGTTCAACGGATTTTATGCAACGATCTTTAGTTCTTGAGAAACCGGGGGAGAGGGGATCTAATATTAGTACACAACTTAAATACTTACTTTGTAAGGAAAAGGGTGGGCTGGTCGTAGCTCAATTGGTACTGCGTTTACTGGCTGATTTGCGGGGTCGGGTTCGAAATCCGAACGCGCTACATTTTTCTCATTTTTTGTTTTATAAATATACTTGTAATTATAATTTAATAATCTCAATTAAAAATTTTAATGTTTTATATTAATTATAATGTTAACAAATTTAAATTTTAATTTATCATTTTTAAAACTATTATTTCTTATCCTTTAAAGAGATTTAAAAAGAAATTAAATCTATTATTGAATAATAAAAATTCCAAAATAGTTACAAAATCTGTTGAAGAGCCATCTACTTATGATAAAATAAAACATATTCAAATAAAATAAAAATTAAAGCAGAAAGAATATAAATGGGAATGTAAAATAATTGAAAACGCAAGCATACGTATTACAAATTTAAAAATCTTTAATATGCAAAAAAATCTGTAATTTAATTCTGATGCAAATTTTTAATATAATTATGCTTGTTATTTCAAAATCAGAGTAATAGTATTCTCGTATTAACTTTCCTTGTTAAAGCAATGCATAAATGATGTTTCCTTAAAATCACGAATTGACACAATTGTTCAATATTATTGCATAGATAAAGAACATGTGAAATACATTTTAAAAGTGATTTAAAAAAAATTAACTGTTCTATGATGTTTTATACTACTATTTAGTTAAAAGTAAAAAATAAAATAGATTAAAATTATAATTGATATACAATATTATAAATTTTAATTGGCAATGGGCGTATTAAGTTATTATTACAAGTACAGTTATAAAACAAAAAATGAGAAAAACAAACGTGGCACGTACTAGTATCGAAACAATGCCCACGGATCAGCCAGCAAACGCCGTACCAACTGAGCTACGACCAACCTGTCCATTTTGTTACAAAGTAAGTATTTAAGTTGTGTACTAATATTAGACCTCCCACCCCGGTTTCTCAAGAACTAAGGAGCATTGTATAAAATCCGTTGAACCTAATACTATGTTCACACTGGATACCTTAAGATATCTTAGGCCGCCGAACTCTCTGAGGGAGTTCCACAAACTCTCTCAGTGAGTTTCGACTTACTTCGGCTAGATACAGGAACGACCACTCACTCTCTTTGGCTACGAAGATTCGCTTTTACTGATTGGCTGTTGCGGCCGTTTTTATTTCAAGCGCATGCGCATACTTTACTTTTCTTCCGATCACAGACACAGTGACGCTACTGAGATATCTTAAGGTAAGTTTTTCGATGTGAACAGGCATCGAATTCCGGGAGGGTACCACTTCAAAATTGGCGGTCTAAGATATCTTAAGTTTCTAGTGTGAACAGGGTATTAAACTAAGGGGTCTCTACCCTACAACATATATTAAAATAATCAAAATCTGTGATTACCAAGGTTGGCCCTCTCCTTGTTAGATGCGGTATATTCCCACGGCCGCCATCTTGGATGTTTTGAGATTTCTTGGCGATTTATTATTCACATTTTATTTCCGTTAAACCTAACATGCGCATAAATCGGGGGCGCTGATTAATGTCCCCATGATATATGCCCCATACGTCATTTTGACGTCACAAGAAATGGGGATATAAATACAATGCTGGATCATTTCACTTTTCACGAAATCCTGATTAATGTCCCCATGATATATGCCCCCAGATCTGAAAGGGACACAAATCCAGTGCTAGAGAAATTTCCTTTCGTTGAGAGCCTGATTAACGTCCCCATGATTTAAGTCCCCATACGTCATTATTTTGACGTCACAAAAATGGGGGCACAAATCCAGTGCTCGAGCATTTCACTTTTGACGAAATCCTGATTAATATCCCCATGATATATGCCCCCATATCAGAAGGGGACACAAATCCAGTAATGAAGAATTTTTCTTTCATTGAGAGCCTGATTAATGTCCCCATGATTTATGCCCCCATACGTCATTTTGACGTCACAAAAAATGGGGGCACAAATCCAGTGCTGGAGTGTTTTACTTTCGACGAAATCCTGATTAACATCCCCATGATATGTATCCCCATACGTCATTTTGATGACGTCACAGTAGATGGGGACTTAAATCAGGGGGCATAAATCCAGTGCTAGAGCATTTTATTTTCTCAAGAGTTCCTGAATTACGACCCCATGATATATGTCCCCATAGGTCATTTTTATGTCACAACAAAGGGAATTCAGTTTCCATTTAGGATAGACCACTTGAAATCTGCACTATCGGAATTTTCAGGTCCTGGCCCGGCCCGGTGCAAAAATTTAAAGTTCGACCGGAGAAATTTTTGTATTAAATGAATTTAACCTTGTCTAATTACGTGTCCAGCGTTTTCTGGCGTTTCTATTATGTGCGATTTAATTTTGTTAAGCTGATCATAATTATCAGCCCATATGTTATAATTAGTAAGGTAACTGTGTGAATTAGTAATTCCAGCTTCTCTAGGATGGCATAATTGGTAGAGCACTGGCGGCTGCAGCCGGGGTATTCCTGGTTCGAATCCTAGCCTGGACATTTTTCGCCCTGTTCGAAAAATTAAATCTCATATGATTTATTTACCAATTATAATAATTGTGTTAAAAAAGTCAATCTTGTGTAATTACGTGTCCACCGTTTTCTGCGTTTGCACTAGCTGCGATTTTATTCTGTTGAGCTGATTCATAAATATCACACCAGATTTATAACCAATAAAGTTAACTGGCTGAATTATCCTGCTGAGAAAGAAAAGTTTGCGTAAAAGAAAATAAGTGCTCTTCCTATTTTATTCAAGCATGTTCTCAAATACAAAAGGGCAAATTTATGACATAAGTTGTAATTTATTTTTGTTCGGAAATGCATAAAACTAGCAGGTATTGTTGTTTAGAAATAATGTAATCAAACTGCGTTTTCCGTTTTTTTTTTTTTTTTTTTTTTTTTTTTTTTTTTTTTTTTTTTGCAAACGCAATAGATCTTTCAGAAAATAGTGTCAAAGTGGGCGTTTGAACCTAATTTCCGTGTAAAAGAAGAATAACCACCCAAGGGAGGGTGAAAAAGTCTTTGTTACGTGATCAAAATTGCTTATAACTCAATAGGTAATTTATTTATCAAAAAATGAAAAACACAGTTCGATTTCAAATCGCTTCCATAGTCAGGCCTTCCAATTTTATATCTTTCCGTTAAAAAATGAATTTGTAAATGTGTTAAAATGTTTTGCTCTTGTTAAGCAGAACAGTTGAGAACAGCCTTAACGTAATCGTTGGAATTATACCTTAAGGTGGTTCTCAAACGCGAAACTTTGACACATTTTCTGACAAACTTTTAACTGCAAAGGCATAAAATTGACAAGCCTAACTATTGAAGGGATTTGGAATAGAATAGCGCTTTCCATTTTTGAAAAATAAATTATTTATCGACATACAAGTTATTCTTGTCATGACTTCGGGTTTTTCTTCTTTCCCGTGATGTCGCTTCCGAAATTCTATTCAAAATGCTACCTTTAACAGTATATTCTCATACATATATTGCCTTTATCAAAAAATCGATAACGCCATTCGATTACATAGTTTCTGAATGACAACACCTGCCAATCTTATACGTTTCCGAAAAGAAATGAATTCAGAAATGTGTCAGAAAGTAGCTCTTTTGGATTTTAGAAAAGCCTTAATAAATGACAGAGAAATATTTTCACAAATCTACTTTTTAATATACAGCTTCAAAAGTTATGATGTTTCTAAACCTTTTTTTCTTTTATTCTAAACTACATTAATTTTTTAATGAATCCTTATTTGAATGTTGAAACGTCTATAAGAATCTAAGTAATTATTAATGTTGCTATTGTGTATTTTCTGTCTTGCAAACACAAAGTAATTTTCAAATATATACTGTAAATTTATCCCGTAAATATTTATGCAGTTTTCTTTAAAGGAATCTTAATTGTATGTTAAGAAAAATCTGAATTTCTTGTAGAAATTTTTACTGATTCCTGTTTCGAAATTCCGGCCCGTGCAGACCTCAACCAGGGTCCCTCTCCAATTGAGGTCTTGTTAGGGGCTCCGAGTCTCTCTATAAAATTTGAAATAACCTTTCCTTTGCATATTTTTGGTCTAGATTTATTCTTAAATGTTTAACCCCTTGAGGGGCGGTGGGATATAATATATCCCACTTAATTTTAATTCCGAAATGCCACATTGACACCAGAATTTTGAAATAAAATTTTGTATTTATACTGCATTTGAAGATTTTACTTATTTTCAAATAAAATTGTTTCTAATTCCGGCCGTGAATCTGTCATTTCAAAATTTTAAGAAGAAAAGTACTTTGCTCCTGAAAGGGTTAATCGTGAGAAGGAAGTGCGTATTAACTTTATTTATTACAAAGTTTATAATAACTGTCGGGGAATGTATAGATTTAGTGAAAGTAACCGTGAACGAAAACCATAAATATTTAAAATATTGTAAAGGATATATCTTCCAAAATAAAAAATAATTATGCATATTAAATGTGAAAGTAGTAGTATTTTTCATACATTTTAGTATCTATATTATATTATCCTTCTATGATATATACGATTTAAAAATATAAAGTTTATTAGTTCAGCAGACTGTGCGAACAGAAAAGTACACCTGTGCCAAAGTTTAAATTTTTCGACCCCAATCTTCGACTTCTCTCTGTGACACATGGCACAAAACTGGCGAAGTGCACAAACAGAAATAAATTCTGTTGAATACATATTTCGCGCTTATTTTGGAACTTTAAAATTTTTAATTCAGACATTTCAAATAAGAAAAAAATAAAATAAAATAAAATAAAATTTGCAGTTATATTATGGAAAAGCGGATCTGGGAAATGGTTGTGGAAAAAATGCATCTAACAATACTGTATAACAGTTGGCAAGAAAATTGTACTTAGTCAGTAATTTGTTTTTGGATGTGAGGTAATGGACGATGCAATAATTTTTAAATGTAAAAAGTATGTACTTTCATTGGGGAAAAATTCCCTATATCTATCTACATGTATAACAAGTAAGAAAAATCATGCGTACAGCATAGATTATGAAACACTTTCCAACACTCCCTGAAAGCTTTAACGAAACTTCGTTACTTAGGAAAATAAGGTAAATAAGATAACTAAATAAACATTTAAAAATCTGATTTCAGTAGTTATCGCCCATAGCCAAATATGTATTCCAATTCTTTTGAACAATATTCGATCTGTATGTTGATATATATACTAATGGGAAAATTTAGTTTAGCAAGCAAATGCACAACAGGTTGAAATTCATCTTTCAGCAATTTATACTAATAGATGGAAACACACTTGAATACTTTTGTACAGCCCTGTAGTTTACCTAGTACCTTTTTTACATGCCACTATTTAGCTAAAATTTTATTCAAAGTAAAACAGGCTTAAAACTACTGAAATTACATTTCCAGAAATTATCACCCATAGACGGCCATGTATCCAACTCTTTGCGTGGCCCTGTATATTATTTTATCTATATTCTACAAATATTTCTTTGTACACTAAATTCAGTTCAGCGTAAAAATGCATAACTCCTTTAAAACCCACCATTAAGCAATTTATGCTCATACTCAGTAACCTATACGAATTCATTTCAGTAGCTCTGTATATGAATTATACATTTATACGCACTTTATTGTATGCATAAATATAGTGAACAAGTAGGTAAGTGTGATCACAGATCGCACAGAGTGTTTCGTTTAATATTCCTTTCAAAACACTTTATTCTTTTGAAAAATCTCTTAGTTCCACATTTCGCAAACAGGAGCGCACTCTATTCTAAACTAACCTCTATCCGAATGAAACTCCGTTTTATATACTATCCGTAGATATATTAGTCGAGGGGATTGGGCCGATAGCACCCGAGATAAGTTGGCGCCCCTGGCGGTAAAAAGTGGAACTAAAATATGTAAGGCTATGGTGCATAATATGAAAGAATTGTCAAAGGGGTGTCGGCAAAGGTTGGAAAAGTGCTCCCCGGGTGAAAAGGGCGGAGGGCAGAAAAACTGCTTAAAATACACAAGTTAGAGCCCGGTAGAGTATATAATATAAGACTTTTTGAAAATTTTATGATTTGCCTTGTGGTCTGAGGTATTTAGCTATACGTAGACAAAAATTCATGTCTCCAACTTAATTAGGGGCTCTCTTAGAAAGAATTGCTTAAAATACATATGTGGTAGCTCAAAGGGTTAACGTAAGACTTTTTCAAGATTTTAAGATTTGTCGCCTGGCCTCAGGTGTTCTGCTATAATTATGCAAAATTTCAAATCTCAAATTTAATAAGGGGCTCAGTTAGAAAGAATTGCTTAAAATACGCATGTGGGAGCCCAAAGGGTTAAATGTACGATTTTTTTCAAAATTTTATGATTTGTCGTATGGTATGTGGTGTTTATAAGTATGCAAAATTTCACGCCTCCAACCTAAATAGGGACTCACTTAGAAAGAATTGTTTAATATGCACATGTGGGAGCTCAAAGGGTTAAATGTGCGGCTTTTTCAAAATTTTATGGTTTGTTATTTGATGCGAGGTGTTCAGCTATAAGTATGCAAAATTTCACGCCTCCAACCTAAATATTGGCTCACTTAGAAAGAATTGTTTAAAATACACATGTGGGAGCCCGAAGGGTTAAATGTACGACTTTTTCAAAATTTTACGATTTTTCGTATGATGTGGGGTGTTCAGCTATAAGTATGCAAAATTTCAAGTCTCCAACATGTATAGTTTCTGTGAACGGGCTCTGTGACAGACGGACAGAGGAGCGAGACGAATAGGGTTTCGACAGATGAACGAAACCCTAAAAAAGCGCATATCATAATTAAAAATGCATTTCGAGCAATCATTACTAATATACAGTAATTCGGATACAATATAGTATCTGAAATCTTTTCAAATACACCGCAAACAATTTCCCATATACCATTATGAACGGAATTATTTTGTGTGGCCCTGTAAATGAACAGTAACTATTCTTTGCATCGTATATTCAACAGAATACATATTTTAGTGAGCTTCTTAAATGAATATCAATTTTACTATGTTTGAAAGAGAGTAACACCATTAAAAATCATTTGAAGCGATTTTTTCCCATTGGCCGTAATGTAACGGAAAACTTTTTACTGTCCCTGTAAATGAACTAAACATGCTACAAACTTCATTTGAAATAGGGTTCGTGCTATGTTAGAGGTCACTAACATCCAAAAATTTAAGAGCGATCCGAGCATATTTACGAGAGCTAGAGCGTGGACAGACGGCCATACGGACAGACGGCTAGACAAACCGAAGTCATAAACACTTTTCAACTATGTTAGAAAGTGTTAATTATTTATAGTATACATTAAAAAAGAAGAAAAATTAGATTGGTAGTATACATTTGACGCCCCCCTCGATTTCCGCGCACGGGGCAACCGCCTACTTCGCCCTCCCCCCTTTCACACTATCCTATAGCTAAGTATTAGAGTATACGTTGTGCCGTAGTTAGTACGTTACATGTACGTTCGTAAAAGTTTTTTTTTTTTTTTTTTTTTTTTTAAATAAGATATGAGAAATTTTGATGGAAACGCTTAGAGATGCATTTGTATATTTAAAATATCTCTTCGAGAAATTGATAATTTTAATTTCTTTTTTTTCTGTTTTCACTTCTTACAGGATGTTTTTTTTTCTTCGTTATAAAAATATTTCTAAAATATATACTTAATTTTATAGGAAATTTTACTCACAGCTTATCAAATTTTAATGTACAAAATATGGAATTAAGCAGATATTTTAGAAATATTTTGAGGACTAAGAAAAAAAAGAGACTTCCTTTAAGCAGCATACACAAAATAGCAAGTTAAAATTATTATTTTTCTCAGGAGATATTTTAAATATACGAATGCACCCATAGGTTTAACATTAGTGAGGGAAATTCGGACGCTGAGTATGACTAAAAGCCTTAAAACTCTGTTCGTCTCATGCTTTTGTTTCATGTCAAGCAGGGATCTCACTTACTTTTAATGAACGTTAGCAATTTGGCTAATCAAAAATAAAAAACAGTAGCCAAATGAAAAAAATGTTAGCAAAATAGATTCGTCGTGAAAAACTGAAAAATCGATCTTTGACCCCTTAATCTAACTTTCTTTCAATATATTCTAAAATAAACTACTTTTTAAAAAAATCTTATACATCAGTTATTCATCTAAATTCAACGATGCAACATAAACTATTTTTAAAAAAAGTTCTTTTTAATGTCTTGCGCAATCAAGAAAAAATTCCCAAACCCGATTTAACTCATTAAAATCTTATGAAACAAAACTTTACGACCGAAGTTTACTCAGGATTTTAAGATATTACATATAATGAATCCTGAAAAATCTTAAATATAAGCAATAAAATATATATTGCATTTAAAAAAAAAATATTTTTTCCAGAATTCTATGGCTTTTCATTGAAGACCATACTTCAAAGGCAGATTGAAAACTGTACTAATGATTCGATGCCATTGAATATGATAATCGGCAACAATCGTTCAGTAACGCTAATAATATGTCGCCTGTACTGACACACACTCAAAAAAAAAAAGAGTAATCATTAAACATTCGCAATCAGGCGAATGCAATCGTTCCTTTACTCGCCAAATGAAGCATTTTGTCGCGATTTGGCGCAATGGCGAGTGGTAGCGAGAACCCTGGTGATAAGAGATTAAAAATTCTTTAAACGACGCTTGTTGCGAAGGGGTTAATAGTCTAAAATGCTTGTTATGATGTTCTAACTGATGATAACACTGTATTATTATTTATGAAATATAATACACACACGTTAAGTAAAAGTACTTACAATTTTTTATATTAAAATATCTATCTATATTATAAAGGACAAACATATCTGTGCGTAACGCATACGTCATTTTGCGAATGGCAACACTTTGAAATTTGAAATAAAATTTTGGCCTTGCAATTTTCTCTACTGCAGATTTTTTAAACTTCTAAACATCGCACATTTTAAATTTTTACACCGTTGTGTAAGGAAAAAAATGCTCTTTTAAATGCAATTTGTTTGAAAGCTGTATCTCAATTTATTTTTGAAATGTTAATTTTTTTGTAGTTTTTAATACCATTTTTCTTATCGTGGCAACAAAAGTATCTCATTTCTATTGAAAGTCATTGAAAGTAAACGAAAAATAGGAGATACAGTATCTTTTTATTGCCATTTTCTCATAAAACCTGAAAAAAAAAGTTGAAATTAAAATATGTGCTATGCCAAGAATATTGTCAGTTATTCCGTGATAATGACGTCATATGCACACATTCCTATAGACGAAGTTTAAGATTGGATTGTAAAAGTGGATTGCTTTAGCGGATGCAAATGACGTCAGTTTATAAAAAAGCGTGTATTTTAATTCTTAAACCTGAATTATGTTTCGTAGAAGTGCGTCATTTTCACAGCCCAGCTGCTTTGAAATTCTTCACAGGTGAAAATGCTTCACTTTTGAAAATAATGTAATCGAAATCACATAAAACGCAATGTTTTACAAAAATTTAGAGTGTCTTTATAAAATAGAGGTGGCATGCAAATAATAGCGATTTATATTACAGAAATTGATGATTCTCGCCTGGATGGATTTGCTTCGCCGAGTTAGACAAGCAAACAAATAATTCGTGGTTTGAAATAATATCGTGTTCCTGAAGTTTTTGTGGAAAATTCTCTCGAATAATAAAATTTTAATGCTATTCTTTAGGACATTCTACTATAATTTTATCAAAATAACATAATTTGCTTAATTTAATTTTTACTAATTTTATATAATCTGTTTAAAACACAAGTGTGTTTTTTAGTCATCTGCCCTGATCTTTCTGCTGAACCAAATTTACTATTTTTTTTTTTTAAACTGAAAGCTCTTCCTTTGTAGATGTGATCTCATTATCTGCTTTTTTCTTATTAATATTCCCACTTTTATATTTTAATTTTAAAAACATTTTATTATTTTTTTCAAAATGAGGAAAATTCGATAGCTTTCATTATTGCAGACAAGCGAGAAATAATGAGTTATTCATAACTTTATTCATGTTATTTTCTGATAAAAATTCAAAATTGTTGATAAAAATTGTTGTTTAGGGTTTAGTGGCCAAAATCCCATTAGGAGCAGAATATTATATTAGGGGCATAATAACGGAAAATGACATACTGCTTTTGAAAACACGCATTTTTCCTCATAAATTTCCTATATTGTTTTTCCTTCTGCATGTGTACTGATACTAAGTTTCAGACACTAGGCGAAATGCTTATTTAAGTGAAAATGAAATCATATTTAAAAGAAAACGATCATTTTCTTAGACAAAACTAAACATTTTAACACAAATGTGTCTAAAAAACATAAATTACGGAAATTTTTACTCTCAGGAATTGAGATTAGAATCTCAAGTAAAGAGTGCGACTGATCACATAAAAGATGTTGCTGACAATCCTGACTTCAAGTTTTGAGTTAAAATGATTTTTAAATGATCAAACAAAATACAATTTCTTTAAAAATGATGAATATGGATAGGAGAAGTGCGTATGCAAATTTTCAGAAGGTCAAAATTGCTGTTTTCATTCCTGAAATCCATGCATAAGAGCCTCAATTGATAACCACATCCTAATAACTTATCTTTATTATATTTTACTGATTAAGTATCTATATTATAAAGAACAAACGTATCTGTGCATATCGCTGAAGTCATTTTGCGAATGGCAACACTTCACGATCAAATTTCGGTCTTGAAATTTTCGCTACTGCAATTTTTTAATCTTCTGACCATCGTACATTTTCAATTTTCGTCGCATAAGGAAAAAAATTTACTTTCAAATGCAATTTGTTTAAAAACTGTATTCATTGACTGATGTATTATATTTTCTAAAACACTTTTTAAGTGAGATTTCTTTTAAGTTTATCTTATCACGTGCCAGTTTCAATACATAATAATAATAAACATTTTGCACATAAAGCAACAAACATTTTTCAGCATTTGTTTCTGACTATTTTTCCATAACGAAATTAATACTTTCTTTATAAGCAAATAAAAGAATAATATTATAAAAAAACCCACCAATCTAACATATTTGTGAAAGACGAATTAACGAAATTAATACTTCTTTTATAATAAAATAAAAAAAATAATATTGAAAAAACACCAATCTAACATATTTGTAATCGTACAATTTAAATTTTTAGATAACCAAATGGAATTTTTTTTCAAATAGAATTTGTTTGCAAAGTTCATCTCAGCTTACTGATTGTATATGTTTCTAAAAAGAATTTTAAAGCATGAAATATTTTTTTTTAATTTATCTAAATCGCGCGGAGCTCGATTACGAAAGATTAATCCGTTTCCCTTTAAAACAAAATAAACAGTTCATAATTTTCTTACGGCTAATATCCATTAAAATAACTTCCCTATGAATAAATAAATAAAGTAATATAAATAAAACACAAATTTACCAGGCATGTATAAGCTCTGAAATTATCAGAATATAAAAGGATGCCATAAGTAGCAAATTCTTAACAAATAACTCTTAGCATGCAACTAATAAGAAAATATCGCTTTTGATAAATTTCAAAAATTTATTTGATTGTATAAATCGTATTTTTCATATGAGAAATGCTTTTCTAATGCAAGTCGTCAATCTAAAAAAATTATTGCATATAAAAATATTATTAGTTTTCAATAAAAAAAAAAAAAATGTTTTCACCTACATTCTTTAACCCGGGAAGCCCGGGTAAGATCCCCTAGTATTAATAAAAAAGAAGGGTTTCTTGTCTGTGTGTCTTCTGCGTGTTTGTTTGTTTGTTGACGACGGTTAGGGAAATCTATCGCACGTAGAGGTCTACAAATTTGGATAAGGATACACATAGACAGATTCAAATGAACCTGAGGCTGAGATTTTTCATTTTGTGATAATTAGCTTAATTAGTCTTTCCTTGGACCAATTCGTGGAAAAAAATGTCCTTTGCACAAGCATCTTGTTATGCGTGTGATTTTATCAGAGATTTATTCAATCCAAGCAACAAAAGGAAAAGGATCTGCACATAATTGTGAAAATTAAAGATTTTAATGAAAAATTCTTTCTTGTGGCTAAAATTATGCAGTTTTAAGTATAATTATGAAAGTAATTTTCAGAGAATCTGCGATTGTTTTTGTTGGTTATGGATGCTATGGTCATCTCTTGTACACATGAGCTAAACAGACCGGGACTTCAGATTAAAATGGAATCTGACCCACTACATACATCCATACCTGATTGTGTTCGAACCAAGCAAGCTCTTGTTCAGTAATCAGCTCGCCAATCGCAAGACAAGCAGGTGGCTTGAATCTGGGAAAAGTACTTTGAACGATGTATCATTTCATCACAGGAAATCAATGTGTCTTTATTTCTCATTCTGAAAAGAAGTTTTAAGTCTATTGCATAAAACTTTTGACTCTGAATTAAACAGAAAAAAAAACTGCAGGAAAATGTTTTCTCAAACTTTACTTTTTATAGACAACGGGGGGGGGGGGGGGGACCTTTTTCACCTATTTTTAAGGAAGGGGGATCGAATCCTTAACCCATCTTAAGCTGCTTGGACATATCGGGCATTTCTCCGCGCCCTCACAATAAAAATATCCTTTCCACTAAATTCAGTTTTTGTGCATAAAATTTATACCTCAGCATCAATATAATTTTTGATAGAAAGTGAAGAATAGAGCTGTGTAGGGGCCTGAATTATCATGATTATGGGCCCAAGTCGTTTTTTCACGATCATAAATCTAGATCAGAAAAAAACCTGTCCTCAAGTGAGTTTAGGGAAAATTGGGAAGCAACTTTAATACCACGCTTCAATTTTTGTGCAAGCAGCAAACATGAGCATGACGATTTTATTTTCCATCAGGTTCAATAGGTATAGGAATAGGATCAAGAGATTTTGGGGGAAGGCAGCTGATTTTGGTTATCATTTTTAATTTTGTGTATATGGTGAATCTCATGTATAATGAAGTTATACGTAGGGGAGAGTGGGGCAAGTTGGAACGTTTTTTACTTTTAGGTCCCTAACTTAGTAAACTAAAGGTGTTAGTTAAATAACTTAGAGTTACTTTCTAGTTCAAAATGTTTGCTACAATTTAAAATAAAATATATAAAAAAATTCATATTGAAGCAAAATATGCATGACAATATAACTATTGACAAACTGTTCCAACATGCCCCTCTATGGGGCATATTGGAGCATAGTGCGGGGTAAGTTGGAACACAATTAAACAAGTTACGAAATTAGTTATAAAATATTTTATTTTAATAATATGAAGGTACAGATAATACTAAATATTGTAGTCTGATAGTCTCTGTGCTTGGTATTTTTTACAGTCCTTCAAAACTTGATAAATCATATGTAAATACCAGTTTACTAATACATCTGTAAGTACTACGGATTGCGTTAGGAGGTGGTAGAATGAGGCAAATTTCTTCATAGGAATACCATCCATGATCTTCCTTGTCAGGGAAAACAAAACCCTTTTCACTATCACACTTTAGAAGAAAATTAATTTCTACATTATTCTCTATAATTGCCTGCACCATCCCAACAAAATGTAATTTTTTTCTTTTTAGTGGGAAACTTCATGACAAGAAAATCATTAATTTGTGGTTTCCTATTCTCATAAATTGGTAAATCAATAGAATCATCATCATCTCCTGCAGTCAAACCCAATTTTCTCAGGGAAAAATCGGGTTTTTTCAAAAACCCGATATTACATAATTGTATACTATGTTATTTATATATTATATATACAATACAGCAAAAAAAAAATTGTTCCCTTATATACAATATAATTGTAATGCTATTTTACAAATTATAAATTGTACAAATTATATGAATTTAAATTAATTAAGTGTCAGTGTTCTCACAAATTAGTTTTTAATATAAAATAAAATGTAAAATGTTAATTTGCAAAAAAAGTAAAATTTTGATTTAGTTAGAAGTTTTCTTTTCAGGAATATAGTTGATTTGAATTTTTTATATACATTCTTATTATACTTCTTTACCTATAATTATGTACTATCAGCAGCATAGCAATTTAAAAGTTATGGAGGGGGGGGGGTGTCTCAAATAGTTTCTAACTCAGTATGAACAAAATAACTGAAAAAAAAATCAATCAATGATAAAGCGTCTCATTAATAAGTAGATACGTAGATTAATCTGTAATCAGTTTTATTCATAGTTAAAAATGTGTATTTGTATTATTTCAAAATAAAAATTAAGGAATAAATGTAATTTTACAATTCAGTTAAATATGGTAGGAGAGTATGAAAGAAAAAAAAAAATATGGCTCTGAGGCCTTTTTGAACTCCCTCTTAATCCCCCTTACCTTCAAACAGCACAAATGTCTACCAATTCCAATGCCTCTTCCAAATCAACTTCCGTAAAAATGTGCCAATTCAATAGGTATATTCAGTTGGAAGAGTATTGGAACAGTGTTCCAACATGCCCCTTCCAAAGTGTTCCAACATGCCCCATATTACACTTTTGTTTATCTATTATTTTAGGCCTTACTTAACAAAAGCTTTTTGTTAATGGCTGCTATTAAATTAAAGCCTGATTTCCAAGCAATTTGACAGTATAATTTGAGGTTAGTTTAATATAATAATTAAAAAAATAATAAGGATTTTAAGGAATACAGAAAATTTACTTTCCTTGCATCGAATTTAAAAAATCCACCTGCTAGGAAAACTTGAAGACCTAGGGTCTTGAAAACAATATGGATGCTAGATGTGCCTAAGAGACACAAGTTAAGAATTCCCAGAAGCTTCTGATTTTTTCAAAATGGCTACCAATTTAAGTGTTTCAACATGCCCCATGTTCCAACATGCCCCACCCTCTCCTAAGTTTGATATTTTAAATGATAATAAAAATATACTAAAGTATCTCTGTTTTCCGAGTTTTTCTCTCCTCTCATAATATGGGTTAAGTTTAACCTCACTCACTAGGAATACAAGCAGAAATTGGAGGCCCGAACAGAGGTCAGGTGGGCCCTCTGTATCTCCTGTATTTACTATATGCATATACTTAAACGGTTCCTCAAGGGGCCTTTTTCAGCTTAGGGCACCGATACAACTCTCTGCCCTATCGCCCTCTGATCATGTCCCTGTTACTCGCATAATAATATTTTAGCCAAAATGATCTTTTGGTTTTTCATATAAGACGTCATAAGTGAGTAACACAGAGGACCCCAAGAATGTCTATACTTTGAGCCTCTAATTTTTTAAATCAAGTCTTGATGACTACATCATACTGACTTTAATATGGTAATGAAAATAATTATTTTGTGTACATTTGAAATCTTTATTTTTACTTATTTCTTAGGTAATTTCCTTTATATGTATGTACTCGTAACTTTTGTAAAATCAAAAATTTCAGTTTTTTTGTTCTTGTTTTATTTTCTGTTATGCTTGTATCTATACTTTGCAACAGATATAGTTAATAAGAACGTAAGGATAATAATAATAATAATAAATAAAAAAAAGAAACAAAAGTTTGTACAGAATAAGCATAAACACAACACGTATTATGTACCAGCAATTTAGAAAAAAAAAAAAAATCCCAATTAGACATTCACTGAAAGCTTATTACCTGATAATACCTGAATACCCGCGGAGGAAGCGAGGTAAGAGGAAACAATACTTTTGCGACATTGCCTCAAGACGTAGGCATAGCTCCCTATGATCTGGTCATTTTTCAGGAAGGCAGGAAGTTGCGGGCTATTTGTACTATGGTAACGTGAGTAGTAACGTGATCAACTATTTTACAGATTTTAGTTCCCTCAGTGGGGGGGTTTCCTGTGATTTTTGTTGGAAATCTTCTAAACTACGCTTCTAAGAAATGTATTTCAGATTGCAAAGGAAAAAAGTATGAGCAAGATAAGATTTGGAATAGTATAAAATTCTTGTACTTTTTCCATCTGAAACCGAGCCTCTTTGGTCCCGGGCTCCTGGGAAGTTGCCCTCTGTGTCGCCCGCCCCCTCTCACCGGCCCTGAATAAAATTATAATTATTATTTAGTAATTAGGTACAGAAATTATAAAAACTGCAAAGTGGTAGTTTCATTAGTTAATAGCATACAATAACATTATATACATTAATATTTTGCAATAATTATGTAAAACCATATTAAATACCAGTGATATTTTTATTTATTAAAATTATTAATAACTGAATTTAATATTTAATTGCTAACACTACTTAAAATTAATAATTATTAAACAATTAACTCTCTAATTAGGAACGTAATATACATTTTTATGCATTAATTACTAAAATGATAATTAATAATTTAGTATTCATTCTAGAAAGAAAACGAAGCAGGATGCTAGTTCAAAAAACAGCACTATTCCATGAGGAAATATATTAGTAGTAATGTGTTTAGTAACAATACAAGAAAAAAAAAGTGTATATTTTTTTAGTATGATAAATAATGTGTCATTAATTTTTAATAATTTTATTAATTACAAATTGAAAAATACAATTAAATAACAACATGCTTTAATAATATCCTGTTTTTTTTTTGTTTGTTTTTTTTTTGTTTTTTTTTCCTAAAGAAATAAAGTCCTAATATTTTTGCAATGTTTTGGGCACACAGATTTAGAAATACTGTGGAATGGGAAAGTTTTTTTTACAAGAAATCTCTGGCTACAACTACAGGTGAATTTCACTATTTCTTAAAAAGGCAGGGTGCATTTTAACAATTTCAAAAGGGGCAGGGCACATTTTGCTAATTTCAAAAGGGGCCCTTAAAAAGTGTCCTAGAGGAAAAAGTAAGTAAATTAGAAAATTGATAAAACCTGCAAATAAGTAATTTCATTAGTAGCACAAATAATAAAATTATATATAATAATTATATATAATAATTATATATAAATAATAAAATAACAAATAATATTGTTTGCAACTCGTTTTACATTTGTACTTGAAAAAATTACTGTTAATCATCTAAATCTAAACTTACACAAATGTATGTGTATGCTAACCAAAAAATTTATGAAAATGAGTTAAATCTATTCTTACACTCATACATAGTAAATATAAGAATATCCGAAATCCTCAAAATATTAAATAATAGCAATATCACATCCCAGTGGGAAATATTAGCTTTCAATGGTTCGTTTTTTAAGAAAAATGTTTTGCTACCTTTTCAATACCTTTTTTTTTTTTTTTTTTTTTTTTTTTTTTTTCCGTATATGAGTTACAAAGTAAAAAAGAACAAAAAAAAGTCAACCTATACTGAAGAAGCTCTTGTTGTGGTTAACTTCTGTATACTAATTAGTTGATTTTCTCTTATACATTCTTCTACAATAACTGTTGAGCAGATGTCATTCTTTCATTCTTCTTTTGCTCCAATATTGGCTGTAAATTTATTATTGCAAATGTAGAATAATAATAATAAAAAAAGATTCTAGCTATTTTATTCTTTTACTTGCAGAAATTTATTATACTGCTATGCTTATTTTATATAAACGAATGAATTATTTGATTACTTAAAGAAAATTATGACATTGCAAATTATATATTTAAATATTTTAAATGAAATGTTTTTTTATGTCATATAAAACTATCCTTTTTAGAAACTTATTGTACTTATTTTTTTATAATACTCAGAAATTAAGCTTAAAAGCAAATATTTAAAGCCTTTTTTTTTTTTTTTTTTTTTTTTTATTTTTTTTGTTTATTACTAAGTCAAAATACCTGTAGAAACTTTCCAAATTATATTCATCTTAGATTTTAATTCCTTTTTATGTCATTTTAGTCATTTAGAAAATTTATTATTGTAATCAATGATTAAAAAAAAATCAGTTGATTAAAATCATGATTTAATCGCTAATTTAAATCAACTGATAAAAATCGCTGACATCCTAGAAAAGTATTTAGGAATTCATTCTCATACTCTCATAGAAAGTATATACGTATTGAGGTTTACCATGGCATGTTCGGTGTTGGAAATGAAGTGTGTGTCATTTATATTTCGTTTACAGAGACGCTCAATATAATTCCACTACATTACGGTCTATGGGAAATAATCGTTTTAGTGCATTTTAGTGATGTTATAATATTTTTAACATACTGAAATTGATATATAACAAGGAAGTACATTACAAAATGTCTACTATAAAATATGGTGCGCATAGTATTTGTCATTCATTTACAGGTACACACAAGAATGGAATATCATTCATTTTTGGAACCTCACAAAATATTTAGGTTACAGTACTGTCTATGAGGAATAATTGCTGAAAATGAGTTTTCAATTGCAGTATGTTTTCTTATATTTAGCACTTTTTTTTAAATATTACTTTTTCTGTATAAATTATATAGATCATGTACAGGGCTGCAGAAAAGAACTCCATTACATTATGGTCTATAGGTAAAATTCGTTTGCAGTGTATTTTAATTACGCTATACTATTTCAAACGTAATGAAACTGACATACATGACAGATGCGCACTACACATTGCTTACTGTAGAATATGGTGTGGTGTGCATAGCATTTATCTTCTTTTTTTTTTCTTTTTTCCTTTTCTTTTCTTTTTTCCTTTTCTTTTCTTTTTTTTTTTATACGGAGACGAACAAATGTATTCTGTTACAGTAGTGTCTATGAGCAATAAGTACTGATATTGCGTTTTCAATTGTGGCATGCTTTTTAAAATTTATCCATTTTTTTCCATGTCATTTGGTGTGTCTACATTTTATAAACATTACGCAAGGCTGCACAAAATAATTCAAGTACATTTTCGGATTTTGGTGGAAACTGATTAAGTGGATTTTTCAACTGTGAAAAACCCTTTGAAAAATCGTTTCCAAGCTGAAATAAATGTTTACATACTGTGTAATATATATATATATATACAGTGTTTAATTTTCGCCGGAGCTTACCGAAGAACAGCTCTGGTACTTCTTAGCTTTTAGTGATTATTTAAATGTTGGTAGGAATTCGCCTTAGCTCATAGATATTGCGCTTTGGAGCCCTGCGAAACAGCGTTTCCGAAATGCGGAAGCCTAAATTACATTTTCCTCCGATTTACAATCCTTTGAGTCTTTCCTCCAAAGGCCTTACATGTTTGATGTAGCGTGTCACACACATAGGAGCATGCTTCTATCTAGTGCTCGCAAATCTACACTCAATGGTTTTCTGTCTCAGTTGTTTTCAAATGGCGACGAGGAATGCCGGAATTATTCGCAACTCTATCCGCCGCTCTTACTTGCGGTTGTGTATTGGTTACTCACTACTTTTTGTTCATGTTTGTAAAATATTTTTAAAGATCAACTTTTTAGTTACTCGCGGTGTTTAATTTGCACTGAAGCTCATAGGAACAGCTCCAGTATTTCTTAATTTTTAACCAATATTTAAATGTTAATCGGAATTTGAAACCCAACAGAGTTTGTAAATAATGCTCATAGAAGCCCTGAGTGTTGTGTCAATATAAAGTAATGGGATTTTTGAAAATTTCCCACTCCCTGATTTAATTTTTTTTTCTCTTTATTTATTAGATTATGTTTTATGTAAAGGAATATTAGATATAGTCAAAATATATTTTATATCTACGAGTGTATATATACATTTTTTTTCGAGTAAGAAATTGCTTTAAATTTTGCATACTATTTGAAATTAAAAAAATACAGGTACAAGGAGAGGGGAGGTTTTTGCAACGAAAGTTTTTATTAGTACAGAAAATTAGAGATCAGGTGCTTTTTTCTTGTTATAAATTAAGCCCTGTAATCTGTATGTATATATAAATATATATATATATATATATACATACAGATAGATAGATAGGAGATAGATATGGGGCATTCTCACAATCTTTTGACTTTCGGGAATAAAAATCTGGTGAAATTAAACTTACTAAAATAACATTTTAATCTGATAGACAAATGCCGTAATGATTCAAAATAAAGAAAAAATGGTCAGCAGAGAGAATTTTTGTTATTTAACTGAGGTTTAAGTTAAACTTGCGAGTTTAATTTTCCTTACCATTTTACAACTCTTTCTATTTTCTTCTCAATTTTTACTTATAATGAATTTGCATAGTACCCACAAAACATTCAAATAAGAAATAACAACAATGTAGCATTTTTAGTACAAACTTTTGGTACAACATTGTCGGAAAGAAAAGGGGATGGTATAGGAAAAAAGGGATGGTAAGGGTGGGACGATAAGGAAAATTACGACTATTTTTAGACAAATCATGTTAAGACTAAGTGATAGTCACAATGTTCAGTGATTTTTAGAAACAGTTATTTACATTGGATTAAAAAAAAAATAATAATAATTTACCTCGAAAAGTGCAGAAATAAACCTTGGGGACGGTAAGACTACCAATAAAGCCACGATGCTTGAAATTGATATTTAAATGCTGATTTAAATTCTGCAGTAAATTTCCTGTCAAAGAATCTTAGACATTATTTCTCTAGCATATTTCTGCATCAGAAAAAACTTAAAAGAAATTATGTGGCTGCATCTGAAGTGATTTTCTGTATAATTTTAGAAGAGGGACGGTAAGGAATCTAAAACCCAGGGACGGAGTTTAAAAAATAATTACAACCCTAAAAATGTGTGCAGTTTAATTTTTTGCTACAAATTTATATTAAACAATTGTCCCAGTTTCGGAAAAAAATTGCATCGAATTACTTTTATTGAAACAATTTTATACAGACAGCTCCAAACTTAAAAATCAACATCAGGGACACGGGACGGTACAGGAATTTTTTTGGTATTTGGATCCCCAAAATCGTCCAAAACTTATTTATCTCGTTAATATTGTTATGCATGTAGTGGGATGTTCCCTCAGTATATGATATGAAAGAAAACACAAGAATATGTACTAAAATAAAAATTATTATTCAGGGACTTAAAAGTCAAAAGATTGTGAGAATGCCACATATATATCATACTCTTGCTGCACAAAAGAAGTCGGATATTTTCTGACTATAGATGGTAATTGCTGAAAAAGGATTCATAAATGCGTTATACATTTTCAAATTTTTTTACTTAGACACCGTCTATCACCTTAATAAAGTGTGAAGTTTTGTTACAGTTACTATGTTCAGTATTCAGTGTTTTATAATTTGAATTTGGCGCATTATTTTTCTTTCTTTTTTACTTACTACCAACAGTAAATAAATTGAAAACGAAATATGAAAAAATTTGTTAATTGAAATGACAAAACGTGTTTTATTATTTAAAGCTATTTGTATGCTTAAACATCCATCTAAATGCCCAAGATTTTACTCAGGCTCCAAAATAAGATTTGAATACATGTAATATTTAAAAATAAAAATCAGTCATTCACAGTATTTTGGTAAAGTGTCTTTCACGTGATTAACCAACACGTTAAACTATTTAAAAAAAGCAAAAATATAAATAATTAAATACAACAAAGAAATGTTTCTTTATCATTCCCTTTTTACACTAATTAAGAATGAAAGTTCCCATGGTATTACTAGTAAGGGGGAAAAAAATCTCAATTGATACGGCTCGGAAAGAATGAAATACAGACCCTGTTCGGGACGAATCTCGAGAAAAGATTTAAAGCCTGGGACGTTCTTCGATAAATGAAGTTCAGCTTTGTTCAAATCTTCAGAAAATATCAATACTGCCGAGCCCGGCTCGAGTCATCAGATTAAAAATTATGGCCGGCCAAGTTTAATGAAAGAAAATTTCTCCGAGCCAAGCTCTTTAGAGTACTGCAGCAGGTCAAGTAACCCGATTGTACCCAACCCGGCCGCCATTAATTGTTTTCGTTGTGCTTTCGTTGACTTTAAATGTTTCAAGTTAGGTTTTGACTCTTTCTATGTGGAATACGGGTCAACCTGATTTTTCAAAAATGTCCTAAATACTGTAAAAGCACTTATTTTCGCGAGGCTTTAATTTTCGCGAGCCCGCCGTAATCGCGAAAATTTAAGCCTCGCGAAATATTTTTTTTTTCTTTTTTCGCCTCAAATAAAAATAAAAAGTCAGAAAATTTTCGTTTATCCAAAATTTAATAATTACAATTACTTAAATAAGAAATAAGTACAAAAATTTCTTGAATACTTACAACTATTTCTTGAATACTATACAACTATTTCTTGAATATAAACAATAATACAATTAATAGAACAAACTTTTCGGACAAAAGGAAGTTTCTTAAAATGCCTTATGCAAAAGGGGTTCTATTTAGGTAGTTTCCGGATTTTTCAACTTTCGGTTCTGTTCATGTAAAATTCGCGAAATTTTCAGCTCGCGAAATCACCGATATCTTCATGTTCGCGAAAATTACGGCTCGCGAAAATAAATGCTTTTACAGTAGTTAATAATAATAATAATAATAATAATAATAATAATAATAATAATAATAATAATAATAATAAACTGTGTATGAATATTAATGGGTTTATAATGTATTTAATTTTATACAAAAAAGGTAAAACTCATATTAATGATATCATTGTATATTACTTTTCCATAATTGTATTAAAATATGGCTTAATTTTTTCACATCGAGTTCAAATATTTTGGTTTCTAACTTAAACTAAACCAGTTGTTTTATGATTCATTAAGGATCGAAGCCTGTACTAAACTTTTTTTCTTCACCGTGGACCCCGAGGTGATATACAGAATGTGCCCCGATCAGGTTGTCAGCCTAACGCGGGACCCTCAGTGTTTGCAAGCTTCGTGCACATTTTATTGACCCCGAAGAGATGGAAGGTTAAATAAATCTTGCTTAGCTTGGAATGGAACCAAACTCTGGATCTGCTGGGTGGTAATCAGACGTGCTGACTACTACGCCACTGAGGTTTAATATTTTGGTTTCGGATCGACGAAATTAATTTTTGGCGGGTTCTGGTCGAATTTAAGTAGAAATTTCGTGTATATCGGAAAAATTTTGCTAATTTATTTAGAAGTACATGCCCACCACGCCCTTCTTAATTTTTTAGACCTAGATAATAGCCTCCACACCCTATTTCATAGACTTCTGTTTCTTTAAGACCGGGGGAGAAGGGGGGGGGGCTGGATTGGTGACATTCAATATAAGAATATTCTCTTTTTATTTAACAGCATTATAAATTATAACCGACAAGTAGCAAGCTATTTCTATATACATATAGCGCGTTCTGAAATAAAGTATGTAACTTTTTTGCACACACACACAAAAAAATTTTTTAAAGAAAATAATAATGCATAAGAATTTCATATTTAAAAAATGCTTCAAGCATTTCCTAAATGACGCAATTTTAATCAGGCGTGATTCTGTTTCGAATTTCAGAAAATTTAACGCATTCTGTTCCAAAAATTTTTAAAAATCGGTCATCTGTCCGAAAATTCTGAAAAAAAAAAAACACTGAAAAATATTGCGAATTTTGACAAATGGTTGCAATAAAAATCAACTTCGTCCGTTGTTCGTATAAAAAATCGCTAATTTCGCCAAAGGATAGCGGAAAAAGCGCGAATTTCATAAAATTACCAAGAAAAAACTCGTATTTCGTCAAAGGGTCATTGAAAAAATTGAAATTTCGTCAAAAGATCGCGGAAATAACACAAATTTCGTCAAATGATCGAATAAATAACGCCAATTTCGTCAAATAAATGAAAAAATATACGAGTTTCTTCAAAGGATAGCAGAAAAAAACGCGAATTTCGTAAAATTGTCACGGAAAAAACGCAAATTTCTTAGATAGGTCATCGAAAAAATGCGAATATATTCGAAGGATCGCGAAAAAAATGCAATTTTGTCAAATGATCGCGGAAAAAACGTGAATTTTGTTTAATGAGTGCGGAAAAACGCGAATTTCTAAAACTATCTTGGAAAAAACGTGAATTTCGTTAAAGGACTATTGAAAAAACGCGAATTTATTCTAAGGATTGCGAAAAAAAATGCATATTTCGTCAAATGATCGCGGAAAAAAAATACGGTTTTCGGCAAATGGCAGTTGAGAAAACGCTAATTTTCATCAAAGGATTACAAGCTATTATTTATTGTTTCACTAATTGGTTTATTTCTATTAAATGCTTATTTTTAAAGGCATTCACATGATTTTTTATAGTAGCATCGTTCAGAACGGTGTCACATTTTAAAAAATACAGCATAAATGTGACTTATTCAATATAAAAATTTCATAAGTGTTGATGCCACTATTTTCGAATAGTAATTTCAGAAAATATCTTAAATTCTTGCTTAAGGCATTTTTAAACTGTAGCATTCTCTACCTTTTGCGTGCGTTTTTTTGAGGGCGGGATGAGATAAATATTACTTATTTAATATTAAAAGTGCCATAAGTATTGATACCACTATTTTAGAATAGTAATTTCAGCAAATATTTGAAATTGATGTTTAAGACCGCCACTCCCTCGACAAATGTACCTACGGATAAGTTGTACAGACGAGTTTCGTTCAGATACACTTTTGTTAAGAATAGAGTGCGCTCCCTGGTGGTGGAATGTGGAACTAACAGACCGCAATTTTATTTAACTTAGGAAATCCAACAAGGCGGTCTGTTCAAACTTTAAGATAGTTTATAACACATAATAAAAAGTTTTTAAAAGAATGGCGTGAGAAATTTCGTGAAGTGGGGGGGGGGGGACGCAAATGTTTTTTTTTTTTTTTTTTTTTACTTAACGTTTTTTACCATTTTATGACGGTTTATTGACGGAGTCCTGAGATAAATGCTACTTATTTAAAATAAAAATGTCAAAAGTTTAGTTAGCGCTATTTTCGAATAGTAATTTCAGTAAATATCTCAAATTCTTGCTTAAGACCGCCACCCCTCGAGTAATTATATCTACTGATATGTTGTTTAACGGAGTTTCGTTCAGATACAGTTTTGTTAAGAATAGAGTGCGCTCCCTGGTGTTGGAATGTGGAACTAACAGAACGCATTTTTGTTAAAATTGGGAAACCTAACAACGCGATCTGTTTTAAATTTTAAGATAGTTTATAAAACATAATAAAAATTATAAAAAAGAATGACGCTTCACATTTCGGGGGTGGGGAGGGGCGCGAACAAAATTAGGAAATATAACAAGGCGATCTGTTTGAAACATTTAAGATAGTTTAGGGAGGGTTTACTATAATTTAGAAGGGGTTAAATGGCGATAAATGTCCTGGGCGTTTTGAAAGAAAGTGTTTTGAAAGGAATATTAAACGAAACCCTCTGTGCGATTTGTGATCACACTTACCGACTTGTTTTATACTGATCCCAATTGACAAAACAGCACAAACAAGTATACATTTCTCTCAAATAAAAATTACTTAACATGCGACTACTAAAAATAGAAATGAAAATAATTAAATGACCACGTATTAAAAATAGGAAATAGGGAAAATTGCATCAAAAAGTTGTATTTACACGTGAATCATGAAAAAATAAGAAACTTTGAAAATATTTTAGTTATTTTGCGAGAAACGCACTTAATGGGAAAAATTACGTCATATGTAAAATGCCGAAAGGATAAATATCGTCATATGTAAAATGCTTAAAATAATTTATTAAGCTTGAAAAACTTTTCATGATTAAAATTTGGTCATATTTAAAAAGCTCAAATAATGATATTCCAAAACATTTTTAAATTGAAAATATTTTTTAAACGTGAATTTTAAAAGAGAAAAAAAACTGTATAATAATGTACATGTGAAATACATTTAATGGCGACAATTACGTCATATTTTAAAACTATTCATTTAAAACGATTTTCTTATGGACATGTGACGTCACATTGGGAATCACTTGGTGTAAAAAAAAAAAAAAAAAAAAAAAAAAAAAAAAAAAAATGTTGCTAAGAAATTTCTTTGTATATTTCATTCCTTGATGCAGCCTAGAAACATTTAAATTTATGCCCAAAATATTTTCGATTTATTTCGTACGAATTCTTATTCGATATAAATACATATCAGAAAAGTCGTATATATGCCTTTGAGGCATTGCGAGTTGCTTGGCGAAACGTTTACTGATTGTACTTCATACGTTTTCAGTATTTTTAACTTTTTATAAATTTTACTTTTTAACTGCAATCAAGTCTGTCTTATTTATTTATTTTATTTAGTCTTTTAAAAGTTTCAAATTCAGACGTTAAATGTCTGTAAATTGTAAACTCGTATATACTTATTAATAAAAATAAACAGTACTTTTCCATTATGGGGGGCCTTGGTCTTTTTTAAAAAGATTGGCATAATTCGGGCTCAGAAAATGAGATTTGTTGCCAAATGATATAAACAGCTATTAAAAAAAAACTAATGAACTTTTATACTTGTTTATATATGAATTTATTTATATATATAGGGTGATCATGAATTCATGGTACAAACTTTAAGGGTAGGTACAGGTCACTGTAGCAATAATATATTGTATAGCAATCTATGGGCTCAAATAGCGCGTTGACGCGGAAACACCAGGGTGGCCAGTTTGCCACCATTTCTCTATTTCGCCAAGGCCCCTATAGTGAAAAAGTACCAAATAAACAAATTAAATTTTTAAAAATAACATGAAAATATGTATGATGGTTCAATAAAATATAAAAAAGATTTTATGCATAAGCTATACCTGTTCCTGAAAATATCGGAAACTAAATCAAAAGATAAAATATAAGCGTAAAATTTATTTAAAAAAAAATTTTTTTTTCAATACCGTAGTTCTGAATGCTATTCCTAAGAAGACTGTGTTTTTTAAACTCGATATCAAAGGATGAACATTGCCTATACACAAAAGCATCGTTATAAAAGTGCTAGAGACATCAGAATTTTCAACCTTACCCTTTTGTGCAAGCTGATTTTAAAATGTGTAATTGATCTTAATTATCAATCCCAAAAATAGCCGACAAAAAAATCGTAAAAATAGCCGCCAGCTGTCGTGATAGCGATGGATGAGGCCATGGTAAAAGAAAAATACACTATTCAAACGGAAAAGCGTGGCAACCCGATTGCAGAAGATAATCGCCATTCGTAATAATATCATTCAATTTTCCGTAACCTGCTAATATTTGTAAAATAGAGCACATTACCATGTTTTTAAAAGCTTCAAAGCCTGAACGGGGGTTGGCGAGCACAGCTCGCAGGGGCTGAGCCCTCTAGTACAGGTAAAATTTCACCCAAAATATATATCCAGTCTTCTTTAACCCTTTAATCCCCGCTGCCGTGATATTCATGGGCTGTGTTTTTTATTCATATTGATTGATTCCCAACAGTTTTGTAAAATAGTGTAACTGGCTTTATTATGGTATCATTTTACCTGTCATTAAAAACCATGAACATTTCTTTTTCAAAAAAGTGGTGCCATTAAGCAATTTCAATATTTAAAGCGTAATTAAATGCGACTGTTAAGGGGTTAAAACAATCGTTAATTGTGTGTTTTGTAAAATTGGATTTTCTGTAGAAATTGAATGGGCCGGATCGGATTTCACTTAATTAATTTTGTCACGGGTCGCGTCTGTCCCGGGCCGAACTTTTAATTTTTACACTGGGCCGAGATCAGGCTGGAAATTCCTGCCGGTGCAGAACTCTAGTGGCCAATCCTGCACGAACTCTGAATCCCCTTTGTTCTGACGTAAAAAATGACGTATGGGGACATATATCATGGGATCGTAAATCAGGAATTCTTGAGAAAATAAAATGCTCTAGCACTGGAGTTATGCCCCCTGATTTAAGTCCCCATCTACTCTGACGTCACCAAAATGACGTATGGGGTTACATATCATGGGGATGTTAATCAGGATTTCGTCGAAAGTAAAACACTCCAGCACTGGATTTGTGCCCCCATTTTTTGTGATGTCAAAATGACGTAGGGGGGCATAAATCATGGGGACATTAATCAGGCTCTCAATGAAAGGAAAATTCTTCATTACTGGATTTGTGTCCCCTTCTGATATGGGGGCATATATCATGGGGATGTTAATCTGGATTTCGTCAAAAGTGAAATGCTCGAGCACTGGATTTGTGCCCCCATTTTTTGTGACGTCAAAATAATGAAGTATGGGGGCTTAAATCATGGGGACATTAATCAGGCTCTCAACGAAAGGAAATTTCTCTAGCATTGGATTTGTGTCCCTTTCAGATATGGGGGCATATATCATGGGGACATTAATCAGGATTACGTGAAAAGTGAAATGATCCAGCACTGTATTTATATCCCCATTTCTTGTGACGTCAAAATGACGTATGGGGGCACAAATCATGGGGACATTAATCAGGCGCCTCCATAAATCGCTGCTTGGCGACATTTACTACTTGGCGTAAAAGGGGTTTTCACGCCAAGAAAAATCCAAGATGGCGGCCACGGGAATATATGACATCTGTTCCTAAATATAGATAAATGATTATATGTCTCGGGCCACACATAAAAGGTTGAAGGGCCACATGCAGCCCGCGACCCGCAGGTTGAGTATGGCTGTAGATGATTGGTATAAAAAGTACTTTGGAGAGAACCTGCAATTCTGCCGGAATCAGCGGCAGAAATAAATGTTATAAAGTCAATTTTGCTTTTCTTATAACGTGTTATTTCTACATGAAAATTCTGACTTTTTAAACGAGATCTTTCAACAAATATGTCATAAAAACTACATTTCAAATGTACGTATTTCTTATTAGATTCAGTGTCATTCTTTTTCTGAATAAAATTTGTATTGATATTTCTACTTCTAACATTCCTCTCTTACTATCGATATTCTATATTTACAAGAATAAGTGTTTTGTGCAGAACATAAAATGAACGTCTGAATCAAAAAGAATCTTTGAATGAAGTTGCCAAAAGTAGAAATAAAATACGGTATTTAAGTAATTGACCGGAACATAGTTACGGTGATTCACTGTAATCCAGACTCAAAATAAACAAAAAAAAATTATGTTTTAAGCGTTGATTATGAAGCACTTTCTAAAACTTCCAGCTAATTCTAACGGAGCTTGAGAATTTAATTTTCTTAGTTTGGCTTAGCCGCTGGCAATTTTGTAGCGTTATTATTATTTTTCAGAGTTAATTGACTTCTAATCTGAATTTCGCATATCTCCACTTTAGATATAAGCCCAGTGGCGTAGATGTCAGCACGCCTCACTGTCACGATGAAGGTCGAGAGTTCGAATCCCGGTTGGACAATGCTTACTCAGTTTGTCATTCCATCAGGGTCGATAAAATGAATACCAATCAATCTTGACAACTAAACACCGAGGGTCCCGCATCAGGCTGACCACCCGACAAGGATGACATGCTGTATACAACTCGGGCCCAGGGTTAAGAAAACAGAGATGAGCACAGTAAGCCTTGATACTTCATGGATCGTATAGCCACAGATTTTTTGTTTAGTGTTTTTTTTTTTTTTTTTTTTTTTTTTTTTTTTTTTTTTTTTTTTTTTTTTTTAACACTTTAGTAACTTTGTTCAGCCTTCCCAGGACATTATAATTACCACTATCTCAGCCTATACATATACAATATTTAGCAATGAGAGAGAAAGAAATAATGAAAAAGAATGGTTATATATGTTATACATGTTGATACAGGGTGTCCAGCGAATAAGACCCTGATTTCAAAATTAAATATCTCAAAAACAAAGATCAATAGAATTATGCGGTAAACGGTTTGTTTACTAGCTAAGCTGTAAAAATGTTGTACAGAAGTTTAAAAAATTAGTTGCAAAAACCGCTAACAGATGGCGCTGTAATCGCAATACTTGTAAACTGCTTCGAAGTCGAGAGCCCTAGCGTCTCATTCCTAGATGGCTCCCTCCGTAAAAACGAATCTTGGGAAAGTCCATTTTTTCATTGGGGTGATGTGCAGAAATGGAGACATCTGGTCACAGAATTATAGCATCAGCTTTAATTTTAGAAAATTTCAATTAATAGACTTTTCAATAAAAAGTTTAGAAATCATTATAAGAATTTTTAAAATATTTTATTAAATTCAATCTTTAATGCCATATAATTATTTAAATCAAAATGCATATATTTAGAAAAATAATTTTGTACTTTTTATTTATTTTTTATATTTTTAAATCACGGCATAATATTTTGGTATTATTGTTTATACCTGAATTATTATAAATAAGTAATTTTTCACTTTTGATTTATTTTTAAATCACGGCATAATACTTTGGTTTTAACACAGCACATATATTTCTTTTCTTTGTAAACAAAGTTTTAGAGACAGAAATTATGCTTTAAATCATTTCTTTTTTAAAAGGAATTGATGATAAGTCATATCATCAACGTCAAAGCAAAAGTATTTTGGATGCCGCATGCCTTTCGAACACTTCGGATCCTATCGCTAGAAGCTGCACCATATTTCTGTGCTCAATGATAAAAAAAAAATGAAAACCAGTTTTTAAAATTAAAATTACTTTTTTAACTTAAGTTTTTAAAAATAGAAACTTTATATTTTTTCATTCAAACTATTCTCCACAATAAAAAAAAAATGATTTATGAATCATTATTGTAAATGCTCAATGATTTGTAAAATAGGGGTTTCTTTTAGCTTAATTAAATTTTAAAACCAGAGACTTTGGATTTTTTTATTCAAGTTTTTATCACAGTTTAAAAGACATACCACAGAGATATTGGTATTCGGACCGAAGTAGCTTGTAGCAAAATTTGAGACAAATCTCAATTCTGTCAACACATGGCTCCGCTTCTGCACATTACCCAAATAAAATATTTTTTAAGTTCTTATATAATGATTGCTAAACTTTTTATTGAAAATTCTATTAATTGAAATTCTCTAAAATTGAAGCTGATGCAATAATTCTGTGACGAGATGCCTCCACTTTTGCACATCACCCCGAAGAAAAAGCGCTCTTTCCCAATTTTCGTTCTTCCATAGGAAGCCATATAGGAATCAGACGCTAGGGCTCTCGACTTCAAAACACAATTTATAGGCATTGCAATTACAGCGCCATCTGTTAGCGATTTTTGCAACTAAATTTTGCAACTTCTGTACAACATTTTTACAGCTTAGCTAATAAAGCTACCGTTTACCGCATAATTCTATTGATCTTTGTTTTTGAGATATTTAATTTTGAAATCAGGGTCCTATTCGCTAGACACCCTGTATATAATTACCTAACAATGTAAATTTTTCCATTTATCAAATTAAAACTTGATAAAATATACATACATAAATATTTCAATAGTACTAGTCAATTGGAAATAGCATTTATTTTATTGATTATCAGTCATTAAATTTTCTCCCACTTTGCATTATCTTTCTAAAAATACTTTGTATATAGCCTATCTCGAAATGTATACATGTTTTACTAAAAATTCCACAAAAATCATTTATATAGCCAGGAAAATGTCAGAATATCACACAGTTTCTGGCTGGAATAGCTCTAGAAATAACCAAAAGAAAAGAATAATAGTAATTTATCCTCCGAAGTAAAGTAATTTTAGAATTATAAAATATGAAACTAGACTTAAAATTACTTAAACTCATGCTACTATACAAAAAAAAAAAAATACCCTGTGTCCAAAAACGAATCGGAAAGAATACAGTAACAGGTATAAATATATTATATGCTGAGAGAACTAGACTATAAAATTCGGCTTCAAATATATATATATTTGCCAAACATCTCTTATATACTTTAATATACTGCATAATTAATAGCCGTATTCCTCTGTTAAGATCTTAAAAAGCTAACTTACGTTAGTATAATCATTAAAAATTAAGAATCAAAGCATTGTGCATATTTACGAGGAAGCCCTAACTTATGAGGATTAATAATGAGAAACAAGAGGACAAGAAGAATACAAGGGAAGATGAAATGTAAATATGATGGCAAATGTAAATATGATTGTGAGAGGTGACGGAGTCCATACTACAGCCTTAACAAAGTTCACTTATACAAATATTTACTGAAAATACACAAGCTTAGTTAACGAAGTTCTATCGTTCTATCTGCAACAGTCAATCATAAAACTTTTGTTGCTGCCCGATGGTTTTGAAGATACAACCACAAGCATAATAAATAGGTGGAGTTAAAAATTCTTCATAAAATCTGCATTAACAATGAATTCGAACATTGCCTTAATGTCTCCCTTCAGAGAAGCTGCAATGCAACATTCTTACTGAGCATACCATCAAATACAACAGTGGCTTAAAGTAACAAAAGTAATAAAAGTCCCGACTGTTGGTGGCAAAAATAACACTAGTTTGCATGATATCAGATGATTAAAAACCAATGACTGCCTTTAATGCATTTTTTATGCTGATTACAAAACTGTTCTTAGTTTTCTTGTATCACGTATAGTTTGTTTGCAATCGACTCGAGTTGATTGCAAAGATTCATCGCTGAGAACAATCATTATGTGGTAGTCAAACATAACGTAAATTTCCCTTCATCACACACGAAACATTAAAAGCTGGAATTTTCGTTGGTCCTCAAATCAAAAAAACTGATGAAGGACCAGGATTTTGAAAAAAATACAATAAATGAGACAGAAAAAGACGCATGGACCGCTTTTAAATGTGTTATTGGAAACTTTCTAGGACATAAGAAAGATCCAAATTAAAGAAAAATTGTAGAAACAATACTGTAAAATTTCAAGAAGTTGGACTGTAATATGAGTGTAAAAATGCACGTCTGCATTCCCATATCGACTACTTTCCAGAAAATCTGGGACATTACAGTGAAGAATACAAGGGGATATGGAATATAAATATGATGGCAAACTACTGTTTGATTTTGAAGAGGGACATAAACGGTGAACGAGGATCTGCAAGAAAGTCAAAAAGAAGAAAGTTTGTTTAATTGAATACTGTTTGCTTTTCATTTTATTAAAGAAATTTCATGAACTTATAAGAACGTTTTTACAGTATTTTTAACGTGTTTAATGAAATACTTTATATGAAATTGTGATAAATTTTTGGTTGCATTAATTAAAATATTGAAAACACAACTTCTTATTTTTTGTAAAATTCTGAGGTGATAGATGAAAATGGAGGTTATCTCAGGAATCAGCATCAAAAATTGATTCAGAACAACTTGTTCATAAGAAATCCTCTGACAAAAAATTTAAAAATGCAAGTTAGTGTAACCTTTAGGACTCGTTCCAGTCACCATGCTTCACATACCAGTACCAGAGTCATTCATGAATTTAATTTCTTGAAAATGTAAAAATAGGTGGCGGGGTGCTACTGGTTGCCGACAGGCTAATTTTATTTTCTCCATATTATGTGTAAACTGCAGTGGTGCTTGTGACAATGATTGCCAACCAGATCAACATGAGGAGGATGAAATTTCAGGTGAACATGATTTCTTTCAGGATAGGGTGGATAAGGACTTGGACCAACCTTCAACAATAGTGGAATTCCTCAGCGATCCACAGGAACCCGTTCTTTCAACTGTTGAAAGAGAAGCTGAAATAGAAGAGTTTCCACCTGTAGAGGATCTGCAAGATGAAGAAGAAAAATCTGAGGGATGCAAGGATTGTGTAACTCGCACTACACTGTAAAAAAAAATTTGTAAAGTTACTAAAATTTTTCTAGGAAACTGGGATTCCAGGAACTTTTTATGTAACGGCAACAAGAAAAATTCCTGTAACAGATGCTGTTACAGAAATTTTTGCTGTTGCCGTTACATAAATAGTTCCTGGAATCCCAGTTTCCGAGAAATATGTTAGTAACTTTACAGATTTTTTTTTACAGTGTACTTCGCAGCTTCGACGATTGCAATATTACAAATATAATAGGTAATAATTATTGTACTCATGCATATCTCATTTGTGTTCACTTCTGCAAGTTTTTAATTAAATGTTTTTTGAACCAATAACTTTCGTCATTTCTCAACCTTACCCTGTTAACTTATCTCATTAATAAAAAAGAGAAATTTTAGAATATTGATCGGCACAACCTATTTTAATGTAACAACATTTTATTTTATTTACATATAAACTTATATATAAGTGCGTATTAAAACATTTTATTTCTTGACCCTTTTCTTTAGAATTCTCACAGTTTAAGTAGTTAATGGAAAACGTTTTATATGTGCTACTATCAGTTTACCCCCCCCCCTTTTTCAGATCTATTTACGATGTTTCTATAACGACTCCTAGCTAACCGACCAGCTGGCCATGAATTTGTTAATGTGCAATATAATCAGTTTTTCCAGAGTGGAGACTTTTTTGTCCCCAGATTGTTGATTGTCACAGCTTTTTTTAAATAGAAATATACGGCCTACTTAAAAATAGATTAAAAGTTCTGAAAAATAAGCGAATTATACTATTTTTAAAATGTAGTGACAGTCAATTAATCTGAATTAAAAATGTTCCCAATCTGGCAACACTGAATATGATATATGTCATAGTTAAAAGCATGAGCTAAACTAAAAAGACTACCTCAAATATGACGCTGCGTCCTGACTAATGTGGTTGTTAAGTGGTAAAGTTCTCTGTCCATTTTAATTAAAAAAGTGACACTCTTTTCTTCACGAGATTTTTTCGAATTTCCCTTAGATACAAAACATTTTATATAGTATACTATTGTATGAGAGTGTTCTAATTAAAAATTTATTTCGTTTTAAGTACACATTAATTTGTAATTTTGTTTTAATTTTCATAAACATGGTCTGGTTTTGAGTTAATTGCATTGACTCTGCTTGGAGTAGAAAGGAAAATAAAATAAAATATTATTTTCAGAGAAGGACACGCAAAATCCATATTTTAGGAGATACCTCCAGTCACGACCTCCGATCGGAGCCCTTTTTAACCGACTGCCAAGAAGGGTTATGTGTTTCACGCGTATCTGGGTATGTGGATTTCTTTATACCCTCGAAACATCCAAACGCCGGGATGGATTTTAATGAATGAAGTCTCTATCGATTCGTCGTAACCGTCCAATGGTTTAAGGCTAGGTTTTGTTTTTATAAATTCAAAATGTCCGCCATAAAATAAAAAATAGCGGTAGATACGAAAAACAAATTACGCACCATATTGAGTGGCATACCATTGGATAGGTCTTTGAAAATGAAAACGACGTTTCATTGAATATTTTACAGTCAGAAGCTCCGTTACGCAACCTGGAAGCTGTATAGGTAGGATCTCTAGCTTTACTGCTACTCTAACCAGCATAGACATCTATAGACCTCATCAAAACAGTGTTTATAGATAGGACTAACAATTAAACACAACATAAAAGACATTAATACAAGTAAATAAAAAAAAAATAGCTAAGTAATATAAAAAGTCGTTTAACATTGATGAGAAATTAGATGAGACGGGTTTTTTGATTTTTTAAATTTAATTTGTTTATTGGAGATTTTGTTTTCTACGAAATTGTTGTTTTATACACTAATTAAAACAACAATTAGTAAGTTTGAATACCTCTGTTTTATAGTTTATTCACGAATTTTTGTATACAAAAATAATGCATAATGGCCGAGTTATGGGTTGACTCAGAGGGCGGTACTTAGCGGAAGTTCTGTGTGGTGGTCAGGAGTACTCGAAAATATAATGTTAAATAAACGTGGTTTGGAACAAAGGAAATAAATGTATGGTTATTGTGAAGAAAATGGTGATACTTTGAAGGAAAAGGCTATATTTTTGCCCAAATTTGGCAATTTAACATGAATAAAAACTATCCATTTTGATCAGAAAAGACAAGATAATTCTAGTAGCAACAATTTCACAAATTTTCATTGGAATCCGGTTAGAATTTTGTATGTAATAACGTCCAGCGACTTCAAAAACGTAGTTTCGAAAAAAATGACTTTAAAGTAGGAAATATCATTAAACGTATAAAACATTCATAAAAAACAAAGCTATTTAATACGCGTTTCACATTTTAAACATAACAGCTTACTCTCATGCGTAAAAGAAACAGCTAATACAAAGAGGAACTGGCGTGACTACACCTAGTACTGTCGCCGCCCAATTGGGGGGGGGGGGGGGGAGGGGCAGCTTTCGCCTCGGCCGGTGGAAAAAGGAAGTTTTTTCTATGAGATCGATATAAAAGTTTGGAATTGAAGAATCTGTAACTGCACTTTCGCATGGTTACATTTACCCGGAATCTATTTTTTCAAAACTCAAGACTGGAGGAAACCCTTTAAACCTAAATCTATGATAATCTCAAAATTTGTCACTCATTAAAAGTTCTTCAAAAACAACGATTTTTTTAGGCCTACTTTTTTATATGTGTCTATTTCGCTTGATTTATTGCATTGAAACGTAAAGTAATGTTACAGCATTGTAAAAAAATACAAAACGTAAAACAGTGATTTTAGTCATTTTCTCCTAGATAATTTATTTTTTCAACAAGTTTTTGTGACTAACCAAAATTACTCCAATCTAGAGATAATACCGGTCTAAGATACAATTTTGTAAGTGTAATATTTTAATAATAACATGAAAAAGCTTAAAATATTGTAATGACATTTTTGTCAGGTACTACGATATGGTATGAACTTCGGTGTAGTATGAACGTAATAGTTTTAATTTAGACTGTTACGGATAAAATTTACTTAGATGATCATCATTTCCGCTTTTCCTAATGCAAAAATTCCTTTAAGCACTTAGAGGAAAAAAGAGAAAAACTAAAATTTTAAAGGCCTTTTATTTATATTAAATTTCTGATAGATTAGTTTATTTACAAAGTATTTCTTTTTCTTTTCCTTATCGAATAACATTTTACGTAAAAAGAATATTTTTCAAGCTCTTTTTAAAAATACATTTTTCTTTCTTTTTTTTTTTTTTTTTTTTGTCTCGCTTAGATTAAAACAAATATCTTAATTCTAGTAGATACAATTTCACAAAGTTTCATGAAATCCGGTAAGAACTTTGTATGTAATAACGTATGTAATCACCGACTTAAAAAGGTAGTTTCGAGAAAAATGACTTTAAAGTAGGAAATAAAATAAAACTTACAAAATATTCATAAAAAACGATATTATTTAATACGAGTTTCACATTTTAAACAGGACAGCTTGCTCCCAAGCGTATAAAGAAACAGGGTCAATCCATTTCAAGTGGTCCAGAAAATCATTTATTCGTTGCTTGACCATTTTTAAAAAATCTGAAATTTAATGCACAACAACCATAACATGATGGAAGTTCAAAAATGACTATTATTTTATTTTTATTATTTTTTGTTTGTGCATGGCGGCCATCTTTGATTCATCGTCTGCAGCAACTTTCTCACAAGAAGGGTTTACAGAATTGTAAATAATTCATAATTTATTTCTCCATTTCAAGTGCGGAGTAAAGCAATTTGTACACAGTACATTGGTCTAAAAATTTGGTAATAGAGTAGTTTCCGAAAATAAAACCTTATTGGTAAAATTTTAGTATAAAGTTTCAGTTTTTTTCCAAAATTTGTCCGTTTACAAAAGGAAATTTTTCTAGCAAGGAAAACTGTGAACATGACATAATTTTTTTAAAAATAGGGCGAAAGTACTTGTACTCACACGCCAAGTTCCAGATCTGGGACTTGCTTTCTCCTCACTAAAAAAAATCCCAAATTTTTCAAAAATGACAAAAATCGCACTTTTGAGGCTTTTATATCTCTGGTGGGGCACGAGATAAAAAATTGAAGTTCTGGTTTCTGACAGTATTGTATGGTAGTGTTGTGCACAAGAAATTTCAGGATGGAGATTTGACTACAAGCTGAGATATGGCAAGGGCAGCATGTCAAAACAATACAGCCAAACTATTGTTTTGTTGTAGTCACAGCTAAGTATTTATCTCAGAGTGTCACTTAAATTTATGTTTTTGATTATCTTTAAATAATAGTAACAGAAAATAAAGCTCTTTCCAAAGCTTAGCAATTAATTAAAAAAAATAATTATACCCAAGGTCCTACATTTTGTACGGGTTCAGTAATTTTTGTTGTAAGTAATTTTAGTAACTAAAAGAAACCTCAGCACTTTTACATAAAGAAAAAAAATATTTTTATACAAGACCTGAGACAAAAACAGAATAGGGAAAGAGAAAAGCTCTTAATGTTGTCATATTTGTTGAGACATGATCAAACGTGTCAAAACACATTCTTGCTTGTTGGTTTAAAAACCACAATTTTGATCTTTCTCAAAATTTTATTTGTAGGAACCAAGTCTCGTCATCTCTTGATAACTTGATTGAAGATCTTGGCCCTGCTGGCTCATAGAAATAAACATTGAAATCATTATGTGCAAGTCTCACTTAATTAATAATTCCTAGCTTACTTCTTATGCAAAAATTTCATTTTGCTGCAGTATAAATTTTGAAAGGGATATCCTTGCTTTGGATATCTTTACTTTCTGAAAATTACTTGAGGCTGACGCATGGTAACATCGTATAAATGTTTCATTTATAGGAACATACTTATGGTAGGAACAAGTTTCAGGGACTGGCAAGTAGCATTAAAATTGTGGTTTTTAAACCAACAGCAGGAATGTGTTTTAACACATTTAATCATGTCTCAACAAGTATGCCAACATTAACAGCTTTTCTCTTTTCTTACTCTATTTTTGTCTCAGGTCTTTTATGAAAATATTTTTTTTTCTTTATGTAAAAGTGCTGGGGTTTCTTTTAGTTACTAAAATTACAACAAAAATTACTGAAACCATACAAAATGTAGGCCTTAGACATAATTATTTTAATTAATTGCTAAGCTTTGCAAAAGGCTTTACTTTCTGTTACTATTATTTAAAGATAATCAAAAAAATAATTTTAAATGACACTCTGAGATAAATACTTACCTGTGACTACAACAAAACAATAGTTAAGCAGTATTATTTTGACATGTTGCCCTTGCCATATCTCAGCTTGCAGTCAAATACCTATCTTGAAATTTCTTGTGCATAACACTATCATACAATACTCTCAGAAACCTGAACTTCAGATTTTTATCTCGTGCACCACCAGAGATATAAAAGCCTCAAAAGTGCAATTTTTGACATTTTTTGAAAAATTTGGGATTTTTTCTAGCGAAGAGAAAGCAAGTCCCAGATCTGGAACTTGGCGTGTGAGTACAAGTACTTTCGGCCTACGTGTAAAAAAATTATGTCATGTTCACAGTTTTCCTTGCTAGAAAAATTTCCTCTTGCAAACGGACAAATTTTGGAAAAAAACTGAAATTTTATGCTTAAATTTCACGAATAAGCAGTTAGTTTCAGAAACTACTCTATTACAAATTTTTTAGCCCAATGTATTCTGTACAAATTGCTTTAATCTGCACTTGAATTGGAGAAATAAATGATGAATTATTTACAATTCAGTAAACCCTTCATGTGAGAAAATTGCTGCAGACGATGAAACAAAGATGGCCGCCATGCACAAACAAAAATTAATAAAATTGAAATAGTCATTTTGAACTTCCATCATGTTAGGCTTGTTGTACAAAAAATTTCAGATTTTTTTTTTTTTTTTAAATGATCGATTAACCAGTGCTGGATCACTTGAAATGGATTGACCCAACAGCTACTACAAGGAGGAACTGCCCTGTCGCCGCGCAATGGAGGAATGGGGCAGCTTTCGCTTCGGCCTGTGGAAAAAATAAGTTTTTTCTATAAAATGGACATAAAAGTTTGGAACTGAATAGTTATCACTAGGCTTTCGTATGGTTATCTTTGCTCGGAATCTATTTTTTCAAAACTTATGGTTGTAGGAAACCCCTTAAACTAAATCTATGATAATCTCAAAATTTATCAAATATTAAAGTCATTTTCTCGTAGATAATTTATTTTTTCAACAAGTTTTCGTTACTAATCAAAATTACTCCAATCTAGAGATAATACCAGTCTAAGGTACAATTTTGTAATTGTAATATTTTAACAATAGCGGGAAAATGTTTAAACTAATGTACTGACATTTCTGTCAGGTACTATGATGTGGTGTGAAAGTAATAGTTTTAATTTGGACTATTACGGATAAAATTTATTTGGATGAACATCATTTCCCCATTTCCTAATGCAAAAATTCCTTAGAGCACTTAGAAGAAAAGAAGAGAAAAACTATAATTTTAAAGACCTTTTATTTATATTAAATTTCTAATTGATTAGTTTTTTATTTAGAATGTATTTCTTTTTCTTTTACATATCGAATGACAATTTACATAAAAAGAATATTTTTCAAGCTCCTTTTAAAATAACATTTATTTTTATCTCTCTTAGCTTAAAAGAAATATCTTAATTCTCAATGGATATATGCTCCGTCTACAAAAATGTGACTCTGAATAATTTTGAATAGAGAAAGTCTTTAAAAGCTTTTAATGTTTCTCAGCTTGAACAAGTTTAAAATATTGATCTTTCAAGTACTTAAATATTAAGGGTAATTATAAAATATTTTGCGGCTCTTTTCAAGCATTGTTTTAAAGTATGAAAATAAAAACTAGGATTGTAAGAAAAGCATTTAGAGATTTTTTTTTTTTTTGTATAATTTGTGTTCACATAGTTTAAAGAAACTAAAAACTATTTTTGTTGCTTTTTTCTAGTTAGGATTTTCAAATTTAGTTTTTGTTTTAATTTAAAGAGATAATGTTAACGAATACAAAGGCTTGAAAGAGAAAGTCCTTAATAACTTTTAATGTTTCCCAGCTTGAACAAGCTTAAAATATTGATGTTTCAAGTACTTAAATGTTAAGAGTAATTATAAAATATTTTGCGTCTCTTTTCTGGTTTTAAAATATGAAAGTAAAAACGAAGATTCTAAAAAAAGCATTTAGAGATTTATTTTTTATTTTTTTATTTATTTATTTTTTTTTATTTTTTTTGTATAATTTGCGTCATATAATTTAAAGAAAGTGAAAACTATATATGTTGCTTTTTTCTAGTTAGGATATTCAAATTTAGTTTCTGTTTTAATTTAAAGAGATAATGTTAACGAGTACAAAAGCTTTTTATTTACTATTTCTTTTTA
Organism: Maratus speciosus; assembly: GCA_963932465.1. Taxonomy (NCBI): domain Eukaryota; kingdom Metazoa; phylum Arthropoda; class Arachnida; order Araneae; family Salticidae; genus Maratus; species Maratus speciosus. The sequence continues at coordinate 530,317,707 of OZ010789.1, read as the reverse complement.
TTTTCCTTATCGAATGACATTTTACATAAAAAGAATATTTTTCAAACTATTTTTGAAAAAAACATTTTTTTTTATCTCACTTAGCTTTAAAAAAAAATCTTAATTCTCAATGGATATACTATGCTCCGTCTACAAAAATGTGACTCTGAACACTTTCGAATTGAGAAAGTCTTTAATAGCTTTTAAAGTTTCTCAGCTTGAATAAGTTTAAAATATTGATCTTTCAAGCACTGAAATATTAAGGGTAATTATAAAATATTTTGCGGCTCTTTTCAAGCATTGTTTTAAAATATGGAAGTAAAAACGAATATTCTAATAAAAGCATTTAGAGATTTTTTTATATAATTTTGCTTCATATTATTTAAAGAAAGTAAAAACTTTTTTGTTGCTTTTTTCTAGTTAGGATTTTCAAATTTAGTTTTTGCTTTAATTTAAAGAGATAATGTTAACGAATACAAAGTTTTTTTTTTTTTTTTTTTTTTTTTTTTTTTTTCTTAATTTACTATTTATTTTTCTTTTCCTTATCGAATGACATTTTACATAATAAGAATTTTTTTCCAAGCTCTTTCTTAAAATACATTTTTTTTTTGTCTCGCTTAGCTTAAAACAAATATCTTAATTCTTAATGGATATATGTTTCGTCTACAAAAATGTGACTCTGAATATTTTTGAATAGAGAAAGTATTTAATAGCTTTAATGTTTCTCAGCTTGAACAAGCTTAAAATATTGATCTTTCAAGTACTTAAATGTTAAGGGTAATTATAAAATATTTCTCTCCTCTTTTCAAGCATTGTTTTAAAATATGAAAGTGAAAATGAAGATTCTAAGAAAAGCATTTAGAGATGATTTTTTGTATAATTTGCGTTCACATAATTTAAAGAAAGTAAAAACTATTTTTGTTGCTTTTTTCTAGTTAGAATTTTCAAATTTAGTTTTTGTTTTAATTTAAAGAGATAACGTTAACAAATACAAAGGTGCGAAAGGGGAGGTAAACCAAGTATCACTGAAAGGCAAAGCAATATTACTCTTTTGCTCATGATATAGTAAATTTAGGGCTTTCGTTTTGCAAATATTTATAATAGAGATTTAACTCTTACATTGTTGTCGAATATTTGCGTTTTATTCCTCATGATTTGAATTTAATTTTATAATATTAAAGAATTTTAATACATTTTTTAAAAACTAGAACAAGAATTACTATGAATAATATGTAAGCTCTACAATTTTGAAAATATAGTTATTTTGAATGTTTAACCGAATGGATAATTTTTATGGTAATAGGCTATTATATTGTAAAATCGTTATTTAAAAACCAATGTGAATCATATGTTAGCGTCAAGTATAGCATTGGATTATGTTAAATATTAGATTTCACCAGTCCTTTCAATGATCTAGTAAATGTAAGCTTGGAAGAAGGTCTTCGAGCTTTTGCATGGATTGGGCATTAAACGGTTAAAACAGAATTCTGGAACCTTTTCCTCTATAAACATCATGGATGTATATAAGTAAAGGAATCTATATATATATTCATAAATTCACAAATATTTTTTAAATACATTTATTAGGAAGATGAAGAAAACCATACATTGTGAAGGGCGGTTCGGGAGAAACTGATGTTTATTATCTGTTCATTAACCCCTGAAGCACCATATTCATTTTAGTGCGAGTATACTGAGTATTAAAAATATTAAATGTCGACAAAAGCAGTTTATGCCATTATTTTAAGTTACATGTTAATTATTTAATTACATGTAATGAAAGGAGATGAAATAAAAGTTTGCTTATATTACACAAAGCACACAGCGCCAATTCTGTTATTCACTCAGATATTGTAAAATCTTCCTTATAGGCAAATTTTGAATTACATGAGAATAATTTGTTTTCACAGATTTAATCTCTCCATGGCCTGATTAATATAAATATAAAATATATGTGTCTTATTTCGTTATATTAATTTCATTGACAGATGTTTCCAATTATAAAAAAATATTTTATATACATCGTGTATTCCAATAATCTATAAAGATATTTCAAGAATAATTAAAGCGAAAGACAAAAGAAAACCAGTGCTGCAAAATATTTAAAATAATTTGCCTGCATAATAAAGAAATTGGATAAAAAGTAGCAATATATTTTTATTAGTGGTATTATGAAACGTTTAACATTGAAATAATTTTTTTAATTATTTGTAGTTCCTTAAATAATCTCATTATAGAAACAAAAGAGGCATGACAATACGTCGCAGTTCCATTGAATAGAAGTAATTTTCTATATTTAAAAATCTTTTATTACTTACTGTCGGTAACTATTTTTTAATAGACACTTTCTCTCGTATATCAACCAATTTAATGAGCTTATTAGTGTCAAACAGAGTAATAAGAAGTAAATGGCAAAAAGTAGACGCCCAGATTTTGGATAGTTGATTTTAAACGTCTGACATTTATTTCTAGATCATTATTCAGGTATGATAAGGTCAAACATCCATAATAGCTTGATGAAACCAAAAATAAATTGCTAGTTTTAAATATCATACTTCTGTTATCTATCTGTTACATACTTTTCTTTCCTCTTTTAAACAAGAAAAGGTCAACTTAACAGTGAATAATATATGCTAATTGCGCTTCACTTTTTGTTATTTCTTAAACTTATAATCAAAACTGACTTTAACTTGTTCGAATGCCAGGTGTTTATATTTGTTATGCATTTTATTTAACCGTATTATTTCAAATTCTTTCAAAGATTTTATTCTTTAAAACATCTTTCTAATCTTTATATGTAAGATATAAATTAGTTACATATTTCTTTTCATTATCCCTGCATTCAGATTAGTATGTTAAATGCATTCATTTATAAAATATATTATCATATTTTAACGAATTTTAGAAATAGGTAGATCCAAAGATTATTGATGAGCTATTCATAATACAAAGTGATTCAGAATGAATGGGACAAAAAGGCAAGCAACGTAAAATTTTTGTTGTGGATTTAATAAGAAAATAAAAATATAGTGTTAAAGTACAACTTTACAAGTTTTATATGGCAACAACGAAAAGTCTCGTATTATCGAAATCGCCACTAGAACCGCTGTGATTTAAAATGGCGACATCACCGGAAGAGAAAGCTTACTGTGCGTTAGAATACACAAAAACTACATCGGTTGTCTTTGTTCATAACAGATTTTTAAAGAACCACCTCATCTTCGAAACATCATAAGGTGGATGAAGTAGTTTGAGGAGACAGACTATTTATGCAAGGGGAAAAGCTGGGTATGACCACATGTCAAAAATGCAGAGGTGGAAAACATTTTTGAAGCGTTTTTACGAAGTGGTTACCGACTTCATTCTACAGTAAAATGGTGCTCCACCGCATTGGCATAACGACGTACGTGATTAACTCAAGAATCATCTATTCCATTGCTGGTTTGACCGTGATGGGTCAAATGATGTGCAATTACTCTTTTGGCTTCCCAGATCTAACGACTTGCAATTTTTTTTCCTTTGGAGATATGTGAAGGACAAAGTGTTCATGCCCCCACTTCCTCAGGATTTACAGCAATTAAAGCAGCTGATAAGTCACATGTTAAGTTGCGAATAGGCCATCCTTCTAACTGTTATCAGTATCGGCGTCTTTTCTTGTGGCCATGCGGTGTTTTTAATCGTTAATGACTTTAAAAGGAAGGGACTGATGTCCTGAAAAAGAGGAACCTTACCGTCAAGTAGAGTTGAGCTCCTTATCTCTTGACCCATTGTTGATTCCTCTCATCCTTTCGTGAATATACCGCAGAAGGATCCAGAGCAAAAGATTTCCTGGAAAACTGTAGAAAGATGGCAAAACAAGCGTCTATACGCAGCCTTAGACTCAATAACATCGGATATGCTAGCAAAAGTGTGGCAGGAATTGGATTACCTCGGAGATATTTGCCGTGTCACGGGGGGGAGGGGAAACAAAAACATCGAGCATCTTTAGTAACTTGTGTAATTATAGTTTCACATAAAATTTGTACTTCAAAATAAACCCATTACAGCCATAAGTATGTTTACATTTTGTCCCATTCATTTTGAATAACCCTGTACATTTACTGTGTTGTTTAAAGTTCTAATATTTTGGAAACGTAAGGTCTACATAAATATGTTCTTAATAAAGTTTACATAATGGACATTTATAATAAGTTGAATTTATTAAAATAACATGAATTTCTGACATTTCTTATATTACATTTTTTAATCATTTCTAAATCATACGAGTTGTAATTTTCCAGTTGCGAGAAAGAGTTTCCAGGCTAAAATTTGAACCAGGAAACTCTGGCTTAAGCTGGCGAAGCTCTACCAATTGAGCTGACCATGACAAATCTGGCGGGCACAGCTCACTCAGACAAACATTTTATAATGTCATCTACTCTGTTTTTCTACAATAAACAGTTCGGGGTTGTCACAAAACAGTTCGGAAATTTTCTAAATAATTTTTCGTGTCCAATTAATTTATGTTCGAGCGAGACCGAGACCAGCGAGAGCGAGATTGTGCACATGTGCAATTGAAGCTTAATTCATTTCGAATCTGAAATGAAGCAGGCTTCCAATAATAAATATTTTAAGAAAATAAGGTATTTTCATTTTGAGCAAAGAATATGTGTGTACAATATTTCTTACGAAATTTTTATCCTGCGAAAATTCTTGACAAAAATGCAGTTATTTCTTCTTTCGTGTGTTTTCTTTTTCTTTCTTTTCTTTACTTTTCCTAAGTCTGATCGTATCGTCTTATTTTTATTGAAACTTTTGAATGAAAAGTCGTGTTGAATTACGAAATTTGCAACTTGCTACATATTTGCGAAAACTACATTAAAACCTTTTGGACAAATATCTTAAAAAATGTCCTTATCCCCAGTTTGTTAATATTCTTTGCTTCTGCGATTGTCTTTCATTAATCAATCCCTTGAAAACGCACAGATGCGCATTTTCAATCTAAAAGTGTGTGACTACAAAAATCCTTGATATTTTTTTACTCTGTAAAAACAAAACAAAAAAAAAATTGTTCAGTTAGGAAATACATATAACAATTGGAAATTCTACTTTAGCAATTTCCATTAATAAGTAGAACGGTACGTGCATTCTCTTGTGCAGCTCTGTATACGAAGTATATAATTTATACGCAACGAGTAACATGCAAAAAATTAGTTACATTTGAAAGCGCATATCGAAACTGTAAACGCACTTCCTATAATTATTATTTAAAGACAGTACTGTAACCGATTTCATTCTGTAAATGAACGATAAATGCTATGAATGCGCTATTCTATAGTTATCACTGAATTTCTCTGCTGCAGAGAAATTCAGTGATTTATATTAATTTGAATGCATTTGAAATAGCGTAATGTCATTAATATACACAGCAAACGATTTTTTCCCATAGACCATAATGTAACGGAATTCTATTGAATGACCTGTAAATTAACTATTAATGCCACAGAGTTCGTATTCGTTTGATTTCGATAACGAAAAGAAAAAGGATTTATTTACAACTGATGGGGGCCTCATGTTGAAAATGTTTTGCCCCCCAAAATTTGTCAAGTGGTTTGTTCGGAAGTGATGTCGTTCTGAACCGGTTTTTCTATATCCATCTCGGTCGTAAAGGCACTCTCTTTCACCTGTAACTGTATGCATGTTTTTTCCAGTTTGATGTACAAAGAAAGTATTTTTAGATGAACAAAACTTCTTGGAAATTGGGAGAAACTGCCGGAAATAAGATTAGCTGCAGCAGTTATTATATGTTAGTTATTTTAAAAGTACGTGATAATAAGTTCCCAGCAAATGCTGAAAGTACATGTATGTGTCATTAATATTTAAGTTTAACATTCAATTTGAACGAATAAATGGAACTGTTACTTCAAATTGAACTTCTTTGTCAATGTGCTTTATATTTGACACCCCACCAAAGATTTAAACACTGTGTTTTATTACTCTGCTCTATTTCTATCAAATACCGAATGTGGCAGGGCAAATATCATTCACGTATATCAATTGCATGAAAATCGCATGAAATCATGTAAAATTGCATGAAATGAAGTGTACTTAGATCGGGCGACTTAGATCGGAAATAGACAGGCAGACAGATAGACTGCCAGACGAACAGAATTCATAAAATTTACGTCACTTACGTTGGAACGTGTTAAAAAACTTACCTATAAGGCAGGATTTTTTCTGTGTCTGTGCGTGTGTTTCCTTCTTTTTTCATTAATTTTTATTTATTATCGCCTGTTCTTATTGTGTCAAATGAAAAAAAAAAGGTATGTTAATTTATAAAATTTCCTACTTTCAACTTTCTATCATGAAATACATTAATAAACTCTTTAGCAGAAGCGTTTTTTCCACGTAGTTCATTTAAAATCAATACCATTTATTCATATCACTAATATAAGCTTTCCACCTTCTGTTTTTCTTACTTTTGTTTTTTTGCGAGCATCATTTTGCAAAAATTAACTTGCATAAATTTGTCAGAATGCGTAATTTTAATTTCATAAGCCAGCTGAGAATTCGCATTAGAGAGAATTTTTAAACAAAGCAATCAACGTCAAACCTCTTTAAAATATAAGATTGCAGTTAAAATTTCTCTCCTTTTAAAAAGCTTTTAAACTGACAACATTAATTTTGCTAAGTAAATTCCTCTGCTCTTAAACAAAGAGTTCATGAGTTCTTAAAGAGAGAAAAATTAAGATGTTTGTGCTTTGAAAACTGAATTGGGTGCGAATGAGCTATTTCACAATAAAAAGATTTTTTTTTTATTAAATTTTGCTATCATTTATTGTTTTTATATTTTCCATTACTTTTATTTCGAGCATATATTGATTAAAAATAACATTTAATTTATTATTAATTTATTCGGAAAAATGAAATATGCAATATAATATTTACACAACGCTCTGCAGATAAGGTCAATTTTTTTTCATTTATTCAAAGACCGATTGTTGATCTATTAAAAGTTTTGATAAAGTTTAAGATCTAAGCTTACTAATTCTATGATTTCGTTTTTCCAAAGATTGCTTTTAAATGTTATGTAATATCTGAAACGTGAGTTATTTAACAAATTGTAATGTATTTCGACGTTTTTATTACCAATTACCAATATGAGTTTTTTCAATAACAAGTGCACACCATTATATCTTTTATAAGCTTTACCATTTTTCTTTTAACCTATTAAAATATGTTAAACGTACGATGGAATTATGAGTTCTTTTTTCTTTTATCAGAAAGGCTTACAATACACTGCGAATTCTCAGTTTACATTGAGAACACACTTGGAACACTTTGGTTAAAAACAAAAAAAATGTGTTCCAGTTACCTCAATGTGTACATAATGTGTTCCGAATATGCTCCGCTATTAAGACAGCGTTCCAAAAGTGTACCGAAAGTGTTCTGCTCTGGATATTTGTTAAATCTATACTTGAGAACATATTTGAGAACAGATTGAGAATACATTTGGGCCCACTTGTGAAACCACGTTTTCCCAAAAGTGTTCAAAAAGTGCTCTAGAAAGTGTGCTGAAAAAAAAATGACTGTCTCAGGAGTATTCTAAAAACTGTCCCAAAAGGTGCGCTTCAAAATGTTCTAAAAAGATTACAAAATGAGTGTTCTAAACAGTGTTCTGAAAAGTGTATAAAGATTTGTACTGTACTAGCCTAATTTGTATGTATGCTTTACTTTTGTATTCATCTATTGAAATATGTATAAACTATGATGGAAACATGAGGTTATTTTTTCGGTAAAAAAGGACTCTTAACACAATTCTAATTCTTTTATATGCTTTTCGTTTTTATTTACCTGTTAAAATACATGTAAAATACGATGGTATTATGAGTTTTTAATTTTAAAAATGTTATTTTAAATGCCAAAATACATTCACGTTTGCTAAATGAAGGATGCTTCTGATCTCGAATAAGATACTTAAGCAGTCTTCATAAAAATATAATAATAGAGACAATAAATTTATTCTTAAAATAATAAAATTATCTTAGTAAAAGAGAAAATTTCGCTTTCCCGTGCTCTGTGGTATACGGCAGAGTGGCAGTTGCTCCGTTGCATAAGAGGCACTTAAGGCAATTATCCTACTTTAAGAGGACCAATAATCTGGTATTGTAACAGCCATTTTATTGAAAAAGAGAATTTCTGTCATAAATAAGGCCATATTTGCTATTCGGAAATAGTGGTGACAGTGTTTCCTGGCTGCCCCAGAATACTTAGTCGAAACCTACTATCTTGTGCAAAAAAAAAAAAAAGAAAAAAAAAAAATGTATAATCTACACATCTATTTTCATTTATTACTATTAATGTGTTCTTGGTATGCAAAGTTAAGATCTCCATATTTTAAGAAATATGTAGTCATTTTAAGTAGAATTTATAGCAAAACTGTACCAGAAAGACAATGTTCATTAACAAAACCTGAACACTTTAGAAATAAAAACATATTTTCATTAAAAATTATTCTACTTTTTTATATTTTATTTTGCACTTTTCAGTACATAAAATACCCCGATGTTGCAGTTCGCAGCCAGTTGACCCATTTTAGAGAGCGTAGTTTGGTACATAAATAACTTCATACTTTGTAACTGATATACATACATACCATTTTGTTTTCTCAACATATAATCAAAATTTAACTAAAACTGTACTTTTCCGTTAGCTGTCCGAAAATCTTGCCAACAGTATCTTTTATTTTTGCATGTGTACATTAGAAACATCGCTATCATTTTGAAATAAAATGTTTTTAGCTTATGTTTTTATTGTTATTAAAACATTTTTATTTATTTTATTTTAAATTAAAGCAGTTAAATATATCTATTTTAATTGTATTTAATGTATGTGTTTTAAATGAAATGAGTGAAAATGTCTTATTTTAAAATAAATGAGTGCATTGCGATTGAAGGATTACTTTGAAATGTTTAACCTGGGCCCTTTGGATGGAAAAATATACTAAAATAAATGTAAAAATCTAATATATAAAAATGAAAATGCATCTGTCTGTAATGCTATACAAATCCACAATGTGGAAGCCGGAATTGTGAAATGTTATGTACATGTGTATTAAAATATGGCTAAAGCAATACGGAATCGAAATAATTTATAGTTAACTTTTAATTAATAAACAACCACCAATTTAACAGCAATTTCCTATCAAATTTAAACATTTTTCGTTATAGCAGCTGCCAACAATAAAAAATTCACAATAAAATCTTTTTTTTTTTTTTATGTTCAACCCGTAATCGCGCGAGTTCTTTAACCAATGTGTGATATACATATTACGTGCGTCTCGCTGCAATATTAAAAGCCGTAGCGGGTATTACGATAATTATTTTACCTCACATGCAAATAATTAGAGATTATTTAATTGCGCTTAATTATTACATTTTTTTTTAAAATAAAGGGAAATATTTTATCACAAACATCAACAAAACTTTTATTTCCATTTATTCCCTTATTCCAAAGATATCGTTTTATCGTCTGCTGCCATAGTCACATGATAAATTGCATTGAAAAAATGCGCAATAGCAGAAAAATATTTTACTAAATCAAAAAGTTATTTTAGATTTTGGTTTTAGAATTAAATTCATGAACTCCCGTGCATAGAACTGGTTAAACAGCTACTTTTAAATAAAGTTAATAATTTATAATTAAATTATAATAATATTAAAATGTATTCTCAGAGGGATCAAACCTATGTCTATTTCTAATTTTCAAATATTGTCTAATTCTTGCATATCAAGAAGTGAGCGAATAATCGTTGAAAACGACACTTCGGGCATCATGTAAATTTTTTTGGGCATAGTTTAGCCGAATTATTACTCATAGTTTCAAATTCAAAAGAAAATACTCAATTTTCAGAAAGCTGAAAAGGAAAAAAAAAACATTTTAAACATTACTCTGAAAAATAATTATTGAAAATGAGTTGTCTGTAACAAACACGTGATATATTTTTTTAATAAACAGGTTTATACCTTAAGTACGTTTTACCTCAAATATTTGCTCAACCAACTTAGTTATAACCTCGAATGTGGTTACTTGGTGTAGTAGAATGGTTATTTATATTTCCTACCCTGTATTTTTGACTGAATAAATGGATTGGGATCCTCATTATCCAAATATTGTGTGTACAATACTCTCTTAAAGTTCTCATACGTATTGAATTTTTCCAACTGAGCAAAATAATGCCCAAACCGGGAATCGAACACAGTTCCTTGACTTACGTTGCTAATGCTTTAATGTTTTAGCTGCCGAGGAATACGAAAATATAGGGTAAAGTGCCCATATTTCGTCCCCTCTCCTAATTCCGTCCCCCTTAACTTCTCCGCTTCTGCGAAAGTGGCGTCACTTATGACGCAAGGCACAGTGGACGGAAGGTAAAAGAGGTCAGGATTGAAAGTTTCATTCGCCAAGACGCATACATAAATTAAAGACGGCAAATTTCCTATTTTTAGAAGACCTGAGTTCTTATTACGTCGTTTGTAGAACGTTATTTACTGTACTGTAAGTATTTATTTCTTATTCATTGCATGTATTTTACGTCGGTAAGTTGCTGACAGTAGCATACAGTGAGATTTAGGAGGCTCAGTTCATCTTACGGGACCTGAAGCTCCTTCATATTGGGAAGTAACGTGGCCTAATATTGGGAAGTAACGTGGCCCTTCCAGTTCTTATTTTCGTCCTGGGGACGAAATTAGGAATGTTTTTTTATGACATTTTTTTTTTAATTTATTTCCTCATGTTTGGATGGCTAATGTTTCGTTATGTTACTCTTCCACTGATAATTATACATTTCTTTGTGCCACACTTTAATGTAAATTAAATTACTTACTCATTTAGAAGTAAATTTTGATTTAGTTATAAGTTAAGCCTCGGCGTATTGGATTTTTGGGGGGGACGAAATTGGGACCATTTTTTTTTTCCTTTGCATTTTTTAGATACTTTTGAAAAACAATTTTTAGCATTGTTAAAGTTTTTTGTACGATATTTGCCTATATTTCTATGTGCGTGGGTAGTTAGTCTATCTAAAATCCAAATTTGATAGATTTTCACTGAAAATTACAACTTTCAAGGGCCTAAAAGTGACTGGGGGAGCATAATACGGCACCTTACCCTACTATTCGAATAGTATATCTTCGCACCCATCGTTTAAATGGAGTTCCTTTATCTGAGGTTTATTCTGTTGAACTACCAACATGATAGACCAGATGGTATCACCAATAAGGTTATATGAGTGAAATATGCTCGCCGGTTGTCAGCTCAGGTAGCTTAAATGGTAGAGCATTGATAATGTAAGCCAAGGGTCTGGATTTGATTCCCTGCTTGGGCATTGTTTCACTCAGTTGGAAAAATTCAATACGTATAACTTTACCAATCAATATGATTGTGTCAAAAATAATAGTATACTCTGAAAGTTCATCTAATCCTTTTTGAATCACCCTATATAAACATATTTTATAAGTAAATCTTTCATATCATACACATTTCAGAAGATTCCAAAAGATTAATTTAATATGCGTAAGTGTAATCTTCTAAATAAAAATAATGTAATGAGCTCTATCTCAGCTAGAAAGATAGACATTCTGGTCCGGAAAATTAGTACAGCATAAATCTCTGACGGTTTCACGATTGCTGTTAAAAACCCACACATTCTGTACCTGATAGATTCGAATTAATGAGACAGTTGTTGTTCATTTATCATGCTTTTTCACAAAAATATGACAAAATCATATTAGTTTAGCTTGTTGTACAATATATTAAGCTGAATGTCATAAATCGGTACTGGGTAAGTGTGCTTTATGGAATTTCCCCTATATCGTGTTTCTTGCCCATAGTTGCATCTATAATTATTGAAAATTCTCATTAAATAACATGAATTCACTCACTTGATAGTTAAAATCAATAATTAAAATGCAAAAATATGTGCATCCATTTCATGTATGATTATTGGAAACAAAGAGTAAAAATGGTAGAAATTGCATTTTTATAATATACAATTGAAGTTTCCCGATTGACCAAATGAAAAACAATGACACTGACGAAATTACTTTTACACAAGTACCTTTCTCCTTGCTATTTTTAACAATTTATTCCCCAAATTATGAAATCATAAAAATTTCATCTACTAGAGTATTTTTCCTGAACGACTGAAAATTAATGAAAAGATTTAATAAAAATATAAATTTTTGAAGGATATTGCCAATTAAAATCAATGAACGAATTATTTATTTATAGGGATTTTGTAGAAAATTTACAACTTTTATGATTCTTTTTTATATAAATGTCTTTAAAGTAATTTATAGAAGTGGGAAATGTACAAATATAATGCCCTTACAAGAGAAATATAAAAACATTTACGAACTGAAACGTTTCACCCCCAATCTTCCGACATCAAGAAAGCTAAACAGATGCAAATGAAAAAGAAATCATTCTTTTAAAAACTGTTTTATTTTGCGCAAGCTTTTGCAACAAGGTAAATTAAAGTATCTATAATTCACTTTAAATTATACTACAGCTAATCGATTTATTAAATAAAATTAAAAATGCAAAATACAAAACTTAAAAAAAGTTTTGTATTTTGCATCCATCTTATCATTTTATGCACAATTGTCATAAACATAATACAAAATCTGCAGTACAAATATTTTCAATTAAAAATGAAAGAAGTCAAAGATTTATTTCGATTTCATTTGAATGGAATCTAATTTTTTAGGGTGTTTTAAGTATCATATTGTATGAATTTTATTTTTATTTTTTAATCTTTAATTGGCTTAACTAATTTGTTACAAAAATTTAACATTAAATGTAGAACTAATTGAAAGAAATAACTTAATAGTTGTCCCTTCTCGGGCTTAAACAATGTAGGAAATAAATTTTGTTTTTTTAATTTGTTCTTCAAATTATGTTTTTGTTTAATGTTATATAGGAGGCGTTACGAGTACCACGCTATGCGTTTGTTTCAGAACCATCATACAGATGGCGTAAAACTATAAACGCATTTAACAAAAAGGACTTTTTTCAAACTGTGCGGTATCAAAATGCAAAAACTATTAAATCTTGCTATTCTTTTAATTAAAGGTAACTTTAAGCTATTTTTATGAAAATAAATATTTTTAGAAGCACGCCAAAATGCCAAGAAAAAGAGTCAAAAATAGACTTTTTTTTTTTTTTTTCAAATCACCACGACTTTGTGGATTTTCAACTTTTTGACCTCAAAGTTCTTGAAGCTCCGGAAAATTTTATCTACTTTCATAAACCTTAACCAAAATTGATTGCAGACGACTCTGATGATCTATCGGATTCCGCCTGATTGTAATTGCACGGCGCCTACGCTAGGACATCCACCCACACAAATCGAGCCAGTTCATAAATTTTTAATAAAAAATTTTTGAAATGTTCTTCAAAATATAATAAATAACACGAATAAAACACGAAGTCAAAATCGGCATTTTTATTTCAGAAAGAAAAAAAATACAGGAAAACCCCTTTTTCGGTCTTCTATGGGTAAATGTCTCCTTAATGGAATTTCACCTATTTGTTGTTGTCTATAATTAAACAAGAGCCGGATAATATTAAATTATCTGATGGTTGGAAAATAATATTGGAAATCAATCTGTATACATGCTTCCCATGTATGATTTCCTCTAATAATACTGTCAATAGTTCTAACAATTACAATTTTGTTATGTATGATACAATTGTTTCAGTAGAATGATTGGAAACCATAAGAAAACGATTTTTACCCGAACGGCATTTTCCCCGTTATTTTTCAGAATTGCTGATAATTTGTTTTATTAAATTAACAGAAACAACTAATAATTTAATATAAACATAAAAATTTCTAAACTGAAAATATATACACACGGAAAATATACACTAAATATATTTATGATACATTTTTTATAAATTGTATCCCTAATTCAGTGGTTCACAAACTTTAATGTTACGCACATTAAATTTGAAAAAAAATTATTCGCATCTCACTTAATATATGGTTTTACAGGACCCTGTGCTTAGTTTTGGAAATCTATGAGATCGTTCCTGGGGCCAAGAAATCATTATTCATGGTCCACCAGAGGCAACTAATAGTTTAGGAATCGCTGCTTTAGTTCTTTTCACAGAAATTTTTAGAAAGTATTTAAACGGTAATATTTTGTATGAAATTCATTAATATTGGCACAAAAAGCTTATAATGGGCGTTGTGAATTTGAGCGAAAAATTCAGAGGAGTGATAGCAGGCATCAAGAGGATAAAAAATCGTTGCCGGCCTGGCCTACAGGCGGAGGTAGATTTCGAAGTTAAGTATATTAATTGAACCAACAAAAACTAAATCATGAAAAATCTACTTTAACAGTTTTATCTGACCGCTTTTGACGAGTTTTTATTTCATTTTTATATAATAGCTGGTTTTATCAGAATCATATTAAGGCGGTATTAAAAAAAATACTTTTCCATGCTCAACAACTCGAAATTTTCTGGAACATTTTCAGATTCATTTTTAATAGAAAAAATACGAAACTTGCTGACGTGATTTTTGAAAAGATTTATAAGCGACATGTGGTTTTATTTTTCTTTCAGTTAATTGAAACTTGATTAATAAACAAATATTTTCTCAGTAGGGCAATATTTTTCGTTTCTAACACAATCGCTTCGGGAAATTCTGTTCAAAATGCCCACTTTGACATCATTTTTTGAAATATATTCTGCCTCTATCAAAAAATCGATCATTACGGTACATTATATAGTTTCTGAAGAAGAGAATCTATCAATTGGACGCGTTTGAGAGCAAAAAATTAATTTAAAAATGAGCAGTACGAAATAAAAATGAGCAGTTTGCAGTACGAATTGGTCCTATCAAAAACTTGTGAAGATAAAAGTTGTAGATAATATTAAGGATATCTATAATAAAATTAATTGGATTTGATATCTTGAGAATTGACGAAGTTATGAATTTTTTTTCTCCCAAAAATCCTATTTTTTGCGCCCCTTGAGCCCATTTTTAATTTTATCAAAAATCTGTGATACATAAATATTTGGTCCTATTTTTAGAAGTAATAAAAACTTTAAACTGATTTGATATGTCCAAAAATTAAGAAGTTATGGGGTTTTTTCGGTTTTCGCAAAACCCCTTCTTATTTTCATCCCCTTGGTCTGATTTTGCCCATTAACGAACTTGACCGAGATTTTATACCCCTTGATTATATGTATCGGTTTGGAAGAGATTTGTGCAGAATTGTGGAAGTTATCGTGTCCAGAAGAAAGTGATATATATAGGGAGATAGATAGGTAGATAGATAGATAGATAAAGTTTTTTACTGAGGGTGGTTTTGGGTTCTAGGTATCATGATCAGTGTAGATCTGGAAAAAATTTTCAGAAATTCCAACATGGGAACGACACCAATAGGTAGTATTTCATACGAAATCTACCTAAAATTACTGTAGTACATGTGGTCGCAAACCACGCTTACTCGACGGAAATCGCAAAATAGACGTTGTATGAACAGTAGCCAAACGAATGCGGGGATTAAGAATATTGCGGTCGAGAAGAAGAAACATTTTCTCATTTTCCATGCGTATGAGGAAAATACACATGTGCATATGTAAACGGTGTACCTGTTTCTTTGCCTCCATGCTCCCCGGACCTCAATACCTTGAATTTCTTCTTTTGGAGTCACTTGAAATTGGTTGTTTATCAGACGCCTGTGGATACACTAAAGAATCTGACGACACGGATTGTCGTCGCTTCAGCACACATCGCCAGCACACCAGTTATGTTTGGACGCTTCCGGCAATCCTTCGTTCGTTCGTGTCGGCTGTGCAATGACCTTCGCAGCCGCAACTTCGATGAATTCCTATAAAAATGTCTCATCGTCTCCTTTCTGTCGTTGAACTGTAAATTATAAAAGACCCTTCAAATCCCTAATCACCTAAATAAATAATAACGAAAAACGTTTTATCTCGGCTATAGTTATTGTGAGATGAAATCTCACAGTGTTTAAATCATGTTACTTTTTTATTTCTTTTGGCCTTATACATCGATGTTGATTAAATTTAAATCCATATTTATTTTTATTCTTAGCGTTTTGTATCAGCCGTACATCCGCAATATCCGCCGTTTCATCGCGCTCTTAGCTGATGTGCTTGTCTCTCTCCGGTCTGGACGTACTGTGATGACGTCATCGAAGCGCTGTCTCGCTCCCTCTCGTCACTCGTGACGTATGCATTACGTAGAGGCTCACGCCTTCAGAGGCGTGTTTATTTGACGATCGCTAAAGCAAATAAAAATAAAAGTTTTTAAATGAATACCTTCGGATTTGCTTATTAAGATATTGCCTAGTTATTTTAATTCTCTAATAGATTTAAACCTTTTCTTTCCGATTCTTTTGTCGACTCCGTTACTTAGTATAAATTAAAAATTTCGTTAATTTTAGATCAGAATCTGTTTAGATGGTGAAGCTGTCGTAATATACATTTTGTTTTAAAAAGATCGCAGGTCCGCGGACTCAGGCCTGACAGTCTACGGATGCGGGGTCTAGCGAACGGTATCCGAAGACGATGTATTCGTTGTTAAATACCTTTTTTATTTATAGCCTGATGTAGTGGAAAAGTTTTTCATTGTACTTTTCACCAATAGAAAATTCGATTTATGCTGCACTTTAATTTTTAAAGATCTTCAAGTGGAGTAGATTATTTTATTGCCCAAAGAATTAATTAAAAAACGGTGACCAACGGGAGATTGCTTTTTTTTTTTTTCTAAGATAAAGATGAATAAAGTTTGATTTTGTTCTCAAAAATCTCCTCATCCTTTTTCTTCAGCTACCACTATTCACTCTAAATTGAAATGTCTGAAATTCAGACACTTAAGTGTCTGAAACGGTGTGTTCAATTTTCAGACATTTTAAAATGTCTTAATTTTTTCAGACACTTTTTGCGTCTGAATTTCAGACACTTCAAACGTCTTAATCGCAACCAATTTTTGTCAGCATTATACGTAGCCATATTTGACCACGGTGAATCCTAGAAAAATATTTAGCTGTGGTCTTGTCCCCCCACCCCCACCCCCACCCCACACAGCCTGATTTTGGGGCTTCCAAATTTGGTATGCAATTTTTGTAAAGCTCATAATTTAAATCTTTTACGACTTTGTACTGATTATATTAAAAATTTTGAATTTCAGGAGTAGAACAAGATTAAAAACAAAAAGATATTCATCTAAATATTAGATTTCTTTTATTTGTTTAGTTTTTAATGTTATTTTACTTTAAAAATTCAAAATATTGATTATAATCAGTACAATTTCGAAATGGATTTAAAATATAAGCTTTACAAAAATTGCACATCAAATTTTTGAGTCCTAAAATCGTAGGGGGACGGGACACTGTCCAGCATGCTCATGTTTTAATAAGGTCCTTTTGCAAAAAAATGCAACTCTGCATTATCTTTTACTAATAGGGGTGTCCGGTATTTGGAAGTGTCCGTTGTGAAGGTTAATGAACATTTCCGAAAAGTGGACGTCTAATACCTTTTTTAATACACAATGTATGCATATTTGTATATTTTTACCTCACAAAAGGAAACATCTCCGATTATCTGACAAATTCCCCAGCCCCAAAGTGTTCCCTATTGACGGTTTTTACGGTACATGGATAAATATATATAAATATTTGTAATCTTGTCTTACTCTAAAAGTTCAAATATTCATTATACTCAGTGGATAAAAATAAAGATATTTATAATATCAGATGTTCGAAAATTGCAAAGAAAATCCCCCCCCCCCTCAAAAAAAAATCATGCAATTTAAAAACTAGATCTTTTAAAAATTTATATTGGCAAATACATTGTTTTACACAGATCAGATAATCACAAGATCTATTTAACTATAAATACAAAATAATAAATAAATACTCTAATTTAATAACATTCAGAAAATAATTACTGCTAGTTTCAAAACTTGCCTCAAATATGCATTTCAAGTAGTACATATAAATAAACAAGTTTAGTCACTGTAAGTAGAGAACATGTGTAATATATATTTTTTGCATTTGCGGTGCTTTGTCAGTTTAATTAAAAATTAACTTTGGTGTCTAATTTTACACATTCTGTGGAATATGTAAAAGTTTTCCTTTTAAACATATTCCTTAGCTGTTATGGAACAACAGGATATAAGTCATATTTATTTTTTTATTCCTGTAAACTTTGTATCTTATGAATATGAGTTACATAAATTTTACAGATTTGATAAGAAAAAATTAACCTAGAAAACAGAAGAAAAGGAAAAGAAATGACAGAATATGTACTGTTTTTTAGTTGTTTGAAAATACTTTGAATATAAAAAAAGTAGTTATTAATCGCTTAAAAATATATAATATGTAAGTAAATATGAACTTTTAAAAATATATACTATTTCAGTTTTATCTATAAACTTTATATCAAGCATAAACAACTTTTTATTTATGCCTAAATTATCATGTTTAATTTTTTTCGTACTAATAATTGTTTGTATCAGAAACGTTGCATATGCGATTGCAATAAAGGGAAATTTCATAATTGTTTCTGAAATTTCTCAGGTTTGAAAATTTAAAATCATGAACAAAACATAGCAGAAAAAGGCTTACATATAAATAAAAAAATAATATAGGTACCAATTTAAAAAAACTCAAAAAATATTAATGAATACTTTATAAATATACCGTTAAACAAGAACAGAAATTGCAGTTAATGAATAAAATGTTTCTGCATTTGTTCTATGTTTAAAAAATCATACAGAATGATAGTATAAGAAATACCTATTATGTTTTTAGAAATTTGGTAAATGTTAAATATGAAACTTTGACTATCAAAATTTCCGATTTTCAATAATAAATCAAAGCATCAATCATAAGAATAAATCTTTAAAAAGTTTCAGTACTATGATTAAAAACGGTGATATGTAAAGAAAATTTTCACAGTATTAATGCTTTTTTTCAATCTGAAAACTTTTCCGAATATCATAATCATAAATGAATATCATATTTAGCTCCAAAATAATAATCACAAAAAAATACAATAAGTGCTGATACATAAACTGCAAGAGTTTATAATCAATAAACAGTAAAAATCAGAAGAAACAGAACATAGAATAAATACAGTTTCAAACGGCTTCCATTTAATGTTTTTATCTCCCTTTAATGGAACTATGAATCATTCAGCTTTTCAAATCTGTTTATGTTGCACGTTTTGCTTTTGGGCAACGACAAATTAGGATATTTCCGATCACAGGAACGAAAAGGAAGATTGAACAAGTTATCACTCATTCGTTTATTCACAGGAGACAAGCGCGCTGAATTAAAGCATTGCAATTTAATTATCAAAACAATTATATTCGATACCGTTACATTAAGAAGGTATAACAGACGACAGCTTGTGAAATCAAAAAACTAACATTAAACTACAAAAAAAGAGATCAATCTTTAAAAACTATTTAATTTATATTCATAAGATACAAACCTACTGGTATAAAAATTTAAAATTAAATATGACTTACGCTTTCATTCGATAAATACTCCATAATTACGCATTTCTTTTAATCCAAGCAATGGCGACGCTTAAAATGTGATTCTTTCTATATCATGAAGGAGCCATAGATGACATGCGCGGAAATCAATGCTCTGATTGGCTGTTCAGAAAAGTACAAAAAAGAAATGTTCAACTACTGTTTTAAATAAGACACTTCGTAGATAATTCCAACATATTTCTCGGTTCGTATATACCATGATCATACTAAGACACTTATGTATCTTAAATTAAGACATCTATTGTGTCTGAATTTTCAGATTAAGACGCTTAAGTGACTGAAATTCTTTTTCAGTCACTTATGTGTCTAAATTTAAGACGCCTATATTTGCAGTGTTCAAGTAAGAAGTTTCCTATTCTTTTTATTCTTACAACTGCTTGACCACAAAGAACGGGGTCCTACAAAACACAACGCAATTTTCTTTTAAAAAGAACTTCAGGGCTATTTTTCGTTAATTAACGGCTCATAATATAAATTGTAATACACCAGTTATAGATTTTGCATTCTCGACTATTAGTGTATCATAAGTCTCTGATGATTCCATGATACAATTAGGAATGCACACTTTCTGAGCCTGATACACTCATATTAATGAGATTTAATTTTTCTATGCATTCCGCATGCCTTACTCTCAGAAATAAAACTCTCACTTTTGACGATTCAGCAATCCTCCAGCTGCATTTCGTCCTTTTGGCGATCATTTCCTATCAACATCACGTGACTTTTAACAAAGCGTAAACTCTCAAATATTTGACGAAAGTTTTGCCTCAATCACGGTCAGACTCAATGCATATTAAGAAACAGTTGCTGTAACACCTCAAATCCTGCGATTTTAGCAAGCAGATATTTGCTTGTTTATGTTAGTCCTGTAATAATTTATTTTAAAACAGCACTTTTTAGTGCTTTTCAAAAAATACTGACATATAGGTAGTTATTGTTTCTTCATTAGTTATTTTTTTTAGCTGTTAAAATTTTTAGGAAGGCTTACTATTATTTTTATTTATGTTATTGTTGTTTGTTATGTTTTAATTCGAAAAGAATATATTTCCTGTGTTCTTCAAAAATATTCAAAAAGAAAATTTGGTCAATAAAATTTCAAACTTTCAGGATATCTTTTTTAAAAATTTATTTAAGAAGTCTATTCTGTTTTCAATCAAATTAAAAATAAACATAATTGATCCCTCTCCCCTTTATAAACAGTAAAGGGTTAAAATCTTATCCACCTACTCAAAGTAATAAAATCTCACGCAATATGTACTTCACAATTCGTTATTTGTGTGCAACAAATTACCCAGAGCATATTCTAACCATTCACTGAGCAAAGAAAAATTCACTAATAAATGATTTAATCAAGCCATATTATAATTATTCATTGACCATGAGAAAAGAATAATAATAAATTAGCCTTACTTAAAACTTTCAGAAATTATAGCAGCACCGATAAAATTACAATCTACCTTATAAAAATATAAACACGTAGCAGAATTCATTAAAACAATATATCTATTCAATCAAAAAGCACATCTATACAAGTCCCCAATAGCCAGGTCGGAAGAGCAAGGGTCTCCCACGCTAAAGGCCGCGGGTTCGAATCACCCCGAGAAAAACGAAAAGTGAATTTTTTCTTCCCCTGGTCAATAAATACAGGAACTTCCAAACTGTTCGATAGAGGGTACCACCAGCCTCTTTTGATGAAACTTTTGAGGAAATTTATATCGTCAAGCAAGTGACGAAAGTAATTTCATCAATTTGACGAAATATTCGCTCGGGGTATTTTCCAGGAAACCGTTTCCTCAAAAACAAAGAAAATTTCGTGAAATCTGAGTATTTATTTCTCAGTGTGCGTTTTCACAAAAAGTATGTCAAAATGATATTCATTTATTTTCTTGAATTTAAACAAAATAAATAGGCTGTGAACCTATTTTTCTAGAAAAAGCTGTTTCTTGATGTTTGCACAACCACCTCATATCTTAAAGTTCGTTTAATCCTTTTTTAATCACCTGCATAAAGGTGTATGCTTTGCATGCTTTATAAGAAAATCTTCCATATCATAATCCATAAACTTGGAAAACATTCACCTAATCAAACAAATCTACGTTAAGCGTAATCTTCTAAGTAAAAATAACGTATTGTGTTTCATCGCAGCTAGAAATATAGATCCCAACAAAAAGTTTTCGGTAAAAAAAAAAAAAAGTGCCAAGTTCTCCTTAATGTTTCGGCCAGAAAAAGTAGTGATATTTGAAGTTCGCACAAGTTAAAAGCCAAACATCCCAAATTTTTCATTGAAAATGGCTTCCTGCGACTTGACCGTTAATGCCTTCTACAGCATTTCAAAATTAATGATTGGAAATTACGCATTTATGAATTATTTAAATATTAAAAGTAATATTAGAATGCAAAGAGGCAAATTCACACAAAGACATTATAAGTAAAAGATTTCTGATAACTACCATTCAGTTTCAACAAACATTAGTTTGATTACAGATCATTAAGTCCACTTGTGGTTTAATTGCCATTTTGTACGGTTTAAAGCTAAAGTCATTAACGTAAAACCTAAGAAATAAAACAAAATTTACTTACTTCAAATCTCACAATATGTTACATAATATTTTATTGTGTAATACTGAAATCCTGTGTATTGACGAAAGAGATTTTTTTCGTTTGAACATTTATTATAGTTTGTTTGCATACATTAAGAGGTATTCGATTTATAAACTGTTAAAAGCTGATAATAATTATGTTTTAGCAATTAGGGATATTATCTCCTGAATACAAGTATTTTGTTATTTTTAACTTCTAAGCATTTAAATAGACTGAAGTTGTTTAAATGCTTTTTTCAAATTGTGTATTTTATTTCTGTACTCTGTACCACAAAATGCCTAAAGTAATCAAAAAATGTAGTTGGCATATAACTCATTTGTGCATATTTGAAAATTTGAAAAACTCTCTCGAAGGCATTAACGGACAAGTCGCAGGAAGCCATTTTCAATGAAAGATTTGGGATGTTTGGCTTTTAACTTGTGCGAACTTCAGATATCACTACTTTTTCTGGCCGAAACATTAAGGAGAACTTTGCGCTTTTTTTTTTTTTTTTACCGAAAACTTTTTGTTGGGATATCACTACTTTTTGTATGTTTTTTCAAGTTTGTTATTCTAAACTATATTAATATGAAAAAACTTAAATTTCGGTACTTTTATGTTAGCCGGGAGCAAATCTCCTCATTAGCCTTTTGTTTTTTCGACAATAGCAGTTTTCATTTTTCACATGTGTAAATTAGAAACAATGCTTTGATTTTCAAATAAAATATTTTGGTTTAAATTATTATTTCTTATTTATTTAATTACTTATTTCTATGTTAAATATTCTATTAAATAAAATGAGGGAAATGCATCTATTTTAAATGAGATGACTGAAAAGTATATATCTTTAAATGAAATGAATGCAATATGAACAATGGAGTTGGGAACAGTATTTGGCGATTTGCCACTTGCGCCCGGCTAACATAAAAATACCTAAATTTATTTTATTGAGCTTTACAAATTTATACTTTATTTCTTTTTATATTAAAGTATTAGCCGCCTCTAGCAAGCAGTATTTACCGTATTAATTCCATGTTAAACGTTGCATCATGTTACTGTTATTCATAATTTAATTTACTTGCCCATTATTTCGCGAAGTCGGAAGCTTTTGATAGAGAAATCAAGAACTCTTTACGATCATGGAAGCACATCATATATTTTGTGTTGTTATGTATTTCATCTTTCGTGACAAATATCTCTTAACTCACTTATGCATGTTTCCTTAACAGTTACAATTCGTTCTCTAATGCGGAAATTTTTAAACCTATTAAGTAATCTTTTCTAATTGGGCTCACTGCCAATAGTTGTATTTTAACTGATACGGCTGGGTACAAGTGAAATTGTTCTTATGAAATCCTTTGACAATATCTGTATTTGCATTAAACCATATTGATGCTAATATCTTTTTGTTTCACGTTAACCTTTTCAATAGACTCGATTACGGAAGAATAGAAGGTCTACCGGCTCACTGCCATGATCCATTTGAAAATCTATCATTCTTCTCATCTGATCGTGTTGATGAATTAGTCAATGTGCCATGGTTTTAAGATTTTAGCTAATTTTATTCGAAACCTGAAAACTAAAATGCGAGGAACCGGATTATAGAAGATTCATTCTAACGTACATATCGATTAACAGGTTACATATTATAGAATTATAATAATTATGAGGAGAGCTGGCAGTTTCAATGCTTTAATAGTTTCCGTAAATTCTCTTTATATAATACAGAAGTTTTAGCGGTGTAAAGATTAACAACATTGTCACAGTAAGTATTATAACAGTACAATATAATAACAATAGCAGAGGTTTTGGACAGTGACGAAACTATTAGCACTTTGGAAATATTAGTACGTTATATCATTTAACTATTCAGTTGATATGCGGAAAAATAAAAATAGATGGCTCGCATTAATAATTAACTCATTGAAAAATAGCCACTAGCGTCAAATATTCGCGAAGCTTGGCGACATTTAGCAAAGTTCCGCCAAATTTGGTAATATACCATGTCGATTCTCAAATTTGGCGACAAAAAATGTTTTGTTTATTCTGACGTCATAACGATGCATATGTATTATGTATTATACACATACCTATAATATGTATGATGCAAATGTATTACGTATTATATGCATATGCATGATATGTATGATGCATATGCATAAAGTTCATTAACATCACTAAAACGCACTTAAAGGAATGGTGTTCCATAAATAGTAGCGATATTTGCCAGATTGAGCAGAGTGCTATTGAGATTAGAATTCCAACATTTATAATAGACCGGGAGGCGCCTGCGCACACACCATCACCTCATCAAGTTTACAGCTAAAATTTTAGGATTAGTTAAAACTAGATTAGCGTATTTAAATGCAACTGGTCTGTTAAGTCATATTTTAGTAGAAACAACCTGAAGACCTAATTTTAGTGGTTAACTGCTAGGTTTACTATTATATTTTCCTGCATCCAAATGTTTGGAAACATGGAGGAATGTGTGCAGAAAAACACAATGGAAACACAATCCACCAATTAACCAATAAAATCGGGTCTGTAGGTGGTTTCCATAAAGATATTACTTGGCAGACCAGTTACATTTCAATACGCTAATCGATATTTAACTAATCCTAAAATTTCAGCCGTCAACTCGATGAGGTGATGATCTGTGCAGACGCCTCCCGGTCTTTAATAGAATTTGTTTTAAGGAAGTAAAAGATAGAAAGATGGACAGATAAACTGAAAGAATTGCCTTATTAAGATTTTTGTAAAAGCATATAAAAATTCATTCAGCTTGAAATCATGTAACACTTTTATAACTCAGGCTAATTTTCTGTAATCGGGTTTTGGCGACCAACACATCTTATCTATAACTATAATCTTTCTTTTACAGATTTAAAATTAACAATAAATTAACAGTAAGTAGGCTAATAATACAATATAATAACATTAGCAGCGGACTTCGGACGCCGCATCTGTCGCACATATCTGTCGCAGTTTATTAGTTACACATTTCATTTAATTAAAAGGAGATTTTTAAACTTTCATATTGAATTAGGATATTTTTCCACTATAGGGACCTTGGCATTTTTTTTTAATCTTGGCGCAATTCGGACTTTAGAAACTGAGATATGTTGCCAAATGATATAAACAACAATGAAAACAAACCTGATGAACTTTTATGTTATTTACATATATATATTTATATACATATAAACATTTTATTTATACATGTATAAAATATTATTTTTTATATACAAATTATTTATGTTGGTACATAAAAATAAATAATCGAGTTCCTTACATTAAATAAATTATATGCATATGGAAAAAATTTCTTGTGTATACGACACAGTAAATAGGTTGCCAGAAAATACGTTATTATCAAATTTCTTTTCTCGTCAAGGCTATTTTCTGTATTTCGCCAAGGCTACTATATCGGAACCGTACCGAATTGCGGTTATATTTTGTTAAATGTTTTATTGTTTTAATATCGTAAACATATCATAACCTATACTGATTAAAATTTTTAGGTATATTCATTTTTTCTATTTAACAAATATCTTTGGAAAAGCATATATATAAAATGTTATTCTGCTTGAAATCACGTGACCCCCTTCAAAACTCTGTAATCGAGTTTTGGCGACCAACATTGGCACAATTGGATGTGTTAAGGAACTGTTTACGGCCAAATGAACACCCCATTTTTGAAGGATTTATAGGCGGAAATTCTGTGTTTTCAGATTTTTCTGGTTAATTGTGCTACAAACCCGATGTAGTTGTGAAATTTCATGATTCTACGACTTTTAGAAGTACTTTAGTTATTTGATGATGCGAAGTGAGTCAGTGACAAAAAAGCACTTTTTCGGAATTTAATATTTCGAAAGCTACTAAATATAGAAACATAAAAGAAAAATTTCTATATCTCTCCCTAAAACGACGTTATGAGGGGGTGAAAAGTATGCTGAAATGGTTCGGGAAAAGGTAGCTTACGGCTTGTGCGAACTTGGCGGACGCACTGCCGTGCTCCCAGATATTCTGAAGTGAAAAATTAGTGTAGCATAAATCTCTGACAATTTCATGATTGTTGTTAATAAGGCACGCATCCTGCATCACATGATAGATTCAAAATAAGGCTGTGCATTCATTGTGCTGTTTTCACAAAAATGCATCAAAAGGATATTCGTTTACTTGTATTAAGTTATAAACGTATTAAGTTGAATGTCATAATTCAGTACTGGTTATGTGTGTTTGTGGAGTTTTCATTAAATAAAAGTTCTCATTAAATAACGTGATATCGTATGCCTTATCACTAAACAGGAATAATTAATATCTAGGCATGCGTTTCTTATATGATTGCCTGTACAAATTTTTAAAATATAAAGGAATTTGGTCGGAAAGACGGATGAAAATCAGAATGGCATTGATAAATAGATTTCTGCCACAAAGACGTACTTTTGGTCATTTTTTTATTCACTACGGCTGGTAACTTTATTATTTGTTAATAAAGTCTTTAATGTGATTATTTTACACAAGAAAACATCAACGAAGAATGATATCTGATTAATATATTTTCAATCTGAAGTTTATTTATATACAAGTTATGAAAATACTTGAATATGCCAACAATAAATGTAACTGGACTATATAGGGTGTACTTAAAAATTTAAACACACTTTTTTTGTTGGCAACGGATATTGCAAAAGTTTTCAAAATAATGCATGAAGTAAGATTATGTCTATAAAATAGTTCTGCAATTAATTTTGAAAAATAAATTAAAACATCTATCAATCCCTGGTTCTTATTTCCCCGGGAAATATTTTGTCCATGTTAAGATAAGTACAACTATAAAAATTCTATTCGTCTACGACCAAAACTCGCCTAGTTAAGATATTTTCAATTCTATGAAATTTAGGAGATTTCCGGCTATTAACTCGCTTTTTCTCTCTTTATTTAAAAAAATTAAAGCGTGTGTCAATATTAATGAGACTCCCTGCATAATATATTGTTATAAAATTATCGAACCTAGTCGAATACATCCTGTTAAACAAAATAATAAAATAAAATAGGCTCCATAAATGCCTTTTAATCAATATATTAAAAATATTAACTTTTTGTGACAAATTCGTATATTAAAACATAATGCATCAAATAAATGAAAGTGTTTTCTTTACATATTTTACGAGCAAATTTGTTCTGTAACATACGATTCATAAGATTGGAAACGATTCAGTTAATCTACTTAAGTGTTATCTGCTAAATAAACTAATAGAGCAAAGAGTTCCGACTCAACTGGAAATATGTATTTTCTGATCTGGAAAATTAGCATTACACGTCTCTGATATTTGCATGTTGCTGTTCAAAACGCACACTGTCTGTGCCTGATAGATTCGAATTAATGAGACGCTGTACAATCAGCTTGCCATTTTCCCGAGAATATGTGATAATGATATTTGTTTAATATAATATAAGTACTTTGCTGAATGATATATTAAGCTGAATGTCATAAACCAGTACTTGTTAAGAATGCTTAATGGAATTTCGGCTATCTCTTGTTTTTAGTTTGAGTTAAATTGCAATTCATCAAAAGGCCTCAATTAATAATATGAAATCATTTACCTAATCGTTAAAAAGAAATATCTATATATATAAAACTCTACGGTACGTGGCGGTGAAAAAGCGGCCATTTCTCTTTTGCCGATGTGAAAAAGTAGATTTTGACAGTAAAAACGATGACAATTTTCACCAGTCGGATAAAATTAATAAAACTAATCAAGATATCGATTTAAAAATTCTAGAGCAAATGTAAAAAAAAAAAAAAAATTGTGACATCAGACAATATGATTTTTTTTTAATCTTTTCGTAATTTTTACAAAAAAACTGACGGCGACGGTACGAAAATTTAGAGGAAGAAACCAGACAGGACAAGCATTCATTTTCAAATATTTCACAATAATACAAGGAATATGAATATGGGTAAGTACAGAAAGCAGATGAATATGACGTCATTGAAAGAATTAAAAATAAAATGTATATGACGCCATACAGGAGATAGAACGGACATTTTCAAATATTTGGCAATAATAAAAGGAAAAATATGAGTAAGTACAAAAGCAGATGAATTTGGCGTCATGTTTGAAATAAAACGAACGTTTTCAAACATTTGCTAATAATACAAGGAACATCAATATAAATAAATACAGAAAGCAGGTAAATATGACGTGATATGTAAACCGAATGTATGGTTAATGGCTGTTAGGAAGAGAAAGGAATGTAATGAATGACTTTTCATATATAAAATACGAATCTTTATTTCTCTTTCAATTTTTTTTTCAAGAATCAAGATTATATTTATTTAGGCTAAGGACACATTATTTTTCAAAATACTAGTATAAAAACTATTTTTTAACGCTTTCAATAGATTTAAAAAACTGCATATTTGCGCGAGATATATGTACTGGTGGAGCAAAATATGTTGACAAGTATTATTTCGTGCGGAGTTTTATTTTGAAATTGACGTTTCTAAAGAAACATTTTTGAAATCTCTAGAAACACCGCGTAATTCAACTACTTTGAAATAAATACGGAAGCATGCCTATTATTACCTATTATTGTTCTCATGTGCATGTTTTGTTCTATATTTAACCCTTACATTCGGATATATTATACAAAAATCTCTATACATCTACATATTATGTGGATCGCAAAAAAAAAACCAATTAAACTTTAAGGTAAGTCACGCAACAATAAAGTTTCGGAACCATTGTTCTAAATAAACTATAATGCTAAGTGTTGCATTTAAGGTTAAGTAATGTATATTCTGAGACTAATAAATAGTATAGCAGAAATCTCTGATGAATCCATGTGTTTGTTCACAATGCACAATATCAATACCAGATAAGTTCGAATTAATGAATTGCGTCCATTCAGCATTCTGTTTTCTCATAAATATATCAAAATGTTTTTTGTTTAAAATAATATCACTGCTGAAAGTTATATTAAGCAAGATGTCAAAATTCCTTACTTGCTAAGAGTGCTTAATGGAATTTTGGCTATCTCTTGTTTTTTGCGTACAATTGCACCAACAATTCAATCGGTCATTTCAAAAACCACATAAGTCACAGAATCTAGAACTTTTGAGAAATAAAAAAAACTACATTATTCCCAAGTAAAAAAATTTTCATGGGCTTTATTGGGGCTGTTTATATGGTTTGTACTTTAAAGTTTGTATCTCTGATTCTGAGCACCTTGCGCGACACGTATACTAGTCGTTTGTTCCCAAGGGGTTAGTACAGAAACATTTTTACGTTTTAATATCATTATGATGCGTAATCATATTCTTCGCCATTCTCAATCGGATTATCTTCAACATTGCAGTTGGCCAGCTAAATACGTTTTGATAAAATGGCATATGCTCTTCCAGATATATTATAATGAACACCTTTTAAATCGTCTAATTTTTTATTATTAATTGACATTTCGATGCTTAAGCTTTGGCTGATGGAAGTGACACAGGGCTTGAAAGTTTTTCATCCAGATAAATGAATCTTTATCGGATACTTCAATTCATCGGCTATAATAGTGCATTTATTTTTTATCAGAATCATAGTGAAAATTCTTGTACATTGAAGGAGCAAATTTTTTTTTTTGTTGTTGTTGTTGTTCTTTTGGAACACTTTTCTCGTACGATTTTATTCACAAACATGTTTTTTTGTATAAAATCGGCCGCCATTTCTTTTAGTCTAAATCATCTTCGGTTTTCAGTCATTTGACTGTAAATGTTGAAGAGATTTACCATTTTTTGTTGAAGGGATTACCATTTAATAAAATGCATCGGGAATTTCTCAGAAAAATGAATGAAAACCATTAATGACATAAATAAAAGTATTTCTATCACAATGTCGTACTTCTTAAAATTTGAAAGATCGTAATGGCATAGACAAAAGAATTTCTACGATGTTGTCATACGTTTTTATTCATTTTATTTATTTTTTAATAACACCTTTTCAGTGGGCATTTGTGAACTGAATATAGTTATGAAGAAAGGCTCCTATTGAATATATGTATACCATAATATCGGGTGAACAAAAAGTCCGTATTAACTTTAAAAAATCATAAAAACCGAAAAAATAACCGAAAGGAAAAACTGTTTCAAGAATTAGCCTCTATAGGTCACGGGAATTTTTTTAAGACAGAAATAAAAATAACTCAAAAAACAGCTGACAGATGACGCTGGTTCGTGCGATTTTGGTGGAAATATGCAAATGAAACGGTTATAAGAACTTCGCTCCTAATCAAGAATTAGTTCACATAAAATAACCTCACCAACAAAGCTTTGTCCTTCATTACTCAGCATCCTTGATAACGTATACGGTTCACAACGGTGAACTAGTTCTGGATTAGGAGCGCAAGTTCTTATAACCGTTTCATTTGCATATTTCCAACAAAATTGCACGAACCAGCGCCATCTGTTGGCTGTTTTTGAGTTATTTTTTATTTCGGTATTAAAAAAATTTCCATGACCTTTAGATGCTAATCCTGCAAACAGTTTTTTATTTCGGTTATTTTTTCGGTTTTTATGATTTTTTAAAGTTTATACGGACTTTTTGCTCACCCGGTATTTCGAAGTTCTCGCTAAAGCTCGTTGATATTAAACTTAAGGAGGAACTTGTAAAGGTAGACGATAAAGGAAATTACACTACACACTGTTAAATTATAAAATTATCTAACTTTTGAGTGTATTCCATTAAATAAGACAATAATGTAAAAATCGCTGTGTTAGATAACAACAAATAATTTGAATCAATGCTTTTTTCCAAATATTTATTTTATTAATAGTCCGCACATTTGAAAGATAATTCAGCAATTAAAATAAAGGATTTTCTTTACATAACTTTACACTCAAACCTCCTTTTTTAACAGTGTAAAAAATGTATGTAACGTCAAGCTGTAAAATTTGTGGCAGCCTTGCTGTCTCTATTTTATTGCGTAATTTAACCGATATAACTGGCGTTACGTTCCACTATTGTGTAATATTACACCAGTTATATCAGTTTAAATTACACCACTATATAAGTTAAATTACTCTATAAAATTGGAGCCAGGATGTTGTCGCCAATTTTATGCAGTAACGTTACATAGATTTTTTACAGCGTAATGTGCAGTCCACAATATTACAAAAGATTCATTGAGTTTACGAAAGTTTCATCTGCTAAATAAATTAATAATACATAAATTAATTCTGATCAGTAAAATTTGTACGATGTAAAGCTTTGGCTATTCCATGTCTGTTGTTAAAAACGCACACTTTCTGTTTTATATAGAATCGAATAAATGAGAGAGTTAATGTGCCTTCTACATGATATTTTCCAGAAAATAAAGTCAAATTGATATTCCTTTAGTATAACATATGTTCTTTGTTGGATGATATATCTAACTGGGTATCATAATCCGGTACAGGTTTAGTGCTCTTTATGGAACTTCGGCTATGTAGATTTTTGAGCAATGTGATAAAGGACATGTTGAAACATATATATATATATATGTACCATAATCTGATGTAATATCTATTTGAAATAAAGTTTTTGCACATGGATTTGTGCTTTATTTTTACTTGAAATGTGACTGTCTGTCTGCATTGTACAACTACTCTTTTTAGACTAATTAACGCATATAATTAACATCAGTAATTCGCATGCATCGATGATGTCATATAAGTATTTAGAATTTTGAAATTGAATACGTTTCCGAAATATTATTTTTTTTTTCTAAAATTTATCGACGTTTTCCAAAGGTGGCAACTAATTTAATCCATTTTTGTGAAAATAAAGGAAATAAAAGGGTTAATAATGGGTTATCGACTGCTATCTGAACAAATATATATTTTTTGTTCATTGGAATAAATTAATTTAAAATCAGATTCTCTTTAAAACTTTATTGTAAAGAATATTTATGTGACAAACTTCCACATTTATTAAAAGTATTATCAAAATTCTTATAGATTTTAATATTATTTATCTGTATTAAATAAGATTTTCCAAATTTGTTTAAATATAAATGAATTGATTGTGATAGAACATGGAGTTTTGAATATAGAGTTTGAACATACGTATAGTCGTGGAAAAACAATGTAAACACCGCTTACAAATTCTGCAACAAATTATACTAGAAGAATGTTACTGGTACCAAACGATAGGAAATAAAGACTACTTTTAAATGATTTACATAAAATTTGCTTAAGTGTACATCTACAAATCCAAATAATAGCACATGGGGTCGCAAACCCCATATTTGGTCAATAATACAGTGTGTTTCGACTTAGCGGAACTCGGATTAACGGTAATTATTTTGAGAAAAAAATATCGCAATGAAAATGCAACGATATGTACAGTCGTGACAAAAAAGTAAACACCCCCTACTACTTCTGCAACAAATTATAGTAGAAGAAAGTTACTGGTACCAAACAATTTGAAATAAATTCTACTTTTAAATGATGTGCATGAAATTTGCTTAAAGGGACATCTACAAATCAAAACTAAATATTGTTTTTTTATGGCAACACCCAAGTTTTGCAGTATATTTTACGTTTTTGGTTTAAACTATGCCTAGAAATGAAATTTCAAGTCATTTTAATGTTAAGTTTTTGAATTATAAGCATTCAAACTTTACAACTTTTAATATTAAATTACGTTTTCATATTTTTATTAATATATCCTGAAATTATAAACCTAATGTGATACTTTCTTGTTTGGTTATAAAACTGAAAAAAAACCCAAACATAAACACATTAAATTTATAATTAAAAAATCATAATATGAATTATGAAATTAATATTCGAAAAAAATATCAATTGCATTTTACAATTTTTTTTTATAGATTTATAACTATCATGCCCTGCTTTATGCGTATGCAAAATTACAAATTTTGCTTCCAAATAGTTCTCAAATTATGCTTAAAAAACGTCAAAATGATGGTTTATGGGGCGACCTATGATGTGCAGAAAAGCATAATTTGAGAAAATATATATATTTTACTCACTTTATTGAAACTTTTGGCCTGGCAATAGCCCAAACATATTATGCGAGGGAAATGATCACATTGGCTATAAGTACATTAAAAGAAATGATATCGTCATTCTGTAGCATTTCAACAATCGAGTACCGAACTTGAATAGAGCGCTTAAAATATGCTCATTTTAAAATAATTAATTTCTCTGAAACTAATCCTACGAATTTCATGGAAATTTGTATTTAAAGGCTAATTGAATTATGTAGAATTTAATTATGGTGTGAAACTTTGGTATTGTTATAGAAAAAAAGCAAAGTTTGGGTTTTTTTTATATGTAAATGGACCCCTAAACCATTTATATATATATATACATCATTTAAAAGTAGACTTTATTTCCAATCGTTTGGTACAAATAACTTTCTTCTAGGATAATTTGTTGCAGAGTTAGAGGGGGGGGGATACTTTTTTCTTTCCACGACTGTACAGGGCATATTCTCAGATTAAGCGTTTTTGTCATAAGCATAGAAACTTACGCTGCAAAACTTAAACATACTCGCCTGAATGAGTTCTCTAAGATGGCGTAGACATTTAAATAAACATTACCTTCGCAATAATGAGAAGCTACCAAAATTTGTATCCGAAATCCTCTCGACCAATGGAATTCTGTTGTCCCCGTATGTCATCATTTTCTTATAAAGATATTTCATTATAATTGCATCAAAATCACGTACAGTCGTGGAAAAAAAAGTAAACACTCCTTACGAACTCTGCAAAAAATTATCGAAGAAGAAAGTTACTGGTACCACACGATTGGTAATAAAGTCTACTTTTAAATGATGTATATAAATTTTGCTTAGGGGGCCATCTACATATTAAAACGAATCATTACTTTGTTTTTTTTTCCAATAGCAGTACACAATTCTGATAGCATAAATCAACTCTACACTCTTCAGTTATCCTATCAGTATTATTGCTACACAAAAAATTAGCACATTAGGAGTATAATTTCAGGAGATATTAATGAAAATATGAAAATGTAATTTAACCTTAAAAGCACTAAATTTTGAATGTTTATAATTCAAAAAGTTATCATTCAAATGAAATTTGAATGATAAGCATTGATGTACTGGTGATTGTACTGGTGATGAATCAGAATGATTTAGGCATAGTTTGAACTATCTTGTTAAAATTGGGTATTGCTATTGAAAAAAATATATTTTGGGTTGGTTTTAATATGAAGATGTCCCCCCCCCCAAGCAAATTTTATATACATCATGTAAAATTAGACTTTATTTCCAAACGTTTGGTACCAGTAACTTTCTTCTACGATAATTTGTTGAGGAGTTAGTAGGGGATGTTTACTTTTTTTTTCCACTACTGTACCTCACAAAATGCAAATTTCATAATTTTTATTTCATTTACATTGTAAAAGTGATTTCTTGCTGATAACTGGAAATTTAAAAAATATTAATAATGCTATAAATATTTTCTGAATGTAGAATTAAATTAGATTCTTTATTATTATTTTTTTTTTTGAAAACTCTAAAGAACTCGTTTAATGCAAATGCAAACACGCCGGGTTGCTGCGCCAGTTAGTTTATTATTATACTGATCACTTTCTTTAAATTTACCAAATAGCACTGTCGCTTTCCAATACATTTTTAATTATTCCATTGAGAACTGTCTCTAGTACATTATTTGATTTAAAGCAATAAGGTACATATTTTAATGCTGTATATAATAAATGTTGAAGAAAATTCTGCCTGACTAAAATACTGGAACTGTTAACTTATGAATTCAAATGTCAAATATTCATACCGATAATTCGCATTGAAATGCAGTGTTTCTCAAAGACTTGCATTAATGAGGCGGCAGTTGCTTTGCATTCAGAACATAAATTTCTCCAAAGAATGTTGAATTTAAATCCATTTAGGACAGTCTAAATATTTTGCAAAATTTCTATGGCTGTTACTCTCAGTTTCGAATATATAGAACATCATTGTTGTAAATAAATCATTTCAGAGTCTGTTATTCACATTTAACTGTGCTAAGAATGTCGAGAATTTCATTCATTACACGAAAATCATTATAATAAAGAGGTTTGATTACGATATAGATAAATTCGTTTAATAGCTACGTTAGTGACACAATTTTGTTTGGAAATAAAAGTGTTTTATTTTATATATTAAATCATAAGTGGTAAGTAGTTACATCTGATTTATTTAGAATTATAAATAAAAATGAATCGAATTTTACAAATTTATAAAAACAAAAAATGAATTGTAAGTCAAGCTGATAATTGTAAGCCAAAGCTTAAATTACTCTGCTTGTTTTAACAGTATACTGTCTAATCTATATTTGTCTTACACATGTACATGCAATCGTTATACAGAGCTTATAAAATAATCCGTTAAAGAAAATGTTCAACCTTTTATAATACAGGATTATCATACGTACCATTAATAATATTATCACAATTATGTAATAATTTTTTTTTGTATTTTTATTGAACTGGTGACTAAATATTGACTGACAAATATATTCTCAATCATATTCTTCAAATCCCAAAAATTCATTAACAATTTATTTGTTATTTTCCGAAGTACAAAATATCTAAAATCAAAATTCTCAGTGACTTATTGCTAAATAGTGCATTTGTATTCATGTGATTGTACATTAATAAAAATTACAGACGAATATGCAACATATCAAATACCGGTCTTAAGAAAGAAAATCATGCATCAAGCATAAATTATGTAACACTTTCCAACGCATTCTGAATTCTTTTTCAAAAATTTACCGTTTAATAAGGTAAAGTATGATGTCTGAGTGATTAATTTTTAAGCACATAGAACATTCGAAAACTGAATTTTAGCAATTACCATCCATAGTCGGAAAAAAATTAGAACTATTTTATGAATCTCTGTATATGATCTATCGATTTTTAAATATATTATATATTACGTTAAAATTTAGTTCAGTTAACGCTTAATATAGTTTAAAATTCCGGTTCAATAATTTCTAATAAACGGAAACGTATTCGAATTCTTTTGTATAGCCTTGTGTACGGTCGACAAAGATTATTCATGCCAAGTAAAAAGCGAAAGGTTTCCTAAATTTTAAAACGCATACCAATAGCGTAAACGAACTTCCATCAATTATCGCTCACAGCGAATACTATAACAGAGCACTTTTTTGTGCATCCGTGCATTTGAATGATACATGCTATGCACAGAATATTCAATAACAGGTATCTTGTTGTGCATCTTAGGGATATATATCAATTTCGATATGTGTATAATAGTGTAAAATTACTAAAATACATTACAGACAATTTTTCTTCATATACCATAATGTATCGGTTTACTTTTGAATGACCATATGGCCATCCATAGTTTGTTTGTATAAATAAACTATGGATTCTAAATACTCCGAATTTAATACCGAATATGCCACAGCAAATCTTAATAATATATGTGAATTACATAGCAATCTGTTTATACAGTGTCTATCCAGTAAGTAATGAGACTGATTCTATAAAATTCGTTTATTTGAAGATAATTTTATAGACACTTAATATTCTTCAAAATAACCTCCTCTTGCATTAATACATCGTTGCCAACAACTCAGCCGCCATTTGTGCCCGCCTGGAAGTCTTCGACTGTAATGCTGTTCAGAGCGCGCGTTACGTTTTCTGCAGTTTCTCCAGATTGTCAAAACGATGTCCTGCTAAGCTGTATTTTAACATTGGGATTAGAAGAAAGCCCGCCAGTGACACATTGTGGTAGTACGGTTGCTGGGGAAGTGTTGTAATGCTGTATTTTGCCAGGAACTGAGTCACTTTGAAGGATGTGTTGGAACCAGCTTATCACAAATTTTTCGCATTTAAAGTTCTTCCGTGACAATTTGATGCAGTCAATAGGATACTCAACAGACTATCAGAGACCAAAAGTACTTACATTTCAGCCACATTGTCTGATTTCGAGAACTTGATGATCCCCAGCGCATTGTTAGTCATCGATGTCCTGTCTTCCGTCTTTGGAGGATTTGTGTCACTCAGCCTTGGACGAAAAACCCTTCCTCTAGGTTTTTGTAACATGTGAAGCCTCTCAGTAGCCGATTTCTTTAGTTTTACACACACCGATTTCTTTAGTTTTACACAATACATTATAGCGTACCCCTGCTCGACAGTCCATGTCATCCTGAAAACGTAACGCCTCATTCAAACACGTGTAAGTTCAAGAGCGATTTGTGCGCTGCAAATGCTCAAGGTCAATTGACTTCCACTAGAATCTGTAGCTGACAATCCCCACCACACGTATCGCTCCCAAACTCAGTTCCATTGGCCTTCTTCTTAGCACGAAAAATTCAGTCTCATCACTTAATGGGCAGATCACTGCAGTTAGAACTCGGAGAGACAGATGGCTAGACGGCCAGACAAACCGAATTCATAAACACTTTTCAATTATGTTGAAAAGAGTTAAAACGTTTTAAACATCACTGAGGTCTCCTAATAAGCGCGAGAGTTCAGACGCGTGCGTAAATCTTTTTAAGGAGTTAGTTGTTTAAAAAAAAATGCTAAATTTATTTATCTTGTTGTGTCCTCTATAAATACCTGTTTTGGATGAATTGCACCTGTCCCAAATACCCCCGTCTTCTTCCTCTTGGTCAGATCTGAACCTATCATGAAACGTGTTTATAAATATTAATGTTGCATGACATGGAAATGTGACGGATCTTGTGAAACACGTATTTTACTGCATAATTTAATCTTGATGAACTTTGAAGATTTCTTACATTCTTATTTTCTTCTCATTTCACAATAAATATACATATGCATGCATTTTCCTCTTCCACAAAATTTAAATTTCAAACATGGAATCTTATCGCTAAAAAAAAAAAAAAAAAAAAAAAAAAAAAAGATCCTATATTATGGGAAGAAATTGAATAGCATGTTTGAAATTTCTATAGCGTCTCTTATCATGATGCAACCCTCAATTTTTCAATGTTGGTGCATGTCTATTTTTATTACACAACTTAATCAAATTCCCTCTCTAATTTTTCATGCGGAAGATAATGTGTGAATTCTTTACGAAGTAGATACAAAATTTAAATTTTAGATCTACATTAAAAACGCTTTATTTAACATGAGCATTACATTTTGGCGGAATTTCAAGCGTTTATGGAAAAATGTGAGAAGTTTTAATTCGGCACAGGGAATTTTTTACTTAGTAGTATTAAGTTAAAATTTACAGTATTTTCTAGTTTAAATATGGTCGTCATTCATAGTGTAAATATATTCATTATTTACAATCTTTTGACACATGTAACTAATTTTTGTAGTGAAATTACATTTAGGTCTCTCTGTTTGTGTCTCTTTTTTTGTCCTTCTTCTTTATAGTTATAAGTGTCTGGATACAACTACGCATTTACAACTTAATACATACATTTTTACGACTAAGAAGGCTGTTTTAATTGCTAAAAAATCTTTAACTAGCTAATTTGTTTAGTTTTGTTTGATTTTGGAAGTGCATTTTGTATAAGAATATTTTGTATAGTTTAAATGATATGACAGTTTTCCTAAAAACTTGTGCATGCGTAAAAAACAAGGAAGAAAAATCATGCCTCAAGCATGGATTATGAAACACTTTCCATCATTTCCTGAATTTCTTACCAAAACCTCGCAGTTTAATAAGGTAAAAAAAAAAAAAATCGTACGCATTTTAGAAAACTCATACCACATTTGAAAACCAGATTTCAGCAGTTATCGTCCATAGAGGAAAAGCAGTCCAGTTATGTTGTGCAGCCTTGTATTTAAGCTAGAATTTGTACATATTCTACATAATATGCTAAAATTAATTTTACTAAGAAGATGCATAATATGTTGAAAATCCACTTTCAGCAGTTTTTCTACGGAAATATACGGTAACATAGTTGAATTCTTTTATACAGCCCTGCATGTTAACAAAAGATTTTTTATATGCACTACATATTAAGCTAAAGTTTAGTTCAGGTTAAAACATAAAACTACTCAAATCACACTTCCAAACATTGTCATCCATAGGAGGTCATGCATCCAGTTTATCGTGGTCCTGTACATTATTTCATTTATATTATACAAACATTTCTCAGTATATTTATAATTCAACTTGAAAGTGCATAACTCAATTAAAAACTGCCTTTAAGCCATTCACGCTGATAATCAGCAATGCTTGCAAATTCTTTTGTGTAGCCCTGTATAATGATCTATTACATTTATGCACACCACATACTAAACAAAATTTTAGTTAAATGCATATACCATTTTGCATTTCCAGCAGTTATAATTAATTGACAGTGTACTTCAGATACAGTACTCTACACTGTAAAAAAATCCGAGGAGTTTTCCTATAGGAATCGGAAAAATAGTTGCCCTTATCGTGCCGGAAAATTTTCCGACCCAGCTCGGAATAAAATCAGTAAAAAAAAAAGGAAACATTCATTAAAACGGTATTTTTTGGATTTTATTCTGATTTTACGGATTTTATACCGATTTTACGGATTTTATTCCGAGCTGGGTAGGGAAATTTTCCGGTACGGTAAGGGAAACTATTTTTCCGATTCCTACAGGAAAGCTAGACAGATTTTTTTTTTTTTTACAGTGTATCCAAATTTTTTGCGTGCCCCTGTAAATGAACGATAAATGGTACGCACTTAATGCTATATAACAAGTATCTTGTAGTTAGCCTCAGTAATGTATATAATTTTCTTTATATTTGAAATTGTCTAACAGAACAAAAATACGCTGCAAGCAGTTCATAGTAGACCATTATGTAACGAAATTTTTTTTGTGTGGCCCTGTAAGTGAGTAGTAAATGCTTTACCACCCATATTCGTCAGAATTCATTATTCAGTGCACTACATAAATTCTTATCCATTTAATTATGTTTTTAATTGTCTAACATGATTAAAAGGAACTTGAATAGATTTTTTCCAATAGACTGTAATGTAACGGAAAACATTTGACCGTCGCTGTAAATGAATTAAAAAATACTACACACGTCATTTTCAATACCGATCCTGCTATAGTAAGCATCAATAATATACAAAATAATCAGGGCAATCCGAGTATATTTACAAGAGTTAGTGCTCGTTTAGACGGACAGACAAACCGAAATCATAAACACTTTTCAACTATGTTGGAAAGTGTTAAAAAACGGATGATGTCTTCCAAAATAAAATAAAAATAAGTAAAAAGTAGTAATAATAATATTAATAACAACTCATATGCCTGACGACGGACGCTGATAAGTAGTTAATAACAATTACCATAGATTATGGAACATGTCCGTAAAACATGTTTGCAAAAATGTTGAATAAGACACAAATATCACCTATTAAAACGTATTAAAAAATAAAACATTTTACTACTCACTTAAAACGTAAAAGATTAAAATTTCAAAGATTTCTTTCATCGTTATCCTATTTACTTTCTTGAGCTTTTACTGCATAAACATTCACATATGTTCTCTTCAAAAAATAAATAGTCTAAAGTAACAACTTCTCATTTTAAAAGTAAATTTTCTATTATAAGAGAAAAAAAGTTTAATAACATGGTTGAAATTTGCATAACATCCGTAGCATGACGCAACCATCATTTTTACCTTACTTTTGCATGCCTAATTTTAGAAACTACCTTAATTAAATTGCCTGACTCATTTTTGAGCCCGAAAATAGCATGCAAATTCTTTAACGAAATGATACTTATTTTTTAATTTTTGATCTAATTTAGGGAAACGCAGTATGTTATATGAAAGTCATATTTTGACTTCAAGCGTTTTCAAAAAAACGTGAGAACATGTACAGTCGTGGAAAAAAAAAAAAAAAAGGTAAACACCCCTACTAACTCCTCAAGACATTATCGTAGAAGAAAGTTACTGGTACCGAACGATTGGAAATAAAGCCTACTTTTAAATGATATAGATAAAATTTGCTTAGGGGGCCATCTACATATTAAAACGAACCGTAACTTTGTTTTTTTCAATAGCAGTACACAATTCTGACAGCATAAATGAACTCTACACTCTTCAATTAGCCTAAAAACAAATTTTTATGCAAATCGTACCATAACTTTCTGAGAAATTAATTATTTTAAAACGAGCGCATTTTAAGGGCTGTATCCAAATTGAAGTTCGGAACTCGATTGTTAACCGAGAGAGCCCTCATCTTGATCAAGGCACCTTAAGAAGGCAATGAAGCCTGCTAGATTACACGACAGCAGAAGAAATTTCAAAATATCTACTCACTTTTATTATAGACGGCCCGTTACACCATCATTTTGCCGTTTTTTAAGCATAATTTGAAAACTACTTGGAAGAAAAATGTGAAATTTTGGATTTTCATATAGCACTACTTAATAAATCTAATTCCATCAAAAAAATTGTAGGTTGCAGTTCATAATTTTTTCGAGTATTAATTTCATAAATCATAATTCATATCATAAAGTTATAAAAATTGCAAATTCAGCGTATTTATGTTTGGGTATATTAGTATTATTGCTACACAAAAAAATAGCACATTAGGAGCATAATTTCTGCAGATATAAATAAAAATATGAAAATGTAATTTAACATTAGAAGCACTCAATTTTGAATGTTTATATTTCAAAAACTTATCATTCAAATGATTTAAAATTCGGTGTCTAGGCATAGTTTGAACCGA
Source organism: Maratus speciosus (assembly GCA_963932465.1). Classification (NCBI taxonomy): domain Eukaryota; kingdom Metazoa; phylum Arthropoda; class Arachnida; order Araneae; family Salticidae; genus Maratus; species Maratus speciosus. The sequence continues at coordinate 530,275,871 of OZ010789.1, read as the reverse complement.
AGATTTGAAATATCTCGTTAAAATTGGGTATTGTCATTGAAAAAAAATGAAGTTTGGATTTGTTTTAATATGTAGATGGCCCCCTAAGCAAATTTTATCTATATCATTTAAAAGTAGACTTTATTTCCAATCTTTCGGTACGAATTACTTTCTTCTACGATAATTTGTTGAGGAGTTAGTAGGGGGTGTTTACTTTTTTTTTCCACGACTGTACTTTAAAAGAAGGATTTGTTTTTAAATGTGTAATAAGATAAGGCTTAATTTTTCACTTTTTCATCATAAAAGTACATGGTGTCCATAAAAGTAAGTCCTAGTTATAAATGTTAATACTATCAACTGTAAGCGTTGTAGTGTGTTTGTTCAGGGTCACAAATAAAGAGTAACTCACGGTTTTAGATAAGCGCATTCTCGAGTACTGCATTGTTATTTACTTGCTTGCATACCACATACGCAAAATGGCGACTCCAGAGCGTAAAACGTTATTGCTGGGCCGAAGATTTAAAAGACGTTAGAACTATGCTATTTTTTCCTTTGGTGCTTTATAAAAGATCGTGTCTGTGTCCTAATACATTGCCATAGTTGAGACACAGAATTGAAGAGGTGAATGCTATCATTACTCCGTACTTGCTAACTGAAATGCGGGTAGAATTGGACTTTAGGTTGGATGTGTGCCGTATATCTCAAGGTGTACATATTGAACATTTGTAAGGAAAACTAGGTTAGTTTATCTTCAATTCGATGATAAAGTTAAAAATGCTATAAAAAGTGATAGAAAATCTTTATTAAGATTGACGATCGTTTCGTTGCACAAACGGCAGCATTTTCAAAATCATTCAACAATCATCCTTTACAGATCGATTTTAAAAACAGCAAGTTAATTTATACATCAAGATTTTATTTACCATCCATAATCCGAGAATCAATAGAGATATTTTTACGCAACAAGAATATTTGCAATGATTCAGTGTCCATAGAATTATCTAAAATTTGGAAAGAGATGCTATGTAATTTTAGTAACAATAGTAGAAATTAATCCACGCTCGTAAATAGCCAAGATAATTTTATTTTTATTTTATATTTTGCAATGCTTTTCATTATGCATGTTGTCTCGTGACATTGTTTACCAAACCATTGTTTTTGTTTGAAAATTAATCCACGCTCACCAATAGCTAATCTAATCTTTAAAATTAATTTTATGTTTATAATGTTTTTCATTATGCATCATGTCGCGTGACATTGTTTACTATGTTTAGTGTTTTTAAATTATGTGAAAATATTTTCTATCGTTGAATGATTTTGAAAATGTTGCCGTTTGTGCAACGAAACGATCGTCAATCTTAATAAAGATTTTCTATCACTTTTTATAGCATTTTTAACTTTATCTGTTTATAAGTGATTATTATACATGTGTTTATAATTCAATTCGATGCATGAGTTGTTGTAAAAATTCTAAATTAAGCTGTTATAAAATATCATTGAAATTGGGACATCCTTTTATGGACAACCTTTATTTTGTAATTTAAATGAAAACGACACAATACAATGCTAAATGTACTCGGACACTTTTCCTAAAATTATGGGTATAGTCAGGAGGGGTAATTATAACCACTTTTTGCATTTTGAACATTTTTTATTTTTATTTTTTGCTTATTTCTATTTGGAAAAGTGTTTTTAGTACAAAGGAAGTAACTTTGATCCTTTAAGAACACCTTTTAAAAGTTTTAATTCTCATAACTGGTTTTTTTTTTTTTTTTTTAAGTTAAAAGGATGGTTATAATTACCCCACCAAAAACTCACAATCACATAAGTTTGGGGTAATTAAGATCACTAGTGGGGAGATTACGACCACTATATTATTTCTTTATACTTGCCAATACACATTTTTTTGGGGTAATTGTGACCACTTTGAATTCCAAAGTGACAAATCCGTTTGTCAAATATTTTATAGACTTACTTTCAAATTGCTATTCGGATCTCAACAAGCCTTCAGACTAGTAATAAAAAATATCTAAGATAAAATATACATTATGAGGTTAATATCTAAGCTTGAAACAAAATTTTACTATGCACAGTTTTCTCCAATATGACGGCGGTCATAATTACTCCCTGGTCATATTTACCTCACCTGATCTTAGTAAAATTAACTTTTGTTTCAGAAACGCTTCTTTAATTTCAGACATTTATTGGATTCTGATGATAAGGGAATTTTGGAATTGTGGGTAAGTCGGAAGAGGTTATATTTTACTTTTGGAAGCCTTCTAGATCGAGCAACGTTTCTCTTCTTTACAGTGTTGTCAAACTTTAATATAAACCAAGAAAAATTAAATTTTCGACGAAGTATTTTTGTTTCTTTAAAGAATCATCAATGAATCACAATATACAGACTTTCTTTCAAAACAATGTAATGCCTGTAGAGAGATTTTGTCTAACAGTATTAGATATGTCATTCAATTACTAATTTCTTTTTGTTCAATGAGTTCCTTTTTTACATTTAATATTCGACAATTATTTTGTTATTTTAAACTGTTCACTAAAATAAGTTCAAAGAAGATTTTTTTTTAATTATTAAGGTAGCGGTAGCAAGGCTGGACACTGTACCAGTAATGGACACTAAAATATGAACTTAATAAAGTAGGCTTTGAATATCGCATAGAGATTCAAACTCCTAGTGGGCTAGCTGTTGATTTCTAATTTGCTATTGGCTGTTTCTTCCACTTGTTTCCCTTCCCTTATCTCTCATTTCAGCATTGCTGCTGCTTTCATAGTAGAAACACGTCTTCTTTGCACCTGACGAAGAAGGACTCAGCTATTTTGAAAGGCCTAACGCATTTAAAAGTTTTTGATTGCGTTTTAAGATCTTTTATTTCTTATTGGTTCACACCAGTTTCAATTTATTTCCTTTAAAGCATTTTAATATTGAAGTACAGAGATTTAAATCCAGTTTCGGAACGAGGTGATTTCAACAGAAATAATGTGACCATTCTGTCATCTAATCGTGACTTCTTATAAATAAGAATAGGGTAAGCCATTTTTTTGTATGAGCTTCCATTTAAAGGGTTACATGGGATTGAAAATTTCAAAAATTCCATTTTTTTATTATTTTTTTTTATCTAATAGTACAATATGTCTAGAATATTTTTCCAAAATTTCAAGTCAATCTTAGTAAAAGTGTAGATGAGAGAGCCTTTGTAAATTTCCCTTTAAGCGCCTTCAAAATGTAAATCCAGAATTTCGCACCAGTAATAACGAAATGGTATATTTGTTGTATTTAATTTGAGCACTTCCGTGATTATGTAAGAAAAAATAACTGGTGCCAACTGAATGAAATTTATGTAAGAGACACCGGTCCCGAAGGGCTTAAAACTTTAATCGCTTTTTCCGAAAAACACTATTTTTTAAGTCGGTGGACACGATTTCTCAAAAACTAATGCACCAATCTTATTGAAATTTTGCGCACTTCTTCAAAATAGGATTATCTTGAGATTGAAAGAACGATTTTTTTTCCTATTACAACTAATTTTATAATGCTATACGTAGTGTAAATTGTACCAAAAATTGTACTTTTTTGCCTACAACTCTGCAAAAATTCAAATTTAAATTTTTATTTAAATCCTTCGTTCAATCACGAGCTATACCTGTGTACTAACAGAAAGAAATTGTTTTTTTTTTTAAATTTCAGATAAAACTATCATGAATTATCCTAACTACCCCGAGTACACTTTTTTTAGGGGTCTCCGGAAACAAGGTCCCAGCAGCTGAATTTTCAAAATTGTTGAATGAAAATTTTATAAAATATTGTCTAATTTTGTTGTTTTATATATGCTTAAAATTCTGAATAAAATGATTTATATATTATTTTTTAAAAATGAAGAATATATGCTTTTTTTTTTAACCTTCGAAACCCATGTAACCACTTAAGGGGATATTAATACACGGAAATTATTCCAGAGGGAAACATTCGCCTTGCATACAATATTTCAAATGAAAATCAAATTTCAAAGTAATTGCTTAAAAGGTGCAAAGGCCAACACAGTGAAAAAGATTCCAAGCCGGGGATCGAACCCGGGCCATCAGTATAGCGCACTCAGGTTCTACCGACTAAACCACTTGGAACGATACCCAGCACGGAAAATTTCTCACTATTATATGTTGGCAAGGCTACAAAAGCAGCACAAGATGGAATATTCAACGTGAGTCACCGACCCGGGGCAAACACGGAACATAATTAAATCCAGCATCGATAGAAATTATATATTAATACATGGAAATTATTCCAGAGGGAAACATTCGCCTTGCATACAATATTTCAAATGAAAATCAAATTTCAAAGTAATTCGGTGCGCTATACTGATGGCCCGGGTTCGATCCCCGGCTTGGAATCTTTTTCACTGTGTTGGCCTTTGAGCTTTTTAAGCAATTACTTTGAAATTTGATTTTCATTTGAACTATTGTATGCAAGGTGAATGTTTCCCTCTGGAATAATTTCCATGTATTAATATATAGTTTCTATCGATGCTGGATTTAATTATGTTCCGTGTTTGCCCCAGGTCGGTGGCTCACGTTGAATATTCCATCTTGTGCTGCGTTTGTAGCCTTGCCAACATATAATAGTGAGAAATTTTCCGTGCTGGGTATCGTTCCAAGTGGTTTCGTCGGTAGAACGTCAGTGCGTATACTGATGGCCCGGGTACGATCCCCGGCTTGGAATCTTTTTCACTGTGTTGGCCTTTGCGCCTTTTAAGCAATTACTTTGAAATTTGATTTTCATTTGAAACACTTAAGGGGATTCACCACCCTACAACCATCAAAATTTCGTAAAAAATTTCGATTTTCAGATTTTTATGTTATTATATACCACACATTTTCGACAACATCCTTACAAACTTTTAGACTGCATATAGAACCACGGCTGATTTAACAAACATGTAATACCATATTTACCCTTTAACCCCTTCGCGACGGGAACCTTTTACGAAATGTTTATTATTTTGCTACCGGTTTTAAAAAACAGAACTTTGTGCCTTTTCAAATCGGGAAAATGCTCGGATTAAATAAGGCAAATTTTACAGTAAAATTTTACTGGTGAGGATAAACAAGGATTCTTAGGCCTTTTTGTGGCACGTATACGTGTCGCTCGACTCCAAGGGGTTAAAAGAAATCTTTAAGCTCATTTATCTCTGTTCGTGTTCCTTCAGATTTTCCGTGTCTTCAAAATGCTAAGGCTTTTCAAGATATTGATGAATGTGCTAGACTTTTTTTTCTATTGGAAAATCATGCTATATGAAAGAGATTTAAGGATAGGATTTTTAATATTTGATAACTTAAAAAAATCATATGTACAAAAAGTAGCCAATTTTTCGCACTTGTATTTATTTTTTATTTATTTTTTCTCTTAATCAATTGTTATTTAAAAAAAATCTGATCTTTAAATCTATCCAAAATATGATTCATGACCTTCACAAAAAAAACAACAATTGAAAATTTAAAAAAAATAAAATACTACAGTAGCATTCTGAAATAAGTATTTAAAATACAATTTTTTTTTCAATTTTGTCAAAAAAATATTTTTTTTATTCAATTATTTCTAACATTTACATAATAATATACAGAATATTTTTTTTAAGTTGAATATATTTTTAACCATTTTGAAAAATGATTATTGTCCTCTGTCAGGGTAAGAAAGCAAAAACATATCTGAAGTGTTATATTGGTTGAATCTGCATTTTATTAGTTTTCTGATTGGTCTATACAGTAATCTGTATTTTCCCTTTACTTTCAACAGAGATGGATACTTCTGTTGCCACTATGACAAAAAAGTAATAAAAACTACAAAAACAAATTAATATCTCAGAAACAAATTGAGATACAGCTTTAAAAAAATTGCATTTAAAAGTACATTTTTTTTTTTTATACGACGGTGTAAAAAGTAATATTGTGGAGTGTTTAGAAGTTTAAGAATGAAATTTAATTTAAAATTGGTCCAGTAATATTAATGTTTAATCCATGGCGTACGTAATGAATGACCAGCTCCGTAGAAGTTTAAAAATTTACAGTACCGAAAAATGTAATCCATGACGTACGTAATGTATGATCAACTCCGTGCAATTTTTTATTCCTTAAATTTTAGTCTTTGAAAAAATCATTTTCCAAATGGTCGTAGCAATTTGTTAAATTGATTTTTTTTTTTTTTGCCGGGGGGGGGGGGGGGGGGCGTGCTGAGTACCCTGCAATTTAATTGAACCTTGGCTTTAATATGAATAAAATGGGCCTACATAATTGATTTATTGTGTTTCTTTGTTAACTTAGTATCAACTTAATGTATTTCTTAAATATGTCCATCTCTACTAGTAACGAAACATACCATAACCAGTAGTGGGAAACCCTGTCAAAAGCTTGAATCCTAGTGACCAGGAATGACGTTCTAAATAGTGAGCTATAGCTATAGATAAGGAAAGAACTGGTTCGGAATTTCCTTGTTTGTGGGTAACCGACCAACTTAACCCTTAAATGTGCGATTTTTTTTATTTTATTTTGAAAAAATTATATATGATTCTCTGAAAGGTTTATTACACAGGAAAAATAATGAAAAAAATTAGAGATACATTTTTCATATAATACGTCAATCTTTTATTCTGTTGCACATAACAATACAAATAAACTGTTTACTTGTATTGTTATGTGCAAAAAGTTTACTGCAATACAAGTAAAAACTATACTGTCGTGTGACTGTTTTAAGCTAAAATATTGCACATTAGTAAATATTTCAATAAGTATGTCTCCAAGTACCTTATTTTAAATAATTATTTATTTTATAAATCTTTACTTTTAACCCTTTAATTCCCATGATAGAATACGTTCTAGAAATTACGTACTTTACACCAGAAAGTATCAGTGGTTAATTTCGCTTTATTTAAATACGGAATGTCTGTTATTAATGAAAGCAAATATTGCTATTTTAATTTTTTGGTATTAATTAGATATATCTATTAAATTCAAATCACTGTTGTTTGCATATATGCAAAGCTGCGCACTAAAGGGTTAAGGTAGTTAAATGCATTTTTTCGGAAGAATTCCACGATTTTTCTCAAACAAGTCAGAATTTAAATATGAAAAATAGCTGTATCAATGGAGAAAAGCTATTGAAACAGTTCGAGGAGGTCCACATCAGTATGTGTGGCTGTTTCTATGATTTTCGGAAAATGTCCCAAATATTTTGCTATGTAACCAATTTGTTTCTCTTACGAATAAAAAGGAATTAATTGAAGCGAAAAATATTCTTAGAAATGCAATGATGTTATTTTAATAAAGCATTTAAATAATGTATTTTCTATTCTTGCGAGCCCCGTATTCACAGACGTCACTACTGATGATAGGTAAGAATATTTCTGGTTTAAAGCAAGCTGTTCAAAAATTAGTTGCGCACTTGAAATGTAGACAAAAGTTTGGAATAACAGAGCAGTTTCTTGGTATATTTTAGCGTATAACATTGGTAGCGAAAGCCTTTTAATATCAAGTTGAAGAACTCATCTGGCTGACCTTCGATGTTTGCTCCCAAATAGCGTTACTCTGGACGGAATTTTCCAGTCACATAGACTCAGATCATTTAATGACAGTTGCAGTGCATTTTGTTTAATCGTAGTACTAATGCCACTCAGCAGAATTTCAACTGTAAATTTAGCTGAAGGGACACATGAACATACTCAAACACAGGAACTCCATGCAGTCGTACCCAACATTTTGCACAGATACCTCGAGCAATCGTAAAGAAATTTAAAAATATACTTTTTCTTTTTCTAAATAACATACTGACATAGTTAAAAATATCCAGAAGTCATATTATATTCGGAATAACATACTATGTCCAGTGAATGGTTGAAATTGCCCTGTAGGCAATTTAAGATATATTCTAGATGTCGAAATAAATCTTAGCCATCAATCTGGATTTTTATAGGACCACAGTGGATATTCTCTGAATATCTGAACGCATATGCGAGTGCGTGCTACAAGTAAATCCACTGGTTTTTCTATGGTGAAGTATTTTATTTTTTTTATAACCTCTGAATAACCACTGATTATTTATCACAGTGCTTGGTAATTAGAGAAACTATAGAATCGTTTCAGAATGTCCAGAGTATGGTTGTAATTGTAAAGAGTTCAGGAAGAACGAAGACAATATCAGCATTTCATCAAATGAACTGCTCTATAACGCCAAATTTCAAATATCACTCATCTATTATTTTCGCTGCTCCATTACTTTTTGCGCACTGTATTTATTATAAATCTCTTGTCTGGAATGTTCAGATCTCGTTTCGGATTTAATATTTCTAGCTTTATTGGTTGCACTTGTCCCTCGATAATACATTAAGTAATAGTCTTGTACGAAAATATTTTGCTTTGTATCTCAAGCTCATGTCGAAATCATGCATCTAAATTTGCATAAATCATTACTGTATATTAGAGTGGCATTGTACCATATATTTTCACAAAGGTTAAAATTGCTCATCATATAAATATATTAACTTTTCAAATTCCTAAAATTTACTTTAATTTTCCAGACGTACGTTTAAAACGCAAACTATACATACCTCAGGTATTATAAACACGAGTTTCAACTCCCTCCCCGTAACACATTTTTACAGTTCAAAGTATTTTTATAATTAACTAATTTACATGAAGTATATGAATACAATCCTTATTTACTTCATTTAAATATTCCTTTTTTATTTCCATTGATAGCAGTTCTTTATCATCAGATTTCTCTCTTCACTTTTAAATGAATCATAGAACCATTCATGTCCTATTGAAATTCTTAATCGTGTGAAGCTATTCATTTTAAATAATACTTTTAATCCCTCAAGAATTTCACAAATGTAAATTTTTACGACTGCATTTTTTCATGAATATTAATGCAATAAGTGGAACTTTTCTCAACTGAAGTTTTTTTTATTCAAAATAAATGAAAGCACTTTTTATTGAAAGAATTCATGTTTGCTCCACCAGTATTTCAGAATGATTTTATTCATTATCACATATTTTATTTATTTTACAATTCTGAAGCGATTGTAACGTTTTTCAGTTCAGAAGTTACCTTCATTTTTAGTGAATTTATCAATAAACATGATTAATTCGTTTTTTAACATGTTCCAATATAGTCGAAGAGTTTTGAAGACTGGTTTGTCTGGCTATCTGGCTGGCGGTATTCTAACTACTATAATTATAGTGGGATTTCCATGCAATCAATATATATTACTGAAGTTTACTATGAAATGCTCTCTATTAAAAATGAAGTGCGAAGAATTTACATTCCGTTTACCTGGACACTAAAAACGTCCGTTATATTACGGCTCATGGAGGGAAATCATCTTTAGTAGAACTTAATGATGTTACACTATTTCAAACATAATTAAATTATCATAATTGAGGTTGACAGACACATATTTTCTGTAGAATATAGACATAGACTAAGTAATATTTATACTTCATTCATAATGTACCTAAAGTACGTCTGTTGCATTACTGTCTGTGGGGTGAAAAATCATTTTGTAATGCATTTTAATCATATTATGACACTTCAAACATATTACAATTTATATGCATCACTGTGAAAGACTACAACATGACCTCTGCAGAATATAGTGCGTAGCATATATAAATTACAGTGAAACTTCCATTTAAATACTTCGTTCCACTTAAACACTTCGTTATGAAGAAAATTCGTTAAACAGAACTCAAGTCAAATTCAGGAAATTTTTATAATAAAATATAAATATGTAAATATATAAATATATAAATTACAGTGAAACTTCCATTTAAATACTTCGTTCCAAATTCATGAAATTTTTATAATAAAATATAAATATATAAATCTAGACACACGGCAGTGTGTCAGCCAAGTTCGCCTGACATAGCCGTGTGTTATTTACACGAACCATTTCGAGCTGTTTTCGTCAAATTTCGATGCCCTACTACTGAAAATCTATGAGACCTACGTACTTGTTATACGAAATGTGTGGTAAGGCCACCCTAATTACCTAAAATCCAAAATTTTATATATAACGCATAATTAGTTTCCGAGATAATGACATTTGAAAATGTCTGATAATCGATAATTTTATCACTGACTGACTGACTGACTGACTCACTCATCAAAAAGATCTCGTATATCTACTGCAGCTACAGGCTTCAAATTTGGTGCGAAGTTCGTTTACACTATGAAACTAAGGAATAAAATAAAAAAATTGTGAAAATCGATGAATTACCCACTTGGGGGTGTCCATTTTTACTTTAACATTACGTCTATTAGGCGAAATTTTAATTTGCCGTAGGAGGGGACGCTGTTCTGTCGCCAAATACCGTCAAGTTTCTCGCCAACATGGCGATATATCGCCAAATTTGGCGACCAAAATTAGTCGCCAAAAGTGACGCCACCTTGGCGATATCTCTAATATTTCGCCAAATTCCCATTGTAAACCTATCTACTTACTGGGGGTTTATCTGGGTTTACTTGCTTACAGAAAATCAACAAATTGAGATATTCTGTCCGTCACAGAGCCCGTTCTCAGAAACTATACATATTGGAGACTTGGAATTTTGCATACTTATAGCTTAACAACTCACATCAAATGACAAATCATAAAATTTTGAAAAAGTTGTAAATTTAAACATTTGGGGGGCTCCCATGTGTATTTTAAACAATCCTTTCTAAGTGAGCCCCTAATCAGGTTGGAGGCGTGAAATTTTGCATACTTACAGCTGAACACCTCACATCAAACGAGAAATCATAAAAATTTTAAAAAGTCGTACATTTAACCCTTTGGGCTCTCCCATGTGTATTTTAAACAATTCTTTCAAAGTGAGCCCCTAATTAGGTTGGAAATGTGAAATTTTGCATACTTATAGCTGAACACCTCACATCAAACGACAAAGCATAAAATTTTGAAAAAGTCGTACATTTAACCCTTTGCGCTCCCACATGTGTATGTTAAACAATTCTTTCTAAGTGAGCCCTAATTAGGTTGGAGGCGTGAAATTTTGCATACTTATAGCTGAACACCTCACATGAAGCTAGAAATCATAAAATTTTGAAAAATTCTACATTTAACCCTTTGGGCTCCCCCATGTGTATTTTAAACAATTCTTTCAAAGTGAGAATCTAATTAGGTTGGAGGCGTGAAATTTTGCATACCTATAGCTGAACACCTCACATCAAACGAGAAATCATAAAAATTTTAAAAAGTCGTACATTTAACCCTTTGGGCTCTCCCATGTGTATTTTAAACAATTCTTTCAAAGTGAGCCCCTAATTAGGTTGGAAATGTGAAATTTTGCATACTTATAGCTGAACACCTCACATCAAACGACAAAGCATAAAATTTTGAAAAAGTCGTACATTTAACCCTTTGCGCTCCCACATGTGTATGTTAAACAATTCTTTCTAAGTGAGCCCTAATTAGGTTGGAGGCGTGAAATTTTGCATACTTATAGCTGAACACCTCACATGAAGCTAGAAATCATAAAATTTTGAAAAATTCTACATTTAACCCTTTGGGCTCCCCCATGTGTATTTTAAACAATTCTTTCAAAGTGAGAATCTAATTAGGTTGGAGGCGTGAAATTTTGCATACCTATAGCTGAACACCTCACATCAAACGAGAAATCATAAAAATTTTCAAAAAGTCATACATTTAACCCTTTGGGCTCTCCCATGTGTATTTTAAACAATTCTTTCAAAGTGAGCCCCTAATTAGGTTGGAAATGTGAAATTTTGCATACTTATAGCTGAACACCTCACATCAAACGACAAAGCATAAAATTTTGAAAAAGTCGTACATTTAACCCTTTGCGCTCCCACATGTGTATGTTAAACAATTCTTTCTAAGTGAGCCCTAATTAGGTTGGAGGCGTGAAATTTTGCATACTTATAGCTGAACACCTCACATGAAGCTAGAAATCATAAAATTTTGAAAAATTCTACATTTAACCCTTTGCGCTCCCCCATGTGTATTTTAAACAATTCTTTCAAAGTGAGCCCCTAATCAGGTTGGAGGCGTGAAATTTTGCATACTTACAGCTGAACACCTCACATCAAACGAGAAATCATAAAAATTTTAAAAAGTCGTACATTTAACCCTTTGGGCTCTCCCATGTGTATTTTAAACAATTCTTTCAAAGTGAGCCCCTAATTAGGTTGGAAATGTGAAATTTTGCATACTTATAGCTGAACACCTCACATCAAACGACAAAGCATAAAATTTTGAAAAAGTCGTACATTTAACCCTTTGCGCTCCCACATGTGTATGTTAAACAATTCTTTCTAAGTGAGCCCTAATTAGGTTGGAGGCGTGAAATTTTGCATACTTATAGCTGAACACCTCACATGAAGCTAGAAATCATAAAATTTTGAAAAATTCTACATTTAACCCTTTGGGCTCCCCCATGTGTATTTTAAACAATTCTTTCAAAGTGAGAATCTAATTAGGTTGGAGGCGTGAAATTTTGCATACCTATAGCTGAACACCTCACATCAAACGAAAAATCATAAAATTTTCAAAAAGTCATACATTTAACCCTTTGGGCCCCACATATGTGTATTTTAAACAATTCTTTCTAAGTGAGCCCTATTTAGGTTGGAGGCGTGAAATTGTGCATACTTATAGCTGAACACCTCACATCAAATTACAGACCATAAAATTTTGAAAAAGTCGTACATTTAACCCTTTGGGCTCCCACATGTGTATTTTAATCAATATTTTCTAAGTGAGGCCGTAATTAGGTTGGAGGCGTGAAAATTTGCATACTTATAGCTGAACACACATCAAATGACAAAACATAATTTTTTTAAAAAGTCGTACATTTAACCCTTTGGGCTCCCACATGTGTATTTTAAACAATTCTTTCTAAGTGAGCCCTATTTAGGTTGGAGGCGTGAAATTTTGCATACTTATAGCTGAATACCATCATGCGACAAATCATAAAATTTTGAAAAAGTCGTACATTTAACCCTTTGGGCTTCCACATGCGTATTTTAAGCAATTCTTTCTAACTGAGCCCCTTATTAAATTGCAGATTTGAAATTTTGCATACTTATAGCAGAACACCTGAGGCCAGGCGACAACTCATAATATCTCGAAAAAGTCTTACGCTTAACCCTTTGAGCTATCGCATATGCATTTTAAGTAATTCTTTCCAAGGGATCCCCTAATTAAGTTGGAGACATGACTTTTTGCATACGGATAGCTGAATACCTCAGACCACACGACAAAGCATAAAATTTCAAAAAGTCTTATATTATTTACTCCTCCGAGCTCTAACTTGTGTATTTTAAGCAATTTTTCTAACCTCCGCCCTCTTCACCCGGGGAGCACTTTTCCAACTTTTGCCGACACCCCTTTGACCATTCGTTCATATTATGCGCCATAGCCTTACATATTTTAGTTCCACTTTTACCGCTAGGGGCGCCTACTTAACTCGGGTGCTATGGACTCAATCCCCTTGACTATTATATCTACGGATAGTATGTAAAACGGAGTTTTGTTCGGATAAAGGTTTGTTTAGAATAGAGTGCGCCCCTGGTTGCGAAATGTGGAACTAACATATTTTTCAAAAGGATAAAGTATTTTGAAAGGAATATTAAACGAAACCCTCTGTGCGATCTGTGATCGCACTTACCCACTTGTTATTTTCAAAATCACCAGAGAAAAGGATATTTAGTTAATTAAATTTGAAAATCCAGGGAGGGGCAATGTCCTTCCTCTGCACTGCCTCTTTGCCGGCACCCATGGATGAATGATACATAGTGTGGCATAAGCACATAACTTTATTTTCCACTTTCAGTACAAAAAAGCAGGCCCAGCTATAGGATATTTAATTGGAAAATTTAATAGGAATTGTTGTTTCAGAAACAATAAAAATTTCGAATCAATACATTTCATTTCAAAACATGCATTCAATATAGCAGTATTAAAATATAGATTTCTGCCGCAAATTGACAGCCAAATACTTTGTTGTAAAAAATTTAAATTAAAATTGAATGTTGCTTGGTGAATAAAATAGTCACACGTAGACACATTAAAAAGCGTTAAGTAAAGTGTCTAAATATATTGTAACTTTACAAAAAGTAATGATATCTAACAAAAACATAGCTGTGAAAAAAGGGAGCCAAGTTCTGTAAAGACAATGGCAAGAAAAGAAGTGATATCTAAGTGGGTGCCAAGTTCAAATAAAATTCACTCAAACTTACCTACTGAAGTATTATAGCATTTTTTAAATTGTTTAGAAATAAAAATTATTGATAGCATATTAATAATAAATCTAGAACTTGGCAAGTTTTTGATAAATGTTATACCTATCAATTTCATGTCTTAATAAAATGGTGATGTTAATATTAATTTCAATGACATTACAAAAAATATATAGTTATTATTACAAAAAAATGACTCATGTTAAAGATTTGTTAAACCAATAAATACACAGATACACTCCCGCTCGTCTTTGGTTATCACTCTAGCACCCACTCTCCAGAAACCTCAATGCAAACAGACTAAGATGCCTGACAAAGAGACAGATATACTTACGCTTGTTCTTGGTCATCACTCTAGAGACTGCACCCCTTTAACCCTTTTAGGGGCAAATAACTTTTATTAGTGAAATGCTGAAATGATTGAATCACACCAGAATTTGAAAACAAATTTATTTCAAAATGGGTAAACGCTTCTTTTCACGTATTTAATAAAATTAAACTTTTTAGTCCTGAATTCTGGTGTCAATGTGGCATTTTGCAGTTAAATTAGGTGGGATATATTTTATCCCACCGCCCTTCAAGGGGAAGGAGCTCACTCAAATTAAGGCTTCCAATCATGAAATAACAAGATTTGATATAATAATGTCATTATTAAAAATAAATGACCCGTAGGTAAAAACTTGCCAAGTTCTAGATTTATTATTAATATGCTATCAATAATTTTTATTTCTAAACAATTTAAAAAATGCTATAATACTTCAGTAGGTAAGTTTGAGTGAATTTTATTTGAACTTGGCACCCACTTAGATATCACTTCTTTTCTTGCCATTGTCTTTACAGAACTTGGCTCCCTTTTTTCACAGCTATGTTTTTGTTAGATATATAAATTACAGTGAAACTTCCATTTAAATACTTCGTTCCACTTAAACACTTCGTTATGAAGAAAATTCGTTAAACAGAACTCAAGTCAAATTCATGAAATTTTTATAATAAAATACACATCTATAAAATGAAAAATATACCTAAAATGGAAATAATGGGAAAATGTATTTTTATTTGGGCAGTAAATTTTGTTTTATGTAATGTAGATACACTATGACGCAAAAGTTTAGACAATGAAGAAATTCTTACATACTTTGAAAAATATTTATTCAATTTTCAAATCACTGCTTGAAATTAATGTGCTGTACATATAAACAATATTTATAACAAAGAAAAGTGGAATTGTGCATATTGCAATAAATTAAATGGTAACAAAAATAAACTGCTGTCTCAAAAGTTTAGACACAAATTAAATAAAATCGAAATAAACAATTTTTAAAACCTGGTTGCGCATCCATGCTTATGTATTACGTCATATACACGAGATTGCATGGAAGAAACTAAATCTTGCATAGTTTGTGGATCGATATCGTACCATGCATTCTCAATAGATGTCTTAAGTTCCTTTTCAGAAGAGTATTGTCTAGCGTTGCTATAAACTTTGCGACACATGATGCTCCAAAGGTTTTCTATAGGGTTAAGATCTGGGCTACATGCTGGCCAGTCGAGAACTCTTATATTATGGGAATTAAACCAAGATTTTGAATGTTTTTCAGTGTGAATTGAAGCATTGTCTTGCTGAAATTCCCACTGAGGACCCCGTAGAAGCTCAGCAAATGGCAGTAGGTTTTCTTCTAATGTCTGTGTATAATGCTGTGAAGTTTGACGACCACTGGTGAAGGTCAGAGATACTTGTCCATTATAGCAAAAGGCTGCCCAAACCATCACCGAGCCCCCTCCTTGTCTGCGACTAAAAAAACGTCGAGGTTCCTTCCGCAAGTCATGCCAATACGATAAACAATCATCTGGACCATCCAGATTCCACTTTTTTTCATCGCTAAATATGACTGACTGCCATTTCTCTCCATATGATATATGCTTTCGATCCCACATAAGTCTTTGTAACTTATGATGTGGTTTCAGAGCTGGTTTCTTCTGCATTTTGCTATAAACGATTGTTCCTTTTTCCAAAATTCGTCTACGAATCGTATCCTTTGATACAGAGAGTCCCGATGAGCTTTGAACTCCACGTACGCTCATTTGTTGAGTACTCGCTAGTCTTTGTATCAGGCGATCCTCTCGTACATTTGTCACACGTGGCCTCCCAGACCGACATTTTGCTTTATATTCGGAACCACTCGATAAAACTCGATAAATAGATTTTTTTGACCTATTAATAATAGCAGAAATTTCAGAAACGCTCTTCCCTTCACCTTTCAACTGCCAAATCCTTGAAACCTCATTCACTTGAATTTCTTTAGCTCTCGGCATGTCGACTATCAAGCGCAATCGTTTGCAGAACTTAAGTACTCCAAATTTGTGACATCATCGATTCTAAATTTGCATATGCCAGCGAATATTCAAAGAAATTTAGAATAGTGTCTAAACTTTTGCGACAAGCACATTTGATTTTTTATGAAAAAAATTAGTATTATAGCAAATAAAACGACTGTCTTTTGTACATAGCATTTTAAATCAGTTTTTGAATATATTTACAGGTTTTTGTAATTCTGACGTCATAATTCTACATTTTAAAGCTGAATGACGTCATTGTCTAAACTTTTGCGTCATTGTCTAAACTTTTGCGTCATAGTGTATATGAGAAAAATTTAATAAGAATAATGTCTAGAAAAACACCTAATAAACAAAGGTAAAAACTGAAGCGCAACTTATTTTTTCTCTTTTTTCCTCAGTGTTTTAAATTCTTAACTTTAAAAAAGTCTGTAATATTACTTTGTACAGCACTGTAAAAAAAATGATAACGTTCCATGTAAAATCCTGGAACGTTTCGCCTTTTCTCAGGTTTTCAGAATAATTTAGCTCTTTCCTGTGAAATTCTGGTTTTCTTATCTGAAACGTTCCTGAACAAAAGTTCGAAACAGCAAAACGCTGCGGCCGCCATTTATTATTTTTTTGCTATAATAAATAACTTTTTTTGCTATTGCGCGAGTGTCGAAAACGAATTCCTTAAATGAATGTAAAAAAATCAATATGGAATGCAAATAAATCAATAGACGACATAATCCTTTACGTCTCTATTGTCAACCATTCAGATGAATATACAATACCTCTGTGACATCGCTAAGAGATTATCTCTCGTACTTGTCTGTGGAATGTTTAACGAGCAGACCGTGTAAAAAAAATACACCTATTATTTGGATCTCCATTAGCCAGGGGACTATCAAACATGATTCTCACCGATTTTGATTAATTTAAAGTATGTTTTAGAGTTCTTATCTCTAATTATTCTTGTGAAAGGATTTCTTCAAATGGACCTTAGATTTTCAGAAATTAGATGCCGAGGTTTAGCATACGTTTCAAATACCCATTAATTTGCAGCTCTCAATGTGTCTTTCGTGGTGGGGACGCAGAAGGCTCGCACGCCACCCGTACGGTCCGAGTTCGATGCTACCTCTTGACTTTTTTTTTTAATTAATTTTATATTTTAACACTTTACAATTTGATTTAAATTTGATATATATTTGACACTTTGAATTGTTGCAAATTTGAATTTTTTTTTTCGGAAAAAATATACAATTACGTTTAGGATTTTTTTTTTCATGAAAATTTATATGTATTTTATCTAACTTGTAAACTAACATAATTATTGACGAAAATCCAAAATATTTTATGCCTAGATTTTTTTTCTAATTATTATTTACATTTATATATTTTTATATTTTAAGCAAAGTTCAGAAACAATATATCATATATATATTTACTTTATTGAATTTTAACTGAAAATTTATTTTTTCGTGTAAATTATAAATAATAATTTTGATGTCAATTTCAAAATATTTTTTCATTCCAACAAATAATGATAATAAAGCGAAAATTGTCAACTGGAAATGTAAAAATCGTCTGCGGATCCCGCATGCTGTGAAATGTCAGTAATGTTTTGCTGTCAACAGAAATATTCCTGGTATTTCGTAGGAAACTTACTGGCATTTCTGTAGAGTGTTTTTAACATATACAGTGAAGTTCCAGTCATTTTCAAGAAATGTTTCTTGGAAATAATGGGCAACTCAGCTGCCCATTTTTTCCCAGGAACGTTGCGGAATTTTTTTTACAGTGAGTTTTCTAAAAATTAAAGATGATAAAAATTTTCGCACTATTGTAAGTATATCCGAACAATTCATCTGTAACATTTTCGTGAAACTGGAATCTCCTTATTGTATCAAAGACTTTTAGCATTTCTTCTTTTAAATGGAAATGATTAAATATATAAATGATTTCATTTTCATACAATCAACTGAAATAAATCTATACGTCCGTCGCAACAGCAACCTCTACATTTAAATGTTGTACATGCACGAAAGTGGGATGAACTTCGTTATATAGAATATATTTTTCGTAATATGGAGATTTATTTGCATGCTAATAATGCTCAAAGTCAAGGTTCAGCAGAAAATTTCGTTAAGTAGAAAACTTCGTTAAGAAGGGGCTTCGCACGAAATAATTCGGTTACAGAACAGACTGTGAGCGATAATAGCTCGAAATGCCTTTTCAGCTGTAGTATGCATTTTTAAATTTAACTTATTTTTTGTGTATTAATTTCATAGATCATGTACCGGGCTCAACAAAACTACTCCCACTATCTGCCGGCTACGAAAAAAAATTTCTGAAAATGGATTCTTCACTGAGTTTTGTGTTCCTTAAATTGTTTATTTAGTTATATTTATTCTTTGTATGAAAAAATGAAATTTCCTATTAATATTCCGATATTGTTGGAAAGTGTATCTCTGCCTGATGCATGCTTTCTCAATCTTGGTTATTTATAATAGTGACATATAATTATGATGTATGAATGCAACATATATATATTTATATATTTAGGAGAACTTTGTACACATTTTAAATTTTAAATGGACACCATCTTGAAATAATATTGTGGATAAATCTGGCTAACGAACTTAGTCTATAAATTGGTATATACTATGCACATAGTAAGTCACATACAAATAGATTCATAAATATGAGAGGTCAGCTGTTCATGACAAAAAAAAGATATATATAGATGCAGTTACTTATGTCTATATATAAATCGACATTTGAATGAAGGTTGGTTTGGGTGTATGGGGATCATGATAGGTGAAAATATCCCAAAATTGCTTTTAAATTACTTTTCTCAGAAAGGCTGTAATAGGGAGCTTTTTACATTTTGTAACGAAAGCTACCTAAAATCAATTTTATTTAAATTTGGTGACTTTATTTTTCGTTATTGTAGACGGTCTATAGATGTAAAAGAAAGTTCAGTTGAATCTGTGTTATCTAACTTTAACTTGGAATATTGTTGTCATATGGAGGAACTTAAACAAAGTCTCTGGTAGACGCTATGAAAAAATAAATTCGTGTTAACCCCTTCGGGACTGGCGTTTTAATACAAATTTTATTCGGTTGGTAAAACTTTTTTTTTTAATTACCTTTACTTATACAATCACGAAAATGCTCTAATTAAGGAAACCAAATATTACTTTTCTTTTTTACTGGTGACTAAAACAAATTCTGTATGCTCTTTTTGAGGGCG
Organism: Maratus speciosus; assembly: GCA_963932465.1. NCBI lineage: Eukaryota > Metazoa > Arthropoda > Arachnida > Araneae > Salticidae > Maratus > Maratus speciosus. The sequence continues at coordinate 530,256,063 of OZ010789.1, read as the reverse complement.
CATATATATACCCATGGTCCCTAACGGGTTAAATCTATCCAACACATTTTACCTTGAGTACGGTTACATACAGCAAAACAAATAAGTCAATTTTATTAAATTTAGTTACCTTATTTTTTACTGGGCGGAGCTATATGCGCAATGGAAAATCATTTTGAACCTGCTATAGCCATTTTTAACTTCAGTACTGTTGTCGCACCCTGAAAGATAACAAAATTAATTTTATTTAAATTCGATTCCACAATTTCTCTCCATTGAACATTATTAGCTTAATAGAAAGTTACTTCAACTTATCTTATATAATTTTAATTTAAGGTTTGGCTCCCATATGAGAAAACATAAAAATATTTATTTTAAATTTTAGCTATGCAATTTTCCATCTGTGGAGCTACCAGTGTAAAAACTACCATGTGAAATTTTTAGCACAACATAAACTTGACTGTAGCTGACACTTATTCTGAAGATTTTATTAGAAAATCAAATAAAGTCAATTTTTTCATTTAGTTGCATTATTTTTCGCAAGGGAACGCTATAAAAATTAATTGTATTGAATGTGTGATATTTTTTTAATTGTAAGCGTACGACATTATACAAAAAACATAAAAATAAATTTTACTTAAATTTAGCTTTTGTATATCTCTCTTGGGGCGTTATCAGCGTAAATGAACATTGATTTGAATCTATCTTACCTAGCAAGATTAAAGATACTGTAAAAATGTAAAAGGTACTATGATAATGTACAATGTACAATGATATAAAGTACAATAATAATGTACAAATGTACAATGATACTGTAAAAATTAGTATCATCGTACAGTATAACCTAAAAAATCGATTTTTTTTAAAGTATTTCTCGCCATGGGTATTATTGGCCTAAAAGAGCATGGATTTGAATCTGTTTTATCTAATTTTAGCTTCTAGTGTGGATGCCTATGAGAAAACATAAAAACATTTTAAAATTTTAGTTATTCATTTTCACATCAGGGCGCTACATGCGTAATACAAATCTATCATGCGAAAAGTTTTAACAAAACATAAATTTGACTATGGCAGAAGCTTATTCTGAAGATATGAGCGAAATTCGTTCGTGGTAGGTGAGTTTAATTTGTGTCCGAACAGTTAGATGAAGACATAGTTATAAATAGTGATAGTTGAAGCATCATATGTTAAATAAAAGTCTCAGAAAAAGTGCATACATCTGAATTTTTTCTGTTGTCCTGTAAAGTACTATAAATCTTACATCTTATATTTTAAAAGGGGAAAAGGCCGTAATAAGCCTTAGTATCATATACAAATTTCGTAGAGTTTCAAATAAATTAATGGCGTAATAACATAAAACATTTTATGTAATAACTGATCATAGACGTTAGTGTAATTGAATTATTTTGTGCTCTCATGCACAATAACTAACACAAAATCTTTATCAATTTTATATTTGACATCTCTCAATTTAATATATTTAAAAATCCGTGTAATTTGTTTTGTTTTTTTGTTCCTGGAGACTATTAATATCGGGATTTCTCACACCAATTTATCATCCACGCCGACCATGCATAGTGAACTTTGGAGGAGTTTATCGATAAAAATGTCATCATTTATATATGGCAATATTCACACACTTAGACGAAAGTACAATAAATTCAGTGTCAAAAAACACTTTTTCCTGCGTGCATTATTTAAACAAACAAAAATAATCCCGAAAATGCTCTAAAAATCAAGTCGTATCATAAGAACCTCTGCTTAATTATATATATTCCGCTCACAAACCGGATGAAATCGAAATGCGTTGCGTGATACACACAGAAAACGCGAGATTCCTGATATAGAGGAAGCGCCCTTGCTGGAGATAAATCACCTGACATTTAACGATTATTTATGAGATTGTCGAGTAGTAGTATATTTGTATTGCATAAACTGCCTGTAATACCGTGCAAATTTTATAACTCAGACTATGAGATGTTTAAAGAAAGATAATACCTAAGGCTTGATTTTGAAAATTAACCTTCTTTCAGTTGTATAGGATTTTGATTTCAACAGATATCACTATGCAGAAAATCTACTACCTATATCAAATAAAAATGGAAATTTCGTTCCGACTGATTAACTTGAATTCTGCTCAAACGATTTAATGGCACTTACACTGGTAATTTGATAATTTTTTAGGGAAGATTTTTAGTCTAATAGCGTTCAATGTTACTTAGTTATACAATTATGAAGGAAAGTTCTATAATTAGATGAATCCGATAATAAAAGATTCGCCTTTTTAAAAATTTCTACTGGGCAAATTTTGATGAGATTTGCAGTTTTAGCTAGGTAAATTTTTAGGGAAAGTTTTAGTACATCACATATCATTCTACGCTGCTTATTTATAGAATTAGGGATAAAGTTCTATAATCAGATAAAGACAATTATTAAATATTAGCTTTTATAAGAAATTCTACTACGCGGATTTTGATGACACTTGCATAGTTAGTAAAGTCATTTTTCAGGGATGATTTTAGTATATTGCTATCGTTCTATTGCTCTTTACCTAATCCTATTGTCAATGATCAACTAAAAATGTTGTTTCTTAACAGCCTAAATTTCCTCTGGCACTATATAAACTATAACACCTCAATGGCGTTCGTATCGTTTTCAGCAAAACGGAAGGACATTCCAGTACTAGCAATCGACAATATCGAGGTCGATATTGCTTAATTACTAGCAGGCTTTGCCCGCTACCCTAGGGGACACAGCTTGCTAGTAATTAAATAAAATATCTCTTTAATGTCTCCAAATACTTTCTTCAAATGATTTAAAAGACCAAGTTTAAAGATACACATAGAAGTACAGTTTAGCTTAGATTAGCACAATATATCAGTAAACTTTTCTGTGGATATATATATATTAGCAGGTTGTACATCATATTAAATTCTAACAAGAATCATCAAATTAACATATCTATGTTAATTTTAGATATTCTGCTCACAAACCTGCGCAACACAGAAATGCGTTGCGTGATGCATACACAAAAGCAAGGTTCATAATACTATATAAGGAAGTGCGTGGAAATAAATCATCTCACATTTAATGGTTATTTTTTCGTTGTCGTCTAAAGAATACTGCTAGTAATATAGTTCAGAACATTTAGAGGCAAATTGTGAGATATATAAAAAGATTATCTGATTCGGTATTCAAAAAGTAAGCATTTTTCATATTCATATGATTATGGATTCAACATACTTTAGTATGACAAAAATTGATAAATAAACTCATGATTTACTAGCTCTCCGAATTCATTGTTCATGTTATTTAAATGATTCCGTTTATGGATCCCAATAAAAGTCTAGTTTCGTTTAGATTAGCTCAATATATAATTTTCCTCTGGTTTGGCTCGATATACAATATGCTAATATAACATATTATAATCTATATTAATTATAGATATTCTGTTCATAACCGAATGATGCCGAGATGGCTTGGTGATACATACACAAAAGGCATGGTTCTTAATAAACTATAATCAGTAACCCTTGCTGGAGATAAATTAACTCACATCCATTGGTTTTTTCTTAGAATCCATCAGAATTATTTAACACAAAATGTAAGATGTTGAAAGAAAGTATGTTGAAGTATAAAGTAAGAGAATTCTAGAGAGAGTAAGAGTAAGTAAGAGACTCCAAACCTGGATTTAAGAAAGTAATCCTTGTTAATTTTTATGTGGTTATGTACTCAACAGATATAATTATGGAGAAAAATGATAAATAAACTAGTGATTTTCTGTCTCTCCGAATTCATTGCTGATTCGATTTAAATGGTTCAGTTTATGGATTCCAATACAAGTCCAGTTTAGTTTAGATTAGCTCTATATATCACTATAATTTTGATATTGTATGGTTGAATATGTTATATGCTAATACAATAGTATATATTAATTATAGATATCTTGCTTGCAAATTAAAGGACCCGTGTTTCGTGATAGATACGGAAAACGTAAAATTCTTAATACTATAAGAAGCGCCCTGACTGGAGATTAATCTTGTCACATTTAATGTTTATTTTTAACATTGTCGTCTAAAGAATATTACTAGTAATATAGTTCAGAATTTTTCAAAGCAAACTGAGATTTATAAAGAGATTATCAGATTCAGGATTCAAAAAGTAAGAATTTTCATATTTATATGAGTTTGGATTCAACACTTTTCAAAACGACAAAATTTGATAAATAAACTCCTGATTTATTGTCTCTCCGAATTCATTGTTCATTCGATTTAAATGATTCCGTTTATGAATCCGAATAAAAGTCTAGTTTAGTTTAGATTAGCTCAATATATCACTGTAATTTTCTGATGGTTTGGCTATGCATATACAATATGCTAATGTAACATATTAGAATCTATATTAATTATAGAGATTCTGTTCATAATGACGCTGAAATGGCTTCGTGATACATACATAAAAGTTATGGTTCCTAATACACAATAGTCAGTAACCTTTACTGGAGATAAATTTTCTCGCATCCCATAGTTTTTTTCTTAGAATCCATCAGAATTTTTTAACACAAAATGTAATAATATAGAAAGAAAGAGAATCTCCAAGCCTGGATTTAAGAAAGTAATCTTTTTTAATTTTTATGTGGTTATGGACTCAATAAACATCATTACAGAGAAAAATGATGAATAAACTTGGATTTACTGTCTCTTCGAATTCAAGGTCAATTCGATTTAAATGATTTAGTTTATGGATTCCAATGCAAGTCCCTTTTAGTTTAGATTAGCTCAATATATCACTATAATTTATCGATTGTATGGTTGCATATTCTATATGCTAATATAACAGATCGGAATCTATATTAATTATAGATATCCTGCCCCCAACTGGTATGACACAGAAATGTGTTTCATGATAAATACAGAAAACGTAAAATTCTTAATACTATATAAAGAAGCTCGTGTGCTGGAAATAAATCATCTGACATTTAATGGTTATTTTTCATATTGTCGTCTAAAGAATATTGCAATATAGTTCAGAATTTTTCAAAGCAAAATGTAAGCTATATTAGGTCTGGATTTGAGAAATTATTATTTATTAATTTTTATTAGCTCAGAGGTTATTATGAAGTATGCTATTAAATAAAATTACTTTTTATAGTCTATGAATTTGTTGTTCTATTGATTAAAACTTCTCAAACAAAAATCAATGTAAATCAGGCAGTTTTTGACATAAATACTTTAAATTCATTGCACATAAATATGTCGAAATATAATTTTGCTAAGAGGAAAGTATGGTATAATAAGTAGATTGAAGTGCATAATTTTTTTTCACAAACACCAGAATTTACCTAGTAATAGTATAAAAATGCAAATTTTTAAAATTTATGAAAAATATAAAAAAAAAACATGTATTCGTTTATATAATTTTATGTTAGAATAGAACTATAAACTATGTTTTTCAATTTTTACCGTCTTCTGTACTTATAAGAAGGAAGTATTGCATTCATAAAATTATCGATTTCCAATTTCTGGGGGATACACGCATTTTGGAATGTTATAAATACAATTTGGGTGTTTTAAAAATCTGACATGTCTCTCTTCTATATAATGCGTTACATGAATTTTCCAGATGTTCTAACTGAAGAATTAATGCATCAAATTCCACAAATCTTAATACTTATGTATTTAGTGACGTATTTTAAGGCCCCCGTGTTATTTTTGCAGGTGTAAAAACAAAGGTTCGTATCACGATTATGGGATAATTTTAGACAATAAAAACGTATGCTGAACTCAAAATTTTCAGTTTGTTTAGTTACAGTAAATTCTACACTTTTTCCACGATCACTATTCTTCAGATACATCACGACTGTGTGCAGATGGTTTTATAAAATTAATGTGATATCATTGTACTGTTATATATAAGTGCTGATTTTATTTTCAATGAAATTTTTATATTCTTGATAGAGAACTTCGTCGAAGAAATCTGTTATAGCGCAGATTGAAAAGAATTCGTCAAACGAAACTCTTATTTGATGTTACCGTAAACAATATCGCCCGCTAACAAAAACAATTAAAAGTGAATGAGGTTTTTGTTGCCACGTATCTGGAAACTACATCTCATAAGAGATGCTGAAGTGTTTTCATAGTTTAAAGCAAGATATCGTTAACTACTTTTCAGGATTAAAAATATTAAAACTTTTATCTTTTAAATAAAGCAATTAAATAAGGTAAAGATTATTATTCGAAAAAATTGGTAACGAATCGGAAGACAGTTTCTGCGATTAAATAAAGTGAAGGTTACTATAAGGAAATACTAGTAAGAAGCGGCCCTGCTTTAAGGTATAAAATATTTAGCTCCAACAAATACGGGGTGTTCATAAATGGGTTAAGAAATGGAATAAGAGATGAAATGTTTGATATATGAGAGTCGATCCAGAAATAACATTCCCATCAAATTTACAAATAGACAACATTGTTTATTCTCATAAAAATTTACATCATTGGAAAGAAAAAAATTTGCTCTATTTCTCTACATAATCGCAATCTTTTTCTACGCATTTTTGTAGACGGTGCTCCAATTTCTGTATCCCAATGTCGTAGAACTCCGCCGCCAATCCGTTGAGGAAGCGTTTCACCTCTTCTTTGAGGTCATCGTCTCTCCGAAGCGCTGGGCACCCAAGTGTTCCCGTAACTTGGGGAATAAATGATAATCACTAGGTGCGAGGTCCGATAACCGCATCCGAAACTGACGGTCTTCCACTCCGTTCTTCATCGTGGACTTCCTTCCGACCGTCACTAAACTCCCTGCACCATTTTTGGACGTGCTGAACGGACATACACTTCTCGCCATACACATCTGTCAACTGACGACGAATATCCACGGGTGGAGTCCCTTTGGCGTGCAAAAAGCGAATTACGGGACGATTATCGCACTTGGCGGGATCAACAATTGGAACCTCCATCATAGACGGCTGCTGAACCAAGAATGAGCTGCGCAGCGAAGCGCGGCCGTGGGAATCGTGAGTGCGAGTACAGCCGCGCACAGTGCTGTTGCAATATTTCGCCTCGCACCTTCGCGTGCGGCTGGAGCTCTTTGGGAACCTTACTTCTGGATTGACCCTCGTAAAATAAAAATTAGAAATTATTTATTTATCTTAGTCAATCTGCTGCATAAATAAATTGTGACAATAAGACATATTTTAAAGACAATTTGTATTATTTTATTTAAAATATATATTTTCCTGTTGTGCTAAAAGTAAACCAACAATTAACTTTTCAAACTTTTTTTTCCTTTGGGAATTTGAAATCATATTATAAACTAGCCGCCTCTGTCGACCAGTTTGGTTGCCAAGCGTTACAACATGTTACTTTTTTTATAAGTTAATTTAGTTGCTTAATCCTTCGCGAAATCGGAAGATTCTGACCAAGAAAAGAAAAATTCAAGATCATGGCAGCATTTCGTATATTTTTTTATGTTATGTATTTCATCTTTCTTGGCAAAAACCGCTTAACTCACTTAGGCATTTGGATTCATGTCCATCTGCTTATCAGTTGTAATACGTTACCTAATGCGGATGATTTAACATATCTTCCGTAATTGGGTCTTCTGCCTTTGGCGAAATTTAGCTAATATAACACCTGAGAGATCCAGTGTCAGAGTCAACAAAATTACCGTGAATTTAACATTTAAATTGCAAAAATTGGTACTACTTAGTTATCCCGTTGACCAAAAATCTATCGCCAAACTATTAGATTAAATGCCAATAATGGTTGATCGTAAATGTCACATTCACTTGACTTTAAGCAAGTTACACGTGTTTACGTCATCAAGTGTTTTTTTATTTCGACGTTTTATTTGTATTTTTATCAATGTTATACTAATTTATTTGTTCTTTCATTATTTAAAATAAAAATTATGTCAATTTGTATAATTTGACAAGTGGTTTGGCGATTTATATAATGTGGCGAAGTTGGTCGACGGGATAACTAAGTAGTACTCCAAAATTTATTGAGAAATATTCGTAGTTTGCATCTCTCAAAAAAATAATATTTATGTATAATTCCATGTTATAATTTTGATGCAGCTCTTTCACCGTCAAATAAGTGCTACCTCATAATAACCACCTAGGCATCAACGGAAAATGTTAAGTTAAGGTGTAAACAAATAATATATTTTCGAAATATACAAAATAAGTTGTTCTGATACGATTAAGTAATACTAATAAATGATTCGCGTTCAATGCGTTCAATCGCGTTCAATACGAGCTCAATATTAAAACTAAAATTTATTTCGTTGGACGTCACGAACAAAGTTTCATTTTGCCTCGTGGTTTGACAGCTATAAAAATCACAATCAGGTTAATTATTCTTAATTCCTTTCTAGACATCTCGCTTTATGAATGATTTTTTGAAATCGCCAAAATGGATGAATTGCTGTTATTGTTTACTTTGATGGAATGAGATATTGAGTTCTCAGCCTAAATTCAAGTGAAGTTGTCTCAGATTATATCCCTATTTGAATGTAATTTATCGCTTAAACGTTAATTATTTTTGAACGACCTTTGAAAAATTGAACTTTTATGCAGTTTTATTGGAAAAAATAATTTTGATTAAAAATGGCCGTTTAACATATAAAAAGCGAAGCTGTCAGCCCGTATTTAGTTATAACAGTTAGCTTCTTATATTAGAGATGAAAGAAGTTTATTTTAAATTGAACTGACGTATGTTTTTTAAGTTTCTGTGTTTTAATGAAAGTTGTGTATTTTAAATGAAATGATGGCGATGGATCATTATTTGGCGATTTATTATCTGCGCCCTGTTAACATAAAAGTACCGGAAGGGGCGCTTGGCATTTAGAAATTGAAGCGGTCAGCCCGGAACTGTGGAAGACATTCAAATGCCTTGCGCTTTTATTATATAGATGCAGTGGAAACAGGCTAGATTATTATTTTTTGTGTTAATTTTTTTTTTTTTTTTTTTTTTTTTTTTTTTTTTTTTTTTTTTTTTTTTTTTTTTTTACATTTTCAGTATTTATATAATCCAGTGTGGTCAAGTTGTAATTTTTTTCCTATTCAAAATATCTACACTATTTCAGAGTTCACTTTGCTCAACTACAGACATTACGTGGTTAAATTAAAGAAAAAAAATATTATTCGGGATAAGTAGGAGATATTTGGGGGGGAAAATCTCCAATGTGGCAACTCTGATACTTTCGACTAATTATCACTCTTAGTCAACATGAACCCATTTGCTCTGCGCTAGTTTTTTAGTTCGCGTCTTCTTTCATTCAATTTGCATGCACAATATGTTTTCAATATTTTTATTTCGTAATTAATTTACTTTAATATTCATTACTATTTTTATTATAGCTAGGGATGTAGCGATTCATCTACATTCTGCGACTACTTGTGGAATGTAAACATAATTCACTTAAAATTACAAAACTAATCCACAACCAATAAATTAGACTTTTAAATAAATTGTGTTCATTTTTCCATTAAAAATAAATTTTTCCTCTGATAAAATAATGATACTAGTTTTTAAATATTTTTGTTTTTAAAGAGATATTTTACATGGCACATCATAGGACGAAAAATAAAGACATATCACGATTATGGAAAAGGATATTTTTAAAAACAAGAAATTAATTGAAACGTATAAAATTTTTCCATCTATAATAGAAAAAAGAAATTTATTTATAATATCCGTAATAAAATCCTCGCAATAAAATCTGCTAAAAAGATTTTTTTTTTCAAATATGCATTCGTTTATTTTTAAAATATTTTCCGTAAAGTAAAAAAAATGAAATTTGCGTTGATTTTTTATTAATCTAAAATCTTTTAAACACATTTTTAATATAAGTGAAAAATGGTTTCTTTTCAAATATTTTTACTCATTTTTATTTAATTTAACTTGTTTCATGTAACTAAAGATGAAGTTAAGTAATCAAATTTTCCCTCATTTACTTATATTCATTAGTTCTCATCTAATGTACAATTGTGTACCCAGAGACAATACAATGTTTTTATAATTTAAGGGCTTACTGCTTACTTAACAATTAATAGATTAAGAATAGTTAAATTTTAACTATAAGTTGATAAAACTAAAAATTTTAAACAGTTCTAAATATTTACAAGCAAGATTTTTTAAAAATCTATTAACACGTAATTCAAAATAGTTTTTTGTTTGTTACAATAATAGAAAGTAACATTTGCAATAATATAAAAATCATGTTTCTCGTTTCCATATTTTACAAAGAAACTTATACACGCACACATGTATATATATGTGTGTGTATATATATATTATATATATATACACTATATCAATCGATTCATTTTGAAACTTTAATATACCGTCTTTACACGGAAATGAGGTTTTTTTTATGAAATTAAAATTCGTCATTTTTTCAACTTTAAGTACAGTAATAAAAGTGTAATTTTTAAAAAGCGTTTTTTTTTTTTTTTTTTTTTACTTTTTATTCATTATTTATTCTACATACAAACTAATTATCAATCTCTCTTCGTCAACTCCAAACATTTGTTCGGCATCCATTTTGTAGTTCGCGCCTCTTTTCATTCAATTTGCATGCACGAAACGTCTTAACTATTTTTCCTTCGTAATTAATTTACTTAATTATTCATTACTATTTTTGATGTAGCTATGGATCTAACTAATCATTAACATCCTGCAGCTCACTGTGCACTGCAGACGTCATTTGCGCAGGGTAGAAATCGAACTGTTAGGGGTGTCCCCCTGGTCCAGCATTTTTAAAGTTCAAGAGTCAACCCGATAGAGACAAAAGAGAACTTTTCTGTATGACTGCCGGCGCTTGGGACGAAAAACTTGGGCTATTGATTATTACATGATCATGCTACGAATACAAAAACTGGTGTTCGCTTGTTGATATTTTATTTTTAGATGATGGAATAAACAAAAATTATGCAATATTTTTTTCAACGATTATTAACGAGGTTAAAATAATTTCAAATGCTATTCCTTTTGACAAGGTTTAATTAAATCAATTATTACTTTATTAGAAAATGTTTTATTAAGTGACATCACACAAAGTGTAGGATATAGAATTAGTTTGAATGTAGTAGGTTTATATTTAAGTATGTCCACACATAACTTTTGAATGAATGTGGTCATGTTCAGAATACAAAAAACTGGAATTTGCTTGTTAATGTTTTACTTTTAGATGATGGAATAAACAAAAAATATGAAGTATTTTTTTTTAAGATTATTAACGAGGTTAGAAATAATTTCAAATGTTATTTCTTTTGACAAGGTTTAATTAAATCAATTATTATTTTATTAGAAAAGGTTTTATTAACTGACACAACACAAAGTAAGATATAGAATTAGTTTTAATGTAGCGGGCTTTTTTAAGTATGTCCACACATAACTTTTGAATGAACATGATCATGCTCCGAATACAAAAACTGGAGTTCGCTTGTTGAATGCTTGTGAATGTTTATTGAAAGATGATTTACTAGGTAAAAAATTATCTTAAATGTTATTTCTTCTAACAGTGTTTCACTTTTTAATGATTTATTTTTTTTATGATGGAATAAACAAAAAATGAGTAGTATTTTTTTGCAACGATTATTAACTAGGTTTAAAATAATTTCCAATTATTTCTTCGAACAATGTGTAATTAAATAACTTGTTATTTTATTATAAAATGCTTTATTAACTGACATTACACAAAGGATGTACAGTTCGTTTGAATGTAGCTATTTTATATTTAAGTATAGCCATAAATAACTTTTGAACAAATTTGATCATGCTCAGAATAGAAGAAACTGGAGGTCGCGTTTTAATGTTTTACTTTTAGAAGATGGAATAAACAAGAAATATGCAGTATTTCTGTTCACCGATGGTTTACTAGGTTTGAAATGATTTCAAATGTTATTCCTTTTTAAAATGTTTAATTAAATCAATTATTATTTTATTAGAAAATCCTTTATTAACTGACATCACACAAAGTAGGATATACAATTCGTTTGAATGTAGTGATTTTATATTTGAGTACGTCCACACATAACTTTTGAATGAATATGATCATGCTCAGAATACAAAAAAAAAAAAAGAAATAAAATGAAGTTTGTTTGTTAATGTTGTATTTTTAGACGGTGTAATAAACAAAAATTAAGTAGTATTTTTCTGCAACAATGATTTAATAGGTTAGAAATAATTCTGAATGTTATTTCTTCTAAGAATATTTAATTAAATCAATTGTATTTTATTAGAAAATGGTTTATTAACTGACATTACACAAAGAAGGTTATACAGTTCGTTTAAATGTAGAGATTTTATATTTAAGTATGGCCACAAATAACATTTGAACGAATATGATCATGCTTAGAATACAAAAATCTGGAAATCGCTTTTTAATGTTTTATTTTTAGATGATGGAATAAACAAGAAATGTTCAGTATTTCTGTTCACCGATGGTTTACTAGGATTGAAATAATTTTAAATTATATTGCTTTTAACAATATTTAACTAAATCAATTATGTTAATCAATGTGATTTTATATTTAAGTATGTTCACACATAACTTAAGAATGAATATGATCATGCTCAGAATACAAAAAAACAGTAGTACGTTTATTATTTTTTTATTTTTAGATAATGGACTAAGAAGAAAATAAGCAATATTTTTGTTAAACGGCAATTTACTGGGTTAGAATTTTATTTCTTTTACAAATGTTTTATGAAATACATTATTATTTTATTAGAAAAATAATTTATTAACTCACTTCACATAAAGAGGGATATAGAAGTCGCTCGAATGTAGTGATCTATTTTAGTATATCCAAACATAATTTTTGAACGAATGCTCCGATTCAATTTTTTTTTTTTTTTTTACTTGAATACTGCGAAATATGTACGAAAAACTTGGTCTGTTGATTATTACGTGATCATGCTCAGAAAAAAAAACTGGAGTTCGCAAGTGTATATGTTCGCAATATTTTATATTTACGTGATGGAATAATAAAAAAAATAAACAGAATTTTTGTTGAAAAATGATTTACTAGGTTAAAAATAATTTTAAATGTTATTTCTTCTAATGATGTTTAATTAAATCAATTGTTAATTTATTAGAAAAATTCTTTATAACTGACATCACGCAAAGAAGGATAGACAATTCTTTTGAATGTAGTGTTTTTATATTTCAGTATGTGCACACATAACTTTTGAATAAAAATTATTATACTAAAAAACTGGAGTTTGTTAACGTTTCATTTTTAGATATGTGATAAATAAAAAACATGCAATATTTTTGTTCAATGGTTATTTACTAGCTTACGAAATAATTTTCAATGTTATTTATTTAAACGATCTTTAATTAAATCAGTTATTATTTTATTAGAAAAATGCTTTATTATCTGACATTACATAAAGAAGGATATACAGTTCATTTGAGTGTAGCGTTTTTTTTTATATTTAAGAATGTCCGAAATAACTTTTGAACGAATACGATCATGCTCAGAATACAAAAAACTGGAAATCGCTTGTTATTTTTTTTTATTTTTAGATGATGGAATAAACAAGAAATATGCTGTATTTCTGTTCAATGATGGTTTAGTATGTTAAAAATAGTTTTTAATCTTATTTCTTTTAAACATTAATTAAATCAATTATTATGTTATTTAAAAAATGCTTTATTAACGAACATGACACAAAGAAGTATGTACAGTTCGTTTGAATGTAGTAATTTTATATTTAAATATGTTAACAAATAACATTTAAACGAACACAATCACGTTCAAGGTACAAAATCTTTCACAACAGCTTACTCTATTAGTGATGATGAATCAGATACTTAAACTGAGAATTCGTCGAGCCTAAACAACTTAAATTGAGGCCAGAACAGAGTAAACGCAGTGTAGACAGTCATTACCAGCTGATTATATATTGAAGACACGTCGAACTTTTTATAGTTTTATTTAAAATCACAAAAACAGACATCATTACTTCGATGTCGAAAAACTTAAGACATTAAAAATTTAAAAACAAGGTAACTAAGATAGAAATACTCTCTAATAGTAACAACATGTTACAAACGTCTTAAACTTACATAATCTTTATAAAAGAAAAAAAAAGCCGCCTATTATATCACAACCACATAATATATACATTTAGTTAAACCGTTACGTCACACCACACATTTGCCGAAAAATTTGCATAAAGCAAGATGCTGGAAATAATCAGTAACAGAAGAAAAACTCCCGGCATTCAGCCGTACGCCAAGACTGCGTAGAATGCGTAGTGACTGAGTAAAAGAGTGGAGAAACCGGCAATGTGTGCATTAGGGTGGTCACAAGCAACATGGGGAAAATTTTTTTTAACGTTTTCTTCGGGGGGACCCTCCTAAAAGTTGCCAATTAGTTAGAAAATGAGATTGGCAAAGTTTCAGCTCAAATAAATAATATTAACCCGTGCCTCATCGAGGTTGAATTCTTGAAAATTTGCAATTTTTGGCAAAAAATTGTCGTTTTTCTATCCTTACGTGAAAAATATTTGTCTTAGAAACCTGATTCTTGTTTTATTTCATAGAAACTGTTGTTGCCTTGAACTTTTACTCTCATGAAAACTTATATTTAATGAACATTTAGTATTTTTCAAGACATCTAGTGAACAATACTCTCAAACTCTGCATTTTTGAAACATAGGTAAAAAATGACAAATTAAAAATTTTATTACTTTTCATAATTTTTTTGTATTACTTTTATTAATAGGCAAAATTAAGTGAACAATTTTTGTAACTTTAAAAATATTTCACGAATTATAATTGATTATTAGTTATCTAGTTCTGTGTCTAGTAAGAAAGAGCTTCTCGATTTGTGTTGCAGTTGAATCTCTGAATTTCTCTTTTTATTACAAGGCTGTTTTTGTTATCTGTTACGGTTATCTACTTTTAGAATTGACGAAACATTCCGTAAAACGCCTTCCCCCTCTTGATACGATGGCAGAAATGCAAGATTTTTTTAAATTGGCCACATGTCTCATCAAATCATCGACAGTAAGCAGCCAAGTAATTGTCAAGTTTTATGTATTTTATTTTATAATATTCGCAAAATGAACTGAACGCCAGAGAAGCTGCTAGACTTAGAATACATCCACTAGCTAATTACAGACATCGACTCTGCAAATAACTGTTTTGTAAACAAAAAACTGAGCTCATCAAAAACAGATTTTAAAATTTCCGTTTAGAGAGAACTGTTGTTCCCTGGGGTGGAAAACTGCTTCACCATTTTTAGAATAAAGAAAATGTAGAGTGGATAAAAGTTTTAATTAGTTGTGGGGATGAAGAACAGTTACTACGAGTTCCTCAAATTGAAAATAGTATCGGAATAATTCAGGCGAAAGTTGTATTTTCAGCAGTTGAAGAGTGGGAGGAAGTTGGTAAAATCCAGGCAATATTTTTTGATACAACTGCAGTAAACACAGGTCGCCTCAGAGTTAACCTGCATTTTTCTATAGCAATTGTTAAAGGAAAAGTCTTCTGTACTTACCATGCCGCCAGCATAATTTAGAAAATTTCCTAAAAGCTGTTCTTGATTGTAAAATGGGCATAATCACTGCCCCTCAGCCAGATATTAAAAAAAAAACAATTCTGATTGGGTGGTCTAAATTAAACCAGAGTAAGTATACAAATGTTATTGAAGATGAAATACTAGGTATAAATAGTTAATTTAGAAGTAATTTCAAATTTTCTTACAGGAACTCTTAAAAATTAACAGCTCAGGGATGATTATAAAGAGTTTATCCAACTTTGTTTAATTTTTATAGAACTCCTTCTGCGAAAGACTTTTTTCAAAGCACCTGGTACTTTTAATCATGTCAGATGGATGGAGGCACAGGCCATTCATTCTCTCAAAATATATTGTTTCAGGGATCATCTTTCAACAACAAATTTAGAAAAAGAAGGTATCAGAGATCTTTTCTTATTTTTTATCAATATTTATGCAAAAGCGTGCTTCAATACTTCCACTGCCACTTTAGCCCCCAATTCAAGACCTGCAAATAATAAAATCACTTGTTCACTACAGAAAATTTGATAAATAGGTTACAGACAAAGCACTTGCTAAAATGACTAACCGCCTTTGGTATCTTAACTCGGATCAAGTTGCATTTTCATTTTTAGATAATACTTTGGTAAAAAAAGTCAACATAAGCCACCTTATCTAAACCATTATCACTTCAATCCTTTCCGGCGCAGTGTCCCACACCGAGACCACGTAATTTTAATTCCAAACATACAAACGGCACGAAGAATATTTTAATAAAATTTTGTTTTTACAATGAAAGGTTAAAGTAATGTGATTTTAATTTCTAAAAATGTCGTTTGTAAATTCCGGGGTAGACAATCATTTCATCATTTTACGAACAGAATTTTTCTGTGCCGGAAAGGGTTAACGTGACAGTTTTAAGGGAAAATAATTTATTTTCTTTATTATACCTCCTTTCTTGTAACACAACTTTAATAATAAAATGCAATTGAGCATTATTTGCTCTCATTTCTATACTTCCTTTGCCCTCCTTTTTTTTTTTCTTTAATTCTTTCAGTTTAAAATTCGATTTTTTTCCTTTTCTTTGGAATTTTTTTTAATCAAACACTTTATTGGACTTCACAAAACGAAAAAAAGAAAAACAAAAGGTGGAAAGCAGATGAAATGGAATGTTACAAATTTTTTTTTCGCTTTTTCATAAAAAGTCAATTTTTAGGATTCAGGTGAAGTCTGGTCGTGAAAAATGCGCATATTTTTAAATCTATACATTTTTAGAAAAAAATGGTGTGTGGTTCTTCAAAGCAAAACTTCTTTTTATAAAATGAGACCTGCATTATGTTTATAGGTTTAATTGTATTCCTTTCATGAAGGAAAAACAGCATTTTTTTGCGAAAAACCACGTTTTTTTCAAACTTAAACCTCAATGAGGCACGGGTTAATATTATCCAAATGAGCTGAAACTTAGCCAATCTCATTTTCTAGTCAATTGGCAACTTTTTGGGGTGTCCCCCCGAAAAAATTCGAAAATTGATTTCTTGTGACCACCCTAGTGTGCATGCAAACGATTTCCGCTCGTAGCTCGGGACGAGGTAATGTCAGGAGGATTAAAAATACGTTAAGACGCTCTTAACTTGTGAAAAACTCGCATACCTGCCTGTCATAAACTGGAGATGTTTCCTGATGTATCTTTAAATTCCTAGAAGCTGCAATATACACAGAGCAGTTGCACAATTTTTTGTTAATATATATATATATATATATATATCTTCAAAAATTTTAAAACTATTGACAGACTTATTTTTAACTCGATCATATTGATTGGTAAAGTTAAAATTTAATTCGTATGACTACTGACAGGGTTAAAACTTCACATAGAAAAACAAATTACATGTAATCGCACTCAAAGGCAAACTTTTGAAACAGATTTTTACGTAAGAATGTAATAAATAGTGCAAAACTCATGTACAGTTTCATTTCAGTTTTATAGCTTAAAAAATAATTTTAATTTATGATTAATCATGTAATATAGGTTTTCGGACATATGAAAGTCAATTAATGAAACATTAAGCATTTATTAGCGACTTTATCAATATTTGAGGTTCTCCAACTAGCTGAAACCTCCAAAAAAGCGGAAAATTTCTGCATTACCGAAGTGTACGTTATTTAGAAGTTTTGCTTTATATATACATATGTATACTGTTGACAATTGTTTTTGGCTAGCAATGGATTTTTTTATATTTCAAAGCAATTGCGAAATTATTTTTGGCACTTTGTAAAAAATACAACATACCTGTGCACGCTATGTGCTTTGAAACATTTCATAAACAATAGAAATTTGAATAACCCTGAATTATAATTCATCATAGAAAGAATTCATGTAAGTCATAATTTTGTTCCTGCTTTATGACTATCTCATTACAATTATTTTTTTTTAATAATTATTGGTGATTGTACGTTTTTGCACCGCTTTATAATTCTTAAAATAATAAAGCTAATTTTTTTCTTTACAATTTTGTCAATAGTATTTCCTATTTATCATAAAATATTAATATGAATCAAAAATTTTAATAAAATGTTATTGCGACAGGCAATCGTTAATATTATCACTTTATGACTGATGACGTTTTTTAATTAAGAAACCACAATATTTCTGTTTTTCCCTTTTAGTTACTGAAGATATATGGAAATACGCAAAACAATCGAACATGATCTCATGTTTTATTGAGGTTAAAGTATTAGTATTCCACTTCACCTTATCCAACATCACCTACTCACTGCTCTGTCACCTTGAAAGCATGTTAGTGGGCTAAGCACACGTCTAAGCAACCTAATACACCTACACAACTGATTCACACTTACGTTACTATTTTGCTTATGGAATTGCTTTATTTGAATATTTCAAAATTATTAAATCTCCGAATCAATCACACTGTTCAACAAATTGCCTGTTTCACATTAACAAAATCATAGTTTTAGATATTTTAAAGGATATTGAATAAGAATGCGACACTGAACATTTTCCAGAACTCGTAAAAAAATAATTGATAAAAATGTCTGTAAATGAAATTAAATATAATGCTAAATTTAATAGATTGTTGCATTAGTTAATATAATGTTTGAGTTTTGTAATTTGAATTTAATAACAAAATAAATGATTAACTGCATAGCAGAAAACACCTTTACATAGGAGAAAAATAAAAATACAATATTCACAAATTACACTGTTAATTATATTTCAGAAGAAATTTATAAAATTAAATGAAACATAGAATGAAAAACCATGAAAGTCTTAATTT
This sequence comes from Maratus speciosus, assembly GCA_963932465.1. Lineage (NCBI taxonomy): Eukaryota > Metazoa > Arthropoda > Arachnida > Araneae > Salticidae > Maratus > Maratus speciosus. The sequence goes on along the minus strand of OZ010789.1, from coordinate 530,237,271 downwards.
TATTTACATTTTGTGATAAAAAAAATAATAAAACAACATTTATATCTATCTGAAAAATAACACACATTTTACAATATTGAGGAATTACAGTTTTAATTATTTTTAGAAACAATAAAAAATTATATAAATATAAATGAAATTAAGTATTAAAATTCATGAAGGTTTTAATAACAAAACTTTGAGTTTATTAAAAGAATCAATTTCTTTACTTTTTCATATAAAACCTGCGAGGTTCTTAAATGCTCTAACTACAAATGGACTATACAGATATTATAACTAACTAACGATACTACACTAGGGTGGTCACAAGCAACATGGGGAAAAATTTTTTTTAACGTTTTCTTCAGGGGGACCCTCCAAAAAGTTGCCAATTAGTTAGAAAATGAGATTGGCAAAGTTTCAGCTCAAATAAATAACATAAACCCGTGCCTCATCGAGGTTGAATTCTTGAAAATTCGCAATTTTTGGCAAAAAATTGTCGTTTTTCTTTCTTTACGTGAAAAATATTTGTCTTAGAAACCTGATTCTTGTTTTATTTCATAGAAACTGTTGTTGCCTTGAACTTTTATTCTCATGAAAACTTATATTTAATGAACATTTAGTATTTTTCAGGACAGCTAGTGAACCATACCCTCAAACTGCAATTTTGAAACATAGGTAAAAAATGACAAATTAAAAATTTTAGTAGTTTTGATAATTTTTTTGTATTAATTTTATTAATAGGCAAAAATAAGTGAGCAATTTTTGTAACTTTAAAAATATTTCACGAATTATAATTGATTATTACTTATCTAGTTCTGTGTCTAGTAAGAAAGAGCTTCTCGATTTGTATTGCAGTTCAACCTCTGAATTGCTCTTTTTATTACAAGGCTTCTTTGTTACCTGTTATGGTTATCTATTTTTAGGATTGACGAAACATTCCGTAAAATCCCTTCCCCCTCTTGGTATGATGGCAAAAATGTAAGATTTTTAAAATTGGTCGCATGTCTCATCCGACTTAGAATACATCCACTAGCTAACCACAGACATCGACTCTCAAATAACTGTTTCGTAACAAAAACCTGAGCTCATCAAAAACAGATTTTAAAATTCCCGTTTAGAGAGAACTGTTGTTCACTGGGGTGGAAAACTGCTTCACCATTTTTTGAATAAAGAAAATGTAGAGTGGATAAATGTTTTAATTAGTTGTGGGGATGAAGAACAGTTACTACTAGTTCCTCAACTTGAAAATAGTATCGGAATAATTCAGGCGAAAGCTGTATTTTCAGCAGTTGAAGAGTGGGAGGAAGTTGGTAAAATACAGGCAATATTTTTGATACAACTGCAGTAAACACAGGTCGCCTCAGAGGAACCTGCATTTTTCTATAGCAATTGTTAAAGGAAAAGTCTTCCATGCCGCCACCATAATTTAGAAATTTTCCTAAAAACTGTTCTTGATTGTAAAATGGGCATAATCACTGCCCCTCAGCCAGATATAAAAAAAAAAAATTCTGATTGGGTGGTCTAAATTAAACCAGAGTAAGTATACAAAAGCTATTGAAGATGAAATACTAGGTATAAATAGTTAATTCAGAAGAAATTTCAAATTTTCTTACAGGAACTTTTAAAAATTAACAGCTCAGGGATGATTATAAAGAGTTTATCCAACTTTGTTTAGTTTTTATAGAACTCCTTCCGGCAAAAGACTTTTTTTCAGAGCACCTGGTGCTTTTAATCATGTCAGATGGATGGCGGCACAGGCCATTCATTCTCTCAAAATATATTGTTTCAGGGATCATCTTTCAATAACAAATTTAGAAAAAGAAGATATCAGAGTTCTTCTCTTATTTTTAATCAATATTTATGTAAAAGCGTGCTTCAATACTTCCACTGCCACTTTAGCCCCCCAATTCAAGACCTGCAAATAATAAAATCACTTGTTCACTACAGAAAATTTGATAAATAGGTTACAGACAAAGCACTTGCTAAAATGACAAACCGCCATTGGTATCTTAACTCGGATCAAGTTGCATTTTCATTTTTAGATAATACTTTGGTAAAAAAAAATCAACATAAGCCACCTTATTTAAACCATTACCACTTAAATCCTTTCCGGCGCAGTGTCCCACACCGGGAACACCTAATTTTAATTCCAAACTTACAAACGGCACGAAGAATATTTTAATAAAATTTTGCTTTTACAATGAAAGGTTAAAGTAATGTGTTTTTAATTTCTAAAAAAGTCATTTGTAAATTCCGGGGGTAGACAATCATTTCATCCTTTTACGAACAGAATTTTTCTGTGCCGGTAAGGGTTAACGTGACAGTTGTAAGGTAAAATAATTTATTTTCTTTATTATGCCTCCTTTCTTGTAACACAACTTTAATAATAAAATGCAATTGAGCATTATTTGCTCTCATTTCTATACTTCCTTTGCCCTCCAATTTTTTTTTAATTCTTTCAGTTTAAAATTCGATTTTTTTTCCTTTTCTTTGGAATTTTTTTTTAATCAAACACTTTATTGGACTTCACAAAATAAAAAAAAGAAGAACAAAAAGTGGAAAGCAGATGAAATGGAATGTTACAATTTCTTTTTCTCTTTTTCATAAAAAGTCAATTTTTAGGATTCAGGTGAAGTCTGGTCCTGAAAAATGCGCATATTTTTAAATCTATACATTTTTAGAAAAAAATGGTGTGTGGTTCTTCAAAGCAAAACTTCTTTTTATAAAATTAGACCTGCATTATGTTTTTAGGTTCAATTGTATTCATTTCATGAAGGAAAAACAGCATTTTTTTGCGAAAAATCACGTTTTTTTCAAACTTAAGCCTCAATGAGGCACGGGTTAATTTTATCCAAATGAGCTGAAACTTAGCCAATCTCATTTTCTAGTCAATTGGCAACTTTTTGGGGGGTCCCCCCGAAAAAATTCGAAAATTGATTTCTTGTGACCACCCTAATACTACACACATTTTGTAATGATTTTGGAAAGAGAAATATATAAACAAAGATAACAATTTTTCTTTATAGTATGCTCAATCTGATAACCCTTTTCTTGAACTATCATATTTCATCTTGATATCAAAGATAAACAAGAAACAAAAATTCATGCGTGAAGCATAGATTATGAAACACTCTTTAACAAGTTCAGAATAATGTAACAAAACTTCACTGTTTATTAAGTTAAAATAGGATGTCTAATTGAACATTTGGAAACGCATAACACATTTGAAAACACAGCAATTCCATTCTACACTGTAAAGAAAACAACGGAGATTCTACTGGCAATCTAGACGCCAGTACTATTTTCGTATTTTTACGAAAAATTTTCCCCATAAATTACAGAAAATTTTCCTTTTTTAATCAGAAAAACGGAAATTTTTCTGTAATTTCTGGGGAACATTTTCCGCAAAAATGCGGAAATAGTACTGTCGTCTAGATTGCCAGTAGAATCTCCGTTTTTTCGTTTTTTCTTTTTTTTTCTTTTTTTTTCTGTGTAAGTTGGAAAATTATACGATTTCTTTGAACAATCCTGTATATGATATATAAATTGTATCTATAAAGTACATGCATGCAAAAATTTAGTTCAAATAGAAAACGCGTAACACCGTTAAAAGTTCCCCTTCACCTATTTCTATTTCGGTCAGTAACCGGAATTGTACTCGAGTACTTTTGTGCAGCCTTGTATACGCTCTATAGAATTTATACAGACAAAGTAGTATGCAAAAAATTAGTTACATTTTAAAGCACATACCGAAATTGAATACGCACGTCCATCAATTATTGCTCAAAAACAGTACTGCTTCAAAAGAAATTATTGTTTACATTGAAACTCATGAAGGCATCTTACCCCTAGATAGTTGGTCATCTTACCCAATCTTGAGGTAAGGTGCCGAAAGGCAAGCGTTAAAAAAAAAAAAAAAAAAAAAAAAAAAAAAAAAAAAAAAAAAGTTTTTAAATCATTCATAAGAGTACAAACTTTAACAATAAATCAATGAATATCAAATAAAAACAGCAGGCAATTTTTAAAACAATTAAGTCAAAAACTACAGCATCTTCACCCAATCTACACTATATATAAATGCATATATTCGAATGTGCTCTCGATGTTATACATTCAGCATATAAAAACGTGGAAAATTAACTGAATTATGACTATATGTAACATAGAAAATCCTAAAAAGAAATACATGTTTTAGGTAGCTTTCATTACAAAAAGCTACATATTGCAGCCTTTCGGAGGAAAACGATTCCGAAAAATTTTGGTATATTTTCACCGATCATGACCCCAAGACCCCGAAACCACCCTCCATTCAAATGTTCATATATATACATATATCAACATTGTCACACTGTAACTCACATCTTTGGGAACCGATTTGGATATAACTTGGTGTATACATAGTAAATACTAATGTCTCAACTATACTAATGTTGGCCAGCTTCATCCGCCATCTTATTTCAAAATGACGGCCATTAATTTTTTTTAAACATTTAAAATTTAAAATGAGGTACAAAAAAAATTAGAAATTGAAAAAGATTTTTTTAATTATGTGTTTGACCTTGATACAAAGATTCCGGAACATTTTTTGCTTCGTCTATATCTTAAAAAATGGCTGAGTTATGGCACTTTCAATTTCTAGTAGTGCTGACACTGAACGATCTGAATTTTGTCATGCGATAACAGACGTATTTATGAACCGATTTAAAAGTAACTTGGTGTCTACATAGTACATACCAATGTCTTGACCGAGGTCGCCGGCTAGCTTCATCCGCCATCCTGTTTCAAAATGACGACCATTAGAAAAAAAAAAAAAATAGAAATTGAAAAAGATTTTTTTCTTATGTGTTTGACAATGATACAAAAATTCCGGAGAATTTTTTGTTTCGTCTATATCTTAAAAAATGACTGGGTTATAGCACTTTGAATTTCTAGTGTTGCTGACATTTTGAAACAATCTGATTTTTGTCACGCGATAACAGGCGCATTTATCAACCGATTTTAATGTAACTTGGTGTGCACATAGTACATACCAATGACTCGATCAAGTTCGTTGGCAAAATCCATCCGCCATCCTGTTTCAAAATGGCGGCCATTTAAAAAATTAAAAAAAAATTAAATAAAAAATGGGGTGCAAAAAATTAGAAATTGGAAAAGATTTTGTTCTTATGTGTTTGACTTTCATACAAAGATTTCGGAGCATTTTTTTTGTTTTGCCTATATCTTAAAAAATGGCTGAGTTATAGCACTTTGAATTTTCAGCATGGGTGACATTTTGAAACAATTTCATTTTTGTCACGCGATAACACGCTTATTTATTAACCAATTTGGATGTGAGCAGGCATGTGCATAGTATAGAGCAATGTGTCGTCCGAGTTAGCTGGCCAGCTTCATCCGCCATCTTGTTTAAAATTGGCGGTCATTATTATTATTATTATTTTTTTTTTAAATGAGGTACAAAAACATTAGAAACTGATAAAGATTTCTTTCTTAAGTGTTTGACCTTGATAAAAGGATTCCGGAGCATTTTTTGTTTGGTCTTTATCATTAAAAATGGTTGAAATATAGCACTTTGAATTTCTAATGTGGGTGACATTTTGAAAAGTATGATTTTTTGCGTGCGACAGAACTCGTATATATCAACCGATTCCAACGTGAGTGAGAATTACTAAGGTCTCGACCAAGTTTATTGGTTAGCTTCACCCATCAGGTTGTTTTAAAATAGCGGGAACTTCAAGATATCGCCGAATTTGGCGACCAAATATAAATCACTTTAAATAAAACCAGTTAAGATACATCTGACTAATTTCGCGAAATTCTCATTCACATTCAGCATTGACAAAAATTAGTATTGAATCTTCTATAATCGGGTTCCATTAATTTGAGCTTCGTGTGTTTGAATAGTATAAGCTGGCTCTTTAAAAATAAGGAATATGAAATCTACCTCTTCCTCCCGGCACTGTCCGGAAGGACTTTTTTTTAATTTCTTTTTATGACTGAGAATTGAGTTTAGATAATAAATTTCAATAAAAAATCTGTTGAACACACAATTTTCAACATTTTGATGAATGGAATAGAGAGAGTTTGAATTTGTGTAACAAATGGAAAAAATTAAAAAAGTCCTTCCGGCCAGTGCTGGGAGGAAGAGGTAGCTTTCACATTCCTTATTTTAAAAAAGCCAACTTATATTATTCAAACACACGAAGCTCAATTAAGTGGAAACCGAATGTAGGAGATTCAATACTAATTTTTATCAATACTAAATCATTATGAATGAGAATTTCGCGAAATTAGTCAGCTTTATTCAAGCTGCTTTTATTTAAGGTAACTTATATTTGGCTGCCAAATTCGGCGATTTCTTAAAGTGCCTGCCATTTTAAGACAACATGGTGGATGAGGCTAACCAGCGAACTTGGTCGAGGCCTTAGTAATTGCTGTGCACATGCTCACTCATATCGGAATCGGTTGATATATACGAGTGCTGTCGCAGGCAAAAAATCAGATTTTTCAAAATGTCACCCACGTTAGAAATTGAAACTGCTATATCTGAGCCATTTTTTAAGATAAAGACAAACAAAAAATGCTCCTGAATCCTTATATCAAGGTCAAATACTTAATTAAGAAACCTTTTTCAATTTCTAATTTTTTTGCACCTCTCTTTAAATATATATATTTTTAATTTAATGGCCGCCATTTTGAAACAAGATGGCCAGTGAACTTGGTCGAGATATTGATGTATACTATCCAGATGCCTTCTTCCATCGAAATAGGCGAATACGTGTGGTATCGCGAGACAAATACAAGATCGTTTCAAAGTGTTAGCCATGATAGAAATTCAAAGTGCTATAATTCAACCACTTTTTAAGATATAAACAAAAGAACAAATTTTTAGAAACAAAAACTGCTCCAGAATCTTTGTATCAAGGCCAAACACATAAAAAATCTTTTTCATTTTCCAATTTTTTAATACCTTATTTTAAATTTTAAATTACATTTTTTTTTAAATGGCAACCCTTTTGAAACAAGATGGCGAATGAAGCTGGCCTACGAACTCGTTCGAGACATTGGTATTTACTATGTACAGACCAAGTTACATTGAAATCGGTTCATAAATACGCCTGTTATCGCGTGACAAAAATCAGGTCGTTTTAAAATGTCACAATAGAAATTCAAAATGTTATAACTCAGCCATTTTTTTAGATATAGACGAAACAAAACCTGTTCCGGAATCTTTGTATTAAGGTCAAACACATACGAAAAAACTCTTTTTCATTTTCCAATTTTTTAGTATCTCATTTTAAATTTAATTTTTTTTAAATGGCCGCCATTTTGAAACATGATGGCGGATGAAGTTGCCAACGAACTCGGTTGAGTTATTTGTATGTACTATGTGCACACCAAGGTACATCCAAATCGGTTCATAAATATGTCTGTTATCACGTGTGAAAAAATCAGGGCGTTTCAAAATGTCAGCCACGCTAGAAATTCAAAATGCTATAACTCAGCCATTTTTTAAGATATAGACGAAACAAAAACTGCTCCCGAATCTTTTTATCGAGGTCAAACACATAAAAAAAATATTTTTTCAATTTTCAATTTTTTGGTACCACATTTCAAATTTAAATTTTTCTTAAAATTTTAAATGGCCGCCATTTTTAAACAAAATGGCGGATGAAGCTGGCCAACGAACTCGGTCGAGACATTAGTCTGTACTACGTATAAACGAAGTTACATCCAAATCGGTTCATAAATACGCCTTTTATCGCGTGACAAATTTCAGGACGTTTCAAAATGTCAGCTTCGCTAGAAATTCAAAAGGCTATAACTCAGCCATTCTTTAAGATATAGACGAAACAAAAACTGCTACGGAGTCTTTGTATAAAGGTCAAATACATAAGAAAAAAATATTTTTCTATTTTCAATTTTTTGGTACCACATTTCAAATTTTAAATTTTTTTAAAATTTTTAAATGGCCGCCATTTTGAAACAAAATGGCGGATGAAGCTGGCCAACGAACTCGTTCGAGACATTGGTATGTACTATGTACACACCGAATTACATCCAAATCGGTTCATAAATACGAGAGTTACAGTGTGACATAGGTCAGATATATATATATATATATATATATATCAATTTTGAACGGAGGTTGGTTTCGGGGTCTGGGGGTCACGATCGATGAAAATATACCAAAATTTTTTGAAATCGCTTTCCTCCGAACGGCTGCAATAGGTAGCTTTTTGTAAAGAAAGCTACCTAAAACTTACATGCCCCCGCCCCCCCCCCCCACACACACAAACACTGTTTCCCTATTCTCTTCTATTTAATATAATTCGGAAAAATTAAAAGTTGAACATTTTCGGCGAGCAAAATTTTTAGCTTTCATTCCAAAAACAATATTTCTTTCCTTTGCTGCAAGGATTCTGATTAAAACCTGTTTCCGTTAAAATACATATATAAAATATTTTTTTTAAAATAAACTCTTGTCAGTGAAAATATGTTGCAATTAAAATATATTTAAACATACTCCGCAAAGTATCAAATTTTCAGCGTAAATTATAACTTTTATGGCATTGCAGCTTAAAATTGGGCAATCAAATTTTATTTTCAGATAAACATTATACGCAATGGGCGAATTTTTTATTGCTCTTTTAAGTTATTTTCTGTTTCTGATATATATGAAAATACGCCGTTTTTAGTTTAAAACACCTGGCAGACTCCTAATCGCGGTCATAAAACTAACCATTAAATTAGTTATATTTTTCTATTATCAGTCTTTAGAGAAACAGATATACATCTCCTAAAGCCTGCCATTTTTATTTATTTCACTTAAAACAGTTAGACTATCATAGAATTGTATAATTAGCATCATACACACAGCAAATACCTCTTTTTAATTGACATTAAAAGATCTTCACACTGCACTATTCTCTTTGGAATGGTTTGAACCTATGGTGTTAAAAAAATGGTGTTTTCGAAAGTCTTCTTTTTAATGTTATTTATATTTATATATGTCAGAAAATAAAAGGGTTTCTGCATTTTTATTTAATATAAAATGAAAGCCCGTTAAATATGTGGTAGACGTATTAAGAATGGTAACATATAAAATTTCTGCAAAAAAATTTCCCCATTTTTTTAACACTTTCCAACAAAGTTGAAAAGTGTCTATGCATTCAATTTGTCTATCCGTCTGTCCACTCACTAACTCCCGTAAATATACTCGGATTTTCATGCAATTGATAAAGGTTATTTAGGGTCACCCAAGCATGTTTGGTATTGTATATGAAGTATGTAGGATTAATAGTTCATTTACCACTCAAAAGTATTTCATTGCATTATGATATAAGGGGGAAAATCTTTTTCTGGCTATTTTAATGATAATACGCTATTTCAAATATATTGAAACTGATCACTGAATTTCACTACGATCACGTTGGAACAGGAAATTCATAGTTTTTTTTATTAATTTACAGGGACCCACAAAAGACATCAGTTACAGTAGTGTCTTTGAGTAAGAATTGCTGGAGTGTACGGTTTAAAATAGGGTATGCGCTTTTAAATTTATTTAATATGTTGAATGTTACTCGTTATATACAAATTCTAGACCTCATATACAGGGCTGCACAAAAGTATTCACGTACCATTCTCCTTATTAGAGGAAATTGCTGAAGGGGAATTTTCAACAGTATATGCATTTCTTAAGTGAACTAAATTTTGGCATGCATGCAGTTAATAGATACAATATCATATACAGGGCTGCTGAAAAAATTCCCATAATGTTCCGTAGATGGGAACAGCTGAAATTGGGTTTTGAAATGTGTTATGTGTTTCCATATGCTTGAATTAGACGTAATATTTTAATTTTTTAAACGGTGCAGTTATGTTACATTATTCTGAGTGTGTTGGAGAGTGTTTCATAATCTATACTTGACGCATGATTTTACCTTTCTTTTTTCTACTAGTTCACTTAAAGTTACTACATTAAAATGGCCCTTTTGGTGATATTTTCGATTTTTTTATGGTTTTATCTGAAAGAACTATCTTTTACGATTCCAAATCTGTGTTAATTTCATTCCTACGATTAATAGAAGAGCAGTTGTAGCCAATTTAATAAACAGAAAGTAATAAGTCAAACACCGGAATTGAGCAGGAAGGCCAGGGGAAATGCAAAAACTACTTCTATGCATGATAGTCTTACGACTGTTACACAAAAACACTAACAATCTTTAATTGCACTTCTAGATTAATTTTATAGATAACAAATATTATAGCTAAGAAATCTTTAAATGCGATTTCTGGAAAATCCATTTTTCGCCATGTCCATGTACGATATTTTTCATTACCTAAAATGTTTTAAACAAATTTCATTGAAATCTTTCAGAATGCTTTCCACATTACTCACTATGTTCTGAACTATAATCTAATCTCTACGTGATAATGTAAGTGTTTTATAGGTACTCGAATATAAAATAATGGAAATTTTTAATAAAATATATGAACTTTTTGGCATATTTTGAAATATTTCAGTTAATTTTAATGATATTGTGAAACTCCTAGTTCAGTGCACAGATAAATGCAATAGTAGTATGCAGTATAAAGGAAATTGAAATATATTTAGTTGAATTGAATGTACGCTGTCTGGCGCATGTATGAAATTTTTCTAAAAAAAAAGGCACCCTTCCCCCCCATTTTTAAAAATGTTATGAAGATATTGCTAGGATTTAATATTTTTCAATCATTCTTTATTGCAATTGAACTAAAAATATGTGTACTTATTTAACCCTTAAATACCAGGTGTTGCTTTTCGGCATCATACCCAATTTAGGCTCTAAAATACTATTAGAATAATATTGAAGCTAAAATGCCTAATGTTGCCAATTAAATACATTCTGAAAATATTATTAAATCGATTTTCAACATGTAGATGGCAACACTTGTGCTGTTTAAGAGTAAAGATAGATTTATTTTTTCAATTGCTGCTACTTGTTCTTTTTATTTTGTTTGGAAGGTTGCGAAATACCCTATTTTGTTCTGCAGTGAGCAGGTAAAATTTATTTCTTATTATAGTTCGTAAAATTCTTGTGTGTTTAATAATATAGAATTTTATTAAGGAAAGTTATTGTTATTGTTATTAACACATACATCTGACTTGTGTGCTTGACATCTAGGTCCGCTTATAAGTCATCGTCAATATACAGGGACGAGATAGCACAATGAAATTTACAACACAGAGAGATTACATCCGGGAGCTCCACAAAGAGTGTGCAATGGAGCCAGCGAGAGTCGAACTCGCAGACCTCTGCCGCACTCTCAATGCTTGGCGGCTGGCAGCGCGGTGTCCTAACCGCTCGGCCACCGAGGCCCCTATTAAGGAAAGTTATTTTTTCATTTAAAGACTAGTATTGCCGATTAGTAACAAACTGTTTTTTTATCCGTAAACCATACTTAAAACAAAATGATTTTTTTAAAGTGTTTTTCCCATGATTTATTTAAAAAATGCAAGCCGAAAAACATTATTACAATGATTTTTGAAAAATCAGGCATTTAAGGGTTGATATTGTACTTTTTAAAGTGATCCGAACGTAGGCAAATACCTTAAAAAATATCATACGCATAATAAAAAAATATTACAAAATTTACAGTTATTCTTCCAGTTACTTTGGTGAAGCTTCAGATTGCAATGCTCAATAGTAGTAAAAGGTACAGCAAACATTAGAAATATTCAAAAACATGATATTGTTTTTAAAAAACCCATCTGCATAAGTATTGGAGCATTAGTAAGTCTGTCACTGAATCGGGGATCACGGTGTTTATATTACAAATATTTTTATTTCCGAATGTAAATAAGTATTGATAAACATTTTATGTGAAGTAAATATAAATGAACCCCACTTTTTTGCAACACCTTTTTAGATAACTTTTTTTTTTCAGAAAAACTTTCAATTTTTTAGAACTAAATAATTTTGGACAAATATTTTTCTTACGCATAAATTATTAAAAAATCATCTAAAGGAATCTAACTGTTCTTTACCATTTTGAGATTTTCATTATGTTTTTTAAATAATATCTAGGTTAAGCTATTATTTTAACACAATCAAACTAATAGTTAAATTTATCATAAAATTTTAATATTTCCAACTGAGCGAAAGAATGCCCAATCCGGGAATCGAACCCAGATCCTCGGCTTAGGGGCTAATGCTCTACCGTTTAAGCTACCTGGGCTGACAACTGGCGAGCACATTTCGCTCAGAAAACCTTATTGGTTATAACATCTGTTGGTTATAACATGTCATGTAGACAGCTCAACAGAATAAATCGCAGGTAAAGGAACTCCATCTAAACGATGAGTACGTAGATAAACTGTTATTTTAACACAATCAAACTGATTTTTAGCTCACAGACTATCAAAGCCTGAGAGCTAATGCGCCCGCCGGTTCTGTATGTATGTATGTATGTATGTGCGTACGTACGTATGTACGTAACGCGATAACTCTTGATAGAAACATCCGATTTGCTTCAAAAAATTTTTCTAGGTTCATTGTGAAAAGGCGCTTCCCTGATTAGTTTTGGGAGTTCATTGGTTAAGGATAAAGGGGAAAAGAGGGGTTAGTCCACCCCCCTTAATTCAGATAAATGGGTTTTTCATGCAGAATGATTCGATTTGCTCCGAATTTGGTATACCGGTTTATTATGTTAAGGAACTTCCCTGCGTAGTTTTGGGGGTTCATTGGTTGAGGATAAAGGGGGAAAAGGGGGTTAGTCCAACCCTCTTAATTCAGATAAATGGGTTTTTCATGCAGAATTATTCGATTTGCTCCGAATTTGGTATACCGGTTTATTATGTTAAGGAACTTCCCTGATTAGTTTTGGGGGTTCATTGGTTAAGGATAAAGGGGGAAAAAGGGGGTTAGCCCACCCCTCTTAATTTAGATAAATGGGTTTTTCATGCAGAATTATTCGATTTGCTCCGAATTTGGTATTACGGTTTATTATGTTAAGGAACTTTCCTGATTAGTTTTGGGGGATCATTGGTTAAGGATAAAGGGGGAAAGGGGAGCTAGTCCACCCCCTTAATTCAGATAAATGGGTTTTTCATGCAGAAATATTCGATTTGCTCCGAATTTGGTATACCGGTTTATTATGTTAAGGAACTTCCATGATTAGTTTTGGGGGTTCATTGGTTAAGAATAAAGGGAGAAAATGGGGCTAGTCCACCCCACTTAATTGAGATAAATGGGTTTTTCATGCAGAATTATTCGATTTGCTCCGAATTTGGTATACCGGTTTATTATGTTAAGGAACTTCCCTAATTAGTTTTGGGGGTTCATTGGTTAAGAATAAAGGGGGAAAAGGAGGGCTAATCCACCCCTCTTAATTTAGATAAATGGGTTTTTCATGCAGAATTATTCGATTTGCTCCGAATTTGGTATACCGGTTTATTATGTTAAGGAACTTCCCTGATTAGTTTTGGGAATTCATTGGTTAACCCTTAAATGCATAGGGTAGAATGCGTTCCCGATTTTTCATAATTCAGAGAATCGGAATTCATACCAGAAAATATAAATGGTAAATTTCGGTTTATTTAATAACGAAATGGCTGTTATTAAATGGAGTGAAATTTTCTTTTTTATTTTTCTGGTTGAAATACGGAATATGTGAATAAAAAATCCAATAAATAGGGAACAATTATTGTATCAAAAACGATACCATATGCATTTAAGGGTTAAGGATAAAGGGGGCTAGTCCCCCCCCCCCCTTAATTTAGATAAATGGATTTTTCATGCATAATTATTCGATTTGCTCCAAATTTGGTGTACCGGTTTATTATGTTAAGGAGCTTCCCTGATTCGTTTTGGCGATTCATGGGTTAAGGATAAAGGGGGGCTATTCCACCCCCTTAATTTAGATAAATGTGTTTTTTTTTGCAGGATTATTCTATCTGCTCCAAATTTGGTATACCGGTTTATTATGTTAAGGAACTTCCCTGGTTAGATTTGGATGTTCACTGGTTAAGTTTAAATGGGAAACGGGGGCTAATTCCCCTTCACTTTTTTCTTGAGGGCATTATTCTTTGAAATAAGAGTATAATATACAATTAGTGTGAATAGTCTGTGAGCTCAATGCCATCAGTTTAGATGGGCACTTTTCTTTTTTATTAAAGTTATCATACGAATTGAATAATTCCAACTGAGCAAAAGAATGCCCAAGCCGGGAATTGAACCCAGATCCTTGCCTTACGGGGCCAATGGTCTACCGTTTAAGCTACCTGGGGAAATATGCTCGCCAGTTTTCAGCCCAGGTAGGTTAAACGGTAGAGTACTGGCCCCTTAAGCCAAGGATCTGGGTTCAATTCCCGGTGTGGGCATTCTTTCGCTCAGTTGGAAATATTCAATTCTTATAATAACCACGTTAATTATATAAACTGAAAAAGATGAGCACCGGGTGCATTTGGACCTGTCTTCATCTATCCTCATAAACATTTTCAGAACTCTACATGCCGTAGATTTCTCTCGCCATCATCAACAGCCAAATAACATCAACAAACTTTTATTAATATAAAAGCTCATCCAGTCAGCGTTGCCATGATCCCGTGATATTAACTTTAAATATACTTAAAATCTGTGTAGGATGATTTTACATTTTAAACGAAAATCTTTGAAAGAAACCCCGCTTCTTTCGGCAGATAGCACCATAGAATATGAAATATTTTATGTTTTAAAAGAAATTCTATCCAAGAAAACATATAGTTGAGGGTTCCATTGTATTCGGCTCCTCGCAAATAGGTTCTGCGTACTTAGTTTAGATTTAGATTTTATAGATTTTAAACGCAAGTCTAACCAAAGAGAAATAAGGGGTCCCATATTAATGACTGCCGATTTAATTTGACATTTAAATAGATTTTGAACTTTCAATTCTCGCCAAAATTTGATCAGAAAATTGAAATACATAACACCTCTTTGAAAGTGCAAGTACAATAACGCTGCAAGATACGTTCCTGACGCAACACGAAATGATATCTGGGAATGTGCTGAGAACAAAAATGTTGCGAAAATTCGTGAAAGGACGTTCTTTTTTTTCTTTCTTTTTTTCTTTTCGTAATAAATATTTTTTCTCTCAACCCAAGATATCGCTTGAACCAGAACAATATGAAGAATAAGTGCATGATTCTTCTTCTTATTATTATTAAATTTGGAATGTGAACACGTAATTTGAAATCTGCAAAAAAAAAAAAAAAAAAAAAAAAAGTGTAATCGGCGTTTGGAAAATATATTTTTTAAAATGATAAATATGAATATTTTTTTTAAAACAAAGATATCGTTCGAAAAGCAAAAGTACCATGAATAAATGGGAATATATATATATACCCGTAAGGCATGGTGACGTCACGGCGACGTCGTTGTGAAGTCACACTGTGATTTTGTGACCGTCGATGTGACGTCACGTGACGTCGATGTGACGTCATAGTGACTAGAATGCGAGGTCGTTATGGCCGTTTTAGAGGTCGTTTGTGACGTCACATTGTGACCACTCTGTGAAGTCACGGTGTGACTAGTTTGTGAAAAGTGTGTCATTTGTGACTAATTTGGCATTAACTTTGTGACGAACCTGTGACGAATGTGACAATGTTTTGAAGTCACATTGTGACCAATTTGTGAAATATGTGTCATTTGTGACGAATTTCTCATAAACACTGTGATAATTTCAAATGAAAATCAAATTTCAAATTAATTGCTTAAAAGACGCAAAGGCCAGCATAGTGAAAAAGATTCCATGCTGGGACTCTAACCCGGGCCATCAGTATAGCGCACTGACATTCTCCCGACTAAAACACATGGAACGATACCCAGCCTGGAAAATTTCTCACTATTATATGTTGGCAAGGTTACAAAAGCAGCACAAAATGGGATATTTATCATGAGCCACATGGGGCAAATAGGAAACTTAATTAAATCCAGCATCGATTGAAACTATATTAATATTTGGAAATTTTTCCAGAGAGAACCATTCGCCTAGCATACAATATTTCAAATGAAAATCAAATTTCAAATTACATGCTTAAAAGGCAGTTTTAATTTGAAATTTGATTTTCATTTTAAATATTGCATTCAAGGCAAAGGTTTCTCTTTGGAAAAATTTCCAAGTACTAATGTAGTTTCAATCGAATCTGGATTTAATTAAGTTTCGTGTTTGCCACATGTCGGTGGCTCACGATAAATATCCCTTCTCGTGCTGCTTTTGTAGCCTTGCCAACATGTAATAGTGAGAAATTTTCCAGTCTGGGTATAGTTCCATGTGGTTTAGTCGGGAGAATGTCAGTGCACTATACTGATGGCCCGGGTTCGAGTCCCGGCATGGAATCTTTTTCACTATGTTAGCCTTTGCACCTTTTAAGCAATTAATTTAAAATTTGATTTTCATTTGAAATATTGTATGCAAGCCGAATGTTTCTCTCTGGAAAAATTTCAAAGTTTTAATACTGTGATGGTTCTTGTCATAAGCACTGTGATGTATTTTAAAATGCACAATTTTGAAATAAAGTTTTGTTTGAAATGTAAAATCTTATATTTTTACCATACTTTTTAGCAAAATATCGCTATTTTGGAGTCCTATTCTTCTAAAATATTTTAAATTTTTCCACTTAAAAAACAATGCTTATCAACTGACATCTTTTTTTTATTAAATTCCAAGCTTGATCTTGAGTACAAGCTCGATATTAAGAATGTGTAAGATTTTAATGTGTTATGATTAGTCATTGCTTTATTAAATACGACATTATAAGCCATATTTATTTAAATTTTTTATTCCCGTGTATATTGTATTTTGTGAATATGACCTAAATAGATTTTGTATGTTTTATAGGAAAAGACTGATCTGCGAAAAAGAAAAAAAACAAGTAAGAAAAATCATGCGTTAAGCATAGATTATAAAACACTTTCCAACGCTTCCTGAATGCTTTAACAAGACATCGTAATTTAGGGAAATAACGTAAATAAGATAACTAAGTAAACATCTTAGAAAACGCATAAAACATTTGAAAAACTGATTTCAGCAGTTACCGTCCATAGCCAAATATGTTTTCTAATTCTTTTGAACAGTCCTGTATTTGATCTGTAGGTTGATATATATACTATATAATGAGGAAATTTAGTTTAGCAATTGAAACATAACAGGTTAAAATTCTCTTTCAGCAATTTATACTAATAAATGGAAAGATACTTAAATACTTTTGTACAATCCTGTAGTTTACCTAGAACCTTTATTACACGCCACTATTTAGTTAAAATTTAATTCAAACTAAGACACTTTTAAAACTGCTGAAATCACATTTCCAGAAATTATGATTTACAGACGGCCATGTATCCAATTCTTTACGTGACCCTGTATATCATTATCTATATTCTACAATCATTTCTTAGCAAATTAAATGCATTTCAGCGTAAAAAAGAACAACTCATTTAAAAACCACCTTTAAACAATTTGCGCCCATACGCAGTAACCCTTACGAGTACTTTTGTGTAGCCCTGTATACGAATTGTAGCATTTATATACACCATATACTGTGCATAAATATAGTGAATCATAAAAGCGCATATCATAATTAAAAATGCATTCCCAGCAATCATCGCTAATGAACAGTACTTCGGATACAATATAGTATTGAAATATTTTGTATGTCCCTGTAAATGCTATATGCACTTCGTATTATACATGAAATAATTTATAGTATGTAAACTTCAGCGACGTATATAAATTTCATTATATATGAAATAGATTAACATAATTAAAGTACGCCATAAACAATTCCCTCCACCCCTATATCATTATGTATTAGAATTCCTTTTTTAGCCCTGTAAATGAACAATAACTATTCTATGCATCGCATATTCAGCAGAATGCATATTTAAATGCGCTTCATAAATGCATATCAATTTTATTCTGTTTGAAAGCGTGTAAAATCATTAAAAATCCTTTGAAACGATTTTTTTCCATAGGCCGTAATGTAACGGAATACTTTTGACTGTCCCTGTAAATGAACTAAACATGCTACAAACTTCATTAGAAATAAGGAACGTGTTATGGTAAACGTCAATATCTAAATGTTTCAGGGAAATCCGAGTTTAGTTACGAGAGTTAGAGCGCGGACAGACAGCCATACAGAAAAACGGACAGGCAAACCGAAGTTAAACACTGTTAATCTGTTTAAAAAAATATTCACTCCTATATTATGTAAATAAATATGAACTTATATATATACTAAAGTAGTTTAATTTATAAACTTCCTATTAGACACGAAAAACTTTTTATTTCAATGTTTAAATATCATATTTTACTTTTAGTGCCAATAATTACGTATATCATAAACTTAGAAAATAATTTTATAATAGACGAAAATTTAATAACCGCTTCAGAATGTCCATAATTAAATGTTAGATTAAAATCACAAACAAAAAAAAAAATGCTTATATACAATTAAAAAAAATAAATATACCAATTGGAAAAACACTAAAAATAATAATTAGTATTTATAATTGTACTATTAAACAACAATAAATTACAATAGATGAATTAAATGTATTATTAGATTTAACAATATCTCAAAAATCTTTGCATATGTTATAAGAAATTTCTATTATTTTATAATTTTGGCAAATGCTAAATCTGAAAACCATTAGTATGAAGATTTATGATTTTAAATAATAATTTAAAATATTATTAGCACTAAAAGAAAAATCTTTGAAAAGTTTCACTAGTGTAATACGTAAAAATACATTTTCCCAAAATAATGCTAATTTCTAATCTGAAATAGTTTCGTAATATCATAACAATCGAAAATCATATTTAACTCCAAAATAATAATGTCTATAACTACTGTAAGTGTTAGTAATCAGAAAACACAAAACAGTAAGAAGCCGAAAAAAATTCCAAATCATTGTCTCAACATATTTTCAATCTCAAGTAACAGCAAATTAATCTTTAAATTAATTCCACTCTGAATGCAGTTATGAATCAGTCTCTGCGCAGCTGTATTTTTTTCTTTTCTTTTTAAGTGATCGCAGATTAAGATATTTTTCAACGCAGCATCGAATAGGAAAATGTTTCTGAAAACAATTGCAGAACAGTCCCTTACTAATATAACATAAAACTATTTAAGTCATCATAATATACAAAATAGGGATAAAACATTTAAATTAAATAAGACTTACATTTACGTCCCATTTATAATATCCGTGTATTTGTAATATTTTAAAATGGCGGGCTTCTTTCTCTTATTTTATAAAAAAGTGTTGTAGACTTCGTGATGTTCTAAACAGAGTAAACTTCCGGCATCTTCTCTTCTGTGCGCAGACGATTTTGATTTTCAGCAGATGTTCTTTTTTATCGTTATTTGTTTTTGAATACAAAAGATTTCGAACTCAGATGCGCAATAATTTTATGAGACTGTCTTTAATTAAAATTTTCTTTTTGGAGAATTTTCCAATGTATTTTATCTTTTCTTTTTATCGGTTCCAAACAATTTAAGTTACAATGGATTGTAAAGGTTCTTTTTTGTAAATAATAATAATAATAATGATAATAATAATAATTAGAGTTTATTAGATAAAACTTTGTTTAAATTTTTAAAATGAGTAAATATCAATTTAATGGTAATAATGAACCCCCACCCCCCTTTTCTTAAAGTAAAATTTGTTTCACACGTAATAAATACAAAATATCGCTCACCCGCATGAAAAGTGACACATCTCGACAAAAGTAAATTTCACAGGAGAGGCAAAAGAAAATTTGCATGATTTTACTGTAACATGAAATTATAGCACTTAGCTTTGCATGCAAGAATTAAAAAGTGCATAAAAGCGTAAAGCACATAAGAATGAAAACTTAGGATGTGGTTTGGAGGGTTGGATAATTTTACCTCATTACATAATCCACCCCTCTTCTTTGGTTACAAATGGACATATAGCATAATAACGTGATTTTTCATGTAGCTAAACTTATGAAACTGTTTGTGTAGCAAGACGCGCCTATGACAAATCTTTTAGTGGAATAAAACGCAAAATGAATTTCTGTGAGATGTGTCACTTTTTTTGCGGGTGAGCGATATGTTCTTAATAAATAAAAAGTCCTTCCGGCCAGTGCCGGGAGGAAGAGGTAGCTTTCATAATCCTTATTTAAAAAAAGCCAACTTATATCATGCAAACACACGAAGCTCAATATAGTGGAAACCGAATATAGGAGATTCAATACTAATTTTTATCAATATAATGAATGAGAATTTCGCGAAATTAGTCAGCTTTATCCAAGCTGCTTTTCTTTAAAGTAACTTATATTTGGCTGCCAAATTCGGCAATTTCTTAAAGTGCCTGTCATTTTAAGACAACATGGTGGATGAGGCTAAGCAGTGAACTTGGTCGAGACCTTAGTAATTGCTGTGCACATGCTCACTCACATCGGAATCGGTTAATATATAGGAGTGCTGTCGCATGCAAAAAAACAGATTTTTCAAAATGTCACCCACAATAGAAATTGAAACTGCTATATCTGAGCCATTTTTTAAGGTAAAGACAAACAAAAAATGCTCCTGAATCCTTATATCAAGATCAAATACTTAAGAAAGAAACCTTTTTCAATTTCTAATTTTTTTGCACCTCACTTCAAATATATATATATTTTTTAATTTAATGGCCGCCATTTTGAAACAAGATGGCTGATGAATCTGACCAGCGAACTTGGTCGAGGTGTTGATGTATACTATCCACATGCCTTCTTACATCGAAATAGGCGAATACGTGTGTTATCGCGTGACAAATACAAAATCGTTTCAAAATGTTAGCCATTCTAGAAATTCAAAGTGCTATAAATCAACCATTTTTTAAGATATCAACAAAAGAACAAATTTTCAGAAACAAAAACTGCTCCGGAATCTTTGTATCAAGGCCAAACACATAAAAAAATCTTTTTCATTTTCCAATTTTTTAATACCTCATTTTGAATTTTAAATTTAATTTTTTTTTAATGGCAAACCTTTTGAAACAAGATGGCGAATGAAGCTGGCCAACGAACTCGGTCGAGACATTAGTATGTACTATGTACAGACCAAGTTACATCCAAATAGGTTCATAAATACGCCTGTTATCGCGTGACAAAAATCAGGTCGTTTTAAAATGTCAGCCACAAGAGAAATTCAAAATGCTATTACTCAGCCATTTTTTTTTAGATGTAGACGAAAGAAAAACTTTTCCCGAATCTTTGTATTAAGGTCAAACACATACAAAAAAATCTTTTTCATTTTCCAATTTTTTGGTATCTCATTTAAATTTTTTTATTTTTTAATTTTTTTAAATGGCCGCCATTTTGAAACACGATGGCGGATGAAGCTTGCCAACGAACTCGGTCGAGATATTTGTATGTACTATGTACACACCAAGGTACATCAAAGTCGGTTCATAAATACGCCTGTTATTACGTGAGAAAAATCAGGACGTTTCAAAATGTCAGCCACGCTAGAAATTCAAAATGCTATAACTCAGCCATTTCTTAAGATATAGACGAAACAAAAACTGCTCCCGAATATTTTTATCAAGGTCAAACACAAAAGAAGAAAATATTTTTTCAATTTTTGGTACCACATTTCAAATTTAAATTTTTCTTAAAAATTTAAATGGCCGCCATTTTTAAACAAGATGGCGGATGAAGCTGGCCAACGAACCCGGTCGAGACATTGGTATGTACTATGTATAAACGAAGTTACATCCAAATCGGTTCATAAATACGCCTTTTATCGCGTGACAAAATTCAGGACGTTTCAAAATGTCAGGAACACTAGAAATTCAAAATGCTATAACTCAGCCATTTTTTAAGATATAGACAAAACAAAAACTGATCTGAAATCTTTGTATAAAGGTCAAATACATACGAAAAAAATATTTTTCCATTTTCAATTTTTTGGTACCACATTTCAAATTAAAAATTTTTAAAAACATTTTAAATGGCCGCCATTTTGAAACAAAATGACGGACGAAGCTGGCCAACGAACTCGGTCGAGAGATTGGTATGTACTATGTACACACCGAATTACATCCAAATCGGTTCATAAATACGCCTTTTATCGCGTGACAAATTTCAGGACGTTTCAAAATGTCAGCCACGCTAGAAATTCAAAATGCTATAACTCAGACATTTTTTAAGATATAGACGAAACAAAAACTGCTCCGGAATCTTTGTATAAAGGTCAAATACATAAGAAAAAAATATTTTTCCATTTTCAATTTTTTGGTACCACATTTCAAATTTTAAATTTTTAAAAAAAATTTAAATGGCCGCCATTTCGAAACAAAATGGCGGATGAAGCTGGCCAACGAACTCGGTCGAGAGATTTGTGTGTACTATGTACACACCGAATTACATCCAAATCGGTTCATAAATACGCCTTTTATCGCGTGACAAATTTCAGGACGTTTCAAAATGTCAGCCACGCTAGAAATTCAAAATGCTATAACTCAGCCATTTTTTAAGATATAGACGAAACAAAAACTGCTCCGGAATCTTTGTATAAAGGTCAAATACATAAGAAAAAAATATTTTTCCATTTTTAATTTTTTGGTACCACATTTCAAGTTTTAAATTTTTTTAAAAATTTTAAATGGCCGCCATTTTGAAACAAAACGGCGGATGAAGCTGGCCAACGAACTCGGTCGAGACATTGGTATGTACTATGTACACACCGAATTACATCGAAATCGGTTCATAATTACGGGAGTTACAGTGTGACATAGGTCAGATATATATATATATATATATCAATTTTGAACGGAGGGTGGTTTCGGGGTCTGGGGGTCATGATCGATGAAAATATACCAAAATTTTTTGAAATCGCTTTCCTCCGAACGGCTGCAATAGGTAGCTTTTTTGTAAAGAAAGCTACCTAAAAAGGATTATCGAGGATAAAATAAAAGAATCCTTTGTCAATCTGACAATCTTTTCATATTAATTTTCTGTAAAATAAAACAATTTGTAAAATAACTTTTTTTTAAAGTCATATCTGTAAAATACAAATTTGAAATACGAATAATTAATTATTATCATGCGTTTTGCATAAATTTTGTATATTTTTTTTATTTTCGGAAAATGTTAATTTATTTGAAAAGTCTGAAAGAAGTAGAATTTTTTCAAAAATAGTTACTTAAAATAGTTAAATAGTTGTCAGGAAAAAAAAACTCTCTCAAGAAAAAAACTCCGACTAAACTCTGAAGACTCTTTCTACGTGCTCATTAAAAGCTGCAGACTTAACTGTAATAGAAAATTTTTAGTTTGAAACCACAGAAGTGTTTCGAATACCACTGGTTGGCAAAAAAATAAAATAGTTTCCTCTCTGCAAACTAAATACTGTACAGATTTAATACTCCTAATTCTAAATATGTTATCCAAATTGCTTTAATGCTTGTATCGTGCACTTTATATATTATGTCCCCCCCCCCCCCCTCTTCGTGACAGAATTTACCATTTGCTATCACTAATATATTTTCATTCCTCATGCCACTGTAACTCGGGACTGTTTAAAATACTGTTTAAAATATTTCTCTTCATTTTCAAAGATTTTAAAAGTTCATATTTTTTTCACACTGTGACTTACAATATGGTGGGTTTTTTTTTTTTTTTTTGGTTTTTTTTTTTTTTTTTTTTTTTTTTTTTTTTTTTTTTGTCACATATATGACGTGATGTACGTTACATGCAATGACATAACAATGACGTCTCAATTTTTTTTTAATTGATAGAAAAATATAATTTTACAGTAAATAACATGTTTTGAAGAATTTTTGTAATTTTTTAAAGTTTTCTAAGAAGTTCACATCTCAGTCACAACGTGACATCACTGAGTGGTGGCATTTTGGTCACAAATGTGACGTGACCACAGTGACTTACAGTGACGTCACAATGACGTCACCGTGACCATGCATGCTATGAGGGTATATATATAATATAAAACAATTAATTAAACATTACCGACCACCCACAAAAATTGTGATAGTATGAATGAATTGACAACAATACAGTTTCCCCAAAACACACTGAATGGATACCAAAAACATAATATACAAGCTGCTATGTATAAAAATAAAGTCCCTTGTACTATATAACAAGAATTGATATGGAAGAAAAAAAGAAGAATATGGATACCGATAAAAATAATTGAAAAGCTTATATATTGAATTACGTTATCAAGAGTACAGAATTCAATTATATAAGCAAATTAGTCGTTTTCTGTGAGAAAAAAAGCTAAAAGCTGAAATTTTTTTTTCTCCTGTATTCAAACGACTAAAAAATGCAATAGAATAGTTTCAAGATGAAAACAGAATAATATTAAATGCTATGAAATGGAAAAAGCAATACAACCTTTTAAATATTTAATTTATAGCAAGGAAAAACAGTAATATTACACAACATACCTAATAAAATCCCAGTTTTTGTATCCAAATATACTCCTGCACATGGTATCCAAAAGCTCGATAAGTTTAAGGTTATTTTTACAGTTAAGTTAACACAGATTTAAAAACCTAATGGATACAGTTAATCTATTTTGAAATACCGTGATAAAGGCAATTAAAATAATATAAATAGAAAATAATTACATAATTAGTTCTTAAAATACCTATTAACACTTTTAAATTTTTATATTGCTTAACTAAAGTAAAAAATACCAAAACTATTAGTTTACAATATCGCAAATAACCAGCATTAAGCACCACCATATGTTAAAAATTGAAATTATTACTCTAATTGAAGCACCAGACAGAATGCAAATTAAATTTTGGTGCTGCCATCTAGTATAATAACTTGAAACTATTATTATCAAAATGTCATATGATTAAGCTATTAGAAGCTAATTCTTTCAAAATATACCAACTGCTTTACCCCAACAAATCATAATATAAAATAACCATATTATGTATAATTATTCATATAAATAGTAAATAAATACAAATGCTAATAGAATGCTTACAATATATTCTACTACTATACCAAATTAATCTATACGGAAAATTTAAATAATTTTATAACATTGATAATATTACATAGCAATATGTTATAACACAAAATAAATTTTATATAATAAATTATGTATAATAAAAATATAAAAAACTATAAGAAATACTTTTAAATATAAAAAATAATTAATAAAATGAACAGGAAGAAAATGGATGTTTATAGAATTTTGTCAGAATCTGCAGTTCCCAATTGCCTAATGATCACAAATAAATTGTGTGGTTTATTTTCATATTAACCATTAAAAAAACTAAAGAATATGAATATGGGATTAACATTCACATAAAACCGATAATCATTTAATACTAAGTTCAAAATTAAACAATATTAAATAGTAAAGAGGAATAATAAAAAACTAATAACCCAATTTTAATACAAACTGTAATAACATTAGTTATATCAAATAAACTTATTATGCATATTATTCTCTATAAAGATGGTATACTATTAGAAATTAATACGATATTGTCCCGAGAAGTCTAAAAATTAAAAACAACTTAATTGTTAACTTGATTAAATATTAATTAAGGTAAATAAATTTAATATAAATTGAAATATAAATATAACGTCACCATATGCATATAAAATATCGAATCAACATCCATATAAAATGTGTATTAGCAATGTAGTTATAATTCAAATGTCCCATTTTTTTTTTTTTTAATAAATTAATCATTGCGTATTATTATATATACGTATTTCGATCGAAAAAACGGGTGTGGATTTTTAAAAATGCTGCAAAAACGAAAAACACTGAAATCGGCATTCAGTAGATTTTTTTTTCCTCCTGTAAATATTAATATTTATTAAACAAAATACATCGTTATAATAGGCAAAAGTACCATAAATAAAAGATTTATTTTATCTTATTTTATTTATTTATTTATTGTATTCCGATTAAAAAAAAAGAAAAAAAGGATGCAAACTTGTAATTATGCATTAAAAAATCACATTAATCATCAACTTTAGGAAAATATTTTATGAAACGGTAAATGTTTGTATTTTTTTACAAAAAATAACATCTTTAGGACCGGGAAAATACAAAGAAAAAAATAATAATTTAAAATTAAATTTAAAAAATCAAACAACCCGACTGCGTTAAAAGCGAACTAATTAATTATTTATCATCAATGTGAAACTATTTTTGATATTACTTACCTATTTTTTTATTTACTTGTATTGATGACTTTTAAGTTGTGTTTAATTGTTAGTTCCTATTTATAAACAATGTTTTGATCAGGCCTATCGATGTCTATCAAGGAGTTGCAGTAAAGGTAGAGAATCTACCTACGCAATTTCCAGGTTGTGTAATACTTGAACGGAGCTTCTGACTGTAAAATAGTCAATGAAACATCGTCGTCATTTTGAAAGACCTATCCAATGATATGCCACTCAATAGGGTGCGTATATTTTTTCGTCTCTACCACCATTTTGTATTTTACGGCCGCCATTTAGGATTTATAAAAACAAAACCTAGCCTATAACAATCGGACGGTTAAGACGAATCGATAGAGACCTCATTCATTAAAATCCATCGAGCCATTGGGATGTTTCGAGGGTATAAAGAAATCCACATACACAGATACGCGTGATACACATAACACTTCTTTTCAGTCGGGTAATAAGTATGAATTATTTTTTTTAGTATTTTGATCGGAGAAGTGGACGTGGCAGTTTTGAAATGCGTTCCGCCAAGTTCCGCGATGATGCCGCTTTGGAAAAGGTAACTACGACAGTCCGTTATTTTGTGAGATTAATTAGGGTTTTTAATTAATGTTTCGGCTAATTATGAAGAAATGAAAAATACGTCTCGGTGCTTTCGGACCTGCCTTCGTCTATTGTGATCCAACTTCTCAGACCTCTACATACCACAGATTTCTCTAACCAATGCCAACAAACTGACAGACATATACACGCGCACAGAGACAAATATCTTTCAGTTTTTTAAATTCATGAAGAAGTATATGATGATGGCTAAGTTTTTCTTGCAGTAGAGAAATAAGAGAATACTTGAATTTATTTCTACTCTATCTTATTTTAGTTCTAAGTATCACCGATATGCTATGTCTCGAACTGTAGTAATGGTCGACATAATCTTTTAATTTCAAAATCCAAACAATATGTTGGCATTTTAACACCCAAACAAAATGAAGGTTAAAAAGTGAGTGAAGTTTGGTCCAATTTTATATGTTAGTTTGAGCGTTTTAACAATTCTAGACAGAAGCACCATCTATCAGTGATATTTTGATTTAAGATAAGGAAAGGTAATAAGGAAATTTCCGACCATACATTATTCTTCTGCAAAAATAACTTCAGTAACTTTTTACATTTTATTATTATTTTTTTTAAGTCAGTCTATTTTCGGGTACCGTGTATATGTGCATATAAAATATATTTTAAAAATTTGGGTTTTAACCCTATCAGATATATATACCGTATAAGATGTTAAAATTCCTTGGTTTTTCCTGAAGTTAGTTTTTTATTTTAAATTTTTCTTATTCAATCACAGCATTTCTGCAATTAAACTAATAAAGAATTCATATTTTGAAAGCTGGTTATAAAAAAATTTAAAAAATTGTAAAAGAAGGTCCTCGCTAATTGGTTAAGAAGCTCAGCTTAAAACCTAAAAATTTTCGAAATTTAACTTTTTTTAGATGTTAAACTCTTATCTTTTCTGAACATTTTGATATAATTGTTTCCTTGAAATTCCCATTGGAATGGAAGTTATGGCTTTTAGTATTACACCCGCTCAATAGCTGAAGCGGCGTTTCCAAAAATTTGAAATCATTTTTCTCCAAATGATGTTTTTGACCATAGCGCGCACGATATCTAAAAAAACTTCTGAATATTTTTTTTCATAAAATTTTCGAAGCATATGTGTCATATTAATCTGTATAAACTGAACCTAAAATTTGCTTTTTATTGCACAAAAAATATTTTTTAGGTGATTATACTGTCAAAATTTTCTAAATCTTGCATTAGCTAATACAACTTCCATTAAAAATATAAAAATGCTTTAAATATAAATTTATTTAGGTTCAGAGTAATTATTACAATCTGAAGTATAAGTATAGGCACCAAAATTTTCATTCTAATTGCAAAATTTATTTTGAAATCCTGAGCGTAATCTTTTATACCAATTTTCTGTTCAACAAACCTCTGACAGTTTGGAGCCCCCTGTAAATGCTAATTCTGCATCTGGCAATTTTTTAAATACATGAAATGAAAGAACATACTTGTAACTTTCAATCCCAATAAAAATTGTTTCTTAAAATAATACAATACTCTCAAATACATTTTAAGATATTAAATCTTGAAAATGGTCTCTTTTTTTTTTTTTTTTTTGTAATTTTAATAGTCCTGAGACTCCTTAAGTCTTTTAAGTACAAAGCTAATTTATCTGTGTGAATGCTACAGCCGCAACAGTAAATTGGGCAAAGTGAGACAACCCATGCATTAAAGTGTTAAATATTTGTATCCAAAAAAAGAAAAAAACAATGAAGTTTTCGAATACATTTTCATAAATGTTTATTCAGATGCAAGTTGCGTGTATCCTTTAGAAGTTATCATTTCTTTCTGCTTTCGCGTACGAGGGAGGTTCAATAATTATTGTCCCTAGTGTGTATAAAATATTTGTACCGCGATGATTGATGTCGAATATTTAAGCCTAATGTCTTAGATGCCTATATGCTCAATTTCAGAACTGTAGCTGGTATATGAACATATTTTTAGTCTTTTTTTTTGTGTGAGAGGTCTCACCTAGCTTGAAAGAGGGACTGAGGGGGGTTGACAGTGGCTACAGTCGTTTGGACTCGAAATCGTAGTGATGTAGCCACGTCTCATCCACTGTCACAAATCTATCACAGAACTGCTTCAGGTCTTGCCCCATAAGCTCCAAACCAGCCTTTCCCCCAAACCCAACACTTTAAAGTTAGGTGCCGTCTCTCACACCTAAAACAAAAAAAAATATATGTTAATACTTTCAGGGGTAAACGATTGTGGGTTTCTGTAATGTTGAATCCGCACGGGAATTATCGAAAAACTTCATTTCGAAAAATGAAAAAGCAATTTTACGACTTTTTTCCATGAAAGATAAAAAATAAAAATTTAATCAAAAGTTTCTGTTGCTAATCTTGATTAAAAGTAGGTGGGATATATTATATCCCACCTACTTAAAACGCCCCGCAAAGGGTTAATATAGCAGCAACAGTTCTGAAATTGAGCATCTAAGACATTAGGATTCAATATTCTACATCAACCATCGCAGTACAAATATTTTATACGCACTCGGGACAATATTTATCGAACCACCCTCGTAGATGCCAACATCTTATCTGGGTCTGACCCAAGACAAACAAGTTTAATACCGAAAAGTATAAGAAAATGTGTCTTTTTTCAATATGTTACTTATTAGATTTCATCTTAAAACCGTTCGTTAAATAAAATTTCCGGTTGGAAACATGCTTGTTTTGGATCAGACTCCAGAATAATTAAGAGATGCTGGCATATACGGTTTTTGTCATAATAATATTAGTACAGTTTCTTTAAGATGCAAGAATTTTCTTTAATTTACTTTATATATTTAAATTTTAAGCATGTGAAAATTAGTTTAATAACTCTTCTAATTTTTTTTGGGAAGAAAAATGAAAATTACAATAAAGAAAACAGAATTGGTAAGCATTATACAGACATCCGACTACTTATATAAGCTTAAAAAATTACTTTATTGCCTAATATTATATGAAGTAGCATTCAGGCACTAACAGTTGTAAGAAATGAAAAATCAATTAATGTGGGAGGAAGGTGCGTGGGATTCATTACTCAATCGGTAATTAGTACATATTAGTTGATGTATGCAGTTGGTGAGCATTTCGACAAAAAATTAATTGTATATTTTCTCGATTGTTGAGTTTTAACTGAAATATATTCGGTTATGTTCTAATACACCTGGAAATTAAAATATTTATCATAATAGTGCAACTATAATATTATAAATGAATATGGTAAAATTACATATATTATGAGATTAGAATTAATATTTGGCAATGAAAATTAGTAGAATGTGTATAATAGGACAGCATAATTCTATCTCGCAGTTACATAGTGTTGCCTGCTAGTCGCAAGTCGTTGCGTTCGGATTCTAGTTCAGATTTTGATGTACGTAGTGGTTCAGAATTCCATTTACGCTGCAGGTCTAGATCTATCGAGTCCTCAATCGTTAACGAAACATGTTTACAAATCCGATAGCGGCATATAAACAGTCAAATATCCATTCGGTTAGATTGAATTCAATTCCTCAGAAGACCTCTAATGAAAACAAAAGTTTCTAATCACATACGAAATTGTTAGCTTAGTCTAAAAAAATATAAATCGATTCAGAAAAATTAAAAATAATAATAGTCCATGGGAAATGTACAAAAAAAAGGGGGTTAACTTGCAAAAGGTCGAATAGAAGGGTTTTTTCTGACTTCTTTATAATGAGGCCAATATGGAAAACCAAGTTTACCAGCAAAATTTCTTAAGGAAGAATTTTCTGTGGCCAAAAAACAAATTTTTGGGACTTTTTATTATTTTTTTTAATATCTCGAGACCTATTGGCGTAGCATATTTTTTCTCAATTACAATATTAAAAGAGGATCAAATTCTCTACAACTTTCATATTAACAACTTTTTATACACTCAATAGCAAGAATTTTAAATATAAGAGAGAGTTTTCAATTTTCTTAAAAACCGTA
Source organism: Maratus speciosus (assembly GCA_963932465.1). Classification (NCBI taxonomy): domain Eukaryota; kingdom Metazoa; phylum Arthropoda; class Arachnida; order Araneae; family Salticidae; genus Maratus; species Maratus speciosus. The sequence goes on along the minus strand of OZ010789.1, from coordinate 530,206,516 downwards.
AAAAACGCTGTTTTGCCTCGACTATTCAACTGTTACCCACATATATAATCGTGTATGTAAACTTCTATATATTGGTAGCAGTAAATTATGCGTTATCAGGGCCGAAACTAGCCTTTTTTGCACACGGAGTAAACATAGATTTTGGCGTCACCCCCCCCCCCCCCAACCTCCCCGCACTTTAAAAAAAAATTTACCACGAGAATTTTACAAAGCTTCTAATAGCCGGATTATTTGAAATTTTTAAGTATGTAATCATAAAATACGTAATCAGCTTTGCAAATATTGATTCATTAAAACACTGAAAACCGAATCAAAATATATTCCGCTTTAAACAGGTTTCAATCTTAGCAGGTATAATTGTTGATATTCTTTCTCTTAAAAATGTATAATTTTTTCTTCAAAGAGAGGATTCCATGTAGACAGATTTAATTTTAAAAGATTTTACGACGGTAGTTTTAGTATTAAAATTGAGGCGTTTAAAGTCACAGTGATATGAATTATGAGACAAAATTAGTCACACGAAGAATTATAGGTAATATTAAAGGTAATATTAAACCTGTGGGTGCGTTCTTGAAAAATATCATGCTACCATTTTATTATATCTGAATTTCTTTGTTCTGTGAAACGTTTACGTGCTAAAAGTAACAACCATGTCAAATTCCAAATTTTTATCCCTAATTATTCCAAATAAATCTTAATTTATAACGTTTTTTAGAACATTTTCTGCTCATTTCGCAATTTTGTGCCATTTTTTTTTTTTTAATTCCTTTCTGAGCAAGCGCTTAAACCTTTTAAACAACCAACGTGCAAAATTTCAAGTTTCTAGTCCGAAGAATGACTTTTTCTGCTTCTGCCCTCCCTTGAAAACTGTTCTAGGGACATAAAATATAACTTATGTTGGAGAAGAGATGGTCACCAGCGATTTTCAATCATTATTTTTTAAATCGGCTCGGTAGTTCCAGAGATTAACCCCTACAAACAAACGTTACTTCATTATAATATCAGTATGGACTCAATCCTCAATTTTACTACGGAAAAAAACCACCAATAATCAAGCAAATTTAAAGTTTGAACTTTTACGGGATTTTTGTTTTATATGTTTAGAACGCTAATAAATAAGAGTTGTTTTCTCTTTTCCATTTGCAAAATTGGAGATAAGGATTGATCTATATACAAGATGTTGTGCAGATGTGTAATCCATACATAAAGTGTTACATTTTTACTTTCTTCTGTCTTTAATTGAAGAAAGTATTGTAATCGAAATTTTTTCCGACTTCCAGTTTTCGACGGATTAAACGTTTTAGGGATCAGAGATTCCATAAAACATGTTTACACAAAATGTTTGTCTGTCTGTGTGTCCGTATGTATGTGTATCGCCATTTTCTATGAAGTTAGGCATAGAATTGAGCCAAATATTTTGTACGTTTTTCGCTATGGCCAGCAAGTTCTTGAATTTAGAAATATTCCGCCGTGAGGGGACACTATAATAGTGATTATTGTGCGATTTTCATCACTGTACCATTGAAAAGTATATGAAGTTATGCAGAGAATCGAACCAATTTTTTTGTGTATGTTTTTGGTTATGGCCCGCAGGTCTTCCTTGATTTTCGAAAATATTTCGCAGGAAGGGGCTCTGTAATAGCAATTTTTGTTTAATTTTCTCGATTTTTTGTAGTTCTATTGTCCATCGGCGGATGGTCGGTAGCCATGAGAGCTTCGCATCGAACTTCGCCGGTTATTCGCAAACAGCTGATGTACAACAGAATAACGAAACACTGTTGATTTTAATAAATATCATGATCATGATTAATTCGTTTTTTACTCCTATTTAGAGAAATAATTGACAAGTAATTGGACATTAAATTAGACAATAATCTTCTAGACAAACAATCGACTGAAGCAGAAATTTAAGATGAAAATCAAAGTTTGTATAGAATTGAACTAATAATATTGATGTATTAATATTTGTAACTACTGTTTGAAATATTAAGATGTATGAGATTGACAGAAAGTTTTCGGATTGGCACATCTAACATGTTTTCTTTTACTGAAGAAAGCAAAGTTACTTTTATGAGTTTGACAATGTTGAAATTGTAAATTTCATGCTCCAAAACAATATACCATACTCCTCCCAACGGAATAGAAAAGATAGTAGAAATTCTGGGAAACAAAAACCTGCACAAAATAACGAATAAGGCTCCTTTACTGAATTTGCATAGACAAAGTGTGCAGCTACCTTAGAGGATGTTTTAACGGTTTAAAGGGGCATTATACACATTTTTAAGAAAAAGTCGAAAACATTTTTAATAACGTAGATTAAACGTGCATAGGGTGGAAATCCCAGTAACTGGCACCTTAAGCATTCTTTCTTATTCAAATCACTATTACAAAGTTTTACATTTATTTGATACTTAGCTTTGTTTTTGAAAGTATAGTAGAGATACATTAAAAATCATTGTTGACATTTTTTTAAATAATACTTTTTATTAATAAAAATTATTTATTTTCATAAATGTGCTCAATAACTCCAGTAACTGACAGCATCTCTTTTCTGAAAAACCAATAACAGGAAAATAAGTTATGATAGTTAACACAAAAAAATTACCACTAGATTACTTTGCAGAATTTTACAAAAAAATGCTTATTTCAGTTAGATTTTTGATGAAGTGTCAGTTACTGGTTAGGTGTCAATAAATTTAGGTTTGACCCTATATACCCTGGCCTCCAAAGATTAAGGAACGGGGACTGCATGCTTTCGATTGTACACGGTTTGTCGAATATCTACCAAAATTATTGAAGACTTGTTCTTGAACTTCTGGCATGTAAAGAACATGTTTGATTTGATATTCCCGGTGAAGATTTAGTCGGGAGGACAATTAAGGGACTAATAATAAATTTAATAATAAAATAATATTTGCGATCACCTGTGTAACAGAAAATACTGAAAATGGTTTGTAAATGTGTTAAATGACTATTTGGGTCTTATTCAACGTTTGTGTGCATTTGTGTAAGCATAACACTCATATTTGTGAAGATGTTATTGTGTCACTGAAAAATTCAAAATTTTATGAAAACCTGAGAAAGAACTGTAGCAACAGTATACTGCAATTAAATTATGAATATATTGAATATTTGATGAGATATGGGCATTTGTATGAAACAATTTTTAACTGCGCATACGTGGAAGATTTCAATATTTTTTTTTTCATAATTTGGTAGTCAGCTATTTTGGTCAACTTCTATAACAAGTCCAGTCAAATATTGTGAAAACTCACGAAGATATAATCAGCTGATTGAAAAGATGTGGAAAGTCCCTTATAATACAGCTACTTTTAGAAAGCAACTCACTATATCGCCCCTATCTTTTTGAATTTTCGAAACATTTGACTGGATTTTTTTATATAAGTTGCCCTAAATAGTTGACTACCAAATTATAAAATAAAAATTTTAGAATCTTCCACACACGTGCAGTTAAAAATTATTTCATACAAATGCCCATATCTCATCAAATATTCTTTACATTCATGTTTTAACTGCAGTTTACTGCTGCTACTATTTTTTCTCAGGTTTTCGGAAAGTTGTGTTAAATTTGGTTGCTATAAACAAAAAACTTTTCAATTTTTCACGGACCCAATAATAACTTCACGAATATGAGTGATATGCTCACACAAATACACACAAACATTGAACAGGACCCAAATAGTCATTTATCACGGTGACAAACCATTTTCAACATTTTCTGTTACATAGATGATCCCAAATGTTATCTTATTAACCCATTTGTGCCTATCGTCCCATTTTTGGGACGTTTCAAATTTTAACGAATAATTATATTTTTCTTCTCCTTTATAACATGAAAATTGTATGAAGTAATTGTCTATAAATGTCTTTATCTATAACCAAGATATGACAGCATAGGGTGGATATTTATTTGCTTAAATGAAGGCTTTTTTCGGTGTTTATAAATTTTTAATTTTTCAAGATGGCGAAATGTAAAAAGTAAGTTTATTTGTATTTTTTCTATCAAGAATCCAAATACGCAAGTCATAATCTTAGGTTGTAGACTTTTTTGAAATACGTATTTTTTTAAATTGCAAAATTAAATGTTCAAGCCTATTTTTTATGCCTTTTTGTAACTTCCAAAATATAAGGTTCTAGGCACAAATGGGCATATATTTTTGTTGGACATTTAGGAAACAGTTATTTATGTAATCTTCTTTTGAAGATATTTATGAAATAAATTGTTTTTAAGTCAGCAATACGATTATTCTTATTTTATTAATAATAATAGTTATAACGTTATTAGTCTCTGTAAAGAAATATATATATATATATATATATATATATTGTAGTTCATAAAAATACTAATGATCGTACATAATACACAATTTAAAAACTTTTTGAATATAAATATAGACAAAACATATAATTATGCATATTATTCTACTAGAAATACTCATATGTAGTTTTTTTTACATTTTATTAAATAAATACAAAAAAATTTAAGCGTAATTTTTTTTTAGTATTTTTCCAGTTCTGCGATATTTTAAAGTGATTTTACCAAAACATTTGAGCAAACCAAAATGCAGGCACAAATGGGTTAAATTTATTTTTAGATCCCTAATTGTCCTCCCGATTAAATCTTGACCGAGAAATATGAAATCAAACATGTTTTTTTACATCCCAGAAGTTCAAGAACGTAATTTTGGTAGATATTCGACAAACCGTGTACAATCGAAAGCATCCGGTCCCTGTTCATTAACTGTTGGAGGCCAGTGAACAGTCGTGGAAAAAAAAGTATACACCCCCTACTAACTCCTCAACAAATTATCGTAGAAGAAAGTTACTGGTACCAAACGATTGGAAATAAAGTCTATTTTTAAATGATGTATGTAAAATTTGCTTGGGGAGCCATCTACATATTAAAACGAACCCAAATTTCGATTTTTCAATAGCAATACCCAATTCTAACAAGATATTTCAAAATTTCGGTTCAAACTATGCCTAGACACTAAATGTTAAGTTATTTGAATAATAATTATTTGAATTATAAGCATTCAAAATTTAGTGCTTCTAATGTTAAATTACATTTTCATATTTTTATTAGTATCTCCTGAAATTCTACTCCTAATGTGCTAATTTTTTGTGTAGAAATAATACTAAAATACCCAAACATAGATTCGTTGAATTTGCAATTTTTATAATTTTATGATATGAATTATGAATTATGAAACTAATATTCGAAAAAGTTATGAATTACAAGCTACAATTTTGTTGATGGATTTAGATTTATTAAGTCCTGCTTTATGGAAATCCAAAATTTCACATTTTTCTTCCAAGTAGTTTTCAAATTATGCTTAAAAAACTGCAAAACGATGGTTTAAGGGGCCATCTATGATAGAAGAGACTAGATATTTTAAAATTCCTTATGCTGTCCTGTAATCTAGCAGTCTTCGATGACTGCTTGAGTCGCGCTTAAGATGCCTTGATCAAGAAGGGGCTCTATTTGTCAACAATCAGTACCGAACTTCAATTTGGATACAGCCCCTAAAATACACTCGTTTTAAAATAATTTCTCGGAAACGAATCGTATGAATTGCATAAAAATTTGTTTTTAGGCTAATTGGAGGGTGTAGAGTTCATTTATGCTGTCAGAATTGTGTACTGCCATTTACAAAAACAAAGTTATGCTTACTTTTAATATGTAGATGGCCCCCTATGCAAATTTTATATACATCATTTAAAATTAAACTTTATTACCAATCGTGTGGTACCAGTAACTTTCTTCTATGATTATGTTTTGCAGAGTTAGTAAGGAGAGTTTACTTTTTTTTTCCACAACTGTACATAAAATTTCAATAATGTATATTGGTAATTTAAAAGTTATTAAGCTTTCATTCTAAAAGACGGATAATTTAAGAGTCCATACTGGTCTTTTAAATATTTTTCTGGCAACATTTACAATGAATAACCTTTTTAAAAATTTTAAACATAGTTCAAAAATGTGTAAGACTTCGGTTTGTCTGTCTGTCCGTATGCTCTAATTCATGTAAATATAGTCAGATCGCCATGAAATTCATATATGCTATTGATATTCACTATTCCATGTTCGGTATTGAAAATGAAGCTTGTAGCAGTTACAGTTCTTTTACAGGGACATTCAAAAGAATTCCGTTACATTACGGTCTATGCGGGAAAATTGTTTGCGGTGATTTTTAATGTTTCAGAATTTCAAACTCATTGAAGTTTATATATGTCTCTGAAGAACACTAGAAGATGCCTACTATACGATATGGTATGGATATTATTCATCGTTCATTTACAGGGACACTCAAAAGAATTCCATTACATTATGGTCTACCGGGGAAAATGTTTTATTACGTATTTTATTCATGTTACACTATTTCAAACATATTGGAATTGATATATATATCTGAGGTACACTGCAAGACATTTACTATAAAAATGATGAGCAAGCATTCATCATTGATATACGTGGTCACACAAAATAATTCTGGCACAGTACTCTCTATGAACAATAATTGCTGTAAGTGCGTTTTCTTCTGTGTTACGCGTTTTTAATTAAACTTTTAAAAAAATATTTTTTAGTGTGTATAAATTCTGCACATTACATGCAGAGCTGCATCTGAATTACATTTCAATTTATTGATGGAAATAGCCGAAAGGAAATTTTCAACTGTGCTATGCGTTTTCTAATTTAACCAAATTTTAGCAATTTTGTATTATGTGATAAATCCATAGTTCATATACACAGCTGCGCAAAAAAATCAGATTTTTTTTTAAAAACTTTTGATGGAAATTGGTGAAATTGTGTTTTCAAATGTGTTATGCGTTTTACAAGTTGTTTATTTAGACATCTTTTTTCACCTGATTAAGGGGTCTTGTACCTTTTAAGCGCGTTGAAAATTCACTAAAAAATTCAAAGTTTGAATTAATCTATCTTCCAAACCTTTTTATGTATAAACATGAAATTTTGGATATTTATTAAACAGATTGTGCTTTGTAATAAGCTGTCATTAGAAATTTATTAGCCTTTTACAGAATTTGTGTATTGTTGAAATCAAAATAGCTCTTTTTTTACTCCATAAGTCATTGCGCACATGATATCTTGAGAAAGTATGTACGGATTGTCATGAAATTTGGTAAAGATACTAAACAAACATGTGTGTTTAAAATGAACTACTTTTAAGTATTTACAATGATAATATTTTTAGTTATGACTATTTTTACTCATTAAAAATACATAATTTTTATTTTATTTTTACAAAAATATTTTTTTCTATAGTTAATGAAATAATTTTGGCCTAAAAGTAGTTCATTTTAAACACACATATATGTTTAGTATCTTTACCAAATTTTATGACAATCCATGCATACTTTCTCAAGATATCACGTGCGCAATGACTTATGGAGTAATAAAAAGAGCTATTTTAAATTCAACAATACACAAATTCTGTCAAAGGCTAATAAATTTTTAATGACAGCGTATTACAAAACATAATCTGTTCAATCAATTTTACATTCTTGTTTTTTTTTTTTTTTTTTTTTTTTTTTTTCTTTTGAAACATAGTTATGTGCACTAATATTTTTTTCTAGTTAAGCAATTTAGTGTTGCCACTTTCAATTTTTTGTTTCAAATATTTTGTATGGACATTATGTAGATTTATTTTTCTTAAGGATTTTCATCAACAAAAAAAATACTAAGACTTTTTTCCATAAATAAGATTAAGTAATTGGTATTAAATGTTTTTTTTTTTTTTTTTTTTTTTTACTGTGCATTGAATTAGTTGCAGTTTTTGCATATTTTTAAATATCAAAAGAAATCCATTTAATATTTTTTCTTTTTCTTTTGTAGCTGTTTAAAATATTTAAGAGCTTGCAATATATCTAATACTACGAATATGCAGACATTCATGTACAGTTTTGCGTACATCAGTGAATGTATAGACAGAATTTGGAAGGAAAATGTAAATTAAAAAAAAATTTAGTAGAAATTGCAGTAACAGAATTTTTCATATCGAATTTAATTAATAATGATTTTTTTAATTAGTGTTAACTCTGTAATTAAATTCCTTACATCTGTCGATTATATCGCAGTGCAAAAATTTAAAAGTTATAGTACTGCCGGTATTGTATCCCTTTAAAACAGGAAAAAAAAAACTATTATTTCTGAAGCCTCACTCCTTTTTTTAAGCAGCATTATTCCATTTTATTAGCTCAAAATCTAAACCTTTTATTTAAATTATTCTATTCACTTCAGCTTAAAATATGTAAAAGGTAAAGTGAATTTTAAAATATTTAAATGAGATAGCTATACCAAAACTAAAACGACGAAATGAATCGATTTTATCCACATTTTGTTTTATTGCTTTGTTTGTTTATTCGATTAGAAATCAACAGATACTTCCTGCTTTATTACTGGAAGAAGGATCTTCTAATTATGGACTTCTGTAGAAAAAACTTTTTCTGCGAACAGAATAACCTAAAGCAGATTTCGGGAACCTGGGAACATTGATGAAGTACTCCATTCAGATAAATTATCAGGCAAATAATTCAATCGAACAACTGACGAATTTTGCTCAGTATGTATCGAGTCTTAAAGTACAATGCACAAAAAGGATTTGGTACCTTTTTGTGTTTCCAAAATTCATATCGCTCCATAATTTTACAAATCTAAGTTACTTGAATTAATTCCGTTCGTCGTGGTATTTTGTGCACGCTGAGATCGTTATTTAAACAAGATTAATAATCTGATAAATTACACCGCAGATAAAATAATTCCTCCTATTTTTAGGCCCATGTAGCTAAAACTGATAAATGGAATAAGTCAAAATTAGTTACATTTTTGAAAGTATGTAGATATGAATTTTGATAAAAGCAAAACAGTAACACAAAACAAGAATCAAAGCCTTTCTGTGTTAAGGCTGGACGTATGATGAACATAATTTCTCAGTCATTCGGATATGTTATATGATTAACTGTTAACATCCAACAGTTAATATTTTGATTTACCTGAATTATTTTTATTTAAGCTTTTTCCAAGTTACTGAAACTTAAAGCAAAAGAAAACTATTATTTCTATAGTCTCTCTCCTTTTTTTAATCAACATTAACTTTGACATCAATTTTATTCTATCAGAAACAAAGCCTCTTATTTAAATTGTTCTATTTAATTTTCTTTAAATTGCTTTAGAATTTAAGCGAGTCTTAAGATATTCAAATGAGGTAGTTACGCCGAATATAAAAGTATCCGGATGAATCTTATTTTATCAGATTAAAGAAACAATTACACGTAGTACAGTTTTCTTGCAACGATAAGTTCTATCTGATTTGGAAAGGTCCACTTGAAACATTCTAAAATAGGCATCAGGTTACAATCAATAAAAATAACTCATGTGATAAACCGACACGAAAAGGAAATTAAGGAAAAAAATAGCATAAAAAATGTTTGATCGTAATTAATACTGTTCTGAATAATAATAATAATATATATATATATATTTGTTTATGTCACTCTTTTAATCCAATTAGAAAGAAAAAGTAGTCAGCTCAATTAGACTGTATATTTCGGGAATCGAGGAGCAATACCGTGATTAACGGAATATGCGATGTAATAAAGTGTACTAAAGATCAATAATTATGAGAACCTAAAAGTAAATGTTTATATCTTTCTCTATAACGTTAGTTTATATACATTTATGAATTCCATTTTCGTAATAAAGTAACTGCTGATTTTCATTTATTGTAATAGATATGTATATCATACGAGCAAATCTTGTGTGTGTGTGTGCAAATTTTATCTACAAAACGGCTCTAACAATTTTGACAAAATTGTGTATCTTCCGGTTCGGTGTACGAGAAGACCATTGTGCTAGGTCACACGTTCGAGGAAACTGAATTAGCGGATCATTTTGGGGTCAATAACAGTTAGTGCATTTCAGTGGGAATGAACGTTGCAACACTTATGTTATTAGACAGTTAGGAGTAAACGAAGTCGCAAAGTTGGCAATATTTCGCCAAATTTGGTGATATTTGCTGAAATATTGTTGACACTGCGAGATTTTGTGTTAAAATCGACTATCAAGATTCCCAAGCACATGCTTGACGCCAAATGAAAGTCTGTCACACCAAATTTCACTAAATTTTGGTGACATTTGGCGAAAAAATTGGCTTTCAGAATCTGAATGAATTTTATAAAATTTCCCAATAGGAACCGAGTTACATGATTCAAAGTACATATAACGTTTTTGAAAACAGAATTCAACCAATCAGGGTACATAGAAGTTTCTGCACACATGGTTGGTGCAAACGAAAGAAAGTCACCAAATATGGCGATAATTGGCGAAAAAATTGGCTTTCAGCATCTGAAAGAATTTTCTAGTAATTCCCAGGACCGAGATACATGATTCAAGAAATCAGAGTCCACAGAATCTTTGCGAAAAGAGAATTCAACAAATCAGGGTACATTGAACTTTCTCAACACATGGCTGACGCCAAATGAAAGAAGGCCGCGAAATTAGGCAATATTTGGCAGTGTTTTGGCGATATTTGGCGAAAACATTTTCTTTCATATGTCCGTACGTTGTAAGTATCTAAAAAAATGTAAAATTTCGAAATATGTACATAGTTTGAATATTGATAATTTCTGTAAATAATAATGTTATAAAATTTAATTCTTTATAACAATAATAAAGCGAGAATTTAAAGTTATATTGATTTGAATACAAAGTTAATTTTAACCGAGCATAGCTCGGTCTTCCCCAGCTGGTTATAAATTTAATTTTAGTAATTGGAAATCGACGACAATTTGCTATATATATATAGATATATATATAAAGTTAAAAGTGTGATTATGATGTATAACTACTATATTTCTGGAGACACAAAAAATAGTGATATATCCGTACAAAATTTATAGCGGGAGACTATTATACGTCCGGTCTCAACGGTGTCCAATGGCTAATTCCTAAACCGTTAGTCATAGCCATATAGTTCCAATTACAAAAATGTTTAAAATCAGGTAAAGAAATATTTTAAAAGCAATTTGGGTCAGTAAAAACATTTCTTAAAAATTCCGAAATTTAAATTTTTATACGGTCCCCCGGTCCTATAAGTTATATTTAGTAAAATTTTCCTTTTACACTGAGAAATAATACACAAAATGTCCCGTTATTCTACGATTAAACTTGACCGAATAATAGCTGTTTAAAGTTGGAGCATATTTTTTGCTGCAAATTGGGGGTCATTCACAAATTTAGTCGAAATATAATTTCGTCAGATATATTAAAAAATGGTTGAGAGTAAAATTAACATTGGAATATAAATTTGAAATGATTAATCATTCTGACATATTAATGCAAAATATACAATTTGTAATAAACATTTCAGAAGAAAGAAAAACTAGAATTTTAGTTAAATAAAATGATGCTAAATTAACAGCCTCAATTCTTTACAAAATGATATGTATTTAAAATATTATTAGATTACACTAGCCTGCAAAAGTTGTGTTATGTCATGTTTTTTAGATTTTGATAATTGATTCTTATGTATTCTGTACCGCTGAATCTGAAATTGACCTTCATTTTTAACCATCACATCAGGATTTTTCGCAAATTTCAAAGATAAAAAGTTCAGAGTTAAAATTGAATCTCCTCCCTCATCTCATTGGACCACTCAGCTATTTAGCTGTAAGAATCCCAGGATAAGCAAAAATATCGAATAAATTATTGAATAAAATAAAATAAAATAAAACAAGAAAAGTTTTACATATGTTTTATAGTATGAGATTTTCGCTATATTTTAACTTACACATTCACGATTTGCAAAAAAATTTTAACGTGATGGTTAAAAATGAAGGTCATTTTCAGATTCAGTGCTAAAAAAGTACGTAAAAATCAATTATCAAAAGTTAAAAAAACACAACCATCTCCTCAACTTTATAGTATCCGATTTTTATTATTCTTTAAATTTGACAATTTATGATTTGCGAAATATCCTGACATGATGGTTAAAAATTAATGTAATTTTCGGATTCTGTGCTAAAAAATACACAAAAGTTAAAAAAACCAACAATCGCAGTCTTGTATTATCTAATCTGAAACTTTTTCTTAAACTTCTTGGCGGAAATCTATCCGAAATTTTTTGTGTTATCCTGTAAAATAAGTATAAATGGTAACCACCGAAAATCATACTAATATTAGATTGTTATTGGATTTGCGCCAGTATGTAAAATGCAATCTCGATCGGATAATTAAAAGTGAGTTAAAGTTCGATTACAAATTTTGAACTGGAAAAACATTACATGCGATCGCTGAAGTAACATAAAAACTTATAAAAATAACATAATTTTTGTTAAAAGAAATCGTAAAAGAAACAATCTTAAATCCTGACAAAATAAACATATGTTATTGTAGCCAATCTGAAACTTAATAAATGTTAACTTAATCGAAATACTTGTACGATTTTTTTTTCAAAGCGCAGATACACATGAAATAAGATCTTCGAATACTTTAAGCACTTGGTATATGACCTCTCAAAGTCAAGCCGAACTCATTTGTTTTCAGAGCAGAAAAGTGGCATAAATCATGCATTTTTAAAGTTTCATAACTCGCTCAATTTTAGTGTTATATGAACAGGACTTTTTTTTGTCTTACTTGTCAGTGTAATAGGGAAATTTTACTAAATAAAACTTATAGAGCCTGGGGACCGTATAAAAATTTAAATTTCGCAATTTTTTAAGAAATGTTTTTATTGACCCAAATCGTTTTTAAAATATTTCTTTACCTGATTTTAAACATTTTTGTAATTGGAACTACATGTAACTATGACTAACGGTTTAAGAATTAGCCATTGGACACCGTTGAGACTGGACACCCTGTATATTTTTCAGGCGTGTTCATACATAAATCTATGATTGTTTAAGCAATTTACTTTAAAACAGTTAAACCAAGTTTTATAAGGATTTTTATTTGTTTGTTTATGTGAACTGATATTTTCTACTTTGTTACTGGAAGAAAAAGCACTGAAGGTGCAATTTTGAAAGGAATTCTTATTTGCAATGCAATGCAAGATCTTTTCAATGCAATGCAAGATCTGTAAATGGCTACCTCATTTTGAACACGCAGTTTCGAACTTTATAACGTTGGCGCGAGCTCTTCATTTTTCTGGTAAGCAAGTTAACCACTGGCGTCAGTGGGTTATTATTTTTTTTTTAAACCTTCTATTTTCCAAATACTATCACGTAAACTTGAAAACAATTAAATCATGGCTTTATATTTTAATTTATCATCCGTGCACAAACGTCCGCAAAAGGGCTCAAATACCTATTTGAATATGCTGTTTAGTGGAAATGACTAATTTTCCTCTAAAAGTACCTTTTACACAAGTATATCAGCATTTAAATAGGTTACCATGGCTCATCATATTAACTCTAAATTTGAGGAATTGTCAGTTTGTCAAGTTTCCAATTTTTTGCTTAAAGATTCTAAATTTTTAAAATATATTTATTTGCATTTAGAATTATACATCGGTTTTTATTCATTTTACGATGGAAATATATAAGTTAACTCATTAACTCTGACAACCTTATAATTTCACCCATCTGTATAAAAGGAAGTAAAGTTATTAAGAATTATTAAGAAAATGCTTTGTAATGTACCAGTCAAAATGACGGAATCTAGAAACAAATACATATAAAAGCAATCCCATAAATGTAGTGTTAATGCTCCCACGAAATGTAACTAACCTTTGAAGCGGAGTATAATGTTTTCGTTTTCAGAGCTTTTAGTCTTATCACGTATTTACTTTTTCTTCTGTCACATTAAACCTAAATATGTTGTCATCTATTATCGATTATCGTTTTGATAACATAAGCAATATTTCATGATAGATAATCGATTAACAAATACATATCATATTTTAGATCATAATTTATTGAAAAGGACTCTTAAAAAATTGTTTGATTGTTATCTCTTTTATGAAAATATATGTAGTTCATTATGTTATCAGAAATTCAGTCTCATAAATCATATATGCAGAGATCCGGATAACGCTGTCTATCAATAAAATTGCTTCTGAATTGTAAGTGTGCAATTCTGTTTGCAATTAACCTACTGAACACGTATATCGCTATGTAAAACCTTCATTGATTCTTGTTTCGGAAATGGATATGTTTTATTTATAAACAAATATGCGATAAATATTTATATGTGGAGTTTAGTTTTCATTTTGCAATTTAGTTATTCAAATATTGCATGGAAGCAAACAAATGCTGAATTAATTACTTTATTTTAAATGCAAACGGATTAATTTTCCGTAAGTTGGTTTCATTCAGATTTTTAAAAATTCATGCTTAGAAATTATTTTAAAAGCCACAAAAAAAAAAGAAAAAGCCCAGTAAATTAACATGCAGTTTTCAAACAAATTGCATTTGAAAGTGAAGACATGAGTTTCAAAGCTCACCTTATCCAAAATTTAAAAAATCGTGTTTTATCTACCAATCTACTCTACAGGTAAATCATGACCAAAAAGAAACACTCTAAAATCTGCCAAAAAAATAGTTTTATCTTGTATTTCTGCAATTATAAAATCTTGGTTTACAAGGAAACCAATGGATGAAGTTAGAGCTTTTTCGCAATTTCCCAAAATTTGATTTTTTGGATAAGACGAGTTTTTAAACGTCCTCAAGGGGCTATACTTATATAACGTTATCAACATTTTGCTAATTTAAGAAACCCGCCCCCCTCCTTACACACACACACACGATGATATTGTTAACAATGTCTAAAAATTATTTTATTTTTACATTCTATTTATTTCTTCTTATACGCTTGCAGTGATATACACATATGATCGAACATTTATTAGTTGCATACTTTACGGATTCAAGAAGTCAATAAAATATGAATACCTGAAATAAATTTATATCACACAACATCTAAAAGTGTTAGTTCCTATTTAAAAGTAGATAATAATAGCTTATTGTTACATAATGCAATCAACAGTCATATTTTCTTCTTAAGCAGAACTTTTCAACAAAACAGTGGACACCATTCTTTGTCTTTCTTTACTGGTAAACTCAAGTATAATTTCCTACATATTATGCTCCTGATTTCTTTAACAGCGAATTATATGTGCATATGGCAGAGGAACAGGAATGCCAAACGTTGGTTTATTCTAAATTTTGGAATGAAATGATTTTATAAACATTTAATGACTTTAATAATAGCTTTGTCTTTTCATAAAAACATATAAAATTAATAATAATAATAAAGGTAACAGACTATTTGGAAGAAAAAGTTACCAAAAAAAAGAAAAGCTTGGATGGATCAAAAATGATATTGATATCAAAAAGCAAAGACCCCCTCGCCCAGAGATATCTTACGATATCAGTTGTCATACGCCCCCCCTTCAAGCTAAAATGATAACGTTATATATGCACAGCCCCCAAGCATATTTCTTTTATCTATTCGGCGTTGTAAGAATTAAAATTTTACGATGTTTAGAACTTAAAAACTTTGCTGTCGAAGTGAAATTAATATGTCAGGTCATTATCACCGTCAATATGAAATTATCATTACTCAAGACATATTTTTGCTTTATAATATTGATATTCCTAGCGAAGTCAGTTTTAATAAAGGCAAATATTTGTCACTATTGTTGAAATTTGTCAGTTACATTCGTATTCATCTTATCAGGTCACTGGTTATATTTTTAATGTTTTATCTACCACTATTTAAAAACAATAAAATTTGTAGTAGATTTCTACAGCAGGTAAATATATATATATATATATATATATATATATATACATATTACTAAAGAAACTCACGTTCTAGTGAAACATAGTTATTGTATCGAAATAAGATGAACGCGAGCAATAAAAATAATTTTCATGAGATAAGGAAAATTGTTTACGAGTTATCGTCACAGAATGGTTGAAAAAAGGTTTAAATACCAAACTTACTGCCAATTTCTTCGAAAATGTACCCAGTACTTGTAACAGTGATCTGGATCGTATTCATCAAATTGGATCCCAATTGAAAGAGTAGTTTGGATGCGATTGTGTTCATACACATAGATCCATAAAGACGCCATTGAAAAGAACACCAAAAGCGATCTCTGGAGACCTTAAAATGTAAGTAAATTTTAATATGCACGCATACATCCACAGAGACAGATAGAAAACCGTAAAAAAACTGCGAAAACAAATTTGGAGAACCTCAAAATGTAAAAAAAATACCGATAATTTTATTATGGTTTTTTTAAATCTCATAATTGTGATACTTTCGTTACACTATATGTGTACTAAAAGTTCTAATACTTACTGATGGCAGCCTTTTCTTACGCGCGTAATGATTTTCGTCTGTGCATTTTTATATAATATCATTTATTTTTTTTTTACGTTACACTTTCTTATGAAAATATACATGCATTATTATTTGCTAGCAGAGTGTGAAAAACATTATTCAAATAATGCAATCTATTCTAATGAAATTCTAAGCACTGATCACATTACTTTTCAAGCTTCTGTGGAACTAAGCTAGAAAATGCATCTGAACAATTTTTGTGTTAGCTTTTTTTCGGTCTAATTTTGAAAACTAATTGTTATCATTGCTTTGAGTTTCCTTTTGAATTTTTTATAGTATTTTGGAATCAACCAAACAGGTTAATCCAAAACTTTTTACTTCTCAAGGTGAAAAAACAGCGGTTAGTACCAACAAATTAAACTCTTTTTTTGTGTGTGTATCTTTACGAATATACTGCTGATTTAGATATTGCAGGAATAATAAATTTTGTATATGTCATTGCGGATTTGTGTACACCTTTCGTAAGCTTCAAGATATCGTAAAGAAGCAACCGAGTTTAAACTAAAATTTGGGAATTGAGTATCATGTCTTGAAGTTTGTGTGGATGCTTCTTGGGTTCGAAATATATTAGATCAAATATCAACAACATAATTATACTGGAAAATTTACCAGTCATATAACCTAGTACAAAACAATGCTCATGCTTCACTATCGTCTATTGAAGCTGAATTTATTGCTGAATCTAAAGTCTGTATCGAGGATGGTGTAGTTCACATAATTATTTCGTGAAATTGAGGCTACTTAAAAAGGACAGTTTAGGATTTATGAAGAATGGAGGCAATCAAAATCAGGACCGCAGAGAGGGATGTAGAATGGTACAAATTGCTTGAACCAGACACTCTTAAAAGGTCCTGAAAATGAAATAGCAAAAATGTAGACTCTAATGTTTTTTTTTTTTTTTTTTGATAAAAGTTTCAAATTAAAATAACTAATGTGTAAAAACAGAAATGGAGAACCTTCACTTAGAAAAGCTGTGTATGTTAACGTTACCATAGAGTGATGAGATACTATGATTAAATTAAAATTTTCAATCTACTGATATATCGTGACAAACAGTACAACTATAAAGGGCCTAAGCTGCCGAAATTCCCGTATTTCAGATGATTTCGTGGCAGCGAAAAATGGTAATTGGATTTGAACGGGGCTTTTGACCAACGACAGTATTTTTCCTAAATTTTAGTAACACAAATATGTTTAAATTTGAAGGAAATAGTGTAAGATTGTCAAAACGAAACCTGTATATAACGAAGGAAAAGTTCAATGGTCCGACTTATCTAAAAAGGAGTGCCCCCTTTCCTTCCAGTCCCTTCATATTTATAGTTAATATTTACTACATTTTATATTTTTCTTAAAGTAATTATTTAAAAAGTTCATCTTCTAACAAAGAATCACTACCGGGGTCCGCAGGTTATTTTTCCTAATTTTATCATGGTTGTATTGCGATGATTAAAAACGTGCGTGATATAAACGAAATCTAAACACACTGCTGTTCGTTATTGCTGCAGATATGGATTTTATAAATAAGGTATGTTCAATATCCTGTAGTGTGAATCTCATAATAAGACTGCATATATGTTTAAAAAGCCATTAGGAAAATGAAAATTTAAAGACGTCTGAAAGATTCATGTGAAAGTTTGACACAGTTTGAATAGGAGGTAGCGGTCTTAAAAATGTAAAAGTAAACTTGTTTTTCGATAACTGTTTTTTAAATTCTGGTCACTATTAGCAGTATACATTTTTATTTATTTATTTATTTTATTTTATTTTTTTTTTTTTTATGAAGGATGGCTATTTTGATCGATCAATTTTATACAAAATGTATTTTCCTAATCAGCTGTGCTTCTTAACTGCTTTCGAAATATTTAAGTAGCGTATTTATAAATTAATTTAACTTGTTCTGTTTGGAACTGTAAAAATACCATCAGCAAAGACTAAGAAAATCATACTTAGCCTGAAGAAAGTTTAGAAGTTTTTAATTTGAAATAAAAATCCCTCAATTTAACTACCACTTTAAAATCCAAGTGATTTTTATATTTTTACGTGCTAAATTCTCAAAATTAATCGTTTTTATTAATAATAATTGGAATGAAACTACAGCATTCGACTTCATTTGATAACTGTATTCTGTGGAGAAGATAATAGATGGCAGCACCAAATAATAAAAAGAAAATCCGATTTCATCTTTGTATTTAGAATGTTTTTCTAAAAATGTAAACAAATGTAACGTAAATGACTTAATATGCTGCAATGGAAATTCACCTCAGACACCTATCACAAACTCCTGTGAGAATTCAGAAGTTTTTAGAAAGAATTGATTATAAACTTTTTACACCAATGAAATATATATATTAGTTAAAATGCCCCAGCAATTTTAATTTCAAATAATTTAGTCTGACTGCCTTATTTAAATGGGGGTGATTTTTATTTTTCAACGTCTATCATATGCAATCAATCAATCAGTTTTCTTAGTAATTTTTATAAAATTGTAGCAGCTCTCATAGTAGCATTAATTTATACTATAAGAAAAAAATGACAATAGATGGCAGCACTATGTATTAAAATACTAATCTCTTCAGCTTTGACTTTATATGGGATGGGATCTTTTATAACATTTCAAGAAAAACCCCAACCGCTGCACTTTATAGGATGACAATTCAAATATCTTAATTCAAGAATATAAATGTTGCAATCATCTGCAACTGAGTAAAATATTATTTATTAAAAATGGAATAATTTTAATCCAATACACTAGAATTCATAATTTTGTGATGAAAATTTTACAAAGAAAATAGAAGTGCATTTCATCACCATAGGTTTAACGTTGGAGAGATCTGACAGTTGATCAATAACGAGTTTTAAGAATCTGTTACGCCGTGTACAAAATTTAAATATATCTTTAACAATAATAACAATATAATTTAAAAGCATAACACTAATAATACAAAAAAATTCAAAATTTATTTATCAAACCTAAAATTGCATTTAGTCATAACTCTGTAGGTAGATAGTAATATATAAAATACAACTATGAAAAATTGTGATTACATACTAATACTAATTCTATGATGTACTATAAACTGAAAAATAACATCGATTTATTATTTATATCACATTGCTGTATTTATTTCTTTGAAATGCAATTTTTTTTTTCTGCACAAAAATATTACGAAGTACGGAAGCTCCTCTTTAAATGGCTACAAGAAAAAAATCGATACAAAAGAGACTATTAAATAATAATAATAATAATAAAAAAGATAGAAACATACAAGTAAGTATTTTACGTTTGTCTTCAAAACGTATATGCATCTACCATATTTACCCATGTATTCTGCGCAGATTTTATACCAAAATTTAATTGCGCGTGATACAGGATTTGATATTTGGAGCTTCCATTTGTGGTGCTTCCCATCCTATTGTTAATATTCTATAACATTTCCGCCCTCCCCTTTATATATCGTTTTTGCACGACTATTTTCTATCTCAATATAGGAAATTATAAGCTATATTGTGCAATGTAGTTGAAATGTTCTACATTGTACAAAATTTCATTATCAGTGTCAGTTGTAACGGTATTATTTGTCTGCTATGTATAATAATAGTAAAATAAAACAAGGAGTTGTATTACATTTCACAACTCATAAAAAATATTTATTTATTTATTTATTTGGCATCTGAATTCTGGTTGGATTCTACGAAACTGTTTATGCAAAATATTTAAACATAATAGATTAATAATTTAACATTAAAAAAAAAATAAATATTATCTAAATACATTATACTTAAAATATTCAAAAATATTTATACTTAAACTATTTTTGAAAGTACTTGATTAGATTGTACCATTAAATTATTCCAATTCTAACGCATTTTCATTGTGCTTTTACTAACACAAAGGGATAAAACGAGGCTTCCCAAGTTACTGAATATAGGTAAAAATCATCATATATATTATTTCTGATGTTAACATCCTTCTTTCTCTTCAGATATTAAAGGCACAGCGATGAATGGGGTAATTTTCGAAAGGTTCTGCAAGCGGCTTTTGACATAGTATACACTGTAAGAAAAAATCTGTAATTCTACAGATGTAAAGTTACATGCTTACTAAAATTTTATCTGTACACTGTAAAAAAAAAAAAAAAAAAAAAAAAAAAAAAAAAAATAGGACCAGATTTTCTGTAGGAATTGGAAAAATAGTTGCCCTTATCGTACCGGAAAAATTTCCGACCCAGCTGGGAATAAAATCAGTAAAATCCGAATAAAATCCGTAAAATTGGAATAAAATCCGTAAAGTACCGTTTTAATGAATGTTTCCTTTTTTTTACGGATTTTATTCCGAGCTGGGTCGGAAAATTTTCCGGTACGATAAGGGCAACTATTTTTTCGATTCCTACAGGAATACTGTTCGGATTTTTTTACAGTGTACAAAAAAAAGATGTAAATCTACAAAACTAGTTTTTGTAAAGCTACAGAAATCTGTAGCTTTTCAAATGAATCTGCTAAAATTACAGTAATCTTACTAAAATTTTATCTGTAACCCTGGTTGCAGTTACATAAAAAGTTCTAGGCATCCCAGTTTTCTAAAAAATTCTTAGTAACCTTACAGATTTTTTGATTTACAGTGCGAAAGTGTATATGTTACATGAATTTGTGTTGTTACCGTTACATAAAAAGTTCTAGGAATCCCAGTTAACCTAGAAAAAATTTAGTAACTTTACAATTTTTTTTTACAAAGTACTTATATATCGTTAAAACACGTTTTTTGATAAAAAGAATTGCAGTTAATTAAAAATTTATGAAGAAACGTATTAGCAAATAATCTCAAAGATAGCGGTGAGAAAGCATCGCACATGGGTCTATTTTTTTAATAACTCTATTAGATTTTTTACTTTTAATATATATTTTTAGAATGCCCATTAACAATACTAAAAATCATATTTATATTAAAAATAGTCATAATGTGATCAAATAAAGTTTTGAAACGTATTAAAAGCAATATTTTCCTATCGGTCTCACGACAGGAGGTAATAGTCTCAGAAATCTCCAAACATCGCTGTTTACAATCAGCCGTTTTAATTCTGTTTATTTTAGTGGAATAAGCGCGAAATTTGGATTTAAAGTCTTAAATATGTGTTTTATTTATAATTTATTGTTCTATTTATTGATTGATAAATGTTTTAATTTCGTTATGGTGTATAACCTGGAATTAAATGATGATCTATTTATATTAATTTAAGTGAAAACGGTTTTATCTTCCGCAATCATCTGCACGCGATAGAGAAAAAAATTCATGCTTGAAAATTAGTTTAAAAACAATAAAAACTGAGTAAATTGCGATAGTTTTCAAACTGCGATATAGTCTTCAAACAAATTGCATTTGAAAGTATATTTTTTCCCCTATTCGACGGTGTAAAAAAGTAAAATGTGCAGTATTTAGAAGTTAAAAAATTATAATAAAAGTTAATAAAAGTTAAATTTAATGGTCTGCTGTTGCCACCGTCAAAATGACGTCAATGTTACGCACGGGCAGGTTTGACCTGTATAATATGATAAACAACTTCCTGTATACCTGCAAATAGTCAGAAATACTTCACTCTTATATAGCATTTTTCATACAGTTATGTGAAAATTGCTTACATCCTCCAGACTTAGAATGTAGCAGAAAAAGTCCTTTAAAACTTAATTTCACTTGTTAACAATTAAGTAGTTGATCTTGAATTCAATTATTTCTTAAAACGTATATGAAAATTGACAGTTCAAAAGCAGCTTTTGTATTTATCTTGCCTATAACATTTGAATACTTGAATATTGGAAAGGAATTGTTATTTTTTTTTTATACGTACTTAGAGAAATATTATCGCATTATCGCAAAGAATTTTTTTTTTCTATTATAGTACTTTCATTTCTCTGTTCTGTATTCTTTGATTTCTCTATTTCTATTCTCCAGTCACATACATAATTTTCTATTTAATTACCGGAAAAACAAGGATTTTTCTTATGTAAAGATGAAAAATTGGCTGAATTAGTGATTTGAATGCTTCGAAAAAAAATGACAGACATTTTCAGAAAAAAAGAGGAAAACGAGAGTTCCCTGTTTAGTTCGAATATGTCGAAATTGTTTAGTACCCATTAGAAAAAATGTATTATTTAGTTTATATTTTTAAGATAATGTATTCGATATTTCATGATAAGTTTATACTAAAGATTTTCCCCCCTTTTGATTTTTTTTTCTTTCATGTCCAATGTCTCTCATATCTGAAGTACAAATTTTCATGGCTTTGCTTATACAGTCAACTCCCTCGAATCCGCAAATAATCCATAAAGTCTATAATCCACAATCTGTATCAGATGTAACCAGAAACAGTGAAAATTCGGTTACCGTTAACTTTGCAAGAGAAATTCAAAATGACAGAAACTTCATTGACGATCGGTATTCAGTTTTGTTTCCCCCTAAATTTTTGCATTTTAATGAAGTAAAACTTCAAATGAAAGAAAAAAAAAATCTGGAGACTTTTTCAAAACCTTCCGTGGCATCAGTTTGGATAGTGCAAAACAGAAATTTGCAGAACTTTTGTGTTTTGCAAAAAAATATATAACTGTTGTGCCTTATTTAAAATAGAATTGAATGGATGTTCTCGAAAGATGAAGTTCCAGGTACAATTTCACAGATGAGGACATTGTAATTACTATTTTTTTAACTTTCCTGAAAATCAGGGTAATTCTGACAAAGAGTCTGGTGATTAAGGTCAACAAGTAAAAATTAAATTAAAAAAAAAAAAAAAAACGACTGCGTAAAAAGCGAACTAATTAATTATTTCTCGTCAAATGTAAAACTATTTTTTTATATTACTTACCTATTTTTTTTATTTACTTGTATTGATGACTTTTAAGTTGGGTTTAATTGTTAGTTCCTATCTATAAACTGTTTTGATGAGGTCTGTAGATCTCTATGAAGATTTTAGTTACAGTAAAGCTAGAGATCCTACCTTCACAACTTCCAGGTTGTGTAATATTTAAACGGAACTTCTGACTGTAAAACAGCCAATGAAACATCGTCTTCATTTTGAAAGACCTATCCAATAATATGCCACTCAATATGGTGCGTAATTTTTTTTTTCGTCTCTACGGACATTTTGAATTTATAAAAATAAAATCTAGCCTATAACCATCGGACGGTTAAGACGAATCGATAGAGACCTTATTCATTAAAATCCATCAAGCCGTTGAGATGTTTCGAGGGTATAAAGAAATCCACATACCCAGATAGACGTGAAAACCCTTTTTGGCCGTCGCGTCGGGTAAAAAGTAACTCTTCAGCACTATGTGTTATAAATATCTGGACTCTTCAGAAGCAGAATTTTGTTTCAGAACGAAAAATAATGACTATATATCAGACTTCAAGATAAAATACTAGACCAAAAGTCAAAACTCAAACAAATGACAAATTGATATTATGCGTGAAAACAATAAAAACAAGCAAAAGAAATTGTAAAATAAAATTTAATTAATTTTTCCTTTTGTTTTTTAATTAAATAACCCAATGTGCTACAATATCTTTCTTTTTTACAAATAAATTTTTACATTAATGCATAATTAAACATAAAACTACAAGAGAAAATGATGTAAATAAAGTAATGATCAATCTGCAAAATTCTATAATCTGCACTACCTTTTATCCTAAATTTGTCAAGAGAGTTGACTATATATAAATTAAAATGTAAATTTACAAAAATGATATAAATAATTAACTTTTACAAAACAAGTCGTAAATTGTACGTCAAATGTGGCAAATGAGGTTATGTTCGTACTATAACTAGTTTGATAAATATTCAGATCTGGGTGCAATAGCTGTTGCACTCTTATGCAAAAATGCATGAATACAAAATTTATTACGATTATATATATATTAAATTCAGTAATACGGAAATAATAGGACTCCATATAAAATAATACGTAAGTAATCACCATGGCAACCTACAATCATTACATATCATAGTATATCAATGAATTAATTACATGTGATAGGATTCAATAGAAGGAAGAAAACTTTTATTAATAATTTTTCAAGTTTGGATTCGATTTACTTAAAATTTGAAAGGAGTCGACAAAATTCGGCAACGATTATATATATTAAATTTCAAACCATTCGGTTGGGTAGCTTTTGTGCTGTTATATGCGGACAGACAGACGGACGGACGAACCAGGTGCTACGACTATAGGTGCTACGTATTTATATAATTATGAACGCAGCTAATAATCTGTAAACGTATCTCTAAGCGACTTCTGTACTCCTATCAGTGAAAATGAAAATTTATATGCACGATTGTATGAATTCCAATTAGTGAAATCGTAAGTTCTTATTTAATGGCAATCTTAAATACTTTACACAGCGATATGCACTCCTTTTCTTATAATCATTTGATAGCAAACACCAAAAGCACTTAACTACTATTACAAATAAAAGAACATATATATATATATTAATGCAGTTGGAATTACTTCTAGTTTTCAAATCTATATTTAAATATAAATAATAAACTTTTATAATTGTAAAATTTTAATTTTTATATAAATGCATATAAAACTTTCAAAGAAACTGCAAGCAATTTTTTTGTTCAATACATAATCATGTGTATTATTTCTGTTACCAACATCCCTGTTCCTATAAATATACAAAACGCAGACCTATGAATGAGGTATCATTCGAAAGAATTTTGAACCGGCTTCGGACATAGTACACTCACATTTCGTTAAAACATGTTTTGGATTAAAATCTGTAGTTACTTAAAAAATTAAATCAGCATTGTTTTTATAAATGAAATGAAAGGTTTTTTTCAAATCAATGTTGCTACAAAAATAAAATATCGGATTATACCATGCTCATCAATGATTATAAAAATAAATAGTTCGAAAAAGATAAAGCCTACCGTCCCCGCTCGGGTTTGTTTTATATTTATGAATAAAAAATAAAATTGAAATTGAAATGTTTGGAAAAATAGATACTATCGATCGAACGAAGAAATGATATTCCACGTGTAGTTTAAAATCCATGCTTTTTTTTTTATGTATATACCATATTTATTCGTGCATAACGCTCACCCTGTATACTTTACAAGAAAAAAGGGCGATTTTTTTTATCTCGTATATAACGCGCCCCATAAATTTGACATGCAAATGAATGTTAAATTTATTGCCAACGCTAATAAAATTAGCGTTTAAATAATGTTACTAGCGCTGTTGTATAAAAATGTGCGAGGAGTGAAATAAAGATTCAGCAATATTTCTATTATATAAGACTTTTCCAGTTTTAATTTCTTCTTTGAATATGCTTCTTGATTCATATGTATATCGTGTGATTACATCCAGCAGTAAAAAATTATTCCGTGCATAACGCGCACCTAGGGTTTTTGCCCTAAATTTTTGAAAAAAAAAATGCGCGTTATACACGAGTAAATACGGTATTTAAAAAACAATGCTGTTTTTTTAGTCATATGCCCGGAGCTTTCTATTGAACCGATTTTGCTAATTATCTTTTTTAATGAAAACTGTTAATTTGTAGGTGAGCACGCACTAACTGTTTGTTAAAATATTCTCATTTTTAGATTTAAATTTTAATTAAAAAAGTTTTTTATGAAATTCTTCAAAACGGTGGCAGTCGAATTACTTCCTTTGTTGCAGAGAAAAGAGATATAATGAAATATGTTCAGTTGTTAGGACATTTTTTTTTAATATGCAAGTTAAATTTCGGTAAAAAATATTTATGCACGTGTACTTTATTTTCATAAGCAAATAAAAATTCATATTTATTATTATTTCACGAGAATATTGTCTATTGGGTTTATAATAATCTATATGCATTATATTTTTATGGAATGCTATTTTTTTTCATTGAAATAGAAAAGATGTTTTGATTCTAATACATGGTGGTTAAGCATAAAAATACCCATATAAAGTGACAAGTTTGCGCAGGTGGAAGTGGTTTTATACTTAGCTTAAAATATATTTTTACCTTGACAAAGCTAAAAAGAAAAATTGATATAATAAGTTAACATCACGTAATTTTCACAGATTTTTCATTTCTTAATTATAAAGATTAGAATTGGAGACTTTATTGATTATTTCAGTTTGATTTCATGTTACCTATTACCTTTTTAAGGAGAGCAAGTAAGCACTATCTCTGCCATGTTAACTTTACCTACTTTATGTGCCTTTTTCTCAGAAACGGTAATAGACGGAGGTCTAGATTTTTTTATGGTAGTTGAATAACATGTTTCACATACTTTAACAGACCATTTTCTTCATGAACCATTTTTTCATGTGAAACATAAAAATTATTATTAAATTTTTATTAAAAATCATTTTTAAATTGGCATTGTCACTGCCTAAAATAAATAATTATCAGCAAATCATCAAACTCCTGTGTTAAAGTATGTAAAACATGTTATTCTAACTACCATAAAAAATCTAGACCTCTATCTGTCACCGTTTCTGAGAAAAGGGTACATAAAGTAGGTGGATTTAACACGGCGGAGATAGAGCTTACCTGGCCCCCTTAAAAAATTAGCTATAGGTAATATAAATTATTTTTTTAATAAAGAAGTCAGAAAAGTAAAGAATTTCAGGAAAATGAAGATAATGAAAAATGGTGTTACAGTAAAAACAACAACAACAACAACAACCATGAAATAATAATTGTTTTGGAGGTTTGAAAAACGATGTAAGGTTTATATTTTCTAAGGAGATTTAGAAGAATGTCTGTATATTGTATATGACTTTTTATACATGTTATATAGTATTTATTCATAAATTGTGAGTATACGATTTTAGGATTCAAACCAATTCTAACAGAAAGATCGCGTGCAGTAATAATAATTTCAAACGATCCTGTTCTTTTAAATTGTTAGAAAATCTTCAAAAGAAGTTAAATCGAAACAGAATCATCCAGTGTTAATGACAATTTCGTCACAAATGGCACATATTTCACAAATTAGTCACAATGCGACTTCAAAGCAATGTCGCTTTCGTCACAAGTTCGTCACAGAGTTATAGCCAAAATAGTCACAAAGGACACATTTTTCACAAATTTGTCACATCGTGACTTCACAAAGTGGTCACAATGGGACGTCACAAACGAGCTCTAAAACGGCCGTAACGACTTCACATTGTAGTCACCATGACTTCACATCGACGTCACGTGACGTCACATCGACGGTCACAAAGTCACAGTGTGACTTCTCAGCGACGTCGCTGTGACGTCACCATGCCTTACGGGATTTTAACAATAGTTCTTATGTTTTGTTCGACTGTTGTTGTTCGACTTTTGTTGTTATGTTATGACTTACACAGGCTCAAAGTTCGAAAATTTGGTGTTTTGATGAAAAATACGTAATTTCTGTTATTTTTACATCAATTATTTATATGAGCGCAATCGTGCAACACTTTCTTTTTGACACATAGTATAAAACACATCAAAATATACAAAATATATTAAAATAAAAGTATTACAAAGCTGCGTTCATAGTAAAATATTAAAAATAGCGAGTAAATTGGTCGTAAAAATAGCAGAAATTGCGTATTTTTCATCAAAACTGCGAATTATACAAACTTTGAACTTGTGTAAGTCATATAAATTCGAACAAAATACAAAAACTATTGTTAAAATCTACAATATAAACCTGCTAATATTAAAAAGTGAAACAATTAAGTGAGTATAACATAATAGAATTTTAGTCATATTTCATCTGCCCAAAACGCGGCTTATGGACCCTGATCCTTTATTTGAAAGCTGACGCTGAATTTAGTGGTTTTTTAAATGATTTCGAGCATGAATTATTTTTTAAATTTGTTTCAACTTAAAGAATGGAGGGAAAAAATCGATACATCATAAGATCAGATTCTCCATAATATGCAGCATTTTGGCCAACCAAAATCTGCCAACCAAAAAGCCAGATTTTCAGTTTATGTTGAATGTTGAACATAAAAATAATATCATGTTAAGTTTTTTGAAATATGTTTCGCATGAGAATATCCTGGGAATTATGTTTCATTATTCTTTTTTTAGGATCCATTGCGTGTGTTACTTTATAGTAGCCGAAGGATCCTCGATTCTGGAAAGGGAATGAAGAAACCATATAAAGGAATTATCAGTTGAAAGCATTAAAAATCTTTCTCATCTGCAGATTGTCCTATATTTATTGGAAAATAATTTCTACACTGAGAAGAAAATATGGTTCTGGTATCTAGAATCTAAATTGTGGCTCTAGAAAAAAATAGTTCCATGTCATCCCTATAAATTCTAATTCCCTTTTGCTAGAGAGTTCTAGAGTCTCATAGTAGAATTCAAGAGCGTTTTCCTATACTCTCGTGGTCAAACTTATTTAAAAATCTCTGCAAATAATTTCTCGCTACTGAAACGATTCATTATTGTTTCGTCACCTAGTAAACAAGAGACTACAAATTCTATATCATTTCGTCTATTCAGGTTAGTTGTTTACCCTATTCGCATAGCTCGGAAATCTATATTTCTAGTTTAGTGATTCAGAAAATGACTACCTATTCATTCTAGGTGAAGGCGGTATTTTTTTTTTTCTGTCAGTGTACATTTTTATATAAAAATTAATTAGCTTAAAACAATAGATGCATTTCAGAAGATATGAAATTACACCGAAAAATTATTGAAGAGGACATTTTAAAACTTTTTTTTTTTTTTTTTTTTAACGCCAAATTTCGACGAGTTCCAGATTGTATTAGAATAAATTGTATTTATGTGTATTATTCAATTTATTATTTCAAATTTATTCAACTATGTGTATTCAATTAATTTGCTTTGTCCCGTGTTTATTTCACAGCGATGACGCACCACCAGTGACTGAGAGGTTCTGCTCTGGAAGCTGGTAGACGGGAGCAAGGTTGACGGGAGGTGCTGGATTCGAACCCAATCGCGCACGTTTTACGCTCGTATTCACGAATAACTGCGACCCGGAGTTAGACGCGAAACCCGGGTCAAGCACTCAAATGGCATTCACCGTCTACCTGGCCTGGTCAGGTTGAAGCTGAAAACTAATGCTGGGTTCAGTAACTAGACCTTGGTGAGGTCAGGGTTGAGGTCGAAACTTCTCAACCGAGCATGCGTAGAAACCTAATCTGGTACAATAATGGCGGCGATATGTTGAATTAAGGCGCTGAACAGGATATGGAAATTATACTTCTATAAAACATAACAAAAATATGCAAAGGTATGTAATCTCATATATATGTATTATCTCCAATTCCTTTATCTGATTTGTTTATATTTATGTATAAATCTTCTATATTATATGAAGAATTGTTTGTTTACACAAATAAGCATGGACACGAAGAATTTATTTGCATTTAAAAATGTCAACATTACCTAAACTTAATTCCCCCCTAAAATAACAACTATTGCATTTAAGGTTATTTATTTTTTGTAATTTTGATCTTAAAAAGAACTCACGAATGTATTTTAACAGTAACAAAATAAATGACGACATCAGAATAGTTTTTTTTTTTTTTTTTTTTTTTTTTTCAAAATTAAATTTTGGGTCTTTTGCGTAAAAAATAAAATATAGTTTATGTACAGACTATTACATAACTATGTATCATATCTATAAATTATTTATTCTAATTTAAAATTTAAAAAGTTCATCTGAGCTTTATTTATTTATTGAAGTTTTTTTTATTATGAATATCATTATACTAATTAAATAAGTCTATTATCTATCTTGATTAAAACTATAGCATTGTTATTTTTTAGCTTCTACGCTACATTTCCCAATTTTGAGAAATTTGAAATAATTATTTTAATTTAATTACACTTAATTTTCAGATGTGTTTTAATTTCAAAATATTGCATTAGAAGTACTATTTTCCACTAAAATAATCATAGTAAAAATTTCTTGTTGTTTAAAGTTTGAGCATCACCGTTTAAAAATAAAAATGAGTCCTTTTTCAGTGTTATCTCATGGCATTGTGAAGTTTTATTTATAAAAATACACATAATTTTTGCTTGTTAATCATGGGTTTGCACACGAGTAAATTTCAAAAGGGTTGAAATAGGTCAATAAAAAATTGTTCATTTTTTAAATAACCTCACACCAAAAATTTCTATTAAAATAATGGCTCCCCTTTGTCAAATAAACCTTTTGCCACTCCAACTTTGCGTATTATTATAGAATCGATATGACCTAAAACATATGATTCTATGTTTATACTAAAAAATTATAATATTTGTGCATAATAAATGTTCAAAATCAAACTTCCCTATCATGATTTCACTCATACCTATACTTTACATAAATAAAATCTGCCCCCCCCCCCCTCTCCACGAGATTAACACTTAAGACACAAATTTAATTTTCAAATAAATTCTATCAGCATCAAAATCGAAAAGGTATTTAAGAGTCAATTGATATTTGGATATAACAGAGTATTTTTTTTTTTAGTTGATAAATAAAACTTGCTAATTAGTCTGATATCTAGAATTGTAATTAGAATATCTGAAATTTCCATTTATGAAAACACGAGTCATTTCATTAATGTTAAAATGTATTTGTATTTTTTAAAAAGACCAATATTTAAAAAATAACCTTAAATGCAAAAGATGTTATTTTAGTAGTGATTTATCAGCCCGTTAGATAATGTTGATTATTTTTTAAGGCAAATTCATCAGGAACTCTGAGTTGGGTAACTTTTCATCAGAAGTAAACGGTGAATACGAGTTTTCAAATCTCGGTTGAAAATCTCAACCTGGGGTTACTGGACCCGCAGTTTAACTCTCGGTCGAAGTTATTTGTGAATACGAGCGTTAGTGGTTATCTTCGTCGTTGGGAAACCTTACTTAGAATACCGGAAAGCACCCCACGGAGGGCACTTCCCCTAGGGCCTATATCCCTCGTGCAAATAATCGGCCGCCATAAATAACCCCAACTAGAGCTTCTAAATACACAGGCTGACTCGTCTGTTTGCCATAGCATTCCCAGGTGGGAGCATGTTGGCGCGAGATTGACCTATTTGGCACATTTATCGCTGTCTTCGTTGCTTCCCTGAATTTATCAAATAGTAAGCTATTGAATGAAAGTTTCGAATAAATTTCAAATTTTAAAATTAGTAATTTACTTTTAGAAAATACATAAATGAAATCTGCTGTTTGTAAGTACTTTGTTTAAAAGGATGTGTGTGGGGGGAGGGGGGGGACTAAAGAACTCAATTTCAATTAAATTTATATTTTAGGATTATCAATAAATAATAAAATATCTATAAAAATTAATTGCTTTAACTATTTATTAATCAAGTCATAAAATCAATATATATATATATATTAGGAATTTGTAAGATTGTATGTATAAGGTTTTCAATAGTAATTTCCAGAAAATTGCGATTGTTAAATCGAAACACATGGGGGGGGGGGGTGTAAGGGAGTATTTGATAATTTGATATAAAAAAGTAGCAGAAAAAGGAAACTGCATAAGTGGTTACTAAACATCTACCTGTATCCGAATTCTTTGGAATAGCTCATGTACCGTTAAAATAATAATAATAATAAATAATAATAATAAATGATAATAAATGATAATAATAATAATAATAATAATGATAATAATAATAACTGAATGCTGAGGAATTGAACCCTTCTTTTTTTTTTTCTACGTCCTGAAAGAAAATTTGCCTTACATCTTTAATTAATATTTCATTTATTAAAATTATTATTTATTAATATTCATTTTGCTAGTGGATCCAGTGCTGAATTTACAGTCTGACATCCCTACCCCCAACCCGCTGGAAGATTACGAATTTGATCTTTAATTATAGTCTAGAAGGGCACCCCTTCTCGTAATTTCAGAGGCCGCAAAGCTTCAGAAATCCCTCCCGAAAAAATAATCGAAACTAAGTTTATTTCTTAAAGAGGGTAGGGAGAGAGAAATTATTATTATTTTTCAATAGAACCATTTTTTTATCTTTAATACCTGACTTTTGACCACGGCTCCGCTCACACAGAGTGTAAGTTTTGCAGTTCAAAATGACAATTTTACATATAATTTTTTTTTCTTTTTCTTCATAATTTATTTAACTACTAAGGCAACTTCCATCTAAATCCGTTCAGTAGAACTTTTTTAACTATATTCGCATGTATTTCAAAATGTATTATTTTATTTGTCCATATGTTGGAGAATTAAAATGATGAAGATTATGTTTGCAGGATATCAACAGCAATTTATTAGCATAAGAAAATGTAATTTTTAAATGTACATTCATTCTCAATTTTTTTTCCTTTTTGTGTTTATGTAGCGCCACATAAAAAATCAAAAGTGTGCACTTTTGATTGTCCTTAAGAAGTTGGCAATGTAATAAAATAAATATTATAATTAATTTCTGATGCTAACAATGAGCAAAATGAAATTAACTGAACAAAAAATACCATTAAAAAATATTTTCTTTCCTTTTTTTTTTTTTTTTGTTTACTTTGTTATAGTTTTTAAAAACTTCTATAAAGTAAAATTGTTTAAAAAAAGTTTTCATAGGTAGCAAGTTTTCATTACTTTAATAATATGAAACTGTTCTTTTCTAAGAGAAAAATGTAATGAGACGCAGGGGTCGAACCAGCAAAATTTGAGGCCTATTTAGGGCCCCTTCACAAAATTCTATTTAATAAAACAGGTCCCTTCACAAAGATGAATTTAACAAAATGGACCCCTTTATAAAAATAAATATAATAAAATAGGCCCCTTCAGAAAACTCCTTTTAATGAAACAGGTCCCTTCACAAAATTCTTTTTTAATAAAATAGGCCCTTTGACAAAATCCCTTTCATAAAAACTTACTTCTATTTATTATTTTTATTTTGTTAGGTTTTAAAATCTGTGATTTGAAAATAAAACCAATTCACCAGAAACAAAAATTTTAGCAAAATGGTTTAAAGAAGTTTTTGTTAGTTCGAATTTGAGTAACTCGATTTCAACTTTCATTACAAAATATTATTTTTCACAAAATTATAATAAAATTCACACACACACACACACACACACACACACAAAAAAAAAAAAAAAAAAAAAAAACATTTACTTTTTACAAAATGGGCACCAGGAAATAAACCTGCATCGACCTCTGAAATTTCATAGTATGGAAGTATCCTTTGATATTTTTTAAAACAATTTTATATCTGAAAGTTACAGTAAAGATACGCTTTATTTCTTGGTAATACTGACTTACGAAAATTGTTAAAAATATTTATTTATATTTTTTTAAATATTACTGTCTTATGATGAAATATTAACAATAAAATTATCTTAAGCAAATTTGGAGAATTTTTTTCAAAAACTTAAAATAGAATCCATTTTTTTTTTTGTGAAAATAAATATTAAAAAAAAAAAAAAAAAAAAAAAAAAAAAATACATTGTAAAATTTCCCTGAAAAATTCTATTTCACATTAGTTCTTTAGCTATTTTTTTTTTTTCAAAAATCTCATAAATTTCATCACATGGTAATATTTTGAGGTATCGTTATTAATTATCCAAAAAAATTAAAGTAGCTTCCTAATTTCACTCTATTTTCGTCCGATAATATAAAAAATCGCAAATCGCATCAAAATCAATTGTTTTCCCGAAAATGAACTAGATGGCACTGTACTTTTAAAATATGTTCTTATCGCCAAAATTGGCGAAGAAAAAATTCACGAAGAATATAATCTACAATTAATATTAAAATTTGGTCATTTTTTATGTTTATAGGGAAATTGAAGCATGCAGTAATCCTTTATTGAATGATTTCAACAATTAATAGCAGAAAAACTACCGATAATTAAGCTTTTAAAGCTAAAAATGGACAGAAACTAACTCTACGCTATTGAGATACATTACGCGAAGCAGTCCGTCAGGGATGAAAATGCCTGACGAGCCAGCTCATCTATTTAGTAGCCTTAACCCCAACACCAAAGCGATGACATCATCACTTAATGAAGGAAGTTATTGTGATTGTTAATTTTTTCCCGCATGCCTTTTGCTATCTTTTTTACTCTAACTTTAATGGAATAAATAAGATAATATTCTGGTTTGACTAATGTTGTTTGCAGATATTTTTATTCACAGTTCTCTTTAAAAGCTTCGACGTGTAAATAAAAAATATTAGCTATTTCTAAAAATTATTAGTACAGCGCGAAGGTTTCGCACGGGTCCACCGATGTATATTTTATTTTCGATGCCAACTTCCTTTTTTACTATGCACAACGAAGTATGAGGTACCATAGGAGGAGTTATTCAACAGTGTTCTGGCATAGTTAAGTCATTTTTTTTTAAAAACAGGTAGCTAATCTGCTGTTAATCAAAAATTAATGCAAAAAGTATGAGCAAAGAAATTTAAGGATTGCACTGCGAATACGTTGCACGCGTCTACTGTTTATTTAAATAATTATAGGATTAACTATACAAAACGCTAACTTTTTAATAACTTTTATTTTTGATTTTTAATTTCTTTTACGTTAAAACATATATTTAATTTTCCTTTCAATTGCAACACAAACCGAAACTGAATTATTTATTTATTTTATTTTATTTTATTTTATTTTATTTTTTTTTTTTTTTAAGAAATAAAAATAATATTTCACTTTGAAAAACAGTATAATACTGTAGAATAATACCTTTAAAATGGGAAATTTCCATGCTGAATATATTTATATAAAATCCAAGTCTATGTGTGTCCCTCGCAATTCCGGTTGGACCACCTCATTAATCGCGGTCATGTTAGGCTTCCTATGGAGAAATTGGTAACAGCTTCAACAATGAGTAATTGTTGAAAAGCACTACTGTACAGGGTTTCTATAACAACGCCAATTTTTGACCAACTTGACAAAATATCGCCAAATTTGGCGGTATTTCGCCAAATTCGGCGACACAAATAAGTTGCCATATATGAAGCCAACTTGGATATGAAGCCAACTTGGATATGAAGCCAACTTGGCGATAGCTGGCTAATTTAGCGAAATTCCCATTGAAACACATTAATCTTTATAATCGAGCTCACGATAGTTTAATTTAAACTCAGCACATTTAAAGTTTTTTTCAAAATCTATGGGTCACAGAATTTAAAGAGTAATTAATGTACTTTACATAACTGGATGCAGAAACTAAATTCTCGGTACGTTTCCAGTATAGGGGCTTTTGCGAAATAGAGAAAACTGCCTTGGTGAATAAGGGAATTTGGCAATATATATTCTAGCAACCTATTAACTGTTTCATTTCAGATACACACGCATTTAAAAAAATATATATTTATACAATTTATTTAATATAAAGAAGCCATTTATCTAATTTTCTGCAGAAACAGAAGTAATTTCTACATAAAAATCAACAATAATATACATTTAATTAAAATACGTATATAAACAAACAAAAATTTCAACAAATTTGTTTTCATAGCTGTTTATATCATTTGGCAACAAATATCACTTTCTGATGCCCAAATTCCGTCAAGCTTAAAAAAAAAAAAAAAAAAAAAAAAAAAAGCTAAGGTTCCCTGTAGTAAAAAAGTACCAAATTCCCTATTATTTTGCCCTATTTGCACCATAGTTTGTACTATATGCAGGGGGAAGGGGAGGATGAAAAGTTTGAATACAGAATTTTAAAATTTCTAAAAAATTTCAGAGTAAAATAAATTTAAAATAAGACTAGAAAAGAGCTGTATGACAAAAAAAAAAAAAAATAAAAATAAAATAAAATAAAAAATAAAATAAATGTATTTTTATTTTAAGACATGCTTTCGTTAACATTCACAAAAATGTAGAAAATACATATATATATTTAAATGCACTAAAAAGTAGAAAATAATTTTGGGGTAAGAAAAAAGAAATTATTTTATTTCCTCATGTCCAAGAAAAAAATGAAAGCGGGAGCGCCAACTTTACATATATATGTATGCATATGTATATAATATAATATAATATCATAAAAAAGTTAAATCTCATTGACGCATTTGAAATGAATGAGTAATAAATGAAATGAATTGATATGAATGAAATTTTCAGTTTTGCTGTCATTTGTAATGATGTTGAATAAGTCACAAAAACAAACATTTTCTACAGTTGGACTTTATTTAAGAGAACAATTTTTTTTTCTCATGGACAATTATATGTAAGTATTTCAAGATGTAAAGAGGAAGGACAGTTAATAATTTATGTCGAAGATACTGAAGAGCAAGGTCAGCATTTAAATAATGAAAGAGTTTCTGAAAAAAAAAAAAAAAAGAAATCGCATATCCTGACTTTTTGTGATCAAATTTTAATTTAACCTTAAATTGCATTTTTAATGTATTCATTACATACATAGTTTTTCATAAATGTGTTTCGTTTTTAAAATGTTTTATTTTCACCTATCATTGCAAAACAAGCGAGAAAAAACACATTATTTCTCATGTGTTTTATATATCTTTATATTTCATTTTCCTTAATTTTTGATCGGCTATCTTTCTAGTACATTAATAATAATGACAATAACATTTATTTATTTATTTTTAAAACTAAAATTTATATAGTTTAAAGAACATTGTGTATAAATAGGATTACTACAATACTAAAACAAGTACATCTTTTTAAAGCATAGAAATTTTAGGGGAAAATTCAAAATGAGTTTTATTTGTAGTTTAATCTGAAAATGCAGCTGAAATGGTTATTTTAACAGCTAAATGATGCGTTATGAAACACGTTGTTTAATCATGAAAGAAAACTAAGGAATAATTTTCGACTGGCAATCTAAATTTTTAAAAGTAAAAGTCATTTTTATACATAATAATAATAATAATAATAATAGAGATTCTAAATTTTATAAATGTCTAGTATGTCTAGTAGGCAAGATTAAACTTATTTTTTAGATGCATTCTAAAATACAGAAACATGGTTTGAAATTCCTGTTCAACACAAAAGCAAACATTTTAAATAGGTAACACTAGATGGCAGCACCAAATATAATGGTAGCTTTAATAGCTCTTGTATACGTATATGTTATATAAGTCTTTGGCATGGATTGGAGAAGTCCCGTTTATCTTTTCTTATAAACCACGATTTCTAAACTACAATCTCCGTAGACGATTTCTATTAAGCATATTAAAGAAATGAACTAAGATTATTCTTTTTAAACAATGGTAGATAAGTTAAAAAAAAAAAAAAAAAAACTAATAGAGCTGAGACATCTGAATTTTGATACTGAAAATATTTTCAAATGAAAATCAATTTTAGAGCGTAAAAGCAGCCGTTAAATGCTTGTAACATCCGAGAATCTAATATGAGTATTGAAAATACACATTATGCGAAATATAGGGAACAAATGAATTTATTTTTGAATAAACTTATATTTTCCTGTATTTGTGGATTCAGGTCTGTTTTGTAAATCTCTTGTTAACTTTCAATAATAGATGGCAGCACTAAGAAACAGTGTAGCTCTAAAAGGTAGTGATCTTTACGATTATCTTTCGGTAACAAAGAAAAAATACATCCCTTTCCGACTTATGAATTGTACTTTTTGACAAATTTAATTATATATATATTTTTTTTGTTTTCTTTTTTTGTGTGTAAAAAAAAAAAAAATAAAATAATAATAATAATAATAGTAGTATCATGTGTTATGCGACCGTTTTTCTCCGGCCACAAGCATCTCAAACAAATTGGGTTACCATATTACGAAACTCCATTAAATTATCTGGACCTGCTACGAACATTTAGTTTAAAAGTTGATTTTTGACAAAATGCAGGTCATTTCAACAAAAAAAAAAAAAAAAAGAAAAGGTCTGTTTTCGCTACTTTTTTTCTTTTAGATTTTGCGACCTCTAAAAAATGTTTAATTAATGAAAATTATACTTTCCGGTGGTGAAAGTGTCCAGTGTGTGTCCAGAAAATCTTATTAGATTTCTTTTAAATCAAAAAAGAAGGAAATCGGTTCAATAGTTCTCGGGAACGTTTGAAAAGCAGGTTTTCGAGAAAAACAGTTTAACCTTTAACTGATGCAGGGTCGAACTGCTGGGCCAGGAAAAAGGGCGCAGACCTTGGATTTTCAGAGGGCGTAAAACCTTTAATAAACTCACCTCAATTTTACATTCTTGTGTTGTATCTGATTTGACAAGATTTAACACATTGGCATAGCGCCAAGTTTGAAAATGGCTCAATATTAAATCTCTGAGTCTAGGTAGAAGACTTCGCTATATCTCCTGCGCATGTTTAAAAGTTCCATCAAATCTACACAATGTTACACAATTTTCTAAAACGAATCATGCATTTGGGACATACTGCGCCAAAAAAAGGAACAAATGGATTGGGAATAATATCTACAATTAAATGGTATTCATAAATTTTGTTTTGGGGATTGTCCACATATTAAAAAATGCCCGAAAGCTGATTTTTCAAATGGAAACATCCACTTTTGCCACCCTATTTCAATTTCTTGTTAGCCAGGAAAGAGATCTAGTATATTAAATTTCTTAAATCTTAATACAGTTTTTAAACAAAAAGTGTTAGGCGTCCATAAATTTCGGAAAATAAAAATGAAAATCTGAGAAGAAAATGTACAGAAAACAGAAAGTTAATTACCAGTAAAATTATACAGGAATTTTAAATTTATAATAAACTTACTTTATATTAAAATAAATTCATACAAAGTGTTTCTGGTTACTTCCTGCATTTTTAGGCTTTCGTTCATCTGACGAAAACCTATTCGTCTCTCTCCTCTGTATGTCTGTCTGTCAGGGGCGTCGCCATGGGGGGTATGGGGGCGAGCCTCCCCCCAATATATGTGAATTTGGGAAATTTGAGCTTAGAGTTGGGAAATTCTAGATTTTTGAGACATTTTCTTTTTTTAAAGTAATAGTAAAAAAATTACGAAATTTTTATTGTTTTGGTGATTATTTTGAGTACTGCAACAGTAAACAAGTTAAATTATCAAAAGGAATACAAAAAGAAATCAGCCACACTCAATCTACCATTGTATTTTTCAGTTCTACAAAAATATTGTACATCTACCAGACCTAAATTTCTCTACTCCTGTCCATCAATAACTGACTAACCAGTTCCTTTATTTCCTCCAAAACTTTGTTCCTTTCTCAAAAATTTCACCCTACCTCCTCTTCTCCTCCCAAAAGAGAATCACAACTTTTTTGACTAGTTTTGCGATTTTTGGACAATATTTTACTCATTCTCGTGATTTGTTTGACGCAAAAATTAGTTAACCCTTCGCTGTCAAGTAAAAAGCGTTATATAAGCAAATGCAGATATAAGAAGTAGTTAGTTTAGATAAATTTGTCACATTTTACTTTTATTTGTGTGCGGATATATATATCAGCCCTGTTCGTTTATATTTATAGATGTTTATGAAAATTTAAACCAAAAGTTTTAAAGCTGTTGTAAAAAATGACTATAAATCTCAGCACTAAAGAACCCTTCATAATAGAAAAAGAGTTTTCGTGCAAGATTTTGGAGCATCTAAAAATCCATTCGAGGATGAAAAAGGTAAAAAATGGACGATTTTAATTTGGAACAGAAATATGACCATGAAAGCAGTCCATCAACTGAAGAAAAAATCGACATGCACTGTAACACTGACACGTTGCACTTGAATAAAATTTTGAAGAAATAAAGATTTCTTTGCAGACAAGCTCACAAACAATTATGAATATTAGGATGTGACTGGAAAAGCTGAGTTCCGAAAGCACCGTCGGAAAACGGTTTCACCAGAGGAAATAGATTAAAATAATAGCACAGCAATGGACATTGATACACATAAGTTTTACAGTAAAGAATTATAAGAAATACAAGAAAATTTCGGAAATTTAGTAATGGGCTTAAATGACAATGTTCCCTATATCAAGAGCATATTGCAGCAATGCATTCCATATTTAAATTACAATTGTGCAAGGGAAAAGTTAATAATGTTTCCACCTGGATATGAGAAACCGGATGTACATGACTTGCAGAGTCAAATAGAAATAAACTAAATCCCAACTCACTTAACAAACCTTTTACTCATGCCACGAAATTCAAAGACAATTTGGGTCACGCCGTCAAACTATATACTCATACCTTAACATTCACAGCAGCTTATGTTTATGGTGTTGCATCTAATGAAAGAATCTTTAGTCAAATAAAAATTAAAAAAATATATATTGCAAGCTAAAATGTGAGGGATGACAGACTTGACAGCCTAATGCTTTTAAAATATGAAAGTGAAATAGTTAATTTTATTAAACTAAGCGATGTTATTAACAGGTGGGCTTCTTTGAAGACCACAAGAATTAATATTAAGTGAAAACTAGTCGGATGTGCCAATCCAAAAATTTTCTTCTACTCCATACATGTTAATGCCTCAAAATTTGCAATCACAGTGCCAAAATTAAATGATAATTCTTTGCCTATAATAACAAACTCTAAAGGTATAGATTTGTTGAATTGTGTGCATTTAAAAAAGAGATATAAGCATAGCATTTTTCAAACAAATCATTGAATTTTGGCACACAGCTTCTTAGATGTCTGCAACCAAAATTCCTTACCCAAAGCGCACAAAAGTGATAGCTTTGGACAGTATACACCCAAGCCTAATAAGGATCTATTTATGTGGAAGTGCTACTTATGTGGAATATGAAGTTTGACTAAATTCTGTGCATTAGTTTTTGAGATACAGCTATCGCAAAATCGTGAAAAATGCTACATAGCAACGCCAGCGCCACCTGCTATATGATATACATAAAAAGCTAATCTGCATCAAATTATGTCATGGTTTAACAGAATATGACGTTTGATCAAATTCCGTACAATAGTTTTTGAGATATAATTATCGCTAAAATCATGTAAATCGTGAAAAATGCCGCATAGCAGTGCCACCTGTTGGACGATTTACACCAAAAACAAATCAGCACCAATTTTTATCAAGTTACAGTCAAACCTCATTAACACGAACTGTTTCCGATTGCCTCGTCCAGTTGTATGTAATGTAGTTAAGTTCCAATAACACGAACTACTTTTAATACGAACAAAAAAGGTTTCCCCTTGAGTGTTCGCGTTAACGAGGTTCGACTGTATAAGTGAATCTCTAAAATTTTATTAAATTTCGTGCATTAGTTCTTGTGTTAGAGCGCCCACAAAATTTGCATCACATATAGACAGACAAATATTTTCTAAAAACAGTCGAATCGTGTTCAGGACTTACTAAAACGTATAAATCAGTCTAAAATCGGAAGTCGAATTTTTTCACGAATCCAATACTTTCTTCTTGTAAAGATAGAAGAAAGTAAAAAGCGTATTTATTTTTTTAGTAAACAAACGCATAATTAGAATTTTTGTGTTTTCAGTTTCAGAATTTTTCTTTGGAAAGGAATTTTTTATCCAAAAGTATCATTATAATTATTACACACGTTGTGCATATCATTTTAGTCGAAAATTGGAGCAATTTGTTTCAAGTTGGGAAATTTTCGAATTCTCCCCCTCGAAAAAATATCTGTGGCTACGCCCCTGCTGTCTGTCCGTCTGTTTATCCGTCACATAGCCCGTTCTCCAAAACTATATATGTTAGAGACTTGAAATTTTGCATACTTATACCTCACATCATACGATAAATCATAAAATTTCGAACAAATCTTATATTTAACTCTCTGGGCTCTAACTTGTATATTTTAAGCTTTTCTTTCTAACTCCGCCCCTAATTAACTTGAAGACTTGAAATTTTGCAAAATTACAGCTAAACACTTGCGATCAAACGAAAATCATAAAATTTCTAAAAAAATCTTATATTTAACCCTCTGGGCTCTAACTTGTGTATTTTAAGCTTTTTTTTTTTTTTCTAACTCAGTCCCTAATTAAGTTGAAGACTTAAAATTTTGCGAAATTATAGCTAAACACTTGCGATCAAACGACAAATCATAAAATTTCGAAAAAAAAAAACCTTATATTTAACCCTCTGGGCTCTAACTTGTGTATTTTAAGCTTTTTTTTTTCTAACTCAGCCCCTAATTAAGTTGAAGATTTGAAATTTTGCATAATTGTAGCTAAACACTTGCGATCAAACGCAAATCATAAAATTTCGAAAAAATCTTATATTTAAACCTCTGGGCTCTAACTTGTGTATTTTAAGCTCCTTTTTCTTACTCAGCCCCTAATTAAGTTGAAGACTTGAAATTTTGCATAATTGTAGCTAAACACTTGCGATCAAACGCAAATCATAAAATTTCGAAAAAATCTTATATTTAAACCTCTGTGCTCTAACTTGTGTATTTTAAGCAATTTTTTATCTTCCCCCTTTTCACCCTGGGGGCACTTTGTAAACTTTTGCCGACACCCCTTTGACCACTCTTTCATATTATGCACCATAGACTTACATATTTTAGTTCCATTTTTTACCTCCAGGTGGCGCCTAACTATCTGGGGTGCTATGGGCCTTATTTCCTCAACTAATATATCTACGGATAGGTTGTAAAACGGAATTTCGTTCGGATAGAGGTTTGTGCAGAATAGAGAGCTCCCCCTGGTTGCGAAATGTGAAACTAACAGATTTCGCAAAAGGATAAAGTGTTTTCAAAGGAACATTAAACGAAACCCTCTGTGCGATCTGTGATCACACTTACCCACTTGTTTTTCTATGATAAAAGACGACGGTCCCCTTAAGTTACGGAAAGGCAAAATTTCTCTGTATCTCAAAAACTAATTATTCAAATGAATTGTAAACTTAGACATCGATGTTTTTAGCGACTGTGCTTTGTTGTATACAAAAATTAATGTAGGTCATATTTCATAATTTTTAATATGAATTTATTAACAGTTTTCATAATTTAAAAAAATGTTTTTGAATAAAGAAAAAAAGTATCCAAAATATTTGGGTTTATTGAGTGTATCTCTTTAATAAGCTAACAAAAAATCAAACAGATGACTTTTATGAAGACATAAATTAACTTTTCTTAAATGGTTTTAACTTTAGCATCCTCAAATTGAAACTATTCTATCAAGATTATATCAAGATTTAAGATAATGCCTATAAACAATCCCTTTTTCTGGGCTGTCTCAATCCAAAAAGTCAAATAAGGTGTCAAAAGTAGGTGTTATTGTTTCAAAATTCAAAATTGCTACAATTTTTTGTATTTAGACAATTTCGGAAACATAATTTACGAATAATAATAATTAGAAAACATTATTTCCAGTCGATTGTTTCGTATACATTTTTTTTAAATTATGGAATTAATAAGGGGTAACTACTTTTATTCCACTTATCACGCATTGCCACACTGAAAATCGTTAGGAAAGCTAACAAGGTGTTTTACACCAACCGCCGCCAAATAGAGTTGCTGCGGTGCTGCTAAGTGCTTCCATCTTTTTTGTTTTTGTAAAGTACACTTACGTGACAGCAATTACTTTTGCGAGTGAGGTATTTTGTAGGAAGAGGCATTTTGTATACTTAAAAAATGAGTTTAGGTATCCATAAAATGCTGAATTGATATTTAACTATTAATAGTTTTCTATAGAAAAAGTTGCTTTGTTAGTCTAAAATCACTAAAATAATTGAGTAAATGGACTCTCTCTTCCCATGATTTGCAAAATTCTTATCACAATTAGAAAT
Source organism: Maratus speciosus (assembly GCA_963932465.1). Classification (NCBI taxonomy): domain Eukaryota; kingdom Metazoa; phylum Arthropoda; class Arachnida; order Araneae; family Salticidae; genus Maratus; species Maratus speciosus. The sequence continues at coordinate 530,162,546 of OZ010789.1, read as the reverse complement.
CAAGGGAAATATAATTAAGTTCCCTCAATTGAGAGAAATGCCCCAAGGATTGTATTCATGTAAATTGAAGGATGCCATTACCAGAGTTTTTTTATTTAAAAAACCTACCATAATTTCTGAATAGCAATTATCGTTTTATTTAATGATAGATTTTTCCGTGATTAAAGTAAACAAATATTTATTTAAAACACATACAAGAATTTTCTAATAGTTATTTAACCACTAAAAGTCAGTCATTAAATATAGAGATTACTATCCGAAAATTATGGCGTAGATTTTGTGAATGAAAAGACGCTGGCCGCGGGATTCCACAGCTTGCAGGATTGTAATCAAGAAGTGCCTTTGAGTTTGTATTCCTCGAAAAAAAGGTAATGTTTTCCAATCAACAAAATGCCTTCCAATTAACAAAACTCTTTCTTTTCACTTTTTTCCAAAAAGCACGGCTTCAATTATAAGTGCATTGAATACCGCTTTAAGAAGAATGGAGGGGGGGGGGGAGGCAAGGTACTAAAAGCTAAAGGACTGAAAATATGCAAAATATTTGGTTAAAGTCTAAAAGATATCATTGAAAGAAGCTATGAAAAAAATCCAACCCACGGCTAGAGGTCTGCACGGGTACTTACGGACAAAAAAAATTGAACCGACCTGTAGGGTCGGACCGGGCCTATAAAAAAAAATTAATCGGGCCTATCGGCCCGATATAAAAATTTAAGCAAAACAGATAAAATACGAGCCATTTTCAATGGTATGACTTTCTCGAGAAGTATAAATGTGCATCACGAGCCGATGCGAGTTTAACAACATCAATACAAAAATGTAACATGTCCATCGTAGAGATCGGCATCGTACAGTTACATGATGTCTGATCTCGGGTTTAATTTTTACAGCAGACTCGTGCCGGGACGGAGCTGGTCCTAATCGCTCTCAGTATGTGCAGGGCAGGCATTATGTTTTGTGAAAGTATTAATAGCGATAATGAACTTCTGTTAACAGTATCTTTGAAATATACCTTCAGGTGGTTCTCATATTCACTGCTCAACAATGCAAAACTTTCAGGCACATTTTCTGACTCATTTTTAACTATAAAAGGATAAAATTGACAGGCCTGTCTATTAAAGGCATTTGGAATCGAATAGCCTTTTCCATTTTTGATAAATTACTTACAGAGATAAGAGATTCTTGTCACGTGACTGTGCGTTTTCCTCTTTTCCTGTGCTATCGCTTCCGGAAATTTGATTCAAAACGCTAACTTTGGCAGTATTTTCTGAAAGATATATTGCTTTTATCTGAGAAAAAAAAACGGCATTTACATAGTTTCTGAATAAGAATGCTTGCCAATCTTACGCGTTTTCGAAAAGAAATTAACTCATAAATGTGTCGGAATGTACCTCTTTTGGATTTCAGAAAAACCTTAAAAATGAGAGAAATATTTTCACAAATCTACTTTTTATTATACAGCTTCAAAAGTTATCATGTTTTTAACCCTTTATTATAAACTACATTAATTTTTAAATGAATCCTTATTTGAATTTTGAAACGTCTATAGAGACGATGACTAAAACATTGTAAGTATTCGTTAATGTTTACTATTGTGTGTTTTCTGGTTTGCGAACACACAGTAATCAAAAATATACAGTAAAATGTTCCCATAAATATGTATGTAGTATTCATTAAAAGAATCTTAATTGTTTGTCGAGAAAAAACGGAATTTTTTTGTAGAAATTGAGTAGGGACGGCCCGGGCCTGTTTTCACGGATTTTTGTACGGGCCGGGCCGAGAACTGTAAAAATGTAAACGAGCCGAGCCGGCCCGGGCCGGGCATGGGCCTGGAAATTCCGGCCCCTGCAGACTTCTACCCAGGGCGCCGTGGTTACTACAGTTTTCCTGCAATGTTTTCTCTCACAATTGGATGTAAAAGTGCCCACTTTGGTTTCCGATCCTGAAATTGTTCCAATGCATCTTTAATTTCTTTGAGATAATAAAAAATACCTCTCTTGTGCTGTCTGTCTATTAATATTGATGATAATTACCAAAACGAATTCTCGAAATTTAGTACACTAGTCAGAATGTATGTGTACAACGAGGAAAAAAAATATTGGAGCGGCTTAGGTACTTTTGGGGCACGAAGTTTTCCCTGGATGAGGGCACACCGGCCCCCGGGCCGATGGGCCGGCGGGCCAGTCCGAGTCTGTAGCGACAGAAATTGTCGCATCAGTATCGAAAGATGAATAAAAAGAGCAATTAAATCACGGGATGATGTTTTTGTACAAAACTTTTTGTGCAGGACTATCATAATTAAAATTCACCCATTCAAAAGCCTATGTGATAACCCAGATAGCATGAACATTAGCAGCAAGTTTGGTTTTTTGTGACATTATCTTGTCGTGACAAATTTGAATTGTGAAATTCCTAGCAAATTTCCCGCAAGGTACACCATTCCCCACTTGCATGAGTAGTTTGTTGTTAAACTGATGCAAAACTGTCTTTAATTCACGAAAGTGAAGAAAGCAAAAAATCTCTCTGTTGAGAGAATAGACAATCAGAACATACGCAGAAATTGCAGGCATTTTATTCGGTTGGCACCGCTTTTTCTAAACGCTATAAATATCAAATACCAAAAAAGGCTCGTATTAAAAAGTGCAAATATTACCTTAACTTGTGTTGACAGTTATTGTGAAATATAATCTCCAAACAAGGACATTAAATTAATCAAACTAAGTAAATTGCTTTTCATCTGTCAAATGTAATTTGTAAAAGCAATTATGAAAACTAGTTATCTGAAACAAGGAAGTGATTAAGTGATTGCACAATTCTAAATAAACATTCTATTATAAACATTTCATCATATAATCAAGAAGTTAAAGACTTTCGAACATTAATAAACTTTTAAATTGCTATAAGTATAAATATTGATATAAATAATGTAACATTAAGATAAATGGCACTAATTTCCTGTTATTTTTATAATCAATAATGTATTATATATGTTCGATGAATTGTATATGTCGTGTCAACAGTCAATAAATATACTAGAGATTAAAATAAAATTATATTGAATCAAAACCATTGACATCTTCCTGAGGGTACCGACATGCGGTTTGTTAATTTTAACAAAAGCCAGGCTTTGTGGATGCCTAGTTGCGTAGATTAAAAATGTCACAGCTAAAGTGGGTTGAGCTGCTGCGTGCGTTTAGTTTGAAGGTTCGACTCCATCTCCTCCTTCCAATTTAAAATACACTGCAACCAGGAAGTGTCCTTGACCACCAGATATAAATCACAATAATTGTTATTTTTAAGCAATAACGATAATGTCTTAGTATAAAAGTACTTTTCATGATTTATAGTTTGAAAATTGCTAATTGCTAAAGGAACATATTTCACAATAATGACGAATTTATGGGATTGCTTATGTGTTGTGTGTATATTTCTATTGCAACAGGAAATGAAATGTTGATTTATGATGGATAAATGCTTTTAGATTATTATTTCAAGAAATATCAATAAGGGTTTTCTAAATAACAGTCATAGCAATAAATAACTTTAAAGTGATTTTAGTTGAAGTGATTTTTCTGTAAATGGGTTCTCATAAATTATAATAGTTGTGTAATAAATGTATGTGTTCACTGAACAATATAAGTTTTCTACATTCACTTGTAATCTAGAATCTCCAAAGGAGAGACGTATTTTTTATGCCGAATTAAAATGTTTTTTTTCTTTCTTTAAAAGTTCCCAACATATTTAAATTCACAAGTCTCAAAAATATTTACGCGTGTTTTAAGATGACACCAAATATCGCATCGTTATCGATGGATTAAAACAGAAATACAACGGGAAGCTATAGATTGGATTACCCTTGCCGATGTTGGATTCCAGACAGATTACAGATAAACATAAATACAAGGTAAGCCAATTTTATCTTATCTATGCTTTGTTTTTATATTGAGAAATAAATTATTAACCTCTGAGGAAAACGGACTTCACGCATGTACTGTTAGAAAAGTTAAAATACTACTAACAACTTGTTTATGGTGATGAAAACAAAACAATGCATGCACCTTCTGACGGTGTGTTCGCATCAATGGACCTGATCAGGTCTATGGACCCCTCCGAAGGGATTAAATTTATAGTGTAACAGTTGTAAACAGATAGTGGGGCGTGGAAAGATTACTACTTTGCAGTATTGTTGATTACTTGTTTGCCGTTAATTTGCAATAAATTTGATGCAGCATGAATTTAACTTGCACGACAAGTTAGCTGCAAGTTCAAAGTGTGGTGACTTCGGCGTTTTCATTATCTTGCTCCCTTGCGTCTTGTTATGAACTTTCAGTCTTGTCATGCTGAACTTGCTGCAACATTGCAGGTTTTCAAAGCAAGACTGCTGCAAATTTTCTGAAAATTAAAAATGCCATCTGGGAATACTAAAGTTCCAAACGAAACAAAATTACGGTAGTGTTTGTAGTTAAATTGAAAGTTACAAGTTACATTATAAAAATTCAAAAAAGCAGCGGTCTGTGAGAGCGCCAATATCAGTTAAAGGTTAAAATTGTACAATAGCGTCACTTTCAACGATTGGCGTTACATGCAAAAAGCAAAAAATACTATAAGGTATTGAAATATTATGAAACCGCTTTAGGGCAACAATCTACAAACTTGAGGGATACAAAAAGTGAAAAAAAAATCAAAATATTGCCCCAAAGAAGTAGACCTCCTCTCTCCCCCCCGACCCCCGAAAAAAAAAGACAACTAATTGAAAAGTTTTCAAAGAATTGAATGCAAAAAAGTTTTCGGTATTGAAAAATGAACGTAAATTGTATGGTGATTATATTTGAAAACTATTTCTAATGAGTAAATATAAGGAGAAGGTAAATTGAGTCGTATAAAATCTATTAATTTGAAAGCATTAGGTGTAACATTACTCTCAATTTATTCAGATAATTATATGCCACACGAATATGTTGATTGTAATATTTTTAAAATTCTCCATAATTAAAGCAGGTTTGTAGTAATCCCAATGTGAGCCGTAGACCCCCTCCCCCTCAACCATTTAGGCGACGTTTTCTTTGAGAGGGAAGGAGATTTGAACTTGTTATACACCGCTGCAAAGAAATTGACACTGTGCTTAAAGTGTTTATTTAATGCCACTGTTTTTATGTCTATCATAACAAATGTGTTATGATTATGTCAGTATGGTTCCTGTGTAATTTCTGAAAAATGTTTTCAGCTTGACCTATAATGATTTACGTTTTCTGAAATATCAAATTCGTTGAAGGATACAACTGCCTCACCAGAGCCTCCTAAATGGCGCTCCTGTCCGTTTCATTGAGAATGTGGTCTAATTTTGGAGTGTGATTTTTCCAATGTATGTACTTTAAAATGTGATTTACATATATGTAGAAAGTCCTAAGAACATATCGACGAGCCTTTCTTCAATCGCAAGGTTCGACAATGGCGGGAGTCTTCCAGAACGTCGTTCGTAAACATTTTGAATGGATCTACCTGCCTCAAACTTATCTCTAATTCTAATGATTCTATGCCGTTTATCCCTTTAAGACCTGACTTACACTATTGTGAGGTGAACCTAAAGAAAAAGAAACTGTTTCCTCCGTGCATCAAAATTGATAGTGAGAGGGCGCTGCAAGCGCTCTGGATTGAAAGGGGCGCGGGGAGATTTCCCCGCCAGATGAAGTTGAGTAAGATGTGTTCTTAAGACGTAAGAGCAGTGTGTCAACCGCTGCCAGTCCCTTTGGAATATTTTTGTAAATAATAAATGTTTTTGTTAAGTGTTGTAAATGTGGACAATCCATCGAGTACGCAACACACTTCATTTAGTATTTTTAAGTATTTTCTACAGTCCATTTTGAAGCTATCGCCGACAAAGTTTTTGGCCCTTCAAGCCGCAGCGCTCATTTAGAACACTTTTTATAGAATCAACGCCCTTGGATTACTCGAATTACCTTGTTATAGAATTTATAGATATAATGTCTGTTGCTACTCCAGTGATTTCAGGAACTGTGGTCCTGAATCGAAAACGTGGAAATATACGCGGCCAGGTTACGAGAATATCAAATGCATTGAAAATGAAACTAGGCCCTAAAGAACTGGATCTGAAATAAAATTATCTTCAAATGTTAGAAGACTGGTGAATTAAGGAACGAAGCCTACTCTATAATATCTGATGAGGATTTAGGGGATTTTGAAAATTCCTTGACCGAAATCGAAGAACAGTTAGAAGCTATCGAAGTAAATCTTCTTGATTTAATAAAGCCTAGTATTTTTAATGTCGAAAGCCAAAATATTAGTAATGATAGAAGCAGTTCTAATGAGGCAAAAATCAAATTGCCATCAATTAATCTACCCCAATTTTCGGGTCGTTACACAGAGTGGATGAATTTTAAGTTACAATTCACCACTTTAATTGATAATAACGTTGAGCTAAATGATGCGCAAAAGCTGTATTATTTACAATCAGCCTTAACTGGCCCTGTGAAACAATTACAAAATATTGATGATTCTTATAATTCCTTATTCGAAGCTTTAAAAAAAGATTTGAAAACAAAAGATTATTGGTGAATAGTCATATTTAAGAGTTATTGAGTAATAACAAAATAAAAATTGAGAACGCTAAAGAAATACACAATCTGGTAGATAATTTATTGAGTCACTTAAGTGCCTTGAAACAGTTAGGACTGGAACATAACAATTTATCGGAATCCATTCTAATGTATTTTGTTTTACAAAGAATTGATGATGAGTCAAGAAAAGCTTTTGAAATGTCTCTTAATTGTAATGAATTCCCTGAATGGAATACTTTTATAGATTTTTTACTGAAAAGGGCTCAAGCTTTAGAAAATGTACAAAAAACCAACATCGTTACGAAACCTAGGTTTGAAATGACCCCTAAGCAAAAAAGTTTTGTTTTACAGAATGACAAACTTAACTGCGCATTTTGCAAACAACCACATGTGATTTTTCAATGTCAAAAATATTTATATTTATCGGTTCAAGAAAGATTGAATCAAATACAAAAATTACAGTTATGCTATAATTGTTTATCTAATCATACCGTTAATCGGTGTAATAAATTAAATAATAGATGCAAAACTTGTTTTTCTAATCACCATAGCACACTTCATGGAGCTAATTTTTCAAAATCTTATTATGAAAACAAACAAAGTAATTTTATTATGAATCAACCTCAGATCAAAAATGAAGAGAAAGTAAATACTAATCCAGTGGAAATTATTTCAAATGCGAAGACCTTGAGCTGTCAAAATAATTATGATCAGAATTCTGAGTCCGGCGCCAACTATAATACTTTAATTTCGACGGCTGTGGTTTATTTGAGGGGAAATAATGATTCTTTTTTTCCTTTTGTTGCAATACTAGATACAGCCAGTAACATATCTCTAATTACTTTTTCCGCAGCAGACATGCTGGGACTAGAGAAACATAAAGTAAAGTCAGTGATTTCCGGATTTAATGATGCAATCTGTAAAATTAAAAACAGAATGCATGTCGAAATTTCAAACAAAGATAGAACATTTAAAACATTCTCTAACATGTTTTTAGTCCCTAAAATTACAGATTTAACCCCTATGTGTACGGCAGAGATTTCAAATCTGCACCTACCACAGAATTTGATGTGTGCGAACCCAAGATGTTTTGAACCTCAGCGAATTCAGGTGTTATTGGGGGCAGATGTATATTATGAATTATTAGCTAGTCAAATAAAAATTCCTGACACTTCTATAATTTTGCAAAACTCTCACTTAGGATGGATTGCAGGTGGAGTTATACATGATAAAAATGAAACTAAATATAATTGCCATTTATTAGAAAATCAAGATGAATTAAATTTGAAGGCCTTTTGGGATTTAGAGACATTAGGAATAAGGATGATCCATATAATGTAACAAATGAAGATATCCTAGAGGCGTTTCGGGAAAAAATGCGGTTTACAAATAACAGATATGAAATCCGTCTCCCATGGAAACGGAAGTGGGAACAATTAGACAATAATTACAAGATAGCTGAAACACGGCTTGCTACTCTCGTAAAAAGAATGAAACGCGACACAAGTTTATATGAAAATTATCGTAAAATTTTAGACGAATACTTAGAAATGAAAATTATTGAAATTGTTCCTGAGTCAGAAGAAAATTCTAACAACCCGATTTTTTATTTAACCCACCACACGGTATTCAAAGAAGATAGTGTATACACGAAATGTCGCATTGTTTTTGATGCGAGTTCCCATGAAGCAGGACAGTTATCACTAAATGACTGTTTGGACGCAGGCAGTAACCTAAATCCGAACATTTTCCATTTATTGATTTTTTTTAGATTAAATAAAATTGCTGTTTTGGCCGACATAGAGAAGGCATTTTTACAAATTTCGATCAACAAAAAAGACAGGGACGTTTTAAGATTCCTGTTTATAGATGGCAATCCTGTCAACGGTGATGAGTTTAAAGTTATTTTGTACAGATTCTTACGCCTAACATTTGGTTTGAACTCAAGCCCATTTTTATTATCAGCCACCATCAAACAACATCTTAGTAAATTTAAGAATGAATATCCGGCAGCAACCGAAATCCTCAACAGTTGTATTTACGTGGATGATCTGATAGCCGGTACTGACACTGTACAAGATGCACTGAGCATTTCACAACAATCACACAGAATTATGAAGGAAGCTAGTATGACGTTCCGAAAATGGATATCGAACAACGAATTAGTAATGGAATCCTGGGAGATGAACGGGTTTAGTACTTTACCTCAGGCCTTTGAGGAAAATAAAACACATAAGGTATTAGGACTGTTGTGGCAACCTAAACAGGACATGTTGATGATGGAGATTGATAATTTATTAGAATTTTTTTGTGCAAGGCAAAAAATACGAAGAGGTTCGTTCTGCAAGTAGCAGGCAGAATTTTTGATCCCTTGGGTCTCATATCGCCATTTACTATAAGAATTAAACGGTTATTTAAAGAACTATGGAGTAGGAATCTAACATGGGTTGAAGAATTTAAAATTTCCGATATTTCAAAGCTGTGGAACAATGGGGTTCCGAGTTACCCCAATTACCACAACTAAAGATTCCTAGAAATGTATTTCAGTTCCCTGAAGACTCTGAATATAAATTAACACTGCGCACCTTTGCCGATGCCAGTCCCAGGGCATACGGTGCTGTCATATATCTACAAACATATTCCAAGACCCAATCTTCCATTAATTTGTTTACATCAAAAAGCAGAGTGGCACCCTTGAAAAAGGTCTCATTACCCCGGCCAGAACTCTTAGGTGCGTTAGCAGCGCGTTTAACTTGTGAGGTGAAGAAGGTGCTAGATCACAAGGGACCATCTTCTATGTTTCTATGGACAGACTCGCAGATTGCCCTTTATTGGATCAAGGGTCTGCAAATAGGTGGAAATCATTCATGTCGAACCGTATAAAAGAGATACAATCGCTGACAGATCCATCCAGGTGGTTTCACTGTGCAGAGTCCGAGAATCCTGCAGACCTGCTGACAAGAGGTGAAAATCTGAAAGTCTTATTCAGAATCACAAATGGTGGACTGGTCCAGAGTTTCCGAAGGACTCATTAGATATGTGTAATAACGAACAATCACTAGTAGTTCCAGATCAGGAGATCTATTTAAACAAACTAAAAAGAGAATCCGTGAACATTACTCATGACTTTACCACTTTGTCTATTTCTAATGACATTTCTATGATTGAACATATTTTTTTGACTACTAATAATTTCATGAAATTAAAACGCATAATTAGTTTTATTTTTAGATTTTTTTATAACTGTCGTAATCCCCAGAAAAGAAGAAGTGGAGCTTTAAGCCTTGAGGTGGTGAGGCAAGCCGAATTATTTTTAATTCGGTGAGCACAAAAGGGTGAGTTTAGGGTAGAAATAAAATGTCTCGAAAAAGGTAAGCCTCTTCCACACAAAAGTAGATTATCTTCTTTAAATGTATTCCTGGGAAATGAAGGGTTAATTAGAGTTGGCGGCCGTTTATCGCTTGCCGATTTACCGTTTAACTCTAAATTTCCAGTTGTGTTGCCTGTCAATCATAAGTTAACGTATATTATCCTAAATTATTTCCATTTGAAGTATTTTCATTTAGGCCCACAAGCCTTGCTTTTCCATGTTAGACAGAAGTTTTGTCCACTTAATGGCAGGAATAATTGCCCGAAAATTGTACTCAAATGTGTAACATGTTTAAAAAATAAGCCTGTTGTCAGCTCCCAGTTGATGGCCGATCTGCCAAGGGAACGTGTGACACCAAATTTTGTTTTTTCGGTTACAGGTCTGGATTACTGTGGACCCTTTTCTGTTAAATTTAAAAATATTGAATAAGGTTTTGAATAAGGTATTGAATAAAGTATTGAATAAGGTTTATGTAGTGGTGTATATATGTTTATGCACCAAAGCAATACACCTGCTTTGATGCAGGCAGGTTTTGGATTTTCAGATCTCACAACTCAGGCTTTTATAGCTAGTCTAAAACGTTTCTTTGGCAGAAGAGGGAAATGTGCAAAAATCTTATCGGATAATGCAAAAACGTTCATCGGAGCTGACATCGAGTTGAAAAAATTGTATAAACTGGTTAGTTTCCCAGATGAGTTGTTGTGTAACTTTTTAACCCAGGAAGGTATCAAATGGGAATTTATTCCTCCCAAATCTCCGAGTTTTGGTGGCATCTGGGAGGCAGCAGTAAAATCATTCAAGTTTCATTTGAAAAGGGTAATAGGTGATCAAAAATTAACTCTAGAAGAATTTATAACCATACTAGTGGAAATTGTGGGAGTTTTGAACTCTCGTCCCCTTACCCCACTATCCCCATATTTCGAAAATTTTGAAACCTTGACCCCATCACATTTTCTTATCGGTAGGCCAAGCACTTCGATCCCCGAATCTCAACTAGACGAGATTAATGAAAATCGATAAGCCAAATGGCAGAGGATCACCAAATTTAGCCAACAAATTTGGAAACAGTGGAAGCGCGACTATTTGAATAATCTCCAACAGAGGGGGAAATGGAAGTTTAAAAAAGATGATGTACAGAAAGGGAATTTGGTACTAATAAAGCAGTAAAATTTACCTTCCACCAAATGGTTGTCGGTAGAATAGTGGAAGTTTTTAAGGGAAGGGAAATATAATTCGAACGGTGAATTTACGCTTGTCAGATGGGCGAATTTTTAAAAGAAACGTCAGAGATGTTTCTATATTACAGTTGAGTAACAAATTTCCTTTCTTTCTTTAAGCAAACTCTAAAATATATTATTTCTGTATTTAATATAGTGTTATAGTGAATTTATTCTTGTATTATTATTGTGTATGTAAGTTGTTATATCTTATAATTTTTTCTTGTATGATAATTTTTGCAAATTTATATGTTAATGTATATTGAAAATTGCATTTCAATCCCCGGGGGAGTGTTTCCTCCGTGCATCATAATTGATAGTGAGAGGGCGCTGCAAGCGCTCTGGACTAAAAGGGCGCGGGGAGAATTCCCCGCCAGATGAAGTTGAGTAAGATGTGTTCTTAAGACGTAAGGGCAGTGTATCAACCGCTGCCAGTCCCTTTGGAATATTTTTGTAAATAACTAGGGGGCTCTGTCCCCTACGAGCTACGATCGCCAACCCCCCGTTAAAGCACACCAAAATCCAAAAAGCACGCTAATTTGATCGGCTTTAAAAATATTGAATTAAAAAAAAAAAAAAAAAAGCAGTAGCGATCTCTCTGTAAACGGGTTTCCATTCGTTTTCCTTGGATTGGGGATTTTTAAGGCCAAATCTGCTGCTGTTAAGAGATACAATGGCTGTTTTCGTATTTAATTCAAAAAATTAGTTAAACATTTGAAAATAAGCTAATGTAAAATGAATTAAGTAAACAGTATCATTGTCTCATGGTATTTTTTAACAGCGCTATAAGACAGTTCTTTTAAATAATTCATTTTAAATGTATCGTTTCAAATCTGACGTAATTTACACCAAAGTTTTATTTCTCTTATTAATATTCACGCGAAAATACTTTTGTTGTTAGAAGGAAATATTATTTGCGCTTTCTTCGAATTCACGATAATAGTTGAAAAGATTATCTTAAAATATCTCGCGCAAATATATTTTTCAGTTTAAATTGTTTTGCTATATTTTTTGCCATTTTAAATACGACGTAATTTCCTCAAATTACAAGTTTTGACGCATAATAATGATTTTTTTTTATTTTAAGATTTTGTTTCTCTTTTAAAATTCAAGTGTAAATATGGTTCGGTCATTGGCGCAATTTTTTCTGAAGCCAATTTCATATACGCAACGGGTACTTAACTGGTGCTAAAGTGTCGCTAATCGCTTGTGCGTAAGAGATTGTGGGTTCGATTCCCGCTGGTTCCATTGCACACACTCTTTGTGTGGAACTCCCAGGGTGTATTTCTCTTGCGTTGTAGTATTTCCTTGTGCTATCTTGTCTCTGACCTATAAGCGGGCTCTCATTGTCAAGCACACAAGTCGTATGTTTGTTGTACAATAAATAAATAAATAAATAAAGTGTCGTTATTTTGCTTGATATGGTAACCCGGATGTTGTTTTTTATGCTATTGATGTTTTCGCCAAATTGGCGTCGGAAAAAAATTGCGCCAATATGGGGCGTATATGACATCTGTGACTATGGTTCTTATGACGTAATTTTCCTGCTTTTAATATGTAATCATTTAATTCTAATTTTAAAGTTTTTTTTCTGTTTGTAATAGTCACGTGTAAATAAATTTTTAATTTGAAGTAAACATTATTGTTTGCGCTGTTTATACAACTGGCAACAGTTTAAATTAATAACATATTCTAAAATTTGTAAAAAATATCTCTCAAAATGCTGAAAATTTGAATTTAAAATTGAAATAAAACCTCAAAAAATGAGTCAAATAAGAAAAATAAATGCAATCGGCACACCGGGAACTTATAACGTATAAAATGATCTAAAAATTGTTAAATTCTCATGTATAGTTTTTGCTCCAATAAAACTTTTTTAATGGAACGATTTTGTCCAACTTTAGCATTAAATATCTCTTAAAATAATTTTTCGATTTGAAAATTGTCTGCATCAGCGTGTTTATCAAACATTTCTGTATAATACCACCGATTTTCATATTTTTGTATGCAACAGTTTTTTTAATATTAACGATGAAAGGCCATGCTTAAGCTTTCATATTGGATGCCGATCTACCCGGAATATCTACGCAGATTATCATTGGTCTATTTCCAAATCAAAACTCTTTTTTATATATAGAAGGATAAATGTTTTTGTTAAGTGTTGTAAATGTGAACAATCCATCAAGTACGCAACACACTTCATTTAGTATTTTTAAGTATTTTCTACAGTCCATTTTGAAGCTATCGCCGACAGAAACATTTTCCTCTTTTTGTGCAATTTAAAGTCGAGCCTGAACCTACAGAATTGCGTGGATCCTCTATGGCATAACCCGATATAGGGTATTTTTGAAAGCATTTTTTCAATCAAACATGATCCTATTAACCCTTTATACACTGACGGTACTTACAAGTATTAAAAAGCAGTAAACCAACGTTTATAATGCACAAATAATGCGTGAAAAGCAGCAAACAGCTGTTACTCTTCTTCAGTGCAAGATAGGGAAAAAGGAACAGCGTGCTAGAAAAAGCAAGGCTGAGCAAAATGATAGAGACGCGCTGCCTTATATACCCTATGCGGGTAGCGAACGCGCCAGACACAACCAATGAGAGAGAAGCAGTGGAAACGACTGGGTGGACAAGTAGCGACATCTACCGGAGAAGGAGAGAAAAAACCAAAAAAGAGGAAATTAAATTAATGCTTTCCAAATACTTGGAAAATCTGGAGTACTAGATAAGTCATTGACTAAAGAGTGAGAATTTTTAATGATGTGGTAAGCTTCCAAAAATCAAGATCAAGGTTAGAAGAACATTTTTGGATAATGGTGGCTGAGGAAAAATCGAACATATGTTGAGAAGACCAAGAATGTTGAGCAATAGAAGAACGTTTGAGTTCCTGATTTTTAACATAACCTTCATGCTCTTTTAAACGAAATCTAAGAGTACGTTTAGTCTGGCCAATATAAGAAAGGCCACACTGGCAAGAGATTTGGTAAATACCCCAGTTATCTAGACGATCAACGGGGTGTTTGAGATTTGAAAAAATGATTTTATTAACAGGAGAAAAAATAACATTAAAATCAAACCTTCTTAAGATTTTAGCAACTTGCTGACTGATTTTAGGAAAAAATGGTAACACAACTGAAGTATTAGAGTTGGAATTAGAATGCTTTTCAGAATGGACGGGTTTCGTCAATTTCTTATAAATAGAATCAATAATATTAGAGGAATAACCACGATCAACAGCAATAGCTTTGAGGTAATTAAGTTCAGCACTAAGTAACTGAGGAGTGGAACAAATATTGGTAGCCCGAAAAACAAAAGTATTGAAAGCAGCGAATTTATGGTTAGGGGGATAAGAAAAATTCCTGTGAGGTGGGAGACTGGCAGCAATAGTTTACGAAAGACGGTAGTCTGAAAGCCATTTTCACAACGAATAACAAGGACATCGAGGAAAGAAAGACAGTTATTGGTCTCAATTTCAGAGGTAAATTGAATGCAGGGATCAATGGAATTCATAATAGAGAGAATATGAATAATATACGAATTTATTTCAACCAGGACATAAACATCACCAACATAACGAATATAGAACGGAAATTTTTAAAAAGTTTGACCTCAAAATAGTGCATATAAATATCGCATAAAATTGGACTAAGAGGATTACCCATAGCCAAACCATTAATCATGCGGAAGAAATTACCATTGAAAAAAAAGTATTTTTTGACAAGCAAGCGCGAGTGAGAAGGATAAGTTCCTCGATTTCAAAATAAGAGAAATGGAATTCACAAAGCCTCTTCTTGAGGCAATCTAAAGCCCCCACAACCGGAACGTTTGTAAATAATGATTTACAAACGTACAAGAAACCATCATGTGACCCTGCGGCTTAAAATTTTAACAAAATCAAAGTTTTTTAACAAAATCAAAAGAATTCTTAACAGTGAAACAGTTACTGCTCAAAAGTGGGGCAAAAACAGAAACTAAATATTTGGCAAGCTTATAAGAAGCTGTACGGATACTAGAGACAATAAGTCTAAAAGGAATGTCAGGTTTATGGACCTTAGGTAAAGCATAAAACCTGGCACAATGCCCAATAGATGGAATAAGAGACTTCTTAAAGTTAGCAGTAATAATGGAAGAAGACTTGATGGCAGACTTAATAGAGTTAATTTCACTAGTTGAAGGGTCTTTGCGGATGTCCACATAAGGACCATCTTTAATTAATTTATGGGATTTTGCCAAATACGAAGATTTGTCGAGAAGAACAATCTGACCACCTTTGTCAGCCTTAGTAATGATTAAGTTTGGACCAGAACGCAAATTTTTTAGACATGATTTAACTAGATTTTTAAGATTGGGCTTATAAACATAAGAATTGAAATCAACAGTATTGGCAATGAGATGCCTGATGGACTCTTTTTGAGAAGAAGATAGAGCGCTATGCTTAAAGGCCCTTTCAATGGGAGCAATTAGATTAGGTAAAGAAGGAATAGCAGAGACAGAGAAATTGTTATTCAATTTGAGAGCATCGAGCTGATTGTCACTTAAAGAAATACTAGAAAGATTGACAACAACATTTTGGTTAACAACAGGCAAATTGCTGGAGTTATTAACGACAGAACTTTTACAAAGTGCATTAAATTTCTTCTTTAAAACCGAAAAATGAACAGAAGAAGCTGTGAGAACTCTACACCATGACCTTCTGTCTATAGATGCAAAATCAGGTGTAGAATTAGCGAGGCTGATATGTAAGAAATATAACCCCGTATGAGCAATTTTATAGCGAGTCTCTTGAATCAAAGCTCTTAAAAGAGCTAATTTAGAACGAAATAAGACCTTGTCAATTCTATTAGAAGAAAATAAATTACAACGTATAGAAATGAAATTAGGAATAACCTTCTTATGCCTACAGTCAAGTAGGAAATGTAAGTGTTCCAAAAACCTGTACATTTTTAATCGTAAATTACAAAACCTATTGATTTGAGACATTGCGGAAAAAAATAGAGAAAAAGAAAAAAGAAAGAAATCACAGAGGAATAAAGGCCCGTTAAAGCCGAATACATTAAAATAGCAATTAAAGCCTTTGTGCAGGAATATTAAAAAGCAGTAAACCAACGTCTAAAATGCACAAATAATGCGTGAAAAGCAGCAAATAGCTGTTTCGAATCTACATTTTGATTCTTCTTCAGTGCAAGATAGGGAAAAAAGAACAGCGTGCTAGAAAAAGCAAGGCTGAGCAAAATGATAGAGACGCGCTGCCTTATATACCCTATGCGGGTAGCCAACGCGCCAGACACAACCAATGAGGGAGAAGCAGTGGAAACGACTGGGTGGACAAGTAGCGACATCTACCGGAGAAGGAGAGAAAAAACCAAAAAAGAGGAAATTAAATTAATGCTTTCCAAATACTTGGAAAATCTGGAGTACTAGACAAGTCATTGACTAAAGAGTGAGAATTTTTAATGATGTGGTAAGCTTCCCAAAAATCAAGATCAAGGTTAGAAGACCATTTTTGGATAATGGTGGCTGAGGAAAAATCGAATCTATGTTGAGAAGACCAAGAATGTTGAGCAATAGAAGAACGTTTGAGCTCCTGATTTTTAACATAACCTTCATGGTCTTTTAAACGAAATCTAAGAGCACGTTTAGTCTGGCCAATATAAGAAAGGCCACACTGGCAAGAGATTTGGTAAATACCCATTTTTTCCCCTATCTTGCACTGAAGAAGAATCTCGCTGCAGATTCGAAGCAGCTGTTTGCTGCTTTTCACGCATTATTTGTGCATTTTAAACGTTGGTTTACTGCTTTTTAATATCCCTGCACAAAGGCTTTAATTGCTCTTTTAAGGTACTTATAAGTACCATTAAAATAACTTATGAAATTCATTTAATACATCGATTAGTTGTAATACAGTTTAGAATGACTTATCTTGACATTACTTTATCTTGCTCCAAAAGCATTATTGGCTACACAAAACAAAAATATTTTTCAGAGGATGATTTCTTTTGCCATTGCATTTTTACAGCTTTCTTGGCGTTTGGGGGGAGGGGGGATTATGTGAATAACGATCGAAATTGTTTATAATCTTGATATATAAGTATTTTCACTAAAATTAAAAATCTATTTATTAAAAAGGCACATAAAATTTATTAAATATTCTGTTACAAATGAACTGGTCTTTAAAACTTAAATACCATTGATATTAAAATTCACATGCAAAAGAAACGAGAACAAATGTTACATGAATCCTGAGATCTTTCAATCTCAGACGCGATCATTTTCGAGGGATAATTTCACTGGAATGTGGCATTCACTGTGCTATTTATATACCAGTTTGGGAAAAAGGGATCACTCTGTTATTCGTTGGGGATGGATATGGAATTGGTACGTTCCGACGCTGAAGTGTTTGATATTTTCATAATATTAAACCAAATAGGAGGTATGTCATAGGATAAAACATCATTATATACGTTATTTCCTTTACTCAAAATCTCCATTGATTCCCTAATTCTCAAAGTATAATAATATGATGTAGGCATAATTTGCATCTTCGTAATCTATTTTTAAATTTTGGTGTTGATTTAATCTTGAAAGTGCAGTAGATGGTCGGTTAAACTTGATATCTCTCATGTGCTCCTCCAATCTTTTTTTAAATTTTCGAGTTGTCGTACCTATGTAGCTGAACTCACTTTGTTTTTCCGTTTTAAATGGGATAGAATAGACACCTGCAATTTCCTTGTTAGGTATTGGATCGATTTTCCTCTGAATTAAAGCTTTTAGTTTTGTTGGATGTTTGGCTATTAAATTAATATCAAATTTCCTTAAGGCGTATATAAATCTTTCATATAATCTTGGTACGTAATCGAAGCTACAGATTTTAAGATTGCATGAAAGATTAATCTATCCAATTTAAAACCGAAAAAACAATGATTTAAACTACATAGGTATGACCACCCGAAATTTTAAAGAAAGACTGAGAGGGCACATGCGAGATATAAAGTTTAACGGACCATATACGGCAGGCCTGCCCAACCTTTCAGTAATCAAGGGCGCCCATCACCTAGATACAATGAAGGGCGCCATTATTCACATGCAACAATACTCGTATTATCTCATACTTGTAGTCGGCAGAGTCTGATTATCTCAGTGGCTAACTTCCAATAGTATTTTTGAATAATAATCGTTGCTTTATTTAAATGAAGAATTTCAGTGATAAATAGGAAACTTTTACTATTCGTAAACATTTATGGAAGTTTGTTCCCGTAGTAATCACCACACCCTGAGCAGTGGTAGCCATATATGTGGCACACGTCTTATACATTGAACATATATTTCAGTGTGGCACACATAAGGTCTATACGATTCATAAATTCTATACAAAAATAATTTGAACAGATAACATAAAATAATAAATTTAGAATGGCATATTTTTTTAAGCGAGTGGGATATTAAAGGAGTGGGAGCTATGCAAAATGTTTTGTAGGAAAAGAAGCCCAAAACCTTTTACTAATAATTTAAAAAATACATGAAAATATTATTTACTTTTAAAAAAATATTTTTTTTTAAATTGATCTTTATCCTTATGAAAACTTATTGACATACGAAAGGCCGCCAAGAAAACCTTCAAAGAATGCCATGGCACCCGCGGGCGCCGCGTTGGAGAACCCTGATCTACGGCATTTTATGGATTAAATGAACTCCAAAATTTAAAAATAGATTTCGAAAATGCAAACGTTATTATATCTACATCAGATTATTATACTTTGAGAATTAGGGAATCATTGGAGATTTTGAGCAAATGAAATAGTGTATGTAACGATGTTTTATCCTATGATATACCTTACATTTGGTTCAATATTTTGAAAATATCTAGCACTCCAAAATTGGAACGTACCAATTTCATATATGTACACCCCCAATGAATAATAGACTGATACCTTTATTCCCAAACTGGTATATAAATAGCACAGTGAATGCGACATTCCAGTGAAACTATCCCTTGAAAATGATCGCGTTTACGATCGAAAGATCTCGGGATTTATGTAACATCTGTTCTGTTTCTTTGCATATGATTTTTAATATCAATGTTTTTTATGTTTTAAAAACCATTTCATTTGTATCGGAATATTTAATAATTTTTTATGCACCTTTTAAGTAAAAAGAAGTTTTTTTAGTTATTTTAAAGCAGGGTGACTGTGTCATTCCACTCTGAAGTCGTTTTCGTTTTACATTTTTCAATAAATTTTTAAACCGATAAAGGAAAAATCTTGTCGCTGTTTGGTTGGTTGGTTGAAAGATATTTCTAAAGATTACACAGTTGAAAAGAATAAAAAGGACAAGATTATATTTTTTTAGTATTATTTTTTAATTGAACGCAGTAAATTAAACGCAAATTACCAGTCAAGTTGCATACAGGAAATCCCAAAATATGTAAATTCATAAAAAATTAGAAATAAAACTTTTTGAGGAATCTAACTCTTTCTTTAAATGCATGTAGAAGAAATGAATATTATGGATAGATGTTTAATTTAATTGTTCTCAGAGTTTGCTTTTACAGTTTTTCTATACAAAATAATGGTGTACATGTATTATGATTTATTTACTTTAAAATAATTTAATTATCATTTTATGAGAGAACCAATTTAATCAAGTGAAAAATACAAAGTGTTTCCATATAACTGAAATAAATCGATTTTCTTTTCCTCCCACAAGGTCCATCTTCTGTAATTATTATATATTGAGTAGAATTAAAAACAAAACTACACTAATCGTTGGAATAGAGACGTTAATTGACTCTTGAGGCTGAGATTGTCTGTGTGCAGAATAGAGAAAGAGGAAATAATAATTGAGAAAAAAACAGTTACTCTTTATTGTCCCTGCAGCGCTTTATTAGCCAATTATGATAAGCTATTGGTTTTCTTTATATCATAGTTAGGATATTATTGTTGTATAAGAAAATATCTGGAGGAATAAAAGAAAGATGTAAATACTATAAGAATATAAATAAATAAAATAGATGATAAAAAAAAAAAAAAAAAAAAAAAAAAAAAGAATTCACGATACGACGACCATTTTTAAAAGTAAAGTAGTACTGTACCGCTAATAAACTAACTTTATAACAAGTAAAAATTAAATTTAAAAAATCAAAAAACCCGACTGCTTAAAAAGCGAACTAATTAATTATTTCTCATCAATGTGAAAGTATTTTTTATATTACTTACCTATTTTTTAATTTACTTGTACTCTTGTTTATTAACTTGTATTCATGACTTTTAAGTTTTGCTTAATTGTTAGTTCCTATCTATAAACACTGTTTTGATGTGGCCTATAGATCTCTATGATCGTTAGAGTTGCAGTAAAGTTAGAGATCCTACCTACACAATTTCTAGGTTGTGTAATATTTAAACTGAGCTTCTGGCTGTAAAATAGTCAATGAAACATTGTCTTCATTTTGAAAGACCTATCCAATGATATGCCACTCAATAGGGTGCGTAACATTTTCTTTCTTGAATATCGCCATTTTGTATTTAACGGCCACCATTTTGAATTTATAAAAACAAAACTTAACCTATAACCATCGGACGGTTAAGACGAATTGATAGAGACCTCATTCATTAAAATCCATCCAACCGTTGGGACGTTTCGAGGGTATAAAGAAATCCACATACCCAGATACGCGTGAAACACATAACCCTTCCTAGCAATCGGGTAAATAGTCCATTTGAAACGTTAAATCCACCTTTTTTTGCTATATAAAATATGGAAACATTAAAAAAATGATTTACTAAAATAGGTGCGATGAAATATACAAATGGTTTTCAAAAAATTAAAAACACTAGACATTAAAAGTATGTGAGAGGCTTATAACCATAGTAGATCAAGTCCAAAAAAATAAATAAATAAATAAATAAAAAATCCCTGCCGGCCCGACCTACAGGCGGAGGTAGATTTCGAAGTTAAGTACATTAATTGCACCAACAAAAACTAAATCATGAGTAGATATAAATCCATTTTAACAGTTTTATCTGACCGCTTTTGACGAGTTTTTATTTCATTGTTATATAATAGCTGGTTTTACAAGAATCATGTTAAGGCGGTATTAAAAAAAAATACTTTTCCATGCTCAACAACTCGAATTTTTCTGGCACATTTTCAGATTAATTTTTAATAAAAAAAATACGAAAATTGCTTACGTGATTTTTGAAAAGATTTATAAGCGACGTGTGTTTTTATTTTTCTTTCAATTAATTGAAACTTGATTAATAAACAATTATTTTCTCAGTAGGGCAATATTTTTCGTTTCTAACACAATTGCTTCGGGAAATTCTGTTCGAAATGCCCACTTTGACATCATTTTTTGAAATGTATTCTACCTCTATCAAAAAATCGATCATTACGGTTCATTATATAGTTTCTGAAGAAGAGAATCTACCAATTGGATGCGTATGAGAGCAAAAATAAATTTAAAAATGAGTAAGAAAATAAGCAGTTTGGATTTGAATACACCCTTAAAATGATGATTTTTTTCTTCAACCGCTACGTATTTTTAATTTGTTTTTGCTGTAAGAATTGGTCCTATCAAAAATTGTCTACATAAATGTTGAAGACAATATTAAGAAGATATATGATAAATTCATGGGGATTTTATATCTTGTGAATTGACGGAGTTATGGAAATTTTTCTTCTTCACCCCCCTTTTTTTTGTTTTCATTTTTAATTTTTTTTTTTTTTTTCAGTACGAATTGGTCCTATCAAAAACTTGTGAATATAAAGGCTGTAGATAATATTAAGGAGATGTATAATAAAATTAATTGGATTTGATATCTTGAGAATTGACAAAGTTATGAATTTTTTTCTCCCCAAAAAACCCTATTTTTGTGCCTCTTGAGCCCATTTTTAATTTTATCGAAAATCTGTGATACATAAATTTTTGGTCCTATTTTTAGAATTAATAAAAACTTTAGACTGATTTGATATGTACAAAAATTAAGAAGCTATGGGGTTTTTTCGGTTTTCACAAAACCCCTCCCTATTTCCATCCCCTTGGTCCGATTTTGCCCATTAACGAACTTGACCGAGATTTTATGCCCCTTGATTTTATGTATCAGTTTGGAAGAGATTTATGCAGAATTGTGGAAGTTATCGTGTTCAGAAGAAAGTGATATATATATATATATATATATATATATATACTCCAGAAACATAAAGAAGAATTCCATTTGGAACTTAAAAACCGTTTCCAAGTACTTCAATCAGCTTTAGAAGAAGAGCAAGATGTTACAGTAGTGAACAAGAAACTAACCAGTACTCTACAAGATATTGCAAAGAAGATAGCCGGCGATGCACAAGTAAAGCAGACAAAGAAAATAACAGAAGAAACAAGAAGATTGATGAAGAAACGCAGAAAATTTAAAATGAAGAAAAACGATCCTAAATCAAGAGTTGAATATGCTGAATTATGTAAAACGGTAAGAAAATGTGTTACAGAAGATATCAGAAAATTTAACTCTGATCTTGTCAAGAAAATTCTAGAAGATAACAAAAGTTTAAAATCAGCTAGGCGAAAACTTTGTGTTGGAAGAAAAGGTATTTTTGCACTTAAGAGGGCAGATGGAACAATCACCAAAATCAATAAAGAAATAGTACACATTGTCGAAAATTTCTATAACGATTTATATAAATGTGAAGATCAGAGGGAAATCAACTTATGTGATCCACGAGAAAACTTAACAGAAACCGATGCCATAATCCCAGTGACGACAGACGAAGTTTTACAATCCATTAAATTTATGAAAAAAGGTAAATGCCCTGGCGAAGATGGAATTACAATCGACCTTATCAAAGAAGCAGGAGAAGAATTTGCAAAAATGCTATCCTTACTGTTTTCCAAATGTCTCCAGAAGTCAGATGTACCAGAAGATTGGAATAATGCTGTGATGGTGCTACTTTACAAGAAAGGAGAGAAGGAAAACATTAAAAACTACCGTCCAATCAGCTTACTGTGAGTGATTTATAAAATTTTCACCAAAGTTTTAACGACAAGACTTGAATCAGCTCTGGACTCAGCTCAACCTAGAGAACAAGGAGGATTCCTAAGTGGATTCAGCACAATGGATCATATCCAAACGGTAAGGGAACTCATAGAAAAACATAAGGAATATAATTTACCTCTTTGCCTTGCCTTTATTGATTATGAAAAAGCATTTGATTCGGTCTACACATCAGCAGTAATAGAATCTCTGTAGGACATTGGTATAGACAAACCTTACATCAATATTATAAAGAAGATTTACAAGAAAGCAACAGCAACCACCCGCTTGGACAAAGGAAAAGCAAAGATCAAGCTTGGAAGAGGGGTAAGACAAGGAGACACCGTTTCGCCTAAGCTTTTTACTGCTGTCTTAGAAAATATTTTCAAGAAGCTGGATTGGGAAAACAAAGGGAAAACAAATGGGGAATACTTAAGTCATCTCCGATTCGCTGACGACATTTTAATTTTCAGTAACAGTCCTGAAGAATCGGAAAATATGCTAAAAGATTTGGCAGAAGCTAGCATTAATGTGGGATTAAAAATAAACTTGGAAAAGACAAAGGTGATGTTCAATTCATTTGCATCAAAAAAGAAAATCGTCTACAACAACACTGAAATTAAAGAAGTGCAAAGTTATGTGTACCTTGGGCAAGAAATATCATCTGATAATAGTATCATGAATGAAATCAATAGAAGAATAAGAAATGGATTGAGTGCTTTTGGGAAGAACAATATTATTCTGAAGAGTAGCATGCCCCTGTGTTTGAAAAGAAAGGTATTTAACCAACGTGTTTTGCCTGTCCTAACTTATGGAGCAGAAACATGGACGCTAACAAAACGGATGGTACAAAGATTACAAACAACACAGAGAAGTATGGAAAGATGTATGCTAGGTATAACTAGAAGAGACAGAAAAAGAATAACCTGGATAAGAAGTCAGACGAAAGTTTTTGACATCATTGAAAGAATTAAACGGCTAAAATGGAAATGGGCTGGGCACATCGCAAGAAGACAAGACAATAGATGGAGCACAAACACCCTACAGTGGTATCCCAGAGATGTAAAACGGCCAAGAAGACGACCTCAAGTAAGATGGAGTGATGAAATCAGAAAAGTAGCCGGTGTAAATTGGATGACTAAAGCACTAAACAGGAAACATTGGAAAAATCTGGGGGAGACCTACATCCAGCAGTGGATTGAAAACGGTTGTTGATGATGATGATGATATAGATAGATAGATAGATAGATAGTTTTTTACTGAGGGTGGTTTTGGGTTCTAGGGGTCATGATCGGTGTAGATTTGCAAAAATTTTTGAGAAATTCCAACATAGGAACGACGCCAATAGGCAGTATTTCATACAAAATCTACCTTAAAAAAAATATATATATATATATATATATATATATTTTATTTAGAAGGTGCATGAAATCTTTTTTATCTACTATCACACTAAAAGTCTATAAACAGATGCCATATGTGATAAAATATGTGAAAACAGACTTGGTTCACTGTGGGAGGGGATAAAATTGATTTTATGAACCTTCTAAATGGACTATCATTTTTTTTTTCAAAATGGACGTGGTCTATACTATGGTTGTGAGCCCCTCATATATGAAAAGCCCTCGAAGTGCTTTCAGCTAAACGTAAGCCATTTTTAAGGAGAAAAATACATGGTGAAAAACTCGACGTTGACTTATATACGGTGACAGAAAACTTCTTTCGGAATCCCGCAGTCGGTCAAAACCATTAACAATGAAGGAGGGGAAAGTAAAGAAAGCTCAATAACTCGGGAGGCCAAATTTTCCTGTAACAAAGCAATTCAAACCAAATTCGCGGAATTTGGTATGCTATGCCAAACATGTTGCGTTATCATCTAAAATTCCGCGTATTTGGTTTGAGGTGCTTCATATTGCAAAAGAGTTTGACCTTTCTTTCCCCCTCCCCTTCATTATTAATGGTTTCGGCCTCCTGCGGGCATTCCGAAAGAAGTTTCCTCTAATCTTATTTTTTCTCCATGTGTTTTTCTCTTTGACAATGGCTTAAGTTTAGCCGAAAGCGTTTGGGGTGCTTTTTATATGTACTTTTAATCTAGTGTTTTTAATTTTTTGTGAACCATTTGTATATTTCATCACATCTATTTTAGTAAATCATTTTTTGAATATTTTCATATTTTCATATTTTTATGTATTACTTAACAAAACATCCCTATTTTATAAAGATTAACCGCATTTAAAAAAAATATCATAGAAAGTAAAAAAAAAAAAAAAAAAAAAAAAAAAGATATTTAGATTCCGGTGTAATTTATCCGTGAACATCTTCCAAACGAGTCGTTTCCAATGGTAAGATTATTATAAAAATTTCAGGATCCATTCTGGTGAAATATACATATGCAGTCCCACCCCCCACCCACCCCCCCAAAAAACCGTAATAACAATAAGGAAAATTCTAATCCTACTTTTATCAAATTAAAATAATGCGTAAAATCGCCTATTTTAATTATTCTAAGATTTTGCGTTGCCATTTTTGTTTATATGCTAGACAAATAATGAAGTAAATTTATTATTATTCCTTTTTAAAAGTCTTTATCCTTCCTATCAAATGCTGAGAGAGAGAATTTAATTTATAAAGTGAAAAGTACAATAAACCTTAATTTAAGTAAAATATATTTATTTTCCTTCTACTAACTCCGTCTTTTATAATTATTAGATACTGAGAATTAAAAATCAAACTATAGTAATCAATGGAATAGAGAATCCATCACGTTAATGGACTCTTGTAACTAAGATTGTCTTTCCGCTGATCAAAAAAAAAAAGTTAAGAAAATGAAGACGAAATTACTATTTATTGTTCTCCCAGCAGCGAGGTAGGAGCCAATTATGGTAGTCAGTAATTCTTCCTTTTTATCACAGATAGAATTATCGTTACCAAAAGAAAATATCCGGGGAAAGATAAGGTGAAAATGAAAAATATCAAATGAAATTACATTGTTCTTTTATGTTTGATTCTTTACATCTATAGTTTTTAGGTATATGATGAAATTAAATAACAGAAAAAATAAAAAAGTTAATAAAGTAACCTATTGTGTGTGTGCACAAAACAGAACGTGTAAAAAACAGTATACATTACAGTTAGTTTCTAGTATTTGTCAAAAGGGTATTAGAAAGAAAATCTTTTATAGCGATATTAAAATTTTCATTTAAACATTTTGCGATGAAATTGAAACCGAAAACGATAATTGATTTAATGGGATGTTCATGGTAGTGATAAAATAATTTTCCTGTTTCGGATATTTTGTTGCTAAAACAAATTAAGGGAATGACACCATATTTGTAGGGTTTACATCCATCAGTGTTGCCAGATTGGGGGCTTTTTTGTTCCCAGATTGTTGATTGTTACCATTTTTTTGAAATAGAAATATTCGACCTATTTAAAAATATATTGAAAATTCTGAAAAATAAGCGAATTATGCTATTTAAAAAAAGTGGTGATAGTCAAATAATCTGAATTAAAAAAAGTCCCTAATCAGGCAACACTGACAACCATAGTAGAGCAAGTCCATTTTGGAAAAAAAAATGAGATAGTCCATTTTGAAGGTGCATAAAATCTGTTTTATTCACTCTCACAGTGAACCAAGTCTGTTTTCACATACTTTACCATATACATGTCATCTGTTTACAGACTTGGTTTACTGTGGGAGTGGATAAAACAGATTTTATATATCTTCTAACTGGACTGACATTTTTTTAAAAATGGACTTGGCCTACTATGGTTGTGAGCCCCTCATTTTATATTTTGACTTTTGAAGGCACGAGGAGATTGATTTTGTGAAACAAATACTTCTAGAAGTCCTGTACCTTGCTGTGGTCTTTGCTTTGGCAGAACAAAGCTATGTCCATACTGCGCAAAATTCTTCAGTCATTTGAATGAATTATTTACCTGGGCGTTCCCAATACTTTTTAATGGAAATTAGTAACTCAGAAAAGCTCATTTACTACCAATAAATTCAAATTTCTGACTATTTTCAACTCTGATAATGGAAGCTATTCGCAATCAACAACTTTTTTTATTAAGGGGCACTATTAGCTTCTTTTTTTGCGAAATTAATTTTATCATACCTTCAAAAGTCAAAATAAAAAATGTGGTTACATCCCGTTCTTTATTTTATATTAATGGTGCCTCAAAGAAACAAGGAAATTTATTTTATAACCACACTGTACATCGCAGATCGACGTATTCTGTTATAAGAAATTCAATTATAATGTAAAAAAAACTGGATAAACAGATAATTACTCAAAGGAATAAAGCGTTACAGCTTTATAGTTTAGTGTAAGCCCGGAGGAATGACACATATTACAACTTAATTACATAAAATCAATATGAATAGAAAACAACAATTTATAAATACAAGACTTGCAGTGGGAAAATATCAGTATATACACAAGACAAATCAAAGTAAGGGACATCAGACTGTGGGAAAAAGAAAAGGAATGTACAGAATGTTAAAAAGAAGGCAGAAAAGGTTTTGAAAAATAGGTTCCTTAATCAGAATACATTTTGATATTCGATGTAAGAGAAGTGGTTGAAGCAGAAGATTAAATGAATCTCAGTTTTAAGACTGTTAGTCAGTGCACTTCCGAATTCCCCTCGCTAATGTTAATCCTATGGATGTAGTATACATTCGCATATTTAAAATATCTCCTCAAGAAATTAATATCTTTATCTTCTTTTTTCTGTACACTCCAGTTAAAGGATCTCTGTTTTTTTGTCTTGTCCAAATATTTGTAAAATCTATACTTAATTTAATACTTTATGGGTTAATCCCCATTACCTGCGCGGGGTGTTCTTAACACCACACAACTAAAAACATGCACACAAGTACGAAACTAATGTCAAATAATTTTAGTAGATGCGCACTCCGAAATGCCATCCCTACTGACAACAGATGTCCATTCTACCGTTTTCTCCGAAGAAGAGAAGACATGAAATTTTTCAGATGGGGTGCTGAGAACACACCCCGCGAGTAATCTCGGGATATTTTTTGATTGACAAAAAAAAAAAAAAAAAAAAAGGTAAGCTATCTTACAGATTTATTTTATTTTTTATAATAGGAATAATTAAATTTGTGAATAACTTTTGTTTTTTAAAATTTATTTTGACACTTTTGCATCGGTTTTTTGCCTTTTTTCTAGAAAATTTCGAAATCTCCATGTGAAATGGAGCAACTGCATTTGCAGAAACTTTTGGCTTCTTTTTCATAAGATTCTAAAGATGATGAGGCAGCTGGGTACAGATGATAATTTTTTGGATGATGACGAACAGTTTGGGAAAAGTTCTGATCGCTACTCGGTATCAGAGCAAGAAGTAGACGAAAAAAATATGATGCCGAACTACAACCCGACTCTCCATATTACTTAGGAAAGGATAAAATCACGAAACGGTACAAGACAAAACGTAAGAATTCCATATGTAGGGGAGATTGGGGGAATGGCTCCACTCGGGGTTATTGTCGCCACCCCGGCTAGTTTAAAAACTAAAGACAGTTTGAGATAGTGAATGCGCCTGCACTATAACGGCTAACAATAGAAACAGTGCCTAAAGTGAGAGTGATTTTGTTGTACGTCGTTCGTTTGTTCTAGTGAGAAATTTAGTTTTCATCTAGTTCGTTCTTATTTTGGAGCTTCAAATGAGTAGAGGTAAAGACCTTTTATTGTAACATTAGGTGCTTAAGATAATATTACCCGTAATCTACATGCATTCGCCAACATTTTTATGTAATTTGTTGTTCGGTTTTTCTTTCGGCTTTGCTGGGGTTTTTCCGGGGTTCCCTGATGTCCTCTCAGGGTAAGCCGTCACCATGGCAAAGGGTGACTTTTGCAATTTGAGTTAAATTGTAAACTTAGCATATTAATAAATCTAGCTTAAGGAACATTGTAATTATTCTGTATTCTGCTAAATTACATTGCTTTCTACATATTTTCAGTAGGTTATGTGTTTCCTAGTATCCATTTTATGTATTTACTAGATCATTAGGTAGATACAGTGGTAGAATTACTCCATTGCCTTGGGTAATCCCTCCACTGTACAGAAGTTGATAGACCTTTTTTTATGTGTGCTTACTTTTCAGTTATGATAACGTTTAAATTTATACCGATACTAAATATCATAATTCATCTTTAGAATTTTTACTATTAAAAAAAAAACATTTTTTTGAGGACAAAAATTTAAATTCTCTTAAGGTGTAGCAATTCCCCTGGTCCCCTACTCGTTCTTCGAGTAAAAAAAATGTCATGAAACAATATTTTTAGAGTACAAGTAACGTAAAGTAATAAATATGAATCTTTTTCATATAATTTTAGCTGTAATGTAGTAGTATATATAAACCTTTTTCATATATATTTTTATAAAATTATACGTTCCTCGTATTTCTGAATTGTATTTATTTAATATAAGTTAAAGTAAACTAACTTAATTACAGGTAACTTACAAATTGTTATAAATAATTATAATTTTAAAAAATGTGATAAAATATTTGGGGTATTTAAAACTCCTTCGCAAGTGATCGTGTGGCAGAAACAGGCTTGAGTGATTAAGGGTTAAAAGCTGACGAACTGTGAATAAGATTTTAACACCACATAAAATTAACTATATTTTTGAAATATTTTAAAAACTAAGAAAAAAAAAGGAGACATCTTTTAAGAAGAGTTTACAGAAAAAAAGAAGTTAAAAATATTTATTTTCTGAAGATATAGTTTAAATATACGAGTGCATTCAACGTCTATACGTTTCACGTTAGCGAGTGGAATTCAGAAGTTCACTGACTAACAGAATTCGAGATATATGAATGACGTTTTTCGGCGTGAAAATGAATAGTTAAACGACATTCTAGAATATAGGGTAAAGTGCCCATGTTTCGTCCCCCCCTCAGTCCCTTTTAGGCTCTAAATGTTGTAATTTTCAGTGAAAACCCACCAAATTTGGATTTTACATGGACTAACTAGCCACGTACATAGAAACATAGGCAAATATCGTACAGAAAAAAATTAACAATGCGAAAAATTGTTTTTTCAAAAGTATCTAAAAATGCAAAAGAAAAAAAAAATGGTCCCAATTTCGTCACCCCAAAAAATCTAATACCCCGAAGCTTAACTTATAACTAAATCAAAATTTATTTCTAAAAGTAATTTAATTTACATTAAAGTAAGGCACAAAGAAATGTACTAATTATCCGTGGAAGAATAACAAAACGAAACATTAGCCATCCAAACACGAGGAAAAAAATTGAAAAAATTATCATAGAAATATAGGTTCCCGTAAGATGAACTGAGCGTCCGAAAACTCACTGTATGCTATTATCAGCGTCTTACCTAAGTAAAATACATGCAATGAATAAGAAATAAATAATTACAGTACAGTAAATTACGTTCTACAAACGACGCAATAAGAACTCGGGTCATCTAAAAATAGGAAATTTGGCGACTTTAATTTATGTATGCGTCTTGGCGAACGAAACTTTCAGTACTGACCCCTTTTAGCTTTTGTCCCCTGTGCCTTGCGTCTTAAGTGGCGCCACTTTCGCAGAAGCAGAGAAGTTAAGGGGAACGAAATTAGGAAAGGCGACGAAATATGGGCACTTTGCCCTATTGTAATCATGTTAATAGTTTATTACATATGCAGTAGGAAAAATAATGTTTCTTTATCTGATAGAAATGCTTCTGAAACGGATCATGATTTGCAAAAAGTAGATATAAATATCTATTGTTAATAAAAAGCTTATTTGAAACTTGGGAATAAAATCGTATGCAAATGGAAAGTAAATTACATGCGATAAGCTAATAAGACCTAAAATAGTAAAAATATGATGCATTTTTTTTTTCAAAATGCTGACAATTGAAATGTTAAAAAAATTAATCTCCCTGCTGTACTACTCTTCCTACTAGCACTCATCATGTAAGCAAGGTTTTTAACTACAGCTTGTAGAAACAGATTTACCGTTGTTCTAAAAGCGACATTTTATGGCATGTAGGTTCTTGAAAAAGGAATCCTGTCATGCAACGACTGTTTCGAGAACAGCGCTAACATGCTTAAATAGCATTTTAGTACGGTGACATTGCTGATAACACCTGATTGCGAAATTTTCTATTCTACAGAAAATCATCAACAAGAGGATAGCACTTGTTTTCAAGGACCTTGCTAAGATTGGAACTAAATCTTTCTTATAAGCTACGATACCATGCAACGAAAGAAATTTATTAATTTTGCTTAAATTGGAAGGGCAGTAGTGGGATTTACATTGTCACATAATGAAAATTGCCCTAAAGGTACCTTAATCAAAGATCATCCAGATTTTTTTTCTCAGAGAACTAAAAAGTAAACCACTAAAAGTGAGTTAGAATCCTTGCTTAGATCGGCTGAACAACGAAACACGGGACTATAATTTTCTAGGAAATTCTGATAAAAGCATTATTGGAAACTTATATTAGATAGAATGGTGTTAATGTACAAGTACATGCGTAGATTTAATTTCTAATTTCAATTATAAATAGTGATTTGTTTTAACTTCGATGCTGTAAATTGCAACTTATCTAACTTTAAAGGTATACTCGTAAAGTGAAATGGACGGATGTTTAAACATCCAAATTATATCGAAAAATTTCAAACCAAATCTGGAATAATATTTACAAGTGAATGTAAGTGCGATCCCAGTGTAATGTGAATCCACTTTCCACTGAGTCGCGCCTTCAGTGGAAAGTGGATCCGTTTGGACTGTGGGGTTACTAACTTTCCTATTTTTTTGTTCTATCTTTTACAAACACTTTATATTCGTGTTGTGTTTTATGTTTGTGTTGTCCGTTCACCGGAAGAAATATTAGAGGTAGCCTTTATAGGGAATTTTCATACGACGTCACAAATCTACCATTGGAGGTCAAACAACCGTTGAATGACAGCTATGATGTTTATGAGCGCTGCTGGAGGTCAACCGAGCAGTTTTAATTGGCGGATGAAAAATAAATCAGCTGATTGCAATTTCCCCATAGGGTATCCTCAGTCGTGACTGGAATCAGGGTAATTTATTGTCACTTTCACTAGTCCTCAGCTGGGCCCTCTCGTGGGTTTCGATCGGTCGATGATGCGGAGGCGGCTCTAAACTGCACCTGTCCCGTCGCTTCTCCAAAAAGTTTTCTGAGTCCGTTCTATCGCAGGTCCGGAATCGGTGGTAACGCACCGTGGGATAGCCAGTATAGGTTCAGTACAATTTGCACAGATACGTCTTATTCTAAGATAGAATGCCATATACACTTACCTGGAAAGCTTCATTCAAAAGCATACAAATGCGAAGGAAATATTAGATAACAACAACAACAACAATAAAGTTAACAAAAATCAACTTCATCAAATAAATGCTTCACGAACTAATATTAATACAGTGATACCTATGAAGAACGAAAAACGCGGGAGCGAGGCGTTTCCCCAGTATTCAAGTGTTTTCGCATTTCATAAGTAAAAACACAAATATATATAAGTGTTGGAGATTGAAAAAGTGTGAAATAAAGATGTCCGTTATTCAAGAATGCACGTTATTGAGGTTTTACTGTATATATATATATATATGTATATATATATTACATTATGTATAGAATGCATTCGGCAGACCCAGAATCTCGCACCATAATTAAACTAAGAATAGGCAACAAACATCAAAGAACTTTCAAGAGGTATAACCTGAACAAGAAAAAACAACCAAAAAGCTGTGGCCTCATCAGCAGTGTGGTTATTTGCAGCTGTAGCGCTTATAGCATGAATTTTATTTTTATTTTTATTTTTAGGTTTATTTTTCACCTCTTTTGAGCTTATATATAAACACGATAGAAAAAGTCCAACTATTCATGTAGCATACAATTACAAAAAGTGGTTTTCCCCGAGTGAGCGACAGCTTCATTTATTACTTAAAACTGTTAAATATGATTTGTAATAAAAGTTTTGTAACTGGCGCAATTTTATTATTTAGAAGAAATTAAAAAAATATCCACAAACTTGTCGCAAACTTCCAGTGAAGTCTTTTTGTAATATTTTTCTGTTCTAAACTCTCTTGTAAGTACGCGGAAACAAGTTTGAATAAATATTTTTAGCGGAAAAGCTAAAACAATGTAAATCCATGTTTTTTAAACTATAAATATTTCATGGGACGATTATGAGCATTAAGAAATATTTTTTTGCCAAAACAACTATTAACAAATTAAAAATGAATTTTCATTTGCATTAGAAATATAGGATAATTAATTTACATTATTTCTGTTAAAATGTCGACAAATATTGATATTTGGATAACATTTCTGATGACTTCAAATGCATATATATCCATGCGCAATGAATTTGGTTTTGAGTGATTATAATTTGAAATGACTTTGAATGAAATAGTTATTCACATGGTTATTCAATACATTTTAATAATATGGTTAATGTAATGATTATTTAACATCTTCTAAAAGTTCAATAAATTAGAACTAGAGTGCGAAAAATATACCGTTTTCCGTTTCATAAGGGGAAAACAACTATTATGTAAATATTTTGCGCTAAATGTAGAAAAATTCATATATTACAAACGGCAATCAACTTATATCGCTTTTTCAATAAGCCAGTGACTACCAATTTATATTCAGTTTTATTAAATGATTTCAGAAACTTATACTCTATATCCCTGCTTATATAAAATCTTGAATAGGTTCAAAGTTCATGTAATATTTTTACTAAATTTATTATATTGTTTTAATCAACTTTTGAAACACTCTATATTTACACTTCGAATCATTACCAGATGCTGTAAGGATTATTTTCTTGAATAATACATCTTAAGAACTGAAAAATGGGATGTAGTGGACATTTTATTTCCAACAAAATAAATAGCGGTAGTAACCAACAGTTACATTGCTTTTTGCGAATCTGAAATGTATGGTCTCCTATGCTGTATCCATTACGAACAGAAATTTATTACAGTTGTCGTTCTCTGTGTTGTCTACTTAGTTTCCTGAATTGTTCTAGAATGTAATGTTTACCCAAAAAAATGTATAGGGGAACAAGAAACATTTTGACATTGATGTATCAGGTGACACAAGTCTAATTTCTGTGTTTTTCGTTTAATGAATTATTTATTAACTTTCTTTCTCGTGATTATACAGCTTACACGTAATATATTTTGAACTACACCTGTATGGTTTCTCAAAGATTTGGAAAAATGAACAAAAGCACACGTGTAATTAGATGTATTTTATAATATCACAATAATAAAATCGAAAGATGGGATTAAAAAAAAATTCATTGTAACATCTATCTTGTTAGTGAAAAAGCAACCCACGTATTTATAGATTAAACAGTAAATAAACGCGCTAAAATACGGAAATTGTACTGGCAATCAAGACGCCAGTATTAGTTCCGTATTTTAACGGAAAATTTCCCCCATAAATTCCAGAAGAACGGAAATTTTTCTGTAATTTACGGGGAAAATTTTCCATTCAAATACGGAAATAGTCTGGCGTCTCGATTGCCAGTACAATTTCCGTATTTTAACCTTTTTTACAGTGTATTAACCATTCACAAATATACAGGGTGTTTCTAAAGTCCCGGACACATTTTGATGTTTAATAACTCATAAAATAATAAAGATAGATTAAAATTAATAACATAAATGGTTAGATAGACTCAAAAAGTTTTATGACCCTTGTCAATAAACTTCCACGTGTGCCCCCTTCGTCGCACGGAGAATAGCAAGTCGATAGTCAATTTCATGCCAGGTAGCGACAAGCATGTCGGCATCCACAGAGGCTATTGCGGTTGTAATTCTGGCTTTTAAGTCATCAATGTTCGACACTCTCCTCCTGTAAACATTGTCTTTTACAAATTCCCAAAGGAAAAAGTCCACCGGCGTTATATCAGGTGATCTGGGTGGCCAAGGAATTGGACCTCCTCGCCCAATCCATCTTCCTGGAAAATGGTCATTCAAAGAAGTACGAACGATGGTACCCCAATGAAGTGGTGCACCATCTTGTTGCAAAATGACATGTGGCTGAAGCTCTTCTAGTTGTGGAAATACGAAGTTTTCCGACATGTCTAAGTATACGACTGATGAGACCGTCTCTTCTGTAAAAAAGAAAGGCCCAATGACTCGGTCGTGCATTAGTCCACACCACACCTTAATCTTTGGGGAATCCCTTACTGCCTCACGGTATTCA
This sequence comes from Maratus speciosus, assembly GCA_963932465.1. Taxonomy (NCBI): domain Eukaryota; kingdom Metazoa; phylum Arthropoda; class Arachnida; order Araneae; family Salticidae; genus Maratus; species Maratus speciosus. The sequence continues at coordinate 530,127,134 of OZ010789.1, read as the reverse complement.
TGGGGGTTTTCAGATACCCATACGCGCACATTATGGCGATTAACAATGCCAGAAACATGAAAGGATGCTTCGTCGGAGAACATTATGCGCTTCAGAAAATAAGCATCATCTTCTATTCTCCTTAGCATATCTGTTGCAAAGGTCGTCCTCCTAGGCCTACCGTCCGGTTCCAAAATTTGAACAATTTGAACTTTGTATGCATGCAGTCTTAATATTTTCTTAATAACCTTGTACACCGTCGAAATTGGCATATCCAATTCTCTTGCCACTGATCTCACAGATCTTCTAGGATTGTGTAAAAATGTCTCTCTGACACACTCAACATCAAATTCACTTGTGCAGGGACGTCCGGAACGTTTCTTATCTGCGATACTTCCAGTTTCTAGAAAATTCTTTTTCCACCGCAAGATGCTGCTTTTGGATGGAGGATCTTTTTGGTAAATTCTTCTGCAATTTCTCTGTGCTTGCACTATCGATTTTGTTTCTATGAACCACCATAAAATCTGTGCTTTCTCTTGTGATGTATGCATTCTCCTTAATATCCGCTCGAATAAAACATCACATACAAAAGTAGCATAGAACAAAGACATCAAAAGTAAACAGAACATTGCAGTAGTTGCCAAAAACAAAGGAGAGAAAAAGGCAATTAATAAGCAGACGATATTTAGAAAAGTACAGATATTTAGACTGGAAAATGAAATTATCTGAAATTAACCACATGCGCAGACGATATTTACAAAAGTAAAGATATTCAAACCTGAAAAGGAAAATATATGAGTTATTCCATCAATAAATGCCATAAGTTTGCTTATATCTTCATTATTTTATGAGTTATTAAACATCAAAATGGGTCTGGGACTTTATAAACGTATTTTGGAAAAAGGTAGAGGGAATAATTAAGTTACTTGAAGAAGAATATTTTCTTTGTATATCGTGTGAAGGCTTTCGTAACACCGCACTCAAAAATACATTTCTTTTAATTTTAGGTACTAGAGGGCTCTGCCCCCTACGAGCTACGCTCGTCAACACCCATTCAGATACCGCAGACTCTAACAGCATGCTAATTTGATCGGCTTTAAAAAGATTTCGGAAGATTAAATTATAATTTGAATCTGGCAATTATAATCTGACGTAATTTTCACCAAACTTTTTTTTCTCTTTTTAATATTCACGTAAAAATACTTTTGTTAGAAATGAAATATTATGACAATCTTAAAATATCAAATAAATGTCTCGCGCAATTTTTAAATTTAAACTGTTTTGCAATATTATTTTTTGTTCATTTTACGTAATAAGTGTAATGTGACGTAGATGTGACGTAAATTCTCCTATTTAAGACTTCTAACGCATGTTAATGAATTTATTATTTTACAATATTCTTTCTCTTTTAAAATTCACGTGTAAATATAGTTTTTATGATGTAATTTTCAATGAGTTCCTGCTTTTTATATTTTCTGTTTATAATAGTCACGTGTAAAATAAATTTTTAATTTGAAGCATACATTATTGTTTGCGCTGTTTATACAGTTGGCAACAGGTTAGATTAGTACAATTTTCTAAACTAAGTAAAAAATATCTCTCGAAATGCTGAAAATTTGAATTTAAAATAGAAATAAAACCTCAAAAATGAGTCAAATTAAAAACTAAATGCAGTCTGCACACCGAGAAATTCTGACGCATAAAATGATCTAAAAATGATTAAATTCCTATGTACAGTTTTTGCTCCTATAAAACTTTTTTAATGGAACAATTCTTCCAACTTTGGCATTAAATGCCTCTTAAAATAATTCTTCGATTTGAAAACTGTCTGCATCAGCGTGTTTATCAAACATTTCTCTATAGTACTACTGATTTTCATAATTTTGTATGCAACAGTTTTTTTTTTAATATTAACGAAGAAAGGCCATCCTTAAGCATTCAAATTGGATGCCGATCTGCCGGAAATATCTACGCAGATTTTTATTGGTCCATTTCCAAATCAAAACTTTTTTTTATACATAGAAGGATTATATTTTCAGAGATATCGTCGAAAATGTAATTTGAAAATATGCCCACCCCCACACCTATATTTTCGAATCTTCTGAAACTAAAATTATGAAATAAATAAGGGGTTGTAAAAGTTAATTTAAACCTTGCAGGAAAACTATTAGTGATATACTAAATCGCATAGTTTGAGGAAATCGCATTTTTCCGTTACACATAAATTTCGATTTGCGGGCGTTCAGCAAAGGCGTTGAAGAGCGCTGGAGGCATCTATCGTCGCAGAAGTATAAAAGGATTGTTGATCATGATTTTCGATGAAAAACTGTCAGAAATTAGCCGTGATATTAACCCCTAAAGACACAGGCGGTGTGGGCATACATAAAGACAGGGATGACGTACTCTATGCGACAATGACTTTTAAAGACTAGATAACAACTTTTAACGATATATTTGTGTAATGCAATGCCCAGTTACTAATTCATGGACCCTCTGCGTGCGAGTAATATTCGCACTTGACCGGTTATTTTTTTATATGTATATTTTCTTCTGCATAAGGAATGTGATCGCATGCTTTTTTATGATGTCCCGTGAAAAACATTTCCCATATGTCGTAACATCTTTCCCACGATTAACATCATTAATCTTATTTCTTTTTCTTTTGTTTCACAATATATATATTCTTTCAGAATATTCTTTCGAAAATAATCTTGACAGCTCTCAGATTGGAGACGTTTGCTTTACATTTAAATAAGATCTATTTTGTGATGTATTTAGTAAGAACTATTTAATTCATTCTTATTTTGTGATGCAGGATATATTTTGTTTCTTTCTTACAGTAAACAACCAGAACTGTATTAAGGGGTCTCAGAACTCTTAAAGCTTTAAAATTTTCGAAAGTTTAATTTTTTTAGATGTTAAACTTCATTCTTTTCTGAACATTTTGATGTAATTGTTTCCTTGAAATTTCCATTAGAAGAGAAGTTATGGTTTTTACAATAATACACGCTCAGTAGCTGAAGTGGCGTTTCCGAAACTTTGAAGTCATTTTTCTCCAAATGACGTTTTTGGCCATAACGCGAACGATATCTCAAAAACTTCTGAATATTTTTTCATGATATTTTCAAAACATATGTTTCATGCTAGTCTGTATAAACATAAATGGAACCTAAAATTTTCTTTTTATTGTTAAAAAAAATATATTTTTAGATCTTTATATTGTTGAAATTTTCTAAATTTTGCATTAGCTGAATACAACTTTGTATTAAAATTTTAAAAATGCTTTAAATGCAAATTTATTTAGATTCAGGTTAATTATTATAATCTGAAGTATAACTAGATACTAAAATTTTCATTCTAGTTGCAAAACGTATTTTGTAATCCTGATCGTAATCTGTTATACCGATTTTCTGCTTGTGGAATGTCTGACAATTTGGAGTCTACTGTAAATGCAAATTCTGCATCTTAGCAATTTTTTAAATATTTGAAGTAAAAGAACATACCTATATCTTTCATTTCAATTAAGATTGTGTCTTAAAAACCAATACATTTTAAGATATTAAATGTTGAAAATGTTTTTTATTTCATTTTTTCCAATTTTAAGAGTCCCCAGACTCCTTAATTCTTATTCTGTCAAGTATGCAAGATGTCCTACACCTAGCCAAACATAGATTTTCTTTCATCTCTGTACTAGTTATAAAGGTATTGCAATAATACTACCAACATATTGCTTTCCTTCGAATGAGAACATTTCCTGGCACAGATCGACAGAAAATTCGGTTTCATTTTTGATTCAAAATCAGAGTTCCGCCAAAAATTCGTCTTCGGTGAAAATGCTGACGAAAATTTGGCCGGACCTAACTCAACCGAAACTATCTGTATTCCAAAAGTCTCGTTTCTTCCTTCGGTTTCTAACATGACTCGTTGATTTCAGCTGTATCTGATCAAATCAAACTCTCTTTATTTATTGCTATGAATTTCACTGTTTGTAATTATCAGTCATGACTTACTCAAGACGTGAGTGCAAATTATAAGTCAACAAATGCCTAAAGGAATAAACTTTGAAGACGCTTTTCACGTGTTCATTAAATACTGTTGTCTTAACAATAATAGAAAATGTGTTTCACAGAAGTGTTTCGAATACTCTTTGAGAAATTTCTTGTATAACAGATGATCATTTACAAAAATAATTATGAAAGATAGATCGGGGTATGTATACCTAAAACATTTTTTAATTAGATGAAATTAGTATAATTAAAAAAATTTCTGTGTCGTAGATGAATTAATTACTTTTTAATTTATATGAAAATAAAATATTTTCCTCCGAGGCACTCACAGTAAACTTGTACGTATAATTAATTAAAAATTCTGTATATTTATGTATGTATTCATTACTTAAAAAAATTTGGAAATTTTCGTTTTAGGCCGAATACAGGAAATTTACCGAAATTCGGTTTCGGTCATAAAAATTGTTTCGATCGATTCTTACTTCCTGAGAAGTGATGAAAGGGTTAACTAGTTGCACGCAGACAATATTAAGCTAAAGTTTTCTTTTTTTGGAATCTATATAATAGTACATGAGGTGACGCTAACCGAATAACTGTGCACTTCAGATATTTAACATGATATTATTATATTTCAGACAAAGAAAAGTTATATTGTTGATAAATTTTCAAAAATATCTTCATTAGTGTTAAAGTTATGCACGAAACTCAGGGGTCAGCTTGGGTAGAAACATCTGTATTTCTAACCTGATATACGGATTGAAACCCCCGTATCCAGAAATTATTTGTTTCGATACATCACACCTGAAGTTTTCTATTATTTAAAAAAAATAATTATTTTAAAGCACTCTTTATATATACAGTTTAGAATTTTTTTTATGACATATAAGGTGCATATATTAAAATAATTACATATTTTAAACATTAATTAAAGAACATTATCTAATTCTACAAGTTCATTACATATAAGAAGCATTTCATATAAGTTTATTACATAACAAAAAAAAATATATATATAAATATTTTGATTTATGGAAAACGACAATTTTGTTAGGGTGTTATTTTTTTTTCCCTTCATTTTGTTACGCATTTTTTTATGAATGAGGAATGTGGAGATAAATATTATTATGACGTGCGGTAAAAAGTATTTCCGGAATGTCAGAACAACTTTCATACAATTAACATGCATTAATCATCTTATTATTTTTTATTTACATTATGTATCTTCTTTCGCAGTATTCTTACGAGTGTAATCTGTAGCAGTTGCGAGATTTGAGAGGTTACGATATATTAAAATAAGATCTATTTTGTGATGCATTTCATAAAATCTATTTAATTTATTCTTACTTTGTAATGCAGGCTATTTCTTGTTTCTGTCTTAAAGTAAACAACTGTACTATTTTGCAATATACAAACATTTAAGGTCTAAATTTAAAATTCAATGACTAAATAAATAATAAAAAAAAAGAACACAGACTTGAATACACGTTAACATAAAAATTTTAAAACAATAAAAACATTCCAAATACATATAGTATATAATAGACATAAATTTCCAACTGCGCGAAAAATGTCCGGACCAGGATTCGAACCAGGGATCTCCTGGCTGAAGCCGCCAGTGCTCTATCATCTGAGCTATCCCGGACGGATCTGGTGGAACTTTTTCTCCCAGCAAACCTTAATGATTATAGCATCTGGTCTGAAACCTGGTTCAGTTCAACAGAATAAATCTCAGGTAATGGAACTCCAGAAATCGCTGGATATACGCAATTACACCAGATTAATTGCAACACAATTGTGTTGGAATTAATCTGACATATAGTATATGTTTCGTCAAGCAATCGCAAGGCCTCATCAGAGCAGATTAACCATTGTATAACTCTTTAACACCGAGAAAGCTGAAAATTCTATTACTCTTAAAGCCTAATCCTAGAACGGGAGAATTTTGAAAAATCGACTCGTCCATTCCCCGCTTTTGAGTTTTCTTACACTCTTAAATGGGGAGGCGTGATAGAAATGTCATCTTGGTGTATATGTTTATTCCCCACCACATAGAAGGCACATTACCGCGTTCTTTGTTTTCAGAAACTCCTGAAGTTACTACTCTTTGAAAAAGTAATCGCTTTAACTTTTTTCAGTTGTTAATTCCAAAATTTTTTTATTTTATTTTATTCTTTTTCACCTCTAGGAAACAATATTTATAGACCATCCGCACTCTATATGTTTTATCGGAAAGGTCCCTTTACAAATTATAAGAATTATTAAAAATACTTTTTACAAAGGGAAAGTATAAAAGCATCTTACAAAAATTTGAAAATTCCATCCAGATGTAAACTGTAGATTCTTAATTTAACCCCTTCGGGACGAGCGTCTTTTACAGAATGTTTAATCTCTCATCACCGGTTTTTTAAAACAGAAATTTTTGCCTAATTGAATCGGGAAAATTTTCGGATTAAATAAGGCAAAATTTACAATAAATATTTACTGGTGAGAATAATCACAGATACTGAGCACCGTACGTGGCACGTATACCGGTCGCTCGTCCCCAAGGGGTTAAGAGTAGAAATATTGAAGTTTTTTTTCTCCAAAAAAATAAAATATTTATCATAAATAACAAATTGATTGTAATATGTCAAGATTTTTTAAATGTGTTTTAGCAGCAGAATAAATTCAGGACACAATGTTGTTTTAAAAATTACGTAAAATGATTTTATTAATCAATAATGCACGAAAACTTGTTAAAAGGAAACATGTCTTTAGCGGAATTATGTCTTAAACGGAAAAATATTCTAGGTTCCAGGGGTTGGGGTTGATTTATGACGGCCGATTATCTGCTCGAGGGATATAGGCCCGGGGGGAGAGTGCCCTCCCTTGGGCGTCTTTCTAAGAGAACCCTAACCCGTATTTACGCTTCGAAATCCAAGGTTCGAAGAAAACCACGAAAACTCCGAACGATTAGGCCGGCGGGCGCGATTGGGTTCGAATCCCGCACCTAACGTCTACCAGTCTAGATCCAAGGGAGACTCAACTCAATAAATTCGAACTTCGTTTAAACTAAAACTATTCGCCGTCTCTAAACGGTTGCGTTTTTAGAGGGTTTTTTATATTGGGTAATCGAAAGAATATAATAATAAATTGGAACATTTATAACTATATATTATAAATATTTTTAATATAAAAATAAATGATAATAATAAATTGCAAAATTTTTAGTTATCAAGACTTAGTATCTGATAAATGAAAAGATAATATTTCATCACAAATATTTCACATAAAATAACTCGAAGAACTCAGATTTTATGTGAAATATTTGTGATTTTCTCTCATTTGACATGCATTACCAAAATTAAACTGAAATTTATAATCCAGACCCATTATGAATTTCAATAATACCCATTCTGTAATCAATTTGTTAGTGGTGAACGATTGGTATCTACTCCAGTAAGTGTCAGTTCGGATCACGCTAAAGAATTGGTTGGTCATCTCATCGTCATGCTACAGTAAAGCTTCGTTAAACGGAATTTGTATATAACGGAATCATGTTGTAAATGAAAAAGAATTGAAGGATTGCCTGAAGGTATATCTTAAAGTTATAATTTCCTACTTTTTTAAAAAGAAAAATACTGTTTCTGTTTTCATATGCTTTTACTATATTTCCAATTTATCTTAAATCTGCTCTAAAAATATATACATGTGTGTGTGTTTCCCCACTGACACATACACTGCAAAAAAAAAAAAAAAAAAAAATCCGTAAAAATACTAAAGTTTTCCAAGGAAACTCGGATTCCTAGAACTTTTTATGTAGCGGCAATGTTGCCGTTATGTAATTATGTTGCCGTTACATAAAAGTTCTAGGAATCCCAGTTTCCTAGAAAATCTTTAGTAACTTTACAGATTTTTTTTTTTTTTTTTTTTTTTTTTTTTTTTTTTTTTTTACAGCGTATGCAAAATCATTTAATACATAAAAGCATGAAAACTGCAATTATAACTATTGGAGTGAATTGGAATCGAAAAGTGTTTTTCACATTTTAATAAAGGTTCTTGATAAAAATAAATATAATGAGTTATATTACCGTATTTTATGGAAGAAACGACGCGGCGTTTACAAGTTTGAAAGTTAATTTTTTTGTCAAGTGCGCCGTTTACACTATGTGCGGCATTTACGATTTTTTTTCCGTGCACGTAAAATTGGGATAAGTCACTTGCTCAACAGAGCGAAACTTTTTGACGTTGCCGATAATGAAAACTGTGACATTTCCGATGATGATACCAAATCATACAGGTGGACAAAGAAAATGTACAACTCTTCCACTCAGAATTTGACGGCTGCGAATAGAAATTAAAAAAGGATTAAAGTGAATGCCACGTAAAAAGCGTCCTAAAAAGAGTGCTAGATTGCGCCGACGAATTATAACTAGTATGTTGTGGCCATCACAAAACTTTCTTCTATATAAATCACGTCAATAAAATCATTTAAATAGTAAAATAAATTACATCAATTTATTCATATAAAAGTATACCTGAATTTGAAATTTGATGAAAATTCGTGCATTAGTTATTGAAGTAGAGCTGTAGGAGAAATTTTGAAAAATGTAGCATAGCAGTGCCACCTGTTGAGCGATTTGCACCAAAACACAAACAGTACTAATTCATATACCGGAATCGTAAACCGGAATCGCCAAAACACAAACAGTACTAATTCGTATACCGGAATCTGAAGTTGGATGAAAATCCGTGTATTAGTTCTGGAGCTAAAGCTACTGTGGAAATCACAAAAAATGCAGCACAGCAGCGCCACCTGTTGAGCGATTTACACCAAAAGGTACAAAACATCAATTCATGTCAAGAACTAACTGAATCTGAAATTTGATGAAAATCCGTGCATTAGTTCTGGCCATTGAGCTATTGTGGAAGTCGAGAAAAACGCTGCATAGCAGCGCCACCTGTTGAGCGATTTACAGCAAAACATAAACAGCACTAATTCATATCCAGGTATACCTGAATCTGAAGTTAGTTGAAAACCCGAGCATAAGTTCTTGAGATAGAGCTATCGCGGAAATCACAAAAAATGCAGCATAGCAGCGCTACCTGTTGAGCGATTTACACCACAAGGTGCAAAACGTCAACTCATGTCAAGCACTAACAGAATCTGAAGTTTGATGAAAATCCGTGCATTATTTCTTGAGATAGAGCTATTACGAAAATCGTGTAAATGCTGCAAAATGCAGCATAGCAGCGCCATCTTTTGGGCGATTTGCACCAAAACGTTACCAGCACCAATTCATATCAAGGATTAACTAAATCTGAAGTTTGATGAAAATCCGTGCATTAGTTCTTGAGATAGAGCTAGTGCAGAAATCGCGAGAAATGCAGCATAGCAGCGCCACCTGTTGAGCGATTTACACCAAAAACTAATCAGCATCAATTTGTATTAGGGACTAACTTAATATAAATTTTTATTAAATTCCGTGCATTAGTTCTTGAGATAGAGCGCCCACAAAATTTGTGTCACATACACACAGACAGACAGACAGACAGACAGACAGACAGACTCACAGAGTCACAGACAGACATTTTGTAAAAACATGTTTTTTGGAATCTCTGACCCCTAAAACGTGTAAATCCGTCGAAAACCGAAAGTCGAAAATTTTCATGAATCCAATACTTTCTTCTTGTAAAGATAGAAGAAAGTAAAAATGGGGAGTGCCTAAAGGAGAGAGGTCCGCGTCTCGCGCTCATGATGAATTTAATTCCAATTGACGTCTCCTTAATTAAAAAAATTAGATAAAAATATTTAAAACCTGATTTAAATAAAATTTTAGAATCTTAAGTTATTAAAAATGAGGCACCTTACACTGTTTATAACACTTTGATTAAAGTTACGCCAATGAGACACTGTCGACAAAAGTAGCGTTGCCCCAGGTGAAGCGATTACGATATTTTAAAGCTTTCTGAAACAAATTTTGAGGAGTGCGGCGTTTCTTCCATAAAATACGGTAGAATGCTTTTCAGCGTAGACCTTTCGCAGATTTTGATATCTTAAAAAGCGGCTTAAAACGCCAAATTTGACACCATTTTATAAAAGACGCTTGCTGTTATAGAAAAAAAAAAGGACACAATATTTGTTTTGCTAGCATCAGAACTAGCATACTTTGAATAAACGAATTCCCCATATTCAGAAATACAAACATGTTTCAAAAAGTAGCCAGGTACAATTTTAGAAAAAAAAATCTGCAAATTAAACATTAATTTGATGAGAAATATAATACATAAATGCAGCATCAGCTTCTATATTGCTGTAATTGTTTTACATCAAAACTAATCGCTAAATCATTTGTCAAATAAAAAAAAATCTTATCTCTTTTTAAAGATTAGAGATATTATCTAATTTGAGACACAAACATTTAACATAATAAATTAATAATAATAATAATAATAATTTTATTTATGAATATTAAGCAAAAAAATAATCAAACTTTTTTATGTATATAAAAGCAAAATGCTTTTAAAATTGCCATTTTAAACAAATTTTTCAACGCGACAGAAGTGAGAATAATCGTCCTGAGACAATAATTGCTCAGAAATAAAGATATAATTAATTCATTGATAGATGAAAAAATCTTTTCCACTGAAAATCAGTTCAGTTGTAATTAATCGCTTGCAAGTGTGATGCCTTAAGGCTGTTCTTAACTGCTCTGCTCAACAAGCACAAAACGTTCTGACACATTTACAAATTCATTTTTTAACGGAGAGATGTAAAATTGAAAAGCCTGGCCATGGAAGCGATTTGGAATTGAACTGTTTTTTCCATTTTTTGATCAATCAATTACCCATTGAGTTATAAGCCATTTCAATCACGTGACAAACCTGTTTTTCGCCCGCTCTTGAGTGATTTTTCTACTTTCGCGCAGAAATTCAGTTCAAAATGTCCACTTTGACAGTATTTTCTGAAAGATCTATTGCGTTTGAAAAAAAAAAATGGAAAAAACAGCTCGATGACAAAGTTTCTGAACAACAACACCGGCTAGTTTAATGCATTTTCGAACAAAAATAAATTAAAACTTATGTCAGGAAGTTGCCCTTTTAGATTTGAAAGCAGCTTTAATTTTTTTTTTTTTTTTTGAGTGCCGTCCTTAATTTAACGGCGTACTTGATAGTAAAAGATTGGTCACCAGTTTTGAATTTAGACATTTTTCTCTTGGCGGGAATTTGCATATCGGGGGGGGGGGGGAAGAGACGACTTTTACTGTAAATAAAGTGCAATTTCCATTTTGCTTCTCCATTTTCTAAATCCCATGATCCAAATAATATTGCAACTATTTCTTATTGTCTTTCCCCTTTTCCTTACTTTTATTCATTTTGAATTAAATGTAATTAAATAATTAAACGCTGGAAAATAATAATTTTCAGAAGTAACAACATCATGCTCTTGAAGCAAAAAGGTTTCGAAAAAGAAAATTGCCCCTCAGTGGAATCCTTTTAACTGCTAAAATAGGCAAATATAAACCACATGTGAATATTCAATCACTGTCATCCGAACAAAGCAGACGGCGGCAATAGAGACACATCCCTACGTACGGGGTGAAACTCATCTTTTTCTATTCCTTCCACCCCTAAATTCTCTGTATACGGCCCAGAACGGCCGAGCTAGGCGTTAAGTGGCAGGGCCGTTATGGGCCGACTTAGGTCTTAAAGAGATAAAAAGAAGACAAATCAAGTACAGTTAATGTTCAAGTTATTTTTTCAAAACAGACTATATTCAGCAGCAATGGAACAGCTTTCATTCAGCATCGGCGATCGTATCTGAGTAAACCAGCCTTCTAGGAGCAATCTATCATGATAATTGTTACATCATGATTTCAAAATGGAAGCGTTCGCAAATTGCGGGATGTGATCCGTTTCAAGTGAATGCTGGCCAATTTTAGTATCTTGTTTACCTTTTTTGAATGTACAAATATGTTTTTTCACGCGAATTTCCATCGACCTGCCTGTTTCACCAATGTAAACGTTATAGCAATCTTTAAAAGGAATGGCATAAACAACACTGGTTAGTTTTGACTTATCATATTTAAATTTTTCCTTATTAAAAAAGGAACTCATTCTATTAATCGGTTTAAAAGAAACACCAACACGAATATTAAATTAGCTTAGAATTCCAGAAACTTTATCAGAAACGTTATTGTAATAAGAGATGCAGACAGAAGAACTTGATTTACTACGCTGAAACTGTGAGCGAGTAGAATTAACAAGATTTAAAGTAGTTTTAAAGATTTTCTTAACTAGGCATTTAAAATAGATACTATTAAGGGGACAAGTGACCTGCAAATTCATTTTATATACACTCTTAATTCAAAAGAACGAATTATTAACCCAACAAAAGAACGAAAAGTTTTACGCGTGTTCTTGTTCTTTCTGAGTATCTGTTTTTTAAAAAAAGAGACATTTTCTACAAAAAACTGGTTTGCCAAATCATCCTTTTAGGAGTAGCATATCCAGGACAGCTCATTTCAGACCGGAACAGAAAAATATCTCTAAAAGAGTGGTTTAAGAAGCTTCCCTATTGGTTGAAATCTTGTAACGTGATACATAGTTTGGCAGAGGGAGAACTGAGAACAGTTTTGAAAAGGGAGTCGCTTGTTTGTTTCAAGCGTCAAAGCTTAGCGTTAACCACATGATTAAAACAATATTACTTATAATTTGATTGATTTAGAAATGGCATAGAATAAGATAGATGGATTATGCCCACGAAAACAGGGGGGGGGGGCAATCATCTCAAAGAACTGGATAAATTTCGTTTTTGTTTCCCAGCTAAAACCAAGATGGTTACCGGCGATTCTAGGATTTTACTAATACTGAAAATTCTAAGATAAAGTACGTTGTTTTACATCATTTTTCTTGTAATTCCTTCGCCATTCCTTGTTGTATTTTCACATTGTATATATGATTTTTTCCGTTATTTAACGTTATTACTTTTAAACCGGAAACATGAACTTCTTAATTTACTTTTTTCTTTTTTTTTTAATGTATCGGTTCCATAATTTTTATAATCGATAAAATGCACTTAGATATGTAGTTTTCTCGTATTCAAATTGTGTAAAATTGCGCCAATTAATATTTACATTATTAAACATATATCATTTTGTGCTTATATTATTGATTATTAATATACTACTTTGCTCATGACACTCAGAAATATTTGCGGAACACAACCCATGATTATAAAAATTATTAAATTATTATTAACTTATGATATATGTTCTATTTTTTTATGTTTCAGTAAGTACAAGTATTTAATAAATTGTGTTCATTTAGATAGTTGTACACATCTACACTTTATTTATTATTTTTTTCATTGCCACAATAATATGTAAATAGTACGTAATGTAAAAGATAATTTTAAAAAAGTATCAGAAAATAATAGATTAGTAAAAAATCTTATCAATTTATTTTATGATACAACTAGGCTGACCTTTTTTTTTAATTATGATTTTGTGAATTTTTATTTTTGTGTTATACTTCGCTCTGTTCATATTCAGAAGTTTAACTAAAAAAAAAGTCTGCAGTTATGTAACACATGAATTCTAAATTCCATAATTATTTAAATGTGCCATAAGCAAAATATATTAATAAGATATAATGATATCAGAAATAATTAAAGAAATAGACATTTCCAGATTAAAACTAATAATGTGAAAATTATATATACAATGTGAAAATATTAAAAAGAAAAAAATCATAATAAGAAAGTTAAAGTAAAAGAAGCGCACTTCAGGATATTGACAAGGTAGAAAATCTTGTCTTGTTATGGTGCGAACTATCTTTTATTATTATTATTATTTAATTTATCTTTCGGAAATGAAAAACAAAATTTCTTCTGCATCTAGATTAAAATAAAACAAAATGGAGTTTTAAAAATAATACATTTTGCAAACTGGGGAGTTATATATGTTTAAAAAAAAAAAAAAAACTGAAAATAAGAGGGAAATAATTTATTTTGCCCATTAAATTTGACGAAAAAAGAGGTTTAAAAATGACTTGTCAATAATTAGTGCAGTCACTCGTTTTGCCTATTAATTTAGTTGAAAAAAAGAGCGAAAACAGCTTATCAAAAAGGAATGAAAAAAAAAAAAACACTCCGCAAGATGGATGAAATTCACTCCTACAGGATAAGTGCATTTTCAATACTGGAAAGGAGTGAAAATACACTCAGTCGGAGTTAAAATCGCTGAATTTTTTTAAGAGAGTATATTATGCATATAATGCATTATGGCATATATTTATCACTCATAAAATAATTGGGGAGAAAAATAAGGAATTTTGTTGCATATTTTAAGCGCTATGAAGAACTTTTCAAAAAGACCCATGCGCATTCCATATCAATTACAATCCCCAATATTTTTATACAAGTTCTTTTATTTATACAAATAAAACTGTGCATCGAACATCAAATATTTGAATATAAATGAACGAAAAAAAATTTCTAAATTTTGAGAAATTTTTAGCCTTTTTCCATCATATTTCTGCAATTAATTGCATTAAACTTTCCCAATTATATTTAGTTTCGAAAAACGATGCACAAATTTATGACATACATAATGACAAATATCTTTAAAACATATTGATGATTTTAATTGATAAAGAATGCGCATGGTGGATTTAGAAAAGTTCTTCATAAAGCTTAAAATATTTAAGAAAATTCCTTATTTTTCTTCAAGTTTTTTTTTTAATTTCATGTGTTATAATTACATGCCATAATGCATATAGTGTGCCCTTGAATAGTATTTAAAGTGAAATTTAAAAGAAATTAAAAAATGAATTTGAAGGTCTCTTGTCCCCTTAACTGAATATTGATAAATTTACACCTTTCTTTTTCAAACTCTAGTTAGTCTTAATGCACCATTTAAATTCCTTGAGAATATATACAATTGTGGTTTCGGATACCACCAAAGTGCAGTAAGCTTACCTTTAGCTTTTGTGCATTGGCGATATTCTTACCAGAATTTCATTAGTTTGTACAACAGTGCTGTGCATTTGCAGCCCTTCGTCCATATCCATCCTTTCCACGCTGACGCTCATTGTAATCATTCCGCATTAATTTCATTTTGTACATTTGTAGTATTATAATTTCTAACTGGATATGCCCATTTCCATGGTAGCAATTCGCATTATCCGATTTCATATAATTATGACGAATGGTTGGAAAATTTCTCTTCGCCTGGTTTGCTACGTGCTCCAGAACACATAAGGTATGCTCCAGTCTTTGATCACTATGTTCCAAAATCAGGAAATTTACTTACTTCTCTTAATGACCACCAATTTTAATAAAACGGAAAGTGTCCAGTTACATTGATGACATTGAATTCACAGGCTTTTCTTATTAATTGTATTTTATACTCTTATTGCAAAGAACAATGCCCCTCTAAAAATATATCAATGGGGGATTAGCCCCCATTACTATGTAATTATACTATGTTATTATCACATTACTGTATACTGAACAAATGAGCTTCTAAATTTCACCAGGGAAGTGCCTTACCAGAATAAACCGGTACACAAAATTTGAAGCAAATCGGATAGAAAAACCCATTTATCTAAATTGAGCGGGGTATTAGCCATCGTTCCTCCTTTGTACTTAAACAATGAACCGACAAATCTAACCAGTGAAGTACCTTATCAGAACTAACAGGCATACCAAATTTGAAGCAAATCGGATAGTTCTGCATGAAAAACTTATTTTTCTAAATTAAGGGGTTCCCCCCCCCCCCCCCGTACTCCCTTTAAACTTAACCAATGAACTTCTAAAACTAATCAGGGAAGCATCTTATGAGAATGAACCTAGAAAAAAATTTGAAGCAAATCTGATATTTCTGTCAAGAGTTATCACGCTACGTACATACATACATACACACGTACATACAGAGCCTGTGGGCACATTAGTTTCCAGGCTTTGATAACCTGCGACTTTAAAAGCAATACATTGACATGTAGGCTCATCCCTTTTTTGTGAAAGTATTTCTTTTGACATTCTCGAAATTTCCTGGGATAATCTTTTATCCACAATGCAGTTTCAGAAGAGTCTTCTGTGACTGCAAATATCTTTGCATTATTTTGTTGCACATTACGAATAGTAATGCTTGATCCAACTTAGTACTGCATTATGAATGCACAGTAAATCATACAACAATTCCGCCTGAAAATTTTCATTTTTAATTAGATGTAACAGTTCAACGATATCCATACATTCTGGGCAGATAATTGAAAAATGCATGGATGACTGTTGAATTTTTTCACAAACCTTATCAAAATTAACATCATTTGGATCGCTGATGGCCATCAAAGTGCAAATGTGATGATATTCCCTGACAACTGACACTGCAGTGCAACTTGTAACCTAGTTTTAGGTAGAACAATGTTTTCTGTATTTTGGAAGAAATTTGCTTTAAGTCACAAAGCTCAAAAAATGTATTTGCTAGAAGATGGACAATTCAATTTAGATCAAAGAAGGGAGAAAGAGAAAAGGTCTGTTTTTTCTCATAAGGGAAAAACATAGAAAGGGGGAAGAAGAATTAGGTATTCCCTTTTCTGATAGGTGAAAAGCCTAATCATTAACATCGCCTTTTTGTAATATTTGCCATATTTTTCTAAAAATAGCATGTGACCTCACTTTTTTTTCCATTGTGTTAGTACATATATTCATCTATTACATGATATATTTTGTTTTATTCTGTTCTGATACTTTTTTGAGATAAGTCAAATTCAAAAGTTGCAGAATTTTAAACTTTTGTATATTTAACAGATTATATCTGCTAACAGCATCAGTACCCCAGTAAAGTACTATATTAATTAGCTTGCACTGATTGTAAAATTTTATATTCTATGAGAAAAATTTTGGGGTACTATTGCTTAAACAAGATAATAAGTACAGAAAAACGACATAAACGTCGTTTTGATTTCATTTTGTGTGTGTAACAATGGAAACAACAATACCTTATGGAAACAAGTTAAGTTTATTAAGCAAAAAGTGTTATACTAACAGTTTATGAAAACATATTTTTGGGATGTTGTTGCTTTATACTTTATATGTCATTTAGAATTAGTTTTAATATTTAAAAATGCTATTAGATTTTTCTCTCAAAAGTATCTAAACAAAGTTCATAAATCCTAATTTTTCTGAAAAAAAGGTTTGATTCAGATAAACTGGATGTTTATCGTTATTGCTGGCATTATCATTGATATGAAGAAAGCGATATTATCTAAACGGCTTTTTTCAGTATGAGGACTGATATACAGTGTGTGGCAGGTTTTCGAGAACAAAATAACACTTGCTTCAAATAGGAACAGGCACTACAGATAGAGCATTTTTTACATTTTAACTTTGTATACCGGTGACCAGATACACAATAGATGACATTATTCATTGAAACAACCGCCAGCTGCAATAACTACCTCTATACGCTGTCAAAACTGACTGCAGGCAATAATCTGATTGGTGTTAGAAAAGTTTGCCATTGTATTCCCAATGGCTGCCTTGAAAGCCATAACAGTGTTGTGTTGATGACTATTGGAGTCCCTCTCAACCATGCTACTTACGTAAAATGCATTGGGGTAATATCTGGGGAGCTGGGGGGCAACAAGTTGAGGATGACAAGGTCATGAAAGTTTTTGGTCTTCCATTATTGGGTTGTATTGGCTGTATGGAATGGTGCAGAGTTTTGTTGAAAAACGTACGACCTCCCATATGCTACAGAAGTAATCCAGAGATTTCAGACCTTGGTAAAAGTAACGGCCTTGATTCTCACATTTTGAAGATGGAAATGCGGAGGAATAAGGTCATTTTCGCTGCTTACGACCCCCAGAATGATCAGTGAGACTCGAAATTTTTTGAGCATGACAATCGGAACTTTTTCGGGGAATTTACACAGCCACAGATCTTTTAGCAGATCACTTTCTGGTCCTGGATAATGTTTTTTTCATTGGGGGAAACAACAGCATCCCCGTCTCCTCTTGATGTTTCAGCTTGTTAATCCTTTAACCTACAACTAAGTGTGAGACAGTCTTGTGTTTGGTCCAAAACTGATTATCACGGGTCTGGCCCGTTGTACATCGGTCGGGCCAAATGTAAATATTACGGGAATGACCACTAGTACAATGATCGAGCCAAATGTAAATATCACGGACATGTCCTGTGATATTTACAATTAGTATTTATATTTCGTTCTCAGCATTATACTTCGTCAGTTGATTTGTTGAACCGTGGAATGGCTCGAAGGCTGCGCGAGATTGTTTACGTTTTTCACCCAGGCTGTTGAAACGTAAATTGTAGGTTAAGGAGTTAAGGAGGCGCTTGGCTCTGGTCATGCACTTATCCATGGTTCTCTAGGAGAATAATGGCCCTGTCTTCATCCCGAGCGACCTCTAACGAAAGTCCACATAATTCAAACATCGGATGGTGGCCTTATCAATCTGTAGCTCCCTATACTCCCTGTAGGAAAAATTGGCTTTTCAAGGACAAACGTCCTTTTTTCATTATCCCTTCGTTGGTCACTCCTTGGCTTTTACTTTAGGTTAGTAACTATGGAAACGAAGGGAAAATGAAAAGAGTACGTTTGTCCTTAAAAAGCCGATTTTTCCTACATGGAGTAGTATAATCAGTGCCCTCATCAACTTCCTAGGATTTTCATCGACACGACTGACTAATTCCGGTGTCTTGATAATGTCATATCGGAGACAATGTCATTTCCTGTACGAAACGGTTGCCACATCAAACCTGGTAGCTTTCAGTTCGCTCCTTACTTTAAAGGAAAATGACCGGGCGAGTTTAAAAAATGCGGCAATCTTTAAATCGGAGTGAACTTCAGCCGATGAGACAATAACAGAATGCCTCTCCATTTCTTCAGTTAGTCTAGGTCCTGACATGTTTACGCCAACAGAAAAGGATTTGTAATTATGATAAAGAGGTTTCCATTTCACCTATAATGTGTGTTCTCAAATACCTGCCCCATTTCAGCTGGACGTGTATGGATTTAGAGCGGTTTTGCATGTAATAGGACAACTCCAATATAATAATAAAAAAAGTAAATTCAATAGTATATCAAGATATTTTTGACAAACTTGTATTGTTAATATCTCCTCTGATTATAAAACTAATACATTCTTCAACCTGATAACGTCATGTGCCATGTATCATCATCATCATAAAAATAATGATTTACAGCAAATCATGTCTTAGTAATATCCTGGCCATTTACAGAGTCTTGGCACAAGTCCAATGGAAAACCTGTGGAGATTATTAGTGATACATATTTAAGCAAAAGGCAAGTGTAATGCCAATAAAGACGAACTAAAATTGATTGTAAAAATATCCTTGAAGAACACATTCCAAACACTTTTTAAAAGACTCTTTGGCTATCTTACATCTAGAAAGATAAAAAATGAATAAAAATTTTAGTAATATTTTAACGCCTAAGGGAGGTCGTGATTTTTTTAAATTCCATTTTTAAGTATACTGAATTCCATTGTAATATATACTCATAGATATCCCTGGACCTAACAACACGGGTATTACGAATTAAATTACTAGATTTATCTAACCAAGCTTCTATACTTTTTCGATGTGTTTTTTTCAGCTAGTAGTAGATCCTGTAGATCCTGTAGTAGATCCTGTAGAAATAAAACTAAAAAGATATAAAAATAAAATTCCAGAATTGTTTCTGACAATTTGACATAGTAAAGATTTTTATTTCCTTCGGTAGAAATAGAATAAATTACATCAAATACAGTAGTTTTTTAAATATAGTATTATAAAATTTGTCACCATCTTTTTTTAAACCACTGTATGCATACATGTATTTAAATATCCAATTAACGAAAGAAACAAATGCATTATATTTATAAATTAAAAAGTCAACATTTTGTGTCTCGATTCACTTTAGTAACCTAAATACCGTGAAGTTTCAGCTGTTGTGAGGTTTCGTAAGTCATATTTAAATTCTTGTAGATAAGCAAAAATAATTTTCTCGATGTGAAATTAAATTAAAATGTATGAAACATTTAGCTGTTTAAAAAAATCTAATCTATTCAGAGTTCTAATATTATTAATTCACTACATTTAAAAACCTGATTTTCATTCCAAATGCTATATTTTTCTTTCATATAATTTTTATCGAAACCAATATGCATAGTGCGACCACTGAAGAGAATTAAAAATAGAAAATTACTAAAATTCAAAAATTTAAATTATAAAAAATCATTAATTTAATTTTAATTTAAAATTAAAAGATTTAAAAATTAAAACAATTCAAAATGTAAAAAAAAAAAAAAAAAAAAAAAAAAATCAGTTTTTCTGAATGAAAAGAGAATTAATTAAGTCTTGCAACATTTTAAATCTTCATTTTGCATTTCATCGAAAAATCTTTCTATAGACTATTCAATTCAATAATTAGATTTTATATAATAATAGAAATGGAACCTTCATTCATCCAAATTCGTGAAATCATCGTCACTCCTCTACAAGGATCATCCGCTGAGCAGATTTCAATTTCTTCAGAAAGTATTATCTATCAACAGGAATTTAAATCTTTTCCTATGACAGCTTCTAAATTATTATCCGGAATATTACTAGATCCAGTCTTCACGAAGTAAAGAAAATAAATCTATCAGACACATCATTTAGTACACCTGTTTGCAAACGCAGTGTTGCAATAAATTGATTTTCTGACAGGATTCATTTTGAATAGTTTAGAAATTTATATACATATATATAGCGAGATCAATTTTGAAAATTGTTTTACGTGAAATATTTTAATGGAGTTAAAAGATCAAAAAAGAGCAAAAAGTGTCAGGTAAATGCAAGAACGATACTCAACATGATATACAGGGTGCTCAAAAGTCTTTGATACATTTAAAAAGTCAATAAAAAGTCAACTGATTGACGTACAGAAATCAGTTTATACAAAATTGATTCTCATATCCGAAAGTTTTTTTTAAACTTTCAATTCCAATATAGGATATACCGAAGCAATTTTCTATTTACTTTCTTCTACATACACTTGCTGACCCCCTTGTATTGCACGGTCCCGTGATAACAACCTTACATATACTTAAAATCAGTGTTAAATGATTTAATATAATTAAAATAACGAAAATATTTCAAAACGATCTTAATGTTGTTTAGGCCCACTACTTTCGAAAGTTTTATGATTTTATATATTTAAATGAAAAATTGTCCAAACGAATTTAGAGTTGGGGACCCCATTGGATTCGGCAACGTACATCGAGTGTGTTATTAACGCGTCGATCTGTTTTGATTTTCTATTTATAAACGAACGACAGAAGTATCCCAGTCGAACGATAATATCCTGAAATATACCTGAAAGCCGTGTCGAAACAATTTATACATTAAAATGGAAATATTTCCATATAAACCTAAAGTAGGGAGATTCTCTGCCTTCGGCAACGTACATATTGCATGATTTTCTTTTATTAAAAAAAAAAAGTCTATCCAAACGAACTAAGTAGATCTCGTTACAGTGATTGCCGATATATTTTTTTGACATTTAGATATAGTATTAAATTTTAATTCTGGATAAAAGTTCCGTAGAAAATCTAGCTTATATAAAACACAATAATCCTCCCTCCATTTAAAATCTGATATCTGTTTCCGTTGAAAATCTAGATTTCGTTGCGCATGCTCACAAAGGATAATGTTGAAGCAGAATTAAAACGGGAAATTAACCTTTAAAGGCAGTGAGAAGGAGAAACAAGTGAGTTTTAGAAACTTTTTTGAATGGGTTAATATTTATATTTATTCAAATCGAAAACGTTGTTTTAAATGTAAATACGTGCTGTTTAAGTGGATATTTTGTTTCGTATTTCAAACAGGCAAATGGAAGCCGATTTTTAAAAAATATGCACAAATTCACGAATGTGGGTTTCGGAAAGCAATTTTTTAAAGAGGTAATAGTCATATTTTTAATGCTGAATACGTCGTTTTAAAGTAAAATACACGTAAATATAGCTTGATATTTTTTATTTAATCGTATTTTGACCTTCAAAGTCAATGCAGATTTTTGAATATTGCAAAAAAATTTGAAATAGTTAAAGTGACTTTGAGAAACGAAAATGGTTAATATTTTTTTTTCTTTTTTTTTAACGCGTTACGCCTTTTTAAAGAAATTGCACGTTAAGATGGTTTGATATATATATATTTTTTATTTGGATTTTCAATGCCCATGTAGATTTTTAGACATTGCGAAGAATACGAAACGGTCGAAATGATTTTCCGAAACGAAAGTATTTAAAAGGTTTAATACCAATATTTTTTTTAAACCGAAGGCATCGTTTTTAAGGAAAGTGAACATATATAGACTTTGGCTTCTCCGATTCCGTTTGATTTCCGAAGCCGATGCAAAATTTTAAACTTCTCAGAAAAAAAAAAAAAAAAAAAAAAAAAAAAAAAAAAAAAAAAAAAAATAGTGGCAAAAGTGAGTCTTGCAGACGAATTTTTTGAACTGTTAACATTAACACTTTTTAAAACGGAGACCACCTTTAAAAAGGAAAATGAACGTAATTATGTTATAATATTTTTTTTTCTTTTTTTTTTTATATTTTGATCAGAAGAACAGCTGAAAATTTTTAAACATTTCAAAAAAATGCGAGCTGTGCAGCATCTTTCACAATTTCCTTAAGAATAATACAGGAAATTTCATAAATCTTCATATTCTCTTAAAACTTGACTTAAATAGATGCTGATTAGGTTTCGGTGTGTATAGTCCAGCAGATGTCTTTGGTGTGCTGTTTGCACGATTTTCATGCTAGCTATATATCAGCAGCTATGGAATGGAATTTCATTAAACTTGGTATTCTGTTATGTCAGTACCTTGGTATAAGTTGATACTGATTATCTGCATCCCTTTCATAATATCCTTACTTATGAACACAGTAAAGAAAAGCACTTCTAATAATGAGATTACGGAAGCTATAACTTATAGATCCGGAAGTTGTAAGAAGTAGGGAGAAATATTTCTTACATATTAAAAAAAAGAATCTTTAAATACGGTTTAGGGAAAACATGATTTTAGGAGCAATAATTTAATGAAAATATTCTACTTCCTAAAAGTATGGCTGCATTTATATAAAGCCAATCGTCTACAATTTATTTAACGTTGTAAGCGTCATGGATGTTTGTTTTAAATATCTCGGAATTTCCAGTAATTTTTATAGTTATTTTTATTTAACATACAGAACTTTATGAAAATTATCAAAGTGGTAGTTCAAAAAGTGCATCTATGGAAGATTTAATTTAGATTGGGATTAGCTTGTCAATCGTTATATTATTAGCACACCAAATAATGTATCAATGGAAACAAAATTCCTAATGTAACATTATTATTGTCATGAGGATATTATTTATAAATAACAAATACTTCATTAATTTTCTTTAAAATTTTAATCATTAAAAATAAATTATTTAAGGCGACAGTGAACATTCAAAATCACAAAATTGGACAAAGAAATATTTTTTTTCTTTTCAAGAATTACGAAACTACACTGTTAAACATTTGCAGCATTCTGTCCAGTCATTTTACCGTTTTTGTCGAAAACGGTTACACAACCGTAATTTAACACTATTCTGACCATATTATTGGCCATTTTATAGTCAGAATACAGTTAAATTACGGTTATGAAACCGTTTAAAAAAAAAAAAAAACGGTCGAATGACTGGACATAATGCTGCAAATTTTTAACAATGTAGATGCTTAAATTTATCTGATGCAAAAATAATTTTTCAATTCTGATGCTTCTTCGAAGAGGTATAAGCTTTTATATTTGTAGAAACTGTATATATTTATGCAGTTTGGTTTTACTTCCAATACTGAATTCTCAAAATTGAAAATTTCGCACATTTCTAACCTTTGAAACGTTCCATTCGTATTTCTAATTATCAAATTCTTTTAAAATTTATGTTTTATATCCTCTGAACAATAATAAAGAAATTTTAGCATAAAACGTTGCATTTCAGGAATGTTTTAATATTGAACTTTATGTGAGTATGAAAATATATACTTACTTTTTTGGAAAAACTAAGCATAGTTATCAAAATATTTTTTTTTCTACTTATATATTCAGCGAACTTTTACAATTCATGCCAACTTACATTGTAATATACAAAAAGTATCTCATGCGTAAACATTGTCGAATTTTATGCAAAAGAAGTGCGCAGGAGACATTTTAAAATATGACAATTATTCGCTATTATAAAAATTGAAAAATTGAATAATTTAAAACCTTTTTATTATTTTATCACCAAAGTTTCAACATAACTATTTGAGCTTTCCATTAACAAGTCTGCCAATTTTCAGATGAATATATTGAAAATAGAGGGATTTGGTTTTTAATGTCCACTGTCTTCTTAACAAACGTAACTTCGATAGAAAGTTGAAATTTTAGTGCAAAATTCCCCTTGATTAATAATTAACATACATAAGATACAAATAAATGTAAATACATTGCTTACAGGTGTCAAATATAATAAAATAATAATAAAATCCTTTAAAAACACATTAAAGTCATTTACAATCCAAAACATTTTCAACCGACACTTACTCAGTCATCTTCAGTGTTTTTCACTGAAGATGACCGAGTAAGTGTCGGTTGAAAACGTTTTGGATTTTAAATGATTTTAATGTGTTTTTAAAGGATTTTATTATACTTGACACCTGTAAGCAATGTATTTACATTTATTTGTATTTTATGTATGTTAACGTAACTTCGTTTTACATAGTAATTTATTTGAAGCAATAAGTATTATACTATATTCGTCTTATTTAAGGAGGCGGTGGATGTTAAAAAATTTCTTTTGTTAATTTTCATCATAGAGATATGAAATTTTGTGGCAATAGACGTTTTACCATAAGTATATAGAACACCTTAAAATAATTTTTCAATCTTATTGTAATTTTAAGATTAAAAAAAAAAAACATTTAAAATTTTAAAATGCTCAATGCATTTTAATTTTTGAGTTATTTCCTCGACTTTACATTTTAATCACTAAAACCTCTATTACAAATAAAAACGTGCATCAATTTTTTAATCCCTTGAATAGTTAATATTTTAAAGATTTTTTTCTGAATTCAATATCGATTTTCATCAACATTTTGCCTTTTAACAAGTTAAAAACCCTATTTAATTATCTTAATGAATTCGAATTTAAAAATGCATACACAGTTTCTTTGTAAATAACTTAAGGATTCTTCCTTATCAGTTTCATAAATGTTGATCAAAAATTAAGGCGCATGGAGCATTTTAAAAATCTAAAAACTTTGAAAAATCAATTTTGAGAAAACAGATTTTAAGTATATTAAAAGAAGTAAAAATTGTTTTTGTACAAAATTAAAACACTTGTAACTTTGGAAAAAATCATCGCATCTGCATGCAGTTTTTCACAAATGACTCAGTACAAATTGGAAAATAATAATATACACAAAAAGAAATTTCGGTTTTGGGGTCGATTTTTAATCAAATAAAAGTCCACGATCCCCTTAAAAGAATGAATTTTTTACGTACAGAGATATCTTAATTATCCATTGAGTCCTGCGCGGGTCGGTTTATTCCTGAACTAAACCCCAAAAAAATCTGTTTTAAATGACCTGAAACCCCAACCGAACAAATAATTTTTTTTTATTTTAAAAAATAGTCTGGATGTCCGCTTGAGAAATTAGTTCAACCCGAAACCGACCCGGTCAAAGAAAAAAAAAATAGTCCCAGGCCGGCCAAACCTTCGAGTAGAATTGTGTAACCCGACTTGAATCCTCCATCCGAGCTGTGAGATAAGAATTGGTTTTCCCCGGAGAAATATCCAGTTTATCATTGTCTTTTCCACCTTTCGCTTTTTTTCTAATCGTTTATCGCCAGTTCCACTTCTTATCATTTTGATTTTTTTTTTTTTTTTTATGTGGTCATGATTCAAAATCTGTACAGTTTTATAAAAACTCTATTTTAGAATAAAATGTGATATTTTTAATATTTAAAACATTTTTAAATACACTCAATTATAATCTAAAATACGGAAGTTTTAAAAACTGCAGATTTTTAATGTTTATTTTTTACAGCAAATCCTTTATCAAATACGTTTTCAAATCTTTGAAACCAAATTATATTTGATTAAAAGAATTAATTCCCAATGGTTACTAGACTTCTCAAACCTGTTACCTGCAAAACCATACAAATTTTTGTATGTATACCTAATACCCAATGCTTTTTAGGTGTTCTCATAACAAAAACATCATTTAGACCCAAATCTGATGAACTTTGTTGTGATAATGAACTAGATGAAGAATGGCAAGCCTTTTTACGTAAGCGCGCCAAAAACGTTTACCAAAGTAAAGTTTCCATAAAGTCATGGTGTACTTTTGACCGGTCGCAGGAAATCAACGAAACAAGATGCAAATGTGAAATCTTCACCAAATAAAAGAAAAACGCTTAAAGTTTTATACCTGTTCAGTGCAGTTCGATGTGGCCTCCATTTGAAAAAAGAGAACCTCAGACTTTTTCACTCTGTTTCACCAAACGCCCTTAACTGTGTGTGGGAAGAACTTGAATATCGTTTAGATGTGTGCAGGGTATCAAATGGAGGCCACCTCGAAGTGTACTGAACAGGTATGAAACTTGGAGAGATTTTATTTTATTTGGTGAAGATTTCAGATTTCCATCTCGCTTCGTTGATTTCCTGCGACCGGTCAAAAGTATCCCATGACTTTACGGACACTGTGTATCTATCAAAAGTGTAATGTGCCAAATATTTAGATAAAAAGCTATTACAGCATAGGCTGTATATACGAAACGGTAGATATATATATAGCAAAACAGGTTTAACCATTACTACCTTAAATATTAATAATCATTAAATAACTATGAACCAAAATCAAAATGTTATTTTCCTGTATATCGGAATTAGTCATTATTTTAAGAAAAGTTTGTATCGGATAGGTAATTCATTAAAATTGCATGTACTATAATCATAAAAAAATTCAAATTTTATTTTATTAATTTTTAACTTATCATTAAAGTAAAATCAAACTTATAATAATCCGAGTTGCATAAAAACTATATTAGTAATTTATTTATGAGATTCTCGGTTTTATATGATTGAAGGAGATTGTTTAATTCCTGGCTCATATTGTGTTATTTTTTAAAAATATAAATTGCAAAATTAAATTCACTTGTCATTTTATTTCCCTGATGCTTCATTTGAAGAAAAAAGTCTTTTTAAATTGATACATGAAGTCAAAATTGTTATAGGGCGATAAATAGCATCATAGAAAAAGAAAATTTTCTAGTGTGTTAATTCGTGCAAAGAGACTTGCAACATTTGTCTGAAGTGTTAAGCATTTTTTTAGAATAATCAAATGAATAATACGTTTTATGTATGCAATAATTATCACATTTCAAGTTTTCGACAGAGAAATTGTGGCTTCAGCACGGTTTGGACGATAAGAGGTTTGCCATTCTTGCACTCGGTAACTGTTTTGTTTCAATATTAATTCATCTGCATCCCTCAATTTCAGCTTTTTCAACAAAGGTGTAATAACAGGATCTGTTGCATTCTCCGATTCTCAGGATATCTATATCTCGGTATTTACTGAACGGAATTGTATTTAATTTAATATGGAAGATGTTATTTTCCTAAAAGTCTATGCTCATTGAATTTTGGGTTTTATCACTCAACAAGGGGAGTTGATATCCAAGATGACGCTTGGTGGACATTATTTAACATTCTACAGCTGTTAGTGGTCTCGTAGACTGCTAATTATTTCAAGTTGAACAGTTTAACTATAGATACTGGTGAAATTTCATTTCATTTGGAACCCTAGTACTATTGCTAGAGAGTTCTGAACAGACCAATTTTAATAGCAATAGCTCTCTACATAAAGTTTATTACACAAAAAGGATCATAAGAGTTAATGTAACCTTTCATTTATCTTTAGGTCAAGCGGTCTCAGAGACCACTCACATTTGTCATGCTACAATTTCTATCACAGTAGCGAATAGTTAATAATGTCCAAAACCAAATGGTCCTGTTTAGCAAGCATGTTTCACTGATTAATTATCTCAACTGTTGTAATCACTGTTGACACTTTCATACACTTGTAACCATTATTGCCAGACTTTCCGTTTAAGTTAATCTCGGTTGTGGTCCCGTCTATGGAATATCAGTCCTGGTGCCGTCTATGGAATATCAGTCCTACACGATGACAGTGATGACTGTATCTTGTTTTTCAATTCCTACTATTAGCTCACATTCTCCCTATATTTATTTATATATTTATCTTGCTCAAATTTCAATCGTTAATAAAATACTCATTATTCATCCTATCAAGTTGAAATAATTTTTCTTTTTTAAACTTGTACTGGATGACAATTGATGTTAATACAGTTTTTTCAAATCTTAATTAATTAATTAAATTCTAATTAATTAATTTTAGTTTTGCATGGGAAACAAAATGGCGACCATTGGTTATTGAAGATCAATGAAAGTATTTTCAATAAGGGGTTACCATAGGGGGGGACACTGTTCCGCCGCCAAATACCGCCAAGTTTGTCGCCAACTTGGCGATATCTCTAATATTTCGCCGAATTCCCATAGACTTCCATTGTAAACCTACTTGCTTATAGAAAATCAACAAATTGAGATATTTTAATACAACAAAAACTAATATTAGCTTAAGGGATTATATTAAATTTTTCTTTGATGGCCTAAGTAGGAATTGACTTTCAAAACAAAATTTTTATATTACTTGTTTGTTGTTTAGATATACCGGAAATTTTATACTTGATGCTATTAATTTAAATATATGTGTTGGTCCAGTTTCGGATTCGAATATACACCAAGGTTTGTGCAGTCCCTTTTTTAGTCTAAGATCACTGTAACTCAATGTTAAATTCAAAGAAGTGATTTATATTTCATATATTTCGTAACTTTTGGTGTGTATCTATGCTATTTAAATTTGTATATCTATATTACAAATGACAAAAGTGTCCATCAGTAACGCTGACGTAATTTTGATGGTAGCAACACAAAACGATTAAATTTTACATTTACTGCAATTTTTTTAACTTCTAAACATCGCACATTTTCATTTTTACACCGTCTTTGTATAGGGAATAAAATGTAAATGAAACTTTTTCGAAAACTGTAACGAAATTTGTTTGAAAACTACATCGCAATTTACTCAATTATTTTTTCTTTTTAAAATAATTTCTGATATGATAAAAAAAAAAAAAAAAAAAAAAAAAAATCTATCTCTATCCCATGCAGACGATTACGAAAGATAAATCAATCTGACTTTACATTAATATAAATAATTTAGCATATGTTTCCGGCTAATATACTATAAAGAAATTAAAACTTCATCTTCAAAATAAAATAATATAAATAAAAAAGGAATTTAAGAGACATTGAATCGAACTACGCGCTTAAACAACTGAAATGATAAGGATCTAAAAAGATTGCTGTAAGTAATGATATCTTTGGCAATTTATTCGGCTGTTAACTCCTGGCTTGGGGTTAGTATGAAAGTATCCTTATCAATATATTTCAAAGCTTTATTTGAATGCAAAATTCATAATTTTCATATAAATATGCGTTTTTATGTTGTTATTGTGCAATCTAAATAAATATATTAATATATGAAATATATAAATTGGTTTTTTCTTATATTCTGTACCGGGTAGATCCGGGTTGGATAGTGATATAGAAAAAAGTTCTGTAATGGCCCCAACATATAAATTTAAAAAGAATATGAAGAATAACATATAACTTAATTTTTAGAGAGGGAATAATCAACTTATGATGACAAGAATGAAAATAATAAGTACTAAGAGAGTAAAAATAATAAAAACTGAAAGTTTATTCGGATTTTTCACATTATTTTCTTTAACAGGGTTTATGTAAATATTTTTATTAGTAAGACTTAAGAATATACTTTAAAGGTTTCGTTGCTATTAAAGATAAAGTATGCTTCTATTACACAAAGTACGTTTTCCAACTCATATATTATATCTATTCCTATCTGCAGAAGAAATATGGCATATGTATATCATTTCGATACATATATAAACAAGAATATATATTTTGAAATGTTCTTAATACTCCCACACAATTTCCCTCAGTAAATATATTTCCTGATGACATGCAATGGACATCTATCTTCAGCATATCCTGTCCGAAATAATAGATCACTACTTTGAGACTGGGCGTATCCAAACGTGCAAGAATGATTTTACTGCATACAAATCTATGTTATTCTGTGATATAATAGGATTTCTTGTTTCGTTTTTAAAACTATAGACAACAAAATATGAAATAAAACATTTATATAACTTCCTTTTTTCTTTCTTGTTTTGTATTCGTGCAATCCAACACAACAGAAAACAAAACAAAATGAAATTTTATATATTTTGTCAAAGGAAATTAATATTTTACATTCCTTTGCCATCTTTTTTTCCGAATGTTTTTTAATATCAGTTCCATTTTAATTTCCGTTTTTACATTTTGGAGGTATGTTTTTTAATATTAAATGCTTTAATCAAATAAGCTCCCACCCCTTTTTTGAATAAAGTTAGCAAATGCAATTAAATGTAATTTACATTGTTTTATCTGATCGTAAAATTTTATATTTTTTTTCTCTGAATTACACTATTTTTTATCCTTTCTTATTTCCTTTCTTGTTATTGTACAAAAAGAAAAAGTTTACCCTTTCCAGCGTTAGATGTTTTTGCCGCGTTATTATAGTCCATTTATAATAAAATAATGATATATTATCGATTGCTTATATATATATATATATGTATATATATCCTTTATATTTTAAAGGATTAAAACACATATTTTTGAAGAAAGATACAATTTTTTCTTTTATGATTGACTTAATTAAAAATATTAAATTTATACTTGTCCTCCAATTTTTATTTATATAAAAAAAAGATAGAAAATTCAGATAAATTCATTAATTATAAAAATTTATTTATCATATTTGATAGGTTGCCTTATGTCACAATTTGTTTATAAAGATTTTTTAAATTAGAAATCAATAAGTTTAGATACAAATAAATCACTATATTCTGTGTAATATATGCCTTTAATTAAAAAAAAATCAAAGGCACATGCATAGTTTAATTTACGAAGAAAAAAATGATCTTTTGGAAAAAAAAAATACTGAAACTAGTGTGTGCATTTTTCAAAAACAAAGTTAATGTATTACTTAAATTGCAAAATCGACAAATTTCAATTTATTATCAAAAGTAATATCTATGAGATAATGAATAAATCTGTTAAAGTTACCGTTTTGACAACTTTCAATGTTGTTCCGAACATCGATGTAATGATTTTATTTTTAAATTACTCAAGTTTACAGTTTAACCTTCTCAACGCTGTGAACTGATATATCGGTTCACTAAGCTGTAGTTTCACTGCAATAGAAGCATAATTTAAATTAATATAATTCTATAGATGTAATGAAAGTTTAAAAATTGTGTAATGATTAATACTCTCAAGGATTATATTTATAAAAGTAATTCAGTTTTTTACATCATGTCGAAAAAATCATCTTTTTTAGTATTTTAAAAAATTACAATTTTGCCCTTTTGCTTTCCAGTCAGGGGTTAATTAAGGTCCTTTTTGGGTTTTATGTCTGGTTTAGAACATGAATAAAGAAATTATGATCGCATAATTTATATATTGTATATATATATATATTCACTGCTAAACATTAATTTAAAAAATAATTAATAATTATATGTGTTCACTGATGATGGGTTTATTTGTGTTTCATGTTTCGCGGCAGGATTATGTGCTCATGAAGGCTATTCCGTCTTGTTCTTCAGTTGAATCTTTAACAACATATATGAGTGACAAATGCTAAGCTGGGAATCTCCTCGTAGCTTAAATGATAGAGCACTTGGAGCGCTATTCCAAAGGTTCCGGATTCGATTCCTGGCTTGGACATTTTCACTCTGTTGGCTCTACGCTTAGTTAGCAATATGATAAATCACCTATTAAACATCAAATAATTTCAAGCGTAATTTCACTGCTGAAAATTAATTGAAAAATTTATTAATAATTATATGTGTTCACCGATGCTGGGTTTACTTGTGTCTCATGATACGCGCAGGATTGTGTGCTCTTGAAGACTATTCCATCTTGCGCTATAGTTGCAGCCTTATATGTGCTTGATAACCCACACTACGTACTTCGTATCCCGTAATAATAACCTTAAAAATTCCTAAAATCAGTGTTCAATTCAGACATTTTATTCTCCAAGAGCATTTATAATTAAAGGCCAGATTGCCTATGTCAGTATGTACTCTCAGATATGCATAATTATTTTTTAACCAAAAATATATCTATACGAACCTAGTGTTGGGGGTTCTATACTGCCTATTTCACCGAGTACCCACACGTGATAAGTATGCTCCGGTCTGTGTTTGCAAACGAACCCCGAATTCATGTGTTTTAATATTTTTAAACGATAACCTTACCAAAAAAAAAGTGTGCTACTGCATTTAGTGCACATATCCAGCCTTGCTAATCCCGTTCTGGGCTATTTTTGCAAACGAACCTCCAATTTGAATACTTTTATAAATGTTAATGACTTTTTCTCCCAAACAAACCTAATTTTGTCGCCATAACTTCCTGCGATAGAGTAAACATTGAATTTGTATGATTTTATATTTTTAAAGGAATATTATCCAAACGAACCTAGAGCTAAAGAGGCTCCACTCACTTCGTCATCGTAC
Source organism: Maratus speciosus (assembly GCA_963932465.1). Taxonomy (NCBI): domain Eukaryota; kingdom Metazoa; phylum Arthropoda; class Arachnida; order Araneae; family Salticidae; genus Maratus; species Maratus speciosus. The sequence goes on along the minus strand of OZ010789.1, from coordinate 530,094,357 downwards.
ACCAGAAGTGCTATGGTCCACCGATCGGATTTTGCAAAATAACCTCAAATTTACACGATTTTGCCTTTTTAAACGAATTTTTTTTCAAGGGAACTAAGAGTAACATTATTGTGATTGAGGATTGAGGATTTAATTTCTGTCTTTTACATACCATAATCCTTTAAAGATACTAAAAACATTCTTTCGATTTGAGGGCGCGGACATAAACACCATATCTACGCTAATTTTTAATGATTGTAAGAAGAAAATAAGAAGTGTATTGAACAGCAAACAGTTGCGTCTTTGAAATAAGACAATAAAAAATGCATCATATTTGTCTAAAATTGGTTATTGAAACGTCGTGTAGCACCTTAAACAAGAGAAATATTTTGCTCTTTCGCACCGTTTTATAAAGTTACCTAGATGTATGTAACAAAAATATGATCTGAATCTTTATTCTAATTGAAGTAGATTTGACAAAATTTGATGCATTATATGACATCATAAAGAATTTCTGCTATAGAAATTTCTAATACTGCCTATAAAATTCACGTAAAAAAGGAAGTAAAATATAAAGTTTATTTACCACCATCGTTTGAAAATTTTATCAAATTTAACATACTAAATTTGTCTCATTAATACTTCAGATTCGATTTCAATGAAATTTTCAAAGCATTTTTGAAGAAAAACTTTTCATAGAAAGAGAAATGTTTATTAAACTCAATTTGCCAAATAAATGTAAATAATAATTACATCTTAATATCATATTGTCTTTTTCTTTCTTAATTTAACAATTTGTTCTAAGATATGTCATTGTACTTTTTTTTATAGAATTGATATGTTTTGGTAATCCTTGCACACAGTAATAAAACGAGAGCCATGGTTTACTTCAATAACAGCTTTTCCATGAGAAAGAATTCCAGACCCATTTTTACAAAAGGCGCCATTAACCAATATTCAAGAAACAGCTTTGACTGCCAGAAGTAAGCAGCGAAATTTTTATTAGACAAGTATTGTATTGCAGAATGATAAATCACGTTATGTTCGAGATATAAAGACCATGAATAAATTTTCAGGACAGTTTTGTGTTTGAAAAAAAGTTTTTCAATATATACACATTTTTGGAAAAATTTGATTTATGTTTAGCATACGAGTGAAAACTTTTTTTGAGGATTCAAGGATTTTCTGGTATTATTCTTCTGTTGTTATTATTTTTTTCTTTTATGTTAATAAATAGTTTGAAAATATAATTGCACACACATAAACGCATAAAAATGCGTGTTTATATGCACATCTGTTTATTTCTGTTTATGTAAGTGCATGTTTGTATGCAGGTACATTAGAAAAAGGAAAAATAACTAATAGATATATATATAAAAGCACTTATTATCATTTGAATAATATACATACATACATATATATATATATATTATGTTTATTTCCTGTTCATTTTATAATTATCTTATGGTTTGATCCATGTCAATTCAGGCAGCCAAAGAAAAAATCTTACCTTCATAGTCTCAGAAGTTTTTGAATTGAACATATGTTAAAATTCAATAAAAAATAAGATACTTGTATATTTTGGTTTTGCCCAAAAAAATTCCTGGCCCCAGATACAGGCCGCCAAAGATGGCATCCCGGGCACCATTTCATATTCGCCATTTTCGATAAAAATTTTAAAGTGCTCTATCTCTAGAACGGTGCAAGATATTTTGTTGCAGTTTATTTTATTTTAAAGATAATATTCTTCTGTTTAAAATGATATACCCAATTTTGAAAAATGTATTCAACTTTTCTTGTGGCAACCTTTTGAAAAAAAAATTTTTTTTCAAAAAATTTTTTTTTTTCGAAAATGCCAATCCTAAAAATGTTGATTTTTTTGCTGTTGATCAATACCATTGGGAACTATCTTCACTCTAAAGGAGAACTTCCACTTTTGAGTTTAACAAATTTTAGAAACATTTAAAAAATTCAGAGAATTTTACAGGAACTGTATATATACAGTTCCAGTAAAAGTCACTGAATTTTTTCTTATTTGTATCATATTTGTAAGGATAAGCCTACTATATATCCTAAATAAGTTAGAAATTGCAATATCAAATGTGGCAAATGAGGTGCGTGCATAGTATTAACTAGTTTTATAAATATTCAGATCTTGGTGCAATAAGTGTTACACTCTTGGGCAAAAAGGCATGAATATAAAATTTACTATGATTCTATATATTAAATTCAGTAATATGGAAGTAATATGAATCCATCTTAAAAGGAATTAATCGCCATGGCAGCCTAGAATCATTGCCTATCATGGTATATCATTGAATAATTATGTATTATATGATTTTTAAATAAAATGAAGAAAACTTTTATTAATGTCTTTTATGTTTTAATTTGATTTTCATAGCATTTGAAGTGATACATACTTTATTGCAGAGGTTTACAAAAAATTACTTCCTGTGTCATAGAAAGTACATAGTGTTTACAGGGACACACAAAAGATTTCGGATACTTTACCTTATTGGAAATACTGTACATTAGCAATGATTGCTAGAGGTGCATTTTTAGTTGCGATATGAGTTTTTAAGTTTAATTAAATATTTCCATATTACGTTGTGTGTATAAAGGCTGTAGATCATATACAGGGCTACACAAAAGAAATCGTAAGGGTATTGCTGGAAGTGCATTTTTAGTTGTGTTTGAGTTTTTAAGTTTAACTAAATTTTTCCATATTATGTTGTGTGCATAAATGCTGTAGATCATATACAGGGCTACACAAAAGAAATCTTTAGGGTTTACTGAGTATGAATGAAAGTAGCTTAAAGGTGATTTTTAAATGAGTTATGCATTTTTACACTGAACTACATTTAGTATACTAAGATATGTTTGGAGAATATAGATAAAATGATATACAGGTCCACGCAAAGAATTAGATGCATGGCCGTCTATGGATGATAATCTCTGGAAGTGTGATTTCACTGGTTTTAAGGATGTTTTAATCTTAATTAAATATTAGCTAAATAGTGGCATGTATATAAAGATAGTAGGTAAAATACAGGGTTGTATGAAAGTATTCAAGTATGCTTCTGTTTATTGACATAAATTTCTAAAAGTCAAATTCCGACCTATTTATGTGCTTTTAACAATTTCCAACATAGTTGAAAGTCTTTATGGATTCGATTTGTCTGCCCATCTGTCTGAACTCTAACTTGTATTAATATAATTTGTATTGCTGTGTAATTGTTATATGTTATTGAGATTGTTTTACTATGTTCGGTATTGAAAATAAAGTATGTATCAATTCAAATGCTATGAAAATCAAATTAAAACATAAAAGACATTAATAAAAGTTTTCTTCATTCTATTTAAAAACCCAATAATACATAGACCATGATACGTAATGATTCTAGGTTGCCATGGCGATTAAGTCCTTTTAAGATGAATTCATATTACTTCCGTATTACTGAATTTAATATGTAGAATCATAATAAATTTTGTATTCATGCCCTTTTTGCCCAAGAGTGTAACTTATTGCACCAAGATCTGAATATTTATAAAACTATTTATAGTATGCACGCACCTCATTTGCCACATTTGATATTGCAATTTCTAACTTGTTTAGGATATATAGTAGGCTTATCCTTACAAATATGATACAAATAAGCAAAAATTCAGTGACTTTTACTGGAACTGTATATATACAGTTCCTGTAAACTTCTCTGAATTTTTTAAACGTTTCTAAAATTTGTTAAACTCAAAAGTGGAAGTTCTCCTTTACAGTGAAGGTAGTTCCCAATGGTATTGATCAACAGCAAAAAAATCAAAATTTTTGGGATAGGCATTTCCAAAAAAAAAAATTTTTTTTTGAAAAAAAAAATTTTTTTTCAAAAGGCTGCCACAAGAAAAGTTGAATACATTTTTCAAAATTAGGTATATCATTTTAAACAGAAGAATATTATCTTTAAAATAAAATAAACCGCAATAAAATATCTTGCACCGTTCTAGAGATAGAGCACTTTAAAATTTTTATCGAAAATCGCGAATGAGAAAGGATGCCGGGCATGTCATCTTTGGCGGCCTGTATCTCGGGCCAGGAATTTTTTGGGGCAAAATGAAAATATACAAGTATCTTACTTTTTCTTAAATTTTAACATATGTTCAATTCAAAAACTTCTGAGACTATGAAGGTAACCCCCCTGCCTGAGTTGATATGGATTCAGCCTTATATATAATAGTTTTTATTAAAGATTTTTATATTTTTAATAATTATTTATATTAATTATTAATGAATTTATTTTGTTTTATAGCATATAGCTATATGCTATATATTATCGATATTCTAGAATTATTTAAATTCTTAGTGCAGTTTAAATAAGTTAGCTAATAGAATATTTTGTATGCTTTTTATATTTTATTAACAATAGTTTTTTTTTAAAAATACATTGTGAGGTTTATATTCAGTTTATAATTATCTATATATAAGGATTTGTTTGGTTTTGCTGTTAATAAAACAATTGTTACATTCAAATGCTTACAACTGTTTATCTTGTGACAATTGAATCATAAAAGTAATACTAGATGGCAGCACCAAAATTTTTATTTTTTCGATGAGTTCTAAATTATACTTTTTCCAGCTACATTTCAGTTATAATTTACTACACCAGAGGGAATTTTTAGCTAAATTTTGACGATATTGTTAAACAGTTTTTAATTAATTTAATAGTGCATTTTAAATATGTAATTACTTTCTATTTATTTTATTTTATATTATATTAAAAGTTATTTAACATTTATTTCAAAATGTATTAACTGCATCCTATGTTATCAATTACTGTGATTTCTTAACTGTTTTATTCACCTTAATCTTTACGATATTTTGGGTGCCATGTGCGCATGGATTTATTCTAAAATATTGAAATATTAATCGGTATGGTGTTTATTATTTCTATTTTATATACTATAAATATTTACATAGGTTTTATTGATTTTTCCATTTCATATTATTTGTTTCTATTCTGTTTTCATTTTTAATCAATTCACTTGATTTTAATGGTTGTTTGGGCACAGGGGAAAATAACTTTTAGCTTTAGCTTATTTTTCTCACAGAAAACAACCACTTTGCTTATATCATTGAATTCTGTGCCCTTGACAACGTAACTCAATATATAAGCATTTTCATTATTTGTCGGTGTCCACTTTCTTATTTTTCTTCCATAATAATTCTTATAATAAATTTAAAAAAAAATTATACTTACAGCTTTAATTCATAATATTACGGTTTTTGATGGTGGTGGGTTATGTTTAATTAATGGTTATATATATATATATATATACGTAAAAAGTATTACAATAAATGTACAGGGTTCAAAATCCTTTTCACAAACAATCCAAGAAGTTACGTATACACAATAACTGAGACATTCTCATGGTGTGTTATGATAAATAAACTATTTTTGCATAAAATTTGAACTAAGTGTTTGATATACAAATTCCAGCAGTTTTCAGGTATCTGCTGATATCGCGCCCAGCCGATAGTCCCGGAGTTCAAGAACTCGTTCTCATTTGAGAACGAATCACATGAACATTTAAAAATAGCAAATAAAGCCTTTGTGTAACAATATTAAAAAGCAGAAAAACCAACGTTTAAAATGCACAAATAATATATGAAAAGCAGCAAACAGCTGTTTCGAATCTACTAGCGAGATTCTTCTTCAGTGCAAAAGCAACAGCGTGCTAGAAAAAGCAAGGCTGAGCAAAATCATAGACAGAGACGCGCTGGCTTTTATACCCTATGCGGGTGGCGAAGGCGCCGAAACAACCAATGAGAGAGAAGCAGTGGAAACGACTGGGTGGACAAGTAGCGACATCTACCGGAGAAGTAGAGAAAAGAAACCAAAAAAGGGGAATTAAATTAACGCTTTCCAAATACTTGGAAAATCTGGAGTACTAGATAAGTCATTGACTAAAGAATGAGCATTTTTAATGATATGGTAAGCTTCCCAAAAATCAAGATCAAGGTTAGAAGAACATTTTTGGATAATGATGGCTGAGGAAAAATCGAACCTATGTTGAGAAGACCAAGAATGTTGAGCAATAGAAGAACGTTTGAGCTCCTGATTTTTAACATAACCTTCATGCTCTTTTAAACGAAATCTAAGAGCACGTTTAGTCTGACCAATATAAGAAAGACCACACTGACAAGAGATCTGGTAAATGCCCCAATTATCTAGGCGATCAACGGGGTGTTTGAGATTTGAAAAAGGGATTTTATTAACAGGAGAAAAAATAACTTTAAAATCAAACCTTCTTAGGATTTTAGCAACTTGCTGACTGATTTTAGGAAAAAATGGTAATACAACTGAAGTATTAGAGTTGGAATTAGAATGCTTTTCAGAATGGTCGGATTTCGTCAATTTCTTATAAATAGAATCGATAATATTAGAGGAATAACCACGATCGACAGCAATAGCTTTGAGGTAATTAAGTTCAGCACTAAGTAACTGAGGAGTGGAACAAATATTAGTAGCCCGAAAAACAAAAGTATTGAAAGCAGCGAATTTTTGGTTAGGGGGATGAGAAGAATACCTGTGAGGTGGGAGACTGACAGCAAAAGGTTTACGAAAGACGGTAGTCTGAAAGCCATTTTCACAACGAATAACAAGGACATCCAGGAAAGAAAGACAGTTATTGGCCTCAATTTCAGAGGTAAATTGAATGGAGGGATCAATGGAATTCATAATAGAGAGAATATGATTAATATCCGAATTCATTTCAATCAGGACATAAACATCATCAACATAACGAACATAGAACGGAAATTTTAAGATTTCAAAAAGCTTGACCTCAAAATAGTGCATATAAATATCGCATAAAATTGGACTAAGAGGATTACCCATAGCCAAACCGTCAATCATACGGAAAAAATTACCATTGAAAACAAAAGTATTTTGCGACAAGCAAGCGCGAGTGAGAAGTATAAGTTCCTCGATTTCAAAGCAATGATCCTCGATTTTAAAGTTATTTTTTCTCCTGTTAATAAAATCCCTTTTTCAAATCTCAAACACCCCGTTGATCGCCTAGATAATTGGGGCATTTACCAGATCTCTTGTCAGTGTGGTCTTTCTTATATTGGTCAGACTAAACGTGCTCTTAGATTTCGTTTAAAAGAGCATGAAGTTTATGTTAAAAATCAGGAGCTCAAACGTTCTTCTATTGCTCAACATTCTTGGTCTTCTCAACATAGGTTCGATTTTTCCTCAGCCATCATTATCCAAAAATGTTCTTCTAACCTTGATCTTGATTTTTGGGAAGCTTACCATATCATTAAAAATGCTCATTCTTTAGTCAATGACTTATCTAGTACTCCAGATTTTCCAAGTATTTGGAAAGCGTTAATTTAATTCCCCTTTTTTGGTTTCTTTTCTCTACTTCTCCGGTAGATGTCGCTACTTGTCCACCCAGTCGTTTCCACTGCTTCTCTCTCATTGGTTGTTTCGGCGCCTTCGCCACCCGCATAGGGTATAAAAGCCAGCGCGTCTCTGTCTATGATTTTGCTCAGCCTTGCTTTTTCTAGCACGCTGTTGCTTTTGCACTGAAGAAGAATCTCGCTAGTAGATTCGAAACAGCTGTTTGCTGCTTTTCATATATTATTTGTGCATTTTAAACGTTGGTTTTTCTGCTTTTTAATATTGTTGCACAAAGGCTTTATTTGCTATTTTTATGTATTTGGCGTTAACGGGCCTTTATTCTTCTGTATTTTTTTTTTTTTCCGCAATGTCTCAAATCAATAGGTTTTGTAATTTACGATTAAAAAAGTACAGGTTTTTGGAACACTTACATTTCCTACTTGATTGTAGGCGTAAGAAGGTTATTCCTAAATTCATTTCCATTCGTTGTAATTTATTTTCTTCAAATAGGATTGAGAAGGTCTTATTTCGTTCTAAATTAGCTCTTTTAAGAGCTTTGATTCAAGAGACTCGCCACAAAATTGCTCATATAGAGCGCGAGTTATATTCTTTACATATCAGCCTCGCTAATTCTACTCCTGATTTTCAGTCCATTGACAGAAGGTCATGGAGCAGAGTTCTCACAGCTTCTTCTGTTCATTGTTCGGTTTTAAAGAAGAAATTTAATGCGCTTTGTGGAAGTTCTGTCGCTAATAACTGCAGTAATTTGCCTCTTGTTAACCAAAATGCTGTTGTCAATCTTTCTAGTGTTCCATTAAGTAACAATCAGCTCGATGCTCTCAAATTGAATAACAATTTTTCTGTCTCTGCTATTCCTTCTTTACCTAATCTTATTGCTCCTATTGAAAGAGCCTTTAAGCATAGCGCTCTATCTTCTTCTCAAAAAGAGTCTATTAGGCATCTCATTGCCAATACTGTTGATTTCAATTCTAATGTTTATAAACCCAATCTTAAACATCCTGTTAAACAATGTCTGAAAAATTTGCGTTCTGATCCAAACTTAATTATTACTAAGGCCGACAAAGGTGGTCAGATTGTTCTTCTCGACAAATCTACGTATTTGGAGAAAACCCATAAATTAATTAATGATGGTCCATATGTGGATATCCGCAAAGACCCTTCCACTAGTGAAATTAACTCTATTAAGTCTGCCATTAAGTCTTCTTCCATTATTCCTGCTAACTTTAAGAAGTCCCTTATTCCGTCTATTGCGCATTGTGCCAGGTTTTATGCTTTACCTAAGGTCCATAAACCTGACATTCCTTTTAGACCTATTGTCTCTAGTATCGGTACAGCTTCTTATAAGCTTGCCAAATATTTAGTTTCTGTTTTTTCCCCACTTTTGAGCAGTAACTGTTTCACTGTTAAGAATTCTTTTGATTTTGTTAAAAAACTTCATAATTTTAAGCCGCAGGATCACATGATGGTTTCTTTTGATGTTAAATCATTATTTACAAACGTTCCGGTTGAGGGGGCTTTAGATTGCCTCAAGAAAAGGCTTTGTGAATTCCATTTCTCTTATTTTGAAATCGAGGAACTTATACTTCTCACTCGCGCTTGCTTGTCGCAAAATACTTTTGTTTTCAATGGTAATTTTTTCCGTATGATTGACGGTTTGGCTATGGGTAATCCTCTTAGTCCAATTTTATGCGATATTTATATGCACTATTTTGAGGTCAAGCTTTTTGAAATCTTAAAATTTCCGTTCTATGTTCGTTATGTTGATGATGTTTATGTCCTGATTGAAATGAATTCGGATATTAATCATATTCTCTCTATTATGAATTCCATTGATCCCTCCATTCAATTTACCTCTGAAATTGAGGCCAATAACTGTCTTTCTTTCCTGGATGTCCTTGTTATTCGTTGTGAAAATGGCTTTCAGACTACCGTCTTTCGTAAACCTTTTGCTGTCAGTCTCCCACCTCACAGGTATTCTTCTCATCCCCCTAACCAAAAATTCGCTGCTTTCAATACTTTTGTTTTTCGGGCTACTAATATTTGTTCCACTCCTCAGTTACTTAGTGCTGAACTTAATTACCTCAAAGCTATTGCTGTCGATCGTGGTTATTCCTCTAATATTATCGATTCTATTTATAAGAAATTGACGAAATCCGACCATTCTGAAAAGCATTCTAATTCCAACTCTAATACTTCAGTTGTATTACCATTTTTTCCTAAAATCAGTCAGCAAGTTGCTAAAATCCTAAGAAGGTTTGATTTTAAAGTTATTTTTTCTCCTGTTAATAAAATCCCTTTTTCAAATCTCAAACACCCCGTTGATCGCCTAGATAATTGGGGCATTTACCAGATCTCTTGTCAGTGTGGTCTTTCTTATATTGGTCAGACTAAACGTGCTCTTAGATTTCGTTTAAAAGAGCATGAAGGTTATGTTAAAAATCAGGAGCTCAAACGTTCTTCTATTGCTCAACATTCTTGGTCTTCTCAACATAGGTTCGATTTTTCCTCAGCCATCATTATCCAAAAATGTTCTTCTAACCTTGATCTTGATTTTTGGGAAGCTTACCATATCATTAAAAATGCTCATTCTTTAGTCAATGACTTATCTAGTACTCCAGATTTTCCAAGTATTTGGAAAGCGTTAATTTAATTCCCCTTTTTTGGTTTCTTTTCTCTACTTCTCCGGTAGATGTCGCTACTTGTCCACCCAGTCGTTTCCACTGCTTCTCTCTCATTGGTTGTTTCGGCGCCTTCGCCACCCGCATAGGGTATAAAAGCCAGCGCGTCTCTGTCTATGATTTTGCTCAGCCTTGCTTTTTCTAGCACGCTGTTGCTTTTGCACTGAAGAAGAATCTCGCTAGTAGATTCGAAACAGCTGTTTGCTGCTTTTCATATATTATTTGTGCATTTTAAACGTTGGTTTTTCTGCTTTTTAATATTGTTGCACAAAGGCTTTATTTGCTATTTTTATGTATTTGGCGTTAACGGGCCTTTATTCTTCTGTATTTTTTTTTTTTCCGCAATGTCTCAAATCAATAGGTTTTGTAATTTACGATTAAAAAAGTACAGGTTTTTGGAACACTTACATTTCCTACTTGATTGTAGGCGTAAGAAGGTTATTCCTAAATTCATTTCCATTCGTTGTAATTTATTTTCTTCAAATAGGATTGAGAAGGTCTTATTTCGTTCTAAATTAGCTCTTTTAAGAGCTTTGATTCAAGAGACTCGCCATAAAATTGCTCATATAGAGCGCGAGTTATATTCTTTACATATCAGCCTCGCTAATTCTACTCCTGATTTTCAGTCCATTGACAGAAGGTCATGGAGCAGAGTTCTCACAGCTTCTTCTGTTCATTGTTCGGTTTTAAAGAAGAAATTTAATGCGCTTTGTGGAAGTTCTGTCGCTAATAACTGCAGTAATTTGCCTCTTGTTAACCAAAATGCTGTTGTCAATCTTTCTAGTGTTCCATTAAGTAACAATCTGCTCGATGCTCTCAAATTGAATAACAATTTTTCTGTCTCTGCTATTCCTTCTTTACCTAATCTTATTGCTCCTATTGAAAGAGCCTTTAAGCATAGCGCTCTATCTTCTTCTCAAAAAGAGTCTATTAGGCATCTCATTGCCAATACTGTTGATTTCAATTCTAATGTTTATAAACCCAATCTTAAACATCCTGTTAAACAATGTCTGAAAAATTTGCGTTCTGATCCAAACTTAATTATTACTAAGGCCGACAAAGGTGGTCAGATTGTTCTTCTCGACAAATCTACGTATTTGGAGAAAACCCATAAATTAATTAATGATGGTCCATATGTGGATATCCGCAAAGACCCTTCCACTAGTGAAATTAACTCTATTAAGTCTGCCATTAAGTCTTCTTCCATTATTCCTGCTAACTTTAAGAAGTCCCTTATTCCGTCTATTGCGCATTGTGCCAGGTTTTATGCTTTACCTAAGGTCCATAAACCTGACATTCCTTTTAGACCTATTGTCTCTAGTATCGGTACAGCTTCTTATAAGCTTGCCAAATATTTAGTTTCTGTTTTTTCCCCACTTTTGAGCAGTAACTGTTTCACTGTTAAGAATTCTTTTGATTTTGTTAAAAAACTTCATAATTTTAAGCCGCAGGATCACATGATGGTTTCTTTTGATGTTAAATCATTATTTACAAACGTTCCGGTTGAGGGGGCTTTAGATTGCCTCAAGAAAAGGCTTTGTGAATTCCATTTCTCTTATTTTGAAATCGAGGAACTTATACTTCTCACTCGCGCTTGCTTGTCGCAAAATACTTTTGTTTTCAATGGTAATTTTTTCCGTATGATTGACGGTTTGGCTATGGGTAATCCTCTTAGTCCAATTTTATGCGATATTTATATGCACTATTTTGAGGTCAAGCTTTTTGAAATCTTAAAATTTCCGTTCTATGTTCGTTATGTTGATGATGTTTATGTCCTGATTGAAATGAATTCGGATATTAATCATATTCTCTCTATTATGAATTCCATTGATCCCTCCATTCAATTTACCTCTGAAATTGAGGCCAATAACTGTCTTTCTTTCCTGGATGTCCTTGTTATTCGTTGTGAAAATGGCTTTCAGACTACCGTCTTTCGTAAACCTTTTGCTGTCAGTCTCCCACCTCACAGGTATTCTTCTCATCCCCCTAACCAAAAATTCGCTGCTTTCAATACTTTTGTTTTTCGGGCTACTAATATTTGTTCCACTCCTCAGTTACTTAGTGCTGAACTTAATTACCTCAAAGCTATTGCTGTCGATCGTGGTTATTCCTCTAATATTATCGATTCTATTTATAAGAAATTGACGAAATCCGACCATTCTGAAAAGCATTCTAATTCCAACTCTAATACTTCAGTTGTATTACCATTTTTTCCTAAAATCAGTCAGCAAGTTGCTAAAATCCTAAGAAGGTTTGATTTTAAAGTTATTTTTTCTCCTGTTAATAAAATCCCTTTTTCAAATCTCAAACACCCCGTTGATCGCCTAGATAATTGGGGCATTTACCAGATCTCTTGTCAGTGTGGTCTTTCTTATATTGGTCAGACTAAACGTGCTCTTAGATTTCGTTTAAAAGAGCATGAAGGTTATGTTAAAAATCAGGAGCTCAAACGTTCTTCTATTGCTCAACATTCTTGGTCTTCTCAACATAGGTTCGATTTTTCCTCAGCCATCATTATCCAAAAATGTTCTTCTAACCTTGATCTTGATTTTTGGGAAGCTTACCATATCATTAAAAATGCTCATTCTTTAGTCAATGACTTATCTAGTACTCCAGATTTTCCAAGTATTTGGAAAGCGTTAATTTAATTCCCCTTTTTTGGTTTCTTTTCTCTACTTCTCCGGTAGATGTCGCTACTTGTCCACCCAGTCGTTTCCACTGCTTCTCTCTCATTGGTTGTTTCGGCGCCTTCGCCACCCGCATAGGGTATAAAAGCCAGCGCGTCTCTGTCTATGATTTTGCTCAGCCTTGCTTTTTCTAGCACGCTGTTGCTTTTGCACTGAAGAAGAATCTCGCTAGTAGATTCGAAACAGCTGTTTGCTGCTTTTCATATATTATTTGTGCATTTTAAACGTTGGTTTTTCTGCTTTTTAACACATGAACATTATTTAGATGCAATGATCAGAACATTTTAATTATTGATGTCATAAAAGCCTCAATTCATTTTGAAATCCTACTGTACATTGTAAATTCAGTAATAGGAAATAATATGACTCCATCTTAAATATGACGTAATCAACATGTCAAACTAGAGTCATTACCTATCATGGGATATATCATTGAATTAATTACGTATGATACGATTTAATAGAATGTAGGGAACTTTTATTAATACATTTTTAAGTTTTAATTCGATTTTGATAAAATTTGAAATGACTGCACTAAATTCTGCAACGATTATATACATTAAATTTCAGACCATTTGGTTGAGTAGTTTTTGCGCTTTTATATACGGACAGACGGACAGACAGACAAATGTACGGACCAGACGACGACTAGAGGTGCTACGTATTTATATAATTACGCAAAATGGTCCTAAAAAGGTCCTCAATAGTACAAATTTTGTGATATTGATAGATTTGAAGAATACTTTGCCTCAAAACTCTGATTCGGGAACCTATCAAGCTGCAGCCGAAGCTATCTGCTCTTTATCGATGGAAGAAATGTGGTGGGAAAACTCATATCGACGAACATCAGTATGTTATTCTCTGTATCCTATGTCCAGGCACTAGTCCCTTATGAGACTGTCAATTGCTATGGAAACCAACAAGGCACACTTTTCAAAAGTAAGGGTACCCACCAAAACTAGTATTCATTCAAAGGCTAATGTACGTCGCATTTAATCGGATTAAAACTCCAAATGATGATCAGATCTTACTTAAACATACAAATGAACAAGAAAAATTACGTACCTCATCTTTTTTACAAAAATATCACATACTAAAACGTTGTATAATGTAAATATATATATACGATAAATATATTATATGCGATAAATATACAGGAAATAGGATAACTAAATTTAAATGATTTTTTATATATTTTTTTAAATAAATTTTCAGAATAAGATTCTATGACGATGAAATTTATATGTATCTTGCTTTATACATATTTGATTTATAAATTATTTATAACATGTATAACATATTTGTTATACATGTATTACCTGCCTCGGTCATGTTTATGTTTTAATAAAAATTTTCACCTGCGAGTTATTTTATGCTGGTAGCGAAACTGGTGCAAAATTGCATAACTAAAACTTAAAAATGAATTACTTTTTTATGTTTTATCATATAAAAACCATACTCCAAGATAAAATTAGATAATACAGATTATACAAAATTTACTTTTGTGTTTATAGCACCCCATGGAAAGGAAATCGGATAACCAAATTTAAGTAAAACGGATTATTTTTATGTTTTACTGTGTGATAGCTATACTGATTTTAAAAATAAGTGCTACACAATCAATACAAGTATATTTTACTCTATAGTATCCCCTTGGTGGAAAATAAGGTAAAGAAGTTTACATAAATTTAATATTTAAATATATGTATTTATTAGGGCTGGGCGATATATCGATAAAACCGATAAAATCGATATAAATTATAAATCGCGATGACGATATCAAAAAATCCTATACAATGGTACATCACGATTCTCGTAATCGTGATGTAAACCGCGATTATCGTAATCGTGATGTAAACCACGATTATCACAATCGTGGTGTAAACCGCAATTATCATAATCGTGATGCAAACCACGATTATCATTCTGTTTCATTAAACTGCAATCAGCGCTTTTTCAACTTCGAGTACTCAAAATTCTACCATTCTAAACCGCAGGTTATTACGATGACCATGATACTAATGGAGTATTTTATCCCTGCCTAAACCATGATGACATTAAATACCGAATAATCGGTTTCGATCATCATGATACGTCTCACCCTAAACCATGATCACTCCTCAAGATTCTCCCAGCTTCAACCGTGATATTAACCGGACCCTCAGTTTTCGATAAGCATGATACTATCATGGTATTATCATGGTATTACCATGGTATTACGCTGTGATTTCTCTCAGCGTAAACGGTTTTTCAAAAGGGGAAAAAGTGATAGTTTCGGTGTTCAGGTTCAGATGACGGGCGATAAATATGATACAGCTGGTTTTTCTCATGTAGTTGCCGACAGCAAATGATATTGTTTGTTTTGTTTTATCTTCAATCTGGTTCAGTGGTTTTGAATGAATATTTGTTCGTTGTTAATGAACAATATGTGAATCAGGGAGATAAATAAATGAAATATTACATTTTATTTGCAACAGTGGATTTAATTGGACAAATGAAATAATACTTCCATAGCAATATATATTAATGTTTATTCCAGGTTCTTTTTTTATGCAGATATTTTTACTTCTCTGAAGCTCGTTTTTTTTTCTCCTGGTAGTTTCTTTTAAAAATTGACATATGTGAGTATTTGGTATTTACTGCCTCTGTCATTGTTTGTTTGTGGGGAGTTGGGGAGAATATTTAGATGTCAATATTTATTTAATGTCACTAGAATTCAAAATAAGAAACAGGGCAGAAAAATTAAGCAGTTAAAGTTTGTGTACTGACAATCAAAAGAGGAAAGACGTAAGTTGTTCGGTGTGTGTGTGGGGGGGGGGGGAGGTTAGTTTTTTTTTCTTCATTTAGCGGACATTGGTCGAAACGCAGGAGATCCTCATCCAAGTTCCCCGATAGAACAAGCATAAGAGATAGTCTTAAAGGTTAAGAAAAAAAATATTTTTTAATTCAGAATTTTTAAGTTTAAACTCTTAGGGCTGTTCTAAAAAAAATATTATTTCACGCAAAAATTTCTAGCACATTCACGGATTTTTTAAATGTAATAGCAAGAAATTAGTTGAAAGTGACAGTAACTCATTAAAATCCTTATCCGCTATTGCATAAAGTTATTTAACCCTTTGCACTCCGTTGTCACCGCTGTGGCGACATCATCTTTCCTTTCAAAATTTGTTTTTGGCACCTGTAATAAAGGATAATAAAATTTCCTTACTTAATCTTAGCATTTTTGAAATTGTGTACTTGAAGGAAACTTCTTTTATAAAAGTGGTGCCGACCGAATAAAATTTGTGTAAGAGACGCCGGAGTCCAAAAAGTTAATTATTGCTGTTCATGTACACAGCATACATGGACGACGGAAAAACGAAATTAAGGGGAAGGTAAATTTTGAAACACATTTGATTATGATTCGCAGATCACGCAGAGTTTTATTTTTCTTTAAAAAAATGGAGAATATAAAAATGAAATAAAATAAACTAAGAGCTTTTGTCGGGGACGCCGACGCATAGTAAGACAATTTTAAGCATAACAGCACAACAGCAATATAAATATTATTTAACAATTATAAAATATAAACAATTCAAAAATTGACTTTAACCAAACTATTATTTTCCTCTCTCTGTTAACGTTTTTTTTTTTTTTTTTTTTTTTTTTTTTTTTTTTTAGTTCTTTTACTTTCTACTATCTTTACAAGGAGAAAGTATTGGATTCATGAAAATTTTGTCATCCGGGTTTCGACCAATTTATATGTTTAGAAAGTCTTGAACACGATTTGACTATTTTTAAAAAGCTTTGTCTGTCTCTTTGTAACACAAATTTTGTAGGAGCTCTATCTCAAGAACTAATGCACGGAATTTAACAAAATTTTAGATTATTTTATATCTCGTTATAAATTAGTGTAAATTACTTGACAGGTAGGTGCATTTTTTACAATATCCGCAATAACTTTATCTCAAAAACTAATGCACGGATTTTTGTCAGATTTCAAATTCAGTTATACCTTGTAAATTGGTGCTGATTAGTTCTTGGTGTAAATGGCCTACCAGGCGGAGCTACTATGCTGAGTTTTCACGATTTTCGCAATAGCTCTGTCTGAAGAACTAATGCGCTGATATTTATCAAACTTCAGATTCAGTTAGACTTAGACGTAGACATACATTTTACTGATTAGTGTTTGGTGTTTATAGCCCATAAGTGGCGCTGTTATGCTGTATTTTTCAAAATTTCCGCTATAGTTTTTTCTCAAGAATTATCGCACGTATTTTCATAACATTTCAAATTCAGACAGACGTTGACATAACTTGTTGCTGATTAAGTGTTAGTGTTAATCGTCCAATAGGTGGCGCTGCTATGCTGCATTTTCCACAATTTAGCGATATCTGTATCTCAAAAACTAATGCACGAATTTTAATCAAACACCTTATTCTGTTACGGTTTCACATAAGTAGATCCTTCTTAGGCTTGGGTGTATACTGTCCAACAGGTATTGCTTTTATGATTTTTAGATTAGGAATTTTGGATACAGACATCTAATAAGGTTGGTGCTGAAATTCAATGATTTGTTTGAAAGATGCGATGCTTATATTTCCTTTTAACTGCATACAATTTAGTTCACCTATATCTTTAGAATATTCATGATGGGCATAGATTGTTATTTAATTTTGCCTCTGTAATAGCGAATTTTGAAGTAATAACACGTAGAAATAGAAGAAATTTTTGCCATTAACACATCCTACTAGTTTCTTTTAGCATTTATTTATTTAGATTTGCTTATTTATACATAGTTTTTTATTAATCTATTTGAGAATGATATATATATATATTAATTTTAATCCTTAATAAAATATATAATGTATACTGAAGTTATACATATATTATAAATGTACATATATTTTTTTTTCATATGTCGCAATATCGATATATCGGAATATCGTGATATAAAGCTGCCGATTTATCACGATATTTCATTTTAGACATCGCCCAGCCCTAGTATTTATAAATCTTCAGAATAAGCTTTTGACACTATCAAAATTATGGTTTGATAAATGTTTTCGCATGATAGTATATATATATATATATATATATATATATTTTACGCTAGTAGCACGCCCGCTGGGAAATTGATAACTAAATAGATTTTTTTTGCGTTTTCTCAAATGACTTCCATACCCCAAGTTAAAATTGTAGAATGACGATTCAAGAACTTTTTCTTTTGCGTTTGAATTGATTTTTGGGAGGAAATAGGATAACCAAATTTAAATAAAATTGGCTTTTATAAAAATGAAACTTCAGAATAAGAGCTTTTACTTCTGTGAAACTTTTTCCCTATAAAATGTTTTCATATAATTGTTTTTTATGCTACTAGAACCCCTGGTAGGAAATTGCATAAATAAAATTTAAAAATGGATTTTTTTCTGTTTTCTCATATGGGAGCAAGTTAAAATTAGGTAATACAGATTCAACACAGTTTTAGTTTGCGTTTATAAAGTCCTCTGGCCGAAAATAAGGTAACTAAATTTAAATAAAATTGAATTTTTTGTGTTTTTAGAAAATCTTAATGATAATCATGTTATGTTTTAATAACATTTGAATGTTTTAATATCATGGCCAATTTATATTTTAATTAAAAAATTCTACATGAGTTACGCTGGTAGCTGGTGAGAAATGGTGGAAAATTCTATAACCAAAATTTTAAAATGAATTCCTATAAGTTTTTTCATCGGGCAACCATATTCCAAATTAAAATTAAATAGACTAATTTCAACTCAACATTCTTTAACGCCGATAACGCCCAAGTGAGAAATATATTGACACAGTTTAATTTAAAGCGATTTTCATGTTTCACTTTATCGCAGCCAGACTTAGATAAAAATAGGTAGTACTGATTAAATACCAATTTAGAAGAAGGATTTTTCAGGATATTCAAAATATAAGTTCGAATAAGACTTACTGCAAAATAAAGTCATAATTTCTTAAAATAGTCATTTTCTTAAGATATTATTTTGACTTTAGTAATGCACGTACCTAAAAATGATGAATCATTGAATTAACAAGTAAATACTTCAAAATAATGATTTTGAAATCCCATTAATTTTTTTTATAAGAAAAAGCAAGAATAAAAAGTAAAAAATTAGCCTTTTTTCATCCGTTTATTTTAATTTCAGCTTCATCTTATACTATTAAGCGACCAATTTACATTTATTTATTTATTTATATCATTATCTATTTATATATATTTACGTTCTTGCAAATAGTTCAAACTATTGTCATGAAAACAACGTATTAGGAATTTTCGGGTCTAGAAATCGATCTGTAAGATCATCTACTGCTGGAACAATAGTTTTCAGCAATACCTGATGTTCGAAAGGGTGGAAAACATCGCTGAAAGCATAAAAAATGCACAAGAAATACGAAAAGATGAAATAAATCATAAAAATGTTACAAATGATATGTGGCATGCAAAATGAAACAATTCGTTGTGTTATAACTGCTCTTCTATCATATCTCACTGATTAAAAAATCCCTGGTGGCTCGGCATACAGGCGGAGGTAGATTCCGAAGTTAAGTAATTTCACCAACAAAAACTAAATCAAGGTTAGAGAAAAATCCAGGTTAACAATTTTATCTAGCAGCTTTTGACGAATATTTGATTTAATTTTTCTGTAAGTGCTGGTTTTACCGCAATCATATTAAGGCCGTATTCAAAAAAATATTTATCCACGCTCAACAATTCGAAATTTTGTGACACATCTTCAGACTCATTTTTAAAAGTAAAAACATGAAACTCGCTGACATGATTTTTTAAAGAGATTTATAAGCGACCTGTGGTTTTATTTTTTGTTCAATTAATTGTAACTTGATTTACAAACAATTACTTTCTCAGTACGACCATTTTTTTCGTTTTCAGCACTTCGCTTCGGGAAATTTGGTTCAAAATGCCCCCTTTAACAGCCTTTTTTGAAATATATTCTGCCTTGATAAAAAAAAAAAAAATCGACCAATACAGCACATTATATAGTTTCTGAATAAGGGACTATGCCAATCGCATGCGTTTAAGAGCGAAAAGGAATTTAAAAATGAGTCAGAAAATAAGCCGTTTGGATTTGAGTACACACTACGATAATTTTTTCCTCAAACCCTATTTTTGTTTAATTTGTTTTAGCTGTAAGAGTAGGTTCTATCAAAAACCTGTTAATATGAAAGTTGTAGATAATATTGAGAAGATGTATAATAAATTTAAGCGGATTGGATATCTTGTGATTTGACGAAGTTATGAATTTTTTCCTTCTTCAATACCCACCCCCCACCCCCATTTTTTTTCGTTTTTATTTATTTATTTATTTATTTTGCAGTAAGAGTTGGTCCTATTAAAACCTTGTCAGCAAAAAAGTTGTAGATAACATTAAGAAGACCTATAACAAGTTTAAGTGAATTACATATCTTGAGAATTGATGAAGTTATGATTTTTTTTCTCCCTAAAACCGTACTTTTTTTCGTCCCTTCAGCCCATTTTTAATTTCATATAAATTTTTGGCTCTTTTCCTAGAAGTAATAAAAACTTTAAACTGATTTGATATGCATTTTCCCTCGATCTTTTGATGAAAATTGCGTTGTGTCCGCGATCCTTTGTTGAAATTTGCGTTATGTTCGCGATCCTTTGACTAAATTTGCGTTATGTTTCACGATTCTTTGACGAAATTTGCGTTTGTTTCACGATCCTTTGCCACAATTCGCGCTTTTTACGCGATCCTTTGCCCCAATTCTCGCTTTTTGCGCGATCTTTTACCAAAACTCGCGCTTTTTTAACCGAAATTCGCGTTTTTTTTTGGCGGGAAAAAAAGTTTGAAAGTCGAGGACAATTTTTTAAATTGATTTCATTGGTGGAGACAATAATCGTCCGCAAAAGATTTTCTTCTTGTCCGCGACTATGTCGCCATGTCGCGGTGTTTCTGCCACTGGGTACAGTATACATTCAAGCCTAATAAAAATTTATTTATGTGAAAGAGCAACAGAATATGAAGTTTGAATGAATTCCGTGCAGTTGTTTTTGAAATATAGCTATCGTGAAAATGGTAAAAAAAAATGCAGCATAGCAGCACCATCTGCTATATGACATACACGGAAACCTAGTCAGCACCAAATTATGTCAAGATCTGACAGAATCTGAACTTCGATGAAATTCCGTGCGTTTTTGAGATCGTGTAAATCCTGAATGCAGTATATGTAGCATAGCAGGGCCACCTGTAGGGCGATTTTCATCAAAAGCTAATTAGCAACAACTTATGTCATGGTCTAACTGAATCTGAAGTGTGATAAAAATCGGAGCTTTAGTTTTCGAGAAATCGAGAGAATTGGAGCTATTGCAGAAATCGTGAAAAATGCAGCATAGAAGCTGATAACTGAATAACTGAGGTATAACTGAGGTATAACTGAATCTGAAGTTTGATGAAAATCCGTGCATTAGTTCTTGAGATATAGCATTTGAAGTAATCACGAAAAATGCATCATAACAGCGGCTCTTAAGAGAGATCTATTATGGAAATCGTAAAAAGTGCATCACAGCAGCGCCACCTGTTGGGCGATTTACACCAAAAATTAATCAGCACCAATTTAAGTGAAGGTGCCACTGAATCTATAGTTTTATTCAATTCCAAGCATTACATTTTGAGATGGAGCACCCGCAAAATGTTTGTCACATACAGACAGTCTCTTAGACTCATAGACAGGCATTTTCTAAAAACAATGAAATCGTGTTCAGGACTTTCTATAACGTATAAATCCGTTAAAAACCAAAAGTGGATTTTTTTCACGTATCTCATACCTTCTTCTTGTAACGATAAAAGAAAGTAATAAGAAATTTAACATCATTTTTACTATTTCTCTACAAATGGAATTCATGTTTAAAAAGTTTTAGATTATTTTAGAGGTATTTCGGAGAAAATGAAAGATCCACACTTAGAAGCACAATCCAAGTTGATTTTTCAAACATATTCTCTTTTAAATCATTTTCTTTGAGATGAATTTGAAATTAAAAATAATATTAAAGATGATTTATAATATTATTTTTAGATTACGAAGATTTTTCAATTTCAACTATGCATGGAAGTCTTTTCAATACCAGAAATATATCAGTATTATCTAATATCCTGAAGTCAATTTTTTCAATATGTTAGTTTCTATTATTTTTTTTTTAGCATTAATATTGATTTTCATTACAGTTTAGAAAAAAAAACTGATTAATTTTTGTAGATATTAACGTAATGATTAGTTACAAAACATCTAAGGCGTTTAAAAGAAGAAAACTACTAACGGAGGCATAAGAAGAAGTTAAGTATTGGTTCCCATGAAAACACCGATGTAACTAGCATCACGCGCGGTCAGCACACTGAGGGTAACCGTATAAATAAGTTATTATAAGTATTTTAATAAATTTAATTTCTTAATAACAATCACAAATATTTTCTTGTTTCTGAAATTCTTGATAACGTGTTTTTCTACAGTGAAATGGTTATTATTTTAAGAGCATGGAGCAAATTGCAGAATATTTTCCACCTTTTAGAAAATTGCTTTGCTAGCATTTTTATGCAATTTTATGTTCTTTATAATTTTTTTATTAGCGATAATTAAAAATAAGTTGTAACCACATAATAAAATCTAGATAATAAATTAAATCACGTTCAAAGGCAAATGTCATAATCTGGTACCTTAGGTTTTTAACTGTTTAGACTAATTTATATTCTACTGTAGATCAGGTACTTAAAAAATAAATACGAGTGAAAGTTAGTAAGTAGATCACAAACCGATATGAGAGGTCGGAAACTAGTAGTAAATTGTTTCCAAACATGCCAATAGGTGACAGCACTGCCCAACTCTAAGATGCCAATTTCGAATTTATGAGACAACAGTTGTACAAGATGAGTAGGGGCGTTCAAAAGTTGTTGACGAAGAACGAAGTGGTCGTCTTGTTGAGATTGCGACAGAAGAAACAGTGCGAAAAGTTGAGGAAATGGTGATAGCTGGCAGGCGAACAACAATAGACAACATTAGCAACTGAAACAGGGTATTCACATGGTTTAGCCTACAGCTGACTTATGCAGACATTGAATGTGTGGTACACAGATTGCTGAGAATGCAGCCCAAAGACTTTTATGCAGCAGGTATCTGAAATCTCATAAAGAGATGGGACAAATGTATCAATGTAAATGACAATTATGTAGAGAAATAAACATAACCTTTTTTTCCCCTTTTCCTTCCTTGTTTCCCTTTTTTTTATTGGCTTTTGTGACCCACAATTGACTTGCCCTCGTATCTAAGGAGGATCATATTTGATGTTGAATTAACGATAGGACTACTTGTCGATCGCTTTTATAATTAACATTGATTCAGAAAGAATTGGAAGAATCATGTGAATTTTCTTAAAAATTCACCAATTTCTCAGCCGTTTCATTATTTTTATAATGAATTATATAACGGTCGATGCGATTGTGTTAAAAATTTCAGCAGACATAACAGTCATTAAAAATGTATTAAAAATTATTTGTGTGATAAATAAAAATTGTTGATTTATGTAATCAAAGTTATAAATTTATCAATTTATAGTGTAAAAAAGGAAATTGCTACGTAATGTATAAAAAATGATGCGAAAGTATAATATAGCCTCTTCCGAATTGCCCACGATTCCAAAGAACGTTCATTTATCTTCAGAAAAAACAAAACAATAGCTTTTCTTGATTTATAGAATAATTTATGAAGCAACAAGTTCTTTTTTATGCCCATAATTTTCGTTTCCGAGTAGTTTTTACAATGTATATTTAGTTTTCTCAAGGAAGTAGCAACAAAAAATATGATTTTTTTTTAATGCTATCAATTGCTTAATTAAAAATTCTCATGTTTAAATAAAATTTTTATTTGACAAACATGTCATATTAACAGAGTAAAATGAACATTATTTTGTTTCTTTTACGTATAATTTCTGTTACACAGATGACAATTTTTACTTGTGGATTGGTAGCTCCAAAAAATTGGTATTTTGTATTAATAACGGGTTAAGAAATTGAATAATGCACAGTAAAATGGAACAGGGAAAATTCCCGAAGATTACTGGCTGAAAAATGAATTTTTATTTAAAAAATGAATTTTTATTTAAAAAATGCTTTTTTAAATCTAGGTAATGTATTGGTTTCTAAGATTTTTGAAGCTATAGCAATGGTTTTTGAAATTTTGTGTATTTTTAAAGATGTGATATTTTTGTAAACCTTCTTGATATATCAAGAAATATACACATATTTTTTACAGTATTTATAGAAAAGAACGCATCTCATCTGAATCAAACTAAAACACTTCAATTAATTAACAGTGAGTCTTGTCATACACAACAATAAATTTCATCAACTAACACAGCTCTTTGGAAATCGTTAGTTATTTATCACGTGTTAACATTTATCATGTCGCATAGGAAGGTTTTCGAATCGAGTAATCTTAATCGCGTAATCACAGCAAATGTGCATGAACTGAAAGCTTATTTCCTTCCTGTATTTTGCCATTATCTATAATTAATTATAAATATACACTGCATTGTCATAACCTTTGTGACGTCTAAGTCTAATGAGATATAATTACCTATTTTAACAAAATGAAAAATGATTTCAGCTCTTTTATATTATTAACATATTTAATTGAATTTGCTGTATCTTTGTCTGAAATTTGTTTTTTTATATTTCTTAATATAAAATCATTTTATCTTAATATAAACATTTTTTTTTTTATTATTGAAATCAAAACATTTTCTCGACGAAATATATATAGATATAAAATTCAATTAAAACATATTAAATTTTCAAAAATTTCAAACAAAATCACTTGATGTACATCAAAAGTTATAATAAGTTATTCTAACATTGTTTATCTGATGTTACTGAAATCCTATAAATCAATATCTAATTTTGTTATTGATTGAAACTTCCTTCCTTTATTGTAAGATATATTTTATATAAATACAATGGTATTGTATGTAAATTAAACCATAAGATGCATTTCAAATATCCATCGCATGATTGTAATAGTTATGAATATATTGTAATAGTAAAGTACAACGTTATTACTTATTTGAAGGAAATGAAAAATTAATTTTATATGTGGCTAGATTGACATTCTTATAATTCTTAACTAAAATTGCCCTTGTCTTACATTTAAACTGATTTTCTTTAATGAAACTTGTATTATAATCTTAAAATATTCAGCTATAATTTTTGTTTAACGACTATATTTCATTAAAAATTATTCTGTTTTTTAGGGCCATCTTGACAAATGCTTAGGATACAGCTTCATATTGGTAGAAGGCAGGTTTTTATTTCGGTATTCGTTCTAACACATTCATTGAGAATCGAATTGAATGTTAAGCTGTGGATTTTAGTGTGTTTAGAAATCATTAAGAAAATTAAATGATCCTATTAAAAACGAAATTTTATATTTGAAATCAGAGTAAAAGATTAATTTCAAGTTTTAAATATATGCAATTACAGAGGGTGTTTACACATATTGGGAATGATTTTGACAAAAAACCCCCATAAATTAAAACAATTATTTTTTAATATGTTCTGTCTAGTAGCCTTTGTTGTGAACTATCATATTACAGCAGGATTTCCAAGATAGTAGGGCTTTTAGTAAAACTAGAAGTGGAAATTTGTTCCATTCCTCCACAACAAATTTCCAGAGTCCACTCTACGTAGTTGGTCGGCGTTTCACAACAGCTTGTTTTAATATTCCAAAGATACAGTAACCCATTAGTGAAATATTTGGGGATTTGGTTGGAATATAATTAAACGGTATACCCAAGATTCTAGGTTCTCTTGCCAATTTTTCGAGAAATGCGACTGTACTTTTAGATGTATAGCTGCTTGCTTTATCCTGATGGAACTCAACGCATTTAATGTCCGTAGGATACAGTTTTGGAATTTATCCTTTAACAACAGGAATGAGAACATTGATTTGATAATAAGTAGAGATAATTTTGACATTTTTCTGACCTTTAATTTTTCGTTGTAAGAGATTCCAGCAATCACCATAAATCTCTCAGAGAAACTTTCTTCACAGTGTTTGAACCAAAGTTGTAAATTTTCTTGACCTCTTTTACGTCAATAAATTGATGTTTTTTTTTTTTTTTTTTTTTTTTTTTTTTTTTTTTTTTTTTGTATTTACAGTCATTTTGGATAAATTCACGCTCATCCATCGTGGCCTTTTTTCACTTATCACCAGCTCTTAATTCTCTTCGTATAGCAAATATATAACCTTCAAGCCACTCGCGTCTTTTGCGTGCCATTTCAGGAGCAGACGATATTTTTTCATAGCAGCCAATATTTCAGTTATCACGTTATAACATGTTGCCAGATTTTTTCCTGTATTTCTTTCATTAAATTTTAAAATTTTACATCAAATTCGTTCCTAATAAGTGTAAACATCCTCTGTATAAGTCCTTACCGATACTAGGAGATCCAATCCGGGCATCCAGGGTTACAGAATGTAGGGAAAACATTTTTTTTAAATTGTAAAAGATTTTTCATTTTTAATATTTTTGAGTAAGAACCACACCGGGAATCATTTTTATGTGAAAAATTACTTTTATGTATTCAAATAATTTTTTTTTTTTTTAAGTGATACTTTTGTGAAATATATGCCGGAAACAAATGCTGAACTGTTTCATTTCTTTTAAGTGCAATGGAGTTTATCTTTCGTAATCGTCTGCACATTATATAGAAAGATTTAAAGAAATTTATTCTTGAAAACTATTTTAAAAACAATAATGATTAAATTGCTATACGGTATTCCAACAAATTATGTTTGAAAGAACATTTTTTTCCTATTCGAAGGTGTAAACAGTGAAAATGCGCGATGTTTAAAATGGCAGTAAAAACAAAGTTTAATCGTCTGATGTTAGCAACGTGAAAATGACGCACGGACACGTTTGTCCTTTATAATATAGATCTTTCTATTATAGATATTTCTTTAGAGGTTACTTTTGAGGAAATTGTCTGAAATACGAAAAACAATTCTTTGCGCATTTGAATGTACAAAACAACTGGTATTGAGTAAAAGATTAATAATAGAGATTAATAATAGAGAATGATTGAAATTTTATCTATGCTTAGTGATATGTAATACAGGAGATATATACTATCTGCTCTGGAAGACTTTATTGTAAATCAACGCACGTGCTGATGAGCTTCAATTGGAGAAATAAAAAAATCGGCGAAGGCTCAATAATCCTTTATCTACTGACGGTACTTATAAGTACCATTAAAATAACTTTTTATAAAATTCATTTACTACATCGTTTAGTAGTAATATAATTTAGAATGAGTTATAGATGCATTACTTTATCTTGTTAGAAAACCATTATTGGTTACACAAAACAAAAATATTTTTAAAAGGATGATTTCTTTTGCCTTTGCATCTTTTCAGATTTCTTGGCGTTTAAGGGAGGGGGGGGGGGTGATTTTCATTTCGGAAATATTTCTATATTTCTGTTATAAGAACATTATATTTGTACATTTTTGCTAATTCAACAAAATACTAAGAAAGAGATTTAAAATAAAATATTTGAGTGGGGTTATAAATAATGCACAAAATCCCCATAAATTCAAATTTAATTAATCCTTCTAAATCCTTCAGTCCTTCTAAAATTTATTAAATGGTTATGTAAATCTTCTAATGCAGTTTCGAAAATTCACGAAACATGATTTAGATCAGAGGTTCCCAAACTATGCTCCGTTGAGCCCTAGGGGCTAACACTGAATTTTCTAGGGGCTCCGCCGTGGTTTAAGAAAATAATGAAAATTTGACCGAAATGAACACATTTAAAGAAAGGTGTGTGTTTTTTCTTTAAATGGGAACAGATTTTTTTTTTTTTTGTTACAAAAGTATTTACGCATTGATGACAACTCTCTTCAACAATCTGAACTCTTTTAATTAACTAAATTTTATTTTCTTTCAAAAACTTCCGGTGCAGATATTAATTTTACGCTCTATTTTTACGTTTTCCGATCAAAATAAGCGATAAATGGAAACACAAACCTATATTTACTGTAAGAAAACCAGAAATTGTATTCTGAAGGAAAATTTGGATATTTGAATTTCACAACTCCTCCTCTCAGTGTGACTTGGGGTGAAGTGTTATCCAATCACGCCACGTTTCACGCTCACCTACATCATCATTCCGAAAGAAATCAGTCTGATTTGAAAGATAGACCGCCTTATTTTTTTCAATATGAAGGGCAAAATAACGTATGTTTGCTTAAAAAATATATCAGAACACTTGCACCATATATTAACGGAGAAAGACCTCCGGCCACAAAAAATTCAAAACCGGCGGCGGAGGCGGTGGCAGCGTAAGTTACTTTTTTTCTAGAATAGAGATATACTAATATCTCGTTCAGACCAGGGCAGTTAAAGTCTTAACTTACTTTTTTGAAACGGGCACCAGCAACTAGACTTGACTTCTCTATTACTACAGTGATTGATAACATTATCTCGATTAAAATTAAGTGCCTTACTAACGCTAGTCTAAAAGAGGTTTCACAAAGCTACCATGATAATATTGTTTGTAGATCACTACAAACCAAAATACTAAGGGACGAAATATTTTTGGATGAATACATAGTAAAACACTTATGAGCATGAATGTACAGATGATGCGAAAGCAATGATGGGTCACAATGCCAGAGCCATTGCAAAACTCAACAAATGGGAAAGCACTATATCACCATCTATCGCGCTCTTTATACTAGATACACACTATTCCCGAGAAAATGTCTTTTGAACTTATGAAAAGGTTGAATGATGTCATTAAAATAATGAACTATATAAAATCATGAACTCTTAAAAGTAAACTTTTTAAGCTTATGAGTAAAGTTATTGGAAGCCAGCATCCGCCCCTCCTATTGTATACCGAAGGAAGATGGTATTGTCGAGGAATAGCGTCTACACGATTGTTGAAAATGTAGAGAGGTAATGTTAGAAGAACCGTAATTCTAAACTGGCAAAACTTTTAATCAATGAAGATTGTGAATACTAAATGCATATTTGTCCGATATGTTTGGCAATATGAAATAAATGTATCCATCATTGCAATGATAATCTGTTATAATTTCCAATGCATTTACCAAATGTGTCTTCTTTTAAGATGAATAAAGAACAAATAGATGAGAACCAATAGATGAAACATACATTGGTCTGATTCTGAGCGAAACGATGACATCGATGGCATTCCGCTTGTTAAAAAAAGAATTGAAAATAACACCAGATTTTTAAAAAACACAAATAAATATTCAGGGACATCCTACACTTTGTAAAAAACTCGTTTAAGCAACATTTTTCAACAGCTGAATAGAAAAGGCTTTGTACGACTCTATATTTGTACTGAATGTGTTCAGCGATGTTAAAAAAAACAGCCAGCTTAACTACTTGGGTACATTTGACAAATGAGACTCGTCATGCATTTTTCCACTGGCTCTTATTTTTTACATTTTATTCATACCACTATCTATATACAGTGCGACTTCAAAAATTCGGCAAATTCAAAAATCCGGCATCAAAACCATCTTTTTCTTTTACACATTCAAATTATGGTAGAAGGAAAATAGCGATTGTTTATGAATTAAAATCTTCAAGTTAGAAAGTAAAAATGAAAAAAAAATTGACATTTTTTTCATTTGTCAGAGGCGATTATTTTCTGAACAAATTTTCGGGGAACCGTACCGTTGCTCAGAATTGGTGTGGAGAATAGTACATAAGTTCTTTGGAGTCTTTCTTCTGACGCTGTGCTAAACAGAACCGTCGATAACGCTAGTAGAAGCTCCGAAGATGAGGACGAACAGCAGGTAAAAGAAAAGGTGTTACTAGAAAAGTGCATAAATTTCACTGGAAAATTAATATCTGCTCTAGACAACAAAGCTGTATTTCCGAAATAAAGATTCTTTAGTTCTTTAAAATACAAGAAAAACTTGTTAAAGAACGGATAAAAAAGTTGAAGTAAACAAAATTGACATTGATGCTTCCGAAATTACACGAGAAGAAATAATTTCACTCTTTATTAGAATTTTTTTTTGTAGCATTAAAAATATCAATTAATGTAAGTTTATTTTTATATATCATTTTTTTTTCTTACACAATTACGAATTAGTAGTGAATTAAATTATGGCTAAAGACACCATTAACAATATTGTACTACTTTTCATATTCCTAGTTACTACTTTTGACATTCCTTCAAAAATCTGGCATAGTCTCGGTACCGATGATGCTGGATTTTCGAAGTTATAGTGTATATATTTCTTTTGCGTAGCGCTAAATTAGGGTTACATATTTAGCTTGCCTTTTGACAACAACCGCAGTAACACAATTAATTTGCCTTATTACATTCCACCAATCAGAAGTGTGATTTCACCACTTGAACTCACGTCATGTTTAAAAGAAAATTTTCAATGGTTTTCTTCAGAAATAATATTAATTAATCTGTGTAAATAAAATGAAAGTGAATAATCTTTCACAGTAAGCAATATGGAAAACGAAATGTTTCGATGAAGATAATGACGCCATTCGGAAAACAAAAGATGCATTTTCATCCATGAATTAAAATATTTTACTATAACTGTACCAGTGATGACGTCATATTCCTGATCGTTATTCATGCACATAAATAAACTGGACTCTTCCTATTTATTTAAAGATCCTTGGTATACCCAAAATAAAATATTTCTGAAATTTACATAATTTCCAATTAATTAAAATGAATATTTAACGAAACTCAGGAACTTTAAAACAATTGCTTAAATGACGCTTTAATCTCGGAAGGGATGAATGGCTCTGATGGTGAAAATGATGTTATATATGAAAGAAAGGATTCACCGTTGTATGGACTGCAAAAGAATTATGGCACACGGTAGAATTATTTCAAACAAAGAATCGATTTCTGGGAAAGTTTTCCATAGTGTGAAGGAGTTACCTCCCGGGAAAAAAAAAGCGCAGAAAAACTCAGGAAATGCACAGGAATGGTTTGTTAGGAACTGCCAATGACGTCATGAGCTTTAGAGTCTGTATAAAATTGAAATATTTTAGTGCTATATTGACAGTATGATGTCTTATTCACAGGCCTTTACATCTAATTCAGCAAATTAAAATTCAGAACAGGAGCTATTTTTAAACACAGTATGATCTTTTGAAAAATGTAAGAATAGCATTGGACATTGGTTCGTTTTACGGTCACGTGATGTATTCAGAAAATCAGCTTTTTGATCAAAAGTTTCTTTTAGACACTTCAAAAAACGTGTTTTTTACGTTTTGTTAACTTGACAAGTGTCTGAGAGATATTGTATTTTTCATGTCCAACGAACTTTAGACAGTGTTTGTTGATTGAATCTATACTGAACTATTTTGGTATCAGGTAGTGTTCTTCCAAGAGTTTTTCAAAAGAAATTTAACTCGTTGTTGTACAACAGGATGCGCAATAAGTTTTAAATTTATTGTGTTCCAAAATAATTTTTTTTCAGTTAATGATTTTACATTTCAACAATTGGTAAATTTCATAATGTTAAAATGATTTATGCTTATTGGTAGCACCAGCTAAATGCATTTTTAATTGTTATTTCAACGAAGTTTTTAATTACTGTTTTTTTACCTTAAATTGTTTTGAAAATTTCATAAGTTAAAAGAATTTATGATAGGAGTTTAGGCGGCCATGTATCCAATTCTTTGCGTGGCCCTGCATGTATTTTTATCTATATTCTACAAACATTTCTTAGCAAACTAAATGCAGTTCAGCTTAAAAATGCATAACCCATTTAAAATCCACTTTTAAGCAATTTGCACTCATATTATAAAAGCTCGTAACATAATTAACAATGCAGCAATCATTGGTAATTAAACATTTCCAGCAATCATTGCTACTGTACGGTACTTCGGATACAATATAGTAATATATTATCTGAAATCTTTTGTGTGTCCCTGTAAATGATCGTATTATACATGAAATAAGTTATAGTAAACCTCAGTGGCGTCTATCAATTTCATTATATATGAAATAATTTAACATAATTAAAATACGCCGCAAAAATTCCCTCCACCCCTATATCATTATGTAAGGGAATTTGTTTGTGTGGCCCTGTAAATGAATAATGACTATTCTTTGCACTGCATATTCTACAGAATTCATATGTTAGTGCACTTCATAAATCCTTTTAAACAATTTCTTCCTATAGGCCGTAATGTAACGGAAAACTTTTGACTGTCCCTGCAAAAGAACTAAACATGCTACAAACTTCATTTGATATAGGAAACGTGCTATGGTAAACGTCAATAACATCCAAAAGTTTCAGAGCAATCCGAGTATATTTACGGGAGTTAGAGTGCTGACAGACGGGCAGACAAACCGAAGTCATAAACACTTATCAACTTTGTTGGAAAGTGTTAATAAGAATAATTCAATAATGTTATTAATTTTATTGAAAACAATAAGATACACATCTATACATATTCATAAATAAATAAGTCCTGTAAAGCGGTATTACGTGTTTGTGAATAATAAATTAATAATATATTTGTATGCATGTACAAGTATATTAACATAACGCATTTTTGTGTGCATATTGCATATGCATTAACTTAAAAATTTATTTGAGCGAGTCTCGTTTTCAGGAAAAACTCGAAAGAAGACTGAACTTCAAATTTGACTTATATTCGGGCGAGAAATGTGTTTCGACCCGATACTAATTATTAATGACAATTGTTATGTTTTTATATTCTATCTATTGCTTATTATTATTTAATTTTTTTTTTAGTAATAACATTTTATCATTGTAAGAAATTTTATTTAACGAAAATATCTTTATAATAGGCAAAAACGTTTGAATTTAACTTTTGAACAAAAATTTTATTTCTTTTAAAAGAAGTATATATTTTTTTCTTCCCCGTGTTCTTATTTATAAAAAATGCTTTTTTTACACAACTAGGGAGCTCTGCCCCCTACGAGTTTCGCTCGCCAACCCCCGTTCACACTCTAAAAATTCTTTAATTTGATCGGCATAAAAAAGATTATGGAAGATTGAATTATAATAAAAAAAAACCAGTGGCGATATCCCTGTAAACGGGTTTCCATTTCTTTCCTTTTTTATTAAGGATTTTAAGGCTGATTAAATAAGATTAGTTAAACGTCTGAAAATTAGCTAATGTAAAATGAACTAAGTCAACCGAGTCTTTACTTCCAGGTATTGTTTAATACAGGTATAAGAAAATGATTTTAAATAACATGTTTTAAATCTGACTTAATTTTAACCAAACTTTCCTTTTTGTAATTTTCACCTGGAATTATTTCAATTGTTAGAAAGGAAACGTTATTATTTGCGCTGCTTTAAGCAACAGTAGTTGAAATAAATCTCACGTGTACGTGTAAATATATATTTTAATTTAAACTGGTTGGCAATATCATTTGGCTATTTGAAATAGGACGTAATTTCATCCGTATTTACTGCTTTTAACACACATTAAATAATTAATTGTTTTATGGTTTTTTCCTTCTTAAATATTGACGTGTATAAATAATTTTTATAGCGTAATTATTAGTATTTTCCTGCTTTTAACACGTAATCATTTAATTCGAATTTCATAGGGGTTTTTACTGATTATAATAGGCACGTGTAAATAAATTTTCAGCTTAAAGAAATATTATTATTTGAGAAGTGTTTACAATTTTGGCAACAATTAAAAATAATAATCTTTTCTAAAATATGTGAAAAATATCTCTGGAAATGCTGAAAATTTGAATTAAAAATGGAAATAAACCTTCAAAAACTTAGTCAAATAAAAAAAATAAATGCAGTCTCCACACAGGAACTTCTAATGTACAAAATGATCTAAAAATTATTAAATTCCTGTGTATAATTTTTGCTCCTATAAAACTTTTTAATGGAACGATTTTGACCCACTTTAACATTAAATATCTCTTAAAATAATTCTCCGATTTGAAAACTGACTGCATCAGCATGTTTATCAAACATTTCTCTGTAATACCACCGATTTTAATATTTTTGTTAATTTTAACCTAGAAATACTCCAGGTCACAAAAAATTCAAAACCGGTGGCGGCGGCGGTGACAGCATTAGTTACTTTTTTTCAGAATAGAGAGATTAAAACAGGCATTTTCTGATGTAATATGTTTTCCATGCTCCTGCACTTCGATAGCATTTTCTTTTGGATAGTTTATTTTTAGGTTTATGCTAATAGAAATCTGTCAAATTGATGAATTATATCTATGGAATGAAGTGTTATGCAAACACGATGTACGAATTGCATATTCCTCGCAGTAACTATGTCAGTAAATTTAATATTTTTGCAAGGATTCGGGTTATTCAGTTTGTCTATGTTTGCCACTAAAAAGAAATTTTTTTTTCGCACTACTCAAGAGAATTTCAATTACACTCTACAACAATGGCAGTGCTTCGGAAGTAGAAGTGTACAATTTAATATGAAATTAATTCACTAAATAAAAATATCGCTATTAAAACTTACATTGGTTCTAGTTTCGGAAATAACAGATGAGTAACATTAAGATTTTTTTAAAAAGTTGGTGAGATGTTTTATATGTAGACGACCGGGGAAGCATAATTTATGCATAGCGTTAATTTGTCAATATTATTCTTAGTTAATGATTGCATATACAGTAGAACCTCTTTTATCCTAAACTCTTTTAACCGAAACTCTCGATTAACCGAAATCTATTTTGAAAGCTTTTCTACTACCACATTCCTTGTCTGCAAAATCCATTTTAAAAGCTTTTTTTTCCCCCTTTAACTACCAAATTTCTCCTGTGCAAGTGGTCCTTTCCGAACTACGAGTACATATAAATATTTTCGATCCTCTTTCATAGAGTCCTTTGAATTTAACTTGAGCTCCCGAAAGCTGCGGAGTAGTACGAAGAAAACGAACAAATTAGCAATTCTGAAGCTTTTGAATGTTTTGCAAAAGGTTTGGCAAGGCTGAAGCAGCAGAAAGACTGTGATACTGGTGAACTAATAATATTAAAACACTCCGTGATAGAGCTTCAAAGTAAAAGCAATCGAAACTTCAAAAAATAAAACATTTTTCAAACCCTTGTGATATATGTAAAAGGTTCAAAAAAGGTCTTAATTTCAAAATTAAAATTCAGGTAATTTATTTTTGTTTCTATTTTGCTATCGCTTTATTTTTATTAAACACTTGTTACCATAATACGAAATATTGAATATATTTCTCCTTAACCTTAAAATTGAAGCATTCTCGATTATCCGGAAATTTCAATTTTCCGAAAGAGGGTCGGTCTCAATTACTTCGGATAATCGAGGTTCTACTGTATATCTATATAATATTAGTTTCATTAGAATTAGTATGGAGCGATTGGCTTTTTTTTACAGGACTATATATAACTCAAAGCTAAATTTAATCGAAATGAAGAAAAAAATACCGAACTGTGCAATTTTAAATCCCTCATGATTAGAGTTTTAGTTTTTATAAATTCCTTTACCTTTATTATTTCAAGTTATATTTATTTACAAAGAAGTTAAATGTAATGAACGCATTCTAAAACACATTATAGATATTAATGCGTATATACTTAAAAAAAAAAAAAAAAAAAAAACCCAAGCAAATTCAGACTTCTTCTGATCAAATTCATATTCGTCATATTCATCGAATTAATTAAGGGATAATATACAGGGTATCCACACTCTATGGTGTCCAAAGGCTAATTCCTAAACCGTGTGGTCATGGACATATAGTTCCAATTACAAAAAATGTTTTAAATGAGGTAAAGAAATATTTAAAATCGATTTGGGTCAATAAAAACATTTCTTAAAAAATTACGAAATTTAAATTTTTATGCGGTCCTATAAGATATATTTAGTAAAATTTCCCTGTTACACTGACAAGTAAGACAAAAAAAGTTTCATTAATCTACGATTAAAATTGATCGAGCAATAGCTGTTTAAAGTTGGAGCATATATTTTGCTTCAAATTAGAGGTTATTCATAAATTTAGTAGAAATATAGTCAGTCACCGGTGACTGACATTGAACTTTACGTTTAGAACGTCTCATTCACCGATGACTGACGGTCTAAAATATAATATAAAACTAAAAATATATATAATGCTTTAAGTAATTACTGAAAATTTATTTAAAATTTACTTACCTTTTATTTATCACAGGATTATACTTTCTGAAAAATTGCTTAAAATATTGTAATTTTTCAGCTTCAGTGTCAGTCACCGTGGCACTCAACGTGTTGAAAAAAATGGTTGAGAGTAAAATTAACATTGCTATAGAAATTTGAAATCTTTAATCATTCCGACATATTAATGCAAACTATATAATTTGTAATAAACATATGAGAAAAAAAAAAAACAATTTTTGTTAAATAAAATGATGAAAATTAATAGCATCAATTCTTAAAAAATTATGCATATTTTAAAATGTTATTAGATTACACTAGCCTGCAAAAGTTGGATTATGTCATGTTTTTAATTTTTTGATAATTTATTCGTGAGTATTCTGTACCGCTGAATCCGAAATTAACCTTCGTTTTTTACCATCACGTAAAGATTTTTTTGCAAATCTTAAATTTTAGAGTTAAAGAAAGAAAAATAGCGAAAATTTCATGCTATAAAATAGATCTGATTGTTGTGTTTTTATGTTTTGATAAATAAATTTTATGTATTTTTTACAGCTGAATCCGAAAATGATATTCATTTTTAGCCACCACGTCAGATTTTTCGCAAATTGTAAATTTCAAAGTTCAAAAGTTCAAAGTTAAAATTGAACATCCTCCCCCACCTCATCGGACCCCTCAGCTGTCTAGCTGTAAGAATCCCAGTATAAGACAAAAAAATGAATAAATTATTGAATTAAATAAAATAAAATAAAAAAAAAATTACATCTGTTTTACAGTATCACATTTTCGCTATATTTTAACTTTGACATTTACGATTTGCCAGAAAAAAAAAAAAATGTAACGCGATGGTTAAAAATGAAGATCATTTTCATATTCAGTGCTAAAAAGTACATAAAAATCAATTATCAATAGTTAAAAAACACAGCGATCTCATCTATTTTATACTATCGGATTTTTGTTATTTTTTAACTTTGACAATTTATGATTTGCGAAAATTCCTGACATGATGGTTAAAAATTAAAATAATTTTCGGATTCAGTACTAAAAAATACATAAAAGTAAAAAAAAAAAACCTCACAGTCTTGTTTTATCTAATCTAAAAGTTTTTCTTAAACTTCTTGGCGGTAATCTATCCGAAATTTTTTGTGTTATACTGTAAAATAAGTATAAATGGTAACCACGGAAAATCATAATAATATTGGATTGTAATCGGATTTACGTCAGTATGTAAAATTTAATCTCGATCGGATATTTGAAAGTGAGTTAAAGTTCGAGTACAGATTTTGAATGGAAAAACATACATACGATCGTTGTTCGAAGTTAAATAAACACTTATAAATATAACATAATTTTTGTTCAAAGAAATCATGAAAAGAACAGTTTTAAATCCTTATAAAATAAAACATATGTTAAAATACAATTATTTTAGACAATTTGAAACTTAATAAAAGTTAACTCAATCGTAATTATTGTACGATTTTTTTCAAAGTGCAGATACTCATGAAATAAGTTCTTCGAATTCTTTAAGCACTTGGTATATGACCCCTCAAAACATGGCCGAACTCATTTGTGTTCAGGTGTAGAAAAGTGGTGTAAGTCATGCATTTTTAAATTTTCATAACTTGATCAATTTTAGTGTTATATGAAGGGGACTTTTTTTGTCTTACTTGTCAGTGTAATAAGAAAATCTTACTGAATATAACTTGTAGGACCGGGGGACCGAATAGAATTTTAAATCTCGTAGTTCTTTTAAATGTTTTTATTGACCCAAATCGCTTTTAAAATATTTCTTTATCTCATTTAAAACATTTTGTAATTGGAACTATATGTCTATGACTAACGGTTTAGGAATTAGCCATTGGACACCGTTGAGAGTGGCCACCCTGTATATCGGAAGCATTAACTGCATCCGTTTTTGATGTAGAGAGATCCGTTTTTGAGATGAGAGTTATTTTAGTCGTTTAAGAAAGAAAAATTATCATTAGCCAAATTATGACAATGCGCGGAATGTCACCAAAACTATTATGCAATAGTTGGTAAATCTTTTAGCGCTCTTACGCAGTTTGTACTGTGCTAAATATCTTATCGATTTTCATTCTCTTGTTTTTTCATATATCATTAATGGCAATATTTATATTTTGCTCCTCTTATCTGCAAATGATAATTCTTCATGTTTTTTCTTATCAACATTTTCTTATTGTACTTCCTTTAATCGCAGCAGAAGTGTCCTGATAAATTGAGCAAATTATTAAAATTCGTTTCTGTTCAAATAATTTCGTACCATTTGCAACAAGAATATTTTTCTTTTTTCAGACTGTTTATTCTCCATAAAAAATAGTTTCTTTTCACTCAAGAAAAATTATTTTATTAAGTAAGATGCTTTCCATGCTTCTGCGGTATGCATTTGTATAGCATATTCTTTAACTTGTTTTAGTTTCCGTTTTATACCAAAAGAAAGCTGACAGATTGATGGATTATGTCTATGCAATCAAGTGCTATGCAAGTACGAAGTATGAATTGGATATTCCATGCAGTAACTATGTAAGTAAATGTAATTCATAATGAAAGATTCTAGTATATTTTATTGGTGGACTCTTTTAAAGAATGTCTTTTGCATAAATATGTTTTTATAAACTACTTTAGGAAAACTGAAAATGGGAAGCTTTAACGAAATTTTAGATTTTCTATTAATCCTTCATATTTTTATTAATATATTTTTTAATATTACAAGATATTGAATTTAATGCCTGAAAAAAGATCATAGTAAGTTGAGGAAAAAAATATTTTAATTAGTTTTTACATATAAACTATACTGTACAGCTTTGTTTATATTTTTGCTTTTGTTACGACCAATTATCTACGTATGTGATATAAGCAAGTGAGGGATCCTAACCCGTATTTATGGTAAGTTTCGAAGAAAACCATGGAAACCTGTGGATGGTTAGATCGACGACAACGACAAAATTTGAATCCAGCACCTCCCTACTATCATTTTTTGCAGCAGAGCTTCTGAGCCGCTAGTGGGTCTTAGTGGGTCGTACTTTTAAAAAAGCGATTTTGAAAATTTCTTATAATATTTCGTGTATCCAAAAATCAGTTTGTTGTTACGCAAAAAAGTAAATTTATCAAGTAAGATGTTTTCGACGCTTCTTTAGTCATTTGTAAAGCATTTTCTTTCAGTTTTTTCAGCATCATTTGAGTTTTTTTATCAATAGTATGGTGTCAGATTGATGGATTATGTCTATGGTATGAAGAGTTATGCAAGCGCGAAGTATGAATTAGATATTACAAGCAGTAACTATTTAAGTAAATGCAATTCATCATGAAGGATTCTATGTTCTTTTTATCGCAGTTATCCGTTAAAGGATATATTTTTTTTCGTAATATGATGTTATAAAACTATTTTATAAAAACTTAAAGAAAAAACTTGTGCTGAGTATACTCTTGTACACAACTTTTACTTCATTTTATAAATTATTTTCTTATGTTGTATAAAAAGTGTGAAATTTTTAACTATACATGAAAAGAAGTTACAACTTTATGTATAGTCAACCTGAAAATATCCCTAGTTTTACTTTACTTATAAAATTCTCTTTAGAATTTGTATTGTAATTTCTTTAAACAGCATTTTTAGATCCTGATTTAACCTTACTCCGTACCCAGAGACAGATGTTTAAAACCCAATATTGTTGTTCACAAAGAAAAATAAGCGTAAAGGAAAGATACATTGCATGCATTGTGAAAAATCAAAGAACTTCTATTGTAGTAAATTTTTTATTGCAAACAATTATTATATAGCAGTTTTGTTGTACCTAACGAGAAGCTAGTTCAACGTTTTTCTTTTGTTGGATTGATGTGCTTGTTTTTTTAAATTTACATTTCAATGAAAACTATTTGAATAGAGCATTAAATGTAAAATAAAGTGGTTACGTATTGGAAAACTGTATACTAAAGCTTAATTATGTTTTTTTAATATTATTTGTAAAGTACTTTATTGAACGTTCCAGATCTATCACATTGATCACACTCATGTAGATAATTTTGACATTAATTTTGTTTTGTTTTCATGTCAAAGGAAGTCTTGTCAGACAATTATATTGAGAAGTTTTTTGTCTCACCGTCGTAAGTGACGACATCTAAGTCTCTTCTGAAGCTGAAGGTGACTATGATATCGGAAAAATGCAGACTGCTTTGAACCATGCGTCAAAAAAATCTTTAAACACTTTTTCTATTAGGCAAGGGTTCAACAGAAGACTTCATTTACAACTATAACTACAACAAGAAGGGTCCCGACTAAAGAGAGAATATTTGTTATCAAATCAAAATTTATATAGATAAAGAAAATGTTTCAAACGACATTCTTTCGTTTCTAATTTATTGGAAACAAATTTCGCCATTTTGTAGAAGAAATATAAAATTTGAGCATCCAAAAAGATCCATCAACCTTCTTCCCAATTGATGTAGCAGAATAAAAATATATAGGTACACTTAAGTTATGAGTTTCCATTTTCCAATATTCGCATCTATTCGTCTGGAATCTGAATTTGGTTTCCTTTTAGTTATGCAGACTGTGTCCGCAAAAAAAAATAGAAACAAATACTCAAGTTATTCTTTCTCAATTATGACCCGAAGTAATCGCCTACATAAAATTAGGTCAGTATTAGAAGCTCTCAGAAAAAATGTTAAATTGTAATAAAAAAAGGCATTGCTACTGGAAGAACAAATTTGTGCCACTTTCTTACCTATGTTTTGCGTATTTACCAATGCCGAGGCGGTGGCAAGTTGAGATTTGCTAACCCTTTCACATACTGTGTGCCTTGTTCTATCATTGCTTGATCCACAACCTTTTCATGTCAAAGATACTATTGTGTCTCCTTTGTTCATCAGTTGCTTTAAAGTTCAATGAATTTACTGGCAGATGTATCATGATTTCAACTTCTTTCCCAAGATAGTAGAATTTTTTCAGGTAAGCATCTTTCAACCAAAGGCTTAAGAAAGTCTCCAAAATTCTCTTGAGTTCGATACAGGCTTTCTAAGTCTGGGAGATTATATTCTATATCACCAAATAAGCAAAATCGACTCTCATTCTTCCCTCTGTAGCATTTCTCATTACGAGATTTAATAACTCTTTTACGCAAATCTGTACAATTAGATTGTCGCCTCCAAATCTTTTTTTTAGTTGTTCAATCGCTTTCGGATAATTTTCATCAATTACCGGATAAATTGATAATAATCGCTGCGTTTTCAATTTCGGTCACATATACTCTAATAAATATTGTATTTTATCTTCATCTACAATGGAAGTTTCGTCGTGTATTTTCTTGACCTGTCTCAAAAAGATAAAATTCCTTTGGTTCGGCACTAAACATTTTCATTTCAATTTTCGGTAATTTAAACTTACGTCTTCTATTTTCACTGACGCTCGTATTCACCAACTACTTCAAACCTAGATTAAACCGAAAACCTCAATCGAAAGCTCAAATGGTATTCACCTTTAGTACTGATTCGACGTCTCCTTGA
The DNA here is from genome assembly GCA_963932465.1 of Maratus speciosus. Lineage (NCBI taxonomy): Eukaryota > Metazoa > Arthropoda > Arachnida > Araneae > Salticidae > Maratus > Maratus speciosus. The sequence goes on along the minus strand of OZ010789.1, from coordinate 530,052,892 downwards.
CAATGTCCAATTAAATGTTATCCTGAATTTCATTTGAGCGGTCGACCGACGTTTTCTAGGTTGAGGTAGATGGTGAATACCAGCATAAGAGATGTAGAGAACTGAACCGGTTCAACAGCATTTAAACATATTTCTACATATATCTCTTTATATTATTCAGCACCTTCAAAATTCTCGTTAAATAATTTTTCCCGCCTATTCCCCGCCAATTTATTCCTTTTCATCTTACAACAAGATCTCCAAAATTAACTTAGGCAAGTATCTAAAATCAAGAATTTATCAATAAATTGAGTTTTCAAAACAGGAGCTCTTTGAATTCCCTCATTTCTTTAGTGAATTCAGTTTCAGTTTTATTAGTAGTGAAATTAAACGTAGCTCTCATTCGTTGTTTTTGCGTTTTTAATCTGTTCAGATCCACCTACTTATCATTTAAATCCATTCATATTCAAAATCTCCCTTCCTATTTTAGAGTACTAATTTATTTTATAATTCGGAAGTAGGCTTAGCTCAAAATATTATACTAAACTGCTAATTCTTCTTCGTTGGCTGAATCTACATGTTGCAAAGGGTTATTGGACTAAAAGCAAATTCAGAAATAATATAAATATCCATTTGTAAAACAAAATCAACATTTACTTCCTTGTATAAAAGCAAATTTAATATTAAATTAAGAGAAGAGGATACAATAGCTCGCATTCATTTTATCCATTCTTCTAAAATTAAAAACACATCAGCAAAGAATTTCACATTTCTTATATCATGCATAGGGCGTGCTACTAGTTTCATTTCACTTTAGTCCTTAACATAAAGTAATGCCTTCTTTTTATCACTTATAATAAAAAAGTATTCTGAATGTATATACTCTAAAATATATTTAGAAATGTAGAAATGATTTCATATGAAGAAAACAGTCTTTATTACTAATAGCAAAATAGATATTAATGTAATAATTAAGTTACTAATACATTTAAGACATTTAAAAGAAAATTAGTGTTCATAGAGGTATGGGACGACATACCGTACCTGTTCTCATGAAAGTACCATCTTAGGCTGTCAGTACTTTGAAAGGCAACCCTAGAAATCAATTATTGAAAATTTTTTCATAAAGTTAATTTTTAAATGCAATTGAAATATTTTTTTTATGTTTGAAGTTCTTGATAAACTGTTATACTTCAGTGAAATTTTTATTCATTTTATTATTTTTTTAAGAGCATCGAACAAACTGCAGAATATTTTTCATATTTCCTTTCCATATTTTGATAGATTTTATATGCAATTTCACCATTTTAAAAAATTTTTTCTTAGCAGTCATTCTTTTAATTTGTAACTGCATAATAAGGTCTAGAAAAAAAAAAATCATACTCAAAGGCAAAATGGCATACTATAATACTTTAAGGATTTAAATATTTAAAACAATTTAAAATATTCAACTGAAGATCATTCGCTTAAAAAATAAAAATTTGAAAAAGGAAACATGTGTGATTTTGAATGAAAGATAGAACTATTTTTCGATTACTTTTTAATTTCATGTTGGTCCTTCTGTTTGAAATTCACTTATTTATGTGCCGATTCACTGTTTTGGGAATAACTTATGTCCCACTCGGTACAGATGTGTTAAAAAATTGCCACAAATATAAAAATTATTCAAAGATTGGATTATTTGTGGATTACTTTTAAATTAATATTGGTCTTTTTGCAACAAATTCACTTATTTATGAGCAAATTCACTGTTTTGGAATAAATTCTGTCACGTTTGTTACAGTTGAGTTAAAAAATTGCTAAAAACATAGCAATAATTAACATAGTATACCAAATTCTTTGTATGATTATCAAAATCTTTTATATAAATAATCAAACTTCTAAATTTATCAATATACATTATGAAAAAGAGAAATGTTTCTTGATATAGCAAGAAAGTTTAAGAAAGTATGACATAGCCTCTTTCGAAGTAGCCACGATTCCAAAGAGTGTTCCTTTAATTTCAGAAACATAAGAAACCATTCCCGAATCTATTACCATCCATATATTTCCGAGATTTCAAGATGCATTTTTGAATCAAAAATTCTTTTTGCTGCCCGTAATTTTTTTAAAAGTTTCCGAGTAGTTTTGGCTGTGTATCAATAAGTTTTCACAAGCCGGTATAACACAAAATATAGATTTTTTGACTGATATCAATTGCAGAAGTGTATATTTTCATGTTCATGAAGCATTGTAAGCCATATTAACTGCGTAAAATGATCATTATATTGGTCCGTTTCCATGTATAATTTCTGCTAGGTAGCTGAAAATGTTTATTTGATGGTATGCGATAAACCGGTATTTGGTGCAGATACTGGTTTGTAAATCTGAATAATATACTGCAAAATCTATTCGAAACGTTTCCGGAAATTATTGGCAGGATAGGAAACTTTTGTTCCAAAAATGCTTCTGTAAAACTCGGAAATACGTTGGTTTGTGTGATTTTTGAAGATATAGAAACGCTTTTTTAGATTGTGGCTATTTTTAAAGATGTTATATTTTAATTAAACTAAAGAAGTATCTTTTATCCTGATTCACATGTTTATATACCTTTAAATAAATGTACTTTTATAACTTTTAACATTTTGTATCTTCAGTTTAATGATAATAAGTGATTTTTTGACTGTAAAGTTTTATTTTCGTTAATCTCGTGTCACATCAAGAAACGTACAACTCTTTTTTACAGTGTATAGTATTTATAGAAAGGAATACATCTTATCTGAACCGAACTAAAACATTTAAATTAATTAATTGAAAGTCACGTCATGCAAAACTATTAATTTATATTACTAATACATTTGGAAATAGTTATTTATCTTAGTTTAACATTTATGTTGTCACATAGGAAGCTTTTCGAATCGTGTCATCACGGCAAAATTTGCATGAACTGAAAGCTCATTTCCTGTATTGTAACTTTATCTTTAGTCAGTTCTAAATAAACTCTGCATTGTCATACCTTTTGTGAAGTGTGAGTCTATTGAGATATTTTCACTTATCTGAACAAAGCGAAAAATGGTTTTAACTCTTTTATGCTATTAACACACTAGATTATATTTAGAGAATCATTGTTTAAATTTTTTTCCCTTAGTTTGAAAACCCTTTATCTTAATATAAACATTTTTTATTGTTATTGACGTAAAAACATTCTGATTAACATAACATATATAGACATATGGACCACTACTTAAAGCTTACTACAAGTTCAAAAAAGTGAGAAAAATTACTTCACGTATCTGAAAATTTATAATAATTTGTTCTTACATTGTATATCAGATGTTACTGGAATTATACACTGCTCAAAACAATTAAAGGATATTGCAGTTTTAAGTGGATTTTGTATCTGGTAAACTGTTTAGCTGATTGATACATGGTCGACAGACATAGTAGGTTATATGAGAATAAATTACACATGTTTGGCAGAAAAAAATGCATTTTATTGCGCATTTGTGTACTAAAGGAAAAAAACACAATTTGTGCATATGAGAAAAAAAGAATAAGAAAAGGTGTTTTCTTCAAAGAAAATCATTTTCAGTAGGGGTATGGTTTCCACGGCCGGCCAGCAACGTTGAACACCTTTGAGGCATAGACTCAATGAGGCTATTAATGACGAGTTGGGGTATCCTGCCCCACTCTTTCAGAAGAGCTCTTTCCAGTTCTTGGAGAGTTTGTGGGGGTTGCTGGAGGCCAGAAACTCGTCTTCCTAGAGCGTCCCAAACGTGCTCGATTGGATTCATGTCTGGAGAACACGCTGGCCATTCCATTCGAACGATTCCTTCCTCGAAAAGGAAATCCTCCACCAGGTTTGCACGATGTGGCCTGCAGTTATCGTCCATTAAAATGAAGTTATCTCCGATTGCTGCAGCGTAAGGGACTACAATAGGTCTGAGGATCTCATCCCTATATCGGCGACCAGTCAGAGCTCCATCTCGAATGATGTAGAGGTCAGTGCGCCCGTCAATGGAGATGCCACCATACACCAACACTCCTCCACCGCCAAATCTGACACTTTCGTGCACGAACGCAGGATTATTCCTACTGCCACGGTCCCTCCAGATGAATATACGCCTATTATCCGGATGCACAGAAAAACGGGACTCGTCAGAAAACAGAATATTGCTCCATTCATTTCTCCTCCAGTTGACATGCTCGGTTGCCCACTCCCTGCGGTCGCGACGATGCCTTGATGTTAATCTAACACATACCATCGGTCGGCGAGCATACAGACCTACAGCATGGAGCCGGTTTCGGACAGTCTGAGTTGAAATCGTGGTGCCTGTAGCCGAGCGAAGCTGTTGTTGGAGAAGAGTAGCGTTCATGGTTCGGTGTCTCCGAGTTGTTAACGCTAAATACCGATCTTCATTGGGCGTTGTTGCCCGTCTACGACCTTGCCCTGGTCTTCGGCCTGCACATCCACTCTCCAAAAAACGGTTCCAGATCCTGGAAATGACACTTTGTGACACTCCAATGGCTTGCGCTACTTCGGCTTGAGTTTGGCCCCCTTCTAACCTACCAACAATTCTCAAAGCTTCTGAATCTGTCAAATGACTTCGCTGAGACATCGTACTCATCGAAACAAAGCAATCACTGAATGCCGATCATTCTTGTCTTCATTCTCTTTTATCCAGTTGAAAGTCAAATTTCATTCGCTGCCGCTGAAGCGACGTTTTTGACGTCGAACTCAAAATTTGCATACTCCACAGTTTGAAAACCAGAACAATTTGCATTTGTGATTCTCTTCTTCTATTTTCGGCAAAAAAAATTTCGTTTATATCTTTATTTTATATAAAACATCAAATATACTTTAATTGTTTTGAGCAGTGTATATATCATTATCAGATTTTTTTAATGAATCGAAACCTATTTCTTTTATTGTAATTTTAAGTATTTTATATAAATACAATAGTTTTCTATGTAAATTAAGTCACTTGTATGTAAGTTAAGTTGAGGCATTTTAAATATCCATCGCATGATGGTAACAGCTGTGATATAGCCTAGTATGACTTTATTACTTATTTGAAGAAAGTTAAATTTAACTTTGAAACGCTTTTAGAGTGGCATACTTAATATTCTTAAGTTATATTACCATTGTTTTACAAAACTGATTATTAAAAAATTTAAATAATACTCTCAAAACATTCATATTCACAATAGGTACGATAAACATATTAAGGATGGGTATTAAATTAGATATTGACCTTAACAGAAACGCGGTGTATTATTTTAAAAGTAGAAAATATTCACTCTTAAAAAATATGTAATGTAGCAATTTTTTTTAAAGAAAATGAAATCTTCAATTTTTGTTTTGATTTTTTATTTATATTTTTCCATTCAAAATGATCATCTTGCCAAATGTTTAAGATACAGCTTAAAATTTGCTAGGACCAAGTCTTAATTTTATTCTTTCACATTCAATGTGAATAAACTTGAATTTTCAGTTGTGTTTAAAAAAATAGTTTAAAAACTAAATGATGTATTTTTACAGACTAATATCGATATATGAAATCAGTGTATTTCAAGTATACGCAGTTTTATGCCATTATGGTCTGAAGTTTCTTTGGAGGATACTTTTGGGGAAATTTTATGAAATGCGATGAGTTCTTATATGCTTATTTGAATGTAAAGGAGTCTGATTAAAAAACCTCACAACGAGAAAAAACTTAAAAATAAAAAAACGGCTTTAAAATTTTATTTGTGGCATAGTGATATGGGATACAGAAGGTATATAATATCTCCTCTGAAGACTTTAATGCAAACCAACGCTGTGGCTGATGATCTCCAATTGGAAATATTAAAAACCGGGCAGTCCAATTAAAAAACTTTCAGAGAGATTTACGCAATGGCATATTGAAAGATTATTGAGACATTATAGATCACAGAATCCTGAACGTTTTAAAATCTTGTAGTATTAAGGAGAATCTTATTTCATTTTGTTTTATTCTGATTTTCCTTTGAAATGTTTTTCAATTTGCTATAAAACAGGAACTAAAATGTCCATTAATATCAAAGTTATTTAACCTCGCTATAGATATAAAAGTAAATATTGAACTTAGAATAAAATAGCTAATTTAACAAAATAGAATAGTGTAAATATTGAACTTAGAACAAAATAGCTAATTTATCAAAGGAGAAGACTATGGCTAGACTGTGAAGCTCACTTAAATGATGTCTAACACTATGGGCTTTATAAGAGATGTTATATAATGCAGTGAGAGGCATCTATTAAATGTATATTGACAGCTTTTTCAGAGCATATCTGTTTAAGCTAATTTTCGTACAGCTCTGAAGGAAACAGAATATGACGTGAAAAATAAACGGGCAAGTAAAAAAAAAAAAAAAAAAAAAAAAAAAAAAGAACGACGCTGTTGTGAAAATTTAGGATTTTATGGACGAAACATAGGAATTGGTCAACAACTTTTTATTGAAAAAAAATGGAGAAATACACTGAAAATATGAGAAGAAATAAAACAGAAAAATAAAGAATAAACTGAAGAACTGAAAGATTATAATAAAGAAAATGAAAACTGAACACACAGTCAAATGAAGAGAATATTGAGAAGTAATTATAAATTGACAATATGTTTGAAAAAAAGTGTGATTAATAAAGTTTCAAAGACAATATTAGTATAGTCACATCCCAGAATTTTTTCCGGTTGAAAAGTCACGAAACTTGGTTACATTTTTCACATGGATGTAAAAAATGGAATTTCACTTCCTTTTATATCAAATTGATTTGATGATTTTTTGATGGTATTTTACATCTTTTTGTAAGTAGCCCTCATTTCTTCATTTCGGTTTTTTTAAGCATCATCTACTGGTTTTTACCCGCTCTCTTTAGGTGTCTGGGCAATATAATGATATGGGAACGGATGTATCTGAAGTACCCCGATTTGTTTCCAGGAAAAGTGCGGTCGATCTGAGGTATGAATCGCAGCTATAGATACTTAATGTTTTCATAATTATATTGCTTAGGATACAAATAAAAACAAAGTTAGAAAATCTGGAAAACTCCAACTGTTCCATTCACCAACCAATACTTCAACTTCAAATAAATTATTCGCAAAGCGTAACCCACCACAATTACTACTTAAAAAAGGGCACTTCAACTTCAATTTCCAGAACATTTGTGTCCGATCTAACAGAAGCACAAGGAACTCCTCGTAACCACATAAGCGTTTTATTCACTGTTTTTTACATTTACATTTATGCAATATAGTTTAACTTGTGTCTCAAGTACCGCGAAGTTAAGTACGCAAATTATTATGATAGCCTTATAAAGAATTTTTAATACATTCTCTGCGAAGTTTTTAAATAATCATTATTATTAATTCATAACAAAGGACACTCACGAACGCCAGACAGTTGAATTTTTGTTTATTTATTTATTTCAAATTTTCTGGATTTTCTAATTTTTCTTTACCTTTGATCCTAAAAACTATCTTTATGGCAAATTTCAAGTTTCTAGGGCTACGAGATAAGGAGGAGGGGAGGGGATCAAAAGGAGAGAGATGATTGGTGAGTGTGTTAGTCTGTCAGTGTCTAAAAATCGAAACTTTGCATTCTTGTATCTTCTGAGCTAAACAAGACAGAAAATTGAAATTTAAGTGTTTTGTTCCGTTTGCGAAGTACTCTTGAGAAACGAAGTTTTAGATTTCTGGGAAATGCACAAGGAGGGGGGGGGGGGCAAAAATACAATGAGTTTCTTCCTGGAAATGTTGCTATGACTGTGCTTTCTTGACTTTGCAGAGGCACTGCTGTGGTCCCAGATGTATACAAGGGGCATTCTCACAATCTTTTCACTTTCATGACCCTGAATAATAATTTTTATTTTAATACACTTTTCTGTGTTTTTTTTATTTCATATACTTGGGAACATCCAATTGCATGATTTCACAACAATATTAACGAGATAAATATGTTTTGGATGATGTTGGGTGTCCAAACACCTGGAAAACACCTATGCCGTCCCGTGTCCCTGATGCTGATTTTTAAGTTTGGAGCTGTCTGGATGAAATTGCTTGAATAAAAATAATTCGATGTATTTTTTTTCTGAAACTGGAACTATTGTTTTATATAAATAAGTAGATAAAATTTAGTCTGCACACATTTTTAGGGTTGTTATTATTTTTTAAACTCTGTCCCTAGGTTTTAGATTTTTTACCATCCCTCTTCTAAAATTATACAGAAAATCACTTCAGATGCAGCCACAGAATTTTTTTTCAAGTTTTTTCTCATGCAGAAGTATGCTAGAGAAATAATGTCTAAAATTCTTTGGCAGGAAATTTACCGTAGAATTTAAATCAGCATTTAAATATGAATTTCAAGCATCGTGGCTTTATCGGTAGTCTCACCGTCCCCAAGGTTTATTCCTGCACTTTTGGAGGTAAATTAATTTTTTTTTTCTTATTTAATCCAATGTAAATAACTGTTTCTAAAAATCAATTAACACTTTGGCTACCACTTAGTCTTAGCATGATCTGCCTAAAATAAGTGGTAATTTTCCTTGCTGTTCCATCCTTACCGACCCTTTTTTTCCATTTCATCCCTTTTTTTACATTACCGCACCATTTTAACACCACTTTAAGACAGTGTTATACCAAAATTTTGTACTAAAAATACTACATTGTCTTTATTTCTTATTTGAATGTCCTGTGCGTATTATGAAAATTCATTATAAGTAAAAATTTAGAAGAAAAAAAGTTTTAGTGGTAAAATGGTAAGGAAAATTAAACTCGCGAGTTTAACTTAAACCTCAGTTAAATAAAATTTTTATCTCTGCTGACCATTTTTTCATTATTTTGAATCATTAAGGCTTGCGTCTATTAGATTAAAATGTTATTTTAGCAAGTTTAATTTCACCAGATTTTTTCCCCCAAAAGTCAAAAGATTGTGAGAATGCCCCACAAACATTTTGCCCATGAATAACTGTGAATTAATAATGACTAAATGTGTAAGGTTTTTGTTTAAAAGAGAAATAGTGAATAAAGTTTACACTTGTATTGAAAACAGATGCACATCCATACATATGCATAAATAAATATGCCCATGTAGATCGACATTATGTGCCTGTAAATAATAAAATAATTCTATTTTTCTGAGCATGTACGGATACATTATCTTAATGCATTTTTATATACATATGTATTTGTATGGACTTAAAATTTCATTTGAGAGGATCTCGTTTTTGTTTTCGTTATCGGTTATAGACAAAACTCGAAGGAAGTGTGAATTTCGAATTTGCGTCGGTTTCGGGATGGAAAACCTGTTTCGGTTGTACTACTGTCGTAACTATGTTCATAAACTGTAGTTAATGACAATTGTTTACTGCCTATTATTTATCGATTTTTACGATTATTGGGAAAGAACATTTATATCTTTGTAAGAAGTTTTATTTAACTGAAATAATTTCATAATATGCAAAAATATTTGAATTTAACTTTTATACAAAAATTTTGTTTCTTTTAAAATAAGTAATATGTACAGTAGCCTCCCGCTTAACCGGCCTAAATGGACCTAGGGTTAGCCGGTTAAGAAAAAAGCCGATTGAAGCGGATAAGTAAAAAAAAATTAAATAAGTATCTGCATAATTTAATTAATTAAACCCGTGCGATGCATTTTGTTCCTCAATTTGCGTAGTTTTAAAAAAGTAAATATTTTCTATATTTTGTGAAATGAATACTAGTTATAATTAATTGAATTGAAAGAAAAATTATCACTGATAACAAATAATGAAAGATATTTAACACAAATTAAATTGTTTAAAATCGTGTCACACACCTTTATAAGAAGTTGAAATTGTTCTACATTATGTATATTTTAGTTAATCAACCATAAATAAATCAGTGACCTTCTTCTGTTGAAAACAAGATGTCTGACATTTTGCAGCATAATCTCTCCATCTCTTTAACATCATAAGTTTAACCATGAAAGCTGTTAGCCGCTTTTCAAAGTAGCGTAGATCTAACTCTAATACTTTTACCACTTCCGTAGGAGGAATTTTAGCAGTGTCAACCAACTGGATCATAATTAGGATCGTCTTTGTATTGAACAACATCAGTTACAGTCCTAATTATATGCTCGTCAAATAATGTTTCATGCTTGAGATCTTTATCAGACTCAAACAACTTTTATACATATACGGCGACCTGTTCGCATTCCTCAAGCTTTTTAGATGTTTGTACAAAATAGTTTGCAGATAGATCAGACGTTAGAGAATTCAGGGTTGGGGGGGGGGTGCACTTTTGACCATTAAAAACACAAAATGTCAAATCTTCCGGGGACATATCTCATTGTTCCTGTGGGGGGAATGTCCCCTTCCCGGCTATACCCTGAATTCAACACAGGTGAAGGTCAACGCGTATCCATTTAGTACGGACGTTCTCCTTTCTGAATTTTGCCCCCTTCTCCTCTGGATAGCACTCGAAAGCGTAAGCTGAATTCCCGAAGCCGTCATCCCTGAATTTTGCCTGATGTTGGGGGAAAAAAAAGTCGGCCGGTTAAAGCGGAGTTCCGGTTAAGAGGGTTTCTACTGTATATATATACATATATATAGATATATATATGTATATTACTTTATCTCGTTTCTATTTAGGAAATATAATTTAAGTTTTACACTTTAAAAAGGTCAATTTCAGATGTGATATTTTTTCCATGTTCCTACACTTGGATAGTATTTTCTTTTGGGTACATTAGTTTTATTTTTATGCCAGTGGAAAACTGTCAAATTGATGGATTATGTCTATGGAATGAAGTGTTATGCAAGCACGATGTATGAATTGGATATTCCACGCAGTAACTATGTCAGTAAATTCAATATATTGGCAAGGATTAGTGTTGTTTGTTTTTCTGTATTTCCACTAAAAAGATATTTTTGGCGCTACTCAAGAAAAGAGAAAATAAGGAAGAATGAGCGGAATGTAGCTTTTGTAAATGTTTAAGAAAATTGGTTTTATTCTAGATTTTCAATTTCATTGTCCAATAATGACAGTTTCTTCTGAAGTGCGCAGTTGTATATGAAACTAATTCATTAAACAAAATTATCGCTATTAAAAACCTTCATTGGCTCTAGATTCGGGAATATAGATGTCCAACATTAAGACTTTTTCTGGACGTTGGCGAAATGCTTAATATGTAGACGATCCCTAAAGCCTAATATATGTATATTATTAATTTGAAGATATTATTAATGGTTGACGTCTACATCTATTTGTAATATTCGTTTGATTAGAATTAGTGTAGAGCATCCAGATTTTTTTTTTATATAGGATTGTACATATCTTACAGCAAAATTTAACAGAAATGCAAAGAAAAAAAAGTACCGAACTGTGTAATTTTTTTAATATCATGATTAAAGTTGTAATTTTTATAAACTCATTTACCTTTATTGTTTCTGATTATTTACAATGAAGTGAAATGAAACGCACGCATTATAAGAACATTAGAAATATGAAAGCGTATATATTTAAAAAAAGTTTAGCAGATGAAGTTTTGTTATGATCAAATTCATGTTCATCATATTCATCAAAATCATTAAGTATGCCATTTTTATATCGTAAGCATTAACTTCATCAGTTTTATTTTGCATAGTGGCATTGTTTAAGGGGCGAAAAACATTAATAATTGTCTTAATATAGATAAGCAAAACAACGCTTTGAACTTCGCAAAAAATTACCAACTATTGCATACTACCTTCAATGGCATTCACCAGTGCCACATTTTGACAATATGCTGAAGGACACGAAAACTATTATGCAATTGTTGGTAAATCCTTTAGTGCTCTAAATGCTATTTTAATTGCGTATATTGTACAGCGCCATTTATCGTATTAATTTTCATGTTCTTGCTTTTTTCATACATCATTAATAGGGATTACAATCCCGAGACTAATTTCCAATCCCGGGATTTCGGGATTGCTTAGATTCAATCCCGGGATAATCCCGGAATTACGAAAATTAGAATTTCTCTAATATCACAAATTTTTACAATAGCTAAATATTATAATATTATAAAAGAGGTAATTAAAGGAAAATACAGCCTAACTTATATATGAAAATATATCAAGTTCAAAATTTATGACTTTAATTACCAAAAAGTATAGGATAAATTACAATTGGAAATTAAAACAAATATGCTGTTGATGCTTGACAATGTAACAAAAGAAAAGGAAAAGTTTATGCTTAATATTATAGATAATTTCTTTTATTTCCTATTAAAAAATTTTTGATTGGCTTAATATTTACAATATTAAAAAATAATTAATATCACTAATTAAATTTTGAATTATTCTCATAATCACGTAATTAAAGATTACAATTTTAGAATATCGCAAACGCAAGATTTTCCCCAACATGAAGCTTTTTTTTTTCTTGAAATAAAAGAACTTAACACATACACACATACAGTACAAAATTACATAGATATATAGTTTAAATTTCTAATTAGTGATAGTTAAAATTTGAAAAAGTTGCATAATATAAAAAAAATGTACATACCAAGTAAAAAAAAAAAAAGATTAGTTTGAATAGTTCACTATTTCTTAACTAATCGGTTTTCCTTTGAAAATATGATCTAAGAAATATCAAGGCATCTAAAGTATCATCTCCAAGTCGACTTCTAATTTTGTTTGCAATAAATCCTGCTGCCGAAAATGCTCGTTCTGCTTCTACGCTCGCGGGAGGAATTGTCAGCAAATATTGATAAGCTAAATGATGGCCGCGGACTCCTCCACTTTCAAAAAGAGATTTCTCATTTCTAATTTTTATTGATAAATCCATTTGCTTTGGTGTTTCAAGTTCTACAGTTAGCATGCTTTTTTCTATTTCTTCTTGCAATTTTTCCTGATATGCTCGGTTATCCGATTGCCGTTTCGCAGTAGGCTCACTGTGCGTTATTTCTGTATCTTCAGAATTTTCATTGTCAAGACTGTTTAGCGTTTCAATTATTGCTTTTACCTGCTTCTTAATAACAGTTTTGTTAGGACTAGAAAATATACTGCTAGTTTCTGCACTCAGGTCATCTCGTATAGGATTATGCAAATAACTTAAATCACCAGATAATTCCATACGTCGTCGTTCTCGAATGCGTAGTTTTAGCGCGTCTATCATTTTATAAGCAAATTTAGATTTTTTCTCCGACAATTCATTTAAAAGAATTTTTAAGGCTGCGTCTGCGGTTAACAAATTAGAATCCCTTCGACAGAGTGCTTCTACTGTGAGATGTATCGGTTTGAGGACTTCAACAATTTCGTTCATAAGTAGAAAATCGGAATCTTCTATACAGAACTGAGGCTTTAAATCGATTAAAGCTTTCTGTATGCTGTTTTTCAAACAATAAAATCGTTCAAGCATAGTTACTAGGCTGTTCCACCTAGTCTTGCAATCTAATAGAAGGGACAATTCTTTCTCTTTTTCAGATTTAACATACTTTTGAAGAACTTCATTCCTTATTGGAGGTCGTTTAAAATAAAGTACTAATTTCCGAACTTTTTAACAAGTTCATTGACACATTCATCAGAGTATGCAAAGTCCTGTTCGTCTTCAGAAATTAACACAAACCCCGATTCTAAACTTTCGAAGGGCCCCACCAGTGGCTGAGAGGTTCTGCTCTCGAAGCTGGTAGACGGGAGGTGCTGGGTTTTATCCCAATCGCGCCCGTAGGCCTAATCGTTCGGAGTTTTCGTGGTTTTCTTCGAACCTTGGATTTCCAAGCGTTAATACGGGTTAGATTCCCTTAGAAAGACCCCCACGAAGGGCACTCCCCCTGGGCCTATATCCCTCGTGCAGATAATTGGCCGTCATGAATACAACCAACCAACCAACTAAACTTTCGAAAGATTCAATATCTTCATCATTATCATCTTCTTTTACGTCTAAATTTTCCCTTCCGCAGCATGGTTCAGCTACTGTTTTACTGGAGGAAGTTTCTGGCTCTGTATTTCGTTTATTATAATATAAAGTATCACAAATTGCTAAGTGAATGCCATGAGCGAAACAAAGCTGATGATCAGCTTCAATTTCTTTTCCGACTTTAAGCATTACCTTTGGTCCATCAGTTACTATAGCAACAACATCTTTTATTAGTGTAATATCATACTGGTTTAGACGTTGTGTTAGCATTTCAATACACTTTTCTGCTGTAAAAGATCCATGTATGCACATAAGACCTAAATTCCAGAATTTGTTCAAATTTAATTTTCTGGAATGGACATTAATATTCATAAATCGCTTGTTTGCAGTAGATGTCCATTCGTCAAAAGTCAAACTAATTTTTTTTTCCTGAATTTTTAAAAGTTTGTATTTGTTTTGTAATTAACTCCTTTATTATGGAACTATAGTTCACTACACGATTTCGAACTGATACTGCAGATTTTGCCAAATCATTATAGCCTTTAGCTATCAGTAAATTTCTTAAATCAATCGAAGTAATGAAAACGTTAAACGAAAAACCATCTTTAGCTGTCATTCGCGATAAAATTAAATCCAGTGATTCCTTATCACTATTAAAATAATCCCCTATTTTCCGCTTTTTAGAAAGCAATTTATCTTCTGTGCAATCTTGACTTGAGGAAGGAAGAGAGGTTGTACTAAATTCTTTCAAAACTTTAGTAATATGTTTCGTAGATAAATGTATATGCAAGCCCTTAGTCGATCCACCTAATGTTTTAAGCACTGCGCTACATTTTTTGCATTTTGCGCTTTTTCCATCTTTAGACGTTAAATAGTAGTACAATACTGAAGATGTATCCTTATCTTTCCTATGAGCTACAAAATCCTTTTCATTAGACATCTTTTAAGCAAAGTAAATATAAACGCACGAAAAGCAAAGAAGATAGTACATAATGACTATCATACTCAAATGCAACACTTATCAGTAAAGCCTAATTAAACAAGTTGGAAATTGCTCGTCAAACGTGACAAATGAGGTGCGTTCGTACTATAACTAGTTTTATAATTATTTTTTGCACCCCATATTGTACTGAATGTATATTTTTTTGCACTTCATAAAGTGCATAGTCTGTAACATCATAAAAATGCACTTCCAATATTTTTTTCCCATTCCCCGTAATGTAACGGAACACTTTTGACTGTCCTGTAATTAAACTATACATCCGATTTTTCTAAAATTTGAAATGGCTCGACAAAATTTTGCAACAATTATATCTTTAAAATTTCAGACCATTCGGAAGGCCGTAACATCATTAAAATGCACTTGTAATGATTTTTCCCACTGGCCGTAATGTAAAGAAAAACTTTTGACTGTCCCTGTAATTAAACTATACATCCGATTTTCATAAAATTTGAAATGGCTTGACAAAATTTTGCAACAATCATATATTAAAAATTTCAGACCATTCGGTTGGGTAGTTTTTGCTCTGTTATATGCGGACAGACAGACGGACGGACAGACGGACAGACGGACGGACTGAACGACGACTATAGGTGCTACGTATTTATATAATTACGAACGCACCTAAAAATGACTTAAGTGAAAGATTTTTTCTACACACGCAGCGAAATCAAAATAAACAAACGATTTTATTTTTTTCTGACTAATAACTCTGCGGGTTACATCTGTTTGCAACTCAAAAGTGTTGAATTTATAACCCTCTCAGATATTGATAATAAACTATTTTCGAAACAGGAAACAAGCAATAATCTTCAAGGACACGAACATCTTGATACTTAAATAAACAGATTTAGTAGCAATAAATCATTGCGTAATCAACTCACTTTATATTTTCCTAAATTATGATATTACAAATGAACAATAACATTAATAAGTGAAATATGTTTATATATCAGCCCACGTATGATGCAAGATTTCCGCATCATCATAAAAAAAAGAACTTAAAGTGACTCATAAACTTTTTTATTATTAATTTTCAGTTGTTGTGTAGATTTCAATAAGAAAGGATGTAATGTTTAAATATTGTTGCTGCAAAAAGCAGCCTAATGCAAATTAATATGTAATTAACTTAAAAATGTAAACTTAAAGATTTAATTATATAATAGTTAATCAGCAAAGAAAAAGTCTCACGAGTGGAATCATTTACATAAGATAAAATATTAAACATCCACATTTATATTTTTAAAACACTATAGGAAAGTAATATAACAGGTGTTCCTGATCAACGGATACATCGCATAGGACTTAAATGTGTGCCACGCAGTGAAGTGAGGAATGCTGTTGAAGAAAGATAAAGGTAAGAAATTACCTATATTATTATTATAATTGTTTGATATATCATAAATTGGCCAGAATAATAATCATTTATTCATCTAAGTATTAGTGCGCGTAACTACTGCGCAGAGCAGAGGTGGCTTTTTTGCCAACAAAAAGATTTCCACTTTAAAAGATTTAATCTATTAGAAATATATGTAAAAAATACTTGAGGTATATATATACTTTTTCAACCATATATAAATTTCATAAAAATTGATTTTTTTCCCCAAATGCGAAAGTTTATAAATATATTTTTTTAATTTCAGCTGGATATTGTTCCATTAAAAAAAAAAAAAACAGACAATCCCGAAAATCCCGGGATTTTCGGGATTAAAAATTAAGCGGGATCCCGGGATTGTAATCCCTAATCATTAATCGCAATATTTATATTTTGTCGATTATCTCTTATCTCTTAATTCGTATTCTTATTTCTTCTTTTTAGCATTTTCTTATTATGTTTCATTTAATGCTCGCAGAAATATGATGATAAATTGAGCAAATTATTAAAACGCATTTTTTTTTTCAAAAAACTTTGTTCCTGCTGTAAAAAGAATTTTTTATTTTTCTCATGCTATTTCTTGCCCATAAATAAAAAAGTTTGTTCCTTCTGAAAAAGACAGCAATTTTCCCCAGTAAGATGATTTCGATGCTTCTGCGGTATGCATCTGAATAGCATATTCTTTAGGAAGTTTCAGTTTCAGTTTTATACCAGTCGAAAGCCCAGATGTTCCAAGCAGTTGCTATGCAAGTAATGCAAGTAAATGTAATTCATCATGAAGGTTTCTGGATTTTTTTTTTAATTGGTCGTCCTCTTTTAAAGGGATTCAATTTTATGCCTGAAGAAATGTTACAGTAAGTGGAGGGGAAAAAAAAAGATAATTTAAATGTTTTTGCAACGTTAGCAAAAAAAAAAAAAAAAAAAAAATCATGTTCTGGGTTTATTGCTGCAATTGAGCAAAAACTTAGTGTGTTATCTTATGATTTCTACTATTGTAGTTACTTGATACCTATATTTAAGGAATTCCATTTTATGATACATTTTTGTCATCTTTCATGGCATATATAAAAGTTCATTTCAACATTATCATTAATTTAATTTTAGTAACTGGAAATCGATGATGACTTGTAATTATATACTAATGGTGATATATTATCATTCAAATTTCAATGCTGCTAATGCGCAAGTCATTATGAATGATCACTATTTGTTATTTTAATTTAATTTAGAATTGAAAGAATTATTTTTGAAACGCAAATTCTTTTAAGAGGTATCTTTTATATATTTTATGATTGTATAATTTATGTTAGCTAAATATTTTTGCAACGTTAGCAAACAATTTTTTTAAAAATTTCATGCACTGGGTTTATTGCTGCAATTGCGCAAAAACTTAGTGCGTATTCTGATGATTTGTAGTATTGTAGTTACTTGATACCTATATTTAAGAAATTCCATTTTATGATACATTTTTATCATCTTTCATGGCATATATAAAATTTCATTTCAACATTATTCTTAATTTAATTTTAGTAATTGGAAATCGAGGATGATTTGTAATTATATAATGGTTATATATTATCATTCAAATTTCTATGCTGCTAATGCGCAAGTCATTAATAATTATCACTATTTGTTATTTTATTTTAATTTAGAATTGAAAGAATTCTTTTTGAAGCTCAAATTCTTTTAAGAGGTATCTTTTACGTATTTTATAATTATATAATTTTTGTTAGCTAAATGTTTTTGCAACGTTAGCACACATTTTTTTTAAAAGTTTCATGTACTGGGTTTATTTCTGCAATTGCGCAAAAACTTAGTGTGTATTTTTATGATTTCTACTATTGTAGTTACTTGATACTTATATTTAAGAAATTCCATTTTATGATGCATTTTTGTCATCTTTCATGGGATATATAAAACTTCATTTCAACATTATCATTAATTTAATTTCAATAATTGGATATCGATAATGATTTGTAATTATATAATGGTTATATATTATCATTCAAATTTCTTTGCTGCTAATGAGCAAGTCATTATGAATAATCACTATTTGTATTTTATTTTCATTTAGAATTGAAAGAATTCTTTTTGAAACGCAAATTCTTTTAAGAGGTATCTTTTATATCTACCCTATCTATATTATAAAGGACCAACATATCTGTGCGTAACGCATACGTCATTTTGCGAATGGCAACACTTTGAAATTTGAATTAAAATTTCGGTTTTACAATTATATCTACGGCAAATTTTTAAACTTCTAAACATAGCACATTTTAAATTTTAAAACCATCGTATAAGGAAAAAAATGCTCTTTTAAATGCAATTTGTTTGAAAGCTGTATCTCAATTTATTTTTGAGATATTAATTTTTTTGTAGTTTTTAATACAAATTTTGTAATTGTGGCAACTGAAGTACTCCATTTATATTGAAACTAAAGGGAAAATAGTCATGATTTATTATTTTTATTGATTATATCCTTATTGATGCCATTTTCACAATACAAATAAAAGTAACTTTTTTATAATTTTTGAACAGAAAATGATGTCACACATAAAAAAAAAAAAAAAAAAAAAAAAACCACGCACTCTTCTTCATAAATCAGTTACATTTCAATAGTTTTACATTACGCTGATACTGAGTTTGAGACGCTTGGCAAAATGATTTAGTGAGTAAAAATTATGTCATATTTAAAATAAAACAATCATTTATTTTGATAAAACTAAATATTTAACCAATAATAAATGGCCAATACTGTGACAACTAAAGGTAAATTTCTGAATTTTTTTTTCGCAGGTATTGAGATTAGAACTTAAAGTTTGTGCGAATGTTCACATGAAATTTGTATCAGACAAACGTGACTTTAAGTTTAGAAATACATTCATTAATAATCTATTGCGCGTTAAAATACTTTCAAATTGTGAATTTGAATGGTGCGTATGTAAATTATGGGAATTGAAAATAACGTACAATTTAGATTTCATGGGGGAAAATTTTATGATGTGACAAAGCGAAATCCTTTTTACTGATTTTTCATCCCATAAAAACAAACATAAAAGTCTCAATCGATAAATTCATCATAATTACTCATCTTAATTACGTATTCTAATAGAGTTTAATTTTTCAATAATTTAAGCAGTTGAAATTTATGGAAATAATATTTTAGTAATTTTAGGTTAAAAATATTATTTGTTTTAAGAATTAACCAATGTTAGACGAATTTTTTATTGTAATTATTTTTGTAGGTTTAGTATAAATTCGATTTGACAGTTCCTTTCTAACGTTTTAGTTCGTCGAATTTCGACGGGTTCCAACTCGTATATATAGAATCCTAATGAAACGAATTTATGAAACGAATATATGAAACGCCTGAAATGTAACGATTCTTTGAATCGACTGATTAAACAACTGATTACGTTTCACGGCGATTTCTCCTTAAAAAAAGGAATACTTTGCGATGAAATTAACACCAAAAATCAATATTGATCCGCAGATCTCAAAACTGGTATTAGAATTTTTAAATTCGAATTAGTTTTCGAAATATTAATTTTTTTCTAACTTTATATACATTTTTCTAATGATGGCAACTCAAATTTTAATCAAACAGATATTTTTTTTTTCAGATTTTAGAAAAGGTTACTATTTTAAACTAATTTGGCGAGAAGTCTGGCCTCCCTTAAACGTATGCTAAGAAATGTATCATGTTACTTTTATTCATAATTCAATTTGTATTTCATTATCATTTTATTTAATACAAGCAGAAACATTTAAAATAAATGGCTTTAACTTTTTTTAAACGAAATGAAAAGAAAAATATTAGGCACAGATGTCATATACGCACAGGGGTACCTAATTGGCACCAAAATGACATTATTTTGGTTGACATGGTAACATGGCTATTGTTGTTTATTTAATAATAAGTGTTTATTTACTTTATTGTCTTTTTTTAAATTACATAAATTGTTTTGTTCTATAGTTTATTATTTTTTTTGTTATTTTCCTTTAAAAATAAAAAAATAATAGAAAATAATTAAAAAATACGACACTACTTAGTTATTCCATCGAACCATTTCGCCAAACCACTCTCCAAATTATACAAATTGACAATTTTTATTTTAAATAACGAAAGAACAAAGAAAATAGTATAACATTAATAAATATACAAATAAAACGTCGAAATAAAAATCACTTGATGACGTAAAGACGTGTAACTTGCTTAAAGTCAAGTGAATGTGACATTTATCAACCATTATTGGCATTTAATCTTATAGTTTGGTGATGGATTTTTGTTCGACGGGATAATTAAGTAGTACCAAAAATACATATGTAACTGATATTTGAAAACGAGGATTTCGCCAAATTTTCGTAAAAAAAATCACGCCAAACCGGGTGCGTATATGGCATCTGGCCAAATATTAAATGATGTAACAAACGACGACATTTACTTCCGACTTCAAAGCAATGTTATAATTTACCACTCGAAAAATAAAAAAAAAGCTAACTGGCGAGTTGAAAAATAGTTATTGGCGAGATTTGCACCCGGCTAGCGTAACAGTACCAAGAATTCTTTGCGACAATGCTTTTATGTAGTATTATTCGAAAAAAAAATTGATTTTTTTTAATCGAAATGGAAAACTTTTGCACAGATGCCACATACGGTCCCATATTGGCGCTATTTTTTTCTGACGCCAATGTCATATACGCAACGGGTACTTAACTGGCGCCATAGTACCGTTATTTTGCTTGATTTGATAAGCCGGATGTTGTTGTTTATGCTGTTGATCTTTTCCCCAAATTAGCGTCGGAAAAAAATCGCGCCAATATGGGGCCGTATATGATATCTGGGCCAAACTTTCATATGAAAAGCGAAGGGATCAGAGCGTATTTATTTATGGCAGTTACATGACTTGGACTATTATAATATAGATGAAATGATGGCGATAGAATAATATTTGGCGACTTATCACCTGTACCTGGCTAATATTAAAGTACCAAAATGGCACCAGGAATATAAAAAGCGAAGTGGTTCGCCTGGAACTCTTGATGATAATCACATGACTTAGGCAATTGTTATACAAATTGTTTTAAAATACCGGGAAAAAAAGACCCTGTACACTTAATTCCTTTTATTTTTAGCTTCTTTTCAAACGTTTAACTGATCCTCTTTAATCAAACACGAAAACAACCATTGGATACCTTAACAGCAACTGATTCGGCCTTAAATTTTTGAAATCAAAGGAAATTGAATGGAAACCCGTCTACAGGAAGATCTGCACAGCGTTTTTCAGTATAATTCAATCTTCTATAATATTTTTTAAACCGATCAGATTAGCGTGTTTTTAGATTCTGCGGTGTCTGAACGGGGGTTGGCGAGTGTAGCTTGCAGGGGGCAGAGCCCCCTAGTATTCTATAAATATATAATTTCTGTTAGCTAAATGTTTTTGTAACTTTAGCAAACAATTTTTTAAAAAATTTCATGCGCTTGGTTGATTGCTGCAATTGCACAAAAACTTAGTGTGTTATCTATTTATTTCTACTATTGTAGTTACTTGATACCTGTATTTAAGAAATTCCATTTTATGATGCATTTTTGTCATTTTTCATAACATATATAAAACTTCATTTCAACATTATCATTAATTTAATTTTAGTAATTAGAAATCGATGATGATTTGTAATTATATAATCGTTATATATATAATATATATTGGTCAATTTCATTTATTTCTATGGTATAATTATACAGAAATTTTATGTATATATATAAATGTGTACATTTTTAATCAAATAAGCTGTTTTCCATGTTTCTAAAGTCATTTGTATTTCTTTAGGATACATTAGTTTCAGTTTTTATTTATCAGTAGTAAGCTATCATATTGATGGATTATACCTATGGAATGAAGAGTTATGAAAGCACTAAATATGAATTAGATATTACAAGCAGTGAGTAAATATGTAAATAAATGGAATTTATAATGAAGTATTCTAGAATATTGTTTTGTCTTTGTTACACATTAAAGGATATTTCTTACATAAATATGATATAATTGCGCTTTAGAAAAAACATAAAAAAGAAAGCTTCGGAAGAAGGTACCTTTTGTACATTTTTATATAAAAAAGTTTCAGTACAGTTTATAATTTTTTTCCCTTATGCTATATAAAACGTGTGAAATATTTAAATATATATAAATAATATTTTACAACTTGATGTACTGTCTCCTTTTAAAAATTCCCCATTTTACTTTGCATGTAAAATTTTCTTTAGAATTTTTAATTGCTTTAAATAATATTTTTTACATCCAGATTTAACCATAGACGGCTGCACATGTTTCACATCTAACAGTGTTGTTTATACAGCAAAATAAATAAGTAGGAGAGATATAAGCATACATCGTAGGAAAATCAAAGATCGTGAACTTTATATTTCAAAAGAAACGTCAGATACAGACATGGAAAAAATGGGCAAAGGGTACGTTGAAAAATACGTTATATGTATTAAAGTAATCATCAACTGAAAACAAAATAAAGTATAATTTACTACTTGTAATTAGGAAACTTTTAAGAACGTATTAACCCTTTACGACCGAGAGCTTTTTTGGTAGAAATTGAAAATTTGGATGGTTTCCCTTTATCGATAGGACCGTATTTGATTTTAAAAAATATTTAAAAAAATACCCGATGTCAGGTTGTGCCATGGGAGGACCCGCATAATTGTGCAGGTTCGGCCATAATACCGCCGTTTTTGTGCTAAATCTACTCAGTTGTGTAGTTTGGAATTATGTGTGCAAATATCTAAAAATAAAAGTTCAACCAAAATGTTGTTTATTGAGATAATTTTCATCAGTCACAATGAAAATGTTTGAAACAATTTTTGTTTTTGAACAGACCACTACAATTTCATTTTCTGAGACGTGCTCAATGCCTGCACCCCTCTTAAGAACCGCTGACAAATGGTATGCCCTTCACTGCGTTTGGGTTGTGCCTGATCCTTCAAATTTCTTTGGTTTAGTTTTTCCAGCAGCGGTATTTTGTTGAGTTGAAATACCGATCGAAGCACATTAAACTAGGCCTGAACCAGAGTAAGGAATACAGCAGGTCCTAAGCCTAGATCCTTGTGGACCAGGTGTGTACTTTCCCACTGGTATACTACAAAATTGAAAACTATCCCAGGTGATACTGTTACAACATAATGTGGTTTCTTTTTTATATACTGCTTTACTGAGGCATGTCCTAAAAAAAGGAATCGTCTGCTCATCTATGGAAAAATTTCCCTGATCTCCTGGTAAATTCAAACAGACACTAAGGAATCTGTCGAGCATTTGCTGAACTTTCCATAATTTATTATTTATTCCTGGTGGTTTACTTGCTGTGTCGACAAAATGGAAGGAATTTATCAAACTTAAAAATCTATCTCGTGATATGCATATAACTCATATAAAACTTATAAATCATATATGACATCTATAACTCAGAGCAGAAACATACAGTTCGTTACATGTGCTTATTATATATCTAATACTATCAATTTTAAATAGAAATCACGAATAGTAAAAACCTATTAATTTAAAATCAATCTGTTTTAAAAATGTAATTAATAAAAAATAAATTGCTAAAAACATAAGTAAAAAAAAAAAAAAAAAACATTTAAAAATAAAAATGTTATATATTAGGAATTGTACCATTTTGGAAGTAGTACATGCCGGACCCGCACAATTGTGTGGGTCATTTGTTTTTCATTTCAGCATTTGTAATCCTAATTAAATTTATGAGAGACAAAATCAATTAAAATCATGAATAAAGTATATGAAAAGGAAAATTAAATCTAAGCAAACACTAAATAAATTATATTTAAAAACAATTACGACAATACATACTTTTTGTCTATTGCTGTCGGATGATATAGTCTTTTTAAAATCTAACCCTGTATTTTAGTTAGTGTCCCCTAGTTGTGTCCTATCAAAACACCTGAAGCCAATTAACTCATATAAATGTGCAGATTTTGTTTTAAATCTCACAAAAACAGGAAATAGTCATTCTCTTTTTCTTTAGTATCACCTGTACAATTGTGCGGGTCAGGGATTAAAGGGTTATTACGAAATTAAATTACAATAAAATTTGTAAATCACCTATTAATAGAAATATATGACATGAAACATGGAAAAAATGATAAAGACTAAAATAAATATATCTGGAAATAAATTATTATTATGCAAAAGCACATTTTTTTCAATGACTTATTAATCGTGCAGTCATTGACTGAGAAAGTTCAGTTAAAATTTGTTTAGAAATGTTTTCCACGCTAATTCGATGGATGATGTCAAATCGTCTGTATTTACATATTGTGTGCCATGTTTATATACTTCTCTAGCTAAAATACCCCACAGATTCTCTTTGGGGTTTATATTAGAGCTTCTTGGCGGCCAAACGAAAAGTTGGACAGAATTGGCCTTGAACCAGGAACGTGATACACGAGACACATGGCACATTGTCTTGTAAAAACAAATAATCATCGCCTGTGATAAGTGGTGCTTCAGGCAATAATTTTTCAGCTAGCATATCCACATATGATTCTGAATTCATGCGATCTCGAATGAACCCGATTGGTGTTGTTCCATTGGCTGCAAAACCTGCCCACACCGTCACAGAACCTCCTTCGAATTGGCGTTTGAAAAGAAGACAGGTTTATCTTTTCGCAAATCATACCAACAATCGCAAAAACCATCTGGTCCGTCCGAATTAATTTTTTTTTCTCCCGAGAATACCGCATATTTCTAGTGAGAACCAAACGAAACGTGTTTCTCAGCAAATTCCAATCTAAGCTTTTTATGTAGTTTTGTAAGTAGTGGACGTGACCATAGTTTAGCATATCTAACATTGGGATTCTTTCGCAGAACATTACGCACTGTTCGGAAAGTGCGTGGAAGATTCATTTTTGTTTTAATCTGAGTAGAACTCTGATTTTTTAAAGAAAGATCGACGTGCAATTCCACTTTTCTGGTGCATAGTCAGAAAAACAGGCCTACATGGTTACTTGTTCCTGCCATAATCTTTTGTATTCTTTAAAAAATTGTATACTGTTTTGTTCCTTGCAATTTCACGTCCACTCATTCCAAATTTTCTGTAAGCAATATTTTTTCTAAAATAAAGAATCATTGTTTAGCCTCTGATATACGATTTAAAAATTAAAAATATATTACAATTCATCAGACATACAAGTAACAATTACATAAATACGTTTAATACAATTAAAAAGCAAACATTTCGAGCTAAATTTTAGCCCCTCATCAGTGCAATAAATAACATTCAAATGACCAGAAAACTACATATTATGTTTACAGAAATTAAAGAAAGTATAAAAATATCAAAGCATTGCTGTGTATTCAGGTGGGAGTGCATATGATTCATTAATCAGAGAAGTTTGCTTACGAGTGAACACACCTTCCAGAAAAACTCTACTTTTAATATTATTGCAACCGGATCTGATAACTGTCATATTTACGAAATCTGGGGTATGTTCGGTATATAAAGAATGCTGTACAATTTTAGGCTGTAGGTTTCCATATTTGTAGGCACGTTTATGCTCGGTAACGCGAATGGCGATATCGGCCAGTTTCGCCAATATATACCGAGCCGCAATCTTTTCTGTAAACTGAACCGATTCTTAGTAAAGGGGGAATTTTATTTTCCCCCTTACTAAGTTTTTTGCGTCTGGTTTGCGACATTCGCCTTGCCTAACATAAAGATCTTCGTTTTTTGCTATGACGTGGTGCAGCCCAGATACGAGTTTCAAATGGATGACTAGTGGAAATGTGCTGATATGTGAATTTCAATAAAGTCATTTATGATTATGCCGCCTTTTTTTGATGAACGGGAAATTCTTCCTAATTGTTTTCATTCCTATTTTCCATCGGTAGCTTCTTACGACTGCAAAATAAATATTCTACGGAGTAACTACTGGTTGGAAATGATAACGCATGGTTCATCATCAGAATTTACATTAATATCGACAACTATAACATATATACGTAAAAGAGAAAATAAAATTGTTATGTTTTGTATTATATGTTTCTGTGTATAATTAAGGATCATTCGGGAGGACAGTCATAGTTGCTACAAGCCTCATAGAAATATCCACTACGATCGGTGTAAAATGTTAAAAATGTCTACATTGACTAATATTTGCATGTATTCGTCTGCAATCTGAATTTCATTTACTTTTAGTTATGCTGACTGTATCCTCAAAGAAGCGAAAAAAATCAGCCAATTCTTATCTTCGAATTATAATTCAGCGTGAAATAGTCACCTGCATAAAGTTAGGTCTGTATTAGAAATTCTCAGAACAAATGCCGAAGTGTACTAAAATCAAGGATCCAACTACTGGGCGAACAAATTTGTTCCACAATTTTTCTAACACCGTACGACTATACCAGCCAAAGAAATCACAGAAATTGTGTTAAAATATACTGGTAATATGTGATGAGCATGGATGTGTGTACAACTTTGGAACATATTCACGAAAGGGAGAAAAACAAAGATTTTAGATACTCTATGGTGGGAGTTTAAATATCATTTGTTCATCTTGAAAGATTCATACACTTAAAACAAAATTACTGATTATTCTATAACAATTACTGCATATCTCCTGAATTGATTTCTGAATTGGCCAAGAAAGGGATATAACCTCTGGAAGCCGAAAATAATTTCGTATTTAAAACTAAGTTATTAAAATATATGAAAACTGCAAAAAAAGAGACCATTCTGAGTGTTATAAAGTTTTCTAATCAATTTAATCTTAATATTAATTTGAAATCTAATCTAATATATAGAAATTGGTTCAGTGGTTTTAAATAATAAATAAATAGTATCTTTTACGAACCACAAACACACATTTAATAACATGAAATAGCATAAAATAGTATTAAGCGCCAATCTAAGCTATACATCTAAAGAATTCTACATATGAACAGAAATTTAGTTCATTTCAGTTCGGAAGTAGAGAGTTTAATTGGAGCATGCGCTGTTTAGTAGGTGTTTAGCGAATTAGAGGCAACATCCCGCCCGGATTTGGGCGGCTGTCCAACATCAACAACAAACGGCAAAGGTACTACTCTGGTAATATTTCTATATAATACACCTGTAGGGGTCTTAACATCGATTACATAAACATATCCATTATGACCTTTATAAGTTTCATAATTTAACAAGTCTCAAGTTTATAAACTTGTCATTTCTTTCTTTCAATAACTTAGGCTGAGCAACCTGAAAATTCCAAAATTCCTGAATGTCCAAAATCAGTACATACCTTTGCATATAAAATTAAAAAATCGCTTTTTTTCTCGACAAGCCTTTTTTTTTAAACGATCATCACAAATAAGCTGTAATCAAATATCAAAATAGTTACATTATTGAGAAAAAAGAACTCACAAAAACGGTTATATTAATGGACTTTTGAGGCTAAGGTTGTCTATTTATTTAATAAAGAAGCAGATGAAATATCTCTCTTAATATGTCTTACAGTGTCTTAAGAGTCAGTTACGATAAATTCGTATTTGTACAAATTTTTATATTTCTGATCTTGTTAGAACATCATAGTGTCTAAAGAACATATTTGTAAAAAAGAACGAAAAAAAAAGAGAGAGAGAGAGAGAGATAGAGAGAGTTAGAACATTATAAAATTACATTGTTCTTGTTAGATTGATTTAGTTTTATTTTTATGTGTATGACAACATCTGAAAAAGAAATGCAAAAGAGCGTTAAATATATTTTATATAAAAAGATATTACGTGTTTTAAATAACTTATTTATAATTTGGTTCATGAAATTTAGGTTATTTTACTTATTTTTTAACGTAACATTAAGAAATTAACATTGCAAAAGGTATATGAGAAAATGACTTTTTTGATAAATACTTATGTAGAAGTATTATATGTTGCATTTGTTGAGAAAAATCTTACTATATTTATAGAAAATGTCCTTTCTGAACAAATTACTCAGGTCTGCAAAAAATACATTTTTTCAGTTGAATGGGATATTGTTGGTTAATTTAATGCTTTTCAGTGTGGTGCAGCGATTCCCAACCTTTTTCCTTTGAAGTACCCCTTTATTACGCTTTTCATTTCAGATTACTCCAATTTCTCATAAATAATCTCTTCTTTCACCTCCACTCAGCTAGATAACACAAACATGAGTTTTTATTTTCATTAGTAATCTTCTTATCACAATCATATAATAAATCGATACAAATTACATTAACATTTCTAACATTTTAATTTTTTAATCTTGCATTTTAAAATTAATATTTATTTTTATAATATTGACCAAACATTAAGAAAAGTCAATGTAGCATTAAAAGAAATTTAATTAAAAAGAACAAAAATTAACATCAAAAGACCTAAATCACTCAAATAATAAGTAAACACTTCAAATTAAATACTCGTTAAAATGAGTGTAACTGTGCCTATACGAAAACGAAAATAATGGCCAGCTTTTCAACACGTTTTAACAAATACCATTACAACCAGAACCTCTGGCGTAATTTATGCGTTCTGCAATTATTATTAAAAACGAAAGAATAAAAAAAGTGGTGGCATAAGAATATTGCACAATTATTAATTGAAATTTTCTGAAAGATGTGGTGAAATAAATAAGTACTAATGCAATATGCTTAGTAGCAGGCGGTATTTCTAATATTGCATTATCAATGATTAGGTATAGTGGGTCTTTTCCCGCATTTTGAGTATAACAATATAACATATTAGATTTACACATGAGACTAACTTCGTAATCTACAACTACCAAGTTTCTTTACGTGTTTTCAGTTAAACCATTTTTCTGAGTTCCACCATTACTGTTATGAGTTTCACGCACCCGCAGCAGGCCCGTCACATACCTTCAGGGGTACGCGTAGCCCAGGTTGGGAACCGCTGGTGAGGTGAATCCAAAAATGAACTTCATTTCCCTACATCACGTACAGTATTGTTGCAAAACATAGGGTGTTTACATTAGAAATCCACAATTGCGATGCCCAATTCCTTTATTAATAATATTTAATTATTATAAAAGACTTCATTTAAATGCTGCAGACATATCAGGTAATTACGTATTATTCCTGCTCTGAAAATCGCTCGCAAAAAATAGTTGTCAATTGCGAATCTTGTTTATCGTAGCCAATTACATTGAAACAGTATTTGAACATTATGATACGCATAACATCGTTAAATAAACAATTAAATTTAAAAAATCAAAAAACCCGGCTGCGTAAAAAGCGAACTAATTAATTATTTCTCATCAATGTCAAACTATTTTTTTTTCAGTTCCTACTATTAGTTCACCCTCTGGCAATATATATCTTGCTCAAATTTTCAATCGTTAATAAAATACTTATTATTCATCCAATCAAGCTCAAATAATTTTTTTTAACTTGTAGTGGATGACACTTGATGTTAATCCAGTTTTTTCAAATATTAATTCATTCATTAAATTAAATTAATTAATTTTCAATAATCGAGAGAGCCCTCTTCTTGATCAAGGCTTTTTAAGCGCCACTAAAGTGGTAAGAAGAATGGGAGAAAAAAAAAGTTCTCTTATTGACCTAAGTAGGAATTGACTTAAAATATTTTTTTATATTACTTGTTTATATTACTTACCTATTTTTGTTATTTACTTGTATTGATGACAAGTTTTGTTTAATTGTTAGTTCCTATCTATAAACACTGTTTTGATGAGGTCTATAGATGTCTATGATGGTTAGATTACAGTAAAGCTAGAGCACCTACATACACAATTTCCAGGTTGCATAATATTTTAACGGAGCTTCTCACTCTAAAATAGTCAATGAAACATCATCATCATTTTGAAAGATCTACCCAATGATATGCCACTCAATAGGGTGCGTAAATTCTTTTCGTCTCTACCACCATTTTGAAATTATAAAACAAAACCTAGCCTATAACCATCGGGCCGTTAAAACGAGTTGATAGAGACCTCATTCATTAAAATCCATCCAGCCGTTGGAATGTTTCGAGGTTATAAAGAAATACACATACACAGATACGCGTGAAACACATAACCCTTCTTTTCAGTCGGGTAAAAAGGAAAATATTGGGTTGATCGGAAAGTCGTGTCCGTTTGGGAAAAACAACTCGTCCCGAAAAATTCTATCATTTAATTATTAGACATTGATTCCGATATCTAATGTCAAATAATTATCGGGCAGAATTTTACGGTACGAATTGATTTTCCCAAACGGATACGACTTTCGGATCAACCCAATAATATTAAAATAAAACAAATAAAAATAAATAAAATATAATACATAAAGAAATAAAATATGAACTGTAGCAAATTCAATGTATATATATATATATATATATATATAAACTATAATAAAAAACACACTACAAACTATTATAAAAAATAAACTATGAGCGTTAATAAAAAATAAATTATAATAAATAAAGCCCATGGGTGCTACTAATTTTTAAACTAATTAGAAATAGTAATAATGGCGTCTTTGTTGTCACAGTTCTACCTTCAAGACACGGATAATATGTAAGTACCAAATATCACGATAAATGGTAAAAACATTAACATTTATTTTAAAATTGCATATTAAAATTTATTTAAAAATTTATAATTACATATCTTCCACATAAAACATTAGCTCGTTCTTAGACAATATTTTTTTCTTTCTTTCTTTTTTTATCTTGTAAGATATTTTTCAAGCTTCTGAGGCAGGCATTTGTACAGCATATTCTTTAAAACACTTCAGTTTCAGTTTAATACCAATAGAAAACTGTCAGATTGATTGATTACGTCTATGGAATGAAGTGTTATGCAAGAATGAAGTATGAAATGGATATTCCAAGTAGTTATTATATAAGTAAACGCAATTCATCATCAGTTTTTTTTCTTTCGCGGTCGCTCCCTATTAAAAAGCTTTTTTTCGTAAATATAATATTAAAAAAACTATTTTAGAAAAGCGGAAAGAAGAAAGCTTGTAAGAGTATATCTTTTGTGTATATTTTAATGAAAAAAGACTTAATCCAGTTTACCAATTCTTTTCTTAGGTTAGGAAGAAAAAAGATCAGTAATTTTTTTAAAAATTACCTTAAATTTAGTTCTAGGTATATTGTTACTGCCTTTAAAGTTCAAATATAAGGTATTTCGGGGGAAGACGCCACATAATGGGATATTTTGTTCCTTAGAGCAAAAATTGATATGATCAGATAAAGAAAAAATATACCACCATGCTCTTTAATATTTAATTGGTTATGTACATTCATTAATTTAATGCATTAACAAATGCTAGTAAGATGTATAAGCTCATCAATTTCATAATGTGTATAATGAAATTCTTGTAGGCGTACCTTGTAGACTTTAAATTGTCTTAAAGTACGCCTACAAGAATTTCATTATACAAATTATGAAATTGATGAGCTTATACATCTTACTAGCATTTGTTTATCGCAAAACACTTTCATTTTTAATGGTAATTTTTATTGCATGACTGATGGTTTGTCTATGGGCTCCCCCCTCAGCCCCATTCTCAGTGACATTTACATGCACTATTACGAATCAAACCTTTTCAAGAAATTATCTTTTCCATTTTACATCCGCTAAGTCGACGACTGCTTTGCATTATTGAACTCTGATGGTCTTAATCTTACAAATATTCTCGATACTATGAACTCTATAGATGAACATATTCAGTTCACTCCCGAACTTGAAAATAACAGTCGTTTGCCTTTCCTTGATGTCATGGTTTTTCGCGAAAATAACTTATTTCACACTACAGTTTAGCGTAAACCATTCGCAGTATCTTTACCCCCTCATCATTTGTCATCCCATCCACCTAACCAAAAGTTGGCTACCTTCAACGCTTATGTCTATCAGGCTTTAAATATTTGTTCTTCCGACAGTTTACTAAAAGCTGAAATAAATTATATTAAATCCATTGCCACTGATCGAGGTTTTAAAGCTGAAATCATAGATTCCATTTATAATAAACTAAGTAAACGTTCTCAATCCAAAGTCAACTCTGCCGGTAATGAAAATTTCAAAAATTTAATTATACTTCCATATTTTCCGAAAATAAGCCATCAAATTTCTAAAATCTTGTTAAGATTTGATTTTAAGGTAGTTTATACTCCGTTTAACAAAATTTAATTCTCAAATCTGAAACATCCAATTGACAGTTTTTCACATTGGGGTATTTACAAGATAACTTGCGAATGCAATAAAATATACATTGGTCAAACGAAAAGACCCCTTAAGGTCCGTTTGGGGGAGCATAAAACTTGTGTTAAAAACTGTGACATCAAGTATTCCGCTATTGCTAATCACTGCTGGTCCAACAATCATAATTTTAAAATTTCCGAAGCCTCATTAATGCAGAAATGCTCATCAATTTACGATCTTTACTTTTGGGAAGCCTACCACATATGGAAAATTTCAAACAGCTTAGTTAACGATTTTGTCCAGCACGCCCAATTTTTCAAAGTTATGGTTTAATTTCCTTTAATTCGCCCTCCCCCCCCACCCATTTTCTCCGCATTGTTTGAACTCTCCCGGAGCATCTGAGCGGTTTTTGATTGGTCTCCCCAGTGTGCGCGTGAGACCGATTCCGTGGCTGTATGTGAACTTTGTTTTTCATTACATCTTGGACGGTCGGGATGTGTGGTGCGTCTTTTTGGCTGTATCTCTCCCCCCCCCCCTCTTTTATGCCACAGTTTATTTTAATTTTATCTTTTATTTATAAGCACTGATGATGAGGCCTTAGAGGCTTCGAAATAGCTATATGCTTTTTAAAATTATTTACATTTGTGTTTTAAATACGTTGTTTCTCTCTTTTTAATACACAAGCATTACATACTTCATGAGTATTATAAGATTTTGTGACGGTCTTGAAGTGCTAATGTATAACCGTAAGAAACGGTTTGCAGTGGTCGACAATCGTGCATGACTGAGTTTACCTGGGATATTGTCACTCACGTTAGAAGAGTAAGTACCATATTTTACGGCAAGATAGATGCCATACAAATATTGTTGCTCAGTATTTAGTTTTGGATACCTTTCAGATCCATGGGCTGAAGAGTACAGTGAATTTGATCAAATTTGACCACTGGATTTTTTTTGCAATCTTTTACAAGCAATCCAATAGGTCCAGAATATGAATACGGTAAATTTGTGCAATCGTCCATTTCCAGAATAAGGTGCCTTAGTGGCAACTAATTAGTATGTAACATACATATTTTCCATTGTAATGGTTTTCCAATGTATGTCTTAAGCAAACATATTACTCCGCCTTTCCATATAACCGATAGTTTCAGCAAACGTTTATTATACGTGTTTGAAATGTGATAATACCTTGTGCTATTTCTTTTGAATTTTCAGCGGCAGTTAACAATAGATGACCTATGTACATGCTACCTGGTTCGTCTGCTAATGCTACATGCGCTTCTAATGTTAATTTTTGATGACCAGATGTTTGTTCAAAAGTATCATCTTTGCGCCCATCAAAATACAAACTTTTAAGAGGTGTCACGTCAAATGCCCTTAAATCATTCACCTTAGTTGTTTTTCTTTTTTCTCTAGTTCCCTTCTCATTTTGTTTTTATCAGCTATATAATTTTGTTTTTCAGGGGAAACTAAATTGAAATCTGTCAGTTGCTGTAATAATTTTGGCTACAGCTCTACTTGAGGTACGATGGTATAAAATGCACTTCAAATTTATAGATTTTGTTCTGATATGTATTCTGTCGGTGTGCAATTCAATAAAAATATGCTTAATTAAAATTAATATGAAAAATATTAATGTCAATAGCAATTTCGAAAAATAATTTTCATAGCACAGTTTTTTTAGAAAATCCAATATATTTTTCATTTTCCCACAATTTTTGGCGTCAGAGGGGCGCGTTTAAATATTGATAGAAATTGATAAAATGTTTTGTAGGCTCTATCTGACCCATTACGTAACATGTTTACTGTATGCTAATAAAAATTTTGGAAAATTTTTCAAAATATATTTTTTTTTCACAAAAATCGATTTTTCTCTTTTTTCTCTTTTTCAATGTTAGAGGGGAACGGTTAAATATTGAACAATATTGATAAAACTGTTTGTGAATTCTAAGTTACCCATTACACAACTTTTGCGTACTATGTCAAAATCAATTTCTAAAAAAAGGTTTTTTGGCCCACTCTAGTGCATAGCTAGATAGAGAGGATAATAAGAGAGGATAATAAATTTTTGCTTCGCAACCCACCAAATTTCGATCCCATATTTAGCTAGTTTAGACGGAAAATACTGTGTGGATCTTGTTCTTCCTCCATACGGAAATAACTGCTAGTCAACCATTAAGTTTTCCGTCGATTTGTATTTCTTCAATAGGTCATGATTTAGCATAGTCCATAAAGCACGAATTGCAGCAGTTTATCATCTTTAAGACATTCTACTCGTGTGGTCTGATTGTAAATCTGAATAAATCTAAGAAAATTCCAGAATCGGTTTAGACTGATACTTTCTTGATGTAACAGAGATGAGTTTTGTTTGAATTGGTGACACCTGAAGTATTTAATATTCAAATTACTCTTCTACAAAGGCGGGAGAGTTATATTTTATGATATGGGGGTGTTTTGTGGCTCGCATATATTAAAATTGCAGCAGGTACCCGGGCACCCCGGTCATTGGGGACAAGGGAAAATTTTGGTCATTGACAAAAGGGTTAACCATTATTAAGTATTCATAGTGACACATATCATTATGAAGATTTGACAAAAAGTATACAAACTATTCCTTTTTGCAAGCTGAAATTATCCAAAACTGGCAGAAGTGCATGTTACCTTTTTGAAAAATAAAAATTGGTACACATTTTATAACTTAGGCGACCTCGCTTTCTAAAATTGCATTCATATTTGGGGGCAAACCAGCATAGAATGACGTTTTTTTTTTTCCTTTCGGCGGTACACATGAATATTCTTTCTACATAATTGACATACTGAATTTATTTAATTTGTAATTAATAAAAAGCGATACGTGGCTACATTTTAAAACGGACAGAAACGCCTCCAATTATTTTTATAATAATGGCCATCTAATAATTAAAAACATATTGAAATGTCAAAGTGCCTCAGACATCTTTTACGAAATATATCATTTTTAGGGGGTGGGAGGTGGGGGGATTTTCAAATTTCACTGCTAATTCAAATTTACTGATAATCGTCAAATGTGATACATTTTCAGTTCTCGAGCCAGAACTTAAACAAAATTTTTGCGTGCCTGAATCACTTCCCCCCCAAAGTGTTGATAGCTGTAAAGGTTAACAACTGTCCTAACACGGAATGCAGATGTTCGTTTTGATTCTTCAAATCTTCGAAATTAAAACGAAGGCGTATGTGTGCCAAATGACTAAAACTTTTTCTACTAAAAACAACTATGTAGTTGTAATGTTGTTTTGATTTAGTGACTTTAGGCTCGTTATTAGAATATTTTGTAGTGCATTTTTATATTTAGTTAAGAGCAGCTATCTCAGTTGTTTGAAGATAAATTGTAAACATGTTTTTCCATAATGTATTCTATGTTAATGCTCTTCGTGAATTTAAAAGTATTCTATTCTTAAAATTAGAAGAATTTTATTTAAAACGTTTCATATTCTTTAGTTAGAATGTCATGAAAATTTTAGGCCACATTACAATTTTAGGTTAAAATGTCATCTGTAGAAGATATTAGGATAATCTAATCCCGATCCCGACTTTTTGGAGGTTTGGCACTTTAATTATTTCTTACCTAAATTTTATTTTCGATGTAGATGAATTATCATTTATTGAAGAAAATATTTAGATATCGGCTACGTAAGGGCTGGTAAATTATTGCAGCCTCCTTCGAATTATGAGTTAATCCAGGAGTTGCGAAAACAGCATTAAACTAGCTTTTTACTGGTATTTTATTTCATTTAGCTTACATGCTTTTATATTGGTACTCCAGCTGACAAAATTGCATAATATCAGATACTAGATAAAGAAATGTTTAGATGACTTCTTTCTGAGGAATATTTTGTCTTTAGAATGATCCATGAGTATTTTCAGTTAGTTTTTCTTAAAACTTCCCATGTTTTAAAAATAAATTCCGATTCATTACAAGTAACATTACACCAAAAAATATTAACTTATCATAATTTATATTAATTAATTTACAGAACAGATAGACCGTTTTCTAAAACTAAATAATAACAAAAACAAAACATTTGTTTTTTCTACAATATTGTCATTTCATTCTAGTCTTTTAATAAAACGATTGTTCCAATCATATAAAAATTCACTTTGTACTTTCGTACTAATGAAGTTTAACTAACAATCAACAATCTCTATATAATTATAAAACGATTACGGTACGAACTCGTACAAACAAAGGAAGGGAAACAATGGATTACTTTCTTTGTTCAAGCGAAAAGAGAAATAATGAAAAATATTCAGACACGTGAATTTTTGGACGTATATTTTTTAATTTGCAAGTAAATTTCGGTAAAAACATTTTTACATGTGTATTTTGTTTTATAAGTGAAGAAATAATTTAAATAAGGTAAATTATTTATTCAATTATTTAATCTTATAATTGAATTCTACAAGTGAATAAAAATTCGTATTTATTATAACGTCACGAGAACAGCTACTTTTGTCTATATGCATTATAACATTATTCATTCCATTTTTTTTTTCATCACAATTGAACAGAAAAAAATTATGGTACTTTTCGGTTAACCGGACGCGGTATGTATATATATATATACATATATATATACATACATATATGTATATATACATACATTGTACATATATCACATATATATATACCGGGTGTCCCAAACATGACTGATGGATTTTAAAATTCAATAACTTGCAAACGGTGAGAGATATTTAAAAAATTCTTGCAGGAGGGTTATGTATGATGGCAGGAATTTTTTTACTGTGATTCTGGATTTTAGTTCGAATTTCAAACAATAGATGGCGCTGTCAGCGATTGACGCTCAGTCCACGCCTAAACTGACGTCACTTAGCTATGATGCGAAGGAAGGAGATTAAGGCTATGGAGTGAGTCTCATTCGACAGCACAATCTTGCTCTTAGGGCCCGATTCTGAACTCATTTGATATGATTTAAATGGAGTGCGTTGTTACCATGGAAACAACAAATTCTTCGATAGTGGAATACAGCGTTAAGAACTGGGCATAAATTTAAGAAGTAGTATTCGAGTTTGCATGCGATTTTACATTGAAGAAGTTTTATTTTCCCGGGTTAAATTACTTTTTATGGTCTGATTTAAAGAATATTTTATGTATCGTATTTTAAAACTAGGTGAAGAGATTTAGTACTTTTTGTTGTTGTTAAAAATTTCATAACTTTTGTTACATTCTAATAAATTTTAGATCTTTTAAGGGATCTCAGGTCTCCTAAAATTAGAAAAAATGAAAAAAAAATCATTTTCAACATTTAATATTTTAAAATGCATATTATTTAAAAACACAATTTTAATTGGGATGAAAGATATAAGTATGTTCTTTCCTTTCAAGTATTTAAAAAAAAATTCAAGTTGCAGAATTAGTATTTATAGGGGGCTCCAAACTGTCAGATATTTGTCGAGCAGAAAATTGGTATAACAGCTTACGCGCGGGATTAAAAATAAATTTTGTCACTAGAATTACTTTTTTTGGTGCTAATTATACTTTAGATTACAATAATTACCCTGAACCTAAATAAATTTGTATTTAAAACATTTTTATATTTTTGTATTTTTAATACAAAGTTGTACTTAGCTAATAAAAAATTTTAAAAATTTCAACAGTATAAACACCTAAAAAAATATTTTTTTGAACAATAAAAAGGAAATTTTAGGTTTAGTTATACAGACTGACAAGAAACATAAGTTTTTAAGATATCGTGCGCGTTATGCCAAAAATGTCATTTGGAGAAAAATGAGCTGAAAACTTCGGAAATGCCGCTTCAGCTATTGCGCGGGTATAATTCTAAAAATAATAACTTCCGTTCTAATCGGGTTGGGTTGAATTTTGACGGCCAATTAGCTACACGAGGGATATAGGCCCGAGCGGGAGTGCCCTCCGTGGGGGTCTTTCTAAGGGAACCTAATCCGTATTTACACATGGAAAATACACGGCTCGAAGAAAACCACGAAAACTCCGAACGATTAGGCCGACGGGCGCGATTGGGATCGAACCCAGCACCTCCCGTCTACCAGCTTCGAGATCCGTTCTAATCGGATTTTCAAGGAAATAATTATATCAAAATGTTCAGAAAAGATAGTAGTTTAACATCTAAAAAATTAAAATTTCGAAAATTTGAAGCTTTAAGAGTCCTGAGACCCCTTAAGGAAGTTCGCCAGTAGGTTGTTATGAATTTTGGATAATAATCGTGAAAATGGTTAATACTATATTGTTGTTCAAAGTAACTACTTAAAAACAAATATTAGACGTTACCTTATTTAACCCTTTTGAATAGGAGTATTATATCGTTACATTAAAATTAAAAAAATAAAATAAATGCTAGTTAATTAAAATTTTGTTTGACAGTTGCATATTAAAATATGCAACATGCAGCTTCATCTTGATATTTGATAAAATAAAACTAGTAAATATTTTTTATCTACATCCGTTTTAAATTGTAAAAATGTGTTAAAAGAATTTAAACAACATTGGAATCAAAAAATACATTGGAATACATTTCATTGGAAAAGAATTTAAAAACATTGGTAAACAACCCGTAAGAACGACCCACCCTCTCTCCACATTCAAATCACATGACATGACATGCTAACTGGCGAGAGCAGCAAAGAATGTCGTTTTCTGTGCATGATATGGAAAAATGCGGTTTACACTTTGTTCTTTCGTTAACACTACAAAAACCGCCAGATTAAAAATCTTGTTCATCGAGTAAAAAATATTGGTTGCAAGTGGCGATCGCATTTGCCAAGCCCTGATTATTACGATTCATGATTTTTTAAAAAATATATATGAGCTAAAAAGCTTTAAAATTACAATTGCATTCCAACAAAAAGTGCTATTAGAAATACGGTCTTAATTTATATCAAGATAAAAATTTCAATAAAAATTTGTTTATGGCCTTCAATAATTTAAGTACTACCAAGTTTTAGACTCTTATTTTATAGTTTAATTTGAACTTAGTTTATCACATTATATATCATTGATATCTTTATTATTAAAAATATATGCATATTAGGATTTGTGTGTAGAAAGAGTTGCCAAAGCGTAAAAATTCAAACTCCAAGAATTCTTTTAATACATTTTTACAATTTAAATGGTAGATGTAGATAAAAAACATATTTACTAGTTTTATTTCATCAAACATCAAGATGAAGCTGCATGTAGTACAATATTTTAATATCAAACTATCAAACAAAATTTTAATTAACAAGCATTCATTTTATTTTTATAATTTTAATGCAACGATATAATATCCCTATTCAAAAGGGTTAAACAAGGTAACTTCTAATATTTGTTTTTAACTAGTTATTTTGAACAACAATATACTATTAACCATTTTCACGATTATTATCCAACATTCATAAAAGCCTACTGACGAACTTCCTTAAAATGTTTAAAATTTATTAGAATGTAATAAAAGTTATGAAATTTTTAACAACAACAAAAAATACTAAGTCTCTTCTCCTAGTTTTAAAATACGATGCATAAAATATTCTTTAAATCAGACCATAAAAAGTAATTTAATCCGGGAAAATTAAACTTCTTCAATGTAAAATCGCATGCAAACTCGAATACTACTTTTTAAATTCATGCCCAGTTCTAAACGTTGTATTCCACTATCGAAGAATTTGTTGTTTCTATGGCAACAACTCACTCCATTGAAATCATATCGAATGAGTTCAAAATCGGGCCCTAAGAGCAAGATTGTGCTGTCAAATGAGACCCACTCCATAGCTTTATTCTCCTTCCTTTGCATCAAAGCTGAGTGACGTCAGTTTAGGCCTCGACTGCGCGTCAATCGCTGTCAGTGCCATCTATTGTTTCAAATTCGAACTAAAATCAAGAATCACAGTAGAAAAACTCCTGACATCACACATAACCCTGCTGCATGAATTTTTTAAATATCTGTCACCGTTTGCAAGTTATTGAATTTTAAAATCCACCAGTCATTTTTGGGACACCCGGTATGTATGTATATATACATACATGTATATATACATATACAGTAAACTCTCGATTATCCGCGGAATTGGGTGGCGCGACTATCGCGGATAATTGATTTCGCCTGATAATCCACAAAATTTTGAAAAAAGGGAACAAATCAACACAAATATGTACTTGAACAATTTATACACATAATAAGTAACACAAGCATACATTTTACAGTTTCTACGCACACTGGGTAACATAAAGATACTTATTACTTCAGGAATAATAAAATTATTCATTACTTACAAACTTGTAGGTTTATTTCTTTAGAAATTCCGTCAAAAGTGTCTGTTTTTTTTGTACTGAAACACTTCTTCCCTAACTGTGCATTCACACACTCCCTAACTGTGCCTTCTCGAATTCCATATTGCAAGCTTATTTGTTTTATTGTAGCACCATTTTCAAATTTTTTAATCAGTTCTAATTTATCTTGAATCGTTAACACACCTCTTTTTCTTTTTTGTGACCTTTTTCAAATACGTATTGAAAATGCAAAACTATAAAATTTAAATACAAAAGCGAACTTCTGTATACAAACGTGTTCACAGCTCAGCTAAAACAAGCAAACTGGTGTGCTTTATGAAAAACGGGAGAAACAAAATTATAACAGGGGGGCCGGGGTGACTTTCAGTACCCGTACATTGTTTATCAACAGGTGTGTGGCCTTGGGACACCCTCAAGATTAGCTGCACCTGCTTTGTGCACGTGATTGTTCCACGTTTTCAAATGGAAATCATATTTAGTAAAAAGGATCGAAAACTTATCCTACATCCCAGAAATAAGTTTCTTCTCAAAGATAAAAAAAGAAAAAAAAAAGAAATTTAGACTCGCGGATAATCGGGAGTTT
Organism: Maratus speciosus; assembly: GCA_963932465.1. Taxonomy (NCBI): domain Eukaryota; kingdom Metazoa; phylum Arthropoda; class Arachnida; order Araneae; family Salticidae; genus Maratus; species Maratus speciosus. The sequence goes on along the minus strand of OZ010789.1, from coordinate 530,011,594 downwards.
ACTGTATATGTATATATAGCACTGGCGCCCGGCTAACCGAAAAGTACCAAAAATATTTTTTAAAATTCATAATGATTAAGCGTGAAAGTGCGTAAATAAAGTACGTGCGAAAAGTTTGTGCCAGTAAAATGCCGTTATGCTTAGCTTGAAGTGTATTTTTAGATTGATAAAACTAAAGATTTACTGATTGTTTTCTCTTGATTGTATAGCTTGAATACATGTAAGAAATTGAATTTTTTAACTAAATTATACATAAGATTAATTAATGTTTTAATAATGAATTCGGAAAAGTAGAGGATTTTGGGAATGTTTTCATATTTTATTAGTTCTCTCATTAATTAAAATAACAATTACGTCATTGAACGGTGACGACATAATAATAAAAGAGAAACAAGCAGTGAAAAAATGTTGCGATGCATAGTTAAGTATAACAGATAAGATTCGATTGACATGTACCAGCCGGTAATGATGGTTAAGGAAAAAAATATTGAATGAATAAATATTCACGGTTATTCTTTCCTGTTTTCCTAAAAATACTGTAAATTTTATTGATGAAAGCCATTGATATTCGACTTTTTTGGTGATTGCGGCTTTGTTGAATTTCGTGCATTTTAAAAATTGCTGCACAGTGATTTTACTGCATCCATTGATGTTTTTTTTTGTTGTTGTTTTTTGCATAGGAGCACAACCGTCATACATGCGTTAGAGACCCCGATTTAAGGAATTTCTTGCATTTTAGAGATTGCTGCACAAAGAGTTTGCTACATCCAGGAATTTGCTTTGTTTTGTTTTCATGCGCCGTCCATACATGCGTTTTAACCGCTTCTTTAACGAATTTTATGCAGTATAGACATTGCTGCACAATGGGTTTGCTATATCCAGTGTTTTTGTTTCTTTCATGTACGTGAAATGCTCATATGTACGTTAGTGATTGCGGCTTTAAAGAATTTCATGGGTTTTAGAGATCGCTGCACAACGAGTTTGCTGTATCCAGTAATGTTTTGTATTCATGGGCGCAAACCACTCATACGTGTGTTAGTGATCACACCTTTGACGAATTTCATTTTTCTATTTTTTAAACTTGGAAATAATCGTTAATTTTTTTTTGTAATTTTGATGAAATGGGCATAAAAGCTTTGTTTCTTACTCTTCATATTATATTTGTTATGTATGTATTTTATCAAATTTGTGAACTGAAATGTTTGTATTTTATCCATAATCCAAGATTAAAAAAAATCTATTTATGTTTTAATTTAATATTCTGTATCTAAATCTCAAATTACACTTAGTCTTCTTATATATATAGTCTAAAATCATTTCAACCAATCAAATTTCATAGCCTGTGTTTCCTCACTCCCATGTAAAGGCACCCTATTCTTCAGATACGTTTTTAACTTTAAACCATCAAATTTTCCTGTCTGAAAGTTTTAAAAAATTCATAATGGCACCATTTCTTCCTCTATTTGTTTATTGGGGGTTACCGTATGATAAGCGTAAACATGCGAGGAACAAATATGTCAAAGGTCCGTACATTGCACTTGGAGAAAGAAATGGCTACCGTAGCTATTTTTACAACTGTCAAAAGTAAAAAAATATGTCATTACTATTAACTGAATTACATGATCTGATTTTCTATATTTAGGTACTAAATTTATAAAAAAGCAAAGTTTATTTTTGTAATTTTTAATATTGCTATAATTTTCCTTAAAATGCCGATAACATTACTTTATTTTTTTAAAGTAACCACCTTGTTGGTTTCTTTATCTCGAAGTTTCAGACTGGCGATCAATTACAAAATGGTATTTCTGCGTGTTTTTGGCAAAAATCAATCAAGTTCATCAGCGAACATATAACACATTTGTTCCAAAAATTTTTAAAGTATAACCTATTTGTCGATTTTAGAAAACCCACTAAGCAGGGGTGAATTTTCCGGTAGCACCCTTATATGTTATAACAACACAAATGTTGCCAAGTGTAAAAGTTGGCACAAAATTAAGTTCACATGAAATCTAACCTTTGAAGAAAAATAATATTGTTGATACGAAAGTTAGCATTTCAAAAAAATAACATTTGAAAATGGCAGATTTCTATGAATATTTTTTAAACGTATACAAATCTATACTTAAAAAAAAACAATAAATATTAAACAATAAAGTAATAAAATAAAACTCAATTTATACCAAAGGCTTGAAATTGCAAATATCTCTTTGCATTACAGTAAACATTTCATTTTTTCAATAAAGATGTTCTGGGTTTTTTTTTTAAAGAAAATTTTTGTTTATGTAAATTCCAATGTCCTGAAACAGCTTTATTGTACTTTCCTTTTCATGAAGTAACTGCCGAATGGTAAAATTATATCCATCGCAGCCTCAATAATGCAGTGCGACGAATAAGTTTATGCACAACTAAATGTTTTTATAAAATGAAAAATATACACCGGGGTGCTTTGAAATTTTTACTGCATCCGAAAAATTGGATTACAAATTAAGGTTTCGAATTCGGAAACAATTCATTGTAAGGAAAATAATAAATTATAAACAAATCAAAATTGTGATGTCGCAAACGTTTATGCACAAAAATGAAATATTTACATTTCACAAAGTACAAAAGTCCTTTAGTAGTCCATGGTGTTTTTATTTCACCTTATTAGATCGAATACGCGATTTTTCATTGATAACATGATAGTATGAAAGGTTTTGGAAAAGAGTTTGTACCAGGCTTCCTCGATCGTTGATTTGAACTTTTGCACGGAGTATTACTGCTGTCCATCCTTGTAGATGTCACGTGAGAGGATTTTCCAGATGCTCTCTATCGGATTGACATCTGGGCTGAGTGCTGGCCAGTTTACCACTCTGATATTCTGAGATCTAAGCCATTCTTTTGTGCAACGGGAAGTGAGTATCGATGCATTGTATTGCTGAAAGGTCCAGTTGGGACCCCCTAAGAGTTCTCCGAATGGTCACAAATGCTCACTCAGAGCTTCCTGATACATTTTCGAATTTTGTTTGCCATTTAGGAAGCAAAGAGACGCTTTTGCATTGTGGCCAAGAAGCGCCCCATTTCATGAGCGAACAACCACGTTGTTGCTTTCTGAATATGCTCTGCGGATCTTCAAGGTACGCCAATAGATGAGAAGTCATCTGGATCATCCAAATTTCATTTTCTTTCATCAGAAAAGTAATACTAATCCTTTCGTCACGTTAACAGATGTTCTGCTTTGTGCATTGAAGTCTTGCTTGTTTGTGACATGGTTTCTGAAAAGGCATATGAGCTATTTTTAGTTTTTTGATGAATCCTGATTCGGTTATTCGTCTGCGCATGGTGTCAGGTGATATTGTTTATCCAAGTCGATTTTTTATCTGATTAAGAGACAAATTGCTAGTTACAGCCAATATTTAAATTTTTTATCCTCACGAAATGTGGATTCGACGTTTCTGAGCGATACACATTTTTGAATTGCTTTCCACGTTGCAAAACACTATAAATACAACGTTTATACCGATTTAAAATAAGCAAAATTTGCGAAACGGATTTACCTTAAGCTTTCAGCTACCAAACTTCTACAACTTCTTCAGGCGAGAACTGCAGAGATTTCGGCATTTTGATATAACTCGTACAGCGATCGCTACACTTCATACTCTAGGGGAAAAGTTTCGCCGATTCTCCACGTATCATGTTTAAGGAGATATTTGCATAAAATCTCAATCGTGCATAAACTTTTGCGACATCACAAAAAATGTTTTTTTTTTCTAATTTCGGATTTTCGTAACGATGAATTTTTACCAAACTTGGGAAACATATTTATGATAATAATATTCACCTACAGTGGATATGCGAAAGCAATCCGTTGTACAATTTTATTTTTAGTAAAATATTTGAGTTGTGTTTAAACTTTTGCGCCACACTGTATATGTAAGTTATAACTATTGCGTATTCAATTATATAATGTACCGTAATTTCCCACGTTTCCGCGGCTCAGTTAAGTCTTTTTCAAAAAGTCTTTTTATTGAAAAAAAATAAGTATATAAACACATGTATAATAATCACTTATAAACAGATAAAGTTAAAAAATGCTATAAAAAGTGATAGAAAATCTTTATTAAGATTGACGATCGTTTCTTTGCACAAACGGTAACATTTTCAAAATCATTCAACGATAGAGAAATATTTTCACATAATTTAAAAACAATAAACATAGTAAACAATGCCACCCGACATGATGCATAATGAAAAACATTGTAAACATAAAATTAATTTAAAAGATTAGATTAGCTATTGGTGAGCGTGGATTAATTTGTAAAACAATAACATGGTAAACAATGTCACGAGACAACATGCATAATGAAAAGCATTGCAAAATATAAAATAAAAATAAAATTATCTTGGCTATTTACGAGCGTGGATTAATTTCTACTATTGTTACTAAAATTACATAGCATCTCTTTCCAAATTTTAGGTAATTCTATGGACACTGAATCATTGCAAATATTCTTGTTGCGTAAAAATATCTCTATTGATTCTCGGATTATGGATGGTAAATAAAATCTTGATGTATAAATTAACTTGCTGTTTTAAAAATCGATCTGTAAAGGTTCTTCGCTGTATAATCTGGCCAAAGCTGTGGTTCTTCTGTTGTATATGATGTCTGCTATATGTTCTTTGATTCTAGTTTTAAGTTTTCTAGTTGTCATACCTATATAAAACTGCTTGGTTCCATCTTCTTTGGTAAAAGGTATTTCGTATACTCCCGATAACTGGTTTGACTCAATTGGATCTATTTTCTTGCATACTATATTTCTTAATTTCATAGAAGGTTTTGCGACTAGGGAGATATTGTATTTATTGAGTTTATATTTCAGACGTTCGAAGAAACCAGGAAAATATTGTAAAGTGGATAACATGGAATTTTGTGGATTGAAATTTCTTTTCTTGTTATTCTTTAAGCTCTTAATTAATTTTTCTATGGCACTTTCTTTGTATACATTGTTTCTTGCAATATCATATATTTTATTTATTTCGTTATTTAACTGCACGGGGGTACAAACTGTGAAAGCTCTATGAATAGAATGTCTAAGTGCAGAAACATTGTATGAAAAAGGTGCTTGAGCATTATGAGGGATAATGGATTGACTGGCTATGGGTTTTCTGTAAACAGTGCATTCTATTCCTTGGTGCGTCTTGATTAGTAATACATTTAAGTAAGATAGCGTACCATTTTGTTCTATTTCCAATGTAAATTTAATTTTAGAATCAAGGCTATTAATCTGGTGTAAAAAGTTATTGAGCAAGGTATCTGCATGTTGTCAAATGATGAAAATATCGTCTACGTATCTGATCCATGTATGGGGAGTATAATCCAATTTGTATATAACTATTTCAAGAGGTCGTAATATGAATTCAGCTAATAATCCTGATATAGAAGAACCCATTGGAGCTCCGTTATTTTGTTTGTATATTTTGTCGTCGAAAGAGAAGTAATTTATGTTTACAATGTTTTTCATTATGCATCATGTCGCGTGACATTGTTTACTATGTTTATTGTTTTTAAATTATGTGAAAATATTTTTCTATCGTTGAATGATTTTGAAAATGTTGCCGTTTGTGCAACCACACGATCGTCAATCTTAATAAAGATTTTCTATCACTTTTTATAGCATTTTTTAACTTTAAAAAATAAGTAGAATAAGTGCTAAGCAGAAGCAAGCCACATTTTATTTAAAATTAATTCTGGTAAGTACCGTATATACTCGCGTATAAGTCGATCCCCTAACTTTCGAATGCAAATTCTAGATAAAATAAAATACCCGCGTATAAGTCGACTCCCAAACTTTTTACTTCAATTTTGCACAAAATCAAACCAAAGTTTTCACTTGCCAATGCAAAAAGGTAGTAAGTAAACAAAAACATATCATTGAAATATTTTAAAATGATAAATTATTATTATTTGTATATTTTATATATCATTTTTTTATTCATACACATATAAAGGCATAATTTTGCAGTATTCGAAGTTTTTGTTTTTGCTATTTTAACTGACTCGCATATAAGTCGACCCCCCAAATTTGCCCACCGAAAATTGTCAGAAATTCCTCGACTTATACGCGAGTATATACGGTAATTGAATTATCTGAGGTGCGGCGAATACGCGCGAAATTACGGTATGCAAATTATAACTATTGCGTACTCATTATTGAAAAGGGAATACATTCCTCCAAAAACCACGCAAAAAGAATTCCCGGGTTTAGTCAAGATGTTCAGCACAAACACTGCCCAAATTATCATTGAATAAATTTATTCTTACCTTGCCCAGATTGTCAAAGCTTTAGTCAAGAGTTTGCAGGATTTGTTAAAATTTTGATTGTAGCTTCCAGCTCCTTCTGGTGATTAACTTCACACATTATAAGAAAACGAGTATACCTACTTGATATCGTATTTTTTGGTTCTAACTTAATATTAAATATTTTCGATTCGACTAATTGCAAATTAAGAAACTTGGCGTGGTTAGAGTTAAATAATAATAATAAGTTGGTTCACGTTCAATTAATATCAAATCAAAATGTATGGCACAGTTTGCAATAAATATCCTTTGAACCTTAAGGGCTGAAATAAATAAATCAATAGCTTTCATTTTGGCATAGCTCTGTAATAATGGAAACGTACCAAACATTTTTATATTTCTTGAAGTACAAGTCTGTAGAAGCTATTTGTACTGATATTGCATTCAATCTATATGTGTTTCCTTTTACTATGTTAGACAGATCTCTAATCTCGCCACTTTTTTGATATCTGCTTTACATCCGATTAAAAATTTGTTGTCAAAACTCAGAGGCCCATGCATTAATCAGGCTCTGAACTTAACGTTTCAGATCTGTCTTCCCTATTGTCGATGAATAGTATATGAATATTTTCATAAATTATTTTAAATTTTAGGTGAAAACATGAGCCTACCTAGGACGGTTATTTATACTAGTTATGAATGTAAAGCATAAGGCAACATAGTGTAAAGAACAACAGCACTTCCTGTTAAGTATCAAAACGTTAAACTATATTAATATATACAGTTTAAACCTTAATTCCGGATATGAAATTTGTTACGTTTCTACACAAACGTCAGAAATTAATATTTTTTCAACAAAATGGTTAAATGTATAATGGTTAACTTTATAAAGTTATAAGAATAACGTTAATAATACGACAAATTACGCTTGCTAAATTACATCAATTCATTGTGGGTAAGCAAGGAATCTTTCACAACACATATGATAACAGGACGCCTGTTGAGGGATAAAAGGCAAAATTGTATCATTGTCTAGCTTTTAAAAAATTAGCCTGTGTATAAAATTTGATGCAATTCCATCCAATAGATGCCGATATGTAGATATCACAGATTTTCTTAAAAATACAGCATAGAATGTAAAACCTGTAGGATGATATACATCAAAATGTCACAACTACTAATTAGATCATAATCTAACTGAATATGAAATTTAATGAAATTCTCTGCATTAGTTGTTGAAATATAGAATTTTCGCATTCATTTTAAAAATGAAATAAACATTTTTTGTACGAGAAAATTAAAAAATAAAATAAAATGTATCTTGTATGATGTACTCATTTGATTTCTGATCTATTTCATTTATTAATTGAAAAATCTGGTTCAAATGTGATTGACTTATATTATTTTGACAGTTGGATCTAAACAAGAACATGGCCAAAATGCTTTTTTCTTTTTAGGTAGCTTTCATTACAAAAAGCTACCTATTGTAGCCGTTCGGAGGAAAGCGATTTCAGAAAATTTTGGTATATTTTCATCGATCATGACCCCCAGAACCCGAAACCACCCTCCGTTCAAAATTGATATATATATATACATATATGTATATCGGACCTGTGTCACACGCTTACTCTCGTAATTATGAACCAATTTCGATGTAATTCGGTGTGTACATACTACATACCAATGTCTCGACCGAGTTCGTTGGCCAGCTTCATCCGCCGTTTAGTTTCAAAATAGCGGCCATTTAAAATTAAAAAAAAAATAAAATTTGAAATGTGGTTCCAAAAAATTAAAAATGGAAAAATATTTTTTTCTTACGTATTTGACCTTTATACAAAGATTCCGGAGCAGTTTTTGTTTCGTCTATATCTTAAAAAAATGACTGAGTTATAGCATTTTGAATTTCTAGCGTGACTGGCATTTTGAAACGTCCTGGATTTTGTCACGCGATAAAAGGCGTATTTATGAATCGATTTCGATGTAATTCGATGTGTACATAGTACATACCAATGCCTCGACCGAGTTCGTTGGACAGCTTCATCCGCCAATTTGTTTAAAAATGGCGGCCATTTAAAATTTTAAGAAAAATTTAAATTTGAAATGTGGTACCAAAAAATTGAAAATTGAAAAAATATTTTTTTCTTAAGTGTTTGACCTCAATAAAAAGATTCGGGAGCAGTTTTTGTTTCGTCTATACCTTAAAAAATGGCTGAGTTATAGCATTTTGAATTTCTAGTGTGGCTGACATTTTGAAACGCCCTGATTTTTGCCACGTGATAACAGACGTATTTATGAACCGATTTGGATGTACCTTGGTGTGTACATAGTACATACAAATAACTCAACCGAGTTCGTCGGCCAGCTTCATCCGCCATTTTGTTTCAAAATGGCGGCCATTTAAAAAATTAAAAAAAAAATTAAATTTAAAATGAGATACCAAAAAATTGGAAAATGAAAAAGAGTTTTTTCGTATGTGTTTGACCTTGATACAAAGATTCCGGAACAGGTTTTGTTTCGTCTATATCTAAAAAAATGGCTGAGTTATAACATTTTGAATTTCTATTGTGGCTGACATTTTAAAACGACCTGATTTTTGTCACGCGATAACAGGCGTATTTATGAACCGATTTGAATGTAACTTGGTCTGTACATAGTACATACCAATGTCTCGACCGAGTTCGTTGGCCAGCTTCATTCGCCATCTTGTTTCAAAAGGGTTGCCATTTAAAAAAAAATGTAATTTAAAATTTAAAATGAAGTATTAAAAATTGGAAAATGAAAAAGATTTTTTTTATGTGTTTGGCCTTGATACAAAGATTCTGGAGTAGTTTTTGTTTCTGAAAATTTGTTCTTTTGTTTATATCTAAAAAAGTGGTTGAATTATAGCACTTTGAATTTCTATCATGGCTAACACTTTGAAACGATCTTGTATTTGTCTCGCGATACCACACGTATTCGCCTATTTCGATGGAAGAAGACATGTGGATAGTATACATCAATATCTCGACCAAGTTCGCTGGCCAGCTTCATCAGCCATCTTGTTTCAAAATGGCGGCCATTAAATTAAAAAATATATATATTTAAAGTGAGGTGCAAAAAAATTAGAAATTGAAAAAGGTTTATCGGATATATCAACACGTCACTCGGATATATCAACCGATTCCGATGTGAGTGAGCATGTGCACAGCAATTACTAAGGTCTCGACCAAGTTCACTGGTTAGCCTCATCCACCATGTTGTCTTAAAATGGCAGGCACTTTAAGAAATCGCCGAATTTGGCAGCCAAATATAAGTTACTTTAAATAAAAGCAGCTTGGATAAAGCTGACTAATTTCGCGAAATTCTCATTCATAATGATTTAGTATTGATAAAAATTAGTATTGAATCTCCTACATTCGGTTTCCACTTAATTGAGCTTCGTGTGTTTGAATAATATAAGTTGGCTTTTTTAAAATAAGGAATATGAAAGCTACTTCTTCCTCCCGGCACTGGCCGGAAGGACTTTTTTGAATTTCTAGCGTGGCTGACATTTTGAAACGTCCCGAATTTTGTCACGCGATAAAAGGCGTATTTATGAACCGATTTGGATGTACCTTGGTGTGTACATAATACATATAAATATCTCGACCGAGATCGTTGGCCAGCTTCATCCGCCATCTTGTTTCAAAATGGCGGCCATTTAAAGAAATTTTAAAAATAAAAAAAATAAAATGAGATACCAAAAAATTGGAAAATGAATAAGATTTTTTTTTGTATGTGTTTGACCTTAATACAAAGATTCCGGAACAGTTTTTGTTTCGTCTATATCTAAAAAAATGGCTGAGTAATAGCGTTTTGAATTTCTATTGTGGCTGACATTTTAAAACGACCTCATTTTTGTCACGCGATAACAGGCGTATTTATGAACCGATTTCGATGTAACCTGCTCTGTACATAGTACATACCAATGTCTCGACCGAGTTCGTTGGCCAGCTTCATTCGCCATCTTGTTTCAAAAGGGTTGCCATTTAAAAATAAATTAAATTTAAAATGAGGTATTAAAAAATTGGAAAATGAAAAAAGATTTTTTTTTTTGTTTGACCTTGATACAAAGATTCCAGAGCAGTTTTTGTTTCTGAAAATTTGTTCTTTTGTTTATATCTTAAAAAATGTTTGAATTATAGCACTTTGAATTTCTAGCATGGCTAACATTTTGAAACGATCATGTATTTGTCACGCGATAACACACGTATTCGCCTATTTCGATGTAAGAAAGCATGTGGATAGTATACATCAATACCTCCTGGCCCGATTCATCAGCCATCTTGTTTCAAAATGGCGGCCATTAAATGAAAAAAAAATTATATTTAAACTGAGGTGCAAAAAATTAGAAAATGAAAAAGGATTCTTTCTTAAGTATTTGACCTTGACATAAGGATTCAGGAGCATTTTTTGTTTGTCTTTATCTTAAAAAATGGCTCAGATATAGCAATTTCAAAATCTAATGTGGGTGACATTTTGAAAAATCTGATTTTTTGCATGCGACAGCACTCCTATATATCAATCGATTCCGATGTGAGTGAGCATGTGCACAGCAATTACTAAGGTCTCGACCAAGTTCACTGGTTAGCCTCATCAACCATGTTGTCTTAAAATGGCAGGCACTTTAAGAAATCGCCGAATTTGGCAGCCAAATATAAGTTACTTTAAATAAAAGCAGCTTGGATAAAGCTGACTAATTTCGCGACATTCTCATTCATAATGATTTAGTATTGATAAAAATTAGTATTGATTCCCTATATTCGGTTTCCACTAAATACAGATTCGTGTGTTTGAATAATATAAGATGGCTTTTTTAAAATAAGGAATATGAAAGCTACCTCTTCCTCCCGGCACTGGCCGGAAGGACTTTCACGTTCTAAGTTGTGTTAACTTATTTTAAGTTTAAATTTTCGCACTAAACTATTTGATAAGTATTAACAGTTTTTTAATGATTGAAAATCTCGTATGAGTTCGTAATGTAATTTTAGTAATAAATGTGCTTTCTTTCAAAATTCAGCATTATCTGTTTTTATTAATCTTTTTTATAAGCAAGACATGTTTTTCATGTATTTAAAATTAATTCATGCATGATAAACAGTTTCAATACGGTGCTTACTATTATTATTATATTGAATTAATGTTTATTTTTTAAATGCATTAAACTTAATTTTCAGTTTGGAAAATAAAATTTGTCATTTTGATTGTTATAATTAAGTGCTTGAATTTTTTCCACTTTCAGCGTGATCACTCGATTTTTCTTTCAATTACAAAAATATATTAGTTTAATATTTAGAAAATTATTTAATTTGTTGTTGAAAATTATTCAATATTTAGCATTAATGACTATTCAAGTGTTTGGAACGAATAGAAAATAAATAAGCAGTAATTTGTCTCTTATCCGTATCATAAAAGTCTTCTCTTTAAAAAATACTTTTGTACTAATATATATATATATATATATCTGATTAGGGTTGAAAACTTCTCATTACCTAGCTAAACACTTTAATTGTTCTGTTGCGCTGTAAAAAATATAAGTATAGCCCTCAAATGATAACTTGGCCGATAAGTACCTCATTCGGTAATGTAGGTGACAATCACTTCAAGCAACTAGCATAATGTAGTATTTAATTAAATAATGCTACACCTGGGGATACCTGCAACTGTGGTCAGATCAGTTACACTCAACAGAACTTATATAGTAATATTAAAAAAAGTAATATATTAACATATGCAATAAAATGTGGCGTAGATCACAAATGTCGCGTAAAAATATAAGAAAAATAATAAATTCATTATTAGCTGCATAATAAATACAAAAGTGTAAAAAAAATGGTAAAAAATGTAAAAAATGGAGAGATTTTCTTTCAAGAAATGAGATTTTTGTGTAAAGTAGATTTTTTTAAACCTTTCTAAATGTTAAAATATAAAATGCAAATTTACATATTTTTAAATAATGTTGAATTATTGTTGCATAAAAAGTATACATATACCACTGTAGCGCAAACATTTGAATCACTGTTGACTAAACAAATAACACACGAATTCATTTTTTTCAAAAGATGCCCAATCCGATACTCGAACCCAGAACCTTTGGCTTACAAAGTCAAAAGCTCTGCGTTCCAGTCCCAGTTTGGGGATTTTGAAAAATTCAATTCGTGTGATAACTTTGCCTATCAGTATGATTTAGTTAAAATAATAGTGTAACCAAATGGTATTTAGGATGTTTTAACATAATGTCAAATTAATTATAAATGACAGGAGGGCAGGTTTTGTTGCCAATAAAAAAATATAAAACAACAGTAAATGCCAATAATGAAATTAGTGAAATTTTAAAAATATGGATTGACGATTCCATGATTCGGGTCGCACATAAATGGTCGGTCGGCCGTATGCGGCGTATGAGCCTTCAGACCTGCAAGGGAACCCCTGAACGAGAATATCGGTTCACAACTGAAGTACGGACCGTCACACCTGTTTTCACTCCCGCTGCAGCCGAATCTTCTTGAAAATTTTCAAAAGTTATCAAACTGGTTTTAAGTACACCAAATCATAACTAATTGTGTCACAGAACATCCTAAATGCAATTGAAACTCTAATGAATGTGATCGGAAGCTGAAATGAACTAAAAAAGGAAATCGAAATATAAACTGTTATCATAGTACAGTTTTTTAATTAAGATCAATAACTGCTTATTAAAACTAGATTCACTAATGCAAATGCATTAGAATCTAAAAATGTGCAGAGTATTATATTGCTAAAATTGAGTTTATTCAAATTTCTAGTATATGTGTGAAATAACCTTAAAATTAAAATAAGATATTTTCTGATAAATGGAAATTTTAATCTAGACGATGTAGATTAATACGTAATTAATAAAAGAACCTATTTTACTACCGGTATTAGTACATTTTAAATTTATATATAGGTTTGAATGTTCTTCTTTACCTTTTTTAAGGTATTTTCTCTTTCATTTATTCGAATTAATTTCATTTCCGCCTTCTCCGATTTCCAGTCTGGTTTCTACGTTTTTTAATTTTTATAATAAAACGAAATAACAATACTTTATTACATAAATTTATTACCGCCAATTTTGCACAGGTTGGCCATCATTAATAATTTAAATATATTTTAATTATTTTTCATATTGTTTCAAGTTGGTGCGTTTTTCCAACCCGTAATAAACCATATTCTCCGAGAAGACCATGTGAACTGCGAACCCATAGTCAGATGGTCGTATATTAGTTTTACCTAATATTTTTAATATTAAATTTATTTTCGCACTCTGAAATCTTACGATACTAAAGACCCAGCAAAGAGGAAATTGCTGGCCAGCAGCAAGATAGGTGCTGGCAATGATGGAGAAGTGCTGGCAATGATGGAGAAGTGCTGGCAATGATGGAGAAGTGATGGCTGATGGTCTACCACTGCTGGACAGCTTCAGTCAACTTTGCTGTTGGAAATCATCAGATAAAATTCTGGTGGGCATCTATTTTATCTCATGCGCTGGCCCACCACTACATGGAAGTGCACGAACTTTTGCAGTATTATTGCTGGGAACTCTTACGCTAGGTGGTGCTGCGAATATCGAAGACATTGAGTAATTGAACACAAATCTGAAATGAATATCTTAACACAGTTTAAGCTGTGAAGCTAATTTTTTTTTTGAAACTGTAAAAAATATAGCACCACTGCCACCAACAAAATAAATAAGTAAATGAATAAATAAATAAATTCTTTATTTCAACGCACTTTTTTTTCTCCTTAAATCTGGTTTTACTAGCTTACAAAGGATTTCGGTTTTCATAATTTACGCAGGTCAGAATCAATAATAAAAAAAGCGTATAAAATACATAGGATTTCTATACAATAGAATAATTTCTATACCAGTTTAATGATTGGAACGTAAATCACAAAATAAACAAACTTGAAATAGCGTAAAGAGAGCTTGTAAACTACGAGCAGCGTACACTGAAAGCACTTCTTCATGTCCGATTACGAAAACCAAGCAGCATCGAGCGCGGTCAGTACTTGGGAGGGTGACCACAGTTCAAATATTTCTGTAGGCATTTCTATTATAGACACTTCTACAGATGTTTCTATAGCTCTTGGTGAAACTAGCTTATAGAAAAAAGAGCCATAATTATATAATACTTTGCTTTTTTATAGAAATCTATAAGAAATTTTTTGTAAGGGAAAGTGCTGGGCCAGCAAAGGAATAGCAGTGGAATAGGTGCTAGCACTGCAGGAAAACTGCCGGATTGAAGTAATGTGATGGCATACCAATGCTGGCCTGCTGTTGGCCATCACTGATGGGCTAGCTGCATTCGGCTCGGACACTTTTCGACAGGTTTAAGTAATGGCACCCTTGCACTTTACCGCTGATAGCACTGCTGGCTGCCTTCTTTTTTCCAGCTGATGGCCCACTGTTTCTTTCTTTGCTGGGGAATATAATCTGGCAATCTTTAAACACATACAATGACACACTGTTTTATAAATTTACAGAAATGCGTGAAGCAAAAGGGAATTTGGATAACTCATAAAAAGAAAATTTAGAGAAAACCTTAAATCTGTAATGATTTCTATATTTGTTCGATTTTTTTCATTTAAAATGTGCATGTTATCGGTAACCGTCAACTGGATTTTATGTTTATCAATTCTTTATATAAAAAAAAAATAATAATATTTTATTATATCACACACACAATGTACATAAAAATTAATTAATCCGTTGAGTACCAACACTTAGGTTCTTTTAATCTTTTACAAATTCTTGAAGCATAATGAAATAAGGCGTGTTTGCTACATTACTACATTTTAAATACATGAATACAAAACGAATACAGGAATACTGGAATATTTTAATACACTAGACCGCAAATACTAGGTCGTGTTTGGATCCTAGTATGCATGATAAATAAGTTATAAACTAGGCACATTCTGAAATGGAAAATTTCATTCGCATCCATGGATAGCTTTACGTGAGAGAATGCATGCGCTAAAGATATATAGAATTCACGTCACTGTGTCGTATTCAAGCCGTTAGTTTAAAGATATATTTCTTCTTTGAATATCATATTAAGGCTTGCAAGTAAAATATGTCACCTCTTTAATAAACGTTTAAATTAAGCTTTATACTCGGTTATATAAATTTCGGTAATTGTGTATTACCTCCTTACAGAAAATTGCTTGTATGTAGCTATTTAATGTTTTATTCAGAATTGAAATAGCAAGTGAACGTTTAAATTAATTATTTCTTAATTATATCTATTTACCTTTCTAGCTATTTACTAGTTATTCTAAACATACATAATATTCCCTCAACCATTTAGAAGGTATTAGTTGGAAGACATAATCCTTATTTATCATTATATTAAAGCTTTTAGATAATATATGCATCTTTCATACATTTTAAATTTATGTATTTAATACTCAAATACATGAATTTTGCTAATTATTTTTTAACTCTTAACATAACAGTTGTAGTATTTCATTATTTGATGTGCTACAGTAAAAAAAAAACAGGAATAACTGAAGATTTCATTTTAAATTGAAATCTCAGAGGGAAAAACGATAACAATCTCTGGCTTCCTATTCATACAGATGTGTGAAAAGTATTAGAATAATTGCGAAAATTGCATTATAATCTTGTTATATTTAAGAAATAATACATTTAAAAAAAGTCCTTATGGCCAGTGCCGGGAGGAAGAGGTAGCTTTCATATTCCTTATTTTAAAAAAGCAAACTTATATCATTCAAACACACGAAGCTCAATTTAGTGGAAACCGAATATAGGAGATTCAATAGTAATTTTTATCAATATAATGGATGAGATTTTCGCGAAATTAGTCAGCTTTATCCAAGCTGCTTTTCTTTAAAGTAACTTATATTTGGCTGCCAAATTCGGCGATTTCTTAAAATGTCTGCCATTTTAAGACAACATGGTGGATGAGGCTAACCAGTGAACTTGGTCGAGACCTTAGTAATTGCTGTGCACATGCTCACTCACATCGGAATCGGTTGATATATCCGAGTGCTGTCGCATACAAAAAATCAGATTTTTCAAAATGTCACCCACAATAGAAATTGAAACTGCTATATCTGAGCCATTTTTTAAGGTAAAGACAAACGAAATTTGCTCCTGAATCCTTATATCAAGGTCAAATCTTAAGAAAGAAACCTTTTTCAATTTCTAATTTTTTTGCACCTCACTTTAAATATATATATATTTTTTAATTTAATGGCCGCCATTTTGAAACAAGATGGCTGATGAATCTGGCCAGCGAACTTGGTCGAGGTATTGATGTATACTATCCACATGCCTTCTTACATCGAAATAGGCGAATACGTGTGTTATCGTGTGACAAATACAAGATCGTTTCAAATTGTTAGCCATGCTAGAAATTCAAAGTGCTATAATTCAGCCATTTTTTAAGATATAAACAAAAGAACAAATTTTCAGAAACAAAAACTGCTCCGGAATCTTTGTATCAAGGCCAAACACATAAAAAAAATTCTTTTTCATTTTCCAATTTTTTAATACCTCATTTTAAATTTTAAATTTAAATTTTTTTAAATGGCAACCCTTTTGAAACAAGATGGCGAATGAAGCTGGCCAACAAACTC
Organism: Maratus speciosus; assembly: GCA_963932465.1. Lineage (NCBI taxonomy): Eukaryota > Metazoa > Arthropoda > Arachnida > Araneae > Salticidae > Maratus > Maratus speciosus. The sequence goes on along the minus strand of OZ010789.1, from coordinate 529,994,673 downwards.
GGCCGAGACATTGGTATGTACTATGTACAGACCAAGTTACATCCATATCGGGTCATAAATACGCCTGTTATCGCGTGACAAAAATCAGATCGTTTCAAAATGTCAGCACGCTAGAAATTCAAAATGCTATAACTCAGCCATTTCTTAAGATATAGACGAAACAAAAACTGCTCCAGAATCTTTTTATCAAGGTCAAACACATAAGAAGAAAATATTTTTTCAATTTTCAATTTTTTGGTACCGCATTTCAAATTAAAATTTTTCTTAAAAATTTAAATGGCCGCCATTTTTAAAGAAGATGGCGGATGAAGCTGGCCAAAGAACCCGGTTGAGACATTAGTATGTACTATGTATAAACGAAGTTACATCCAAATCGGTTCATAAATACGCCTTTTATCGCGTGACAAATTTCAGGACGACTCAAAATGTCAGCCACGCTAGAAATTCAAAATGCTGCAACTCAGCCATTTTTTAAGATATAGACGAAACAAAAACTGCTCCGAAATCTTTGTATAAAGGTGAAATACATAAGAAAAAAATATTTTTCCATTTTCAATTTTTTGTTACCACATTTCAAATTTTTAATTTTTAAAAAAAATTTAAATGTCTGCCATTTTTAAACAAAATGGCGGATGAAGCTGGCCAACGAACATTGGTATGTACTATGTACAAACCGAATTACATCGAAATCGGTTCATAAATACGCCTTTTATCGCGTGACAAAATTCAGGACGTTTCAAAATGTCAGCCACACTAGAAATTCAAAATGCTATAACTCAGCCATTTTTTAAGATATAGACGAAACAAAAACTGCTCCGGAATCTTCGTATAAAAGGCAAATACATAAGAAAAAATATTTTTCCATTTTTAATTTTTTGGTACCCCATTTCAAATTTTAAATTTTTTTAAAAAGTTTAAATGGCCGCCATTTTGAAACAAAACGGCGGATGAAGCTGGCCAAGAACTCGGTCGAGACATTGGTAATTACTATGTACACACCGAATTACATCGAAATCGGTTCATAATTACGAGAGTTACAGTGTGACATAGGTCAGATATATATATATATATATATATATATCAATTTTGAACGGAGGGTGGTTTCGGGGTCTGGGGGTCATGATCGATGAAAATATACCAAAATTTTTTGAAATCGCTTTCCTCCGAACGGCTGCAATAGGTAGCTTTTTGTAATGAAAGCTACCTAATAGTGACCCATTTAATATTTAGTGTATATCTCCTTTTTTTTAAAGATTCAATACCTCTTGGTATATTTTGTATGAGTTTTTGGCAATTAATTTGTATTTCGTTGTTATGATATCAAATTTGGATGAGTTTATCTATCAGAATATTCTTGTTTGTGATGTTGCATTTCTTTAATTTAATTAAAGAAAACATTTCCATGGCCTGGAAACAGTTCAGTTATGAACACCATAGAGAACTTTTGGGCAATTGTAAAGAAAAAATTAAAGAAATACAACATCACAAACAAGACTTGTCTGTTAGAAACACTCATCCAAATTTGGCATCATGACAACGAAATACAAATTAATTGCCAAAAACTCATACAAATTATGCCAAGACAAGTATGCTATCATTTCTTTAATAAAAAACAAGGGGGTGCGTACTAAATATTAAATGTATCAATATTTTTTTAAGTATTTCTTTAATATAACAAGTTATTATTGTAAATTTCACAATTATTCTAATAATTTTCCCACGTCTGTAGTTATTCCCTTTTATGTGTGCGAAAAACCTATCTTCAACTCTATATTGACATATCTTCCATAGCACGCATTTGAAGTTATCAGATGGTACTGTAAACTTAAATCTCACAAACGTAGAAATAATTGTTTTTTCCCTGACAATTCAATTATAAACTTAAAATTATTAATTTTGTTACATTTAATCTGAACTTGGTAAAATGGCAAAATTGATTTAAAATATGCATTCTTTAAAATAAATTAAAATATATACAATCCACTTTAATGTCTTCTTAAATCTTAAGCCTCATTATTGAACAGAAAAAATATCTTGAAAATGTTATTGATTTCAAATATAACAAATATTAAGTTATTGCGTGAATTTTACGGATTTCGTTTACGCTGTTTTCTAGCGTTTTGCCTTGATTACATTTTTTTTTTGTTTATTACTATTACGTAAAACAACAATTACTCTTTTGATTTAAAAGCTAACTGTTTTCGATGGTAAAGAAAAAAAAAACACAGAAGAATGCGTTTCTGAAATGCGTAGTACACCATTCCGAATGCACACCATTTGTTAATAATCCGAGGAAGAGAGAAGATGCCTGTAAAAGTAAAATCTCCAACTCAAAGGAAAATATAAAAGATTGCACAGGATAAATGTAATTAAATTGATAAATTAATATCAGATTACATAAAAGCGTGGAGTTACATCGCAACTAAGAAGCCCCTGGAAACTCTCACCTGTTGACTTGTTAGACGTTTTAAAATCATTACTCATAAAATTGTATTTGAAAAATATTTTGCGTATATTTTATAAGCTATAAATAACAAGTCTGATCATGAATACTTTACTAAGTGTAGTAAAATTATGTAGGGTAAGGTAGATTGTAATGGGTAATTATAAACTTATATATTAACATATATGGTACCTGTACCAAAAAAGGCCACATTAAGGATTCAGGCCGCAATAAAATGTGTTATATCAGAATTCGTATTATAAAAGTTTTAGATGTAATACTCTTATATATTTTTACAACATTAAACAATGCATATACTTGTCACTGTTTAATTTAGGTTAGGGGCATCTGCAGCACTTGCATTATTTTTTTATATTGTAGATATAGCAGTATTTGCTACTTACATTATACATACTGCAAATAATGACATGGTTATAAATAAAACAGACAATCGTCGCCTGTTTTTGCGGATATTAGGTGAGATTTTGAAGCTTCCAGCAATTCAAGATCAATTGCAAAATGCACAGGCTATGAGACTTTTTTTTTTACCATATAGGGAAATGAAAGTATGCTGAAAAAATTTTTGCACGTATTTGAAGCTGTCACACTTTCAGAACCCAGTCAAAATAGCTCAAAGCGAGATGAAAGAAGAAGAATATAAGCAGTTGGTGTCAAATGAGCTTGATAGAGCCTCAAAAGCCGCACATAAAAACCAGAATATCATGTAAACAATGTGAAAAGCCAGTATGTGATGTACATTTTTACACCTTCTGCTATTGTACAGTTTGTTCACAGAATTTCACGTAAATGAAATATTTTTTACATTAAAAAATATGTCTAACTCTTATTTTCTGATTAATTTCAAGTTTTATAGATAAAAATCTAAATAATCTATCATTTTCTGTATTTTTACACAAAAAAATTCGTATGAGTACCCGGGTACCCTGGTCATTGATGACATGTATAAAAATGTTTAATGCCCCAAAATGATAATAAAAAAATTCCGAATTTTAAAGTGATTATACTAATGGACAGTAAATACTAGAAATAATGGGGATCTAAATTCATTTTATTTCTTTTTGATATTAACACCCTGAAAACGGAATGAAAAGTGAAAAAAGATACCCGGGTACCCGGTCATTGACATAAGGGTTAAATGTTTATAAGAATAGGGGAGATGGGGGCACATGTGAACAGTTTACATAAATATAGCTTTTTCTAAAAACTGGATTAATTTCTAAAAACGAAAACTATCGAATATAGTAAACAGAGCTTTTTTTTACCATTATAGTTCTTACTTTTTTTAATAGTTTTATAAAATCAAAACAATTGTTCACATGTGCCTCACTAGCGGTTTAGCTGTGAACACATGTGGGGTACATGTGAACACAAAGAAAAATATCCTTTGACATGCTTTTTATTCTGTTATTGATTTGTCATCATAATCATTAGTTACATTGTCTGTTAAATTCACTATTAAAAAAATATATATGTATATATTTATCTAGTATTTGGATGATATTTTTAAGCAAAAGATTATAAATTAAAATAAGTAGATTAGGGTGGAAGCTTTGATATTTGATTAAATAATGGTGCAATAAAATTGAAAATAAAGAAGTAATTTTGAAAAAAATTAACGTTTTAAAATTTTCCTTAGGGGTTTTTGTTTGGGGGAAATTTTAGGGAGGGGCCATTTAGATAATATTTATCGGAAGTCTTTCGAAATACGAAAGATTTTAACCCCTGTGTTTGCCTTATTTTCTTCTAAATTAATGACAAAGAAGGATTCTTTAATGATTTAAATCTCGATTGCAAGCTCCCTCCCCCCAAATTAAATTCATTTTTTTTCAACAGGGGGGAGAGGGGGGTTGGTACTTGCAGTCTGGATTTAACGGTAGTTATCGGTTTAAAAAGTACGGTAGTTATCTCCATTCAAAGCAACATATAGCTGTTTTAGAGATGGATGTAAGCCACCATTGCAAGTTTGGAACAAATGAAAAAAAAAATGCAAAGTTGTTTAACGTACTACTTTTTGTATTAAAAATTCATATAAAATATTATTGTAAACCGTTTAGTAAAATAATACATAACAGTTAATGATTTTAGAAAACATTAACTTTATTTAAATTACAAGTGAACTTAAACGAGATTGTTGCTCTTTATGTGCTTGCTGATAGATGTTTTTAAGGAAGTTTCAATATAATTTCAATATAAAGTCTGTCACAGAAATGCCTTCTATTTCAATAAAATTGTAGATATTGGAGCTAACATTATTTCTCATGTAGTTGACTAAAAGAAGCAGAATCAAAGAATGATTATTGAGGCACTTATAAAATGTTCATATGTACCCCAACTGGTCTGTTCACAAGTGTTTCACATGGCTGCTAGAGTTAAATTGATAAATATTTAACATTTCTCAATTTTAGAAGAAAAGAAAACTTTATCAAAAGTATTTACTAGTATTTATAGTATATGTTAAAACATTAAGATTCAAATAAATGAATAAGTAAATAAAGTTATTCGCTTATCAGTTTGGAACTGAGATTTTACTTTTGAGATCTATAAACAGAGTTTTGGTTACTGAGAACAAACAAAATGTCAAAAAGTTTCAAAAAATTTTTACCATATGTCTGCAGGTGTTGCTATCTTTGGTATATTTTTTTCAAATAAAAAAACATATAATAACTATTGGAAAACTGCGATGTTCTCTTCTGTCCCATATACACATGTGCGCCTTCCTCCCCTATACGTATAACACATATATTACAGATACAGATTTGGGATACATATAATACGGCCAAGACGGTTATACGTATTATACGGAACAGTATATACGGTAGAGCGTATATACGGAACTAATCCCCAGTGGTTAAACGTATAAATGTTTAAACGGTTTTCGTTCATTGCGTGAAAAAAGGTGCTTTTCTTCTGCTGGCCTGCGAATCAGAGACTTTGAGAAGCCCCCCTAAGAGTCCCGCATTCATACTGACATATTACAACCATAATGGCAAATTTAAGAAATATAAAATATTTTAACTGTTCCCGCAAAATTTATATAACATTTTATTACTTAATTCAAGGAAAGTGAGAAGTAACATAAGTTAGTTAAATATAGAGATAGAGAAATAACAAGATCCTATGTATGAAACACATTATGTAGATTGATACGGTAACGCCTCGATTTTTAATTTTTTCTCAGTTCTGTAATATAAGACTGGCGAGGGTCATTGGTATTAAAAGTAAATATGTATACTTGAAATAGACGTATATTTGAATTATATTTTTAACCGATATACGCTTATACGGAATCAGATACGTTTGAACGTATCGTTTAAGGTATACGTATGTACGTCTGCTAAACGTATAACTGAAATACGTATCGCATACTAAGCACTAATTTAAACTCAAAATCCTCTCACACTTTTGCTTCTTCTGCTTTTGCGCTGCGTAAACTGAGTTTCGGACGTACCCTGCTACATTTTCGCCGGCAATCGTTTTTTAATATGGTTTTTTTTTTAGTAATATATCTGATAACTAAAAAAACAAGACCATTGGGTGCATTTGCGCCTGCCTTAAACTATCCTCATAGAAACTTTCAAACTTCTACGTGAGGTAGATTTTCCTCACCATCGCCAAAAGATACACGCACACATAGTATACATTTATATACATAATATCGTCAAAAGATTACTTTAATAAGTTTAAAAAATGTTCTTATACAATTTAATTCAGTAAATCTATTTTATAACACAAGACGACTGGTTCAATTGGTATAGTTTGTCCTTAATAATAGATCACTCCTTTGAATACAGTTATTTCTAAACATGCAGTTAAGGAATTGTGCAACTTATTTTTAAAAATATGTCTATAACTCTTTTAATGCACATCTTTTATAGATTAAACTTTACAAAGATGGATATATATTATTTTCATCTATATATATATATCGAACATAATTTAGAAAATGTTGTAATCCTCTAACGCAATTTTATCTCAGAAAATCTATTTGTTCGTGACTACAATGTAAGTTTATATTTACAATGTTCTATCCAAAGTAATATATCGCTGCTGTGAGACAGGTATTTTTAAAAACCTACAAGTTAGGATCCATGCTCTTGATTTTGAAATGTAATATAGCCCTTTGGTTCGGTTTTAGTTTAGTGAACAGGAACAGAAAATAAATCATTCACAAAACTTTGTTTCGAATTTTTCCTTTTTACATATCTGTAAAAATAAATCTATTTTAAGAAAGTGAATTAAAAAAAATAATTAGAAAGAGATGCTATTATTTTTGTTTCTTAAAATCCCATTGTTATGTAAGACTGTAGACTTTGTGAGTGTGGAAACTACCTCAAAGTAAAAGTGCAAGTCAACAGTCGTAAACAATATTTTAAGAAGTATTATAATAACACTGACTGAACTTTATGCACCCTATCTACGACGATGATTATTAGTTATTTTTATGCCTACAAGCAATATAAATTATTGTAGAAAATATTTTAACTAGTCACGCCCAATTTACCTCAGCAAATGTATTTCTTTGTGACACTAGAATTTTCTTTAAATATATTTTGTGCTGAATAATAGATGGATGCTTTCGGACAGGGATAGTTTCAAACATTCATTTATGGATTCGTACGTCATGTTTAGAACACAGACTAGATTTTTAAAAATTTCAGATAATTTACGGCTACACTCTACAACGAGGAACATGCATCATTTTAATGCATTATAAACAAAATATTTAAAAATATTTTCAAAGCTCTCACATAGTTTACGTTAGAAAATCTATTGCTTTAGAACACACGAAGTTTGTTTACCACTCGGATATTCTCTTCAAAATTACAGATCATTCAGAAGAAGTGAAACATGAAAATTTCAGAAAAAATGCGAGTAAGTATTTATGCACTTTATATTGTAATATAGTATATCTCTCTGTTTCTGTTTTTATTTGGTAGACAAAATAGAAAATAAAACATTCACAAAACGTCTTTTCTGTTTTTACCTTTTTTTCTCTTAATCGTAAAAAATCTCTGTATCGAGAGCGTGAATTTTTAAAATTATTAGTCACAGAGTAGCTATTATTCTCGTTTATTGAATAAAATTGTTAACAGTGTATCTCGGTTGTTATAGTTTCTTCGCTACGAATTTTTAAAAAGATATAAACGGTATATGCCATTGCATAAGAATAAAGTACATATAAAATAACGTCTGAATTCATTATTTATTAAAGGTACACATATAATAAGACAGATTTTAACACAATTACAGAATAAACCAACAGGGGTGATAAATTACCCAAGCCAAGGACTCGAACCTGGGTCCACAGTGGTGCTGTGTTGTTTTTCATTTGTTGCTTGATTGATTTGTTGACTGATTGTTGATTTGTTGCTTTAACCACTAAGCTACCCTGGCTGACATCCAAGTTCTGCAATTCATCACTAATAACCCCATTGGGGAATGTTGGGAAACATCGCCGGCCGGCAAACAGACAGCACAGGTCAGGTTTATCTAGGCTTTAATATATATCATGGATCGATGGAATATTAATTTACACATCGTATTTCTCGTTATCCCGTGCTGTCTGATTGACTTCCGGTGTCGTTCCGCAATATGGTTTATTAATGAGAAATTGCCGATCTGAGCTGTCGGCCAGGATGATTTAGTGGTTAAAGCAACAGCACGGTACGCTGTGGACGCAGGTTCGATTCCTGGCCCCGGCTGATTTTCCCCTCCTCTTGGGTCATTGTATTAATTGTGTTCAAGATTATCTTATTATATGTATCTTTAAGGGGACGGTGGAATTTAAAATCATTAAAAATATTTTTTTTTTATTTTTGTAAATTTCACATTAAATATTATTCAAGGGTACATTATATACATTATTGCATGTATTTATCACAAAAAAAAATATTATTGAGAAAAAAATGGAATTTTATATATATAAACCAAATTTTTATAAGAAATATTGGGGATTTTCATTGATATGGAACATGCAGGGGCATTTCGAAGATTTCTAAGACGACGCGTAAAATTCCTTTCTTTTCTCAAAAATAAATTATTTTTTTTTATATTTTTTTGTGATAAATGCATGCCATAATGCATAGAATGTACCCTTGAATAATATTTAAAATAAAATTTACAAAAAAAAAAAAATTAAAAATTTTTGAAAAAAATTCAAAAATTTTCCTTTTTTTTAAATTAAAAATTTTTATATATAAAATTCGATGCTCTATTTTATTTATATCTATAAACCAAACTTTTATAAAGAATATTGGGGATTTTCATTGATATGGAATGCTCAGGGGGCATTTCGAAGATTTCTAAGACGACACGTAAAATTCCATTTTTTTCTCAAAAATAAATTTTTTAATTTTTTTTTTGTGATAAATGCTTGCTACAATGCATATAATGTACCTTTGAATAATATTTAAGGTGAAATTTACAAAAATAAAAAAAAATAATTTTTTTAGGATTTTAAACTCCACTGTCCTTTTAATAATTCCATAAGATTAAAAGAAACTCCGATCATACAAAAGAGGTATACTCACCAATTATGTTTAGGAAACAAAGAAAATGCCTTACTCTAAAAGAGATTTTTGAATGAAAACATTAAAAATTTCTGTCATCTATAAATTTTAGTGCCGCATCACTACTGGAGGACGGAGGGCAAAGTGTCTCTTAAGATAAAAATTTAAAAATATTGTAGCTACACTGGCGAATACAAAAGATCGGCATATAAGGCAGCTTTCTTATATTTTTAACTTTAATGAATGCGGGAAAAATGCTGCCAGGTGGTAGGTCCATTTACGGGTAATTAGGACTTCTTGTTCTAAAAAAAAAAAAAAAAATCTTTAATGTTAAGCTGTATTCATTGTTTCATTGATTGACATGAGAAGTACGAGAACAATTTTGAAAAAGAGTAATTATGACAAAATTAAAATATTCCTAAAAAGAGAACAACAGAATAAAAAGATATGTTTTTAACTGCATTAAGAAAGAAATCGTTTATACAAAGTTGCTATTTCACAGCAGAAATTAGTATTGATGATTAGATATTTAAAATCTGTATTTTTGTTCTTAATGACAATTCAATAAGCTTTGACTTACTTATAGCTACTGGTGTAATTAGTATAATAGGTACTCGTGTAATCACCAGCGTACATTAACTGCTTCTGCATGCAGATACATACATATAAAAATGAATCTAACACTTCGTTAGTTAATATAATAAATTAAAATTAAATAACATTTCATTCTAAAGTTAAATGATTTCCTTCCTCTGAATACCAAAACAGTAATCCACAATTGTTAAAACAGAACATAAATTTGTCACTTAATCGAGTTCATAATTTTTTAAACTTTCAGAATTACAGTTACTGAAACTAAACTCATTTGCTTAAGTTAAAGAAGCTTGGAGGAAACAAAAATATATGAAACCGAATTAAAAGAGCTGATATTGCCAGAAAAGAATAAAAAATTCCCGTAGCATCTCTAGGGTGTAAACTGTGTGAAATAGAGAGAAAAAAAGAAAAAAAACATTGAATCGTTTATTTTAAAAAATCTTGCAACTGACAGACACATCGAAATATTTTTTAAGTGTATTTACAGACTATTCGTTTGGTGCAAAATCCCCAATATAATAATATACCACAATTTCGCGTTTATGAAATATTCATACGAATTCAATTTTTCATTTGAGCGAAATCATGCCCAATCCGGGAATTGAATCCGGAACTTTTGACTTGCATTATGAATGTTCTAATGTTTGAGGTACCGGGATTGACATTGGGCGCGTTTCGGGCCCATATCCGCGGGTAGATAGTTGGCCCTCATAAACAACACCAACACCGGCAACCGGCAGGCATATCCCGAGATGAGTATTTACAAAGTAAGCCAAAGGTTCTGGATTTGAGTCTCGTATTGGGCATTTTTTTGCTCAGTTGGACAAATTGAATTCGCTCGATAACTTTACCTATCAGTATGATTTAATTTTAAAATAGTAGTATATGAAATATTCGTTTTAAAGTTTTTTATTTTACTGAAAGCTTCACCTGTTCACAATATTTTCCCTGAACTATATTTCTACTTTGCAAAAATGCTTCATTGGCACTTTCAGTTTACCTGGCATCTTTGAAATTTAGAATTACTTGAAATTATTTTTAATATTTGAATTTGTTTTTAAATTTGTAATAAACCACAATAATGTTTTAAGATTTACTGAACAGTTTTGCTTTATGTATCTTAAATTCAGATTATTTATTTAATAAAAATTGTAAAACAGGTTAAAATACAAATATGAAATTTATTTTATTGCAGTAACATAAAATGTATAACTACTAAGGGTTAGGGTCAGTTGGGGTAAAGAGGTCAGTCGGGGTAAAGTGGTCATAACTCATAAAAAAGGCTAAAAACCTGACTGGACATTTGAATAACTTTATTTTTATTTTAGATTCAACAAGCAATGACCAAAGTTTCTCACTCACAAAAATTTGTGGCAACATGTTTGTGGCATTAAGCAATCGTTCATTCTGTTTTTATTGCAACATGTCCTTTTGATTCTTAAATTAACTTTTCTGCAGCATTTTGTTTGTTCTAAATTTTGTCAAGTTGGTAGTGCAGGAAGCTTTATAAATATCTCAATAACATATTTTCATTCATAGATAAGTTATATTTATTACAGATTTTTTTTCATAATAGTTTTAGTTACATGGTGCAAAGTTGTCTTAGGGCTAGGCTTAACATATAGATGGTTGATTTAAGTTAAATTATTCATTATATCTGATGCCTGCTTATTAAATATTAATAATTATTAAAAGTAACTAGATAAATTTATTATTTAATAATAGTTTAGGATATGGCGTTAGAAAAATGTTAGGCTTAATTTTTAATAGGTTCAAAATAGTGTTATTTACTGATTGATATTTTGGTAAACTTTTAAAACATGACATTTTTTTCGTAGTTTTATATATGAATAATATCAACATATGTGAGGAAGAATCCCGATCTAATGCTAGTTTGCAATTAGAATTACAAGCTGTGGAAAAGGGGCAGGTAATATATGCTGCTGCTAAAGCCTTTGAAATTCCACACCAGACTTTAAGAAGATGGGTTATGAACAAACCAAGGGATAAGGGTCCAGGAAGAGAACCATGGCTGACATTAGAAGAAGAATCTTGTATTATTGGAAGCTTAAAATATCTAGCAAAATGTGGTATATCGTAATATCCGTATATCGTTCTGATATATCAAACCTAATTTATACATACATATTTTAACTAACCATATAGTAGAGAAAGTCCTTTTGGAATAAAAGCACCAGGATCTGATTATCGCAGAAATTTTGAAAAACGATGGATAAACGAATTAACTAAACGAAAACCTGAATTGCTTACAAAAGCCAGAGCAGCAAATTTAACAACCGACATAATAACTACTTTTTTTAATACCTATACACGGATTATTTAAGAAAATGGTCTCCAATAAAGTCCTGATAGAATTTTTAATGTTGATGCGACTGGAAGGGGTACGAATTAGCCGAAATAGTCCAATATTTATTCAGAAATCTTCACGCAATGCGTATATGAAATCAGTAACTCAAGGTAAGACAAAGTCTAGTGTTCTTTTTGGCACATCAGCTAGTGGTTATTATATGCCTCCATTCACAATTTATAAGGGAGCTCATATATATGAATCATGGACAAAGAGTGGCCCTCCAGGAGCATTGTATGCACCTACAGAATCTGGATGGATGCAATATTCCGTATTTGAATCTTGGATGGATCATTTCATTAAGTACACCGAAAACTTACAAAAACCTGTCTTCCTAATTTATGAATGTCATGGTAGCCATATGACTTATGGCACTGTAATGAAAGTAATCGACAATCATATTATAATATTGTGTCTCCCACCTCATACCAGCCATCATTTACAACCACTGGATGTTTGTGTTTTTTACCCATTAAAAAAACCCTGGAAAGTAATTTTAAAGAAATGGTATCGAGAAAGCCGGCTGAAAATTGTTTCAAAAAGTGTGTTTCCTTTTTTACTGAAGCAACTGTTTGAGTGTATCAGACCACAAAATGCAATCAAAGGTTTTCTTGGTACTGGATTGTATCCAATAAATATTTATCAAGTTGAAAAACGCATTGTTCTTACCGAAACATCGGCAGCCATATCCTCATCAGATCAGCAAATGAATGGAAATCAAAATTCAGAACAATCAACATCAGGTACGTGCAACTGGAATTTTTAACAGGCAGGTATATCACCTATAGTTAACACAACAATTGCATCACCATTAAAAGATTTAAAACAAGCTATATTAACAACATTATCTCCACCCATTTCAGATGAGAATAGAATTGCTAGACATAATTCTAAAGGAAAAAGGAAACGTGTCCAGGCTAAGACCGGGGAAGTATTGGTAGAAGAAGCAGTTGCATTACATCTACAAAAAGAACGGAACGAGATGCTAAAAAGTTACACAAATTTAAAAGAGATAAAAAGCAAAAAAATATCCCAAGTCAAGATCCTCTTTTGAATCCAGTTATGACTGTCAAAAATGAGAAAATATCTGAAACCATATTTCTAGGATCTTGGGTATTGGTAAGATATGAAATGAACAAATCAATAAAGCAATTTATTGGGCAAATAATTGATCAAAATGGAGATTTATTTGCCATAAAATATCTTAAAAAATGTAAAATTGGCAATTATTATACTTTCCCAGAATTAGATGACACTGGTGAAATAGAAAAATCAGATGTGATTAAAATCCTTGAAGAACAAGATTTGGACAACAGAGAACATTCAAGAAATTCACAACAAATTCACACTTTCATGAAAACAATGAGAGCTAATTTAACACTAAAGTTGTGTAAAATGTTTTTAAATAATTAAATGTCACTACTTATTCATTTGCTTATTTTTTTATTATATTTTTCAATATGACCATTTTACCCCATCCCCTGGGGTAAAGTGGTCATAAAAACATACCTTAAAAAAAGACCATAAAAAGATGTTATTCCAAAAAAATATTTCTGAAATGTATATGGATGTACTTTAGACATACACAATGTAAAATAACACTCAATATTTTAGAAAAAAGTACAGAAATTCTTATGTTTATATCTTCTAAAAGTTCTGAAAATTTTGTTTTTATGACCACTTTGCCCTACCTGATCCTCTATAGTCTTACTTCCTTCTCCTAAATCATAATAAAACGATTTACAGTGGGCTGCTGTCTTTTAAATTCTCAAATTTTATTTTAAAATGTATCTACTTTTAGCTTGGTTACACAGTTCTTAAATATTACCAAACACGAACTTTTGCAGTGTTGTAATATACTGCGTCCCAATTTCTCTGTTCAACGTCTTTTCACCGCCTAGGCGATTTCAACGTAAGTGACTTTCTGAAGATGCAAGATTAACGTAACATTAAATTAGTTACAGAAATAAATTTACAGTGTTTTACTCTAAGCATCCTTTTGCATGTGTAAACCAGTTTCTATTGGACAGAGCAGGAAAAACGAAATGAATTATATTGCTGATTTGATTTACACATTACGAATTTATCGAGAAAAATGTTTATATCTGTAAAAACATGTTTTGTAATTCAAATACTTATGAATTATTTTCATGCGTATGAGAAATATGATGAACATATATTATACTGATGCAGATAAATAAGAAATATTTTTATTACTCTCGCACAATTTACCCCAGGAAATCTATTACTTTACGACATAAGACGGATGTTTTCTTTTATTATATTCTGTCCAAAATAATAGATCACTGCCTTGAGCCTGGAATATATTTAAGATTCAAGTAAGATTTTTGCCCGGCAGTTTTAACGTTGGATATTTGTTTGTTTCTTTTACTTTTTCAGCAGAAATGAAATAAATGAACTACAATTTTTTTGTCCGTTTTTTACTGGTCTAAATCACAATTGTGATTTTTTTAAATTTAAACTTTTAGTTTTTTAATAAAATTCATAATTAACTGAACTTTTACATTAAAAAAATTAAATCTTTCAAGGAAATAAATATATAATAATAAAAGAAAGTTTCACTCTGTGTGTCTGCATGTGTGTGTTTGTCTGCGATGGTTAGCAAAATCTATGGCACGTACGAGTCTGAATATTTTTTTTTGAAGACAGTTCAAGGCATTTTCTAATGCACCTGACACTCAAAATTTTAAATCGCGAATAATTGGCTAAGATATTAATTAAGAACACATGTAGCAGCACGCCAATAAAAAAAAAATTAATTTCTTCAAAGCCACAAGCTGATTAAAATTGAACCCTGATATGAGGGTCATGCACGACTGTCCATTCAAAAAGGTCCATTGAAATCGTATGGAAGCTAGCGGTTTGCAGAAGGAAATAACATAGATTTTAAACGGGCCGCAAAGAAAATTTCTCAATTTCTTTTTTAAGACGGGGAGGGTTTACCTGAATTTGTAGTTCGCCAAGTTGCCACATTACAAAGTACACTAGGATTTTTTAAGGAAAGTTATATATTTTTTAATATTGCTTCTATGGATTTTGAATAAACACGCCTATGAGTATTTTTTAACGACGAATCCAAATATCTAATTTTCTTTTAAATCTGACCGAAATTTATGAAAATACATTAATTAACAATTTTAATTTTTCGATCATTTTTTATCTGGCAGCTGTTTGATAAATCATTTGAGAAGCACGTGCGCAGCAGATATAAAATCATACAATTTAAGGTTTATTTAAGAATATTATCATGCGCCCGGTCAATGCCAGGGGCTCAGGTAAAATAAAATTCTGACTGTAATAATATTTTAATAAATTGTCGGGGACTCATTTTTATCCTATATGATGTTACTTACCCTTATAGATTTATATTAAATGTATATGGGTATGTAATGTAATATGGAATATGTAATGTAAATGTATTCTATATCAAATGCTCACTAAACCTCGTTATTAGGCGCTAACCCTATTAGGCGCAACGTGACATGATCGGTAAAATTATATTCTCCTATCATTTATGAAAGATAAAGTTTGTCGCTGTGTTCGATATATTCACTCAGACTTTTAAAATATGTTTTTGGATTACACACATTATTGACAGTAAAAAAAGGCCAAACCAAGCATTTATTGTAGTATATTAAACACTTACCGGACATCGTACAGAGAATTGAACAGTATGAATTTATTAAACATTAATTTAGATTCTACAGCACAACATATGAGGAAATGTCTGCACTAAAATTTTTGTTAAATAAATGAAGGGCACATCTTTTGAATTTTTTGCAGTTTTAATTTCGATTGAATCGCAGCAGTTAAGCTTGCTCCGAAAGTCTATATAGTGGGTAGTTTATTTCATGTTTATTCTGTATTTGAGCGTTTATACACAGAGCTATATATATTTTTTTAAAAGAACAACTTTTAATGTTTTACAAACAATCCATTTTTGCACAAGTTGAATTTTTTTCAACTCATGAAATAGTGCCCAGGTTGCGATTTGGGGACCTTAGTTTAAGTTGGCAACGTTCTACCAACTAAGATATCCTAAACAAATAGGGTAATATTCTTCCAGACAACCTTTTGGAAAATACATCTGGTCTTAACTTATCTTAAACAGCTCAACAGAATAAATAGCTAGTAAAGCATGTCCTTAAACTTTGAATATTTAATTACACTTAATAAACACCAACCACTGTGATTGTGTTATAATAATAAAATCCATATTATCTTATCACGCATTGTAAAACGTTTGAAGAATGTAGAGATTGGTCTTTTCACATTTTAGAAAATCTTCTATACATATTACATTTTAAAATGGTTTTTAAAAATGGTGTATGGATAGTTAAATTGTAATTTAAATTCGCTGACTTGCTGCATTTTTAAGTCATATATTTCACCGTCATCTGTTTTTCAGTTCTAAATGTTTTGCACATAACACTGATAATGTTCTAATGTAAACTTTCCGGTCGGCTTTTTCAAGCGAAAATCAAAATAAATGAACCTCGGTTTAGTGCCACGCTGCCAAAGACAGTGGTACACCTTGTAGGCTACGACCTCATCGGTGTCAAATCAAACGAACCTTGATTTACAATGTACTTTACTTAAGGAGGCGTTTCCTTTTTTTTTTCCGTTGAAAAAAGTCGATTTTTTTAAAGTTTTTTATTCGGTACCGTCTGCAGATTAACTCTGTAAAACTATTTGGCCCAGGTCGAAGTCGTTTCACACATATTTAACGCTCTAGAGCAGCTCTTCTGCGGATTAACAGTATCAGGGGAAAGTACTTATACAGTGACACTTCAAAAATCCGGCATTCAGAAATTCGGCAATTTCAAATATCCGGCATCCAAAACATCTTTTCCATTCCTTTTCTTTTTACAGTTTCAAGTTATGGGAGAAGAAAAATAGCAATTCTTTATGAATTAAAAACTTCAAGATCGAAAGTAAAATTGCAAGAAATGAATATTTGACTTTTTGTTCATTTGTCAGAGGCGATTATTTTCTGAAAAATTTTTCTCGGATCTGCACCGTTACTTACAAACGGGAACAACTTTGACGAATGCATGGCACAATGTATGGCCGGAACGAATTTTCGGCAACATAAGTGATGAGGAAGAATTTCCTGTCTTTCATATTTTCCCGTGAAAGGCCGCAATTTATGAGCTGATTCAACATGCAGAATCTGAAAATGCATCAAGTGTCGAAAAAAGGGCTATAGATGATTGGCTAAATATTGATGAAATGCATTAATAACGAACAATTTAACGGACAGCGAGATGGCTGATGCTTTGCTAAATAGAACCGCCGATAATGCTAGTTGCACCTCAGAAGACGAAGATGAACAACCGGCAGAAGAAAAGGTGTCACTAGAAAAATGCATAAATTTGACTGGAGAATTGATATATGCTTTAGAGAAACACGACTGTATTTCCAAAATAAACATTCTTCATTTGTATAAAACAATAATAGAAAGAACTTCATAAAGGACGCCCCCCCCCAAAAAAAAAAAAAAAAAAATGAAGCAAACAAAGTTGAAATTGGTGTTTCCGAAATTACAAGAAAAAATATAATTTAACTCTTTATTAGATTTTTTTTCTGTAACATAGAAAATATCAATTAAAGTAAGTTTTTTATATTTGATTTTCTCTTTTTCTTACATAATTATCACTTGATAATGAACTAAATTATGGCTTAAAGCATAGCTGCCATCTTTTACGTTTTTTTCTTATCTATAAAATTTCATTGATAATAAAAATGCGAAAATGTTGGCACCTATGCTTAAAGGCACCATTAAGAATATAGTACTATTCTTGGTATTCCTACTACTTTTGATATTCCTTCAAAAATCCGGAACTTTCAAAAATCCGGCACAGTCTCGGTCCCGATGATGCCGGATTTTTGAAGTTATACTATATTCGTAAAATGCTGAAATGTATAATTGACACCAGAATTAACAAACGTATTTATTTAAAATAAGTAGAAAGACTTTTATTAGCGTATTTAATAAAAGGAAAATTTTAATTGCAGTATTCTGGTGCTAATGTGACATTGGGGGATTAAAAATAAGCGGTCAAAACATGCACCACCACCCTCCAAGGAGTTAAACCACCCGTTTAACCAACCCGTAAGCCAGGGTTGCCATTTTTGCCTCCACTTTTATTTTAAAAATTCGGATTCATACCAGAAAATGCAAAAAGGATTTTCAGATTTATTTAATGTCAAATTTTTCTTGATTACTTAAAGTAAAAATTCTTCTTCAAAAAGTTTCGGTCTGAAGTCGAAATTTTCGGATAAAAAAGCAGGCCACACTGCCAACTCTGCTATGAGGTAGGAAGTTTTTAACTCTCTACTTCAATCCATGGATAAAATTTTATCCTGTTGTTATATACGAGCGTTATGGGTACAGCGCTATGAGTTTGTTTCAAAAACTATTATACAGATGGCGTATGACTATAAACGTATTTTCCCTAAAATGATTTTTTCCAAAATGGTGTCGGGATCAGAACGCAAAAACTATTAAATCGATCTTGCTACCTTTATTTTAATTAAAGGGAATATAATTTATTGGAGCTTGGATCACTTTCAGCCATTGTTATAAAAAATAAACATTTTTAGAAGCACGCAAATGTACGAAAAAAATAGTCAAAATATACAGATTTTTTTCACATGGACTCCACATTATTATTTTTACTTTCTTCTATCTTTACAAGAAGAAAGTATTGGATTCGTGAAAATTTTCGACTCCCGGTTTTCGACGGATTTACACGTTTTAGAATGCCCAAAACACGATTTGATGGTTTTTAGAAAATGTCTGTCTGTGAGTCTGTCTGTCACTCCGTCACTCTGTCACTCTGTCACTCTGTCACTCTGTCTGTGAGTCTGTATGTGACAAAAATTTTGTGGGCACTCTATCTCAAGAACTAATGCACAGAATTTCACAAAACTTATTATTTAGTTATACCTTGATATAAACTAGACCTGATTAGTTTTTGGTAAAAATCGCCCAACAGGTGGCGCTGCTATGCGGCATTTTTCACGATTTCTGCAATAGCTATATCTCAAGAACTACTGCACGGATTTTCATAAAACTTCAGATTCAATTAGTCCAGGATATAGTTTGGTGCTGATTACTGTTTTGTGAAAATCGCCCAACAGGTGGCGCTGCTATGCGGCATTTTTCACGATTTCTGCAATAGCTATATCTCAAGAACTACTGCACGGATTTTCATAAAACTTCAGATTCAATTAGTCCAAGATATAGTTTGGTGCTGATTACTGTTTTGTGAAAATCGCCCAACAGGTGGCGCTGCTATGCTGCATTATTCATGATTATCGCAATAGCTCTAACTCAAGAAAAAATGCACGAATTTTCATCAAACTTCAGATTTCGTTAGTCCTTGATATAAATTAGTGCTGTTTAATTTTTGGTGTAAATCGCCCAACAGGTGGTGCTGCTGTGATGCATTTTCACGATTTTTGCAAGAGCTGTATCTCAAGAACTATTGCACGGATTTTCATCAAACTTCAGATTTAGTTAGTCCTTGACATGAATTGACCTGTAAATTAGTGCTGTTTAATTTTTGGTGTAAATCGCTCAACAGGTGGCGCTGCTATGCTGTATTTTTTGCGATTTCCGCAATAGCTTTATCTCAAGAACTAACGCTTAGATTTTCAACAAACTTCAGATTCAGGTATACCTTGATATCATTTAGTGCTGTTTATTTTTAGTGTAAATCGCTCAACAGGTGGTGCTGCTATGCTACATTTTTCAGAATTCCCGCTGTAGCTCTATCTCAAGAACTAATGCACGAATTTTCATCAAACTTCAAATTCAGATATACTTTGATATGAATTGGTGCTAAATCGTTGTTATTTCTTGTACTATTTAAATGATTTAATTGACGTGATTTATATAGAAGAAAGTTTTGTGATGGCCACAACATACTAGTTTAACTTTGTGACCTAAAGTGCTTGAAGCTCCATATAATCTTATCTACTTTCATAATCCTTAATGAAATTTGATTGCAAATAATTCTGATGATCTACTGGATCCCGCCCAATTGGACGTGCATGGAGAGCACGTGATATCCACTCATGCAAATCGAGCCACCTCATCAATTATTGATTAAAAAAATTTGAAATCATATTCAAATGATAATAAATAACATGCAAAAAATGCGGAGTAAAGCTCTTTATTCATATTCCATAGAAAAAAAAATCCAAAAAACACCCTTTTTCTGCCTTCTGTCAGAAAATCTGCCCTAAATGTATCCCTGCTTTAAATGTATCTCCTATTAATGTGGTCAATTTCATTTT
The DNA here is from genome assembly GCA_963932465.1 of Maratus speciosus. Lineage (NCBI taxonomy): Eukaryota > Metazoa > Arthropoda > Arachnida > Araneae > Salticidae > Maratus > Maratus speciosus. The sequence goes on along the minus strand of OZ010789.1, from coordinate 529,974,410 downwards.
CCTGTTATTTTCTATGTGAAATAATTGTTAAGGGGCTTCAGGACTCTTAAAACTTCAAAATTTTCGGAATTTTAATTTCTTTAGATGTTAAACCTATATCTTTTCTGAATATTTTGATATTATTGTTTCCTTGAAATTCCCATTAGAACAGAAGTTAATGCTATTAAATTTTTTTTCCGCGCAATAGCTGAAGCGGTGTTTCCGAAACTGTGAAGTCATTTTTCTCCAAACGACGTTTTTTGGCATAACGCTCAGGATATCTCAAAAACCTCTGAATATTTTTGCATGAAATTTTCAAAACAAATGTTTCCTGTTAGTTTCTATAAACTGAACCTAAAATTTAAATTTCATTTTTATTATTAAAAAGATATTTTTTTAGGTGGTTATATTGTTTAATTTTCACATTTTTCCATTAGCTAAATACAACTTTGTATTAAAAATTTAAAAATTCTTTAAATAGAAATTTATTTAGGTTTCGGGTAATCATTATAACCTAAAGTGTAATTAGGCATAAAAAATTTCATTCTAGTTGCAAAGTTTATATTGTAATCTTGCGCGTAAGCTGTTATACTAATTTTCTGCTCGACAAATTCTGACAGTTTGGAGCCCCTATAAATACTAATTTTGCATATCTCATTTTTTTTTTAAATATGAAATGAAAGAACATACTTATATCTTTTAATCCAAATAAAATTTGTGCTCTTAAATTACATACATTTTAAGGGATGAAATATTGTACATTATATTTTGTTTTTCATTTTTTCCAATTTTAAGAGTACTAAGACTCCATAAGGGCATATTTTTTTGCATTGTACTCGCCGTATAATGAGGACATTTTTTCCCATTATTAAAGTTGCTGCTTTTTAAAAATTTTGTGCAAAGTCTTTTTTATTGAGCAAATTTATTAAGAACTTATTAGTGACACTGATGACGAGAAAGATAACGTTCCACAACAGACAATGTGAGAGTTTCAAATAATGCTGCCACCTATTCGCCGATATTACCAGTCAAAATCATGTGTAACAGATTAATGTTTAAAGTGTGCCACAAAATTTGAAAAGAATGCGGTAAATAGATCACTTGTTTCATGATCACAAAGAAAGTGACTTAATAATTTAAACATGCTTAAATTATCTAAATCTGAAAATTTATTTGTATTTTTTGTTTACCCTGAGTAATAACTTCTTTTGCATTTACAATGTTGTCAAACAAAAATACAGAATTAAAACAACTTGTTTCTTTTAGAATAACACTCCAATTTAATCAATTTTTTTAAAAAAACAGGCGTACTCTTAAAATTGAAGTAAATGAGCACGAAGCTTTATATTTATAACATTTAATTTTATATTGTTTTAATGCTTACCTTAGTTAGTGTGCACGAAAATTGGCCTTCAATGAAAGTCCGCACTAACGGAAGTTCACTGTATTGCGATTTTCTATTCTGACCTGGATTAAATTCAAATTTTCAGAATCTCCGTTTTCGTTACTGTAAGAATCGAAATTGAAAATTTCCAAATTAAATTTAATCACGGCAGTAGGAAAGATTACCGGAGAGTTCTTTTTGTCTCAGAAAAAAAATGTCGAAAAATCACTAAAAACCGTACAAAAATTCGGAAGAAATTCAAAAATCGACCGAGAACAATTTTTTCTACTTTGAGATAAAAGACTAAATTCAGATTTATTTTACAAATGTTCGATTAAAAATTTCGCACAAAATTACAAAAAGTCGCGGAGGCAAAATTTACTATTTTAGCTAAAAGATGAAAACCGGAATAGTGTAATTATAAAATGATTACTTTTACCAATGTGTAAAAATCACCGCAAAACGAAAAAAAAGTATTAAAATTTTTTATTATACTTCGTATTGAAAAATCACATCGTAAAAATCGTAAAAAAAAAAAAAAAAAAAAAAAAAAAAAATGTTGTACAAAATTCGAATAATGTTTTTATTTTATTTTTTTTTTTTTTGAAAATGAGATAAAATTTAATGTATTGCGCTGGAAGTTTTAAACCGGATTATTTTAATTTTTGTGAGAAAAGTGCCTCAATACTTAAAAAAAGGCCAAAAAATAGATTAAAAAAATAATAAAGCCTAAAATCCAAAAACTGGGTTAGATTTTCATATCTTCACACACAGATATCTTCGTCCCAAATCTATTTGGGTACCTGCACGCAACGGTTTTATCAGCAACAGCACTCCCACACACACAAACCAGTGGCCGAGAAGTTCTGCTCTCGAAGCTGGTAGGTGCTGGGTCGAACCCAATCGCGGCTGTCGGCTTAATCGTTCGAAGTTTTCGTGGTTTTCTTTGAGCCGTGGATTTTCAATGCGTAAATACGGATTTGGTTCCCTTAGAAAGATCCCCCACGGACGGCACTCCCCATGCTCCCCGGGCCTATAACCCCGTGTAGATAATCGGCTGTCAAAAATAAACCCAACATACACACATTTATATTTATCATTATAGAAATCCAATATTGTAAGCGCACATTCTTTTAATGTGAATATATTTTTTTTTTTTTTGCGAAATTTTCATATTTCGAAACTTTCAAACAACCCATTATGCATTTGTACGTTATATTTATTGGCAAGTATGTATTAGGCACTTACGCTTAAAGTTTAATAAAATTCAGAAAATGTGACAAAAGCTGTTGTAGAAAACTGGAAACTTCTTTTTCAAAGGATTATTTTCAAAAGGAATAAAGATTTCCCTGACATTAATACATAAAAGTGACAAATGTTTTCACTTACTCCGATAAAAATAACTCACAATATTGTATGCGAGTGTACCGATAAAGGAATAAACATGAATCTTAACATTTATTTAAATCAAATGAGTTTTATAAAAACATTTCAGAAATAAATTCTCCGAAAATATAAAATGAAAAATTATAACACAAAATATAAGAATGCATTATTAAAACACATTATCTGAATATGTATATAAATTATGTATTTTTAACTTAATGGGTATTCTAAAACAGTCCGACTGATTTTAAAATCCAATAACTTGCAAATGGTGACATCTATTAAAAAATTCTCGCAGAAGGGTTATGTAAGATGACATTTTTTTTTCTGTGATACCCGTTTTTAGTTCAAAAAGCAGCGTTAGATGACGATGAGAGCAATAAGCGCTAAATCGAGGTCCGTTTTTTCGATTGCTCTTACAAGGAAGGTCTCCATACTGGGCATACTCTGAATATTTTGAAAAAACTACCAATTAAACTACTTATGTATGTAATAAAGGATCAGTCAAATTTAGCGGCGGAATTACAGTAGAAAGTCTGTAAAAAAATAAAATACTTTCGTGTATTTGGCGCGAAAAGACGAAAGCGTCACACGATTTGGAGAGCAGTACTTTTCCTCGCCAAAAGCAAACGATATTTTAATGCATCTGAAAATTATTTGTTAATTGATTTTTAGAATGCGTGTAAAAAGTATTTAATGAATTTAAACGTAAACAATGAGAGAGTTTAATAAATATATTTTTTCGTATTACATATTTATGTTGCTTGTTACTTAATTTTATTACTTTAAAAACAATTTCATCTATAAAAAATACTTTCATATATTTAAGCGTATTCCAAAATAAAGGCAAGATTCATTTAGCAGTTATTCATTTCAAACCAAGGAATTCGCCGTTTCCATAGCAACAAAATTGAACCTGCAGCGTTCAATTGGACTTAATTTTGAGATATTGAAACAATTTTAATTTGTTTTAATTCATAAAATTGGATATTTAACTTTCATCATAAATACATATATGACAAAACTGTAGCTAAATCAAACTAAAACTGACAAAACTACAGTTATTTATGTTAAATTTATTTAAACAAGTTCAATATGAAATATTTTTATCTTAAAAAATATTCGACATGAAAAAATATTTTTCGAAATTTCATTTCATCGCCAACCGATGATAAATCGCCAAATAAACGAAAATTTCATTATTTTTTTACGAACGTTCTATCGGGGTACCGCCAAAAAAAATTTTATAAACATATATATCCACATGAGACGAACACTCTGTAACTTTTCAAATTTTTCTGAATATGCCCGTATGGAGACCTTCCTTGTTAGCATTGATGTCAAAGAAGGAGGTTAAATATTGTCTGGCTCAGACTAGAAAAACCCTGGAACTGGTTTTGATTCTGTCCTGTTGCCAGGGTAACTGGTCAGTCGACTTTATTTTAGTGAAGTCCGGCATTTTCTTTTCTCCCGTTAAATCGGTCATTCCGAGAATTACGGTAACCTTTTCTGCTCTTCCCCTCCTACGAACGAAGTTCCTCCCCTACAAGTTTTGGAACCTCCGAAAGCAGGAAATCTACTCAGGGTTTTTCTTGTCTCAGCCAGACAGTATATGGTCCTGCATTTGCGAACAACATTGTATTTGCGACCGATAACCACTCACTATGCTATTGTCACAAACGAATTGAGCCGTCCCAGTGGACCGAAAGACATGATATTAGGAGAATTAAAAGTAATGAAAAACATTTTTTTTTATTATTATTAAAGGGGGATTTGCTTTCTATCATTTGAAAAAATCGGATTTTTTTTATTTGAATTTTTCTATTCCGTAGTCTGTAGAATATATCTGTAAAACGATTTAGCCGAATTCGAAGTCTTTCGTAGTTATTTAATGTCTGAGCGCAAAGCATCCACTGGCTTAAACGTTTTGGAGCACTTATAAACATATTTTAAGCAAAATTTCTTTTTTCAAAATGCTGGATAAGAACGTAAAAACAATTACACCGATCTTGCTATGTTTTTTTTTCAATTTTAAAAACTTTAAATTTTAAATTTAAAAATGATTTTTTTTTTTGTTTGTTGAGTTATTAGAGCATGGACTACTTTCAAAACTTTTCTTCAAAAAAAAAAAAAAAAAAAAAAAAAAAAACATTTTTAGAAACCCATTAAAGTGCGAAAAATTGGGTCAAAAATAGACCTTTTTTTTAAATGGCTGCCACTTTGTTGACTTTTGAAATTTTCTTCTCAAATTGCTTGAAGCTCCAGAAAAGCTTATTTACTTTCATAATCCTTAGCGAAATCTGATTTCAGAAGACACTGGTGATCCATCGGATCATGCCCGATTGCAAGTGTCCTGCGCGCACGCCAAGACATATACACACAAGTCGAGCCACATCATCAATTTTTAATTTTTAAAATTTTGAAATGTTCTTTCAATGCTAATAAATATCTTGCAAAAACTCCCGAGCTAAAATCTTTATTCCTATTTCAGAAAAAAATGCTAAAATACATCTTTTGTTCGCCTTCTATAAGCAAATCTTCCTTTAATACTGTCTAATAATAGTACTGAAAATATACATTTTACATACTCGTATACATTCAAACAATTCTTGAAACTGAAGAAATAAGGGCATCAAATATGAGAACGTAACAAGTAAGAAATATTTCCGGAATGTTATAAAATCTCTTGGATCATTAGCGCCCATTAATCTTCTTTCTTTTGTTTCTCAGCGTGCATTTTCCGAATATTTCTTCAGAGAAATATATATGGAAACTCTGAGATTCGGAAGCTTCTTTATACTAACTCTTTTTTTTTTTTATCAGTGATTCAAAATAACTTTTTATTTATTTCTTGGCACAAACAATCGCTTGCAGGTAATATTGTTCTATAGAAATCTTGTTCTCGTATGCCTTAGTACTAAGAAAATCAAATGTGAATATTCTGAACTTGTATTTTTTTATATTTTGCTTACGAAAAATATAAAATAAGAAATTAATATTTAATCAAACCAATACACACACAGACGAATATTTTTTCAGTTTTAAAATTTTATTGGTCAAGTGTATTTATATGCAATATAAGAAATATACGCCTTTCCAATATCATTTTTATTGCTTTTTTAATTAAAAAAATATTCTTTGTATACTCTTTAATAATGAATTTTTATCTTTAAAGAATATTTTTAGATAAGTAAAAATTTTTTTAGCTTTGTATATTTTTTAAGGTACAAATGAATTTATTATGAGTGCAATATTATTTTCTCTGCAATTTATTCAGCTTGCAGAAATGGAAATTATACTGAATGACCTAAACAAAATAAGAAAAGTTCAAACATTTTATTGAACTTTTCTTGAGACTGCGTTAATAAATTGTATTTTAGCCAACGATGACTTTCTGAAAGTACAATATTATACCGGGATACCTGGTTGAAACTATTATATTCTACTTTAAGATATTCAGTAAATATATATTCACTAATTTATGCAATCCCACGTGTTCCTTAAGACTTGCTCTACAACCTTAATTATGTGATCAGTGAGGCGAAAAGGTAAATTTAAGAAAATAAGAGTTTATGCTTGCGAAATAAACTCTGAGTAGAAACAGGAGAAAGTTTTGAAATTTTCGTTTATTAATAAGGATAATGTTTATTTGAATAATGGATTCCCTATATAATTAAAGCTAAATTTTTGGTTATCATGTATTACAGTTTTCAGGAATAGATGGTGTTTTAAGATGCAGCTGCTAAAAACAAAAATAAAACATTTAATATTTTATACAATTAAATGACGTTTATTTATAAAATTTGTTCAGATTCTAATTAAGATACTACTAATATACTAACAGTATTAACTTGATAATTGATATTTCAGCGATTCCACCTAGTTATAAATTTTAAAAATCGATTTTTTTATATTTTAGGTTTTAGAAGGCTAACCAATTGAAGAGAGACTAATTTATGATGCTAGAATAAATGTCTCTCTGTAAGTAAAAAATGTAAGTATCGTACTGTAAATTATAACACAGAACTTTTAAGTTTTCTTTTCTCAAAATATTTTAATTCAGTGAAGTCTATTACTAGAAAACGACGAATTGATTCAGATCTAATTTTGCCAGATCTTTTCTTATATAAGTTTATAGAGTAAGAAAGAATTTTTTTTCACTTTTTTACCCTTAAAAACAGGCGTTTTTTATGATAAAACTCCATTAAAAAAAAAAAAAAAAAAAAAAAAAAAAAAAAAAAAAAATCCAACATCGTGCACAAAGTACGTTTTTCATAAATTCTTTTTCTCTGCTTCTGGAATAAATCTTATAAACACATTAACACACACACACATATATGTATAATATACAGGGTGATTAAAAAAAGTGTACAAAATGACATAGCAAATCAGGCATTCACCAAGGATAAAAAATCATTTAGGAACATAGGGTCGTAAACCACTTATATAGTCACAAATACAGTGTGTTTCATCCTAACTTAACCAGGGTTGACGGTAATAATCTCAAGAAAAATAAAAGCATTGTAATGAAAATGCAACGATATATACCTTGTTTTGTGTGAAACGTGATAGCATCATGAAAATATCTGGAAAAACACGTTGATCAAGCAATCGATGATACCTTATGAACTGATATAATCGTAGTCCAAAATGTGGGTCGTCCAGTGCATACTGCTGGAGTCTATAATGCAAACTACTACAGCTTTTGTGTGGTGTTATCACATTTACGACAAAAGATGAGAATGTCTGTTAAATGTTTTATTATAATATGCTTCAGTTCACTGAATGTTATTACTGTCAACCCAAATTGAAATACGATGAAACACCCTGTTTTTGTGATTAAAGAAATGGTTTGCGACCCTATGGTCCTATGTGTTTTTTTATTCTTGTTAAATGCCTTATTTGCCATCTCTTTTGTAAATTATTTTTTGAAACACCCTGTATATATATATATATATATATATATATATATATATATATATATAATGGAAATAGAGTAAGCTGTAAATGCAATATCTGAACTCAATGGAGTATAAAGATTTACGAGTCACGATGATGGACGATTCCATTATCAGTATAGAACGGTTTTCGTAGAAGTTGGATGTTTTTATGCAAGACCTACACTGTAAAAAAAAAAAATCTGTAGTTCTACACATGCAAATTTACATGCTTACTAAACTTTCATCTGTAACTGTACAAAAAAAGCTGCAAATCTACAAAACTAATTTTTGTAAAGCTACAGAAATCTGTAACTTTACAAATGAATCTGCTAAAATTACAGTAATCTTACTAAAATTTTATCTGTAACCCGTGTTGCAGTTACATGAAAAGTTCTAGGCATCCCAGTTTCCTAAAAAATATTCTTAGTAACCTTGCAGATTTTTTGATTTTTGGCGCAAAAGTGTGTCTGTTACTTGAATTTTTGTTGTTGCCGTTACATAAAAAGTTCTAGGAATCCCATTTACCTAGAAAAACTTTAGTAACTTTACAGATTTTTTTTACAGTATAGGTAGCTTCCTATCTTTGCTTAATGAGAGAAAGCAAAAGTGTTTTTCTTTCTTAATAATACTGTGAAATTGGTATACTGCCATTTTTAGTTATTCTGAAAAACTGTGCACATTGATGCTTATTGGTTTACGTATTTTTTACCCAACTGAAAACAAGGGTTATGTGTTTCACGCATATCTGTGTATGTGGATTTATTTATACCCTCGAAATATCCCTACGGCTGGATGGATTTTAATGAATGAGGTCTTTATCAATTCGTCTTAACGACCCGATGGTTATAGGCTAGGTTTTGTTTTTATAAATTGAAAATGGTGGCCGTGAAATACAAAATGGCGGTAGAGACGAAAACAAATTACGCACCCTAGTGAGTGAAATATCATTGGATAGGTCTTTCAAAATGAAGACGATGTTTCATTGGTCAAAAGCACCGTTTAAGTATTACACAACCTGGAAGTTCTGTAGGTATTGGATCTCTAGCTTTACTGCAACTCTAATCTTCATAGACATCTATAGGCCTCATCAAAACAGTGTTTATAGATAGGATCTAACAATTAATCACCACTTAAAAGTCACCAATGTAAGTAAATAAAAAAATAGGTAAGTAATATAAAAAAATAATGTAAGAAAAAAATATTTTAAGTCAATTCCTACTTAGGTCAATAAGAGAATTTTTTTTCTCCCATTTTTCTTTCCGCTTGAGAGGCGCTTAAAATGCCTTGATCAAGAAGAGGGCTCTCTCGGTCTTAAAATACCTTGATCAAGAAGAGTGCTTTCTCGATTATTGAAAATTAATTAATTTTGTAAGCGATGCGTATTAAACTAATTAATAACTCACATAATCTTAAGGACTGTATTTATTTTATTGTTGACAAGCGAAGCGATGTGTGCACACAAGGCAAGACAAGAACATAAACTAGAAAAACGAAACGAATTACGTTTCTATGGTTACCTACATTCGCAGAACAAGTGCGTTGCCAACATTTTAGCACATAATAACAGATAATTCGAACATACCCCCCGACATTGAAGGGTCAACTTCAATCAATTATACAATAGAAAATAAAATATTAACATTACAAAAGACTGAGTAAATATGATACAACACAACAATTTTCTTTTAACAATGAATAATACAATTATGAAAATAATATAGCAATAAAAATTAAGAGAAAATTCACAACCAAGCTCCCTCCTTTTTTTTTTTTTTTTTTTTTTTTTTTTTTTTTTTTTTTAAATAGCTCGTAACTAATTCTCTGAAATTTGTTTTGGCAATAAAGCAATTTTGGATATACTTCTTTTAAGTATTCCTTTTGAGGTTTTGATTTCTACTACCCTAATCTTACCATCTGTACCTGGGAAAACATTTGTAATGCGTCCTAGTAAGTATTTATTTGTAGGAAGATCGTCTTCCTTTATCAACACTAGGGTACCTATGATTACGTTATTTTTTGAAAATTGCCATTTCGAACGCTGTTGAAGCGTATTCAAATACTCTCTGTTCCAACGATTCCATATCAATTGAACGCATTTTGTAATTCTATGCCATCTAGACAGTCTATTTTCGCTTATATTAATTAATTCTGGTTCAACTATGGCTGTCATAGGTATCCCGATTAAGAAGTGGCCTGGCGTTAAGGCCTCTAAGTCATTCACGTCTGAAGACAATGGAGTGATTGGACGTGAGTTTAATATAGACTCTATTTGAGCAACTACAGTTAATAACTCTCCGAATGTTAGCCTTGCATTACCTACTGTTCGCTTTAGAAGATATTTTACCGATTTTATTCCTGCCTCCCACAACCCACCAAAATTAGGTGCACGAGGAGGAATAAATTTCCAAGTGATATTCTCCTCTGACAAATAATTTGCCAACCTCTCTTCCGGACGTCTTAGCAAATTATGGAGTCTTTGTAACTCTGCATTTGCTCCAACAAAAAATTTTGCATTATCTGAAAAGATTACTGCGCACTTACCGCGCCTAGCAATGAATCTTTTTAACGTTGCAATGAATGCATCTGTGGTCAATTCTGACACTAATTCGAGATGCACTGCTTTAATTACAAAGCAAACAAAGATTGCCAAATACACCTTATTAAGAATTCCCTTTCTTTGGCCCTTATATTTTATAAAGAAGGGGCCACCAAAATCTGTTCCCACATAGTTAAAAGGTGCGCTAGGACGTACTGTTTCTGTGGGTAGCGAACCCATGATTTGTTGCACAGTTATAGGGTTGTTTTTACTACAAGTTATACACTCATGCGTTATTTTCCTAACTAAATTTCTTCCCTGTAATGGAAAGAATTTTTGCCTCAAGTAGCATAACAATGCTTGTGCACCTATATGAAGATATTTTTTATGGTAGTAAATTGCAATCAGGCTACACAATTTACCCTTAGCTGGCAGAATGTATTGATGTTTTTGAGCAAATTTTAGGTCGGAATGATTCAAACGACCTCCTACTTTTAGCATCTTATCTGCATCCAAAAATGGGTTTAACAATCGCAATTTACTATTCTTAGAAATTTGCTTACCTTCTAACAATGCAGTATATTCTGCCTTAAATTCGCTTTTTTGAAATTCCCGTATCAAAAAAGCTTCTGCTCTTGATAATTCATCTATACTTACGTGTCCCTTTCTTTTTTCAGTTGATCTTTTCGTATTATCTAAAAACCTGAAAATATAACTCAAAACACGTAATATTTTAGTATAATTATTGCTAATACTTAAAATTTCATTAACAAATTCAACATTATTCAAACAAGTTAATGTAGTATTGTTTCTCAGTTTTAACTCTGATGAAAACTCAATAGTATTTTTTTCATGTTCCAAGTCAATGTCCTTATTGGATGTGATGTCACCTTCTCTTAGGAAAGAAGGGCCGTGCCACCAAAGTTCACAATCAATTAACTTGTCAAAAGTTAGTCCTCGAGAAACAAGGTCTGCTGGATTGTCCTCTGAACGTATATGTTTCCATAGATAAGTCTGGGTCAACTCTTGAATTTTGTAAACTCTGTTGGCCACAAAGCCTTTGAGTACATGAGGAGGAGTCTGTAACCATGCTAAGACGATGGTTGAATCACACCACAAAATTACCTTATTGATATGCAACTTTAATAGATTCACTACCTTACATACGAGTTGAGACAATAAGGCAGCTGCGGACAACTCAAGTCTGGGAATTGTCAAAGGTTTCAATGGTGCAACCCTAGACTTGCTGCACAGTAAATTTAATGATGTATTAATTTTTGTGGGACAGCGTAGATAAATGGCTGCTCCATATGCGAGCTCGGATGCATCGGAGAATCCGTGCAGTTCAATTTCCGAATGGCCTTCGTTTAAAACAAAACGATTGATTTTTAAATTGTTTATATGTTGAAGCGTTCTGATAAAGCGTTGCCATTCATACTTAACATCATCTGGAAGTGGATCGTTCCAACCTAACTTTAATAACCAAAGTCTCTGTATGAAAATTTTAGCCTTAGCTATTCCAGGACCGAGTAATCCTAATGGATCGTAAATTCGAGCTATATCTGATAGAACAGTTCTTTTCGTGTACACAACTGGCTCCTGAACTGATGAATTAAACAAAAAGGAGTCATGAACTGGATTCCATAAGAGTCCTAGAGTTTTAGTGCTCTGGTCCTCATCACTATCAATGAATGAATATTCCTTGTTACTAGTTGTGATTTTTAACAGTTCGGGGTGGTTAGCACACCATTTGTGCAATGTGATTCCGCCACGTTCAAGCAATGCGATTAATTGTGCTTGCAGTTGTTGGGCTTCTGCTAAACTGCTAGCTACTGTTAGCACATCGTCGACGTAGAAATTTTGGAGTACTGCACGTGATGCTAGCGGAAAATTATCTTTTTCATCGATTGCGAACTGATTTAGAGTCCGCGTGGCAAGATATGGAGCGTCCGATGTTCCATAAGTAATTGTCTTTAACTTAAATGTTTTGACCGGTTCTTCTTCACCACATTTCCACAAAATGCGCAATAAATCTCTCTGCTTTTCCGCAATTAGTATCTGGCGATACATCTTTATGATGTCAGCTGTAAAGGCGTACTTGTGTGTTCGAAATCGACAAATGATATCAAAAAGCTCATCTTGAACTGAACCTCCATTTAATAAAACATCATTTAAAGAAACACCACTAGTGGTAGCTGCACTACCGTCGAAGACAACTCTTAATTTCGTGCTGGGCTTATCGGGTCTGTATACCCCATGATGCGGCAAATAATATGAAAATCTGGGATTAGTTTCCGAAGAGATTTCTTCTAAGTGTCCCAAATTACTATATTCTTTAATGAAATCTTCATACAAGAATCTCATGGTTGGATTGTGCGTAAATCGCTTAAGCAAATGATTTAATCGCTTATTTGCATTTTCTTTTGATTTTCCTAAGCATTCAAGCCCACCAGTTTTAATTGGCATTTTTACAACATATCTGCCGTCTTCCCTTCTGGTATGTGTACGCAGGAAATGTTCCTCACAATATTGCTCTTCTTTACTTTTTATTGGATTTGTATCATTAACCGCTTCAATTTCCCAAAATTTCTGCATAATATTGGATAAATTGTCCACAGATCGAACAAGACCACAATAATTACTGAAATTGTTTTCTTGTGGCATAGACTTAGAACCACTGGCAACATAGCCAAAAACTGTTTCTTGAAAAACCAAATTTTGCGTATTTGTTTTATTGGCTCCCATTAAGTTAAAAAATACCTCGTTTGACAATAAAACATGTATTGGACCTGGTTTATCAAATTGTGGATCAGCTAACTGAAATGTCTGTAATTGCGTAATGGGCATGATGTTTAGATATGTAGCTGGCGTTATGCGCGTAATTTTAGGAACAACAAAAAATTGCAATGTTTCACTAAAACTTCTATTTTCATTTGCGATGGTTGATATAACACTTTCTTTTATATTCATGACTGAATCATTTAGCCCTGAAACTGATGCGTTTATTTTCTTTCCCTTCAAGAACAATAACTCGGTACATTCCTTCGTTATAAAGTTATTTTGAGATCCTGAATCTAGCAATGCCCTAAGAGGAACAAATTCTCTTCTAGCATTTTGTACATATATTATCGCGGTTGAAAGCAGTACTTGTTTACTAAAAGAAGATGCCATATTCATTACAGTATTGGTTATGGTTGAATACGTGTTATCATATGAATGTGCATTTTCACCCAAGGTGGTGACAGACATCTGACTATTTGTGTAACTATGAGGAGAAAATGCGTTTGCGGTTGGCGACAAGTTACTACTAAGATTACTTCTGTTTTGAGTTGGTATCGCCTGATTAGTATCAATACCTTCTTCACCGCATTCCAGGTGAATCAAGCTGTGGTGACGCTTGCTACATCTTTTGCACGTACTTAAACTTTTACATCGGCTAATGTTGTGAACAGATGATAAACAATTATAGCAAAGTCTTTTCGATTCAACAATATTGAACCTTTTTTTAGCGGGCAAATTCAAAAATTGCGAACATTTCATTAAAATGTGGTCACCCTTACACATTAAACAATTGTGTGGACCTTCTGCTAACAAGGTTAATGACTTAGAATTGCATAAACACTTCTGATCCTTAATGAAGAGTTTTGTGGAAGTGTATTTATGGATATTTTCCAAAATTTGAGAACGTTTCTCCAAAAATAAAATTAATTCATCTAATTTTGGTACTTCGTTTGCGCTTATACTCATTTCATAATTTTTTCGAGTATCCTTGTCTAACTTTTGAAGAATGATGTTTAATATTAAAACATTGGAAAGATTGTTTCTATTATAGTTTAAAACGCTTAATGCGCGAATGCTTTTTCTTACATTGTCAACTAAATTTCGTAGGTCTTTAGCGGAAGGCTGCGTGAGCTTATCTGCGTCTAAAAGTGAATTAATGTGTATTTCTGTTACTACTCTATCATTTTCGTATCTGTCCTTTAACACTTGGAACAAAGATGAAAACGTATCTTCTGTTGTAATCATAACCCTTGCATCATTTATTAATGCAGCTGATAAATAATGCAGTTTTTGAGCATCCGAAAGTTGTTCATTTGAGGTTATTAAGTTGTTAAATTGTAGCTTAAACGTATTCCACTCTTCGGACTTCCCGGAGAATTTCGGAAGTGGAATTTCAGGTAATTTAATGTTTATTGCATTGTTTATTAGAATAGGTTTTAATTGAAATGCACTGGGAACTTTACTCTCTTCTAAACATTTAATTTGTTTATTTATTTTAAATTTAGTCTTCATAATGTTATCATGATATTCCTCACTAGTGTTAATATCTATTTCATAATCTTTCTCTATAGTAATGGCAGATTCTATTTCATTATTTAAGTTTTTTAGCGATTGTTCTTTATCATTCAATTGTTCTAATATTTCTGAGTAATTATCAATTTCTATATTTTTGTCATTTATTAATGTTTCGAATTTACTAATCAATTTTGTTACAGACGTTCTTAACGTGGAACATTTCTTTTCCAACTTTTCAATAGATTCCATTTCAAAATCTTATAATACAGTAAAGAAAATAATAAATATTTCCTACCTTATTGCAGAGCACACGATTTCTTCATCCCATTAATCGAAGCATACACGCTTGCGAAATCGTCATTCCATAAAACTTTGATGAAAAAACTGGAGATAATAGTTCATTATACAGTCACAGATTTTTTTTTAAATTGCGAAAAATACCGCATCTTTCTCCGGCTGGACGCTGACCATTTTGTAAGCGATGCGTAATTAGATTAATGAGTTATTAAACTAATTAATAACTCACATAATCTTAAGGACTGTATTTATTTTATTGTTGACAAGCGAAGCGATGCGTGCACACAAGGCAAGACAAGAACATAAACTAGAAAAACGAAACGAATTACGTTTCTATGGTTACCTACATTCGCAGAACAAGTGCGTTGCCAACATTTTAGCACATAATAACAGATAATTCGAACAAATTTAATTTAATTAATGAATTAATATTTGATAAAAACTGGATTAACATCAAGTGTCATCCACTACAAGTTTTAAAAAAATATTTGAGCTTGGATAAATAATAAGTATTTTATTAACGACTGAAAATTCGAACAAGATATATATAGCAAGAGTGTGAGCTAATAGTAGGAATTGAAAAAAAAATAGTTTCACATTGATGAAAAATAATTAGTTAGTTCGCTTTTTACGCAGTCGGGTTTTTGATTTTTTAAATTTATTGTTTATTGCCATAATAAAAGATTTTCTTGTCGTAATCTGATCAAGTGTAATGAATATTGTGGTTAAGATCTGATACGATTTACATAAATTCCACAATAAATTGTGGTAGGTCCGACGGGATGTGAATAGAAATTATTTGAAACCGGAATATAAATAAAAAGTAAGTTAGACTGATTTATTCCAACTCTCAATTTCAATCGTGAAGAAACTGGGTCAGAGAACATTATCCGTAATCTAAATCTTCAGTTCCTGCAAATGTAAGTATAACAACTTGACCGACGGGTATATGAGTTTATCAAGTTAAAAGTCTCTTTACGTAGTTTAATCCTCTTGCCAATATCTCTTCCCGAGATTGACAAAACGTCTTTGTTTCCACGCATTGACAGTTTTTTCCTTTTATTTAGTCTTCCGCATTTGTCAAAGTTTTCGCGTACGGCTGAATGCGGGGAGGTTTTATTCTGATACTTATTTCCAGCATCTATTCAATTTTTTCCGCAAATGTGTGGCGTGACATAATGTATTAACTTAATATATATAGTGTGTAAATGGAATGTGTTGCAGCAGTTATGATATATGACATAGCTCTGTTGTCTGTGATCTTTTTCACCGTCTACTTTAACATGTCGTTATTATTTAACATTATAACTATGCTCTTTATCTTGCTTTTAATATTAAAGAGCTTTTAAACTTCGGCGTTGAAGAAACGATGTCTGCTTTCGTGATTTAAAATAAAACTAAGAAAATCTCAACGGGTCTTTAACATTTAATCGTCGCTATTGAATCATTCCACTGTGTTTCTACTCTCCTCTGGTTTGAGTTTAAGTTACTTAACCACAACGGATATTACCGGATATGAGAAAGAGTAGTAATTGCATCGGCTGTTATATCAAGTATCGTTATTGGGCCTACAAGCGTATGCTGTCGAACAAGCTTCATGCTCGTTCTGAATAAGGTGGTTCTTGTTCCTATTAAATGGCTACTTCTCCTGACGAATTCAGGACCGTCAATATTTTTATGGAATATCGAGTGGTGATTTTTCCCTTTCCAGATACCGACGGATATCTCCATGTGATCTGTGTGTGTTAAGCCGTTGTGCTTTCAACTCGGTAACTGACAGGAGCTTCTCTGATACCCATGAACTGGATTAAAGTAAGAGTTTCATTTCTACGAATAGTACATAGGACTTTTGTGGACTATGTTTTTGAACTATAAGTTTAGAAAATCCAGCCATATTATAACGAACAAAATAAGTAAGAATATTTATATTTTAAATTTGTCATACTAAATGCTTATGTAAATGTATTGCTTATATAATTTTTTCGTTCAGTATTTTTTCCAGTTTATTTATATTATCACGAGTGATATTGTATTTTTAGCCCCAGATGACTACGCAACATGGTCCGCGGATATGTAAATCCTCCTTATGGGCCGTGGTTGCTGGAGATTTGTTGAAGGCACTTTAAAACCACTTGAGAATAGTGAAATTTATAGACAAACATGACTATAATGTATGGAGTGACAGGGCATTTAGTTATATATATTTAAATAAATTTTAAGAGCTTAGACCACTATTTGCAGAAACTATTTATTCTAAGAAAACATGCGAAATGCTTGAGGATTTCTATCGCTCTAAGACTAAAGGTGCAGCAATTTCACTCTTGTATAAATATTTCACCGTGTATGAAGAGGAAAGCAGGTATAAAGAGGGAGAGGAGATTGATTTGTTTGCACCCAGATTACGTACAATTATTAAACAAGTAATTGAACAGGGACACCCATTAGAGGGCCTTCATCATAGTTTTTAGATTATTCGTTTTTTGCCGGAAGAATTCTCTAGTATTGTTCTCAATACTTATCGTTAAACTGACAAGATCTGTAAATTCAATAACATATTGACAGAACTACTTTTAGAGGAAAGCTGCTTTCAATAAATGCAATCTAGATTTAAAAAAAAAAATGTTGCATTTAAATCTAAATTAGAAAAACGTACAGGCAAAAATATAAAACACTATAGCAGAAATAGCATTAAAGATAGGTCTACTCCCTCGAAACGCGATACTGTTTGTAGAAAATATAAAAGAGAGGCCACATTGCACTAAACTGTACAATAAATTCCTGAAAAGAGATAAAAATTGGGGCAATTGCCCAAATATTGGTTTTGCCACAGACATGTTTGAAGCGAATCAAAGCTCTGCCAAAGGACAGGAGTGAATTTTTGATACTACTGCATCAACATATTTTTGTAATGATCAAGGGGTTTTCTCCTCGTACAAAATAGTCAAGGGGGCTGGCATGTCTATTGCTATAGGGGGATTAATAATTGTTAATTGTCCATTTTTAGGCAATGGAGCAATAGGGATTCGTTTTTATGATAAAGGAAAGCAGCAAAACTGGAAACTAAAAAACATCGCGTACACGTCTAAAGTTAAACGTAATTTAATGTTAGTTTCAGCTCTTGACAGCATGGTAATGTCTTTTTAATGTAAAAATTGTCGCTTAACTTTGTTCAAGAGAAAGGAAAGAAAAATATTTACGGTCATAAAAACAAACGGCTTTTTCATTTTCAATCTAATATATCCCAACTTAAAAAGGCTTTTACAGCACAGATTCAAAAATGTGGAGGTGATCTAAACGAATAGCTACGTATATACTGCCATATAAATACGAAGTGTATTTTTAACACAAGTCAAAATCGTTCAGTTCACTGTTTGTCAAATTTCAAGTAAAAAGACATGCCTATTTGTGGAGAGTGTAAGATCGCTAAGCCCAGAATGATCTCGTTCAAACCAATAGACAAAACACGCCCAGCATTCACACTCCTCGAATTGATTTATTCTGATTTGTGTGGATCCCTACCGGTCAAATAAAACGAAGTATATAGATATTTTGTGAGCTTTAATGACGATTATTCAAAAAAGGTAGTTGTTTAACCACTTAAACAAAACAATGAAGTTTTCGAAACTTTCAAACTGTTCCAAAAAAGAGCGGGAAGATTTCTAAAGCACAAGATACAAAATCTTAGATCTGACGATGGCTGTGAATATGCCAGTAGGGCCTTCAGTAGATACCGTGAATATCTAAGGATACATCATGAATTCAGTAACATGTACACCCCCAAGCAGAGTGGCCCAGCGGAAAGTTTCAATTGCGTGGCCTTAAACTCTATAAGAAAACCCTTTTACTCGATAGCAAGTTAAGGGAAAGGTTTTGGGCAGAAGTATTTCTAACTTTTGTATATACGAATTTTGAAAAAAAAAACTTTGTTTCTTTTTTATTCAAACCAAAATTGCACCAGAGTAATATCGGATAGAGGAACAGAGTTCACATACAAAGATTTTGACGAAAACTGAATGGAGTAAGGAATTATGCAATAGTCAAAATAACGACAGAATTTCCTAAAGGATCGGGAAGATTAAATGCATACACACTATCTTGATGGTGAATCTATCCAAAAGTTAGAGGGCAAAAAGGTATAAGTATGGAACAGATGTTCAAAGAATTATCAATAGTACTGTTGTAAGAAGCACTAAATACTGTCCGTTTGAATTGACGATATGAACAAAATTGAAGAAGAAAGATGATCTGAAGGCTAAAGAATTGTTTTAGGAAGAATATGTGAGCTACTTCAAAAAAGTTCGCAAAGATGATTGAGAGGAAGCAAGAAAGAATATTTTGAAAATACAAGAAGAAAACAGAAAGCAATTTAACAAGAAGAGAAACGAACCTAATTTGTGTAAAATAAATTACCTCGTTTTAATTAAAAAACTCACTATAGCAGGGGACTAAAATTAAAAGAGAAACATTCATAGACATTACAGAGTCGATGCTTTCATTCTTAAAAGTTAAATAAATTAAATAAAAAATATTTAACGAAAAAAATTGTTATGAAAACCACCATTTTTTCACCATTAAATATTTAAAAGAATATTTTGCTTAAAATTCCAAATTTTTTAATAAAATTATTTTTTTGCGCCAGAATCATCTAATTAGAAAAAAAAGTAATATTTGATTTTCAGCTTATAAATTCGTTAGCGATTATTTTTCTGAAACACAATATGTATATAACAAGAAAATCTCTAGACGAGTAACATCCTAAAACTTAAGTTGCATAGATAACTTATTGCAAGTGAAAAAAACCGACATAATTTAGTGTAAACAATTATATAAAATAAAATAAAACGCAATATTTGTTTTACGATATTTAATTCATTAAAAAAATCCTCAATAAATATGACGTTTCGTTGTCTATACAAACTGTAAAAATATCCCTCACGCCATTATAAGTAAAAAAATAATTTTAGACCTATACGTATGTTTTTATCTTTTACTTAATTTTTTTTTTTTTTTTATAACCAAAATCTGATACGAAATCTGAATGTTCCCTTTAAAAAATGTTTTCTTTTCTTTAAGAATATTCAAAACGTTCTGTATTAATAATTTATTTCCTTTTTCTTTTTTAAACTAGATTTAATATCAGTACTTTAAAAAAAAGAATTAATTTTGAATTTCCTTTGTAATCTGCCTCTATTCAATAGGTATTTGTTCAGTTCATAATTAGAAATTTCTTGTATATTGCTAATTATGTTTCTACACTAAACTCAGGTTGAACAATAAAGGATAAAGTTTTCAAATAAGTTGAAATATTACTTTAGCAAAGTAACTCTTTTGTAAAAGTTTTAAAATTTATTTTTAGTTTGGAAAGTTCAGTTCTTAAGTTTTAAAAGTATTTTTAAAGTTTTATCAAGTTAGAATACTAAGCTATTTCTTTTAGTCTTATTTGTAAAAGATTTTTTATAATGTTATAAAGAAAAACATATCTCAGTTTTAGCACCACCACGTAAATGGATAGTTTTAAATAAAAAGTTAATAATGAAAAATATATGTAAAATAGAAAAGCATTTTTATTCCTCTCTATTCTAAAAAAAAAAAAACAATTCTGCGGCAATTGAATTTATTGTAACTTTTTACGATCTCGTCTTATTCTGCAAAAACTATTGCATATAACATCATTGAAATCTTTAGTTTATAAAGAAATGTATGATAAACAAGTTAGAGCAGTAAATTGAAAATGAAACAATTATTTTAAGCACTATTTAAAGTTTAAATCCCTCAAAATAGTTCAGTAACATCAATTTTTCAGGATCAAAGATTATGCACAGAAGTTAGGGTTTCTTAGTCGTTTAGCGATTAAGAGTAAAGGAAGACCATTTCATAAGATATTTTTGGCTGATATTTTTTAAGATTTTACAAAATCGTGTTGCGTTAGAAAAGTCAACGTCCATTAATATATTTTAAAAAGTTCCAACTGATTCTTAACGAATTAAGAGCATATGTCATAACATTTTTAAAAATAATTCTTGATACATTATAGAATTCACAAGGCTGGTTTGTAAATGAGTACAATTAATCGAAACATAGTTGGAAACATCTATTTCATCAAAACGAATGCGGAGAAATTTACGTATCTGTCCATATTTTAAGTTATTAACTCTGAAAATTATCTCTACCAGCTTAATTCTATTATTTTGCTTATTTGTGAACAAAAAGAGAATACTTTTTTTCCATGTCATCAACAGATTAAACTAGCAGCATATTTTTACTGTTTTTACAGCAGTTACTTCTTCAAAGATTCCGGGAAGATATTTTTCTTTGGAAAAATTGGAATGTTTCTCTTTATTTTAATCTACCACTTATTATAATATGTGCAATAGTTTTGAAAATACAATTTTTTTAATTCGGTCATGCTTGTGCCAACCCTGTATATTGAGGAGTTAGATGTAAACACTTATAAAAATTATTTTTGAAATCAAAATTGTTCTGTTACAGATAAATCTATGATACAGAGACTCTGTGAAACATTGTGTTGCATGTAACTTTGGAGACTTAAATTATGATTAAAATTAATTTTATTCTCTTTCTCAAAATGTTTCAATGCATTTTTATTAACCATTTGGAAAAATGGTTATTGTCTTCGGTCAGGGTAGGAAATCAAAAACATATCTGAAGCATTTTATTAGTTGAATCCCGCATTTTATTCGTTTTCTGATTGGTCTATACAGTAATCTGTATTTTCCTTTTACTTTCAACAGAGATGGATACTTCTGTTGCCACTATGACAAAAAAGTGATAAAAACTACAAAAAAATTAATAACTCAAAAACAAATTGAGATGCAGCTTTCAAACAAATTGCATTTAAAAGTACATTTTTTTCTCTATACGACGGTGTAAAAAGTAATATTGTGGGATGTTTAGAAGTTTAAAAATGAAATTTCATTTAAAATTGGTCCAGGAATATTAATGTTTAATCCATGGCGTACGTAATGTATGACCAGCTCCGTAGAAGTTTAAAAATTTACAGTACCTAAAATTGTAAGACTGAAATTTCTTTTAAAATTTGTTCATGATGGGTCCAGGAATGTTAATGTTTAATCCATGGCGTACGTAATGTATGATCAACTCCGTCCGACTTTTTATGACTTAAATTTTAGTCTTTGAAAAAATCATTTTCCAAATAGTCGTTGTAATTTGTTAAATTGCCTTTTTTTTATATAAATTTGTTTTCTATGTTTTGTGACTGTCACTGTCATCAGAAAAATAGCAATACATATATTTTTAGGTGATATCAGTACTTTTCCCTAATTTCGACTTACATCCTCCATTAACAATGAGAGTTTCCGGTTGCTGTGTTATACATTGCCTTTAATTAAATTAGAATGCTCAAATTCTTAAAAATCTCAGAGAAGAAAAGTTTTTTTTTTTTTTTTTTTTTTTTTTTTACTTGAGCAAAAGAGCATGTTGGAATTCAATAAAATTAAGTAATAAATCTTCTCAAAAAATAATCTACAGAATCTAAATACATACATCTCTACATAATTTTTTTTTCACTCCTACTTTTATTACACACACACACACTCACACACACACCAACACACACACATATATATATATATAAACTGAAAGAATAAATAATACAGAAATGGCAACATGAATGGAATATTAATGATGCTGGGATATACTTGCAATTTATTCCGAAGACCGTCTGCTTGCCACAGAAATTTATCCTCTTGAGACGCCGCGTAAATCCTATTGGACATTTCTATTTGTTAAATAAAATATTTAATTTCAGTTGGAGCTCGTAAACATTTTCTGTCCGTAATATTAGATTGTCTAGTACTGTTATCTGTACACCAAAACAATAAAAAGAAACGCAGCAAAATGTATTTTTTTAATCATTTGAAAATAGTAGCGAGGAATAGAAAGACTATTACAGGTAACCACACAGTTTTAACTCAATTTTCAAATATTTGTGAAGAGTATTTCGACATTAATGAAAAATATATTTAATTTTAAACGTCATACTTATGAAATTAAATCGTATTTTAAGTACTTGGCCGTATATTGTGGAGAATAAATGTGTGTTTTTCCTTTGAATTGGACGTTGTGTCTTCACCAGTTGTTTTCGTTCATATTAGGATTTTTTTGTATACTGAACAGAATAGATTTTTTTTTACTCAAAATTCCTTACAGTGAAAATCAATTATAGAAACAGGTACTATATTTTTAAAGATAATTAAATATTTATTTAAATACTCTCGCAGAAGTGTAAAATTATACTGATTAAATGTGTGTTTAATTTTTTTTTTCAGTATTTGCAAAATAAATAGATTTACAACTAAGTTTTTCTTTTAAATATTTTTTTTTCTTATTCATTGGGAGTTTTTTGCAGTTTTTTTTCTGTTACTATGTTGTTTGAAATTTAATTAATTAACTTTTTCAAATTTAAATAGCAATAAAATTTAAAATAAAAGATAAAGAGAAATTTATAAATAAATTCATTTTTATTTTCCTTTTGACATTCAATTGTTAATTGTGCTAGCTGTGCTATTAATTATTATCATTATTCTAGTAACCAAATGTTTTTTGTTGAGATAGATTTAAAAAAAATATATGATTGAAAATTGTTTAAAGGGTTACTAAATTGGCCTACATATTTTTTCTTTTAAAAGTACACTTTTTCTATTTGATGATATAAAAAAAGGAAATGATGAATGAATTAAAAAAAATGTCTGACGACAAAAAAAAAAAAAAAAAAAAAAAAAAAAAAAAAAAAAACGTTGATGTCAAAAAAATATGGCTTTGCCCCTAAAAATCTGATTTTTGAAGCCTTTCACTTTTTAGGTATTTATAAACCGGCGTTATTTAGACATAGAGAAAGTACAATTTATAACAATCTTTGAAGCAATAAAATTAATGGTGACATGTGAGATCTTGAGATTAGTGATGAAGATGAGAAACAGGAAAAGAACGGAGAAATTGAATACGTGCAAATTCATGCAATAATTAGACTTTAAGATTCTTGTATCGAGCTTACTCCAAGTTCTAAAAATTAAGAAACATCATGTGGCAATTTTGGGTACTTTTCTGCCTCTAAACAGTGTGACAAACCAGCTTTCAACTGGCGTTATTTCAGAGGGACAATAAGCGAAATCAAGATGGCATAGTTGTCTATGGCACCAAAATGAGGAAATCTGGTTCTCTATAGGGAGCTTCAACTCGAAACTCGCTCCTGGTATAAGACGTTTCTCAGATAATTTTATTGCTATGATAAATCAGTTCAATAATGCAGATTTAATTTTATTTTAGGAGGGAAAGTCACAGATTTTTTTTTTCTTTTTATTGATATTATCGAAAAGCTACTATCCAAAGTATTTTCTTAATTAATGAATTTGTTTTTAAAATTTAAGAAAAAAATTCCCATGTAGCTATCGATTAAATAGGTTTAAATGATCCACAACTTTTGATATAGTTTTAATTACAAAGTAAGTGATATTTCCTGTAATAAAGAAAACAAAACAGAAAGGAGAGAAAATGTTCATTTACAAAAGCTGTTGTTTATTTTGTTGGTATTGTAATGCAGTTAATTGTTTGTTTTATAGGAAGCTAATGATATTTTCACTTAAAAAATTTCTTCATTTTTTAAATATTTAAGAAAATCTTTTTTGGGGTTGCTTAATTTTTTATTAACCATTTGGAAAAATGGTTATTGTCCTCGTCAGGGTAGGTAATCAAAAGCATATCTGAAGCTTTTTATTGGATGAATCAGCATTTTATTCGTTTTCTGATTGGTCTATATAGTAATCTGTTTTCTCTTTACTTTCAACAGAGATGGATACTTCTGTTGCCACTATGACAAAAAGTAATAAAAACTACAAAAAAAAATTAATAACTCAGAAAAAAATTGAGATATAGCTTTCAAACAAATTGCATTTAAAAGTACATTTTTTTCTCTATACGACGGTGTGAAAAGTAATATTGTGGGATGTTTAGAAGATTAAGAATGAAATTTCATTTAAAATGGGTCGTCAGATTTTTTGGAAATCTGACGATGGAAAAGCCTTTTCCGGAACAGTCAATGAAATGCTTGTATAATACGTACGTTTCAGGTGGATAATACGTAAGTTTCAGGAAATGTGAAGCAGGCGATTTTTGTCGCTTGCAATTTTTACGTGTGATAACACTATCATAACACTATTCATGGCGCGTATAATAACACTATTCATGGCGTACCTAATGAAACAAGATTGACAATGATCAGCTCCGTGCGATTTTTTATGTCTTAAATTTTAGTCTTTGAAAAAATCATTTTCCAAATGGTCGTTGTAATTTGTTAAATTGCTTTTTCTTAAAATTGAATTCTCACGAATATATTCTGTTAACTGTGCTTCCGTGTAAAGTCAACAATTATGAAGCGGATTCCTAGTCGGTTATAAAAAAAGAGGTTTTTATGTTTTAACTATTACTAAAAAATATTTTGTAAACATTACTGAAATTTTAATGATGTTATAAACCTTTCTTTATAGAGCCTCCAAAGTTTTTAGTGTCAATTTTTAGCACCTACTTTCTAGTATAATTTATTTAAAAATATACGCAATAACTTTATATATGCAAAAATATATAATAAGGTACAGTTGAATCCAATACCATTAACGTATGTTTATTTGAGAATATCGTACTCATGAATGTAGAATTTTATTCTGGTGAGTAGGATGAAATGTTAAAGAAATTTCCGTGAACGGATCATCCTTGAAAGATTGGGTAAAGCATTTTTCTAATAAGCTGTCTATTAAGACGTACTTTATGGAAATAATATCGCATTTACACTATGGAGTTAAGTCAGTTAGTTTAACTTTTTTGAACTGGACAATCTGAAATTAACCCGTTCACATTATCAAAAAATTTAAGAGACTTTAAATAACTAAACAGATGTCTGGGCATGCATATATCTCTCTAAATTTGTAACTTAAACTACTGACTACACATAATTTATTATTAGTTTCATTATTTGCAGCGTGTTAAATAAATAACCAACTGAAAGTTTCATTCGAAAATGCCGATTAATTATTTGTAATTCTCCATGTTATGGAAAATTTCTACATTTAAATATTGGAATAATTCATATTAATTTAATAATTTTATGTTATATTTATAAGCTTAAATTACGTTTACTGTTAAGTACATTTTATATGTATTTAAGAATATGGTAGAAATCACTTCGAAATAATGGGAGAATGTGAAAAATAAGCAAAACATATTACATTAAAAATATCTAAATTGATAATGCAGAGTTACGTCCAGTAACGTAACAAAACATAACGTTTTATATGAAATTAATTTCAACTAAAAAAGTTTCATATTCGTGACTTATTGAATAAAATTTTTAATATATTTGTATGAAATCGAAAACTGGAAATATGTGAATAATTAAGAATGCATATTGAATTAAAATGTATAGAAAACAGAACAAACGATTTCTTGAAGAACACATTTTTCAACTTAAACAATTATATTTTTATTCTTTCATAAACAGTAAGAAAAATTAATGAGCAATTTTTATATTTTCAAACTAATTTAATTCAAAACAAATACAAATATCATAAAGATTTAAAAATACTGTCAATTTAATTTTTTTCTGAAATATTTGATTATTCAATCTTGTAAAAAATAATTAACATTTTTATTTTGTTATTATGTATTAAACAATCACAAAATATTAGAATTGCATTTACAATGAGTAAAATAAACTTTCACATTTCTAGAAGCAATAAAGAATGTTTTATATTCATGATCAAATTTAATTCCCCTCAAATATTTCTAAACTGGTAAGACATTTAGAGTTTATTAATAGCGTAAGGCAAAAATATTAATAATTTGTCTTGAAGCTTCCTTTAAGCAATAAATCATTTTCAGTGTTATCAAAGAAAGCTTAAAATCCTCGTGCTAATTATCTTTAATATAGAATTAAAAAATAACATTTAATATGGATTCTGAAACGGACATCTGTGTCAAAGCACAGAGGACAAAATAAAAGTGCTGTATTTTTCGATATATATATATATATATTTTTTTTAAATCAGGAGTTTATATATCTCGTATTTATTCTTATAATTCATGTTCTTGTTAAAGTGACATATTTAAAAATTTATCCATTGCAGAATATGATTTCAAATTTAAAAAAAAAAATGGATTTTTTTTTTTAAACTGTTATTCCATGTAGGGGAAGGTGGCTTAAAATGATCATATCGGGTTTGTTATGTTTCTCAGCGTCATCCAGTTATAAGACCTAAAATGGATGGCCATGTTGCCGGGTAAAATGATCCATTATGTGAATCATTTTACTTCCATTTCATAGGCTGAAGAAAATCCGGTACCGGGTTCAAGCCATCATGTAAGCCAAACGTGTGACTGCCCAAATCTTTTCCTTTGTGCCAAAGTGTTTTCCTATTATTTTTGGATCAGAATTTTCAAATATTCCATTTTATTGTTTTTTCATAATTATTTGAGATACTTTTTATTTTAGAATTTACATAAAATAAATTATGTGTGCTATTTGATTGTAAAACTCATTTTATTTCATTATATATTGTCATAATTACTTTTATATCCTTTATTTTGCCAATAAAAAATAATTTACAATTATTTTTAAATGAAGGCTCATTTTGCCCTTGGGTGAGGGTAAAATGATCCTCTGGATATTTTTTCAAAAATCTGTGTTTTTCATTACTGAATTTGGGCCTAAAATATTATTAAAATATGTGTGCTAAATTGTAGTGTAAAACATATTAGCATAGGGCCAAAGATTTATTTAAACAGTTTTGTTATTTTACATAAATTTTTCCCTTAAGGGGATCATTTTAGGCCACCTTCCCCTAATATCGGCATATATATATATATATATATATATATATATATATATATATTACATCATTTCAAAATGCTAAAACACCATAACTTCAAAAGGAAGGTGTATATCTGCAGAAATTTTTTAACTATAAAATATTTATAAAAACAAGAAAGACAGGTAAAAAAACAAAAACAGTCTGTTCTTCATCAGTGGGAGGACAGACAGAAAACTAACTCCACCCCCCACTTTTAAAATTTGCAGGTTTCTGAACACATGTTCACCCCGCATTCAATACTGAAAAACTATTGTCATTTTATTAATCTAATTCCATAAAAAACTAAAACAACTCAAATTAAAAACTAACAAACATATTATTAACCATACAAAAACAAAAAACTTTAATAAAAACAAAAGAAAAAAAATAAGAAAACAAGCATGAATGCAGAATAAAAATTCGCCCCCCCCCCCCCCCCCAAACCCGCAAAATGAAATTTCTCAAAACATGAATACCTGTATAATGTTTCCTACCCGTCAACTATAAACAAATAAATATTTCTTCCAAATCCATTATCAAAAACCAGAAATTCCAGGTCTGCAACTTTCTTTCGTTTCAATTCATCAATAGACAAGCGTTCTTTTAACAAGACTTTAGGATGCCCATTTCATACAGAAAGATCCAGAAGGCTGCCATCACATGTTCACGCCGCCAGACCACATCGTTGCCATTCACTTTTTAGAACTGTCTTTAAATAATATTTCAAAAACTTAATGGGGTAATTATTATTGTAAAATAAATTAGCCAATAACTTAAAGATCTGTTTATAAAAATTATTGTCTCTGCCACAAATTTTATTGAAACGTATCAATTGATTAATAATTATATTTATGTAAATTTTTTTATGCAAATTTGAAAACCAATGTGGCATGCTTCTAGTAAAAAAGTTAAAACTATTTCTTTTATCGTACAAATCCAAAATCAAATTATTATCAATAATATTTATTGAAAGTTTACAAAATAATTTTGTTATAGTCCCTGTGGACAAAGCAGCTAATAATTATGCAATAATATGAAAAAAGTTTTATATTGATAAAATAGAGTGTGAATTAAGTAATGAAAATTTTTATTCAAAAGTTAATATTGACAAAAATCCTGTCGTTAAAAAATTTTTTGCATATAAAAAGAAAGTTAAAAGTATGTTTTCTTATAATTTTGATGTTTCTAATCATCACTGTTTGCCATTTATTTTCTTAACGCCTAAATTTCATAAAGATCCGATTAAATTTAGATTTATTTGTAGTACTTGTAAAAGCATTAATAAAAATTTTAATATTGGTTTACAGAATTTATTAAAAAATATATATGATTTTCTAAAGTATAAATTTAAGAAGTATAGTTATTTCTGGTCAATTGATTATAGTGTTGAAATTCTGAACAAATTGCCTTTGACTCCTCTGAAAATGCAGGTATTCGATTTTGAAAATCTGTTCACCAATATACCTATTGATTCACTTTATGAAGTTTTAATGAGTATTTTTGATGTTTTTTGTATAAATGATGAATTAAATATAAATAGAGATTTATTTTCAAGCTTATGTCATTTCTGTTTTTATAATAATTATGTAACTTTTAATAATAATACCTTTAATCAAATATGTGGTATAGGGATGGGAACAAACTATTCTAGTACAGCAGCAAATTTATTTTTATTTTATTATGAATTTAAATATACTATGAAATATAATAAGTCTTTAAAGGTCTTTAGGTATATTGATGATATTTTGATTTTGAATTTTGAATTTTCTAATGAATATGATATTATATATCCAATTTATTATATATCCAAATTGTTTAAAATTGAATAGAGCAAACAGTGATGATTATAATGCAGAATTTTTGGATATTTTATTCAAAATTATTGATAATAATTTGATTTTGGATTTGTACGATAAAAGAAATAGTTTTAATTTTTTTACTAGAAGCATGCCACATTGGTTTTTAAATTTGCATAAAAAAATTTACATAAATATAATTATTAATCAATTGATACGTTTCAATAAAATTTGTGGCAGAGACAATAATTTTTATAAACAGATCTTTAAGTTATTGGCTAATTTATTTTACAATAATAATTACCCCATTAAGTTTTTGAAATATTATTTAAAGACAGTTCTAAAAAGTGAATGGCAACGATGTGGTCTGGCGGCGTGAACATGTGATGGCAGCCTTCTGGATCTTTCTGTATGAAATGGGCATCCTAAAGTCTTGTTAAAAGAACGGGTGTCTATTGATGAATTGAAACGAAAGAAAGTTGCAGACCTGGAATTTCTGGTTTTTGATAATGGATTTGGAAGAAAAATTTATTTGTTTATAGTTGACGGGTAGGAAACATTATACAGGTATTCATGTTTTGAGAAATTTCATTTTGCGGGTTTGGGGGGGGGGGGGCGCATGTTTATTCTGCATTCATGCTTGTTTTCTTATTTTTTTCTTTTGTTTTTAGTTTAATGATAATTTAAGCATTCCTCTAAAAGACCTTTTTATTAAAGTTTTTTGTTTTTGTATGGTTAATATTATGTTTGTTAGTTTTTAATTTGAGTTGTTTTAGTTTTTTATGGAATTAGATTAATAAAATGACAATAGTTTTTCAGTATTGAATGCGGGGTGAACATGTGTTCAGAAACCTGCAAATTTTAAAAGTGGGGGGTGGAGTTAGTTTTCTGTCTGTCCTCCCACTGATGAAGAACAGACTGTTTTTGTTTTTTTACCTGTCTTTCTTGTTTTTATAAATATTTTATAGTTAAAAAATTTCTGCAGATATACACCTTCCTTTTGAAGTTATGGTGTTTTAGCATTTTGAAATGATGTGATATGTTTAATTGCATTTGATATGTGCTGCTGTAGCGCCATTCATGCGGTAATTTATCATTAATTTTGAAATAAAAAAAAAAATATATATATATATACACTATATGGCCATTAATGACCGGCAACATTCAATTTTAGACATTTTGTCGAATATTTAAAAATATATTTTTCAGATTCTTCTGGAATTTTAGGATTAAAAAGAACAGGTTTGATTTCATATTCATCAAAGTCGATTTTATAAGGAGGACAATTAGGGGGCCAACATACAATTAAAGAATAAAAATAATACTTGGGATCACCCTGTAAAATAAAATGCACGAAATGATCTATCGCTACAGAATATGTATAGGTAGATATTGAAGAATATGTGTGTTCATTTGTGTAAAAGTAGCATGTATATTAATCGAGATATAGCGATTTTTTAAAAGAAAAAAAAATTATTGCATGTTTTTTACTTATAACATACAGCGTTTTTAACATATACTTATAACATATAGCGTTTTTAACATATACTTATAACATATACTTATAACATACAGCGTTTTTAACATATACTTATAACATATACTTATAACATTTACTTATAACATACAGCGTTTTTAACCAAATTTAACGCCAGTTTCAGAAAAATTGACAAACTGTAGTAGAAAAAATATAGTGCAGTTGTAACATAAATATGTTAAATATTTAAGGAAATATGGGCAGTTCTATAAAATAAATTTTATCTGCGCATGCGCGAACGATAACAAGAAACTTTTTGCATAATTTAATAGACAGCTCTATAAACCAACCTATTAAAAAAATCAGTCAAATATCTTAAAAATTCAGAAAGATATCGGCGTCAGAGTGAGCTGTTTTTTAGTTTTTCACTAAAAGTCAAAGAATGATAAGGGATTGTCCACAAACTGTTATTTTTAAGTTATCTGACAACGTTAGGAGCAAGTTTTTTGAAAAAGCTTTTTAATTATACTTTATGGTTATGTTCAGGAAGATTTTGACTCTAAACTGCGATGAAAAGGAAAATATAGTCCATCCATTGATTACATTTAGGTAAATTCAGGAGTTAATGGTAAAATTTTGTGAAATTTAGCCAAATATGCAAAACACTCTACAGTAAATTCTATAGCATATATATATTTTTTCTGTATACACGTAATTTGTATGACAGTGGTGAAGATAATAAACTAAAATCTAAGATATATTATAAATTTTTTATGAGTTACGAGTTAATAACTTGCAATTTGATTTGTATAGTGATATTTCAATAGCTTTTTGAGAAATTACGTTTTGCGGATGGAATTTTCACAGAAAAGTGCATTTTAACTGAGATATGTACTTAACAGTTTTAAACTTTAATTAAAATTTACTTAACAGTTATATGAATTGGAAATTTAGTGTACTTATCGATCAAGGTCTTTTTTTATGCCGTTTATACTTAAAAGTATCTCTCTATATACAAAAGTTTATCTATCAGAATTTAAAAACTACTTGATAGCTGTGGATGAAACTGGATGTGACAAGCGTTTCAGCGTTAAATTTTTTTCCCCTTCGAACAAAAACTGCCAAAACTGTCTTTTAGATATAAACGACACAGAAAAAAAAAAAAAAAAAAAAAAAAGACCTTGATCGACATATACAGTAAATTTCCAATTCACATAACTGTTACGTAAATGTTAAGTAAAGTTTAAGACAGTAAATATTTCAGTTAAATAAATGTATTTTATGGAAAACTTTTCAGCGAAAATAACATATGCAAAACGTCATTTCTCACAAAGCTATTGAAATATAACTATAAAAATCAAATTGCAAGTTATTGACTCATAACTCATGAAAAATGTATAATATATCTTAGATTTTAGTTTATTATCTTCACCACTGTCATACAAATTACGTGTACACAGAAAACACATACATATACGATAGAATTTAGTGTAGCGTGTTTTACATATTGGGCCAAATTTCACAAAATTTTACCATGAACTCCTCAATTTACCTAAATGTAATCAATGTATAGACTATATTTTCCTATTCATCGTAGTTTAGAGTCAAAATCTTCCTGAACATAACCATAAAGTATAATTAAAAAGCTTTTTCAAAAAACTTGCTCCTAACGTTGTCAGATAACTTAAAAATAACAATTTGTGGACAATCCCTTATCATTCTTTGACTTTTAGTGAAAAACCAAAAAACAGCACACCCTAACGCCGATATCTTTCTGAATTTTTAAGATATTTGACTGATTATTTTTAATAAGTTGCTCCATAGAGATGACTATTAAATTATGCAAAACATTCCTTGTTATCGTTCGCGCATGCGCAGATAAAATTCATTTTATACAACTGTCCATATTTCCTCAAATGTTTAAGATATTTATGTTCCAATTGCACTACATTATTTCTACTACATTTTGTCAATTTTTTTTTAAACTGGCGTTAAATTAGGTTAAAAACTCTGTATGTTTAAGTAAAAAACATGCAAGAATTTTTTTTATTTCTTTTAAAAATCGCTATATCTCTATTAATATGCATTCTATTTTTACACAAATGAATACACACATTCTACAATGTCTGTCTATGTATATTCTGTAGCGATAGATAATTTCATGCATTTTATTTTACAGGGTGATCCCAGGTATTATTTTTTTCTTGGCCCCCTAATTGTCCTCCTTATAAAATCGACTTTGATAAATATGAAGTCAAACCTGTTCTTTTTAATCGTAAAATTACAGAAGAATTTGAAAAAAATATTTTTAAATATTCAACAAAATGTCTAAAATTGAAAGTTACCGGTCATTAATGGCCATATAGTGTATATATATACTATAAATTCTAAAGATGGTAACACTTCATTGATTCCTTTTATAACGTGGTGGTATTCATTTTTATATGATCTATAGAGAGCCCTGGTCACAGATGTTGAGGTATGCACATGGATATACTGTGCATTATTACTCCTTCGTCCCTCATCTTTAAAAAAAAAATTTGGCAATATGTGCAAATAATCTCTTATACTTGATTTTATTGCTGCCTCATTTCTTGGTTAGAAACGCTTTCAAACTGGTTTTGTACCTTTTAGTTCCAAATTCATATTATTTAGCTTTTCCATGGCTAATATGAAGATGAAATCACACACTTTATTTCTGGAACTCAAATCATTTGGGCCCTGATGAATCTGTCTAGGTTCCACAAATTTCTATTATTCACTTTTTCTTTTTATTTTACTGCGTTTTAAAATCTGTGTTGAATTTGTTAAGAGGAAAGTTTGATTGTCAATAAATAAATTTCTTTTTATTTATAATTTCCCAATTTTTGTTGATAATTTGTAATGATTTTAATGGCTATATATATATATATATATATATATATGTACATATGTGCACATATGCAATTATTAGTTAATATTTAGTATATGAAAAATTCGTTTAAATTTTATTATGGAATTCTAATATTGATATATTACATTTATTTGCTCATAATGTGATATCGAGCTTCCAAATGGAATGAAAAACATTGCTAAAAGTGATTTTTAGAAAGCTGATTCAATGGGTACTAAACATGTATAATGTAATGGAATTTTTTTGTGCGCCCCTGAAAACGATCTATATATGCTACTTAATCTATACTCTGTGGAAAAGTCTTTGTAGTGCATATCAACTGCACTGGTAATGCATATCAATTAAATTAGTATATCTTGAATTAGTGTATCATCAATCAAATGCACCGCAATCGATCTTTTACTATATACTATACCGTGTGTCCCTACTAACGAACTGTAAACGATACACATTTTATTTTAAACAGAGAATTTTGTGCAGTAAAGTCAATAAAATGTACTGATTAAGTGAATATCCAAATATATTTACGACACTAGCAAACGGCAGATGGCTAACTAAGCGAAGTCATTAATAGATTTCAACCATGATGGAAAGAAGAATAAAAAAATAAAAGTATAATCTTCCTAAGTAGACATCCCTTCCTAAAAAGCAATACAGTTTGATTTATGAGAAAGTTGCATGTAATAGTAGTTTTTATATCAAGCGACATTTGTGTATGGATTGTATCTTGCTAGCTATTAAACAAAAGCAAAATATCGTTATTGATATTAATGCAATAACATAAATGAATTTTAAACATGCAATATATTTACTAATGTAGTCAGATTGTTCCAGACATAATATTATATCCGTATCATAAGCTACATTCCAATTTTATTCCTGGAACAATTTTAAGAGATAAAATGGTATAATATGGACTGTGGACTGTAACGTAAAATGGAATATGGCGGTGGGACCACCAAAATGACTTTTTTTAAGTGTTAAAAATTCAGTCGAAAATAGAAGAAAGAATGATTTTAAGAAATGCATCAGCAAGAATAACTATTATAACAAATTAACGTAACAACATAACACAAAAAATAAAAAAATGCCGGAAACCACTTAATGCATACATACATACATACATACAATTGTTTTATTGTTTTTTTTTCTTTTTTTAATGTAATGATAGGAAAAGGAAAAGCAAAACCAATGTTCCTTTTCAGTTCACGTTCTTTTTTTTTTTGTTGTTGTTCATTAAAAATTAAAAAAAAAAAAAAAAAAAAAAAAAAAAAAAAAAAAAAACTTAAATACTTACATTTATACTGACATGCATGCACTTACAATGAATATATGAAAAGTTGTCAAGAGTGCGGATATGCTTTGATATGTCGGTACTCCGCCCCATAAAATATCAAGATATGGAGTGGGAAAGTGGCTGTATACATTTTAAATTATTCACAATTAATTCTTTTTTTTTTCAATAAAAGTTAATTGATCTAAAGATAACTTATAAAACAATTTGCTATAAAAATTATCAGAAATTAACTCTTGTATTGCAGAAAAAACCTTTAGGCCATCAATAGGCCATCACACTAAAAATGGTCGCTTTGAGATAAGAATCCAATAAGGCTAAACCGAAGAATCTTTTCGAAGAAAGAATGGTTGAGATTATTATCTAAGAGGTTATTTTACCATTCTTTGGTACATATAGCGAAAGGAAGAAAGGTGTTATTAGAAAATGTTACAAAAACAAAACTTTCCAATTCTACAGACTACTAAGATTATATACCTTCTGTGTAAAAAGTACCCTGAATTTATCATTTAAAAGACAATCGTGAATATATCACGATAATTTTTTAGAGGAATCTTCGATTTTTAAAATAGAAAAAAATAGTTCAACAAAGAAATTGCTTTAAATTTTATTTTGAAAGAAAGTTTCGTGTACGGAATAACTGAAAATCTTGCAGAAAACCTATTGTAAAACATCCATGTTAAAAACACAGGCATATACTGGGTGTCCCAGAAATGACTTACGGATTTTAAAATTTAATAACTTCTAAACGGTGACAGATATTAAAAAAATTCTTGCAGGAGGCTTATGTATGATATCAGGAGTTTTTGTACAGTGATTCTTGATTTTAGTTCGAATTTCAAAAAATAGATGGCGCTGAGAACAATAGGCGTTCAGTTCAGACTCGAGTTTTGGTACTTCGGGATCCATTCAATACATTTTAATCCTTTTTTTTTCGCATGGAAGAAGAGAGAGGCCGAAACATCGAGCCTGGATTTAGCGGTTATTGCTTGCTGCGCCATCTATCGATGCTATTTTTAACTAAACCTGAGAATCGTAGCGTAAAAACTCCTGACATCTTACATAACACTCCTGCAAGAATTTTCTTGATATCTGTCACCGTTTGCGAGTTATTGAATTTTAAAATCCATCAGTCATTTTTGGGACACCCGGTAGATAGAAAAAAAACCACTCAAATAGTGTCCATAATTGAAGAGCTGAGTGGATGAACATGTTATGCTACATTTTCTAATTTTTTTTTTTTTTTTTTTTTTTTTTTTTTGCATGAAAGCGTTATGAGGTATCCTATCCCATGGTGAAGCTAAAATACTAAGATTCTATTTAGTCTTGAAGATTTAAGAGATTATTCATTAATATTTAATATTTTAATATTTAATAATGTCAATGATATTAATAATTTTTAATATTTGAAAATTAAATATGAATAAGTTTTTCTGAGAGAGTTTAGTACCATACCTGTTAATATTTTAAACACATGGTATCAAACAGAAAATCAATTATTAAAATTTACAGCAAAAACTTTCACCTCAAATTTAATGTAATTTTTGTTACTTAAAATGTTTTTCCACTTAGCTCTTCAATTGATTGTTGATTTGCCTGTGTTTTGGTCGACCTTCAACGTCTACCAATGGCTCAAACGTCGATAAAATCAAGAGGCTAATACTTAAAAATCGTCGTATGAAACTTAGCGTATTGGTTCAAGATATCTCACATATCTTTTAAGTACGATTATAATATTATGACTTATATTTTGGGCTTTAAACGCATTGCCACACGGCTAGTTTTGGAAGAGCTTAATTTTTAACCATTTGGAAATAGTTGTTGTTTTCGGCCGAGAATGGAGCCAAATGATGCTCGCATTTTATTTTTTTAAACGAAATTCAACGATGTTCTTTACTTTTACAAGAATTTTTATTTGAATAGGTAATAGAAAGGCATAAAATCGCTAAAAATTGTTTGAATAGGTGATCAACAGGCATAAAATCGTTAAAAATTGAAAAAGATACAAAATGGGTTGGCGCAAATTATCAGATATGGAAAAAACCCAAAGCCAAAGAGCGACGCCGAAATGAAAATCGTCTTGCAAAGCAAAAATCGAGGTCTTCAGCTCATTATGTAGGCCATGAAAATCGAGGTCTTCAAATGATTATGTAGCCCAATGAAAATCGAGTTCTTCAACTGATTATGTAGCCCATGAAAATCGGAGTTACAAAGCAGGAGGAAAGCACAGAAGAACACGATTAATAGATCAAGTGTGAAATGTCCAAAGAAGCAAACCATAAAACGGGTTAAATATACTGATTTGTCTGATACTGCTTACTCAGCATGAAGATGACATCTTACAGTTTTGGCCAAAATTCATTTTCGAAAGACATCTAAATATTAATGAAATGATTACAGAATGCGAAAATATTATTCATGCTTCGATATTAAAAATTTAGGGGGCAGTGTATGTTAAATGTTTTATACATGACTATTTCCAGGTTTTATGCTCATTATGTCTTTGTGTATTCTGATGATAACTCGATGAAAGAGTCGAAACATGTCAGTTTCAATATTTTTAATGTGTCTTTATTCAAATGGAGTCTTTTAAGCAAATAATTGTGTTTTAGTATACTTTTTGAAAGTTGTATGGAATATAAATTTTATGGTATATTTAATCGTGTGATCTGCACACAGGAGGTACATAAATTCTATATAAATAATGATTAGAATTAATATTTTATTGAATTTGGATATTTTTTTGCATAATAATAATAATAATAATAATAATAATAATAATAATAATTTACTTATTACATATTTCTTCTTACTATTATAACATGACATTGTTAATAAAACAATTTTATGAAATTTGGTTGTGGCAAAGTTACTTATTTATTTAAAAATAATAATAATCCTGATAAATCAAAACAACACAAACAAGAAATTTGAAACAAAACTTTTGACAAAATTTTATTTTATACAAAGTGTAAACTTCTATATTTGGTTTTTCATTTGACATTTTACTTTATGACAAAAAAAAAAAAAAAAAAAAATCAATGAAATGAGAAGGAAAAAAAAGCAAAAACAATGTTTCTTTTCACGTTCAATTCTATATTTTTGTTGAATCAAAATTTAAAAAAACTATAAAATTTTTCTATAGAGGTAATTAATCTCTGTTAAGCAATCCCCAACTTCGAATTTTATAAATCGTTTCCTTAATGGGCTCCTATCCTAATCGTTTTCTTTTTTCTTGTGAAGAAAAAAAAAATACAGATATTATTCTATAGTTCGAATTTTTTTTCTATATTACTTAAGTTTTGAAAGAAAAATTAAGATTGTTATCTAAAACTGGTGGTAAAGAATAATTTATTTTACATAAAAAAGCTTTTGTTATTTAAATTTAAAATCAAATGTGAACACATTTCTTAGACGCAATTTAAAACATAAAAAGATCGATATATTAATACAGAATTATATATATATATATATATATATATATATATAATATATATACTAGGGGGCTCTGCCCCCTGCAAGCTACGCTTGCCAACCCCCGTTCAGACACTGCAGAATCTGAAAATCTAAAAATCTAATGGGTTTTTAAAATATTAGATTAAATTATACTGAAAAAGCTGTGCAGATCTCCCTGTAAACGGGTTTCCATTCAATTCCCTTTGATTGCAAAAATTTAACGGAG
This sequence comes from Maratus speciosus, assembly GCA_963932465.1. NCBI lineage: Eukaryota > Metazoa > Arthropoda > Arachnida > Araneae > Salticidae > Maratus > Maratus speciosus. The sequence goes on along the minus strand of OZ010789.1, from coordinate 529,935,572 downwards.
AATCAGTTGCTGTTAATACATGCAATGGTTGTTTTCGTTTTTGATTAAAGACGATCAGTTAAACATTTGAAAAGAAGCTAAAATAAAATGAATTAAGTATTCAGAGTCTTTGTCAACCGATATTTTAAAACAATCTCTATAACAATAGCCTAAATCATGTGACTATCATCAACAGTTCCGGGCGGAACACTTTGCTTTTTATACTCTAGGTGCCATTTTGATACTTTAATGTTATCCAAGCACAGGTGATAAGTCTCCAAATATTATTCTATCTCCATCATTTCATCTATATTATAATAGTTCAAGTCATCAAATGCCATAAACAAATACGATCTGATCCCTTCGCCTTTCATATGAAGGTTTGGAACAAATGCCATATCATATTGGCGCGATTTTTTTCCAACGCCAATTTGGGGAACGCATCAACAGCATAAACAACAACATCCGGCTTACCATATCAAGCAAAATAACGATACTTTGGCGACAGTTAAGTACCCGTTGCGTATATGATATTAGCGTCAGAAAAAAATCGCGCCAATATGGGGCCGTATATGACATCTGTGCCGAAAGAAAAAAAAGCCGGGTGCAAATCTCGCCAATATCTTTTCTTCAACTCGCAAGTTAGCATTTTTTTTTTTTTTTTTTATTGTTCGAGTGGTAAATTAAAACATTGATTTGAAGTTGAAATTAAATGTCATGGTTTGTTACATAATTTAATATTTCGGCAGATGTCATATACGCACCGCATGTTTGACATGTTTTTTTTTTTTTTTTTTTTTTTACGAAAATTTGGCAAAAACCTCGTTTTCGAATACCAGTTACATATGTATTTTTGGTACTACTTAGTTATCCCGTCGACAAAAAATCTATCGCGAACTATATGATTAAATGTCAATAATGCTTGATCGTAAATGTCACATCCACTTGACTTTTAGCAAGTTGCACGTGTTTGCGTCATCAAGTGATTTTTATTTCGACGTTTTATTTTTATATTTATTAATGTTATACTAATTTATTTGTTCTTTCGTTATTTAAAATAAAAATTTTGTCAATCTGTACAATTTGGCGAGTGGTTTTGCGATTTATATAATTTGCGAAATTGGGTGACGGAATAACTACTACATTGTACCGTATTTTTTTAATTATTTTCTATTATTTTCAAAAGGAAATAGCCAAAAAATAATTAATTACTATAGAACAAAATAATTTATATAAATTTTAAAAAGAAATAAAAGTAAATATACATTTATTATTAAATAAACAAGAATAGCCGGGTTACCATGTCTATCAAAATAATGTCATTTGTGCGCCAATTAGGTACCCCGGTGCGTATATGACATCTGTGCCTAATATTTTTCTTTTCGGTTTTTTTTTCTTTTCGTTTTTTTTTTTTTTTTTTTTTTTTTTTTTAAAGAAGTGAAAGCCATCAATTTAAATGTTTCATTTTCAAATTAAAATTTTGTATTTAATAAAATGATAATGAAATACAAAAAAGCATTGTTCTTAGCATAGATTTAAAGGAGGCCAAACTGTCGCCAAATTAATTTAAAATAGTAACCTTTTCTGAATTATGAAAAAAAAATTCTGTTATGATTAAAATTTGAGTTGCCATCATTAGAAAAAATGTATTTAAAATTAGAAAAAAAAATTAATATTTCGAAAACTAATTCGAATTAAAAAATTCTAATACCAGTTTTGAGATCTGTGGATCAACACGGATTTTTGGTGTTAATTTCATCGCAAAGTATTCCATATTTTAGGAGAAATCGCCGTGAAACAAAATCAGTTGTTTAATCAGTCGATTCAAAGAATCGATACATTTCAGGCGTTTCATATATTCGTTTCATAAATTCGTTTCATTAGGATTTTATATATATAGGGTAGATATATATAATATAAATGAGTGTTATATAGATTCAACAAATCATTTTAAAACATGTAGGGTGATTCCAAACTCAGGGTACAAAGTTTAAGGGGTAATAGAAGGTTCTAAAAGAATTATTTATTGGATGCGAATGTATGGGCGCAAGTGACGCGTTTCCGAACAAACGCAGAAAAGAAGCATGAAAGGAAAGAAAAATCGTTTATTGACAGCGTCATTTACAAGTGCTATGCTTACAATATGTGTTCAAAATTTCTTCTACAACTGTGATAAATGACTGGCAGTGTCGACGGAGCGATTGACGTACAGTTTCAAAGCTGCCATGCATTTTACCCATACGTGCAGCAGCAATGAATATTCAAGTTACAAAATCTTCAACAGAGTCAATTTCAGTCACATAATCGAGGATCTTCAGATGTCCCTATGAGAAGTAATCGAGGCTCGATAAATCTGGAGATCGAGTTGACAAAGGAACAGAAAACCATGTCAGGCAGTTATTATCCTATTTTTCTGGAGGAGGTTTCACCAAAACTAATTCAAGACGTTCCGATTGCCATTCGTAAGCGACTGTAAATTCAGCAACATGGGCATGCCAGCCCATTTCAGCATTATTGTGCGCAAATACCTGAACGCCACTTTCAGGAAGCAATGGATTCGCGCTGCGCATTTACTCGACTCCAGGAGGATGTCGTCGATCGAATATCTGTCACTGTTGCACGCGTGCGTCCTTTGACAATTTTCAACTTTTGTTGTAAATATAGCACTTGTCAATGCCGCTGTCGTAACGGTTTCTTTCATGATTCTTTCCTGTGTTTGTGCCTCAACTCATAACTTGTGGCCATACGTTCCTATACTATAAATGATTATCACAACGTCTTCTATCAACATTTAAAGTTTGTATCATGAGTTTGGAATCAAGTACAGCTGTACCATAAGTAAATATCAGTTTGATACAATTTTTAGTTCAGCATAAGTAAACACTTATTACTCACCAGTTTGATACAATTTTTAGTTCAGAAACAATTAATCGCACTAATTCGAGTCATCTTAGTTAGAACCAACTTAAGCGAACCGCAATTACAATTAAAATTAAAAAAAATAGAAAGACAGTAAATTGTCCAGCTATTGAACCCTTCTTAAAATACAGTTAGAGTACCTTAAATTACATAACTCGTGCAATTAGGTTTAATATATATACGTACAGGGGGTTCAAAAGGTCATGTCCAAACGGCCCGTGGGGGTGTGCCAGGTCATGAGGAGCTAGAATTACATAGGAACTGGGGGCTCGAAACGCGATCGTGACAGTGCAATTGCATCGTGACTGTGACGCGAAGAAAATATAACAAGTGGTCTAAAAAGACCTTTATTTTTCAAAAAGCTTAATCGAAGTACAAAATACAAATGAAAAATGTTTCAACTTATAACAAGTGCACAAAATGTGCCCCAAGCTGCATGCTTCACATCAGCGCCGCATGGAATATCAAACTCGTTCCAATTGGCCAGGAGTCTCACGGACACGTTCCGCCGCTTTGGTGATCCGTGCTATGAGGTCCATGGCCGATAGATCGGTTGTCTGGCACACCAGAGACTTAAGATATCCCAAGAGGTAGAAATCCAGGAGGTTTAGGTCCGGGGATCATGGTGGACACGGTATAGGGCCGATTGGAACGTGTTCGCGATTTCATGCCGTGCGATGTGAAGCACACATCACGGCTAATCGGACCCATTTTGAGCATTTGTTATGGGTAATAACGTTTTAATTTATAATTTGTATTTTGATTATTTTTTTTGTAAAATACTAGGAAGGCTCCGCCTCCCTGCTCGCTATGCTCACCAACCCCCCGCGTAAACGCTTCGCGATTTCGTTCGGTATTGCGAAGCAAACACTATTTTCTAGCCAACTCCAGAAGAAATTATTTCGCATTTCCATTCTGGATTGCTTCGCGATTCCTCAATTTCTATGCATTCAATTTTAAATTCCACTTGGTATAAAAGCGCTCCTCTAAACCTCCTCACGATTTTATTTCCTTATCTCATTAGAGCTTGCAGAATTTCATAATTAAAAGAAATATTAAATATGAAATCATTAAAAAAAGGTAAAATTTATAATTTTTTTGAATAATTACAAATTAAATAAAAATTACATATCTAGTGTTACGAATATTGCAAATAAGTAGTGTTTGTGCTTAAAAATAAAGTAAATAGATCAATTAAGCTCTATTCGTATGCTAATATTAGTTTTTGTTGCATTGAAATATCTCAATTTGTTGATTTTGTGCAAGCAAGTAAACCCTATTGGATTTCAATGGGATTCTATGGAAATTTGGCGAAATACTGGAAATAGCGCCAAGTTGGCTTCACTTTTGGCGGCTAATTTTGGTCGCCAAATTTGGCGATATATCGGCAAGTTGGTGACAAACTTGGCGATGTTTGGCGACAGAGACGGGACCCCTACCTTGGTATAGCGTCAGAAAGTACTGACCAATCAGCTGCGTTTCGCAGTATCTACGCAGATTTTCATTGGTTCATTTCCAAAGCATTACTTTTTTTACATATAGAAGGAAATTCTTTTTTACACCATTTGTTATCTTTTCTTTGAGTTACGGCCACGATGCGACGGCACCGTTACGATCAAGTTTCTTACCCGCAGTTCCTGTTTAATTCTTACTCCTCATGACCTGACCCACCCACACATGCTTTTTGGACATCACATTTTGAACCACCCTGTATATATCTATCTTTTGGAACATATAAAAGTTTTAATAGAAATCTATTTTTAAAAGATTAATTTACGCAAATTACAAATTTTATCTCCATCCGCCAAGTCTGTTTTCAACAAATAAAAATTAACGTCAGAAATTCAAAACTTTACATTAGCGTATTTATTTAACTATTTCACCAAGTGAATTTTCATTTCATACTCGAAGGTAATATTTTACAAAACATTCATATATCAAAATTAAGTGTTCTTATTGAAAATATCAAAATTTGTTTCAGTTGAAACTGATATGGAGACGCTCAATTGGGATCAAACGCTCAATATGGAGACTCAAAATTATCACAGCTTATTTTTGAAAATAAATTAAAGGAAGATATAATGTAAATCAAATGGAATTTTTACTTTTTTCAGCAACAATTTGGCTATTTAAATGAATAAGGTGATATCTCTCTTACAAAACATGCTTCATGTAGAAATCCAACATAGTACATACTGTATGTGTAAAATTGTAACCAGTGTTTTCTCTTCGATTTCAAAATGGAATCAGCAGTGTTAAATGAAAGTTGACTATTATATAGAACTAGGGAGCTTGGATCCCCTGCTCGCTAAGGCTCGCCAAACCCCATTAATTGCTGCGCAATTCACATTGGGATCGCTACGCGATACCAGCTCGCTCCGCTCTCTCGCCCCTATTTATGTCAACTTTATCCAGAATGAGTCATCATTACAACTTATTAAATTTACAAATATTTTTAATGTATAAAAAAGTAATGGAAAATTTTGTTGAAAATGTAAATAAAAATGTACCTTGGAAACAGTATTAATTTAAATCCTTGGTGAAAACAAAATAAAAATTATTTTTAGTTGGGCCGCTATGCGATCCGAGCAAGCAACATATAAAATTTAGAAATATTTTAAATCATAAAAAAGTAGTTGAAAATATAAATAAAAATGCATTTAATCAAAAGTTTGGCGCTGTGACTTGTTGATCATCATTGAGAAATGTAAGCGAACAGGAAATTCATCCCGTTTAAATTTAAATGGCATGTTAGTGTCAGATGGGGTCCTCCTTTCATTTTGCCTATAGTATTGAAAATCACGGCTTAAATTAATTTAAAACTATAATAAGACGCTATAAAATATGTTACGCATCATGCTATCGAACTGTAAACAAAACATTTTCGTCTGTGTCTAAATACAACCTTGGATCAAAAAGCTGATTCGCTGAATTCCTCACGTCACACAGTGGGTGAAAATCCCAAAAAGCTGGCCAAAAGTAAAAAAATAAAGTTACTATTTAGGAAATTTTGACTATACAGATGGCTAGAATAATGTTTGGAGGGTCAGAATCAATATTTATAAAAAGGTTTTCGTTTTGCATTGGCAACCTGTTATCATTTCAAAAGTGGCGCTCGGAGGATTATCATCTGAGGCGAACAAAAAAGAACAAAACAATGGTTCCTCCAAACACGTGCTACATTTTCTCACATCAACCAATTTTCATGCTTTAAAATGGATTCACACGATGATAGTGTGTGCTTTTTTTTGCGTGTGGTTAAAAAATTGTATTAAGCACGTAAATATTAATAATTTTATGATTATTTCTGATAATTTTTTTTAAACAATATTATTTTTTTGCTTTCAAACATCAGAAAGTTTAAAAGTTCCACAGTGTTCCGCAACGACATATAATGGAAATAACAGCCTGAACTATTATCTAATGAATAATGAAAAACCAGCTGCCAAAAACTGCCATTCTGCATTTTGTGCAGGTTTTTGCAACCACGAGTAAAAATGTCACCTTTTTAGTCGCTTCTAAAGCCATGACATTTATTACTTTTTACAGAAATTCAACTGTCAAACATTTTTGAAATTTTTAGATTATTCAGTTTTGTGATAGATTATTATGTATTAGATGTTTATGTATAGATTATTATGTATTATGTTATTATGTATTGATTATTACTATATGACAAATAAGTATTAATAATCATAAGCATAAATGAATTTGATAAGCAAGAGTAGTAAGAAAAAAATGAAAAGAATTCTCTATCATCAATACTTTAGAAATGCATTTTCTTATCTTTATAGCTAATAATTTTGTTTATTCTATTGTAATTAGAAGAATTATCTTGTCAACTGCAATCTTTGTTAGATCATACCGCTGAACGTATTTTGTTAATGCAAATGGAAATTATTAAGAATATGACTTCCGAGAACATTAGCAATCTGAATCTGATTTGCAAGTGGGGATGTGATAGCACATCTGGTGAAAGTACTTTTAAACAAAAATTTAGCTTTAATAATGGTTGAAATTAGGTTCAAATAGCTATTTCACATCTCTAGTACTACTAGAACTCGTAAGCGTTGCGAATAATTCAGAAATCGTTATCTGGAAAAGTTTGAGATCTTCATCTTCTCGATTTTTTAGGCCCATCAGAATCCATTTTTTTGCACGGAAATACGGAAGCTACTGTCAGTGAAATGGATTATATTACAGATAAGGGAAGTAAATTAACTCCTTTTAAAACAATCATTGATAGAAATAAATTATTTGAAAACAACGTTTAAACACACAATAAAACAAGCAGACGTGACCATACGTATACATTTCGTGAGTACTAGGATTCACATCCTCAATGTAAAAACTATAAAAACAATATCCACCCAACTGCATGTACGGTGAAAAAACCCAAATGTCAAAACATAATAATAAAAGACCATCAAGTTCTAACAGCCAATGAAATTAAGGGACATAATTTTAAGGGGGGAGGGACATAATTTTAATTTTGACTCAGCTACCATTATCAAGAAATGCATTACTCCTCTGGATTTAGACTTTTTTGAGGCTATTCATATCCATAAATTTAAAGACTCCTTGGTTAATGATTTATCTAGTACACCATACATCTCAACTTTCTGGATGGATTTGTTATGTCACGACACTTCACTTCCGCATTAATTTCATTGGCTGTTGGAACTTGATGGTCTTTTGGTATTATGTTTTGACATTTGGGTTTTTTTCACCGTACATGCAGTTGGAGGGATATTGTTTTTATAGTTTTTACACTGAGGATGTGAAGTCCTAGTACTCACGAAACGTATACGTATGGTCAAGTCTGCTTGTTTTATTGTGTGTTTAAACGTTGTTTTCAAATAATTTATATTTTCACACAAGTTCTGTACTTACTGATAGAAATATGTTGGCGTTAAATACAAATTGGCTTTAACGATGATTGTTTGTAAAATTTTTAATGCCATTGCTAGTAATTTGTCAATTCAACGTTGGCACCTATATACTAGGTAGGTTCACCAACTTCAAAATATTTTAATAACCTTGTTGACATTTTCAAACTAAAAGTGAATGAAAATAATTTACAATTCGGGATGTCCACGTTACATGCCTGTATAAGATGTTTTGCGTGTAGCTTGCTTTTGGCATACAAACGGGATATAAAAGAATGGCAAGTGTGCACTTCTGACGAGAAAAAGAAATTAAAATTGCAAAATAAAATTTACAAAAAGGATTTTGTTTACAATTAGGACTTCTCGTCGATAAACCAAAGCTCGGATTTGGAAGCACAAATGATTACAATACAGCTCGGCGATTCTTTGAAAACGCAACTATTTCTGCTCTCATAACGAGCGTAGACGAAGATTTGATCAAATGATTCCACGTCATAGTACAAGTAATTTCTTAATGTTCATTTGATCAATTTCGTGGATTATTACTCACAAACGGCTTGTAAATTCGCCGAATTATATTCCTAGTTCTATATGCCAACTTCAGTGCACAAACTACTTATTCATGGTACAGAAATAATAGTTTCCTCATTATTGCCTGTTGGGAAAATGTTTGGAGACGCTCAAGAATCGTGCTACAAATTGATCAAAAGGTATCGAGAAGAATGCTCCCTAAATTGCAGTAGAACGTAAACAATGGATGATTTTTTGGGGCTTTGAATGTTATCAGATCCCTTCATTTCAAGCTTACGTAAATTATCATCGAAGAAATTAATATCCTTGCCCCTAGTGGCACAGAAACTTCTGTAAAATATTTCGACACCTCCCCTTCTGAAGAGTCTACTTTGTAAACTATAGATATTCAGAAGATGAATTTTAGAATATCCTTTCATTTTATTTTAATTATATGAAAATTAAACCTTTTAGTATTTTATATTCCATTAATGAACTTAATTGTATTTCATAAATAAAAAATTATCGTTTAATTTCGATTAAAAATATCTTAGTTCCTTGAAAATACCTTGTAACGTTTAACCCTGAAACTTTTTAATTTCAAAATTCGAAATATTTTATTTAAATCTAATTGTTTTGATTTGTAATCCGCCATTTTTTTTTAATTTAATTTTTGAATCGTACTTAGCATCCTCAAAAGCACCTGTATACGAAATTTCGTAGAAATTGAATAACCTTTAAAGCATTTTAATTTTAAGTCTGCCATATTGGATCCGCCATTTTTTTTTTTGAATTTTAATTTTAGAATCAAGATCAGCATCCTGAAAAACACCTGTCTACGAAATTCCGTGGCATTTAAATAACATTTTCATATTTTGGCCAGCTTTTTGGGATTTTGCCCCACTGTGCGTCACCGTAAAACGGACCAATAGCAATTATCATTCATGTATTGCTCAAACGGTTTGCGTTGAAAGAGAGATTCTGTCTGGATTTTGATTTGCTGAGTGGGTTGGCACATATAGACCTTAACTTAACCACTGAGAATCGTCGCTTTGGCTGTTACTAAATAGCAAGCTATAAATACAGCCCTTCTTTAGCGCTACGTAAGAGAAATTTATATATAGATGATAGTAAGCAACAATTTATAAATAAATAAATAAATAAAGTAATGGGGAATATTTTTTTCTCATGGAAAATCATGAAAAGAAATTTCAAAACTGCAATGTATTAATAAACTGTAATGTGCAAACACAATATGGAGAACATTGCTTAATTTAGGAAACTTTATCGTGAAATGTGCGACTAGAAAGTCCGAAATATATTAATTTTTTGCAATAAAAACACTGCCAGCGAGTACTATTTTCATAACAAAATATATTAATTGTGATATGTAGGTTTTATGGTGAAAGAAGTCCTAATTCTTTATGTGTTTATCAAAAGAGTCGAAGTTGCAAATACGAAAAATAAACAAAATGAACTTTCAAACAAATTCCTTCTTAATGCGATGATCAGAGACATTGTAGTGGAACATTAGATTAAGTGATAATGGAAATAATTATACTCTCGTGCGTCTTCATTTTGATTGCAGAATATACATGATGGATCCATAGTCTTGGAAACATTTGAAAATTAAATAAAAAATGAAATTATTTTCCTACGAGAGTGGTGATTCGACGAAAGTAACTTCACGATGGAAAGTTTCATTTAAGTATATTTAAAATGATAGTTTCAAAAAATTCTCATGAATGGCGCTATAGATACACAGGTTAAAAAAAGTATCGAAATCTGAAGATAATACACTACAGAAAATATTGTTCATGCAATCTGGTACCATATTCCAATATATTGCATTATACTCAGTACCGTTTTGATATGACACGAGCTATAAAAGGGCGCACACTTTGAAATATGGTATATTACACAATAAATCGTTTATAAATGATTATTATGGGAAGTTTTTGGCAGCTTTGAAGAAATAGTGAACCCTACGGTAAAAGTTTCAAACTATATATTTTAATTTATTTAAATAAAACTTCTGGTCGCGAAGTTTTTGTGAGAAAACCGCAATGCCGTAAGACAAAATCTTGGTCTTTAATTAATTTTTACAGTGTGGCAACGACTTTTGTTCCACCTTATTTTTTAACTTTATTGCAAAATTATGTAAATTTGAATTAGATAACATGGAATTTTCAGAGTATTTACTACTTTGTTTGCTTTAAAGTCATTAAAACAATGAGATAGATTTGTCTTTCGATTTTAGTTGATATATGCTTCATACGTATGTCTATTTTGAAAAGATAAATAAAAGTAATCTTCAATTTTTTAAATAAAAAATGAAAATGTTAAGAATACAAGAGTTATTCAGAGACTGTTTGATTAATTAAGCATCTATTCCTACAAGTCGAACAAGTCGAACAGTATTCTTATCATATTTATTCATTTCAGAAGAAAAACAATCAAGAAACTACTTGGATAACAATGCATAAATAGAATAATTTAGTAATTTTTTTAAAAATTTGAAAAATAATTTTTTTTAGTCTTAATTTCTGAAGTTTTTTTATATTTTTGAAAAGGCATGAATCTTTTTGTAGTAAAAGGATTTTTAAATAATATTTTTTGTGGGGGGGGGATGAAGAGGGGATAAAATGTAAAGCGACATTAACAAAATAACTTAATATTCGTTTATTTCAGTTTAAAATTACTTCAGATTAGAACTATCAAAACTTGAGTTTCAAGAAACATTACTGGGACTAAAGTACTAGTCAAATAAAACAATGAAAATAACGCGTTGATAAATAATCTTTCAAAATATATTATGCAAATATAGGAGGGGTTATCGTAATGTTTCAATTACAGGCGAATATTTTTTAATGCTACCTCGCACCACTTTTTCAAAACAAAAATCTTTTACGTGCGATTTGATACACATTTGAAAGAGAAATATTCTATCAAATGTCTTTAAAAAAAAATAGTGGTGGGAATAAAATACAAAAATACCCACCTGTAATTTAATCTTTATCCATACCTCCTCGAATTAGCATTCTTTTGTTTGATCTTCCGTGTCCTTTTATTTTATTTGAGAAAATATTGATCCTATAAAAGCATTTTACAGATATTAATATTAATTTGGTTTAAATGAGAAAGTTTCACATCAATTTAAAAGCATGTTTTTTTCTTGTTTCTTCTTGTGGAAATTTTCTAATGTTATAGTATTTCAAAAGCAACACTTGTAGTAATTATTTTGTATTCGTCTAATTACAAACATCTTGTTGAAATTAAAGTTTTGAGTAGAAAGTGCAAAGTTTCAAAACATTAAGAGACAGCTAGCACCTACCGAGACGTTTATACGAAAGTCTATAGGCAGTCAAAAACTCAACAATAAAATAACAAACATTTAAATTTTAAAACATATAAGAATAAATAAGTAAGGTACCTTGAAGTTATTTCATAGAGTGCTTCTTATACATAGCCACTTAGCGATTTGAATGTTTTACTTCTTTTTTTGCTCATATTTCGAATTTTGAACAGACATGAAACCTTTATGTCACTTTTATTTGGAATTCAGGTAAATGATTTCAAAGTTTTAGACAATTTGCATTTTTGTATTTATTTAGAAACTAGCTGTTTAACCCGTTCTACGAACGGGAGTTCATGAATTTTATTCTAAAACCAAAATTAAAAATAAAACACAGTAAAATCAAAATAAAGTTTAAGAATATAAGAATGTGTTATGTCTATTAAAAATCGGTAAATACAAAACCAAAATGAAATAAATATGTACACAAAAAATCAGTTACGTATTAAAAAATAAATAAAAGTAAGTATTTACACAACTGAATCAAAGTTTGTGAATATAAAAATCAGTTATAAAGTCAATATTTACACAACCAAACAAAAATTTGTAAGAAAAAAATGAAATTTCACTGTGATTGCAAAAAAATGGAAAAAATTATTTTTAAATGAAAAATCTTTGCACTATTTTCCACATCACCAATGAGGTAAATTGCAGTAGACTCGTTTTTTTAGTGAGTATTTACACAACCAAATTAAAGTTTAGGAAATCAGTTATGAAGTCAATATTTACACAACTAAACAAAAATTTGTATCGTCACTGTAAAAAAAAAAAAAAAAATGAAAAAAATTCTTTTAAAATGAAAAATCTTTGCATTGTTTTCCACGTCATCCATGAGGTAAAGTGATGTAGACTCATTTTTGTTTGTTTGTTTTTTACAATAAAGCAAAATAGTTGCGACTTAAAATAAAACTTCACGGAAGACAATGTTTTGTGTAAGTACCTTATCAGACTGTGACAAAAGTTTTCCTTGTTTTGGTCCATTCTTGACCCAAACACGTACACATCCTCTAGAAGTTGCTCTTGAAAAGGCTACATACAACATCCCATGTGAGAAAAATGGATGGGACAAATAGATTCCAACCTTTTCCAAACTTTAACCCTGAGATATATTGATAGTCATTGCAAAGGCGAGCCTAAGTGGAAACTGATGGTGGCGTAACCCTTTGCCTCCAAATGTGACATCCTTGCCAACCAAACCTCGCAGAATTCTATGAACAGCGTTCAAAGCATGAATAGGTGTCATGGTACATTCTTCCCCTATAATGAGCTTAGCAATTTGCAGTAATCTTCCTTCAGATGGATTTTGCCGAATTTTTGAAGCTGAATTATCCAATATGCGGACTGGTAATTCAAATTGAGAACGTGCAGTTCTTCCACCTATTAAGAGTATAGTTGCGATGCCTGTCCATGCAACAGGAATAGCAGTATGTCCCATTCCTCTGACGTAATGCAGCAAAGTATTGAATAGGAATGTTTTTCCTGATCCCGCAAAAGCATTGACACAGAAAACCTTAGCGGCAGTAGCATAATCATTTTGAATACTTTCAATGACAGCATAAAAAATTATACGCTGTTCCGGATTTAGCATGTTTAACAATCGCTGTCCCTCTGCTCTTTCTTCTTGTAAATCATAGACATCGCCTTCAGCAGAGTTCTCCAGGATTGAGGATTCAGGAAATTCAAGGCTATGAAGTGTCATGTTGTGTATGCGTAGATGATTGGCTAAGTCTTGAAGGGCTCTATCTCTACTTTCCTGTAGCGTAAGATGGCGAACAAAATCTTCTGAGAGTTTTGACTTAAATTGCTCCCATAATTAAATCGGTGAATTTGGATTGCCAAAGACACATATGAAAGAAAACAGTTGTCTCACTTTGGACGACATTTCAAAACCACATGCTTCTGTTAAACAATGTTGCCATTCATCATCATCTTCTAATAAATTTCTAGCACGGCATGCACCCTTGAATATTTCATAGACAGTATTCTCATACGTCCTTAACTCTTCGAAAGACTTGGCACCGGGAACATGACAAAACAGTATACGAAGATGGAATCGCTCAGTATCCTTTGGGCTTACAGAATATGATAACAGTCCTTGATGAATACAGTCCTTGATAATATGTAGTCACCTAATCTAACACGACTTTGCCACACATTGCCTTTCCATACAAAGTGCTTTGGAATTTCTGTGTAAAGATAGATGTTTGCTGAAGGATCTGACCTGTTAAGTAGAAACCAAGCAGTGAGCATGGTGTCTTTATTACTTTCTCTTTTAAAAGCTTCACGTTCTCCCGCTTCCCTAAAATACACAGATTGCATATCTTGTAGATGAACCGGCAATCTAATAATAACATGCGACTTGTCCTGCATGGGCTTTTCAAGAAGTCGCCACATTGCCTCTGGTACCGAAACATATCGAGCATTAAAATAACTCTTCACCTCATCCCACACTACAAATCCCTCACCGTTATTTTGAAAAACAACTTTTGTGCAATCATGACCCTTGTATACATACTCAAAAATGTACTTAATGGATTTAACAGAGCTTTATATTTCGACATTAACATGGGTATTGTATTTCTTTGTGTGTTATGGGTTATAAGGAACAACCCAACGGTTGTCTACCACATTTCCCTTTATCTTTATGTGACTAACATCATCACGCCGTCTATACATTGGGTAACCATCAACATTCTCAGCCATTTTATTTTTGAACTCTTTTGGATAACCTTTTGAGAAAACGCCGTCTTCCATGCAAGATAAGTTTGGATTTATGACGCCACATGATCCGTGAATCATCGTAGCCTTGACAATTTCGTGCAATCCATTTTCAATTGTGGAATCAAGTAATTCAGCACAGAACATGGTGTCAATAGTGGAAGGAACTCTTATCTTATCATCATCAGTTAAAATGAGTAAAAGGGGCATGTGTGGCAATCCTCTCTTTTGGAATTCACTAACATGTCTGCGACTGTGCGTCCCAAAATGCCGCTCTTTTAAAGATCGTTCAACATTACTTTCTTCTTCATGTCGAGCACGCGTGCCACTAATCTGGAGGTCATGAGGCTTTTGTCCTGAGAAAAGGTTCCCTTTGATTTCTCGCCAATTTGGATTGCACGTTAGGGTGACAAAAAGATCAGGCTTACTAAATTCTCTAACGATTGCCATCGCATCTTGATAATTTTGGTGCATGGTTCTGGGACTTCCTAGGAATGTAGATGGCAAAATAACCATTACACCTGGTTTCAAACCAGATTGTTCTGCTAGAGCATTAAGGTGATCCGCTAACCCTAAGTAAGATTCTACTCTTAATGTTTTCTGGTTAGAGCGGATGTAATTCAGACGGTTTCCTTCAACCTTGACATAAGCATCGACGCAATACTGCTGCAAGAGTTTTCCACCATAAAGTATAGGATTGAAAACATTCCTTCTCACTGACAGCCTGTGACTGTAAAATTGAAGTTCAGAACATCCAGCATCTACACTCCAACCTTTTCGCCATGTGGGAAAAATAAAACATAAGTCATGGGGCCACAATTAGGATTCAGGGCATTTATTATACACAGTTGATTCCCCTTCGGATATCCCATTGGTAGGTGGTGCACAATCCGAACTATGGAAAACCATGGCTATCTCATTTGATTTTAGTGCATTGTATCTGCCTCGATGCTGGTCCGCTGATAAATTTTTATCGCATACATACATACACACGCTTTCAGCTACTCCAGGTTTTTTTACTGCGATGACGCGTTCTTCCATTTCATGAAGCATTTTAAAAGCATGTGCATAAGGGTTAACTCGCCTGACAACATAGTCAAGCTTGCTTATGATTTCTTCTTTACATTTTAAATTTTCTCTACTATTCATACGTTGCCGCAGTGCTATATAAGAATCCCATACATACAATTGAGCATATTTTTCCTGACCTACATCAGATGGATGAAGATGAGAAGTATTATGATAAATTTCTCCATGGATTCTAAAACATTAAGGGCCAGTATCTGGGGGCGGTGTATCATGAGCACCCATAGAGGCAAAAGACAATCACTGTTATATGACCTTATGTGTTCGTTAAAGTGAGTTGACGATCTATCACTGCCATCTATAAGCTGTCTCATCTGATCTGGATATGGTTGAAGAGGTTCCAAAATTGCTTTGTCGTTGTGACAACAGTGAGTATAAATTCCTCTTGTATTCTCTGCATTGAAAAACAAGTGGGTAAATGTGATCACAAATCGCACAGAGGGTTTCGTTTAATATTCCTTTCAAAACACTTTATCCTTTTGCGAAATATGTTAGTTCCACATTTCGCAACCAGGAGGCGCTTTCTATTCTACACAAACCTCTATCCGAACGAAACTCTGTTTTACAACCTATCCGTAGGTATATTAGTCGAGGGGATCAAGTCTATAGCACCCGAGATAGGTAGGTGCCCATGGCGGTAAAAAGTGAAACTGAAATATGTAAGACTATGTGCATAATATGAGAGATGAGTCAAAGTGGTGTCGGCAAAAGTTAGAAAACTACCCATCGGGTGCAATGTGGGGAGGTTAGAAAAATTGCTTAAAATACACCAGTTAGAACCCGGTGGGTAAATAATATAAGACTTTTGAAAATTTTATGATTTTTCGTGTGATCGCAAGTGTTCTGCTATACGTATGCAAAATTTCAAGTCTTCAACTTAAATAGGGGCTCAGTTAGAAAAAAAAACTTAAAATACACAAGTTAGAGCCCAGAAGGTTAAATATAAGACTTTTTCAAAATTTTATGATTTGTTGTTTGATGTGATGTGTTCAGCTATAAGTATACAAAATTTCAAGTCTTAAACTTAATTAGGGGCTCAGTTAGAACAAAAAGTTTAAAATACACAAGTTAGAGCTCAGAGGGTTAAATATAAGACTTTTTCAAAGTTTTATGATTTGTCGTTTGATGTGATGTGTTCAGCTATAAGTATACAAAATTTCAAGTCTTAAACTTAATTAGGAGCTCAGTTAGAACAAAAAGATTAAAATGCACAAGTTGGAGACTAGAGGGTTAAGTATCAGACTTTTTCAAAATTTTAGGATTTGTCGTTTGATGTGAGGTGTTCAGCTATAAGTATGCAAAATTTCAAATCTTAAACTCAATTAGGGGCTCAGTTACAACAAAAAGATTAAAATACACATGTTGGAGCCCAGAGGGTTAAATATAAGACTTTTTCAAAATTTTAGGATTTGTCGTTTGATGTGAAGTGTTCAGCTATAAGTATGCAAAATTTCAAGTCTTAAACTTACTTAGGGCTCAGTTAGAACAAAAAGATTAAAATACACAAATTGGAGCCCAGGGGGTTAAATATAAGGCTTTTTCGAATTTTTTGCCCCAATCGTTCATGGGCGTCCTACCGTCAACCCCTGTGAAAAACCTCGTAGCCCTGCTCCCTTTGGTTTCCGAGTTTTTGTGGTTACAAACATACGCGCACAGATTTTAATAGTATAAATGTTTAATTTGACATTTTTTTTTTTTTTACATCGGATTTACTTCAGATTAAGTTCTGTTTGTAAAAGTAATCCAGTTCTGCCTTTGATTATTTGTTCTTTTTGTTTAATGAAATACAACTTACATTTTAGAAAAAGGATGTTATGCGAAATTTTTTATATTTGAAAGAGAAAAAAACATACTCTTTTCAGAACTTAAGAAGTGTAGATACCTCTAATAACAATAGGATTTTTTTTATTTACCAAAACCATCATAAGCTTAGTTTACAATGGATGTGGCGGTTTTAACCTCAGTTATATTATTTAAATCTTTAAAACAATAATTTTTTAATTAGTCATATATTTGGAAATAGTTGCAGCCTGAACTTGTTAGAATATTCAAGCTGTTTAAAATATTTTTCATCATTGTCTGAAGGAGACAAAGGATAAAATTCTTTGATAAATTACTAGACATCGGATTAAGCATTTTTAGAAATTGATGTAGAACAGTGCTACATGTTGTTTAACATTTTAACTAATTTTTATAAATACTACAAAATTTTGCATGCTTCTAAACATATTGTTTAACATCTATATATTTACTACTGTTTATAAATTATTGAATTGGAACAGATGTCATATATTCCCGCGGCCGCCATCTTGGTTTTTTTCTTGGAGTGAAAACCCCTTTTCCGCCAACTTGTAAATGTCGCCAAGTAGCGATTTATGCGCATGTTAGGCTTAACGAAATTAAAATGTAAATAATAAAATATAAATCTGAAAAACGCAGTAAACTCCTTAAAGCGGCAGTTAGTAAATGCACGTATGAACGCAACCCTTTCATAAACCGAAAAAAAAATCACTGGATTCAGCAAAGTAGCTGTGCAGCAATCTAAAAAATGTACGAAATTCGTAAAGCCCACATGCATGAGAACTATACAATAAATATCTAATATAAAACATTACAACAAAATATGCATCAAATTATTAACATACCTTAACAGACATCTCCTTTCTTGAAACCTCAAGCACAAAGTACCTGCTAGCATCATTTTCATTTTCCAAAATAGGCCTAAATCACAAGAGAAAATCAGTGTCACGTACTAACACCAGCTAAATCCAGGAGTAAACACAATCTCGTGGAAAAACGTGGTTGCCAGAACACGTCACACGTTGGGATTGCCATATCGATAAAGATCGTCAACATGGCCAACAAAAAATCGCCAAGAAATCTAAAAACATCCAAGATGGCGACTGCGGGAATATACGACATCTAAGTCAAAATACTTATTATTTTTTAGTTTAATGAATAGCATTTATTCATCTTATTGAGGATATATCTTTAGTAGTAATAAAACAGACTGTCAATTTGTATATAGAAAAATAACAAAAGATGTTCTGCTAGATTTACTTACGCAAAAATGCCTTTTCATTGAGAAAAGCTTTCAAAAATAAAATAGTGAACTTTTCGATATCTTCTCTTAGAACTATCTAAATTGAATTTTCAATTAGGAAGAAAAGTTTTTTCACCCATTGAGCAGATGCTTTCGTCAATTACCAAGATAAATTATCGGTTTTATTCTCTTAGGCGAAGGAAAGTAAGATAAATTCAGAGTGCTCAGTATCTTATCTGTTATTCTGAAAAAAAAATGATAAGCTTAGAGCTATGTAACCTGAACAATAAAATGAATTAAAAGCCTAAAAAAATTCACAGATAAGTGTTAAAATTGTTTACAGACTTTCTACATAGTTAAATAACAATTTATTTATTTGAATATATTTCTTCAGGGGATGTAATACATTTTCATTGAAATATAAATGACACACTTTTATAATATATTGCGGTATTATAATTTTTCTATCTTCGAAAAACCTTAACATAAAGTTTAAGTATTTTGAATGAAAATTAGATATTTGTTTTACATATAGGACGCATTGGGTTTTTGATAACATGCTTTTATATTAACTATTTTTTCTATTCATATCTTCTTATTTAAGCATTGAATATGAGTAACATGAAATTACTCATAAGTATGTGATTCTGTTTTAATTACTCAAAGAAAAAGTCCAACAAGGGTCTAAATTTATTAAATTAAAATAACAAAATATGACTATTCTGGAAAGAAATGTGTATTCCGGAATTCCAAATATAACAATAATAGTTATGAAAATTGAACTTATGTTTAGACAATAAATACTTATTAGTATTTTTTTCTGGCGATTGAATTGCTAAAAGCTATTTTAGCCTTTCAGTAGTCGCACCTAAAATTTTTCCTTTTCAGATTCTTCACGAATTTTTTTTTTTTCCCCACGGTAGTTAGTGCTATTCAAATGAATAACACTTCACAAAATTAATAAGAAGCATATTAGAAGAGAAACCGTATATTAAGTAGTAAAACTGAATATAATTTTGTCACTTGGAAGAGCAAAGTTATGAAATAAAATCACATTAGTTGTAAAACTCGCTGTAAAATTAAGAATATTTATTATAAAAATGACTTACATCTTAGGCCTCTTTATATAAAAAAAAAATAAAATTATGATAATAAAAGATAGTACTCTCAAGCTCATAAAATAAGCAGCCATTTAAATATTCAGCATGAAAACTCTTTTTAAATATATGACAGCCTTAAATATATTTTTGTAAGTAATTTTATCCAATGTGTACGTTTTAAAATGTCCAATTTTGATTACCTAGGTTGATGTTGTTTTATGAGAGTATTTTTTTGTTAAAATTTCTCTATGTTGAAATTAAATCTTTCTTCTTTGAGTCAATTAAAAGCAGAACTGAAGCAGTTTAAATATGTACTAGCTTTTTTAATGTAAGAACATTTAAGAGATGGATATTGTCTAATACAATCTAACTTGTTAATATGTGAAGCAAGATGATTATGAAGTCTCTTATTAGCTGTTATTTGTAATATACCAGTGAAGCAATCAAAATCCTAAAATCACACCGAATAAGCTAATTACAACTTATACCTACTCTGCTCGTCTCGTTAACGTACCATCATAATTTTCAGCGGGAAAACTTAGCTAGTATTGCAATAGTCACTGCAGGTTTTGAGCCTTTGATTAACTTACTCTTTCCATTTTAATAGTGCAACATTAAGAGGCTGGTTACTATAACTCAGGGCTTGGATTTAAAGAAAGAAATAAATAAAGATATTAAAAAGCAGAAAAAATAACGTTTACAAATGCACAAATAATACATGAAAAACGGCAAAGAGTTGTTTCGAATCTACTAGCGAGATTCTTCTTCAGTGCAAGATAGGGAAAAAGGAACAGCGTTCTAGAAAAAAAATTCTCATTTAAAAATTCTCATTCTTTAGTCAATGACCTATCTAGTACTCCTGATTTTCCAAGTATTTGGAAAGCATTAATTTAATTCCCTCTTTTTTGGTTTCTTTTTCTCTCCTTCTCCGGTAGATGCCGCTACTTGTCCATCGAATCGTTTCCACTGCTTCTCTCTCATTGGTTGTTTTTGGCGCCTTCGCTACCCGCATAAGGTATATAAGCCAGCGCGTCTCTGTCTATCATTTTGCTCAGCTTTGCTTTTTCTTGCACATTGTTCCCTTTTCCCTACCTTGCACTGAAGAAGAATTTCGCTAGTAGATTCGAAACAGCTGTTTGCTGCTTTTCATGTATTATTTGTGCATTTTAAACGTTGTTTTTTCTGCTTTTTAATATTGTTGCACAAAGGCTTTATTTGCTATTTTTAAATAAAGATATTCTTCTACGCTTGTTTCTTTCCATAGCTGACCACAAATTTCACATAGGAGTGATATTTGAAACACCGCAGCTAAAAATGAACTGCTGTGAAACTTAAAAAAAAATGCAGTTGGAAGACTGCGGTGATTTGGCACAAATCCCTGCAGTCTCCCAAATGCATCTTCTTTGCAGTTTCACTGTAGCCTTTTGAAAATTTATTACAAAATATGTGCATATATGAAAAATTAATAAATAAAAGGAAAGCCGGATGTACATAACATGAATATGTGGCATTAGGCCTTTCCAACAATATGTCACATGAGGGGTGACAGCAAAACTTAGAAAAGTGCTCCATTGGGGAGGGAGGGAAACTAATGGCACATAACATGAATAAGTTATCACAGGTCTTCCCAGCGATATCTCACATGATGCACGACGGCAAAATTTAGAAAAAGTGCCCTCTTGAGAAGGGCAAAGTGGGGGGGAGATAAGCCGGATATGCATAACATGAATAAGTGGGCACGGGCTTTTCCAACAATATGTCACATGAGGGGTGACTGCAAAATTTAGAAAAGTGCCCCCTTGGAGGCAAAGTGGGGGGAGGGAAACCGGAGATACATAATAGAATAAGTGGTCACAGTCCTTTCCAGCGATATATCACACTAGGTGGTGTAGGCAAAATTTAGAGAAGTGCCCCTCAGGAGGTTAGGGTAAAGTGGGGAGAGAGACACCGGATGTGCATAGCATGAATAAGTGGTCACAGGTCTTTCCAAAAACATGTCACATGAGGCATGAGGGCAAAATTTAGAAAAGTGCTGCCCGAAAGCCGGATGTGCATAACATGAATAAGTGGTCACATACCTTTCCAACAATATGTCACATGAAGGGTGACTGCAAAATTTAGAAAAGTGCCCCCCTTGGTGGTGCGGGTAAAGTGGGCGGCAGGAAACCGGAATCACATAACATGAATAAGTGGTCACAGGCCATGAAGGATGCCAGCAAAATTTAGAAAAGTGGGGGTCGCCCTCCCCCCCACCCCCTCTATGACATTTTTATATATTACAAGTAATATTTATCGGAGGGCTCTGTAAAAAATACAATCTAAATTGATGAAAATATTACAATTTTAAAAAACTCGAAAAGTAAGACAAATAATGAAATTCTTCGATCGGCCGCAGTGAAAATCTGCGAAATTCATCCATCAATCACATGAAAAAAATTCCACGAGTTTTGCAAATCGATTGCAAGGATACTTCAGCAAATGTCCACAATCAGCAGAAATAAAATATTCCAAAACTCGTCAATTGGTAGCGTGGAAAAAATTGCAAAAATCATGATTCACTTGTCGAAAAAATTTACGAAAATCCCCAGTCAGTTATTGGAAAAAAATGGAACAATTCTTCAGTGGGTTGCTTTAAAATATTGTGAAATTTGTCAATCTGTTGCAGAAATAAATCGTGAAATTCATCTGTCAATCGTGAGACAAAAATCATAAGTTTCTTCAGTTGGGGGCAGAAACAAATGAGAAATTTTTTGACCGATTGCAGCTGAAAAATTGCTAAATAACTCACATTAACTGACAATTGGATAATACCTTTGGATAATATTTATTGAGTATTAATGTTAAAATAATGCATAATAAATTAAATTGAGAAAAATCATGAAATTCAATCTGTCACAAGAAAACATTGCAAAATTCTACTGATAAACAAGTAAGTAGGTGTGATCGCAGATCGCACAGAGGGTTTCGTTTAATATCTCTTTTAAAACACTTTATCCTTAAATTAACAAATCAAAATTACTAATTTAAAATTATTAATTCCTTACATAAATGGCAGCACCATTACATTTAGGAATGCCCCTCCCCCGAAATCATCCATTACCCTATTTTAAAATTTATATTTCCCTAATAATATTTAAAAGAGGACACCGTCATAAAACCGCTTTTAAAACGGGAGAGGTATTGGATCCGTATAATATGACTAAGTTTTCATACACCTATTTAACGATACGTAAAATGAGGGGTGATTCTTAAAATTTCAAAAATTCCCTCTAGGGGAGACAAAGGGAAGAGGGGCATCGGATGACTATAATATGAATAAGTTTTCATAGACCTATCTAACGATATGTCACCTGAGTGGTGTCCTTGAACTTTCGAAAAGTACCCCATGGCAAGGGGTGGGGGTATCGGATGTTATAAAATAAATAAGTTTTCATAGACCTATCGAACGGTATGCCACATGAGGGGTTTATTCAAAATTTACAAAATAGACCCTCCCCAAAACACCCTCTCCTCCACCAGGAATTGCCCACTCTTTCAAATATTTAAGGTTAAAAAATAATATTGATATGAGGGCTCAGTTAAAAACGCATTGAAAACTCTATAAACAGCTGATCTGAAGAAAAAAGAGAAAATAGCTCCCTCCCATCTTACCCAAATTACACGAACCCTCGCTTTATAAAATTTTTAATATATCGAAGTTTAAATGGGATTGGTTAATTAGTTTTCCTAATTTAACAATTTTGCGTCAATAGTCCTCCCAGGAGAGTTCCTCCCCTCCTCCAGAATTTCGCACTCTTTCAAATATTTAATGTTATAAAATAACATTTATATGAGTGATCACCGAAAAAAAAGCAATAAGCAGCTGATCCGAAGAAAAAAGAGAAAATTGCCCCCCTCACCCCATCCAAATTCCATGTACCCTCGCTATATAAATTTTGTATTATGTGTTATGAACTAACTCAAAGCCTCTCCGCGTCTTTTTTAATGGGGAAAAATGAGTTTGAAGAAATTGAAATCTTTAATAATAGACAAAAGTGGTATGAAATCACTATCTTTCAAATATTTATGGTTAAAAAATAATATTTAAAGGAGGGCTCAGTGAAAAAAACCGCATTTAAAAAGAAAAAAAGAACAGCTGATGAAAAAAAAAAAAGCTCTCTTCTCCTCATCAAAATTCAATGCACGGTAACTTTATAATATTGTTACAAGCTGTTTAACCCGTTCTACGGACGGGTGCTTATGAATTTAATTCTAAAACCAAAATTAAAAATAAAACTTAAATTTGGTGCAACCAAATATAAGTTTATGAATATAAAAATGTGTTATATCTGTTAAAAATCAGTAATTACACGAACAATATGAAATATGTATATACACAAAAATTCAGGTATGTATTAAAAAATCAATAAAAGTAAGTATTTATACAAACAAATTAAAGTTGGGAATATAAAAATCAGTTATAAAGTCAATATTTACACAATCAAACAACCATTTGTAAGAAAAAATGAAATTTACATCGTGACTGTAAAAAAATGGGAAAAATTATTTTAAAATGACTAGGGGGCTCTGCCCCCTACGAGCTAAGCTCGCCAACCCCCGTTCCGACACCCCAGATTCTAAAAGCAGGCTAACTTCATCGGCTTTAATAAGATTGAATTATAATTTTAAAAAACAGTGGCGATCTCCCTGTAAGCGGGTTTTCATTCATATTGCTTTGATTGGAGATTTTTAAGGCGAAATGAACGTTTGTTAATGGACACAATGTTTTTTTTCGACTTTCATAAAAAAAAAAAATTAGTTAAAAATTTGAAAATAAGCTAATGTAAAATGAATTAAGTAAACAAAGTCTTTTTCTCTCGGTTTTTTAACAGCTCTATAAGAAAGTTCTTTTAAATAACACATTTAAAATGTATCGTTTTATTTCTGACGTAATTTTCACCAAAGTTTTCTTTCTCTTTTTAGCATTCACATGTAAATATTTTTGTTGATAGAAAGGAAATATTATTTGCGCTGTCTTAGAATTCACAATAATTGATGAAAAGATTATCAGAATATGAAATAAATATCTCGCGCAAATATATTTTAAATTTAAACTCTTTTGACAACTGTCAATTATTTAACCTTTTAAATATGACGTAAATTTCCTCCATTCGCGAGATTTCATGAATAATAATGAATTTATTATTTAAAAACGTTCTCTCTCTTTTAAAATTCATGCGTAACTATAGTTTTTATTACGTAATTTTCGATATTTTCCAGTTTTTTAACACGTAATCCTCATTTGAAAGTTTTTCTGATTATAATAGCCACGAGTAAATAAATTTTTAATTTGAAGGAAATATCATTCATTGCGGTGTTTTTAAAATTGGCAACAGTTTGAAATAATGGTCATTTCTAAAATAGTTAAAAAATATTTCTCGAAATACTGAAAATGTGAATTTAAAATGGAGACAAATCCTCAAAATATGAGTAAAATTAAAAAATTAAATGCAGTTTGCACACCGGGAACTTATAATGTATTAAATGATGTAAAAATATTTAAATTCATATGTATAGTTTTTGCTCATATAAATTTTTTTAATGAAACGATTTTGACCAACTTTATATCTTAAAATAATTATACTTTAATATATCTATATATCTTAAATATATCTATATATCTTAAAATAATTATTCGATTTTAAAACTTCGTGGTTATCAAGCATTTCTCTATAATAGCATCAATTTTCTTATTTTTGTATGAAAGAGGTTTCTTAATATTAACGAAGAAGCGCCCCTAGTGACAAGAAATATGGATGTTGATCTATTGATGTTGATGGATGAAGAGTACCGTAAAGATCTACACAGAATTTTATTGGTCCATTTCCAAATCGTTACATTTTAGGTAGCTTTCATTACAAAAAGCTACCTATTGCAGCCGTTCGGAGGAAAGCGATTTCAAAAAATTTTGGTATATTTTCATCGATCATGACCCCCAGACCCCGAAACCACCCTCCGTTCAAAATTTATATATATATATATATATATATATATATCTCGTATTTATGAACCGATCTCGATGTAATTCGGTGTGTACATAGTACATACCAATGTCTCGACCGAGTTCGTTGGCCAGCTTCATCCGCCATTTTGTTTCAAAATGGCGGCCATTTAAAATTTTTTTTTAATTTAAAATTTGAAAAGTGGTACCAAAAAATTGAAAATGGAAAAATATTTTTTCTTACGTATTTGCCCTTTATACAAAGATTCCGGAGCAGTTTTTGTTTCGTCTATATCTTAAAAAATGGCTGAGTTATAGCATTTTGAATTTCTAGTGTGGCTGACATTTTGAAACGTCCTGAATTTTGTCACGCGATAAAAGGCGTATTTATGAACCGATTTGGATGTAACTTCGTTTATACATAGTACATACCAATGTCTCGACCGAGTTCGTTGGCCAGCTTAATCCTCCATCTTCTTTAAAAATGGCGGCCATTTAAATTTTTAAGAAAAATTTAAATTTGAAATATGGTACCAAAAAATTGAAAATTGAAAAAATATTTTTTTCTTATGTATTTGACCTTTATACAAAGATTTCGGAGCAGATTTTGTTTCGTCTATATCTTAAAAAATGGCTGAGTTAGAGCATTTTGAATTTCTAGCGTGCCTGACATTTTGAAACGTCCTGAATTTTGTCACGCAATAAAAGACGTATTTATCAACCGATTTGGATGTAACTTCGTTTATACATAGTACATACCAATGTCTCGACCGAGTTCGTTGTCCAGCTTCATCCGCCTTCTTGTTTAAAAATGGCGGCCATTTAAAAAAAAGTAAAAAAAATTAAAATTTAAAATGAGAAAACAAAAAATTGGAAAATAAAAAAGATTTTTTCGTATGTGTTTGACCTTAATACAAATATTCCGGAACAGTTTTTGTTTCGTCTATATCTAAAATAATGGCTGAGTTATAGCATTTTGAATTTCTATTGTGGCTGACATTTTAAAACGACCTGATATTTGTCACGCGATAACAGGCGTATTTATGAACCGATTTGGATGTAACTTGGTCTGTACATAGTATATACCAATGCCTCGACCGAATTCGTTGGCCAGTTTCATTTGCCATCTTGTTTCAAAAGGGTTGCCATTAAAAAAAATAAATTTAAAATTTAAAATGAGGTATTAAAAATTGGAAAATTAAAAAGATTTTTTTTATGTGTTTGGCCTTGATTCCGGAGCAGTTTTTGTTTCTGAAAATTGGTTCTTTTGTTTATATCTTAAAAAGTGGTTGAATTATAGCACTTTGAATTTCTAGGCTAACATTTTGAAACGATCTTGTATTTGTCACGCGATAGCACACGCATTCGCCTATTTCGATGTAAGAAGGCTTGTGGATAGTATACATCAATATCTCGACCAAGTTCGCTGGCCAGCTTCATCAGCCATCTTGTTTCAAAATGGCGGCCATTAAATTAAAAAAAATTATATTTAAAGTGAGGTGCAAAAAAATTAGAAATTGAAAAAGGTTTCTTTCTTAAGTATTTGACCTTGATATAAGGATTCAGGAGCATTTTTTGTTTGTCTTTATCTTAAAAAATGGCTCAGATATAGCAGTTTCAATTTCTAATGTGGGTGACATTTTGAAAAATCTGATTTTTTGCCTGCGACAGCACTTGTATATATCAACCGATTCCGATGTGAGTGAGCATGTGCACAGCAATTACTAAGGTCTCGACCAAGTTCACTGGTTAGCCTCATCCACCATGTTGTCTTAAAATGGCGGGCACTTTAAGAAATCGCCGAATTTGGCAGCCAAATATAAATTACTTTAAATAAAAGCAGCTTGGATAAACTTACTAATTAAGCGCGAAATTAATAACTAATTTCGCGAAATTCTCATTCATAATGATTTAGTATTGATAAAAATTAGTATTGAATCTCCTATATTCTGTTTCCACTAAACTGAGCTTCGTGTGTTTGAATAATATAAGTTGGCTTTTTTAAAATAAGGAATATGAAAGCTACCTCTTCCTCCCGGCACTGGCCGGAAGGACTTTTTTTATATATAGAAGGAAAAATCTTTGCACTGTTTTCCACGTCACCAATGAGGTAAATTTCGGTAAACTCGTTTTTTTAGTGAGTATTTACACTATCAAATTAAAGTTTAGGAAATCAGTTATAAAGTCGATATTTACACAACAAAAATTTGTAAGAAAGAATGAAATGTACATCGTCATTGCAAAAAAACCCCCTGAAATAAACGGTCAAGTGCGAGCATTACTCGCGCACAGAGTGTTCCGTAGAATAAATATATGAATTTGTAATAGTATTATATATAAAAAAAATGTTGCTAAAAGAATACTAAGACTTTGTAAAAAACTATACAACATAGAGTAACCGTTTGGTATAACTGTATATATTAGAAAAGTGTAAATGGGTATACCATTAAAGTTCAGAGAGATACGGAACCTAAATAATATCAAATATAGCTATTCGTATAACTCTTTTTTTAATATTATTCTAATCCGTTTATGATGAACTTAATTCGGTATTGACAATAAAAACAGTGCATAGTTAAACTTCATTTGGCATTTCATGAAACTAAATTCAGCGTAGTAATAACCTTACATTTCTACAGTGTAGCTAAAACAAAACCTTTGTTCAAAGTTTAAATTTGGGATTCTGCTAAGCGCGCTTCGAATTGAGGTCTCAAAGTTGCAATGCTGCCTTGGTTAGTGCCGCGTTTTTCCAGATAGGTGTTTAATTAACTTTTAAAGTCACTCGAGGCGTATTGAGAGGTACAATCAATGCAAACTATCGCGAAAACCACAGTATTTATGCGATTCATTGTAATTAAATCTTTCGAGGGCGATGCCCTTAAAAA
Source organism: Maratus speciosus (assembly GCA_963932465.1). Classification (NCBI taxonomy): domain Eukaryota; kingdom Metazoa; phylum Arthropoda; class Arachnida; order Araneae; family Salticidae; genus Maratus; species Maratus speciosus. Next base: position 529,907,108 of record OZ010789.1, on the reverse strand, counting down.
ACGGACACCTAATTTTAATTCCAAAACAGACAAACGGCACCAACAATATTTAATTAAAATTTTCCTTTTATCATGTACGTGAAAATAAGCAAGTTCGCATTTTCTAATAAATTCGTTTATAAATTCTGGTGTCACTTCATTATTTCATAAGTTTATAAATAGAATTACTCCGTGCCGGAAAGGATTAAGTGGTCGCAGGACTCTTAATGCTTCAAAATTTAAGAAATTTTAATTTTTTTAGATGTTAAACTCCTATCTTTTTTGAATATTTTGATATAATTGTTTCCTTGAAATTCCCATTAGAACAGAAGTTCTGGCCTTTAGAATTATACCAGCTCAATAGCTGAAGCGGCGTTTCCGAAACTTTAAAGTCATTATTTTCCAAATGGCGTTTTTTGAGCATAACGCGCTGGATACCTCAAAAACTTCTGAATATTTTTTCATGAAATTTTCAAAACATATATTTCATGTTAGTCTGTATAAACTGAACCTAAAATTTCCTTTTTATTGTTCAAAAAAATATTTTTTTTAGATGATTTCACTATTGAAATTTTCAAAATTTTGTATTAGCTAAATGCAAGATTGTATTAAAAATATAAAAATGCTTTAAATACAAATTTATTTAAGTTCAGGGAAATTACTGGAATCTGAAGTATAAGTAACCCAGCAAACACAGAGCTATCGGTAAGCAATCGGCCGACAGCCGCTTTGCCGTTACTGACGGTATCGGCACGATACCGGCTGTCGTACCGGTTCCGTATAATTTTCGACACGCCGGGCGAGTGACGCCCGACAGATAGGCGCACAGCCGGTCCAGTATCGGCAAAACACTATGCCGACAGCACGCCGATAGCTATCCATACGAATGCCGGTCGCAGCCCGACACCAGCATCAATTGAAAAAAAAAATCTGTTTTGATGGCGCCATTTATGAGCCATCGCGGAATACATATTTGAAAAGAACGTTTTTCGACGCTGGATGAGATTGGGTTTGATCCAACGATCCCAAGGGCAGGAATCCTTAACCACTTGACCACTCAGACTTGATCAGGGGAAGATTGTATGAGGTAATAAGGGGAAGTCTTATCGATACGTAATGGTTTGTCATTAAAGGTAAATGGTAGATGGAGAAATTAGAATTTTGAAGTGTTTTTATTTATCTTTTATTTATTTATTTATTTATAATTGTCTTACGTGCGTTTATTTAAAAGTTAATTTAATATTTAAATGAATGAAAAAAAAATATCTTAGCGAATTCGTTAAAGCAAAGGAATTTAAGAATAATTTTAAGTTTAATTAAGATATAGATATAATTAAGAATAATTAAGAATAATTAAGAATAGATATAAATTTAAGAATAATTAAGTATTAAAAACACATTTTTAGAAGTCTTGTTCAGTTAATCAAATTTTCTTATTAGGATTATAATGTAATTACATGCGTTGCGTTAATTTATAAAATATATATTTTTAACATGGAAAAATTTATTTTAATAAATAAAAAGTTAGTAATTATTAACTTTTAATTAGAATAAAAATTTATTTTATGTCGTTTTGATGATTTAAAGTAGAACATATCTTTAATGAGTATGTTGCAATATTAATTTGTTACTTATCAATATTTTTAATTTAAAAATAAATTAAAAATATTAATTTAATTTATTTCCTTTTGGAAGATAATTTTTAAATGGGGGATATTTCTGAATCTTTCTTATAAATTTAAAAATGCTTATTAAATAAAATAAGTGACTTTCCGAGGTTTTTCTCTTAATAAAATTTTCTCTTTAGGAAATATAATGTAATTAAATGCGTTAATTCAAGAAATATATATTTGTAACATAGAAAAGCTAATTTTAATAAAAAAGAGGTTGGTAATTAATCACTTTTAATTAGAATAAGGGTTCATTTTTTATCTTATGATGATTTAATGTAGAATATATTTTTAGTGATTAAGTAGCAAAAATGATTCTTTTACTTATCAATATTTTTTAATCATCAAATAAAATAGAAATATTAATTAATCTTTTTTTTTTTTTGGGGGGGGGGGGGTGGTAAATAATTTTTTAGAAGTGGGAGATTTCTGAATCTTCTTTTAAATTTTAATGCTAAAATGTTGGGTAGTTTTTTATATTTTTAAAGCTTGTAAAATAATTTTAAGCACTTTTTTAATAATTTGATTTTTAAATAAAATAAGAAACATAGCTATTGCTTTTAAAATGAATATATAGAAGAAAATAATTAATTTATGAAATTTTTTTCTACGATTAAGTTTATAACGAATAATAATTTTAAGGAGCGATTTAAGAAACTCTTTTGATGATTCAAATAATTGTAAGCCTTCAAAATGAATTCAATAACAGCTTTAAAAAAAATATATATATATATATATAAGATATTTTTGAATTTTTTTTTTTGTTTATTACTGTTAGAATTTCATATCAAATACATGAAATATACATATCGTATCAAACTATAATTCAAACAAAATTAAGAAAAAGAAAAAAGAAATGTCGGCTAAGACAAAAAATTCCAAATTCGGACCGATGTTGGCAAATCTAATCGGGCCACTATCAGAAATCACATATCGGTCCTGCGTCACTTGCCGGTGTAACTCGCTTGCCGATATATAACAATAAGTGGACCGATTACGGTAACCGGCAGTCGAAAAAGCAGATTCTTATGTTTCAGTTGCCGACATGCTGCCGACACTTCACCGAAATCAATGTGCCCATGCCGACACTTAACCGACACTGCCTGCTGCGGTCCGATCGTGTGCCGAAAGGTATGTGTTTGCTGGGAAGCACCAAAAATTTCATTCTAGTTGCAATATTTATTTTGTAATCCGGTGCGTAAAGTGTTATGCCAATTTTTTGTTTGAAAATGTCTAACAGTTTCGAGCCCCCTCTATAAATACTAATTCTGTATCTTGCAATTTTTTAAATAGATGAAACGAAAGAACATATTTATATCTTTCATCCCAATTAAAATTGTGTTTTAAAATCATATACATTTTAAGACATTAAATGTTGAAAATGGTCTTTTTTTCATTTTTACCACTTTTTAGGGTCCCGAGACCCCTTAAATTAGTATGTTTTTAACAATTTGACGTTTATTTCTTTTATACTGTTACTGGACATTACATTACACATATATATCATTAAAAGTTGTTAACTAGGCATAGAGTACGCCGCCCCTGTCCTTGTGGATGTCCAAACTGACCGTACCTTTAAGGGTTAATATCTCGGCTAATTACTGATGATTTTTTTTCGAAAATCAGTATCAACAATGCTTTTACTCTTCTGAAACGATAGGTATATTCAGCGATGCTCAACAATTTTTCTCAGTGCCCGTAAATCAAAATTTGTGTATAACGGAAAAATGCTATTTACTCAAAAACTATGAGACCTAGGGTAATCGCTATAATTTTCCGGCAAGATTTATATTAACGTCTACTACCTCTAATTTTTTCATATTTTTAGTTTCAGTAGATTCGGAATTAGATGGGGGGGGGGGACATATTTTTGCGCTACATTTTCAACAATATCTTTGAAAATGTAATACCTAAAATTAAAAGGAATGTATTTTTGAGTTCAGCGTTACAAAAGCTTTCACAAGATACCCCACATGATATAGAAAGAAAATATTTTTTTTTCAAGTAGCATAATTAGCCCCTCTACTTTTTAACTAAATATATTTATAAATGCTTATTAATCTGAAAATATGTGGGTCAATGGTCTTTATTACTTTCCCGAATTTGAACTTTCCACGTTCCATAGTTTACGAGTAAAATGGCTGTGACAGACACAGGAGTGATCTTATAATGGTTCCGTTTTTACTTTTTAAGTACGGAACCCTAAAAATTGAAAAAAATTCTTTTAAAATAAAAAAAATCTTTGCATTGTTTTCACGTCATCCATGAAGTAAAGTGCAGTAGACTCGTTTTTGTTTGTTTATTTGTTTTTTACAATACAGAAAAATAGTTGCGACTTAAGATAAAACTTCACGGAAGACAATGTTTTGTGTAAATGCCTTATCAGACTGTGAAAAATTTTTTTCTTGTTTTGGTCCGTCTTTGACACAAACACGTACATATCCTCTAGAAGTTGCACTTGAAAACGTTACATACAACATCCCATGTAAAAAATATGAATGGGGCAAATAAATTCCAACTTTTTTCAAGGTTTGACCCTGAGATTTATTGATAGTCATAGCAAAGGCGATTCTAAATGGAAACTGACATTAACACGTATCTGAAAAGGTAAATTGGTATCAGACGGTGTAAGCAGGATACTCGGTATGAAAACACGAGTGTCTCTTCTATGTCCTGTCAAAACTTCTGCTCCTATAACATTTTGCAGCAACCTTCTGACTATTAAACGTGTTCCATTACAGAGATCATTGGGCTGATTCATGTTTCTAAGCAACATAACAATAACGCCAACTTTAAGATTTAACTGATGTGATGGCATTCCAGAAGGTGTTAAACTATGGATGAAATCCATTTGCAAAATGTTTTCTTCTTCTTCATCATCACAAAGTATTGTATCATCACTAAACTAAGTTTTGACTTCGCCAGGTACTTTTCGTAAAACCTCCTCATTTAATCTCAAAGAATCCTCATTCAATCTCAAAGAATCCTCATTCTTGAGACACAAAATGGCTCTTTCCGAAAGATGATTAAGATCAATTTCAGACGAACCAAAAATATCTTCCACTATAGAATACTGCACTAAACATTCTGGAGGTATTTCAATAATATCTTCTCCGAGTTCATAATCATTAATCAACCGACCATCCCCCAGGCGAATGAGCCATACCACGAAATCAAGTTCCTTCGGCTCCGTTCGCATATTTGTAACCAGACTGAACTGTCAAAATGTTGGCCAGAGAGAAGAATTCTTGATACAACTTTCAAATTTTGTTTGCATGTATAACCACAGGTAAAATCTGACTCCAGTCACCTCGAAGAATAGACACCTTGCCCAAAAATGGGACATCATTGCCATCCAAATCTCACAGAAGCCTATCAACAGCATTCAAAGTATGAATAGGTGTCATGGTACATTCATCCCATATAATGAGCTTAGCCATTTTCAGTAATCTTCCTTCAGATGAATTTTGCCGAATTTTTGAAGCTGACTTATCCTATATGGGGACTGGTATTTTAAACTGAGAATGTGCAGTTATTCCAGCTTGCAACAGTATCGATGTGCCTGTCCATGCAATGGGAATAGCAGTATGTCCCATTCCTCTGACGTAATGCAGCAAAGTATTGAATAGGAAAGTTTTTCCTGATCCCGCAAAAGCATTGACAAAGAAAACCTTAGCGACAGTAGCATAATCATTTTGAATACGTTCAGTAACTGCATCAAAAATTATACGTTGTTCCGGATTTAGCATGTTTAATAATCGTTTTCCTTCTGCTATTACTTCTTGTAAATCATAGACATTGCATTCCACAGAGTTCTTCAGGTTTGAGGGTTCAGGTAATTCAAGGTTCTGAAGTGTCACGTTGTGTATGCGTAGATGATTGGCTATGTCTTGAAGGGCTCTGTCTCTACTTTCCTGTAGCGGCAGATGGCGAGCAAAATCTTCTGAGAGTTCTGACTTCCCATTCCTCTGACGTAATGCAGCAAAGTATTGAATAGGAACGTTTTTCCTGATCCCGCAAAAGCATTGACAAAGAAAACCTTAGCGACAGTAGCTACTAGCTACAGTAACTCTGTGGAACTGTTCCCATAATTGAATGGGTAAATTTGGATTGCCAAAGATACATATGAACAAAAAACAGTTGTCTCAGTTTGGGTGAAATTTCAAAACCACATGCTTCAGTTAAACAATGTTGCCATTCGTCATCATCTTCTAATAAATTTCTAGCACGGCATGCACCCTTGAATGTTTCATGGACAGTATTCTCATACGTCCTTAACACCTCGAAAGACATGGCACCGGGAACATGACAAAGCAGCATACGAAGATGGAATCGCTCAATATCCTTTGGGCGATTCATCATCTTTGGATCATAGTACACATCCTGATACTATGAAGTCACCTAATGTAACACGCCGTTGCCACACATTGCCTTTCCATAGAAAGTGCTTTGGAATTTCTGTATAGAGATAGATGTTTGCTGAAGGATCAGAACTGTTAAGCAGAAGCCAAGAAGTGAGCATGGTGTCTTTATTTCTTGCTCTTTCAAAAGCTTCACGTTTCTCCGCTTCCCTAAAATACACAGATTGCATGTCTTTTAGATGCACCAGCAATCTAATAATAACATTGGACTTGTCCTGCATGGGCTTATCAAGAAGTTGCCACATTGCCTCTGGTGCCGAAACATATCTTTAATTTAAGCGAGGCGTATGTAATAAGTATCTCTTGAAAAATAGTTTTTTTACTACTGTGCATTTTTTTTTTTTTTTTTTTTTGGCACCAGCAACCTGTGTGCAAAATTTCGCAGCCCTGCGCCCTTTGGTTTCCGAGTTTTTCTGGTTACAAACATACGCGCACAGATTTTAATAGTAAAGATGTTGCTATGGCAGCAGACGTTATAAAATGATATCTTTGGAATAAGGGAATAAATAGAATAAAAAGTTTTGTTGATGTTCGTGATAAAAATTTTCTTTATTTTTAAAATAAGGTAATAATTAAGCGCAATAAAATAATCTCTAATTATTTGCATGCCAGGTAAAAGAATTATCGGTATACCCGCTACATATTCGTACTATTGCAGCGTGGCCTACATAATATGTATATCTCACATTGCAGTAAACATTTAGAACTGGTTTGAACTCGCGCGATTATGGATTGAACATAAAAAATGCAAAAATTCGTCAAAAATATAAAATAAAATAGAAAAAAATCTATTCAAAATTTTCGAATTTTTTGCCCCAATCGTTCATGGGCCTCCTACCAGCAACCTGTGTGCAAAATTTCGTAGCCCTGCGCCCTTTCGTTTCCGAGATTTTGTGGTTACAAACATAAGCTCACAGATTTTAATAGTATAAATTATCTGTTATAAATTATCTCAAAGTTTAAAAGCGATCAGATATTTAGTTTTCCTCATTTTAACAAATACGTTCATTATCTATACGAAAACGCATTTCTTGTATAATTTTTAAAATCGATTTTTTGATAAATCTAAAAATTGTGGACAGATTTCTTTTAAATGGACGCATTATTAATTAGCGTACGGTTTTACATCCGGTTGCGCAAGAACCATATTCTAAAAGCAATGTTTAAAAATTTTTGTAGGTGATATTAAAAACCTCAGTATAAAAATTATCTGGTTTTTATCACGCCACGTGACCTGCAGTTTGAAAGAAGCAAGCAGGCGTGCTGCGCACGCTCCTCAAAATCTTCTAAAAAAGGATATCTTGCTCGAACGAACCTCGAACCGGGTCACCGCTGCCTACGGCACCATATAGCAGTCGTGCGACAAACTCTTAAAAAAGACAATCTCACTCGAACGAAAGTCGAACCGGGTCCCTGCTGCCTATGGCACCGTATAGCAGGCGTGCCTGCCGCACACGCACTGCTGAATCTTGTAAAAAAGGCAATCTCGCTCGAACGATCCTCGAACCAGTTTCCCGCTACCAAAGCACCATAAAGCAGATGCTGCAAAATCTTGTGAAAAGCGAATCGCGCTTGGTGGCAAAGTGGGGGGGGGGGGGGATGAACACTGGGATGCGTAATATGATTAAGCGGTCACAGATCTTCCCAAGAATGTATCACATTAGAAGTGTCGGCAAACTTTAGAAAAGCCCCCCCTTTGGGTGGGGGAAAGTGGGGGGGGGGGGGTGGACACCGGAGATAAATAACTAGATTAAGCGGTCAAAAGCCTTTCTAACGTTATGTGACATGACAGGTATCATGAAGATTCAGAAAAGCCCCCAACCGGGTGGGTAAAATGCGCTCCCCCCTCCCCATGATTTTTGAAGCGTCCTGATTTTTAAAATTTTTGTTATGTTTTATAAGCTATATTAAAGTTTCAAACAGATTGTCCAGTTATATTCCATAATTCGGTTCATGCTCCTCCTTCAACGTCCCCCTTGAATGCGACGTGCCTTTCTTCCTTATAATTTTTAATCGTGTGTTATAAAGTATCTTAAAGTTTAAAACAGATCGCATTGTTAGATTTCCCACTTTAAATGAAATCACGATATGGTAGTTCCACATTCCACCACCAGGCAGCGCACTCTATTCTTAATAAAAGCGTATCTGAACTAAATTCCTTTACGCAACTTACCAGTAGATATGTTACTCGAGACGGTGGCAGTCTTCAGCAAGAATTTAAGATATTTGTTAAAATTACTATTCAGAAATAGTGGTAACTTAATTTTTGACATATTTATATTTAATAAGTAGCATGTATCTGAGGATTCCGTCAAAAAACCGCACCTAAAACGGTATGAAATGTAAAGATATAAAAAAAGAAATATTTCGCCCCTTCCCCTCACCCACCTGCCCGAAATTTCAATTGTATTTCAATTTACTGTTTTTTCTCTATTTGACATATTTGCATTTTTTCCCCTTATGTGAAAAAAACTTATTTTTTAAGGAACCAAAATAGAAAAATCACAAAATTGAGATAATGTCAAATAACCTATGCAAAAAAAAAAAAAAAAAAAAATCATTTAAAAGAAAAACTAAGGATATTGTCATTGGTTTAACATTAGTTTGCGAGTATTGCAATATGACAGTGTACTAAGCTCATTCAATATCCTATGCAATAAATGAAAAAAATTATGAATTTTGTCAATCAGGCGAGGGATAAAGTTGTAAAAAATATCGACTGGTCACTAAGAAAAAAAAAATCAAGAAATTTGTTGATTGTTCACAAGAAAAAAATGTGGAATTCGATGATAGACTGCCAGGAAAAAATATCAAAATCATATATTCATCTTAGAAAATCATAAATTTTTCAACTGGCAGAGGAAAAAAATCCTTAACATTTGTCAATCAGTCACAAGATGAAACGGCAGAATTTGCCAACCTGTCACGAAACACATGAAATTTGACAATCGGCCATGAAGAGAAAGTCATGAAATTTGTCAATCAATCACGTCAAAAAAAAAAAAAGAAAAAAAAATGTAAATTTAGTCATTTAGTTCCAGAAAAATATTATTAAATTTATCAATCGGTCGAGTGAAAAAAAAAAAAAAAAAAAAAAAATGGAAAATTTATCTTGTGCCAGCAGGTGTATTAAAATAAAACTAAAAATTTTGGCAATAAGTATGTTTACAAGTAACACAAGGACAAATCCGGAAACTCACCATGCTGCCGAATGTGTGAAAAAAAAAGCAAATTTTGCGAATACTACTGATAAAAGTAGTCTCTGAACAAATCTCTTCAAAATATGTTTTTTGAACAGGACAAAAAGTGCCCTTTTTGAGAACAATGTGCCCTTTTATTATTTAATTCTGCCTAGCAGCCCTTTTCGTCTGGAGTCAACACTATAAATGTCCTTTTTTTCTTCTTTCTTACAAGAAAACAGTTACCATTTGTAATATCATGGCTTGTTACTTTGCTCATTTGGATATACCAATAGCCACTGTATTAAATTGATATTAAGTATTTAGTACTAAGAGATATTTTTGTACTTACTTTGAATTAAAAGTTGTGTTTGCAATGCTTAAAAAAAAAAAAAATACGGTTGATAAGTTGTACCAGTTGATGATAGTTTCTCTCGGCCATTATTGGAGGTATTGAAGGTAAGGTACCCAGACCTTTTCTAAAATCAGTAAAATGTACCTTGATTTTTAACATGTTTAAGTGCGGTGGTTCATTTTTGGACCACACAATTTAAATTCTTAATGCCACATTGACACTAGAATATTGGAATGAAAAATTTCCATTTATAAAGTGCGTGAACAAAAGTTTTTGCTTGTTTACAAATAAATTTGTTTGCAAATTCTGGTGTCATTCACTCATTTCAGCATTTTGCGAATACAAATCTTGCCCTTGAATGAATTTTGAAAAAAAGCACACTGCTAGCAAAATCTTTATTACATGATTCCTATAATATTGTGGGAACAATATTATATCTACATCTAATTGACTAAATCTTTCAGCTGTCATTTATATATTTATGGTCGAAAATTGTTTCTTTTATACATATTTAGAATAAAATTTAGCTGTATTTAAATTTAACCTTCCAACACTTACATCACTTTGCACACACGAGAAAAACACAATTTGTAAAAAGGTTTGTTTCTCATTTATTGTTGCAAATCTCACTGGAAAGCCTTAATCCCTTTGAAGAATAGCAAGTGGTGTGGAGTGGAGATAAACAATAAACAAAACTATATCAAATCATTTATTCACCATTCAAAATTCTGCTTCAGCAGTGCTTAATTTTGAGTAGCATTTTTTCCCCCTGAACTAAAGACTAGCCGATAACTTGTGAAAATCCCCCCCCCCCCTCCCGCTTTAAAAAAGGCGCCACTGTCACATCAAGTAGCTATATTACTGTATAAATGAAATACATTTTATTATAATTATTATTTCAGTGGTGGCTAGTAACGATTTTCAGTGGTGAAGTCAGATTCGTCATAACAAACTGGATGCTTTTATGTCATTATGTTAACTGTTTAAAACGAAAATTTTTTTAATATATAAATGAAAAAAATTATCTTACTTGTAGAAATATAAATTATTTTCAAGTAAACTTTCACATTTAGCTAATTACCAGTTTAAGTATGACATTCATTATCATTATAAACATTTAACACAAGCATAATTTAGTTGAAACAAACATACAATTAAAAATACAAAGTGGAATTCTGATTAATAGTATATATTCGTTTCATTTTTTTTATTAATCCTATTGTTGTCTTAACAAACCGAATTTGTTTCTAATAGTTCACACTAGGAATGGGACAGGTTTAGATGTAGCCCGATGATTTGTATTCGGGCAGAAACCGTTTCAAAGTCAAACTTTTATTCATTCATAAATTAAAAATGGAAAAAAAAACTTGCTATTTGATTAACGATTAACCCTTTAAGACCTGACGTATTTGTAAACAAAGCTAGTCATGCCTGTAGAAATTAAAACATGGACTGCAATCGCTACCTGTTGATAAAAAAATGATACTTTACTGTATCTGCAAACCAGAACTATTGTTTGATTCGAGTTTTTATTACATACGACTCAGAAGCAAAGCTTTAAATTAATGCCTAACCCGCACAATCGTGCGGGTTGGGTTTTAAAAGGGTTAATAAAAGTCACAAGTGTAATACTGAAAATAGCAAAAAAAAAAAGAAAATTAAGAATCCAAATTAACGCCCAGTCAAAACATTTCACCGCTAAATTGCCGAGACGGCCAGATCACGTTGTAAACCGTCTGGGCTTGGGTGGAGTTGAAGTAGTAGGGGCTAGCTGTACTTTTCTTCTATGAAAACATTGAGTCAGAAGAGACGATGTCATTCGTGACGTCAGCCATGGCATTTTGCTGGGAAACTGACACCAGAAAGAAACGGTTGTTATGTTGAATTTTCTACTTTGTTTTTTTTTTTAAATTATAGTTGTATTTTATAACTGTATCTCACAGCTAAGTGTCTTAATACTTTATATGTAGTGGTAACATTTTCTATGATTTATATTATTCTTTTTACTACAAATGAAAACTTATTAATGAACATACTTTTTTAGAAGCATGTTAAAATTTACAAAAAAAATCTTACCTGCATATTTTTGTCTCCTAGAAATTGTAACTTATACAAATGAACTGAGCATATTTAAACAAACAAAACAAAAAATATATATGTTACAAAACATACGTTTAAATTAAAAAATAATTTATTGCAACTTTTTGGAGGTTATTTTTGCCTTACACGCAGTATTCAACTTGTTACGAATTGAATCCTGCACCAGGCTACACTGATGTTGAATCTAGAGGCTACATGGCTTTGTATATCTGAAATAATATTAGGATCCAGTATCTGCTTGCTGGATCCATTTATTCCTTTTAGTACACTTTGTCCAAGTACTTCGCGGCCGAAGACTACATCCAACATATCACACACATATTTAGAAAAATCACCAAGTCTACACCAAACAAGGCGAGATTTTTCCAGAGAAAACTGGACTTTGCATTAAAAATACTATGAACAATAGATTCAACAAGTTAAAAAAAAAACAGAAATTTTATAAAGCTTTCAGTAATTTATAAAATATTTATATATAAAGTATTAATATGCGTATCCACTATTAGGGTAATGATATATTCAAGAGATTATAATATATATATATATATAATGCTTTTAAAAGGTGTAAAACAAACAACCAAGTGCATCAGGCACAACGCAGCTTCTTATATGTACTAAGTGAATATAGCTCTATCAAAAGTAAATGATTTATGAAAATAATGAAAAAGAGGGTGCAAAACAACAATAAAAAAATAAATGAAAATTTATAACTAAAAAACAATAAACAAACCACTCCTTGCTCCTCGGAATGTGTGAGGAGTGAAAAAAACAGGTATAAAAAAAAAGAAATTGGATCCTCACAGGTTTCGCAAGATATGGCCAACCCACATACTCCAAAAGTATAAAAATCAGCAAATAAACTTAAACTTTCAAAAACTCAACAGAACAAAACTACTTAAAAAACATTAACGAAACAAAATTGCTTTAAAAACATAAACAACCAACCAATTCAAAATCAAAAGAACCAATTTTAACTTATAAAACGTAAATAAAAATTCTTATATAACTAAATCATTAAGCAATTAAAAACATTGAACATGTGAGAAGGACATACAACCACCTTGACCCGTGAAGACTTGAAAAAAACTTGCTACCTTTAAAATATCCACTACGCTCCACATCTCTCCAACAGCAGGAGTTGCAAGCAAGGTCATAATCCAAGTTAGACCAGCGTCATTCAGACTTGTCTTTCCGTTATCTTCATAATCATAGATTTCTTTTCATATCACCTCAGTTCCTACTTGAAGTTCATCAACATGCAGACGTTCTTAAAAAGACTTTAATCCACACATTTCATATATTCAAGTAGTTTCATCGGTATCCGTTACGGTGTTTGGCCGCTTAGCTGTTGCCACTTTAAAAAACTTTTTTAAGAACGTCTGCATGTTGATGAACTTCAAGTAGGAACTGACGTGATATGGAAAGAAATCTATGATTATGAAGATAACGGAAAGACAAGTCTGAATGACGCTAGTCTAACTTGGATTATGACCTTGCTTGCAACTCCTGCTGTTGGAGAGATGTGGAGCGTAGTGGATATTTTAAAGGTAGCAAGTTTTTTTCAAGTCTTCACGGGTCAAGGTGGGGGTATGTCCTTCTCACATGTTCAATGTTTTTGATTGCTGAATGATTTAGTTATATAAGAATTTTTATTTACGTTTTATAAGTTAAAATTGGTTCTTCTGATTTTGAATTGGTTGGTTGTTTATGTTTTTAAAGCAATTTTGTTTCGTTAATGTTTTTAAAGTAGTTTTGTTCTGTTGAGTTTTTGAACGTTTAAGTTTATTTGCTGATTTTTACACTTTTGGAGTATGTGGGTTGGCCATATCTTGCGAAACCTGTGAGGATCCAATTTCTTTTTTCGATACCTGTTTTTTTTTTCACTCCTCCCACTTTCCGAGGAGCAAGGAGTGGTTTGTTTATTGTTTTTTAGTTATAAATTTTCATTGATTTTTTTATTGTTGCACCCTCTTTTTCATAATTTTCATAAATCATTTAGTTTTGATAGAGCTATATATATATATATATATATATATATATATATCAACAATTTATGGTAAATTTTTTTTCCAGTTTTACTGCATAAATTCGGTAAGAAAATACTTTCTTATACAGTTTCGGTCCTACAATTGAAAAACTTTCAGAGACTAGCATGTAAAAAAAAAAAAAAAAAAAAAAAAAAAAAAAAAAAAAAAAAAATTTCTTTAATAATCAAAATTCGCCTAGTCATTCAATTTTGAATTTTAGGAATTTTAGTAAACTATAAAGTCGAAAGGGTGTGTGTTTGGATGTGATTTGAATTAAGAGGTTTCAGGACTCTAAAAGCTTCAAAATTTTCGAAATTTTAATTTTTTTAGATCTGAAACTCCTATTTTTTCTGAACATTTTGATATAATTATTTCTTTGAAATTCCAATTAGAATAAAAGTTATGGCTTTTAGAATTATACCCGTCCAATAGCTGAAGTGACGTTTCCGAAACTTTGAAGTAATTTTTCTCCAAAATACGTTTTTGGGGGTAACGCGTATGATATCTTACAAACTTCTTAAATATTTTTGCATGAAATTTTCAAAACATATGTTTCATGTTAGTCTGTATAAACTGAACCTAAAATTGTCTTTTTATTAAAAATATTTTTTTAGATGGTTATACTGTCGAAATTTTCAAATTTTGCATTAGCTAAATAAAATTTTGTATTAAAAATATAAAAAGGCTTTAAATACAATTTTTTTTAGTTTCAGGGTAATTCTTACAATCTGAAGCATAAGAAGTCACTAAAATTAACACGCTAGAGGCAATATTTATTTTGTAATCGTGCGCATAAGCTGTTATACAAATTTTCTGCTCGTCAAATATCTGACAGTTTGGGGCCCCCTGTAAATATTAATTCTGCATCTTGCAATTTTTTAAATACATAAAATGAAAGAACATACTTATATCTTTTATTGAAAATTGAGTTTTAAAATCATATACATTTTAAGATATTAAATGTTGAAAATGGTCTTTTTTTTTCTTTTTTTTTCAATTTTAAGATTCTTGAGACCACTTAAACCTACATCAGTTCAAACATACACAAAATGAGTAAAATTTATAAATTTTAATGTTGCACCAGTATTAGGCAAATTTAAACATAAAATAATAATTACTATTATATTTATTTTATTTTGCATGACAAACGCATGAGTAAATTTTCCCAAATATTACTTATGGGACCAGGACACTCTGTAAAAAGTTAATTTTCATAACTCAGAAATTTATTCATTGTCTCAAAGGTAATCACTAAACTAATACTTATCTCATTTTAAACATTTTAAAAGTTAGAATTATATATTTAAAACTATAACATTTTAGAAATTAGCTATAGGTCAATAATTGGAAGATATGATGTATTTTCATGGTTGCTGTGCTCGCAATATATGTCTTAGATTTTAACAATAAAGAAAAATGTTGATTGATTTTGTAATGTATATTTACTTTCATTTAAAAAGAATGGGGATAAGGATGAAGTTTTTTCCCATGTAGCTTTTAATTAAGCCCATTAAAAGTTTTGGAAAAAAAATATTAATTCTTATTAAGTGTGTTTCATCACATATGCAACTATCAAAAAATTCGTCTTGCAAAAGAATCTTATAGTAATTGCAGTTACACTGCAGTCACTGTTATCATAATCATAGTTACAAAAATTAAAACCTGTAAAGTTCTTCAGTAACTGCCGTTATACTGCAGATACATCACCTAATATTCTTCTGAATTAATGACTATAAAATCACTTCAAATTCATTACCATTTTACTGCAGACAATAACTGGAAAATAAATGAAGTGTTTTTACTGTTGAGATTGCACTACAAAAAAAAAAAAAAAAAAAAAAAAAAAAAAAAAAAAAAAAAACTACAGTTGACCGTAGAAAAACAGCAAAAGTACTTCATTTCTGTAAAAAAAAAAAAAATACAGTTTATTTTTAGCTGGTAATTCTTTTATTTTTTCAAAACTTAAGGACATTATAATGTCCTTATAATGTCCAGTTAAATGTAAAGTAATTACTTTACATTTTTTTCAATGGTGGTGGTTGGTGGATATCTTTGAATATTAAATTATCTTTTGTAAATTGATAAATTACAGCATTTTGTCAGACAATTACAATGCAGAATTATTATCGCTCAGAGAGAAAAAGTGTTCAATAAGAGGGAAATTTATTTCTTAATTTTACCAAACTTTTCGTCTAAAGTCGCACTGAAATCAATGGATCATTTGCTCGTAAGAGTCGAGTTTTATTACATTATAATACCATTCTTAACGTGCTAAATGCTCATTTTTTTATCTGCATGTTTTAGCTGTACTCGTATTAAATGAGATCGACTGCATTTAGTTTCGGTAGTTTAGATTTTTTAGGTTTTAGGTAGTTTAGGTTTTTTAGTTTAGATCGGTAGCATTTAGCATGTTAGTTTCTAAGTTAATAAAACATTTCTTGAACTTGACTACTGTGGGTCGTATACAGGAAATCTCCCAGAGATATTTTTCGTCTCTTTAAAATTTAGCAAAAAAAAAAGGACTTTTTGAAAAAAGATTTGGATTAAAAAGAAAATAAAAATATTTTCCGAGGCGGATTTAACATAAAAATTGAAGTTTATCTTTTCTCATTTTCCATCCCTCTATATTCCCCGCAAAGAGTTCAATTATTGTGATTTTACCTGATATACATAAATGAAAAAGCGGTTAATCTCCACATGATTTACCTCTGGGATAAATGTTTTAATTCTATACACGAATTCCATCAAGTAAGATACATTCTCAAACATGTACAGATATAGATTTCGCTACTTAAACATTTTCTTAAAAGTATTTTTTCTAAAACTAAAATTTTTAAAATAAGATTTATTTGAACATGATATACATGCATAACACCTCCGAAAAACAATAAACTAATTAGATAAACAATTAAATTTAAAAAATCGAAAAACCCGACTGCGTAATAAGCGAACTAATTAATTATTTCTCATCAATATGAAACTATTTTTTTCAATTCCTACTATTAGTTCACACTTTCGCTATATATATCTTGTTCAAATTTTCAATCGTTAATAAAATACTTATTATTCATCCAATCAAGCTCAAATAATTTTTTTTTTAAATTGTAGTGGATGACACTTTATGTTAATTCAGTTTTTTTTTTTCAAATATTATTTCATTAATTAAATTTAATTAATTAATTTTCAATAATCGAGAAAACCCTCTTCTCGATCAAGGTATTTTAAGACCGAGAGAGCCCTCCTCTTGATCAAGGCATTTTAAATGCCATTCAAGAGAAAAGACGAATATAAGGAAAAAAAAATCTCTTTTTGACCTAAGTAGGAATTGACTTAAAATATTTTTTTATATTACTTGTTTATATTACTTACCTATTTTTTTATTTACTTGTAATGATGACTTTTAAGTTGTGTTTAATTGTTAGTTCCCATCTATAAATACTGTTTTGATGAGGTCTATAGATGTCTATGATGGTTAGAGTTGCAGTAAAGCTAGAGATCTACGATACATACACAACTTCCAGGTTGTATAATATTTTAACGGAGCTTCTGACTGTAAAATAGTCAATGAAACATGTTCTTCATTTTGAAAGACCTATCCAATGATATGCCACTCAATAGGGTGCGTTAAATTTTTTTTCGTCTCTACCGCCATTTTTTATTTTGCGGCCGCCATTTTGAATTTATAAAAACAAAACCTAGCCTATAACCATCGGGCCGTTAAGACGAATCGATAGAGACCTCATTCATTAAAATCCATCCAGCCGTTGGGATGTTTCGAGGGTATAAAGAAATCCACATACGCAGATACACGTGAAACACGTAACCCTTCTTTTCAGACGGGTAAAAAGCTAAATGGAGAAACCACTGGATTCAACCCGGACAAAGTAAACAAGATTATAGAATCTTGTTCAGCTTACGAAGGGAAGGGCGTTGATATTGTCAGTAAATTTAAATAGAATTATTTAACAGTCATTAATTAAATTAATTCAATTAACTTAAATTAGCGAATAGTTTTTCTTTGGCACAAAGTTTTTTAAATTTTTGAATTGTTCGATATGCTATTCATGTTTAACCCGCCATTTCAAGTTTTCTAAAAAGTTCCACGGTTAAGTAAATTTAATCAATGTTTAAAAGAAAATTGAATTTTAGAAAATTTCTCATCAATTTCAGTTAACTTTACTGTGACTTGTATAATGAAGCTTTTAAATTCCTAAAATCAAAAATATTTATATATTTTACAAACTGAACTTATAAAAAATGTACTGAATTTAAACTTAATGAACTGATATCTACTGTCACTGAAATTGTTACATAGCTATTGTGAATGGTAAATAAAACACAGCAGTCTATGAGGTCGCTAACAGCAGTGAATAATTAAACTGATTCAGTGTATAGAGTAAGAAAGACTATAACGCGATTATTGCCTACCACGTAAAAAGGAAGCTTAACACTAACAAAAAAGCATTTTTTCTATATTGAATAGTACTTTCATAAAACATTTTAAAGCGTCATTTTTCTTAACTGAACGGCGTATGCTACCCTAACACCTCCCTTCCCAACCCCGACCATTCCTGGTTAAACTACTTTCATTTACGTGATATTTTCAATTCTGTATTCTTTCACAAGAAAAAAAAATTAAAAAAGGTTAAATGACTATAATTCCAACAAAGTTTATCTTATTTCCGATTTCCCCCATACTATGTCCAATTTTAACCCCAATTAGATAATAATGTTGGAAATCGATTTACTTATTTATATAATTTTTACAATCGAGTTACTTAATTAATTAAGATACTATTTTTAGATTTCATGTGGATTTTCAATTGTAGGTGGTTGGTGACAATGTTTTGGATGCAAATCAGTGAAAAAGTTGGAAAAATTAACCAAATACATTACCTTTTGTTCATTATTTTTTTTGTAATTTACCTCTTGGTGCTTTCAACACTTGGAATATGCATCTGCACTGGCGAGTATTTTTATATTCAATCACACCACAAGAAATGGTTTCTTTGTGGTAGATTTCCCTTTAAAATATCCGAGCGTAAGTGTACGGCAGAGGAAGTGATACCTATAGAATAAAAAAAAAAAAAAAGTGATACGTATAGAATAAAAACTTAGTCCACTGGGACGTACATCTCCAGAACCGTTGTCAGACTGAAATGAACATTTGGAAAAATTATCGTATTTGTATATTAAAATATTTTTAAAGGATCCATGGAGTGTTAATCTGAAAAGGCACTAAAAACTGTTTGCTACAAAAATCACGTCATAGTGTCATCGCGTCATAGTCTAAGAGGAAAAATATATTTAAATTCATAAAAAGTGTAATTTGTGTTTCTAGTAATTGAAACCACGTAATGTTTACCTGCGCTGTAGTTAATGTTTAATGTTTATAGTTTGGGGCGTTCCTTTATTTTTCTAAAAAAATTTAGCTACGATTCATTTTAGCTACACGTCGAAACTGTTATTTTGAAACAGATTTTTTAATTACTTTTTATTCATCATCCTTGATGACAATTAAAAAAAATAGTTATTATTGATTTTGTTTCTTTTATGACACTAGAGGGCTCTGCCCCCTACGAGCTACGCTCGTCAACCCCCGTTGTGACACCGCAGACTCTAAAAGTACGCTAATTTGTTTGGCTTTAAAAAGATTTCGGAAGATTGAATTATAATTGAAAAAACAGTGGCTATCTCCTTATAAACGGATTTCTATTCATTTCTCTTTGATTAGGGAATTTAAAGGCCAAATCCGCTGCGGTACTACTTGATTATCCCGTCGACCAATTTCACCAAATTATACGAATTGACATAATTTTTATTTGAATAACGAAAGAATAAATAAAATAGTGTGACATTAATAAAAAATACAAATAAAATGTCGAAATAAAAATAACTTGATGACGTAGACACGTGTAACTTGCTTAAAGTCAAGTTAATATGACATTTGCGATCAGCCATTATTGGCATTTAATCTTATAGTTTGGCGGATGATAGATTTTTGGTCGACGGGATAACTAAGTAGTACCATAGATACAATCGCTGTTTTTGTCTTTGATTATGTAGAATAAGTTAAACATTTCAAAATAAGCTAATATAAAAGCTATTAAGGAAACGGAGTCTTTGTCTCCCGCTATTTTTTAACGATCCAATTAACAAAGCGAAAAGAAAGCTCTTTTAAATAAGACATTTTAAATTAATTGTTTTTAATCTGACGTAATTTTGAACAAACTATTCTTTCACTGTTTAATATTCACGTGAAAATACTTTTGTTAGAAATGAAATATTATTTGCGCTTTCCTAACAAAAATAGTTGAAAAGTATCCTCTCAAAATATCAAATAAATGTCTAGCGCAAATTTCTAAATTTAAACTGTTTTGCAATATTATTTTGTGTTCATTTTATGTAATAACTGTAATATGACGTAATTTCTCCTATTTAAGACTTCTAACGCATGTTAATGAATTTATTATTTTACAATTTCCTTTCTCTCTTAAAATTCACGTGTAAATATATTTTTTATGACGTAATTTTTAATAAGTTCCTTCTTTTATTACATAATTATTTAATTCTAATTCCAAATGTTTTTTTCTGTTTATAATAGTCACTTGTAAATAAATTTTTAATTTATTTACACGTATAAATATATTTTTTTTAATTTGAAGCAAACATTATTGTTTGCACTGTTTATACCGTTGGCAACAGTTTAAATTAATATCACTTTCTAAATTATGTAAAAAATATCTCTAGAAAAGCTGAAAATTTGAATTTAAAATAGAAATAAAACCTCAAAAAATAAGTCAAATTATAAAAAGGAATACAGTCTGCACACCGGGAATTTCAAACGTATAAAATGATATAAAAATGATTAAATTCCCATGAATAGTTTTTGCTCCTATAAAACTTTTTTAGTGGAACGATTTTGTCCAACTTTATCATTAAATATCTCTTAAAATAATTCTTCGATTTGAAAACTGCCTTCATCAGCGTGTTTATCAAACTTTTCTGTATAATACTACCGATTTTCATATTTTTGTATGCATTATTTTTCTTAATATTAACGAAGAAAGATCTCCGGTCACAAAAAATTCCAAACCGGCGGCGGCGGCGTTGACAGCGGTAGTTACTTTTTTGTTGGAATAGAGAGATATTTTTACAAAAATTTAAAAAGCAGATTTGGAATATAAAATCTGAAATATAAGTTTTTTTAATCAATTTTTGATTTGGCATACATTTAATGTTTTAAGAAATGCATCATGCCATATTAAACACAGGTTTTATTAGTTTTTTTTTTCTAAATCTACTGCTAAAATTCCCTTTTTTTTTTAAATTTTAAAGATATCTGAAATTTCTTCTTAATTATTTGTTCTTAAAAGAGTTTTCTGAAGACAGGATAAAACATCTTTCATATTACGCATAATTACATACTTATGGAACATCATGCAAGGTTGATTAGATGTGGTAAATTACATGCGTAAAAGTGTTAAAGTGTTAAAAGATTCTTTTCACTTAGCATACCAAATTTCTCAAGATGATTTGGATAAACATTAAATTGTTTAATAATGCTACCGTAATTGAATTTAAATTCTATTTAGCTTTAAATTTACGAAATATAACATTTTCTGAATGTTTAAATGTACATGGAAAAGTCATGACACTGCAACAGATTTCTAAGTTGTCATGAAAAATTATCTGTTACAAGATAAATTTTATGCAATTAATAAAGTTTACATTTATCGTATTGTAAGTTTGTCTTTATAAATACTAATTATGAAATTAGACTTACTTAAAGTTAAATGAATGAAATTAAGTTGAATGAATGAAATAAAGTTAAATGAATTACAACACCATACTTTTCATTTAAGTATAGTCTTAATTATAAAGTTAAATGAAGATAAACCTGTTTCAAATATTTGATGCATAAAATGAAATGCAATAGTTTTTTTTTAACAGTTTATGACATGGTAAAAAGTTTAAAATATGTAGTACTTAAAAAGAATAATGTTTGTATTTCATGTTTTAAGTAGTCTCATCTTCAATTTATTGAAAATTATATAAAAGTACCTTGATTGCATTTAATTACCTTTTCGTGATTTCTTTTAAATAAAACAATTTACAAATGTTATAATTGATATAGGACAAATGTTTGTGACAGTAAAACTTTTAGAACGTAATTTACAAAAAAGCACGGAAAAATGTATTGAAATGACTTTAAAATTTTAAAGAAATAAAGCGGTCAGTAGACATTCAGAATCTCGAATTTACATTAAAAAATCTTTTTTTTTTTTTTTTTTTTGGAAAATTTTGATCTAAATTCTCAAATTCATTATATAAAAACAGAATTTTTCAATTCTTACACTTTTTCACAGAGATATAAGTTTATTATTTATAAGCAGACTATGCATTTAAACAGTTTTTTATACTTAAAATACTGCTTTCCTAAAATTAAAAATTTTACACATTTCTAAATTTGAAGCATTCCTTGCAAATTCCAAACAATAAGAATATTTTGAAATCTATAGTGTTACAAATACACAACATCTAACACATTACTTATGTTAGGCACATATTACACATGTCACACATATATAACACAATCTTCTATACAATAATAAACAAATGTTAGTATAAAATTAAATTTCAAGTTTATTTTAGTATTGAAATTTACGCGCATATGTAAATATATAGCTACATTTTCAGAAAACTAAAGCATAATCATAAAAATATTTTTCTCATTATTATTCATTCAGGGAACTTCTACATTTCATACCAACTTCCATTGTAATATAGAAGAACAATATGATAAATAATTATGGTCATACTTTATGCAGAATTTTGACAATTTTTATGACATTTTAAAATATGTCAATATTTTGTCGTATTAAAATATGTAAAATCTAAAAACTAAAAATATTTTAATCATTTTAATTTAAAAGTTTAAGTAAAAATATTTTAGCCTGTTTGTAAATTCAAATGAATTCATAAAAAAATTAAAAATGTACTTTTCAAATTCCACTATCGCGGCTAAATAATGTTCTAATAATGTTCTATTGTATAAATAAGTGAAAATAAATAAAAAATGTTTATTTTATTATCACACAACAATAATGAAATAGGAATTACAGAATGTAAGATCATCAAAATTGCAATATATAAATTAGACTAAAGATAATCAGCATGTATCGGAAAAATTATTATTCAGTTATATGAAATTCCACATTCGCATTTGAATTTGAATTTAATTTGTAAATGTATAACTTAACACGATAACTCTAATGCAATGTGTATGCAATACATTTAATTGAATTACAACAAAAGCATTCTGCTTTCATAAATATTAATAAAGGTATGTGAACTAAAGTGTTATATAAGTTTAACAAGAGAATGTGCAGTGAATGGAATAGCATTCCAAAATGTATACAAATATAATGAGTTACATAATTAATTTAGCTACACAGCTGCATTCATGACGTGCATAGTGATGATAGTGTTGAGAATCATATTAATCATTGTTCGAATCATCTTCATATTTGTATTAAGGGAAGATTCTTGCCGATCGTAAAATCACATGATGTCCTATAGGGAAATTTAAGGACAGCTTTACTTATTACGTAAAACCATTATCCTATTTTGACTTTTTTCATCAAAACACTTATATCACTTATATATGTTAACAGTTTTAAATATTATTCTCCTAGTATGTACTTTAAAAATGCACTTAAAAAATTTTTTTGCTTCAGTAACAAATTAAAAGTTTCAAATCAAATTTAAAAAATCATTTATATATTCATGTTTTAAAAACTAGATTGGACTTATTTTGGAAAAATATAAAAAAATAAATTATAAAAAATAGTATATAAACAAAAGAAAATGATTTAGTGTAGAATTTTGGTTATCAAAATGAAATTTGTAGATCTGCTCTTGACTTGGGATAGATAATTTCCACATCCTCCTCAAAATCTCGCTTCGCAATTGTCTATAGATCATACTAGCTGCTTTTTTTTAAGGCTACATGACTGTGTATCACCGTGTCTAGTTACTTCTCTTTTTCATTCTGGAAATTAATGAATGAATATTATATATAATGCATATTAAAAATCAAAGAAAATTTTGGGAAACCAATGCTTACATATTTGACAGCATTCTTATGAACACTTATTTATTAAACAATTTAACCAAGTATTGTTTCGCTTCCGTTTCTTAATAATTAAATCTATCTAATTTCAAGTGATCGCATTTCAAATATTTTTTTAATAATTGCGAAAGTTTGAAAATTTATCACGATACTTGACAGTAGTCATAAACGCTGATAACATCAATCAAAACATTATCAAACATCAGTCCAAAATGTCGGGATGGAAATGACTTCAAGTATTTTATTCTTTTGCCGTTTTAAAAATGATTTGTTACTAAAGATTCAGAAAATTATTATACCCATTAAGAAAAAAAAGTGCTAGTGATTCTTAATCTTACGAGAATATATTGTACACTGTAAAAAACCATTGTAGATTTGCTAGCACAAACTCGATCACAGTCGAATGTGCTGTACCTTTCTTTGGTTTCTTGACTATATAAACATGAAAAAATACAGTACTTGCGTAAAATTGCCAGCACATTGTGCTGTTAATTTTACACAACTACTGTATTTTTCATGTGCTGGCAATTTTACGTAACTTCTGTATTTTTCATGTTTATATAGTCAAGTTACCAAAGAAAGATACAGCACATTCGACTGTGATCGAGTTTGTGCGCAAGATGAACAGTACTTTTTACTGTAAAAATGTCATTTTTTTACAGTGTAACCACGAAGGTAAATATACAATAACTTCTTTCGAGTTATAATGATTCAGAAACGCTTTCTTTATCATTAGAAATCATAGATACATTTTTGAGATTTAATGAAGCATTTATAAAACAAAGTTACTTTTGTTGTCATTGATTTTCGGAAATGTTTACCAATAGTTGTATTGTGTATTAATCAGTTTATTTCAACTAGGAGTATATGTTTTTTAGGATGCTATCTATTTTCAAAAAATATGTTTTACACGCAAATATGATAAATTTACAACATTAACATTTATATTAAATTTTATGTTATTTTGTTACCACTGCATGCATAAATACAGTTACACAAATAAAAATAGTTAATTTGAATATTTGATAATATCCTAAAAACGAATATTCCTGTATCAGAAGCCTGATTAACCCTTTATATACTGACGGTACTTATAAGTAGGGGTGACTGGGGATGAAAGGGGCAAGGGATGAAAGGGACACTCAAAATTTCAGGAAGAAAATAAAATGTACAAAGTTCGAACTTTGGCTCAATCGATGATGATAATTGTTCTGTCTTAATAATCCTTATAACTAACATCAGCAATTGTAGCGTTGTAGGTGATGAAAGCAAAACCTGTTTTTGATATAAAAAAAGTAAATTTTGATGTTACTTTTCTTTTTTCTGTATTAATATTGTGTTTAGCATTATAATATTTATGTTATTTATCACTGCAAAGTATACACTTTCTGTGAATATCAGTATATTTTGTTAGCTAAAATACTCTCACGCATGAATACAATTTTAAATTTGCTAGGTGGGTATGGGGTTGAAAGGGACAGAAACTGAGGGGTTGAAAGGGGCACCCCTCAGGTTGTTCCTATCAAACTTCCTTTAGTGAAGCTCAATAAAAAGAGTTAGCTTCATGTTTGCTCGAAGCATCTAATATCAAATATGGTTTGACAACTGTACATACGAGTATTCAATTGCTTTGAACTCTCCAAATGTGTGCCTACCTTGGCAAACAAAGAAGCAAGCTGGAATTGATTGGTTCCAAGATTTTATGCAACGAAATTCATTACCTATAGCCATTAGTTTAACAAGGAGTAGAAGTTTCAACAAAGCTAATGTTGATATTTTTTTAAAACCTTCAGTTAGTTATATAGCGCTATACATTTACACAGAATATAATATATAACTGTGATAAAACAGCCTTAATGACAGAGCACAAACCGAGTAATATAGTAGCAAAACGTAGTGAAAAACAATTTTCTCACATAAAATCAGCTGATCGTGGTAAACTTGTCACACTTTTGTGTTTTGTTTCTGCATCAGGTAACTCTGTTCAACAGTATTCGTTTTCTCAAGGAACAATTTCAAAGAGTTCATTCCCACAGGTGCCCATTTCCAAAAATTTAGACTTTCTCATCAAAGTTGGTCAATGACCGCAGAAGTTTTTTAAAGCAATTGTGCATTAGATAATAATTCTATTTGTTCCAAAACTGATCCTGCTCTTCTCTTATTTGATATGTATGAAAGCAATATAAATATTAAGACAATAAAATCTGCGAAAAGTAATGGAATAATTATGGT
Organism: Maratus speciosus; assembly: GCA_963932465.1. Classification (NCBI taxonomy): domain Eukaryota; kingdom Metazoa; phylum Arthropoda; class Arachnida; order Araneae; family Salticidae; genus Maratus; species Maratus speciosus. Next base: position 529,881,010 of record OZ010789.1, on the reverse strand, counting down.
GATGTTCTGATCGCACTATAGCCACAAACTCCAGAAAAGCACTCGTAATGAATTCAAAGTACATTTTTTCAGAAATAACAGAGTAAAACCATTTTGTATTTACTGATACTATTGACATGAATAATGTGAATATTAATGATATTGTGGTGAAGTTACCTAAACCCGTAACTGGTGGTGAGACAGCTAGAGCTAAATCTCTCTTAAAATTTTTGGCAGATTTAAAGTTGTTTTATATCAAGTAGGGCTAAACATGTTATTTTTTTCGTTTTTACGTTATCATATGTTGTAATATATTTTATTTGTATTTGTGCATAATTATCTTATATTTTTTAATAATGTAATCACAGGTAAAAAGAAAAAAATATATTCATAAAAGTGTTTTATTTTTGTGTGTCCCTTTCAACCCCTACAATGTGGTTAAAAAGGATATTTCTCCGAATTTATAAAAATGGATATATATTTTTAATTACTCTACTTGAGGATAAGAGGTTTTAGTAGTACTAAAGCAAAGGTTTTAGACCAGAAGTAGGCGTAAATTTGAAAGTGATAGCTTTTATTGTTATTATTTTATAAGCTATTTTATACAAAATGTCCCTTTCATCCCCATTCTCCCCTACCATTAAAATGACTTGTTATAAAATTAATTTAATACATCGATTAGTTGCATTACAGTTTAGAATGAGTTAGAGATACATTACTTTATTTTGTTCCAAAAGCATTATTTGTTACACAAAACAAAAACATTTTTAAAAGGATGATTTCCTTTCCATTTTTTTCGGCTTTCGAGGCGTTGAGAAGGGGAGAGAATTTTTCAATTCGGAAATATTTGAATATTTCTATTGTAAGAACCTTATATTTGTACATTTACTAATTCTACAAAGTACTAATAAAATATTTAAAATAAAAGATTTGAGTGGGGTTATAAATATTGCACAAAATCCCTATAAATTCAAATTTAATTAATCCTCCTATATCCTCTTATCCTTCTAAAATTTATTAAAGGATTATGTAAATCTTCTAATGTAGTTTAAACAATTCACGAAAAATGATTTAGAAGATAAAATGTTCATGAATTCATAATTCAGTGCATAAAGGTTAATACACATTGAGAACTACTTGGAAACTTTTCCGAAAATCAGTGGCAGAAAAAAAAACTTTGTTTCCACAAATGCTTCTTTAAATATTGAAAATATATTTTTTGAGGTTTATAAAGATAATAAACGCTTTTCTCAACCATGGGTAGCTCGGAAGAAGTTATTTTATATTTTCGTCCGTCGTTATATTATATTTTTGTAGCTTAATAAACATTTGCTCATTTTTAGAGTTTACGGAATTCAATAATTCTATTTTAAATAGAAAATACACTCTAAGTAATATTTTTAATGAAATTTGGTGACTTTTGTTTATGTTTCTTGTGAATATTTTATACAATTTTCATTAATGTTTACAACAACATATTTACCTCAAATTATTTCTAAATTTTAACTTCATATAATCGATTATTTTTAAAAAACAGTGATTTTGTACAAATAATTTTTTAATATATTTTGTAATGATAGGTTCTATTCTAAAAGAGGAGAAAATATCCTGACTTATAAAAATTATTTGAACTTGAATAAACAAATACCAAAATTGAATACATATTTCAGTGAAGATTTCGATCAATATAGTGGAAATTTATTTAAATTAAATTAATTTACAGATCAGAAGTGTTTTGATTAAATATTCATAAAAAAGAATCACATGCTGCCAGCTCCTATTAAAATGATTTTTAATTAAAATAAACAGTTTCAGATGGAAATATAGTTAACATTTTTCTAAAATCTAATTTTTATGCATGATTTTTTACAGTATTTACATCATTTTCATAACAATGGAAGATATTTTATTGTGTTTTTATTTAACCTGAAAGATAGAATTATTTTCTTTTGAAAAATATTGGCTTCAATTGATTTCAGTGTTAATTAAATTGCTGTTGTTTTCGAAAAGTATAAATTTATTACTTTTCATATTTCTTTAATATTTAATTATTCGCGTGAGTAAGAGTAAAGTAGTAACTTGTGCTTATGGCTGTAATTAATTTTCTTTTACCGCTAGGTCGAATTAAAGTTAGTTTTAAGTAAATCTGAATTTTCTCCATTTAAAGTTTTCATTAAAGTCACTAATAAAGCATACAATAAAAAATTAATTATAAATTTATTCAATTACATTTATTGAAATGGAAATCAAAGTAGACTATGAGTAATTGTAAATATAAAATACTTTAGAATTTCTTTTTCGAAGTACATAATTTCAACGTTAATCAACTTTCAAAAATAAATAAAAAAAATGATTCAGGTTTAAGGAAGATAACTTATTGCTTATTTCAGAATAATTCAATAAACTTAATTCGGAATAATAATAAATTTCAAAGATTTAAATAAATACATACGGTAATAAATAAAAGCAAAAAGAACGGCCTTAATAATCACGACATTTTACAGTAGAGTACGAAAGTGGATAAAAATTTCTTTTAACAGTACTCGGTACCCTTTGAAGATTTTTTTTTTATGATGTACATTTACTTATTATAATACAAATATTATTAAAGGTAACTTTTAAAAACAGATTTTAACAGGAAAAAAAAATCATTTTGTAGATAAAAATTCAGAATTTATTATTATTATTTTTTTAATTTTAAAGAATTTATAGTTTGTTGTCTTTTGATACATTCCTATGTTTAAAGCACTAAAGCGTGTACAAATATTTGTGAAATCACTCCACTATTTTTTTTATCCTCAATATAGTGCACTTAATAAAATTAGGGATGGATTTTATAATACAGTGGCGCTCAAAAGTATTTTGACAAAGATAATAATTCACTTAATTGAAAATAATAATAAAATACAAAAACCAATCATTTATTTTCTTTAACCATATTCAATGTTAAAAAATTCCTCATAAATTTATTCAATTACATTTATTGAAATAGAAATCAAAGTAGACTATGAGTAATTGTAAATATAAAATACTTTACAATTTCTTTTTCGAAGTGTACAATTTCAACGTTAATCAACTTTCAAAAATAAATGAAAAAATGATTCAGGTTTAAGGAAGATAACTTATTGCTTATTTCAGAATAATTCAATAAACTTAATTCAGAATAATAATAAATTTCAAAGCATTAAATAAATACTTACGGTAATAAATAACAGCAAAAATGACGGCCTTAATAATCACGACATTTTACAGTAGAGCGCGAAAGTGGATAAAAATTTCTTTTAAAAGTACTCGGTACCATTTGAAGATTTTTTTTTATAATGTACATTTACTTATTATATACAAATATTATTAAAGGTAACTTTTAAAAACTGATTTTAACAAGAAAAAAAAATCATTTTGTGGATAAAAATTGAGAATTTAAATTTTTTTAAAAAAAATTTAAAGAATTTTACAGTTTGCTGTTTTTTGATACATTCCTGTGTTTAAAGCATTAAAACGTGTACAAATATTTGTCAAATCAATCCATTATTTTTTTTATCCGCACTAAACTGTACTTAATAAAAGTAGGGATGGATTTTATAACATAATGGAAAAAAATAAAAATCGAAAGTTGACGAAATCATGTTTTGTGCTGCATTTTTGCCTATGATTGTATATTTATTTTTAAGATTTCGTTCATCTGGCGAAGTCCTATTCGTCTCACTTCTCTGTCTGTCACAGAGCCCGTTCTCATAAACTATATACGATGGAGACTTGAAATTTTGGATTCTTATAGCTGAATACCTCACTTCAAACAACAAATCATAAAATTTTTTTAAAATGTTATATTTACCCTCCTGGGCTCTAACTTGTGTATTTTAAGCTTTTCTTTCTAACTAAGCCCCTAATTAAGTTGAAGACTTGAAATTTTGGATACTTATCATGGAATCATTTGGAACATCTCACATCAAAAGACATCATAAAATTTTGAAAAAGTTTTATATTATTTACCCCTCCGGCCACTAACTTCTGGATTTTTAGCACTTTTTCTAACCTCCACTCTTTTCACACCTTTTCTAACTTTTGCGAGACTCCTTTAACAATTCTTTCATATTGTGCACCATACCCGTACATATTTTAGTTCCAATTTTTACCGCCAGGGTTGCTTACCTATATCGGGTGCTATGGGTTTGATCCCCTCGACTAATATACCTACGGATAGTTTGTAAAACGGAGTTTCGTTAGGATAGAGGATTGTTTAGAATAGATTGTGCCCCCTGGTTCGAAATGTGGAACTGACAGATTTTGCAAAAGAATAAAGTGTTTTGAAAGTTATATTAAACGAAACCCTCTGTGCGATCTGTGATCACACTTACCAACTTGTTTTCTTATAAACTAATTCATTAAATGTAAAATCGATTCCTAGTTTTATTAAGTACACTATGTTGAGGATACAAAAAAATAATGGATTAATTTGACAAATATTTGTAGAATGTTTAGTGTTTTGTATAAAAATAAAACAGCAAACATTAAAAATTTTTTAATTAAAAAAATTTAAATTCTAAATTTTTACCTACAAAATGGTTTTTTCTTGTCAAAATCCGATTTCTAAGTATTGTATCTACATTAATATGTATATATATACACTGGTCATGAAAATTATAGGATAATAACGGAAATAGTAAAATGTAACTGATACTTAATGGGGAATTATTAATAGAGATTTGTACAAAAGCATTAGTTCGCATAAATGAAAATGTTTGGTAGTTGATTATTCTCAGAATATTGAAATTAAAACCAAATTTATGGAAAATGAAAAATGATGGTAAAAGTAAGTCACTTCTTGAGGAAAATTGTATTATTTAATATGTTATATTGTCATCTCGGACAGATTTGCGTACTTCACATGTTAATTTATTTGACTTTACCAAAATGTTGATCAGCTCTTGTGAAAAAGTAAACTTTTCAGCTCTTGGAGGGTCCGGAGGTGGAATTTTGCGAGCTGAAAATCTGTGGCCTAAGGCATCCCACGCATGCTCAATCGAGTTAAGTCGGGTGAGTAAGGTGGCCAATCCATTCGAGTGATATCTTCTGTTTGCAAGTATTTGACACCACATATATTCGATCTGGCCGAGCATTGTCATCCATTAGCAAAACCTGTAGGCCAACAGCACCCCTAAACAGTCTCATTTTGGGTTCTAATACCACCTCCACATATCTCTGAGCGGTTACTGTAACGCCTTGAAAGATATTAGCTCCATGCGGCCATTTGTCATGATTCCCTCCTCCTTCCGAAAAAAAGAAAACCTTTAAATCCAGGTCCCGGAAACGGGATATTTCACGGACAAGTGAAGGCAAAATGAGCGTTCTTTCCTTTCTCCAGATCTCAACACGACTAGAATCAGTGTTCCGACTACATCTGAACTCGTCAGTAAACAATACTCCGGCTAAGTCTTCTTGTCTCCATTGAACATGCCGACGACACCAGTTTAAATGGGCCCCTTTTGAAGCTGGAGTGAGTGGGACACAAACTATTGGTTTTCTGGCACACAGTACACGATCGTTAAGTCTTCGTGCAGGAGTAAAACGGCTAATTCGAGTCCCTGTGGCAGCCTGAATGTCGGAAACCGAATCACTTGTAGTCGATTCCAAATTTCTTCGTGCCGTCAATAACAGAAAACGGTCTTCGGATGAAGTTCTTGCTCTTGGTCGCCTTTGACCAGGCTGTCTATCAATGGACCCTGTTCTTAAAAAGCGGCTTAAAGCTCTTAATATGACACTCTGGGGGATATTCAAATTTCGGGCGACCTCCATTTGTGTTTGACATCCCTCGATTCCATAAATTATTAGCCACGTTTGACCTTCACTTAAATGATTCCTTTGAGCAATAACTAAGAAATACTGAACACTCTCAGACACAGCATTCACTTTGAACAACAATACAGACCAAAGTTCCAATATGCAACCGTTGGGCACCCACATTGTCAATACCGAATATGAATATTTCCGGCACTAACGTATGCGCCGAAGCGTATGCAATTTTTTGTTCAATTGTATGTAATAAAAATAAATAATTGTAGTATTGACCATTGGTTGCAACATTAACTTAGTAAGCATAATTTTTCTCATTATCCTTTAATTTTTACGACCAGTGTAATTAGTAAATGTACATTAGCAAAAAAAGATACTTCAAAGGGTACCGAGTCTCCTTAAGTATCTTAGATTGTATTTCTGCAACATATACATTCATATGCTATTTTAATTCATATATTCACCGATGCTGGGTTTATTTGCGTCTCATGTTACGCCGCTAGAATGTGTGCTCATGAAGACTTCTCCATCTTGTGCTGCAGTAGCAGCCTTACCGACTTATATAAGTGAGAAATGCCAAGCTGGACATCGTCCTTGTGGTTTAGTGGTAGAGCATTGGAGATCTATTCCAGGGACCCGGGTTCGATTCCCGGATTGGACATTTTTCACCAAGTTGGTTTACGCTTTGTAGCAATGTGATAATTCACATCTTTAATACTCATTCATATGCTATACATACAATATATGATGTGAAAATGTAAATACGTATAAACTTCTTTAAGAAAATTGAAGCATTCAATATACTATACGGTACTTTTCTAAAATTTAAACTTAAATTTATACGTTGTGAAACCAAATTTATGTTATTTCTAGCGCATTTTTAGCAACTTTTTTACAAACAATATCACGTTTTACTGTTTTACGTAGTATTTAGAAACACTTGAGCTTTTGACCAATAGGAACAATTAACCTTTCGGATATGAGATTAGGGTTTTGTGTGGATTAGACAAATTATTAGATAACTCTAAACTCTCGTATACTGATATCCCCCGATACTGATATCAGGGTTGGCCATTAAACTGAAAACGTCTTGCAAGTTGGAAAAGGAAATAAGATTTTTTTTTCTTAATTTTCAACGAATTTTCATATTTACAAGTATAAGAGCTGTATTTCTATTATTTTTGTCTGATAAAAGAGATGAAGTAGCTTCATGACTATGTCAAAAACTAGCAAATGCAGATTTATATTTAAGAATACATGTACAGGTGTAAAAATCTTGTTTAATCGTCATTTTCATTGGATGTGGAATTTCTTTTTATTTTTACATTACACTAAAATATAATATTTATTTAAAAGAAAGGTGTTTGTTTCTCTCCCTTTGTGTGAATGTGTCTGTTTGTTTGTCGGCGATAACCAGGGAAGTATATTACATGTAGAAATCTCCAGGTATTTTTTCATATAAGAAATACAAGTACCTATGCACCTGGTTCTCAGATCTTAGACTTTTTAATTAGATTAAAATATAAATTGGCAGCATGATAAACAGCACAATTTATTTTAAATGTAGACAACAGGCTGATTTTTTTGGCGTTTCTAAATCGACATTTCCAGTGCAAGGCTAAAAAAACAATAAAACCTTAAATCAAATGCATCAGAGTATGAAGGAGAGGGGAAGTAATGTAGACGATGGCCATAGGCAATATGGCGTAATGAGAAACATCACAACTAAGTAACTTTGGTATTTAATGTTTAGCATAGGAAACCAATGCGATACTCCCACTTGCTTTGTTCTGAATGAGATAGCATATATGAGGCATTCTTACACAATTTTAACTTTCAGGAATAAAAATCTAGTGAAATTAAACTTAATAAAATAACATTTTAAACTTATAGACGAATACTTTAATGATTAAAAAAATGGTCAGCAGCGACGATTTTTTATTTTTTTTAAACTGAGGTTTAAGTTAAACTTGCGTATTTAATTTTCCTTACCGTCCCCTTGACATTTTACACATCTAACTTTAAATTTTCTTCTAATGTTTTACTTATAATGAATATGCATAGTACCTATAGAACATTCAAGTAAGAAATAATAACAATTTTTTATTTTTAGTATAAAATTTTGATAGAACATTGTCTTAAAGGGATGTTAAGGAAGAGACGGTGAGGATAAAAGGGACGGTAATGCAGAAAAAGGGACGCTAACGAAAATTACCTCCTATGTTTAGTAAAATCATGTTAAGACTAAGTGATAGCCACAATGTTCATTGATTTTTAGCAATAATTATTTACATTGGGTTAAATAAAAAAAATAACTTACGTCGAAAAGTGCAGGGATAAACATTGTGGACAGTAAGAATACCAATAAAGCCACAATGCTTGAAATTGATATCGAAATGCTGATTTAAATTCTGAAGTAAATTTCCTGTAAAAGAATTTTATTAATTCTTTCTCTAGCATACTTCTGCATGAGAGAAAAGTTGAAAAAAATTCTGTGACTGCATCTGAAGGGATTTTCTGTATAATTTTAGCAAGAGGGTTGGTAAGGAATCTAAGATCCAGGGGCACAGTTTAAAAGAAAATAACAACCGTAAAAATGTGTGCATGTTAATTTTTCCTACATATTTATATAAAACATTATTCTCTGTTTCTGAAACAATTACATAGAATTACTTTTTCTAAAACAATTTTATACAGATAGCTCCAAACTTAAAAATCAGCATAAGTGACACTGAATTGTAAGGGATTTCGTGGTATATTATGACCCTCAACATCGTCTAAAATTTATTTATCTCGTTAATAATGTTATAAAGCAATGCAATGGAATGTTTTCCGATGTAAGAAATTAAAAAAACCGAGAATATGTACTAAAATAAAAATTATTATTCAGGGACTTAAAAGTCAAAATTATGTGAGAATACCTCATATAATTAAATTAAGGAAAGTTGCGTGCGATCTTACAGCCACAAAACAATTTTCACAAAACATTTTCTATTTTCTTTTCGATTTAAACAATTTTTTTTTTCAGTATTGAATAAGTATAAGCAAACGCTCACGTTACCGTCCATCCCCCAACCAGATGACGAGACAAGTTATCTACCTTCAAACGAAAAGCTTACATAACACAAATTTAACAGTAGCTTGAGTGTTGATAACAAATATGAAATATTATAAATATAAATTCATAAACTTGTTTATCTTATAAATATGATTATCAACACAGTTTTTATGTTTTTATATTTAAAATTATAATATATCCATCTCGAAGCTATCAAGTATACACTTTTATTCCTATAAAATTTTATTAAAAGTTTGATTTTCTATTTTTGAAATAATATCATATTAATTTCCATATGAATGTCATGGTAGAAGTGAAAATAAAAAAAAATAGTTTTTTTAAGTGCTAATTTTACTTTGCTTAACATTCATATAAAACGTAATATATCTGAAATGAAGTATAGATTGCGAAAGCTACAACTAACAGAAACTAAGGTATCCATGTACAGAAAAAAAGATATTTTAAATAAAATATAATACTTTCTTCCTAAATTATGCTGTGGTGACACATTTAAATTGGAAGAATATAAAGCTTTATTTATTATCTCATAAATAATTCTTATTCTTTTCCCAGGCGAGTAAAGGTTCAAAGATATTTCAGCATTTCATTTCAGCGTGAATAAGTTATTAAAAAGTAAAGTGATTTATGAAAATGGCTGAGCACATAACATTTTTCTTCACCTTGAAACATGGCGATATATAACTGTAATTTTCAAGACATTAGAAGTTGTATAATTTTTTTTAAATGTGTTCGAGTCAGAAAAATGTTACTGATGTGTGCACTTTTATACATTAAAGAAACATTTTTGGTTATACTTTAAATTAATATATTTACGATTTTAATTTCTTTTAGTGATAAGTTTAATTGTATACTAATGTGGGGCATTCTCACAATCATTTGACTTTTATGTCCCAGAAAAATAATTTTTATTTTATTATATATTCTCGTGCTTTTTTTATTTCATATACTGGAGGACAACCCATTGCATGATTGCATAAAAATATTAACGAGATGAATAAATTTTGTACGATGTTGGGGTCCAAAAACCAGGAAAACTCCTATACCATCCCGTGTCCCTGATGCAGATTTTTATGCCTGGAGCTGTCTGTATAAAATTGTCTATAAAAGTAATTCGCTGTATTTTTTTTTCAAAACTGGGACTATTGTTTTATATAAATGTGTAGAAAAAAATTAACTTGCACACACTTTTACGGTTGTTATTTTTTTAACTCTGTCCCCGGGTTTTAGATACCGTACCGTCCCTCTTCTAAAATTATATAGAAAATCACTTCGGATGCAGCCACAGCATTTGTTTTTCAAGTTTTTTATTATGCAGAAGTATGGCTAGAGAAAGAATGTCTAAAATTCTTCGACATGAAATTTACTGCAGAATTTAAATCAGCATTTAAATATCAATTTCATGCATCGTGGCTTTATTGATAGTCTTACCGTCCCCAAGATTTATTCTTGCACTTTTCGAGGTAAATTAACTTTTTTTAAATTTAATCCAATGTGCATAACTGTTTCTAAAAATCAATGAACTTTGCGGCTATCACTTAGTCTTAACACGATTTGCCTAAAAATAGTGGTAATTTTCAGACCGTCCCTTTTTTTTTTCCTTTACCGTCCTTATTTTCCAATACCATCCCCTTTTTTTCCCTTCCGTCCCTTCTTTAACTTCCTTTAAGAGAATGTTATACAAAAAATCTGTATTAAATGTACTACATTGTAATTATTTCTTATTTGAATGTCCTATGGGTACTATGTAAATTCATTATAAGTAAAAATTTAGAAGAAAGTAGAATAGTAGTAAAATGGTAAGGAAAATTAAACTCGCAAGTTTAACTTAAACCTCAGTAAAAAAAAAAAAAAAAAAAGGGCAAGAAATCTCTGTTAACCATTTTTTCTTTATTTTGAATCATTATGGCATTCGTATATCAGATTAAAATGTTATTTTAGCAAGTTTAATTTCATCAGATTTTTATTCCCGAAAGTCAGAAGATTGATGTTAATATAGATTCAGTGAACCAATAATAATATGGATGGATGAATTAGGAGTGTTGAAAGAAAACAAGAGATGCTAGATAAATTTGACTGAATAAGAGGGCATTTGTATGATTTATAGAAATATTAATATTCAGTTTAACTCCGTTTAACGACAGAAGACACGTGGTTATTGCATCGTTGATTTGATAAATTGATCATATATTGATCATGAAATTTTTCGTAACATTATGTCTAAGGTGTTTTATAAAGAAATATATATAAATGAAAGAGCATTTTATATTATTAATTTATCTTAGGGGTAGGTTGACTGTTTTAGGCTGAAAAATCTGTATTAGTAATCTGCTGATAAATTTAGTTTAAACGGACGAAATTTCGCCTTATTTCAGGAGAGATTTTCCATAAGAAAATACTGGTACCGAAGAATTTCTTAGTCATGAAATTCAAGCACCCGTACGAACCCTGTTTTAAATAATTATAAAGTAATACAAAAAATACTTACATTTTCATAGAATTTAAATGGAATAATTTTCATTTTCCATTTTTTAGGTAGTTTTCTTATGAAATACTACCTATTACATTCTTCCCTATGTTGGAATTTCTGAAAAGGTTTTGCAGATCTACACCGATCATGATTCCTAAAACCCAAAATCACCCTCAGTAAAAAGCTTTATCTATCTATCTATCTATCTATCTCTCTATATATATATCACTTTCTTCTGGACACGATAACTTCCACAATTCTACATAAACTTCTTCCAAACCAATACATAAAATCAAGGGCCATAAAACTCGGTCAAGTTCGTTAATAGGCAAAATCGAACCAAGAGGATGGAAATAGGGAGGAGTTTTGTGAAAACCCTATAACTTCTTAATTTTTGTACATATCAAATCAGTTTAAAGTTTTTATTACTTCTAAAAGTAGGCCCAAAAATTTATGTATCACAGATTTTTGATAAAATTAAAAATTGGATAAAGGGGCGCAAAAAATAGTGTTTTTACGAGAAAAAAAATCATAACTTCGTCAATTCTCAAGATATCAAATCCAATTAATTTTATTATAAAAATGTTTAATATGATCTACAACTTTTATGTTCACAAGCTTTTGATAGGACCAATTCGGACCGCAATAGATAAATAAATAAATAAATAAAAATAAAAACGAAAATAGAAAGGGGGAGGGGTTGAAGAAGAAAAAAATCCGTCAATTCACAAGGTATAAAATCCCCATGAATTTATTATATATTTTCTTAATATTGTCTTCAACATTTATATAGACAAGTTTTTGATAGGACCAATTCTTACAGAGAAAACAAATTGAAAATACATAGCGGTTGATGAAAAAAATCATTTTATTAAGGGTGTATTCAAATCCAAACTGCTTATTTTCTTATCATTTTTAAATTCATTTTTGCTCTCAAACGTATCGAATTGGCATATTCTATTATTCAGAAATTATATAATGTACCGTAATGATCGATTTTTTGATAGAGGCAGAATATATTTCAAAAAATGAGGTCAATGTGGGCATTTTGAACAGAATTTTCCGAAACGATTGTGTTAGAAACGAAAAATATTGTCCTACTGAGAAAACAACTATTTATTAATCAAGTTTTAATTAATTGAACGAAAAGGAAAAACACAGGTTGCTTATAAATCTCTTCAAAAATCACATCAGGAATTTTCATATTTTTTCTATTAAAAATGAGTATTTTTTTTTTTTTTTAATACCGCCTTAACATGATTCTGATAAAACCAGCTATTATATAAATATGAAATAAAAACTCGTCAAAAGCGGCCAGATAAAATTGTTAAAGTGGGTTTATATCTAATCATGATTCAGTTTTTGTTGGTGAAATTAGTATACTTAATTTTGTAATCAACCGCTGCCTGTAAGCCGGGCCGGGAGGGATTTTTTAAAATATACGATATTGACACCTTTCATTTAATTTTATTTCCTGAATTCTATGAATATATATTTAGTTTTATTTTCAACTAATCATTTGTTTGTTGATAGTTACTATTTTCGAGACAAATCATTTTGCTGTTTCAGATTTTGCTGCATTTTGCAATTTCAGAAAAGAGTGTTTACTCATTGGGAATTTAGGAATTATGCTTAGCCAATAAGATTAAAACAATATTTTTATTTATTAATAAATATACGTTTTAAACAGTTTATGAATCATTCTTTCTTAGCTTCAATTCGAAAATAATTTTGAAACGAAAAGTGGACAGATCATCTGTCATATTTTTTCGGGTTTTGAAAGTTCAATAAATTTAAACAGATTTCATTGTGTTTGATGCAAGCAAAGGTAAATGAGAGAAATGAGAAAATAAATAATAGCATTTCAAACCTAATAGCATAACATTTTATTTTAGAAATTATTAAATTCAGTCTTATCTTAATATTAGAAAGGAAAAAAGGGTCTAGCTGGATAAGCATAGCAAAATGGTCCTCATGTCCGCTGTTTGAAATAACATATGTGATAATAAGGCATTACTCAATTATGCCCAAAATATGTAATACTTTAACTAAAAAAAATCATTAAAATTGAAGATACGCTTTTTGAGTTATAACAAAAATAATGCTAGCAACTTGTTATTCCTAACTTTTCTTATTTTTATTTGCAGAAATATGCTGCTATCAATTGATTGATCAATTCGTTACATTTCCACTCTGGCAGAATACACATTACGCCAAAATAATAGAATGTTTCCTTACATACCACTTATACATGGCTTGTTTCGTATTTGTAAACATTCTATTATTTTTACATACTGCACATTAATGATTGTCACATAGAACAAGACTATTCAGATTCTCCTGCACAATTGGGAATATTTAACCGGCATTCACCCTACGGAAATTAATGGTTAATTTCACATTTAGCAAAATCCCTCATCCATATATTCTTAAGCATTTTGACAAGATTCTGTTGTAGTACAATTGAGTAAAGTACAGTCGTGGAAAAAAAAAAAAAAAGTAAACACCCCTACTAACTCCTCAACAAATTATCTTAGACGAAAGTTACCGGTACCGAACGATTGGAAATAAAGTCTACTTTTAAGTGATGTACATAAAATTTTCTTATGGGGCCATCTACATATTAAAATGAATCCAAACTTCATTTTTTTTCAATGGCAATACTCAATTTTAACGTGATACTTAAAATCTTCGGTTCAAACTATGCCTAGACACCAAATTTCAAGTCATTTGAATGATAAGTTTTGAATTATAAACATTCAAAATTGAGTGCTTGTAATGTTGCATTACATTTTCATATTTTTATTTATATCTCCTGAAATTATGCTCCTAATGTGCTAAATTTTTGTAGCAATAATACTAATATACCCAAACATAAATACTCTGAATTTGCAATTTTTATAATTTTATGATATGAATTATGAAATTAATATTCGAAAAAATTATGAATTGCAACCTACAATTTTTTTGATGGATTTAGATTTATGAAGTCCTGCTTTATGGAAATCCAAAATTTCACATTTTTCTTCCAAGTAGTTTTCAAATGATGCTTAAAAAACGGCAAAATGATGGTTTAAAGAGCCATCTATGATAGAAGTGCGTAGACATTTTGAAATTAATTCTGCTGTCCTGTAATCTAACAGGCTTCATTGACTCCTTGAGTGGCGCTTCAGGTGCCTTGATCAAGAAGGGGGCTCTCTGGGTTAACAATCCAGTACGGAACTTCAATTTGGATACAGCTCTTAAAATGCGCTCGTTTTAAAATAAATAATTTCTCGAAAACTTATGGTACGAATTGCATAAAAATTTGTTTTTAGGCTAATTGAAGGATGTAGAGTTTATTTATGCTGTCAGAATTGCGTACTGCTATTGAAAAAATACGACAAAGTTATAGTTCGTTTTAATATGTAGATGGCCCTCTAAGCAAATTTTATATACATAATGTAAAAGTAGTCTTTATTTACGATCGTTCGGTTTCAGTAACTTTGTTCTACGATAATTTGTTGAGGAGTTAGTAGGGGGTGTTTACTCTTTTTTCTACAACTGTACATTCTCACCGCAAAAATGTTATTTCTCAGTTAAACCCTTTGCGGTCGTGTGCCGGCAAACAGTCGACCAAGCTTTATATAATAGCTTTATGTAAGCAAATTGCTCTTGAACGTGTTGTTAAATAAGGGATAAAAAATTTTCTTCAAAAAAAGTGGTACCAACTTTATAAATTCGTGTAAAAGTTGTTTGTGCGTGGGAGATGTATTTCGACTTCAAATGGTTAAAGCTGGAATTTCCAAGACCTTTCAAATTTACTTGGAAGAAACTGGGTTTTGAGTAATTATACATTTAAGATTTACTCGAGCTTTAAACTGGCAATTAAAAGTTTGATTAAAATGAGTGTTGCGAGCGTTGTTTCCGCGTAATTGTTCAAATTCTACCAGAAATGACAGGAACAGTCTATATAACTCAAAAAGTTATTCTTGGACTTTAACAAAACATTTTTTTGGTTAAAGTACATTCTTTGATCATTATTGTGTAATTTTTTGGTTGCAGTAAACATAATAATACTATATTAAATTTTTTCTTTTAAGTATTTTTGTTTATTTTTTTATGTTAAAAATTGTGTAAAAATGTGAAAAAAAAGTTATAATATAAACTAATATATTCTTCAATATTTGGCGTTGGTTTCATTTTTTTAACTTTTATACTTTTTGAGAAAAACGTATTTAAGCAATATTGGCGCCGGCGCATACTTTCCAGATTATCTCAAGGACAGCTCAAGGTCAGGGGTTAAAAAAATTCTATATAGTATTCTCATGGTAAGCCTTATGTTCCACACAAATTATTTTAAACATCGGCCGTGGGGGTCATTTTGCTATGCTTATACGGCTAAACCTTTTGATTTGCCTAAAATATACTCAAATTCCAATGCAATGTGAAAATTGGATAATTCCTTCGCTTTTAATGTTTAGCACTATTTATACATTCAATGATCAAGTTTTTATTTTGAAAGTCTAATCTGTAACCATCGTTTAATATAATTATTTATCTGTGTACATTAAATTGATATGTAAATTATGTTTGAAGAAAATATATAAAAGGGAGGTGTTCCGCTAAATTTTATCATTTAAAATATCAATTGCTACAACCGTATTGTACCTTAGGTGTTCCGAAACTATACTGCTCAAAGAAATTAGAGGAGCAAGCAAAACAGTGAAGAGAACAGTGCAAGATAGCCATGTATGGGCATAAAATGGATAGCACACTTGTATCAATGCGCAATACAGAAAAAAAGACGAACATGAAAAGATGGTTTAGGGTAGCAATTTGGTTACATGTAAATGATAAAAATAAGTATTGTTTAGAAATGATGCAAGGTTTTTAATATGGCGCATGGTCTCCCCGAACAGCTAAACCTGCTGCACACTTGTTTTCCATAGATGCGATTAGGGTATCGATAAATCTTTGGGGAATACTGTTCCACAGCTCAAGAATTGCAATATCTGAGTCCCGGACAATAAAAGGAGGCCTTGGTCTCGCAACAATGCATCGTCTGAGTATGTCCCAAACATGCACGACCGGATTCAGGTCAGGAGATCATGCTGGACATTCCATACACTGTATTGTTTTAGCTTCAAGCATGTTTTCCATAAGACGAGCTTTATGAGGTCTGGCATTATCATGCATGGAAAAAAAATCACTAATTGAGGAAACATAAAATACGACATGAGGTCTCAGTATCTCGCCTGTATAATTTCGAACCGTCAAAGTGCCATTCTAAATGATATACAGGCCCGTACGTACACCTATACTGATTCCAGCCCATAGCATCAAATCAACACGTCTGTAATGTGATCTTTCACGAACGAATGTGGGATTATTTTGAGTACTTCTTTTTCTCCATGCCAAAACACATTTGATGTCACATCCAGACTAAATCCGGACTCGTCTGTAAACCGAATTTGACTCCAACAACGTTGTCTCCAAATTCGATCTTCAATTGCCCACCTTCATTGGTCCCCACAGTTGCTTGAGATCAACGGGATACAGAACATTGACTTACGTGCATAGAGACCACTCTAATGAAGCCAATTTCGGACTGCTTGTCTGGACACCCTTCGTCCTGTGGTCAAGAACAACTGTGTTTACAGCAGAGTTGCATTGCTCGCTCCGTCTCGACGAGCTGTTAAAATTATATATCGAAATGTCAACTATTCCATATATCTTGAAATCAATTCCACAGCCTTGCATTGATACTTCTTGTGACCCCCAACAACGTCCGCTGTACTAAGAGTTGTTTACCCGGATTAAAACTGTCCTGATAACACGACGAGACATGTATTCCGGTAAATCTCATCGTTGTGACATTTTCATGCACCTTTTCTCAACACACAAGCTGAGCAATTGAATTTTAAACAACTGAGACAGTGAAACAGACGTTTCTGCAAAATCTTGATTTCTGCACTTATCTCCTTTTTCTTGTTTCTGACGTCATAAACTTTAATTTGCATGTGAAGTTTTTTTTATCTGTTTTCTTCCACGCTTTAAATTATGGATGTTTTATTTTACGTTACTGATCGATGTAAATATTTGGGTAATTTTGTTAAATCCATGTGCTCCCCTAATTGTTTTGAGCAATTTAGTTCGGATAATTATGTTTGACCTAATGTGTCTCATCTATAATAATTAATAAAGATAGAAGTTTGTGTGTTGTGCTCTAAAGACACCACTGCATTCTGATATACAAGATTCGATATGTATGTACCTGTAGTCTTCCAATGTCAATCATCTTCAAATCATAGCTAGAATATTCGTTAGTTTTAAGAAGTATTTTTGTTAATTGAAATGATATGTAAATTGTTTCCTTATTATTACATTCTTACGAACTGAAAATCTTTTAATACCATTTCTGAGAAAATATATCTGTATTCTACTTTGAAAGTATATTGCCAAGTTTATGTGATTTTCATTTGAAAAATTACATTATCGAAACTTTGAAAATGTACAATAATTTCCATCAGTTTTTTTTTTTCGACTTTTAATAAGAAATAATACCTAAAAGAAATAAATATTATATAATGCAAATATATTTAAAAATCACCAAAATATTACTTTGAAAATGATCTCTAGTCTCAATGAAAAATTTACCAGTTTCACCTGTTGCATTTTCTGTTACCACGTTTACTTGTATATTAAATTACTATAATATATTGTTGGATCAGGTATGCTTACATAATCTACCATAATGCAAATAAATCCATAGTCGAATGAAATTCATGCCAATACACTGAAGCTTCCTCAAACGTAAGCATGAATTATGTGTCCCGTATGATAAATGACTATGAATATGTAATACATTAAGTGATGCGATGTTTATATTTCTATCAGATATAGCAGAGAACTTCTGTGTAACAAAATTATTTTACATTTCTATAAAATTTCCATTTGATTATTATTAAATGTGAAAAATATAAAAAAGTAAAAAAATTGTTTTGTTAATTAAACAGGAAAGAAAAATCATTCGTTCAGCATAGATTGTGAAATATTTTCTAATATTTCCTGAAATCTTTAACAAAACTTCGTTATTTAGGGAAATATGGTAAATAAGATAATTAAGTAAACATTCTAAAAACGATAAAAAATTCGAAAAACTGATTTTAGCAGTTACCGTCCATATCCAATTCTTATGAACAGCCCTGTATTTGACCTGTAGGTTGACATATATACTATATAATGGGAAAATTTAGTTTAGCAAGAAAACGCATAACAGGTTGACATTTCTCTTTCAGCAATTTACACTAATAGATGGAAACGTACTTGCATACTTTTGTACAGCCCTGCAGTCTAAATAGTACCTTTATTACACGCCACTATTTAGCTAAAATTTAATTCAAACTAAAACACTCACAGCTGAAATCACATTTCCAGAAATTATCATACATAAATGACCATGTATCCAATTTTTTGCTCCAGCCAGTACGTCATTTTATCTATATTCTACAAACATTTTTTTAGTAAACTAAATGCTTTTCATCGTAAAAATGCATAACTCATTTAAAAACCACCTGTAAGCAATTTGCGCTCATACTTTATAACCGTAACGAATTCTTTGCGTAGCTCTGTATATGAATTTTAGCATTTATGAACAGAATATAGTATGAATAAATATAGGGAATCATAAAAGCAATACAACGTAGTATCTGAAATATTTTGTGTGTCCCTGTAAATGTTATGCTCTTCGTATTATACATGAGATAACTTATAGTAAATCTTATCAACGTATATCAATTTCATTATATAAATATATGAAATAGTTTAATATAATTAAATTAAATTAAATATACATTCCCCCCCCCCCTTTATCATTTTGTACTTGAATTCTTTTGTGTGGCCCTGTAAATGAAAAATAACTACTCTTTGCGCCTCATATTCTACATAATGCCTCTTTTAGTGCACTTCATAAATGCATATCAATTTTATTATGTTTGAAAGCGTGTAACATCATTAAAAATCATTTGAAACGAATTTTCCCCATTGGCCGTAACGTAACGGAATAATTTTGACTGTCCCTGTAAATGAACTAAAACATGGTACAAACTTCATTCGAAATAGGAATCATGTTATCGTAAACATCCATATCATCCAAAAATTTCAGGGCAATCCGGGTATATTTACGAGAGTTAGAGGGCGGACAGACTGCCAGACAAATCGAAGTCATAAACACTTTTCAACTTTGTTGGAAAGTATTAAAAATCGATAAAAAATTGTGTTTTTTAAAATAGGAAGTAAACAATATTAGCGTGTTTCTTTAAAAAAACGTAATAATAACTTTAATTTCCCACATTGTCAAATAGACCTATTGACTTACACACTACGCTTTTTAATATTATTATGTTTTTATTTAAATAAGCATTTGATGCCAAGCCAATGACAACCAATGACACAGGGAATAGCGGCATATATTTTATTTTTAGATAATAATGTATTTCTATCTTCAGTATACAAATAAAACAATATTGTATAAGGGTTAACATATTTTAAAATTATTAAATGTACATTTGAAACCGTAATGTACTTAATTAAAGATTCATTTACACTTTAGGTTTCTTCTATCCGTCAATCGATCAATGTATGTTCTCCATCTGCCACATTTAAGAAAATAATATTGAAAACCACACAATAAATGAAATTTACTTAAAGACGTATACTACATGAAAACACTTTTAAAATATTAGATAAAAATTTTAAAAGTTTAAAAACCATGAAGTTTCGACCACCCTGTGGTCTTCATATTCATCAGGGTCATATTCCAGTAAATCAGAGAAAGAAAATAATAAGTCCGTAAAAGTCAAATAATAAACATACTTTGTTGAACAGGTCTCGAAACAGCATTATTCCAAAATATCTCTATAACTGCACGCAACCATCCAACCATAGAAGAGAAAAACTTGGAAAAACTAGCTTATAAATGTCGTTAATGATGTCAAAATTCTTCAACTTTGAGTTACATTCCACCTCAGATAGTCCAACCACAACTTGCGAATGCCATAAGAAACCCCTTCGTTACATACCTCAGCATTCCTCAATTCATTTTCTATGGATTCCCTAATTAAACTTTTATGCGGATAGGTTCATGGCCAAATGATCTTTTTGCGTTGTTATAATCTATAGCTTTAATCTGATTTCTAGAACAGAATTCCGGAAGGGCTGTGGTTTGCCTATTATATTTTATGTCAGCTTTGTATTCCTTCAATCTTATATCAAATTTCCTTTTCGTCATACCTGTGTAATAAACTTTCTCCCCACTATCTAAAATGATTGGTATCTCGTAACAGCTGGATAAATTCAGAGGGGGGGGGGGGGATAAGGTCTAATTTTCTTGAAAGTAAATTAATAACAGTTTGTTTAGGAATCACAACAAGGTGAATATTATATGGCTTGAAGTATCATTTCAATCTTTCGTAAATACCAGTGACATAAGCAAATTTTCTGTAGATAACTGTGGATTTAGATTCGTCTTTCATCTTGAGAGGGGTCTTCATATGCTACAATAATCCTATCGATAACTTTTGCCTGAAAATCCTGTTCAGCTGCGATTCTTTTAGTGAAGCTATGTTCTGTTTGGAGCACGACAGCATATCAGAAAATCGCGCTTTATGATGGAAGAGAAAGCAGAAATCTTGTAGTTAAACGGATGATCAGAATGAAATGGAATGACTGTATTTTACTTGGGTGGCTTTCTGTAAACATTGAATGAAAGGCTTTGATCTACTCTCAAGACATCCACATCTAGGAAAGATTGCCTCCCTCCAATCTTCTTCAAAAATCTTTCTTCAAAAAATAATTTCAATATATAATATTGAAAACTTAACGAAAAAGCTGAAAAATACACACCACAACTGTCTTTAATGTTTGATGGGGTATGTCGAAGCAGACATTTTTTTTTAATGAGGTGCATAGTCTCATTATGCTCATTTGTTTGAAAGATTCGTATATTATTTTTATTATATTTCTTTGTTTCTAGTGTTTTGTTTGACTGTTTAAAAATGTTTGATGATAGTTTAGTATAGGCAGGGATGAATAATTATCCATAATATATTGAAAATACGCGGAAAGCAACCCTGAAAATAGAAAAAAAAACATTTTTAGCTCGGTAGATGTTGAAAATTAATAAATTTCAAATTATCGTAAACTCTTCAGTTTAATTGGTATATGCACAATTTTTTTACTATTTAAGAGCACGCAAAAAGTTTTTTTTAACCAAACTTCTAGGAATGAAAGGCCTTTTAAAAATTGAAAATTCGTAACTTATAAAATATAAGTATTTAGACGGAAATGACTTTTGATATAATAAAGGGCGGCATTTAAAACATATTTCCATGTGTAACCATACCTCAAAACTAACGATTTAGCAAGTATCTATTGAATAACGATAAGAGGGGACAATGGTGTGTATGATAAACAATATCAATATCGACGGGGGGAAACTAATACGTGTCATTAATCACATATTAGAAACTTTCGGGAAAAAAAGACATGAGAAGATTTGGATTTTTAGATATGAAAAATAAAATACACTCATGTTTGTGAAAATTGCAAACCCGCGAAGGAATGACGCGATAGAGCTGAAAATTTCAGAGAATGCAAAGTATAGTTTGTTATGCAAATGATTACAATTTCAGACTCACCACGCATGCGTGGGATGAGCAGCGCCCTCTGAACTGCTGCTGAAACCGTATAAATAGAGGGCAGTCGTGAGATGTTGAGAATTGACTGGACTCGAGCAGACTCAGCAGAGCTTCTGCGTTTGACCGTCGTATGATACGGTCATGTCGTCGTTGATTGTAAACTTTGACTGGCTAACAGGCCAGGCGTACGATAATATTGCCGATATTCGTATGAAATGGTTGCGTGATAAGAGTACCATCCACAACATCTCTCAAGAGACTATTGATGAACTCATTACGTACTATTATGCTGCACTTGGCAAACTCACAGCTGATGTGAGGAAAACCCACCGTGCCATAGAATGAGCACCAAACCCTGAGGCCAAACAAATCCAGATAGCCAAACTCCAGCCACAAAAACTGAGACTAGAGACTATTATCCTGGAACTCGGTGAGCTCGAGCACCCAGCGGATACTGCAGATCCTAACTTGGACCTCATGGAGCACACAACAGAGGGAGCCACCTATGCACAGGTTAGCAATTTTCCGCTAGCTGGTAGCGTAAGCGCTTTAAGCAAAAATAGGGCTAGTAAGCGTAAATTTGAAGATTTTTCCTTTGAGAGAAATAAAATCTCTCATCTTAATCACCCTAAATTACGCACTTATAATAGATATTCATCCCTTAGAGAAAAAAACTTGCACGACAAAAACGCGCCACAACCTTCACCATCTTTTCAGAGCAAAAGAATCCCTTCCCCTAAAGTACAATCTATCACTGTCTTAATTAAAGAAAATAAAAGAGAATTCCTTAAAAAATTAGAAACTGAAGGCCAAAGCAATTTTGCAGTCAAACCAACCGGCATTTTCCATAAAATTTTCCCAAACACTATCAAAGATTACCAGGATATAATCGCAAGGCTCGAAGCCATTGATGCTGAGTTTATATTATATCCTACGAAATCTGTAGCACCTCTCAAGGTTGTTATCGGAGGGCTAAACATCGATACTGATGTTGAGGACATCAAACAAGACCTTTTGAATTTGGAATATCCCGTAATTAAAGTAAATCAGCTTACTAAATTTAATACTGACAGAAAAATGCCTCTATTTCAAATCCATCTTGAAGATAACTCTAAAGCCAGAGAAATCTTTAAATTAGAAAAATTAGCATACAATATCATCAGAGTGGAAAATTATAATCGCCCCTCTAGAACCCTACAATGCTTTAATTGTCAATATTGGCATCACTCCAGCCAAAATTGTAGGAGGAAATCCAGATGTGTTAAGTGTCCCGGAAATCATAAAACCGAAAATTGCGAATTAGGCTCAGGAAAAGTTGAGAAATTGGAGTGCTGCAACTGCGGGCTGAATCATGCCGCCAGCTACAGAAATTGCCCCAAATTCCCCCAAAACAGGAGAAATACCTTTAATTCAAATTTCAGAAACTCAAATCAATCATATGCTAATATTACCACCCCGCAATCCCCCCCCCCAGTAATGCTAACTCCACCCCTTCCCCTCCTGAGCAGTCGCGGCCGAAAGAATCCGGTTCAAATGAACTAAATGATATATTAAATGAAATAGCAAAAGAACTTAAAGTACAAGATTTTTCTGAACTTATAGCTAAATACAAAAAAGTCCTTATGGACATAAAAAACGCCACTGATGATGTCACCAAACTCACTATCTTTATGACAGCACTCAATCAACAACCTACTAAATAATAATGGGTAGTAGAGGGTGTTTGAGTATTATCTCTTGGAATTGCAATGGCCTTCTGGGAAAAATCTTAGAGCACAGGGAATTTGTACAGAAGCACTCCCCTGATATTATCCTTTTACAAGAAACCCACTTGAGACCAGGCATTACCTTCAAAATCCTTAACTATTTCATCATTCGTAATGATCATATTAATAATAACAGCTCCCGTCCCATCCGGTGCACTGCAATCTGTATTAAATTAAATCATTGTTTTTATCCTGCAACTCCTGCCCCCCCCCCTTAATATCGTTGGCGCCACTGGGATTACCATCAAACCTCCCTCTGGACCACCCCTTACTTTCTTTTCGGTATATATTCCAATTGGTCAAAGCGCGAGTGACGTCACGAGCGACATTCGCCGCCTTCTCACTTATGACGTCAATACTTTCGTTATCGGGGATTTCAACGCTCATCATACTTCCTGGAATTGTAGTACTAATAACACTTATGGCAATAGTATTTACAACTTTCTTATAAATTCAAATATGGACATGATCTTCCCGGACTCCTCCACCAGTTACTCAAATCATAGCAGTAGCACCATTGATTTTGGTTTGTTTAATGGCTTCAATTAAGCAAAAAGTATCACTTCTCTTCCTGAACTGACCTCGGATCATAATCCGATCAAAATCAACATCCAAATTCGCACCCCACCTCCTAAAATTATCAACATTATTAATTGGGCTCAATTCCAACAAAACATTAATGAAATTCCCCCCACCCTCCCAGAAATTAACAGCACGCACGATATCGAAACTCTGACAAATGTCTTCACGAACGATATCAGAAACGCGGCAGATGGTGCTACAAATAAGATTTTCAGCAATGAATTCTATCGTCTTGACCCTCATGTCCGTAGGCTTACTACAAATAAAAATAGGGCGAGGAAAATTTACCAACGTACGCGTAGCATTCTCGTTAAAACCATTATGAACAGAGCACAACAAGAGCTTAAAAATTACTTACACAGGGAAAAACAGGAAAGCTGGAGTTCTTATCTCACTTCCTTGTCACCAGAGGACGCCAGCATATGGAAGGCAGCAAAGAGAATCCATAGCTCTGTCAATAATTTCCCACCGATCCTTATTCCAAATTCCCAACACTACGCATATACTGATGATGGAAAATCAAATGCAATTGCCAGTAGCTTAGAATTACAATTCCAAGGAAACCCTATTATTGATAGTGATACCGAAAGGGAAGTAAACATCTGTGTCAGGAACTTTATGACCTCTGATACTCCCCCTCCCGAGTTCCAAATCTCAAATGCTGACGTGGTTAAAGAAATTAAAAAGCTCAAAAATAAAAGGTCTCCTGGTATTAGTACCATTACTAATGAAATGCTTAAAAATCTCCCCCCATCTTATATCCCTAAAATTACCCTTCTTATTAACAATATTTTTAAATTCAACTATTTCCCCTTGTATTGGAAAACTGCCATTGCTATCCCTATCCTTAAATCCTCTAAACCTCCCGGTCTTGCAACTAGCTATCGCCCTATTTCTCTTCTAAATTCTCTCAGTAAACTAACGGAATCTTTTTTTGCTTCTCAAATTAATGCCCATTGTGATCAATATAATATTTTGAACCCTGTTCAATTCGGATTCAGAAAAGGGGTCTCGGCCCCACATCAAGTTTTCAGATTGGTGGAAAACATCACGACAGGCAAAATTTCTAAGAAAATTACTGCAGCGGTTTTTCTAGCCATTGAAAAAGCATTTGATAAGGTTTGGATCTTCGGGCTAATTTTCAAACTTATAAATTACAATTTCCCGCCTTACCTCATCAAATTAATTTACTATTATTTACTTGATCGAAATTTTAATGTTAGGGTTAAAAACCAACTGTCCAGGAATATCTTTGCTTTCTTCGGCCTCCCTCAGGGTAGTAAAATCTCCCCAATTCTTTTTATCTTATTTATTAATGATATATATGCCCACCTACCCCAACACATCGTTAGCAAAATATGCTGACGATACACGTGTCTTCTCAGTAAATAAAAATCGTAGGTATGCCATAACTGCAGTCTCCAAGCATCTTAAATTACTCACCACCTGGTTTAACAAGTGGAGAATTGCCATTAATATTAATAAAGCCCATGCTATTCTTTTTAGTAACTTTCAAAAAGAAACCCTTGACAAGCTTAAAATTAAATATAATAATACCAATTTGCCTTGGTCCTCAAGCTGTAAATACCTGGGTATTATCCTAGACCAGAGACTCACTTTTAAACAACACATCCACTCCACGCGAAACAAGTTTCGAGTTGCTAAAAATAAACTATAGGCTTGCTCGAAACAGTGATCTTTCAATTAAAAATAAATTGCTCCTGTATAGTTCCTATTTACGTCCCATTCTAACGTACGGGTCATACGTCTTGTCATATGCGGCTAAGACACACATGAAACTTATTTATCAAGCTCAAAATTCTACTTTAAGATTAATTTATGATGTACCTTATTATGTCAGGAATTATCATTTATATAAAGAAATTAAATTCCCTAGGCTCAGTACTTTTATCCAGCACTAAAATATTAATTTTCATCTTGCCTTAGAAACATCTGATAATATTGCTCTAAATTCCTGACCAACTTATGATATTTTTGACCCTAATAACCGTAAACGTCCTAGAATGGGAATTATTTTAGATACTCTAATTTAATTTTATCTTTTTACTAGAGATGTGTCATTTGTTGAGGAACGACTCCAAAGGAACGATTCCGGCAGTGAAACTGAAGGAACGATTCCATTCTGTAAAAAGGAATCGGTCCTTTTCGGAACGATTCCGAAAAGGGTTGACTCCTCGGAATCGGTCCTTTTCGGAACGGTTCCTCGGATTCGTGCCTTTTTGGAACGGTTCCTCGGAATCGGTCCTTTTCGGAACGGTTCCTCGGATTCGCTCCTTTTTGGAACGGTTCCTCGGAATCGGTCCTTTTCGGAACGATTCCTCGGAATCGGTCCAAAATGTACCGACTCCGAAAAGGACCGAATCCTCGGAGTCGTTCCGAAATGTACCGACTCCGAAAAGGACCGATTCCTTGGGAATCGGTTCTTTTCTTGTAGACTGGCCAGTTTTAATAAATTAAAATACGCTATTTTATTTCAAAATAACAGATTTTGATTTAATTAAAGCTGACTTTATTTCCAAAATATCATTCTAATGTGTGTGCCACCCCCCCCCCCCTCCTCCAAAAAAAAAAAAAAAAGAAAGAAAGAAAAGAAAAGAAAGAAAAAAAAAGAAATTGAAGTGCGGGGCGGAGTAGGGCGTTTAATAAACATTACTATTTGATCTTCTTGTGCTAAATTAATCTGAAAGAAATAATTAAAAAAAATATTTTATACGAATTGGATTTTTTCCACCTGAATGAAAAAGTGCCCGAGATGAGATTCGAACCCAGAAACTTTACGTGCTTTACCGATTGAGTACCTGGACCCCGAAGGTAATGGAACACCATGTGTACTTTAATACACTAATACTTTTTCTAATTGGTAAATGTATCATACGAAATGAATTTTTTCTAAAGGAATTCTTAAAGCTGTTCTCAAATCCAAAAGGATAACTTTGTGACAAAAGTTTTAATTTATTTTTATTCGGAAATGCATGAAACGAGCAGGTGTTGTTCAGAAACTATGTAATCGAGCTGTTTTTTCCGGTTGTTTTGCAAACGCAATAGATCTTTCGGAAAAATAGTGTCAAAGTGAACGTTTTGAACAAATTTTCGCGCGAAAGAGGCATAATCGCTCAAAAATGGGTGAAAAACATGTTTGTCACGTGATCAAAATCGATTATAACTCAATAGGTAATTTACTGATCAAAAGATGGAAAGCACAGTTCGATTCCAAATCGCTTCCATGGTCAAACTTTCCAATTTTATATCTTTCCATTAAAAAATGAATTTTTAAATGTGTCAAACCTTTTTACACTTGTTGAGCAGATCACTTAAGAACAGCCTTAAGAAAAACAAAGAAAATGCTTGTTTAATTTATAGTGAAAAATATTTTTTTTAATCTGATTAGAAACAGTTTTGAATAATATAAGAAATATATGTCACTAGGCCATAAAAATTGCATTTTAATAGGATAATAATAACTGATTTTCAATTATTATATCTTTCCATTAAAAAATGAATTTTTAAATGTGTCAAAACGTTTTACACTTGTTGAGCAGATCACTTAAAAACAGCCTTAAGAAAAACAAAGAAAATGCTTGTTTAATTTATAGTGAAAAATATTTTTTTTAATCTGATTAGAAACAGTTTTGAATAATATAAGAAATATATATCACTAGGCCATAAAAATTGCATTTTAATAGGATAATAATAACTGATTTTCAATTATTTTAATAATTGCAGAGTTACGCACTTTCATGCATATTTCACTATTTCATGTTTTTTCCTCAAACATAATTTCAATTTGAGAATCCTCTTTGTCAAAAGAAATATATTACCAGCTACGAGCGCTCGAGTACCACTTTATTTTCACAGTTTGGCGTCTTGTTTTTCTCTCCTGAAGAAGATGATTAAAAAAATCTTGAAACTCTCGAAGATTGTTGTTTTAATCAACTTACATTGAGGTTTATTACATAGAGTAAAATCTGTTAGAACAAGGAATTTTTGTAAAACGTTTCTTTCTTTCTTAAGATAATGAATATTTCAAAAAGCATAATGTCTAATAATAATAATAAGATAATAGTAACAGTGGTGGCTGGAATTGAAATAATTTAACCGCGGTTCGCTCTCTTAATGGCCGTTTTGAGTATAAAAATGGGAAAGAAAAATCACGTGCTACATATAGATTATTGGGCTTTCTCCAACACTGCGATAGTTCTTCATATAGTACTACACTCTGTAATAATAATGGGCATACTTTTAATTTGTTTAATTTAATTAAACCAATAAACCGTTTTTCAGTTAAAATGTTAGCAAATTTCAAATTTAAAGAAATAGAACTTTGAAGTTTAGTGAATCACTATATCTTTTGGCGGAGATAATATGTACTATATGTGTATAAAATCATATATATTAGTATATACCGGGTGTCCCAAAAAGGACTGACTGATTTTAAAATTCAATAATTTCCAAACGGTGACAGATATTAAAAAAATTCTTGCAGGAGGGTTATGCATAAAGTCAAAAGTTTTTTTTACAGTGATTTTCGATTTTAGTTCGAATTACAAACAATAGATGGCGCTGCAATCAATAGAGGCTAAATTCAGGCTCGATTTTTGGTACTTCGTGGCCCGGATAATACATTTCCATCTCCTTTTTCTGCATGGAACAACAGAAAGGACCAAAAATCGAGCCTCTATTTAGCGACTATTGCTTACAACGCCATCTATTGTTTGTAATTCGAACTAAAATCGAAAATTACTGTAATAAAACTTTTGACTTTATGCATAACCCTCCTGCAAGAATTTTTTAAATATCTGTCACCGTTTGGAAGTTATTGAATTTTAAAATCAGTCAGTCCTTTTTGGGACACCCGGTATATACATATTATAGTATTAATATATATATAATATTATCTTATAAATATCACTAGCCATAGCCATGCTGCTAATGAATCTGTTTTCAAATCATCTGAAGGAACTTTTACCCTTTCGTGTAACACAAGTGTTCCATAACTTCATGAGTTATGAAGCTCCAAAGATCCATATCCAAACAAACATATTAGCATCGCAATTCACTTACACCGAACTGAAGTTCTGTATAAGTGGAGAGGGTGACGGCGGATGAGGGTGTGAAATTAGAGAAATTCCTTTAGGTTCTCGTGAAATTGGAGATTCAAAAAGAGTTGTAAGTTTATTAAATTCTACGTAGTTAACAGCAGTCCACAAATAGCGATGTTAGGGCATAAGACAAGACATACACCAGTCACTCAGGAAAGACAGTGTACAAAAACGTGCTTTACTTTTTAACCCTTTCCAATAAAGTTAGTGTTTATGTATGCGGTTTGTCTGTCCCTCAGACCGTCTGTTTGCGCTCTAAGGCAACTCACACACTAAGGCGACACATAAGACATGTCACTTGAATTCGCTAGAAAAACTGGTTTAAAACAAGTTTGTAACAACTTAGGCAACTCACACACAAAGGAGACACATAAGACATGTCACTTGAATTCGCTAGAAAAACTGGTTTAAAACAAGTTTGTAACAACTTCGTTCTTTTTTTCGACCGGTTTTTGCACTTCATGTTGCGCTTTATGTCGTTCTGTCGTCTCAGTGCGTGATATGCCTAACTCCCGTAAATATACTCGGATTCCCATGCAATTGATATATGTTAATGATGTTTACCATGGGATGCTTCGTATCCAGTATGAAGAGTGTAGCATTAATAGTTCATTTACAGGGGGCACTCAAAAGTGTTTCGTTACATTATGGTCAACGGGAAAAAATCGTTTGCAGTGCATTTTAATGACATTAAGCTATTTCAAATGTATTAAAATTGATATATATATCACTGAATTGCACTACAAGATGATTGCTATACTGCTGGGTGTTCCACTTCTGAGCCAGATCCTGAAAACAGTGATAATAATGTTGATGAATTATGTGAAATATCCTGTGTGCGTAAAGTTAGGGAACTGAGGAGCAAGACAATAAAGGGAATAAAGTTATTGAAAGTACGGACACTGGAATAAAACGAACTCTACTTTAACAAGTTACATATCCAAACCAGTAGGGCCATCCAAATGAAAAATGAGATTCAGATTGAAAAATGAAATTAAGATTACCTAGAGGTAAATTTTGAAGAGGAATCTATGAGACTAAAAATTCCTAGACCCTGGTGACAAATATCAGAGCAATAATAAAATTTCCTATACAGGATGTCCACTCTCAACGATGTCCAATGGCTAATTCCTAAACCGTTAGTCATAGCCATATAGTTCCAATTACAAAAATGTTTTAAATGGGGGTAAAGAAGTATTTAAAAAGTGGTCAATAGAATCATTTGGGTCAATAGAATCATATCCTGAAAAATTACGAAATTTAATTTTTTATACGGTCCCCCGGTCTTTCAAGTTATAGTTAGTAAAACTTTCCTATTACATTTACAAGTAAGACAAATAAAAGTCCTATTATTCTACGATTAAAACTGACCGAAGTAATGGCTGTTTAAAGTTGGAGCATATTTTTTTCTGCGAAATAGGGGTCATTTACAAATTTACTAGAAATATAAATAATCTTCAGACATATAAAAAATATAGTTGATAGTAAAATTAACATTGCATTATAAATTTGAAATCTATAATCATTCTGAAATATTAATGCAAAATATACAGCTTGTACTAAACATATAACAGGGAAAAAAATAATAGAATTTTCGTTAAATAAAATGTTGAAAAGGAACAGCCTCGATTCTTTACAAAATGACACATATTTTGAAATGTTATTAGATTATACTAGGATGCAAATTTGTGTTGTGTCATGTGTTTTAGCTTTTTATAATTAGTTCTTACGTATTTTGTAGACTGAATCCAAAAATGGCCTTCATTTTTTATCACAAAGTACAGATTTTTTGCAAATCGTAAATTTGAAAGCTAAAAAGTGAAAAATTTACGGAAATCTGATAGTATAAAATAGACGTGATTGTTATTTCTTTAACTTTTGATAATTGATTTTTATGTATTTTTTACTATTGAATCCGAAAATGACCTTCATTTTTAACCATCACGTCAGGAATTTTTTCAAATTGTAAATTTCACAGTTTAAAAGTTCAAAGTTTTAATTGAACCTCCCACATCATCGGATCCCCGTGCTGTTTAGCTGTAAGAATCCCAGTATATGCCAAAAATTGAATAAATTCTTGAATTAAATAAAATTAAATTGAATAAAAGAAGTTTTACATCAATTTTATAGTATCAGATTTTCGCTATTTTTTAACTTTGAAATTTACCATTTGCAAAAATGTCTAACATGATGGTTAAATATGAAGGTAATTTTTACATTCATTGCTAAAAAGCACATACAAATCAATCGTAAAAGTTAAAAAATACAACCATCGACTCTATTTTATAGTATTAGCTATTTTTTCAATTTTTCAATTTATTATTTGCGAAAAATCCTGACATGATGATTAAAAATGAAGATAATTTTCTGATTCAACGCTAAAAAATACATAAAAATCATAATTTTAAAAATACATAATTTTAAAAATAAAAAAATACAACCATCGCAGTCTTGTGTTATCTGACCTAAAACTTTTTAGTAAACTTGCTGGCAGTAATCTATCCGAAATTTTTTGTGCTATCCTGTAAAATAAGTACATATGGTAAGCACTGAAAATCATAATAATATTACATTGTCATGTGATTTACGTCAATATGTAAAATTTAACCTCGATCGCATATTTTAAAGTGAGTTGAATTTCGAGTACAAATTTTGAACTGGAAAGACATACATACCATTGTTTCAAGTTAACCCATTACCCGCTGGTGTTGCGTTCACGCAACGGTCAAAATAATTGCTCATGCTTAAATTAATTACTTTGTCACCACTATTTTACAATTAAAAAAATTGCCTTATTTATTGGCAGAAATTTTGATATTTTAATAAAGCGAAAATTACCTCTCTGAATTTGTGGTGACAAGCGACTTTCAACAAGAAATTTGAAAATTCCTACTTTATAGTTTTGGCGGTTAATAGGTTAAATACAAGTTTATAAAAGTAGCATAATTTTTGTTAAAAAAATCACGAAAAGAAACAGCTTCAAATCCTTACAAAAATCTGCCGTAATGCGATTTCTTTCAAAGCGCAGCTACACATGAAATAAATCCTTCAAATACTTTAAGCACTTTCTTTACGACCCCTAGAAGCATGGCTAAAATCATGTGTATTCGGATGCAGAAAAGTGGCATAAGTCTTGCATTTCAAAGTTTCGTATAACTTCATGAATTTTAGTGTTAGATGAATGGGTCTTTTTTGTATTTCTTTTAAGAAAACAGGAAATTTTTACTAAATATCACTTATAGGGCCGGGGGACAGTATAAAAAATTAAATTTCGTAACTTTTTTAGAAATATTTTTATTAATCCAAACGACTTTCAGAATAATTTTTTACCTTATTTAAAACATTTTTGTAACTGGAACTATAGGTCTATGACTAACGGTTTAGGAATTAGCCATTGAACATCGTTGAGAGTAAAGACACAATGTATAAAATAATAATATAAATGGACGGTCATTTGACGACATATTTTCAAGAGAAACCAATGATTACACTGGAAATCGAATAGACCTTGCGCCACCCTTAAATTTCCAAGAGGAATTATGCTTTACACCATAAATCATAAAGTTAGAAATAACTGCAAATTAATTGCACACACTGATCAATGAAATGAACCTTTAAAAACAAAATCATCTGCCCAAAACATTACAAAATTAAGGCAACTGGATGCGTAAGAAAATGGATGGGTACATAAGAAAATAAATTAGTAAAAAATATTATGGATTGCATGTGGTTCTCTTTATCTCGGAAGTGTTTTTCCCCCCTTATAATCCTTTATTTTTCAAAATCGTTCTTTTTTTCTCGGAATCGTTCCTTTTTCTCGGAATCGATCCTTTTTTCGGAACGATTCCGAAAGGAACGACTCCAAAGAACTCGTTCCTTTCGGTGAACGATTCCGGGTGGAACGATTCCTTTAAAGGAACGATGTTGCCCATCTCTACTTTTTACCCTTTTATTGTGTATTCTTACTAACGCTCCGTTTTTCCTACTATTTTTCTGTCAGTCTGCAATTGCATGCTAAACCCCGCCTTTGGCTCCTCCCTTTTTCTCTGTAGCCTATTTAAGAGGACGTTCCAAAAGGTAAAGGTTAGGTAATACGTAACTATGCCACTTCGACGAAAGAGGGCGACATTAACCCCTTCGGGACGGGAGACTTTTACGAAATGTTTAATCTTTTCTCACCGTTTTTTAAATACAGAAATTTGTGTCTTTTTGAATCGAGAAAATGCGCTGAGTAAATAAGGCAAATTTTACAGTAAAATTTTACTGGTGAGTAAAAACAAGGATTCGGAGTGTTTAATGCGGCACGTATACGTGCCGCTCGTCCCCAAGGGGTTAAACAACTGACAGAATTTAAATAGGGAGAATCATCGGGCTTCGTGATTAAGGATTTTCCTATTGTGTAATAGCAGCTCGTGTGCAGCGAAACAGCAGCAGAGTGATGCGAGTTGGGAAGCTTTTGACCGACGAGGATCGGGTTACTGAGAAATCTGGAGTGAACCGCGAACGGTGACTTCAACGCGCGATAAAATCTGTACAGAAAACAGTTTAATCAAACTGACATTGTATTAGATTTTTAAATCATTATATTAGTTAAATTATTTTGAACTAGAATTTACGCAAAATACATAATTTAATAATATTTCGCTATTTTACAATGTATATAAACCTTGAAAGTTATTAATAAATTCAAGAAATTCAATTTTTTAATTCTAATTTTATTCTATTTCACAACAAAAATAAATATATTTTCCTTTACTTATTAATATGCGTTATTTGATGGAGATCCACAGCGGAAATGGAATGAGAACGCATGCAAAACGTGGAACCGAATATTTTAGCGAGGATTTTAAAGACATCCTACAAGGAAACATAAATTTCACGTGAGGCGTAATTTCTAAGGAATGTAAATTGCCATTCTAGAAAATGAAATTTATAACTTCTCAAGAGATTATATAAAATCTGTACAGAAAACAGTTTAATTAAACTGACATTGTATTAGATTTTTAACCCTCTGACAGTCTTGGAAAAGGACAAAATTGTAATGTTGTTTTCTCTGCATTTTATTTTAAATGCTAAAAAAAAATAATTCTTTCGACATTTTATAAAAAAAAAAAAAAAAAAAAACCCTTAATAACGAATATGAATGCAATCCTTTGAAGCATTAATCATTGTTCAATGTATTAAAAATACATTAAATCAATGGAATTATATTACTTTAAATATTGATTGTATTGCAGCGAAACCTGGAGCTTAGTGAACGTATTAACACGGGCTTGTCAGTTATATCATGAGTTAATTTATTTTGAACTAGAATTTACTCAAAAGTGCATAATTTAATATTGTGATATTTTACAATTTTTTTATAATCCTTGAAAGTAAAAAAAAAAAAAAAAAAATCAATGAATTATATTTTTAGATTCTAATTTTATTCAGTTTCGTAATATACAGTAAACTCCCGACTATCCGGCCCTCCGTACTATCCGGCCTAGTACAAAAAATCAGGAATGTTGCTATCGGTCGAGACAGGCAGGTTCCGGCCCGTAGGAAAGTGCTAACTCACGACAAGAAGGAGCAAGAAGGGATTGCAGATTGCAATAGCAGAGATAGGCAGAAAAAGAGGGGAGTTAAGGAAATGATAACATGTTTCATCAGTTGTGCAATGGATGTTAACAAGTGCGGACGTTATTTTCCGCTTATCTTGGTTACTTTCGTATAGTCTTTTGGTGTGCTTCATGTTTATTTGTTAAAGATTGACGAAATGGGTGATAAAGGAAAACAGGTTGTAGTGACTATGGGGGAGAAACTACGAGCCAGCAGGAGGAAGCGACATCAGCTGACATTATCTGCTTGTGTAAATGGAGGGACATTGCGTCGCGGAAGACGGCTAACAGGGAGAAGTAGACATTTGTCAACTACTTTTTCAAAAACTAACAACTACTCTTTTGACTCTTTTATCTTATGCATATCTCTTTATCTTTTATCTTATGCATAAATTTTCATTTTTGCGCAATCATTTATTAACAAACAGTAAAATAAAATTTACTCATTTTTTAGGAATTAGGTTTACATTTTACGTAAATGTTTTGCTTATTTTAAAATTGAATGTAAAATTTATCTTAAAATGTATAACATGCTTTTTTAATATAAGGGGGGGGGGAGGGGGTTGCAAGAAATTAGTAAATATTTATAGAACTCTGGCCTATCCAGTTTTTTGTTATCCGGCCTACCCTTCCGCCACATTAGACCGGATAGTCGGGAGTTTACTGTATATATGTAGCTTTACTTATTGATATTTGATGGTGATCCAAAGCGGAAAGGGAATGAAAATACATGTAGAACGTGAAATTAAATATTTTAGGGAGAATTTTAAAGACTTTCTATAAGACATTATAAATGTCATGTGAGGCGTAATTTTTAAGGATGTTCAATGTAAATTGCTATTCCAGAAAATGAAATTTATGACTTCTCATCATATTATCTAAAATCTGTACAGAAAAATGTTTAATTAAACTGACATTGTAATCAAACTGACATTTTATGATCCCCGACATAGCAACCCCTCGTGATTTAGCGACCATTGGATGAGGTCCCGACCATTTTTCAAGACTTACAATGTTTTTCCTCGCTCGTTTTAACCTCTTCAGTGCCGAATCTAAAATAATAATACAAATGCTTATTCATTGTTTTTTTTTCCCAAGCAAAATGACATCGTAAATGACAGAAACAATATCTTTTCTGAAATTGATCCTTTAGGCGCTTAGTAATTTATGTTCAAAAATATGGATTTAAAATTACAAACCCCTTTAAAACATCAATTTAATAAACATTAACCTAAATTAACGCAATCACAAATTTAAGAGCTTTAAACAAGTAAATAATCTACAAATCCTCAAAATTTTTTATTGAAAAAGATTTAAGTTAAATATTTATGAAAATTTCTCACTTTTTTGGTCATACTGTCTTTTGAGCATTTTTAGGCATTTTGCAAACTCTGATGAAAATAACATTTATTTTATGTGGGAATCAGCTTAGGTTCTGCCATTTATTCGTTTGCTTTGAACGCAAAAAACATTCAGATATTAAGTGATGCGAAAATGTAAAATAATCGGACATTTTAGTTTTTATAAGGAAAAGAACAGACGTCCCCGTATGGGGACTGAGGGATCGAAGAGGTTAAACACCCGCAAATAATCCGAATCTTGATTTAGCGACCTTCGAGAACTTCATTTCACATCTTCCAGAAATTAAAAATCTAGAAGCAGTAAAGATAATTTTTCATTCCTGAAATGTTACGTGAGTTTTACGGCGTATGGATCAAGGTGTTAAAAAATGTACCGCAGAAACTAATCAATGGTATTCCAATCAATTTAGAAGTAAGCAAAATTCATAAAACGAATTCTTAATGGCTATTCATAAAGCAAATGGTGCTTGGCGAGCGGTTTCTCAGAACACAGTTTTGCTTCCATCCCGCGGGATATTTAAATAACCAAGCTCCTACTGCCCAGGGGTTTTAAAAACTGTACACCGAAACTGAAAATTTCAATAATCTTATATGCAACCATTACGAAAACATGCTGTTTGGCCGGAAAATCTCACATTTGAAATTATGTTGACGTTGACAATAAGTTTAAAAGCGAGAAAGCATTTTCAAAAGCTGATTTAATCTGCAGCCTTCTCAATCCTGATTGGACATTCCAAGTAATTCTTCCGACGAGGAAATTGACGATGTTCCGTATATACCTCCTGCATAAAAAAGCAGAGGATGTCATCAATTTGTGAGGAACATTTTTGGAAAGGAAAGAAACTCTAAATACTACTTTTAGATGATCAATGACCTTGAAAGCAGCATTCTGGAAGTTTCCAGCTGCCATTTAAAGCCAAAACGTACTGTACAAAGCCTAAAGCCCGGAATCCCCGGAACTTCAGATTTTTCCAAATTTTGGGTCATCAAAAATACTGCTTTTCTAAAGAAAAAAGAAAAACAAATTTCATTACTTAAAAATGGAAAATATGGCGTTCATATATAAAAATTGCATATAACAGTTATTAAGTCAAACATTTTAATGAAATAAGCCATAACAAAATAAAAAGTACAACAAAAACCTTTATGTAAGGGAACATATAATTTAAGAACGAACTCTAACTTACTTAACTATTGAACGTTTCAGTTAATGTGCGCTGCTTTATTAACTTAGTTTTCTCATTAAGAAGTTTTTATTTTATTCTGTTACATAGACATAAGTTCTTATTCAGTAATAAAGATTCTTTGCTCTAGATATTTTTTGTTTGTTTGCTTCAACAATTTTGATTTCTCTTCTTTCTTGAATACTGCCGCTGGAAAGTCCGAACTTTAGAATTTGTACTGTATAACATGATTATTCAAAAAATGTTAATTAACTAGCATAAATCATCTTTTTTTCATTTTGTAAAATGTTTAATATCTTATAAAATTATTCCATAATTTTTACCCATTTTTTAATTCTAAAACTTTAGACTAAATACTACAAATACATTTTTTAAATTGTATAAATAGGTTGTTTTTACTTCGTTAGAATGCTAGGTATTTTTGAAGTGCATTAAAATCAACAAATATTAGCAACAATTGATTTAGTGACCATTCGATTTAACGTCCTGTTTGCCGAGGTCCTGTGAAGGTAGTTAAATCTCAAGTCTACTGTATTCTAAAATTTATATCATCCTTGAAAGTTATTAATAAATTCAAGAAATTACTAAAAGTCAGTATTTCGTTTTTAGTGCCAGATGCTGCTTAGATCATTATAACATTCTATAATATCTCTGTATTTGTTTGTCTTAACTGAATGGCATTATGAATAGAGTGTGACTACGGCTAATGATTCAAAATCGGCTATCCAATCAATATGTAAAATAGATTGAATCGATTGTGCATCGATTTTGACAGGGCAAGAATTATTGTTCGGCAAACGTACATCCACAAACAGAAGATCCGTGAATCGCTGGAAATAATAACAAGAAATAACCAATTCTGAAACGATAGTGTATGTTATGTCATGACAAGTGTCTGGATAGAATTTCTGAAAACTGTAATTACGTTCCAATTAACATTTAAATTAAATTTCGTATAATAGATGGCAGGAAAACTGTTTTTAAAAATTGATTTTAGGAAACCCCCTCCCTAGAAAATGTCAGTATTTGTTTTGAAACTGATAATGTAGATATAGTACAAATTGGGGTCTCCTTGGACGAGTGGTTAAGGCACCACGTTGCTAAACGCTTCAGAGCGAAGGAGGTCTGTGGGTTCGACTCCCGCTGGCTCCGTTGTACACTCGTTGTGGAGTTCCCGACTGTAATTCTGTGGTATTGTAAATTTCCTTGTGCTATCTAGTCCTTCTATACTGACGAAATTGTTATGTCTGGATAGTGTAATTATTTCCATGTTTTAGTCCAAGATCGTTTGAGGCGACAGCCATTATTGCTACAGGCCCTAAAGCAATCTCCACTTCGGAGGACTTCAAATATTTTTAAAAAATGTACAGATTATACTGTGTTAATTTCTCCACGGTGCTATCCCTGAGAATGGGTAAGTTTTAGTTTTTCCGAAACTGTAAGAATTTAGCTGTATTATATTATTGTAAGGAATTTATGTGATTTTATTTATGAATTTTAAAATATACATACAGTGATTGGCCGTAGTCACACTTTATTCATTTAAATAAAGTATGGCGACTTTAAAGTTTAGGGTCCAAAATTTCAAATGATTATAAAAAAGGAAAAATTAGTCGATTCGTTTGCGGTTTTCACTAAAACTATTCTTTATGTCAGTATTGTCTTGAAAATAAATTTTAAAGATAACGACTTAAACTTAAATTTTAAGCTCAAAATCTGAATCGTTGGGAGTGGTTAAGTAGCGCAAACTGAACTGTGTTCAGGAGGAGGGTTCAAATTTCAACTCATGAACATAGACAAGTTTGCGCTACTTAACAACTACCAAAGATTCAGATTTTGAGCTCAAAATTTAAGTCTAAGCATTTGAAAGCATTTAATGAGATATAAAAAATAACGGTAAAAAATAGTTGTTCGTTACTCCAAGGTCTAAAGTGCCCTCTATGGGTATTTTTTTAACTTTATCTTTAAAATTTATTTTGAAGACAATACTGACATAAAGAATAGTTTTAGTAAAAACCGCAAACGAATCGACCAATTTTTCCGTTTTTTATAATCATTTGAAATTTTAACTCCTGAACACAGTTCAGTTTGTGCTACTTAACCACTCCCAACGATTCAGATTTTGAGCTCAAAATTTAAGTTTAAGTCTACGCTTTACGTTGTTTTGAAAGCATGTAATGAGATACAGAAAAAAAAAGGTAAAAAAGAGATGTTGGTTACTCCAAAGTCTAAAGCGCCGTCTATCGGCATTTTTTGAACTGTATCTTTAAAATTTATTTTCAAGAAAATACTGACAAAAAGAATAGTTTTAGTGAAAACCGCATACGAATCGACCAATTTTTCCGTTTTTTATAATCATTTGAAATTTTGGACCCTAAACTTTAAAGGCGTCTATCTCCTTCGGAAGACGTTTGGGACCCTTAGTTTCCCATTTAATATTGTTTGTCTTGATGTGTACTATCACCTCTTAAAGTTTTACCCAAGAGTTTAGATACACCCTGTATATATTTATACTAAATACTAAATATATAAGATATATTAAGCTTTAATGCACATGGAAGTAGTCCCTTAAAACTAATCGTTTAGGAATTAGCTACTGGATACCTATAACACCTATTACCTTGTATAACGTTTGAATTTAGCAATGCTTCTCCTAAAATCACTTATTCAGGCTGTATATTTCCAAAGACTGTAAACTGTATTTATTAAAATTAATTTTAAATTCTAAAGTAATTTATTTCTGTTATTTCTTAAAAAACAAAATGCTTCTTTATGTTGGAAGAGAAAGGATAAACGATTCTTTAAAATAACTTTTAAGTCTAATTACAATGGAACAGCTGCATCTGAAAAAAAATTTTGATATTGAATAAAATGTATTTATTTTCTATACGTCAAACTTAATGATACAAAAAAGAAAAAAAAAAGTTAATGGTCAAAGACACATAAAGCATCTAAGAATGAAATGTATAATTTAATAAAAATAAAATAACAGCAGCAAAAAAAAAAAAAAAAAAAAAAAAAAAAAAAAAAAAACATGAATTAAAAATAAAACAAGTTTTGAAAGGAATTTAAATGAAAAAAAAGGCTTTTGTTTTAAACAATGGGCAACTTAAGAAATTTTAATTCAAAGAAAAAATATTGTTTCAAGTAAATTTTTCTAAAGTAAGAGAAGTTGTTTACTTTATAGACAGCACTAAAATTCTAAAAAGAAAAAATACAATGAAAAAGGATTTTGTATACTGTCTGAAATGTTTATCCTTCATGAAATTTTTTTAACATCTCATAAATCAATTAATATTAAGAAATTTCCCTAAAAATAGCATCTCTAATGGCATAACCAGTAGATATGACGCCGGTGTGACGCCAGACATGGTTACCAATGTCACAGTAGCAACGGTTTACCAAATGTGAATTAATTATTAATGTGTACTTAATTCGTCCCACTGTAACTCTCAGGGACTGTCACTTTACTTCAAAAACGGTAAAAAATGATTGTGTTACGGTATAATACTGCATCCCAGTTGCCAGTTTTATACCGCAAATTTAATAATAATAAAGAGTAAAATAAGCAGTAATATGCCGTTAATCAGCAATACACGGTATATTACTGCTAGTATATTTATAAGATGGTATGCTACTGCTTATTTACAGTTTATTGCTGTTAATTTCATTACAAAACGCTACCTATAGCATGCGTTCGGAGGAAAGTAATTAAAAAAAAATTGTTATATTTTCGCCGATCATGACCCCGACCCCGAAACCACCCTTCGTTCAAATGTTGATATACACTATATGGCCAAAGGTGACCGACCAATTGCGATTTTATACAAATTGTTAAATATATAGAAAACTGCATGAGGAATAATCCTGAAACTCTAGGTGTGTAAATAGAATAGTACGGGTCATACACTTCCGTGAGGATTTTTTTCCCAAAATCCCATGCGGGACCGTCAACAAATTGAAAAGAACGAATATCTTTTAGATAACCCTGTAAAAACTAATGTAGCAAAAGCGTTCAAACTCGAGATTATTAATAAGTGGCTTATTCTAATATACTGTGTTCATTTTTATGAGGATAGCCTGTATACTCGTAGAGAAATTAAGGTTTTTATAAAAACAGTCCCAAATTTTGCCAAGTTTTTTCTTATAATTTGCAGAGTTCTTAATATAAAAAAAAGTTATTTTCAGAAAATATGACAAACAGCATATTTTGTAAGCATTATACACTTTAAAAAAATATCCGTTAAAATATGGAAATTGATAGTTCATATTAAAGACTCGCTAATACTCAAAATAACAAAACTGCAGTGCACTGTTTTTTATTAAATAATATCACAAGAGGAGCCGCTCATGTCTACCTCTTTCACAACAAAACATTCTAAGAAGTCGTATAAACAAACGCAGACGATAAAAGTTATTGCCAAAAATAAAAAGCATAAATACGACCGAACATACCGGCCCCCGTTGAAAGATTTTCATTCAACCACAATTATAATGCATTATTACACTTTAAATTTTAAACAAATAATACAGCATGTACTAGTAAACAATAAATTGACAAATTACAAAAAATAATAATCATTTTTACATGGGTAACAGACAAATTTTTGAAATTGGTCTCTTGAAAACACCTCTTTGTGTTTTTATGTTTACTACTCTAATGATTCCATCATTACCTGGAAATAACTCTACAATTCTACCTAGAGGTCAATTGCAAATAGCTACATTGTCCTCCTTTATAATTACTAAATCGTTTATTTTAACATTTTCTTTCTCAAACATCCATTTTACTCTTTGTTGTAAGTAGCTCAAATAATCTTTGGACCATTTTTTCCAAAAACACTGAATCATTTTTTTTTTGTTCTTTCACATAATTTAAGTTTAGAATATTGAACATTATTTATTTCAGGTTCAACAATAGAGTTGATTGGGTACCAATAAGAAAGTGGCCAGGAGTCAAAGCGTTCAAATCATCTGAATCAGATGAGAAAGGCAAAAAAGTGCGTGAATTTAGGATTTCTTCAATTTGTGTTATTACAGTCAAAAAGCCTTCTTAAGTTAATTTTGCATTTCCCATCACACGCTTCAGATGATATTTGAAGGATTTGACTCCTGCTTTGCAAAGGCCTCCAAAGTTTGGAACCCTTGGTGGAATAAGGTTCCAGTTAATACCCTCACTGCTCAAGTATCCAGACAAATTATCTTTAGGAATTATAACTAAATTATGTAATCATTTGAATTCATTGTTACTGCCTACAATATTTTGAAACGTTATCAGAAAAAAGACAAGCAATTTTTCCTCTCCTAGCAAAAAACCTATTAAAGCTTCTATGAAAGCTTGCGAAGTTAACCCAGTAACAACCTCTAAATGGATTACACGTGTTACAAAACAAATAAATATGGCTTCATATACTTTATGATAAATTCCTTTACGTTGGTACTTACACTTTATGAGAAAAGACACAGTGAAATCACCACCTGAAAAATTAAATGGATAATTCTCAATTACTCTTTCTTTTGGTAAATTTCCATGAATTGTTGACATAAGATGAGTTTCGCTTTAAAGCAAATAATACAATTGTAAACTGTTCTTCTACATATTGCACGACCATTTAAAGGCCAAAACTTCTGCCTTAAATGAAAAAGTAAAGCTTGTGGACCTAAATGTAAATAACGTTTATGAAAGTATTCTACTATCATTTGAGTAAGATTACTTTTATTATGTAGTAAAATTGGAAATTTTTGGTTGGCATTTAAGTTACTGTTCGCTAACCTACCTCCTACTCTTTGAAGACCTTTATCAAGAAATGGATGGAGGTTTTTTACCTGTCTATTATGATTAATATTACCTGATTTTTTCAAGGATTATATTTCCTTGTCAAAAAACTCATGTTGGACACTTAAAAAAAAAAAAAAACTTTCTGCTTTGTTGACATCTTCGAGATCCAGAGGACCCTTTTTTTCTTTTTTACGATTACTAAGAAACCTGATAAATAAATCCTAAAATAGGAATTACTTTACTATAGTTATTACTTATATCAATCATATCATGCACAAAAGAATTAATAGAAACTGTAAAAACAGATATGCTTTTAAAGTCACTTATATTAATATTTTAAAGTTCGTTTGAAAAGTCATTGGAATTAACTGCTACAGGAAAATTTGCATTGGGATAGTCTTTTTCCTTTAGGAACAATGGACCATTCCACCATAACTCATTTGAGAATAGATT
Source organism: Maratus speciosus (assembly GCA_963932465.1). NCBI lineage: Eukaryota > Metazoa > Arthropoda > Arachnida > Araneae > Salticidae > Maratus > Maratus speciosus. The sequence continues at coordinate 529,837,168 of OZ010789.1, read as the reverse complement.
ATCCGGATTAACTCCTCTTGTTCGAAAGTCAGCAGAGCTATGCTGAGATGGAACATGTCGCCACTGCATTTCTTCAGTTAGTACTTGTATTGTAGAAATTGTATTCGCAACAAAAGTTTTCAGAACGTATGGTTCTGTTTTAATCCAGGATAATACTATCATGGAATCGGACCACAAGAAGATTTTGTCTACACTAATCTTGAGCGCAGAAATCACTCGTTTAATAAGCTTTGTCAATAAAACTGATGCACAAAGCTCAAGTTTTGGAACAGTTAATTGCTTTAAGGGAGAAACTCTGGATTTACTTGTCACTAATTTTACAGACGCTTGACCTAATTCTATCACTGAATTGCAGTAAATTATCGCACCATAGGCTGCTTCAGACGCGTCGCTGAAACCATGTAACTCGATCATAATTGTATCTTTCAATAAAATACACCTACTAATCTCAAATTTATTAATTAATTGTGTCGTCTAATTGCAAAACCGGCCAACTCCTCAAAAACTGAAAATGTGTTTTTTCAGTTTTTTTAAGTTCTAAGTAAAGGTTTCTATCATCTGTAAACGATAAACCATGCAAAAACCTGTCAATCCCTGCGTTATATGCGTTTGAAAATCACGATGTGGAGCAAATGCGGCCAAATCCTTCAGCCGGTGAGTTTCAAAACCGGCCATCTCCATATCCGCTAACTAAAGCTTCTGCTCGACCCCACAATAACTTCTCACTTGTTGATTAGATTAACGTTATCGTGTTATCTCTCGCCTGTGATTGCTCTCCCTTGGTGCATACAAATTTTGTAATAATTTAGCTTCGTGTTTTCTCCAACTATGGAAGTGTTTCTGGAAGAAGTGTCTACTAATCAACCAAGGAAGTGGCAAAGTGGATCTACGACGTGGTAAAGGAGAAAACCTAAAATTAAAAGGCAATGTACACCTTTTGATAACCAGGGATGATTTAGCATTTTTTGACGCTCTAGGCCAAAATACTCTTCCGCAGCCTCCCCACCCCCATTCATAAAACTGTAAGTGAATTTTCTTTAACAAATTTAAGATTTTTTTAATCTATTTAATTAAATAATAATACATTTAAATTTTGCTTTATAAATTTTAGTATTTTGAAAATTGTAGATTGGAAATGAATGGGGTTTTGTTACACTTAAAATCTAACATAATTTTGTGTTGGTGTATCGAGAAGTAGAAAAATTATTTTAAATGTAATTATTACACATTCATTTTTTATTTAACACTTTTCATTAAAATTTAAAATTTTTCTTATTTCATTAAATTTAAAAACTTTAAAGTTCTTAATTTTGCGAACCCTACCTAACGTACGCCCCTTGGCCATAGCCTAAGTTGCCTTATGGGTAATCCAACCTGGGGATAATATAATACATAATTAATTGATATCATAATAACATCATAGTTAGCATATTTTGATTAATTAATTATCAAGATGCCATAATATTTTATTTATCTAATAACTTGCCTACGTTGATTCAGTATTCTTTTATCCCTCCAGACCGTTTTTTAGCTCAAATTGAAAGGAGATTGAAGAAAATCAAGTCCCTCATTCAGCCCATAAAGTATGAAGAAATTTAATCTGAATATGGAACAGTTTTCAAGTCGGGAAGAGACCGACCATGATTAGAAGAAGACCAGCAAGTTCTTCCCCAAACCACCTGCAGTGTGGCATTTCAAATTTGCTCCTACGAAAAAAAAATCATAACAGAATATAAAAATAAGCTGTTGTTGCAAGGGGAGGTCTTCTACAAATCTCAGGTAGAAGTGAGAATGTCTGTTGTCAAGAGTAAGAGAAGTATTATGAACAGCAAGCTCGAGGACGTGGCTCCGTATACCCTGGTGAAGCCTAAAAACTTCGGGATGTCCAAAACTTACTGACGAAACATTTCGGTCTAAATTGGGATGCTGGCCAGCGGTTATTTTTTTTACAAAAATATATATGCATCAGCTGCTGAAAAAGCAGAAAGCAAAGATAATGAAGAAAAAGACGCATGGATGGACCATTATGACGAAATTTGTGAGACTATCGAAAACGATGAGACCACTAAAGTTTGAAATTGTATGCTCATGCTCATGTACATAGTATGATTTTTGTTTAAGTTTTAAAATTTAATAATTTCATTTAAAATAATATCATGTCATTTAAATCATTTGTTTAGTGACATTTAAATCAGTTTTAACAGCTACTCAGTTAGTTTTAAATGTTAGTCAGTTTTAACAATCAGTAAGTGTGTAAAAGTCGTTTTACGTTAATAACTTTCCTAAAGTTTTTTTTGTTAAATAATATTAAGTTGAACAAAACATTTTTGTGTATTTGCAACCCCTAAAAACCCAATGTCAGATTAAATTTAGCAAAAATTAATTTCTACTTTGTTGCAAAACCGACCAACTCCAAAGTAAGTTGCAAAGGCGGCCAAATCCAAAACAAAGACCTAAATAACCCCTTCCCTTCATGTGCCCCTGCCACCTTATTTCGTGTTTTCAAATATACTGCCCTAATGACTATAAAACTGAAGAGTTTTGGTTCCAAACTTTATTTGGCTAAGTGTGGTAAAAAATCAGCTTTTTCTCAAAATTTTATTTTTTGGAGATGGCCGGTTTTGCAACTAGGCGATACAATTGTAAGGTATCAAAAAACCCTCTCCATTCCTTAGCCTCTTCCTCCTTTAGCAAACCATCCGAATTTAATTGTAATAACAATAAACTTCTGCATAAATGTTTTTGTTTTAATTATAACAGGCGATACTAAACCTAAGAAATCGAATATACGTGATATAGTTGATAACACTTTTTCCCTAGTGACATTTACATCATTATGAATTTTAACATTGAAACTTCAACAATCTTTTTTCGATTTCCACAAAACACCTAACGCTTTAGATTCTTCTGAATCACCAAAGGGGTATATCTTGCCATTTGTTTGACAAAGTTGTAGAGCAATACTGCACCATTTACGTAATAGCATTGCTACATTGTTTAAAATTTCTATTTATTGATTTTGGAGTTCTAATTCAGAACTTAAAGAATAAGCTCCAGATAGAATGTCATCTATATACATGTCTTCTCTCAGTACGGGTGCTGCTAAAGGAAACTTGCTTCCTTCATCCTTAGACAATTGAAGTAATGTTCTCATGGCCAAAAAAGGTGCGCTAATAGTAACATAAATAATTGTCGTTAATTCAAAATTTCTAATTGGCACGTTAAGACCTTTCTTCCATAAAACCTTTTGCAGCTTCCTCTGATCTGGATGAATAGAGATTGCTCTATACATTTTATGAATGTCTGCAGTGAAATCGACGATGTATTCTCTAAACCTCACCATAATTGAGAATAAATCATCTTGTATTACACCTCCGTTATATTGAATAGAATTAAGTGAGTTTCCTTTAGTTGTTAAGAAAGACGCGTTAAATACAACTCTGAAAGTCGTTGATATACTTTTTTCTATACCTCTATACACTCCAAGATGGGGGATGTTATAGGATCCATTTTCTCCCTCGCTTTCCTTAACTTTAACCATGTGGTCTAACTGTTGATATTCTTTTAAGAAATCTGAATATAATCTAAAGTACTCAGAATCTTTTGCTAGGCGATTCCATAAAGAATTTAATTTTTTTTGGTTGCGATTTGTTTTGAGTTTTCTAAAATAGCTGGATCCTCTTTTAACAACATATTACCGTTTTTGTATCATGTATAATTTTTTACGAAATGTTTCTGATAAATTAAAGTCTCTTTACATTTTGGTTTTTCAACCTCGATATTTTCTATCTCGCAGAATTTTCTGAGTGTCTTCTCTAGATTACTTTCTTTCTTTATAAACACACAATGAACTCTATTTTCATTCTCTGTCGTTAAACTCCCCGATACAACAAAACCGAAAACTGTGTCTTGCAAAATAATATCAGAAATATTAATACGAATTTGCCCCGGTCTCAAAAGCTCATAAAAAAATCCCTGCTCCTAAGAGCATATCTACATGTTCTGGGACATTGAAACTGTCATCTGCTAATTTTACATTAGGTAAATCTAGTATTGAGATTTCAATTGGACGCGAAGGCGTTAAATCTGCATTTATTTTTGGAAATATCAAGAAATCTAAATTTTTTACAAAACTTTCATCTCTATTGCATTAACTTTATGATTTATTACCAAGGGAGCATCATTTAGACCTGACAATAAGATGTTTGTTCTCTCTTTTTTTTAAATGCATTAGCTCTATTAAATGGCGGGATAAAAAATTAGACTCGTTGCCTACATCTAAAAAACACTTTACTCTATGTTTACATCCCGATTCATCAATTAAAAAACATATTACAGTTGAAAGTAAAACTTTGCTCTTTTTATTCGAATAGTTACTAATATAGGATTTCTGAACGAACTCTTTAGCATTAGCGTTCAAGATTGATGTGCCATGATTTGTTGGCCTAGAATCTGAACATTCTTCCACATTTACCTTCCTTTGTTTATTTTGTTCTGATGAAACATATTCTTTCACGTATGTGTTGTTATTTGTTTTTGGGAAATGTATAGGTTTATGATGACTTTTTTTACAAAATAATGCTGGCACTTTGAAAGAGTGTGATGTTCGTGGCAAAAAATACAACTGAATGTTTTAACATCTGATAAAAATACTTTAGATACACTTTTGGGGTTAGTATATTTACGATTAACACTAAAATTCTCAGTAAGAGATTTTCCGCGTGATGTGAAATATAAATCAATCTCTCGTCCCAATTCTTGTGGTAAAAACCATTTACCTCCTTGTCTCACATTAATGTGAGAAGCTGTTTCTTTATCTAATGTTTGATATAATTTATCCGATACTATAAGTTGTTTTAGACTCTCGAAATTAGAGACATTTCTTAAATTTAAATAATATTCCCAGTTTGTCGTTAGACGTGAAGCAAACTCTACATGAGTCTCATATGGTTGCTTAAGAGCTTTCCTAAATTGCTCTAAGCAAAAATAAGGTGTAGGTTAAAATTCTTTTAACATTAATTCTTTTTTTTTTGCATAATTCTCGATATCGCTACCATGTATGTAAGTTATTATGTTAGATGCTTTATACCCTTATAAATTTAACATAATTTATGCTTTATATTGTTCTGGAATATTTTTAGTCTTAAAAGCTCGTTCTAAAGAAGAAAAGAAAAACCCCCATCCTTCAGGACGTATAGGAATTCTTACAGTCAAAGTTCGAATACTTTTTATCAATTGATCTAACGATTCTAATTTTATTTTACTCTCACTAATATTTGATTTAGATTCAGATTTAATTTTAGCCAGTTCTATTTCAAGTTTCATTTTTTCCAGATCATATTGATTTTGCTCCTTATCCTCATCAATTCTCCTTTGCGCTTCATGTTTATGATTTTCGATTATATCTTTCACAAAATCTGGTTTATTAGCCTTCGGTACGGTATGCTATTTCTCTCTCCCAGCTTAATTTGTGCAGGCTTCAGAAATAACATTACCTTACAGATACCAGCCGTAAAACAAAGCTTTACGATTAAATACTATATAGCAATTTTTTAAACTTCTAAGCATCGCACATTTTCGATTTTTATACCGGCGTATTGGAAAAATAAGTACTTTTAAATGCAATTTGTTCGGAAACAGCGTCTCCATTTGTTTTTGAGATATTAATTTTTTTGTAGTTTTTAGCACCATTTGCTTAATATTGGCAACGGAAGAACTTCATTTCTGTAGAAAATGATAGAAAAATAGCAATTATATCTTTTTGTTGCCATTTTCTCATAAAAACTGAAAAAAAAATGTAATTAAAATACGTGCCATTTTGAAAAAATATAAATGAATAATTTCTGATAAAACAGGGAGCTATTATAAACTAAATTTAATTTTAAATGTCTATATTAATAATACAAACAAATGAAGGCCTGTGAATCTTTAGATAGCCGATATTTTTGTCGAGTTTTTTGAATGACAAAATCTCTCTTTTTTTTTTTTTTTTTTTTTTTTTTTTTTTTTTTTTTTTTGTGTATTATTCAGCGATAGTGACGTCCTAAGCGTACTTTACTGTAGATGTTGTTTAACACTGGATCGCAAGTGATGAATTCTTCAGTGGATGTGGATGACGTCACTTTATGTAAAATAAAATCGCGTGTTATAAGTCTTAAAACTGAACTACAGTAGAGTCCCGATTATCGAAGTTTCCGCTTTCACCGAGTTATTTTCTTCTGATGGACTGATGGCTTCCATTATTATGAAACAGTCATTATAAATGAAGTGTTAGGTGAAGCAGCCGTAAAAAGTTAGAACTCTGATTTTCTGGTCAGAATAGAAAAAAAAATGGCAAAAAAATTATGGTCATTTTTTTGTAAGCCATCAATCCATCAGAAGAAAATGATCCATTCAAAAGTTATAAGTTCGATTAACTCGGATAATCGGGACTCTACTGTATCTATATTTATATACATTTATTTTTTTGTCTTCGGGGGCAACACTAAATTCTGGAAAAGCAGAATTCCTGTTTTCTAATTTTTATACATTTCACTGTCTTCAATAATAAGGTTTAAATTTGCAATTGTCATTTTTTTCATTAACATTTAGATTTATTTCAGTGGCTATAAGCCTTAAATCCTCTTTTTTGCGCCTTTAAACTTTATTTAATATATGAATAAAACAGTAAAGAAAAGAAAAATCACATTAATTTACTTTTCGAATAAGCTTTTGATAAATTTCGTTGCACGGAATTCTTAGCACTTATCATTCATCCCGGCGTTTCACTCAACTTAAATTTTGATTTTAGAAGCTTGTTGGATTTATTCCCAGGCTTCTTCTTCGTTGCTCAGTGGACCATAATGATAGCTCATATTACAGACTCACTATTACTCAAAATAACAAAACTGCAGCGCACTGTTTTTTATTAAATAATATCACAAGAGGGGCTGTGCATATATAACGTTATCATTTTAGGGGGGAGGGGGAGTCTGGCAAATGATATCGTCAGATATCTCTAGGGGGGGGGGGGTTCGTCTTTTGATATCGTTATAATTTTTTATCCAACCAAAATTTTCTCTTTTTATTTATAACTTGGCCTTTACATCAAAATAGAATGTTATCTTTTTTTAGCACGTTATCTATTTTTATGAAAATACAAAGTTATTATTGAAATCATTAAATGATTACAAAATTATTTAATTCCAAATTCCCTATTTCTTCTGTCATATGTGTATGCATATATAATTCGCTGTTCGAGAAACCATATGCGAAGTATGTTTCAAATGATACCTGTGTTTACTAGTAAATACAGGGTGATTCAGCTCGTCGGTGACAAACTTTAAGGATCGATAGAGCACACCTAGACGAACATTTTTGAATAGGGAATGTAGGGTCCCTGACGCGATGGTAAGGCGCTAGGCGCTTTCGAAAATTTGGGTGCCGAAATTCGAAACGTCATAAAAACTAGGGAAATGGTTAGATTTTCTTGCTTGTTGCGTCGAAATGATTCTGTTTGTTTAGACTTTCTTCAGTACCAATTTGATAAGCGTATCTCTTAAAACATGGATAGGGGGCGCTGCAGACTTTGGAGAGCTAGACAACAACTTTAAGCCCGTTATTTTGATAATTTAACACATGCTCGCCAAAGTTTATACTCTAACTTAAAGTTTGAACCCAAAAGTAGAGCCCTGCAAAAAGCGTAAGAGCCGGAATAAAATGTCAAAGTACAGGGTGGTCGAAACTCGAAGGCTCCTAGGAGATAAACAAACAGATTTCTTGACTTATGGCATGCATTTTCATGATTCTGTTTGCTGGGGCTCTCTGAAACTCAGTTGAACGGTACAAAAAGAAACATCGATAGGGGGCGCTTTGGGCAAAAAACATAATTCGTTGACATTTCGGACGCTAACTGGAAACGGGGCGCTACGATCAGTTAGAAACAAAACAAGAGAGTAATTTACTTATCATAAGAAGCTATTAAAACTGCAGTTTGTTTGTTTTTTTTAACAAACATAGCTGGTTTCAATCATGCACAATGCGCGCAATAAAATTTACATAAGGTGCTTTTTGCTGATTTATGCAAAAGATATCGTACCATATCGATATGCAAAAGATACGTAATGCGTAGACGACAACGCGAGATGACGTAGTTGTATGCGCAGACACGTCTTTTGAACGTGCGGTACCTACTTAAGCTTCGGGTTACTTGTCTGCAGATCGGTAGTAGGATGGAACGGTACACAAACTCTGAATTGGCTGACATGCATTTGGCGTATGGCGCTGCTGGTTGTAATGGACGAGCCGCTCAGCGGTTGTACGCCGAGCGTTACCCCAACAGGCAAATCCCCTGCCATGCCTTCTTCGCTCGAGTACACCAGAGGTTGTCCACAACGGGATCTTTCGACGGAGGCAGGCCTGAACGGGAGCGATCAGTGAGCACCCCCGACAACGAAGAGGCTGTGCTTAACCTGGTTGAGGACAACCCAGGTCAGCACGAGAGATATCGCCAGACATGTTGGCATTTCGCAAGCAACTGCGTGGCGCATCTTACGTTCCCGGAATCTGCACCCCTACCACATCCAGCGGGTGCAGTTGCTCAGAGAGCAGGATTTTGGCCCTCGAGTGGAATTCTCAAGATGGTACGTGGCGATGAGATCCAGGGATCCCCGTTTTGTAAACAGCATTTTGTTTACGGACGAATCCACCTTCAGCCGGGAGGGAATGTGGAACGCCCACAACAGTCATGTGTGGTGTGATGAAAATCCACATGAAACCAGAAGCCGAGCAGCCCAGGAGCGTTTCTCAGTAAATGTGTGGGCCGGCATTCTGGGGGATTGCCTCATTGGCCCTTATTTGTTACCTGAACGGCTGACAGGTGGAAATTACCTGATTTTCCTGGATCAAGTGCTGCCGCAGCTTCTGGATGAGGCGCACGTACCCGAAGGTTCGCGTCGCCAGATGTGGTTCCAGCACGATGGAGCTCCGGCCCATTACACGAACGACGTGCGTCTCCATCTAAACGCAAGGTATGGCCAGCGGTGGATCGGGCGTGGGGGTCCAGTTCACTGGCCTGCCCGATCACCAGACCTCACCTGCTTGGATTTCTTCCTTTGGAGTTACCTGAAGGCCGAGGTATACCATACACCTGTCAGCAGTGCTGAAGAACTTGTGGCGCGCATTGTGGCAGCTGCAGGGCAGATCAGAGATACTCCTGGCATTGTTGGAAACACACACTCCTCAATGCGACGGAAGTGCGAAGCCTGCATCATGGCCCAAGGTCGAAATTTCGAGCATCTTCTGTAGTGTTATTTTTTGTAAATAAATTTCCAGTATCATTGATGTTTTTGGTCTAAATTTATTCAGAAGTGTTGAGCAGAGGTAGAAAATGTGTTTTCATTATTACTAACTGATCGTAGCGCCCCGTTTCCAGTTAGCGTCCGAAATGTCAACGAATTATGTTTTTTGCCCAAAGCGCCCCCTATCGATGTTTCTTTTTGTACCGTTCAACTGAGTTTCAGAGAGCCCCAGCAAACAGAATCATGAAAATGCATGCCATAAGTCAAGAAATCTGTTTGTTTATCTCTTAGGAGCCTTCGAGTTTCGACCACCCTGTACTTTGACATTTTATTCCGGCTCTTACGCTTTTTGCAGGGCTCTACTTTTGGGTTCAAACTTTAAGTTAGAGTATAAACTTTGGCGAGCATGTGTTAAATTATCAAAATAACGGGCTTAAAGTTGTTGTCTAGCTCTCCAAAGTCTGCAGCGCCCCCTATCCATGTTTTAAGAGATACGCTTATCAAATTGGTACTGAAGAAAGTCTAAACAAACAGAATCATTTCGACGCAACAAGCAAGAAAATCTAACCATTTCCCTAGTTTTTATGACGTTTCGAATTTCGGCACCCAAATTTTCGAAAGCGCCTAGCGCCTTACCATCGCGTCAGGGACCCTACATTCCCTATTCAAAAATGTTCGTCTAGGTGTGCTCCATCGATCCTTAAAGTTTGTCACCGACGAGCTGAATCACCCTGTATAAGAGAAAGAATGTTGTCTACCTGTTTTGGTGATAAGAAGCTCTGCCTCCCTCACGCCGCCCCGGGCGGGGGAAGGGGCAAATGCAAGAAAACATTATTACTGTTGAATGTATTATGTAACAAAAAGCTATTATAAAATACTTTTAAATAGTAACTTATTCTTTTAAGTGTTATTTGATAAAAAGTTATTTCATATATAAAATTATATTTAGAGTTCTCTTCATTTAAATCAATGAAGTATGCGAAAAGTAAATGTAACCATATGTGTATATCACTCCAAGCAAAAGAAAAAAAAATTAAAAAATGAAAAGAATTTTTAGACATTGATAACGATATCATTACGGGGGGAGGGGGGGGGGTCGAGGGATGATAACGTATGATATCGTAAGGGGGGGAAGGGGTCCAAAATTGTCAAAAAAGTGATAACGTTATATATGCATAGCCCCAGAAGAGCATCTCACGGCTACCTATTTCACAAAAAAACATTCTAAGAAGTCGTATAAACAAACGCAGACGATAAAAGTTATTGCCAAAAATACAAAGTATCAATACGACCGAACAGAAATTGTGCTACTAATTTACGTATTTTAAGGTAAATTTTCTTCGTAAATTCGAGAAAATTTTCCTTTTTATTTATTTATTTATTTTTTTCATATTTCGTATATGCAATTTTCCCATTAAAAAATAGAATATAATCAATCTTTCAAGGAAAAATCCCCATATTTCAACCACCATCCAGAGTGACGTATATTACATGATGTATTTATTTAAATCAAACCAGGACCGAAACTATAGGGGAGCACATGTGGCGTCTGTCCCGGGCGCCATAATGAAATGCGAAGAGGGCGCCTAACGAAGATTTTGTTTGTTGTTTGATACAAAAATTGCCATTAACTGTCTTCTATTAGATAGATTATGTTCATCTTCTAGATAATATTTTATACAGGGCCGAATCTAGGGGGGCAGGGCAGGGGGGGCATGTATCCCGGGCACCAGAACGAAGGAGCGCTAAATGAAGATTTTGTTTGTCGATTTTTCTCACGTCTATGTTTAGCACGATATTGTTAAATTCGTCCTGTCTGGGATATGCTAAAGCATAGAAGAATTTAAGGATGATATGGGGTATAGATCCTGTATAAAGCGGAATTCTTTTTCGATACCGTTTTCAAAATTTCAATGAATCAATATTTGACAAAACAGATTACGTAGTTCGGTATTATATATTTTATGATTACATATTTTAAATTTTTAAATAAGCCGTCTATTAGGAAATTAGTAAAATTCTCTTTGAAAATATATTTTGAGGAGGAGGGGAGGGGAGGGGGGCACTAAAATGCATGTTTGCCCTGAGTGCAAAAGAGCCTAATTTCGGCCCTGGTTTTATAGTTAAGATGATAATGTTTTATTTGTCCATAACAAAATCCTGTCTTAAATGAAAAGTTAATATATTTATATACAAAGCTGATTAAGTAGTTCAGTATTACGTATTTTATGATTTCATATTTTACATTTTAAAATAACTTGTCTTTTAGAAACTTTTCAAAATTATTTTCGTAAGATTTCTTATCAGCAAAATTATATACAAGATTTATTAAAAGGAGTGACGCCAACTGGCGTGTATATATTATTTTTAATTGAGAAAAGCAATTGAAACGCAAAAACATATTTATTAAGGTTGTATTCAAATCCAACCTACTCATTTTCTGATTCATTTTTAAATTCATTTGGATTTGCCGACAGAGGCGTCGCGATGAGGGGGGGGGGGGGGAGACTACCCTTCCAATGCATGTGAACTTGGGAAATTTGAGCTTAGAGTTGGGAAATTCTAGATTTTTAAAATACTTTTTCTTTTTATTTTAAATGTTAAAAAAAAATGAATTTTTTATTGTCTTTTTTATTGTATTTTATTGTCTTGTCCTTCCTTTCTGAATTCGGTAACAGTAAACTAGTTAAATTTTCAAAAGAAATACAAACAAGTCGGAAATTGCTCGTCAAACGTGGCAAATGAGGTGCGTTCGTACTATAACTAGTTTTATAATTATTTTTTGTACCCCATATTGTACTCAATGTATATATTTTTTAATTTCATAAGTGCATAGTCTATAACATCATTAAAATGCACTTGCAATAATTTTTTCCCATTTCCCGTAATGTAACGGAAAATTTTGACTGTCCCTGTAATTAAACTATACATCCGATTTTCATCAAATTTGAAATGGCTCGACAAAATTTTGCAACAATTATATATTTAAATTTTCAGACCATTCGGAAGGCTGTAACATCATTAAAACGCACTTGCAATATTTTTTTCCCATTGGCCGTAATGTAACGGAAAACTTTTGACTGTCCCTGTAATTAAACTATGCATCCGATTTTCCTAAAATTTCAAATGGCTCGACAAAATTTTGAAACAATTATATATTTAAAATTTCAGACCATTCGGAAGGCTGTAACATCATTAAAATGCATTTGCAATAATTTTTCCCATTGGCCGTAATGTAAAGAAAAACTTTTGAATGTCCCTGTAATTAAACTATGCATCCGATTTTCATAAAATATGAAATGGCTCGACAAAATTTTGCAGCAATCATACATTAAAAATTTCAGACCATTCGGTTGGGTAGTTTTTGCTCTGTTTTATGCGGACAGACAGACGGACGGACTGAACGACGACTATAGGTGCTACGTATTTATATAATTACGAACGCACCTAAAAACAGCCAGATTCAATTTGCAATTGTGTTTTTCTGTGCTACGAAAATATCATATATCTACCAGAAATAAATTTCCCTAACTTTCGTACACCAGCAGTGTCTCTAATCTACTTCCTCCAAAAATTTGTTCCTTTCTCAAAAATCTCAAAATATCATTAAGCTATTTTCATATGAAATGCGATTATGACTCGTACAAAATAGAAGACAAAAATGTTTTATTAAATCTATAATAATAAAGAAAGAAGTTTGTGTGTGAGTGAGTGTGACAACGGTGTTCTGAAGACACCACTGAACGTAGAACTACAAAATTTGGGGAAAAGGTACGTCTATATATGAAGTTTTGCACCTCGAAGCCCGATTTTCGATTTTTTGAATAGATTTTTTTTTATTTAATTTTTTATGTGAATTTTAGCGCTTTTTTATGTTTTGAGGCGATTTTTCCACATAAGTGAAAAGAATGTGGTTTCATTCTTTTAACCCAATATAGTAAATTTTGCTCTCTTTTCAAAAAAGTTTATTCGGAATTCGTGAAGCGATTTTCGAATTTTTAGCGAATTTTTTATGCAATTATTGAACACCATTTAATGCATTTCCATACCTATAAGGAGGTTACCGTAGAGGCACGCAGTTCTGTCGCCAAATGCAGCCAAGTTTGTCGCCAACTTGGCGACATGTCTAATATTTCGCCAAATTCCCATAGACTTCCATTGTAAACCAATATGGATTACTTTCTTACAGAAAATCAACATATTGAAATAGTTTAATGCAACAAAAACTAATATTAACTTAAGGGATTATATTAATTATATTTAAAGGAATCCAAATAAATTAAATTGTGAATAAAAGTAACATGATACAATGCTTAGATTATTGTATTTTATTGATATTTTCGACGAAAGGGTTGCCAATGGTCATTTTGGCGAAAATTATAGTTGATAAAAGAGTTGAAATGGCTCTATCCGTTAGAAAATAATGTAAACAACACGCAAATAAAAAGAAAATAACTTATTTGTTTAATAAAAAAAAAAAAAAGAATCAAAAACCTTTTTAATGCGAGATAAAGTTTATAAAATGAAAATATTTAATTCAAATATGAAAGGAATGTTTATAAAACTTAAAAAATAAATTTGTATGAAAGAAGCAATTGATACATTATTTGGCGATTTTTTGCTTCGCCAGGTTAATAAAAATGTGCCTGAAAAAACTTGAAGAAATAAAATTTAAGTAACAGTCTTTTAGTCCTTTTTTTATTATTCAATTTAATTATCATTTTTATGTAATTTTCTAATCGTATGTCTTACAGGAGAAAGTCTTTATTTGTGAGTTACATGCTATTTATTACCTTGGTCGCCAAACAATGCAATTTTAAGCCACAAAGGCAGAAGCGTGAAATAAGCCAGGTGAAGGTCGCAATAATTTTTTTAAGTATAGGAGAACATTTTGCAGTAAATCTTTATATTCAAATGTAAATTATATAAACAGGAGTTAAAGTTATAACTATGTAGTCAAGTATTTAAATTTTAGTGCAAAAATGTGCCATATACACATTTTATAATCTTCGATAATCAAGTCACCACCAAATGACAAATTTACTATATTATTGAAAGTTTTGTTGGCACAGATGTCATATACGCTCCATGGTACATAATGGGCTCCAAAATGGCGTTATTTTGCCTGACATGGTAACTCGGCTATTGTTGTTTAATTATTAATAAATTGCTTAATTACTTTTATTTTCTTTTTTACAGTTATATAAACTGTTTAGTTCTATAGGCATTAATTAAACTTTTTATTATTTATTGCTATTTCCTTTTAAAATAATAGAAAATAATTTAAATATATACATGTAATTGGTATTCGAGAACGATGTTTTCACCAAATTGGCGTGAAAAAAAAAATCGCACCAAACCCGGTACGTATCTCTGTGCCTAATATTTATTTACATTATTGTGATTACTTACTATCAGGCAACAGATTGAAGAGTATTTGGTATATTTTTAATATATGGGCTTTGGTGAGTTAGAGAAAATGGCCTTGCCGGGTGAAGTGAATTTTACGTATATTTACTGGCAAAATATTTACCTTTCATATACATATAAGCATTTGTTTTCAATATTTATTTTATTTATTTACTAGCAAACTTGCCCGGGTACGTCAAAAAACAGCAGGAATTACGAAAAAGCTCTGAAAATCACAATAAGATATCGCGAAAAATTTTTAAATCGCTTCTCAAATTTTGAAAAGAGAAATATATATATATATTGTGTTCGAAGATTGCAAGTTGATTCCTTTCACTAATGTGGAAAAATAGTAGCAAATCGCTAAAATACACTAAAAATCACATACAAAATTCCCGAAAAATTCGAAAATTGCTATACGAAATCCGAAAAAACTTTATTGAAATGAGGGCAGAATGTACTTTAGGTCAAAAATGGAAAGTCAAAAAATTGAAGCAGATCGCGAAGAAACGTAGAAATCTCATTAAAAATCACAAAAAGTTCAAAAATCACGAAAGTCAAAATTTACTATAACTGGATAAAAGTTTCAAATCTAATTCCTTTGACCTGTGGGCTCTCTTAAAATTTATGTTTTGGAAATCATGCTAAGCATTAGATCAGGTTACTCTTATTCGTAATTAATTTACTTGGACTTTCTTAAATATAATCAATATAATTCAAGTTAATATTAGTTTTTGTTGCATTAAAATATCTCAATTTGTTGATTTTCTGTAAGCAAGTAAACCCTATTGTTTTACAGTGGAAGTCTATGAGAATTTGGAGAAATATTAGAGATATCGCCAAGTTGGCGTCACTTTTGGCGATATACCGCCAAGTTGGCGACAAACGTGGCTGCATTTGACGACAGAACTATGTCCCTCTACGGTAACCTCCTTATAGGTATGGAAATACATTAAATGCTGTTCAATAATTGCATAAAAAATTCGCTAAAAATTCAAAAATCGCTTCATGAATTCCGAATAAACTTTTTTGAAAAGAGAACAAAATGTACAATATTGGGTTAAAAGAAAGAAATCATATTCTTCTCACTTATATGGAAAAATCGCGTCGAAACATAAAAAAGCGCTAAAAATCGCATAAAAAATTAAATTAAAAAAAAATCTATTAAAGAAATCGAAAATCGGGCTTCGAGGTGCAAAACTTCATATATGAACGTACCTTTTCCCCAAATTTTGTAGCTTTACGGGCAGTGGTCTCTTCAGAACACCGTCGACACACTCACTCACTCACACACAAACTTCTTTCTTTATTATTATAAAAGAAGATATAAAGAAGAGCTATTTATCTATTTTTAAATACGAAAAGAAATAATCTGTGGTTCTACCTGATTATCCAGTAGACCAAAAAAAAATATCGCCAAACTATAAGATTAAATGCCAATAATGGGTGATTGTAAATGTCAAATTTACTTGACATTAAACACTTTACACGTGTTTGTTACGTCATCAGGTGATTTTTAATTCGATATTTTCGTTTCTTCGCGAACTGCTGCAATTTTTTGACATTCCATTTTTGACCTATAATACTAAAGTAATTTCTACCTTCATTTCAATAAAGTTTATTCGAATTTCGTATAACAATTTTCGAATTTTTTGGGTATTTTGTATGTGATTTTTATTTCGCGATATCTTATTGTAATTTTCAGAGGTTTTTCGCAATTCGTGCTGCTTTTTTTACGTACTCGGGCAACGCCGGGTAACTTAGCTAGTGAACCAATAATTATAATTTTTATGTTTCTAGTTTCAGTATTTTTCTTTGTAAATATATATATTTTTTACGTATAAGTATCATTATTATTAAACACACATTACGCATATAATTTTAGTTGGAAGCAATTTGTTCAAGTTGGGAAATTTTTTAATTACAAGTTGGGAAAATTTTGAATTTCCCCCTCCCCCCAAATGGATAACTCCCTGTTCTAATAAGCAAGGTGTCCCGGGTTCGAGTCTCCGACGGGTAAATGTTGCATCGTTAAAGTAATGTGAATTAAATAAATAGATCCTGTAGAATATACGTGACCTTAGATTGAAATGTGTTGGTTATCCCTTGACAGCTTACATTTTTATTTTTTAAATAGAGAAATTTCCAAAAAAATTGAAAATTTTCTGGAATTTACGGAAGATAAATTCCATTAAAATACATAAACTGGCGTTTCGATTGGTAGTACAATTTCCACATTTTAACGGATATTGTTTTAGTGTATAATGCTTAGAAAAAAAGTGAAAAAATGACCTATTGTCAAGAAATGAAAGGTGGTCAAACATAGATGCGATTCCGACGTTTAAAATGTCTTAAATTCAGACGTATACAAGTGTATGAAAAATTAATACATTTTAAAATGTCTTAAAATCGATCACTCCGTTTAAGACACATATATGTCTAAATTTCGGACATTTCAGTTTACGGTGCCTATGTCTCTACTTTGGTATAACAATTACGGTCCAATATTATTACATTCAATCTTTAAATAAGAGATTCCATCCATTTGTTACACAAATTTGTAAGTTATTTTCTGATTTCAAAGGTATACATATATTTACGACTATTACATTTACAAAAAGGTGAAAGAATCTTGGAGAAAAAAAAATATGTATTTAAATTGCGGACAAAACACGACTGGAAATAAGTTAGCAAGTGCTATAGTAAATTAAATTTATTTTAATATTTCTTTAGTCTACTAGGTAGCATAAAAATGAAGTATTGATTTTTAAGTAGTTCTTTGAATTTGGACAGCTTATCAACATATATATATATATATGTATGTGTGTGTGTGTGTGTGTGTGTGTGTGTGCGTGAATAAAAGCTTAACAAATATCTGATTTAATAAATTTTATATTATTTTTAGGGAAAAAATCACTTTTTTATCTGTTATATCTTTTGAATTTCAAAGAAACGGAAAAATATTCAACACTGGGAAAAAAAAAATATACATTCTTTTACAGAAGAAAATTATTTAAATATATCCCAAATGACTGCAGAACATTTAATATGGAAGTTTCTATTTTGCAACGAAAGTATTGTGAAACAATAAATTTAACAGCAGGCTCTTCATAAACTTCACATTCATAACTAATTCGTCATTCATCATATCGACATTATTATTGATTATAAAATGGTTTGAAAGAAAACATCAGAACTGCCATAAATAAATTAATTCATCATGACGAATGGTGCTTAGGTTTTTAGAGAAATAATATTCATTATCTTCTTTTGATAAACAAAATACAGTGTAGAACATTTGTCACAAAGTAAATGAACGGAATTATATGTAAATAGATAATGCAGTAACTAAAATATCGGGAAAATGTTTTGCTACAGATTACATTCTCTGCAGGTACACCGGAACAATTATACAAATACATTTAAAGTAAAGTAATTGGCATGTGATTACAGTGTTGCCAGATTGGAAATTTTGTCCCCATTTTGTGGAATTTTGAACCTCGAGGGGAATTTTTTGGGGACAAGTAGTTCATGGGGAAATTTTTCGAGACTATCAACATTTTTGGGAAAAAAACTTGAATTGTTTTCATTATTTCACTTAAAGTTTACTTTTAGTCATCAGACAATACTGGATCAAACTTAATTTTGATTTGGAAAACGAAATTAAAATACAAAAATCGGAGATATCACTCGTTGTCCACTATATAAGTGCGGCAGATTTTCCTAGTCATCACGGACAGACACACAGGCACATTTCTTTATTAGTATAGATCTATACAACATAAATAGAAACAATTTTATAACTTTTTTTTTGTTTAAGGCTGGTTAATTTGTGCTTCATGGAATGACAGTATACAGCTTTTTGTAAGACATGCAATTCCGTACTACAATCACACTGCCGCGTTTTTAACTGCAATTGCTCAGTGAATGCAGCAGACTCCTTAGTTCTCCTTTTAAGAAACTTGGATGAGAACTCTGTGGTCTTAAACGGCATAAACTTCCACATTTCTAAATCTGCAGGATTTATCCGAAACTTTTTTTTTTTTTTTTTACCGCACTTATTAAAAGATTTAATTAAAGATGTGGAAAGCATCTATTTTACTTTTATTATTGATGAAAGCACAGTGATTGGTACAACGAAGGTGTTTCGCATTACAATTTGGTACTTCAATAGGGATGACAAAAAAAAAAAAAAAAAAAAAAAAAGAGAGAAGAAGTTTTATAGGCTAAGTCAGATAGAAGTTGATGATGCAACAACCATCTCAGATTCGTTTCAATCCCAACTGATTAGTGATGGTCTAAACCTTGAAAAACTTATGAATCTAGATGAGAGCTAACGAAATGGTAGTCCAGTATCATCCATTAGCAAAAGTTTTAAAACAAGTATAAAATAACTTGTCGTTGTAAAATGTATCTCTCATTCTCTTTGTTTAGCTGCGAATATGCAAGCAAAATTCTACTAAGTTTAAATGTTTATTTTTTGTAAATGGGGAATTTTTTCCAAAAAAGGCTTCATTTGGGGAAAAGTTTGAGTTTAAATTAGTAAACCATTTTTTATAGCGGTAAATGGAAAATTGAAAATTTACTTTTTTGAGTAGAAACTGAGTTGGGGACTTTTTCAGAAAAAAAGCCTCATTTGTGGAAAATTTCAGAAATTTTGGGGAAATTGACTTTCGACTATCTGGCAACACTGCGTGAATATGACGTTGGCAACGGGCATGCACAAGAATATACCCTAAATTAAAGACAGTTATTACGCTATAATTTTAAATGCTGTCCTTTGTGTAATGGGATACAAATATATTAGTTATATATTTTTATATATTGTTCTGTGGTTTATGGTACATAAATATAAAAATTATATATAAAAATTTTAACACTTAAAAGTGATGTCTGCAATTTACATTTTTTAGACTTAAGAAAATAATATATCAAATAAACTTTAAATGTTTTTATCAGCCTGGAGATTTTGCCTAAAAGAGATGCATACACGGGCGATTCTCAAAAGGTGGGCATTGGACACACGTCATAACTTTAATCCTTTCAAACATAACTTTAATTATCATTGACTTTATTATTATTTTTTTTTTTACATCGAGTTTTTAATTCTATTCAGAGACAGAAAATGACATAATTTATTATAAAAGCTTTGTATAAATATCTTAAAATTCTATTATTTTATCCTGAAGAGGCCAATTTCGGACATTCATAACGTTAACTGCTCCAATGTACAACCAAGAAAAAGAGTTTTAACTTTTTCCCAGGTGGTTCTAACGGTAAACAACGAATGCATAAAGGAAACGGATGATTTTTTGATATTTTCGTTAAGAGATGGCAGGCTGATTTATTGATTTTTTGAAGATAGAAGGACTTTTCTCTAAAGAATTTTTCTGTATTTTGTTATGTCCGAAAGTAACGTACGCGACAAAGCATTTGATTTTATTATTATTATTACTGGATAACAAAATGTTAATTATTTATACATATATATATATATGTATACACATACAATTATAGGACACATTTACTACATTCTTAGTCTTAAGAATTTTTTAAATACTAAGCGCAACGTCCAAAATCTGTAACGTACGTGCGAAAAAATGTCCAAAATTTATAACGTACACAACTGCTAATTAAATGCTTTAATATTTAATTTTCCAGAATAGTTGCTGTTTTTTAATGTTTGTGAATAATTTTGTAGACATACTATTAAAAATATTAGTATATTATATTTATACACAAAATACTATACTATTAAGGAAAAAATAGCCTTAAATTTGAAAATTTGAAAAATTACATATTGTTAACGTTTAATTATCCCACCTTTTGAGAATCTCCCATACACTTTTGGCTTTGTAGCTAAAATGAAACTTCTAAACTTTTGCATTATAAGTATTAAATTTCTATTATGGAGTAAATTGAAAATAATAGGATGCATTATACGATTGAAGTTTGTACAATATCATTTCAGTTACGATAGAATAATTTAACGTTTACCCATGATATTTGAAAGTCCATTTATTAGAATTTCATGAATTTCAAAATCAACTTTGTTACTATAATGAAACTTCACACTCTGTGATAGTCAATTTTGGAATCTATTTCAATTAACTCTTGCTGAATATTGATGCGGATTTCTCCCATGTGTCAACTTCATCGAATGCCCTATGTTGTACTCTCTTTCAGATACAAGTTCAAATATTTCATTATTTTATTGAATAAAATTATAATTTTAAACATAGTAAAACATGGACTTCTTAATTTTTTTTAATAATTTTAAAATGTACAGACAAAGTCAAGAAAATAAATAAATGATTTGGGTGGTACCCCAGAACAAGGGTGCCCCAGAGGGTGAAAGGATGTACCACAAGAGAGAATAATGGCGCACCTACAATATTAACCAATGTTTCTAATATTCCAGAATAACTTTTTTAAATTTTAAATTATACCTTTTTAGATATTAATTTCTTTTTTGAAGCCCAACAACTGCGATTTTCAAATGTGGTGAGCGTAAACTTCTCACTGAAATACGATAAGTTTATGCTCAAGAGATTTATAGTCGCATTCAATAAAAGGCAGAGAAACCTGGCTCTATTAAAGAATAATGAAAGTTACCCAGCGAAAATGTAGCATTAAAAAACTTTCAATAGAAAATGGCGGGAGTAGACTTTTCTGTTAGTGACGAAAAACATGTGCGACAAAATTATAATTTAATTATCTCAAACTCTTGCAATCACAATCGACTTCTTTTTTTTTACATTCTTTTAGCAAAGATTTCATTAAATATCACTTTTTATTATTAAGTTTGTTAGAAATTTTAAAAGAAATTACGTTGAAAACTAATGACCTACTTTTGAAACTAAACTTGTATTCTTTCAATAATAAAAAATAAAATTATTTTAAAAGTCTAAAATTCGAGACCATTTTAAAAAGTTAAACATAGTATCCATTAAAAAATACATAAATTGATCTCTTTTTTTATGTAAAAATGTTATGTAATAATTTTTTTTTTTATAAAACTAACAATTGTTATATTTTAACATTGTTTTAGGCACTGCATTATTTTTTTTTAATACAAACAATTCTAAAGCAATAATTGCAGATCTCCTTATAAGTTTCTATGTAGCTATATCAATAGATTTTAAATAGAAATGATTTTCTTGAGAAATTTTATTATTGCTATCTGTATAAATTTCTATACAAATTGTGCTACAGAAAATTTTCCATACCAATCTGAATAGATTTCTATGTAAATATTTTCAAATATATATACATATATATAACTATAGATTCCTAAAAATTTTTTTTATAATGCAAATTTCATGGCAGGCGTCTCCATCAAATACTCTTATAACGATAGAAATGGGCGGTCCTTCAGAACTTTCCATTCACTTTGGTCAAGATTACAAACTTCGTCAGATCTGCTAAATGTAGACAGATATCTTGAAATGTCTGAAAAATGATATCTCTGAATGTTGGAATACTAATATCATTTTTACAACATTGGCCAGTAAAAATAAAATATTAAAAATAAGGCATTAAAAATTCAAATTTTCTAAAAATGGACAAATTGTTAAATTTGATTGTTAAGAATACTATTTACGTATTATAATGTTATAAGTTATACAAAAGATTCGTTTACATTCTTTCTTTTAAAAACTAATTTTAAGTTACATCTGTTGATATAGACAGATATTGTAAATTTGACGTCTGGCATTAAGTGACTTTCGAGATATTCGCCAATATTGATCGAGACATTGGCTGGTATCTGTGTGTCTCTGTGGGCTCTCACAGCCGTAGATTTTTCACTTGCCGACGAAGAGATGGACACATGTCACAGGGCATGCGCTGAGTGCCAGCCGCCCCCCCCCCCCAGTGGGGTGCCATATTTTTACCAACCACACAGAAATCAGCACCCCAACACATTTCGAAGCCTTTTGGTTCCAAATGATACCGTTTTTTCACCCCAATCTTCCAAACAGCACTGATAAGTCACCTTCTGTTTTAAGAGTGCAGTATCTCATGAGGAGTAGGATTCAAGGACAGCCACATTATTTTAGGATTTCAACTGAAATCAAATATCTAGCCAAACAATTTGATAACATTTTGAACTCAAACGCAATATCGAACGTCTTCCAATTTTCATGTTATTTTGGATCCATATGTGATCAGGGAGTGGGTCCATAGGCAAAACTTTCTTTTATGTTTTTAATTAAAATCACATATCTTACCATTTGATTTCCACATATATTTCACACAAGATTATTGTCGATTAAGTAATTTGCATTTATTTTCAGTTTCGCATCTCTCTGGGAACAGGGTTCAGGGATAAAGTCTTCTTTTGCGTTCTTAGTAGAACACACATATCTATTTATTCGATCATCTTACATTTTTCATCAAAGTTAATTTTTGACTACTATTTAGTATTCATTATTTTTCTCTGGTCCTCACAAGTTACCGATTTTTGGAAAAAAGTTATGCATTATCATTTTTGACGACACTGCTGTATTATATACGCTATCTGGAAAATATAAAGAAACAACTAAAAAAATAATCAACTAAATAAATTTCAATGGACACTCTCTATTGAAATCTCCAGAGAGTCCATTGAAACTTATTTAAGAGGTTCAGGAGTTTGTAAGGATACATTATCTTTTCGTATCCCGAAGGGTTGAATGGTTGGATAACTTACGCCGTCGCGACATAGAGGGAACACAAGCAATCGCGAAAATATAGGGCACGTTATATGATTACTTGTTTATATTCGATGATTTTTTTCCATTTTTCATATGCATTTGTAATTTTCCGTTATACATTCTGATGACGACTCAGAAAATGAGTTGAAACATGTAAATATAGATTTTTAATTTACTTTTAATGTGTTTTTATAACGTCTTTTAAGCAAATAAATATTTTAATATTATGATATGATTGGTAGTAGGTTGATAGATCAATTTGATATAACGTAGGTTATTGGTATTAATCCTCATTACGCAAAAATATGTAAATAGGAGGGGAGGGGGGAATTGAATGTGTAAATTGAAATTGAAAGTTGAAAAGACATCTGACGTTTGTGAGAAATGATTTTTTATTGTGAGAAAGAAAGGAGGACGGCAAACCTCTAAAGCTGAAAATCATTCATCGGAACAGTGTTGTTTGCAGCCTTTATAATATTTTTTCGACGAATCGCTAAACAGTTGTAAAAGTAATACAAACTTTTCCCTTTTCCTCTTTATGTCACATTTTGCATATTTTTAGTTAAATTTTTTTAAAGGAATTTTTCGCCATGGAAATGGCATGGGCATCGATTAATGATATTACAGAACGATAACCAAGAATACATCATGGCAAGCACACTCGTGGTTTTCCAAACCTTAAATGATCTGCAATAGGAAGTTTCAATCCATCCAGCATACTCACAAGACGTTTGTTACAAAACAGTTTAGCAAAGCATTAATTTAAGGAGGTTCATTTCTTTTACAGTTACTTTATTTGCAACATTTTTAAAAATCTATTTGATGTATTATAGTTGTCTTCAGTTTTTTTTTTAATTTCAAATTATTTGTAATTTATAAAACGGAAAATTTCGCTATCTATTGAAAATATAGATTTTAATACAATGGGTTGTGCGGAAGAATACAGCAGTTTTCAGTTTTCATTAACCTAAATACATTAGATAAAAACGTTGAATATTTTTTCCTAAAATATATTACGCATTTTTTTTTGTTACGATTAAAAGGATTTGTAAATGTGATATTTTCCATAATTTAATTATGTAACTTCCTTCAATAAACTGTTTTTTATATAATCTAACACCATTAGTTCAAGGTTTCTATATAATGTATTTACATTAATAAAAATGCAAAGCTAAAACTAGTAATTAGGTTTTATGACTGTAATATCGCACTCAATTTTTCTATAATTTAATTATACTTCTTTCTCGATGAAAATATTTTTAATGTTATTTAACATCATTAGATCTAATTTCATATCTAATGTATTTACGGTAATAAAAACTCAAATCTGAAACTAGTAATTAGGATTTGCAGCTGTAAGGTTATCACAAATAAAGTTCCTATTTATTGATATTAAAATTGATTGAAATTGGAAAATTATGAAAAATACTATAAAGAAAAAATTGTGAAGAGTAGGTTTAAATCGAATGAAAAAAAAAATAATAAAATTACGAAGCATGAAAAAAGATAAATAAATCTTAGAATTACAGATACTATGAAACTGATGACCCTCTTAAAATGTGACGATAATGTAATAAAAAAAAAAAGAAAAGAAAAGAATAGAATAAAAGAAATCGATGAATTCTTATCATCAGAAGATCGAGTCTGTTTTCGTCAAGAAGTCCAGAATTTCGTTTTATTATTTACTTTTTATTAATAAAAAATTGTTAAAAACGGATAGAACTTCCCTGTACATCCAATAGTGAATAGATTTGTAAATCAATTTAAAGAAACTTTCCGATTGTTTCTGAATCTTCTATAGATAAACGAAAGGGATTCTGTAAAATTATAAATTAAAATAGTATGGCAAGAACAAAAAATTTTAAAAAGTGGTTTAATAGATAATATGAAGAAAACCTTCTCGAATACATCTCGAAAATAAAAATCTCCGACGCGTATAAATAGGACGAGATGGTTCTTTATGAAACGAAAGCAATATGTTGTTCTAGTTTTTGTAGTAGTAACACGTCTTCTTTGTGCATGACGAAGAAAGACCACTTTCATTCGAAACGCCTTATATATTCTCTTTCTGTGTTGGGTTTAATACATTCTTTTTTCGTATGAACTGTTATTATTTGTGTAAAGTTCCTGCATTAAAATTACATTTTTAAAAGCGTAATGGAACAGCAACAAATTCTAAATGAACATTTTGTTAAATGTTATTAAAAATCTAAATTCTATCGAAAATGTCAAATAATCTTATTTTGCGAAATGAATATCTAAAACATAATCTTGAAATTCAATTTTATCTATGCTTTTCATTTTAAAATTAATTCTAAATAAAAAAAAAGATTGTTTTATAGCATAAAAATAAATAATAAACTTAAAGCTAAGATGAACCTTTAGTCAGTTTTAAAAATTTACTTCTTTTTTTCATAGAAATGACTATTGCATTTTTAAGTATTTCGTTCTTTAATGAAATATGATATATGAAAAAAAGTAGTTTTAATTTCTCCATATAACCTCTTAGAATACTTAATATGTAAATCCTCAAGTTTTCGAAAGTTTGAAAACACTTTTGTAAAATAAAAGGGAACATTACAATATTTTTTTATTATTATTTTCATACGAAAAGTGCAAAAACTATATCTTACTGCTATAATTATCTAGAAACGTTGGCGCATTAATCAAGATTTTCTTAAAAGATACTTGTTAAAATTTTTATCAATATTTTTTCTTTACTGAATTTGTTGAATAAAACAGGTTTGTTTCAACGATTATTAAAAATGTTAGATGATAACATATTGGGATAGTTCACATTTCGAAAAAAATATAAATAATTATATAGGTCTACACTAACCGTTAATAAATACCAGGTAGTTGATCATTAATATTAAAAGGCTACGCAACCCGGGATATCCGAGTTGAAGATGTACAGAACATAGGTGAAAATCATATTTTTTTTTCTATTGAAAACTTTATATAGATGTTTTACATTTAGTATATATATATAATTTTCTTTTTTACATTGCCCAACAGCTACACCATAAAGCATTTTTGGAACTTCCATATTTACCGCATGCAAGCGGTAACATAAAAGAAACATATTCCCATAAAAACGTTTTCTTGTAAATTTTTGCTACATAATATTTACTCTTTGTGAAATTAGCGTTATTTAAAATCAATCGTTTTCTTTTATATGTTTGTAGATGTAAGCAACATTAAAAATGATTCTGAAAAAAGAACTTTTAAAATTCGTAGTGTAATTTGACTAGAAAGGAATTATTTTGTAAGGTCCTTTTTTATTATTGATAAATCGTTTAAGATTTTAGAATTGCGACAATAATTTTTTCTGGTAAACATTTAAGTTAAAAAAATATGACAGGTTTTAAATTCATTTCAAAAATAGATCTCTCGGTCTATTAAAAAATATATCTAATAAATGCATTTATTAGATATATTTTTTAGCATAATAGAAAAATG
The DNA here is from genome assembly GCA_963932465.1 of Maratus speciosus. Taxonomy (NCBI): domain Eukaryota; kingdom Metazoa; phylum Arthropoda; class Arachnida; order Araneae; family Salticidae; genus Maratus; species Maratus speciosus. The sequence goes on along the minus strand of OZ010789.1, from coordinate 529,810,323 downwards.
TATTTAACTATAAATAGAAGTTACTACGCTAAAGATACTTTCATAAAAATTAAACATTTTCTTAAAACAACTTAACTTTTGAAACGCAGGATCCTTACTCTATACAAACGTGCACATAACTACAGTAAAAGTATATCTTTCAAATTTATAATATTTCTAAAACATTTTTTTTTTCAAATAAATTAATTTTTTTATTAGATGTAAATTTCCAACTGGTGGAAAAATGTCCGGACCAGGGATCTCCTGGATGAAACCGCCAGTGCTCTACCATCGGAGCTATACCGGACGAACCTGGTGGAACTTTTTCACCCAGCTAACCTTAATTATTATAGCATCTGGTCTGAAACCTGGTTTAGCTCAACAGAATAAATCTCAGGTAATGGAACTCCAGAAATCGCTGGACACTGGATCTAATATGATTTATTTACCAATTAGAATAATTGTGTTAAAATTAATCCATGAAATTAATTTTTGCATAAATATGCTGAATTGTGATTGTGAATGCGTGATCTACAATAAAACACTTTTCAGTATTTTTCTTTATTTTACTGAAGAAAACTATTATTAGCTTTCCTTGTACGACTAAACGATTTTTACATGGGCATATTTCAATGTGAACTAAAAACTCATTTTGAGTTTAGTGTGATAATTCTTATTACGTAAAAGTAAAAGTATAATTTTATAAAAAATAATAATAAGAACTTATAAAGTAAAAAATTAATTTTAAATGAAAACTTTTAAATATATTATTGTAGTGTATGTTATATATTAAGTAATGTAATGTATAATAGGTAACGAAATATATTTACTACTTTTCAAAACAAAAATAGATACAATTAAACCTTTATTTAAACTATATTATACGATATCTTCTAAAAACTACAAATATAAATAATATAATATTATTTATTTTATTTTAAAGCATTTAAAATAGAATACACTGTAAAAAAATCCTAACAGTATTCCTGTAGGAATCGGAAAAATAGTTGCCCTTATCGTACCGGAAAGTTTTCCGACCCAGCTCGCAATAAAATCCGTAAAAGAAAGGAAACATTCATTAAAACGGTACTTTACGGATTTTATTCCAATTTTACGGATTTTATTCCGATTTTACTGATTTTATTCCGAGCTGGGTTGGAAATTTTTCTGTACGATAAGGGCAACTATTTATCCGATTCCTACAGGAAATCTGGTCCTATTTTATTTTTTCAGTGTACAAATTGTATTTTGGAAAACTCAAAACATTTTATTTTACTTTAAACATGTACGGTTATTACGGCTATTAATATACGGTTTTTTGAAAATTGTTATTCACTATTTTTTATTGGATTTTTCCCTTTTCGTATAAAATAATAATAAATGAAGAATATAACACTCACCCGCAAGAAAAGTGACACATCACGACTAAAGTAAATTTCACAGGAGACGCAAAAGAAAATTTGCGTGATTTTACTTTAACATGAAATTGTAGTACTTAGTTCTTCATGCAAGAGTAAAAACGTACATAAAAGATTACAATCGTTAAGACTGAAGAGATAGGGTGATGTCTGGAGGGTTAGGTAATTTTACCTCCCACACAATCCATCCCTCTTCTGTGGTCACAGATGGATGTATAATATTATAATGTGATTTTCTTTATAACTACACTTATAGCACTTTTCTGTAGCAAGACGCACCTATGACAGACCTATGAGTGGAATAAAACGCAAGATGCAATTTTGCGAGATGAGTCACTTTTCTTGCTGATGAGCAATATATAATAATTTAGTTGAAATTTGACCTTTCTAGTCATCTTCCGTTAAAATCTTATAAAATGATATTCAGATAAATTTCTTTTTAATAACGTTTGTAACAGTTTGTTCAAATATCTAACAGTGGGAATGCTTTACACTGAGAGGTCATTTCTTAAATCATATGTAAATTGATGGAATAATCTAGAAAATGTGCTTCATTTTCAGCACATGAATATACCTTCTAGGGAAGAGGCAACTAATATGAATTCATTGTTTCTTGAGGCTATAACTTTAAACATTATTTTTCGTATATTCTTTGTAAACTTTAAGGATATGCACCTATTTAACAGCCATGTTTCTAAATTACGTAGTTTTTTAGGCAGAATCTCTTTATATTAATTATACAAATGTCTTATAAATACTTTAAAAACTTTCGGAGTCAACTAGAAAATCGTTACATTTAAATACTAATCGGATGTGCCAATCCCAAAACTTTCTCTATATCATACATGTTAATACTTCAAAATTTGCTAGCACAGTGCCAAAATTATTTGGCAGTCTGTGCCCGTCATGAGGATTCTAAAGATATGAAATTCTGTGCATTAATTCTTGAGGTATGATTACAGCTAAAGACGTGTAAAATATGCAAAAGGCAGCATAGCAGCGCCACCTGTTGTATGACATATACCAAAACCTAATCAGCAACATCTTATGTTAACGTCTAACTGAATCTGATGTTAGATGTAAGTTCGTGCATTAATTCTTGTGATAGAGCTATTGCGGAAATCGTAAAAAATCAGCATAAAAACGCCACCTGTTGGGTGATATACACCAAAAACTAATAAGCATCAGTTTATGTCATGGTGTAACTGAATCTAAAGTTTTTGTGAAATTCCGTGTATTACTTTTTAAGATAGAGCGTCCACAAAATTTTTGTCACATAGAGACAGACTCGCAGACTCACAGAGACAGGTATTTTCTATAAATCATCAAATCGTGTTCAGAACCTTATAAAACGTATAAATCTATCGAAAACCGGAAGTCGGAATTTTTCCCGAATCAAATAATTTCTTCTTGTAAAGATAGAAGAATGTAAAAACTTAAAGTGCAACAACATTTTAATTTGAACTGCATTTAAATGAGCCATTATATAATTAACTGAAAATAGCTTTTAAAAATGTTCTGGGCAAAGATGTTTATCTTCTTAATGTTAAAGAGATATGATGTAAAGTTCTACTATTTAAAAAAAAGGGAAATAATAACGATTGAAAAAATAGGCATAACACATAAAAACCGGTTAGAGACTTGAATCTTTATTTTAAAGTTTAAATTGTGCTCCATTTAAAGTTTATTGTGGTAATTAGTAAAGTTAAAAAGCGGCTTCATAAATAGTGTTATAAAAGTTTGAACAGCTACAGTTTTCCTAACCATCAGAACCTTTTGAAATTTATAGTGTATATCTTCTACACAATATTTTTTTTTATGCTGACATTTATTTATTATTGTGTAGAAGATATACACTATCAATTTCAAAAGATTCTGATTGTTAGATTGTGTAAGGTATGTTTTAAATTTAGAAATGCGCGAAATTTTCAATTGTAAGAAAACAGCATTTTAAACTTAAACAACTATTTAAATATATAGTTTGTTTACAAATAAATAACCTTACACCTCTGCCAATAAGTGTCACAATTGAAGATTTCTGTTTTTATTTAATGAATTAGAGTATTTAGATCAGACATTTTCTAATTTAAAAAAAAAAAAAAAAAAAAAAAAAAAAAAACGATTTTTTAATCGAAATTCGTAATTTGAATGCCCACTGACGATGAATTTCTTTAGAAATTTTACAGGTATTTCAATGCATTTTTACGTGCAATTTTGTAAATCATGTGCCTTAAGTTTCATTATCATGAAATTTTGTCCTATAGCAATTATAACATATTTAAATTTCTTTATTTAAAAAAAATAAGAACATGAAAAAGTAAGTAAACGCAATCAATGTACTTTTATAAAAATTTCAATGAAATGAAGATGAGACTGTTTTAGATGTGCAAAATTATTTTCTTAAAGTATTACATGTTTTAAACTTTTTATCATGTCATAAACTGTTAAAAAAAGCTATTGTTATTCATTTTATGCTGCAAATAGTTCTGAAATTTACGTGTATATGAAAATATAGCTACATTTTCAGAAATCTAAAGCATAATTATAAAAATATTTTTACTATTAATATTCATTCAGTGAACTTTTACAATTCATGCCAACTTCCATTGTAACATATGAGAAGAATATCATAAATATATAGTGTCATATTTTGTGCACAATTTTGACAATTTTATGAAATTTCCAAATATGTAACTATTTTATCGTATTAAAACATTTAAAACATAATTCCTAAAAATATTTTTTTTATGTTTCAATTTCAAAGTTTGAGCATAATTAGTTTCGCATGTTCTTAAATTCAAGTGAATTCATTAAAAATTTAGTTTTCAAACTACACCATATGCTTAAAATAATGTTCTGTTGCATCAATAATTGAAATAATAAATTTAAAACATTTATTTATTTTCACAGAGAACTAATTACTGAAATAGGAATTACAGAATGTAAGATTATCAAAAATTCAAAACATAATCAGTATGTATCTGAATCACCGTTATTTAGTCATATGAAATTCTACATTAGCATATGAATTCGAATTTAATTTGTAAATGTATAATTAAACATGATAACTCTAATGTAATGTACAGTGGTGGTCAAAATTATAAGGACAAGGGGAAAATCGCCAAATTTTGGCTACATTTGGCCCGAAACTTATGGATGGAAACTAAAAGTAAAATGAAGAATATTTTTATAAGTTTTTATGGAAATATGTGGAAAATATATATTCATAAAATGTATTATGGATTTATAGAGCCATCTGATATGGACAAAATTATAAGAACAACTGTATTTGTGTGTTCTAAACAGTAAAATTTGCATGTTTTTTGTTCTGCACACGGAACTCAGCGACAATATAAATGCGTAGTAAGCATTTGGAATCGTCATATTCTGTTTTTCAGTCATGCCGCTAGGTACAAAGTTTCGGAGTTTGAAAAAGGGAAAGTGGATGCGTTTAAAAGTTCAGAACTTTCTGTACGCCCAATTGCGACAGAGCTTAATAGATAAAGAACGGTTATTTACAATTATCTTAAAAATGGTTGGTAAAGACATGCCGGTAGGCCATCTTCTGTTTCTGTACGGGAGAAAGGAATGATAATAAGGCGAGCTTGCTCCAAAAAACAAACCTCAACAGAAATAAAATGTGAATTGAACTTAGAATGCAGTGCTCGAACTGTTCGACGTGTTTTACAAAAAGAAAAAAAGGTTCGCTATGGTAAACATATGTCACGACCGCCTCTTACAAAAGTTCATAAGAGACTGAGGATGGAGTTTGTCGTAAATAAGGCATTACTATGGAAAAAAAAGTGGGATGATGTTGTCTTTTCAGATGAGAAAAAGTTTAATTTGGCTGGAACAGATGGTTTTCGCTACTTTTGGTATGATCTCCGTAGAGAAAAAGAAATTTTCTCAAAGCGTGCATTTGGAGGTGGCTCAATAATGGTCTGGGGAGGTTTTGCAACTGGTGGAACTACTCCAATAGTTTTTGTGCAGGGTAGAATGAATTCTGAGAGAGTTATGTTGATGTATTGGGCGATAATCTTTTACCGAAAACACCTTTAATAACGAGTGGAGACTATTTTTTCCAGCAGGAGAATGCCCCAGTACATATTTCCCAAACTTCAAAATCGTGGTTCGATGCTAATTTTGTGAAACTACTTCACTGACCGACCAGAAGCCTTGATCTGAATCCAATTGAAAATCTGTGAGGTATTCTGGCACACGAAGTACACAAAAGTGGTATACAATATAAAAACAAGCAAGAACTCATGTCCTCCATCGAAAAAGCCTGGTCAAAAATTTCCAAGAACGTTCTTAAGGAACTGTCAAACTCCATGACGTCAATACTGATCAAAGTGATTGAGAAGAAGAGGGAGATTATTAATTATTAGTGTGTTTCAGGCAACAACAATCATTGTCCTTATAATTTTGTCTAATTTTTACAATGGTATATTTTGTTAATTATGGCAAAACATTCATATTTTGCATTTTCCAATGTTTTGCATTCCATAATGATTTCTAGCATAAAAAAGCATTTTATGTATAAATTTCCCTTTATTTAGTTCAGAAATAAAAATTTTCTGTGCAATTTTCACTTGTTCTTATAATTCTGACCACCATTGTATATGCAATGCATTTAATTGAACTACAACATATGATCATTCTCCTTTTATAAATATTAATAAAGGTATGTGAACTAATGTGTTATATAAGTTTAACAAGAGAATTTGCAGTGAATAGAATACTATTCCAAATAGTATACAAATATAATGAGTTACATAGTTAATTTAGTTACACATGTGCATTCATGACGTGCATAGCAATGATCGTGATGAGGAGCATATTAATCATTGTCCAAATCGTCTTTATATTTGATGTTAAGGGAAGATTTTAGCCGGTAGCAAAATCACATGGTATCCTATAGAGAAATTTAAACACAGCTTTAGCCCTGTCATTCATACGGACCTCATATGAGGTCAGATAAGTATTGTCCTATAAAGCAAAATACTTTTCAGCACTCATATACGGAGATATGATTTGTCGACAGATAATAGCTGGCATGCAGCACAAAAATAAAATTATTTCAAAATGGGTTCTCATTTATCACAAAAAAAGTTTTTTTGTGAATAATGAAAAATAACGAAAAATAATTTATGCATGAGAGGGTTAATTATTATGTAGTACCATTATGATATCTTGACTTTTATCATCAAAACATTTATATCCGTTAAATACGTATTCCGTTTTAAAAATTCTTCTTCTAATATGTACTTAAAAAATGCCTTTTTAAAAGAATTTTCAAAATAAAATTTTAAGATTTTATTAAATATCAAAAAATTAAATAAAAACAAAACTTCTTATGTACAATAGTGGGAAAAAAATTAAACAACACCCAACTAACTCTGCAACAAATTATTTTAGAAGAAAGTTTCTTGTACCAAACGATTGAAAAAAAGCCTACCTTTAATAGATGGATATAAAATTTACTTAAAGGGGCATCTACATATCAAAATGAACGGAATCTTTGTTTTTTTTCAATAGCAATAACCAAATTTGACACCTTAAATAAATTCTACACACTGAAATTAGACTAAATGCAAATTTTCATGAAAATTCGCAAGGTTAGTTTATGAGAAATTATTTATTTTAAACTGATCATATTTTAGGGGCTGCATCGAAATTGAAGTTCAGTACTCGATTATTGAAATGCTACAGAATGACTGTGTCACTTCTATTAACGTATTATTTCTTGCCAATAGTTCCATTTCATTCGCTTAATATGCTTCGATTATTGTTAAACCAAATGTTACAGTAAAAAGAGTAAAATACATTTTGTTCACATTATGCTTTTTTGCACATCATAGATGTCCCCTTAAACCATCATTTTGACGTTTTATAATCATAATTCGAAAACTACATGGAATAAAAATGTGAAATTGAGAATTCCCATATAACACGACATAATAAATTAAAATCTATAAAAAAATTCTAGGTTGAAATTCATATATATTAATTTCATACTTCATATTATAAAATTTTAAAATTACAAATTCAGTGCATTTATGTTTGGGTTTTTAGTATTATAACAACACACAAAGATTATCACATTAAAATTGTAATTTCAGGAGATATTAATAAAAATATGAAAATGTAATTTAACATTAGAAGCTCTAAATTTTGAATATTCATAATTTCAAAACTTAAATTCGATAAAACTTAAACCTATAATTTAAATTTCGTTTCTACGCATAGTTTGAACCGAAGATTTAAAATATATTATCACAATATGGTATTGGCATTGGAAAAAACAAAGTTTGGTCTGATTTTGATTTGCATATGGCTCCTTAAGCAAATTTTATACTCATCATTTAAAAGCAGACCTTATTTCCAATTGTTTGGTACTAGTAGCTTTTTCTATTATATTTAATTGCAGAATTAGTAGGGGTGTTTACATTTTTTTCCACGACTGTACATTATTTATATTTCATATTTAAAAAATCAGATTGGACCTTTTTTTGAAGTACAGTAAAAAGAATTATAAAGAAAAATAAATAAAAACCAAAGAAAATGTTATAGTTTAAAATCTTGGTTATCGAAATGAAGTTTGAAGGTATGCACTTGATTGGGATACCTAATTTCGACGTACTCCCCAAAATCTGGCTTCGTAATTGTCTATAGAGCATACTCACTAGGGTGGAGCGAAAAAAAAATAATGTTTTAAAATAAAAAACGGGTAGGTGCCAAAAGTTGCCTTTATACTAGTACATCATCTGTGTGCAATATTACCGCTGAAAAGAAATGGCCTGAGTCTGCGCTTTTGGCCCAAAAGTCGAAATTTTGGGTAAAATTTGACATTTTTTCATTAATTAAAAAAAAATTCTATGGAGATGGTTATTATTTAAAAGTGTTATTTAAACTTTTATTATTGATGACTTAACATATTTAAACGATAAAATGATAGCTTTGATCTGTATAACTGGAACGAAACTGACAACTTCTGGTGAAAAAAAGGCGTTTCCACCCTGTTGTGCCATACGACTAATTGTTGTTTAGAATACAGCTCTTACCTAGTTGCTTTCAAAACTACCCAGGAGGCACCATGTGGAGGTGACTGCATTTCATGTGACAACAGTGCATAGCTCGACCACCATACCATCTGAATTCAATGTTTTATTTATACATTGAATTGTGATTTTTTATCAAAGACTGGCATAAGTTTTCTATGTATCAACCTGGTACATCTCTTCTTTGGATCCTCAGACTTTGAATGCTGCTGCTGTGATCTCCTTTACGTATTTTTCTACTAATTGTGTAAGAGAAGACAAGCAGTGTAATGCAGTGCGGGCACTTAATTAACTTAATTAACTCGATGCTGGATTTAATTAAGCGTCTGTGTTTGCCCCATGTTGGTGGCTCACGGAAATTATTCCATCTTGTGCTGCGTTTGTAGCCTTGCCAACCTGTAATAGTGAGAAGTTCCAGGCTGGGTATCGTTCCATGTGGTTTAGTCGATAGAACGTCAGTGCTATCGACCTGATACTGATGACCCGGGTTCGATTCCCGGCATGGAATCTCTTTCACTAGGTTGGTCTTTGCGCCTTTTAAGCAAAAATAATTTGAAATTTGATTATCATTTGAAAACATTAATGTTTTTCAATTTTTGAAGTAATATTTGAAGAAATGTCTATATGAATGACATCATGGAAGTGAAAAATCGGAATAATAATTTTTTGAAAGTGTTAATTAAAATTTTTTTAACATTTATATAAAACGTAATGTTTCTGAAATGAAGCACGAGATGCGAAAGTTACAGTTAACAACAACTAGGCTATTCATGTGCAGAAAAAGGATATTTTAAATGAAATGTAAAACTTTCATCTTAAATTATTCTGTGGTGACATATTTAAATTGAGAGAATATAAAGCTTTATTTATTATCTCATAAATAATTTTCATTCTTTTTCTCAGGCGAGTAAAGGTTGAAAGATTTTCCAGGCTTTCATTTCAGCGTGAATAAAGTTATTAAAAATTTAAAGTGATTTATGCAAATGGTTGAGTAGATAACATTTTTCATCAGCTTGAAACATGGCGATATATAATTGTAATTTTCAAGACATCAGAAATTGTATCTATATATTTTAATGGATTTGATTTGGAAAATTGTTACTATGATGTCATGACATTTACACATTAAAGAAACTTTTTTTTTGTTATACTTTAAATTAAAATTTTCACGATTTTTATTTCTTGCAGTGATAAGTTTAATTGATTACTATATACAGAACAAAATGAACTATTATTTATTATGTATTGATGTTAACATAGATTTAGTGAACTAATAATAACGTGGATGGATTAGGAGTGTTGAAAAAATAGATGTTTGTTGAATTTAACTGAATAAGAGGACATTTGTATGATTTATAGAAGTGCTAGTATAGAAATTAAAATCTAAAGATTAAAATCTATAGAATAAAAATCTAAGATAGTAAACCACCTCTTACATATATACACTGCTAATAGGATGTTTTAAGCACTAGAACTGTTTGGGTAATTCCAGACTATTATTTGTATCATTCAGCGTACCGCCATCAGTGCAAAAAATATTAGGAATTTGCTCATATATATGGTAGAGAAGTGGATTCTAAGGATAGGTGTATTGATCAAGAAGTCCTGTTAATCAAATGGTTTATTTACCTATCTCACAATCTTGCTTCTCCTCAAGACATGTGAGCAAATTTCCATCATTCTTTGCTTTGATGACATTTACGGTGTGGAGAATGTTACAGAAACCAGTTTAAAATTAATTAAAAGTTACACCGTAAAAAAAAAATCTGTAAAGTTACTAAAGTTTTTCTAGGAAACTGGGATTCCTAGAACATTTTATGTAACTGAAACAACAAAAACTCCTATAACAGACGCTGTTACAGGAGTTTGTGTTGTTGCCGTTACATAAAAAGTTATACAAATCGCAGTTTCCTAGAAAAACTTTAGTTACTTTACAGATTTTTTTTTTTTTTTACAGTGTACAGAGATTAAAACAATGTTTAATCTGAATTGCGACCGAGCAACAACAAAAAAAAGGGACTTGAAAATTTCAGTCAGTATCATTCTTTAAAAACCCTAATATGTATATTAATGATATTTGGCTTTCTTTCATTAAGTTATAGAATTTATATTTGAGTTTATTAGTTATGAAAATGCACGTGCAAAACACAACACAAACAAGAAAACACACAACATATATATATATATATATACTATATGACCATTAATCACAGGATACTTTCAATTTTAGACACACTTTCGAATGTTTAAAAACATACTTGTCGCATACTTTTGGACCTTCAGAATTACAAAGAACATATTTTGCTTTTATATATCAATTCAAGGACAATTAAAGAGGGCAATTAGGAGGTCAGCATAAAATCATATAAAAATAATAATAATTGACATCATCCTGTAAAAAAAATCGTTGCAGCATACAAATATGCCAATATTGTACAATATGCGTATTCATTTGTGTAAAAATAGCACTTATATTCAAGAAGATAGAGCATTTTTTTTTTTTAAGTTCAAAGAATTCTTGTATGTTTTTTGCTTATATTATACAGGGTTTTCATCGAAGTTTAATGCCATAAAATTTAGGAAAATTTAGGAAAATGTAGTACAAACTATATAGTGTAATCAAAATATAAATATATTAAATATTTCATAAAACATAGACAGTTGTATGAAATATTTTTTATCTGCGAATACGCGAAACACAAAGATTTCTTTTCATGATTTATTAGTAAACTCTATGGAACAACTCATATGCAAAATCCAGTCAATTATCTGAAAAATTCAGAAATATATCGGCAATAGAGTGAGCTGATTTTTAGTTGCTCTCCAAAAGCAGTTAAATAAAAAGGGATATTCCATTAAATTGTCATTTTTTGTTTTTTTTTTTCATCTTTTATAGATGCTTTATTTCTTGGAAAATCACCAGAACAAACCTAAGCAAATCCACTTAAGTATCGTAATATGCAGAAAGATATCGGGGATGTTGGATTGTGCATAATCTAACAAAATGCGAATACATCTATGGCCAAATGAAATTCACGCAAATACACTAAAACGTCGTTAAACGAAAGCATGGATTATCTGTCAGGTATTATATACAACTACGAATAAACAATAGGGTAGCCTGGGTTACTTTTGAGACAAAAACAAAACTTTTGCAATTACCCAGGAAACAATTACTATTTCTTTTAAAATCTTCATGGTAATGTTTTTTCTTGGTAAAATCCTCACATGCATGGGGATTATTTTGAAGCATTTTCAGATAATTAGCATTAATAATAAAAAATAAAATTAATAAAATCCTGTCTGAAAATTACCCAGTGGTTTGGGGTAGTTTCCAGACACCTAAGTGGTAATTTCTCTGACAGCTATTTGTGGGGCTATTTAAGGGTCAGATTTGAACACCAACTACGGTAATTAAGAGACAACGTTGTAATATGTTATTATGACACAAAATGGGGTATTTATTAGACCATTCCGAATGCAGAAAAAAGCTTGAAAACTCAATTGTAACTGTACACCTGAAATCCACTTATGTTTTGGCGAATGAAAATAAGTTATATGGTACTTTTTCGCACATAGCTACTGTAGCTGTATCTGTTTTAGATAAATTTATGCAAATCAGTAAAGAATTTCAGTCTTTTTAAACATTTCTGATGATTGAATAAAAATCAACATTAAATAAGAACATAAAACCGACACCAATTTCAATTAAAAAAAAAAAATAAAAAAAAAAAAATTAAAATAAATAAATAAATAAATAAATAAATATTTTAGTAGCCTAACCTGCTTTTTCACAATACACTAAAATTTCTACACAGCTCTAATTTCGACAGGCCTAACCATTTTAGTTTTCTACGACAGTAAAAATATCACTGTAAAATTTTTTAACATAATTGAATAATTCTTTCACATCTTTCACATATTTTAACATGGAAAGGATCAACAGGCTTAGTGTCTTAATTGGCCCAATAAAACAAAAAGGACTTGGCAACAATTTCAACTTGATCTTTTTTTGGCCACCAATATCGATCATCCCTAAGCCAGTTTAAAAATTTCATTCGAACTTCCAACAGATTTTTCTCATAGTCATCTTTGTGGAACAACTTTTGTACCTGTCTCAGATAGGATGTTTTGTCATAATATACATCATATATTATAAATTTGATTCTGAAATGGCATCTCTCACTATCTTCAAAAATCTCTATTTTCATTATAAATCTCCCATTTTAGCTTAAACTCCTCCCAGTATTTTCATTTTAACTTACAGATGGCCTTCTAAAGTTATATTTTAATGTACAACACACCTTATATCCCTCACAAGCAATTAATTTGCCATGTAGGATCAGTCTAAAAACATATTGTATCACATATTAGAGTCTAGAAATTATCCCGAAGGCTGTCTGATAATTACCCTGGTGTTTCTTAAAAGCTACACTTTTTATTAATTCAATTTTTTCCCGGATGGACATCCAAATAACGTTGTTTACAGAAAGATAATATACTCTAGTATCCAAAAACGAAGTATCATTTGTGCTAGAGTTTCCACACCTGAGAAATTGAAATTTGTAATCAGAGAAGCAAAAAGTTAAACAGTAATTTTTTTATAGCATTTAGGAAACCAATTTTCTACAAGACATAATAAGCTACTAATTACTAAAAATACTAACTGAAAAAGAAAAATAGCTGATTTAACTAAAATGAAAACTGTTCAGATAAGTGTGCAAGTATTACCCCTGTCTGTTAATTACCCCGCATTCCTCTATCTGAAAATTACTCCAGTCAACCCTACATTAAGTAATGTGATATTTATATTTCTATAGATATAGCAGAAAACTTACAAAATTATTTTATGTTTCTATAAAATTTCCATTTGATTGAAATTAAATGACGAAAATACAGATTAATACAATTTTTTAAATTAAAAAATCGATTAATATGTATGATTATTACATAGGTAGTAAAAAATTTTGCGTGCTTCTTTAAAAAAAAAAAAAAAAAAAAAAAACTTTATAGTAAATTTCACTTCTTCACACATGGGAAAATAAACGTTTTGACTCGCATACTACGCTTTTTAATATTATTATGTTTCAGATCAAATAAACATTTGATTCCAAGCCAATGAAAGTCAATAACACTGGTGATACAGGCTTATATTTTATTTTTAAATAATAATGTATAACCTTAGATATACAAATAAAACAAGATTGTATAAGGTTTAACACATTTTAAAGTTATTAAATGTACATTTGATACCGTAATATACTTAACCCCTTCAAGGGCTGTGGTTCATTTTTGAACCACCTAATTTTAATCCCTAAATGCCACATTGAAACCATAATATTGGAATGAAAAATTTCTTTTTATTAATTACGGGAACAAAAGCTTTTGCTTATTTTGAAATAAATTTGATTTTAAATACTGGTGTCAATAACTCATTTCAGTATTTTACGAACGAAAGTGCCTTGCCCCCGAAAGGGTTAATCAAAATGTCATTTACATTTTAGATTTCTTCATAAGTCGATCAATCAATGTATATTCTCTATTTGCCAAATTTAATAAAACACTATTTAAAACTCAACGGAAGAGTGGAAAAATAAACACTGCAACTATCTTTAAGGTTTGACAGAGTAAATGCACCCATAGGAGGAAACTAATTTTTAAAGTTTATAAACAAGTCCAAAATACATTTTTTTAAAAACGATTGAAAGAAATCTGAATGACTAGCATCCTTAAATGCTACCTTTCCGTAAACATCTTTGGAATAACTATTTAATTTTTCTTCTGGTACATTTCTTTATTTTCTAAAACAGTGTCTTCAAAAACAGATTTTTTGGCAAATTCTTGGGGATTTTATTAAAACATAAGTTTTTATTTAAAACATTGTTTCTTTAATATTATATTCTTTTTAAATTAAACTGTTGTTGATATACTCTATTACATTGTAAATAATTTGTTGCTGAAGACGAAAACTTAAACAGTCATGCATTAGATTGGGCATTAGAATTTACAAAGCCCTCTACTAGAGATTGAGGAAGGTAACTGTTTTTGTGAGCTTGTCTCCTTAAGGATAAGTGTTTAAATTGGCTGTTGACAGACTGTTATATTTTCCAGGTCAAAACGCATACTCTGTGTTGTTTAATAGTGATTTATACAAAGTATTATTATTTTAATTATAATATTTTTTGTTTATTATTTTCTTTCGAAGAATACATTTTGAAACTTTAAATGTTTCTTCTGATACCTGAAGGTCAGGACTAGACTATACACTATACTGCCATTAATGACCGGAAACTTTAAATTTTAGACAATTTGTCGAATATTTAGAAATATACTTGACAGATTCTTCTGAAATTTCAGGATTGAAAAGAACAGGTATTACCTCATATTTAGCAATGTCGATTTGATAAGGGGAGCCAACAAAAAATCAAAGAAAAAAAATAATACTTGGGATCACCCTGTAAAATAAAATGCACGAAATGATCTACTGCTACCAAATATAAATGAACAGACATTGTGCAATATGTGTATCATTTTGTGTAAGAATAGCACGTATATTAATAGAGATATAGCGATTTATTTAAAAAAATTAAAAAATTCTTGCATGTTTTTTGCTTATAACATGCAGGGTTTTCAACCAAATTTAATGCCGGTTTCAGAAAAATTGACAAAATATAGTAGAAACAATATAGTGGAATTGTAATATAAATATATTAAATATTTTAGGATATATGAGCAGTTGTATGAAATAATTTTTATCTGCGCATGCGCGAACGATAACAAGAATAATTTTACATTATTTAATAGTCAACTCTATGGAGCAACTTATTAAAAAAATCTAGTCAAATATCGTAAAAATTCAGAAAGATAGCGGCGGTAAAGTGAGCAAATTTTTAGTTGTTCTCTAAAAGCAGCTGAATGATAAGAGATTTTACACAAATTGTCATTTTTTATTAACTGACTTTCAGAAAAAAGTTAGTATTTAGTGAGTATCAACGAGTAGATTTGGAAAAAAATGCTTCGATTTTGATACTTCTTTTGATCATGGTATAGGCTCGTTCTGGCGGTTATCCGAGAAGATCTAAAGCATCAATGAAAAATGAAAATTAAAAAAAAAAATTAAAATTAAAAATGACAATTTGTGGAAATTCCCCTATCATTCAGCTGCTTTTAGAGAACTACTAAAAATTTGCTCATTCTAACGCCGATATCTTTCTGAATTTTTACGATATTTGACTAGATTTTTTTTAATACGTTGCTCCATAGAGTTGACTATTAAATTATGTAAAATGATCCTTGTTATCGTTCGCGCATGCGCAGATAAAAATTATATCATACAACTGCTCATATTTCCTAAAATATTTAATATATTTATATTCCAATTGCACTATATTGTTTCTACTATATTTTGTCAATTTTTGTGAAACCGGAGTTAAATTTGGTTGAAAACCCTGCATGTTATAGGCAAAAAACATGCAAGAATTTTTTATTTTTTTAAAATAAATCGCTATATCTCTATTAATATACATGCTATTCTTACAAAAAAAATACACATATTGCACAATGTCTGTTTATTTATATTCGGTAGCGAAAGATCATTTCGTGCATTTTATTTTACAGGGTGATCCCAAGTATTGTTTTTTTTTCTTTGATTTTTTGTTGGCCCTCTTATCAATTGCCCCTCTTATCAAATCGACATTGCTAAATATGAGGTCATACCTGTTCCTTTCAATCCTGAAATTCCAGAAGAATCTGTCAAGTATATTTCTAAATAATCGATAAAATGTCTAAAATTGAAAGTTGCCGGTCATTAATGGCAATATAATGTATGTATCATTTGAATTCTGTAACACTTTAAGACAATAACTAGATAAATATCCTTAAGTGGCCCATTACTGGTGAATTTAACTTATGTCGAAACAGACGCTTTTCTTCATGGAATGGATAATCTCATTATACTCAGCTGTTTGAAAAAGTCACGTAAAAAAAAAAATGTATTTCTTTGTTTCTGGTACTTTGTTTGTCTGTTTAAAAATGTTTGATAATGGTTTAGTTTATCCATGGATCAATAACTATCCATAGCATATTTAAAATACGCGAAAACACGCTGAAAATTCATAAAATTCAAATTATCGCGAATTCCTCAGTTTAAATGGTAGATGAATGAAACTTGTATTGTTTAATAACAAGAATTTTTTTTTATTATTAAACGTAACTTTTAGGAACCAGGCAACATATAAAAATTATATTTCTTAACTTATAAAATAAAAACTATTTAGGCGGAAATGGCTTTTAAAATAATAAAGAACGACATTTAAAACATATTTCCATTTGGAAGTACACCTCTAAAAGTAACGATTTAGCAATTAGCTGTTGATTAACGATATTGGCGACACACTGTGTATGATAAACAACACTAATACTAACAATGAAAACTAATATGCGTCATTTATCACTTATTAGAAACTTTTACTTATTTCGGAAAAAGAGACGTGAGTAAAATTGAATTTTTTGACATGAAAAATCAAATATTAATTCAGGTTATTTTAAAGGCATAACACCACTGAAATGAAAAGAGAATATATTAAAAACAAATATTAAAAACAAAGTAATATATAAACTAATTTAATAGGTAATATATAGTGATAGTAAATAAGAAAAACTCAGACAAGATAAATGTCACGTGAGGCGTAATTTCTAAGGTTTTACAATGTAAATTGCTATTTCAGAAAATGAAATTTATGAATTCTTATGACATTATATAAAATCTGTAAAAAAACAGTTTAATCAAACTGAGATTGTATTAGATTTTAAAATCCCTATATAACATAAGTTATTTTGAACTTAAATTTAAGAAAAAAATGCATAATTCAAAATTGTGTTGTTTTACAATTTATATCATCTGTGAAAGTTATTAATGAATTGGAGAAATTAAATTCTTATATTCTAATTTTATTCAGTTTCGCAACAAAATAAATCTTATTTAGATTTATTTATTGATATGTGTTATTTAATGGAGATCCAAAGAGGAAACCTAATGAGAATGCATGCTAAATGTGGAATTGAATATTTTAGCGAAGATTTAAAGGCTTCCTTTAAGACAAGATAAATGTCATGCGAGGCGTAATTTCTAAGGCTGTGCAATGTAAATTGCTATTCCAAAGAATGAAATTTATGACTTCTCATGAGATTATACAAAATATGTTCATAAAACAGTTTAATCAATCTGAGATTGCATTACATTTTAAAACACCCGAAAACCCGACTTTATTGATTGGCTCGTAGGTTTACCATTGTGCTTTCCTGCTCCTATTCCTGGATGTTTTCATTCCTTTAGGTTCCCTGAAACAAACACCTGAAAACTCGATTTTAGGGATTGGCTCGTAGGTTTACCATTGTGTTTTCCTGCTCCCAGTCCCCCATGTTTTCATCCCTTTGGGTGCAAGGAAACACAATGGTAATCCTACGAGTCAACAGCTAAAATCGGGTATCAGGTATTTTCTACCGAGATATGAGTTGGCAGACCGATTGCGTTTTAATATGCAAATCAAATTTAAAATAATTTTGAATTTCAGCCATGAACTCCATGAAATGGTTGTCTGTGTTGCCACCTTCCGGTCTAAATTAATAATCAATATCTTAAAACAAATATTATTTTAAACTAAAGTTTAATTTCAACTTTTCAAATTACTGAAAAATAAAATTTATTCTTACACGTTCAAAATGATATGGTAATTCCCATTGTTTCCCTTCTTTCTTTAACAATGGAAGTAACTCAGTTGCCACCAATGTGAAGAAATATAAGAAAGGACTTTTAAAATTAAAATTAAAATATAAAAATGGGAGTATTTTTAAAAAAATAGCTAGTGCGAGCATGTCTGCAAGTAAACGTCTTTCATTTAAAAAAAATATTAGCAAAATAAGTTCAGTAGAAATGCAGGGAATAAAACAGCATCGCTTTTTGAATATATAGATTCTCAGAGTTTATGTCATTTTTGCCAGTTACAGTTTTGCATGTAAACATTCGCACTCTTTATTTCAGGTTCTAATAGGAGTGCCGGCGAAATCCTGAAATTTACGAAATAAAATATTTAATTTTATCAAAGAAAATACTCATTTCCTTTTTATTATGACATAATTTTATCTAATGAAGACCTCTGAAATTAGCGTCTCGATCTCAATATCATCGGTAAGAAAAAAATATATATATTGAAATGAAACACATTTATAAGAAAAATGCGTTATTTTAAATCGTGATGTCATTTTCTATTTAAGAGTTTTATAAAAAGCTTTTTTAAATTGTAATACGAAAATGGCATCCGCAATGATATCTTAATTTGCATTGGTTCCGAGCTCTCTCCAACAGTGGAAGTAACCCTATTGCCACCAATGTGAAGAAATTTCATAAAGGACTTTTAAAATTAAAATTTAAATTAAAATATAAAAATGGGAATAATTTTTAAAATATAGCGAGTGCCGGCACATCTGCAAATAAAGGGTTTTCATAAAAAAAAATAATAATAATAATTATCAAAATCGGGTCAGTAGAAAGCTCAGGCTATGACTAAAAACATAGACTTATCTGTAAAATATATAGATTGCAATTAAATCGAAATGACGTAATTTTTAGAAATATTTTCATTTCTGCATACCAAGGATCTTTAAATAAATAGCATAAGTTCAGTCTATTTGGATGAGGAATGAAGGTCAATGAATATGACGTCATCACTGACATATTTATAACAACATATATTACATTCATTAGAGGAAATTTGTCTGTTTTTGAATGACGCCGTTTTTCTCATCTGAAACATCTCGTTTTAGATATTACTTTTTATCATGGAACTATATCTATGCTTTTTATCATAAGATTATTTTCTGTTATTTTACACTGGCCTCCATAAGTTAAGGTACAGGGACTAGATGCTTTTGATTGCACACGTTTTGTCAAATATCTACAAACATTATTGGCGAATTGTTCTTGAACTTCTACGATGTAAAAGAACATGTTTGATTTTATATTTCTCGGTGAAGATTTATCGGGGGGGGGGGGGGGGGCGGAGGGGGTACAATTAGGGGGCTAATAATAAGTTTAATAATAAAATAATATTTGCGATCACCTATGTAACAGAAAAGGCTGGAAATGGTTTGACACTGTGGTAAATGACTATTTGGGTCCTGTTCAACATTTGTATGCATTTGTGTACACTGTAAAAAATACGACCAGTTTTCCTGTAGGAATCGGAAAAATAGTTGCCCTTATCATACCGGAAAAATTTCCGACCCAGCTTGGAATAAAATCCATAAAATACCGTTTTGTTGACTATTTCCTTTTTTTTTTTACGGATTTTATTCCGAGCTGGGTCGGAAAATTTTCCGGTACGATAAGGGCAACTATTTTTCCGATTCCTAGAGGAAAACTGGTCGGATTTTTTTACAGTGTAAGCATAGCCCTCATATTCGTGAATATGTTAACGTTTTCGTGAAAAATTCAAAAGTTTTTTTGTTTATAGCATACAGAGTTTTCAACCAAATTTAACACAATTTTCCGAAAACTTGCCAAAGAATAGTAGCAACAGTATACTGCAATTAAAACATGAATATATTGAATATTTTATGAGATATGGGCATTTTTTATGAGATAATTTTTAACTGCGCATGCGCGGAAGATTTCAAAATTTTTATTTCATAATTATTTAGTCAGTATTTTGGGGCAACTTTTATAAAAAGTTCAGTCAAATGTTGTGAAAACTTAGAAAGATATAGTGAGGTGATTGAAAAGTTGTGGAAAATCCCTTATAATAAAGCTATTTTTAGGAAGGAACTCACTATATCGACCCTATCTTTGCGAATTTTCGCGATATATGACTGGACTTTTTATATAAGTTGCCCTAAATAGCTGACTACCAAATTATATAACACAAATTTTAGGATCTTTCACGCATGCGCAGTTAAAAATTATTTCATAAAAATGGCCATATCTCATCAAATATTCAATATATTCATGTTTTACTTGCAGTATACTGTTGCTACTGTTCTTTGTCAAGATTTTGGTAAGTTGTATTAAATTTGGCTGAAAACTCTATATACTATAAAGAAAAAAACTTTTGAATTTTTCTCAAAAACGTTAACATCTTCACGAATATGTATGCTATGCTTACACAAATGCATACAAACATTGAACAGGACCCAAATAGTCATTTACCACAATGACAAACCATTTTTAGCCTTTTCTGTTACATAGGTGATCGCAAATATTATTTTATTATTAAATTTATTATTAGCCACCTAATTGTACCCCCCCTCCCCCGATAAATCTTTACCTAGAAATATAAAATCAAACATGTTCTTTACATCCTAGAAGTTCAAGAACAATTCGTCAATACTGTTGGTAGATATTCGACAAAACGTGTGCAATCAAAAGTATTCAGTTCCTGTACCTTAACTTTTGGAGGCCAGTGTATTTACATAGATTACTTAATATTATTTCCCAATAAATAATTTGTTTTTCCGCGATTAGTACATAATTACACGCATCATTTTATTATAATTAAATTTTATGGAAACGAGTAAATTTTTCTTTTAAATACGATTTCACATTCACTGATGAAATCAGGCTTCTGATTGGTGGAATGATAAAGCAAAATAAATTTATATTATAGAGAGAAAATCTTAACCTGATTGCCGCCATTTTGAATAAATATCATAAAATGCTTTTAAAATTAAAAATAAAATATCAAACTTGAAATAAATGAAAAAATAGCAAGTACGGGCACATCTACAAATGAACAGCTATCATAAAAAGAAAAATAATAATTATGAAAATCGGTTCTGTAGCAAGCTTAGGGCTGATGACTATAAATGACTATATGTGGCACCAATGACTATAAATGATTATTGCCGAAACGTCAGTGAAGGCTTACTATGGAGACACGAAAAGTTTTGGTTTCTGTTAGTCTGTTAGTCTGTTAGTCTGTCTGTTCCACGATAATTTTCGCAAAAAGCAACCGATCGGCTTGAAATTAACTGGGAATGTTGATGAGGTACTCGGACTCAACTGCATAGTTTTTGGTTAAATTTGGTTCATTCGTTCGGGAAATATAGAACATTTTATTTTGCTCTATAATGCTTTTCTATGGCAAGTCAGACGATTTTCAGATTTTCATTTGTTGAAAGAAATGGCTCATATGAAAAATGGATTTAAACGGTAAATTTTGGATGCTGAAATTTTTAAATAGGATTATTAAATTATTCCAATTAGTTCCAAATTTTGCCAATATATTCCCGAGAATTTTTTAATTAGGTTTATAATTTTTGGGGGAATTTTATGCATGTTTTCCTATAATATAAAGCATTTTGTTTTATCAATTTGGCATACATATTTCATTTTTTCCCTTTTCTTTCATCTGTTGCCTAGCAACGTATTTGGTCTTAATAATATTAGTTTAATTGCGTGTATAATGTTTGAGTAAAGCCAATGTCGAAACGGATGAATTAATGCATTTGTATCTTTGTATATAGATGGCTTTCAGCCCAGAAATAAAAATTGGCAATATTTTATTTATTTTATTTATTTTATTCAAATATTTTGCTTAAAAATACAAAAGATCATTATTTTCTTAGAGAATAATGTGACATTTTTCCATAACATTTACCAATATTTCTTTTATTGTTGTCAAGAAAATCAAAACCCGGAATAATATTTTCTCTTAAACAATTTTCAATTAAAATATTTTGACGTGAAACAGGGAAATGAAAAAAAAATAATAAGAATAGAAAAATTAACATGGCGGCATATTGGAAATAAAAAGAAAACTCTCGAGTATTTCTTAATATAACAAGATGAAAAGTTTTGAGTAAGTACACAGAGCAGGTGAATTAGACGTCATTTATCGAAAACAAAGATGCTGGAATAAAAAGATCTTGGGTAAAATAAAATTAACTATTATTCATGGAGAAAAGAGATAGATGAATATGCAGTATGCCATAAAAACAGTTTGCAATATGATATGCGTTATCGCTCACATTTAAATGCCCGCATTCGGCCCAAACAAAACAAGCACGTGGAACAGGGACCGAATTCCTTTACTTCATCCGTGCATTTTTTCTGTAAAATGAAAATGATCTCTTTACATTTAAGCATTCTAAGATAGTGTTTCATTGTATTATGAATTAAAAACTGTATTACTAAAAATATTATTCTCACTTTTTTTTAAAGCACGTCTTTGTGTTTGTGCTGAATGTAGCAGATTTTAGGGTAACATTTTTGGCGTGACTTCAAGATTTATTGTCTGCGTACGGTTAACATGAAGATTTTATTTTAAATTTTAATTTTATTAATTTATGTTAAAAAAAACTTATGTTTATTCTTATAAATCACAGTGTAAAAAATCATAGATATACTATAACCATCCGCACAATCAATAAAAAATTACGAATGTAAATTTAAATAGAATACTATTCAGGGGGGGGGGGGGGAGAGGGAGAGACCCTTTGAAGAAATGCAATTTTTGATTTTAAAAGTTACCAGAATAAGTAGTTTATCAAAATTTTAGAACATCAATGTATAAACACTTGTTTAACACTTTTAATTTCTAAAACTTTACGAAGTATTTTGTATTCTTATAAATATTTATGCAATTTCAACACTTTAAAAAGCGATTTGTAGGAAGTTGAATATTACGCAATGAGTATTAAAAAACAATGACTTGCAAAGATGACGTTGAGGCTCCCTACTGCAGATTTACTAGTTAAAACAACCTGGTCTTTTAAATGTATAGATGGTTTAGGAATTAGCTACTGGGTACCTGAAACAGCTATTACCCTGTATAACGCTTCAATTTAGCAATGCTTCTCTTAAGATCATTTACGTAGTTTGTATATTTGCAAGGATTGTAAACTTTATTTAAAAAAAAATCCAAAGTAATTTATTTCTATGTTTTTTAAAAAGACAAAATGCTTCTTTATAGATAACAGAAAGATAACAGAAAAAAATTCCTTTAAATGACTTTTAAGTCTAATTACAATGGAGCAGCTGCATCTGAAAAAAAAAGAATAACATTGAACGAAATGAATTTATTTTCTATGTGTCAAACTTAATGATACAAAAAAGAAAAGAAAAAGTTAATGGGCCAAGACACATAAAGCATTTAAGAATGAAATATATAATTGATTGAAAATAAAATAACATCAAGGAAAAAAAAACATGAATTAAAAATAAAACAAGTTTTGAAAGGGATTTAAATGCAAAAGGCTTTTGTTTTAAACAATGGCTAACTTTAGAAATTTTAATTCAAAGAAAAAATATTATTTCAAGTAATCTTTTCTAAAGGAAGGGGAATTTTGTACTTTCTAAAATTCTAATGAGTAAAGATATACTGATAATTTTTTTTTTTATGTCTGAAATATTTATCATTAATGATTTTTTTTAACATTTCATAAATCATTTAATATTAATAAATTTCACTAAGTATAAAAATAGCATATCTAATAGCATACTCAGTAGATATGACGTCAGAAATGATTACTAATATCACAGTAACAACGGTTTACGAAATGTGAATTAATTATTAATGTGTATTTAATTCGTCACATTGTAACTCTCAGGTGACTGTCACTTTACTGGAAAAACGGAGAAATGGTATTTTTACCGTATAATGCTATCATCCCAGGTTCCAGGTTTATAGCGTAAATTTAACAATAATAAATAGTAAAATAAGCAGTAATATACGCTAGTATATTTATAAGACGGTATACTACTACTTATTTACGGTTTAGTGCTGTTTATTCAACGGTATAATACTGGCAGCTGTTGTACCAGCATTATACCGTATAATCAACAAATGTTTTTGCAGTGTTCGAAAAGACACCACTAGGATACATTGTTTACACCACTTGATGGCAATTGAGATAGTAAAACTTATTCTTGAGTACCAGTACTTTCACCAATTTGGTGGCAGTCGGGCCACGGTGCTATAACGTTTGTAGCCAAAAGTCACATACTTTATTTAATTTGACATTATTTTGGAATTTCTAGAGAAATACTAGGCAATTGTTCTCCTACTTCGATTGAACATGCTTGAATTCACACTCATTTGTGAAAATCAGAAACAAGCAACAAAATTGAACATGAAAATATTTCTTTAATTAGCATGTTTCATAACCAGCCCGAAATAATTTGTAAATTTTACATATGATTTTATGAACTGCCATTAAGCATCTTTGTAGACATAACTGTCATTCTAAAGCTAAATGATATAAATGCTTCTAATACCCTCACAGTAATAAAACGTTGTCGTTAAACGGTGCTAGTGTTTTGTTACGGAGATTAAATGCCCTATTAATGACTTCACTAACAGATAGATAGTCGATTGTTACATTCGGACAAATGTTTAACCCTTAAGTGCGCAGCTTTGCACATATGCTAAGAACAGTGTTTTGAATTTAAAAGATATTTTTATTCGTATATACCTAATTCACACCAGAAAATTAAAATAGCAATATTTGCTTTAATTAATAACAGACATTCTGTATTTAAATAAAGCGAAATTAACCATTGAAACTTTCTGGTGTAAAGTCAGATTCTCTGAACTACATAATTTCTAGAACGTTTTCTGTCATGAAAATTAGAGGGTTAAATGTTACGTTTTACAAAATAAATAATTATATAAAATACGGTATTTGGAGACGTACTTATTAAATTATTTACTAATTTGCAATATTTTAGCGTAAAACAGGCACACGACAGTAGTTTTCACTTATATTGCAGATGTGCAACAGAAGAAAAGATTGACGTATTATATAAAAAATGTATCTCTCATGTTTTTCATTATTTTTCCTGTGTCATAAACCTTTCAGAGAATCATATATAATTTTTTCGAAGCAAAATAAAAAAATGTGCATTTAAGGGTTAATTATTGTATAAATAAATAACATTGAAAGAAACCTATTGCAGCATAAAAATTTTAGAAACACAAAAAGTTTCGAAATATTTAATTTTTATTCTTTAGGTTTAAAAAGACATAGTACCACTGCAAAATTCAATGCCACACTGAATAGAAGATAAACGGAGATGGGTGAAAAGAATCAATAAGATAAAGTGTGTACAAATGAAAGAAGTATTTATAGTAAAAAATGAATTTTTAGGTTCTGCTAAAAGTTAGAAAAATAATAAAAACGTGAAAATAAATAAAATAAAAAAACCGAAAAATAATAATTTCAATAGGATTAAGAATTAAAGGTTAAAGAAACAGATATGATTCTTAATATATCCAGATTTCCTGGAAGGTTTTATTTTTTAACCCTTTCCGGTACAGGCTTTTTTTATATATATATATATATATATATATATATATATATACCGGGTGTCCCAAAAAGGACTGACTGATTTTAAAATTCAATAACTTGCAAACGGTGACAGATATTAAAAAAATTCTTGCAGGAGGGTTATGCATAAGGTCAAAAGTTTTATTACAGTGATTTTCAATTTTAGTTCGATTTACAAACAATAGATGGCGCTGTAAGCAATAGTCGCTAAATACAGGCTCGATTTTTGGTCCTTTATCTTGTTCCATGCAGAAAAAGGAGATGGAAATGTATTATCCGGGCCACGAAGTACCAAAAATCGAGCCTGAATTTAGCGACTATTGCTTACAGCGCCATCTATTGTTTGTAAATCGAACTAAAATTGAAAATCACTGTAATAAAACTTTTGACCTTATGCATAACCCTCCTGCAAGAATTTTTATAATATCTGTCACCGTTTGGAAGTTATTGAATTTTAAAATCAGTCAGTCCTTTTTGGGACACCCGGTATATATATAAAATGATGAAATGATTGACTGACACCGGAATTTTAAAACGACTTTTTGAGAAATTAAAAACATGTTACTTTAAATGTTTATTATAAAAGCAAAATTTTACTAAAATGTTCTTGGTGCCGTTCGTAAGTTTGGAATAAAAATTAGGTATCCCGACCCGGGCACACTGAGCCGGAAAAGGTTAACATGTTTTCTGTATACGTATATATTTTCAATAACAGTTATGGTGAAATATTGTTACATACCGTCTTTAAATTAGCGATTGGATCATTTTCCTTATACATATTTGTACTGATTTCAATGGTATATTGAAACTTTAATACCATTATATCTACAAAAATATGAAATAAATTTAAATAAAGAAGGAATACTTATATAAAATGCAGAAAAAAATACGACTGAGTATAAGTTAAGAAGTCATATAGAAAATTAAATTTATTTTAATGCTTCTTTAATCCACTGGGTATCATCAAAATGAAGAGTTCAGTTTTCCCTAATATGTCCGTAATGAGTTAGAAATTTTAATGTGAAAGTAAACTGTTTGCAACGAAAGTATTATGAAACAATAAATTTAACAGCAGGATTAAGCCATAAACTTCACATTCATACTAACTACTTCGCCATTCATCATATAGGCATTTTTCCGATGATAAAATGGTTTGAAAGGAAACATCAGAACTGTCCTTAATGTGTAAATTGATCATGACAAATGGTGCTTAGGTTTCTAGAGTAATAATTTTCATTATTTTGCTTTGAAAAACAAAATAAAGTGTACAACATTTGTCACAAAATAAATGAATGCCATTATATGTAATTAGATAATGCTGTGACAAAAATATCGAGCAAATATTTTTCTACATATTACATTTGCTGCATGTACACCGGAACAATTATAAAAACACCTTTAACTAAAATATTTATCATGCGTATATTACTTTGGCAACGGATGTGTACGAGAAAATATACTAAATTAAAGACAATTATTATGTTAAATTTCTAAATGCTTTTCTTTGTATAATAGCGAGACAAATATATTAATTATATATTTTCATATATTGTTTTGTGGTTTATAATACATAAACATAGAATATAAAAAACTAAATCTGTTTTTTTTAACACTTGCAAAAGATATCTGAAATTTACATTTTTTAGACTTATGAAAAAAATATATGAAATAAATTTTAAATGTTTTTATCAGCTTGCAGATTTTTCCCAAAAGAAATGCATGTACACTTTTAGTTACACCACGAAAACAAAACTTCTAAACATTTGCATTATAAGTATTAATATTCTATTATCGGGTAAACTGAAAATATGATGTATTTACGTTTCGAAGTTTGTTCAATATCCTCTCAGTTATGAAATAATCATTTAACGTTTACCCATGATATTTGAAAATCCATTTATTAGAATTTCATGCATTTCAAAATCAACTTTGTCATTGCAATGAAACTTCACACTCTGTGATAGTCAATTTTGAAATCTATTTCAATTAACTGTTGTTAAATATTGATGCGCATTTCTCCCATGTGTCAATTTCATCGACAGCACTATATAGTATTCTCTTTCGCATACAAGTTCAACTATTACTTTATTTTATTGAATAAAATTACAATTTTATACCTAATAAAACATGCACTTATTAATTTTTTTTTAACAATTTTAAAATGTACAGACCGAGTCAAGAAAATAAATAAATTATACGACCGCCTTTATTAGCAAAACAAATGCTATAAAAACAAAACAAAGATGCCATTGAACCAGAAAAATATAAATGTAATTTGTAAAATACAGACAGTCTACGTATAAGAAAATGTACCAATTCTGTTCTGTCAAATGGTGACACCTACATGTTACACCATATTTGAATCAAAACAACCCGAGGAAAGGTAAAGTTTTTATTCTTTATAAAAAACTTGATAGAGTTATAAAAGAATACGTGTATTGATTTGAACAATATAAAACAAAACTAACAAGGGGACCGCTATACTTGTAGCTCACCGATTTTGATGAAGTTAAGGTATGTAGTAGACTTCATATCCCTAATTATTGTGGTGAAAGGATTTCTTCAAACGGGCCTAAGATTTTGAGAAATTTTGAAACGGGCCTAAGATTTTGAGAAATTTTGAAACGGGCCTAAGATTTTGAGAAATTTTGAAACGGGACTAAGATTTGAGAGGGGGGGGGGGTCAAAGTTCAGCATGCGTTTCAAATGCACATTAGTTTGCTTTTTTCAATGTGAACTTCGTCGTGTGAAAGTGGACGCAGATTGCTCGCTAGCAGAGTCAAAAAACAATTAGTTTTAAATATGTTAGAGAGATATTAGAGAGAAGGCCCGAGATCGATGCTGCTTCTAGACTTTATTATTCTTTTTTAATTAATTTTATATTTTTACGAATTACAATTTTTAAGCATGGTTATTAATTGCTACAACTTTAAGTTTTTGTTATATTTCCTAAAAAATATATAATTACTAATATAACCCTAAATTTAACCATTATTATATCTTCTTATTACAACAATCACAGAAGGTTTAGAAGATTTTTTGTATCAAATATACATTTGATGATGATGATGATCAGTTTTCTCATGAGTTTTTTCTTAATTTTTAATAGTCACATGTTTCTCATATTCCCATAAAAACGTTTACAAGTAGGTTTTTGCTACACAATATTTACTCTTTATGAAATTAACATATTTAAAACTAATCTTTTTTTGCATATGTTGTTTGTACATGTAAGCAACATTAAAAAATATATTTTTTAATATTTTACAAAGCATAGTACAATTCGATTAGAAAGAAAATCTTTTGTAAATTACTATTTTTTATATTTTAATGATAAATACTTTAATATTTTAAAAATGTGACAAGGTTTCTTCTGGTAAACGTTTCAGTTTAAAAAATTGTAATTAGAGGTTTTAAATGCATTTAAAAAAAAAAAAGCTAAGTCTATTAAAAAATAGCTTATAGAAAAATGCATTTAACTAAAAGTAGAACTTACTATGTTAAAAAAAACTTTCAAAAAAAATTAAAATTTTCTTAAAATAACATATTTTTTAAACGAAGGCATCTTAGTCTGAACAAACATGTGGGCAACAACATTAGAAGTATATCTTTCAAAATTTATAATATTAAACATAAATCTTTTTTTTTCAAATAAATTCATTTTATATAAATGTTATGATTGAGAATGCTTCTTATAAAATAAAACACATTTCAGTATTTTTCTTTATTTTAGTGGAGAAAATTATTTTTTTTCCTGGTATGACTAAACGGTAGTTAAGTGAGGAGATTCCAATGCGAACAAAAAACTCTTTTTGAGTTTAGTGTGATAATAGTAAATTACGTAAAAGTATAATTTGATAAAAAAAAAAAAAAAAAAAAAAAAAAAAAAAAAAAAATATGAAGAACTTATAAAGTAAGAATTTTTTTAAGTAAGACATTTCAATATATTATTATATTGTCTTTATATAATAAAACGCAGTGTAATGATTCCCAGACGAACTCATCCAAACACTGGATGGGAATCAACGGTATACTTTCATTGTTGCTGAGAAATAAGAAATTCTAAAAAATATTCAGACACGCGAATTTTTGGACGTATAATTTTTTAGTTGCAGGTTAAATTTCGGTAAAAATATTCCTGCACGTGTACTTTGTTTTCATAAGTAAATAAACATTCATGATTATTATATAACTTTCATTACAATTAAATAAAAAATATATTTTTATTTGAATTCATAAGCATTGAAGTGCTTATGTAATGTACGTGTGAAAAGTTTGCGCCTATGGAAATGACAATATGTTTAGCTTGAAATGTATCTTTACATTGATAAAACTAAACGCAAATTGAAATGACTGTGCCAACATGACTAACACATAAACACTGGGTTTTCAATTGTTAATTAAAAAAATTTTAAAAAGGGATCCTTTATTGACTACTTCCTCTTGATTGTATACCTTGATTACATGTTAGCAATTGCTTTAAAAAAAAAAAAAAGAACTAAATTATATGTAAGATGAATTAATGTTTTATGATGAATTAATAAAGAATTTAGAAAAACAGAGGATTTCAAGAATGTTTTATTAGTTCTCTGATTAATTAAAATAACAATTACGTCATTGAACGGTGACTTCATAATATTAAAAGAGAAACAAGCAGAAAAAAATATTTCGTTGGATAGTCTAGCACAATAGACCAGTGTCAACTGACATCTCAAATGTTTATGCGCCAGCCGATAAGGATATTTAAGTAAAACAATGTTAAGTGAATAAATACTGAAGGTTATTTTTTTCCTGTTTTCATAAACATATTATAAATTTTATTGATGAATATCAAATGATGAATAAACAAAAGATAGTTGACTCTTTTAGTAACCGCAGCTTTCAAGAATTTCGTGAATTTTAGAAATTTCTCTATTCAAGAACATATAATTCAGTTAATAATTAACAATACAGAAATATTACTTACATTATGCATAACAATTTTTAAAGTAAGTTATGAATATTACGATTGCCATAAATCAAACTTTCTACAAATTACGGTTCATCGCCTGAATTCAGTTAATAATAAATAATACAGAAATATTAGTTACATTATACATAACAATTTTTAAGGTAAATTATGAGTATTACTATTGCCATAAATCTGAATTGCATAAATAACGGTTAATCGCCAACAATTTTATCTTTATTTTTCGCCAAGTTCGATCTGGTGACCTCTATTACATCTGTTCCAATAATATTGTCGATACGAAACTGAGCATTTACAAAAATATAACATTTGAAAATGATAGATTTTCATGAATATTTTATTAAATCTATAAAAATCTATACTTAAAACAAAACAAAATAAAAGTATTATATGATAAAGTAGTAAAATAAAACTCAATTTAACTGCAGTAATGAAATTGTAAATATCTCTTAACACTGCAATAAACATTTAATTTTTTTTTTTTTTAATGAAGATATTCTGGTTTTTTGAACCAAAACTCTTTTCATGTAATGAAACAATTTAACTGCAGCTTCCTCTTCATGAAGTAACTGCCTTCAAGTAACTGTTTACACTAGTATGTTACATATTACGTTGTGTAATACAGGGCTGTCGTACCCAGTGGCGCAGCCAAGGGTAGGTTCCAGGGGGTCTGGACCCCCCTTCCCCAAAAGTAGAACTGGTTTACTGAATCATGGATACAACAGTAAAAACTGCTAAGACAGAATCCCAAAGGATCTATAAAACATTCCACTTTAGAGAGGTGTCCGTTTTAGAAGGCATAATTCAAAGGTATGTCTTTCTTCGGGACTATAAACTTTTCCATTTTAGACAGGTTTCCGTTATAAACACTTTCCGTTTTCACAGTATTCCTTAAAACTGCTAAAACGTACTCACTTCCCAAACTTTTTTTTTCACGTAGCCCTTTCTTAGGTTTTTCATTTCGGAGTATCCCCATTTCTCATAAACACGCTCCCCTTCCCCCCTCCACACAAGGAGATAACGTAAACATGCTTTTTTTCATTAGTAATCTTCTTGTCGCAACCATATAATAAATCCATGCAAATCACAATATTATTCCTAACTTTTTGTGACTTCCGCCATTACCGATATTATTTTTACCTACCCCCAGCAGACCCGCCATGTACCCCTAGGGGTACGCTACCCCAGGTTGGAAACCGCTGGTATAACAGCACCTCTGAAGAGCATAAATCTATTACAGGAAAATCTGTGAAGATGACCTATCGCAAAGGAAAACAATTCAAGGTTCGACTAAAACAACACTATATATCTGTGCTTGCTAACGTTTGAAACCTATCTGAAATGAAACTTGTTCCAATTGTGAATCCTACTTGGCAGGTTTTTTGAAAACACGGAATCTTATCATAAACAAAAACATTTTGATGTCCCGAGACGGAAGGGTAACTATGAAATGCAAGTATACCTGCTATTCCGTTTACACAAAGTTACTATAACTAGATTAAACGTAAAACTTCTTTATCTTGGCCTTCGATGGGGTTCTGTTGTCGACACTTATAGGAAAGAACGAGTTTATACGAACGCAATAACGGTACATTGTTTGAGTTTCGTGACCCTTATCTTTGATCACTTTATAACGGACTATATTAACAATTATTTTAAATCTGCGCCTGCAATTAATAAAAATAACTTTCTGTTTGGACTGGTTATTTGTTACCACTTTCAAAATACACTGGCGAGAAAAATTAAAGGAACAACCATAATAAGATGTTTTATGTTAAGGGAATTTCCAGAAAGGTAACTCAATGGCAACGATGTCACGTAGTCCAATGGGACGAACATTCGCTAAAAAAAAAAAAAAAATGCAAATTTTTCATCATCAGCCCGTCCTTTCGGTTCATGTGTGAAAAGGAGCGCACGTGGGTAATCTGAAGTCTAATTTTAAGGATTGTACGTGTAATTAGGTAAAACTTTCGCTTCTAGTAGGTGGAGTAGGTCCAGAAGACATTTGAGCGATTTTGAGAAATTGCGTGCGATAGGGAGAATGAAAGCAGGACAGACACTCTTAGGGGTCAGTAAAGACTTAAAAATAGCCAAAAGCGTCATGTCAAGAATCTGGAAACGGTTTAAAGACACTGGTATGATGTCCACAGATAACCAGGTCAAGGTAGAAAGCGCGCAACAATAGGCTCTCAGGACTGTAATTTGCCAACGATTGCTAAAAGAAATAGGCAATTAACGTCAGTTCAGATTGCAGGGAGTTTGCTGAAGCAACAAGAACTAGACTATCCTGGTTTACTGTGAGTGACAGGCTGCATGCAACGAAACCCATCATTTGTGTTCCACTAACCCGGTAGCGGAATGCGCCCGGTTAAAGTGGTGCAGAGATCATCGTCATTGGAGGACCACGGAAGGGAGTCCAGTTCTCTTTACCGATGAATCCCGATTTCGTTGAGAGAGTTACTACAGACGTATTACCATATGGAGGGAGAAAATCACACGCAGTAAGTCTGCAAACATCCGTGAAAGGCATCGATACAAAAGTCGTGGAATCATGGTATGGACGGACATCATTTTGAATGGCCTCAGTGACCGACACATTTTTACCAGTGCAACTCTGAATGCTGAAATATACAGAGATGAGTTTCTTGATTCTCGTGTCAAGTTGTTTAAGTGTGCAATCGGAAGATTCGGGATTTTATGCTTTGGTCTAGAAGGGCGCTACTACCTTCCACGAAACTCCTAAGTGTCTCTTCCAGAGCTCCATAAATCCGACACGGAAAAAAAATGTCTGGATTCAACATTACCTTTGAACCCAATCGCTATGTGTTTATCCATGCTCAGTTTAGCGTTGCTTCAAGAAATTTCATGGTGCTAATAAGAGTTTTGTGTATGGAATAGGTCTTGGGTGACATTTTGTCTTTAATAATGAGAAATCGAAAGCATAAATTGAAGCTAATCAACGTACCAAACCCCACAGCTTACTGCTGAACTTTGAGAATGTTCTAAAGCT
Organism: Maratus speciosus; assembly: GCA_963932465.1. NCBI lineage: Eukaryota > Metazoa > Arthropoda > Arachnida > Araneae > Salticidae > Maratus > Maratus speciosus. The sequence continues at coordinate 529,776,564 of OZ010789.1, read as the reverse complement.
GTTTCGAACCATCTAAAATAAATTGGCTGGGAAGTAAAAAACAGAAAACACCATGAATACAGTTTTTACACATTCTAATACTTCCAAAAAGTGCAAATCCTTCACAAATAAACTTATTACAAAAATTTAACTTCCTTAAAGACGTCCAGATATCGGAAGCAACTATTAGATCGAATATGGTATCAAAAGTGACTTGACATGAAACGTGGAAACCCAAAAGAATTATGGCTGAATAACACAATTGTAACAAAACTGCTTTTTCCAGCATGAACTATATTTGATGTACGTGCTTCTTACATTGCTAGTTTCTGTAGCTGAAAATGCAAGATATTTTTCTTAATGTTAAAACCTTTCCGCATAGCATTTTTAGTTTGCAGAAAATTTGCAACAGTTTTGCTTTAAAAACCTGCAAAGTTGCTGTAAGCTCAGCATGACAAGACTGAAAGTTCATAACAAGACTGCAGCAAGATAACCCAAACAGCGAAGTCACCACATTTTGAACTTGCAGCTAACTTGTCGTGCAAGTTTTATCCATGCTGTATCAAATTTATCGCAAACTAATGCCAAACAAGTAATTAAAAATACCACAAACTTACTGCAGAGTAGTAATCTTTCCATGTCACACTATAAGTTTAACCCTTCAAAGGAGTCCATAGACCTCATCAGGTTTATTGATGGCGAAAGCGCCGTCTGAAAGTGCATGCATCGTTTTTATCACCATAAACAAGTTTAGGTAATATTTCTACTTTTCATTTCGAGCATTTTTCGGTAATTAATAAGTATCGCGTATAGAAAAAGCGGTGCCTACCGAATAAAATTTCTGCAATTTTTGCGTATGTGCTGATTGTCTATTCTCTTAAAAGAGGGATTTTTTGCTTTCGTCGCTTTCGTGAATTAAAGAGGGTCTTGCCATTAGTTTCACAACAAACTACTCATGCAAGTGGGTGATGGTATACCTTGCGGGAGATTTGCTGCGAATTTCTCAATTCAAATTTGTCACGGCAAGAGAATATCAGAAAAAACCAAAAATTCTGCTAATGTTCACACTATCTGGGTTATCTCAAAAACTCCCATGGGAAGCGCAGCGGATTGCATGAAAAGCTCTTGCAATTGACACTTATTTGAAATCATCATCCAATATCTATTACAGAACAAGTTCTTAATTCAATGGCAAGAAATTAAACATGAAAATTGCTGTTTTAAACTTAACCATTTGATCCTAGCTTTATTGTAGGCAAATGTTGTGTAATATGAAACTTGATTTAACCCATTCGCCGCCAAAACTATAAAGTAAGAATTTCCATTTTTTTTATATAACGTCGTTTGCCACCGCAAATTCAGAAAGGTTAATCTCGCTTTACTAATACAGCGAAATTTCTGCCAATAAATGAGGCAATTTTTTAAATTCTAAAATAGTGGTGACAAAGTAATTAATAAATTAAAGCCACGAGTATACTCACGGATGACAGCGAATGGGTTAATTAAATTTAACTCTTCAGTATGCGCTCAGCTTTTTACATCATAGTGAATCTTTTTCACTGGTAAAAATTAATGTAACTTCAATGCATTATTAGTTGCAGTTATAGCGATAGGCCTTATATTTTTTATCCATGCTCTTTTTTTAAATTAAGAAATTAAATAAGGATATACCTAAATTCTTAAAGTTACTCCAAATATTTCTATCATGCATACTCAGTCACGACAAGATTGCAAGGGATTGGTACAAAGCTCCATTTTAGACAGTTTACTATATAAAGAAGTGTAATTATTTATACTTCTAAGATACACTATCCCGATAACATCTGTTGTTCGTTTCGCAGGGTTTATGAAACTCTTCTGTTTGAGACAGGATTCCGTTATAGAAAGATTACGCTTTCACGGGTTTCACTATGCTTCACCAAAGAACGATGAAAATCCCCTTTCAGACAGGTTTTCAGCCAATTTAATTGTATCGCAATTCATATTAAGACCACGTAACGCTTCCGTTAAAGGCAGGATTCTGTTACAGACAATTACTATTTTGATAAGTTTTATTCTATTCATATGACATAAATAAGTATATTTATATAAATACACAAAACTTGTAAAAATGGAACCTGCCTATAACGGAATTCTGTCTTAAACAAAAGTGTTCCATAGTGCTACGGAAGAGAATACTATACAAATACACCTGATAACACGAAAAGCTGTGTAAAACGAAAATTTTCACCAATATTTACGATTTTATTTTGACTGGTTTTACCATATATATAACCTGAAGGAAAAATTCTGACTCCTCCCGTAACGAAATCCTGGCTACGCCACTGGTCGTACCTGGCGCCCGCTAGCGCCATCTCGCCCATTGAAGTATTTCTTGGCGCCATTTCGAATGTTTCCTGTTACTAACTTTTAAAAAAATATAAAATCCGTTTTAAGAAATGCTTAAAAATTTTAAATAATAAATATTTGCATGCTTTTTAGGGTTCTATACTTAAAAAGTAAAAACGGAACCATTATAAGACCACACCTGTGTCTGTCTGTCCGTCTGTCACAGGCATTTTACTCGTAAACTATGTAACGGTGAAAGTTCAAATTGGGGGAAATAATAAATACTATTGACCCACATATTTACAGATTATTAAACATTCACAAATATTTCTAGGAAAAATGTAGAGGGGCTAATGAAGTTACTGGACAAAATAATCTTTTCTTTGTATATCGTGTGGGGTATCGTGTGAAAGCTCTCGTAACGCTGAACTCAAAAATACATTTCATTTAATTTTAGGTATTACATCTTCAAAGTTATGCTAAAAAATGTAGTACAAAAATATATTAACCCCCCATCTAATTCCGAATTTACTGAAACTAAAATTATGGAAATATTAGAGGTAGTAGACGTTAGTTTAAACCTTGCAGGAAAATTATAGCGATTGCCATAAGCCACTTGGTTTTTGAGAAAATCGCATTTTTCCGTTACACATACATTTCGATTTGCAGGCATTCAGCAAAGGTGTTGAAAAGCGCTTTAGGTACCTATCATAGCAGAAGTATAAAAGCATTGTTGATAATACTTTTCGAAAAAACGTCGCTAATTAGAGCCGAGATATTAACCTTTTAAAGACACGGACGGTTTGGACATACATAACGACAGAAGCAGCGTACTCTATTTACCATCGTCTTTTAAAGCCGACATATCAAATTTTAATGATATATTTGTGTATTGTAATGCCCGGTTGCAGTATAAAAGTAATAAATGTCAAATTGTTAAAAACAGAGTAATTTTAATTAGAATTAATCACATAAATACTATGGGATTCGAGACTAGTTTGCATTGAGTGGATCTCTCAATACACGCTTCCCGTGTCTTTAAAAATGAATTAAAAACCTATCTAGAAAAACGCGGTACGGAACAAGACGGCGTTATAACTTTGTGACCTCCTTTCCAAGCGCGCTTAGAACAATGTCAAGTTTAAACTTTAAACAAGGGTTTTATTTTAGCTACACTGAAAAAAAGTAAATATTATTACTACGCTGAATTTAGCTTTATGAAATGCCAAATAAAGTTTAACCTCTTGTGCTCTATGACTCTATGTTGGTCATTTCCGACAATGGCGTACGAAACGTACGTCATGATATTTTGCTGATTTTTCTTATTAGAAATTCCGAATTATCACCAGAAAATTTTTAGTCCTATTTTTACTTTACAAGATGATTCATTTTTCATAAATAAAGTAAAATAAAAATACCAGTTAAATTTTTGTAGTGTAACTTGAAAATTTTCTGGAAAAAAAAATCTGCCAGATGTGGCAACGCTGGTTGCTACTGACATATATCCGCTAACAGTGCCAGAGCGCTAGGGTTTAAATATGAACTATTTTTATTGTCAGTACCGAATTAAGTTCATCATAAACAGATTAGGATAAGATAAAAAAAGAGTTATACAGAATAGCAAAATTTGTTTTAATTTAGCTTCATATGTCTTTGAACTTTTATAATATACACATTCGTACTTTTCAAGTCTATGCAGCTATACCGAACACTACATTATAATTTTCTACAAAGTGTTATTATTCTTTTAGTAACGATTTTTATACAGTTAATAATTCATATATTTTTTGTGCGGAACCCTCTCACCGCGAATAATACTCGTACTTGATCGTTTATTATTTTGTACGTAGCATCAACGTTTTTGGCTCTTTACCCTACCAAAACTTTTCAGACGAGCTCAGTGATATAATTAATGGAAATATAATTCTAAATTTACTATATTTTTACATTTTATGTAATTTTTACATAGACATGACTATTAAAGCCGGGCGAAAAACAAAAATGCTTGCAGATTGAATCGTAATAGAGCGGAAAAGTTGCTACACATTAATACAAATACAGGGATTTTTTTAAAAAATCGGACAATGTCTTCCGTTCACGCATTGCGTTCAAAGTTTTCGTATTTGAACGAAAGTTGAACAAATGTACAAAAATCATAAATGGTTTAAATTTTGACCGACCTAACTCATTTTTTGTACATAAAAAAGCTTTGAGATGTAGAATGTAGGGAGAAATACTACATTTCCCTCCTCTATCCCCTATGAGCCCTGTCAAGTGGGCGACTTCTTGCTGTAAAAGTTACGTTTTGGTTTGCTTGCCGCCCGGTCACTCGACCTCTCTCCTTCGTTACCGACTTCCTTTTTCACTGCACTGTGATGCTTGCTGCACGTGCGCGTCGCTAGAATTCCGAGAATCGGTATGAGGGAGGGGAAAGCGCAGTACCTGGACCTGGTAACGGTCGCAATGCGTCGCTCAGTTTTGCCTCAGTATCGCTGAGTGTTTGTGTTTGTCTGGCTTGTCACCTATAAAAGAAGCGCTGCTCTGGTTGAAAACTTTTCTTCACGGTTTCGTTTAGAATCTCGTAGCCTGCATTAGATAACGGTCTCATCGATCACCAGTTAGCTTTCTTTATCTTTATTATGGCGCTCACTCGTAGCGTTCATATTCCTTGCCCATTTTTTGATGCACCAAAACCACTGCCATTGGCACGTCTTCCCATCAATGATGATGTTGTCAAATGTTGGCATGAAGTGCAACACTCCATGTTATTGCAGTCTGGTGACTCTAGACCTGGAAGCAAGTTGAGAATTTTAGACGTGCCGAACACTATAGCTCAACAAATCGAGTGCATTTGAAGGCATCGATTCCTACCGTTTGTCACACAAGAGTCGTTAAAAAGTTGAAATAACTACACGATTGCTATTATGCTCTTAATCACAATATAAATCATATTCAAATGTAAATCAGATCCAAACGTAAATCATATCCAAGAGACAAAGACACGGCAGGGAAACAGAAGATGTACAATGACATTATTCGTCAATCCTATTGCTCATTACTTGGCATATTAGCTTGCAAATGCGCGATGACGCTACAATGCACTTGCGGAAAAAACTTCGACAAGTATATTTGTCCTAATCCTATAGTTGTCAGCTGCGAATGCCCTAAGGACAGGAAAATACCTATATTGGAGCTGAAGTTTCTTTACGCACAAAGCCACCTTAGACTAGGTAAAATTGGACGGACGCTGCAAAACAAGCAAACACAAAAACTAACATCAAGGTTGCAAAGAAAGGATCGTCATCTTGATGTGTGCAGCACGCAAATGAAAAGTTTGCCTGGTTGTAGCACTGATCCTGAATCAGAGGAGACAAATGTTGATGTCATTGAGTATAAGGATTATTTACACTTTCAGTTCACACGCTCTTTGTCGGCTCTGTTAAGGAGCCCATGCTCTTCACAAATGCTCAGGTAGCTTCCAACTACTCCTTGAAAGTAATCGCTTTGTTCTGTCAGATGAAGCAACATCTGCCATTACCTCTAGCGTGCTAAAAGACGTACGTCTTAAACTGATAGTAATACATTTCCTATTGTTGTTAGAAGCAAAATTAGATGAGAAAAAAAAAAGTTCAGAGCAAATCTTACCAATGTGGAGCAGCAGGAACATCAAATGAACGGCCCAAAGTGTGTATACTTTTATGGGAGGACATATGACACTTTTGTGTTGGTTGACAAAGAAGGAAAACCATACCAGCCTGAAAAAAAGAAGACCACATTTAGTTATTTAGAAACCGGGTAAATAGTACCGGGTATAGGTACAGTCGTGGAAAAAAAAGTAAACACCCTCTACTAACTCCTCAACAAATTATCGTAGAAGAAAGTTACTGGTACATAAAGTCTACTTTTAAATGATGTAGATAAAATTTGTTTAAGGGGCCATCTACATATTAAAACGAACCATAACTTTGTTTTTTTCAATAGCAGTACACAATTCTGACAGCATAAAGGAACTCTACACCCTTCAATTAGCCTAAAAACAAATTTGTATGCAATTCGTACCATAAGTTTCTGAGAAATTAATTATTTTAAAACGAGCGTATTTTAAGGGTTGTATCCAAATTGAAGTTCGGAACTGTATTATTAACCGAGAGAGCCCCCATCTTGATCAAGGCACCTTAAGAAGTCAATGAAGCCCGCTAGATTACAGGACAGCAGAAAAAATTTCTAAATATCTAGTCTCTCTTATTATAGACGGCCCCTTAAACCATCATTTTGCCGTTTTTAAAGCATAATTTGAAAACTGCTTGGGAGAAAAATGTGGAATTTTGGATTTCCATAAAGCAGGACTTAATAAATCTAAATCCATCCAAAAAATGGTAGGTTGCAATTCATAATTTTTTCGAATATTAATTTCATAATTCATAATTCATATCATAAAATTATAAAAATTGCAAATTCTGCGTATTTATGTTTGGGTATATTAGTATTATTACTAACAAAAAAATTAGCACATTAGGAGTATAATTTCTGGAGATATAAATAAAAATATGAAAATGTAATTTAACATTAGAAGTACTAAATTTTGAATGTTTATAATTCAAAAACTTATCATTCAAATGAATTGAAATTTGGTGTCTAGGCATAGTTTGAACCGAAGATTTGAAATATCTCGTTAAAATTGGGTATTGCCATTGAAAAAATGAAGTTTGGATTCGTTTTAATATGTAGATGGCCCCCTAAGCAAATTTTATATACATCATTTAAAAGTAGACTTTATTTCCAATTGTTCGGTACCAGTAACTTTCTCCTACGATTATTTGTTGAGGAGTTAGTAGGGGATGTCTTTTTTCCATGACTGTACCTTTGCCATCTAGTACCAACCACAAAAACTGGAAAGGACATTGTTAACCCCATCGTAAACCCTTTCGAATAAAATGGAATAGATTATTCTAAAATTCTAGTGGTCGGGTGTGATGATACAGCAAAAACACTGTCTGGAAAAGTGGAGCAGTCAAACATATAGAAATGAGTTTAAAGAGACCAACACAGTGGGTTATATGCATACTGCATTTTAATTATCTTACTTGGAGGCATCTTATAGAAATATTTAATGGTAAAAACACAAGACGTCAAACTTTTTGTTTCCTTCTTGAAAATCAGCTGGATGGTTGCGAGCCTTTGCTTTTAAGAGAATTGAATGACACATTCCACACATTGAACCAGAAATCCGGAGTAAAGATCAAGATACCTGCAAGACATCGCCACTTCCATTGCTGCTGGTTCTTGTTCCTCAGACCTAGCAAATCGGGATACGGGACCAATATCTCATTCATCGTGGTTAACGACGGAAACAGGTTCTGTAGAGTGTACATTTGATTGGAAACTCCACTTAAAATTCCCATCAACATTTTCACGGACATTATGACAGTATACGTACCTCCGTGGTTCGAAATTAATCCAAGATCTTCGGTAGTCGGGGGGCCTAAACATATTTTTGAATGTATTAAAAAATGTAGAAGCTTACCTGCAAAACTTCATGAAGTGGTAACGAAGGCCATGCAAACAAATGCTTTCTTTGCCCATTCATAAAACATTCTCCTTTCAATGGTAGTGAATGATAGGCAGCACGTTTGAGAGCTGGAAATTCGCCAATGATTATTATAACATCATAAATTTGTCTGAAAACAAGATTATCTCTCCGCCCCTTTTGGTAAATATTTCTTCAGCTGACACTGCAGAATTGATATCCAAGAAGGGGAAGCCAACTCTTCCTTTGAATTTGGCAGACACACCATGTCATATGCAAGCCGTAGAGTGCATTTTCAAGCTGGTAACACAGGCCTCCTCAAAAGTTTATGGGCATTAGCGACGTGATGGTTTTATAAGAGTCAGCCTCGCTTCTCGTGCTACTATGATAATATTTGACACTAACTTAGAATTTTCAGTACCTGAATCTGTATGTGGATCTAGATAATTCTCTACACTCACATTTTTATTGGTTGGTTAGTTGGTTGGGTTGGGTGTGAGAGGGACCCGCGCTGCAGCCACCTTCCAGTGGTGAGTCCTGAGTCGAAACGATGAGGAGGAGGGGTATTTTTCCAACTTTTTTCCTCAAGGTTGCCTTATGTACAAAAAAGCAGGTCGATTAGTCAATATTTACACCTCCTGTAATTTGGGTTAATTCCACGAAAACTGGCTATTTTCACACATTTAAAGGGAGTTGGAAAGGTATAAAGAAGAAGTGTGTGGTATTTTTTCTCCATTCTACAACTCAAGGCCATACTACGCACAAAAAATGTGTTCGATCAGACAAAAGTTACACCTTTTACAATTTTTCGTATATCTGTTCAATTTTTGTTCAAATTCGAAAACCTTGAACGCGATGCGCGAACGGAAGATATTGACCAATTTCAAAATTTTATTTTCCTGTGCTTGTATTGACGTGTAGCAACTTTTTATCGCTATTAAGATTCGATTTGGAAACTTTTTTGTTTTTTGGTCCGGTCCAATGGCTATCCCTATGGGGTGTATATACATTGTACAGGACGGGTGTGTGCCTTCCGAATGTTTCTTGTTTTGAGATAGGCTCTGATGTAAATCTAAGTTTACCATTTAATAAAATTTGAATAATAAATATCTAAATAATGAAATTTTAAATATTTAAATAATAACAAATTTATATTAATACTAGCCGCCTTCGCCCGCTACGCTGGTCGGTTTTTCTAAAGAAATCTTGAATGAAACAAAATATGAACAAAAAAAACCTCTTAAAACACCATAAAAAAATTTTAAATGCGCTAGGCCTTTCGAAAGATCTGAGTCTTTCTTCGTCAGGCACAAAGAAGACGTCCTTCTACTGTGAAAGCAGAGGCAAGACATAGTAGAAAGACGTCCTGTTTGTGCCTGACGAAGAAAGACTCAGATCTTTCGAAAGGCCTAGCGCATTTAAAAGTTTTTGATGGTGTTTTAAGAGGGTTTTTTTGTTCTTATTCATTCACACCAGTTTTAACTTATTTTCTTTGAAAGAAAATATATCTGTGAATCTGATCATGCGTTTTAAAGCAATATTTACATTTACCTGGTGTATACAACGGAATTGCTGAAAGCAATATGAATGTCATTACGCTATTATATCTTTTATTCAGTCATACAAAATGTAGACTGTTAATAACCAATTTCTTTAGTTGATCTGTTAGTGTAGGATTCGGTAAAGAACAATATGTAATATACTAAAAGCGTTCATGAAAAATTATCAACGCAAGTCTCATCAGAATCTGTTAATTGGACTTATTGAAAAGGCTGATCGTTCATAATAATTGGGTTCGCGTTGATTCAAGAACTTTTATCTATAATTCTGCAATCAAGCAACCTAACAACCAAGCAACAGCAAATGATATGTGCTTTATACTAAAACATTCACTGAAAAAAATAACTAACCGATCAAGTTGCATCGAAATCCACTTAGCAGAATCTTTTAAGCTGCAAAATATACCAAAACCTTCCCTAAAAATGATCTAATTAACAGTTTAAATCCCATAAAAATTCATTCAGTGGAACCTTTAAAAAAAACTTTCAAAATTGGGTTCATCTGATTTAGAGCTTTCCCCATTATTTAACTAAGCAACGTAGAACGTTATGTTTTATACTAACATCTTTTCTGAAAAATTATCTAATTAACAATGTAAGCCCCGTCAAAATCTATTCAGCAGAACTCAAGATATAAGCGGCCGGAATGAAATTTCTCTTTGCATTATATATATATTGAGACAGTTAAATATAACTTTCATATTCACGTTAACCTGATTATAGAACTCTCTGGGAGGTAGGGGTAGTTATATACTGCATCGCTTCTGAAATTTTTAAGGAACTCAGCTCAACTTCCATAACTATAGCATATATACTCTCTAGTATACCCTATCTCTGTAGCGTATATCTTCCAGTTTTCTTTACTGTACCACTGAGAACTTTTTCCGCATAGCTCCGTAACTAAACAACATAGAATGATATGATAAATATTGAAAAAATCCCTGAAATATTATCTAACTTACTATGCATTTAATTAGTTGACTTGAAATCTTTCATAATCGAGTTCACCTAATTTTAGAACTCCCGTAGCAACTTAGAATGATGGTTTTTACATTAAACCATTTATAAACCAAATTTACCATTTAACAGTGTAAGTTCTACAAAATTATGTTCAGTAGAATCTGAGTTATAGTCATATTTACAATATTTATTGCTCATTAAACCTTTTTTCTTTACATTTGAAATAATATCAGTAACTGTTTTGGTATTTCCCTGTTATGCCAACACCATTGTCACCAAGCGTAATAGTTGGCACAAAAATGAAATGATACATTTGAAAAAAAAAATTGTTCATAAAAAAATGAGCATTTAAAAAATGTAACTTTTGAAAATTACAGACTTTGACCTACCATTTTTTTTAAATCAATAAAAATAATGGTACTACTTGGTTATCCCGTCGACCAAAAATCTATTGCCAAACTATAAGATTAAATGCCAATAATGGTTGATCGAAAATGTCACATTCACTTGACTTTAAGCAAGTTACACGTATTTACGTCATCAGGGGATTTTTATTTCGACGTTTTAAATGTATTTTTATTAATGTTATACTAATTTATTTGTTCTTTCGTTATTTAAAATAAAAATTGTCAATTTGTGTAATTTCGCGAGTGGTTTGGCGATTTATATAATTTGACGAAATTGGTCGGCGGGTACCAAAATAAATACTTAAAATATAAGAATAAATAAATATTTTGCAAGTAATAAAATAGTCAATTTAAACTGCAGTCTTGAAATTGTAAATGTCTTTTACTACTGAAGCATGGCGTACGTAATACGTATGTCTCACATTGCAGTAAACATTTCATACTTTCAATGAAGACATTCATGGTTTTTTGAACAAAACATTTTTATATGTATCATTCGTAACTTCTGAAATAATTTTATTGTAGCTTCCTTATCATCAGATAACTGCGAAATGGTAAAATCTATATCAGTATCAGTAATAAATATTTTCTATTCAAAAAATAACAAATTAAAAAGATTTGCGAGATTATGATGGAATAAAATAAATTCCATCCTGCATAAAAATATTCACGTTCAATAATTAGCAAATGTTAATGTGTGGCACGGTTTGCAATAAAAATCGTTTGCAGATTAGGGTTGGAATAAATGGCACGATACCATACATTTTGGCATGGTATCGCGACGAAAATTAGAACGAAAAACTACCACAGTCTTTTGTTTTTTGTTTTTTGTTTTAGTTTTTGAGGCGTTTGAAATTTTTTTTCTAATTGACGAAGTAGTTTTTATTTAACCAAAAGGATTGGTTAAAAAATTATTCAATTTGAATTTTTTCCATTGCTATAGTAACAGAATGAAAAGAATGAGTTTTTAGAAATTATCACTTGCAAAATTCAGGTTTTGGTGCCAAAGATAGTGCCAAATTAGAAAAATATGAAATATCTCTCGAACTATTGGGCTTAAAAGAATTTAGTTAGTACCATTCGATTCAGCATACAAAAATACACCAAAATATGTTATCAGTTGAAAAATAACTATAAAATCAGATTTTTAAGGAATTTTTTAAAAGTTCGTTCTCTTTTTTACCCCCCTTAGGGGTGGAATTTTGGAAAATCCTTTCTTAGCGGCACTCTATATCATAAGAAGTATTTTTACCCCGATTTTCAAGATTTTAGGTTCAGTAGTTTTGGCTGCGCGTTGATTAATACAAAATCCAGACTTTCTTTTATATATATAGACTAGCAGCCTTCGCCCGCTTCGCTGGTCTGTTTTTCTAAAGAAACCATGAATCAAACGAAATACATCTGTGAATTTGATCATTCGTTTGAAAGCAATATGGACATTAACCTGGCATACCCATCCGAGTTGCTACAAACGATATGGACGTCATTATACTATTGTATTTTCTATTGAGACAGACAAAATTTGAGCTGCTAAGGACCAACTTCATTAGTTGATCCTATACTGTAGGATTTGGTAAAATACGATAGAACAATATGTAATACACTTATACCCTTCCTCTGAAAATTTATCAATGCAATTCTCATCAGATTCCGTCCAATAGAACCTATGAAAAAGGCTAATCTTTCATAATTGGGCTCACCTCATTCTAGAACTTTCATCCAAAATCCTATAACCAAGCAACCTAGAACGATATGTGTTTTATACTAAAATATTCCCTGAAAAATTAACTAACTGAGCAAGTTCCCCCAAAATCCACTTAGCAGAACCTTTTAAACTGGCAAACGTACCAAAACGTTCCCTAAAAATTTACTAATTAACAGTTTGTCTTACCAAAATCCACCCAGCAGAACCTTTAAAAAAGCCAATCTTTCATAATCGTGTTCTTCTGATTTTGAATTTTCTCCCATAATTATTTAACTAAGCAACGTAGAACAATATGATGTACTATTTTTTTTTCCTGAAAAATTATCTAACAATGTAAGTCCCATAAAAAATCTATTCAGCGGAACTCAGGTTGTAAGCGGCCCAAACGAAATTTCTCTTTGCATTTCATACATATTATAGATAGTTAAATTTAAATATATCTTCCATAATCGCGTTAACCAGATTATAGAATTCTCAGGGATGTAGGGTAGGACTACGTTATATACCCACTGGATTTTTTAAGAAACCCTGCACACCTTTATAGAATATATATTCTGTAGTATATACACATTGCATATAGCTTACATCCTTTTATAGTAATTTACTACACCACAGAGAACTTTCCGGCATAGCATCAAAATCCATTTAGTAGAACTTTACATTAAAGGTAATCTTTCATAATCGGGTTCACCTAATTTTAAAAGTCCCGTAGTTATCACTAATTCAAAGTAGAACTAATTTTTACATTAAAACACTTCTAAAACAAATTACCTAACTAACAGCGTACGTTCTAAAAAATTATGTTCAGTAGAACCTGAGTTATAGTCAATAAGAATGAAATAAGAATTTGCGTTTTGCAAATATAGTAGATGATGATGAGTAAAATTGTAAGTATTGGTATTTGCGATTTAAAAAATGCTATTGGCGAGATTTATGAACGGCTAACATAAAAGTATCCATTTTTTCTTTTTATCCATAGGAGCAAATGACAAATTGCAAAATATTTTTCTATTTAAACCTTTGAATATGAACATATTTTTAAACAGTACAAACATTGCTTTCATACTTAAACTAAATATTTCCGTTTTATAATATTTATTTCTTATTAAACTCTTTTTCTTTGTATTTTAAATAAAATCAGTAACTATTTTGGTATTTTTCCGTTATACCAGCACCGTTGTCGCCAAGTATAATAATTAGCGCAAAATGAAATGAAACATTTGAAAAAAAAAATAATTTTGAAGATACAAAAATGAGCATTTAAAATATATAACATTTGAAAATTACAGACTTTAACCAACTATTTTTTTTAAATCAATACAAATCAATACTTAAAATAAAAGAAAAAATAAATATTTTACAATAAAATAATAAAATAAAGTCAATTTAATCTGCAGGTCTCGAATTGTAAATGTCTTTCAGGTTATCATTGTAGCGTGGCGTACGTAATAAGCATATCTGTCATTGCAGTAAACATTTTATTTTTTGAATGAAGACGTTCAAAGTTTTTTAACAAAACATTTTTATAGGTATAATTCCTAAGTTCTGAAATAATTTTATTACGCCTTCCGCGTCACCAAGTAACTGCCAAATCGTAAAATCCATGTCAGTGTCAGTAATAAATGTAAGTTATAATTTAAAACTAAATATTTTCTATTCAAAAAATATCAAATTAAAAAGTTTTACGAGATTACAATGGAATAATACTCATAAAAAATATTCACGTTCAATAAATAGCAAATGTTAATGTTTGGCACGGTTTGCAATAAAAATCGTTTGCACGCTAAGGGTAGAAATAAATGGCGCGATACCAAACATTTTGGCATAGTGTTGATATAACGAAAAAGTACTACAGTTTTTATTATTATTATTTAGTTTTAATTTTTGAGGCATTTATAATTTTTTTCCTAACTGACATGGTTGTTTTAAATATTTAAGCAAAAGAATTGATTAAAAATTATTCAATTTGAATTTCTTCCCTTGCTATAGTAACAGAATGAAGAGAATGAGTTTTTAGAAATTATCACTTCAAAATTTGAGGATTTGGCGCCAAAGATAGCGCCAAATTAGAAAAATATGAAATATCTCATGAACTATTAGACTTAAAATAATTTGGTTAGTACTATTCGATTCAGCATACAAATATACACTAAAATATGTTATCAGTTGAAAAATAACTATAAAATCAGATTTTTAAGGAATTTTTTAAAAGTTCGTTCTATTTTTTACCCCCCTTAGGGGTGGAATTTTAGAAGATCCTTTCTTAGCGGCACTCAATGTTATAAGAAGTATTTTTACCCCAAATTTCAAGATTTTAGGTTCAGTAGTTTCGACTGCGCGTTGATTAATACTAAATCCAGACTTTCTTTTATATATATAGACTAGCAGGCTATGCCCGCTGCGCTGGTCAATATTTCCAAATGAACCTTGGATTAAAAAGAATAGTGAATTTGAACTTGTATTTTAAACAATATGGATCTTCAGCTTGACCTTGCACATTACTGAAAACGATGAGAACGCCATTGCGATATAATGTTATCTTAAGCGTTGGACAAAATTTAGCAATTAAGAAGTAATTGTTTTAGTTGATTATAAACAGCGCACTTATGGTCGAGTAATGAGACCGTTATGACAACAGGAATTAATACCTCTGTAACTAATCAACATATAATGAAATCGTATATACTAACACCATTCCTAAAAGTCATGCAACAGGGCCACTTGTAACAAAATATGTTCTGTAGATATTTTAAAAAAGGCTAAACTTTCATAATCAGGTTCACTTAATTTTTGAAATTTTACTGTTGCTCTATAACTAAGTACCCTTGAACAATATGTATACACTAAAACCTTTCCAAAATTATCACCTAACTAATTGTGGTATATCCTACGAAAGTATTATAAACAATCGGAATGAAATACAAATTTCCGTTGTAAATATATAGTAGATGATGATGATGCGATTTTGTGTAATAGAATTCATAGTAAAGTTTTCGCTTCAAACAAAAACGATGCTTTCAACATTAAAGCTAATACACCAATATGTGAAGTATCCGATTACGGAAGGTTAACTTGAATTCTCATGAGCAACTACTCAAAGAAAAGTGAATATTTGGCTTTTGTGATACTTTTATGTCAGCCGGGCGCAGGTAATAAATAAATAAAGATTGTTTCATAGCATATTCTTATTTTATTATTTTCATTTAAAACACTAACCTTTCACTCATTTAATTTAAAATGCATGCCTTATACTAATTTCATTTAAAAAACTGAAAAGATAAACAATAACAGGAAATAATGCCATAATTAAAAGCAAAAAAATATTTTTAATTTACATACGCAAAATGTAACTACTGCTACTGGGAATTTTAAAAATGCTATCAGCGAGATGTGCGCTCGGTTGTTATAAATGTACCCATTTTTTTTTCTTATCGAGGAGCAATTTATAAATAGCACAATATTATTCCATTTCCAATTTCTTTCATTGAGGAACCTATGACCGGGAAAAATGGAAAAAGACTCTTGTAGATTCTTCGGATGACGGCATCTGACGCCATAAACCGAGTTTATATATATGAAAATAATTTTTAAGTCGTTACAAACATTGCTTTCATACTTAAATATTTTCATTGGTACTACTTGTTATCCCGTCGACCAATTTCGCCAAATTATATAAATCGCCAAACCATTCACCAAATTATATAAATTGACATAATCTTTATTTTAAATAACGAAATAACAAATAAATTAGTATAACATTAATAAAAATACAAATAAAACGTCGAAATTAAAATCACTTGATGACGTAAACACGGGTAGTTTGTTTAAATTCAAGTGAATTTGATATTTACGATCAACCATTATTGGCATTTAATCTTATAGTTTGACGATAGATTTTTGGCCGACGGAATATCTAAGTAGTACCTTTTCCATTTTTGTTTTATAACGCTAAATTCTCAGTAATTTTTCCCCTTTTATTTTATATAAAATCAATATTTTTTTAAAAAATTAAGATGCTTGCATTTTTATTTCAAACTCATAGAGCCGTTTTAATTTTTAGCCAAAAGGGTTGATTTGAATTTTTTCCGTTGCTAGAGTAACGGATGTAATGATAGATATTTTGAGGTTTAGATGCCAAAGACACCGCCAAATTAGAAAAATATGAAATGTGTCATGAACTGTTGGACTTATAAAAATTTATTTGGTAGCATTCGATTCAGCATACAAAACTACATTAAAATATGCTATCATTTGACGCATAATTTTGATATTCGATTTTTTTCCCCTCCCCGTGCAAAAACCATTAGGGGTGACACTTTAGAAAATCCTTTCTTAGCAGAAGTTTATGTCATAAGAAGTATTTTCACCACGATTTTCAAGATTTTAGGTTCAGATTTTAGACGTTAATTAGTGCCCGAATCCAGACTTTATTTTATATACTATATTAGATATGCGATTTTGCGGTGAATCGATGATCGAAAATTAGTCCAATATCATTTGAAATATTACATAACAGAGGAGAAAGTACGAAGAAAGACGAAGAAGAAATGACGAATTACAAAAGACTTGTAATTTTTTTTTTCAAAATGTTGAATTTTTTCATAGTAATAACGTATTAAAACATAAATTTCCTTAAAAATTATCTTTATTTCCTAGATTTCGAATCTGTGAATTTTCCTATAAATAAAATTGGCGATATGACTTGAGAAAATAGATAATATTTGCTTAAATAAAATGGGTAATATTCGTTGATCTGAGTTCGAGTTTATAAATATCACATGCTTTCGGAATTACGGCGAAAAACATTTTAAAAAGTATGAAATTATTTTACAATATGTATGTGTGGCAGAAATTCACACTGAAATTTAAGTATTCGATTCCATTTTTTAAATATTAACTGATATCTATATAAGTTACAATTGAATATGAAAATGTACTAAAAAAATTATCTCTTTCACCTAAAAAAACACCATTTGTGAGAACATCCTCAAGCTAATGTCACGCTTATGCATTTTCGGCTTAAAATCACATTGTTTGGCGACAAAAGAAAAATAAAAAATTGTAAAGAAACAAATAGTAATTGCACATGTGACTCACAATTACATCTACTTGTTTCTTCTATAAGTCACGTGATGGGACAATTAGATATAAAAAAAAAGAAAAGAACAGAACAGAAAGAAAATGTCGTTAAAATTTCATCTAATCAAATTTTCAGATTCGTTTCCATATCTAACGCAAGCGATAAAGAGCCAAATATTGCGTATCAAGTGTAATATTTCTTATTAAATTAATTTTTAAGCATTACAAATATTTCTTTCAGGTTTTGATTAAATGTTTCCGTTTTTTAATATTATCACTCATTAAAACGGATTTTCTTCTTCTTTTTTTTTCATTTAAATAAAATTAGTAACAGTTTTTCTTTTATTTTTCGAGGTTTAATAGCCGTTTCAATTTTTTTTATCAACGATGAATTTCGCCAAGAAATAAAATGGTAACCTTATCGCCCAAAATAACAGAATTTTCCGTCATAATTCTAAAACTAATATAGGTAGAATAATGTGTTATAGCTTAAAACCTTCCCTGAAACAATACCTATCTAACGGTATAGGTTCCGTAAAAATCCATGCAGTAGAACTCGAAATCTAGGCGTTCGGAACGAAATTTCCGTTTGGATTTTATATATATAATAGATAATAGAATAGATAATAGATTTTATATATATATATAATAGAATAGATAATAGATTATGTGTTATGAACTATCTCAAAGTTTAAAAAAGATCGCATTGTTATATTTCCTAATTTTAACAATATCGCGTTATGTTAGTTCCACATTCCACCACCAGGGAGCGCACTCTATTCTTAACGAAAGCGTATCGGAACGAAACTCCTTCATGCAGCCTTTCCGTAGATACATGAATCGGGAGGGTGGCGGTCTTAACCAATAATTTAAGATAATTGCTGAAATTACTACGAAAAATATTTTAAAGGGGCCCTACGCGGGCCCCTAATAGAGTTAAAGGAAATCGGAAGACGGCAAAATAATCGCGGGGAAAAGTTTACTTGGGTGCTTCGGAGCTACTTTTGGCGCGAGATCTAAGCTCTACGACCAATAGGAAACCAGATATTTAAGGAAATATGAAGTAACAAAGTCCAAAATAACAGAACGTTCCGTCATACTTCTATAACTAATCTAGGTAGAATGATGTGTTATAGCTTAAAACCTTCCCTGGAACGATACCTATCTAACGGTATAAGTTCCGTAAAAATCCATGCGGTAGAACTCGAAATCTAGGCGTTCGGAACGAAATTTCCGTTTGGATTATATATATATAAATAGATTATTTCTGCAGTCTACTTTTACATGAGCATGACTATCCGGATGAGATGTATATGTATCGTATAAGACGTGTACGTGTGTGTGCAAGCGCGCATGTGCCTTTCGAATGTTTCCTATTTCTAGCTATTTTTAAACCTAAAAATCCATTTAAAAAATGCTTTATGCTTAACATTTGCATGTTTTTCTATTGTAGTCAACATTAAGGCTTTGGTCTATTATTCAACAAACGTTTCTAAGATAAACTCTCTCAGGGAAGTGTAATTATATATTTACCATGATTTATATTTCGGCATTACTATTTTGGCATAGTTATTACTGTAAAATGTATGTGTATCACATAAGTCGAGTATATGTCGCTAACACTACCGACTTAAGATAACATTTATGTTTCCAGTCATGTGAATAATGGCACCTTTCATTGTTTGCTTACAGCTAAAGTGTTCCCCTGGTAACTGAAATGTTGGACAATGGACAGGCCTGGTGTAATATATAATTAACTCGTACAAAATGTGTTAAATACTTAAAAAAAATAACTACAATTTAATAGTTATTTAATCTGCATTATGTGATATTGTCCAAAATCTACAAAAATAAATAATAAAAATACTGCTTTTTTTAGATGTCTTTTTATCAAATTATTCAGACTTTACCATTTGAGATATGTTTTGATATTTTTATTACAATGTCTTATGTATGTTATTTTAAAGCATTTAAAATGACATTCAAAATATTTTTTGGAAAATTCAAAACCTTTTATTTCGTTTTAAACAGTAATCGATGGTTTCTTGAAAATTTTTATTCCCTATTTTTAATGGATCTTTCTTTTTCGAACAAAATAAAAATAAATCAATAAATGAAGAACATGTGTATTAATTTAAAAGAAATATGCACTTTCTAGTCATTTTTTGTTTAAAATCTTACAAAATGATTTGCGGATAAATTTCCTCTTAATAATTTTTGTAATAATTTGTTCAAATATATGGCGGTCGAAAGGCTTTATACTCAGAGGTCTTTATACGTTTCTTAAATTACAGATAAATTGATGGAATAATATAAAAAATATATTTCACTTTGA
The DNA here is from genome assembly GCA_963932465.1 of Maratus speciosus. Lineage (NCBI taxonomy): Eukaryota > Metazoa > Arthropoda > Arachnida > Araneae > Salticidae > Maratus > Maratus speciosus. Next base: position 529,756,685 of record OZ010789.1, on the reverse strand, counting down.
GTATATGAAAATATTTTCCAGAGAAATTGTAACTAATATGAATTAATTGTTTCTTGAGACTGTTACTTTAAGTATTATTTTAGGTATATTCTTTGTAAACTTTAATCACATGTATCTATTTAACATCCATGTTCATAAATTACGTTATTTTTTCAGTCAGAAGCTCTTAATAATACTTGTGCAAAAGTCTTATAAATACTTTTGAAACTTTCGGAGTCATCTAGAAAATCGTTACATTTAAAGGAAAGCTTAAAGTAAAACAAACATTTAAATGAGCCGATATGTATATAACTAAAAATAGTTTTTAAAAATATCCTGGGCAAAAATGTTTATCCTCTTAAAATTAAAGAAATATAATTTAAAGTTGCATTATTTAAAAAAGAAAAAAATAATAGCGATCGAAAAAAATAAACACAACGGAATACCGGCTACAGAAGTTTATTTTACCGTTTAAATTTTGCTCTATTCAATGTTCGTTGTGGTAAATCAACGGTAAAGTTAAAAAACTGCGACATAAAAAGTGTTTTAAAAGTTTGAGAAAAAAAATTACTAAAAGCGGTATTAAAGAACCTTTATATTATTCAAAAAATATTTTGAAGTTTTCATGTATCGTTCTCTGCCTTACGTATAATTATTTGGCTACAATTTTATAATCGTGACCATTCGTTACAGCGCTGCAGAATTTATATAAAAAAATTAACTTATTTAACTGTTTAACTTATTTATTTATTAAACGTTGGTTTTATGTCTTTTAAAACAAACTTATTATTGGATCATGCCCGAAGATCTTTAAACAATAAAAAGTAAAATTACAGATATACCGAGTATATTTAACTCTAATTCTTCTACAAAAAAAGAACAAATAGTAAAAATCTTTATACCTATAATGGGAAATTATTCGACATTTTTGTTATTATCATTTTTATCAGAGTTAATACATAATATTTATGGAAATAATACCTCTCCCCCAAGAAAAGGGAGAAATGATGATGACCTTGGATCTATCACTGTCTTAATTTAATATTAATTTTAAGCTATGAGGTATTCGCTACGGCTTTTGCAGGCATGACCTCAAATGATAACAAAAAGGGCGTTATTTCCTTGGAACAACCTTCCTCCACGAGGAAAAAAGGCAGAACCATCTATCACTGGCGCAACAAAAATACTTCTTTTGGTACTAGTTTAGGATTTTGTCACTCATATTAAAAAAAATTAAATATCCTATACTGTTTTAGTGGAATTAAATAACCACTAAAAATTACCACTGTTAATTCTTTATTAGCAAAAGGAGTTGGATAATTTTTATCATTAGTTTACTTATGTTATTATAATTTTAGAAAATTATTTATTTACTTTATTTACTGATTTTTAAAATTAATATGCTGTACAAACTAGATCAAGGACGTGTGCTTTACTTACTAAATATAACTTTACTCTTCTCAGTACTAAAATCGCCTTTAGGAGGCACTAAACAATACTTTTTAAATTATTTAAACGCTTCAAGATTTTTCGCATTTATTGTAAACAATTTTTAATAGATGAAAGCATATAGAAGCATTGATTTATTTACTAAAACACATTAGAATTGTTTTCTAGTAATTTAAAAGTATTTTTGAGGTCTCGGGTAAATTTTGTGTGTAAAAAAACTTTCTGCTTTCTCTTACATTGGATGGATCTTAATGACTGGAGAGAAAAATTATCTTAATTTCAATGAAAGTAAGAAAAATTTCTCTCCAGTCTATACTATCCATCCATTGTAAGAGAAGCCATAGAGATTGTAACATTAGAGATTTTAACTATATGCAGATTCATTTAACATATGTATTGAGTTACTCAATGGTTACGAAAATAAAAAAAACATCAAAGTAAAAAAAAAAATAACGTGCATAATACGAAAGAATACGTGGATAATTGAATAATGGCTAATCATGGATAGTGCAATTTTAGAATATTTTTACCCGACTGAAAAGAAGGGTTATGTGTTTCACGCGTATCTGTGTATGTGGATTTCTTTATACCCTCGAAACATCCCAACGACTGGATGGATTTTAATGAATGAGGTCTCTATCGATTCATCTTAACAGCCCGATGGTTATAGGCTAGGGTTTGTTTTTAAAAATTTTAAATGGCGGCCGTAAAATAAAAAAATGTCGGTAGAGGCGAAAAAAAAAATTACGCACCCTATTGAGTGGCATATCATTGGATAGGTCTTTCGAAATGAAGACGATGTTTTATTGACTATTATATGACTTTACAGTCAGAAGCTCCGTTAAAATATTATACATCCTGGAAGTTTTGTAGGTATTGTGGATATCTAGCTTTACTGCAACCCTAACCATCATAGACATCTATAGACCTCATCAAAACAGTGTTTATAGATAGGAACTAACAATTAAACACATCTTAAAAGTCATCGATACAAGCAAATAAAAAAATAGGTAAGTAATATAAACAAGTAATATAAAAAAATATTTTAAGTCAATTCCTACTTAGGTCAATAAGATAATTTTTTTCTCCCATTCTTCTTTCCTTTTGAGTGGCGCTTAAAATGCCTTGATCAAGAAGGGGGCTCTCTCTGTCATAAAATACCTTGATCAAGAAGAGGGCTCTCTGTATTATTGAAAAATAATTAATTTAATTTAATTAATGAATTAAATATTTGAAAAAAATTGGATTATCATCAAGTGTCATCCACAACAAGTTAAAAAAGTTATTTGAGCTTGATTGGATGAATAATAAGTATTTTATTAACGATTGAAAATTTGAACAAGATATATATAGAGAGAGTGTGAGCTAATAGTATGAATTGAAAAAAAAATAGTTTCGCATTGATGAGAAATAATTAATTAGTTCGCTTTTTACGCAGTCGGGTTTTTTTGATTTTTTAAATTTAATTGTTTATTATTTATTTTTTTGCAAATAACTAGGGTTTCGAGTCTATGCTAATTAGAAATTCTGTCATAAGGGTAGGGGGTTAAATTAAAATTTCAGAAAACTATATGAAATGACATGCTTATTGTGCACACACATTTGTACATATTGTATTACACACAATGTAAATATACTTCAAATCTATCTTTAAACTTGACATTAATAATTAGTTGTTAAAAGCTAAGCAGAATCCATTTATAGCAGAGCAATCAGCTGTAAAAATAAGAATTTTCTCAATAGCTATTAAGATTTCAATACTGCGGTCTGAGAAATAGAACGAACGGTTTTCTAGATAAATCCATCTTGTAATAACTTACTGTATTTTAATATGTGTTCCGGTTATCACAATCCATAATTTAGTCATAAAAAAGTAAGCATTTTGAAAAGCATTCCTCGGGTAGTCTCGACATCTTCATCGATATTCCTATCCGACATTATTAAGACGAATGGGGGAAAAGATTACTCCAGCAATCTTATTTTTCTGATTCTTATTTTATCTCCAACAAAACAATGGGAAAAATAAAACAAAACAGAAATCCAAATCAATTTATAGATTGCTTAGATTTATATAGGTGTCCGAAAAGAGATCTATATCTCGAACACATGTAATATATTATATTTAGACAGTTTTCGGTGAAAGGAAAAATGGATTGTGTATCACACAGAAATAAAATAAAAAACACTGAACAAGTATTAAAGTAAATTCTGCCGATGCTTTTTTCTTGAAATTAGAAACAAAAATGTTATTTTTTATTTGAAGCTGACATTTTTAACTGTAACTTTGTAAAATGTATTACATTTATTTTTATGCTCTAAGTATGAAATAATTAAAAATATATTGCTTATTTGAGTTATTTATGACTTAAGGACGAAAAAATACGGTAATTACGGGAGAGATGGCCCTTAGTGTGAGATGGGCCAGTCAAATATTTCGTTAATGTGGCGTCCCACTGATGGCGCAACTATCTCAGTCAGACACTTAAAGATATTCTGCAGGGCCTGCAACTTTTTTTTATTTAAAAGACACAATATTATTTTCAGTTAAAAATCATTATTGCTTTTGGTAAGTCAAATATTTTTTTCATTTGGTTATAGTTACGATTTTAATGGTTTTGGTTTGTATGTGATCTATCTAGTTTTAATGTTGTAATCCCGGGAAACATTTAGGCTGCCAAATAACATAAAATGGCGATGTAATACCTAAAGTGTCGAGACGGGATGGTTTATATTTCTCACCTAGGTAATCGGAAGAGATGGACCATGTGTAGATGTTAGAGATGGACCAGATCTTCTGTCGGGAGGGAGGGACAATATAATCTCGAATTTCAAATTTAACTTTTTAAAAAGCTGAATTTTAAAATACTAAGTGATTATAGTTTCTGTTTTTTCAGAAAATGTGCCCGCTACTTATATTATAAAAGGTTCATCTACACGCGGGAAATTGTATGAAAATAATTTTTTAAATGCTATTAAAGCCGTTGAAGAAACAAAAATGGGTGTCAATCAAGCAGCAAAGACTTTTAGAATTCCTAAAACTACTTTAAACAGAAAAATGCGAAAACTAAAACGAAATTGTTACTCGTATAAATAGACTAAAGATCCGGGTTTTTACAACGTGTAAAGACTCTGTAAGGTCTATCTCTATGGCATACGAACTAGCAGAAAAACTTAAGATGTATTATACTTTTAATAAAGAAGCCACAAAGGCTGGTTATAACTGGTTATAGTCATTCCTTGCTCGAAATACAACACTCTCAATAAGGAAAGCAAAAGATGTGCCAGTCGCTCCAGCAAAGGGAATGAACAGAAATCAATTGTAAATTAATTACATAGAGAAAACAATTTTAATTAAGTTTAATTTTCATGTAATGAAAGAAAACTTTTATAAATTTAATATTACATGTGCAATTATTTCAACATTTTATTGCGGTCCGTCCCTTCGATTCATATGGTCCATCTCACACGGAGTAGTTCGGGTTAGATGGAAAACATAGTAAAAATTTTAAAAACATATAAAAGAAATCCCTTTAAACATATGAACTTCTGTATTAAGAAGCATCGTACACTATACATATATACTATGAAAAGTAAAATATATGTAAATATATGGTTTGTAGAGCGCGAAGAAAAAAGTGGTCCATCTTTTCCGGAATTACCCTATGCACATTTTGTTACAACATTTTTTGAAACTCAGATTGCACCTACCAATGTAGTAAAAGGTTTTAAAAAACATATATACTAAATTTAAAATAAAAGTTACACGCAATTTTTATTTTGAATTGATAATTCGGATAATTCGGCATTTTAGCATTAATGACAGTCTATTTTAAAGTATGAAAAGTAAAAACTTTTATCATTAATAACTTTTCAACCTTTTTTGCGTCATTTGTCAGTTTACATGTAATAACAAATATATAAAATGACAAATGATCTTGTGGTATCTCACCTCCTTTGTACCTTTTTCATTTGATATAATTACAATTTTTTTAACATTACCTCATAAATATTGTGAAGTTTTAATGTCTATAAAGACACATTTGTACAGAATTATTCAGTATAATTTTTATGACAACTAAGCTGAGAAAATATTAGATATATATATGACAAAGGCTAATTGCTAAATCTGACTCTTTCAACGCAACTTAGGCTATTTGCAAAGAGCCAGGTCAATTAGAGAATCATCTGCCATTTTGATCCAGGTTTTTTTTTTTAAATAAGTCTAATAAAGGGAATGCTGTTGCAAAATTTTAGTATACAAGTTGCAACAGTAACTAAAAATGTTTATAAAATATGGATAAAAAGCCGGCCTTATTCACAGATTTAATTAAGTGCCTGTGTGTAAGGTTAGAAAATAAATGTTTTAGGGAATATTTTGTTAAAAACTCCTGCGCAGAAATATCTATTAAATGTGTAGATGAGGCAGAATTTTAATGTTCCCCTTCTTGTGCGTAGTCTGAATGTTGGAAAGGCATGTAAACATGTAGATGCGGCAGATTTTCAATATTTTTTTCAGATTTATGAAGGGAAGATTGTTAGATAAATGATAATAAATATGTAAGACAAATTCATTATTTGTAGTGTCGACTTATGTTTATTACTGCTGAGATTACTATTAACTATTTATTTCTTAATTCTCCTGAGTCATACAAATAAAAAATCATCTGTGTGTGTATATCTGTTTGTTTGTTGGCGATGAATAGGGAAATCTATATAAGTTTAACACAACGTTAAAAACGCCAGAATATGTAGACTTTAAGCACACTAGTTTCGGTAGCATTTAGCGTACCGTCCTCAGTGCGAAGAATAACGGAAACTTGCTCAACTATATAGAGAAGCGGATTAAAGTGAGAAGTTCATTGATCAATAGGAAAGCAGTAAAATTCGGATATCAGCCAATAGAAGAATATTATAGGTATAATGTAACCAAATGTGTGAAAATTGCTGGTAGTAATTAAGATAAAGAGGATTTTAAGTAATATTTACGACAATCTGATAAAGTGGGGGAATAGCGAATTCACAATTAACAATATTGCCAAATTTTTTATAGATATGAAATGCTTCAAGAAAGTTAAGTTCATATATAAAAGTGGGTTTAGACATGATTTTAGCTGAATTGAAATCAAAAGAGTGGTTCTTCGCCCAGCAATGTTTAGCAATTGAAGATTTATTGGTTTCCTGTTTTTAGGTAGATTTCGTATGAAATACTACCTATTGGCGTCGTTCCTATGTTAGAATTTCTGAAAAAATTTTGTAGATCTACACTGATCATGACCTCTAGAGCCCAAAACCACCCTCAGTAAAAAACTTTCTATCTATCTATCTATCTATCTATCTATCTATCTATCTATGTATGTATCTATCTATATATATCACTTTCTTCTGGACACGATAACTTCCACAATTTTGCACCAATCTCTTCCAAACTGATACATAAAATCAAGGGGCATAAAATCTCGGTCAAGTTCGTTAATGGGCAAAATCGGACCAAGGGTATGGAAATAGGGAGGGGTTTTGTGAAAACCGAAAAAACCCCATAACTTCTTAAATTTTGTACATATCGAATCAGTTTAAAGTTTTTATTACTTCTAAAAATAGGGCCAAAAATTTATGTATCACAGATGTTTGATAAAGCTAAAAATGGGCTCAAGGGGCGCAAAAAATAGGGTTTTTGGGAGAAAAAAATTCATAACTTCGTCAATTCTCAAGATATCAAATCCAATTAATTTTATCATGAATATCCTTAATATTATCTACAACATTTATATTCACAAGTTTTTGATAGGACCAATTCGTACCGCAATAAAAAATTAAAAACGAAAACAAAAAGTGCGTTTGAAAAAGAAAAAAATCCATAACTCCGTCAGTTCAAAAGATATAAAATCCCCGTGAATTTATCATATATCTTCTTAATATTTTCTACAACATCTAAATAGACAAGTTTTGGATAGGACCAATTGTTACAGCAAAAACAAATTAAAAATACATAGCTGTTGAAGAAAAAAATCATCTTAGTAAGGGGGTATTCAAATCCAAACTGTTTATTTTCTGTCTCATTTTACAATTCATTTTTACTCTCAAAGGCTTCCAATTGGTACCCTTTCTTACGCAGAAACTATATAATGTACCGTAATGGTCAATGTTTTGATAGAGGCAGAATATATTTTAAAACATGCTGTCAAAGTGGGCCTTTTGAACGGAATTTCCCGAAGCGGATTGTATTGGAAAAATCATCGTAAGGGAGTATTCAAATCCAAACTGCTTATTTTCTGACTCATTTTTAAATTCATTTTTGCTCTTAAACGCATCCAATTGTTATATTCGCTTATTCAGAAACTATATAATGTACCGTAATGATCGATTTTTTGATAGAGGCAGAATGTATTTCAAAAAATGATGTCAAAGTGGCCATTTTGAACGGAATTTCCCGAAGCGATTGTGTTAGAAACGAAAAATACTGTCTTACTGAGAAAATAATTGTTTATATATCAAGTTTTAATTAATTGAACGAAAATTAAAAACACAGGTCGCTTATAAATCTCTTCAAAAATCACGTCAACAAGTTTCATATTTTTCCTATTAAAAAGGAATCTGGAGTTATGCCAGAAAATTTCGAGTTGTTGAGCAAGGAAAAGAATTTTTTTGAATACCGCCCTAACATGATTCTGATAAAACCAGTTATTATATAAAAATTAAATAAAAACTCGTCAAAAGCGGCCAGATAAAATTGTTAAAGTGGGTTTATCTCTAATCATGATTTTGTTTCTGGTTGTGAAATTAGTATACTTAACTTCGAAATCTACCTCCGCCTGTAGGCCGGACCGACAGGGATTTTTGAATATATTGTTGGTGTTTTTTAATACGAAATTTTAGACCCCGTTTGGTCTGTCCAATATAGAAAAGACCGCACTAGCAATTAATATTATAGATACACCATGAGTTCACAATAATACCAGCATTTTTCTCACCTATGGTTACATTACCTATTCTATTCTCCTATTGGCTGATATCCGAATTTTCCAGCTTTCCTATTGGTCACTGAACTTCTGACTTGAATCCGCTTCTGTCCTATATAATTGAGCAAGTTTCCAATATTCAGAGGACGGTACGCTAAATGCTACCGAAACTAATCTGCTTAAAATCTGCATATTCACGTGTTTTAACATTGTTTTATATTTATATTATACTCCACCATGTTGCATCTTAATAATTAGAGAAATCTATCTCACGTTAGATTCAAAATGCACCCAAGGTTCAATTTCAATTTTGATTTTTATCTTATATCTTTTCATATAATACGAAATTTTGGTGACGATTCCGGTTGATACTCATCCTTGAGAAAAGCAACTTATAGCGGCCATGTTAACTTTAAGTATTAAGATACGATCAGTATCGCGATTGTTAAATCATAGAAATATACGCATAATCTGATTCGTATCACTATTCTCCTTCATTTCTTTAAAACCTTCAAAAACTCTTCAATTATAAAGTTTTATGATCTAAATTCCGAAACTTTTCATTAAAATTATAGTTTTTCATAAGAAAAATACAGGACATAATGATGTAATTCGAGATCAATTTTTAAAAGTTTCAGTTATATGACTGAATTTTTTTTTAATGTAATTAAAATAAGTATTATTATTATTATTATTATTGATTTCTTTTACTGAATTTAAATTTAGTTTATTAATTTTAAGAGATTAAAAATTAATATTCCTGCTCATTTTAAAAAAATTTCTCGCATTATAAATAAAATGAGTTTTTTTCTTTTCCTTTTTTAAGATTAAATTGAAATATAAGACGTTAATGATTGCATTAGTATGACTCAAAATTATTTTTGCACATTCTCCTTATTAAATTACAATTTTGTTTTTACTCCAAAGTTATGTACAAATGTTACTATGTTAAAAATCGATATTTTAACTGCTTTGACATAATTAATATATGTAGCACATGGTCTTATATAATCTTTTCAATTTAATTACATTTGATAAGACATATAAATTTTATTCACAATGCAAGCAAATTTCAAAAGGATATAAGCCAAGCTCTTAAAAATTGATAAAATGGAACAAAATTTTTACGAAACAAATAATAATAAAAATTTTGATTTTATTTCTACTAAATAAAATTTTCATTCTGAAAATTTCATTCAAAAGGTGAATCTTTTAAAAATAAATATTGAATTAAATCAATGTGTCCTGCATATTTCCTATAAAAAACTACAATTTTAACAAAAAGATAATTCGTTTATATTAATTACGGTGAATGGTGCCAAATCTATATTTAGAAAGGAACCATAAAGCTCTCAATTACTCGATGAGTAAGACCGCTGCCTTGATCCAACTCAAGAAAAGCGTTTTGGTGTGCCATTCAGTTTTTATGTTTATTCGTTTTTATAAAAATACTATATTTTAAAATAAAAAAAACTTTAACGCATTGAATATTTAATTTTAATGTTTTATGAGTTCTTCAAAAATTTTATTTCACTTTTATAATTATTATTATTGTTGCAATACATAAGGCTGTTTATTTTGTCAAATCGTTGAACAAATTCAGAAATTGAAAATTGAGTAAAAATATATCCTCATCATTTGTATTTGTGGAAATCATTTGTCCTTTATAAAATGTACTTTTCTACAATATAAACATTTCAATAATAAAAACTTCACTTTATTTTTTATAAAATCTTATGAAAATGAAACGCAAATCAACATTCCATCATTTTTGACGCGTGATACATATTAATATATATCTATACAGCGGAAAAAATCGCGTATTTCAACGATTTTCCAAGATCACCGGCAATTTTAATCTACTCAAAAAAAAAAAAAAAAAAAAAAAAAAAAAAGCAATTTAACAAATTACAACGACCATTTGGAAAAGGATTTTTTCGAGGACTAAAATTTAAGACATAAAAAATCTCACGGAGTTGATCATAAATTACGTACGCCATAAATTAAACATTAATACACTGTTAAAAAAAAAAAAAAAAAAAAAAACGGACTAAAATACGAAAATACCACTGGCAATCTAGACGCCAGTATTATTTCCGTTTTTTACGGGAATTTTTACCCATAAATTACAGAAAAATTTCCGTTTTTAATCAGAAAAACGGAAAATTTTCTGTAATTTATGGGTAAAAATTAACGTAAAAAAACGGAAATAGTACTGGAGTCTAGATTGCCAGTAGTATTTCTGATTTTTAGTCCGTTTTTTTACAGTGTAGTGTTATGACACGTAAAAATTGCAAGCGACAAAAGTCGCCTGCGACTCCTCAGATTTCTTAAAACTTACGTATTGTCCACCTGACACCTACGTATTATCCAAGTATTTCATTGGCTGTTCGGGAAAAAGCTTTTCCATCGGCAGATTTCCAAGAAATCTGACGACCAATTTTAAATGAAATTTCATTCTTAAAGTTCTAAACATCCCACACTATTACTTTTTACACCGTCGTATAGAGAAAAAAAATGTACTTTTAAATGCAATTTGTTTGAAAGCTGTATCTCAATTTGTTTCTGAGTTTTTTTTTTTTTTTTTTTTTTTTTTTTTTTTTTTTTTGTAGTTTTTAATACTTTTTTGTCATAGTGGCAACAGTGTCAATCCATCTCTGTTAAAAGTAAAGGGAAATACAGATTACTGTATGACTAATCATGAAACAAATAAAATGCGGATTAAGCCAATAAAAAGCTTCAGATATGCTTTTGATTTCCTACCCTGACGAGAACAATAACCATTTTTCCAAATGGTTAAAAAAAAAATCCAATTTAAATTTTTTAGTTCAGTAAATTTGTCCTCTTGCAATAGGAATTTAGGAGCGATTTTTTTTTAAATTATTATTTTAATATAAGTCGCTCTTTTGCAGAAAATGAGGGCTTTTCCATCGATTTCAAGTTGGTGACTTATTCATCCAATGTTATGTTTAACATCTACGTAATGAAGCAAAACTTGAAAATAATTTTAAAAGATACATTTTTAACACTTTCCAACAAAGCTGAAAGGTGTTTATGCATTCGGTTTGTCTGTCCGCCTGTCCGTCTGTCCGCGCTCTAACTACCGTAAATATACTCGGATTTTCATGAAATTGATAAAGGTTATTTAGAGTCACCAAAGAATGTTTGGTATTGTATATGAAATATGTAGGATTAATCGTTCATTTACTGGGGCACTCAAAAGTATTCCATTACATTATGGTATATGGGGAATAACTCCCATAAATATACTCGGTTTTTCATGAAATTGATGAAGATTATTTAGGGTAACCAAAGCATGTTTGGTATTGTATATGAAGTATGTAGGATTAATCGTTCATTTACATGGGCATTCAAAAGTATTCCATTACATTATGGTATATGGGGAAAAATCGTTTTCAGAGTATTTTAATAACATTATGCCATTTCAAATGTATTGAAACTGATATAAATCACTGAATTTCACTACGATTACGTTAGAACAGGACATTCATAGCATTTTTTATTCATTTACAGGGACAAACAAAAGAAATCGGTTACAGTACAGTACTGTCTTTGAGTAAAAATTGCTAGAGTGCACGGTTTAAAATTCGGTATGCGCTTTTAAATTTAATTAATTTTTTGCATCTTACCCGTTATGTATAAATTCTATACCTCAAATACGGGGTTGCACAAAAGTATTCACGTACCGTTCTCCTTATTAGATGAAATTGCTGAAGGTAAATTTTAAACTGAAGTATATGTAGCTCTTAAGTGAACTAAATTTTGGCTTGCATGTAGCTAATAGATTTAAGTCTATAAATCATATACAGGGCTGCAATTCGTATAATTTTCTGATTGTGGATGGGAACAGCTGAAATATATTATGCGTTTCCATATGGTTGAATTAGACTTATATTTTAATTTTTTAAACAGTGCAGTTTTGTTACATTATTCTGAATGTGTTGGAAAGTGTTTCATAATCTATGCTTAACGCATGATTTTTTCTTACTTGTTATTAATAATTTGAACAATTTTTCAAAATATTAAGAAAAGGAGGAATTTTATCAAGCTAAGTGTAGTTCCATGTTGGGTTGCTACTGCAATCTTCTTATCGCCGACTTTACGGCAGTAAAAATTTTCAACTTAGTTTTTTTTTCTATCTTCGAAGACATTTCTGATTGTTTATTTTTATAAAGCTATTATTATTATTAATATCATATTATTAGCGTGACAGCTAAAAGGGAAAATGATTTCCTTTCTGTGGCAAATTTTTAATGTTAAAATATTGTATAACGTCGTTACTTCCGTATTATTTTCATTTATTAAAAATTTTTAGTTCATTAAAAGAAAGTTTTATTTTTACAGAAAAAGGAAATTAGACTGGAATTTTATGAAATAAAATTGGAAATTTTCGGTAGAATTTTACAAAATGCGATTATGGAATTCATAATTAATGCATCCAAAAACGTAGCTTTTATATATAGCTCAAATCAAATAAGTCACATGTATTAAAGTAAACATTTTACTTAAAATATTAAGTGTGTTCTCAAAAAATATTTTTCCTAGCGAAACATTCTGAGACATTTATGAATGATTTTTGGAAACGTAAAAGCATAATATTTGCAGTCATGAATATTGAAGTGATTTGAAATGAAATAGTTCATTTTTTTAGATAAATGAAATTACAAATTAATTAATAAGATATTGTTGTCTCATAAGAAAGTTACTGTGTGATCCGGAACTTCTTTTCCAAAAGATAACTTTGATAACATTTTCTGAAATCGTCATACTTTATCGGAAATCAGTAAAAAAAGTTTCTGTTTCATATATCCGTATAAGATGATCTGCTAGTTTCATTCGTTTAAGAACAATATTAAACTCAGAAATGCGTCCGAAAGTTGTAGTTTGAATTTAAGAACCGCCTTAACTATACTCATGCAAACATAATTGTTGCTTTTCTTTGGGGACTGAAAATGTTAGTTGTAACTTAGTACATTTTTTAAAAAAATATAAAAATATCCCATACCATAAATATAACTTTAATTTATGGAAAATACAGGAAATTTAAAAATTAAAGTGGAAATGGGTTTCAGATGACCGATATTTGTCCTACGTGTAAAGAATATTTAATAAATGCGAAAATTGTTTTCGTACTGCCATTTCTGTTAACTATATAAAACTAATATGTTGCGGCCATCACAAAAATTTCTTCTATATAAATCACGTCAATTAAATCATTTAAATAATACAAGAAATTACATCAATTTAGCACCAATTCACATCAAATTATATCTGAATTTGAAGGTTGTTGAAAATTCCTGCATGAGTTCTTGAGATAGAGCTATAGCGGAAATATTGAAAAATGTAGCATATCAGCGCCACCTATTGAGCGATTTGTATAAAAACATAAACAGCACTAATTGATATCAAGACATACCTGAATCTGAAGTCTGATAAAAATTCGTGCAATAGTTATTGAGATAGAGCTATAGTGAAAATTCTGAAAAATGCATTATAGAAGCGCAACATGTTGAGCGATTTGCACGAAAACATAAACAGCAGTAACTCATATCAAGGTATACATGAATCTTAAGTTTGTTTAAAATCCAAGCATTAGTTTTTGAGATAAAGCTATTGTGGAAATCGTGAAAAATGCTGTATAGCAGCGCCACCTGCAGAGCGATTTACACCAAAAACTAATCAGCAGCAATTTATATCAGGTACTAACTAAATATTAATTTTTATTAAATTCCGTTCATTAGTTCTTGAGATAGAGCGCCCACAAAATTTGTGTCACACACAGACAAACAGACTCACAGAATTACATACTCACAGACAGACATTTTGTAAAAACATGTTTTGGGGTTCTCTGACCCCTAAAACGTGTAAATCCGTCGAAAACCGGAATTCGAAAATTTTCACGAATCCAATACTTTTTTCTTATAAAGATAGAAGGAAGTAAAAATAGGACATCTCTATAACATAAAACTACTATGTTGTGTCCATCAAAAACTTTCTTCTATATAAATCATGTTAATTAAATCATTTAAATAGAACAAGAAATTACATCAATTTAGCACCAATTCATATCAAAGTTTATCTGAATTTGAAGTTTGTTGAAAATGCGTGCATTAGTTTTTGAAATATAGCGGAAATTCTGAAAAATGTAGCATAGCAGAGACACCTATTGTGTGATTTACACCAAAACATAAACAGCACTAAGTTACATGAAGGTATACCTGAATCTGAAGTTTGATGAAAATTCGTGCATTAGTTATTGATACAGAGCTATAGTGGAAATTCTGAAAAATGGAGCATAGTATTGCCGCCAGTTGAGCGATTTACACCAAACTGTACAAAACGTCAATTCATATCAAGGACTAACTGAATCTGAAGTTTGATGAAAATCCGTGCATTATTTCTTAAGATAGAGCTATTGCGAAACTCGTGTAAATCCTGCAAAATGCAGACTAGCAGCGCGATCTGTTGGACGATTTACACCAAAACGTTACCAGCACTAATGCACATCAAGGAATAACTGAATCTGAAGTTTGATGAAAATCCGTGCATTCGTTCTTGAAATAGAACTATTGCAGAAATCGTGAAAATGCAGCATAGCAGCGCCACCTGTTGAGCGATTTACACCAAAAACTAATCAGCACAAATTTATATCAGGGACTAAGTGAATATTAATTTTTATTAAATTCCGTTTATTAGTTCTTGAGATAGAGCGCCCACAAAATTTGTGTTATACACAGACAGACAGACTCACAGACAGACATTTTGTAAAAACATGTTTTTTGGGTTCTCTGACCCCTAAAACATGTAAATCCGTCGAAAACCGGAAGTCGGAAATTTTCATGAATCCAATACTTTCTTCTTGTAAAGATAGAAGAAAGTAAAAATAGGAATATATTTTGTCTGTAGATTGCATTGCAAATCTTTACGGGGAGGGGGGAGGGGGTATTTCACCAATATTTCTTAATCATAATTATTTACAAAGTGCGTAAATGATATCTGTCTATAAAGTACTTTTCTTATTTTCTTATAATTATTTTCATTCAGCACCTCCAATTTCATTTCTTTTTTGGAAACAGTTGGAATTCAAATTTAGACTACGACATACGAATATACAGCTATGTCCAAAGCTCATGGGTAAATCACTTATAAGAGGTATTTTTATAGGGTCATGATATCGATCTGTGTATAAAATACATATAAGATTAGTCCTTTATTAGTAAGTATGTTTGTGTTAAATTTAATATTTTACCTAATTTTATACCTCTCCGATGTTGCATGATGTTGTTTCCTGGTGTTGATTGCGGTACCAGGTCCGAATCCAAGTATAGCGACATTTTTTTTTTTTTTTTATGCCTTATATTTTAGATCTCGTAACTATTGACAGATCTTTTTATGACGTTGTTCTTACTGGATGGAATTTTAAGAAAAACAAGGAGATTTTTATCTACCAATATATGGCCGCGTAATATTATAGGTCTTTACGTAACGACGTATGCTTTGGCTATATTTTTTTTGCTCTATAAATGATTATTTTATGAATTTTTTTATTTACTCTGACAGTTTTTAGTAATACAAAATTTATTCATATATCCTTAATAATTTGAGGAAAAATGCAACAATTAAACTTTATCATTTTATATTCTTTACTAGGGGGTTCTGGCCACTGCAAGCTACGCTCGCCAACGCCCCCGTTCAGACACCGCAGAATCTAAAAACACGCTAATCTGGTGGGTTTTAAAAATATTAGAGAAGATCGAATTATACTGAAAAAAGCTGTGAAGACCTCTTTGTAAACGGGTTTCCATTCAATTCCCTTTGATTGCAAAAATTTAAGGGCGAATCAGTTGCTGTTAAGACATCCAATGGTAGTTTTTCAATTTTGATTAAAGAGGATCAGTTAAACATTTGAAAATAAGCTAAAATAAAATAAATTAAGTATACACAGTCTTTGTCTCCGAGTATTTTAAAACAATCTCTATAACAATAGCCTAAGTCATGTGACTATCGTCAAGAGTTCCAGGCGGACCACTTCGATTTTTATACTCTAGGTGCCATTTTGGTACTTTACTGTTAGCCAAGCACATGTGATAAATCGCCAAATATTATTCTATCGCCATCATTTCATCTATATTATAATAATTCAAGTCATCAACTGTCATAAACAAATACGTTCTGATCCCTTCGCCGTTCATATGAAAGTTTGGCAGATATGTCATATACTAGGTAGAGGTATTTTTATAGGTATAGGTATTGGTGCGTAATTGGCGCGAGCATAAACAACAACATCCGGCTTACCATATCAAGCAAAATAACGATATTTTGGCGCCAGTTAAGTGCCCGTTCCGTATATGACATTGGAGTCAGAAAAATATCGCGCCAATATGGGACCGTAAGTTTTCCATTTTGATTAAAAAATCAAATTTTTTTTTTCGAATAAGACTTGTTTGCCATGGTTGCAAAAAATTCTTGGTACTGTTACGCTAGCCGGAAGCAAATATCGTCAATAGCTTTTTTTTCAACTCGCCAGATAGCATTTTTTTTGTTGTTGTTTCGAGTGGTAATATTTGGTCAGATGTCATATACGCACAGCAGGGTTGGCGTGAAATTTTTTTTTTTTTTTAAATGAAAATTTGGCGAAAACCACGTTTTCAAATACCAGTTACATATGCATTTTTGGTATTACTTAGTTATCCCGTCGACCAAAACACTATCGCCAAACTATAAGATTAAATGCCAATAATGGTCGATCGGAAATGTCACATTCACTTGACTTTAAGCAAGTTACACGTATTTACGTCATCAAGTTATTTTTATTTCGACTTTTTATTTGTATATTTATTAATGTTGTACTAATTTCTTTGTTGTTTCGTTATTTAAAATAAAAATTATGTCGATTTGTATAATTTGGCGCGTGTTTTGGCGATTTATATAATTTGGCGAAATTGGTCGACGGAATAACTAAGTAGTACCGTATTTTTTAATTATTTTCTATTATTTAATAAAGGAAATATAAAAAAAATAATTAATAATTATCGAAAAAATAATTTATATCATTTATAATAAGAAATAAAAGTAAATAAACATTTATTATCAAATAAACAACAATAGCCGGGTTACCATGTCAACCTTTTCTGTAACATGAAAAAAAAAATGTCTGTTTGATTAAAATGTAAGTTGCCATCATTAGAAAAATGTATATAAAATTAGAAAAAAAATTAGTATTTCGAAAACTAATTCGAATTTAAAAATTCTAATACCAGTTTTAAGATTTCCGGATCAATGCTGATTTTTGGTGTTAATTTCATCGCAAAGTATTCCATATTTTAGGAGAAATCGCTTGAAACATAATCAGTTGTTTAATCAGTCGATTCATATATCCGTTTCATAAATTCATTTCATATATCCGTTTTATAAATTCGTTTCATTAGGATTTTATATATATATATAGGGCAGATTTACGCCCTGCATTTAAACTTTGTTTTATTAGGAAAATCCTTCTTTAGTTTGAAGACATTTCACATAAGTTTTGATGACGTATTTCAAAATTCCTGTACATGTATTGACCATTAAGGTAAAGAGTACCTAATAAACAGAATAATGTAAAATCTCTGATATAAAATAAACTGGCTAGTACTATTTCTAGACTCTCTAAATTCCGAGAATGTTTTTTATTGAGCTTCGTCTGCCTCCTCACATATTTTTAAATTTCCTTCCGTTCCAATTTTCTCTTGGTTTTTATGAAAGTAATAAGTGAATTTTAAAAAAGGATATGAAGCTCTTTTCTTAGCATGTATTTCGTAAAAATGTACTGCAACACCTTCTGACCTTTCTTTACTTATATTTTTTACTGCATGAATTAAAAAAAAGACATATAAATATACATCTGCACATAAATAAAAGAACAGGTTTATAATTTTTTAATTTTCGTATATTTAATATATTGAATGTAGAAATAACATTACAAATGTTTATTATAAATAAAGTTTATAACTTTATATTAACACTTGTTGTGTTGTATTTAAATTTTATCTCATTAAATAAAAATCTTATTTTGTTAACAGTCATTGAATAAATGCCTCTATTTATGCATTTTAAAACTACTTTACCTATTGAAATCTTCGTGCGAATAAACGAAAATTAAAATATACATATAAAGGAAGCTGCGCATTAAATTTTCCAGATCAGAAGTTTAGTCTTTCAGTCGTAGTCTTTTCAATTACAAATATTTAAACTTTTCAGCGTTTCAGTTCTTCAATGTTTTCTATGAAAGTGTAAGATGCATTTAGATAAAATGACCATTTTTTTTCTTTTTGCAACAAAAATTCCGTATTAATGTTTTACATCATAATAATAAAACTTTTTCCGTAATTCTTACAGGATGGACTTAGAAAAAATTATAGTTAAGGACGATGTGTCTAATTGTAATGACTCACAAATGTGACAAAGTTCTAGTATCTAAAATACTAATGAAAAAATTATACAAAAAAGTGACATAAACTAAAATTCTCATTTTATGATCAGGACGCGAAACTTGTTATTGCTTTAAAATCGTTTCTCTTTATAACTTATACATCTCTTTATAACTTATATATTTCTTTATAAGCAAATAACTTCAATTATTTGTAAAGGAATCAGCGATGTATGAAATCAGGAACGCAGAGCTTCCTAGGCAAAAATTGAAAACGAAACTTACTTCTGGATTGCCCTCTTAAAATTTTCTCGGATTTTTTCTGTTTGTTTGATAAGCGATCAATCTGATCGTTTAATTAGGAGAGGCTTACAGACGATGTTCAAAACTACAATACGCATGATCTATGTACGAAACTATACGAATAATCAATGTATTAAACTATACGAATGATCGACATATAAAACTATACGAATGAGCGATGTACCAAACTATACGGATGAGTAATGTACCAAACTATACTAAAAAATGTTGGATGCACCAAATTCAGTAGGCAGTTTTAAAAAGTTTAAATAGTATAACTAGAAAATCCTCAAGTTTTGCAGGTAAAGTCTTAAAAAGATGCTACTTAATAAGTTTTCTTTTAAACGCAACCGAAAATAAAGTTGTTATTTCAAAATATATGGACAAAAAATGTACTTGTTTTTATTTTCATTGTTTATAATAAAGTGAAGTACTGTTTTATTAAATTGATGAATTATAAATTAGTTCATAGTTATCTTGTATTAATATACAAACTAATGTAAATATGAAATTTAATTGATTCGTTTTAAGCATGAGTCGATGTTATAATAAGTACATTATAAGTACGTATACATGGCTTAGATAAAATATGAGCCGTCAGAGGATTGGGTATATTGCTTATAAAGATGGGTATACTGTAATTAGTATGTTCTTTTAAATTTAATTAATTTAATTAAAAATTGCTGGTGTGTCTAGTTAAGACTTTAAACACTACTTTTTGGAACGGTTACATCTAATATAAATTGAAAATAAAGTGGGTGTATTCTACCGATATTTATAAATATTGCACTTTTCGTTATTTATATTGTTTTGTATAAAGTCAAATACTCTTAAATATCAAAATGATGAGTTCAAGGTTGTCTAGGATGTTCTAGGATGAGTCTAATGTTAGAAGTTTTATTACGTATCAACCTACAGACTAATGTAAATTTGGAATTTAGCTGATTCTTAGTAAGCATAAGCATATTATAAGTGTGTCTAGACATGAATGGGGGTGCAAAACGGGGAGGGGAAGGGAATGCGCACCATTCAGTATCGCAGTTTTCGAAAGCTAAAGTAGTTTAATTGAAAATTCTGTACTTTATCCAGCTAAATTCTTATGTTTAAAAAAAGATATGATATGTGATAGAAACAACTTCTTAAAAGTAAAATAAAATAATATACAATAAAGCAATGCAAGATATGCCTTAAAAATTGTGTGATATGAAATTTCCAAGTTGATATTGCACTTATTTAACAATTTTCATTAACTAAATTACCATATGTAAGTCAAGTGCCTATTTATAGGTTGATATAAATTCTGTTCTCTTGTACTAAATACATTATAATGTATTTCTCAAACATAAAAAAACATTAAAACTATGAATGACGAAATTGACGGCCAGCTTAAATAAAAAAATATATATACGAGTATATAAACAAAATTCGTGAGATATTTGTTTTAGTAAAAAATTTCCAACTTCCGATTTTAACTATGGGATTTGGTGTTAGGAAATTACGTCTGTAAAATATGGAAAGTTGATGCCAAGCTCATCATGCATAATTTAAAAAATTGGAATTTTAAGAAACATGCTCTGTTTTTTAGCTCTGTGTTTAGTACACGAGGAAATGATTTCTATAAACATATACGTAGACACATGACTTTCATACGATAACTTAGTTAATCTAAAATTTTAAATAAGTGCTATAATATCATCTTCAAAATTTAATATGAAACAATATTTAGCCACAACTTTTCACTGTTTGTTATTATTACTATTATTACTATTAATATTGAAATTATTATTATTATTATTATTATCATTATTATTATTATTATTGTTGTTGTTGTTAATTATTATTTATTATTATTATTAGTAGTAGTATTTAAACTTTTTTTAAAGGCACTAGTAATTTTTCACCTAACTAATAATAATAATAAATCGGAATCGTAAAGTTTAAAATTAATTGTGCGAGGAGAATCTATAAATAATGCAAAAAACGTTGTAAACTAATACACAAAATCGGATGTAATCGCTGTCATTTACATTGATGCACCGATATTTATTTATTTGATTTAATTTTTCCAATCACAAAATCAAATCAAAAGTATTCTTATGTACACATTCACGTCTCCTTTGCATATTATGACCGTAATAAGACAAACTAATCTGTTGTACAAGACTAATTAAGAATGGACATTAATTGAGATTAGGAAAATTTATGGAGAAGTTCAAAATGCAGTTAAACAGAGCAGGTATACAAATGGTTATACTACAAAATATGCAGTGATATGAACTCACATATGCTAAACATTCTTGCATGTGGCCAAACAGTTTCATAAACAGTACCATATTCCAAATCCTTTGCAACAACTATGAATTGTGTTAGAATTTCACATGGCACTCACATGAGATATCACTTCTTTTTATGGGTGATGTTTTAAGTTTATTTACAACGAGTTGTTTTTTTTTATGCATTAATAATTTTCTGAAATATTATCATGCAAAAAATGTGAAATAATACAGTTTACACTAGAAAAAGTTGACATATTTCAAAAGTCATTTACATTACCTGAAATTTCCCACTTCCAATTATCTCAGTTTATAATAAATAGTTTTTACCACTATAATAATTAAATATTTAACTCACATAGATAGTCCATCGGTAACATTAGCAGTCACTTTACAATGATTAGGTTTAAACACTTTGAAACAAATTTAAACAAAGTAGCCATTAAACAAAGATGTCCATTTCTGTTCAATGATTTTGAAATCTAATCTGACATTTTATTTTATTTGATCTTGCTTTTATGTAATAAAAATTATTCTTCTTTTTTACAGATCGTAGAAAATATCTGTTTTAAAACGCAATCTTTCCACAAATTGATTTTCAGAAAGCAATCATTTTAAAATGTGGAGAAATCTAGAAATGTGTGTGCTTTCGTCATATGTTTTTTCTATCTTACTTTCTATCTTAATTGAACTGAAGTGAACCAAATTTCAGAAACGTAAAAAAAGATAACTGAGTAATTTTCGTTAATAATGCTTAATTTAATTGATTATATTATTACATTCATTTTATAATTTGAAAATGTAATAAAAATTGTAAATTAAACTAATTTAAGGAAATTTTATTCAAGTTAGCACTTATGTTGTACACTGTAAAAAAAAATCTGTAGTTCTACAGATGTAAAGTTACATGCTTACTAAACTTTCACCTGTAACTGTTCGAAAAAAGCTGCAAATCTACAAAACTAGTTTTTGTAAAGCTACAAAAATCTGTAATTTTACAAATGAATCTGCTAAAATTTCAGTAATCTTACTAAACTTTTATTTGTAACCCTGGCTGCAGTTACATGAAAAGTTCTCGGAATCCCAGTTTCCAAAAAAATTCTTAGTAACCTTACAGATTTTCTGATTTTCGGCCCAAAAGTGTGTCTGTTACATGAAATTTTGTTGTTGCCGTTACATGAAAAGTTCTAGGAATCCCAGTTTCCTAGAAAAACTTTAGTAACTTCACAGATTTTTTTTTACAGTGTATTAGCGCCATGTGCAGGATTAGTTAAAATGTTCCTATTATATATATGCTCTTTTGTATGCATTAGCTTGAATTTTAATAATGTAAAAATTATTGATATAAAAGTATACTTTTTAAATTTTGTTTTACAAAGTATATTTACATATCTAGACATATCTAGACAAATTCTTAAAAATCTTTAACTTGGCAAAATCAAAATTAATGTAAGGTCTTTTTTTAAGAAACTTTATACAATTAAATATAAATATAATGTTATGTAAAGAAAAACGTAATGTTACTTATGGACTTTGACTCAACAATTTCATGTAGTTTTATGTTTCGATAAAATTAAACCGATTTTAATATATAATTATACTGAAAGTTGGATATCTATATAGACGTTTGAGTACTTTATGCTGCATTTTAAATTATATAATTTAAAAATTGATTGCAATGTAGTTTTCAGCTACAACTTCTCTTTTATTTAAAACATAACACACAACAGTGTTTAACTTTATAGTTCAAACTTAATTTTTTGTATGAATATGATCCAAAATGGAGGATAAATAATTTAAAAAGTCCAAATTTTTGAATTGCAAAAAATTGTTGTTCCAAAATTTAATTCAAAAATATTGTAGTCTTGAATTCCAGTACATTTTCTTCGTGGATCAGACTTTAAAACATAACTTTAAATTTCACCAAAAATAGCTATTCAACAGCAAATTAGAACATCTGCACTTCCAGTTTGCTTTCTTAGAACACAAACGTGTCCGCCAGGTGTCCCGTGGTTTGAAATCTAACTATACTCAAGAGCTAAATCCCATTCAAACTTTGATACCAGATTAATATGTCTAGATAATTAATATATCTAGAACTTAAATATAAATTAATAAATTATTTCTCAGGTAAATTCCCATTAGCGGCTACAAGAGTTTACGAGTTATAAAAAACAATTCTATTAATTATATGCACAAAAGCACCTCAACAGAATACTCCAACGGGCTGTGAAACCAAACATTGGAATATTTTAAACACTAAAAAGCAGAAAATATAAATAAAAAGTAAAGAGTAACATAAAAAAAAATCAGTATTTTAGAATTGAATAGTTTAATAGTAATTAAATAATGATTACGGTGAGAAAATTTAGATATTCTGAATAGATAATTTAATGCTTTATTTTTATTTTCCGGTTTGATAGCGTAAAAAAAAAGCAAAAATAATATTTTTTATCATGAAAGTCACTATATTACGTTTTCTATCAAGCGTAAATCAAAGCGGTGATTTTTTTAATAACTGGGGAGCACGCAAAATATATCATTATAACTAAACATTTTTGCCACAACCTATGAATTGCAGTCATAAAATCAAAAAAGAGAAATTTTCAATTGTGCTATGCGTTTCCTAACTGAACTAAATTTTAGCATACTACGCATTATATGATAAATGTAAAGTTCATATGCAGGAATGCAGAAAAATTTAAGTTTATTTTGACGGCTTTTGCTGAAATTGTGTGTGTTTTTTTTTAAATGATTTATACGTTTTACAAATTATTATTTACACATCGTTTTTCCCCTTTTTAAACTATGAAGTTTTAGTACTCTGAATGCATTGGAAAATGTTTCATAATCTATGCCTGACACACGAGTTTACGTTCTGATTGATAATTGTAGTGATGCTTTCTTAACGGTATGGAAGTTAAAGTGATAAAACTGTTCTTATATTATTATAATAACAAATAATAAAAATATATTTTTTCTAAAATTCTATAGTTTAAGATATGAAACAAACATTCGACAGCTTTAAAGAAATTTGCTTATAGATAATATTACGCAAATTTTCGCATGAAAGTCCTTTATACTAGCTCTAAAAAGTAAGAGATTTTTCTTATCTTTCTTGGAAAATTAACAACTAAATGGCTTAAAAAAAGCAGTTTAATATTATATTTTGTCATTTTACTACAGCTCATGTTCAAAATATTAAAATAATTACTTTTCTTTTTACAAATTGAAAATATCGTTTGATAATTTAATGTCTTTTAATGCAAATATGCAAACAACATTTTTATTAAGAACTTATAGTTGATTAAACTTATTTATTATCTTAAAATTAACATCATTTTTGAAACGATTGATTGAGAAAAAAATTATTTTGAAAAGTCAAAATATTAGAATATTTTTTCAAGTGGTTCAAAATATTAGAATATTTCACATTAATTCTGCTTTAATTATCACCATTTCATAACTGGTGGCAGCATTGATTAAATTCAGACGATTTTATTTAAAATCAGTATTCTTTTTGTAGTTTGTTTGCTTATTCGTCCTAAAAGGGTCGTATGAGTGATATTCCTGAGCCTATTAAACTTCGTATTGTTGATTTGTATCGGCAGGGTAAAAATCAATGTGATATAGCGAAGTATTTACATTGTCGTCATCAAGCATTAGTAAAATACTAACACAATATTAAAAAAATGGAAAAATTCTAAATAATCGCCGAAATGGCGGTCGAAAACCAAAAACATCTGCTAGAGATTACAGGAAAGTTAAGCGTATAGTTAAGAAAAACCGTTTTAAAAGTGTGCAATTCTTGCACCGAAAATGGTAAAGAAGAAGGAGTTGAAGTTTCTACATCGACAACATTAAGACGTCTCCATGAATTTAAGTTTGAATCTCGTGAGCCGAAAACAAAACCTCTTATGATTGCAAAACAAAAGCGTATAAGATTGAATTGGTGTAAATCAAGACGTTTACGCAGCGAAGAAAATTGGAAAAATAAATTATTTAGTGATGCAAGTATGTTTGTGTTTCACATGGTAATCAATATATTCGAATCTGGAGAATGAAGCATGAAGCATTTGATAAAGAATGCCGTAAACGTTCCGTAAAATTTGCTGCTAGTGTCATGGTTTGGGGTTGCATGAGTGCAGAAGAACCTGGAAAGTTATGCATTGTCTAGGAAAAGTTTAACTCTCAGATATATCAAGAAATTTTGGAATATTACATGATTCCATGATCTGAAGATTTATTTGAAGATGATTTCATCTTTCAACAAGATTTAGCGTCACCGCATACCTCGGTGTCAACTAAGAATTGGTTCCGCCAACGCAACATTAAGGTACTTCCTTGGCCACTAAACTCATCAGACCTTAATCCCACCGAAAACGTATGGTGTATAATGAAGAAAAAACTCCAAGAAAATCCTCCTTCAAGTACAACTGAGTTAGTGGCACGTATAAAGTCTATTTGGGCTAATATTGATAGAAATGTTTGTAAACTTCTTGTTTAAAGTATGCAAGATTGATTGCACTCTGTTATGAAAGCTAAAGGGTTTACTACAAAATATTAACTACCGTTTATGCCATATTCATAAGGTAATATCGCTGCATAAAATAAAATATTCTAATATTTTGACCTAATCTAAGTTTCATTCTAATATTTAGATGTATTTCTGAAAGCTGTATACCTAATTTATTGTACTGTATTTTATATTTTGTAAATGTTAAAATCTTATCTAAACATTCCAGATTTAATTTATAAAAAAATTAATTGCATTTACTTAGTATCAAAAATAAATAAATGAAAAAAAAAATTTCTTATTACTTTTTCACAATTATTCTTATATTTTGAATATGAGCTGTAGTTAGGAAAACGTTTGAATATTATGTTAAGCATTTCAGTGGCTACAGATTTTTTCAAGAATTTTGTGTAAATAATTTCGTGTTGTATATTCTACTGTACATTTGTTTTTATCTCTACATAGCGGAAAATTATGTAAAGAGTGGGAATCATAAGATATCGTGGGAAAAGTTCTATATTATGTTTTACACTGTATCCAATCTGGATTTAGAGAATTTGTCTGAGTCAGTTTTGTAACCACTCAAAATTTGCAGTCAAGTAATATATTTCACAACAATTTATTATATAATATCTACACACAACTGGCAACTTTTGCTCAAATTCTGCCACAAATTTAAACATTTCGCGCTGACAAAATTTCACGTAATCTTCATTGTAATTTCCCTCTATAAGCAAAACATTTTCGTTAAATTTTAAAGATTGTCCTCACTTACTAAGGTTAAAAAAATATTTATATGACTCACTTAAATTCTGCTACTTTGATAAAATAAAAATTGTACTTCAACAAAAATTTAAAAAGAAAATAGACTTAATAAGATAAAAATAATGCTGAAAACTGGAGGGGCAGTACATGCAGACAAATTTAAATGGATCGAAAAGGTAATAATATAAACAATTTAATGACATCGTAAAATGAGCTTAATCTTGCTGTATCATATAACTTTTTCTATTTTAAAATTGTAATAAAATACAGTGTTTTTTGAGTCATTAAATGCGAAATAAAAGTTGATATATTCAAAATTTATGAACACAAATCGCATAAAATAAAGTCAATATTTTGTTCGGAAGTGTTCATAATCGAGCAGTAAGGAAGACCACAGATGGTTGACCATAGGAAAGGCTTGATCCACACGTCAATGTTCATATTTAAAGGAATTTCAGAGTTTTGCTTATAGGTGGCAACCAAAGTTTCTTAAATGCTACAAAATTAAAACAATAGTCTTTGCTTCACGCAGATAATCGATAGTGGTGTGGAAAAATCGATTGCGAAGAGTTTTCGGCTTAAAAAGTATAATTTTTCGAAACATTTTGTAAGATTTTTTCAGATAAAATATATCATAGAAGTTTAAATAAGTAATTTTTAAGTAATGCTGTAATATTGAGCTTTCATTCTAGGCTTAAAGATTGTGCAGTTAATTAGGCTTAACATAACCATGTGCTATACTTTAAAAAGCAGCTATGTGGGAAGTCTTGACCCAATCAATGTGAGGGAGCGTTGACCAGATGGTCAAACCCCCGTAATTAAGTGTTTTTGAAAATCTTTTTATTATACATTGTAAATAATGAAGTACTAATGGTGATATTTTTAAAATAATATAAATTTATTGTATAAAGTTATAATAAAATGAGGTAATAGAAAGAAAAATGTTTCAAATAAAGATTCTCAAAAAAAAAAAAAAAAAAAAACTCTGAAAAAGTTGCTTTAGAAGCAAGACAAAATTTGATGAAATGTAAATTGGAAAGTTGATAGGAACTGTTATTTCGTTTAAATAGCACCAATACTAAGTAAATATAAAGAATGGAGAAAACTAGAAACGATAAAAGCAGCAGCCTTAATAAATATTAAGTGTTCATGACTCTGCAGAACAACATAACACTGGTCAAAACACTTTAGGAATGTATGCAGACAAATTTCACCAATATAAACATAATGAGATGAAACCAAACAGTGTACCAACCACTGTTGCCTGGTCGAATGTCACGAAAAGTGGGTGTTTAAAACGGAATTATTCTCCTGCGCCTTGAATTCCGTCTAAGCCGGTATTTTTACATGTCACATTTACCCAATTAATTTTTAATAATAATTATAATAATTAAACCATGTAGCATGAAGTTATTCTGCCCTTTTTTAAACTGATTTTATTTCCCTTGACAAATATTTCAAAATAATAAAATAAATTATATAAAATAAAGTGGGTCAAACCTCCCATATGTAGGGAGCCTTGACCCATTATTTTCTCATGATTAAAATCAATCATTTTTTAAGTTTCTTATATATTGCACTTATGCAGCAATTTTATTTTGATAACTGATTGTATAACGAATAAAATTATAAATGAAACTTTATTCTAGGTTCAATATTAAAAAAAAAAATATTTTGTAGAAAATAGGTCAAACCTCCCCAATCTCCCCTACATTTTACTTCGCTTCAAATAACAGATTAAACAACTATACTCCAATTGGTCGATTCATTCCCATATAAGAAGCACCAACTTGATTCTAATGTATAGACCATACAAATTTATTTATATCAAAACCAATAGCAGGTTACAATGCCTTAACTATTCAGTTATATTAGGCAAAAAATAAATTACTCTCGGATAAACTTTTAAAAATCGACTTTTGGTCAAGTATAATCTATAAATTTCCAACCGTGCACCGTTCAGTTCCACCGCTGTTATGAATGTTGGTGGGGGTTTTCGTGATTCATAAGGTAAGTCCTATCATGCATTTGAAAATCAACTAACACAAAATGGTTAAGTGAGAAATTTTGCTACGTAGAGGAATTTTATATTAACATCTAGCAGAAAAGTTTTCTTTTAGACACTATATTAATTGTTTTAAATTTACTGTTTTTAATATCAAATTATTTTTCCCATTGATTGTTTTTTACTCGTAGTACGTTAATTTTTCTTTCTTTTTTTAATATTCCTCCGTAAATATTTTTTCAAATGAAAAGTGTTTTATTATTTCTTTTTTCTAAAAAATATGATGTAATTATCACCATTAAATGCTTTACGCACGTAATAATTTATTCTTTGTTTAGTTTTCTTTATTTTTCAATATTTATGTGTAAATATATTTTTTATTTGTAAAATGATCGTAAATATTATTATTATTATTATTATTATTATTATTTTTGTTTTTTTGTTTTTTTTGTTTGTTTTTTTGTTTGTTTGTTTTTTTTTTGTTTTTGTTCTTAATCTAGCTATAGGTAAAGTAATGACTTTTTTGAATATGATATAAATCTTTATTCAGATGATGAAATTTTGAATTAAATTGTTGAAAATGCTTAAAAGAATTAGGTAGAATTAAAAAGTGATTGTACAATACACATGCCAATCTAATTCAGGATGATTCGAAGCTGTTGTGTTGTTTTATGACGGCCAATTACCTACAGGAGGTATATGGGCCCGAAGGGGCTGTAACTTCCGTGGGGGTCTTTCTAAGGGAACCTAACATATATTTACGCATGGAAATAAAAGGTTCGAAGTAAGCTACGGAAAACTTCGAACGCTTACACCGACGGGCGCTTTTGGGTTCGAACTCACCACCTCCCGTCTACTAACTTTCAGAACAGAAGCTCTAGGTCACTGGTCGGCCCTAATCCAGGATGTGCCTGCAAAAGAGGTTTAAATTTTTATACATAGCTTTTTATCCTATAAAAAAAAATTAACTGACTTATTTTGAAGGATTACAACATTCAATAACACCTAAAATAATTTTTTGATTTAAAACCTGTCACATCATTTAAGAATTTATTTTTTAAATAAATCTTTTTAAATATATTTACATATATTACGTGAAAAAAAAATTTAATACAAAATTTTATATGATAATAAACTAATATCAGTATTCTGAAAGAAAGTAATTTTTATCCCTTCAACAATTTCTTGTATCACTTTTTTACAAGTGAGTTATTAAATTTTTAATCTAAAATATTTTTTGTATACGAATTTAATTAATAAAGTTAATATATTTATTGTGTTTTATATAACCGTTGTTTTGATAATTTTAATAACATTTTTTATGCATATAATCATATTATCTTTTTATTTTCTAATATGTACTTTAATATCGTTAAGTTGTTATACTGGTTTATAAACTGAAAGTATCTTTTTCTTCCATTATCATTAAGGTTTGACAATTAGCGTCAAGATTTGTACAATCATGGTTGGAGAGACTAATTAGATTAAAATTAAATTTTTAATGCATGACATATTTTGCTAATTTGTTTGCTTGATATTCACAACAAAGCTTTTTTATGTTTTAAAAAAGCAAACAAACATTTGTTTTATTTTATAAGGAATGCATTTTTTTACTGCCAGAATTTAAAAAAGTGTATTTAATTTTTTAAATTAATTATAAAATTTATTTTTGTTTTAGTTATAAATAAACTGTTTATCTCAGTTATTTTCGTCTCATTTTCATGTTTGATATTAATTTTTAACTTTTATATGATTTTCAAAGTGTCTACTGAGCAGAATAATTAACTTATTTTTTCTTTTGAAAGTAGAAGGCACAAAAATGATTTTTTATGATATGATATAAACATACTTATTCCATCGTCATTAAAATATTGAAACCTAGCTATAGTTTCAGAGGCATATAAAAGAAAATTCTTATATCAGATTCAGCTGAATACTGAGGTTGATGCACTGATGGTTTACGTAATCAACACAGAGCATAGAACACAGTATAAATTTGGTGGAAGAAAATTACTAATTCTAATTTTGTAGTCTAAATTCTCCTTTTCACCTGCAAAATTTCTTACTTTCAATGTACTTTTAATTTGCAAGCCCGTTTAGTTTCAAGATCGTTATGTTTAAGTCCCTTAATTATGAACATTAAGGGAATGATTTTCCATCTGCCAGTAATTCAGTAATAACACCAGACGTTATCTCCATGATATTCGCGTCCTTCAGTGGATTTGGTAAAACTGTTACCTGGTCACTACTATCAGCATATTTAACATTCTTAAATTTTATATTCGACGGTCCCATTATAAACATGACTTACGAAAGTTCCGTTAAGTACAAGAAAATTCTAATATTCAGAATGGCAGTTGTTGCTGGGAATGTTTGTGAAATGCACTTTATGTTATTTAACCTGTACGTCAATAAACTATCAGCTGAAATTAACAATCAGTTCATTCAGTTGGTTGAATTCTAAAGCAGCTATTTTCAAAAGTTTGATTATTAAAATGTTTACCTTTCTTTACTTTATTAGCTTTCTTACTGAACTTTCCTATGCACTTACCTTACCTTCTATAATTTGCTCTGATCATTTCTGTTACAATTAAGCTTATTTTGTCTATCTCTACACACATATATATTTTTGTCAATCATTTTTGAATCACCCTTCATAACCACTCATTAAACAAGTTGGAAATTGCTCGTCAAACGTGGCAAATGAGGTGCGTTCGTACTATAACTAGTTCTATAAATATTTTTTGCACCGCATATTGTACTGAATGTATATTTTAGGGCACTTCATAAGTTCATATCCATTTCATTCTGTTCGAAAGGCTGTAACATCATTAAAATGCACTTGCAATATTTTTTTCCCATTGGCCGTAATGTAACGAAATTCTTTTGAATGTCCCTGTAATTAAACTATACATCCGATTTTCATAAAATTTAGAATGACTCGACAAAATTTTCCGAAAATTATATATTTAAAATTTCAGACCATTCGGAAGGCTGTAACATCATTAAAATGCACTTGCAATAATCTTTTCCCATTGGCGTAATGTAATGGAAAACTTTTGACTGTCTCTGTAATTAAACTATACATCCGATTTTCATAACATTTGGAATGACTCGACAAAATTTTCTAAAAATTATATATTTAAAATTTCAGACCATTCGGTTGGAAGTTTTTGCTCTGTTATATGCGGACAGACGGACAGACGGACTGAACGACAACTATAGGTGCTATGTATTTATATAATTACGAACGCACCTAAAAACAAGTGGTCTTTAATACATGCCACTATTATTTAGCAATTCAATCGTTTAAATGTATGGCTCTCTTAGATAAACGAAATTTATCTTAACCCATAAATGCGTGATTTTTCAAAAACCATTGTAATAATGCTTTTCGGCTTTCATTTTTAGGTGCGTTCATAATTATGTAAATACCTAGCACCAATAGTCGTCGTTCAGTCCGTCTGTCTGTCTGTCCGTCTATCCGTCTGTCCGCATATAACAGAGCAAAAAGTACCCAACCGAATGGTCTGAAATTTTAAATATATAATTATTGCAAAATTTTGTCGAGTCATTTCAAATTTTATGAAAATCGGATGTATAGTTTAATTACAGGGACAGTCAAAAGTTTTCCGTTACATAACGGCCAATGGGAAAAATTATTGCAAGTGCATTTTAATGATTTTACAGCCTTCCGAATGGTCTGAAATTTTAAATATATAATTGTTACAAAATTTTGTCGAGTTCTTTAAAATTGTATGAAAATCGGATGTATAGTTTAATTACAGGGACAATCAAAATTGTTCCGTTACATTACGCCAATGGGGAAAAATATTTCAAGTGCATTTTAATGATGTTACAGGCTTTCGAACGGAATGAAAATGATATGCACTTATGAAGTGCACTAAAATATACATTCAGTACAATATGCGGTGCAAAAAATATTTATAAAACTAGTTATAGTACGAACGCACCTTATTTGCCACGTTTGACGAGCAATTTCCAACTTGTTTAAATAAATCATGGGAAAAATACTTTAAAAAACCATATTTTGTTTTAAGTATGGTTTACGGCTAAAAAACAGTTTGTTACTAATCGGCAATGCTTGTCTTTAATTGAAAAAATAATTTTCCTTCATAAAATTCTATAATATTAAACTCACAAAAATTTTAGGAATTTATAATAAGAAATAAATTTTACTTGCTCACTGCAGAACAAAATATATCTTTATTCTTAAACAGCACAAGTGTTTCCATCTACATGTTGAAAATCGATTTATTAATATTTTTAGAATGTATTTTAGAGGCAACATTAGGTATCATAGCTTCAATATTATTCTAATAGTCTTTTAGAACCTAAATTGTGTATGTTGCCGAAAAGCAACACCCGGCATTTAAGGGTTAAATATGTTCTGAATTAACGTAAAATTGCGAAGTCACTGTATTATATATTGTCTTCATTCACGGTAATACATCGCCTTTATTCAATGTAAGCGAAATAATATAGAAGCGGGAAAAATCATGTATCCTAAAAATATAATACTTGCAGGTGTCGACGCTTTTTACAATATCACTATTTCTAAACAATTACTTTAATGAAATATTTCTACATCATTTGAGAGAGAAATCTTTAACTAGATTATAGTTGAAAATATTGGTATTGAAAACTTGAACTCACTAAATGTATCCTTTATCGTTATTCTCGCACATTTTATAACAGTAATTTCTCAATCTTGCGAAAAAAAACGAAAGCGAATATTAATTGAATTGTGTGAAACTATTTCATTGAATCATAAAATAAATCTCAGATAGGAAATGGTCTAAAAAGAGAAAAATTTTTTAACTATAATATTTCTACTAAATAAATTTTCTCTTTCTAAGAAAAATGTTGACGTGAGCGAAACTCAAATTTCAAATATACCAATTTATCTCATTTTTATGAATTTTCAAAGTATTTCGAAATATATGGAACAGTCAAAATAAAATAGACTGATATAAATATTATACAATAAAAAGCAATGAGACCTTGATCAGAGATTGAAAGAGAAATATTGATCCTATGCGACATAAGTCGTGTTAATATAAAATACAGTGCGCGTCAAAAGTTTAAGCACAACATAAAATTTCAAAATAAAATTTCAAAATAAAATAATAAAATTTTATTATTGACTGAAAGTTACTTTCTTTTTCCCATGACCTACAAATTGTAGTTAAAAAAAAATATTTAACAGATTTATGCTTTAAAATTTATCTGAAATAATATAATTTATCAAAAGAACAAAAATGAGTGTGTCAAACGTTTAAGCACAGTAGTTCTTTAGTGTTTAGTAGAACAAGAAGAAATAATTATACTTGCTTATTGCTCCATTCTGCTGAATTACATTAAATTTCCGGTCTTCCATCTATAAAATGAGGTTCTGTATTGTTCCTGGTTCAATTTTAAACCACGCGTTCCTAATGACATGTTTCAAATCTTTAACTGAAAAATAGTGCTTTCCATTTGGATAAACTGCATGAGTGAGAATAACCCCACATATTTTTCATAAGGTTTAAATCGGGTCTAATTGCCGATAATTTCAAAACATACACTTTTTAGGGTTTCGTTCACCTGACGAAACCCTATTCGTCTCACTCCTTTGTCTGTCTGTCCGTCACAGAGCCCGTTCTCAAAAACTATACACGTTGGAGACATGAAATTTTGAGTACTTATAGCTGAACACCTCACATGAAATGACAAATCCTAAAATTTTGAAAAAGTCTAAAATTTAACCCTTTGGGCTCCCACATGTGTATTTCAAACAATTCTTTCTAAGTCAGTCCCTAATAATTAGTTGCAGCCATGAAATTCCGTATAGCTGAATACCTGAGACAACAAGGCAAATCATAAATTTTGAAAAAAGTTTTATATTTGATCCTTTGGGCTCCAACTTGTGTATTTTAAGCAATTTTTTCTAACAGGGCCTCTAATTAAGTTAGAGACATGGAATTTTGAATTATTATAGTTAAACACACGATTCCACACAACAAATCATAAAACTTTGAAAAAGTGTTATATTTAACCCTTTGGGCTCCAATATGTGTATTTTCAGCAATCCTTTATAACAGAATTCCTAATCAAATTGGATGCATGCAATTTTGTATTCTGATAGCTAAACACCTCAGATCACACGACAAATAATAAATTTCGAAAAAAGTTTTATGTTTAACCCTTTGGAGTCCAGCTTGTGTATTTTAAGCAATTCATTTTAACAGAGTCCCTAAGTGAGTTGGGGACTTGGAATTTTGCATACTTATAGCTGAACGCCTCAGATCACACGCCAAATAATAATTTTCGAAAAAGTTTTATATTTAACCTTTTGGACTCCAGCTTGCGTGTTTTAATCAATTCTTTTTAACAGAGCCCCTAATTGTATTGGAGACTTGAAATTTTGCATACTTATAGCTGAAAACGTTAGATCACACGACAAATAATAAACTTCGAAAACCGTTTTATATTTAACCCTTTGGACTCCAGCTTGTGTATTTTAAGCAATTCTTTTTAACTGAGACCATGTTTAAATTGGAGATTTGAAATTTTGCATACTTATAGCAGAACACCTGAGGCCAGGCGACAAATTATAAAATCTTAAAAAAGTCTTACATTTAACCCTTTGAGCTCCCACATATATATTTTAAGCAATTCTTTCTAAATGAAACCCATAATTAAGTTGGAGACATGAAATTTTGCATACTTATAGCAGGACACTTGAGACCACACGACAAATAATTTTTTTTTAAAAGTTTTATATTTAACCCTTCGTACTCCAGCTTGTGTTTTTTAATCAATTCTTAATAACTGATCCTCTAATTAAATAGGAGACATGAAATTTTGCATACTTATAGCTGAACGCGTCAGATCATAAGACAAAATATGAATTTTTGAAAAAGTCTTATAATTAACCTTTTGGGCTTCAACTTCTGTATTATAAGCAATTATTTCTAACTGAAATCTTATTAAGCTGGGGATATGAAATTTTGCATACTTATAGCTGAACACGACAAATGATAAATTGTTCAAAAAGTCTTATATTATTGACTCCTCTGGGCTCTAACTTGGGTTTTTAAGCATTTTTCTAACTTAGCCGCTAATTAAGCTACAGCGAGCTAGTTTGACTTGAAGGTTCCGGGAGGGGGGGTGGTCAGTGTTTCCCCAAACCCCTCATATGATATATCATTTGACGACCCTTCGTCCACTCTTTCATTTTATACACAATAGCCTTTCATATTTTATTTCCACTTGGCCAGGAGGGCTTTCTTATTTTAAGTTTTATGGGTCCAATTTTCTCGACTAATATAAGTGCGAATAGGTTCCAAAACGGAGTTTTGTCGAGCAGACATTTGTTTAGAATAGAGTGCACTCCCTAGTTGCGAGTTGTGGAGCTAACAGATTTTGCAAAAGGATAGTGTTTTGAAAGAAATATTAAACGAAACCCTCTGTGCGATCTGTGATCACACTTACCCACTTGTTTTCACTTAAGCCACATGGAAGTTGAATTTGATGTATGGATCGAAGCATTATCATGTTGAGATAACCATTTTCGGTCCCCCTAAACCTCGGAAACAGAAAGAAAACGATTGGGAAGTGTCTCTTGATACTTTTCAGAGTTTTCACGATCATTGGTGAATGCTAAAGATTTCTGACCATTGAAAGAAATAGCCCCCACCCCTACTATTATACAATCACCACAATGTTGTCGGCTAAATATTATCCTAGGTTCTTTGAGGTGATCATCCCAATAGTACTTAAACCCATTAGGGCAATCGAGGTTCCAATTTTTTTTAATCACTGAATATGATATCCATCTGCTTATCACGAAATGACATATGTTCTTTGGCCACTCTAATCTAGCTTCTTTATGGTGTCGTTTCAGCCATGGTAACCGAGACATTTTACAGTTTTTTATGTATTCCGATTACAAAGCTCTTCTATGAACAGTTTTTTTCAATATTTATCCTCCAATTGTATGTTTTATTTGCAAAAGAGAGTAATTACCAGTTGAAGTCTACTTTCTGATGCAGCGGCCTTGGGCAAAGTAGTTACTCGTGGCCTTCTTCAACGGAATTTTCGTATTAAATCATTACCACGAGACAAAACTTGATGATTTGTCGTTTTGATCCTTTTAATGCACTTGCAATTTCAGAAACAGACTTATGTTTTGCTCTCATAATCCAGATATTTATCACATCCTCCTCTGAAAATTCTTTCGACTTAGGCATTTTGTACTAACTCAAAAACAACAACTGACTGCTTCTTATGCACCCAGACATCGTTTGCGGGCGCAACCGCTTACATCAGTTGGTAAAATTTGTATAAAAAAATATTTTGAGCTTAAATTTTTGACAGGATTATTTTTGTTCTATTCTTATCCATTGCTTGAAATAAAATTTAAAAGATAATTTTATTGAATATGGTGTTAAAACTGATATTATTAACATATACAAGACAGATATCAAAATAAAGTGAATATTTAAAGTTTTATTTTTGAATTGTTACTGTGCTTAAACTATTGTCACGCACAATATATTCTTTAACTATAATCAATAGTTTCTATCATAAATTAGGTTATGTATAATTTTTTAAAACTACACTAAAGACCCAATGTACCTTTTATCAAAAAGTATTTTTGAATTCGGATTGTCTGGCCTTCCGTTTGTCAGTACACCTGTCCGTCTGGCTTTGCTCAGGTAACTATGCTCAAATTGCCCTTTTGTTTACATATGTTATTGATGTTCACCATAGAATATCTGGTATTAAAAATGAAGTTTGCGCCATTTATGGTTAGTTCATAGAGATACTGAAAAGTATTCCTTTATAGTACGTCCATTAAGGAAAATTATTTTCATTGCAATTTAACGAAGTTACACTATTTATTAGGTGGACAATAACATGATTTATATAAGGTAAAGAATATGTGGGGGAAAAGGTTGTACCTTGAACATATATGTAGCTTGGACCTACACAGTTTTTATCTCTATCTATGGGATTTGTATGAAAATAATCAATGTAGTTTTGAAATACATTTACTTATGTCACTTTGCAGTTGGTCACCGTAAAATAGTTAGCACATGTTTAGATAATTAACAAATACATGATTTGATCGTCAAAAAGTAAATTAAACCAAGAAAAGTAAACTAATCCAGTACCAGGGGACGAGCAGAAATGTTTTCTTTTTTGAAAAAAAATCGATTTTTTTGCTTTCATATTTTCCTTTTGTGTGATTGTGAAAACTGTGAAATTATGAATAAAATGACATTAACAAATACACTTCTCACAACAGACTTAACATAGCTTCCAAAAACATAGTAATAACCAGAAGAAATTGAATAACAGAAATAGAATGATGGAAATTTGTAGAATTTAAGACAGAATCGTCAGTTCCAAATCCCTTAAGTTCCACAAATAAAATGGATGGTTTCATCTTCATATTAGCCCTAAATTTGCTAAAGAATATAAGATTGGGAATACCACACATATAAAACTGTGAAATAAACCATTGAACACCAATTAAGTTCAAAATGAAACAAGATTAAAAATGATAGAGGAAAAAAAATTACCAAATTAAAATCTATAGTGTCATAGCATTAGGTATAACCAATACACTAATTATGCATCTAATTCTCATTTAACATAGTATACTATAAGAGATTAATATGATATTGTCCTGAGTAGGATAAAATTTAAATACAAGTTAATCGTTAACTTTATTAAATATTAATGAGTATGAATTGATAAATAAATAAATATAACTACACCATCATACACATAAAAGTATCGAATAAACATCCATTATAAAATGTGCATTTAGCAATGTAGTTATAAATCAAATGCCCCATTTAAAAAAAAATAAATTAACCATTGCGTATTATCCAGACAATGCCACCCTCCTCCGTACTATAACATCTACTCAACCAATCGTCTTATAATAATTTTTCATTATTATTTTATAATTTTTTTTTATTATTGTCTTATTTTATATATTTTTTGTATTTTTTTTACGCATGTGTTAATTTGTTTTATAAAATCGTTTAAGTACTAATTTTATATTACAAAATATGAGTTTTTTTTTTTTTTTTTTGAAACCATGATTTAATGCATCATCAATTAGTTTTTTAATATTATTGTTAATTAGATGAGACGAACATAAACACTTTATTCTATGTAAATGATTAAGGATTATATTACGATGTACTGAATTATGAAGACAAGATTTAAAATTAGTAAATGTATTAACTTTTAATTTAAATTCTTTACGTTTATCATACATATAAGTTATTGTTTTGTTTCCTTTTATTGTAATTTTAAGATCTAAAAAGTTATTTGTATTGTTAGATAGGAGGTTTTCCGTTAATTCTAAAGTAGCAGGATAATCTACTAGAAATTGGGAAATATTAGTTTGGTCAGTGGCAATTAAAATTATGTCATCAGTATAACGATAAATGTAGATTACTATTGGCAAATGTACGTTCATAGTGATTTAAGTATAAGTCCGATAATAAACTGGATGTACATCCACCTTGTGGTTTACCGACGTTCTGTAAGTACAATGTGTTATCTTGCAAAATATAATTATTATAGATAATGAAATTTGTTAAAGATTTAAAATAAGCTACATCTCTATTAAATGGTAAATCTAGTTTAGGATGATACTTTTTAAATAATGCATTTATAATATTATGTAGGTGTAATATATATACACATATATATATATATATATATATATATATAACCATTAAATAAACATTACCGACCATCATCAAAAGCCGCATTATTGTGAATGAATTGACAATAAAAATGAATGCCACAAACCTAATATATATATATATATATATATACAATGTATTTATTTAGAATATCTTTTACATGCGAAGTTTTTTTTTTTTTTTTTTTTTTTTTTTTGTAAATTTAAAAATATATTGTGAATACTTTTAAATGAAAAAGAAAATGAATTGTTACTAATTTTCAATTTCGAAAGCCTTTTTTGTAAGTCAGTTTGCTTTTTGCAATAAATTGGAGATTCTTAATTTATATAAATTTTGGTTTTTCATTTTAAAAATAAATTCGATCTTTGGTATTAATAGAGACAATACACACCCGTGCAGATAATAAACGGTATTCTTCCCTCTTTTTTAGTCTTCCGGGAAGAATTTACACATGGAACCTATTTTTAAAGAGTACGGATATTATTTTGATAGAAACAGAGCAGAGTATTAAAATGCAGCGTTTAAGGTCTTTCGTGTGGCGTGAAATAAAAAGCACGTTGACAAAACAGTTTAATTTGAAATAACAGATGCCTTTATTAATTAAGCTTGAATGTTAAACATAACTAATAAGGACATATACATGTATCTCCATCATTTGCTAGGAGCTTGGTTATTAGTTATTATCACATATTAGTAATATAACTAAAATATAACTGCTTCAATGATCAAGCTTTAGCTCGTCATCGTTTATTCCTCTTTCTATCACACACATTGAAGTTCTTTCACACTAGATATACAACTCAGTACATCAAACTGGAATAAAAATATGCATACACTTGCTGTTAAAAGAGAGAGTATTTACGACCGAAATGGAGAAAGAAAAACCGGTTCGGAAGGATGCCACTTCCAAACAAACCACTTGACCAAATTTTAGGACAATGTCCACATTTCCAACATATTTGTTAACAAGTTGGAAATTGCTTGTCAAACGTGGCAAATGAGGTGCGTTCGTACTATAACTAGTTTTATAAATATTTTCTGCGCCGCATATTGTACTGAATGTATATTTTAGTGCACTTCATAAATGCATATCAATTTCATTCTGTTCGAAAGGCTGTAACATCATTAAAATGCACTTGAAATAATTTTTTCACATTGGCCTTAATGTAACGGAAAAATTTTGACTGTCCCTGTCATTAAACTATGCATCCGATTTTCATAAAATTTGAAATGGTTTGACAAAGTTTTGCAACAATTATATATTTAAAATTTCAGACCATTCAGAAGGCTGTAACATCATTAAAATGTACTTGCAATAATCTTTTCCCATTGCCCGTAATGTAACGGAAAACTTTTGACTGTCCTTGTAATTAAACTATACACCCGGTTTTCATAAAATTTGAAATGAATCGACAAATTTTTGCAACAATTATGTATTTAAAACTTCAGACTATTCGGTTGGGTAGTTTTTGTTTTGTTATATGCAGACGGACAGACAGACGAACTGACAGACGGACAGACTGAAGGACTGAATGACGAATATAGATGCTACGTATTTATATAATTACGAAAGCACCTAAAAATGAGGAATAATTTGGTGTATAATGGCGAGATTTTCTGACAGTGTATTGTGTCGCATTATTATAAATTGTTGCTGCCAGAGAAGCTTCATGTTGATTCTTCTAAATCCACCTATTGATTTCAGAATGTCCAAATTAATTTTAGAAGATACAGCAAATGAGACTACAGATAGCAAATAACTTTATTCAATATTCTGTCTTAAAATTTTACTATGCGGGTTATTTTAATTAAGATTTTGAATTTCATTATTGAATAATTTCTTTTAATATTTCTGTAAATAAAGAAGATTTAAAAAATACCTTATGATAAGGTTTGAGTGAATGAGTAAATTGGGATTGTAATAAATGATATTAACGTTAGGCAGTCGCAAAGATGTTTTTAACATAAAATGATAAATTTTATTCTTTCACTCACCCTTTAAAATAAATTCTTTTGTTAATTTACTGCCAATATACAAATTGAAAAGAATACTTTTTAAAACAGGATTTCTTGATAAAATAAAATAATTTAGTAAACTTACTTAAAAGATTTCACACACACACACTCAAAAAAAAAAAAAAAATGTAAAATATGTATATATTTAATTTTTTTCAAGAAATTATGTATATTAAAATAGATCATAAACAGCATATGGAGAATATGTAATATTAAATGATACAATATACACAAATTTCGGGAAAGAGCTTTTTTGTATTAAGATGTAAACATTAATTAATTATTATTATTTTTAAATGTTATGAACTTTGTTTTCTCCATTTAGTTAGCTTAACATATGAATGTTGGACATTAGAAAATGAGATATTGATTTAAAGCTGCTACTAATAACTAACTTTATCTCACGTTTTTGCATTTGGTCTCTTCAAATGGGAGAAATCTGGCCTATATATGAGTAGCATTACGAACATATTATATTTAAAAATACAACCATACATACTTAGTTCTTTAAATTCCCCTTTCTGATGTCAACTTTTAGATTAATCTTCTTTTAAACCACTATAAATAATTCTTTTTTTTTAGCTCACAGGCTATCAAAGCCTGAGAGCTAATGTGCCCCCAAGTTCTGTATGTACGTACATATGAATTTACGTATGTATGTATGTAACGGGATAACTCTTGATAGAAATATCTCATTTCCTTCGAATTTTGTAAATAGGTTCATACTGATAAGGCGCTTTCCTGATTAATTTTAGGGGTTAATTGTTTAAGTATAAAGGGGAGATCGGGGGGCTAATCTGTCCTTAATTTAGATAAATGGGGTTTTCATCCAGAATTATTCGATTTGCTGAAATTTGGTATACAGGTTTATTCTGAAAAGGCGCTTCCCTGATTAGAT
Source organism: Maratus speciosus (assembly GCA_963932465.1). Lineage (NCBI taxonomy): Eukaryota > Metazoa > Arthropoda > Arachnida > Araneae > Salticidae > Maratus > Maratus speciosus. The sequence continues at coordinate 529,714,357 of OZ010789.1, read as the reverse complement.
TTGGTGGTTCATTGGTAAAGTATAAAGGGGGAACGGGGGGCTTCCCATTAATTTAGATAAATTGGTTTTTCATGCACATTTATCCGATTTGCTTCAAATTCGGTATACCAGTTTATTCTAAAAAGGCACGTCCCTAATTATTTACCGTTTTGCTCAAAAAGAGTGAGTTTTATGTTATAAATGATAGACATAAGTTAGAGTATAACATACAATTAGTGTGAATAGCCTATGAGCTCAATGCCATCAGTTTAACTGGAAACTTTACTTTTATTATTATTTCAATTGTTCTAAAATTTCTCTAGGAAAAGTGATTTTTTAGAGACTATCACGATAAATTAATATCATAATATAGCTGCGAAAATTTAAGCTTTACTATTACCACTAAAATTTAATATATGTTTTTTTTTTTTTATCTCAAGGTAATCGCTGATTTTGGGCGATTAAATAATTCAAATTTAAGTATTAAATTTTAAAGGTAAGAAGTAACTGGAAAATTTGGCAGCTATGGATTAAATGATAAATGATAGTTTTTGAAATTTTATACATTCTAGAAAAAAAAAATGAAAAAAATGGAGAAAGTCATTAATCTTCGCAACGTTTTCTTAATATTTATCAAAAAATCTTCCATTAATTTCTTTATTACAGGTGGATAAAATCATCTAAATTTTTTTAAAGAATATGATTAATTGAATGTCTAATGTCATATGTTACAGTTTTTAAAATATATAACAAATATTCTAGATTATATATAAATTGAAAATTTTCATCACAACTTTATATAGTTTATCACTATAAATATATGTAGGTGCAATATCATATATTTACACTTATATCAAATATGATCAGGTATTATTGCATCAAAAATGGAGTATTCATATCCCTGATTTAAAAAATAACAACCAAACAACAGCTCTCGCAAAAGTTAATAGGGAAACCCCCCATTAAAATCGATACAATGTCGATCGAAAAAAATGCTAACTATAACAATTTTCACAATGCATTAATTAGAGAAGCTATTGAAATTACTATATTAAGGGGACAAGGGGATTTTAAACTCATTTTTTTATTTCTTGAAATTTCATTTTAAATATTATTCAAGGGAACACTGTATGCATTATGGCATGTATTTATCACACAACAAACTAAAAGAAAGGGGGGAGGGATAAGGAATTCTCCTGGATATTTTAAGCGTTAGGAAGAACTTTTAAAAATGCCCCAAGCACATTCCACATCAATTAAAATCTCCAATATTTTAATGCAAGTTTGGTTTAGACATATAAATAAAACTGTGCATGATTATTTGAAACTAAATATAAGTGGAAAATTTAAAGGTAGTTAATTGTAGAAATGTGATGTGAAAATGTTGAACATTTTATAAAATTTTGAAAATAATTTTTTTTTCTTAACATTATATTCAAATATATAGAATTCGATGAACAGTTTAATTTGTATATATAAACCAACCTTGCATAAAAAATATTGGACATTTTTATTTGATGTGGAATGCGCACGGGGCATTTTTAAAAGTTCTTTGTAACGGTTAAAATATTCAGGAAAACTCCTTATTCTTCTCCCAATTTTTTTTTTAAATTTCTTTTGGGATAAATACATGCAATAATGCATATAATCTGCCCTTGAATAATATTTAAAGTGAAAAACATTTATAAAAAAAATAGTTTGAATGTCCCTTGTCCCCTTAAAGGATGAAGTGGAAGGAAGATTGTGAAATAATATGACCCATGCACTGTGAAAAAAAATCTGTAAAGTTACTAAAGTTTTTTCTAGGAAACTGGGATTCCTAGAACTTTTTATGTAACGGCAGCAGTAAAAATTCTTGTATTAGCGTCTGTTACAGGAATTTTTCTTGTTGCCGTTACATAAAAAGTTCTAGGAATCCCAGTTTCCTAGAAAAACTTTAGTAACTTTACAGATTTTTTTTTTTTACAGTGTGCGACAATCGACAATAGATGACCCAGATCTTAGAAGAACCAGTAGGGAAAAAAGGAGTAACAAGTGGGTAAGTGTGATCACAGATAGCATTGATGGTTTCTTTAATATTCATTTCAAAACACTTTATCATTTAGCAAAATCTGTTAATTACACATTTCGCAACCAGGGAGCGTACTTTATTCTAAACAAACACCTATATAAACAGAACACCGTTTTAAAAACTATCCGTAGATATATTAGTCGAGGGGATCGAGCCCATAGCATCCGAGATAGGTGGGCGCCCCGGGCGGTAAAAATTGGAACTAAAATATGTACGGTCATGGTGCATAATATGAAAGAGTGGCCAAAGGAGTCTGGAGTGTCGGCAAGAGTTCGAAAAGTGCAGCTCGTGTGAAAAGGGTGGAGGTTAGAAAAACTGCTAAAAATACAGAAGTTAGAGCCCCGAAGGGTAAATAATATAAGACTTTTGGAAAATTTTATGATTTTTCGTGTGATCGCAAGTGTTCTGCTATAAGAATCCAAAATTTCAAGTGTTCAACTTAATTAGAGGCACGGTTAGAAAAAAAAGTTTAAAATACACAAGTTAGAGCCCAGAGTTGTAAATATAAGACTTTTTCAAAGTTTTATGACTTGTCTTTTAATGTGAGGTGTTCAGCTATAAGTATCTAAAATTTCTACTCTTCAACATGATTACGGGTTCAGTTAGAAAAAAAAAGTTTAAATTACACAAGTTAGAGACCTTATGATTTGTCGTTTTCTGTGACGTGTTCAACTATAAGAATCCAAAATTTCAAGTCTTCAACTTATATAGTTTCTGAAAACGGGCTCTGTGACGGAACGACAGACAGAGGAGTGAGACGAATAGGATTTCGTCAGATGAGCGAAACCATAAAAAAGGAAAAAGCGGAAAATTCTCGTCCAGAAACATAAAAGGAATTTCATTCGGAATGGAAGATGCCTCAGAAAGAGTTTAATAAAGAAATAGTGACCAGAATGCCATCTGATTTGTTAACGAACGAAAGAAGAATATGATTTTTATGGATTTTCAGTAGTTTTAAAGTATACAGACAGTTTTTTAAATTAACTTTGAAGATATTTTAAAAGATAATAATAAGATTTTTTTAAATCACTGATGCATTATGGGAACCGTGTTACAGAAATATATTGAATTTTATTAAACAACACAAATGCACTGTTTTTATAAATAAAATGGAAATGACGTTTTCCTATAAAACGATAATAAATGCATTTTTAAGAATTGAATGAAAAAAGCTTTTAACTGTATTATGACTGTTTAACAAGTATTATCAGCGTTGACATGCATGAATATCTCAATTTTAATGAAATGATGCCTGATGAAAAGCGGTATAAGTGTAAATATATAATGTAATACAGGCATTAACAAAACAACTTTTGTTTATTATTAATTTGAATATTGTAAGGATTTTAGTGGTCTTGTCATGGATGATGGCTAAGAAATTGACTCGGGAACCTTTATGCGAATCGAACTCATTTATTAGGCCGTTCATCATACATCTGATTCGCGAGCCGATCGCCGGTCCCGGAACCAACAGCGTATATTTTTGGGAGATTACATTGGCGTAAGTTTAGCTAGCATCTCAAATAGCCAAAATCCCCTTTTTTCGCGCGTGTTCGGGGTAATATGGTGAAGATTCAAATATTTTCCAGCAGAGGGCAGAATTGCTAATTTGGGAGGAACATTTCATTTAGTTGGTTCATTAAGTTTTGATTGATCTTTGGTCAAGGCCCGCACAATTCCCAGGGACTGTGACGTATGAGCCCTACCCACAGATGCCTGCAAAAAGCGTTTAGATTAGCAGTTTCACTCTTAAGAATCGTCCTAAAATGATCCCTGAAAGTAATATGATGTATTGCTGGGAAACAAAGTTACAAGGGGAGAAACTGGTTTTAGAAATAGATTTAAAGTTAGAAGAAAGAGACTTCGAATTTTAATTTAAATTTTTGAAATTTAATTTGGAATTTTAAATTTTAAAAGGGTTTTTATCCTTTCATATATAGTAATAGGTTTTTGATAATTTTTAAGGTTCTGTACCTCACAAGAAAATAAAAAGCTGAACCCTTACACACTGGTGAAAATGTTGTGCTGATTATCCCCTTTTCGTGCTTCAGTAGTTGTAACCATAAAATGGTAAAATCTCGATTAATGTTTGGAGATATGGTTCAACAGGTTCTCGAATTGTTGTATGGATGTTTAACCATCTTATGATTGCATTTATTCAAGCCCTGAATTTTGGTTCAAATCAGGACAAACTGTTTAATAGTGGATAGAAAGTGTTTAGAATTTAAAAAAAATATTCAGAACAAATTGAATTCGTAATTTGAGACACAAAAACTGGGAAATTTAAAATTTAATTCAATACACGATTCAAGTTACAAGACCAAAATTTAGAAATTTAAGATTGGGTACTTACCCTGACTTTCACGTGACTAACAAGGAAGCAAAATAATAAGGCATTAATAAAACAACATATTTATTATAATAAAACACTCATACTACAATATATATTAAAACACACATACACACATAAATAACGCCTGCATTCATCAGTTAAAGGTATATATAAATATTATACAGACATACAAACAATAAATACAATAAACCCAACTGGAGTGAAAAATTAGCCAGAGCCAGGAATCGAACCCGGGACCACAGTATACAATTTTATTGTATTTATTGTTTGTATGTCTGTATAATATTTATATATAACTTTAACTGTTGAATGCAGGCGTTATTTATGTGTGTATGTGTGTTTTAATACATATTGTAGTATGAGTGTTTTATTATAATTATCGTAGATCGATGTAATAGTAAAATCTATTCATCGTTGCCCGGTCATTCAAGGCTGTCGTATAAATGGCTGGTGACTTCCCCAACATGTTTTATTAGTGAGAAATTGCAAACTCAGGCATCGGCCAGAGTAGCTCAGTGGTTAGAGCAGCAGTCTTGTATACTGTGGTCCCGGGTTCGATTCCTGGCTCTGGCTAACTCTTTTTCACTCCAGTTGGGTTTATTGTATTTATTGTTAGTATGTCTGTATAATATTTATATATACCTTTAACATATTTATTATTCACCACAAATACTGATGAAAAGCAAAGAAGAATATTTTCAGACTAAATAATCAGAGAGGTCTATCAAGAATACAAATTCTGTAGTCATCACATAGAACATATTCGATTTAATAAGTAGACTGCTGCAGGTGAGAGGGCTAAATTACTCTTTTTAGCTTGCATATGTCACTAATTATCTTGATCAATAATTGGTTAAGTATTCTTAATAATTGTAATAGTTCGTTTTTAATACATTGATAACTGTCACTATTTTAAGTTCACCAAACTCGACAATACACACACACATATATATATATCTATATATATTTATAAATAAAAAACGACGTTTACTGCACCAAAACACTTTTTTTCTTGTTGAAAGCTAGTTTCAGTAGCCATAGTGTACCGCCATCAGTGGCTTTAAATTATGAAAAAATATGATTGCTTAGAAAAGAAAATTTTTGAAATATATGTAGGAATGGAATTGAATGATAAAGTTTATTAGCCAATATAATTTCATGAAAGTTTAGAAAACAGCCAATAAAACAGAAGTGGATTCAAAGATAAATTTTAGTAGCCAATAGAATTACGATAGGAAATTTTAGGAACCGGGCCATGTGAGCGGATTCAAAGATCAAGAACAGAACAACCAATAAGATATAATAGATGTGATGTGAAAACATGCAAGTGGAATTTATGAACAAGAGGTTTTTATATAATTTTCCCAGCAATCTGTACAAAAGCCTCTTATTCATAAATTTTTATATTCAGATATTTTTGTTATCGATAAAAATAACTTTAATATCATACTGCTTCTTTCCTAATTCGGTTAATTTCATTCTTTAAAATATGTATTATTATTTTACGAAGATACATTTGAGAAACTGCAAAAGTTTTTGATTTATAATATATCTATTTCCCATTTCAAAATTATTGGATTTACATTAACAAAAAAGAAATATATAACCGAAAAATAATAAAGATCAAAAGTTTCGTTGCGATATTAATGTCCCTGATCATTTTTTATCCATATCAAACTTTTCTAAAGAGGTCAAACGTTCATGTTTTTCATAATAGAGAAAAACGAAGATACATTTAATTTTCTTTATATGATTCATCCATTAAATAAATAGTTTTGGTTCAAAGAACTTTTCTTTGTTCTTAAAAAAAACTGAATTTTTCTTCACACTTTCTTCTAATATTTTATTTTATTTTATTTTTATTTTTTTTTATGAAATATTTTATAAGTTTTATCAAAATGTAACATTTTAGCATATGATAATGGAAATTTAAATGATATAGTGGAGAATTTTTTTTAAAGATAGTTGTTACTGTATAAGTTACCAATATACTATTTAACTAATTTTAAAAGAGGTTTTTAATTATTAAGATTTTCTAAAGTACTTCCTTTCATCCTGAAGTTCACTTTTAATTGCATATCATTGCGACTAAGAAAGAATTAAAAAAAAAAAAAAACAGACGACAAAATATATACAAAGTGCTTTTCTAATTAGCATTAATTTTCGCCTAAATAATAATGAACAACATGTAATATAAGTTTCAATTTAATTAACAGTTCGAAAATAATTAATTAATTGTTTTCAAGAAATAATTTTGGAACTGCAGTTCATGCTGTTTCTGCAGTTTTTAATTTAAAAAGTAATTACAATTTACGAATGTTATAAATCCGTGGGATAAAAAAAATATCAATCATAAAGCGCTTGTGAATAAAATTGTGTTAAGCTAATTTAAGTAAAAGGGCGAAATGAAACGATGGAAATGCATTGACTACTTTCTGTCAATGAATGGGATGGGTGAACATAGTTATATAAATGAGTGTGTATCAATTAATAGTTATTGGACGCTTTCAAAAGAGTTTAAATAGTTATAAATTTAAAAATTATGAAATATATGTAATGTTTGTTAATAAAACTGTTATAAAATTTGCTTACTTGGAGTATAATGATTTTTACGTTCAAGAATAAAGATACAACTACAAGTTTTCTGCACTTTTAAGGGTAAGAATATGGAACTTTTTTCTATAGCATCGAACACTCAAGTGTTAGCGCTTGTGAATCAAATTTTGTTAAGCTGCTTATTTACGGAAAAGTGCCAAAAGAAATGACAAACCTCCCCCTACTTACTATCTTTTATGGATAAATGGGATACCTGAGCAAAGTTATATAAACAAATCTGTATCATTTGACAGTTATTGATCACTTTCATAGGGGACAAAAATAATCCATAATAGTAGAAGCCTCAGTAGTAGGGTGGGTCGAAAAAACCGAAATATTTATAATCGAAACGTAATAGCGCGGAAAAGTTGCCTTTTGTAAAAAAGATAAAATACGTAAAATATTTCACGGATTGGTAAATATCTTTTACCGCCGCAAGGGGTCCAAATTTCGAAAAAAGCATACTTTTAGCAATTTTTTTTTTAAATTATCCAAACATACTTATTCAATTTCTAATAGAACACAATAGCCACGCCAAGATATTAGTAATGTAACATTAACGTTTCATTTTTGTGACATCGTTGCTTTTACCGCCACAACAGGGCCAAAATTTCTAAAAAATGTTAAAAATTAAAATTTTTCATTTTTTCAATTTTCATAACTTTTGTAATGTTTTCGGATTTCTTACATTTCGAATAGGCTGGGAAAGGCATTTTATGTTGTTAATTTCATGCACATTGTTAACCATGATCACTGTAATTCTATCAAAAAAAAATTGCTCAATGATAGAAACACCTGCAGCTGCCCGCATGTAAAATTAATTTCTCGCTGCTAGAGGGCCACGTTTCACTTTGTTCGTTTTTTTTAATAATGTACTCCTTTTACTCTATACTCTGATGCCCCTAAAGATAGAAATATATCGCAGATTAAAGAGGTAGCAAAGTTTCATCTTTGCGAAGTCAAGGAGGAACATATCTCTTTGTACCAGGTCTGAATTATTTTCGTCATTTGACACCATCGTCTGGTAAGGCGACTTCTATATGCAATGACATTATAGATTTTTTGAAGAAAAATGAAATCCCGACTGGAATAATAATTGCAGTTGAATTTCGCGGAACTGTCTTCAAAACAGGATGCAAAGGTGGTGTTATAGTAGGATTAGTTGAGAACAACTTTTAAAAAACCACTTTATTGGCTTCCTTGACCTCACTTCAATGAGCTTCCACTGAGACATCTTTTCAAACATCTTGATGACAAAAAACAGGTTCTCTATCATATTGTGGCCCAATTGGTTGATCTCTTGCGATTTGCGAATTATTACCAATTGCAAAATTTAAGCCAATTTAATCTGATCACCTAGCTGTTGATAAAGATGTTTTGTCAACTGACCAGAAGTATATGTCTGAAATATTGCAAGCTCTTTCAACACGCGTGTATATAATTGACCATTTTTGCTCAGTCCCTGGACAAATATTTCACGCAAGGTGGATCATTACTGCTATTCGAATTTTGAGACTCTACGTTGAAACAAAGAAACCCTCTTCTTAACTTGTCATACTCTTTGAGTACATCCTGAAAATGTACTGCATCAGTTGGTTCAAAATTAAAATGAATCACTCATGTTTTCAAGAATCTGTGCGCTATAGTTAGTAACTTACGTTACTTGACAGGTAATCTACGAAAGATTATAGTCCTGTATTTTCACGAAATGACTATTTCGCAAATCATACAAATAGCCTCTTTGGAATGATAGCATATGAAGAGGAGAACATCAGGGCCCCAGCCATGAAGAAAATTGCAAAAGCACGAAGTTCTGTGGACTAGAATAGTGTCATCCTTCACTTTATCATAGCAGACTTCAACACTGAAGCTTAAAATGGTATGGCTTTAGTCAACTGACAAAACTGAAAACTAATGGAACCACCTGTTATGGTTTCTTTATCGACTAAAAACGCTGGTGAGTTTAAAATGTTCGATTAAAGATACCAGCTATTATAACTTTCCTTGTCCCACTCAATCACTAGAAAGATGCGTGAAATTATTCATTGAAGCACTGATAAAGTTTGTTTACTAGAACAGAGGGAGGATCACATCTGATCAGTTTTGGCCTCTCGAGAAATAATGGCTTCATCTGAAAGCAAGTTATATTATAAAATTCATTTACATTAAATTCTTCTTCATTTTAAGTTTATTTAACCCATTTCGGTTAAACATCTCTATATTTTAATTAATAAAATACTAAAACATTTTGCTCATTTTATATAATTTTTGTGGCATGAATTGGCTGTTATGAAGTAAAACATCAGTACATGAAGTGATCGTCAAGAAAAATGTATGATTAACAATTAACTTTATTTTCAAGTCTATTACAAATAGTTATAAAAAATTATGATATATTAATAGATATAAAGTAAAATTATTTATTTCTAGACATATTATAGAAATTATAAAAATTTAGGAAAAAAATGAAAAATTGAAATTTTTGAAATTTTTACAAAAAATATGGTCTTTTTGCGGTAAATAAAGATATGATTTCATCATAATGAACATTTACTGGGACATTTCTCATATCTTCATGTAGCTATTGCGTTCTATTAAAAATTGTATTGGTATGTTTGGATAATTTTTAAGAAAATGATAAAAACAAAAACATATTTTTTGTGATTTTTTGAAAATTTGGCCCCCTTGCGGCGGTAAAAGATATTAATCGATCGATGTAATATTTTAGAAATTTATTCTGTATTACAAAATGCAACTTTTCCGCGCTATTACATTTCGATTATAAAAGTTTCGGTTTTTTCGACCCACCCTACTCAGTAGTATCAGAGTATGTGAATTTTAACATTAGGATACCTTGTTTCAAGACTTGAAAATTTGATATTTAACGATGTAGGGCAGTAGAAAACTAATCTTGAATGCCGCTGTTCTCAACGATTTTGATCGGCTATAGATTCAGAGTTTAGGTTGAAAGTGTTCTAAACAGAATACATGCTATTAGTTTGTATGCCTGGAACTGTATAGTATGTGTAGTGTTAAAAACAAGTCAGCGTACTGCTTGCAATTAATTGATAGAAATGACCAAAATAAAGTTGAAAAGAACAAATCCGCGTTCTCTTTTTTGAAACATTCTGTTTTCTTGTGTTCTTCGATGAGTCCATTCTAATAACAAACGTATATTTTCAATTACGAATAACGTGGGAGACAAAACAAAAAATCCTGTATTCGTGCAATAAAGTGCACGACTTGAAAGCAATGGACTGTATCTCCCATAGTCTCAATTATTATCCGCATACACACAAAAAGAAACGTTGAAAAAACACACATTGAGAAATGTTTCTTTTTTTTAATGTTGAATTCAAATTCGATCTAAACATTAAACATATAACCATTATTTGTTATAAAAAAATGTTTCTTACTCGAACTTTACTTTGACAGAGATTAACATAACTTAAATGCCAGGAATTCTTTTTAATATTCAATTTAAGGAGCGAATCCTTAATATTATCAGCTTTACATATACAAAGCCAGTATGGAGTACAAATCTTTATTGATTATGACCATTCTGATTCAAACAATGACCAAAAACATATATCTATATATGTGAATGTTCAATAAATAAATTATTAATGAATTATTGATATTAAAAAATTATCAAAAATATGTGTGATATTTAAATTTAATCATTTGAAAAGTGTCATAAAAAAGGAAAAGTGGTACATACATAAATTATTTTAGCTTCTCCGCGCAAATATTTGACATTTCGTTTAACCCGACTGCCAAGAAGGGTTATGTGTTTCACGCGTATCTGGGTATGTGGATTTCTTTATACCCCCGAAACATCATAACGACTGGATGGATTATAATAAATAAGGTCTCTATCGATTCGTCTTAATTGTCCGATGGCTATAGGCTAGGTTTTGTTTTTATAAATTCAAAATGGCGACCGTAAAATAAAAAATGGCGGTAGACACGAAAAAAAAATACGCACCCTATTGAGTGGCATATTATTCGATAGGTCTTTCGAAATGAAGACGATGTTTCATTGACTATTTTACAGTTAGAAGCTTCGTTTAAATATTATACAACCTGAAAAATGTGTCGTTAGGATCTCTAGCTTTACTGCAACTCTAACCATCATAGATATCTATAGGCCTCATCAAAACAGTATTTATAGATAGGAACTAACAATTAAACACAACTTAAAAGCCATCAATAGAAGTAAATAAAAAAATAGGTAAGTAATATAAAAAATAGTTTAAAATTGATGAGAAATAATAAACTAGTTCACTTTTTACGCAGTCGAGTTTTTTGAATTTTTAAATTTAATTTTTACTTATTAATATTGGTTGATTAAGTTTTCCATAATTTATATTTCAAGAACGCCTTTCCTCAACTAATCAAAATTTACATTTTCATGGGCATTCTAGACTAAAATAAGATGTTAAAGTATTCCGATTTGCCTCTTAAAAGTTACATAGATTCAGTTTAACATTAAGATGACGTTTCATGAAAAAAAAAAAAACCTTTCATTAAATTTTCTTTGCATTTAGGCATAATAACTGTCTATGTATCTACCTAATTATTTATTTATTGCACAGATACCAGTTAGAAAACCATACGTTAATTTGTAGCAGGAAGTGCATATAATAATCACGGTAAAATATCCATTATTTTCACTTAAATTTATTTTAGAGAAGCATTACTAAAATGTTTGTATGATATCTAAAAAATATATATGATTTCATATTATAAAATTATGACTGAACTAAATATTTCATTTATAAACGTAATTTTCTTCTATTCTGGTTTCTATTTGACAACATATTAATGATGTCTTGTATTTTAATAACTGAGAAAATGGTAATTTTAGGCTCTGTTTAACATGAGTTTACCTAAGTTTGTCTTTTTTAAAAAAATCTGCTATTTTCTTAAGATGGAGTATCACGAAACTTTCTAGTTTCGCTGCTTTGATCTTTAAAACTTATTTTTCAATTAACTTTATTTTTATTGACGAAAAACGAATTTAAGGTGATCACTCTGCACTGTTAGAAACATAATCACGTTTTAAACAATTTTCCAAGAACTAGGGGGCTCAAACCCCTGCTCGCTACGCTCGCCAACCCCCGCGAGTTGCTAGGCAGTTCACATTGAGATTGCTACGCGATCGAAGGTCGCTTCGCTCGCTCGCCACTATTTGTGTCAACTCTAGAAAGAAAGAGTGCTATCATAAATCATTATAATGTACTAAAGGTACAAATACTTTTAATGTATAAAAAAGTAATGGAAAACTTTGTTGAAAATGTAAATAAAAATGTATTAAAAACCTTGGAAACAGAATTTATTTAAAACCTTAGTGAAAACGCAATAAAAAATAGTTTTAGTTGGGCTGCTATGCGATCCGAGCAAGCAACATATGAAATTTACAAATATTTTTAATGTATAAAAAGTCATGCAAACTTTGTCGAAAATGTAAATAAAAATGCATTAAGTGGTGCTGCCAATGGGTATAAAACATTTTAACATTATGAAATTACAAATTTTTGTATTGAAAAATAATTCATAAAAAAGTAACTGAAAATTTTGTTGAAAATGTAAATAAAAATGCACTTATCAAATTTTGGCCCAGTGACTTGTTAATCATCATTGAAAAAGCTAAGCGAACTGAAAATTGACGCCCTTTAATTTTAAAAGGCATATTAGTGTCAGATGGGGTCCTTCTCCTTTCATTTGGCGTATAGTATTGAAAATCCCGCCTTAAATTCATTTAAAACTATAATAAGAAGCTGTAAAAGATGCTACGTATCACGCTAACGAACTGTAAACAAAACGTTTTCACCTCTGTCTAAACACAATCTTGGATCAAAAAGCTGATTCGCTGAATTCCTCACGTCACCGTAAAACGGACCAATAGCAGTTGCCATTCATGCATCGCTCAAACGGTTTGTGTTAAAAGACAGATTTGTCTGGATTTTGATTTGCTGTGACCACAACTTAACCACTGATAAACGTCACTGTGGCTGTTGCCAAATAGCAACCTACAAATACAGCCTTTTTTCGCGCTACGTAAGAGAAATATATATATAGATTTTGCATTTTTTTTTTTTTTACTTAGATGTAATTCATACTATAGATTGGATTAACTCTATCAATAAACATAATTATAGTAATTTAATAATTTAAGAAAACTTGGAATGTTTCCTATTCAATCACGTAGAACGCATTTTTCTAGTTGTAAAATTTTAGAATCAAAAATATAAAATGTACAACAATTTTATTCGTCTTTAATACCGCAAAAATCATAAAAAATTCCACCTACATGAGCAAAATATTACTGGAACAAATATTAACTCTCTTGTGTTAATACGTGTATTTACCCTGATGAACGGAAGAACATTACAAATTATCTCAAATTCAAATGTTTTTTTTTTTTTTTTTTTTTTTTTTTTTTTTTTTTTTTTTTTTTAGTTTTTAAGCCATCTGAGTGTTGTTTATAACATTTATTTAGAAGTGAATAAACCATCAAAATCACCAGAAAAAAAAAATCTCAAAATTTCTTAGCATATTGTAACTTTCATATAATTTTTTCGTAGAAAATCGCCCGTAATTTATCTTTGTACTTTATACCTATAAACTTATTAAAGAAGTTTTCTTCTTCATTTATTTTATCAATCATATTATCTAGAAATAAATTCTTCCTAATTGTCACCAGTTAAAACGACTACAGATGCGCATTTATTGATTTTTGTGCGACAAATTACAGATTCATTAAGAATAACGGTAATATATATATATTTTTTTTTATGTAGGGCAATTCAGGGTGAGATGCCGCGTAGTTCTTTGAATTTTGTATGATGTACAGTTTTTCACATACAATTTAAAATATCATCCTGTGCTATTTAATGTTAAATATACAACATGTGTACTGGGACAAAAAAAATAATAATGTTTAAAAAAAATTTCTAAAACATTACACTAGGGCGCGTCACCCGTACACGCGAGAGTTATGCCGCGCTTGTCATAAACAAAAATGCAATTATAAATAAGAAATATTCATATATGGACTATAATTAACTATGTAGTAACAAAGAGAAACTAAACTACTACAATTAATCGTACTAGTAGGTTCAAATCTATGTTAGTCGGACTACTTTGTTCACCAATAAAAGTATCTACTTATTTTTTAAACATTGGGTTTTAATATTTATTTTAGCAACAAAGTAACATCAATAAACTAGAGAGGGGGAAAAAGTAAAATAATGTTTACATTCTTTTTTTGTTAATAAACCTGTTTTTCGACCGCAATCTGCGCAAAAAATGTCAAAAATAGTACAATATTAATGTAATCACATTTGTGCAACGAAGCCAATGACACATCCTCTTAGTTTTGGAGTAGTTTCTGAACATTCCTTGCACAGAAAGTCTGCGTCACGTGTAATCCATCTTTTCATTATTATCATCTTGACTTGAATCTTTCTTCACCTTCTTACTTTTTATTTTTCCCTTTTTAGGTGCGTTCGTAATTATACAAATACGTAGCACCTATAGTCGTCGGTCAGTCCGTCCGTCTGTCTGTCCGCATATAACAGAGCAAAAACTACCCAACCGAATGGTCAGAAATTTTAAATGTATGATTGTTGCAAAATTTTGTTGAGCCATTTCAAATTTTATGAAAATCGGACGTATAGTTTAATTACAGGGTCAGCCAAAAGTTTTTCTTTACATTACGGCCAATGGGAAAAATTATTGCAAGTGCATTTTAAAGATGTTACAGCCTTCCGAATGGTCTGAAATTTTAAATATATAATTGTTGCAAAATTTTGTCGAGCCATTTCAAATTTTATGAAAATAGGATATATAGTTTAATTACAGGGACAGTCAAAAGTGTTCCGTTACATTACGGGGAATGGGAAAAAAATATTGAAAGTGCATTTTAATGTTGTTACAGGCTATGCACTTATGAGGTGCAGAAAAATATACATTCAGTACTATATGGGGTGCAAATAATAATTATAAAACTAGTTATAGTACGAACGCGCCTCATTTGATACCTTTGTTCCAACTTGCTCTCCTTTGGTGTAGAAAACTTGATAATGTTTGAACATTCATCAATGTCTGATGTACTGCTATGCGATTCTCCAGCTGAATCAAAAGTAATTTTTCTTTTGGTAGTTTTGTCATCTTCCTTGTTTATTTTCTTACATTTTTGGAATCTTTTCTCCAAATTACCTTTACGTGATGGTGGTTTTACACTGCTAGTTCCTGGTTCTGCAGGCTGCAAATTGACATGAAATGTGTTGCTTAACACTTTACTTGACGGATTTGCTGCTTCCTGCCAGTTTGTTCCAAGCATCGCAGATTAAAGACCCTACGTGATACGAAGTCAATCTGCGCAATCTCAACATGCTGCATTAAACTTTCCGCATCCCATTGTCTTCGTGGGCTTACACCTTCTTTTCTTTCATAAAATGTGGGCATTTCTAATAAAATCTGTAAACAAGTTTAAAATTTAACTTATTTTAAGAACAATATTTCATTTAAAGTCAGAACGTAAAAATGCAAAATCATTACAATTACAATTAACGACTAATAACATGCCGAACACTGTTAGTCTGTGCAAAAAGAAAAGGGAAAGGTTAATAACACTTAATAAAATGCAGCAAATATACTTCAATAACATAAAATATAATATTAAGACACGGATAGATAAATTTCAGTTTTATTAATCCCGTATAAAAGAAACTGCTGCATGTATACCGGATCGCAGAGCGGCACGTATCACATTTTCTGTGGTACAGCCGCACATCTCAGTTGCCTACTCTCGGAAAGGAAAATGGCGTAGTCATACAAACAGTACTCTATACAGATGCTACACTTAATTTTGACTTCGAAATCTTGCATGCATTTAGTAATAAACGTATAAAACTATTTAAGCATAACGTGTTTAAAAGTTTGGATAGTGACATCATGCGTTTACGTCCAAATAAGGATTTTGCAGCTACAAATAAACATCAAAATGTGGTTCACTCTGTACATTGGTTACAGTAATCTTATTGTTCACCTATACTACACGTCTGATCGCCATATATCGATAATTAGAAGAAATAGAAGGGGTGCGGCATCTATCCCGGATGCGACGACTCAGCCGGAGGTTCTCTATATACTCACAAACAACGTTTAAAATGTGCCAAATGTAACTGTAGGAAAGGTGCATACAGCTGTTTCTGTGTTTCTAAAGCTCCATCATCTGTGCAAAAAATAAATAAATACTATAAAAATAAATAAATAAATAAAATAGCGGAGTCAATCTTTCTCGTGCACGCGAGGAGACCAATTAAAATTGCTCAGCTGTTCTAGGGGAGTTTAAGCAGAAAGGGAAAAAAGAGCAGACGGAAAACAGCAATTGAAGAAAAGGCAGCCATACTTAGAAAAGATTGAGCAAACTTGACAAATCGTTAACCAAATTGTTAGAATTCTCCACGTATAGTAAGATTTCTAAAAATTCAGATACGTAAATAGGTGAGCATCATCGGAAAATATTAAAAATGTGATTGTTAGACCAACAGTGGTCAGCAATAGCGGAGCGTTTAATGTCACAATTTTTAATACTAGTTTTATGATTCACCAAGGGGACTTTAAAAGGTCAATTCGTTTGACCAATGTGCATTTTATCACATTGTTATCGATGTGGGAGTAAAGATACTGCGAATGGCCTCCATACCGTCTTTCATATCACCCCGTAATCAGAAGTTGGCTGACTTCAAGATATGTTCACCGGGCCTTAAATATGTGGTCCTCTGACAGTTTACTAAAAGCAGAATTAGAGTAAAGCGCGGGTCCCATTTCCCAGTCTTAGGCACAGGTACGCCCTTTTATCCCACGATCCTGATGACCAGAAAGCCATCTCTCACGTGAGCGCTAGTCTTGGTAAGCGCGCTGCGCATTTATTTATTTTATTTTATGATGGCTCAATAATTCAGAAATGCTCATTAATTTACGAACTAGATTTTTGGGAAGCTTGTCATACAGGGAAGAATTTTAACAGTTTGGTTAACGATTTATCCAGTACACCCAATTTTCCAAGAGGATGGCTTTTTTTTTCTTTAATTTGCTCTTTTCCCTTCGCGCCGCACCCAATCGCGCCCGTCGGCCTAACCGTTTCGGAGTTTTCTTGGTTTGCTTCGAAACCTTGGATTTCCATGCGTAAATACGGGTTTGGATCCCTTAGAAAGACCCCCACGAAGGGCACTCTCCCTAGGCCCTATATCCCAAGAGTAGATAATCGGCCGTCAAAAATCAACCAACTAACCAACCTTCGCGCCCTCTTTTTTACAAATTTCTGCTTAAACTCTCCTAGAATACCTGAGCAGTTTTAATTGGTTTCCTCGCATACAAGAGAGAAGTTGGCTCCGCAATTTTTTGTGATGCTCACCGCTCTCACTGGTTGACATTTTGCCGCAGACGACAAGCAGTGAGGTGCGCCTCTTTCTGCTTACTATGTTTTAATCTTTATTTTTTTTTTTAAATTTTGAAATGATGATGCTGCATTAAAATATATCCGAAACAGCTGTATGTACCTTTCATATACTTACATTTGTGCTTTTTAAATGCTGTCTCTGTGTTTCTTAATATTTTGAGCCAAAGTAGAACTCACCCCCTTTTTAGTATATATATATATGTGTGTGTTTGTGTGTGTGTGTGTAATACATTTGGTTCAAATTATATACATATCTAAATAATGATGTTTCTAAATTCATATCGAATCTACAATATACATTAAAATTTATTATTTGCGCTCCAAATATTTATTTTAGACTGCTAAGCAAATAAATGAAACATCGGCAAATATTTATTTTTCTTCTTTATACTTTATACATCAAAGGTTTAAATTTTTGTATAATTTCATGATTTTTAATAATGGCGGTTTGTGTTATTTTATTGATAGTGTTTTCTTAGGTAATAAAAAATAGATATGTGCAAATATTGAAATGATCATTTAAAAAGAGACTGACTAAATGCAGGGAATATGTTTTCATTGATTTATTTCTTTACGCAAACTTTCGAAATTCTTGAAAATCTATATAAACGTCTATATTTAGACTATCTTTGGGGATTTCTTTTTGGAATAACAATTACTACATTTTTATCTATTTAGTTTGATGCATTTTAAATATGTAGTTTGACGCATAATCTGTAAAGCGTGTAACTTTATTTTCACCGTCGTATTGCAGGTTTTTATCTTATAAGATATAGTATTACGTGACAGCTTTTGCACCCACGCATTCTGCGTGTACGTATTTACGTACCTACGTACGTACATAGGAACGTAACTCAATATCTCTTGATAGAAATATCCGATCGACTTCGAATTGTATATACTTATTTTGCGAAAAAGGTGCCTAATTAATTTCAGGGGCTCATAGGTGAAACATAAGGGGAGAAAGGAAGGAATGTAAGAAGTCTGCAGTAGATGCAGAAATGATTAAATGGTTGAAAGTAATATTGGATGTTATAACAAGGGAGAATCGCATTGAAAATATCATTTTTTATTTTTTAATCATCATTTCGTAAATAGTTCCAATCATATTCTGATGAAGCACCAAGACTGTATGTGAACCTTTACAATTGGCACACCATGACTCCAACAAAGCAAAAGGTATTGATTCATGGTGGCATTGTAACTAAGAAAGCAGTTCTACCCATTGATGAGCTATCACAAGAAGCTGACGAGGCCAGAAACAAACAATTTAAACTGTACCGTACAAAGTACTCAAGAAAGCGCAATAGAAAATTTTGCAAAAGAGATGTCCTGAATTGGCTTCTTTTAGGCAGTGAAATTTTTATAAAATGTTCCAAACAAAGATCAAGAAAAACAGCAATCGTACAATAGCGAGACACTGCAACTTCTTCTTCGAGTTAGGTCTGATGGTAATCCGCAAAAAAGCTAAGAAGTGTATGTTGAAGAACATGAAGAACAGAGTTCTGAAGAATCAGATTGAAACTGGTAATTTATTAAATAAACTCAAAAAGCAGCATCCCAATAATACAGAGAATCCACTTTACTAAATGTACAGTCGGACCTCTATTAAAAGAAACCTCTATTTTGCGAATTTCTCTATTTTGCGAAATTTTTCTTGGAACCAAGAACATTTTGTGATTTTCTTCGTAAAATAACTTCCAAACAGCGAACTGCATTTTCTATTTAACAAACTCTTTCTAGTGATCTAATTTTTTTTAGAACTCCCCATTTCTCAAAATATTTCGGGACATTCCAAACTTATCCTTTCTTTAAACACATTTTATGATGTTCAATGGCGTTGAACTGGTTTTACCAGGCACCTTCTTTGCCAGCAGTGAGAATTCGGTAAGTACGGAGGACGAAGACGATAAACCCTTAGAGTAACTTTTAAAAATGTGGATACAGATGAGAAAAAAAAGAAGAAATTAACCATGATGTGCTGATTGGTGATTGTATTTCACTTATTTATGAAATTGAGACCTCGGAAACACTATCCGAATTGGATATTTTCGACAGTGGGAAAAATAAAAGCAATACAGCAATGAATTGCGATGAAGACGAATATGATGATGGTAGAAATGATCATGATGCAGGAAATAACAAAAGTACGTATGGTGAAATGCTAAAATTATTTGAAACAATCCAACGCGGATTATAGCTAGAAGAAAATACGCATGAAGGGTTTTTGGTGCATTGCAAAGATGAGAGACGTATTATTAGAGAAAGCACTTTTTAAAAGAAAAAATTCTCAGATAAAATTAACAGAGTTTTTCAGAAACTAAATTTAAGGACGCATATGTTAATGTATGGTTAAAATTATTTGTTATAATAATAATAAATACGATAAGGTAATTAAAATTCGTTAATTTTAATGTAAAACTATTTACTTTAAACAGAAAATTTAGTGTATTCCCGGACAATGTTTTGTTTTCCTTGCAGATTTCAAAGATTTAAACACATAGAAAAAATGAATTGATGATGGGTATTGATGGGTAAAGTAAATAAAACAAATCGATATAATTTATTAGGTAGCTTTCATTACAAAAAGCCACCTATTGCAGCCGTTCGGAGGAACGCGATTTCAAAAAAGTTTGGTATATTTTCATTGATCATGACGCCCAGACCCCGAAACCACTCTCCGTTCAAAAGTTGATATATATATATGTATATATATATGTATCTGATCTTTATCACATTGTAACTCTCGTATTTATGAACCGATTTGGATGAAATTTCGTGTATACATAGTGCATACCAATGTCTCGACCGAGTTTGTTGGCCAGCTTCATCCACCATCGTGTTTCAAAATGGCGGCCATTAAAATTTTTTTTTTATTTAAAATTTGAAATGTGGTACCAAAAAATTGAAAATTGAAAAATATTTTTTTTATGTGTTTGGCATTGATACAAAGATTCCGGAGCAGTTTTTGTTTTGTCTATATCTTAAAAAATGGATGAGTTATGGCACTTTGAATTTCTAGTTTGGCTGACATTTTGAAACGACCTGATTTTTGTCACGCGATAACAGGCGTATTTATGAACCGATTTGGATGTACCTTGGTGTATACATAATACGTACCAATGTCTCGACCGAGTTCGTTGTCCAGCTTCATCCGCCATCTTGTTTCAAAATGTCGGCCATATAAATTAAAAAAAAAAATTAAAATTTGAAATGTGGTATCAAAAAATTGAAAGTTGAAAACATTTTTCTCTTATCTGCTTGACCTCTATACAAAGATTCCGGAGCAGTTTTTGTTTCGTCTATATCTTAAAAAATGGCTCAGTTATAGTACTTTGAATTTCTAGCATGGCTGACATTTTGAAACGACTTGGATAAGCAGCTTGGATAAAGCTGACTAATTTTGCGAAATTCTCATTCATAATGATTTAGTATTGATAAAAATGAGTATTGAATCTCCTGCAATCGGTTTCCACTAAATTGAGCTTCGTGTGTGAATAATATAAGCTTGCTTTTTAAAAATAAGGAAAATGAAAGCTACCTCTTCCTCCCGGCACTGGCCGGAAGAACTTTTTAAAAAGAAATGTGATTAATTACTTTTAGTAAAAATCTTTAGTGTTTATGATTTGAAAATATGTTTTATATAGTTTAAAGTATTTTAAAAGATGAATCTCTATGTAACAAATTTTCCATATAAAAAACTTTTTCCGGGATTTAGCGACTTTGTTAAATAGAGGTTCGACTGTATTAATAAACGTTACTTTATTAAATGTAATAATTATTATTCAATGTAAATAATAAGTTTTACATATGATAAAATTATATACATTTAATTAACATTACTAGTAAATAAAAAAAAATCTATCAACAATTACTTTTCTCTTATAGACAGTAAACAGTTAAGGCTGCTGGTCACTCAACTTCCTAGTTCCCTTCGCTAATATTAAATCTGCTGGCATGTGATGAATTCATATTTTTAAAATATCTCCTTAAGAAATTAATATTTTCAACTTATGTTTTCTTTGGACTTTTTTAAAGGATGCCTGTTTTTTCTTAGTTGTCAAAATATTTATAAAATGTATTCTTATTTTTATATGACGTGTTAAAATCTTTCTTACACTTCTTCAGATTTTAAAATATAAAATATTAAGTTTAGCATAGGTTTTAGAATTTTTTTTTAGAACTGAGAATAAAAAATAAACATGTTTTAAGAATACAAAGAAAAAATGAGTTAAAGTAATAATTTACCAAGGAAATGTTTTAAATATACAAATGCATCACATGCTCACAGACTTAACATTAGCGAAGAGCATTCGGTAACTGAGTGACTAGCAACCTTAAGTAAACTTTATATAATACACTTATTTTTTAAATAGATGCACACATTTATGTGAATATAACATTAATTAAGTGTATTTATTAATAGTAAATCAACAGCAATGGTTTTAACTTTATAACACTTGATAAATAATTTTGGCCAGGATTTTGAGTTAAATACTCCACTGTACCACGACTGAGCAATCAAATGTCACCTTTTTTTAGACAATACTTTGTTTTGAATTTTACCTTTATGTTCTCTTTCAAGTTCGTTGTAGATTTCGCGCGGTGGCGTTTCACTCCTCATTGGCACACCGAAGCACCGTGATGTCATATCATGTAAAATCGGGAGACAGGACAGTTACATGTCGAAGCAACATCCTCAAGTACGATTAATCATTATGGTTTCAACTTCGTGGTTGGGAAAATCTACCATGACAAATACCCGGCAACGGGTAGGACCATATAGAAGATCTACTTGGAGTAACCTCCCATTAAAAAAATAAAATGATAGTTACATAATGAAAAAATAAAACAAATGAAAATATTAAATTCAAAACGAAGTCGTGACGTTTTTAAATCATACGACCGGGAATTGCTGGCAGTTTGTCTTCTTGGCACAAACAGATAGTTTCAACGACAGTCGATACCACCTTTGCGTCATTTTCAGAACACGGAATCTTTCAACACGTCGTAGTTAAGAGCAGTAATAGCGTGAATTATTGATTGAATTTCGCAAATTTTCCATGATACGAGATAATTTAATGATCTTTCATAATGTAGGGGAGGTAGGGGAGGTTTGATACATAGGGAGCGTTGATGCATTGACAATTGTTCTCAACAAATGGCATTAACAGCTATTCTAACACATGTGAAGGCTTCTTTTATTTGCTGAATCCATCATTAGCTGGACTAATCAGTAAAGAACTGACAAGTTTTCTTTTCTTTTAATTTTGAAGGTTTTTTAATGTCAATGTAAATTTTTTCATTGACTGATTTTCTTTCATAACTTTTATTATTGTGAAGATAATATCTTGTAATTTTTTTTTTCTTTATAAAGCACATTGTTAGGATTAGTTTTACTAGAAAGTAGATTACCATTTTGCAACTGCATTTGTACAAAGTGATTGATAATCCAATAAGGCATAATAGGGAGAAATGATGCATTAGTACTGGGGAGAAATTATATATTTGAAATTTAATAGTTTTTTTTTTAAGTTTGCATACTTATATAGGACTGTAATATTCATTATTGTTTTACAGGAAGAGCTACTGAAATTGGTAAGGAAGAACAAAGAGACTATTCATACACATTATGTATGTTACATAGAAAAGCAGTGTGACGTTGATGGTTAGTTCGCTTTGCTCGTCATGTAGAAGGGAAAAAGTTTAAATGCCCTGACAGGGAAAATGTTTCTATAATTTACGAAGAGCAAATTGAAAAATCATTAAATCTACCCGATTTTACTTATCAAAATGATAGAGTTATTAGTTTTTCTTTTAACCATTTCAGGTGTGTTTTTATGTTTATGAAACAACTTAATTTTAATTCCCAAACTCCACAGTGTCACCAGCATTTTGGTAAAATATTTTCCATTTAGTATGAAAGTTAAATATATCCCTTTTCTTATTTCTAATTAAATTTGTTGGTAAATTCCGGTACCATTCATTTATTCAACACTTTAGCATTGAAAATGCTTTGCCTCTGAAAGGGTTAAAGCTAAATTTATGTTAAATTGTTTGGAAATCAGTAATGTTCACTTAATTTTTCCTTGCAGCTAGATCTCTAGGGGTTTTTTTTTCATTATTTATTTTCTAAAAAGTGTGTTAATAGGATTGTTTAAATAATAACAATAGTTTAAATATTTTTGTAAAAAACATTTCTGAAACAAAAATATGCCAATGTCATTTCGTTTTCAATTTTACTTAATATTTCAAGATTTATCATAAAAAAATGTATGACGCGTAAAATGAATTGTGTTCATTTTTTTTTTCAATTTACATAACAATGTATCAAACCTCCCTTGCTAGTGTATCAATTCTCCCCAGTAATGGGAAGGTTTGATACAGTAGTAACCATTCAAAATAATTGGGATATATTTTTTGAATGACTATTTTTTAAATTCACAATATTTTTAATAAATGAATAAAAGGTCACTTTATAAGAAAACACGGAAAATTTGTTTACAAATAGCTTTCTAAGGGTTGTAAAAAATTAGTAAAAAAAAAAGTGTATCATACCTCCCCTACTTCCCCTATATTGAAACATTTTGTAGTTTTAATGTTTGTTTTTGAAAGTGCAATATGTAAAAAAAAAAAAAAAAAAAAAAAAAAGTTCTTTTATAAATGACTGCTTCATTTACCTAAAGTATCGTGTCTTAATTATGCCTTTGTCCAAAATGCATGAAGTATGTCCATGAAGAATATAGGTGTGATACGAAAAACAACAGGTACCATTTATTTACTCCAAATATGAATAACTAATTGTGGATTTCTTCATAAAATTATAATTACTTTATTTTTCATCCTTAAGACCAATATTCGAGTTTTAGAAAACTGGATAATCAAGTGTAAAAACTATTCGAAAACCTTTCTTAAAATTAGTGAAAACAAAAAATGTTTTATAAATGATTCTTTAAATTTTGACTATATATTCGTTTCTGAGGTTTCTAATGATATAGCACGATTTTCGGAATGATTGATAATTTCGGAAGATCTTATTGTATATTTTATTTCTTAGTTTTACTATATTTTCAAAGATTGAGAAACATTTGACTTGTTTACTTCGGATAAAAGTGTTTTTTCATCATATAACACTCGGGTCAACTACTAACAAAATGATAAAATGGAATCTTCAGTAGTTCACATTGCCAGTGGAAGTAAATATTTTAATAAACGATTAAAATGCACACTTGGGAATCCACTGTATTACGAAATGTAAAGAAAGTAATAAAGACAAAAATCCAAATTCAGATAAGAGTTAAAGAAAATAACAAAGACAAAAATCCAAATTAAGATACGAGTTAAAGAAAGTAATAAAGACGAAAATCTAAATTCTGATTACAGTTAAAGAAAGTAATAAAGACAAAAATCCAAATTCGGATACTAGTTAAGAGGCTCCGGGACACAAAAATCTGGAAATGTTCAAAAAACTTTTATTGCATTAAAAATTTCTTTCTGTGTTTCTGCTTAAAATGATGTTTAAATCATGTTTCTATCTTAATTAGAACAGGAAATATTAAATTTTTCATTTTGGAGTGTTTTCAAAATCTAACTTTCAAGCAATGGTTGTCATGAAAACGATTTCTTGTGGAATTGCGTTTTTCATCAGGATGCCTTTTTTCACCATTTCTCGTATTTAAATCGCTTAAAGTTAAGAACGAGATAAATAGTTAAAAACTGGAATATGTCTTTTTCAATTGTTTTACTTTAATTTTGATTCTGCAAATTAGAAAAAATTATTTACTTTTGAAAATACGATTTTTTTTTTTAAGTTACACAATTTTTTTTAACTTTAAATATTTTAACCTTTTTCTTTAATATTTTTTTAAATGCTGAATCTAAATTAAAACTTATATATTTTTGTTTATTTAAATGAAAAAAAAATATTAAAATTCTACAAATAATATTTCGAGTTATAACAATTTTAAATTACCCCACCTTTTTAATGAATTTTAAATTAAAATATTTTTTTTTTAAATAATTGAGAAGTTTTATCACGTTGTTTTGTTTACAAATAACCTGGTTAACAATTACAAAAAATTCAAAATTTTAACTCAATAAATAAACATTATTTCAATTTTAAATAAAAATTATTTTAAATTGTGCGATGGACCCCTTAAAAAAGTAATAAGGACAAAAATCCAAATTCAGATAATAGTTAAAGAAAGTAATAAAAACAAAAATCCAAATTCAGATACTTGTTCGGTAGAAAAGTTATTTTTAACGAGGCACGATTTTTTGACAACTTTTAAGTCTGGAAAATTCGAGAAGAGTAAACACACTACAGTGCCAACAAAACCTGGGTGTCCACGACCTGAATGATTTTTTATATCGAAAAATTCTGAGATCTCTAAAAAGTATTTCTACTATTTGAAATGAAGTGTAATTCACATTTGTGTCGTATTTTTGATTTTAATTCCTTAAATAAAAGTGAAAATTTCCAACTACTGGTGTATTTAATCAATATTAATATCAGCTTTTTAATTCTTCATAAAATGCATACGTTTTCACGAAACGAAATCTTTTTAACATGTTGAAACTTCTCAGTAAAACTCATATTATATATTTTGCTGTCAGCATTTATTTCATAACATTAGAATCCTAACACATAGAAGAATATTTTGGCAGTTTTACATTTCAACAACAATAATGCATATTTCGAAACATTTTAGAAAAATAAAGAAGAAATAATGGTACCTTTAAATTTCACGGACACATTCAGATCTGTCGTCATGTAGTTCTATAACATTTCAGAAAGCTTTTGCAAACACATTTCAAAACAATAATGTATTTTTTTTTCTATTTTGGATGCCAGAAAACTAACACGCAGAAAGAAACATTATTTGTTTTCCTTTGTCATGGAAAGCCATTTTTACTTGCACATATAATTTATAGTATTTTAAAAATACAGCCTTGTGACACTTAAAAGTGCAGTTAGTATGCCTTGTTGAATAAGTTTTTCTTTAATCTATCTATTATAAAATCATCGATGTCTTATTGTTATAAAAAAAAGTTTTTATCTTATCATTCTTATTTTATAACTTGTAAGTAAAATAGCTTTAGTCAGTAAAGTAACTTTACAAATAACTTTAAATTTTTCTTTTTATCTCCAGTATAAAAAGCACATGCTGGCGTTAGGTTCTATCTCTTTTGGTTTTAGGACCAAAGTTACAAGTTTAGTTCCTTTTATTATTCAGAAATTCATAATTCATACCGGGAATTCCGAATGAAGAATTTTCTCATTCTGAAAATTCGAAAAGTCTGTTCTTATAAACAGAGAAAATTACTGTTGGAGATTTCTGGCATGTAATAAAAATTTCTTAATACAAAAAGGACTCCAAACTGATAACTCTTGTTAGGATTTGCTAACTTGAGATGTTGTGTAAGAGGAAATTAGATTAGAATTAGTGTTTAGAATGAAGCTTTATATTGAGTTCACGGACCTCAAGATTCATAAATCCAAGTCATTTTTTTTATTTGTAAATCAAATAACGAGAAAAAAATGTACCTTGATTGACCTGAGATTGACCTTGTACCTGAGTTGTTTATTGAAATTCTTCTTATACTTAGTTAATTGCAAATTTTTCTTAATTAATTGCAAATTCATTTTTTTTGTAATTTGTAAATAAAACAAAGCGAGATTTTTTATAAAAATCTGATATTGAGAGTTGTTTATTGAGATTCTTCTTATACTTAATTAATTGCTTATTTTGCTTAATTAATTGTAAATTCATTTTTTTTTTGTCATTTGTAAATTAAATAAAGTGAACAAAATATACTTTGAAATTTTAAGTTGTTTATTGAGATTCTCCTTTTAATTAATTAATTGCAACAATATGTTAAATAAAACGGGAGAAAGTTCATACACACTATCTACATGTGTCGGCTTCACCGAATCCATTTTCAAGGCAAATGAGAACATGCTACTGATGCAACAACTCTATGTATAGATCTTTAGTAATAGATTATGTATCTGCAGAATATTCTCATTTGCCTAGAAAATGGGCTAAGTGGAACCGAAAAATGCAGTGAGTTTGTACATAATACATTTTTACTGTTATTTTTACTGTTTTATTTAACGCCTTCTAGGAATTAATGAAGTATATTACTGGGTACTCCGGGCAATCGGATATGTTATATCTTTAGAGAACTGTTCTTGTGTTTTTATGGATTTTTTTAACTGAGTTATTTTTTTCTTAGGGATATAATGTTATTTATGATATGATTTGTTGCTTTATAAAATTGTTGATTTTAGAAGTAGTACCTGTCTAGTACTACAAGGTGGAATTATGTCGCACGTACTGCGTATAGAAACATAGTACATAAAAAAAAGTAATTTTATGTCTGACTGCAACACCAGGATGTAGTTCGTGTATTCACAGAATGACCCCACTGCAGCTAGTCGTTGACTGCTAGAGAGAGTTCGAAAATTTCTCCATTGACAGACCAAAAATCAAGAGAAAAATGACATCATTACATTCTTTCGCAGCCTTGGTCTTTTGGTGGAATACATATACATGAAAATAGCCAATAGTTTATTATAAGGCGAGGTTAGATTGAGAAGAGACCGTTAGCTTGCTTTAATGTAATGCCAAAGGGGGTGAGGATAACGAGAGAAATAAGGATATAGTAAATCATAAGGCGAGATTAGATTGAGAAGAGACTGATAATTGCGTTAATGTAATGTCAAATGGGGTGGGGATAACGGGAGAAATAAGGATATAGTAAATCATAAGGCGAGATTAGATTGAGAAGAGACTGTTAGCTTGCGTTAATGTAATGTGAAAGGGGTTGGGGATAACGGGGGAAATAAGGATATAGTAAAACCTCAAAGTCACAATTTTACAGGGGTTGTCAAAATGAGAAGGGCATAGTGCAGGAAGTGAACACTAATTAAAAATAAGAGATTAGACATAAAGTATCTATACTGAAATAATTTACCTTTTGCAGAAAAAATTTGATCAGATGTTTGGGAGTGCCAACGGTCAAACTGATAGAGGTATATGAGTGGGAAATATTGCATAGCAACGAAATTAAGCATGCAAATGAAATGTGAAAATTCTTGTTAGGCGGATAGATTATATCTTTTCTTTTATTTTAATAAAGTGCGCTACGGTTAGAGAATTACAGATAGATAATTAAAAACGAAAGCTTAATTTTATAAAAGGGATAAAACCGTGGCAAAAAAATAATGAAACTATAATTAAAAACTGACATTTAAATTTACGAATTTATTAAAAGCATTATTTTAGGGTGGGTAAAAGACAAATAACATTAGAAAGAATGCGTGAAGGCAACTTCCTTCATAATATTGTTTATAACTTATACTTTTATTTCATAACTTATTTTAGAAAAGTAAATTGAAATATATTTTATTTATATTCAAACAGATTTCATTTTTAAGCAATCCATGTCATTGTATTTTGCTTTTATGTATGGAATTTAGACACACTCAAATACCAACGAATCCGGGAAACCATCACAGATTTGAAAAGTACTTTTAGAATATTCTTACAAATTAACACGTTTTTTATTTCACTTACGTTTTTTTAATGCAAATAAAAATCATACGTGCTCATTTTCAATTTTTGTATTACACGTAACAATTGTTAGATATAAAAGCATGTCATCTCCAAAAATTTAAGTTATATTAATTACACGCTTTCCTAGTTTGCTCTTTAACAACAAAGTAAAACCAAACGGTACACTCTGGAATGATTTAAATGAAATATCAACCAGATTTCGTAAAGTAAATCAAATAAACGTATAAAATTAAAATGATCGTTTTATTCATGTCTTTTCCTTCAAAACTTTAGTAAGCTGTTAATTATTCATATATTTGTGTAAAATTAATATTTAATTATCACAAACATGATTCAAGTATTGTCCCTGCACGTTAGTTTGTATTAACCAGGTTGTATAGTATATAATCTATAAAACTAAATCAACGAATCTTACATACAATGTTTTTGCAGCACACATAATGAAATAAAGAAATAAAATAAAAAGCAGCTTTTTACGCAACGCATTTCAAAACGATATATCGTCATTCAAACCTCACAGTTATGTAGTTTCATGTTGAAGAATACTGAAGATTACAAAAAGATTAAAGCATACTTGACGAAACAACGTTGTTATAAGAAAACTTGTAATAAAATAATATGTAATATATATTTCAACAGATATTTTTCATTCACTTAAAATAGCCATTGTGCTTTTTTTAACTATATTATTTTCTCTGAATGTTTGATAAAATTAATTATTTTCTTAATATCAAAACAGTCATTGGTCTCAGAGTAATGACTGTATCTTTTTCTGTCTAAAATCAATTTCAAATTAAGACATACACCTTAGGCATCGTCTCTTTGAAACTGCAATAAAACACAATTGCGTCTCTTATTATGTTAAACAATACAATTTTATTAAAAGCAGAATTATTAAAAAAACAGTGATTTGTGCGTATCACAATGTTTCATTAATTAAATGAATGTGTAATACTATAAATGTCTTTAAATCTTAAACAATAATTAATTCACAGCCTAAGCTGCTTTGAAACCTTATTCTTCTCAACAGATTCGAAGATACCTAACAAAAGGATATGGAGATTCAAAGAAAATTATTCTTATAAATAGATTAATTAAACTATTTGAAGTTATTTGAAGAGATGAAAATAACCTTTCTGCTATGTTTATCATCAGGTCTGTTTCTGTGTTATCATAACAATGGATAAATCTTCAGGATAGCTTAAAATAATTTGATAATCCCTAATTACATCAGGAATATCTTATTATATTACATTGTTAAATATTTTCGTTATTTATGCTATCAAAAATGTCAGCGACCTCAGTGTATTAATTGAATTTTTTCCAGTCCAAAATCAGTCTTTTATTAAGATGCACAGTTTGAGTATCTCACCTTTCAACCTGCATTAAGACAAATTCAGATCTCATTAATTTAAACATTTGAAATGTTAATTAAGGATTTTTTTCCATAAAGCAGTTACTTAAAAGCATCTAAACGGCACATTAATTAAGCTAAGTCTTCCAATCTTAAACCAAATTTATTCATTATTTAATAATAGCAAACTTTTCAGTTTGCTTAAATTATTGTTAGGTCTGTTTCTGTGTGATGATACTGAATAAATATTTTTGCTACAGTAAAATTAAATTGACAATTCCTAATTATTTTGGAAAGACAGTGAAGGAATTTTAATTTCTTTGACTTGCGGAAGCAATTCTTACAGTCAACATAGATGTCGGAGATTTTTAAGTGAGCAGTTCTCTATATCTTACGAATTAATGGATTTATTATTATGGACACTTTGAAGCGGATATAGAGTGTAAAAAATGTTAAATAAGGAGATATCTAAATAATATATTATTGTCTATACAAAGAAATTACGTCTTAAAACATTAGAAGTTAGAATAATACTCAGTTTGTTATCAGTTGATACCAATAAACATGAGATTGTCAAACGGTTATCACGCATAAAAGTTTCATAAACAAATCATTAGTGTTTAGTAGATTTTTAATTTTTGTTTTGGAACTTTTCATTCTCCACCATTTTTATACAACTCTGATTGTCATCGTAGAGAACTATTAGCATTCTTTTATGTAAGTTCAAGTCAGACAACACTTTGATTAACCAGGTAATTTCCTGGCCTGCACTAGTATCTGAGACAAATTCTGCCTCTGCCGATGAGAAAGCAATGCAATTTTGTTTTTTAGTGTACCATTGTATGGGACCATTTCCTAGTATGAATATGTTGCCACTGGTGGATTTCCTTGTTTTGGTGTCTCCTATCCAGTCATCATCGGTGAATCCAATAAGTGTCGGTTCGTGCTCTGTGTCAATTATAATGTTCAGTTCTTTAGTACAGTTTCGGTAGCTGATTGCTCGTTTCATGACATTCCAATCTTTTGCGCGAGGGGTTTCGCACCTTCTACATAAGATATTCACAGCGGCTAATATATCGGGGCATGTAGTAGTTGATATATATAGTAGTGACCCGATCGCTTGTCGAAATTTTGTGTTGTTAGACAACAAATTTTCTCCATCCTCAAATTTGTAAAAACCGGGATATATTGCTGTGCTTATTCGTTTGGCATTACTATAAATCTATTTCTCCTAAAATATATAAGTTTGGGGGGGGGGGGGCATTGAACACCAATTATCCGAATTGATCCATAGATTTCAAAACTGGTAATATAATTTTAGAATTCTAATTAGTTTTCGAAATATTAATTTTTTTGTAATTTTAATTTGAAAAAATAAAAATCAGATTTTTTTTTTGTCGTTAAAAGAGAAATTATTGAAATGAGCAAGAATTTTTAAAATAAGAATTAAATGATCCAGCGCCAAAAGCGAAAAATATGGAAAATTACGTCATAATATTTACACGTAAATATAACATATGCACAAAAACTTTAAAATGGTAAAATTATTACACGCGAAACGCATTTAAAAGGGTCATATCTAAAAATCCCAAATATTAAATATCATCATAATTTAAGTGAGTTTACCGTATTCTTCCATTTGGTTCAAGGCTATAAAAATTGCCATTTTACAAATTGTGACGTCACACGAATACTGCTTCTTGTGCTTACCACATGCAGGCGATTGCAGAAAATTTATTTTACACTTAAAAGATTATCAGTAATTTAGCCTTTATTTCCAGCTAATAATCCATAAAGAAATGGACCCTATTCTTCCTTTCGGTTCGAGGCCATAAAAATCGCCATTTTACCAATTGTGACGTCGCATGAATATTGTCCATTATTACGCATGTAAAACATTGAATGTTGAATATTAGATTATATTTGAAAAGCTCAAGTAATCATATTCCCAAACCCTTTTAAATTAAATAATATATCTACCCGTGAATCGTAAGAGAGAACATGTTTAAAAGAAAAGAGTTACTGCATGAAAAATGCAACATAATGAAAATTACGTCATATAATAAAACGACACATTTAAACCGATTTTCTTTTCGAAGAATTTTAATGTGACGTCACATGATATAAGTGTAGTTCGACTAGCAAATTTGTTTATACATTACATCATTTGATACAGCGTAAATACAGGTAAATGTATGCGCAAAATACTTTCGTTTTATTTTCTACGAATTACTATTCGATTAATATATTTTAGAAAATCCGGATAGTCATATTAATTATTATAAACAATATGCTTTGTGAAATATACATGATGGTGTACTAAAATAAAGAAAAAAATTATAATAAGCTATATCTGTTCCTAAAAATATCTAAAACTCGATCAAAACATAAAATATAAGCTTAAGAATTTCAAAATACAATTATTTTCTATACCGAGGTTCAGAAAGTTATTCCCAATCAGAGGGAGTCTTTTAACTTCAAAACTAAAAAAAAGATATTGTCCATAGTTTCGTTATAAAAGTCAGAAAGTTAATAACATTTTTAACTTAACTATTTTATACAATTTGATTTTCAAATGTGTAATACTTATCAATCCTGAAAACTGACATCAGCTATTACGACAGCAATGGGTGAGGCTATTGTAATCGAAAAACACCCCATTCAAACGGAAAATAATGACAACTCCATTGCAGAAGACAGTCACGCAATAATAAAAATATCATTCAATCTTCCGTAATCTAGTAATATTTTTTAAACAGGCACATTACCGTGTTTTTGGAATCTGTGAAGCCAGAGCGGGAGTTGGCAGGTTTAGCTCACAGGGGGTAGAGCGCCCTAGTATATATATATTTTTTTTTTTTCATTGCGCTTTTGTAGCGAACCTAATTCATTTATTTGAATTACAAGTATAGAAACAATAATTATTAAGCGATAGATAAAATTTATTTATTGAAATACATATATTGTTTTTAGTCAAAATTGCCGTTTAAATAAAACTCCTCACGAAATAAATAATGTGTATTCGTAAAATATATTTAGTAAATTTAACCAGTTAAATATTGAAAAAATAGTACCCCCAAAACAGAAATAAATTTACCCACCTGATTGTGCAGTGGTTACGTTAGGGCATCGTCTGCTTTCATAGTCGCATAGTATTCGTATTACAATCAAGCTTGGTTGTGTATAGTTTGTTCGATTCCACTATGAATTGAGGTCCCGATCTGTAAACTCTGGAGTGCGAAAGATGACGATAGTTCTCCAACAACGCAAATTAATTAGACTCATTTTAGAAAATATTACATGGAATTTCCTGGCATATATTTCTTGTATTATATATTTATATCTCGTTTTTTTCTTTAATAATTTTGTCAAATTACTTGAATTTAAGCACATTTTATTGTCATTTAATAAATATTCCAAATTTCAAATGAAACGTCACAATTTTGAAAGCTAACCGATTTATTATATTCTATTGTTATTAATTATATATATATATATAATATCAAAAGTAACAAATATTTTCGAAATATGCTTTAAATTGAAAAATAAAATTCCAAAAATCGTGAAATTCATACATATTTTTTGCCAAATTTCATTTATAAAAGATGTCGAAAAAAATTATTTTTTACTTCACTGAACCATTAAAAAATATTTTCACTACAATTTAAGAATAGCAATTTGTCTTCAAAACTTTCTGTAACACATTTGGCAAAAAATAGCTCGAAACACTTAGTGGCGCCATGAAAAAAAAAAATAATAATAATGCCTGGAAATTGTCCGCTTTTAAAGATATTTATTCAATGCAATTCTTTTCTTTTTTTGACTATCCTTAGAATCAAATATTTTAAATGCATTAACAACTCTAAAGGTCTAATCCTATTTTGTTTTAACAGTAAAGTGAAAAAAAATATTATTAAATAGCCAGGAATAAACTTTTGTGGGAAATAAAACAGATTCGTCACTATCCCAGAATAATAAAATTGGGCTTATTTATTGCATACGTGGCACGTTAAAAAAATGCGATTGTTACTACTCGAAATTATTGTAGAATATTTGTTCTATTTCACAAAAATGGTAAGTTGGACAGAGATTTTTCTGTTGATGTTAGTGTATTTATGACTGTATATAAATATATATACACTATATGGCCATTAATGACCGGCAACTCTCAATTTTAGACATTTTGTCGAATATTTAAAAATATATTTGTCAGATTCTTCTGGAATTTTAGGATTAAAAAGGACAGGATTGAATTCATATTTATCAATGTCGATTTTATAAGGCGGACAATTACGAGGCCAACAAAAAATTAAAGAAAAAAATAATTCTTAGGATCACCCTGTAAAATAAAATACATGAAATAATCTATCGCTACAGAATATACACAGGCAGACATTGTACAATGTGTGTATTCATTTGTGTAAGAATAGCATTTATATTAATAGAGATATAGCCATTTTTTTAAATTAATTCTTGCCTGCTTTTTGCTTATAACATACAGGGCTTTTAACCAAATTTAACACCAGATTCAGAAAAATTGACAAAATGTAGTAGAAACAACATAGTGCAATTAGAATATGCATATATTAAATAGTGAATGAAATATGGGTAGTTGTATAAAATAATTTTTATCTGCTCATGCGCGAACGATAACAAGGAACTTTTTGCATAATTTAAAAGTCAACTCTATGGAGCAACTTATTAAAAAAAAATATATATCAGTCAAATATCGTAAAAATTCAGAGAGCTACCGGCGTTCGGGCGAGTTCTTTTTTAGTTTCTCACTAAAACTCGCTGAATTATAAAGGATTGTCCACAAATTGTTATTTTTAAGTTATCCGAGAGCGTTCGTAGCAAGATGAATTAGTCTATTGTAATAAATATAGAGCTATCAAAATCAAAGCATCCCTTTCAAAACAAATCGCCAAGTAGATGCTAGTTTTCCAAGAGAACTAAAGTGTAAAGAAAAAATGAAAAATAGCATACAAATTAAGATATCGGACTACATTTAAAATGTGATTTTTGTCTAAAATTTCTTTGTATTACATTTTATTTAAGCCCGCATTTTTACCTTTCGAAATCTGCGCTTACATTTATTGCACAATAAATAAAATCCAAGTTAACAGAATTTAAAAGCTACTTGATAGCTGAGAATGAAACCGGAAATGCCAAACGTTTCAGCATAATTTTTTGTCCTTCGTAGAAAAACTGCCAAAACTGTCTTTAAATATAAACGGCACACACACACAAAAAAAAAAGACCTTGATCGATAATTATAGTAAATTTCCAATTCCCATAACTGTCAAGTAAATGTTAAATAAAGTTTAAAATAGTCAAGTAAATGTTTCATTTAAATAAATGTATTTTATGGAAAATGCATTTTTCTGTGAAAATTCCATATGCAAAACGTAATTTCTCAAAAAGCTATTGAAATATCACTATAAAAATCAAATTGCAAGTTATTGACTTATAACTCATGAAAAATGTAAAATATATCTAAGATTTTAGTTTATTATCTTCACCATTGCCATACGAATTACGTGTATACAGAAAAAAAATATATATATATGATAGAATTTACTATAGAGTGTTTTGCGTATTATGCTAAATTTCACAAAATTTTACCATAAACTCATCAATTTACATAAATGTTATCAATGTATGGACTATATTTTCCTTTTCATCGTAGTTTAGAGCCAAAATCTTCCTAAACATAACTGTAAACTATAATTAAATAGCTTTTTCGAAATTCTTGCTCCGAACGCTGTCAAATAACTTAAAAAAAACAATTTGTGGACAATCCCTTGTCATTCAGCGAGTTTTAGTGACAAATTAAAAAACAGCTCACTCTAACGCCGATATCTTTCTGAATTTTTACGATATTTGACTGATTTTTTTTAATAAGTTGCTCCATAGTATTGACTATTGAATTATGCAATAAGTTTCCCGTTAACGTCCGCGCATGCTCAGATAAAATTTATTTTATATAACCGCCCATATTTTCTTAAATATTTAATGTATCTATATTCCAATTGCACTATACTGTTTCTATTACATTTTGTCAATTTTTCTGAAATTCACGTTAAATATGGTTAAAAACCCTGTAAGTTATACGCAAAAAACATGCAAGATTTTTTTTTTTTAAATTGCTATATTTCTATTAATATAAATGCTATTCTTACACAAATGAATACACACATTGTACAATGTCTGCTCATGTATATTCTGCAGCGATAGAGGATTTCGTGCATTTAATTTTACAGGTGATCCCAAGTATTATTTTTTTCTTTAATTTTTTGTTGGCCTCCTAATTGTTCTCCTTGTCAAATCGACGTTGATAAATATGAAGTCAAATGTGTTCCTTTTAATCCTAAAATTCCAGAAGAATCTGACAATTATATTTTTAAAAGTACTACAAAATGTCCAAAATTGAACATTGCCGGTCATTAATGGCCACATATATGCAGGGTGCAATATGTTATCTATCGCCGACCTTTAATTTCCTAACCGTTCGTCGTAGACATATAGTTCCAATTACAAAAACGTTTCAAATGAAGTAAATATTCATACTGTGGCATTATTTAAAATAAAAAAAATCAATTTTATAAAAATTACGAAATTTAACTTTTTATACGGTCCCCCACTCCCTGTAGTTATGTTTAGTAAAACTCTACCCATATCATAATACATATAACGCAACACGTTTGACATCTGTACTACAAAAATTAACAGAGTTATTAAATTTCAAATTTTGCGATTTTTGCACATGATTTTTGTCTTTCATTGAGGGATGAGTTAAAAGATGAATTAAAGTAATTCGAGATCCAAAGCAGGGTGCTATGTCCTTTTTACGGTGAAACCAGATTTAGCCGGTATCGTCAAATCGGGGTATCACTAAAGAGTGTTAATTCATCTAAAAATTTGAGCTGACTTTTAGGGGTTATATACAAAGCAAAGAATGAAATATTGAAATTAAACAGAAAATAAATATCAATTTATTATAATATCGAAAATGGTCTATTATAAAAAATGAATACATAAAACGCCGGAAACTACTAGAGATACTGCTCAAAGTGTTCTCCATTGGTGGCAATGCACAATGGAATGCCTGACAGTACTTAGTCCTGTACACGTTAGAGGATAGCAGATGTGCAAACTGTGCGACAATGAAGGATGATGCGCTGCTTCAGATAAAATATACCAGTAGTCTCAGTCACATAGACAAATGCCTTCATGTAATCCCAGAGGTAGAAGTCCATGGATGTCAAGTCCGGTGAACACGGTGGCCACTCTACCGGAACACCATATCCAAGGATCTGTTGACCGAATTCGGTGGCCAGATATGCCCGAACGTTTGATGTTTTATGCGGAGAGGGCCCCATCATGTTGAAACTCCACTGGCATGCATGTCGGAGAGCAACTCTTCAGACCAGCCACGTACCGTGTTTTGTAGCAGATGCAGGTTAACGATCGCCCGTTAACATCCCATCATAGAAGATGAGTCCAACAATCTAAGTTCCCCATATGCTGCACCACACGTGCCATACTGTCCGGGCGATGTAGAGATTTCCAGGTAGCATCATCCTTTTGATTGTCGCACAGTTTGCACACCTGCTACGCTCTAATGTGTCCAGGACACAGTATTGTCACACATTCAGTTGTACATTGCCACCAATGGAGAACACTTTGAGCAACATCTCTAGTAGATTTTGTCGCTTTATTTATTCATTTTTTATACTAGACCGTTTTATGATAGTATAATAAATTGATATTTATTTTTCTGTTTAATTTCAATATTTCATTCTTCGCTTTGTATACGACCCCTAAAAGTCAACTCAAATTTTTAGACGAAATAACCCTCTTCAGTGATACCTCGATTTGGCGATACCGGCTAAAGATGGTTTCGCCATAAAAAGGACATAGCACCCTGATTTTGATTTCGAATTACTTTAATTAATCTTTTAACGGATCCCTCAGTTAAAGGCATAATCATGTACTAAATTCTCAAAATTTGAAATTTGATAACTCTGTCAATTTTTGTAGTACAGATGTCAAACGTTTTGTGTTATATGTGTTATGATATGTGTAAACTTCTACTAAATATAACTGTAAGTACTGGGGGACCGTATAAAAAGTTAGATTTCGTAATTTTTATAAAATTGACTTTTTACTTTAAATAATGCCACAGCATGAATATTTACCTCATTTAAAGCGTCTTTGTTATTGGAACTTTATGTCTACGACCAACGGTTGAAGAATTAAAGGTCGGCGATAGATAGCATATTATACCCTGTATATATATATATATATGTATGTATATATATATATATATATATATACATATATATATATATATATATATATATATATATATATATATATATAAAATAAATATTCAGTTATTTTTTGAAGTGCAGCGCGATGTAAGCAAGCGAAGCTTTTTATGTATCCACTAACATCTGACAATGAAAGATATTTTTTTTGAAACGGCGCGATCATGAACAATATAATTTACGACAAATATAGACCTTAGTAAAGCTGAGTCAATATCGTAGATTTATTTTCGAAATTATATCTGTGATGTGAATAATTAAATTTCAAAGTTCCAGTGTAAACCGTATGGGCGATTTAGATAAACATATTTAGACCAATAATTCTCCTTCAAACAATATGTGGATAGATGATAATGTATACAAAATTTGATGACAAAATAATATACCTGGAATTTTTCAGATGTTTAAAGAAACTTTAAAGTTTTGAACTGCTAATTTAAATGTTTTCTTTTAGTCGCAAATTGTGTTGCGATGCAGGTACTTTTTTATCTCCAACATTACTTGGCGAAATTATCTGAAATCTTGATATTGTATAGTTATAGCTTTTGGAAATCAATTTCTATTAATATATTTATAGATTACAATAGATGCTTTCAAGAGACGTTACAATGGAAGTTTTTTTTCAGTTTATTTTATCGTTTAAAAAGTGTCGCCAATTTTTTTCAACAAATGGCTCTGAAGATAAATACAGAAATAGGGCAGATAACATATTAAATAATTTCAACGATTTGCGCTATTAAAATTGGAACTTGTCTGTTTCTATGTTTTAGGTATTTTGTTTATTAACACTTAAATAGAGTTTAAAAATAACTTTTTTTGTAATATTGTTAAATTTGATTCGGTTACAATTCGTTTTTATTTCAGCAGGATTTGTCTTAGGATACCGCAACTCCATGTTTTCACCGCGTTCTCTAAAAATATACATTCATTTGAGAAAACCTGATTAAAAAATTACTTTTCTTTCAATTTTATATGATGCAATTCTTAAAAGCTCGCGTTTTTTTCGTTTATAAATACTTTTTCTTTATTGTTTTTAACTTTGAATTGGAAGAAGTTATTCAAGAGTATAATTTTGGTATAAACTGCTTTTCTGTTTTAAGACTTCTTGTTTGTCTTTCTTCTGAGTTTTTTTTTTTTTTATTATGATGCATTTTTTTGTAATCTTAGCAAATTCACGCTTTTAATTTGAATTTTTGTCGTATTTTTTATATTTTTATATTATATATTTCTGGCTCTAAATGACTTTTTACATGTGTTTTATTATATATATGTGACGAAGCAAAAGACTTATTACTTAATAGCCTTTACCTTCAGCCGGGTATTGAGAAGAATTGAAACAAGACTCCTCAGTTGCTCTTTCGTTGCTAGAAACTGTGTTTACACTCGAATTTGATAATGTTGCCGGCTGAACTTCAGAATAATTAGTGACAATAGGCTTTCAAAACGACGAAATTTGACTAAAAAATAATTTTTTTTTTTCAGAATTATGAAAATATTTGCTCAAATTTATGATTCAAAAAGATTTTTCAATTCTGACGCGTCTTTGAATAGATAAAATCTTTATATAAAACTATCTTTAGATAAAACTGTACATATTTATAAAATTTATATAAAGATTAAAATGCTGATTTTTCCAAATTGAAAAATTATCACATTTCTAACTTTTGAAACTTTCTATACGCAATTCTAATTATCAAACTGTTTTGAAATTTATAACATATATCCGTTATACAATACGGAAAAAAATGTTACCATAAAAAGTTGCCTTTCAGGGAATTTTAATGTTGAAATTTATTTACATCTGAATATATATAGCTACTTTTTTAGAAAAAAACAACGCATAATTAAAAAAAAAATATTTTTTTCTGCTTATACATTCAGGGAACTTTTACAATTCATGCCCACTTCCATTGTAATATATAATATGTATCTCATAAACAAATATTGTAATATTTTATGCAAAAAAAATGCGCATGAGACATTTTAAAATCTGTCAATTAATCGTTATTTAAAAAAATTAAATACTGAATAATTTAAAAGTTTTTTATTATTTTAACACAGAATTTAGAATATTACTATTTGAGCTAGCCATTAACAAGACTTCCAACATTCAAATGTATCCATTGAAGAATTTGATTTTTAATGTTCACTGTCACCTTAATTTTCAATGTTTACAGCTTTGTAAATAATTTATTTTAAAGTTTTAATTAAAGTATGTTATAGATTTTATTAAGTCTCAGAGTATCTTTCTACTTCATATATTTCAGACGTGCAGATGCAGTGCAGGTAGTCAAAGCGAAGCTTCTTATGTACTTACTTTAATCTGAGAATGTAATCAACACACTTTCTCTTCAATATATTGTTTCGTTATAATGTAGCTTATCATAAACATATATCTTAGTAAGGCAGACGCCTGGGATTTTTAATTTGATCTGTGAAGCTGAAGGCCAAACTTCTCATGCTTATCCAATGCGAAGCTGTTATCAGTAATCGGCATAAATAATGCCTTGATAAGTATCGGTCTCCCCTCCTACCAACCCTCAATGGCTGGCAGGAAAAAACTAATAAACGAAAAAAAAAATTTTCCAATTACTAATAAGTTATTAAGATGTTATACATTTACAATCGAAGCGCAGCGAGCAGACAACTTCATTTGCATCTACCCTACTCAAACAAAGAAATCAACGTGATTTCTTGGCAATGGCTTGATGAATTACATAGTCTGGATCATCCACAAACATAGATTTCAGTTCAGATGAAGGTAATAACGTGAACTAAATTTTTTTAATTAAATCTGTGATGAAAGAAATTAAAGGTAAAAGTTGTAACGCTTACCCCGTGTGTAACGGTCTCCAGTAATAGGGGGTACATTTGGCGTCGGTTGCCTTGACTTTTTCCACGACCACCGCCAAGATCAATGGACAAGTACTAAGCCGCCTTGAACCACCGTTGAATGTTAAACGCACGAAAACTCCCGAAACCGCTCTTTGATATATGTAACGTATACACCGAAGAGCCGAAACATTATGACCACCTACAGAGTATCGTATTGGTCCACATTTGGTCCGCAAAACAGCTGTAACCCGCCTTGATATGGATAACACAAGTCTTTGGTACATGGCCGGAGACAGATTGCACCAGAAGTTCAAGCAGCGGTCACGGAAATTCGGGATATTCCGACATGGTTGTTTTTGAGCTCTGAGCTGCCGTTTCATGAAACCCCGAATTTCCTTGCTCTATCGGATTAAGATCCGTTGAGCTAGGTAACCAGGACTTTAACTGGCATTCAGTATTATGTTCTTGAAACCAGTCCAGCACAATTCGAGCCCTGTGACATGGAGCGTTGTCTTTCTCAAAGACCCCATCTCCATTTGAGAAGACAGACAAAATGTATAGGTGCAACTTGTCAGCAGTTGATGTTCAGATAGTCCGCGGCCTTCTTGGTCTATTCTACCATAACCACAGGTCCCAGAGATGCCCATGAGAACGTTCACCAAAGCATAATACTGCCACCACATCTACAGGTCTTTATATAGTCTAGTCTACAGGTCTGCATATGTACAGGTCTGTGTATGACCTGCCTGCTGTTTAAGGGAGAGTAACAGCTCGCCTTGAAAATGGCGTACACTGACACGTCCATTGACTTGTTGAAGTATGATTCGTGATTCTTCTGTCCAGGCAAATATCTGGCAATAATCCGTTGCCTAGTCTCGATGTCCTCGGATCTAGTGTTGGAGTAGTTCGCGATGATTCTTTGTCAACAGAGGCACATGAGTGCGAAGTTTGCTGCTTGGTCTCATATAAAAAAATTGTCATCTGCACTATATGCTTGGAACGAATTGTACTATGACCTGTATTGTATTGGGATGTCAGAGGACCAAGTCACTGGTGCCTATTTTGCTTTAACCTGTGGAAGAGCCTCCTACGTCCCTTTTCTTTCATAACGCGTGGACGTCCAACGTCATGTTATCTACTGAGGATTTCATCGTCATTCATCCACTTTGCATACGCACTAACAATGATATGTCACGACCAACACACGAGTCATGCAGTTTCGAAGATACTCGTTCTGAAATGTCTGATCATTGAATTCTGCCCTCTATGTAAGTAGTTTAGATCAGCAGCCTTTCTAATCACAGACAGAAGTAAGAGCAAAAATGATTCCTCAGACTTCCTAGAAACTAGAACAAATACCATTATAAAATATCGTTGAAACTATAATTATTGAACGTCATGTTCACCTTCATTAACAAATAAAATATGTTATCTTAAAATTCTAATAAAATTTACTTGTTTATCAGAATTTTAATATCACATATTTTATTTGTTAACTAGTATATAATCCCCGTCAAAAATGAAGGAAAGTGAATGATAAATCTTCAAAATAATAGTTAAAAATATATTTTCCTGACTTAAAAAAATAAATTAATATGATGCGTCATGCATTTTAATAATCAAAAAGTATTATCCTCTGATTTTTTATGATTAGAGCAAAGAAATTATATAAACTACAATTTAGTCACCAGCACATAAGCGCGCTATTTTCAGTTACACATTCTATGAAGAAATGCTTATTTAGGTTCCCTCTACATTAAAAATTTGTTGTTTAGCGTGACTCTTTTTCTTTTTTTTTTTTTTTTTTGCTACAAACTATGTTAAAAGTCAAAATATTATCGGGAAGATAATTAAAATACGTTGTACCGATAAGAAATATTCATTTTATTTGCAATGTCTTCAAATCTGTTTCGGCGTAAGGGCGTTGTAGGTTGGAGAGAGCTGTAAAGGCTTACCTACGACAACCGAGTTCCACTGTGAAAGAACTAGAGTTTGGAGATGATATCGAGTTTAATCCAACGTTCGAAAAACGTGGAAGTTTGTTGATAGTTTTCACCTTTTTGAGACCTGCGCCTAAAGTAACGGTAAGAAGAAGGGTCGGTGACCAGGCCCGATGCCTGGCGTTTTACTTCTTTGTACTTAAATATGGTTACAAACTCAGGAAATAAATCATGCGAAGTGGAAGCCCCAAAACCAAAAGAGAGTACATGCGAAGTGGAAGCTCCACAACCAAAAGAGAGTACATGCGAAGTGGAAGCCCCACAACCAAAAGAGAGTACTAATGCGTTGAGCTCTTGCTCAAAAGCTGGTTCTGACCAGGGCCAAAAAAAATCATGGGGTGAGAGAGTTGATGATTCTTCTTCCAATACGGAATGTAAGAATGCCAACTCTAATTCATGTAAAGTTGAAGAGAGATTTTTTGTAGTGAAACGAGTAGAAGGGAGTTTTGACAAAACATCCCCCTTCTTTAATAAATCTATCCAAGGTTTGGTTGGTGAAACGATAACAATAAAAAAAACTCAGGACATGTGAACTATTAATTGAAGTAAGCAATAATCAACAAGCAGCCAACTTTAAAAAATGTACCCATTTTGCAAGCATTGCAGTCTCCATATCTAAACATAGATCTTTAAACACATCTCGCGGTGTGATCTCTGAGTCTGACCTCTTGTATGTCATGGAAGATGAAATTGTAGATAATTTAAAAGAACAA
Source organism: Maratus speciosus (assembly GCA_963932465.1). Lineage (NCBI taxonomy): Eukaryota > Metazoa > Arthropoda > Arachnida > Araneae > Salticidae > Maratus > Maratus speciosus. Next base: position 529,670,068 of record OZ010789.1, on the reverse strand, counting down.
AATGTCATTGAAGCTAGAAGAATAAAAATCTACCGTCGAGACGAGCAAATACCAGCTAATCAAATACAAATTCCTACCAAGCACATTATTCTCACATTTAACTCACCGAACTTAACCAAATCAATAAAAGTCGGATATCTGTCATGTTCTGTAAGGCCTTACATCCCAAACCCACTGCGTTGTTTTAAATGTCAACGCTTTAGGCATTCAATAAGCTCATGCCGTGGTAAAATCAACTGTGGTCGGTGCAGTGCAGTAGGCCACGAAAGTGAGCACTGCAATGCCCAACCATGTTGTGTAAATTGTAAAATAGACCACCCATCTTATTCTAAATCATGTGAACAATGGAAAATAGAAAAAGAAATAAAAACAATACGCACTAAAGAAAATATATCATACCCTGAAGCCAGAAAAATAGTAGAATCCAGGACACCCAAAGTTGGTGTATCATATGCTGCAGCCTTATATATGCAGCCCAAAAAACTCATAAAACTATTGCAACCCAAACCGAACTCCCTACAGCAACTAACTGCCAACCTAATCAAAAACAAAACAACCTGTCTAATAATTCTGATAAGACAAGCAGATCAACGCAATCTGCTGCTCCTAAGTCACCTAAATCTGTTCCTCCTAACTGGCCAAGTTCTGTTCCTCCTAAATCATCAACAAATGCTACTTTAAAATCATCACAGTCTCTTATTTCTAAACTTCCATTCCATAAAAGAGGTTCTGAAAATAGAACTAAAACATCATCTGTGAAACCAAACCGTAAATCTGATGCTGAGAAATTTGGTCTACCAATAATTAAAGCCACAGTCTCATCTGAAAATACATCCAAACAGAAAAGAGTAAAAGATCTTAAAATGAAACACAATCAAAACAGAACGATAAAATGGAAGAGGATAATGCCGTTGCTCTTCACCCAGAACCGGATGAAGAATTTAACGATGGAGATAGTATGTCTACTATCTCCGATTAATATAACGCAGATAATTTCATCTAAGAAAAATAGTAAAATTAATCATGACTAATATTATTTCATGGAACTGTCGAGGCTTTCATAATAAATATGACGAAATTCAAAGTATTCTTCATGACCATCAACCACTATGTTTAGCTTTACAAGAATCCCATCTTAAACCTAATGACAAACCTAAATTGCGCAGCTTCGCTACATACAGAAAATATTTTACAGGTAGTGATAGGGCCACTGGTGGAGTGGCTCTTTTCATCTCTCGCAATTTACCCGATACTTATATTAACCTAAACACAAACTTACAAGCTGTTGCAGTCCGTGTACATATAAAACATCTCAATTACAGTCTGTACCATTTATTTACCACCCCACCAAATTATTCAGTCAGCACTACTTGATGATCTCGTTCTTCAACTCCCCACCCCTTTCATACTCGTTGGGGATTTTAATGCTCACAGCCGACTGTGGGGGAATTCTGACACTAATCAACGTGGTGATATCACAGAAAGATTAATTTCTGACAATGGCTTATGCCTACTCAATAATGGTGATCATACATATTTTCATTAACCGACACGCACCTTTCATGCGATAGATCTCACTATATGCTCTCCATCTATCTATCCGTATTGAAACTTCTGGATTTCAAATGACCTGCACGGCAGTGACCATTTTCCCACTTTCATTTCACAGACCACTCCTGACAGGGATTCTAATCATTATTTTTAACGCTATAACTATGACAGAGCCAATTGGCCAACTTTCACAAATCATGCTAAAATCACAAATCACATGGTTGAAGGTGACATAGACGATGCAGTTGATAATATCACCCAGTGTATTATCAATGCTGCAGATATTAGCATACCTACCTCATCATCTACAATCAGACAACGGAAGCCATGGTGGAACAGTGTCTGTCAAGCTGCAAAAAAAAAAAAAAATCAACAGAAAGCTTGTGGCATCTTTCGACGTTATCCCAATAACACTAATTATATTGCCTACAAAAAAGCAAAGGCTGAAGCTAGAAGAGTGCGCCGTAAAAGCCAACGTGAATCTTGGATTCAATATGTATCTAACATTAACCCAAATACCTCTAGTAAAGTCCTCTGGAAGAAAGTAAAAAAATGTATGGGTCTTTATTCTGAAAACCACATCTCAATCTTAAATCATAACGGACAAACAATAGCTTCTCCTAAGAATATTGTTGAAACCATAGCAAATACATTTGCATCTAACTCTGCCTCTGAGTCATATCCGTAACCTTTTCTATCATACAAAAGGCAAACAGAAACTACCCACCTCAATTTTATTTCCCGTTACTCGTATGACTATAATCTCCCATTTACTTTCTCAGAGCTCTTAAAATGTTTGCAAAATGCCATCTATCAGCTCCAGGTCACGATGGCATCACATATACCATGCTGAAACCCCTTTCTAGTGCCTCTCTCAATAATTTACTTGCATTTTATAACAGGATTTGGATAGAACATGTCTTTTCTGGTGTAACTCTGTTATCATTCCTTTTCCTAAATCAGGGAAAGATGCTAGCAATCCCAATAATTACAGGCCAATCGCACTCTCTAGCAGTCTTTGCAAATTACTTGAAAAAATGATCAACTGTCGTCTTGTGCATATTTTAGAAAATAACAATTGCCTTGCTGCATTTCAAAGTGGATTTCGACGAGGTAGGTCAACTATCGATAAGCTGATCAATCTTGAAAATCACATACGGACAACCTTTCTAAAACGCAACCATTTGGTGTCAGTATTTTTTGACATGGCAAAAGCCTATGAGAGAACATGGCGATATGGGATCTTTCGTGATCTTTTTAACCTAGGCTTTCGTGGGAATCTCCCTATTTTTATTAAGAACTTCCTCGCCATTCGACTTTTTCAAGTCCGAATCGGTGGGGTACTCTCTAGTTTTTATGTACAAGAAGAGGGTGTACCCCAGGGCAGTGTCCTGAGTGTCACCCTCTTTGCTATAAAAATAAATGACATTCTTAGTCAACTACCCCCTTCTGTGAAAGGTGATTTATATGTTGACGACTTTCGAATTATGTGTATGGGATAGGATATCCGTTTTATTGAAAGACAGTTGCAAATTGCAATTACCCCTATTCTTAATTGGACTAATAAAAACGGATTTCTAATTTCTCATGACAAAACGTCTTGTGTTCACTTCTGTAGACGTAGGGATCTGCATCCAGATCCTGAAATTTTTATTGGACCAACTCAAATTCCTGTTGTGGACAGTGTCCGTTTTTCTCGGCCTCCAATTTGATAGTAAGCTAACCTTTTTACCACATATTTTACAATTACGGACGAAATGTGAAAAATCGCTTAACTTACTAAAGGTGCTTTCAAATACTTCCTGTGAAGCAGACCGTACTTCTCTCCTTAAAATCTATCGAGCCGTCATCCGTTCCAAAATTGACTATGCCTGCCAGGTCTATGGTTCTGCACGTAATTCTGTTCTTAATAAACTTGACACTATGCACCATAGCGCACTCCGTGTTTGCTCTGGTGCATTTCGTACCTCTCCAGTTTTAAGCCTTTATGTTGACTGCAATGAACCAGCATTACACCACATTCCTGAAAAGCTTTCTTTAGAACTTTATTACCGTATCCTTTCACAACCAGGCCATCCTCTTCATACACACATTCTAAATACAAACAACGATATGCTTTATCAGCATCGACTATCTTGCATCCCATCTTTTGGTGTCAGAATAAGGAACATTACTGATAATAGCCCACTGAGTAGTATCGAGGTGAGTCCATGTCCATTGCATGTACTCCCTCCTTGGAAACCTCCTAATATTACATTGCTCCATCCCTTTAAATGATACGATAGAAACAACTTAGCTCCTGCTGTTTTTCAACAGTTATTTGCTGCACACAGATCAAACTTTAATGACTGCATTGACATTTACACAGATGGCTCTAAGAGTGGAGATACTGTTGGGTGTGGGGTATTTTGTGAAAACACCTCTTTAAGCTATCGCCTTCATTCATCTACTTCTGTCTTTACAGCCGAACTGATTGCAATAGAGAGAGCCATGTTCCACATCTCTCATCATCAGAGCTCATCCTTCATCATTTATACTGACTCAAATAGCTCTATTGACGCAATTAAATCATTTAAGAAGCATCCTTATGTCTCATCAATCCTTGATTTTTATAATAAATTGACAAGACGTGGCTATGTTATTTTATTTTGCTGGGTACCTGGACACATGAGTATTCCTGGTAATGAGAAAGCGGATGAGTCGGCAAAACGTGCTCTTAATCCGTTGCGCCATAAAGTTCAATTCTCAGACGTTAAACTACTTATCAAACGCATTATTCATAATAAATGGCAAGAAAATTGGAATTTAGAATGCAATAATAAACTGCACCACATCAAACCTACCATCATGACCTGGCCTCCGATTTATCCAAGGAAAACGGAATTCTTCTGACTCGTCTGAGAATTGGACACTCTAGAATCACTCATAAACATCTTTTACTTCGGGAGGATGCACATATGTGTGCACATTGTCATTTTGATTTCCTGAATGTTCATCATGTTCTAACTGACTGTCCGGATCTCCGGCACTTATATAGAATTTATTTTAACTCATCATCACCAAACTTGACAAACCTCATTAGGGAAACACCTCATGGGGCACTCTTCACTTTTTTAAAACATGCTGGATTTTATTTTGAAATATAATTTTATATCTTTCTTTGGTTTAGCAACAACTTGAAATGTTCTTTTACACTTTTCTGACATCTGGATGGGAACCCCATCAAGACTACACTTTTTATTTTAACTCTTTTTTACTCTGACGGTTTAGTTTTCAATCTTATTCATCTACACTTGTCTGACAACATCTGGATGGGTCACCCATACAGATTGCTTTTCACATTGCTCTTTAATTGTTTATGGTTATTTTAGCCTATTCTTCTTTTGGCGCAGCATGTCCCTTAGGGGATTTTGTGCCATTAAACATCATACAACCAACCAACCAATCTTCAAATCTGATAAAATGCATAGTAAAAAAATGTACGACTACAACAAAAAGTTGACGCCAAAAGAATCATAGCAAGAAACATAAGCTCCTAATTTATTGGCAATTAAAACGGCCTACAGAGGCGCTGCTTGCATCCTTCTGGAAAAAAAACGCCTCTTTAATTTCCTTTTCAATAGTGCTAAAGTGCCCTTGAAATAATTCTTTATTGTAAATGCATTCGAAAGTTTTAGATATTGAAATTCGGATAATTTTTACTTTTCATCTAATGCAGAAAACAAATGTTACAGGAAATCTGAAATTGTGCAAAAGAATAATCATTCTGAATAAATTAAAAATACATGTAATGCAATGTACTTGCATGGACCTTCTTAGAGCGAAAGCGATATCTTTTCTCCACCAGATGGCATTAGTAATGAGTTATTTTTAATTTAGAACTTGTTGTTGATATTGTTGTTGGTTTGGCCCTTAAATTTAGAACTTAATCGGAAAGTTTTTGAAGGTTTTAAAGAAAGTTAAAAAATTAAAAGGTTTTAATGTACTTTTCAAATATTTTAAGACCAGCATCGGCGTTAACCTGTGTTTTTTTTAATGAAGCGTTCAAAGAGTCATTCATTTGTTTGTAGATTTGGTGGAATTTGAATCTAAATGGCAACAGTATCGTTTGTTTAGATCTGATTTCTATGTTTATAACAGCCTAATTTTAATTTAGAACTTAATACATTATAAATGGATATGATATACATGTTTTATGTGAAAATATGCTTAACAGACATGATTTCACGTAGAAAAAATTATCATTTAGCTGTCATATGTTAGGATATGTTTTTCATTAAGCCTAACATGGCGTTTAGCTACGGTCGATTCGCAGACCGGAGTGGTTCGCATCGGCATCGTTCTGACAGTTTCCTGCACTCAGATTTTATTATAAGTAGATGTAGGTAAACATGACGTCCAGTAAATATAGTTTGAACTATATATTTTATAATATTAACTAACACTGATGACGGCTGTTACAGTGAAGTCGAAAGCGCTTGTGGTTTTAACATCATTGACGGTTTTTATGCTATAAAGACCTTTTCATGTATAATATAGCATCTTGAAAGTAAATTTTATCAGAATTTGAATAAATACCATTCACATCTAATTATATACATATATTGTGTGTGTAATACCGTTGAATCAAATTATATGCATATATACATATCCAAATAATGATTTTTCTAAATTTATATCAGAACCATAGTATTCATAAAATTGATTATTTGCGTTCCAAATATTTATTTTAGACTGTTAAACAAATAAATGAAACGTCGGTAAAAATTAATTTTGCTTCTTTAAACTTTACGCATCATAAGTTCAAATTTTCGTATTATTTCATGATTTTGAATAATGACGGTTCGCATTCTTTTATTAGTAGTGTTTTCTTAGGTATTACAAAGTAGATTTGGAGAAATATTCAAATAATCATTTAAAAAGATGCTGCTTGACTAAATGCATGGAATTGGTTTTCCTTGATTTGTTTATTTACACAAATATTTGACATACTTTAAAAACTAGATAAACGGCTATATTTGCTTTTGATTCTCTAATATATCTGAGACAACGTTGAAAGAAGATGTGATGTTTTATGCATTGCTTTTAAGTTGAATTAATGTTTAATAAATTATCTTTCGGAGTTTACTTTTGAAATGACAATCACGGCATGTTTTAAGCCTATAGATTGATGTATTTTAAATATGTAGTTTGACGCATGATGTATAATGCGTGTAACTCTCCGCTTGGCAAGCTATCACATACGTAACTGGCCGACGACTGGAGAACTGCATTTAAGGGTTTATGCAAGTGCAATATGGTAAAAATAATATCAGGGGACTGGGACAGGGGCAGGAACATGTTGGACCAACATCCTCCTGGTACAATTAATATTTATGACGGCAACGTTTTGGATGGACAAAAATACCATTACAAATCTCCGGACAGGACACAGAGAAGATCTGCATGGAGAACATCCCACTAAAAAATATGTAGTTACATGAAATATGTAGTTATATGAAATATATAAAGCAAAATTAAAATAATAAAGCCAAAACGAATTCGTGACATTTTGAAATCCCACTACTGTGAATCTCTGACAGTTTATGTTCTTGACACACACTGATAGTTTTACCTATTGCCGTTTCCGACATCATCGTCATTTACGAAACTCTGGATCTTTTGACACTTCGGTGTAAAAATAGTCAGAAAACTTTCATGTGTAATTACCATACATTTTATATTGAATTGTACAAATTTTGCATGATCTATGATATAATATACCACATTTCAGACTTTATATTGAAATATTATGTATTTTTAATACTGTTTGAGTTTGAAAATGAAATATGGGAAAATACAGAAGTTCATTAGTAAGTTGTTGCTTCATTTGCCAAAAGGATCGAGTCTTAAATATAAGTTACATGGCATACCTTTGTTCAAAATGCAAGAAGTTTATCCATAAAGGATGTGCAGTCTGACACTAAGGAACACATGTACCATTTATTTGCTCCAAATATGAATAACTACTTGCGGATTTCTTCATAAAATAATAATTACTTTATTATTCATACTAAAAACCATTATTTCAGTTTGTAAAAACGGATTAAAATGCTATAAAAGCTACTCGAAAACCTTTATGAAACTCAGTGATAGCAAAAGAAACTATTTTTATAAATGACTTTTTAACGATTGACAATACAATGATTTTAGTCGTTTCTAATGAAAGAACGATTTTCAGTATTATGAATAATTTGGAAAGAGGTTATTGTCTATTTCATTTCTTAGTTTTACTATATTTACGTAGATTAAGAAGTAATTCTCCTTTTTAATTTGTACAAAAGGGTTTTTTCATTTTTCTATATAACACTTGTGTGAATTACTGACATAATGACAAAGTAGATGCGCTACTAGTTGACATTGCCAGTATGAGTAAAGATTTTAATACTTGATTAAAATGCACTCTTGGGAATACATGGTATTACGTAATATAAAGTGTTGGAAATCTGGACAAAGATTTATCCCTTAAATTTTCTCTTGTGGATTGATCGGAAGTGACACTATTCCGAACCAGTTTTTATGTCTCTGTATCGGTCGTAAAAACACTCTCTTTTACCTATAACTGCATGCATATTGCTTTTCCAGTTTGAAGTATTAAGTAAGTATATTAAGACCGATTTTGATGATCAAAACTTCTTGGAAGGAGATAGAAACTGACGGAGATAAGGTTAGCTGTAGAAGTTATATCTTAGTTATTTTAAAATTATGCGCTAATAACCAAGTTTCCAGCAAAAGCTGGAAGTACATGTATTATGTCCTTATCATTTAAATTTAACTTTCAAGCTGAATGAATAAATGGAACTGCTATTTCAATTCGAATTATTTTGTGAATGTGCTTTATTTTCGACGCCACACCAGAGGCATTAAACACTGCGTTTTATTACTCTACTCAATTTCTATCATATAGAATGTAACAAAGACAAAAATCCTCATTCGGATACTAGTTCAGTCGAAAAAATAATACTAACGAGGCACGCTTTCTTGACGGTACTTAAGTCGGAAAAACTCGAGAAGAATCAACGCACTACAGTGCCCAACCAAAACTGTCTGTGCATCATTTTAATGATTATTGAAATTGTAAATTTCTGAGATCTCTAAAAATTATTTCTACTATTTGAAATGGTCCGCAATTCACATTTGTTTCGTAATTCCGATTTTTTTTTATATATAAAAGCGAAATGTTAAACTACTGGCTTAGTGTCAACTACTAATTTGTTTAACCAATATTATTATCTGCTTTTTATTTTTTTGACAAAATGCATATATTTTCATCAAACGAAAATTTTTGAAAAGTTTCAAACTTCTCAGTAAAAATCATATTATATTATTTGCCGTCAGCCTTTATTTCATAATATTAGTAAACGTAAAATGTCGAAGAATATTTTGCAGTTTTACATTTTAAATACGATAACTCGCATTTCGGAAAAATTTAGAAAAGTAAAGAAGAAATAATAGTACCTTTAAATTTCACAGACACTTTCAGTTCAGTCATCATGTAGTTTTATAACAATTCAAAAAGCTTTTCTAAACACATTTCAAAACAATAATTTACTTTTTTTCTATTTTGGATGCCAGAAAACTAACACGTAGAAAGAAAAATGTTGTGTTTGAGTGTAAGTTTATTTGTTTTCATTTGTCATGGAAAGCCATTTTTATTTACCCATATTATTTTTGGCATTTTAAAAATACATCCTTTCGAAACTCAAAAGTGATCTTAGTATGCCTTGTTGGTTCTTTCTTTAATATATTTTAAAATTTTCGACGTCTGATTTATATAAAAGTTTTTATGTTATCATTGTTATTTTATAACTGATCAGTAAAATAGCTTTAGTGAGTAAAGTAGCTTTGTAAACTTTTTCAGTTGATCTCCAGTATAGAAGGCTCATGCTGGCTGATGGTACAATATCTTTTGGTTTTAGGTCCAAAGTTACCAGTTTTCTTTCTTTTATTATTCAGAAATACCGTTTTTAAACCGGAAATTTCGAAAGAAGAATTTTCAGTGTCAGTAATCACAAAATGTTTTTTCTTATTTATATACAGAGGAAATTATTCTTCGAGATTTCTGGCATGAAATTAAAATCTCTTAATACGAAAATGCGGCTAAAATTGTAAACCCTGTTAGGGGATGCTAACTCGAGTTGTAGTGTAAAGATGAAATTAAATTGTGTTTAGCCTGAAGGATTATGTTGGGTTCATGGATCTCTAGGTTATTTAAGTTTTTTTTTAACTTATAAATGAAATAAAGTGAAAAGAAATTAAGCTGATGTCAAAGAAATGAATGTAATTAGAAATTACTCTTTTATTATGCCTTCGAATTCAAAACTTTAGTAAGCTCTTAATTAGCCAATTATTTATATAAAATTAATATTTAATTATCACAAATGTGATTCATGTATATTCCCCGTAAGTTAATTTGCATTAATCACGCTGTTTTTGGAATTAATCGATGAAAGTAAAACTCCGAATCTTACATTGTAGACGTTGTAATAATACATTGAAATTAGATGCGGAATTTACATTTAGAATTTACATTGAAATTAGAAAATATATCGCAGATGTCGCTACGGTCGTCTCTTTGTATTTCAACATTGTTGCACACTTAAGGGATTCAAAATTTTAGCCCTTTTTGGATGACAGATTTCGATACTATTTATTCCATACGATGGTACTTGGGGAAAAAAAGTGAAATACTTGGAACTTCTTTGTGGGGCCCACCGTGGCTGAGTGGATAAGACATCACGCCGCTAATCGCTTGAGAGCGTAGGTGGGGGCGGGTTCGAATCCTGCCGGTTTCGTTGCACACTCTTTGTGGAGCCCCCAGGATGTAATTCTCTGGTGTTGTAAATTTCCTTGTGCTATCTCGTCCCTGTATATCGAAGATGGCTTATAAGCGGGCCCTGGAGTCAAGCACACAAGTCTGATGTATGCGTTCAATAAAACAAACAAACAAACTTCTTTGTGGATTTAACAATGTTTAATCTAATGTAACAGGCCACTTCAAATCTTTAAAATGACGGAATGATTTTTTTTTTTCAAAGCTTGCGAGAAATTAGAGTTTGAACTACCTGATGTCTACTCTGATTTACAAGGGCATTTTAAAAGCCCGAAATGACGTAAGTAGCACATTTCCCATAAAATGTATGTTGCAAAATATGTGTTTTTGCTTTACTTCGATTATTTTGTAAAAATGCGCCTTTTTGTGCTTTTTAATACATCGTTATTTATAAGTAGTATATTTCCCATTATTCAAAGTTCTCGATATATTAGTTCTAGACAAATACAGTAGTTTGGCGTGGATTATAAAAATGCGCAAAAGTCGCCACACCCGTGCATTGTTGAAACACATCTGTTAAAAATCAATTAACATGTTCATCCAGCCAGATCTTCAATTTATTAATGTCTATACAAAGTAATTACATCTTAAATAAATGAATTTTAAAATAATACTCAGTTTTTTATCACCAATAAGCATGAACTTGTCAATCGTTTTTTATGAACAAAAATTTAATAAATCAAATCATTTGTGCTTAATAAATTTTATATTTCTGTTGAGAACAACAATGCAGTTTCACAAAACCACATACAAATAGATTGATTTTCCGCTTCTTCTTTGTGTCTCTCAGTATTGTTCTCATGCTACATTAATTTAAGATCCTGTGGCAACAGAATGATCAAATTTGATGCGCAAATGAATAAGCGACATTTAAATCAGTAATTTTCTATATAGGAAAAAACTACATGATATTAATTTTCTTATTTTTACTAAACTTTTAATGCCGCAAAGAAAGTTTAATGCCTTAGAAACACGATGATTATTACTATTCGCCTTGTGAAAAGAGGAAACTTAATTACCTTATTTAAACCCGTATTGGGTCGAGATCCAGCACATATTCTTCACTCTTAGCGAAACGAGATCGACCAATCAGAAGCCTGCATTTTTGCAAACAGCAAAAACTTCGCAAAAATGCAGGTTTTTGATTGGTCAATCTCGTTTGGCTCACAGCGAAAAATCTATCTGTATCTCGGCCTTAGTCTCCCAAACAAAATAGTCGCCGAAAATATTCACCAAAATACTTTCCCTGCATGAAATTTTTCTAGCCAAAAACCTCATATAATTTAAGAAAAAGGGGTATTTAAAAAGCATTATACTATGTTATTAATGAAATATTTTGAAATAAACTTAGTATACATTCCATGATTCTTCTTGAACTTGCTTATTCGTGTATGGCTTTTAAAGAATTACGTGAAATCCCCAGTTATTGACACCTAACTAGCATCTGACACTTCAGCAAAAATGTAACTCAAATAAGCACTTTTTGTTAAATACTGCAAAGTAGTGTCATCCAGTGGTAACGTAGACACATATTTTTATTTTGGAGTCAATTTATTCACCACCAGTAGGCCAAGAACAAATTCAATGAGGAAAAACTGTTTAAGAACTCAAAATGTATCATTTTTAGGCATCCATTTTATTTCTGAATTTAAGGTTGCTTTTTTTAAATCTATTTGTAATGCAACTAACCTAACCTTCTTAAAACTATACTTGTAGAAGTTAGTTAAAAGATGTTTATGATACATTAGGACCATGATTTCTAGTTTCTAGTTATTTATTTGATCTTAATGGAGGTATCAGTTATTGGTTCAAGTAATTTTATTTCATCAGTCTCCCACAGAGGTGTTATGTCTTGGTAATATCGAAGAAGGTTGAAATCTATTATTACATCTGTTTACAAAAAAAAAATTAATTAATTAATTAATTAAATTTATCTTGTAGTCAACATCGTTAACATTTGAGTTCTTCTTCCAGGACCTGATACCTTTTGTCAGTTATTGGGTATCTGCATTCCTAATAATTTAAAACGTAAAAAAGGGGTGCATGCATCTGTAGTATGATATCGTATATAAATAAGGTTTAAGCATGTATAAATATTATACAGACATACATACAATAAATACAATAAACTGAACTGGAGTGAAAATGTGGCCATGGTCTGTTATAGAAAAATTGCAGACCCGTGTACCGGCCGTTGCCGCTCAGTGGTAGAGCAACAGCCTAGAACGCCATGATCCCAGGTTCACTTCCTGGCTCTGGCTAATTTTCCACTCCAGTTGGGTTTATTGTATTCACTGTATGTATGCCTGTATAATATTTACATATATGTTACCATGAAAGATCGAAATCTGGAGAATGTCGACTTTCACCAGTGAATGTCAACATTTTCATAGTCGCTTGGTGTATGTCCGAAATATTTGCTAATTTTGAATACTTTTGTCCGAAATATTTGCCTTATTTCTGACTTACAACGGCAAATGTCGACATTCACCATGCACAAATGGTGAATGTTGAATGTGTCGGAAATTTGCGTTTACTTTTCCGTATTTCAGGCGCAATCATTAATTTTTAAAACATAAAAAATTTTTACTCGTCTGTATTCCAAAGGTGTGCTGCACTTAGATTTAGCAAAAATCAATTCAGAAAGTATTTTAGAGTACTGTTCTTGAAAAAAATATGACCAATTGTTTTCTCGTTTACTCTGAAATACTGTATTTAATTTTTCGAGAAAAGAGATCACGGCCCACTAAAGTATCCATTCAATGTAAATTAGGATATGAATAAAAAAATATAATTTAAGAAAATATTGCGCGCATCATCGAACCTTGCATAAAACTGACAAAGCTGGCTGATTCTCAGTAGAACAAAGAATTTGAATCTAGATTGTAGCCTCTCTGTTGAACACTGTTTATCTTTTCGATCTGCACCAGAGCATACTCGTGCTTGCCGAAATTCACTGGTGAAGGTCCAAATGTACAAGAATATAATCAAATATTTGGTCTTTCACCGACGTATTTGGCATGTGTTGACATTCACCACTAAAAGTCGACATTCTTCAATTTCGGTCTTTCACGGTAGCATATACATTAGGGGGGATCGAAAAAACCCGAAATATTTACAATGGAATTGTAATAGAGCGGAAAAGCTGTCTTTTGTAATAAAAAATAAATTCATGAAATATTATACCGATCGGTTGATATATTTTACCGCCGCAAGGGTACCAAAGGTTCAAAAAATTGCAAAAAACATGTATTTTTCAATATATATATTTTAATAACCTAAACGTACGAATACAATTTCTAATAGGACGCAATAGCTACAATGAAAATATAAGAAATGTCCTGGTAAATGTTCATTATGATAAAATAATATCTTTTACTGCTGCAAAGGGACCGTATTTAAAAAAATTGTAAAAGTTTCTAATTTTCAGTTTTTCTAAATTTTTATAATATGTCTAGAAGTAAATAAATTTACTTCTAATTACTCTTCTCTTACTAACTTTTACTTCTAATATCTATCAATAGGTCATAAATTTTGTTAACTATATGTCATAGACTGGAAAATAAAAACAGTAATCATTCATTGTTCTTGACGACCGCTTCATCTACTACTGTTTTACTGCATATCAGCAGTTCATATACCACAAATCACAAAAATGATATAAAATGAACAAAATATTTTACCATTTTATTAATTAAAATACAGAGATGTTTAACCTAGACGGATTAAATAAACTTAAAATGAAAAAGTATTTAAAGTAAATGAATTTCATAATATGACTTGCTTTTAAATAAAGCCATTGTCCCTCGAGAGGCCGAAATTGATCATATGTGATCCTCAATCTATTCTGATCCTCAAAGTTTACCGCAATTTAGTGACTAATTTCATTTCTACTGTTTAAGTAGGATAAGGAAATTTATAATAGCTGGTATCTTTAATCGAACATTCTAAACTCACCAGCGTTGTTAGACTGTCAGTCGATAAGCAAACAGTAACAGGTGGTTTCGTTAGTTTACAGTTTTGTCTTTCGACTAAAGCCATGCAATTTTAAGCTTCAAAGTTCAAGTATGCAATGACGAAATGATGGATGGCATTATTCGTGTCCACAGAACTTCGTGCTTTGGAAATTTTCAATTTTGGCAATCGGCTGATGCAGTACACTTTCAGGATGTACTCAATGAGTACATCCTGAAAGTGTACTACATTAGTTGGTTCATAATTAAAATGAATCCATCGTGTTTTTCAGATTCTGTGGACTATAATTAGTAACTTGCCAGATCATCTACGAAAGATTATAGTTCCTGTAATTTCACGAAATACCTGTTTCGCAAATCATGAAAATAGCCTCATTGGAATGATAGCATTATGTAGGAGAGGACATCAAGAACCCAGCCATAAAAAAGTGACAAAGCACGAAGTTCAGTGGACACGAATAGTGCCATCCGTCACTTCGTCATTCCAAACTTGAACTTTGAAGCTTAAAATTGTATGGATTTAATCGAGTGGCAAAACTGTAAACTAACGAAACCACCTGTTACGGTCTGTCTAACGACTGACGATCTAACGACGATGGTGCGTTTAGAATGTTCGATTAACGGTACCAGCTATTATAATTTTCCTTGTTCCACTCAGTCAGAAGAAAGATGCGTGAAATTAGTATCTGGAGTGCTGGTAAAGTTTGTGGACCAGAACTCATGGGGGGGGGGGGGGAGAGGTAATCACATATGATCAATTTCGGCCACTCGAGGAACAATGGCTTTATTTGGAAGCAAGTCATATAATAAAATTAAATTATTTAAATACTTCTTTACTTTAAGTTTATTTAATCCATTTCGGTTAAACATCTATGTATTTTAATTAATAAAATACTAAAATATTTTGTTCATTTTATATCATTTTTGTGATTTTTGGTATATGAATTGCCGATATGCAGCAAAACAGCAGTAGATGAAGCGATTGTTAAGAAAAATGAATGATTACCGTTTTTATTTTGCAGTCTATAACAAATAGTTAACAAAATTTATGACATATTAATAGATATGAAGTAAATTTATTTACTTATAGACATATTATAGAAATTATAAAAATTTAGAAAAAATGAAAAGTTGAAATTTTTACTTTTTTTTTTTAATATGGTCCTTTTGCGGCAGTAAAAGATATGCCTTTATCATAATGAGTATTTACCGGGACATATCTTATATCTTCATGTAGCTATTGCGTCCTATTAGAAATTGTATTCGTACATTTGGATAATAAAAAAAATATATTTAAAAAATATGTTTTTTGCGAATTCTGGAATTTTTAGCCCTCCTTTCGGCGTTAAAAGATATTAACCAATCTGTGTAATATTTTACGAATTTATTGTTCATTACAAAAGGCAACTTTTCCGCTCTATTACATTTCTATTATAAATATTTCGGTTTTTCCATCCACCCTAATATACATATAGCAATTTAATGCAGGCGTTATTTATGTGTGTATGTGTGTTTTAATATATATTGTGTATGTGTGTTTTATTATATTAAGGTTTAAATGTTTAGATTTTATAATAAAGATTAAAGTATTTTTAAAGCACAAATTCCTTGAAATAAAAAATAACACTTTTTTTTATAATCTTTGAGAGTACAGTGTCAGTTACTGGTTCAATTTGTGTCAGTTATTGGTGTTTCAAAATGCGGTTGGTGTCAATTACTGGAATGTTTTACCATAGCTATGAAGAAAAATAATTTTTAATAATGCAAGGTATAATTTTCGAGAAATTTGTCTACAGTGATTTTTTAATGTATCTGTACTATCATTTCAGAAAGAAAAATAAGTATAAAATATATTTAAATTTTTGTAATAGTGATTTGAACAAGAAATAATCCTTAAGGTGTCAGTTACTGGGAGTTTTAACCCATCAGATGATAAAATAAATTTAACATAAAGTTGGAGAGTTAACCAATGTTTTCAAATGACAAAGAAATATTTTAGTAAATGGTCTGTTATCAATCAAAAAGTTACAAATTTAACTATTACAGGATTTTACTTGACCAGTACATATTTGTTACATAAGTATGTGAAGTATTCTGTATTAGAGTTACTCCCCTAATTGTTTTAAATGGATTTTTTCTTTGAGAAAAAACGTACAAAATGAGCAGTCATTACATGAATAAACAATATATGTCTGTGTATTCTTCAAAATGCTTTTTAACATTTTCCAACATAGTCGGAAAGTCTTTTCGGTTTATCTCTCCGGATGACCGTGCACTAATTCTAGTAAAAATACTCGGATTTCAGTGTAATTTTTAAATGTATTTGAAGTTAGCTATATAATACACGGAATTGAAAGTAAAGTGCATAGGATTTATAGTGTGCTTACAAGGACTCAAAATAATTACATTACATTTATGGTCTATAGGTAAAAATCGTTTGCGGTGCATTTTATTGATGTTGCTATAGCAAAAACAAAATTATACATATATGCAGGTGGATTGCAAGATGCATTTTCAGGAGTATAGAACATGTAATTTATAGTTCCATTCAGGGATGCACAAATTAATTCAATTACACTACGATCAATGGGAAAAATCGTTTACGGTGCATGTTAATCATGTTATGATATCTGAAACATATAGAAATAAAAAAGGATCAGTGATGTGCAATACATGTTTTCTTTAGATTATGGGGGTGCGTAGCATTTATTGTTCATTTACATGGACTCACAAAAGTATTCGGTTACTCGGCTGATTATGATCGATTAATTAGTGGAAGTACGTTTTCCGCTACCGTATGCATTTTTAAACTTATCTAATTTTCAGTGTATTACGTGGTACGTATAAATTCTGTACATAATATACAGGACTACGCGAGAAAATTAGTACATATATTAGAGAGATATAGAGAGAATTAGTACAGAATAGGGATTGCAATTGCTGAAAATACTTTTTTACTGAGTTACGGATTTTTTGATTGCTTACCGAAGCATTGCATTGCATTAAAACGATAAAAATTATGTAACATCCAATTCTGAAACAATGAATATTAATTACAATTCATTGTGTAATATTGGAAAAAGAATTGTAGGAAGCACATCTAGGGATAGGAAAACCTTAATTCATCAATTTTTCATGTAACTATAAAAGAATAAGTCATCATAAAGCTGAGTTTTATTCTATTCAATTTTGTTTTTGTGTTTATTTTGTTTAATAATAATGTTTTATTGCTTAAAACTACAATAACAGTTATGAACTTAAAATTGTCTGAAATTAATTAGAAATGCGGCTTTTTAAAAATATGTTGTTCTCCAACTCCGTTTACCGCGACCGACCGCTTATGACGACACATTTTCTGGTCATTAGAGCGCCAGGATAACGAGGTTCGACTGTATATATTTATACATATTTTTTTCTTTTATAATTTTGCCAAAATATTTGAATTTGACCACATTTTATTGTCATTTAATAAATGTTCCATATTTCCATTGATACGTCATAATTTTGAAAGCTAATATTATATTGTAATTAATTATATGTATAAATATCAGCAAAAGTAACAGATATCTTCGAAATATGCTTTAAATTGAATAATAAATTTCCAAGAAAAGTAAAATTCATAAACATTTTTTGCCATTTCATTTATACAAAAGATGTCATGAAAAATTCTATTTTACTTCACTGAACCCTTAAAAATATTTTCACTAGAATTTAAGAATAGCAATTTGTCTTCAAAACTTCCTTTGACACGTTTGGCAAAAAATAGTTCGAAACACTTAGTGGCGCCAGGAAAGAAAATAATGTCTGGAAATTGTCCGCTTTTAAAGAAATTTATTCAATGCAACTTTTTTCTATTGCTGACTATCGTTAGAATCGAAAGTTTTCAATGCATTAAAAAGTCTAAAGATCTTATACTATTTCATCTTTCTGTAAAGTGAACAGTGATTGTTTAAAAAGAAAATTATTATCAAACAGGGACGGCATAGTTTAGAGTTTGTGAGAAATGGAGCAGAGATTCTTCACTATTTACGAATAATAAAATTTGCCTAATTTTAGTAAATATTCTACGTTTAAATAAGACCACTATTACTATTTAAAATTAGCGACGTATCTGTGTCCCATTTCCCACAGATGTTAAGATGAAAAGAAAAAGTGTCACGAATTATTTTTCAACAAATGGCTTTGGAGTTAACTACAGAATTACAGACCGAAAGCATATTAAATAACTTCAAAGATTTACGCTCTAAAAATTGAACTTGTGTGTCTCTATGTTTTAGGGATTGTGTTTATTCACACTTAGAGTTTAAAAATTACTGTTCTTGTAATATTGTCAACATTGATTCTGTTATAATTCGTTTTTATTTCAGCAGGATTTGCATTATAACGTAACTCGATGTTTTCAGCGAGTTCTTTAAAAATATACATTTATTCGAGAGAAAATGAAAAAAAAAAAGTTACTTTAGTTTGAATTTTATATGATACAATTCTAAGGAATATGTGTGTCTTCTTTGATAAATACTTTTTCATTAGTGTTTTTAATTTTGAAGCGGGCGCAGATATTGAAGAGCAGATCGCTCTGTGTTTGTGTGTGTTTGTCTGTTTCTTGTCTGTCTGCGATGGCTAGCAAAATCTATCGAACGTACGAGGCTCAAAAGTTTTTTAGGCTAGTCCAATGTGTCTCATGATGCACCTGAGCTTCAGAATTTTAAAATTATAATTAGCAGCTGAGTTATTAATTACCAACCGTAACTCACTCTCATTAAAAAGCCATCAAACTCCCTGATTAAAAAAAGCATTTATTTCCTCAAAATCTCCAGTTCACTAGAATTGCACCTCGAGGCGAGGGTAAAAATAAAAACCACCCGTTGACTACATTTGGATCCCGATGCGAGGGTAGAACAAGAGTGTCCTATCAAAACGCTCCTTTTGAAATCACAGCTGTGAGACGAGAACCACAAAGGCAGGTGTTCATGATTTTCATTAGGCGATGTGTTTAAAAATTGAAGATAGCTCAAAACACATAAGAAAAGTTTAAATAAAGATTGACGTGTGAAATTTCTGGTAAGGGAGGGGGAGGGAAGCTAATTTCACTAATTGGTTTATTTTTTTATATGCTTATTTTAAACGGTAGTCACGTTACGCTTTAGTGTAGTATTCTTCAGAACGGCGTGCTATCGATAAAAATGCAGCATAAATGTTACTTATTCGAGATAAAAATTCAAAAGTCTTGATACCACTATTTTCGAAAAGTAATTTCAGCAAATATCTTAAATTCTTGGTTAAGACACCCCCCCCCCCCACCCATGTATCTACGGGTAGGCTGCGTGAAGAAGTTTCGTTCATATACGCTTTTATTAAGAATAGAGTGCGCTTCCTGGTGGCGGAATGTAGAATTAACAGACCGCGATTTCATTTAAAGTAGGGAATCTAACAAGGCGATCTGTTTGAAACTTCAAGATAGTTTATAACACATTAGAAAAAGTTTATATAAGAATGACGTGTGAAATTTCGGCCAGGGAGGGCGAGGGGGACGGGCGATAGATTTCTTTTTTTTAACCTTTGCGTTTCTTAGCGTTTTAGGTGCGGTTTGTTTGATCAAGTCCTGAGATAAATGAGTCTTATTACATATAAAATTGTCAAAAGTTTGTTATCACTATTTCCGAATAGCAATTTCAAAAATATCCTAATTTCTTGCTTAAGACCTCCACCCATCGAGTAACATATCTATTGATATGTTATTTAACGGAGTTACGTTCAGATACAGTTTTGTTAAAAATACAGTTCGCTCCCTGGTGGTGGAATGTGGAACTAAATGACCGCGAATTCATTAAAGTAGGAAATCTAACAAAGCGATCTGTTTGAAACTTTAAGGTAGTTTATAACACATAAGAAAAATTTTATAAAAAATGGCGCGTGAAATTTCGGACAGGTGGGGGTGAAATATTTCTTTTGTTACCTTTGCATTTCATACCGTTTCCGGTGCGTTTTTTTTTTGACGAAGTCCTCAGATACATGGTACTTAGTGCACATAAATATGACAAAAATTATGTTACCACTATTTCCGAATAGTAATTTCAACAAATATCTTAAATTCTTGCTGAAGACAGCCACCTCCTCGAGTAACATATCTACTGATAGGTTTCGTTCAGATACGCTTTTGTTAAGAATAGAGTGCGCTCCCTGGGGGTGGAATATGGAACTAACATAAAGCGATTTTGTTAAAATTAGGAAATCTAACAAGGTGATCTGTTTGAAACGTTAAGATAGTTTATAACACAAGAGTTAAAGTGCAAAAAAGAATGGTGCGTGAAATTCCGGGGAGGCGTGCTAGATTTCTTTTTAAAAAATTAGCATTTCTGATGTTTTATGTGCCGTTTTTTGAGGGAGTCCTGAGATATATGCTACTTATTAAAAGAGAGTGGATAAAAACCACAGGGTATTTTAATGGAAATTCAAATTTAAATCAAAATTTTAAAAATACAACATTTACAGATTTTAAACTTTAACATCTTGGCTTATATTTGTACCCTAAATAAGAGTGTGTAAATTAAAAAAAATTGATTCAGAACTTTTTGTTCGAAATTGAAAAAAAATCGACTTTTAAAAAGAAAAAGATACGCTTTTTTAATACAGAATGAATGCGAATTTGTTAAAATTTGGAAAACGAATTAACCGAGTGAATTAACTTGAAATTTTCACGTGAGTTATAACAGCCCTTTGACCACTGTTTCGTAGGGTAATATTTGTATAGAACATATTGCGCTTCCTGTCGTTAGAAGGTTGAACTAACCACTATTTTCAAATAGTAATTTAAGCAAATTTCTTAATTTCTTATTTTAGTCAATGTTCTTATTTTAACACCATGCTTATCGAAACATCTAAATAGACCAGATTTACATCTCCTACAAAAATTTTGAAACGTTCGGACGGGTAGAAATATTTTTTACAAAATAAAATGTCTGAAAATGTCTACGAAACCAGTGAAAACCTGAGTGTTTCTAGCAGTTCCGCTCGCTTTCGGTACGCATAGACTTCAAAAATCAACTTACGCAAAATAGCACTTACCTTCAATTTAATATATTTTTTGCGATTTTTTATATTTAAAAATATAGATTTAGACAAAAGGGAATTCAAGGTATAAAATCATACAAATTTGAGATTCATTCATCACGGGCGAGGGCAACAGGCGGGCAGGTCTGCTAGTATTTTAATAATCTATATTCTTTAAATGGCTTTTTTCTATGGCTTTAAATGGCTTTTTACGAATGTGTTTCTTTATAGATATGTGGCGAAGCAAAAGACTTACTATTGTTATTATTATTTGATCGCTTAAATACGCAAACGAGAATTGAGAAGAATTGGAACAAGTTTCTTCAGTTGTTCTTTCGTCGCTAGAGACTGTGTTTACATTCGAATTTGATAACGTTGCCGGCTGAATAGCAGAATATTTAATTTTATATGTTTACTGCTTTGAAAATATTTTATTTTAATTTTTTAATAAAAGTATGTTATTTTTTTTATTAAGCCCCAGCGTATCCTTCTGTTTCATTTACTTCAGACCCACGGATGACGTTGAGAGAGTCGAAGCGAAGCATTTTCAGTATTTACTACAATCTAAGAATGTAACGAACATGGTTTCTCGGCAATAGCTTGTTCAATTTCAATGTAACTTACCATAAACACGTATCTTAGTAAGGCAAATGCCTAAATTTTTAAATATGATCTGTGGATTTAGAAATTGAAGGTCAAACTTGTCACGCTTATCCACAGTGCAACAGTTGTCAGTAATCGGTTTAACCCTAAAATGCGCGATTTTTTATTTTGTTTGGAAAAAAATTATATATGATTCTCTGACAGGTTTATTACAGAAGGAAAATAATGAAAAAATCAGAGATACATTTTTTCATATAATCCGTCAATCTTTTCGTCTGTTGCACATCTGCAATATAAGTAAAAACTACTGCCGTGTGGCTGTTTTACGCTAAAATATTTCAGATTAGTAAATATTTTAATAAGTATGTTTCCAAATACCTTATTTTATGTAATTATTTATTTTATAAAACTTAACCTTTAACCCTTTAATTCTCATGATAGAATGCGTTCTAGAAATTACTTAGTTCAGATAATCTGACTTTACACTAGAAAGTTTCAATGGCTAATTTCACTTTATTTAAATACGGAATGTCTGAATTATTAATTAAAGCAAATATTAATATTTTAATTTTCTGTTTTAAATTAGGTATATACGAATAAATAAAATATATTAAATTCAAAATATTTTTGTTTGCATATATGCAAAGCTGCGCATAAAAGGGTTTAATATTTACATGGTGCATAATTATCGATCTTCCCTCCCATCCACTATTAACGGCTGCCGGAAAAAACTAATAATCTAAAAAAATATTTGTGTAATTACTAAAAATGAATTAAGATGTTATACGTTTATAATTAAAGCGCAGGGAGCCGAAGACTTATTTTGCATCTACTCAAATCTAACAAAAACATCAACATGATTTATTTGCAGTGGCTTGATAAATTGCAATGGCTGAATAACCCGCAAATATGATTCTCAGTAAGACGGAAATAATAACGTGGCCAGATTTTTAAAATTAGATCTGTGGTCTCAGAAATTAAAGGTAAATATTTTAACGCTTACCTTGTGTGCAAGAGTCTCCATTAATTGGACTATATTTGCCAAGGTGTATATAGACGTCTTTTGACTCCCTTCTTTTCCTCGTCCACCGCCAAAATGAATTAATATGAAGTTTTAGTGCAATAATTTCTTAGACAAATACTTTCACGGACGCACGCTAAACTGCTGTGCTTCAGTTACGCATTTTTGATTAAGCATAGGTTAATGGCATGTAATTGAATTTTTATTACGCTTTCCAGAATAATTTATAATTAACCATTAACTTGGAAAGGGATTTTTTTAAGTATAGTCGGTCCCCTGTCCCCCCTAAAAACGAATTTTACATCTATTGTATAAGCAAACAAAAGCTGAGGAAAACGGAAAGGACCATTGGAATGTAAATTGTAACATTTTGAAATGTGCAGTTGGCCAAATAAAAGGAAAAACGCCCCATATATTTTAACCCCTTGAGGGGCGCGTAATTGCGTTTGTGAAATGTCAAATTCACACCGGAATCTGCAAACAGATTTATTGCAAAATAAGGAAATGCATTTTTATGAGTTTTTTCCATCAAAGTTAGAAAAGTAAATATTAATAAAAATTTTCTGGTCAATCCAATGACTGTTTTCAAACCGTAAAGTAGTACTATCTATTGTAAGACCACATTCTAAGTTCCTAACTATTAGTCAATTTTTACGAAAGTTAAAACTTTTAAAGTAAAAAACAGACATGAATGTATTCGAACAGAGAAACAGACTATTGTTACACCCGAATGATACTAAAACGAGACCATCGCAGAAAGATATATTTCAAACCGAAAAAAAAGTATTAAAATTGGATATAAAAGCATAACATATACAAATAAATTGTATATCTTCCTCCGTTGGAAGTCGGTTGAAATTTAAAAGAACATTACAACAGGGTTCGTACGGGCCCTTGAATTTCCAGACTAAGAAATTCTTCGGAACCAGTATTTTCTTATAGAAAAACTCTTCTTAAATAAGACGAAATCTCGCACGTGTAATATAGATTTAATTTTCTAAAAAAAAAAACCCCAAAAACTGATATTTCACCTTAAAAATAACGGTACCGTACAAACTCTGTACAATTAAATTTGTAGAAATAAAGAATTTGCAACTTAGTCATTTGCATAGGCTATTTTGATCACATTTAAAATTGATTGAACATAAAGTCAGCAGTTAGAAATAAACTGTTGAAACTCCTTACAATATACGCAACTACTTCTACAAATGTTTTTAATTGTTATATCGGAATTTGTAAAATCAGCATTTGTCAATCTTTCATACCAACAGCCTTTTTTTCAAACATCAGATAAAGGCGAGGTTTATAAGAGTTTATGCCTGGTTTTGATATATTTGGATCGTTCGGGATTTTTCTCATCCTAATTGTACTAGAATCATAGAAAGCATATTAATGGAAAGCTTAAGGGGGTACAGGACCTTTAAACATTCAAAAAACTAGCTTTCAGTTTTGATTTGTTCTGAATGTTTTAAAATTTCTTAATGACAAGCAAAAGATTCCATCAAAAAATCTGCATTATTTCTTGAGTTATAATAATTTATAGACGGTGAGTATAATTGCATATCCGTAGATATTGAAACTTTAAAAAGCTTTTTCTCAGATTAGTAAATTTGGAGTTTGCGTGCTCTGTTACTTTTGAACTATGTTAGCTACAGCTTAAAGAAATTAACCAAACATGCGTTTTTTATAAAATCTACATGCTAAGACAAAACAAACAAAAAAACCCCACTTAGTTTGGATATTTATTATTTTGCATATGAAAAACTTGAAAAAAACATTTGAAATTTTTGAATTTTTTTTTTATTTTGTGCTAAAATTACATTTTAAAGAAAACTTTTTTGCGTATAATTTCATTTTAAGTTGGAAGTAGTTGTGTTATGATTATTTTTTTTCAAAAATAGTTTTCTATGTGCATAATTTAGAGTTTTATCATGCGCGCAGCACTAAATCAGGCATTAGGGAGAGGAATTTTTAAATTAAAAATTTAAATATTAATTTTGTGCATACAAAATTTATATTTCTGAATAACGTAGGTAAGGATGCATAATTTAGGCAGAAAAGGAAAAAAAAAGATCTTCATTTCATATTGTTTGTGTTTTGGTACTTTGAAGAAAGCGATGTTTTTGATTGTTTCGACAAACTCAAAGGTCCTGTGGGTGACAGAGTTCTCTCACATATTCCTTTTTATTTAACCTTCAGACTACCAAAAAAAAGTATATGCAATAACTACCATTCGGGTCCATTGGACCCATATGTAAAATATATAGGATTTCAAAATATACAAAACACCCATTTATCTACAATGAATATATTTGTTATTAATGCACCTTATACAATATATAAAAGTGATATATATAGTAATAGAGTAAGAAAGTAACACATACAGTAAGAAAGTAATATATATAGTATATTATAATGACTACAAAACGTTTTTCATCATAATAAAATTATTCTGTACATGAAGTACAAATAACGACGGAATGTTCTCCGCAAACATTTTTCGTACACTTCTTGCATAATGTTCGTGTTTTTCGATCTTTTTTAGAGGGACAAATATGACATCTTGATTTTTTTCGTGGCGGTTCAAAACTATTTGCGTAAAGTTGTTCTGAAGTAGATGTTGAGACGGCGATACCTCTTTCACCTACTAATTCTTCTGCAAGTTGAATAATGAAATTCCGCCTTTTTTTCATTTTCGGATCACATTCAGCATTCAGTGACAACCATATTATGTATGCATTCATCGCACTTATATCGATCATATTATAAAATACAATCAAAGGCCACCGACGTGTCATGCGTTTCACACTATATGCTCTTACCATTTTGTCCATCGTATCTACTCCGCCTTTGTTTTTATTATAATCTAGGATTATTTGTGGCTTTTTTTCTAAGCTGTTGTCAATATCATAAGTGTTATGCATTGTGCTTAGCAAAGTAACAATTCTACCTTTTCTGGGACAGTAAGAGATGATGGTCGCCTTCTCTTGAAACCCAAATAAAGTAGAATATACAGAACGATGTTTTGGATTTGTGAACACAGCGGGTAATTCAGGTTTATTTTTTCGAATTGTTCCAATAAGAGATAATTTTTTTGAAGTAAGATGTGTTGCTAATGCATATGACGTAAAAAAGTTATCACATGTAATATTACGACCAGAATTTTCAATTTCCTTCGTCAATCTTTTAACTACATTTTCACCCTGATGAGATTCTCTTACTTCATTTTTGCCTGTATATAGTTCCAGTTTCCAAGCATACGATGTTACGCTGTCACAAATAACCCAGAACTTCAATCCATACTTTCCAGGTTTAGATGGCATATACTGACGGAAATGACATTTTCCACGAAAAGAAACTAATTGCTCATCGACAGTCATAGACCAATTAGGAATATAAGGGTCTTGTAAATAGCTATTCCACAATTCAAAGCATTCTCTTATTGGCTCTAATTTATCAGTTGATCTTCTTTTACGCCTCTCAGCAGCATCATCAAATCTTATGACACGTAATATACTTGTGAATCTATTGCGACTCATAATGTCCCGAAATATTTGTCTTCCATTTTTTATGCTCCAAAGTTCGCTTACTGTTTCATTTTTCGATTTATATACTCCAATAAGTAATAAAAGTCCGATGAATTTTTTAAGTTCTATAATATCTATAGGTTTCCACTCTTTATCGAATACTCTATTGCCTTCCGCGTTTGTCCATTTTACTATAATTTCCAAAAGTCTTTTTCGGAAATAGATAAGAAATGAGGATGATATGGAATCCACTTCACGATTTGCAAATCTTGAAGGTCCAGATTTTTCACGTAAAATATTGATTTCAGTACGTCTTCCTTGTGGTCTGGCATCTTCATTCTTATACCAGATCTGTGAATTATTTTTGGAAATAAAAGTAGAATTTGAAGTACTTGTGGTTGCTACATTTACTTCATTGGAATCATTATCAGATTCTGAGTAGGAATCAGAAATTTCATTATGTATTTCAACATAATCTACTTCACCTTCATCAGACGACAGATTTTCATCATCGGTGTCGAATTCTATATCGTCCGGATTTTCCATAATTTTTTGAATTTCCTCTTGAGTCAATACTTTTTTTCTGTTCATCTTCAATTCAGTTTTTAACAAAAAATAAGTTAGGAAATAAGAAAATGATGAATATTTGTAAAATAACAAAGCACGTACAAACTACACTTATTACTTGTCTTCAAATATCAAGTCCTATTTTCAATGAAAAGACTCAAAAACATCAATAGACACCATTCGCTCACTAACTGTGTCTGTTGATAAATGACTCTCTGAACCAGAAGTAACCTTTTATATATAGAGCACGAAGTTTACTAGATCAGTCTAGAATGTTCTCAAAACTTCATTATAAAGTCGCCAAATTTGGCGAGATTGGCGCTAAAAATCCATCGCCAAATGGGCGATAAACAGCCAATTATGGTAACCCTGTTCCTCCTCATGATTTATGGCAACCCTAGAAAAAGAAAGCAACAATATATTACGTTTGTTTTAATGTTGGGTCCAATGGACCCGCGTGGTAAACAATGAAACAAATTAAAAATAGGTAAAAAATTTCGAACAAAATTTTAATCGCAATTGCATATACATAGAGGAGACAATTGCAGGAAAAGTCATGTAATCGCGAAACTTTGAATGCTATTTTTCATGAGAAAAATTTACATTAAATATTGCTGTCGGGTCCAATGGACCCGTCTGGTAGACGGATGGTTAAAAATTAATTTAATTCATTTATTTTGGCTTTTGAAACGTGTTGTTTTCTCCCTTCGTTATTGTAAAATTTATTATTTAACTCTATGCTTAAAATCCATTTCGAATCTAATTTGTTCGGGTTTTTTTTCTTTCTTTCAATAACCTCTATATTTTAATGCAGTAATTTTCACTTATTGATTTATAACCGTTTTCTCAATAACATTTTCGGCCGTTAAAATAAAATAAAAACAGAAGAGTTAAAAGCACTTGTCTTTGATTTCAATGTGTGTTATTTCGTTTTGTTTTTTCATTTGCGTCGCCCACGATAGATATAATTCAGTCCCATTTTTCACTTAAGTAAAAAAAGCCGTTGAAATAAAATATCAAAATGTAAAAAGATAGTATTTTAGAAGCGGTCTTTAAATAAATTTTCATGTACGTTAAATTTGTCAGTTGTTTTAACATACGCCTTTCTCGGCATTTCGCAATTATAAGTAGCAATCATCTAACATAATCATTTGTTTAGATAAAATATTGCCCGGTTTTGTGGCGTCGCTGAGAAGTACATATGTTGAACCGTTATTTCTGGCAACCATTTTGCATCACGCGATTTTCATTGTTTTTAACGGGGTTGCTGGATTTTGGGCTAATCATTTGGCTCGCAAATAAAACCCCTTGTCTGCTGTTCGATCACGGTGCTAATGTTGGAATTTTGGATATGTAGTAGCGCCAAGTGTTATATGCTTCTTGTGAAATCAGGCACTTGAACTTTTTATCTCGACCTGAAAAGATGTAAAGGTGCGTTTTCACTGGTCGACCCAAGGTCTAACTTAGCTAACTTTTTACCTAAGCACAAGATTTTAGGTCGTTAGAACGTGATTTTGAAGGAATGATCTCTGTTCAATCCTAAGCACCGCTTACCCAAGCGCAGCCAATTAAAAAAGAGCTTTTTTATAGTAATGGCGGCGTTGTGAATGTACGAAGTAATATTTATACTTTATAGCGTTGTTGTATTTACTTAAAATTATTCTTTTTTGCGTCAAAGAGGAATCTATTTTTTGTGATTGAAGCAAAATGGTAAGTTTTATTGACATGTTGAATAGATATCATCTTTTATTATTGTCTTTTAATTTAATAAATAGTAGGTAATCCATATGGATTGTTTAAATTGTAGCACTTTTGTAGGATAAATATCGCTATTTTTGGTCATTCAGATACATTTTATTAATATTGGAATATCAATTATATACTTCGTTTAAGGATTTCATTTCTGATATAAGAATGAAGATACTATGTCCAGTTCTCAAAATTATTTTATTTTTATTGAATGTTAATAGTACAAAGAATAAAAGTGTTTTTTTTAATAATATTTGTTTCTTTAAATGAATTACTTGCTTCATTGATTATATTCGGTTACCTGATAGGGTATTTCTGATCTATGTAGATTTATATTTCCCTTTGCTCACTTAAAATAATTGTAAGTGTTAAGAAGGATATTGTTTACTGTAGCCCATTGATATTTAAATGGAAAATTAATTACAGGCAAACTTCAATCCAGTTTTGCTTATTGTACGTAATTGATCCTGCATGTTTAAGCAAGCATTTAAACAAAATTTCTATAAAATAAAGAAGCCAATGTATTTTGTATTTTCCTGTTCTCTTTTAAGCAAGAAAGATCAGATTGCAAAACAGTTTGCTCTTTACTCCTTTTCAGATATTTACTTGTGAACTTTGTCATGTAAAAAAAACCCCTGCTGATCTATTTTTTATTTTATTTTTAATGCATTTCACCTACAGATATGCATCTTTCTTTTTGTTGTTAAGATTAATGTTGAAACTTTTATGAAGATTTATAACTTACTATGAAGTTTAAATCAATTGAGAGATATTCAGACCATAAGTAGCTTTTCTATGTGCCCATTTCGAAAAATTTGTACACGTTACCGTTCCAATTCGATACATATTCCAATAAATGCCTATTCAATGTATTTTAAGTTAAATCAGCATGTCTTGTTAGCGACGGAGTGATTATTTTCATTGGTTGAAAAAGTATTGATACCTAAAATCTGCCACTAAGCAAAAAAAAAAAAAAAAAAAAAAATGTGTGGACCAGCCTTACATAGTATATCCCCATCTTGTTTGTTACCAGAGAAATTACACTAATTGGTTTTATTGTAAAGGATGAAAAAAAAGCTGGTTTGGGGGGGGGGGGAGATATGTTTTTATGTATTAAATGTTTCTAGTGTGTTCTTTTTGGAAGTAAAAAAGTGTTCTTAAAAGATGCAAAAAGGGTTTGTTGTTTCTATTCATATGAATGAGACTAAGTGTTTGAAAAGTAAAAAAAAAAAGCATTTTTAAAAGATAAAAAGTTTGTTTTAAGAACAACAAAGTGTTTTTGTTTTTTTCCTCTTAATTATATTTAGTGTCATCAGAGCAATTACGTGATACAGTTGGTGTGATTTAAAATTAAGTATCGACCGAAACTGAAATTTGTTAAATCTTGATTCTTCAATTGCTTTTTACTCTTATTGTTTTGTTAATAATTATGAATACAGAGAAAACGAAAAATTTAAATGTGAAGTCACATTGCAAATAATGTTTTTAAAGAAATTAGTGGTAAGGTAATCTTTCAAAAATTAAAAGGAGATTATAATACATCTGTTCCAATTAAAATTATGACAGAAACTTTCTTATAATTAGATGTGAGTATTTTATATGTATAATAAACTTAATTTTTTGTAGAAAGATTTTAAAGTCCACCAGAACAATTTTAAGCATGTGCAGGTAGGACTTTAAAGGATTAATATAACTGTTTATGTATTTAAATGGAGTTTTATTAAAGTCTTGTAACAGTTGATGGAATTTAGGCCTAATCTAAGTGGAAGCATGTGTAATTTTATAAATCGTTGCTTAGGGATAAAATTCTTTGAGGTTTTTGTTAATGTTACAAATGATACTATTTTAATAAATATATATAAATCAGCTATTTTCAGTTTCCCATATTTGATTTTGAGTAGTACTTTAATAAAAAATTGACATTTACCGTTTAAATCAAATATTTATTTATTTTTGTGTTATATTTTGGGCTTAGTGTACGTATTCACCTTCAATCATTTTTGTGTTGAGGCCTTTTGTGAATCTATATTACAACTTTATCCTAAAACTTGATAAAAATGTAATGTAAACAAAAGAACTATTTTGCAGTATCGTATCTTTTTTAAAATACGATGCAATAAATTTATTCTAATATTTATAGCATTTTAAGTGTTTTTTCATAATTAGCATTCTGTAATAAATATTTAGATGATATGGTGGCAAAACTATATCTAATTTTGTCTATAAGCATACCTAAATTTCTTAATTAATAATTAGTTAGTCATTAGTAAATAATATTAGCTTTTTAAAAACTATATCTGTATATGTATGCACGTATTAATTTTTTTTCTCTTTTTTAATTTGCTAGTTGCTTTAGCTGCTTCAGTTGCTGATAGAAATGCAACAAGGATGGTAGGTGTTAAGCTGTGCTATGATCTGTTCATCAGCAGCATCAATTATTGTCCTAACATGATGATGATCGATGTAGAAAGAGCAGAGTCAACTAATATCTAGTTGAGTTGCAGCTTGTTGGCTCCTTACTCCCGTGTGTGTTGGCCCGTTGGAATGCGCCTGGGAGACTATTAGGTTAGAAATAATCTTTTAGTCTTTTAGATGCAAACTTGCAGGCTGAAACACATTTTGTATGCAGCATGGAAGCTACACAACTTTTTTATTTTCCTGTATTGCCTATCTTTATGAAATGTAAGTCACTTATTGTTTTTTTTTTTTAAATGTGTTCTATTATGTACTGCAAAGGTAATAGTAAATTCTATTTAATGTTTTCTGATTTAAGACATTAATTTTTAATGAATTTAGTAATTATCAATTGCTGAAATTTAAATTAGAACAAACGCTTAGATTAAAATAAAGACTATAATATAAAATTAGATTATTGTTTAGGGAAACATGCTGATATAAGCATAAAAATTTAAAGCACCTTTTTATTGGCATACTCAGATTAGAGTTGACTCTAAAAAAAAAGGGATTCCAGGCAGGAAATTTTAAAAAAGGACACTCATATACCTTGTTCACAAAAATATTTTGAATTGTGGTTTGTTTAGAGTCCTTTTTTATCAATGAAATTTTGCTATGTTTTCCCGCAACTAATTGACAAATTTCTCTTTTTTTTTCTTACTGACTGATAAATTTCACAGATTTTTCTGATGACTGAATGACGATTTAGGCAATTTTTCCCCATAACAGATTGACTAATTTTGCGATAATTTATTTCTACCAATTGGCAAAATTTGCGAGGGTTTTCTTGCAACTGAGTTGCAAAACTCGTAATTTTTTAAATATACAGTTCATGGATGAATTTTGATGAGTTTCACTGCAGCCAATCGACGAGTTTAATTATTTTTTTCCGTAAACAGTTTGTGAATTTTTTAATTTTTTCCCACGACTTACTAGTGAAACTTTCAAGTTTTCTTTTCATGCGATCGATGGAAGAACTAAGCATTTTTTTTCCGCGGCTGATTGAAGAATTTCGCGATTCCTCCCCCCCCCCCCATAACCGACTGGCGAATTTTTTGTTTTTTTTCTTCACTCAACCGATTGACAAATCTTACACTTAAATTGAAAGGGAGCATCAAAAATTGCAGTATGGAATACCGGGTGTATAAAATAATTAAAAAGCTGCACCGAGCACAAACACTAGTTAAAAAGGGCTGCCAGATGCATAAATTAATTAAAAAGGGATGCTGAGGGTTGCGTCCTGTCAAATTGGTCTAGAGTCAACACTACATTTAGAATAGAATATTTATGAATAATGTGGGGGTGAAAACAAAAATTATAAAAGCGGCATTGACAGAAATATTCGGTTATTTTCCTTTCGATGCACACACACTACTTTGTGCTGAATCATGCAAATGTTGGCACAGAATTAGCAGAAATATATGGCTGTACATATCGCTCGTGGTCTGCAATAGTGGCACAACTCAAAAAATATGAATTTTGAGTTAATGCGCTCTCCAGCATTGCTGACTGGTATTTTTTCCAGCTCGGCAACAGCGGCATATCTTGTAGTTCAGTATTTCACCAACAGATGGCAGAAGTGCCGTTGTTGCCTTATCTATTCTATTCTATTTATATAAAATCCAAGTCTCTGTGTGTCCCTCACGATTCCGGTAGAACCGTCTCATTATAATGACGTAATGAGTAATTGTTGAAAAATACTAATGCGGGGTTACCACAGTAACGCCAAAGGTTGACCAACGTGGTGAAATATCGCCAAATTTGAAAAAATGCCGCCAAATTTGGCGACAAAAATAAATTGTCATACATGAAGTCAACTTGGCGATAGCTGGCTTTTTTGGCGAAATTCCCATTTAAAACCATTAATCTTTCATAATCGAGGTCACCGCAATATAATTTTAACTCCGTACTTTTAAGGGTTTTTTTTCAGAATCTATAGATGAGAATTTAAAAGTGTGATATACGAAAATGTACGTCTTTACATCTTCATCCCGATGCTACTAATAACATAACCGCCAATAGATGGCGCTGTACTGTCCGAGCTCCTAACTGCCCGATTTTAATGTGCTTTAGGTACTTTTCCAGTATAGGACCTTGGCGAGATAGAGAAAATGAGTCTTTTCCGTTATACGGACACCATGCCAAAATGTATGCTAATGCGCCAATTATTTCAACACTGATCATGAAGAGGATTTTTATTGTAAACCATGCGGAACAATGTGATATGCTATTTATGAAACGTGAATCGCGTGAATTGTTATTATTTAACCTTAAAAGCTATTTAATTTATTATTCGAATTGAAAATATTTTTTTTTTTTTTTATGAAGTTGTAATTTTCTTTTACTGCTAACACTGAGATGGATTTTACAATTTAGCAATTACCAGATGATGAGAAAATTGCGATAAAACTGTTTCAGGAATATTTGAAATTCTGCATAATTAATAATTCTGCATGTTGTGTTAAAAAAAAACACGAAATGGAATTATGGATGAGTTCTGGAAATCCGAAATTGAGATGTATCTTACGATCATGCCGAGAAAGCGTAGGAATACGACAGAAAACATGGTTTGAAGGATCACGGTTGTCTTTTTTTAATGCTTTAAGGTTTATATATTTATGGTGCCAGGAGTTAACATCGATTGAGTTTTGTAGGCTGCAACTTGATATGAACCACAACACAACAGCTGACTCGAATAGTTATTTGAAAGAAGTTTTCGCAAATGCTTTGTGTTCACGACAAAACAGAAAAATCGGTGGACCTAATAAAATTATAGAAGTAGATGAAAGTCCTTTACCAGAAAAAAAGCAACGTAGGACGTTTTCTTCCTTCTCAGGGGTGTTAGGTGATTTATGTCGTGAAACACGGGGATGTTTTCTTACTCCTATTCCCAATCGTACAGCTGAAACTTTAATGGCGGCAGTGAAAAACAAGGCTTAGATGCTGGGTACAGATGTCATATAAGTCCCTTATTGGCGCGACTTTTTACCGACGCTATTTTGGCGATATCCTCTTGACCATATCATCTATATCCGGGTTACCATATCAAGCAAAATAACGACACTTTGGCGCAAGTTACGTACCCAGTGCGTATATGACATTGGCGTCAGAAAAAAATCGCGCCAATATGATATGACATCTGTGCTAGACGCTGTATATTCCCGCGGCCGCCATCTTCAATATTTTGAGATTTCTTGGCGATGTTTTACATTTTATTTTCATTAATCCTAACAAACGCATAAATCGCTGCGTGACGACATTTACTACTTGGCGGAAAAGGGGTTTTCACGCCAAGAAAAAATCCAAGATGGCGGCCGCGGGAATATATGACATCTGTTCCGTTTAGTATGAGTTTTAATTTATTACTCTATTGTATAACAGTTATTTGTTCACTTATTTTAAGTATATATTTGCGATTTAAGAAAATAGTTCGTAATAGTCTGTTATTTCCAAATGTTATATTTTTTGGTACTTCTTAGTTATCCCGTCAACCAATTTCGCCAAATTATATAAATCGCCAAAACACTCTCCGAATTATAGACATTGACATAATTTTTTATTTTAAATAACGAAAGAACAAATAAATTAGTAAAACATTAATAAAAATACAAATAAAACGTCGAATTAATGGTTTTACTGGCCATTATTGGCATTTAATAACAATTAATTAATTAATGGCAACCATTATTGGCAATTAATCTTACAATTTGGCGAAAGTAATTTGGTCGACAGGATAACTAAGAAGTAGCTATTTTTTAAATACTCACTTTATCTTCATGTTTTTTCTTTTATTTTTCAAATGTTTCAATTCACATGATTTTCATTTTGCGCCAACTATTACGCTTGGCGGTAATGGTGTCCGTATAACGGAAAAGTACAAGGGAATGAAATTTGGCAACATATTTTCTAGCAACTTATTCACTGTTTTATATACTACACAAGTAATTTTTCAATATTTACATAATTTATTTAATACACAGAAGCAACTATATTAACTATTTTTGTATACAAACAGAAGTAAATTGTATATAAAAAAAAATGGAACAGATGTCATATTCGCCCCATATTGGCGCGATTTTTTTCGGTTGCCAATTTGGCGAAAACATCAACAGCATAAACAGCATAATCCGGGTTACCACATCAAGCCCTTTGGCGCAAGTTAAGTAACCGTTGCCTATATGATATTGGCGACAGAAAAAAATCGCGCCAATATGGGGCGAATATGACATCTGTACCAAAAAATAACAATAATACAGATATAAGTAAAATATTTATAGATTATATAAATAAACTTAAAGGTTTGTTTATTTGATTTCCATAGCTGTTTATATGATTAGATAGCAAATCTCACTTTCTGATGCCCGAATTACAACAAGCTTTAAAAAAAAACGCCATGACCCCTATGGTGGAAAAGTACCAAAATGTCTATTATTTTGCACTATCTGCGCTATAGTTTGTACAAAAAAATTAAGAATAAAATAAGGCACAGATGTCATATACTGGCGCGATTTTTTCTGGCGCCAATACGATATACTCACCGGGTACTTAACTGGCGCCAAAGTGTCGTTATTTTGCTTGATATGGTTACCCGGATATAGATAATATAGTAACGAGGTTTTCGCCAAACTGGCGTTGGAAAAAAATCGGGCCAATGTGGAGCGTATATGACATCTGTGCCTAAAATAAATGTAAAATAAGACTAAAAAAGTGTTGTTTGACTAAAATATTAAAAACAAAATATATGTATTTTTCTAATTTTTTTTTAATTAATTAATTTTTTTTTTTTTTTGAAAGATATGCTTTTATTAAAATTCTTCAAAAATGTATAATATATATATATATATATATATTAAATACACTAAAAAGTAGCAAATAATATTTTGGGCTTGAAAATAAATTGTTTTATTTTCCCATGCCGAAGGGGAAAAAAATGAGGCACAGATGTCATATTCGCCCCATATTGGCGCGATTTTTTTCTGACGCCAATATCATATACGCAATGTATACTTAACCGGCGCCAAAGTGTCGTTATTTTGCTGCGGTAAGCCGGATGTTGTTGTTTATGCTGTCGATGTTTTCGCCAAATCAGCGTCGGAAAAAAACGCGCCAATATGGGGCGAATATGACATCTGTACCAAAAATGAAAGCGCGGGCGCCAACTTTATATACATATATATATATACATAGGTAACGTACATAATATAATATCATAAAAAAACTTAAACAAAAGTTAAATTGAATTGGCGATCAAGGTTTCATATATTTTCTTGGACATGAGAAAATAAAACAATTTCATTTCAATCCCAAAAAATTTCCACTTTTTAGACCATTAAAAAATACATTTTTGTGAATATTAATGAAATTATGTCTTTCAAAAATTTTTTTAATTTATTTCTTCTGTCTTGAATCACGTCTGTTCAGCACATTTTTCTATAAAAACAGCATATGTTCAGCATATTTTTCTATTAGAAAAGTTTAATGTGTTGCGCTATCGTTAAACCATTTCAGAAACCGTGTTTAATTTTCCTAATGTAAACAAGCACAGAGCTGTTATGGTTAGTCATTTACATTTTAGAATCGTTCACATAAAAAATTTCGCTCATTGAGTTACTATTTCGCCTCTCTTTTAATACAATGTTAATGACGTCACCGCCGGTCAAAGCACCTTGAAAAAGTCCACATGAGAAAAGGGAACCGATGTTGGCATTCATCCAACACTGAATTACCTCTATGGTTTTTATAGTGTTTATATTTTTTCTCATGCAGACGATAATGGCAAGTCAAAGTGGCAAAGGTTTTTTTTTTTTTTTTTCATAGGTTTGTTCTGTACTTTGATTGGAAAATTAATAATGAAGTAGAGATGTAATATAGAATATGTTTTTAAACAAAGAAATACCTTTTTTCAATAATTTATAGTATTTTTCATTTGAACTGAATGAGTAACGAATAAAATGAATTGATATGAATAAAATTTTCATTTATACTGTCATTTACAAATATGATAAATAAGTTAGAAGGATAAACATTTTCTACAGTCGGATTGTATTTAAAAGAACTGTTTTTTTCTCATGGACAACTATATATAATTATTTCAAGATGCAAAGAGGAAGGACATTAAAAATATATGTCGAAGATACTGAAAAGCAAGGTCTGCTTTTAAATAATAAAAAAGTTTTACAAAAAAGGTCGTATATCCTGAAATTTTCCGACCAAATGTTAATTTACACTTAAATTGCATTTTTTATGTATTCATTATACATAGTTTTTTACAAATGTGTTTCGTTTTTAAAATGTGTTATTTTCATCTATCACTGCGGAACAAGCGAGAAAAACTCATATTCTTGCAGAGATGTGTTGTGTATAACAGAACTATATATCACATTTTCCGTCATTTTTGACGGGCTATCTTTCTAGTCTATTCTATTATCTATTATATATATATAATCCAAACGGAAATTTCGTTCCGAACGCCGAGATTTCGAGTTCTACCGCATGGATTTTTACGGAACTTATACCGTTAGATAGGTATCGTTCCAGGGAAGGTTTTAAGCTATAACACATCATTCTACCTAGATTAGTTAAGAATTATTACGGAAAATTATATTATTTTGGACTTTGTTACTTCATATTTCCTTAAATATCTGGGCTCCTATTGGTCGTAGAGCTTAGATCTCGCGCCAAAAGTAGCTCCGAAGTACCCAAGCAAACTTTTCCCCGCGATTATTTTGACGTCTTCCGATTTCCTCTAACTCTATTAGATGCCCGCGTAGAGCCCCTTTAAAATATTGTTCGTAGTAATTTCAGCAATTATCTTAAATTATTGGTTAAGACCGCCACCCTCCCGATTCATGTATCTACGGAAAGGTTGCATGCAGGAGTTTCGTTCCGATACGCTTTCGTTAAGAATAGAGTGCGCTCCCTGGTGGTGGAATGTGGAACTAACATAACGCGATATTGTTAAAATTAGGAAATCTAACAATGCGATCTGTTTTAAACTTTGAGATAGTTCATAACACATAATCTATTATCTGTTCTATTATATATATGTATAATCTATTATCTATTCTATTATCTATTATATATATAAAATCCAAACGGAAATTTCGTTCCGAACGCCTAGATTTCGAGTTCTACTGCATGGATTTTTACGGAACCTATACCGTTAGATAGGTATTGTTTCAGGGAAGGTTTTAATCTATAACACATTATTATACCTATATTAGTTTTAGAATTATGACGGAAAATTTTGTTATTTTGGGCGATAAGGTTACCATTTTATTTCTTGGCGAAATTCATCGTTGATAAAAAAAAATTGAAACGGCTATTAAACCTCGAAAAATAAAAGAAAATCTGTTACTAATTTTATTTAAATGAAACAAAAAAAAAAAAAAAAGAAGAAGAAAATCCGTTTTAATGAGTGATAATATTAAAAAACGGAAACATTTAATCAAAACCTGAAAGAAATATTTGTAATGCTTAAAAATTAATTTAATAAGAAATATTACACTTGATACGTAATATTTGGCTCTTTATCGCTTGCGTTAGATACGGAAAGGAATCTGAAAATTTGATTAGATGAAATTTTAACGACATTTTCTTTCTGTTCTGTTCTTTTCTTTTTTTTTTATATCTAATTGTCCCATCACGTGACTTATAGAAGAAACAAGCAGATGTAATTGTGAGTCACATGTGTAATTACTATTTGTTTCTTTACAATTTTTTATTTTTCTTTTGTCGCCAAACAATGTGATTTTAAGCCAAAAATGCATAAGCGTGACATTAGCTTGAGGATGTTCTCACAAATGGTGTTTTTTTAGGTGAAAGAGATCATTTTTTGAGTACATTTTCATATTCAATTGTAACTTATATAGATATCAGTTAATATTTTAAAAATGGAATCGAATACTTAAATTTCAGTGTGAATTTCTGCCACACATACATATTGTAAAATAATTTCATACTTTTTAAAATGTTTTTCTCCGTAATTCCGAAAGCATGTGATATTTATAAACTCGAACTCAGATCAACGAATATTACCCATTTTATTTAAGCAAATATTATCTATTTTCTCAAGTCATATCGTCAATTTCATTTATAGGAAAATTCACAGATTGGAAATCTAGGAAATAAAGATAATTTTTAAGGAAATTTATGTTTTAATACGTTATTACTATGGAAAATTTCAACATTTTGAAAAAAAAAATTACAAGTCTTTTGTAATTCGTCATTTCTTCTTCGTCTTTCTTCGTACTTTCTCCTCAGTTATGTAATATTTCAAATGATATTGTACTAATTTTCGATCATCGATTCACCGCAAAATCGCAGATCTAATATAGTATATAAAATAAAGTCTGGATTAGGGGACTAATTAACGCACAGCGCAAACTACTGAACCTAAAATCTTGAAAATCGTGGTAAAAATACTTCTTATGACATAAACTTCTGCTAAGAAAGGATTTTCTAAAGTGTCACCCGTAATGCTTTTTGCACGGGGAGGGGAAAAAAATCGAATATCAAAATTATGCGTCAAATGATAGCATATTTTAATGTAGTTTTGTATGCTGAATCGAATGCTACCAAATAAATTTTTATAAGTCCAACAGTTCATGACACATTTCCTATTTTTCTAATTTGGCGGTGTCTTTGGCATCTAAACCTCAAAATATCTATCATTACATCCGTTACTCTAGCAACGGAAAAAATTCAAATCAACACTTTTGGCTAAAAAATAAAAACGGCTCTATGAGTTTGAAATAAAAATGCAAGCATCTTAATTTTTTTTTTAAATAGTGATTTTATGTAAAATAAAAGGGAAAAATTTACTGAGAATTTAGCGTTATAAAACAAAAATGGAAAAGGTACTACTTAGATATTCCGTCGACCAAAAATCTATCGTCAAACGATAAGATTAAATGCCAATAATGGTTGATCGTAAATATCAAATTAACTTGAATTTAAACAAACTACACGTGTTTACGTCATCAAGTGATTTTAATTTCGACGTTTTATTTGTATTTTTATTAATGTTATACTAATTTATTTGTTATTTCGTTATTTAAAATAAAGATTATGTCAAATTATATAATTTGGCGAATGGTTTGGCGATTTATATAATTTGGCGAAATGGGTCGACGGGATAACAAGTAGTACCAATGAAAATATTTAAGTATGAAAGCAATGTTTGTAACGACTTAAAAATTATTTTCATATATATAAACTCGGTTTATGGCGTCAGATGCCGTCATTCGAAGAATCTACAAGAGTCTTTTTCCAGTTTTTCCGGTCATAGGTTCCTCATTGAAAGAAATTGGAATTGGAATAATGTTGTGCGATTTATAAATTGCTCCTCGATAAGAAGAAAAAATGGGTACATTTATAACAACCGTGCGCACATCTCGCTGATAGCATTTTTAAAATTCCCAGTAGCAGTAGTTACATTTTGCGTATGTAAATTAAAAATATTTTTTTGCTTTTAATTATGGCATTATTTTTTGTTGTTTATCTTTTCAGTTTTTTAAATGAAATTAGTATAAGGCATGTATTTTAAATTAAATGAGTGAAAGGTTTGTGTTTTAAATGAAAATAATAAAATAAGAATATGCTATGAAAACAATCTTTATTGTTTTATTACCTGCGCCCGGCTGACATAAAAGTATCACAAAAGCCACATATTCACTTTTCTTTGAGTAGTTGCTCATGAGAATTCAAGTTAACCTTCCGTAATCGGATACTTCACATATTGGTGTATTAGCTTTAATGTTGAAAGCATCGTTTATGTTTGAAGCGAAAACTTTACTATGAATTCTATTACACAAAATCTCATCATCATCATCTACTATATATTTACAACGGAAATTTGTATTTCATTCCGATTGTTTATAATACTTTCGTAGGATATACCACAATTAGTTAGGTAATAATTTTGGAAAGGTTTTAGTGTATACATATTGTTCAAGGGTACTTAGTTATAGAGCAACACTAAAAGTTCAAAAATTAAGTGAACCTGATTATGAAAGTTTAGCCTTTTTAAAAAAATCTACAGAACATATTTTGTTACAAGTGGCCCTGTTGCATGACTTTTAGGAATGGTGTTAGTATATACGATTTCATTATATGTTGATTAGTTACAGAGGTATTAATTCCTGTTGTCATAACGGTCTCATTACCCGACCATAAGTGCGCTGTTTCAATCAACTAAAACAATTACTTCTTAATTGCTAAATTTTGTCCAACGCTTAAGATAACATTTTATATATCAATGGCGTTCGCATCGTTTTCAGTAATGTGCAAGGTCAAGCTGAAGATCCATATTGTTTAAAATACAAGTTCAAATTCACCATTTAGTTTAATCCAAGGTTCATTTGGAAATATTGACCAGCGCAGCGGGCATAGCCTGCTAGTATATATATAAAATCCAAACGGAAATTTCGTTCCGAACGCCGAGATTTCGAGTTCTACCGCATGGATTTTTACGGAACTTATACCGTTAGATAGGTATCGTTCCAGGGAAGGTTTTAAGCTATAACACATCATTCTACCTAGATTAGTTATAGAATTCTTACGGAAAATTCTATTATTTTGGACTTTGATACTTCATATTTCCTTAAATATCTGGGCTCCTATTGGTCGTAGAGCTTAGATCTCGCGCCAAAAGTAGCTCCGAAGTACCCAAGCAAACTTTTCCCCGCGATTATTTTGCCGTCTTCCGATTTCCTCTAACTCTATTAGGGGCCCGCGTAGAGCCCCTTTAAAGTATTTTTCGTAGTAATTTCAGCATTTATCTTAAAATATTGGTTAAGACCGCCACCCTCCCGATTCAGGTATCTACGGAAAGGTTGCATGAAGGAGTTTCGTTAAAATACGCTTTCGTTAAGAACAGAGTGCGCTCCCTGGTGGTGGAATGTGGAACTAACATAACGCGATATT
Source organism: Maratus speciosus (assembly GCA_963932465.1). Classification (NCBI taxonomy): domain Eukaryota; kingdom Metazoa; phylum Arthropoda; class Arachnida; order Araneae; family Salticidae; genus Maratus; species Maratus speciosus. Next base: position 529,627,774 of record OZ010789.1, on the reverse strand, counting down.
GTTAAAATTAGGAAATCTAACAATGCGATCTGTTTTAAACTTTGAGATAGTTCATAACACATAATCTATTATCTATTCTATAATATATATATAAAATCTATTATCTATTCTATTATCTATTATATATATAAAATCCAAACGGAAATTTCGTTCCGAACGCCGAGATTTCGAGTTCTAGCGCATGGATTTTTACGAAACTTATACCGTTAGACAGGTATCGTTCCAGGGAAGGTTTTAAGCTATAACACATCATTCTACCAAGATTAGTTATAGAATTATTACGGAAAATTCTATTATTTTGGACTTTGTTACTTCATATTTCCTTAAATATCTGGGCTCCTATTGGTCGTAGAGCTTAGATCTCGCGCCAAAAGTAGCTCCGAAGCACCCAAGCAAACTTTTACCCGCTATTATTTTGCCGTCTTCCGATTTCCTCTAACTCTATTAGGGGCCCGCGTAGAGCCCCTTTAAAATATTTTTCGTAGTAATTTCAGCAATTATCTTAAATTATTGGTTAAGACCGCCACCCTCCCGATTCATGTATCTACGGAAAGGTTGCATGAAGGAGTTTCGTTCAGATACGCTTTCGTTAAGAATAGAGTGCGCTCCCTGGTGGTGGAATGTGTAAGTAACATAACGCGATATTGTTAAAATAAGGAAATCTAACAATGCGATCTGTTTTAAACTTTGAGATAGTTCATAACACATAATCTATTATCTATTCTATTATATATATATAAAATCTATTATATATTCTATTATCTACTATATATATAAAATCCAAACGGAAATTTCGTTCCGAACGCCTAGATTTCGAGTTCTACTGCATGGATTTTACGGAACCTATACCGTTAGATAGGTATCGTTTCAGGGAAGGTTTTAAGCTATAACACATCATTCTACCTAGATTAGTTATAGAAGTATGGCGGAAAGTTCTGTTATTTTGGACGATAAGGTTACCATTTTATTTCTTGGCGAAGTTTTTTGTTGTTGAAAAATTGAAACGGCTATTACACCTAGAAAAATAAAAGACAAAAAACTGTTACTAATTTTATTTAAAATCTTTAAAAAAGAAAAAAAAGAAATCCATTTTAATGAGTGATAATATTAAAAAACGAATATATTTAATTTAAACCTGAAAGAGAATGTTCGTAATACTTAAAGAATTACTCAGAAGAAATATTGCAATTGGAATAATATTTGGCGATTTATCTTTTGCATCAGGTTAAGAAAAATGCATCTGAAAATTGATAAAATAATATCAAGGAAGTTCCCCATAAGCGCATGCTCAGCATTATTTGAAAAAAAAATTATAGAATATTCTTCTCATAAATATATATATATATCCATAAAAAAAATCGGCAGAACCTCTATTTAGCATTCCTAAGAAAATAATGAAAATTTCATTTTTGCGATTTAGCGCTGGATGGCGACACGATAAAATTTTGAATAATACTATGATAAATATTCTTTAAGAAAAACTTTTTCAACTCTCGATACGAAGTTAGTTTAAGTAAGTTTAACTTAAATAAATACATATTTATAACTGCAGTTTTGTCATATACATTTATATATGTAACAATGAAATTTAACGATCGTATTTATGCCGTTTACAATGAAATTTAAATGGATTAAAAGTGTTTCAAACTCAAATTAAGGTGCGATTCTGAGCATTGGCAATTTGACTTCGATATTGTTAGTGTCAGAGACAACAAGAGAGTTTTATTGCCATGGAAACAACAATTTAATATCGAAATGCTTAATGATAGCATTCTTAATTGAAATACCCTTAAAACTTATCCAGCCGGTGACACCGTATAAAATTAAATAGCTCAATACAAGTAACACGAAATTTGCATATATTATATAAGCTTACAGCAAAAATACTAAACTAATCCACAGTTTAAGTTTAAATTCATTGAGCCTTAGGCATTTAATTACTTATTTAACAAGGAATTTATAAATGCATTTCAATCTCTTGCATTTGGCGAGGAAACCTATTGGTTCACCAAAGAGCGTCGAGCGTTCGTCTGTTCGCGCTAAATACTCGAAAAAATATTTTTTTACAGATTTTCTACTGCGATTCGACCGCTATATTTTTACCGATCTTTTTTACATACATGAGTCATTTTATTAGCATTTCCTTTTTCAAAATATTTTGAGTATGCGTTTTAAGGAGACCTTCCTTGTGAGTAACAATTATTATTATTATTACTATTATTATGTATCTCTTACAGAAAAAAACTAGCAGATGTAATTATAAAAATAATGATATTACATAAATAGCAGTTAATATTATAAAAGTGGAGTCATTTAAATTTTAATGCAAACGTTTGCTCCCCCCCCCCACACACACACACACATATTATAAATAATTTAATTTCAGATATTTAAAATATTTTTCGCGTACTTTACTACGGATACATGCTATTCTTTTTTTTCCCCAAACTTATGACTTTTATAACCTCGAACTCAGATCAACAAATATTGTCCACTCTCTCTCTTTCTTTCTTTCTTTCTTTTTTTTTTTTTTTTTAACATATATCGCCAATTTTTCTTTTAGAAAAGTCTACTGTTTCAAATGTTAAGTACTAAAGATTATTCTTAAGAAAATTTATGCAATTTTGCGTTATTAATACCACAAAAGAAAATATTTTGCAATAAAAATTGCTTACTGAAATGCATTTTCGATTGTCTTTTTAATTCGTCATCCCATTTTCAGTTTCTTTTTAAGGTTTTTGATATTGGATTAATCTTCCGTAATCAGGTTACCTGCTAATTAGTGTATTTACTGAACTATTTAGATGTTTCTTTTATATTTGAAAGAGTCAGATCAGTGATCAGACAGTGACTGTCAGACAGTGATCGAGATTGTAGAAGATTAAATGAAATTTGTACTTCGCTATTAGTAAATTTATGTTTTTTCATGATGAAGCAAACGGAGAACAGAAGATTTAGTATTATATATATTTTTATTTGCAGTTATTTTACTGTCACTAAAAAATAAATACTTGGGAAAAAAATTTGAAATTCCAATGGTGGCTGGTGGAACAATATTTGTTGATTTATCATTTTAGCCTAGATAAGAAAAAAAAGTACCTGAAATGTAGATAAAATTAAAAATAGCAAGCATTGAAAATAGCATTATAAAGCAATTTCTTCTGACGCACAATCCTATTCGCTAAACTGAGGAAAAAATTAACGATTTTAGGTTTATTTAGGCAGCAGACTGAAGAATAATGTAATTTTGAAAATAAAATGTGTATTTATTTCTCCGTGTTATTGCACTCTTTAGAGAAATGAAAAAATGTCTTCGGTGCATCAAAAAGATTATTTCGTTATATTATAACGTGTTAGGTTATTAAGTTTTGTATAACTGACTTTAATTGTCATTTACAAAGAGTATTTTTGGCGAAAGATCTATAATTCAGCCAACAGCAATTTGACTTTATTTAATGGGATGTAGTCTGGCGCATAATTACGTATGTTTTACGTGTGTTAACTCTGGTAAATTTGTAACCATATAGTTTGCAAACACTTCTAATGTTTGCCGTAAAACTTAGCTGTGCACCCGATTATGGACGATTGGGAAGATTTTGATTGGATGAAAACAAGAGGTTTATTTTTCTATCATAATGAGTTATCGAGTCTTTTTTTTCAGGTTAACAGTTACATAATTGCAAGTGGTATATATATATATATATATAAAGGAAATGGTAATGAAAATGACATTATTTTAATTTTATTCAAACACTTCATTTTTAAAAATCCACTTTTATGTGATTTACATTTCTTTTAATGAAAGTTAAAGACTTTTTGTGTGCAAACAATTTACTAAATTTTTTATTTACCGTATTTACTCTGCTGTAATCCGAAGATAAAAAACTGCAGTAGACCTGCTAGAAGACGAGTATTACAAAATATAATGCAACGTAAAGAGAAATTGTATTTAAGCTACCAGAACCACACATAGCACCAAGCTGAGAAGCCCGGAGTTCAAGAACTATCAAACGAAAGTGAATATTCCGAACATAAGTAATTTTCAGTGGTCACTCTCTGCAATCATTGTAATTATCTCTCCTTTTAGTAGTGTGGTGGCTAGAGAACATTTTAACATTTCTGATTATCACAACGGCCGTATTTTCTTTCCAACCTCTACTTTAAATATATACTGTAAAAAGAATTTCTTCTGAATAGTCCGAATTTTGCCTAACCCATAAGATATTATAATAGCTAAATAGCGTTCGCATAGTATTCAGCAAATGCGGAAAGATTTTCCCGGTGAAGGTCCATATTAATTTAAAATACAAGGTCGAATTCATAATTTTGTTTGATCAATGATCATTTGGAAAATGGACCAGCGAAGCGGGTGTAGCCTGCTAGTATATATATAATCCAAACGGAAATTTCGTTCCGAACGCCGAGATTTCGAGTTCTACCGCATGGATTTTTACGGAACTTATACCGTTAGATAGGTATCGTTCCAGGGAAGGTTTTAAGCTGTAACACATTATTCTACCTAGATTGGTTATAGAATTGGTACGGAAAATTCTATTATTTTGGACTTTGTTACTTCATATTTCCTTAATTATCTGGGCTCCTATTGGTCGTAGAGATTCGATCTCGCGCCAAAAGTAGCTCCGAAGCACCCAAGCAAACTTTTCCCCGCGATTATTTTGCCGTCTTCCGATTTCCTCTAACTCTATTAGGGGCCCGTGTAGAGCCCCTTTAAAATAGTTTTCGTAGTAATTTCAGCAATTATCTTAAATTTTTGGTTAAGACCGCCACCCTCCCGATTCATGTATCTACGGAAAGGTTGCATGAAGGAGTTTCGTTCAGATACGCTTTCGTTAAGAATAGAGTGCGCTCCCTGGTGGTGGAATGTGGAACTAACATAACGCGATATTGTTAAAATTAGGAAATCTAACAATGCAATCTGTTTTAAACTTTGAGATAGTTCATAACACATAATCTATTATCTATTCTATTATAGATATGTAAAATCTATTATCTATTCTATTATCTATTTATATATATAAAATCCAAACGGAAATTTCGTTCCGAACGCCTAGATTTCGTGTTCTACTGCATGGATTTTTACGGAACCTATACCGTTAGATAGGTATTGTTTCAGGGAAGGTTTTAAGCTATAACACATTATTCTACCTATATTAGTTTTAGAATTATGACGGAAAATTCTGTTATTTTGGGCGATAAGGTTACCATTTTATTTCTTGGCGAAATTCATCGTTGATAAAAAAAAAATTGAAACGGCTATTAAACCTCGAAAAATAAAAGAAAAACTGTTACTAATTTTATTTAAATGAAAAAAAAAGAAAAAAAGAAAAAGAAAATCAGTTTTAATGAGTGATAATATTAAAAAACGGAAACATTTAATCAAAACCTGAAAGAAATATTTGTAATGCTTAAAAAGTAATTTAAAAAGAAATATTACACTTGATATGCAATATTTGGCCCTTTATCGCTTGCGTTAGATATGGAAACGAATCTGAAAATTTGATTAGATGAAATTTTAACGACATTTTCTCTCTGTTCTGTTCTTTTCTTTTTTTTTTATATCTAACTGTCCCATCACGTGACTTATAGAAGAAACAAGCAGATGTAATTGTGAGTCACATGTGTAATTACTATTTGTTTCTTTACAATTTATTATTTTTCTTTTGTCGCCAAACAATGTGATTTTAAGCCAAAAATGCATAAGCGTGACATTAGCTTGAGGATGTTCTCACAAATGGTGTCTTTTTAGGTGAAAGAGATCATTTTTGAGTACATTTTCATAATTAATTGTAACTTATATAGATATCAGTTAATATTTTCAAAATGGAATCAAATACTTAAATTTCAGTGTGAATTTCTGCCACACATACATATTGTAAAATAATTTCATACTTTTTAAAATGTTTTTCGCCGTAATTCCGAAAGCATGTGATATTTATAAACTCGAACTCAGATCAACGAATATTACCCATTTTATTTAAGCAAATATTATCTATTTTCTCAAGTCATATCGCCAATTTCATTTATAGGAAAATTCACAGATTCGAAATCTAGGAAATAAAGATAATTTTTAAGGAAATTTATGTTTTAATACGTTATTACTATGGAAAAATTCAACATTTTGAAAAAAAAAAATTACAAGTCTTTTGTAATTCGTCATTTCTTCTTCGTCTTTCTTCGTACTTTCTCCTGTGTTATGTAATATTTCAAATGATATTGGACTAATTTTCGATCATCGATTCACCGCAAAATCGCATATCTAATATAGTATATAAAATAAAGTCTGGATTACCGGACTAATTAACGCACAGCGCAAACTACTGAACCTAAAATTTTGAAAATCGTGGTAAAAATACTTCTTTTGACATAAACTTCTGCTAAGAAATGATTTTCTAAAGTATCACCCCTAATGGTTTTTGCACGGGGAGGGGGAAAAATCGAATATCAAAATTATGCGTCAAATGATAGCATATTTTAATGTAGTTTTCTATGCTGAATCGAATGCTACCAAATAAATTTTTTTAAGTCCAACGGTTCATGACACATTTCATATTTTTCTAATTTGGCGGTGTCTTTGGCATCTAAACCTCAAAATATCTTATCATTACATTCGTTACTCTAGCAACGGAAAAAATTCAAATCAACCCTTTTGGCTAAAAAATAAAAACGGTTCTATGAGTTTGAAATAAAAATGCAAGCATCTTAATTTTTTAAAAAAATAGTGATTTTATGTAAAATAAAAGGGAAAAATTACATAGAATTTAGCGTTATAAAACAAAAATGGAAAAGGTACTACTTAGATATTCCGTCGACCAAAAATCTATCGTCAAACTATAAGATTAAATGCCAATAATGATTGATCGTAAATATCAAATTCACTTGAATTTAAACAAACTACACGTGTTTACGTCATCAAGTGATTTTAATTTCGACGTTTTATTTGTATTTTTATTAATGTTATACTAATTTATTTGTTATTTCGTTATTTAAAATAAAGATTATGTCAATTTATATAATTTGGCGAATGGTTTGGCGATTTATATAATTTGGCGAAATTGGTCGACGGGATAACAAGTAGTACCAATGAAAATATTTAAGTATGAAAGCAATGTTTGTAACGACTTAAAAATTATTTCCATATATATAAACTCGGTTTATGGTGTCAGATGCCGTCATCCGAAGAATCTACAAGAGTCTTTTTCCATTTTTTCCGGTCATAGGTTCCTCAATGAAAGAAATTGGAATTGGAATAATATTGTGCGATTTATAAATTGCTCCACGATAAGAAGAAAAAATGGGTACATTTATAACAACCGTGTGCACATCTCGCTGATAGCATTTTTAAAATTCCCAGTAGCAGTAGTTACATTTTGCGTATGTGAATTAAAAATATTTTTTTGCTTTTAATTATGGCATTATTTCCTGTTATTGTTTATCTTTTCAGTTTTTTAAATGAAATTAGTATAAGGCATGCATTTTAAATTAAATGAGTGAAAGGTTTGTGTTTTAAATGAAAATAATAAAATAAGAATATGCTATGAAAACAATCTTTATTGATTTATTACCTGCGCCCGGCTGACATAAAAGTATCACAAAAGCCACATATTCACTTTTCTTTGAGTAGTTGCTCATGAGAATTCAAGTTAACCTTCCGTAATCGGATACTTCACATATTGGTGTATTAGCTTTAATGTTGAAAGCATCGTTTTTGTTTGAAGCGAAAACTTTACTATGAATTCTATTACACAAAATCGCATCATCATCATCTACTATATATTTACAACGGAAATTTGTATTTCATTCCGATTGTTTATAATACTTTCGTAGGATATACCACAATTAGTTAGGTAATAATTTTGGAAAGGTTTTAGTGTATACATATTGTTCAAGGGTACTTAGTTATAGAGCAACAGTAAAAGTTCAAAAATTAAGTGAACCTGATTATGAAAAAATATCTACAGAACATATTTTGTTACAAGTGGCCCTGTTGCATGACTTTTAGGAATGGTGTTAGTATATACGATTTCATTATATGTTGATTAGTTACAGAGGTATTAATTCCTGTTGTCATAACGGTCTCATTACCCGACCATAAGTGCGCTGTTTATAATCAACTAAAACAATTACTTCTTAATTGCTAAATGTTTTCCAACGCTTAAGATAACATTATATCGCAATGGCGTTCGCATCGTTTTCAGTAATGTGCAAGGTCAAGCTGAAGATCCATATTGTTTAAAATAAAAGTTCAAATTCACCATTTAGTTTAATCCAAGGTTCATTTGGAAATATTGACCAGCGCAGCGGGCATAGCCTGCTAGTCTATTATATATATATAATCCAAACGGAAATTTCGTTCCGAACGCCGAGATTTCGAGTTCTACCGCATGGATTTTTACGGAACTTATACCGTTAGATAGGTATCGTTCCAGGGGAGGTTTTAAGTTATACCACATCATTCTACCTAGATTAGTTATAGAATTATTACGGAAAATTCTGTTATATTGGACTTTGTTATTTCATATTTCCTTAAATATCTGGGCTCCTATTGGTCGTAGAGCTTAGATCTCGCGCCAAAAGTAGCTCCGAAGCACCGAAGCAAACTTTTCCCCGCGATTATTTTGCCGTCTTCCGATTTCCTCTAACTCTATTAGGGGCCCGTGTAGAGCCCCTTTAAAATATTTTTCGTAGTAATTTCAGCAATTATCTAAAATTATTGGTTAAGACCGCCACCATCCCGATTCATGTATCTACGGAAAGGTTGCATGAAGGAGTTTCGTTCAGATACGCTTTCGTTAAGAATAGAGTGCGCTCCCTGGTGGTGGAATGTGGAACTAACATAACGCGATATTGTTAAAATTAGGAAATCTAACAATGCGATCTGTTTTAAACTTTGAGATAGTTCATAACACATAATCTATTATCTATTCTATTATTTATATATAAAATCTATTATCTATTCTATTATCTATTATATATATAAAATCCAAACGGAAATTTCGTTCCGAACGCCTAGATTTCGAGTTCTACTGCATGGATTTTTACGGAACCTATACCGTTAGATAGGTATTGTTTCAGGGAAAGTTTTAAGCTATAACACACTATTCTACCTATATTAGTTTTAGAATTATGACGGAAAATTCTGTTATTTTGGGCGATAAGGTTACCATTTTATTTCTTGGCGAAATTCATCGTTGATAAAAAAAATTGAAACGGCTATTAAACCTCGAAAAATAAAAGAAAAACTGTTACTAATTTTATTTAAATGAAAAAAAAAGAAGAAGAAAATCCGTTTTAATGAGTGATAATATTAAAAAACGGAAACATTTAATCAAAACCTGAAAGAAATATTTGTAATGCTTAAAAATTAATTTAATAAGAAATATTACACTTGATACGCAATATTTGGCTCTTTATCGCTTGCGTTAGATACGGAAACGAATCTGAAAATTTGATTAGATGAAATTTTAACGACATTTTCTTTCTGTTCTGTTCTTTTCTTTTTTATATATCTAATTGTCCCATCACGCGACTTATAGAAGAAACAAGCAGATGTAATTGTGAGTCACATGTGTAATTACTATTTGTTTCTTTACAATTTTTTATTTTTCTTTTGTCGCCAAACAATGTGATTTTAAGCCAAAAATGCATAAGTGTGACATTAGCTTGAGGATGTTCTCACAAATGGTGTTTTTTTAGGTGAAAGAGATCATTTTTTGAGTACATTTTCATATTCAATTGTAACTTATATAGATATCAGTTAATATTTTAAAAATGGAATCGAATACTTAAATTTCAGTGTGAATTTCTGCCACACATACATATTGTAAAATAATTTCATACTTTTTAAAATGTTTTTCGCCGTAATTCCGAAAGCATGTGATATTTATAAACTCGAACTCAGATCAACGAATATTACCCATTTTATTTAAGCAAATATTATCTATTTTCTCAAGTCATTTCGCCAATTTCATTTATAGGAAAATTCACAGATTCGAAATCTAGGAAATAAAGCTAATTTTTAAGGAAATTTATGTTTTAATACGTTATTACCATGGAAAAATTCAACATTTTGAAAAAAAAAAAAAATTAATAGTCTTTTGTAATTCGTCATTTCTTCTTCGTCTTTCTTCATACTTTCTCCTCTGTTATGTAATATTTCAAATGATATTGGACTAATTTTCGATCATCGATTCACCACAAAATCGCATATATAATATAGTATATAAAATAAAGTCTTGATTAGGGGACTAATTAACGCACAGCGCAAACTACCGAACCTAAAATCTTGAAAATCGTGGTAAAAATACTTCTTATGACATAAACTTCTGCTAAGAAAGGATTTTCTAAAGTGTCACCCCTAATGGTTTTTGCACGGGGAGGGGAAAAAATCGAATATCAAAATTATGCGTCAAATGATAGCATATTTTAATGTAGTTTTGTATGCTGAATCGAATGCTACCAAATAAATTTTTATAAGTCCAACTGTTCATGACACATTTCATATTTTTCTAATTTGGCGGTGTCTTTGGCATCTAAACCTCAAAATATCTATCGTTACATCCGTTACTCTAGCAACGGAAAAAATTCAAATCAACCCTTTTGGCTAAAAAATAAAAACGGCTCTATGAGTTTGAAATAAAAATGCAAGCATCTTAATTTTTTTTTTTAAATAGTGATTTTATGTAAAATAAAAGGGAAAAAATTACTGAGAATTTAGCGTTATAAAACAAAAATGGAAAAGGTACTACTTAGATATTCCGTCGACCAAAAATCTATCGTCAAACTATAAGATTAAATGCCAATAATGGTTGATCGTAAATATCAAATTCACTTGAATTTAAACACACTACACGTGTTTACGTCATCAAGTGATTTTAATTTCGACGTTTTATTTGTATTTTTATTAATGTTATGCTAATTTATTTTTTATTTCGTTATTTAAAATAAAGATTATGTCAATTTATATAATTTGGCGAATGGTTTGACGATTTATATAATTTTGCGAAATTGGTCGACGGGATAATAAGTAGTACCAATGAAAATATTTAAGTATGAAAGCAATGTTTGTAACGACTTAAAAATTATTTTCATATATATAAACTCGGTTTATGGTGTCAGATGCCGTCATCCGAAGAATCTACAAGAGTCTTTTTCCATTTTTTCCGGTAATAGGTTCCTCAATGAAAGAAATTGGAATTGGAATAATATTGTGCGATTTATAAATTGCTCCTCGATAAGAAGAAAAATGGGTACATTTATAACAACCGTGCGCACATCTCGCTGATAGCATTTTTAAAATTCCCAGTAGCAGTAGTTACATTTTGCGTATGTAAATTAAAAATATTTTTTTGCTTTTAATTATGGCATTATTTCCTGTTATTGTTTATCTTTTCAGTTTTTTAAATGAAATTAGTATAAGGCATGCATTTTAAATTAAATGAGTGGAAGGTTTGTGTTTTAAATGAAAATAATAGAATAAGAATATGGTATGAAAACAATCTTTATTGATTTATTACCTGCGCCCGACTGACATAAAAGTATCACAAAAGCCAGATATTCACTTTTCTTTGAGTAGTTGCTCATGAGAATTCAAGTTAACCTTCCGTAATCGGATACTTCACATATTGGTGTATTAGCTTTAATGTTGAAAGCATCGTTTTTGTTTGAAGCGAAAACTTTACTATGAATTCTATTACACAAAATCGCATCATCATCATCTACTATATATTTACGGCGGAAATTTGTATTTCATTCCGATTGTTTATAATACTTTCGTAGGATATACCACAATTAGTTAGGTAATAATTTTGCAAAGGTTTTAGCGTATACATATTGTTCAAGGATACTTAGTTATAGAGCAACAGTAAAAGTTCAAAAATTAAGTGAACCTGATTATGAAAGTTTAGCGTTTTTAAAAAAATCTACAGAACATATTTTGTTACAAGTGGCCCTGTTGCATGACTTTTAGGAATGGTGTTAGTATATACGATTTCATTATATGCTGATTAGTTACAGAGGTATTAATTCCTGTTGTCAGAACGGTCTCATTACCCGACCATAAGTGCGCTGTTTATAATCAACTAAAACAATTACTTCTTAATTGCTAAATTTTGTCCAACGCTTAAGATAACATTATATCGCAATAGCGTTCGCATCGTTTTCAGTAATGTGCAAGGTCAAGCTGAAGATCCATATTGTTTAAAATACAAGTTCAAATTCACCATTTAGTTTAATCCAAGGTTCATTTGGAAATATTGACCAGCGCAGCGGGCATAGCCTGCTAGTATATATATAAAATCCAAACGGAAATTTCGTTCCGAACGCCGAGATTTTGAGTTCTACCGCATGGATTTTTACGGAACTTATATCGTTAGATAGGTATCGTTCCAGGGAATGTTTTAAGCTATAACACGTCATTCTACCTAGATTAGTTATAGAATTATTACGGAAAATTCTATTATTTTGGACTTTGTTACTTCATATTTCCTTAAATATCTGGGCTCCTATTGGTCGTAGAGCATAGATCTCGCGCCAAAAGTAGCTCCGAGGCACCCAAGCAAACTTTTCCCCGCGATTATTTTTCCGTCTTCCGATTTCCTCTAACTCTATTAGGGGCCCGCATAGAGCCCTTTTAAAATATTTTTCGTAGTAATTTCAGCAATTATCTTAAATTATTGGTTAAGACCGCCACCCTCCCGATTCATGTATCTACGGAAAGGTTGCATGAAGGAGTTTCGTTCAGATACGCTTTCGTTAAGAATAGAGTGCGCTCCCTGGTGGTGGAATATGGAACTAACATAACGCGATATTGTTAAAATTAGGAAATCTAACAATGCGATCTGTTTTAAACTTTAAGATAGTTCATAACACACAATCTATTATCTATTCTATTATATATATATATAAAATCTATTATCTATTCCATTATCTATTATATATATATAAAATCCAAACGGAAATTTCGTTCCAAACGCCTAGATTTCGAGTTCTACTGCATGGATTTTTACTTCACTTATACCGTTAGATAGGTATCGTTTCAGGGAAGGTTTTAAGCTATAACACATCATTCTACCTAGATTAGTTATAGAAGTATGACGGAAAGTTCTGTTATTTTGGACGATAAGGTTACCATTTTATTTCTTGGCGAAGTTTTTTGTTGTTGAAAAAATTGAAACGGCTATTACACCTAGAAAAATAAAAGACAAAAGAATGTTACTAATTTTATTTAAAATCTTTAAAAAAGAAAAAAAAAGAAATCCATTTTAATGAGTGATAATATTAAAAAACGAATATATTTAAGTTAAACATGAAAGAGAATGTTCGTAATACTTAAAGAATTACTCAGTTGAAATATTGCAATTGAAATAATATTTGGCGATTTATCTTTTGCATCAGGTTAAGAAAAATGCATCTGAAAATTGATAAAATGATATCAAGGAAGTTCCCCATAAGTGCATGCTCAGCATTATTTGAAAAAAATTATAGAATATTCTTCTCATAAATATATATATATCCATAAAAAAAATCGGCAGAACCTCTATTTAGCATTCCTAAAAAAATAATGAAAATTTCATTTTTTGCGATTTAGCGCTGGATGGCAACACGATAAAATTTTGAATAATACTATGATAAATATTCTTTAAGAAAAACTTTTTCAACTCTCGATACGAAGTTAGTTTAAGTAAGTTTAACTTAAATAATTACATATTTATAACTGCAGTTTTGTCATATACATTTATATATGTAACAATGAAATTTAACGATCGTATTTATGCCGTTTACAATGAAATTTAAATGGATTAAAAGTGTTTCAAACTCAAATTAAGGTCCGATTCTGAGCATTGGCAATTTGACTTCGATATTGTTAGTGTCAGAGACAACAAGAGAGTTTTATTGCCATGGAAACAACAATTTAATATCGAAATGTTTAATGATAGCATTCTTAATTAAAATACCCTTAAAACTTATCCAGCCGGTGACACCGTATAAAATTAAATAGCTCAATACAGGTAACACGCAATTTGCATATATTATATAAGCTTACAGCAAAAATAGTAAACTAATCCACAGTTTAAGTTTAAATTCATTGAGCATTAGGCATTTAATTACTTATTTAACAAGGAATTTATAAATGCATTTCAATCTCTTGCATTTGGCGAGGAAACCTATTGGTTCGCCAAAGAGCGTCGAGCGTTCGTCTGTTAGCGCCAAATACTCGACAAAATATTTTTTTACAGATTTTCTACTGCGATTCGACCGCTATATTTTTACCGATCTTTTTAACATACATGAGTCATTTTATTAGCATTTCCTTTTTCAAAATATTTTGAGTATGCGTTTTAAGGAGACCTTCCGTGTGAGTAACAATTATTATTATTATTATTATTATTATTATTATGTATCTCTTACAGAAAAAAACTAACAGATGTAATTATAAAAATAATGATATTACATAAATAGCAGTTAATATTATAAAAGTGGAGTCAAATATTTAAATTTTAATGCAAACGTTTGCACCCCCCCCCACACACACAGACACATATTATAAATAATTTAATTTCAGATATTTAAAATATTTTTCGCGTACTTTACTACGGATACATGCTATTTTGTTTTTCCCCAAACTTATGACTTTTATAACCTCGAACTCAGATCAACAAATATTGTCCACTCTCTCTCTCTCTCTCTCTCTTTTTTTTTTTTTTTTTTTTTTTTTTACATATATCGCCAATTTTTCTTTTAGAAAAGTCGAAAAGTCTACTGTTTCAAATGTTAAGTACTAAAGATTATTCTTAAGATAATTTATGCAATTTTGCGTTATTAATACCACAAAAGAAAATATTTTGCAATAAAAATTGCTTACTGAAATACATTTTCGATTGTCTTTTTAATTCGTCATGCCATTTTCAGTTTTTTTTAAGTTTTTTTAATATTGGATTAATCTTCCGTAATCAGGTTACCTGTTAATTAGTGTATTTACTGAACTATTTAGATGTTTCTTTTATATTTGAAAGAGTCAGATCAGTGATCAGACCGTGACTGTCAGACAGTGATAGCGATTGTAGAAGATTACATGAAATTTGTACTTAGCTATTAGTAAATTTATGTTTTTTCATTATGAAGCAAACGGAGAACAGAAGATTTAGTATTATATATATTTTTATTTGCAGTTATTTTACTGTCACTAAAAAATAAATACTTGGGAAAAAATTTTAAATTCCAATGGTGGCTGGTGGAACAATATTTGTTGATTTATCATTTTAGCCTAGATAAGAAAAAAGTACCTGAAATGCAGATAAAATTGAAAATATAAATCATTATAAAGCAAGTTATTCTGACGCACAATCCTATTCGCTAAACCGAGGAAAAAATTAACGATTTTAGGTTTATTTAGGCAGCAGACTGAAGAATAATGTAATTTTGAAAATAAAAAGTGTATTTATTTCTCCGTGTTATTGCACTCTTTAGAGGAATAAAAAAAGGTCTTCGGTGCATCAAAGAGATTATTTCGTTATATTATAATGAGTTAAGTTATTAAGTTTTGTATAACTGACTTTATTTCTCATTTACAAAGAGTATTTTTGGCGAAAGATCTATAATTCAGCCAACAGCAATTTGACTTTATTTAATGGGATGTAGTCTGGCGCATAATTACGTATGTTTTACGTGTGTTAACTCTGGTAAATTTGTAACCATATAGTTTGCAAATACTTCTAATGCTTGCCGTAAAACTTAGCTGTGCGCCCGATTATGGACGATTGGGAAGATTTTAATTGAATGAAAACAAGAGGTTTACTTTTCTATCATAATGAGTTATCGAGTTTTTTTTTTCAGGTTAACAGTTACATAATTGCAAGCGATATACATATAAAAAGGAAATGGTAATGAAAATGACATTATTTTAATTTTATTCAAACACTTCATTTTTAAAAGTCCAATTTTATGTGATTTACATTTCTTTTAATGAAATTTAAAGACTTTTTGTGTGCAAACAATTTATTACATTTTTTTTACCCTATTTACTCTGCTGTAATACGAAGATAGAAAACTGCAGTAGACCTGCTAGAAGACGTGTATTACAAAATATAATGCAACGTACAGAGAAATTGTATTTAAGCAACCAGAACCACACATAGCACCAAGCTGAGAAGCCCGGAGTTCAAGAAATATCAAACGAAAGTGAATAATCCGAACATAAGTAATTTTCAGTGGTCACTCTCTGCAATCATTGTAATTATCTCTCCTTTTAGTAGTGTGGTGACTAGAGAACATTTTAACATTTCTGATTATCACAACGGCCGTATTTTCTTCCCAACCTCTACTTTAAATATATACTGTAAAAAGAATTTCTTCTGAATAGTCCGAATTTTGCCTAACCCATAAGATATTATAATAGCTAAATAGCGTTCGCATAGTATTCAGCAAGTGCGGAAAGATTTTCCCGGTGAAGGTCAATATTAATTTAAAATACAAGGTCGAATTCATAATTTTGTTTGATTAATGATCATTTGGAAAATGGACCAGCGAAGCGGGTGTAGCCTGCTAGTATATGATATAATCTGAATGCATCATCATAGAATCATATTTATCATCATTTTAACACGGGATATGAGGATACTTTTTTTTTTTGCATTATTATTAATTGAACCCTTACGGAATCATTTAGTACTACTTAACACTTATGACAACAATGAATCGTGTAAATTTTGCATTTCATTACAAGGCGAAACTTCAAACCCATTAATTTCAGAAACTGATTTTTTGAGTTGTGCCACTATTGCAGCCCACAAGCGATATAATAATATATCATGCATTCACCACTTTTTTGGTTTTGGTTCCAGATTTTTTAATTAATTTACTTTCACTTTAGGAATCGGTTCCAAAAGTAAAAATGTCCTCTTTAAAAAAAAAAAAAAAAAAAAAAAAAAAAAAAAAAAAAAAAAAAAACTGCAAGCAAAATATCGAAAAAATAAAAGAGTCGAATGTAGAAAATGACAGGCTATCCAATGAAAAAAAAAATATATATATATATATCGAGATGCAAATAATATTTAAAAAAAAATATCTTCCTATAGGTTTAACATTAGCTTGTGAGTGTCTTCGCATGAAAGGATGGGAGCCTTAACCTTTTGATCATACTGGTGTATTTAAAAAACTAAGAAAGATGAAATTAGTTTGCAACTTTTAATAATTTTAAAAGAAATGGATGGAGTAAAGCGCCTTTTTTGCTTATTTTTAAGTATCAGAATTGAATTTCTTTGAAACGAGAGTATACTCTTACAGAAAATTTTCCTTGAATGTAGAATTAAAACATTTCTTTCATTATGGTGTTTATTTTTCATACCATTTAAAATATTTTCATACTATAGTACTTAATAAATAAGAATAATACATATATATATATTAGATATCTAAAATTATCATAACATGTTTCTTTAGATCAAAGACATCCTCTTAATCGAATTAGAAATATATTATTTTGACATAAAAAGAAATTTTTTTTTAAATCTAGAAGACAAGCAAATACGAAGCTATTATTATGGTTGGTTGGTTGTGTTTATGACGGCCAATTATCAGCACGAGGGATATAGGCCCAAAGGGGGGGGGGGTCTTTCTAAGGGAACCTAACCCGTATTTACACTTGGAAAACTAAGGTTCGAAGAAAACTCCGAACGATTAGGCCGACGGGTATGATTGGGATCGAACCCAGCACTTCCCGTCTACTAGCTTCGAGAGCAGAACTTCTCGGCCACTGGTGAGGCACTACTATTATGATCTCCATCATTCAAAAACCAATACTAGAGGATACTCCCGTTTTATTATCCTCATTGCTATTACCAAGAGTAGACTCGTCTTACCTAATACTCCAGATTTGTAAAAATTATGTACACCTGAGTGCTTCTTTTGGCAATAAATTTTAGTATTTTTAGGAACTTAATTATTAAATATTAAATTAATTTTAATGCATTTTTATATTAGAGTCACAGGTGATAAATCACCAAATATTCTTTATGGTTACAATAACAGCAGAGTTAATTATGCATCAAACCGCGCCATTAAAATATGACATATGGCTGTGAAACTGTAACAATGAAATATTTTAAACAATTTAAAGGTAGGAAATGAAATATAAATAAAAAATAAAGAGATAATTTTTAATTACAAAAATAAAGAAATATTTTCTTTAATCTGCTTTTATCAATTAATTTAATATTAAGTAAATTATAATTAAACTTTGAAAAAATAATTTAAAGAAATTCACAATTCATAGTTTAAAAAATGTTTTTTTTTTTTTGCCTTTTCTATTGTCATATCTGAAAAAAAGAGAGAGAAAAAATAATTTTTTTAATAAATTCAGTAGTTCATGCTTTCTACCAAGTCAAAGTGGTGAATTTTCCATAATTAGTCATGTCAAATTAATGTATTGTAACAGAAGTTTTTTGAACCAACATGAATTACAGTCCTGAAATTAATCATGATATTTATAAATGTTTAATGCTTATAAAAGAGCAGCTTAAATTGAATTAAAAAAAAAATTATTTTATACTTATTTAGTAGCAACTATCATAGTTTAATATTTAAACTGACTGAGAGGCAACAAAACATGTTTTAATGGCATGTTATGGTTGGAGATATATATTTATTAGTGAAATCATTGTTATGCCAATTGACTTGATTGTTCAAATTCACAACATTTACGGGTACTTTATGTCAGTCGAGATAAACCAGGGCTGAAACTAGCCTTTCTTCACCTGGCATAAACATAGATTTTGCTCCCCCCCCCTTTCCCGGTCTCCGCAAAGTCAATTTACAAAGAGAATTTTAATTCTAATAGCCGACTTATTTGAAATTTAAAATATGTAACAAAAAAAAAAAAAATACATAATGCTAAATTACGTAATCAACTTTGTCAAATATCGATCCATTAAAATCTTGAAAATGAAATCCAAAGGAAATGACATGAAGAAACTCGTAAGATAATGTTAAACTTATAGGAGCATTCTTTTTAAATTTCTCACTTGCATTTTAATATTTTTAAATGATTTTTTTTCTGTTTGGGATAACTGAAGTTGATCCCTAACTGGGTAAATGTTTACTTTTTTTAATTTTGGTTGCAGCTTTATATATATATATATACAAAGTTACTTTCACCTTTTGAACCGGTTCTGAAAGCTAAAATAGCCTCATAAAAAAAACTGCAACCAAAATCAAAAATGTACAACCTAACAAAGTTAAAGATAAAACTCAGCTACCTAAAGAAAAAAAAAATCATTTAAAAATATTAAAATGCAAGCGAGAAATTTGAAAAGAATGCTCCCATATTTAACATTAGCTTGCAAGTCTCTTCACGTGACTAATGTAGGTGCTTTAGAAATCAAAAACCAAAATTCAGTTGGTACCCCCTTCGTTTTCTGTTCTGTCACCCAGGGCACATGCCCCCTCTAGTTTCGGCCCTGAGATAAACCATTAAATATTATTCCTATTGTCATCATTTGTATTCATTTCTTTTAAAATATAAGCCTCTCATTCATTTTATTTGAAATACAAATTTTTCATTTAAAATACATATATTACATACATTTAAAATATGTGCCTTTCACTTATTTCATTAAAAAAAGGAATAAAATAATAATAATGAGAAATAATACAGCAAACCAAAATATGTTATTTTAAATTTAATACATTGTTTCTAATTTACACAAGTGAAAACTAAAAAGTATTATTGCTGAAGGGAAAAATAATTGCAAGATTTGCTACCAACTAACATAAAAGTACCTTTTATGTTAGTTTGTGTTTAACGTTATGTTAGTCATGTGTATGTCAAAGATTCATACCCCTTTATTCTTCTTCATAAAAGAAGCCCCCTCACAAAATTATTTTCCATAAAATTGACTTCACAGAATAAGAAAAAATAGTTGGAATTTAAAATGTGTAATCTGCAAACAAAAGAAGCTCACGAGAATAATATAGCAGGAGGACATTTAAAAAAAGGATTATTAAATGTTTACTTTGAATTTACAAGGAGAGGGTCAACCTTGTTCATCACAGATTTTGATTATTTTAATATATGTTGTAGGGTAGAGACCCCTTAGTGTCAGGTTCAACGGATTTTATCCAACGCTCCTTAGTTCTTCAGAAACCGGGGTGTCTAATAATAGTACACAACTTAAATACTTACTTTGCAACCGCAATGACAGGTTGGTCGTAGCTCAGTTGGTACGGCGTTCGAAGGCTGATCTGCGGGCCCGGGTTCGGTACCCAAATGCGCTACATTTGTTTTTCTCATTTTTTGTTTTATAAATATACTTGTAATTGTAATTTAATAATTTCAATTACAAATTTTAATATCATACATTAATTATAATGTTAACAAACTTAATTGTATCATTTTTTTATTTTTAAGCTATTATTTCTCATCATTTAAAGAGGTTTAAAATGAAATTGGATCTATTATTGAATGATAAAAATTCCGAAATCGTGACAAAATCAGTTGAGGTGCCATCTAGTTATGATAAAATAAAAGAATATTCAAATTAAATAAAAATAAAAGCATAAAGAAGATAAAGGTGACAGCAAAATAATTGAAAGCGCGAGCATACGTATTATAAATTTAAAAATTTTTAATATGCAAAAAATCGGTTGTAATTTAATTCTGATGCTAATTTTTAATATAAATATGCTTGTTACTTTAAAAACAGAATAATAGTATTATCGCAGTGACTTCCTTTGTTAAAGCAATGCATAAATGATGTTTCTTTAAAATCACGAATTGATACAATTGCTCAATATCATTGCATCGATAAAGAATATATGAAATACATTTTAAAAGCAATTTTTAAAAAATTAACAGTTTTATGATGTTTTATAAAACTATTTAGTTAAAAGTAAAATATTAAATAGGTTAAAAATATAATTGATATACAATATTATAAATTTTAATTGACAATGAGATTTTTAATTATACTTACAAGTATATTTATAAAACAAAAAATGAGAAAAACAAATGAAGCGCATCCGGGCATTGAACCCGGGCCCGCGGATCAGCCGGCAAACACCATACCAACTGAGCTACGACCTACATATCGTTCCTGTTGCAAAGTAAGTATTTAAGTTGTTTACTATTATTAGACCCCCCGGTTTTTCAAGAACTAAGGAGCGTTGTATAAAATCCATTGAACCTGACACTAAGGGGTCTCTACCCTACAGCATATATTAAAATAATCAAAATCTGTGAAGAACAAGGTTGGCCCTCTCCTTGTTAAACAACTGAATTCAATTTTTCTTTACAAAAATTTATTTTTCTCAATTCAATAACAAAAGAGGGTTTACCCTCCCACCTCCCAAAAAAGAAAAAAACTTGTATCGAAGACTTACATCCCTGATGTGAAATCATAAAGTAAAACTTACAATTTTAAGTACATTTATTTTGCATTTTACTGTGAATTTTTTTTTCTTTGGGGAGGGGTGGGGGGTCACAAAAAGTAGATGTAACTATATTGGATAATTTTATATTGTTGTGATATGGTAAGAGAATCTGCCAGTGTATCTAAATGCTAGTCTCACATAGGCATAGAGTTGTGTGTGCTCATGGGTCCCGAGTCCCACCACTAATTTCTAAAATAGATTCTTTTTCACTCTTATATAAAAAAGGTTTTATTTTTTTATTTTATACTATTTTATTTAAGCTTTAAAGAAGTTTTTTCACAGATATTTTTTTTCCTTGAATTCCTATTCTTTTCTTCTTTTTCTTTTGTTACAGAGATAAACATTATTAGGAATTTTTAATCCTCTAAATTTTCCATTCTTTAAAAATTATAATAAAATTTTAAACGGTTGAACTTTTGTAAAAAACTAAAATAGAAAAAAAATCCATATTTAAAAAAAAATAATAAAGTAAAAATAAACATTCTTAAATGTTAACTTTTCTTGTGATTTATGAAAAACGATTCACAAATAACAGTGAGTACATCCCTTCATAGTGTAAGTATATCTCCCAAGCGGGTCTGAACATTCAAATTTTTACATTGTCTTAACGTTTTATTTAATTTGTGATTTATTTAACAAATTTCACTTAATTTTTTTTAAAGGGAATTCAAAAAGCAACATTAAATTTGTGTCGATCTCTATTACACATACACGTAGTTGTGTGAAAAATAATTTATTCAATGTGCTTTTAAATACATAAATCATAGTGACTTAGTATTTTTATTTAATTTAGGAATATAACTCCATTGCTACAATTTGAAGTTTGGTTAAACAATGATTTGTGGGTGCTTTTAAAGCCCTTTAGTGGAGAAAACAGTCAAATTTTTCGATTAATTTCTATACAAAATATTTTCTACTAACAATGACATGAGCAACAAACAATTATTTGTTTACAATTGACATGACATCTGATCGATCTGTAGACAGTAAAGCCGTAAAGTAGACGCTTGCGCAGTAAAAACTTGCCTTTGATTGGTTGGCGTAAGGCTTTTATCTGAAACCAGTGAAAACGCTCTTAGATTAAGGTTCTGGATCACTAGGGTTTTTTAGGTCGTTAGAACGACCAGTGAAAACGCACCTTTAGACCTGGTGATCTGGGGTCACGCTTAGGCGTACCACTTATATACGGATTTTCTCTCTCTTACATTTAGTACGTATAAGTAATTTTCCTTTTGTATCTTATTTAAAAATGTCAAATAAAATTTATTAGTTCCTGTAATGAATGGTTGGAGTTTTTGTGCATTTAAGTGAACCATCCCACTGAACCCCTTCACACTGTGCTCCCTTGAAAATCCAGTTATTGTTGCTGTTTGGAGTTTTTTGTTATTTCCTTGTATGGATTTTTCACGGCTAGAAAGGCCACAATACACCGACTTTCACTGGATCCTACATTCAGAGAGTCCTCACTATTAAACTACAGCAGATTTCAAAAAAGTAAAAGCTGCCCATGTCTGTCATTAACATCAGATATTTTATGTGAAAGAATAGTCTAAAAAAATTGCCTCTCTGTCCGTAGGTCCGTGTATTCGTGTGTCCGCTTTGTATCATCGAAAAGTGCATGAAGTTATGCATAGAACTGAACAAAAATTTTTTATTATATTTTTAGCTATAGAAAGCAGGTCTTCCTTAAATTTCGATATATTCCGCTTGAAGTGGGCGCTGTAAAAGTGATTTTCGTGCTTTTTCAGTAATGTACCATCGAAAAGTGCATGAAATTACGCATAATATTTTATAATCCAATGTAAATAAGATGACAAAACAGAGGATAAATTGCAACTCTGTGTTAATGTGTAAATGTCAACAGATGTAGATTGAATGCAACATCAGTTCAAATAGCTTTACTGACTTGTACTGTAAGAAATACCAAAATGTTTATATACTATTCATTCACAATAATGAAAACTTACCTCTGTACTTTTCCGTTATGAAATATATACTTGAAATAAATAATATACAATAAAATAACAGATTTAAACTGAAGGCATGAAATTGTAAATGTCCCTCAACATCGCGGTCAGCATTTTATTTTCTTAATGACGGCGTTCATAGTTTTTTGTGCTAAACATTTTCTATGTATAATTCCAAAAATCCCATTATATTATATATTATTATTTATACACATTTTTATTATATATGTTATTATTTATATATGTTATAATTATATATTTATTAGGTTGAGCAAACAGTTCTGGGAAATTTTTAATCTAATAGTTACCAGAATTTGTATCGTGATGGTCGTATATGATGGTCGTGCCATCAATGCCGAGTTCTATTGCCAGCAGTTGGATCGCGTCTACGATAAATTGGTGCGGCAGTATCCAAGATTGGTCCACCGGATGCGCGTTTTGTTTCAGCAGGACAATACAAAACCGCACGTGGCCCAGAGGACCAAAGACAAGTTTGCACAGTTGGACGGCGTCGAAATTCTTCCATATCCCGCCTACAGTCCAGACGTGGCTGAATCCTATTACGGCCTCTTTCGATCAATGCAACGCTTATTCTAGGGCCGTCGATTTGAATCCTTCAATGAAGTAGGAGAAGCATGTCAAGAGTTTTTCGATTCCAAGGAGTCTCCATGGTACTTCCAGCAAATCCGGAATCTTGCAGAACAATCGCAGAAAGTCGTGGACTATGATGATTCTTACTTTGAAGAATAGTCCTTGTTGCTTTTGCTGTTAATTTGCGCATAATAACGCAGCTTTCATTAATTTCCTAGAACTTTCTGCTCAACCTAGTATTTATATACTTATTATCTTATATATTTATTATTTTTAAATATTATTATTTTTATTTCATTTATAAATTTATTTATAAGTTAATTTTATTATTCATTGATTTGGATTATAAATCATCGCCTGAAATGTGAAAAAAGTCGCAACAGCTACATCGAAATATTTATTGCTAAAAAAAAAAGAAAAAAAAAACGCGCAAAATTTTCGGCACAGGTTGTGGGATTTTTCCCCTATAATCAAGATAAGAAATAATTAAATTATGAATTGGAGCTTTGATATTTAGCATTATGCACTGAAAAAACAGAAATAATTACACGAATGTGACACACTCATTTCTTTTTCAACGATATCTAAACATAACATCATTTTCTCTGTTACAAAATTTACATCTGTACTTTCATATTCATATTCATTATTTAAAAAATATTTTAACGTGCAATATATTATTAATAAATTTATTTCCATATTTGATGTCACACTTGCTATCTACAAATGTGCATGTAAACATTCGTACACTGTACTGGGAGTTATAATCACAGTATCGGCGAAATTCAGAAATATATTCTTTTGATGCATTCGCTGTAAATTACTTAGTTTTATACAGTAGAAATTACTCCTTTTCTTTTTTACTATGACTCACTCCCTGAAACATTTCGAACCCATCTCTGATTAGATTGTAATGTATCAGTAAAGATTCTCAAGATTAGAACTCAATTGCCATTATTGTGAAGAAACTTTTTAGACAATCATTTAAATTAAAATACAAAAATGGGAATATTTAAAACAATATGCGCGCACATCTACAAATAACATGTTTTCATTTGATATTTTTAACCCTCTAAGTGTTTGAGGCGTAATATTCCGTTCACTAAGCTCCAGATTTCACAGCAATACAAGCAATATTTAAGATAATATAATTCGATAGATTTAATGAATTTTAAATACATTGAAGAATGATTAATATTCTCAAGGATTGCATTCATATTTGTAATTGAGTTTTTTTTTATAATGCTGAAAGAATCGTATTTTCTTAGCATTTAAAATAAAATGCAAAGAAAACAACATTACAATTTTACCCTTTTGCAAGACGCTCGGAGGGTTAAAAATCAAAATTGATTCACTAAAAAGCTTAGTGCAGACGACTGAAAGAAAAAAGCAGCGTACACATCTCAAATCGAAAGTAAGTTCAACATCATTCCATTTTATCGCCTGCTGAGAAGATGAAGGGTTTCACGCAGGAGTCGTTACACTGCGTTTTATTATATTTGTATGTTATTTTTTCTCCTCTTTTAAAATAATAAATCTCATTTTCTTATACGTATACTTTAAGGAGGTACGGAAACTTTCAATTAATCATCGTAATCTTGTTTAAACACAACGCACCTCAAATTTCAATTAAAATAAATTGCACCTTTCATGAAAACATATGCAATCAAATAAGATTAATTTTTAACATAATTACTCAATTGGTAAATAAATCTTATCAATTGTAAATTTACAAGTGGGTGGAAAATGTCAGCCAGGATTCGAATCAGGGATATCTTGGCTGAAGCCGCCAATGCTCTGCCAACTGAGACATATTCAAATTCATATTTATATATTTTCAGCCAAGAGATCCCTGGTTTGAATACCCGCCTGGACATTTTTCACCCACTTGGAAATTTTCAACTGATCTGATTTATTTAACAATTGAATAATTGTGCTAAATATTAATCTAATTTAATTACACATCCAGCGTTTACTGGCGTTCCATAACCTGTGATTTATTCATTTGAGCTGATTCAGATACCAGACCAGATGCTGGGATCCTTAAGGTTAGGTGGGTGAATTAGTTCCTCCAGATTCGTCGAGGGATGGCTCAGTTGGCAGAGCATTGGCGGTTTCAGCCAAGAGGTCCCTTGAAAAAAAATCAATGGCGGATCAAAGATCTAAATCACACATCTAAATCAAATCTGTAAATCATGCTTTGAGTAGAATTCGAATCGTAAATAATATATCAAAGGCATTCTAATTTATTATCTGGAGAACGAATAAACATGTTACTGGTGGCAAAAGCGAAAGTCAATAACTCGTAGCGCCGAACATTTCTTTATAACTAAAAATTTAATTGAAGAAGAAATATTATTTGCAAGTTATGATACATATTTTCACAACTTCAAAAGAAAGGGAGGAATAATCCTCCACATTCATTTTATATGTTGACAATAAAGTCACATTTTCAGTCGTAACAAAAGCATTCTAACACAACGTTTCTTTGGTTTCTGTCTACAAAACAATAAGGCATTCTGGGAGTGTTCTAAGAATGAAAGTAGAAGTAGAAATTATATACTGCGTAGCGCCAATGTAACCGTAATTCATTTTTCTACGCCCTAGTTCGAATCCTGACCGGATATTTTTCACCCACTTGGAAAATTTTCAACTGATATACAATCAAGGTTGAAAATATCTATTAAAATAATGTCGGGTTAGCATTTCAGATAAGGGGAAAGCTCTTTCACATAAATGGCTTCACCAAGCCATTATGAAAGCCCAAACATTACAATAATGTAAATAAATTTATAAGTCCAAACATTAAAATAACAAATAACTATTAAAACATAATACGAAACAGGTTGTGTATCATTAAATTACAAAAAAAAAAGAAAAACAATTCTCTATAATTATGTTTATGTGTAAATTGAAAGTAATAGTTACCCATTTCATTTAATTCTCATGATACCTGTTAATTTATATGAAATTACACATTTCCTTTTCAGTATCTAATTTCCATTTCACCGTAAATTGCAAATGGAGAGCGATGAGATAATATTTATTCGATTGTGAATTCAATAATTTTAATTGAACTATCAGATATGTGAATACGCAGCTGTCATAAATAGTTATAAAGGACTCTGAAGTAACGTAAATTACGTTCTGTGATTTATAATATGAATATATGCATTAGAAGGAATAACATCTATACGCATCAATTTTGTGTTATATTAATTAAATAATTCCAGTTTTTACTTTATACATTTAATAATCGAATTACGAGATTTAAAAGTATATCTTCATAATTGAAGAGCTAAGCGGGAGAACATGTTAAGTAACAAAATTGACATTTGAATAAATTTGAAATGAAGGTTTTTGCTGTAAATTTTAATGATTTATTTTCTGTTTGATACCATGTGTTTAAAATATTAAGAAGTATGGTACTAAACTCTCTTAGAAAAACGTATTCATATTTTAGCTTCACCATGTGATAGGGTACCTCATAACGCTTTCATCAAAAAGATAAAAAATTTTTTTTTAGAAAATGTAGCATAACATGTTCATCCACCCAGCTCTTCAATTTTGAAGATGAAAATCAAAGTTGGAATAGTATAAAACTAATAATATGGAAGTATTAACATTTGTAACTACTTTTTGAAATATTAAAGTGTATGAGATAGAAGAAAGTTTTGGAATTGGCACATCGAACTAATTTAAGTCTCGTGATACCTGTTCATTTATATGAAATTCCTCATTTCCTTTTCAATATCTAATTTCCATTTCACCGCAAATTACAAATGAAGAGCGATAACATAACATTAATCTGATTTTGAATTCAATAATTTTAATTGAACCGTCAAATAAGTGAATACGCTGCTGTCATGAATAGTTATAAAGGAATCTGCAGTAACGTAAATTACGTTCTGTCATTCATAACAGGAATACATGCATTGGAAGGAATAACATCTCAAAACTTTACGTATCAATTTTTTGTTATATTAACTAAATAACTCATTTTTTTTGTTTACTTTATGCATTTTTTAATAGAATAACGAGATTTTATTATTGTATAACATATTTGATCTATCTTCAGATTTTCTCAAATAAGGAAAATTATAGAGGTGAAATATTTTTTCAATTCAAAATTTAAAACATGCTCTTTTAAAAATTGTGAAATCACTGAAATATTTGTTCCTGTTGAAATAGATATGTGTTATATGGAGGTATTTTATCAAGATCTGCGATATGTACTTTCGGATAAAGCAGTAAATAGTTTAGCAAATATGTAGTTCTTTATTCACTGTGTCACAGGAAAATATGAGATTGTTGCATTCAACATTTAACACTTATTTTTTTTATACATGTGAGAATCACTATAATATTTAAGTCTAAGAATGGAAAACGCTGAAAGCTAAGAAGAGAATTTTTTCAAGAGAACGAAAAAAAGAAAACTCCTTCTTCTGGTACTTACAGCATTTTCCATTTCACTCTTTTTGGGTTCTTGGTACTTACAGCTTTTTCCACTTCACTCCTTTCGGGCATTTATGATGTGCAAGAAAGTGCAAGGATGTTTGCACAACAATTGAGATTGAGGACTAAAAATGGAAAAAGCTGAAAGTGAAAAGGGGGAAAATTTTCATGAAAGCGAAAAAAAGAAAAACACCTACTTTTGTTAAGTACCTAGCTTCTTTTTGTTTAGTGTTTAAATACCTAATATTATCATTTGTAAACATTTTTTTTTAATTTAATTAATATTTTTCACCTTGCTTAAAAATATCCTATTGATGTAAACAATAACAGCAGGATCAAGTTGTATAATGGCCACCAGTCGCCGAGCATCTTATCACTGGCAATTTCAGCGTTCAACACTTCCCTTCGTGTGGCACATTCAGCGTTCTCCACTTTTCTTCGTGTGGCCTATTCAATCAGTGACATTTTTCTACTCTTTTTTGAACTACATATACTAGGGTTGGCACTTCAAGGGTTCACCTGTTTATTAAGCTTGACACTTAAGACATTTTTCCGTAATCGAAAAGATTTTAGATTTTTTGGTATTTTCAGAGTTTTCCATTCTTACTCCGCATTTATGCTTATTAATAAAAAAATCTGTGGTATGTAGAAATATTTTATCGCAAAGTTTATCACTACACTTTCAGGAATAAAACTGTCACTTTTGACGATTCAGCAATCCTTGAGCGTTATTTCGTTATTTTTGACAATCATTTCGCCTCAAAATCATGAGATTTTTAACGAGACGGAAACTTTCAAACATTTAATGCAACTGTTTCCGCACTCACGGCCAGACTCAATGCATTTTAAGGAAACATTTGCGGTAGCTGTTTGCCAAAGGACGCGCTACTTTACTTCCTCTAATCCCGAAATGTTAGTAAGCAGATATACGCTTGCTTATGTTATCCTTGTCACAAATTATTAAAAAAACAGCACTTTTTAACGCTTTTCAGGGAACACTGATATATAGGTAGTTAGTGTTACTAGATTATTTTTTTGGCTGTTAAAATTTTCAGGAATATTTATTATTTTATTCTTGTTGTTGTTATACGTTATGGTTCAATTCAAAAAGAATAATTGTCCTCTGTTTCTCAAAATCGTTGAAAAAGAAAATTTAGTCAATTAAATTTAAAAATTCAAAAGATCTTTTTTTCATTTGAGAAATATGTTCATATAATAATCAAATTTAAAATATGCATAATTGTTCTCTTTTCCTTGTATAAAGAGTAAAGTGTTAAAATATAAACACCATCTCAAATTGGTAAAACCGTAGTTTCCTATCTGTTTTACAAAATCCTCCAAAAAGAAAATTTAGTCAATTAAATTAAAACATTTCAGGAGTTCCATTTAAGAAATATATTCATATAATAATCAAATTTAAAATATGCGTAATTGATCACTCTCCCCTCTATGACTCCCCGAAGTGTTAACATACCATAAACACCATCTCAAATTGATAAAATCCCAATCCCTACCAATATGCACTTAAAAATTTGTTCTTTCTGAACAACAAATTAACCAGAGCGTATTCTAATCAATCAATGAGCAAAGAAAATTTCGCTAATAAATTATATTAATGAAATCATATTCTAATTATTCAATACCCATAGAAAAACCATAGTAATAAATTAGCCTTATTAATTAAAATTCGCAGTTATTATAACAGCACCCATATAATTACAATCTGCCTTTCAAAAATATAAAAACACAGCAAAAACCACTATCTGCATCTAAAATCACATCATTGTAATTGCCTAATGGCAAGATAGGTAACGCATTGAACTTCCACACACGAGGGAATGAGTTCGAACTACCTTGACGAAAAAGATAAACCACATACATTTCCCCCTGTCAATAAATACACATGCTTCTAAAATGCTCACCACCAGCACTTTTGTTGCACTTTTTGAACAAGCACTTTTGACGAAATTTGTGTCGTCAAACAAGTGAAGAAAGTAATTTCGTCACTTTCACGAAATATTCTCTCGGAGCATTTCTCAGGAAAAGGTTTCGTGAAAGACGAAGGAAAATTTGCGAAATTCGAGTATCTACTTCTGACTGTGTAACTATACAAAAAAAAATCTACGCATTCCGTTTAAAGAATTTAAATAATGCGTGTTTTTCAAATATGTCAATCAGATTATTTTAATGAAACTCTTACCATATTTAATTATTCAATGAAAGATTCAAGATAATAACATACAAAATCATAAATATTATCATAATTGTTTTCATGATCAGCAACCTTTAAATACAATTTTCATTTAAAAAAGATTTCATTTTCATAATTTCATTACAGTTTCATTCATCTTTTGTAACTTTTAAAGATATTTTTAGAGGCATAAATTTGGGCAAAAATAGGAATATAAATTAAAGTTGTTATTATTACACGAATTTAATTTTCCTCGATGATTTTTTAATATTTATCTCATTTTTTTAACAAAGGAATTGTTTTCGATAAGTTTTAATTCCTAATCGAATATTTGTAAGATTTCTTGTATTAAATCTATTATTTTATTCAATTTTAATGCAAATTAACATAATTTTAGGCACGAATTGTTTATTCTTTAATCCTTTTTCGTTTATATAAAAGATAATTTCTTTCAATTTCTATTTTTTTTTTTTTTTTTTTTTTTTTTTTTTTTTTTTTTATTGCCGACAAAGCGTGAGTTTTGCACATTTCGATATATTTTTCGCTATTTTTATTTCTTATTGTTTATGGCTAAATTTATTTATTGGCAAGAAATCTATTTAAGGGGGTAGGATACCTTTGAACGTGTCGAAAAAGTAAAAAAATATCACTATGTTCGAAGCTTCAAAACTTGTGTAATAAGGGAAAAATAAAAATCAAACTTCATTTAAATATAAAGCTCATATTTATATTTATATTTAAAAATATATATATACTTGTAAATTCATAAATAAATATTGAAATGATAAGTTTAAAAATATATGATAATAAGAGAAAAAAATCTTGCTCGCATGATAAAATCTGAAAATATGCATATAAAGAGGAAATGTTGGTAAAAATAAATACATAAAAGTGTTACCATTATACTAAAACCAGAATATTTAAAAAAATATATTGTCTAAATTAAAAAATTAACAGAAAATTAAAATTTTTCACTTTAAAAAATATATTTTCAATTTAAAAAGACAGAAAAAAATAAAATATTACCTTTTTCTGGTTTAAGTTGTAGATAATAGAGAAATGAATATGTTTTGAAAATTTCTTTTGATTGCCATGCATAGTTTTTTAGTAACAGTTTCAAAATTCATCATTTTACATAAACGCAACGCAAAGTTTAATTATCCTACGCAGTCTTAATATATAGTCTTAATAAAACTGCCATAATTAGCAAACTAATGGAAATTTTTTAATGCAGTTTTTTACATATTGTTCAGAAATGATTACGGAATCAAAATATGTATTAAAAATTTTTCGAAAATTTTGTAGGTTTAGAGGTATTCTACCCCCTTAAAAAAAGTCTTTGAAATTTTTCACTTATTTGCTGTGAGGGAGACGAAAATATTATGTGTAAATGAAATGAACAAGAAATGTTTTGGAAAATTTCTTGCAATTGCTTAGTTTTAACGTTGGTTTATTTTGAATTTGAATATACAGGTTGTTCACATGGAAACCTTCCTGATTTCAGGTTTTGATTGTATAGAAACTATGAGTTCTAGAGATTTGCGATTTGCGGTACCATGAATAACAACACAACAAGTTTACTTTACTTCAAATTTTTTTTTCCGGAAACAGTTATTTTTTGTATTATCCATTACTGATATGTTAAGGCAACAAGTTTATTTTGCTGCAAACATTTATTTGTCTGAAAAAGTTTTGTCTATGCGTGCACTTCGATATGAGATCCGTTCATAGCTCTCAGAATGTCCAGTCGATATTAAATCTCAATCCACGTGTTGTGCGGCTTGTCGGGTGTGACTAAATCGATTGCTTCTACAATTTTGTGGCAGAGATACAAAAAATAATAATAATTGTTTCGGAAAAAAAAAATGCTGCAAAATAAACTTCTGTGTTGCTACTCAGGAAACCGTAAACCACAAACCTCTAGGACTCATAATTTCCGCATATTTAATATTTGAAATCAGGACGGTTCCCTGTGGACACCCTTTATAACTAACATTTTATAAATATTTGCAGAAACGAAAAATATAATTCTGAAATTCCAGCCCAATGGTCTTCTAGTAATACAAATCGGTAGGATACAGAATTTAGTCTAAATCGTTAGAGCCTTTTTTTTTAGATAAAATTAGCTTAGCTCACAGTGATCCAAAAAATGACCCACTAATTGAATTTTCTCAAACATGTGACATAGCCCAATGATCTTTTCATTATCGAAAGCGGTTGAATACAAAATTTAGTCAAAATCGTTGGAGCCTTTATTAGACCAAATAGACCCGTAGTGACACAGAAATGACACACTAATATAAATTTCTCTACCATGTGACTTAGCCCAATAGACTTCTCGTGCCCGAAAACAGTTGGATACAGAATTTAGTCAAAATCGTTTTAGCCGTTTCTTATGTATAATTAGCTGGACCCTGATCCATAATGAACGAAAATGATCGTCTGATCGAATTTTGTCGAACATGTGACGTAGCCCAATTGGTATAAAAAATTAGTACTGCAAAATTGAATAATTGAATTCTTAATAAAATTCTGTTAGTGTTAGAAAGTTTTAAATAATCTATCCCTGATGCATGATTTTTGGTTCTTGTTTTTTTTTCTTTTTTTTTTAAATTAATAATTATTCCAGAATAGATTTAAGCCACCGACGTTAAATAGGTATTTCAAATGTTTAGGGAATTCCTATTTTGTGGAAAATATTGCAGAGTTTTGCCATTTAAATACGAAATAGACAAAGGAAATGCAGAAATTGTGCGTTCTGAAATAAAATCACGACACCTATTTAATTTCCCTGCGATTTATCTTTTGTTGCAACATTTTCTATTTATTAAATACGCATAGCTTATACGTTGTTTACCAAAGTTGAATTCAACACATTACTTCGTATCGTCAAACTTTATGATGAAATGTAAATAAACTATTTGTTTTAGTGAACGTTTCAGAAAATTGCGTAACTTTATTTATTCAGTAATATAAATTCAACTACTGATTTTAAATTCGTACACATTTTGTTAGAATGGAAAATAAAACATTTAGAAGAATATAAACATCGAAAATATATTCAAATGAGGAAAAAATTAATGAGAACAATTAATTAAAACAGCATTCTTTGGGATCTGTAAGAATGTTGTCTATGTATGGGAGAAATGTTCTAACTGTAATAAAAGTAAAAATAATAATAATACTAAAGGTTTTGAAATGCACATCTCTAGGGAATAAAGGAAAATATCCACTGCGAACTCCGCGGTAAATAATAAACTTGTAGCAATATAAAGAAAGTAGAAACTTGTAATAATCGATTGAGAATAAAGCCTGCTTCCTTTATGTTTGAAAAATATTCTTATATAGGAAATGCATTCGTATTCAAAATTTTTTCCAATATGTAGTACTCCCATATTTGACACAGTAAATTAGATTACACACTTTAATTAGCTTAAATACAAACTGTGCAATGTTCCTACAAATAGCTCATACTAGTAGTAGAAATTTCCTTCTTCAAATAAAACACCTATCAACGAAATAACAATGTATACGGTATGTATGAGCATATAATTAGCTTTCTCCAAAGATGTTATGTAAAATTTACGAATTAATGCAATAGGTGAAGCGACAAGTATTTTTTTTAGCGTCGTAGCTTGTATATTATGAATTATATAGTGTTGTTTTCCTAGTTAATATTTTGAAACGGGATTTAAACCATTTGATAATAACATGTGGCTATTCTGTTTCATCAAAATTGTGATTTTAATTTATAAATATATATTTCCTAAGTTTAGAAATATAACACGTGTTTCTTTGTTAAACATAAAATAAGGAGTATCAAGTATATTGATTTTATTATTTCAGCTGTACCATTTTTTAGGTGCGTTCGTAATTATATAAATACGTAGCACCTATAGTCGTCGTTCAGTCCGTCCGTCTGTCCGTCCGTCTGTCCGTCTGTCCGTCTGTCCGCATATAACAGAGCAAAAACTACCCAACCGAATAGTCTGAAATTTGAAATATAAGATTGTTGCGAAATTTTGTCGAGTCATTTCAAATTTTATGA
Source organism: Maratus speciosus (assembly GCA_963932465.1). NCBI lineage: Eukaryota > Metazoa > Arthropoda > Arachnida > Araneae > Salticidae > Maratus > Maratus speciosus. Next base: position 529,593,078 of record OZ010789.1, on the reverse strand, counting down.
AAATCGGATGTATAGTTTAATTACAGGGACAATCAAAAGTTTTTCTTTACATTACGGCCAATGGGAAAAATTATTGCAAATGCATTTTAATGATGTTACAGCCTTCCGAATGGTCTGAAATTTTAAAGATATAATTGTTGCAAAATTTTGTCGAGTCATTTCAAATTTTATGAAAATAGGATGTATAGTTTAATTACAGGGACAGTCAAAAGTTTTTCTTTACATTACGGCCAATGGGAAAAATTATTGCAAATGCATTTTAATGATGTTACAGCCTTCCGAATGGTCTGAAATTTTAAAGATATAATTGTTGCAAAATTTTGTCGAGCCGTTTCAAATTTTAGGAAAATCGGATGTATAGTTTAATTACAGGGACAGTCAAAAGTGTTCGGGGAATGGGAAAAAAAATTATTGGGAGTGCATTTTAATGATGTTAAAGACTATGCACTTTATGAAGTGCAAAAAATTATACATTCAGTACAATATGGGGTGCAAAAAAATAATTATAAAACTTGTTATAGTACGAACGCACCTCATTTGCCACGTTTGACGAGCAATTTCCAACTTGTTTACATAAGTTTCACTGTGTTTTCATTGAGACTTTGAACCACGTTGAATTAAGCATTTTAATAAAAAATCGTAATGTAGTAATACGCGTGCAAATACGCTAATTTAGGTTAAACGTTTTCAGAGCCATGATTCCTACAGAATTTTGAATTCACATTTCAGCATTTTCTGTATTTAAATTAGTATACTGAAATTTGTATCCGTGATACACATTTTATTTTCGTTTTTCTTTGTGATAAACATTATGTGCATTATACATACGTACACATTGTATTTTGTGATGAAAAGGCGATTAAAATCTCTCATTTAAAATGACGTTTTTCTCAGTTCAGTATATCATACTCTACGGGTTTCTACGGAAATCGAGTATTTTACAAAGTAGAAGAATTTTCCTATCCTCGTTTCAAATATTTTTAAAAGTAATTTGATGGATGCATTGCATCGATAAATCCTCTCAATTAAAATGAGGGTTTTCCAGTTGAGTATATCATCATCTACGGATTTCAAGGAAGTTAGTATTTTATAAGATTGAAGATATGGCATTTAAAATATGTTTTTTATTTAATTTGTTTCAGTAATTAGGCTGCATCACAAACTGACATGCTGACATTACTGATAACTATTATGCATTATGAATATATAAGGATTGATAAAACTATGATATTAAAAAATATTACAAAAACCTTCTTTTTACCATGGTTATATTTAATCCATATAATTTTTCTACAATAAAACCTCTGAATAACGGACACCTCGGGAGCGCGGAAATTTTTCGTTATTTGGAAAATCTCAAAGACTCAAATATCGACAAGAAATTAATAATGTTTCATTAATTGGCTCTTGATTTTATTCTTCTTCGAAAACCTCTATTATATGATTAATCAGAAATATAAATTATTTTTTCAAGAAATAAAAGTGAATGAAATTGTCCATACTTTTTCTCACTGTTTATTAAATTCTTACAAAGAAATCTGTTCCAAAAGTTCGATTGCACGTAAGTTGTTTTTTTATGTGATGTTTAAACTCTGTCGGTGCTATTAATCCTTCTGAATCGTCGATTTGTACAAAAAAAATGTGTAACTGCTCAATCTATTTTACCGCTTCATGAATATTATTGCTATTGTAGGAACATCACCAGCTTTAGTATTTGATTCATCATAGCTAATAAAGTCCGCTTTTATCGAAGATTTCGGAGGAATATAATCGCATACATCAACAGATTCTTCTTCGGTAGGTAACACACCATCAATGCTAAATGAACATTTCGGCCTTTTCTTCACTCTATTTCAAAGAATGTGGCGTAATAAAAACTTTCTGTATCATTCTTTACAATTCTGTACTACGGCTTGATCTAGGGGCTGGCAAATGGAAGTCGCGTTTGTGGGAATACATACAAATTTAACATTGTTTAAATGTTTCGAATTGAAAGTTACATTGTTCAAAAATAAGAGAGGTTTTCTTTATTATTTTTTCACCCGGTTATTAAAGAAAGTTAAACATTCGTTTATTAAAGAACTGGCCAATCACTTTTTTTTTATCCCTCACCTAATAACACCAAATTTATTAAATTGTGTGTACTTTGGGAAACACCTGGGATTCAGAGATTTTCCAATTGTAAGTATGATTTCTAATTCTACATTAAAACATAACAAAGCATTGAGTCGCTTTTATGAAATTTTTTCGCCGATACAGCCATTCTCACAGAAAAGGCTTTATTTGGAAAAATTCTGAAAAAATTCTGTGTTTCATGGACATTAAAAATGTTTATTACCTCGTACCTATCACAAAGTGATTGCAGATGTTTATGTAAATATTTCACTTCTTTAAGATCTACAGATTTTGCTTCTCCACATATTTTTTTATAAAGATTTGTTGTGACAAGACTGGAAATTCTCCAGCCATTCACTCGAAGCCTTAAAATCATTTACATGATTTTAAGATTTAAAGTTTTTTAGAGACTTCTAAAGCATTTTTCTGAATCAAAGACTCACTAATACGTACGTTTTTTGAGCGAAGTAAATTAATCCAATTTAGAATTATAGAATCTAATTCAATGGATTCAGTCCTTCCTCAAATTCCCATTTTTAATATTCTCGTTATAGTTGTAATCCACAAATTCCCTATTTCTTCTTTATTCAGTAAAATTTCTTCTGTGTTTTACCTGTTTTAAAACGTTTGGCAAGTATACTTAAACTCAAATTCTTTTTTTAGTTACACATACACATACAATTTCACTTTTTTATTTTAATGTTAATCGTTTTCGTTTTGAGGTCATTCTCGAAACATTAATCACAAACAAAAGACTCTGAATTCGGAGTACGAGGAATTGAATATTTTCAGAAAACGATAAAAATGGTGTTAACATATTTTGACGCTCAGGACCCTCGCTAAAGGGGGGGGGGGAAGCCTCCCCCCAAATATTCGCGAATTTCTGCTCCACTTGGCAAATTTACAAATTTAGTTGGCAAATTTGTTTAGAACTTTAATAAAAAGCTATAATACACCTTCTGTTTCTGATAGGCTTGGCAAAAGCTACAAATATAATAAGGAATATTATTAAGCTTTTTTTACAAATAAGATCTATATTGCATTTTCTAATTGTTGTAATTTGGAAAAATTATAAAACTAGTTGGTAAACGTCAATAACTATTTAGTTTTGCCTCCCAATGAGTTGGTAAGTACTAAAATTTGACTTGGCGATTTAATGTCTTCTCCCCTTCCCCCAAAAAAGTCTTAGCTATGGCCCTATTGACGCTTTGAATAATGTGTTTTGAGTGTCAGTCTCAGGAATCAAACAATAACGGATGCAAACTGCATTGTGAAATAGGTTTTTTTTTCCTTTGCAGTTGTGTTTTTCTTGGTGTCTTTAATTCTCACTCCCAAAAACCCGTACGCAAATTCTTAATAAAATAAGTAAAATAGAGTAACACTTTTTTTTGTTTAAAAAAGTAAAAATAATTTAATAAAATTGTATGTTACTTTTTAGGTGGCTACTTATTTTTCTTTTGCTTAGATTATATCAGCCGCCAGCGCCATGTGACTTTTGCTTTGTAAGTACTAAAATTTGACTTGGCGATTTAATGTCTTCTCCCCTTCCCCCAAAAAAGTCTTAGCTATGGCCCTATTGACGCTTTGAATAATGTGTTTTGAGTGTCAGTCTCAGGAATCAAACAATAATGGATGCAAACTGCATTGTGAAATAGGTTTTTTTTTCCTTTGCAGTTGTGTTTTTCTTGGTGTCTTTAATTCTCACTCCCAAAAACCCGTACGCAAATTCTTAATAAAATAAGTAAAATAGAGTAACACTTTTTTTTTGTTTAAAAAAGTAAAAATAATTTAATAAAATTGTATGTTACTTTTTAGGTGGCTACTTATTTTTCTTTTGCTTAGATTATATCAGCCGCCAGCGCCATGTGACTTTTGCTTTCCCTCTTTTATGTTATGTTCTTCTATGTCAATCCAGTTAACTACAGTTTAGATTTAACGAACGAACTCTATTAAACGGAAAATATATTTATTTTATGATTTTTTCTTTGTTTTTTTTTTTCGTTTTTTTACACTTTAAAAGATTATCCGAAAAAAGTTTAAGCTTGTGTATACCGAATCAGAAATAGTCAGCATATTATCGATACTGAAATTTCAAGTTGTAAAAGAGGCTATTTTACGCGCATTTAAAACGAAAGAGAAAATGATGTAAGGTGTATTTTGGAATTCTAGGGATGGGAAAATTTGTACTTATAATTCTACAGAAAATCTAAAATCTTCCGAGAAGGTACGCTGTGATTCTCATGCGGAGGGAGTTTCCCCAGGCCACGTCTTACGTTTATCTGTGGTCACAAAATTTGTGGCACATTAATTTGATAAATTTAGAGTCGTTGTACTTTTTTTCTCATTTTCCTTCTCGTTAAAATAATTTTTTATCTTTTATCACTAATAATGACTACTTTCTATTCAGAGATTAAACACACAAAAAAATAGGTTTTGGGAGTGCGAATTGGAAAAGTGTCCGTTAAATAGATGTGTCCGCTATTCAGGAGTGTGTGTTACTGAGGTTTCACTGTATTTATCTTGAACTGTTAAGGGACAATATGGAAAATATGAATACGTTGTATTACACATAACTTCACAAGGTGGCTCAGTAATTAAATCATCTCTCTAAAAAATATAAATTAAACTTTAACTATATTATTAAAATATTATTTTAGATAGTCAACACTACGGCTAACATTAGATAGTTATGCAATGATATGCATTGGGTTACCAAAGTTGTGTTTGTCAGCAATATATAAAAAAATTAAATTTATTTTAAATTAACTAATTGAAAGTTTAATTAACAATACAAAATCTTTCAAAATTACATTATCTGAAATTCCGATTAACAATAATAGTTTCGCATAACAAGGAATCAGAATTTAACGCATTTCAAAACAGTTTTTGCAAATTTTTTAATAAAGTAAAATTATTTATTTTTTCATAAAAACTAATTTTAAATACGCTTTTTAAATTTATTCATATAAAGTCGTGTAAAAGCTATCATAGAAACTTCTCAGTTTCCTTTGTAAAAAAAAAATTATTTTGCATAAATCAATAAAAATTTTCCATCAAATACTGTTTTGATAAAATAAAGAATCTTCTTTTAAATTACTTACCGAAAGTTTATCTTTCAAATGTTTGGTAAAATTTCCAATTGTTGTACTTAAACAAACAGTTTATTTTAATTGCTCTGTCTGTTTTTATATAATATTGTGTATTTATTCTATCTTGATAATCATATTTGTTTTTATTCTTTAGTATGCGCTTCCTTTATATATGAATTTTCTTTATATTCTTGTATAAAGATAATATATTATTCTTTTAGGTTTTATTTTTTTAATGAAAATCTTAATTAAGTTTTAAGTATTTCATAGCCTTTAGTTATGAATTAATGTTTTTTTAATTAAAAACATATACCGATTATTTTTCCTCTAAGAAAGGGATGTTATACATTGCATAAAACAAATATATTATTCCTTTAGAAACACATGGATATAAAAATCTGATTTATACGATAATTTTTTCTAGATGTTCTCATATTAAATAAATTCCTTAGTTTCAAATAATTTTTTTTAATATGATATGAATTTAAACAAACGTTCAAATGCCAGTATTACTCGTGCTCAGAGGGTTCCGTACAATAAACATATAAATCATTATTTGTATTTTTAAAATAAATCGTTCCTAAAAGAATATTAAGACATTGTAAAAAGCTAAACAGCGAATGTTTGGGTATACCTGTATATACTAGAAAGGTATGAATGAGTATACCATAAAAGTTAAAAAAGATACGAAGCCTAAATAATATCAAATATTACAATTCTGTTTAACTCTTTTTTAAATCTTATCCTAATCTATTTATGATGAACTTAATTCGGTACTGACAATAAAAGTAGAGCATATTTAAACTTCATTTGACATTTCATAAAACTAAATTCAGCGTAGTAATATTTTTTCATTTTACAAGTGTAGCTAAAACACTTGTTCAAAGTTTAAACTTCGCATCTTGCTAAGCGCGCTTGAAAAGGGGGTCCCAATGTTACAACGCCGCCTCTGTCCATACCGCGTTTTTCCAGATAGGTTTTTCATTAACTTTTAAAGACACGCGAGGCGTATAGAGATATCCACTCAATGGAAACTATAGTCGCGAATCCTATAGTATTTATGTGATTAGTTCTAATTAAATTACACTGTTTTTAAGAATTTGACCTTTATTACATTTATACCTTCTACTGGGCATTGCATTACACAAATATATTATTAAAAGTTGTTATCTGCTCTTTAAAATCCGATAACATAGAGTACGCCGCCCCTGTCATTATGTATATGTATGTCCAAACCATCCGTGTCTTTAAGGATTAATATTTCGGCTAATTACCGACAATTTTTATCGAAAATAATTATCAACAATGAGTTTATACGTCTGCTACGATAACTGTCTGAAGCGCTCCTCAACACCTTTGTTGAAGGCCTGCAAATCGAAATTTGTGTGTAATGGAAAAATCGATTCCCCCCCCCCCCCCAAAAAATATGACCTAGGGTAATCGTTATAGTTTTCTTGCAGGGTTAAAATTAACAACTACTAACTGTAAGTTTTTCATAATGTTAGTTTCAGTATATTCGGAAATAGAGGGAGTAGGGGACATAGTGTTGCACTACATTTTTGACGATATCTCTTAATATATAATACCTAAAATTAAAAGAAATGTATTTTTGTGTTCAGCGTTACGAAAGCTTTTACACGATGCCCCACACGATATACAAAGAAAATAATGTTTTTTTCAAGTAACTTAATTAGCCCCTCTACATTTTTCCTAAATACATTTGTGAATGTTTAATAATCTGTAAATATGTGGGTCAATAGTCTTTAGTATTTTCCGCAATTTGAACTTTCCTCACTCCATAGTTTACGAGTAAAACTGACTGTGACAGACAGACAAACAGACACAGGAGTTATCAATCAAATAATGGTTCCGTTTTTACTTTTTAACTGCGGAAACCTAAAATTCTGCCAAAATTTTAAATAGTAAAGTAGTTATTACTATGTATATTGTCTAGTAAGGCAACACATATTCTGTGTAAATCAATATTCATAAATTTGGTTTTACAGGTATTTTTCATTATGTTCAAATTTGAGGTTTCTAGAAATTTTCAAATTTTGTAGTCATGCTCAACCTTTTAAATACGAGAAATAAAGTTTATGATTCTTAATAAGCCCTTATAATACAAAATTATCCATCAATCTTATCAGTATAATCTAAATCCGGTATATATGTATAAAAAATAGTTGAAAAAGCTTCTAATGCAATAAAATTAACCCATTTGTGACAAGCATCCTTAAGATAATTTAAAAAAACTTCTGACTCAAACTTTCATATATCTGGCTGATTTAGCTCAAATTTCTGGGATAGTTTAATCTTAGAAATTCTGCGATTCAATAAGAAAATGTTTATTCTTCTAAATTACTTTCTAAATATTTTGAAATCAAAAAATAATAGTGCATCTACCCCCCCCCCCCCCCCTCCTCCCCATCTTTTAACTGAAGTTTATTATTTGTGGTTTATTCTGTTGACCTGTGTTCGTGGCAGACCAGATGTTATTACCAATAAGGTTATCTGAGCGAAATATGCCACCGATTGTCAATGCAGGTAGCTCAAACTGCAGACTATTGACAATGTAAGCCAAGATTCTGGATTCGAATCTGGACTTGAATATTTCTTTAACTTAATTAGAAAAATTAAAATGTATGAAAGATAAATTCTTATTTAATAATGATGTTAATGTAAGAAACTGCTTTTACAGTACTTCAATACTTTAGAAACATTCATAAAAGAAAAAAGAAAGTTTTTTACTTTAATAATGTACATGCATTTTAAAATAATTTTCTGTTAATAATAAAGTATTTTTTTTCTAATACCAATCTTAAAATTTTAATATTTAATAAAAGCATAGACCATACAAAGCGACATATATGAAAAAAATAATTAACAGAACCCAATACTTATAAGAATAAATTACATTTCTTTAAAATGTTTTAAATTAGAAACCAATATATTTTTATGATTTTTATAAAAAAAAAAACAGTTCTTATTAATTTAAAAGAAAAAAGATTTGTTTAGTTGAAATAGAAGACAAAATTGTTCTCAAGGCAAATTACAATGGCACAGCTGTTGTGTAAAAAATGTATGTAGTATAAAACACATTGTAGTTGCTTTTTATTTAAACTGAATGATACAAAAAGTGAAAAAAAGTGAAATAAGAATAAAACAAATAATTCAAAGAAAACAGAATATTTAAATAATATAAAATTTGCCAGTGAGATAAAAAGGAAAATTTTGAAAGGAATCAGAAAACAACGAAACAAGCACACTTATTAAAACCATGAAAAAGAAGCAAATCAAAGAAGTTACCTTTTTTAATTTTTAAATAAGAAAAGAAGATTAGGAAGTATTAAAAAGTCTTTATTAAGAAAAAATAAATACTTTTCATTACATTTTATACAATAAAAAAATGTCAATTAAAAATTATTTGAAAAATCAACTTTAATCCATTAACTACATAAAATATTTAATAACGACATACTGTACCAAAAATAGTAATAAAATATTTAAAATCAATAAATTACATATATATATATATATATATATATATATATATATATACACTAGCAGCATTCGCCCGCTACACTGGTCGGTTTCTCCCAAAGAATCTTAAATCAAACGAAATATGTGCAGTTAAGATGAAAAAAAAAAAATCTAATCACATATCCTTATTGGTTGTCTTATTCGTATAATCTTACATTATCCAGTTCACAGCCGATGTTCCCGTCATAATAGACAAAATAGCTCTAAAGTCAATGAGTTTCCTGTGTTTAACTTTCTTTTTAGTGGGTTTGTTATGTTGAATTTCGCGATTCTACCTAAAACTGCGGCGAAATTACTCAAAAGTAAGACCATACCCCCATTAAACCCTTTTAGGTGGGAATTTCTAAAATCGATAAAATAAATGTTTAAGTTTCTTTTAGTAGATTCGTTAGCTTGAAATTCATGCCTCTATCTTTAAGGGGGTCCAAAGCTAAAAATTCTCAAAAAAAAATGCATTTATTTTTTATTGGCTTAAAAAAATACTGAGTTTTTAGCGTTAAATACGGCAAACCGAATGCCTTTATCTTCATTAGACCCAGAGGTATACACCTTTTGCCTTGAGAAGCGATGCATCAGCTGCCTGCCTACTTTAGCTCCATTTATCTCAGAAAGAATTTTTTCACGATTCGTCAACTTTAAAAGAATATATTTAAAGTTCCTTGCAAGATATATGTATGAAATTTTTGAAAAAGTTTTTACGCTATATTTCCAACAAATTGACTTCAGGATTTTTAAGTTTGAGTGATAATTGCGAAAATATGCTAATTAATGCAAAGGTCACTAATAAAAAACTTCATTTTCTTACTTAAATTTTTGTTACAAAATTCCTAATCAATATTTTAAGAAATCCTTAAAGCAAATTAAAACGACTAGTTTTCTGTACACAAAAGTGTAAAAGTTTTGTAAATCGAGTAAGTACTTCCAGAGTTATATCAAATATTAAATATGTTTAATAATTTACAATTTAAATTAAAAATATATATATATTTAAAATTTTTCAGATTTTTTTTTTTACATGCAATATTCTTATTATATTAAAAGATATTTCAGAAAAAATTTCATAATACAATCTCTATAAATAAAAAAAATACAATTTTGAGGCCCGGACCCCCCATAATTACTGCTGAGATATGGCGAAATGTCTTAAGAGTTTCGACCATCACTTTAATCAGCTTAGGTGGGGAGGAAAGGAATTTCTAAAATCGCTGAAATGCATGTTTAATTATTTTTTTATTTTTTATCGTAAATTCCACGTTTATACCTAAAATTGCTACCAGGAAATGGCCAAATGGTCTAAAAATTTTCGATTCCCCATCTTTTAACATTCTAGGGGGGGAATATCTAAATTCGCTGAAATTTGTGTTTAATTATAAAATGTATTTTATTATTTAAATAAATTTTTTATCCCGATTTTCTCACTACTACCTAAAATGACTGCTGAAGTATGGCCATATGTCCTAAATTTTTCTACCCTTCCCCCCTTTAACCCCATTAAGCCTGGAATTTGCTGAAATGTGTATTTAATTTTATTTTTTGAACGTTTATTTTATGAAATTGGACGATCCTACCTAAAACGGTTTCTGAGATATGCGAAATGTTCTAAAATTTTCGACAACCTTTTAACCCCTTAGAAGGGGATTTTACGCGGAAATACGAAATCGCGGAAATACGTGTTTAATTATTTTCTTAGTAGATTAATTTTCTGGAATTTCACGCTCCTAACTAAAACATCTACTGAGATATGGACTGATATTTTTTTTTCGACACCCCCTTTAATCCCCTCTGGGGGTAAATTTTCAAATATCCTTTCTTGGTGCGCGCTTATGTCATAAGAGTTATTTTTTTACCCAAATTTCCTGCTTCTAGGTTCAGTTGTACGTTGCGTATGATTAAGTCAGGAAAACTCTGTTATAAATATAGATATATTATATAAGGAATATATATTATATATATAGATATGTGGGTATAATGTTAAAAAATTCAAAGTTCAGCAACATTTTTATAAATATCTGCAACGGATATATCTATCTAAACTTATAAATGTATGTCTTCGCATATTTATGTTATTAATTATTATTCAATTTAGTGTAAGAAGTACTCAAGAAGTCTCATGCTTTTGCGATTTAAAAATGCTTCATTATTCAAAAGTAAAAGATTAAAAAAGTAAAGGAATTTCATGGGGCATTAATAAACTTTGTGATATCACCAAATGGAAACGGAACATCTAAATGGCATACAGAATGTGCAAGGTAATCCAGTAATTTCTGACGCCAACTTTACTATTTCTCCGCTACGTAATGCATAAATTAAACTTTTAATCCATGATTTTTTATTTTGTTCGGAAAAAATTATATTTGAGTCTATTTTTGTTAATTATTCACTAGAAAAATAGTGAACAAATTTATTTACGTTTAATTTTGGACATAATGACATAATGCCACTCCTAAATTGCATTAAACAATTGCTCAAAAAATGATAGTATAAAATATATTTATAATATATTTATATTATGTTCTTACTTTAAAGTATTTGCACTGTACAATAACAACTATTCCACGAATATTAAAATAAGTAAAATAGTCTTAATTACGTCCAGTATTAACAGTACCATAAAATATATAATCCAAACAACTGTCAAACATATATTAAAATACAATTATTTGCTTAAAAGACGGCCGTTTGAAAAAAAAAAAACACATTAAAAATATTAAAAAATATTAGAATAATTTTTATGTGTCTTAATTGAAATGGACGTCTTTAAAGTAAATAATTGTATTTTAATATATCTTTCGACAGTTGTCAGGAATATACATTTTATGGTACAGCTGTTTAACGATATAAGAACTTTTATACTGCTTTTAATAGTTTGCAGAATTAATAATTACTACCTTACAAAGATAGAGAAAAAAACGCAAGTCGAGCACATCGCAAGAAGTGCTTGACAAAACACATAGCATGTAATAACTGGCTAACACAAAATATATCATCTCCCCGTGACAACAAATCAGAACTAATCTACACTTCACAACATTAAATGCGTGTTATCACACTTAAGTAAGACATAATAGTTCACAAAATACCAATAGAAAGTGCCAAATGACAAAAAAAGTTCCTGTAACTCCTGATTTACACTGTGTATTTAAGGGTTAAACTGTTACAGGAGATAGGACGAGCAGCAACACGAATTTCTAAAATGCCGCATGCACGCACTTACTGGATTCAAATCGTGCATGTTGGTCGATACATAAGTTCAAAATTTCTCTTCCATTATACTGGAGTTTTGCAAGATTACCTCTGTGACATTGAGACTTATGCACGGAAAAAAAGATTTAGTTAAAATAGCCCCAGCTAAAATGTTTGGTTGGACTGACCAAATGTTGGTTCGACTGATCAAATGATTTTGTTCCTTCAATAAAATTTTATTGAACTAACAAAAGGATTTTGTCAGTCCAACCAAAAATATTTGGTGGGGGCAAAATTTGGTTGGCACAACTATATTTTTGTTAATTTAACAAAATCGTTCTTTCCGTGTGGTCTATTAACCGAAATTCACTGCATTTTTATATGGCATAAGTTAACACTAGAACGTCCGGAAATTTTACCCAATTTTAATAAAAAACATTTTAACACCAGAATTTTTATTTAAAACAATTTCCCTTATTTATTAAACCGTGTTTTCTCTAGTGAGAATTTAATTAATTTTTCGAAAAAACTTCTGATTCGAATCGACATTTTGTCATTTGATCGGAGTCGAATTGACACCAGCTGGACATTCTAGTGTTAAGCCAAAGCTTCATAAGTCGCTTTATGATAGTATGATTTGTCATTATAGATGATTTACAGATCCGTATGTCCGCCATTATTTATTCTTGCCGAAACATTCAGCCTGGTTCCTCGTTTGCGGCAAAATTAGTGCGCAATATTATAAATATTTTTCGATTTACGTGCTTTCCAAACGAATATACAGTGTGTTTCATAAAAGATGTGCAAAACTTAAAAAGATGACAGTACACATACAAACAGAAAACTTTAATCAGGGAATGCATGATCGGAATTAGAACGCAACGATGCTAGAGGCGCCTAAGGTGATGTTATTATACAAGGCAAAAACACAAAAAGAACGATTAAGGGACAAAGGCAAGTTTAATGGCACGTGATTGAAATAAGTTTACTAAACAGTGACCGGCAGTGTCTATGCATGTGGTACAACGGCGAAAACAGGATTGGCGAACTTTCTAAAAAAGAACACGCATATTGTGCACTTGCCCTACAACTACCAAAAATCTGGTGACGAGTCTTCTTCTGCCTCAATGGGGGTCTCACACATAAGAACCATCAGCTGAGCCTACAAAAAGAAATCGAGACATGAAAGATCTGGCTTGGGTGGTGCCCCAGTTACAATACCACCTCGTCAATAGTTTAGTACATCTCGTACATAATGGGCTGGTGCTCCATCTTGGTGGAACTACATTAACTGCCGGATGTGCTGGGTAACGGTGTTCAATATGTCTGGCAGTACCTGTTGCAAAAAAATGAGGTATTTTTCCCGTCAAGGCGTTCTAGCAGGAGATATGGCCCGAGTGGTCTTCGATTATTCCTCCCAAACATTTATAGAAAACCGTCGGTGATCGCTGTTTTACTGGCGGACAATCGCCTGTTGAGAAATTGCTTTCCATACAATCGTTAAGCCTCTGAGCCATTTCCATTTGCAGTTCTGTAGATAAAATACATATAAGCTCTTTCCATTTTTCGATTCGTTCCTACTGCGATTGACAGTTGCACACTCGGATCAGCGACTTTTATCCATATATTGAGGGGAAATTTTGTATATGTTTTCTTTTTTTTCCCATATTACATTTGTCTCTTATAGTGTCATTTTTCTCCCGATAACTCGCAAGAGGGATAGAGCTTTAATGTTTGCATGGACCAAGTTTCGAAATGCGCCAGCACTTTTGCGTTTTATTTCCGACCAAGCATTCTTTGATGAAAGTTGTTTGTTTGGATGTGTACTATTACCTCTTGAAATTTTGCCCATCTTTTATGAAACTCTCTGTATATAGATCTGTTTGGTTCTAGACATAATTATAAGCCTTCCATGAAGTATAATAGCTTCATTTGATAAGGTAGGTATTTTAAGAACATTTAAACGCGAGTTGTGACAGCAGTTGTCACTCTTTAATATAAGTACATAAAATAGTTCATTTCAAAGTGTAGGAGTACAAACTAGAGATTAACATATGTTTAAATTATACTGATGCAGATGATTTCCTTTAGTTTATGTTTGGACCCTGTAGTTCCCACAAGTTATTCGGCGAAGAGTAAAATTTCTTAACTGTTTCAATGGGATGTCAAGGAAAATCATCTTTTTAAGACTAATTAAAATACTCAAACAAGAGAAATTTCGTTCTTTTTAATGACTCTGACATAGTAATTAAAAGAAGTAAATATACGCATGAACCAACCATTATAGCACTTCATGCTAGATTAAGAGTTTTCGCTAAAAATATATAAATCGCATCAGATTTTTAAATTCCATAAACTTAATTTAATCTGTATTGTATTAATATTTTGTTTAACCACTATAAAATAAATATAATAAGGAAATTTAAATTTAAATTTTCAGAAAATTTTCCTGACATTTTCCAAAAAATACAAAAATATTTGTAGAACCGATAAATCTATTATTTGTAATTTAGAATGTTCCCAACAAACACAGAACTTACGGGCCACTGATGGGTTCGTTAGCCTTGGCCGCAAGTGTTTGATTAGGGCCCGCTATCATTGGCCGTTACGGCTCCGTCAAAAAAGTGTCACGCCGGACACAATATGGCCACAAGAGAATTGGCCGTAAATACAAGAAGTTGCCCACAAATGCACCATCAACGGCCAGCCAAAACTGATATTTAACCTCAAACTGGCCGCAATTATACATTTAATGGCATTCATGAATAAAAGCTTGCCACAGTTATGCCATTAAGGGTTATTTTACGTAAAAGTTGGCCACAAGAGAAACACACTTATGCCATCAACGGGCATCATTAACGAATGCAAGCCAGAAGCTAGCCACATTCATACCATCAATGGGCATAATTGACGAATGCAAGCCAGAAGCTGGCCAGAATTTTACTTTTTAAGGCCCTCAGAACAGTTCAGTAAATGAGGCTTTTTTTTTTGGAAGAGGGGGGGGGGGGGGGAGGGGCAGAGCCAAAAATATTTTGATAAAATTTAGAATCTAAATAATAGATTTTGTAATTTTTATCTGAAAAAAGGTTTTAAATATACTACGTAAAATTTGGAACAGGCCTAGGAAATTTTAACATTTCAATTTTTTAAAGAAGTGCTCATAACACCAGCCTGACTTTTATAAATGTTTTATCATATACTTCAATTAAAAACGTTATGGTATTATAAGCACTTCTTATTAAAAGTTAAATATTAATTTTAAAAAAGAGTTATAGAACAAAATGAATTTAGATCCTAAATGTTATCAGAACACTTAAAAAAAAAAAAAAAAAAATCCAATGGAGCATAAATGAGCCTTATCTATTCATCTCCCTTAAACAGAACAAACTTCAACTTAAGGGGACAAGGGACCTTAAAATCCTTAAAAATAATTTTTTTTATTTTTTGTAAATTTCACCCAATTATAATTCAAGGGTACATTATATGCATTTATCACAAAAAAAAAAAAAAAAAAAAAAAAAAAAAAAAAATATTTTTATGAAAAAAAAAAATGGAATTTTACGCGTTGTCTTAGAAATTTCCAAAATGCCCCCTGCGTTCTCCATATCAATGAAAATCCCCAAAATTTTTTATGTAAGTTTGGTTTATATATATGAATGAAATGGGGCATCGAATTTTATATATTTGAATTTAAAGGTTTAAAAAAAAAAATTAAATTTTTTCGAAAAAATTTCAAATTTTTTTTTTTTTAATTCGTAGAATTCCATTCTTTTCATAAAAATAATTTTTTTTTTTTTTGTGATAAATGCATGCCATAATGCACCCTTGAATATTATACAAGATAAAATTTACAAAAAATAAAAAAAATAGAAAAATTTTCAATTTTTTTTTTTTACTTTTAATATCAAATGTATAAAATTTGATGCTCTAATTTATTTATATATATAAATCAAACTTTTATAAAAAATATTGGGGGTTTTCATTGATATGGAACGTGCAGGTGGCATTTCGAAGATTTCTAAGACGATGCGTAAAATTCCATTTTTTTTTCTCAAAAATAATATTTTTTTTTTTTTTTGTGATAAATGCATGCCATAATGCAACCTTGAATAATATTTAAGATAAAATTTACAAAAAATAAAAAATTCGGAAATTTTTTCGAAAAAAATTCCAAATTTTTCAATTTTTTTAACCTTTAAATTCAAATATATAAAATTCGATGCTCTATTTTATTTATATATATGAACCAAACTTCATGCAATTTCTTACCTGGATGTTTCTTCCAATTATCCAGCTGGAAAATAAAACAAAATACGAGAATACATTTTAACTTTTGTAATCTGGGAAATTGTTTTTTAATATTTATTGATCACTAGAATTTAACAATTTTTTTAGGATAAATTACGTATGTAATTTGGTCATTTAAGTCTATTAAAAAAAGCTACTTTCACATCGTCATTTCTTTAATGTATAATTAATAGAAAAAAATGCAAGTATTTCTATAACGTAATGCTGCTGTTGTATTCCGTCTTCTTTCCACCACCTCCCTCTTATACACAAAAACACATCCTCGTCATACATTTCATGAACTATGAAACATTTTCAACATATACTTTTTTTTTTCCTTCAAAATATGACTAACTGCCAGAAAGCCAACTGCCACCACTTCTTTTTTTGCCTTTTACATTCAAAAAGGCACTTTGATAATTTTCTGATATATTGATGGCAACGGGCACTAAACACACATGTTTGCCAGTCATGTATTAGACGTTCATGTTTTCTGAAATGGACTAAAACATTATTCATAATAAGAATATATTTTTACTTTTCTTACTAGAAATTTTGATTGGAATTATAACAGTCTTTATACAACAATGAATCTTTAATGCATCGTGTTCAAGCAGTGTTAATTTATAGTTAACTAGCATATTAGTATGATATATCAGTTTATCAGGCCATCAAAAATTAAAAAATATAATTTACATAAATCCCCATTTTTATTGAATTATATATAATATATATAAAAAATATATTAATTTTTATTTAACCTCCCGCTTTTATTATAAAACAGAGAGACAGTTTTTCTTAGAAGGAGAAAACATATAATGCATCACTTTTTTTCTGTTATTTCACATGACTTACCTAAAAGAAAATATATTAAAAAACTCTAGAACCAAATGTCATTTTTTCACAATTTTATTTTTTATAATAAATGTAAAACAAACAAAGTAAAAAAAAAATTTTTTTTATTTGTTTACAAGTCGATCAAGTTTAACACAAACATTTTACATGAAAAATTATTCCTGTTATAGTTATGCTATTTGTCCATAAAAGTTGGTAAAGAAGAAAATCCACAGCCATCTTCTTAGAGAATTTTTAT
The DNA here is from genome assembly GCA_963932465.1 of Maratus speciosus. Taxonomy (NCBI): domain Eukaryota; kingdom Metazoa; phylum Arthropoda; class Arachnida; order Araneae; family Salticidae; genus Maratus; species Maratus speciosus. The sequence continues at coordinate 529,575,771 of OZ010789.1, read as the reverse complement.
TTCCAGATTTTTATAATAATTCTGTAACAAAAAACAAAAAAAATTAGTTTTGCAGAAAAAACTTCAAATGTTTTAAAAAATCAAATTACAGACATACAATTAATGTTGTTTATTATCAAAACAAGCCATTAGGTTAGCATCAAAGAATATAATATCTAGGAATATACCCCCAAATGACATGCAAATGATGAATAAGACAGATGACAAAACATAGTTGTGAATCTAAACTACAGCAATCTCTAAACGTTCGTGGAAACGTCTGCGAATGTTGAGACTATATTCCTGTGCATAAAAGGGGGTTAGGTATTACGATTTTTTTAAATAGAAAAAGCAACTGAAACACAAAAATATATTTATTAAAGATTAAAAAGTATGTGCTGTAAATAAATTTGAATAATTATAAACATATTGTACAAAGTTTTGTTGCTAGTTGATGGCTGAAAATATTTTTTGATATACGATTGTTTGGAAGAACAGAGCTTTGGTTTATGAATTTCCATATAAGGAGAAGTTGCAGTCTCAATTTCTCTTTTAAATTCAACTCCTCACCAGTTAAGGATCACATTCTACTGCTTTCTCAACAAGTTGTTGCTGAAGCTTTAAAATTTCCCATAAAATTTTTGTAGAAACATTTTCACTTGCAATAAAAATATTGAATGTTAGAAAATTTCGGATTTTTTTATTGTTAGCATCAAGTTATGTTTCGAGTTTCTAGGAATTACTGATCTATATTTTGCTTCAATACGAGGGTTGAAATTCTCAATCAAAAACCGCAATTAGATTTCAAAAAAGGAAAAAAAAAGTGAGAATTGACACGACAGTACTTTCTAATGTTGCTTCCTTCAACCAAACCGATCTGTCTTTCGATAGCCACTATTCTTTTTAAATTTGATGCTCAGATGCAAGAAATTTTGGAGGCTCTAAATTCTATTTTTTAAAAATTTAGTCTTTTTAGGGAGCCTCATATAAGTGTGAGGGAAAAGAGAACACAAAGTTCAAAATTTTAGGCCCTTTTACTATTATTCTTATTAAAAGGCTTAGAAAATGTTTTTTACCACATTAAGGGCCTCTACAAGCGGGGCCTTGATGTATTGTATTTGTCATATATCCCCTTATATTCAGCCTGTTTCTTTTTTATCAGTTTCTGTTTCCATAAAACACTGATGCTAATTATATAAGTTATATTTTGTAACTATTTGCTCTATTGGCAAAACTTAGCAAATCGGTCTTTCTTCAACAAATTTCAAATTGAAATAACCTGGAGTTGGAAAATCTATTACTTTTGCAGCGTAACCCATGCTATTCCCACTCCAGTCTCTAACAAAACAAACTTGAATTATGGTGATTTTTTTTTTCAACCCAGATTAAAATAAAAATTTTCAGCAACATCATTCACATTGGCCATAGAAACTGATTTGATAGTCTTGCAACTTGAGTTTAATCAGGGTAGCAGCAAAATTTAACGGAGAATTCTTTTATTTCAGAAATTTTTTTTGCAAATGCTGCTGAAATCACATAAAAAATTTGGAAGAATTTCACAAATTACAGGGAACAAAATTTACTATATTGGGCTGAAACTGGGATTCCTTAAAAAAAAAAAAAAAAAATAGTGCAAAACATGGAAAATGCTAAAAATAGCATTAAAAATTAAATAAAAAATATTCTTAAAAGAAAATTAAAAAAAAAAATCTTATTCAAGGTGCACAACTTCAGATAGACAAGTAACTTGCTGCCAAATCATGTAGCTTTACAGTCTCTCCAAGAAAATTCTGGAGAGAGAAACACCTGTCTTTATCATTCTAGTCTAATAAAGCCGTTTGTGCCTGACATTGCACAATTCCACAGAAAGGTAGTATCTATTTGTGGGTATTCTTTGTGTTTAAATATTTACATCCCAGCAACATAGATGACAGCTTTAAATTGTAGAAAAATCACAGAATATGAAGACAATTTTTTTTTTTTTTTTTAAATTAAGGCCCTACTTCAGTCAGGTGAAAAGACCCATTTGCTAATGCTATTCCTATGGAAGAAATTTATAAAGATATCTCGGTCGCATTTCAATATTTTTAGATGATTTTTTTTTTGCAGTGGCTAGCTGAGGTCGATCTGTATGCAGGACGTTTTCTACTATTTCAATTTCTTTTACAAGTATTTTTAATCAGGACACTTTCATTTTCAGAACCGGTTCCTAAAATGAAAACATCCTCTTGAAAAAAATCACCGATGAAAATCGAAAAAGTAAAAAACGTACTGCATACAGATCAACCTCAGCTAGCCACTGCAAAAAAAATCATCTAAAAATATTGAAATGCGACCGAGATATCTTTATAATTTTTTCCCATAGGAATAGCATTAGCGATCGGGTCTTTTCGCCTTACTGAAGTAGGCCGTTAATATTATATTTCTATAAATGAAAGGTACCACTGGGGACAGAAAAGAATTATGCTATCTATAAGTGTGCATTTTTCCCCTCTATCTGTGATAAGCGGATGGATTACACACACAATAATAAAAGGTTCATTAGACTAGAGATCAGAGTGGGCATAGCCCACATAGATACTCGTTGTTGAAGGCACTGGGGTTAAGAAAAAAAACAGCAAAACTCGGCTGGTTTTGTTATAAAATGAAACTCATGGAAAATCCAATATAAACATTTCTTCAAAATCAGAGGGGCCATGGAAAATAAAATTCTTTACTATGTCTCTGATGAAATGAAAAAGAAAAATTGATTTGAGTGTTAAGTTTAACTCTTGTAAAAGCTTTATATATATATATATATATATAAAACCCTCGTTTATCCATGATGTTTTAAAATTCACATATATGAAATAGATTGGTATTATAGATATTCATGCAAAAAATGAGCTATTTTTCAGATATTTTAATATATAATTGATTTTATATGCTTTACATTTACTGATTTGTTGACTGTTGTTATACTGATTTTATATTAATTAAAAATAGATAATGCATGTTCTTAATAAAGTTTTTTGTTTAAAAAATAATAACGATTGCAAAATACTTCCTCGCCTTTAATATATCTTAACCTAAAAGAATATAACATATCTTAAAAATAGAATTTTTTTTACTTAATAATGTTTAATACTTTCAATAAACAAAATAAATGCTTTTAAAAAGCAGATTTATTCAGAAATGAAAATAACAAAATAAAACTTAGAAAGAACCAGCTGATAACACTTATTATACATAAAACTAGCTGACTTTTCCCACTAGTGGGCAACTCCTTTCATTGGGGCCTCTAATTTATTTGTAATCTTGTAATATAAAATCTCGAACAGATTATAGCATGAATTTTTTCAAAAAAAAAAAAAAAATCTCGAATCGGATGAACCTTGAACCTGATCCCCCCTTGCCTGTGGTCCTATATAGCAGATTTGCTGCGCATGCACTGCAAAATTTTATAAAAAAATAAACAATATAGAACCGATTGAACCACGAACGAAGTCCCCGCATAGCGAAGAGACACAGTGTGAGTACACCTTCCCATTATTCCTTTCCTTGAAGAGTGGCACATATTGATTGGTACTACTTATGTAATGGTTTCCTAGCTGGCATGTTTCCAATGTGACTTCTTTGTATGAATTTGTAGCATCACTTTTGTTGTCTACAGCAGACTGTGAAGGGGGATTCAGTCTCATGAATATAACAAAAATTGACTTGAGAAACAAACTGACAATCAAGAATTTAAGTAACTTAATAATGATTAATTTGGAAGGGGAATTTTGAAAAGAAATTCCATTAAAAAAAGAATTTGCTGTGTGGTATACAGCCAAATCTCGAAGGGTCAATCTTACAGAGTGATGTATTTGTTTGTATATTGCATAACTAAAAATAATACTCATGTATATAGAAATTTTGTATAAATAAAACTTTTTTTTTTTTCCTTGGCTAAAGCTATTTTTATTTGGCTACAAGTTATTGGCTGCAACTAGCCCAAAAGCTAAAAATCCCTTTTTCCTAGATTAAACCCTATAGGTGGGATGTAATATATCCCACTGCCCCTCAAGGGTTAAACAGTATATTTTTCTGGTACGAAATTTTGAATATTCTGAAACACATATGAAGCCGATCGCTGTCTCATAGAAACATGGAATTTTTATTCAAACCGTTCGGGATCTAGCGTCCTATAAAGTGAACATGTCTGTTCATTGAGTATTATTTTGTCTTTAACAAGTAGTTTTGTTATTATCTCCATGTTATAATGATAAAATCCTAATCCTATTAATATTATAAATGCAAAAGTGTGAAAAAGTTTGACTGAAGTCAACTGCAAAACTGGGGATTAAATAACTTTTGTCATATCCATTCTATTCATTTTTTTTTGAATGTGCAAAATTTTTACTTAATAAATTTTACATATTTTAAAGAGTGATTGTGTTTCTGAATTTTTTTCAAACTAATATTTCATCCAAATAGTAATATTTGTAATATAAATTCTGAGAATAAATAAGGCAATGATTATTATTTGGAAATAAAGATTATAAAAGTACAGAAATGTAATTACTCGAAAAAACAGTATCAGCTATGTTGGTTATATTGTGCCAACATTTGTAGTGAAATGTCAATATTGCACAAATATTTAATTTATGTTAAAAATATTAATAGAGAAACTTCAATATATTTTCTAGAAATATTGCACAAATATGTGCAAAATGCAAAATTTGACTGAAAGCGTGTTTTATGTTTATCTATAATTTTTATTTTATGTATTAGAAACATATAAAATTGTAAATTTTATTAACTTAGGTGAAAATGTTGCATATTGAAAAAAAATTAATATGGCGGATAATGAATGAAAAGGCTGATTTAATGCTGACTTCAGTCAAACATTTTCACACTTTCACATTTATAATATAATTAAGATTAGAATACTGTCATTACTAGATGTAGATAATAATAAAACTAATAAGACAAAATAATATTCAATGAAAACATATGTTCTCTTTATAGGACGATAGATCCTAAAAGAGTTAACCCTTCAGACGTGGGCGACTGTTTAATTTTCTTGGATAAAACCGTAGCATATTTTTAAGTTTTAAAATTAAGATTGCTTGATTCCCACCACTTTTTTGAAGTAGAAATAGTCACTTTATTTAATTACAGATTAAATAATGCGATAATAAGCTGAAGTATAAAAAAAATCGTTTTTAAAAAAAGTGGTGGGAATCAAGCAATCTGAATTTTTAAAAAGTAGCCCACTAGAACACAAAAATAGCATTCCCTGTGGAATTGTATAGAATATGTGAAATGTGATATGAGCGTTGCCAGCGGCTGGATGGTTAAATAACAATTCCATTATTCTATTATATAGCGATCGGCTTCATAATTATTTCTGAATATTCAATATCTTATACCAGAAAAATAAAATGAGAAATACCTGTGGCCAATCCGAACCGAGTAGGTATTGTGAATATGCATGCTACTGCACACACACAGCAAAAACTTAAAAAAAAAAAAATCTCTAACCAGGTCCCTACTGTCTATGGTACCATAGAGCAGGCGTGATGCACACACACTGCAAAGTTTTACAGGGAAAAAAAAAAATTCTGGAAATTGAAAAAAAAAAATTATTTACTTATATGAATATATGTAGTAATAAAAGGTATTCAGGGCTTGAAATTCAATTTTTCATAGGAAGGGAGTCTCCCTACCAACATTTATAAATGGAGGGGAGTTGAGCTATTTGTGAGGGAGAAAAAAATATGAAACCCACTGTTATTTTACGTCCTTTTTAAAGATTTGCATTAATTATTTTGTCATGTCTGTATTAATGCAGGCATGACGAATACCATTGAAGCAATTTAAATCAACAACTCAGAATAATGATGCAAAATGTTTTTTATTTAAAAAAGTAAGAAAGCAGGAGTAATTCTGAGTAAAAAAAAAAAAAAATCTGAAACTGACAGCAAATTTTCTGAAAGGTTACAACAGAGGGGATGAGGGGGCAGGGAGGGGGGGGGGATCACTCCCACCACTAGCTATGTGTTTTTTCGTGCCCCTTTGATGAAATCAGTTTTTTGCACAATTCTTTGACGAAATTCACGATTCTTTGACGAAATGAGTGTTTTTTCGCGATACTTTGACGAAAAGCGTGTTTTTTCGCGATACTTTGACAAAATTCGTATTTTTTTTTGCGATTCTTTGATGAAATTAGTGATTTTTTTTCTCAGCGGCCGTTTGGCTAAACACTAAATTCGTGTTTATTCCGCGATCCTTTGACGAAATTAGCTTTTTTCTGCGATCCTTTGATGAAATTAGTTTTTTCCGCGATCCTTTGACGAAATTAGTTTTTTCTGCAATCCTTTAAAGAAATTCTCTTTTTTCGCGCTCCTTTGCCAAAACTCGCATTTTTTCCGCGCTCCTTTGCCGAAATTTATGATTTTTTTGCTATACTTTGATGTAATTTGTGTTTTTTTGCGATCCTTTGATGAATTTCAAGTTTTTTTTCCCGCAATCTGACAAAATACACGTTTTTCCGTGATCCTTTGACAAAATTTGTTTTATTCGCAATCCTTTGTGACGAAATTGGCGATTTTTTTCCTCGAACGATTGACAAAATTGATTTTTTCGGCGATCATTTGTCGAAATTCACGATATTATTCTGTTGAACTGATGACCGATTTTTCACAAGTTTCAGAACCTAATGCCTTAAATTTTTGGAAAATTCGTAACGCGGATTTTCGTATTTCAGAAAATTCATTCGTGTTTCGGAAATTTTGTTCACCCCTGAATTCGCCACTCGGTTGCGGAAAAAAATAATGAAATTTGTCTGTCGGTCGCATCAAAAATTCGTGAGTTTCAACAATCTTTCGCAGTTAAAAAAACGCAAAATGTGTCAATTAGTCACGGGAAAATATCAGGAAATTTGCAAGGCGTTTGTGCTAGTTAATCGTAATTTCAAAATGCAAAATTTTCAGGAAAAGGGTGACATCTTTTGGACGACAGTCTCCCGCCCGCGATATTATTTTGGGTGGGATTTCAAAATTTTGGGCGCAAATCCCGCCCTGGTATTGAATAATAATGAGTAAAACAGAATAAAAAATTAAATATACCTTTAAATAAATTTTATTGCATGTGATAGTTTTAGGATTCTTAAAAATATTTTTGGGTTTGGTAAATTCTAAAACAACTTTCTACACAGAGACCCAAAGTTTTTTTCAGCTTTTAACTGTGCAACAGAATTTTCTGCCACAAAATAAAATTATGAAATAAAGCCTTTAGAGAAAATAGTGTTTGTGGTTGAAAGCAGTGTAGTGTTTATTTCAAAATAAAGACAAGATGAAAATTTTTATGCCTTTAAATGTCAAATATAGCAAAATATTAACAAAGAAAACAAATGGAGAAAAAAAACACATAAAAATCATTCAAAATTCATATGCTTGCTGTATGTGTTTGTGTTAAAGAAGTTTTACTTTTTATAATTCATGGATCTAAAGCAGAACTAAATGATACACTCAGGATTGATAAATTCTAATTTATAAGATGTCAACTAAACTAATTAGTTTTAAATCAGAGTTAAAAATAACTTGATTATATCTACCATCACTATAACATAACAAAAACTCATATAAAGTTCACACAGATGAAGTGACAGACTAAATCAGGATTCACAACCTTTTTTCATCATTTGACAATACTAAACAATCCCTCTCCCTCATAATAAGTATTTATTCTTATTGCAAAAGGCTAAAAAGTAATTCATAGTATTAAGGGGGGGGGGGGGGGGGATGAAGCTTGAGAGAAACTTTGCAAAAGAGAGTTAAGAATAAGTATTCTAATTGTACAAGTGTAAAAAATGGTCTAAATGTGTAAATTTAAGTTTGTCAAACATGTTAAAGAGCCCCAAAGTTCACAAATAATGTACAATAATACAGTTTTAGATGCAAAAAATTCAACTTACATTACAAATACAGCAAATTAACAGATATTTACCTTTGCTTGAATGCCAAAATGAACAGAGTTAAGGTGCACAACTGTCTCCTTGAATTGATGTAACATCACTACACTCCCCTGAAACTCATGAAAATAAATAATTTAAATAGGTTGTAATATTAAGTATTTATCATATTCAACTAGAATTTTTTTAAATATATAATTGAGCACTTAAATGATACCAGTGAATTGGGTTTTTAAATTCTTTTGGATTTGAGAACAGCCTTAAATATAACAGGAGTCGATGCAGGTTTTTATTCTTGGGGCCCATTTTCTGAAAAGTAAGTGATTTTTGTGTAAAATAACATTTTGTACCTAAAGTTGACATCCAGTTACTCAAATTCGAAACAAGAATTTATTAACAAAAACTTCTTTAAATCCTCTTGCTAAAGTTCGTTTTTTGTCACATGGTTTTATTTACAAATTACACATTTTAAAATAGTTTTTATGAAAATGAATGCTACAAAGGGAGCCTATTTTATTAAAAGGAATTTTGTGAAGTGGCCTGTTTTATTAAGTTCATTTTTGTAATGGGGCCCATTATAAAATTTATTTTGTGAAGGGGCCAATTTTATTAAATAGATTTATGCGAAGGGGCCTGAAATAGGACCCAAATTGTGCCAGGATCGACCCCTGATAAAGCAAGAAAAATCTTACTTATAATACTATTAGTATTTACACTTAGTATTTAGAACTTAAACAACCTAACATTATAGTGTTGATTTTATGCCAAATTGGCAAGGCAAGGTGCTAGGCAGCCCTTTCTCACTACTTTATGCACCTGGCAAGCCCTTTTTAAACCACTTTATGTACTCAGTGGTCCCAGTAGCAGAAATTTCTCCAAGTGTCTGCGACAGATACTTTAGGGCCAAAAAATAATCTGCAGGTAAAATATTTTTACAATAGAAGTGCATTCACTTGCGTGTAGCGTTTTTAGACATTTTACAGCTTTTTATTAATAATAATCGTAACTTTTTGTATTAAGGAATAAAGAGCTGAACAAAAAATATGAAGCAAAATAAAAGTTCGATGAAAAAGAGTCTGCAAAAGTGAAAAAAAAACCTGTGACGTCCGTCTCCCGTCTCGAACTTTCCCGTCGCGAATATCGTCAAAAATCGCGCATTTTGCCAAATGATGGTAGGAAAAAACATGAATTTTATCAAAGATCGTTGAAAAAACTCATGAAATGATCGCAGAAAGAGACGCAAATTTCGGTAATTGATTGCGAAAAAAACAAAACAAACAAACTTGAATTTCATCAAACGATTGTGGAAAAAAACTTTAATTTTGTGAAACGATCATTGAAAAATATCATGAAATAGTTGCGGAAAAAAAAACTATAAATTTTGGCAAATAATCACAAAAAAAATTGAGAATTTCGCCAAATGACCTTGGAAAAATATCGCGAATTTCGGTAAACAATCGAGGAAAAATATTGCAAATTTCGTCAAAAGATCGCGGAATCACAGCAAATTTTGCCTATCTGTCGCGGAAAAATATTGCAAATTTTGGCAAGACACAGAAGAGAAAATTGCAAATTTCGTAAATTGATCGTGGTAAAAAACATGAATTTCGTCAAAGATCGTTGAAAAAAACATGAACTTTGGCAATTGATCACGGTAAAAAAAATTTCATAAATATCAAATTATCAATGTATTTATTACTCTTTAAATATATAATTTCTTTACTAAAAGCACTTGAAAAATTGCATTTTATGAGATAGCAAATTAAATTATTAGATTTCATATTTATCTTATACTATAACTGAATATGGTATTAAAATGATCTCCAGAAAAATAAAATGACTCATAATCTATATTACTCTATAATCTGCACAACCTTTGGTCCCAGCTTGTGCAGATTAGTGTTGATTCTAAGTCGCTTTAGCAGGGTGCAGCGCCCGGCGGCTCTTTTAAACCCTTCTGATGCGCCCGGCTGCCCTTTTTACATTTCCTATGTGTCCCGTGGCAATTCAATTGATCTTGGGAAAATATCGCAAATACTAGGGCTCTAAACAAACCGGTTCAAAATATTTTTAGTGAACAAGGTACAAGTGTGCCCTTTTTGAAAAAAATAGGCCCTTTTTTTAGAATGCATTCCCTTTTTGAAAAGATGTACCCTTTTTTAGAATAGTGTTCCCTTTTTAAAAAAATTCCACTAGGCGGCCCTTTTTTTCTATAGTAACACTATGGATTAATGAACTTTGCATGTATATCAAATTTCATTGTATATATTATTCTTTAAATATATAATTTCTTTTATAAATGAGCTTTTATGGGATAATATATTACATTATTAGATTTCATATTTATATTATATTACACTAAATATGGTAACAAAATGTTCTTCAGAAAAAACAAAATTACTCATAATCCACACAATATTCTATAAATCTGGACAACGTTTGGTCCCAACTAGTACAGATTAAAAACTTGTAAAGATATTTGCCTGTAGTACTTAAATTATAATACGACAATTTCCAAATAACTCTTGCATTACTTTAATAAATTCCAGAAATTTCATATTAAATAAAGCCAATATTACTATATGGTAAAATGATTCTCAAAGAAACAAACAAGATCTGTGCAACTACCCAGACAAGATCTGTGTAACTACCTAGTGAAACACTCTGTAAACTTAAAATAAAGTTAATCTTACTGACATATTGGCAAAGCAATTATTCTGTGTGCATGAAACCTGAAGACATTAATATTCAAGTAGTACAAATTAGTTTGGTCTGTTTTATTGTGTTCAAATATGCATTTATTTCAAAATAAATGAACAGATTAATCAAAGTATTGCTTATCGCTGGCTACTACTTTTTGCTACCTCTCAGGCAATTTTTTAATTCCATTTCAAAAAAATAACTTCAATTCCTTCTTCTTCTAATTCAGCAGCTTTTCTAATATTTTCCCATTTCTCATAATTCTTTTATTTTTTTTTTTTTCTATCTATCTTGCCAGTCTTTTCATTTACTACCTTTTTTCTTCTATTTTGCGCTTATTTTCCAAATCTAATTTGTATCGTTTACAGCTACTTTGCACACAAGAAAGAAGTTTTTAGTTAATATCTATATATAGTATCAACAGCTCCTGATTTTATGACAGTATAATAAACATGTCTCTGGTTAACTACAGGGTTCTCAGCAAAACATGTCTGCCAATTTGCCTGGTCAGATCTCAAAAAAATCGATGACCAAACGGGCTTACAACAAAATTAGCTATTTATTTCCGCAATCATTTGACAAAATTAGCAATTGTTTTGCAGTCATTTGACGAAGGTCACACTTTTTTTTCCAAGAACACCCCGCTTTATTTTTGTCTTCCATGACTTTTTAGAAAATATTTATAAAATACCTGATTTTTCTTATATATTTTAAAATTTCCCCAATTACTTTCCAGATTTTCCATGTTGCTTTGAACTCTGCATTAAAAAAATTGCTACCATAGTAAAAAATGACTTAATTCGGGTTTCCAGCAATATATGTCTGGCAATTTCCATAATTTTTTTTGACCAAATCTTTTAAACTTAGGGGAAACTCAGATATAATTTCAAAATAAAATTGCAGAACTACTGTTTGAGGCCACGTCACATTTTTTTTTTTTTTTGGGGGGGGGGGGGGGGGGCGGGATAATAAGTAAACATTTAAGACAGAACATTTTAACATTTATTTTTAACAACTTCTGTAACTTAATTGTTTTTATTTAAATTGGGAGATATTAAACCCTATGAGCCCCTCTTTTCTCTATGCCCTAACAATATTCTCCGCTTTCTGATTTATTTTATTGATTGCCATATTATAAAATATGCAAGGCAAAGTAAAAAAAAAAAAAAAAAAAAAAAAAAAAAATTTGATTAAAATAACGAAAATTTTATTAATCACACAAAATTAATTAAAAGCAGCTATTTATAAAAAAATTGGTTGGTGTTATTACATTCTGGTAAGTGCAAATTAAAAATTAAATTTCATTACTTAGGTTTTGAGTTAAGTCAAAAGATTTTTATGAACGTATGAACATTACTGAAATTGCATTTTCAGCAATGTCTACATGGCGATGGGGTGTCCATTACTGGAAATTGACCAATTGCACATGAGTCATAAAATCTTAGCAATAAATGAAATTTTCTAAATGGCCATTAGCATAGTATAAAATTTAAAGTTTTCTATTACTACCAGGGTTTGCAAAGCTGGACCCAGTCGGAAAATTCCCTGTGGGTTTTTTCAAACTGGGCCCCACTTGAAAAAGCCCACCATAGAAACTAAAATGTGGATTTTTTTCAAATTTTAGCAATATTTAAAATTTTAAACAACATATTACATTTAATGAATTTATGTCATTTCAGGTAATTTTGAAAAAAAAAAATAATACATAAAAGCCATTACATAAACAGCTGAAGTAAAAAAAAATGTATTTTAGCACATTAAAATATTTGGCAGAATACCAAAACAGGCGAGACACCCCCATTTGGCGACTTTTCTGACAAGCGCCAAACACCCCACATACGCCAACCTAAAATGTGGCAACCTGAAAAATAACGTGATTGGTCCACTTTCCTGAATGCTTCCAGACTGTTTTTTACTACATCATCACCCTGGAATCATAGGAAATACAACATTTATAAATAACGACGTTTTAGAAAACACAGGAAAGCTGATTTTTATGAGATTCAAAATAAAACAAATGATTTAAACAAAATTTGTTGAAAAAATGTGAAATTTTTAAAGTACCTTTTCAAATCAGAGTAACGATTTAATGATTAAAATTTTCATTTCTCAACAACTTTCAGAAAAAATCATGGCGTCATTTAATATTTTAAAGTACATGCCTATATCAGAGTAAACATTGAACAAATCATTTCTAATTTACGGAACTTTGAACGCTTCGCATTTTCATAAAAAAATAATATCACTGAATACAGCAGTTCTTGCTCTGTAGCAATCACAAAATGTACATAACTCGTCAAAGTGGTAATCAGTAATCGTGTATGAACACTTACGTGTTCATTAACCCCCCCCAAAAAAAACCCACTGGATTCAGCAGTCTCAAAATACAGCAGTTCTCGCTCTGTAGCAATCTCAAAATGTACAAAACTCATTAAGCGGCAATCAGTAATCGTGTATGAACGCTTACGCATTCATTAACCAGAAAAAAAAACATCACTGGATTTAGCATTTCTCGCTGTGTAGCAATCTCAACATTCAGCAGTTCTCGCTAGTCTGTAGCAATCTCAAAATGTACAAAACTCATAAGGACAGCATACATGAGAAATATACAATAAACGGCTAATATAAAACGCTACAACAAAAAGTGCATAAAATTATTAGCATACCTTAACAGACATCTCCTTTCTTGAAAATCAACTCTAAAAAATGTTGAATTGCCATAATTTCGTAAATTTTTAGTCAAACTTCATTTAACTTCCCAGCAAAAAAAATGAACAAATACTCACAATTTCAAATTAAACTACACAGGTACTTTAACTTTCAAATTTTACAACAGAAAAAAAAAAAAAAAAATATTAACAACAACAAACTTTTGACTTGCTGACATTCTATTTTTACAAATAAAGAGTTGAGTTGTAAAAACACCGCTGAGCTAACTGTGAATAATAGGGCACAGATGTCATATTCGCCCCATATTGGCGCGATTTTTTTCTGACGCCAATGTCATATACGCAACGGGTACTTAACTGGCGCCAAAGTGTCGTTATTTTGCTTGATGTGGTAACCCGGATTATGTTGTTTATGCTGTTGATGTTTTCGCCAAATTGGCAACCGAAAAAAATCTCGCCAATATGGGGCGAATATGACATCTGTGCCAATAATAGTTTTCATGAAGGCGTAACCATCCAATACACAACAAATGAACCAATCCCAATTCAAGATCAGACCACTGTAGGCGTGGAAAGAATTTACGAAACGAACTGGTAGCAAGAAAAATCCATTTATCGCCTCGCCAAATTGAACGATGCCAAGTGTCTAGGCTGTTTTGGGATTCAGCCAAATATTTTACTAATATAGAACATAGTTTACACAGGCAACATACAAGACATTACATAATTATAGGTACAAGCATATAAGAATGTCTTTTTCTTTATAGCATAAAAAATTCAAATAAACTTCATGAAAATAAAACTTCTAACTACAAAATCATTTTTTTTTTAACTATCTTCATATAAAAAAAAAGAAAATTACAAATTTAAGACTTTACATGTAATGAGTTGTAAACTTTTACTAATTTCATTGCTTTTTGGACTCTGAGATGGATTTGAATTCTGAAGCAATCATAAGCTTAAAAATAAAAACAAAGAATAAGAGATTCTTTTTGTATTTTATTCCATTATGCTTGTTTATTTATTTATTTTTTTATGCATTTGTAAAAAACATAGGTACTACTTAGTTATCTCGTCGACCAATTTAGCCAAATTACATAAATTGAGATAATTTTTATTTTTATATAACAAAATAACAAATAAATTATCATAACATTAACAGAAATACAAATAAAATGTCAAAATAAAAATCACTTTATGACGTAAGCTCGTGTAACTTGCTTAAAGTCAAGTGAATGTGACATTTACGATCAACCATTATTGCCATTTAATCTTACAGTTTGGCGATAGATTTTTGGTTGACGGGATACCAAGTAGTACCAAAAAATATATATACAGAAAGAATTGGTTTAAAGAGTTAGTGAGAATCCATACTACATACAATAGAGTACATTAGATAATATGTATTTTTTACTCCTTTTCTTCCTATTTATATATTTTAAATTTTAACAATCTATTCATTATTTGATTTTCAAAGCAAATTTTGTAGGTGGAGCAAATTAACAATTTATATTTTATTTTATGTTAAAAACTAATTTATGAGAAACACTGACATTCAATCAATTTATAGAATTTATAGTTTGTAAAATAGCATTACAATTAAACTGTATAAGGGAACAATATATTTTTTTTGCTGATATATATATAATATGTATAACGAATATAGTATACAATAATGTAATATCATATATATATTACACTTTTGATAAAACCCATGTGGGTTGGGTTTTTCAAAAAAAAAAAAAAAAAAAAAAAAAAAAAAAACGAGTTTTTTTCGAACTTTGATTACCAAAGCAAAAAACATGCAAATTTTACACGAAAATAACGAATAGTATATAAATATGTCAAAATGAATTAAACTCTTAGTATATTCATTAAGACTTTCACTGAAAAACAGTGGAACTTCGAAACATTATTTTTTGCTCCCCGATTAGTTTGATTAAGAGTGTCAACAATATGCCTGGTTATAAAACATGCAAGAGGGAGTTATGAAAAACAATAAAAGCTAATTTTTTATCAACAAAAAACATTCAAGGATGCCCACCTACCCTATATAATTATATACTATACAAAGTTAACAACTTATTAATAGCATATTCGGGGACAGATTTAAGTTCAATACGAAACTATTGTAAACTAAGGTTGCTGGTTTGTTTTTTTATGCAGAACCACAAGACATTTCATATTTCTTTAGCTTAACCTTAAATCTGTCCCTGAGAATGATGAGAACTAATTTTAACTAATTCTAATAAACTGATTGAAATGATATATAAAAAATAATCTTACCTAATTTGTAAATCCAAGGCGATTCATGATGGCGAAATAGAGCAAGAAGAGTGCACGTTGATTCAATCATTCAGTTCTGTAAACACGCCAAAAAAATCCCTAAAAGTCCTCAGAAAAGGAAAATCCTACACTTTTTTAACAACTATCTTTTAATAGAACTATTTTTCAGTATATTTATAACTTAAAAATTTCTCATACAATATTGAAATAATTTTTAAAATGCTAGTTTTGAAATGTTGTTTATTTTAAAAGTTGAAAATATTTTAAATGCATCTACGAAAATCCCCAGTTGGGAAAAAACAAAGGAAACGCGTCAGAAAAGGGAAATTTTCATTTCGTCTTTCCCTAGCTGTATTTCCCTGCAAGGAGAGGTGCAAAGCCACAGTGTGTGTGTGTGTGGGGGGGGGGGGGGGGGTGAATTGAGGCTGTACATTTGCTATATATTTTTACTTTAATCTAAATTTTGTTTATCTTTGAGGGTTTTGAAACATGTAAAATAACTTATTTTTTGCGACTGACAAAAAGTAGTCAAAGTCACTTTGAGAGCAAAATAACAATAATAATAATAGTAGGTGTTGATTATTCTCTGATCATACAGAAAAATTTAAAACAAGCATGCATATTTACACATAGACAACCTTAATAGCAATGTTTACTTTTTTCTAGCCCTCGCAACCCCCCCCCCCCACCCCTAAAATCAATAAGGATTTCATGGAACATTTATGAAACACTAACAATAAAGTTAACAAAGTTTTGTTTTTGTTTTATGCTCTTTTTATTAGGAATTTAAGGTGTGCTGTATATATTTTTTAAGCATTTTGATTCAAAAAAACATTTTATTTTATTTATTTATTTATTTTGTCACATTTTAGTTTATAATTTTTCTAAATTTTGTTTTGAGTATTGTACTTTAGACTAAAAATGTCTCATATGATACTGAATAGAATTTATATTGAGGCTGTACATTTGCTATATATTTTTATTTTAATCTCAATTTTGTTTATCTTTGAGGCTTTTGAAACATGTAAAAGAACTTATTTTTTGCAACCGACAAAAAGTAGTCTAAGAGACTTTGAGAGCAAAATAATAATAATAGTAGGCGTTCATTATTCTCTGATCATACAGAAAAATTTAAAACAAGCATGCATATTTACATGCAACCTTAATAGCAATGTTTACTTTTTTCTTGGCCTTGCAACCCCCCCCCCCCCCATTAAAATCCATAAGGATTTCATGGAACATTTATGAAACACTTTAACAAAAAAATTAACAAAGTTTTTGTTTTATGCTCTTTTATTGGGAATTTAAGGTGTGCTGTATATATATTTTAAGCATTTTGATTCAAAAAACATTTATTTTATTTATTTATTCATTTATTCACATTTTAGTTTATAATTTTTCTAAATTTTGTTTTCAGTATTGTACTTTAGACTAAAAATGTCTCATATTATACTGAATAGAATTTTAGCAACCCAAGGTTTATTTACATTTAAAAATTTATTTTGGCAAAACAAAAGTTGTTTCAGATGTATATTCTATTAATTAGTTGTCTGTTTGTTTTGGCTATAAGATCAATAGAAATTGAAAAATAATACATTCATTGTTTTTAGTGTGGCCATAAAAAATGTAGCACATTTTGGGGACTTTTTTATATATAAAAATATTTTAAAACTAAATAAAAATGTGTAATTTGTTTTACTGCTTTAAATATAAATCTCGCAACGTATTTATATATTTACTAAAAGCCAGATTTAAAATAATTAAGTTTACTTTTTAAAAAATGAAGAAAAAATACATTTTCTCTCTTTAATTAAATATTCGGGTTATTTGATATTAGCCCTCTACTTTCTAGATAATGACGGGCCATTACATTTTTGCCAGAAACTGCCCCTTAAGAGTTGCCGGGCAAAGTAAATGCAACCGTTCTCTCACCGCCGAAACATTACCGTTCCGGCAGTAGCTGCCGGAACTAGCGGCGGGTCATTTACGGCACAACATTGTTTGGTTACAAATGGCCTTAACTCCTTTTGGCCGCGACATATACGCCTTTCGGCCGTAAGTTGAGTGTTTGTTGGGTTATTTCTCTTTAAATATATGGAGAAGAAAATTATAATCAAAATTAAACACTTATTTTTCCAAAATAAAACTGATCTATAAGAATAAACATCTCATGTTTGTTTTCTACATTCAATTTTTGTGAGATTCGGAAATAGAAACGGATATTTTTATTTCGTGATTGTGAGTTTTTACGTGCAAGATGTACGATTGTTCCTTTAGATTTTGTAAGAGTTTGTTTGAAAGATATAATTTATTCTTTTGTGCATATTTGATGATGAAAAAAATCACATTAATCTCATCAGTCTGCTTACCACGCAGAAAAAATAAAGGGAAAAATCTTTATGACGTTAAACGTTATGGATAGCTTATTTTTGGTTTCAAATGAAATATTACAATCCCCCTATATGTAGCCATCCTTTATACGTCATAAGCCATCAGCAAAGAATTGTGGGTATATTTATTGCATTAGTAATCAGCCATTTTTTATTTCGTTGCGGTCAAATAACCGGTTTTTGCTATTATTTTGTTAACCGATGACAAATTTTTTAAAAGACTAGTATTAATTTATTTTTTATTTTTTTTCTAAAATCATAAAACTGTACTATTGAAACGGTTAATAAACTTATGTTTTTCAGTATAAAAATTAAATAAGTGTGTTTGTGTTAATTAATTTTAATGTGGCCGACTATTGGGTATTATATTTATTTAAATGTCATAAGCCATCAGCAAAGAGTTGTGGGTATATTTATTGCATTAGTAATCAGCCATTTTTTATTTGGTTCCGGTCAAATAACCGTTTTTTGCTATTATTTTGTTAACCGATGACAAATTTTTTAAAAGACTAGTATTAATTTATTTTTTATTTTTTTT
The DNA here is from genome assembly GCA_963932465.1 of Maratus speciosus. Classification (NCBI taxonomy): domain Eukaryota; kingdom Metazoa; phylum Arthropoda; class Arachnida; order Araneae; family Salticidae; genus Maratus; species Maratus speciosus. Next base: position 529,557,270 of record OZ010789.1, on the reverse strand, counting down.
TCTAAAATCATAAAACTGTACTATTGAAACGGTTAATAAACTAATGTTTTTCAGTATAAAAATTAAATAAGTGTGTTTGTGTTAATTAATTTTAATGTGGCCGACTATTGGGTATTATATTTATTTAAATGTCATAAGCCATCAGCAAAGAATTGTGGGTATATTTATTGCATTAGTAATCAGCCATTTTTTATTTGGTTCCGGTCAAATAACCGTTTTTTGCTATTATTTTGTTAACCGATGACAAATTTTTTAAAAGACTAGTATTAATTTATTTTTTATTTTTTTATAAAATCATAAAACTGTACTATTGAAACGGTTAATAAACTAATGTTTTTCAGTATAAAAATTAAATAAGTGTGTTTGTATTAATTAATTTTAATGTGGCCGACTATTGGGTATTATATTTATTTAAATGTTCAGTAATCGGCCACCACGGTTGACTACTAGCTAAAAGCACATTTCACTTTTTTGAGTCTAATAATTAATAATTTGATTTTTTTCACAATTTGAGATTTATGTAGCCTTTTACTTGCATTTTATTTTATGCACACTATATACAGGGTGACCACTCTCAACGGTGTCCATTGTCTAATTCTTAAACCGTTAGTCATAGACATATAGCTCCAATGACAAAAATGTTTTAAATGAGGTAAAGAAAAATTTTTAAAGCGATTTGGGTCAATAAAAAAATTTCTTAAAAAGTTACGAAATTTAAATTTTTATACGGTCCCCCGGTCCTATAAGTTATATTTAGTAAAATATTCCTTTTACACTGACAAGTAAGACAAAAAAAAAAAAAAAAGGCGTTGACTCTTACGAGCTTATTCTAGCGATAAGATCTACAAATGTAACAAATAAACTATTAGCGGTAGTTTGTGATTCAGATGACTCAGAGACTTTCAGCGCAGAATCCTTAGTGTCATTTCCCCGGATTCCTTCATAACTACGCCTAATATTAGCACTTGACGTTATTACCCACCCTGGCGTTTATAACATAGGACACCTAATGTAAAACAAATATTAGACAATTTTGATGAGATTTTCATTGTGAATTATATAATGTCTTAAAGATATTTTAGTATATTACATTATATCGTTCTACCGTTATTTAGTAATCCTACTGTAAATGATCAACTCAATCATTGTTCAATGATTCTTAACAGCGAAAATTTTTTGTGACAAATTTAAACATATAATAGTGCAATAATATTCGTATAGTTTACTTCAATTCGCAATGACATTTCAGACAAAGGCTCATTTTGACTGAAAATTTGTAATGACGGCGATTGAAAATATGTAAACTGTGAATTTAACAGTGTTACAAGGTTGAATTCACCGATATAATTCGTTTTGGAAAATCGACCACTATGAAGCCTTCTAATATACTAATGTCATAAAGAAGAAACGTTTGTGTGTTTCTTTTGTAGGAGGGAATCTTTGAAACTGCCGAATCAATTTGACCAGATAGTATGGCCAAAATAAGAATTGGCGCCTCATTCTGCTCATATCGTTCACAGATATTACGAGGCAGACTGTAATATTTGTAATGCACTATTTGAGATATGCAACTTTTTAAAGTTACATTTCGGAACTCGTTGACGAGACACCACCAAAATGAAGAATTAGGACCACGTTCTGCTCACGTCTAACCACGAAATCCCAAAACAAACTGAAATATATACACTTGTACTAGTCGAGATATGCAACATATTAAAATTTCATGTCGAAACTCGATGACATGATAGTAACGCTAAAAAGACCATTTGATGTTCCCTGCTGCTAATATCATACTAAGATATGCATCGACAGATCAGTCATTTGTGTTCTGTTAATAATCTTGTCCTACATAATAATTTCATTTTGAAACAAGATGACTTAATAATTTTTTCTCTGCCCGACGCCTAATCTACGATCGCTAAACACAAAATTTGAAAGCCCGACTACTAGATAATTTGGTACTTTTAACTTTATTTTCCATAAGAAACAAGAATGAAAAATCATGTATCAAGAATCGATTACAAAAGCACTTCCCATGACTTGCAGAATTCTTTAACGAAATTTAGTTGCTTAATACTGTAAAAAAAGGAAACATTTTAGAAAAGACATAATACTTTTGAGAACCAGATTACGGTCCCTAACCGGAAAAGCTGCCCAATTCTTTTGTGCAGTCCTATATTCAATCTAAAAATGTGTATATTATTCTATACATAGTATGATAAATCTTAATGTAGTAAGAAGATGCATAACAGATTGAAAATTCACCTTCAGCAATTTCTATCACTATACCGAAACATATTTGAATTATTTTGTACAGCCCTGTATATTACGAACAGATTTTTATATGCCGCACATATTAAGCTAAAATTTAATTCAGGTTAAAACGCGGTTTAAACTACTGAAATAACACTTCCACACAATATTATCCCTGAGAGGTCATGCCCCGCAAAGAGGAAATTGCTGGCCAGCAGAAAACTAGGTGCTGGCAATGATGGAGAAGTGCTGGCTGATGGGCTACCAATGCCTGACCACTGGTGGACAGCTTCAGTCAACTTTGCTATTGAAAATCATCAGATAAAATTCTGGTGGGCATCCATTTTATCACATGCGCTGGCCCACCACTACATGGAAGTGCACGAACTTTTGCAGTATTATTGCTGGGAACCCTTACGCTAGGTGGCACTGCAAATATCGAAGACATTGAGTATTTGAACACAAATCTGAAATGAATATCTTAACACAATTTAAGCTGTGAAGCTAAATTTTTTTGAAACTGTAAAAAATATAGCACCACTGCCACCAACAAAATAAATAAGTAAATGAATAAATAAATAAATTCTTTATTTCAACACACTTTTTTTTTCTCCTTAAATCTGGTTTTACTAGGTTAGAAAGGATTTCGGTTTCCATAATTTACGCAGATCAGAATCAATAATAAAAAAAAGCGTATAAAATACATACGATTTCTATACAATAGAATAATTTCTATACCAGTTTAATGATTGGGAACGTAAATCACAAAAGAAACAAACTTGAGATAGTCTAATGAGAGCTTGAATACTACGAGCAGTCGTAGCGTACGCTGAAAGCACTTGTTCATGTCCGATCACGAAAAACAAGCAGCATCGAGCGCGGTCAGTACTTGGGAGGGTGACCACATGCAGTTCAAATATTTCTATAGACATTTCTATTATAGACACTGCCACAGATATTTCTATAGCTCTTAGTGAAACTAGCTTATAGAAAAAAGAGCCATAATTATATAATACTTTGTTTTTTTTATAGAATTCTATTAGAAATTTTTGTAAGGGAAAGTGCTGGGCCAGCAGGGAATAGCAGTTGGATAGGTGCTAGCACTGCAGCAAAAGTGCCGGATTAAAGTAATGTAATGGCATACCAATGCTGGCCTGCAGTTGGCCATCACTGATGGGCCAGTTACATTCGACTTGGACACTTTTCGACAGGTTTAAGTAATGGCGCACTTGCACTTTACCGCTGATGGCACTGCTGGCTGCCATCTTTTTTCCAGCTGATGGCCCAATGTTTCTTTCTTTGCTGGGTGTATTTAGTTCTTTGCGTGGTCCTGTATATGATTTTATTTATATTGTAAAAACATCTCTTAGTATACTATATGTAGTTCAACTTAAAAGAGCATAACTCAATTAAAATACAATCTTTAAGCCATTCACGTTGATACTACGCAAAGCTTACAAACACTTTTGTGTAGCCTCGTATATGATCTATATCAGTTATAAAGACCGCATACGAAGCAAAGATTTAATTAAACTTAAAAACGCATGTCATAAACAAAATCACACTTCCAGCAATTATCGCTAATAGAAAGATACAGTACCGTATCCGAATTTTTTGTGTGTCCCTTTAAATGAACGATAAATGGTATGCATAACATGTTATACAACAAGTATATTGTAGTAAGCCTCAGCAACGTATATCAGTTTCTTTATATTTGAAATAGCGTAACAGAATTAAAATATGCTGCAAACCGTTTTTCCCCTGACACTATTATGTAAAGGAATCTTTTTGCTTGGCCCTATAAATGAATAATAAGTACTTTGGACCCCATATTTTCCAGAATCCTTAGATTAGAGCACTTGATAAATGCATATAAATTTCATTATTTTTGAAATGATCAACATAATTAAATAAACTCGAATCAATTTTTTCGCATTGAGCGTAAAGTATCGGAATACTTTTGACTGTCTCTGTAGATGAACTATAAATTCTACACACTTTATTTTCAATAGCGATCGTGCTATTGTTAACGTCAATAAAACACAAAAAAATCAGCGAGATTAGAGTACATTTATGAGTGTTAGAGCTCGGACAGACTGGAGACCATCCAAATTCACACACACGTTTAAACTATGTAGGAAAGTGTTAAAAACTCTTATAATATTTTATTACTGAAACATTATAATAAAAGTATAAATTAACACATTTTATTGTTAAAATGTTGTTCTGTTTTAAAATTATACTTTAAGTTATATACAATAACAGAGCATTTAAGTGGCCGACAACTGGTGCAGTAATGGCGGAACGCTAGAATTGAGTGGCCGACTACTAACGACTTTGGTACTTTTAAGTTTAACTTTTATAAATAAAAACTATAATCAGTTTTTTAAAAACCAATTGCTGAAACAGCAACGTAAAAGTGTACATTAACATTTACATTTAATTGTTACACTATTACAAATGTTGTATTGCTTTTTAAAATTCCGCTTTGAGCTATATACTAAAAGAAAGCGATTAAGTGGCCGACTATTGTTGCTTTAACCTTATAAAACGTCAATTCATGCCAAGGACTAACTGAATCTGAAATTTGATGAAAATCCATGCATTAGTTCAGGAGATTGAGCTATTGCGGAAATCGAGAGAAATGTTGCCTAGCAGCGCCACCTATTGAGCGATTTACACCAAAATGTATAAAACGTCAATTCATGTCAAGGTCTAACTGAATCTGAAGTTTGATGAAAGTCCGTGCATTATTTCTAGAGATTGAGCTATTGCGGAAATCGTGAAAAATGCTGCCTAGCAGCGCCACCTTTTGAGCGATTTTCACCAAAAACTAGTCAGCACCAATTTATATCAGGGAATAACTGAAATAAATTTTTATTAAATTTCGTGCATTAGTTCTTGAGATGGAGCGCCCACAAAATTTATGTCACATACAGACTCACAGGCAGACGTTTCGTACAAACATGTTTTCCGGAATCTCTGACCCCTAAAACGTGTAAATCCGTCGAAAACCGAAAGTCGAAAATTTTCACGAATCCAATACTTTCTTCTTGTAATGATATAAGAAAGTGAAAAGGTAAAAAATCATTGAAATCCGTCAATTTGCTGTGGAGTTATTAAATAATTTATTTTTTAATCAGGGAAAAAAAAAAAATCCACGTATTATCTTTATCATTCTCAATTCAGGTATTGGACAGAAAATATAAGCCTTCCACATGTGAAAATGATCGAAAGCAATATTTTTTTTAAACGCGCAATGATATTTGGGAAGCCACTGAGAGAAAAAAAAAATAATTCTTAGCCTCTTTTGAATTTTTAACTGGTGTTCGGCAGGACCAATCGGGCGAACGACCAAAATTTTATAAGTCAAAGATTTAACGAAAACATTAAACGCATTTTTTAGAAAAAAGAACTTTCAAATCTGCGTATATTCTAGAGACGCAGCCGTAAATATATTCTATAATACATAATGTGAGTTAATATTAAAATTATGTTTCTGATTTCAGAACATGTTTTGAATAGCTGGAACATGCACAGATCAGCCGTGTTTCTTAAATTTCAGATTCTTTATACCGTCATATTGAACACTATTTTGTTTTATTTGGTATTATAAAATATGATCAAATTTTTAAGAGATTAATAAACATTTTTGAAGGAACAGAATGTTCTCAAATTTTGTCTATTGTCCCAAATTAAAATTCACAAGTTGACTTGTTTTTCAGGCAACTATGCGTAAACGTAGCCGGAAAGAAAATAGTTTAATTGAAAATGCTCTAAATATGCGAAAAACCTTTGATAAAACCTTTAGATAATATTTCATAATGTTTTATCTTTATAAAAAGCAAATATAGAAATTGTGAACCAAGGTAGTCTTCTAAAAATCAAGACATTTATTTAATAATAATAATAATAATAATAATAATAATAATAATAACTGGAAAAAGCCATGCTTTGTTCGGATTCGCGAAGCATTATTTAATAAAATAAATATTTGAATGTAACAATATTTTTTTATATTATTTTTTACATCTTTATTAAGCAAAAACGTTATTTTGTTTTGGAGCATATTAATTTTAGAAATGTAAATTCAGTCAAATAAATAAGAATTTCCTCGGAATTTTTTATATATGATATAAGTCTGGTATAAATAAAAACATTTTCGAAGGAAAATTTTACAAAATATTTTTAAATTTTCAACTAAAAGCTCTTTTAAAGACGTTTTTACATTTTCCAATAGCCTCTGGTATTTTCTCATATGGTTTGAAATAGGTATATTTCCAAACTTTATAATTCACATCTAATAATCTTTGATAGCAATCTTAGAATAATATATTCGAAGAGATCTTGAAGTTATTCCTTCAAAATCCCATTTTCTGGAAAAACATTTGAAATCTACTCTTGTTGATACTAAGAATAGTTAACATATTATTGTTATTATTCAACCTTCGAATTCAAATAACACTTTATATAACGAATTTAACAATTTTATTTGTTTACAATTCTTTTGTTGCCACTTTTCAAAAAAAGATCATAATAAAATTCTTTTAAAATGCGTAAGTATCGTCTGCGTAAATGGTTTCACACAATAAGAATAAATTGTGTGTTAGACAAGGGACCTTAAAAACCTTAGAAATCAAATTTTTAATTTTTCGTAAATATCACTTTAAATATTATTCAAGGGTACATTATATGCATTAATGCATGCATTTATCACAAAAAAAAGAGAAAAAAATGGAATTTTACGTGGTCTTAGAAATCTTCGAAATGCCCCTTGCGCGTTCCATATCAATGAACCCTCATAGCATGCATGGTCACAGTGACGTCATTGTGACGTCACTGTAAGTCACTGTGGTCACGTCACATCTGTGACCAAAATGCCACCACTCAGTGATGTCACATTGTGACTGAGATGTGAACTTCTTAGAAAACTTTAAAAAATTACAACAAATAATAAAAACATGTTATTTACTGTAAAAAATATTTTTCTGCCGGATTAAAATTTTTTTTAAACCGTGGTTCAAGTTGCCTCTGTGCCTCTAACCAAAACTTTTTATTTTCATATAACATAAAAGGGGCATTCCACGTCAAATCAGGCAGTAAAATATCAATATGTAACCCACCATCACAGATTTTAATGAAACTGTGTCTGTTTGTTCTTACTATTAAGATATGATCACCAGTAATTTTTTTTGCTCCTTGGTGAAATAGTTTCTGAGAAAAAAATTGTCAAAATTTTGAAAAACTGCCGTCAGTTGGCATTCTTGATAGCTCAGTTTTCAAATGTAGCATGTCATATATATAATCATATTTCAATATCTACTCTACAAATCATCTTCAAATAATTTATGCACAATATTTAGGGTACGCAGCTTATGGAAAAAATATATTGTTACGCTTATAACATTTTAAGTGTGTCAAAAAAAATATTTAAACTTTGAAGTCGTGAATTTTTTATGAAAAATAATGCATTAACAAAAAAGCATTATCAACAAAAGGCGGTATTTTTATTAAATTTATTTTTTATGGGAGATATACTTAAAGGTGTCCTTTACCTGATTCTGAAATAAAAATAGTGGGATTTTGGGTGTTTTTGGTAGTATTTCCTATTTAAAAATATTTTGAGGTGCATTTCATATCAAATCAAGCAGAGTGATTCCATGTCAGTTCCGCTAAGCCATTTAATCACTGTCACAAATTTCAATGAAATTGGGTTTGTTTATAGCTTATTTTAAGACGTAATCACCTTTAATTTTCTTGATCCTAAGTAAAATATTTTTTAAGATAAAAAATATCAAAATTTTGAAAAATTGTTTTAAATTTTTTTTAATGACAGTTCGATATTCAAAGACTGCATTAAAAAAAAAAAGTCATTTCAATATAAAATCACTAAATAGGTTTCAAATAATGTATATGTGACAAATAATGTAGGCTGATTATTATTTCTTGTTTTTTATCATGTTTAAACACTATGAGTGTCTTTTATCTTATGAATTTTTAAAATCAAGAATTTTGTCAAAAATAATGTGTTAATCAAAAATTTATTATTAAATTTTTAAATTATTTTATTATTATTATTAAAATTTATTATTATTACGTAAAAATATCTTTTAAATGGTTATAAAATAAAAATAGTGAACATATGAGAAAAAAATAGCAAAATTTTGGAAAAATGCCACGAGTTGCCATTAATGATTGTTCAATTTTCAAAGGCCTCATTTTATATATAAAATCATATTTCAATAACTAATAAAGAACTCTTCTTCGAATAATTTAAGCAAGGTAAATAAAGTATGTAGATTATGAAAAAAATATTGCTGTAATGTTAAAAAATATTTAAATGTGTCTAAAAAATTGTATAATCTTTGAAATCAAAAATATTTTACAAAAAATAATGAAATTATTAAAAAAACTTTATCAATCAGAGGCGGAGTTTCTATGACTAATTTTTTAATTTTAAATTGTACATAACTACATTATAACTGGATCTGAAATAAAAATAGTGGGATTTTGGTTGGTTTTAGTAGTATTTAAATCATATTTAAAATTATCAATATTTTCAAATGTAAAACCTATCCAATGTATCATCCCTGGAAATATTTTTATTTATACATTTATTTTATTTTTCAAATTATCTTTTATGTTCGTTTCTTAAGGAAAAAATATACAATATTGTTTTTTAGTAAAACTTCTAGGGCGAAGAGCAGTTTTCCCTTTACAAAAAAGAGAAAAATCACTAGCTCCTCACCGCCCAATAGAAATTTTCAAAATGACAGTCCTAATCTTTAAACTCATATTTGGCTGTTAATATTGAAAATTTAGCATTGAGCTGCTAATATTTAAAAAATATACCAAATTTCACTCTTTTGAAGAAAATTTTGACGTATTGTGCTTTAAATATATGCAAAAAATGCATAATCCATTATATTTATATCTTTCAAATAACTATATCTAAAAAAATATTTAAAACTTAATGAGTTGCACTTTTGTAACTTTATTCAGTTTCTAATGATATGTACCGTAATTTCGGGTGTATAGCCCGCAGATCAAACAATTCAGTTTGGACCCAGAAATTTTATTCAGTATTTGAAGACCAATATTTACTGTGATCTAAAAAATAAAATTTTATTTTTAAAAATTTCTGGGTCGAAACACGATTGTTTGATCCGCGGGCTATACACCGGAAATTACAGTAATTTGATTTATTTCATCACAATATTGCTGAAAGATGGATTTTCAACATATATATTTGTGTATATATATCCCTGTTCTCAAACAAATTATTTAAAAATTATTCATTTATGTTTAATAAAGCATATATATATTGTTTATACACTTATAGAAAATACATGTAGTAAATTTTAGGATATTATGTCAATAATGTCTAAAAGTAAAGAACTCATCTAATAGTATGTAACGAAAAATTTAACATGTGGTGTAATGACAACAAAATTTTATAATTGTTTTACTTAATTTGGATGAATGAAAAAAGCTTACATGTTTATATTTTATTGAAGTACAGGTGAAAATGTCACAAAGACATTCCTACCTCAACAACCACTGAGTATGTCACATTCACACTACACATGATTTTTTTTTCTTTTTGATCTTTCGGGTTTGATTTCAGATGGTAATGAATTAATTAGTTTTGTTAGAAGTGTCATTGCAGTCAGCATATTAGGCTCACTATTTTTTTTTATATAATTTGTTTTGATTGACTCGATGAACAACAATATTTAAAGGGACCATTTCATGACTTTTCAATTAAAAGCTGATTTATAAATTCATCATGTTGTTTAGTTATTATTATCGTCTTAAGATAATAAGTTGATATTAAAATTTTTAAATGCAGTTTATTTATTATTTGAACAGTTGAAAGTATTTTTCAATAAGAGTGGGCTGTTGATTTTAAGTCGGCTGTTGAGCAATGTAGTGTTGGTAAAGGAACTGGTACTATTTAATTTAATTTTTATTGCTGTAAATAATATTTGTTATTTTATTATTGTATGTATTATATTTAAGCAAGAGTAGAAATACACGATATCGTAGTCATTTTAGTACATGTTAGCATGAAAAGCTTCAATATTTATCATTAAACATTCACATTTTATGAAAATTTTGTTAAAATTGCTCATATTTTCACTATTTTTATTTTATAACTATTGAAAAGATATTTTTACGTACAATTAAAAAAAGTAATAATAGCCTGCCTTCGGTTAATAATAAATTTTTGATTAACACATTATTTTTCACAAAATTCTTGATTTTAAGAATTCACAAGATTAAACACACTCTTAGCATTTAAACATGACAAACAACAATAAATAATAATCTGCCTACATTATTTGTCACATATACATTATTTGAAACTTATTTAGTGATTTTATATTGAAATGACTTTTTTTATGCAGTCTTTGAATATAGATCTGTCATTAAAAATATTTTTAAAAAAATTTCAAAATTTAGATATTTTTTTTTTATCTTAAAAAATATTTTACTTGTAATCACGTTTAATTTCCTTGATCCTGTCTTAAAATGAGCTATAAACATACCCAGTTTCATTGAAATTTGTGACAGTGAATTAAATGTCTTAGGCGAACTGACATGGAATGACTCTGCTTGATTTGATTTGAAATACGCCTCAAAATATTTTTAAATAGGAAATACTACTAAAAACACCCAAAATCCCACTACTTTTATTTCAGAATCAGGTAAAGGACACCTTTAAGTATATCCCCCACAAAAAATAAATTTAATAAAAATACCGCCTTTTGTTAATAATGCTATTTTAGTTAATGCATTATTTTTCATAAAAAAATCACGACTTCAAAGATTAAACATTTTTTTAGACACACTTAAAATGTTATATAAGCGTAACAGTATTTTTTTTCATAAAATACGTACCCTATATATTATGCATAAATTATTTGAAGATGATTTGTGGAATAGATATTGAAATATGATCATATTTATATCATGCTACATTTGAAAATCGAGCAGTCAAGAATGCCAACTGATGGCAGTTTTTCAAAATTTTGACAATTTTTTTCTCAGAAACTATTTGACCAAGGAGTAAAAAAAAATACTGGGAATCATATCTTAATAAAAGGAACAAACACACGCAGTTTCATCAAAATCTGTGATGGTGGGTTACATGCCTGCCTGAACTGACATGGAATGACCCAAAATGTAATTAATTCATCAGGACACAAAAAGATTTCCTAATTATGCGAATTTCATATTATTAAAAAAATGTTTTAGTTAAACGGACCTCGACTTATCTTTTATGAAGATTTTGGTAAATGATCATCTGTTATACTAGAAGTTTCTCAAAGAGTAGTCGAAACAGTTCTGTGGTTCCAAACTAAAAACTTTCTATTACAGTTAAGTTTGCAGCTTTTAATGAGCACGCAGAAAGCGTCTTCAAAGTTTAGTCATATATGCATTTCTTGCTTTATAATTTGCATTCAAGTCATTTTTTTTCCTCTTAGTGTTTCACTATTTTAGCTAACTTTTTTTTTTTTTAATTCTACTTCTTTCAGACGTTTAAAATAAAATTGACATTTTCCGAATATAAAATTTATGTACAATTTATGCAAAGCCCATGACATAATTAATTATTCATATTTTATTTTTTGTTTTCAAAATATAACTTTAAAAATTATTTTACAAGATGTTTTATTCTACAGAAAATTAATATTAAGAGAATAACAGATTGACAAAGAAAAACTCATCTCTTCTCGATAATCTTGTTGTATTTTTTAGAAAATATTTTGTATATATTACCTGTGATACAAATTTTACTTTAAAAAAAAGAGGGGTCTTCATTATTACCATTAAATTAATTTGTACACATTTTGAAAAATTAAGCAATGTTTTATCTAGTAAACTCTAATTATGGATAATATTATTATTATAATTAACATAAATGAAACTTTACAATTCAATAAAACTGATAAAAATAAAAGGTGAAATACAATAAAACATTTCCAAGCAGGAAATTGAATTAGAGACAATTTGATAAAATTATTACGCATTTAATTTCCTTGCGAAACTGTTTATAGATAAACAAATAAAACCGAAAACATCTGCTTCGAACTTCGAAATTTAAAAATCGTCTGCATCTGCACTATTTCAGTTGTTACGACTCGACCGCAGAATAACGGATAAAAGTAACAGTGAAGCTTTTTAGAATAAACGCGGGAAGTTCTGTGGACACTGGACAGCATAGACGTGTTGACATGGATTTAAAAACTGAAACAAGAACGTTCTCAGGATATAAGTTAGTTCAGCTAACAAAATATAAACCCGAGAAAATTACGGTAGCTTTGACTTGTTGAAGATGATTCAAGTCATTGCTATCGTACTTATTATCGGATTTAATTGGTTCCCCAAAATCAAAGTATCACGTACAACGTCAATGAAATTAGGTATGTAAAAATATTATTTTCCCTGTTTGCTTTTTTTTAATCACAACAATTTTAGTTAGCTTCTCATAAACATGCTGTAGAACATAATTATTTCATTACACTTATTTTTTATTTTATTGAAATATCTAAAATATTATTTTCCCTGTTTGCTTTTTTTTTAATTACTATGATTTTAGTTATCTTCTAATAAACATGTTATAGAACACAAATATTTCATTCCATTTATTTTTTATTTTGTTAAAATATCTAACTTCCTTTTCAACAGCTTTGATCAGATTATTAAAATTAGTGATTTAAATTGCATTTTAATCTGGTTTATTTTCTTATTTAAATATTTGGTTAAAACCACATGGTGTCATAAATATGAAAGTATATGGACAAGTATTATAATCAATCATTAATATAATTAATAAACATTTAAAGATAATTAAATTATTTAAAAAGGGGCTTTTTATGGAATAAAATTATTGGCAAACATAATTTTTTAATTTTGTATTAAGTGATGGTCTTAAACAATTTGCATTGCATGTTTTTATTTAAAAAAATTGCATCTGCTCAGAAGAGGAATTTATAAAAAATAAGACACAACGGAAACGTATACTATTAAAAGAGATCGTAGATATGTAATGTTAAGGAAAAAAATGATTATTTAATGTACTATTCAACCTGAGAAAAGTTTTAAAATCTATAAAGAAATAGTCATAGCGGGTGGAAGCTTTTCAGTTGTTAAACATTCTTACTGAAATGTTTTCAAAGTGAACTAGAAGTCAGTTGGCAAATGCAAATATAGAACTTACGCAATCAGTAAATGTTTAAATATGATTTTACTTTAAAAATAACGCAAATACTTGAACGGTAGGAATCTAAAATGTAATAACCATATTTTATTATTTACTTTTTTCTGGATAATTTTATCATTTTATTTCCTGAATGATTTTATCGAGATAAATTTCAAAGTATCGATATTATACACTCTTTATAAACAGCGTGATTAAAATGGATTTCTTATTTATAATTACCATAGTCTTGTAAATAAAGTATTAGTAATAATAATGAACCTGTAGCTCTATTTTGTGTTTATGGTCTCAATTTTTATACTTTATTTACATTAAAAAGTAGTTGTTACCCATTTGATACTGTGTTCATTATTTTGTTTTATTGTGTCATATAAAAATAAATATGATTATTTGTATTTCTAATACAATATATACAGTAGAGCGCCGATTGTCCGAACAAGTCGGGACCGACCCTAGTTCGGATAAGCAAAAGTTCGGATAAATGGGCAAACAGTTTAAGGGATGTTCCTGACTATTCTAAACCTTAACACTTTATCTAGGTTTAGGACTGACAGCACCACTTAGTACAGGAGTGCTTAAAAATTGTTTTTTTTTAAATTGCTTTTTGTTTACTTTTTTATTATTTACTTTTTTTTTCTCTTTTTATCATTTTCTAAACTTCAGGGATTATAATTTAAGCAAAAAATAAATTGGAAGTTAGGAGTTTTTTTTTCTTTTTTAGAGAGAGAAATATTTGGATAATTGGAAATTCGGTTAAAAAGAATTCTTTGTGAAAAATATGCTGCTCGGATAATTGGAAGTTCGGTTAATTGGAGTTTCGATAATCGGCGTTCTACTGTATTTATAAAACTTTCACCCGACTTTATTCTAAAAATTTCGTTGTACATGCTAATCTCTTTGTACTATTTATGATAATATCAGGGTTATATAAGTCATGGCAACATATATCGAGCCAGATAGATCTTTGGCAAAACATAAAAACTTTCATATTAGACGCAAAATAGAGTAGCTGCGGTGCTGTGTTTTATAAGCAATAAGGTATTATTGTTTTAAAAAATCATAGATAGTAAGAGTTATTTTTATAATATATAATTTATTAATAAAAATGTAATTTTGGCAATCAATTATTAAAGTTATTTTTTAATAATCAAAAAGTTGTTTTATATATGGATTTTACTTCAAGCAAACCCTGATGTAAAATAAATTAACCCTTTGTATCCCCGTTATATGCATACCCAAAAGTTTTACTCACTTTTACAGTGAGCTTAAAAATACGATTTTATTTATTGCTGCTATCTTCCAACATAACGAGTATTGCCGAAATTGTTCTTAGAATTCTCAACATAATGATACTGGTGATACTCAGTTAATTTTCTATACCAAAGCTGTATTTTTCATTTGAGTAGTTTCAAATGGTTATTGCTAAAATGTACATCGTAAAGTTTGTAATGCATGTATGTGGCATATAAGACGTAAACAATACGTATATAATGACTATATGGCACATGATGAGCGTTTCGAGTGTATATATATATATATATGTATATAACGCATGCATAAACTTCACAATGATCTTAGCAATGTCGTTACTGCAATTTTTGCATAATCAAATTTATAGGGGCCTCTATAACAAAGAAGTATCCTATTTTCTTAGCCCCAACTTATTTGAATTACAATCATATATATATATATATTATGGTAATCAATATCATAAAACATATAAAATTTAATTACTTAATATCGGCATTTCTTTTTATCTTTAATTTTTTTTTTATTATAAATGTTGTGTAATCGAAAAAATTCAACTTCACCAGTGACTTCGAGTCTGTATTGCGTATTAAATGAAATAAATTAATTTCATTCAGTATTTTCTATAGCTTAAAGAATATAAAAAGTACTGTATATATTATAAAATATTATATTTTTAACACAAATTTCATTTTGATAAAGATTTGAATATTTAAACAAATCGTTTCTTTGGTAATTTTAATGCTTTTAACAAATAGCTAATTTTGAAAAAAAAAATGTGATAGATCGATCATTCAGTTGTCTTCAATATTCTCATTTATTGCAATAGGAAAGAAAGGTGCAACAAAAATTGAAGTCTGCGGGGTATTGCATTTTGATTCAATAAAATTCTTTTGGTATACCCTTGTTATAGCGGCCCCCAAGTTTTAATTGCGATGTATCGCCGAAGTATATTAACGTTATAGATGTAAATGATTTTACAACATGCATAATTATGACTATGTGTGACATGCATACGTGTTTACAACTGTACAAGTATATCATAGTGTGACTTCACAACATTGCCACTAGTCACATATTCGTGACAACGTTAATTACAAAATCGTCACAAATCACACAATTTTCACAAAATTGTCACAATGTGACTTCAAAGCAAGTGTCGCTGTCGTCACAGAATCATCACAGTGTTAAAGACAATTTCGTCACAAATGACACATATTTCACAAACTGATATCAATGTGACTTTAAAGCATTGTCACATTCGTCACAAATTCGTCACAAAGTTAATACCAAAATAGTCACAAATGACACACTCTTCACAAATTTGTCACACCGTGACTTCACAAAGTCGTCACAATGTGACGTCACAGAAGAGCTCTAAAACGGCCATAACGACCTCACATTCTAGTCACAATGACTTCACATCGTCGTCACGTGACGTCACATCGACGGTCACAATGTCACAGCGTGACTTCACAACGACGTCGACGTGACGTCACCATGCCTTACGGGAAAATCCCCAATATTTTTTATAAAAGTTTGGTTTATATATATAAATAAAACCGTGCATGGAATTTTATATATTTGAATATAAAGATTAAAAAAAAATCTAAATTTTTTAAAATTTTTTTCGAAAAAATTTCAAAAAAATTCAAAAATTTTCTTTTCTTTTCTTTTCTTTTTTTTTTTTTTTTTTTTTTTTGTAAATTTTACTTTAAATATTACTCAAGGGTTCATTATATGCATTATGGCATGCGTTTAGCACAAAAAAAAATGAAAAAAAAATTACCCGTCGTAATCGAATTACACATCGAATTTTATATATTTGAATATAAAGGTTAAAAAAAAAAAAAAAAAAAAAAAAAAAATGAAAATTTTTTATCTTTCATTTTTTTTTTTACCTTTATATTCAAATATATAAAATTCGATGCACAGTTTTATTTATTTATATAAACCAAACTTTTATAAAAAATATTGGTGATTTTCATTGGAACGCGCAGGGGCATTTCGAAGATTTCTAAGACGACGCGTAAAATTCCATTTTTTCTCAAAAATATTTTTTTGTGATAAATGCATGCCATAAATGCATATAATGTACCCTTGAATAATATTTAAAGTGAAATTTACAACAAATATAAAATTATTTTTAAGGTTTTTAAGGTCCCTTGTCCCCTTAGCACTGAAAATTAATTTAAAAAAAAAACAGTTTTTGAGACATTTTGGCGGAATAATAAAAATATATTTTATTTATATAATTAATCACGATTATATCTTTAATTATTAACTCCATGATTTATTTTTTCTTCTGAAAATATACATATTTCATTTTGTTTATTTGCAAAAATGCGTCCGTAATGGAAATCATGTAAAATAACTTAATTAAAATAATAAATTTTTTAAGGTTATTCTGTAAAAAAATAATATTGTGCAAATCTACAGATCATAATTTATTTTTATGTTTAATTTCAAGTCAAAATACAGCATGGTTATTATTTTTTTTGTAAAGTGTACGACAAAATGTAATTTGTGTAGCCTATTAGAGGATTCGCTTCGCTCATCCTAATAATTCATTTCTTGAAAAAGCTCTAGCTATACAAACAGCATTTGCTGAATGCTTAGCAGTATATTTCGATCTTTCTATCAAACTTGTATGATATTATAGTATTATATTGCGTGAAATATTTAAGCATTATATTTAATTTTTTTCTTCATGCTCAAATATATTTATGCACAATAAACAAAGTCCATTTTCACAAATCCACAACATGTTACGCATTTAAATTAAAAGCAATTGAATTTACATAAACGTTACTTTTACAACATACGAAAATCACTGCCACATTTACATCAGTAAAATTCATAAACTTTTATTATTACATTTATATTAGTAAAACAAAGCCTGCAAATTATAAATTTGTTAAATTTTTTATTACGATGCGAATTAAATGCGCACTGTTGTGAAGTAACGAATATTTTAATTTTTCAATTAAATTGTTGTTAAATAACTGATAATTAAGTGATCACTTTTAATAATTATAAACGTTAATAATTCTTTAAAAATGTACTAGAAAAAATTAATTAAATTTACTTGAATAAATTAACAGGTAGATGAGTTAATGAAAGAAGAGAAAAAAAAGAAAGCTGTATAATTTTTAGAGATTTCGAAGAACATTTTCAGCTAATAATCTAATTCTTCTCATTGTCTTATTATATTAAAATTCTGTAGTAAAGATGAAAATGGATTTACTTAACTCCAGCATCTATTATACATTTTATGTTCATCAAGCACTGCATTATCCTTTTTTAATAGGTTTAAATAAAAGATTTTTTTCTTTTCTTTCACATTTTGCATTAAAAAATATAAAAGAAGTTTTACTCTCCCTTGTTCGTTATTTATATTCGCTTTAAAAAAAGTACTAACATTTTTTACATAATTCTTATTTCTTAAAAAATGCTCAGATAAAAAAAAAATATATATATATATATTTCGGAATTTTTATTTAAAAAAATGTGAGGTCGAAAATTTACTTTTTATAATGTATTTTTTCACGGAAATATCGATAGATAAATTTAGTTTGTTAATCAAGAAATGTACACAATACCAATTTTTTAGAATGTTCCATAAATTTTAATAAATTTTTAAAAAAGTGAAACATGCTTAAGGTGTCACTGGCTGATATTAAATTTCTGGATTTATCAACAATTTATTATATACTAATTTCAAATGCTAAAAGGTGTAAATTAAAACTGTAAAACCATGATACTGAATGGTTATGAAAATAAAAAGAAAATAAACACCCAAGTAAAATAAAAATAACGTGCATAATATGAAAGTATACCTCGAAAACTGAATGATGGCGTTTCATGGACCGTGCAAATGTAGAATAGTTTTTTTTTTTTTTTTTTTTGAAAATGACTCGGGGTGAGACGAAACATGTCAACAGTCGAAATAAACGTATTTTTACTGGTTTAAAGCTTTAATTTACAACTTTTAGCTTTTAAAATTAGTACATTATTACAAGGTGTTAATTTGCTACGTATTAACAATTTATTATTTCAGGCATTCTGTCATGCTACAATGATCTGTATCTTAAACTCCTTGAAAATATATTAATTTTGTATGTATATATATTTATACTTAATTTAACTTTTTTTGCGATATGAAACCTGCTTATTTTAAGGGGAGGTTTTACTATCTTCTACCAAAGAAAAATATGTCTTAGGGAGGGGGAAGTTTTAGGATTTAGGGTAAACGCACCGGTAATGGGCCACTTAAGGACATTTATCTTATTATTATTGTATGAATTCTAAATGATATATATATTTGCATAATGATATATATATTATAATGATATTTTTTAACGTAGTCCTAACCTTCATGTATCGGAATAAACATTCAAAGTTTCAAAATATATTATTTGGAAAAAATGAAAAATAAAAAAAGTTACCTTCCTCGATGCTCCAGTAGTGGGCATAGTAAATTTTTGATGCACCAGTAGTTGGCCCTCCAGAAGTGGGCCACTCCAGTTTCAAGTTTAGTGTGAAAATACTGAAGTTATACTTTTTTTTACAGTTCTAGAATACGATGTTCACAATAATGAAATCATACATAGAAGTTTAGATGATTACGTAAATAATCTCACTAGTAAATCTGCAGATCAGAGGCCTCAACTTCAGTTCTGTAAATTAATTTTAATTTTATCTCACTTTACATAAAAGCTAATGTCCTACAAGCTGCAAAGTATTTTTTTAGATTATATACAGGGTGCCCTTTCGTATCGTTTAAATATAGGTAATTCCCAAGAAGCTTAGTTTTAGAGGTATAATTTTAATTGCTGAACTATTTCACATGTTTTTAATCATGTGAAAATCCATTTCCATCAAAATAGTAGCATTTTCTTAATGTTACGAAATTTAATTTTTGTACAGTTTTTGTGATCTATAAGTTATATTTAGAAAATCTGCTTATATGCTTTCACTTGTTAAACAGTAAATATTCCCATATTCTGTGATCAAGACTTTCTGAATTGTGCTACAATGAATTTTATGAATTTTCAGCGATTTCTGACATTAAAATTCATTTTCTGTGTTTTGTACCAGAATGATACAAATGGTAGAAAAAAATTATGAGTTTTTATCCACAATAATAGTAGACAATTTAGCAACTTTTTTTAAAACCAAAATGCATAGTTTTTGTTTTCTCTAAATAACAGTCTAACTTTTATACTTTGTAACTTAACTTTGTAACTTAAAAAAAAAAAAAACCCGCCCAATTTGTTATTTCGCAGTGGTGATAAATAATAAGACAAATATAATAAACAGGATAATTAAAAGCTGAAATGACTGCAAAACAAAATGATTTATCCTAAAACGAAAAAGATCACAAAATGTGAGAGGGGATTATAGTCAATTTATTACAAAGAGTACTATAGGTTGAAACTTACAATGAAAGAGGGGCATCAGACTGGGGCGATAATTTCCCGACTCTCCTTTTTTCCCATCGGCTATTTTTTTTAACTCTTCCTTTTTAATTGTTCTTTTTTCTCTTTCAGTTTTTTTTTATTTTTCCGCATCTTTAGAATTTTTAAGGCCTTCTCTATTCTTATAATATTGAAGCATTTAGGGAGAAGCCCCAACTGCAGGAATTTTATCTCTTTTTCTCTTTTTCTTCGTGTTATCTCCCCCTTCCGCCCAAAATAGAACTCTTTTGAAGGGGATGGTACATTTCTAGAAGGCCCACCATTTGAAAGCACTGAATGGCTCCCAGTCTCAGATGATCCTTCTTGAATGAAAAGGTTCACCCCAACATCTTCAACAATTGCTCTTTGCCCCTGATCAATAGTTTCAGTATCAACAGTGTCAATAGGCTATTCAGTGTACGCCGCCTCAACAGATAGGACTGGTGTAACCTAACAAGTAAAATGTAAAAATGGAATAAATAATAATAAAAAATATATACCCAAGTGTTTTATACCCAAACTGTTTTGCGACAGATTACCTAAGAAATTGGTTTCATGTTCAAATCTCCTTCATCTCCAACCATAATTAGTAAAGATCTGTTTGCTCCACAGAACCTTTCAATTTGCCTTTATTTTCTGAAAAAGATTTTATTTTTCTTCTCCAATTTTATCTTCAAGAACTTCCAAGAAAGAAGCCATTTCTCTCTCCTTTATTGGTGATATTATCACATTCTTTGATGTTAGTGTGGATTCGACATTTACTTTCTTTAGATCCCATGGAACTAGTCCACTTGCTTTGAATCCATTCCCAATGGTTGCAGGAGTTAAACGATCTAGTGCTGATTTTAGGACTGGTGGAAACTCATGTTTGTGCATCTGTTTGCTAGAGTATGGAAAACAGATATGTTCTTTGGTTGCATTAGGTATGTGGAATTTGGGGGCAAAGCTACCATTTCAACTCCATTAGCCGAACAGATGATTCTTAGATTCAAAGACATGTTAGGAGTATGTCCATCAATAAATAACACTACAGGTTTTTCTATGTAATGTTTATTTAAATATGGCTAAAAAAATTGAACCCTTTTTTTAGTATTGAACCTTTGAAGTATAAATTATTTTAGATATTAATTTCTTTTAATAATCATATGTCTGATAGCTTAGTGAAGTTGTATTTTCGATGCTCCAGTAGTGGGCCACTTGTGCACCAGTAGTGGGCGCCCGGCCCACTACTGGTTCTGATGAACAAAATACTAAATAAATTATATACAAAGTCTTAGAACCTCAAAAAATACTTAATTAAAATAATTTAAACATAAAAATTTTTTTTGGCATGTGCTCCAGTAGTGGGCCACTATGCCCACTATTGGTACAATTTAAGAAATTGTGATCCAGAAGTGGGACACCCCTTAAAATCAATATAATTTTCAATTTTTAAGTTTTCAGCTAATCTAACAAATTATTTACAATGTAATCGAGTATATCAACGGCACTTTAACTCAAAATAAAACATAATATTAAAGAAACAACGCTTTCGATAAAACCTTATCTCTTAATGAAATCACTAAGAATTTGCCAAAAAATCTGTGTTTGAAGACATTCGAAAAGATAAACAAATATATCTATAGGAAAATAACAATTATTCCAAACTGTTTATGGAAAGTTAACATTTAAGGACTTTAACTAATCAGATTTTTTTCAGTCGTTTTTCTAAAATGGAGTGTGAGCTTGTTTTTAAACTTTGAAAGTTAGTGGCCCACTACAGGTACGTGACCCACTACCGGTGCGTTTACCCTACATGTCAACTGACGGGGATTTTTACTATAATTATTGAAGTTTTGACAATCTGTATTATTTTTCTTTATCGCAAATATTTGAAAATGTTCTTAATATGACAGTGTGTATGTCCAAATGCATGTCAAACTCGGCGGTTACTTTTATAAGGAACCTCTCTGACAATCGTCATTTTTTTTCACTCCTAAATGAAAAAGAGTAGTTTTTCCTGCAGCTTATATCAGCAACATGTATGACTTTTAATAACTAACTTTATTTTGAAATTCACTATACATAAAAATGTACCCTAAAAATAACCCTTTTTTTAAATGACTGTCATTTCACCACTGATGAACTTTTTCAACTAATGGTAATATAAGCTACAAAACATTCGCAATACAACTTAAAAACTAGTATGTTGTGGCCATCACAAAACTTTCTTCTATATAAATCACGTCAATTAAATCATTTAAATAGTACAAGAAATAACAACGATTTAGCACCAATTCATATCAAAGTATATCTGAATTTGAAGTTGGAAGAAAATTCGTGCATTAGTAGATAGAGCTATAGCGGAAATTCTGAAAAATATAGCATAGCAGCGCCACCTGTTGAGCGATTTACACCAAACTGTATAGAATGTCATCTCATGCCAAGGACTACCTGATTCTAAAGTTTGATGATAATTCGTGCATTAGTTCTTGAGATACACCTATAGTGGAAATTCTGAAAAATTCAGCATAGCAGTGCCGCCTGTTGAGCGATTTACACCAAAATGTACAAAATGACAATTCATGTCAAGTTTTAACTGATTCTGAAAGTTTGGTGAAAATTATTGCATTAGTTCTTGAGATACAGCTATAATGGAAATTCTGAAAAGTGCAGCATAGCAGCGCCACCTGTTGAGCGATTTGCACCAAAACACAAAGACCACTAATTCATATCAAAGTATACTTGAATCTGGAGTTTGATGAAAATCCAAGCATTAGTTGTTGAGACTGCGCAATCGTAATTGCGCAAATCGTAAAAAATGCAGTATAGCAGCGCCACCTGTTGAGCGATTTAGACCAAAATGTACAAAACTTCAACTCGTGTCAAGGACTAACTGAATCTGAAGTTTGATGAAAATCCGTGCATTAGTTCTGGAGATTGAACTATTGCGGAAATCGTGAAAAAGGCTGCATAGCAGCGCCACCTGTTGAGCGATTTACACCAAAAACTAATCAGCACCAATCTATGTGTGAATATAAATTTTTATTAAGTTCCGTGCATTAGTTCTTGAGATAGAGCGCCCACAAAATTTGTGTCACATACAGACAGACAGACAGACTCACAGATGCACAGACTCACAGACAGACATTTTGTAAAAACATGTTTTTCGGAATCTCTGACCCCTAGAACGTGTAAATCCGTCGAAAACCGAAAGTCGAAAACTTTCACGAATCCAATACTTTCTTCTTGTAAAGATAGAAGAATGTAAATAACTTCACATGACTGTGGTTTAAGTCGTTAAGAAAAAGCACCGCTTGATCGGACGTACGAGGCGAAATGACTTTTTAGGTGCGTTCGTAATTATATAAATACGTAGCACCTATAGTCGTCGTTCAGTCAGTCCGTCCGTCTGTCCGTCCGTCTGTCCGCATGTAACAGAGCTAAAACTACCCAACCGAATGGTCTGAAATTTCAAATATATGATTGTTGCAAAATTTTGTCGAGCCATTTCAAATTTTATGAAAATCGGATGTATAGTTTAATTACAGGGACAGTCAAAAGTTTTTCTTTACATTACGGCCAATGGGAAAAATTATTGCAAGTGCATTTTAATGATATTAGAGCCTTCCGAATGATCTGAAATTTTAAAGATATAACTGTTGCAAATTTTTGTCGAGCCATTTCAAATTTTATGAAAATCGGATGTATAGTTTAATTACAGGGACAGTCAAAAGTTTTTCTTTACATTACGGCCAATGGGAAAAATTATTGCAAGTGCATTTTAATGATATTACAGCCTTCCGAATGATCTGAAATTTTAAAGATATAACTGTTGCAAAATTTTGTCGAGCCATTTCAAATTTTAGGAAAATTGGATGTATAGTTTAATTACAGGGACAGTCAAAAGTTTTTCTTTACATTACGGCCAATGGGGAAAATTATTGCAAGTGCATTTTAATGATATTAGAGCCTTCCGAATGATCTGAAATTTTAAAGATATAACTGTTGCAAAATTTTGTCGAGCCATTTCAAATTTTAGGAAAATCGGATGCATAGTTTAATTACAGGGACAGTCAAAAGTTTTTCTTTACATTACGGCCAATGGGAAAAATTATTGCAAGTGCATTTTAATGATATTACAGCCTTCCGAATGGTCTGAAATTTTAAAGATATAATTATTGCAAAGTTTTGTTGAGCTATTTCAAATTTTAGGAAAATCGGATGTATAGTTTAATTACAGGGACAGTCGAAAGTGTTCCGTTACATTACGGGGAATGGGAAAAATTATTGCAAGTGCATTTTAATGATATTACAGCCTTCTGAATGGTCTGAAATTTTAAAGATATAATTGTTGCAAAGTTTTGTTGAGCTATTTCAAATTTTAGGAAAATCGGATGTATAGTTTAATTACAGGGACAGTCGAAAGTGTTCCGTTACATTACGGGGAATGGGAAAAAATTATTGGAAGTGCATTTTAATGATGTATCAGACTATGCGCTTTATGAAGTGCAAAAAAGTATACATTCAGTACAATATGGGGTGCAAAAAATAATTATAAAACTAGTTATAGTACGAACGCACCTCATTTGCCGCGTTTGACGAGCAATTTCCATCTTGTTTTTTTTGCATTCATTGACAAAGCGGTTTCTATGTTTATCGAGTCGATTCAGAATATCCAGCCACTGCAATTTTTATTAATTTTATACAAAATACACAAATTTTATACATTTTAAATAAGAAATTTCATTATTAAGTTATTGTTATACATAAAAAGTATCGTTTTCAGGGTTTCGTGCCTCAAAAGGCAAAAAACGAAAACCTTGTTAGATTGTTTTCTTGTCCGCCTGTCTGTCAAGACATTTTTTTCGGGAACGTCTGAGGGTACCAAGTTAAAATTAACCCTTAAATGCCGGGTGTTGCTGTTCGGCAACATACCCAATTTAGGCTATTTAGATACTACTATTTAGATATAAATACTATTAGAATAATAGTGAAGCTATAATGCCTAATGTTGACAATAAAATTCATTCTGAAAATATTATTAAATCGATTTTCAACATGTAGATGGCAACACTTGTGCTGCTTAAGAATAAAGATAGATTTATTTTTGCAATTGCTGTTACTTGTTTTTTTTTTTTGTTTTGTTTGGATGCTTGCGAAATACCCTATTTTGTTCTGCAGTGAGCAAGTAAAATTTTGTTTCTTATTATAGTTTCTAAAATTCTTGTGTGTTTAATAATATAGAATTTTATCAAGGAAAATTATTTTTTCAATTAAAGACGTGTATTGCCGATTAGTAACAAAGTGTTTTTTAGCCAAAAACCATATTTAAAACAAAATATGATTCTTTTAAGTATTTTTCTCATGATTTATATAAAAAATGCAAGCCGAAAAACCTTATTACAATGATTTTTGAAAAATCAGGCTTTTAGGGGTTGATATTAAATAACAAGGTTCATGGTCCCATTGCTGCGTAAAATTTCCGATATTCTAACTTAATGAGATAAAAAATTGCGGCTTTAAAAATATGTTTATGGAAATTTCGATTATGAAAAAGTCATGCAACGAATCGGTAAAGATTTATACCTTTGAGCACATTTGACGTATCAGAACGTCATGCATTTGTTTCAATTTTTTTATTTTGCAATACTAATTGCATATAGTTGTTTCAATATTATGTAGAAGCATATATAATACACTGGTGAAAACAATTAAAAGACAAATGGTTTTTTGTAATAATAATGAAAAAAAACTAACAAAGCAAATGAAACCAAATTTGGCCAAAATATCAACCAATATAAGACCAATGTATGGGAAAACAAAAATGGGCACAACCTGCACCCTAAATAAGGAAACTGGTCACGTGTCCAGCACAGCAGCTGACCGACACCCTGTCAGTCAGAGAAAAACATGTCTAATAGGGTGTATGATCGCCTGTAACTACTACACAACTCTCGCATCTGCGTTTCATACTGTTAGCCAGGATCCTTATCAATCCTTGTGGCAACTGCATCCACTCTTGCACCAAGGCACCCTTCAGCTCATCGATGGTTGTTGGAGCTGGTCTTCGAGCTGCAATTGATCGCCCAAGTGCGTGCGATACGTGTTCGATGGGATTAAGGTTAGGGGACATCGCAGGCCAATCCATTCATTGAACATACTCCGATTCGAGGTATTCGTCCATCAACTGAGCCCTATGCGGACATGCGTTATCGTCCATAAAAACGAAATTTGGTCCCTTTGTTCCTCGGAAAAGTCTCACATAGGGTGCAAGGATCTCGTCCTTGTATCACTGACCTGTCAGAGTATCTCTATCAAACACATAAAGGTCGGTACGCCCATCTGCCATGATGCCTGCCCAGACCATCAGACCACCTCCACCGTAGTGATCTTTTTCGACAATGTTAGAGGGCCGATATCGACTCCCGGGTTCTCACCAGATGAGAACACGTCTCGAGTTGCTGTCCAGACTGAATCGCGACACGTCACTGAAGAGAACTCGCACCCCAACTATCGTCTGCCCAAGACAGGTGTTCTCGGCACCATGCTAGATGGGACTTTTTGCGGTTCACAGTCAAAGGGATGCAGACTACAGGGCGCCTGTAATACAGGCCACCTGTATTAAGTCTGTGGGTGAGTGTTATTCGTGAAATGGATGTTCCTGTTGCATTATATAGGTGATGAGATAGTTGTGTCGCTGTCGCGGACCTATCCCTTTTTGATAGAAGTCTCAAATAACGGCCTTCAGCCGGCGTTGTTGCCCTTTTGCGGCCTTGACCAGGTCGGCGGACCACTGTTCCTGTCTCTGTGAACTGTTTCTACAGAGTGTACATCACATTTACCGGAACCCCGAGTCCCTTACAACAGGTGACCTGTGATTGACCGGCATCAAGCCTTCCAACAATCCGCCATCTTGTGGCATCATCTAGACGATGGCAACCAGCCATACTAACGATGGGTAAACAAAGAAATTAAAAATACAAGGATTGGGCTAAGCTACGTTTCAAAACGTCTTTACGCTGCAAGCTTTGGCAGCCAAATGAGGTACCTCTGAACAAACGCGATCACAGCGCCACTGCCTTATGGCGACACTTGACCACTGCATAGCAGGTGTGTCCCCGGGGAGCATAACTATCATCTGATACCTAATTTGCGTTGAGGGATAACTTATTTTGTTTCTGTGTTTTTTTTAAATACCGTTTGTCCCTTTAATTGTTTTCACCAGTGTAATAATGCGAATTAAATGAACTATTGCATAAAAACTACTGATTTTATATGTCCAAAATTTAAATGTGCACCAACTGCAAATATTTTTTTAAACAAATGTGTACATAAAGGGTTAATACTTTTCTATTTTTTTCTTTTTTAGGCTATAAAACTTTCTACTGATATAAGACTTTCCTTCACACCTAATGTCAAGATTTTAGGCCAAGGGTAGGTACTAGATTCGTTTTGAAAATAAAAGATACAGAATACTTCCCATTAACATCAGAATCTTCAAGTTTGGCGCAAAAGAAGATCTTATATTGCATGTATAAGAAAAAACATCTGTCGATTTCTTTCGTGACAAACATGTGAGTTTCCATAATTGGGAACAACGCCAAACTTCTATGATAAACGGATTTTCATAGGAGTTTTATTGAACGTGGTTTCCGGGAAATTTCTTTCATTGTTATAACCAGTGTTTCAACTGTCATAAGTTTAAAACCTCATAGTTATAGCCTCCAGTGTTGAATTCCTAACAAGATTGGAGATACTTCGTGAAATTTCGCCAAATTTGGTGACAAAACTAGGTCATCACAAATGAAGAAATAGCCGACTAAATTTTTTAAATTTCTATTCAAATTCAAATATTTCAGAAACTGAGTCTTCTATAATCGTGTTTCACGCATGTTACTCTAGTGTGTCAAAGTAAACTGAGCGGAATTATTGAAAACAAAGAATAGGAAATCTATATTTTTCTCTAGTACAGGTCAGAAGGACTTTTTTAATCCTAGCTTATCAGAAAGTGAGGGAAAAATCAATTACAAAATTCCATCTTAACAAACAAAAACAAAGTTACTTTAAATAAAGAGTGTAATTAAATAAATTACATCTTTACGATACAGCAACTACAAGGAGCATCGATGTATAAGCAGGCAGTTATCTTTTTTGTATATTTAAAAAAAAAAAAAAAAAAACTAGATACTTACTATACTTTACGGTAATATGGCATAACGGTACGGAATCCGCAGTGTGCTTGTATTACTAGCAATTGTCCTGTTTTTTTTTTTTTTTTTTTTTTTTTTTTTTTTAATGAGGTTGGTGAAGAAGCATCTTGTTTTATGAGGACTTCCATTCCGTCAAACACCGTTAACTTACAGAGAGACAAATGGAGGCAGATAATTCTAACGTTTCTCACTGATCAAATGCCTACAAAAGTGCAATGTATCAACGCTTCTACGGGATATATCGGATCTTAACTTTTCAAGACGAAACTGTTGAAAGTAAAAAATAATAATTCAAAAAAATACGTAGGTAAAAAAACCCAATTAATAAAAATAATACGCTCATAAGACTGAAACAAATTCACAGCAATATAAAAAATGGCCTTACATAACATTATTGTTTTTTTAATTACTCATTTTTGCTTTTCGCTGTTTTTCCTGTTTTTCGGATACACCTCCTTATAAAAATGGGGCTAGACGGTATGCTAGGGTAAAAACACGTACGATTTTACATGCTATGGTATTTATTGAATAAACCAGCATAGTTCACTGTATTTGGGAAAATACATATAATTTTTATATATATGTCGTGGAAATTTTTACTTTTGACTAACTCTGCACCGTGAGCAAGGACTTTCTCACCGCATACAGACAAAAGTCAGAATTCTTTATTGGAAAGTTCTGAGACTTTTCGAAACTGCAATAAAGATAGGTGAAACCTACAAATTGCTATCTTTGTCCTTGTGAAGAAAACATTTCCCCTCTCCTTCCCACAAAAATGGATTTTTTTTTTGGCCGAAGATAGTAATTTCTTCTGAACAAACAAGCAAACAAACAAAATTATATAATTGAGAGATCTAAAAAGCAAATCAAAATGTATGTTTCCATTGAAGATCTTTTAAAACTCAAATTTCGGTTAACGAACAATATCTAAAAAACAAAATAAGAATGCAGATCATAAACACCAGTTTAAACGTCGGCTGATAAATATGTTTGTTCCTTATTTGTAATTTCTGAAGTACAATAATAATAGAATTTTTAAGAACTATAATTTTAAAATCTCAAAACGAAACCCTGCATTAAAAAAAATGTATTTTCCATTCCATCTTTAAGCTAAATATTAATTTTTTATGGTTTGCCTTGAATAATAAGTTAAACAATAGTTAAAAATGTGTTCGGAGACTGAGAGAATCTTGAGAAAATCATTTTGAAGAGTAAGGGATACTGCTACTAAAAATTGTAACATTGGGTTCTCAAATAAGTCTTTTCGGTTTTAAAGGTTTATAAAAAACACGCCTTGTATATTTTAATCAGTTATATATTTACAGTTTTTTAGATGACTATTTGACTTGTATCAGCCATCGCCACATTGCCGCCTACACAGAACGTCCGTGACCTAATGTCGAAAATGTTTCCGAGGTGCGATTTTACAGTCCTTTCGTCAGAAAAGATTTCCACGTTCAGGAATTTTGCAGCTGCACGAAGAATTGATCGTATGGCGCCATGTCTAGTGCATCTATAGTGTGATTTAAAAATTTCAAGTGGATGCTCAACAATTTTTGCTGGGAAAAATTTCAAGTCGATGCTCAACAATTTTTGCTGGTGTTAATTACGTGGTGGAAAACAACACCTTCACATTTGACCAATTCTGGCCCTTTTTCACGCAAAGCATTGTTCAGTTTACTTAAAGTTGAAATCAATGGTTCTGGCTGCTGGTAACAGCTTATCATAAAGCACACTTTTCAAGTCACACCACACGGAGAGCTTAATCTTCTTGGGATACCTTTGAAATTGTTTGCGGCGGCTTGTTGTTTTTTCACAGGATCTTTTTTGCAGTACGTTATCGTACAGGGCCAATTTTTCATCACCCGTCACCAATCGCTTAAAAAGCGTGTTCTTTTGGCGTTTGTGCAATGAATCGACAATGGAAATGCAATTGATCAACTTCAGCTCGTCAACATATACGGAATTCAAATAACGGAAAGGGAAACGTATCCCATTTGGCACGATTGTTTTTCCACACGTGTCAATATTTAAAGCTGCAGCAATTTCTCGCACAGTTTGGGATGAATACTTATCAATAATTTCCTTTACATTTATCGATTCAATCTCGCTTGGACACTTAAGCAGCGGCGCATCATTGATGTAAAAATGTCCAGAAAGAAATTTAGTAAAGAAGTTTTCACAAATTCGTTCTATCACGGCATCATTCTAGTATATACTGCTTATCTTTCTTAGAGATTTTGCCGCTCATTTGCCTTTTTTGAAATAGTATAATACGATATGATAATAATACACGTTACGCCACGTACGTATTACAAATGTTAAAGAAACAAAAGATTTACTGACAAATTTGGTGAAATATAACACTTCAATCGCACAATCGAGTTACTCAAGATTTAATGTGAACTTTTTATAGAAAGCGTAACGGCAAAATATTTTCTATACCCAAATTCTCGTCCGGCTATCTGGGAGATTTCAAAATTTTCTATACGCATTGTTCGACTATTGCCAATGCCAATGCAAATAATTTTCTCGATCTACATGGATATATTTACCTTGCCTTATATAATTACCTTATACATTTACAAAAAGCTATACACATGTATCTTTATTATGTACACTTAACTCTTAAACAGAGAACATCTTATATTTCAAAAGCAATGTATTCTTCCTTTAAAATTGTCACTCACATTTAATCAGAATATTTAAAATATGTGACAACTTACCTATTTTCGACGAATTTTTTAGTTTCTTTATTTACTTAAGGATTTTACATATTCGTTGGCTGTATTTTTTTATTTCTGCTACTTTTTGTGGGAGCATACGTTGTTACATCTATTAAAATAAAGGGCTATGCAATCAAAAATTTTAAATATTGGAACAGTAATATAATTGAAGATGTATATCCATATCAAAGAAAAAAGATGTTTGTGCTTGTGTCTAATTATCAGCAATGGCTAGTAAAATGTACTGCATGTAGAGATCGATAATTTTAGTGAGGATAGTACAAGGCAGATCCAGATGCACCAGATACTCAGATTTTTCATTACTTTTAAGTAATTAACCGAGATAATAATTAAATTCCCCATTAAAACAAAATCTTCGCAATCTGTATGTTCAAAAACCTCATTCCGAAATGCCGCAGCAGAAAAAAAAAACCGAAGGCACTTTTTTAATCTTTTTCGAAGCGCATATGTACGAAACTGTTAAAAAAATATTAACAAACTGAAATCATATATATATTCTTAAATTTTGTACATTTTACTTTCGAACGTAATAGTCCGTTCAAAAATACGAATTTTAATCATTTCAACATTTTGTAAAAAAGATTTATTTCGTTTTTTTTTGTTTTGTTTCTTTTGACTTGGCTAAAAGTGACATACGAAAAATATTACTTTCTTAAGAATATAAATCAAATAAACCCTTTCATGGCGGAATCGCATAAAATGTTCAAATTTGTATTTCTGTTATCTCCACCAATATAATGTTTCATTCTTTGTTTAAATTTTATCTTTCTGACATATTATTTAAAGTTTTAATTAATTATTTTCTTTATTCATAACTGGATACTATTTTCGGTATATTGAAAATGGGCGGATTTCAGAAGATAGTTAATCTGTACACCAAAAATAAAATTGGAAAATAAATTGCTATTTATAATATTGAATTTTAGTTGTGAAATGATTTAGGATTATTCTTTCGACCCTTCTGATCTATGATAAGTGACTGATTTTAAGACTGTTTTAGATATAAATTGAATTAAAATTATTTACATTTGCGAAGAGATATAAAACTAGTCGGATGTATCAATACTAAAACTTTCTTCTCCCTCATGCATGTTTATACCTCAAAATTCGCTATCACACTAAAAAAATTAAATGGCAATCTATGCCCATCATGAGGATTCTAAAGATTAGAAATTCCGTGCATTAGCTCTTAAGATATAACTAACCATCTCTAAAATCGTGTAAATCTAGCAAAATTCAGCATAGCAGCGCCACCTTGAAAGATTTACGCCAAAACCTAATCAGCGACAACTTATGGCAACGTCTAACTGAATCCGGCGTTTGGGGGAAAATCCGTGCATTAATTTTTGAGATAGAGCTATTGCGAAAATCGCGAAATTTCCAGTATAGCCGTGCCACCTATTGGTCGATTAACACCAAAACATAATCAACTACAACTGGTGCCAATTTCTAACTAAATCTGAATTTAGATGAAAATTCCTGTATTAGTCCTTCAGATAGAGCTATTGAGGGAATCGTGGATAATGTAGCTCAGCATTGCCACATTTTGAGTGATTTGCACCAACACAAAATGAGCACCAGTTTATGTCAAGGACTAACTGAATCTGAACTTTGATGAAAATCGATGCATTCGTTCCTGAGATAGAGCTATTACGGAAATCATGTAAATCCTGCAAAATTCAGAATAGCAGTGCCAGCTTTTGGGCGATTTCCAGCAAAACATAATCAGCACCAACATATATCAAGGATTAACTGAATCTGAAGTTTGATGAAAATCCGCACATTAGTTCTTGAGATAGAGTTATTGCAGAAATCGCGAAAAATGCAGCATAGCAGCGCCAGCTTTTAGGAGATTTACACCAAAAACTAATCAGCACCAATTTGTATTAGGAACTACCAGAATATAAATTTTTATTCAATTCCGTGCATTAGGTTTTTGAGCTAGAGCACCCACAATATTTGAGTCACATACAGACAGACAGACAGAGTTACAGAATCACAGACTTACAGACAGACTTTTTCTAAAAACATGTTTTTCGGGATCTCTAACCCCTAAAATGTGTAAATCCGTCGAAAAATTTCACAAATCCAATACTTTCTACTTGTAAAGATAGAAGAAAGTAAAAATATATGAATAGTCATACATTTATTGATCTGTGAATGTCGAGAAATTAAATGACTGCGTTAATATATTCCATAATTTAATACAGGATATTACTTTTTACAATTTTGCCTTACTGCGTGTGGACGATAATATCTTTTATACTAAACTGAAAATATCAAAGAAGTTCACCATTAGCTCTAAAAACATCAGTAGTTTTTATGAAATTTCTATATCGAAATCCTTTCCTTATGGTTTAATCAGCTAAAGTGTTTTTGATTTATTTTTACAAATCTATAAATCCTTTAGCAAAGAAATAGAGACGATAAACTTTATCTTTACTTTTTCCTCTAAAAAGAAATCCTTGATAACATATCATACGTTTCAGCCGGAATTTTGGTCCATCATTCAAAATAATTTCCCACCAAACTTTTATTTCCTAATACTTAATTATTAAAAGCTTTTCTTCAAGTTTAAATTAAATTTTTTATTCCATGTAGAAATATGAAAGAAATATTTTCTTAAACCTTTTTGGAAGTTTTTACTTAATATTTCTGTTACTTAATATATTCTATTTTGCACAAAATTAAGGCATTTTAAACGGTATTCCATTTTGCTATATTGACAAACTACACTTATCTTGGATGATATTGTCATTATAGTTAATATTTTCAGTGTACATTTTGTGACTGTGAAATACTTAGATTTTACAGGGAAAAACAAATGCAAATAAGAAAATACACCTTAGACATTTGAATCACCAAATTATGCCACAGAGAATCGAAATAAAAGAAAAATCTTGGATGCTATTGTCATTAAAGTTAACAGGGTTGCCACGCTACAGGGGATTTCCAGGCCAAGAAATTCCTCTGCACCAGTACTTTCTTACAGGGAACCTGTCTTTAAATCAGGCGAAGTTTCGTGCGGTTAATATAGATATATTTTTCTATAAAAAAATATTGATATATTGACTGGAAAATTCCCTGAAGCGTGGCAACCCAGGTTAATGTTTCCCAGTGTACATTTTTGACTATGAAATACTTGTATTTTACAGGGAAAAACAAATGCAAATAAGAAAGTACACCTCATATATTTGAATCACCAATTTATCCCACAAAAAATCGAAATAAAAGGAAAATCTTGGATGATTTTTCATTATAGTTGATGTTTTCCAGTGTACATTTTGTGACTGTGAAATGTTTAGATTTTACAGGGGAAAACAAATGCAAATAAGAAAGTGCACCTCATATATTTGAATCACCAATTTATCCCACAAAAAATCGAAATAAAAGGAAAATCTTGGATGATTTTTCATTATAGTTGATGTTTTCCAGTGTACATTTTGTGACTGTGAAATACTTGTATTTTACAGGGAAAAACAAATGCAAATAAGAAAGAGCACCTCATATATTTGAATCACCAATTTATCCCACAAAAAATCGAAATAAAAGGAAAATCTTGGATGATTTTTCATTATAGTTGATGTTTTCCAGTGTACATTTTGTGACTGTGAAATGTTTAGATTTTACAGGGGAAAACAAATGCAAATAAGAAAATGCACATCATACATTTGAATCATTTGCACAAAAAAATCGAAATAAGAGGAAAAGCTTGATTGGGCTGAATTTGTACCAAATTCTGAAAGTTTTAATACGAACACCCAATTTTTAAAGAACAACGGGTTTTTCAGATAAATATACCTTATTATACCAAACGGGATCTTACTCGCTGAAATAGTTTGACAAATGACTTCCGAATTCTTAAAACAATCTGTTTCTTGTGTATCTTACTGAAAATGATAAATGCTAAGCATCCGTAATCTTCATACTGTAGTGTCATTCATTCTATTTTAATTATTATAAAGTGAACACATTCAAGTGGTAAATTACTGAAATCAAAATGCTGTGCGTTAATGGTTTCTTGTAGGTGAGATTGCCTATCAGCAGTTAAAAGTAACAAAATAAACTGAAAGTACAATGTTTATTTCTTCGTCTCACCACACTTTGAGATTTAATTAAAGTTTGATGTTACTCTTTTCGAAATTTTTTTAAAATCTTTTTTTCCTCTGTGTTGAAGAAAATTTGAAATCTCTTATATGAAAAAAAGGGACTAAAAGTACAGAAATATGATTAATTGTTATAATATGCTATAAACAGACAAGAGAAATTGTAGATGATAAATGATCGATTAAAACTTTTTTCTTTATTATTAGAAGATTATGAAATACATTTTTTTCTGGCTTTAAAATATTTGCTGTAAAATAAATTACATTATTAATAAATATAACAAAATATAAATTGTGTATTAAGAACTACATAAATAGAAATCAATTGTGATTGTTTCACAGCATCAAATTTTTAGCTACACGACAACGCACTTTATACTCTTAACATTGTTCTACAGTATCATGAATGGTAATCCTTGTTAATGAAAATAAATTATTCTTAAAGTTACTGAAACAGCTGACATTTTTGAAGTACCTTCTGTAAAATAATTAGACATAATGATATACAAGAGAATGTCTAGAAAAGCATAATACTGCCTACAGGTATTTATTGAGCAAGTCAACACTATTATGAAAACGCAGCGAAATATAATTGAATTTCCAGGAAAAAATAACAAAAATTGAGATCTAAATTCCTTCAGTCAAAAAGCTAATCAGCTGAACATAAAATGCATTTTCTAAACTTTATTTTGAATTCTGCTCTGCGAATCACTTTGTTATTCCGTTAGCACAGCAATGGGAATGAGAACCACCCACAGACTTCTGGCAGATTCTAATCTCTGAATATGCCATAGAAACTCCGCCGATTTATGGTGGTCAAATGTGTACTAGGCCACGTCCACTTAAATATTATTCTAACCAAGAACTAAGGCAATTTAGGTATTACAAAATTTATATGATACCTCCATTAGGAAGAAAAATTAATCATCATATCTATATTAATGATCCCGTCGCAAAGTTTATTTAAAAAATGTATAAAGAATCATAAAACATATTATTAAAAATATTTAAAAATATTTTTAGTAAATATCTTGAACTTTACAATAAACTTCTTACTTTTGGTATTGTTATGGCTATGCTTAATCCCTGTGTTAATTTATTTTGCTTCCTATTTCTACGAACTTCCTTTTTGAGGTTTTTATCTTGTTATATTATTTAACCTCTCCTTCATATATTTATTTTTTACTACTAATGGAGAGACTGGCTTTCCGTATTGTTACCTTACAAACCTATTCTTCGAGGATGTGTGAAAATGGTCAGTGAGTCGTCCGAGGTTCTTTCACTTACATTTCAAGACTGGCCACATTCTGACACTTGGAAAGAGCGAAAAAAATTGAAAATTAAAAGTATATAAAAAAATAATTAATTAACTAGAGAACAGGAATTCTGCTTTTTCAGAATTTAGTGTCGCCCCCGGCATTTCCATTACTTCATTTTCTTCTGGTGGACTGATGGCTTCTATTATTATGAAACAGCCATTATAAATGAAATGTTAGGTGAAGATGAAAGAGCAGCTGTAAAAAGTTAAGACTTTGATTTTCTGGTCAGAATGGGGGGGGGGAGGGGGGATGGCCATAATTTTTTTTACGGCTGCTCTTTCATCTTCACCTAACACTTCATTAACACTAGAACGGCGGGAAAATCTTACCTACTGGAACGGCGGGAAGGGGTCATTTTGACCCCTCGATGAAAATACTGAAATAACAACGCTAAAACAATTTTAAATGCCATACATTGGCAAAAATATGTAATTTCCGTGTATTTCAGAATTTATATTTAATTTTACTCGATAATTTATTGAATTTTAGAAGTACTGTATATGTAACGCCTACATGGCGATTACTTGGATCATACTACAACTACTCAAAAAACTCATTAATTTGATATAAAAATCGATTTAAAATTAATGTTTTCACAAATTAAAACTAATGTTAACTAAAATAAAACACAATTTATAAAATAATATATATATATATATATTTTTTCATCTAACTTATTCGCCGAATGATTCACTCTCTAAATCCATAAATGAGAAATTTGTTCTGTTGTTTCCGTTATTTCATTATAAGCGTAGCTGAATGGTTAATATGTTAAGCATTCTGTTTCAAATTTATTTAATGTTTATAATACACGAAATTGTGCACACGTATTGGGAATTAATTCAGTTGTAACAAAAAAATAGCATTTTTTCCAGTACATCTTCTGCACACAACTTTGAAACATGGTGCGCAAAATTCTTGAGATTTGTTTCCATTGCATGTCTGTACTTGACATTTTTTCTCTTCATATCTATTTTATTTTCGTGTTTTTTTTTTTTTTTTCTGAAGACTCAGAGAAGATCTTTGGGAGTTTTGAAACCATAAGATCCATTCTGAACACATCTTCTAAATTTAATAGAAAATCTCTTCTACTGACAGGTTTGCCTGTTACACTTTTATAAATTATCCAGGTGTTTAAAGCTGCATGATCCAAAATATTGAAAAAGATATGTACAGGCCATCGTCTAGAAGCCGATTGCACGGAGTATTTTCGGCACATATGATCATGATTATCCACACCATACTTCGTTGCATTGTAATATTTTATTAAATCGGGAAACTTCTTGAGACAGTCTTCAGTTTTTATAGTAGAATGTAATGAGCTCAGTAGAAAAACACTTTTTTTCTTTTGGCTTGATAGATGGTAAGTGTCATATTATCACATTCCACTATCTTCGATGAATAAAGACTACTGCGCATATTTTTAAATGATACAGGAATTTCTCTTCTGTTCTTTTTCATTGTGCAACCAAAGTTGTATTTTTAGCTTTTAACATTTCTGCTAATTTGATGCTAGTAAAATAGCTATCTGTCGTAATATTCCTCCATTCGTTTAGATGGGGATCTTTTAATTTCATGACAACATTTTCCGATAAACGTAATTAAGGATTGGCTGT
The DNA here is from genome assembly GCA_963932465.1 of Maratus speciosus. Lineage (NCBI taxonomy): Eukaryota > Metazoa > Arthropoda > Arachnida > Araneae > Salticidae > Maratus > Maratus speciosus. Next base: position 529,519,103 of record OZ010789.1, on the reverse strand, counting down.
TTCACCTTTTGATAGATAAATAAATTCATTCAAGAGATATTTAGTATCAACGTCAACAGATCACCAAAATTTTATTCCAAATTTATCCGATTTATTTGGCATATATTGCGTAAATTTATATTTATCCTGAGAGGGGAACAATTGTTCATCAACTGTAATATTTTGCCCTGGTCGGTATCATGTTTTGCAATTTTCAATATATTTATTCCACATTTCAGATGCAAGAGCAAATTTATCAGTCTGTAGTCTGCTAGATCTCGTTGTCTTTTCATCAAACCTAAAAAATCTTTTTCTTTCTTTGAATTTATCTCTTGAGATAGTTTCTTTGCAAAATAGTATTCCTCATGCCTTGGACGACAATGAATAAAAATCTAAACCTTTTTTTTATTGCTTCTCGAACATATAGTATAGCAATAAAAGCAGCTTCGAGTACAAAGAGTATTTTACTAAAAGGGTCAAAATGACCCCCGTCCGCCGTTCTAGGAATACAAGTCAATATTTCAAAAACTAACAAATCTAGAAAGCTGATTTTTTTTTTTAGAAATATATGTTATCTATTTAGGAAAAGTCAAAAAATTTCAAATGATTTCGCCCAAGCAAACAAAAGTAATCAACGGGCGAAAGTACTCAGGAGTCAAAATGACCCCTCCCGCCGTTCTAGTGTTAATAATGGCTGTTTGATAATAATAGAAGCCACACCATTCCATCAGATGAAAATAACTCGGTTAAGCGGGACTCTACTGCAGAACAAAATACATTTCAATTTTAAGACTTAAAGCACATGTTTTATTTTACGTAAAATGACGTCATTCGCATCCGCTTAAGATTTCCACAGTTACGATCTACTCTTAAACATCTACAGTAAAGCATACATAGCACATCACTGTCGCGAAATAATGCACGAATGCAGCAAAAAGATTCCGTCATTCATGAAAACCGAAAAAAACGGCTATCTAATGATTCATAGATACTTACAATTAAATATAGTATATAATAGCTCCATTGTTTTAACAGAAATCCTTTGTTTATATATATTTTTTTTCAAAATAGCACGTATTTTAATTACATTTTCTTTCGTTCTTACGAGAAAATGGCAACAAAAATATATAGTTACTATTTTAAAACTACTTTTCCTTTACTTTCTACAGAAATGGAGTACTTCCGTTGCCAATATTAAGCAAATGGCTCCAAAAACTACAAAAAAATTAATATTTCAAAAATAAATGGAGATACAGTTTTAAACAAAATGCATTAAAAAGAACTTTTTTTCTCCAATACGACGGTATAAAAATTGAAAATGTGCGATGACTAGAAGTTAAAAAAATTGCTAAAGAGAATTTAATTGTAATGCCTTGTTTTACGGCTAGTTTCTCTAAGTTAACGTTCTTTTTTGACACAAAATAAGCTGGAAGAAAGACGTAGCATACCGTACCGGAGGTTAAAAAATCAGATAAATTTAAATGAGATATTCTTCAAATTAGAGACATCGAAAAGTGGCTAAAGTTTGGACTTGGGTCCCTGAAGCCATCGGACGACCGTTGCTGCTTCGAGCTTTTTGTTCGTCTCCGACTACAGCAAAATTCACGGAGCCCGGCGTCTCGCGTGCCCGCCCGAGGTCCTTTCATTTACCTTCATTAAATGTCTTTGAAATCTAAGGTTGAAAGTTGAGCTATGGAATCTAAAACATTATCCAATAATGCTTATTTTTATGAGTAAAATATGATGTATGTAATATTTAGATGCAAAATTTTTTCATGTAGAATGCAGAACATTGCTACCCACATTGTTAATTGAACATTTTTATTTGGGTAGTTTCACTTTTTAAAATGCAGACCACTAATACTGCACGATTAACTCAATTTTACATGAAATCAATGCATTTAGAAAGTAAATATTTCTTTTCAAATCATTTCTGATAGTAAAATTTTGATTTATTCTTAGTTTATGTATAAAATAAAGTATATAATATTTGTTAACAAATCTTTATGAGAGTTAAACAGTTTCCATTGAGAGTTTTATAATATCATATAGTTTAGAAATCTACTGAAACGCCTTTTACTAACAGACTGCAAATAAATGGAAATTTTATTTTTAGAAAAACGTGCTAAATTCCATTCAAGTCCACACATTTGTTATTTCATAATTTATGCCACTGTGAGAAAATTCAATTTACTCTTATAATAATAGTAATAAATGTATTTTTGTCCATTAAGTTTTTTTAGATGCATTTTAGTTATCTACATTTTATGTTTAATAGCATGCTTTATATTTATTTTTATTCCAATAGAGAAGTGTCAGACTGATGGATTACGTCTTTAGAATTAAAAGTTTTTCAAGCACTAAATGTGAATTCGATATTCCATGCAGTAACAGTGGGTGAAAGTGTAATTTATCAACAAAAATTGAGAGTTTTTTTTCTTTTTTTCTTTTTTTGTCGCACCCAGTTCAATATTTTACCGGATAAGTATAACATTTTAAAGTTTGCTTTGAAAAAAGTAATAACAGGGAACTGCGTGTAGATTTTATAGATCTTTCAAAGAAAGTAGTTTTGTACTAATCATCTACATTCATCTTTTCTTTTTTAATTAACTAGTGCCATTTTCTACTACATTAACATGCTCTCTAAAATAATGTATTATTCATTTTCAAGTACATACAATTCTCTTTTATCGTATCTTCAATAATTCATTTAAAGTTTATATTTCATATAAGGACTGCATTAAATTAATATTTAAATTTTCATACAATGGTATGTGACACATAAAATGTAATTTTTTTATTTTAAAACTGAAATTCAAGTTATTTTAGATTAGGTCTAAATATTTCAAAAACGAAACCATAGATTGCAGCATAAGCTTTGTTCGTAAGAAATAGTACAACGTGTTCATTCATTGCGAAGTGTAGCGGTGTTTTTCAATTATAAAAAGAAAGTGTAATTTTAATGTTTATTTAATTTAGTGGTTGGATATTTCTTTTGAGTTAGGTATCTGGATGTTTTCCAGTACCTATGTTAAATTTTTCTTTTACTATAATGACTTTTAAGGCACGTATATAATCCAATCTTTGCTTTATGTCTAAAACAAAGACGTACAATGGCGGAGTGATTGTCAAATTGAGTGGCAATCTGCCCATGAATTTTAGGAGAGATGGCCACATCAAATTGAGGAGAGATGGCCACCTATGATCAATATTTCAAAATTATACGGAGTGAGGATTTTAACTAAATATAATTATTTTTTAAATAATTATGTAATTATTATGTTCATAATTACATTAATTTACATATTTTTTTTTAATTTTTACTAATATAAATATTTTAATAGCAATAATATAATAAAGCCTAACGATGTATTTTTATTTCAGAAAATAATGAAAATCTCCGGAAACGTTCATTCCAAAAACAAATACAGTTGATAAATAAACTTAAAACGGCCTCAAGATCTTTGCCTAAAATGTGGTAAAATTTCACGGAATAAGAGGTATTGAAATCATACTTCACATTTTGTTTATTCAAGTTTTATTCACTAATTTTTTGTGATATAATTGCATCTTTACAAATTTTTATGTGTTCTCCATGATTAACTACAAGAAATGTGTTATGTTTTGCTATTTTAACTTCATTTTTTCTTTCTTGTATTAAATGGCGGTCTCTCCTCGGCTTGAAGGAGAGATGACCAGCTGCCATTTTAATTTCAATTTTGTTTCCCACTTTTTGTTCTCGATATTTAATTTCTTTTCGTTCCAAAATATGATGAGTATATGCATAAATATTTATTGTATTTGTATTCTAAGAATTTTCATTTCAATCTTTAAAAACTATCGCCATCTATCCTACAGTTACCCTATATACTTGAAATATTTTTAGAAAGCAACGATACACACATATAATAAATTATCCATTACGTAGTCTTTAAAAAAAAAAAAAAAAAAAAAAAAAAAAAAAAAAAAAAAAAAAATTAATGAAACATTGATATGCTATGAAAATTGTATTCAAATTACATTTCAAATTTATTTAGCATTCAATGTAAGCCTAGCTCAATGTATATTGAATGGTAAAACACGATTTAATAATTATTTATGAACTAGCAGGGTCACCCTCTACGCTGGTCAAATTAAATTACCTGAAAAATTACTTAGATGACAATGAAATTCCTACAAAATTTCGCGTAGTAGTACATGAGTTATAAGCGTTCGAAATGAAATTCTCATTTATATTATATATATTTATATACAGGGTGCAATATGTTATCTATCGCCGACCTTTAATTTCTCAACCGTTGGTCATAGACATATAGTTCCAATTACAAAAACGTTTCAAATGAGGTAAATATCCATGTTGTGGCATTATTTAAAGTAAAAAATCAATTTTATAAAAATTACGAAATCTAACTTTTTATACTGTCCCCCAGTCCCTATAGTCATATTTAGTTAAAGTGTACACGTATCACAGCAGATATAACACAAAACGTTTGACATCTGTACTACAAATATTGACACAGTTATTAAATTTCAAAGTTTGAGATTTTTGCACATGATTTTGTCTTTCATTGCGGGATCAGTTAAATAATGAATTAAAGTAACTCGAGATCAAAATCAGAGTGCAATTCCGGTGCCATTTATCTAATCCTTAGCAAGTATGTTTTATTTTCCGGTTGTCGATTCTACCTACTTTGACAGTCTGAATGCTGTTCGACTCATAAACGTTAGCTCAAATTTTTAGATGAAATAACCTTCTTTGGTGATTCCCCGATTTGGCGATACTGGCTAAAGGGTGTTTCGCCGTAAAAAGGACATTGCACCCTGATTTTGATCTCGAATTACTTTAATTCATCTTTTAACTGATCCCGCAATGAAAGACAAAATCATGTGCAAAAATCTTAAACTTTGAAATTTAATAACTATGTCAATTTTTGCAGTACAGATGTCAAACTTTTTGTGTTATATATGTTATGATAAATGTGTAAAATTTTACTAAATATAACTATAGGGACTGGGGGACCGTATAAAAAGTTAGATTTCGTAATTTTTATAAAATTGATTTTTTACGTTAAATAATGCCACAACAGGAATATTTAGCTCATTTGAAACGTTTTTTTAATTGGAACTATATGTCTACGTCCAACGGTTCAGAAATTAAAGGTCGGCGATAGATAACATATTCCACCCTGTATATATATAATATATAGGACTTTTTCCAATGCATAGAACAATGTGTTATACACGTAAACCGCCAACAAATATTACCTAGCTGATACTGTAAGTTGCATAAAAATCTATTCTGCTGAACCTCAGTTATAGACGTTCAGAATGAAATCCACTTTTGTAATCCGGCTGGCATAGTTATATCATTGTTACACAATGTAGAAGTGTTTATTATTCTCAAAAAACATTCTCCAACTATCACCTTACTGGCAGTGAAAATCTGTTTAACAGTACATAAGCGTTCGGAATAAAATTCCCATTTGCAATTTATATTTTATAGTAAGTACATCATTAAAAATATATTCAATACCAAATAGAAAATCATTTACCGTTGAACGATTTGTGATATTATTCGTTACACTATATGAATTGTATCAATTGTGTTAGCATATATGGTTTTAAATTTATTCAGTATTGGGCATTCCATGTCACGTGTGGAAAAGCTTTTCTAAATATTATTCCTGTTTTAACTATGCTATTGTATCCTCAAATAAAAAAAACTATGCTAAACTGAAAATCTAGTGTTTTTTCTTATATTAGATGCATAGTTTATATTTAGCAATTATTAGTGTATAGATATAGGGATTTATGTAAGTGTCATCTGCCGGACATTCTATCAGTTTTTCATGTAATATCCCATTACACATGAAGTCATGTAGAAATAATCCGTCACAAAATAAATGTCTGCATAAAAGACTATAAATAAGCCGATATTTTAAGATCATTTTTATTTAAAAAACAGAAAGGTAAATGAAAACTGAGAGGAATTGATATTTTACAAATTTCAGTTGATAATAAATTATTTTTCATTATAAAAATGTGATATGATTAAATAAAGATCTAAACTATTGTAGAACTGGCAGCAATTATTTAGCTAAGCCTAAATGTGAAAGGGATCTTTTGAAATAGAAGTAAATTAAAAAAAGTAAAAATAAAAACAATTATAATTATGTACCAAGGATAGATTAAGAAAAACTTTCTAACTCATTCCTAATACTGTAACAAAACTTCCCAATTTAATTAGGTGAAAGGTGAAGTAAAAAAAAAAAAACGATTTGGAAGATCTATAAAATATTGGAAAACCTAATTCATTAAATTACCATCTATAGTTGGAAAATAATTAGAATTCTTTTCTGAATTCCGGTATCTTATCCCCCAGCTTGTATATAATCTACATATTACTCTGAAAATTATTTCTGGATGAACACACAGCACAGTAAAGGTTCACTTTCAGCAGTTTCCGTCAATTAAGGGAAATGTACTCGAAATCTTTATTGCACTCCTCTATATGATCTATAGAATTTATATACACCAAGTAATATGCAAAAAGTTAGTTAAAGTTAAAGACGTATGGCACATATGAAAACACATATTTAGCTATAATTGCTCATAGACAGTACTCTAACCGAGCTCTTTTGTGTGCCCCTTTAAATGAACGATAAACTTTGCCTATACCATATTAAACAGTAAACATCTCCTCGTGTACCTTAGTGATATATGGGGCATACTCACAATCTTTTGACTTTTAAGTCCCTGAATAATATTTTTTATTTTAGTACATATTCTTGTGTTTTTTTTTAATTTCATATACAGGGGGACATCCTTTTGCATGATTGCATAACAATATTAATGAGATAAATAAGTTTTGGACGATGTTGGGGGTCCAAACACCTGGAAAACTCCTATACCGTTCCATGTCCCTGATGCTGATTTTCAAGTTTGAAGCTGTCTGGATAAAATTGTTTCAATAAAAAAAAATTCGAAGTAATTTTTTTCTGAAACTGGAATAATTGTTTTATATAAATATGTAGCAAAAAAGTAACCTGCACACATTTTTATGGTTAGTATTATTTTTTGAACTCTGTCCCTGGGTTTTAGTTTCCTTACCATCCCTCTTCTAAAATTATACAGAAAATCACTTCAGATGCAGCGGCAGATTTTTTTCAAGTTTGTTCTCATGCAGAAGTATGCTAGAGAAAGAATGTCTAAAACTCTTTGACAGGTAATTTACTGCAGAATTTAAATCAGCATTTAAATATCAATTTCAAGCATCGTGGCTTTATTGGTAGTTCTATAGTCCCCAAGGTATATTTCTGCAATTTTCGAGGTAAATTAATTTTTTTTTAATTTTAATCCAATGTAAATAACTGTTTCTAAAAATTAATGAACATTGTGGCTATCACTTAGTCTTAACATTTTTTGCCTAAAAATAGTGGTAATTTTCCTTATCGTCTCATCCTTACCATCCTTTTTTTCATTACCGTCCCTTTTTTCCTATACCATCCCCCTTTTTTTCCTTCCGTCCCTTTTTTAATACCCCTTTAAGACAATGTTATTCCAAAATTTTGTACTAAAAATACTACATTGTTATTATTTCTTATTCAAATGTCCTGTGGGTACTATGAAAATTCATTATAAGTAAAAATTTAGACGAAAGTAGTAAGTTATAGTGCTAAAATGGTAATTAGAATTAAACTTTAAAGTTTAACTTAAACCTCGGTTAAATAAGAAATTTTTCGCTGCTGACCATCTTTTCTTTATTTTGAATCTTTAAGGCATTCGTTTATCAAATTAAAATGTTATTTTAGCAAGTTTAATTTCTAAAGATTTTTATTCCCGAAAGACAAACGATTGTGAGAATGCCCAATACATCAATTTCAATGTGTTTGAAATAGTGTAACATCATTAAAATACACTGGAAACGTTTTTCCCTATAGACAACAATGTAACGGAATTCCTTTTAATATCTATATGACCCACCTATGAAGGCCAAACTCTTAATTTTCAATACCGAACATGGCAGAATAAATCGCAATAACGTATATCAAATACATTGTAATCCGTCTATATTTACGCGAGTTAAAGTTAGAAGATACAGACGGCATGACAAACATCCAGACAAACCGATTTCATAAACATCTTTCAACTATTTTAGAAACTGTTAAAAAAAACAACACTTTCATATTTAATTTTAATCTGTAATAAAAATAATGATGCATTTGAATATTCTAGTGTAATACGAATATGTTTCAATCGAAATTATCTGTATGGTGTAGAAGTGGGGTGGTTCAATTAAGTGATCGATTCATAAAAGTGCATAAGAAAAATTCCAACCATACCAAAATACTGGGAATAGAAAACTTTATTAAACATTTTTAAATATAGTAATAAAAGTTAAAATAACTTAGAATTATTAAAGGGCAGAGAGAGGAAATCCACAAGTAAGGGGTACGCCTGAGCGTACCCTCAGACCACAAGGTCTTTTTACATCTTTACATGTTGAGAGCCGAAGTTAAAGTGGGTGATTTCATAAAAAACATATAAGACTTGGCGCAACAATATCGCCAGATTTCAGCATTAGAAAATTGTAAGAAAGGCAGACAAAAGGTCATATTTACACGCCAAAATGATTAGCCGAGAATCTAGCATCCCAACAAAAAACAATAAAATCGCGTGATGCAGAAAGGTTGCCAAAAAAACGGTTCTACATATGTATATATCCCTGACGCCATAAAGCCGGCTATAAATTAACAAAACAAATGAATAAGTTAAATGATTGCTACTTAAAATTGCAGAATACTAAGAAAGATATGTTTTAACACAACTGATAAAAAAATTACCGAACATGAAAAGTGATTTAAAGACCGATTCAATAAGCATTCACTTTACATTATTAATATATTATTTCAACGGTCACTTACTTAAATAAAGAATGAGAAATAATTACATCTCGCGTAGGCAATTCAAAAGAAAAAAATAACATACATTGAAATCAGAAGCAGGTGCATCTGATTCTTCTGTTTATATTTTATTTTTAACGGGCGCAGATGTTATTGAGAAAGCGAAAATAAATAAATGAAGTGAAACTTACTGCACTACATTCTAGAGGATATTGAAAGAAAGAAAGAAAACCCGAACTGATAAGATTCTAAATGGATTTCAAGCGCCGAGTTAAATAATAAATTTTACATAGCGAAGGGAAAAAAACGACATGTTTCAAAAGCCAAAATAAATGAATTAAATTAATTTTGAAGAAATAATATATGTGATAGATCTCTGTCACATATCTCACCGGGACACCCGAAAAAAGAGGCAACGTCTACGTTGCAGTTTTCAATCAACACACACTTTGTCCACCTTCGCACTTACAGATTATATACCATTATATATAAAAAAAAATATTATTTAAGTTGCCACACAAAGAGCAAACTATTTTTAACTAGTCTCTGAAGCTAGTACATCTTAGTTCCTGTAAATATATTATACAACAACACGTCAGTAGAAAAAAAATATTTGCTTGCTTTAACGACAATTCACAAGGAATTGTATCATTTCATGACTGAGTGCTCATATTATTTAAAATAATCTTTTTTTTTTTTTTATTATATCATCCACAAAATAAAAGTGCCACATTTGTTGATGACATAGGATCCTATATTTAATTTTTTTTGGCATTGTGTTTGTGGCGCTGGTACCAGCATTTTAGTCATGTATATTTTCATATAGAGAATTATTTACATTTACTGTATTTATCACTTCTCAAAAATTTGATCTTACATGAGATCATAATATTATAAAATGCAAGCAAAAAAAAAAAAAAAAAAAAAAAAAAAAAAAAAAAAAAAAAAAAAAAAAAAAAACAGAGAAGACAAATACACCAGTAAAAATTTTGTAACTTTAAGAAAAGGTGAATCCTTTCATAAAATTGAAGCTTATTTGTATTATCTTAGGTTGCTTCATTACTGGCATAAGACATAAACAAAAATTTGTGCATAATGCACAGGACTACCAGAGACAAAAAAAATGTCCAAGCTGCATGCGCTCAAACAAGTGTAGCCCTAAATATAGAAATATTTTTAACTCAAGTGACATCAGCTTATGGCTTCTGCCTTAAGTAACAAGGGATAGTTTTTTTTAGATGCCTGCAATTTAACTAAGTTCCCGCTTTTAAAAAAAATCGAAGTATATTAAAATTGTCGGAGCATAGCTCCGGCTTCCCTGCAAAAATTACACTTATTGTTAACACGATAGCGTCCAAAATATTTGACGCATCGACACAAAAAATGAGCTAGACGTTGGTAGTGCCAAAATCTCGGCGCGTATTGAAATCCATAAATATTCGTCAACACTAACAGCCTGAAATGTCGGCTCAAAATTTTCTCATAGAGATAACATTGCGAGTTTAATTCTATTTATTTGAAAGATAAGGCTTTCTTTTTTTATTCATGTACCTTGAGCTTTTTTTTTTTTTTTGCACCAATTTTAATAATTATTTTTTTTTAATGAAAGCTGTTTCTTTGTAGATTTGCCCGCACTAGCTATTTTTTTTTTTTAATATTCCCATTTTTATACTTAAATTTAAAATTAAAAAATTTCTATGAATTTGTTTCAAAATGGTAGCAATTGGATTACTTCCATTGTTGTAAAAAAGGGAAAAATAATAAGGTTTGCTTATCTTTATTGATGCCACTTCCTCATAAAATTCAAAATAAACTTTCTGAAAAAATTGAGCAGAAAATGACGTCATGCTTTATTAAAATAATCATGTTTTCCGCAAAAAGCTGTTATAATTCAATTCTTTTTCATTCATTGAGTTTGAGACATTTGGTGAAATGCTTCAATGAGGCAAAATGACGTTATATATAAATGAAAATGATCATTTTCTCTGATAAAAGTAAATATTTTACTACGGATGCCTCTAAAAGATATAAATTTCTGGAATTTTACTCATCGATACAGAGATTAGAATAACAAGTCAAGAGTGCGAATGTGCACATGCAAAGTCGTAGTTGAAAACTTGATTTCAAGTTTAGAAATATATGTATTAATCATATTTTGCTCATTGTAATATTTTTGAAATGGTGAATGTAAATATAAGAGATGCGTATGCAAATAATGAGACGGTGAAAACAACATTAAGTTTAGATTTTACGCGAAAAATAATTCCATGATTGACTTAAGGTGAAATCGTTTTTTTAAATTTTCAATCGGCATTTTAAACGGCACATATGTCATATATATTGTGTATGTCATATATAATGTCATAATATTGGCTCGATTTTTTTCTGACGCCAATGTCATATACGCAACGGACTATGCTTAACTGGCACCAAAGTGTCGTTATTTTGCTTGATATGGTAACCCGGATGTTATTGTTTATGGTAACCCGGATGTTATTGTTTGCGCTGTTGAAGTTTTCGCCGAATTGGAGTAGGAGAAAAGTCGCGCCAATATGGGGCGCATCTGTGCCTTTTAAACATAACAGCCTCAATGGATAATTTCATCAAAATTACATATCTTGATTACGTATAATAAATAATACAGTTTAATTTTTTGGCACAGATGTCAAATCGGCCATATGTCATGTGCACAGATGTCATGTTGGCACGATTTTTTTCTGACGCCAATGTGATATACGCAACGGGTACTTAACTGGCGCCAAAGTGTCGTTATTTTACTTGATATGTTATCCCGGATGTTATTGTTTGTGCTGTTGAAGTTTTCGTCGAATTGGCGTGGGAAAAAAATCGCGCCAATGTATATGACATCTGTGCCAATTTTTTAATATTTTGAACAGTCGAAGTGTATGGAATTAGTATTTTGGTAACTTTAAGTTAAAAATAACATTTGTTTTAAGTGACTAAGTAGTAACCTATGTATGAGTTCGTTTTTAAACAATTTCTTTCGTCGAAATTCGACGAGATTCATCCCGTTATTAATTAAAACATTAGCTCCATTGCTGTAAATTATGCATAGTAACCTCATACGGATCATTATGGTGTCGAATGTTGAAGTCGATGTTCATACATTGTTGACCTGAGATATAGATTGACCCCCCCCCCCCCGCCCCCTTTCAGAAGTTTTACATTCTAAGTATGTAACAAACCCCTATATTTTTTCTCGAACTTTTCATTCTTTTTAAGCTTCTAAATCGATGCAATTCATTTTGAATTTTGAATTAAGAGAAACGAAAAGAAAATCGAATACGGAATACGGAAAATACAATTTTAGGCATTAGTCGAATGGCTATGAGTGATAGTCAAAGAAATGGAGGAAAATATAATGTCATGTATGCATTACTTATATGTATGTATTCTTATGTATGTATATTTGTATGGGTTTGTAGACAATTTCATAATTTACTGAGCATTGTTTGATGCGCAAATTTAACAATTTGGTAGCGGTCCCAATTACTGAAAATTACTCAATTTTTTTTTAATTCATCGTAAGTGAATATATTTTAACTGAAATGCAAGTGAAGATTCTGAAGTAAATGAGATAAGCATTTTTTTTTCTTTTTTGTCAAGATATACACTAGAAAACAGAAATATGTAGATTGCAAAATAAAAAATTCCTGTACGGGTTGGAAAAGGTAGCTTCCCTATTTCATGGTTTTAAGATTTTAGCTAATTTTACTGGAGAGCACGAAGTTACAATGCAAAGAACCCGGTTAGAGAAGAATCATCAGTACTGAATTTCAATGGAAATTTCGCCAAATAAGTCAGATACAGCCAAATCGGCTTAATTTGTGACGACATATTTTTGGCGGCCAAATTTGACGACATTTCGTTCAAATGTCGCGAAGCTTAGCGATATATGCAACGTTAATGTATATGACTATGATGGCTTATGCTTATGATCGGAGAAATGGATACAACAATGAAAGATAATTCGTGAGAAATCATATTCACTAAAAGTCATAAATCAATACCTGATTCTTTTTAATCTGTTGCGTAGATTTAGTGCACATTTTAAGAAATATACATATTTTATATGTGCAACGTTATACACAGAAGTTTCGAAAATGACGGTTAAAAGAAAGTAATTCAAATGTATAGAGTTATATTCAGCTTAATTCTACGTGGAAAAGTCGCATAAAAATAACCCAGGTGCTTCCGAATATTTTCAGAATAACGATATAACAACAACTCAGATGAATAAAGGTATCAAGTTTGATAGAGGAGTATAGCAGACTATCTATGAGTGTGTGTTACATACGTGTTACAAACCTTTACCTGTTGCCATATTAAATAAGTGTGGGCTGTGCCAGACAAGCAAGTCTTTGAAGAAGCTTTGAAGTTTTCTGCCGCTAACTCGATGGATCAAGTTCTTAAAGATCGGAGCTAAATTAAAAAATCAAAATCTGTCAAATACATCCGGGGGTAATTCTTTATCTTTACCGTAGATTCTCTTATCCAATGGTTTCTCTTTACTTTTAACATTTCTGAATTATTCTAAAAAACAACAAATTATGCTGCCTTCAGTTATACACTGAACAGCTTTTGTCTTTGCAAACAAAGGTTACAAATTTCTCTAAATCAACTTTTATTATTGGAAAAGGAAGAGCTGTAAAATGTACAAAAATCAAAGAAATTAGTAAAATAATCATAGAGTAGTTAGGATCAGAAGCTATCATTCTTTTGGCACTAACAGGCACTGCTGCATTTAATGTCAAAGACAAGGTAACTCACTCAGTGTTTAAAGAACCAACGTGTTTTAAATAGCTCGCTAATTTAAAAAGTCAGCAATAAATCTACAGCTCAGAATGGGTAAAGTGTTATTTCTCATTATTGACGAATTTTCAATGATATGATGTCGTCTTATGGCTGACCTTGAACAAAGATGTCGCGTAGGTAAAATAGGTAGCATTCAGTCTTTTAGAGGCTTATTTGTTTAATTCCTTGGGCGTATTGGGTAGTTACATCGCGTAAAAGACATCCCTCTATATATGAGACATTCTTTAAAAGTCATTTTGATTCTTCGCGGACAAAAAATGCTTAGAGCTTTAAATTTTTTTTCACATTAACAAACTCATTGAGGCAATCAGGAGACACAGTTCCGAATGACTCTAAACTCACTTTGCGTGAGTCAAGTTTTTGACTACCTCTTACCTCTTATGCAACGAAGCAAAGATATACTGTTTTCGGCTAACTTGAATGATTTGAAGGTGCCATATGTCTTTTTCTCAAAACCAAGCAAGCGAAAGAATATAATCAAGAAGTACTTCTTAAATCAAAGCAGGGGCAATAAAGAAGAATTTTAGCAGATCACAATGATTAAATAGCAAGAGGGAGTGAAGATGACCACGCGTCTAGACTTTCCTCAGAAGCTGGATACAGGGTTATGCATTATGCTACATACCAATATCTGAACGTAGTGAGGATTGGTAAACGTAAGTACGATAAAAGATATTGCCTATGGCCCACGTTTTCAACCTCGAGGCTTGCCACAGGCCATAATAGTTCATTTTGTTGAGTATCATGAGCCATTTCTAACTGTATTTTTTTTATTTTTTTATCAAACTAATTTGTAAATTTTAGAAAGAAGAAAAAGCCTCATTCTCACGAAGTTAGTTATCTTTAACTGTTGCATACCTTGCCACCATACATAGGTCCTCGAGTTTAACATTATCAAAAACTGCTGTGGATATTCATCTAAAGGTGTTGTCACATAAAACAACTTATGTTATTTTTACTGTATTTTGTCATTTAGAGAAAGTTCTAATGGAAGCAATTTTCGCTAAGGACAGACTTTACCTAAATTAGAAGTATGGAAGCACTTGCTGACAGATTAGCATTTGTGCATTACCCGAAGCAACTGACGACTGAGTTAAACACTTTAAAATGAAATATCCACGATTGTTATTTCAAACTTTCTTTTATACTATTAAACAGTAATCTAGAAAATAAAACATTTTTTTAAATAATATCTTTTAAGTTTACTCGCCTCCAAGCTCCGACATTTCGGCCTGACGGATACTAGTTTAGTATATTATGAATTTTCACACTGCCATCCTGACCTTCCGTGTACTGATTAAAATTTAACTCCTGGCAAAATTGCAAAAAAAAAAGAAATTGCGTACAATTTTATATAGTGTAACAAGATATCTTACTCGATCTGCCACCTTCAAGCAAGAAGTATCCAATGAAAGTGTAAAAGAATGTTACATGTTCAAAGTAAACAAATTCGAAATGTATGTGTAGTTTAATATCTCATGTGACGGGTAACTCCTTGTAACTTTAAATCTTTGTACAAAGACAAAGTGATTGTGTCATAGATCTATCACAATCTGGATACGGTAAAGAAATATATTAACAAATAATGTAACTAAACTATATTGAGAGCTTACAAAAAGGCACTAACTTTGATTTAGTATTATGATAAACGTTGGTTAATCGAAATATTGTGGTGAAGTAGTGTTTGATAATTAGTAACTGATTTCACTCTGTAAATGGATGTACATGGAATTATAACGTTACTACGGTGTAGTTGCGTTCACAATAATTACATTATTTCTCTCTTTAAAATTTAGAGGCATTTGAATAATAACGCCATAAAAATAATAATATGAATTTCAATTCAATGAAAACGATCTATTTTTTACTATAATTTATCATCCTAACTGGATATAAATTGAACAAATATTTAAAAAAGAATCAATTTATTATTTTTAAATATCATTTATTATATTTCCTCATATAAGATTGACTCTTTTTTTTCTTACAATTTTTTTTTCATGAAAACATTTGAAATAAATCACTTACAAACAATATATGAACAAAATTTTCATTATAATTATTAATTAATATACTTAATTTTGAATATCCATATTCCAATTATCCTTAGAGAATATTTCCTTGCTTTTAGTGCAATCCATATTTGTAGAGAATCAGAAAAATTATAGAAAATGCTTTTAATATTATATGAATTTGTAGATATAATATATCCACTGTAATACTAAGAATCCCATATATCAGTTTAAAATATTTATGAAATGTTTGCCAGCTTGGAAATAATTGAAAATAAACATTTTTTTAGCATTAATGAAGAGTATTCTGTATTTACTTTTATGCAAATTAATTCCACCCATTGCAAAAGTACTTTTCATATCAGAGGAAAACGCTCTTTTACTATTTTCATTTGCTTAACCCCTTTCAAAACAGTGCCTTTAAATATTTTTGAATAATTCAACCTAAAAAAAGGCAAAATATGTTTTTACGTTAATTAAAAAAAGCATTAGAGCATTCCTCAATTTACGTAATATGCTCATTAAAAATAGGATAATGAGTACTTCAGCTTTTCTTTATTATAATGGGATAGACATTTTCTCGTTAACTAGAAAACAGCGTTGCATTTAAAGGAGCCATGTTTTATTTCGGTGGTCACTTAGTGTTTTTTATTCTTATTATTTCTATACTCTCGAACAGACAAATCATGTATTTCTGAGATCTAAGCTTCATATAAATCGTCTTAATGGAAATGATAATTGACATTTTCCATACAAATCATGAATATTAAGGAAAGTGTTTATCTTTTATATGGTACCAGAGTATTTTCTTATATAGGGGTTTTATTTTCGTATGATATTTTTTTTAGAAAACAAATTTTGATTTATTTTTAATTCAACTGCTGTTTAAACAAGGCCAATTACTATTTAAATCAAAATCATTGGTCTTTTTTCAATCTTATTTGAGAAGTACAGGAATTCCAAATGGTCCCCTTTTGAATACCAGCATTTTCTAATAATTTTTTCTCTTGCATTTTTCTCGTAAATTTTGTAGATGTACTTCGGAGGTTCGTTTTAGCGCAAATATTGTAGAAACCAATCATGAAAATTTCTCTAAGAAAATACTGGTATTTAAATGGCGGACCATTTGGGAGTCCTGGAAGTACATTGAAATTACAAAAAGACCTTAATAAGAGAAGTTTAGTATGTACTGAAGATATTTGATATGATTTCAAGAGCTATAAATAAATATTAAGTTGCAAAGTTGATAAATGGCTTTAGTCAGCACAAAAAGAGTTTTTATGTTGCGATTCAAGTACCCCAATTATGGAATGAAACCATATGATAATTTTTTGTTATAAAAAATAACGCTAATGTTTTGTTATAATGAATAATGAATAACTGTTACTGCTTAATTTTTGTATTGTTTTTATCTGAAATGAAAATAAAACACAAATTTTGCATGAACTGAGTAAAACTATAATCTTTTAGGGGAATCAGTATAATTGAAATTTCTTTGTAAGTCTGTGTTACTTTCATTTGTTCAAAAAAGGAGTTATTTTGTCTATTGTATGTATGTCAGTTTATTGAATGTAAGTATACAGGAGAAGGTACAAATATAGGCTAGGCAGTGTCGGCGAACTGTTTCACATCCGCGTGCCAATTTTTTTTTAAAAACAATTTCAAGTGACCGTGGCGTGCCAACAACCCCTTTACCCCCACCCATTCCTGACAAGAAAAAAAAAAGAATAATGAATCAAAATTATTTATTTTTATTGTTATTCGATTACGGTAAATATAGTTAACAGATCTGCAGTTAATATCAACATACACATTAAATTGAATAATGTATTATATTGAAGACTCAAACCACAGTATCTTGTTACATGAAAAGATTAATTAATTACAGTAATAATTACAGAAATAAGATAATATATAAGAAAAATATAGTAACTAATCGTAAAAAATATTAAACTCGAATCGGAGCAACTTGCCAAATGATTGTAAAAATTATAGTAATACATGGCGTTTCCTTTGGGAAACGTTGATTTTGGCATTTTTACGGTGGTGGTAGTTTTAAATTGGATGTAATTTTATCTTTAAACACACAGACAGAACAAAAATATTAAAAAATACTATTTACGACTCGCATCTGCATAATATTTATTTTACACATACTGTTAAATGGAATTTTTTTATTTAAAAAAAAGATTTCAATGATTAAGAAAAATTAGAAAATATAAAAATCAATAGATAAAAATTCTATGAAGGAATTCTGCTAGCTATCTGATTTTCGCTAATTCAATTTGATTTTTTTCATTTCATACATATTGTCAAATCTTCATTTATCAGAAGAAAATTAAAAGCTTTATAACCATTTCGGGGGTGGTGGTATGTTTATGAAACCACTTAATTTTAATTCTCAAACGCCACAATGGCACCAGATTTTTGGTAAAATATTTTACATTTAATATGTATGGGGGATATAGCATTTTTCTTATTTCCAAATAAGTTTGTTGGTAAATTCCGGTGTCATTCATTTGTTTCAACACTTTGCCCCTGAAAGGGTTAAGATACGTAGCAACACAGCAACTTGGAATTTTGGTGCTAATTTCTCTTCATTCGTTATAACTCTCACTTAACTCATTATCATTAATGTTTGTTAATTCTATCGATTTGTAATTATCATCTGTGCAAAAGCGGTAAATTGTGAACCGAAAGTAAATTGTAAGCCGGTTTAATATATCTTATATTTTTCGAAAAGAATTTATTTATTCTTTCGGATAGATTTATTAGGATTTTTCACCATAATATTCATATCACTTTGGTTGGAACTTTAAGAAATTGGCGTTTTGTGTAGAGTTGTGCTTTAAGCGAGTAACGGTTTAACAATGTTTTACTATAGTTATACTTCTAAAGTAATTGAAGTAAGAAGCGAGTAAAGTAATTAAACAAATTAATGTGATTTCTGATGTTACATCTTGGATGCTAAATGATTGATATCGGGCTCATTATTGATTATTTTTAATAAAATGCTTGATGAACTGGAGTTGTCTGAGAAATTGATTCGATTTAAATTTTTAATATTATTCATCTCTGAAAATAATGATTCGCATGCATAAGCAGAAGGAAAGACTGTCAACTTGGCAAATTCTAACTTCTTCAAACAACTATAGTTGTCTGGAATTGAATTCCAAGTAAACATAATGTTACTATGATTTTTTTATGATGCCTGATAGGCTGTCTTTTTCAATCGTCTCCAAATCCTCTCTCAATTTGGCAAATTTATGAGCCCATATTGATCTGAATTGGACGGCGATAAGTTCCATTTCAATTTCTGAAATTTTCAACGAATCGAATACAATCAAGTTCAGTTTATCAATAGGAGTCATATCTGGATAGATAATAAATTTAAATGTTTCTAAAAGGCTTTTGAATTCACAAAATGTTGATGAGAACTCATCAACTAATGCATTTATGACTGAAGCAATCTCTTCAATGAGACTTGCTTCACCTATTTTTTCATGTAAGTTAAAGTCATCGGTTATTTATTTTAAGTTTGGGAAATACTTATACTTTTTGGAAACAATATCTATTCTAAATATTTGCAATCTCGCTTCTAAAGGTTTAATAATATCTATCATGGTAATAAGTCTCTATAACAGTCTTATTTTTACCTTGGAGCTTTAAATTTAAGTCTTTTAAATGCTAGTATAAATCTGTAAAGTACATTAATTTTGCAAGCCATTTAATATCCATCAATTAAGTATGTTTCTCAGTTTTACTTTCTTCATGTAACAAAAGCCATATTTTTTCCAAACAGCCAACAAATCTTTGTGGCACTATGCCGCGACCTATCCAACGAACATTGTTAGACATCAGTAATCCTCTGTACACAGAGTTTACTTCATCTAACAAAGTGTCAAACTTTCGTTTTTTAAAGCCTGTAACGACATGAGATTAATTATTTTTGTGACTACGGCCATAATCTCATCAAGAGATTCGAAACCAGACTTTCCACACAGGACTTGTTGATGTAGGATGCAGTGAAATCCAAGAAAAATATGCCCAATGTCGGTTTGAAATAAACTAAAAAAAGCATTTATTTTACCCACCATACTGGGGACACCGTCAGTTGTAACAGAAACTATTTTAGAGATGTTTTTTCATATTCAGTAATTGATTTTATAACTGCTGTACAAATATCTGCATCCTTGGTTGTAGTTGATAGCAATAATAACTATAATAATTCCTCTTTAATGTCGTTTTCAAAAAAATATCGTACAAAAACAGCAAAACGAGCAGATTTCTAACTTCTAATGCAGATTTCTAACTTCTATTTTTTTATTTTCGTTTAGACACAATGAATTGAAAGGAGAAGACTCGATAGCAGACTTTTGTTGCTCTCTTAAATTTTCTGTCATTTTTAGGATTCTATCTTTGATTGTATTTCTTGATAAAGGAATATCTTTAATTCGCTGAATTATTTTATCTTTATTTTCAAAATCGTCAAAAAGAGAAGGCGCACATGTTAACCAGTCTTTCTTCAAAAAGTCTCCATAGCAGAAAGTTTACCATACCGGGCAATGACATTCACAGCCGAGAATTGTTTGAGAATCTTTGCTGATATATTTAATCATAGATGTGGACGGTTTATGTTTTTCTCTTTAATTGCACTGGCAATGAATTCTTTTTACTCTTCATAATTTTTTGGGGAAATTTGTGATTTGTTTCATAATGCGGTTTTACATATGACGTTGTGCAGACCACTGTCCAGGAACATAAAATGCACAGAGCCTTATAATCTTTATTAATCATACCATATTTCTCAGTCCACTTCGTTTGAAATTCTCTACTGTCTTACACTTTCTGCATTTTAGCCAAATTGGCCATATTTAAAAAGTACTACTTTAACGTTCCAATCTTTAACAAGTCTTCTATTACCAACCTTAACAGTGAAGGTAGTTTAACAAAAGAAATCATGCAATAAAAGCAAATCGGAATAATAATAATGAAATGACTAGCCACTGAGTTTTCTGAGTTTTATATGTTACAGAATTATGTCGGCAGTCAGTCGTCTGCCAAATAAATTATCCCTACCTCTCCATGAAAGCGACACATAAAAAGATAAAAATCGACAGCGTAATTGTGAAATTATAGTTTTCATTTCACTTTTCAAATGCTTTAGCAATCGAATTATTATTTTTTTCTTATCGAAAAACGTCATATTTTATTAGTTTTCTTAGTATTTTTGTCATTTTAACTGACTAATTAGCAAATTACAGCAACAGTTAAATAAAACCCAATGTGCAGATGAAAATCTGTTAAAATATGCAGAAAGTTCAGAAACATTAAAGCAAAAAGTAATTTGATTTTCTAGATTTCTCTCTCTGTCTGTGGTAATCACCTTCGCCAGCAGAACGAAATCGAGGAAGTGTGTGTGTCGGTGGATGGAGGGGGAGATGTTTCTGAGCGGGTAATTTTTTCAATGATAATGAGAAGTACACTAGTACTTATTATTAAAAAGCATAGATATTTTCATCCAAGCTCGTGTATTAATAAAAAAATAATAATGAGGTGCAGAATTTTGGAGAGTTTGACTGAATTTTGATTTAAAACTTTAAATAACGGCGTGCCTAAAATATCCATCTCACGTGTCAGCTACGTCACGCGAGCCATAGGTTCGCCGTACTTGGGTTAGAGCCTAAATCGGATTAGATCTTAAATAAGATACAAGAAGGTTCTGCCATCTGACAGGGAGGGTATGAAACTATCACATTATGGCAAGCAAAAAGATAGGAGGATTAAGAAACAGCTGGTTCCTTGCTAGTTGTTCGCAATCAAAATTTTATAAAATCACATTTTTCAGACATCAAAACTATCATGTCATGTCATCGAATTTTAGTATGTTTTAATGCACAAATATTGCATTTTTTGTTGTTACTATGTCATTTCTAGGATAATAAACTTTAATTGCATCTGTTGTCCAATCCTTACATCTGCACCTATATGATATCTCTTCAATGCCAACTGGTTCCGAGAGCATTCAAGGTGCAAGTCATGTCTTCTGGCGGCCTCACGCTACCGGAAAGAGAAGACTCTGTCCATTTCTATTCAAAATTTAAAAAAACCCAAGAAGAAGCTGAATATAGTGTCTGTGACGATATAGAAGTCCCAAGAGAAAAAAACAAACATAAAAATGAGCAAACTAAAAGCGGCGCAAAGAGAACTACAAAAGAATTACCCTTCCGAATTCAGGGCACAACAAGTGACAACTCAAGGTTTATGTGAGTGACAACGACGTCAATAGTCCACTAATATATTGCCGTGATAAAAGCGATGCAAGCTACATCTTCAGTGAAATAATTTCCTTTAATGACACAAACGATTTAAAATGTAGCATTTTCACGATTATTAATTGTTTTTGTTATTTTATTTATGTTTTTATACAAATGTTGTGGGTATTTATATTTAAATATTTACCTCTATTTACACCAATATTTCTATTTATACCTCTATTTAGACCACTATTTAAAAAACTAATATTTTCCAATTTGTGCATTTAATTTTATTGTGAAATATACAGAATATTTTAAGCATTTTTTACCTTCATTTTTTATCCTTATAAATTT
Organism: Maratus speciosus; assembly: GCA_963932465.1. Taxonomy (NCBI): domain Eukaryota; kingdom Metazoa; phylum Arthropoda; class Arachnida; order Araneae; family Salticidae; genus Maratus; species Maratus speciosus. Next base: position 529,496,762 of record OZ010789.1, on the reverse strand, counting down.
TAAGTTGAATCAACGTATTAACATATTAACATCTTGAAAATAATGATTATATAGCTGTTGAATTAACCTATGAAAGTTAATTGATATCTTATTTATATAAAATGTAGTATTAAGTATTTAAAAACAGATAACAAATAAATGAAAAAAAAAAAAAGATGACCAGACATGCGTAAAATAAATTAACATTTCTAGGTATTAATTCAGACAAGAGGACACGGGACTTGCCCGAAATCCTGCGAAATTTCTTTCATGAGATTCCGACCGGGCTGGACCGCGCCTGGGCCTTTTTATTCGGAATTGACAATAAAATGCTAAATATATTTTTTATTGATAAATATATTTTTTATTAACTACTTTTATGGAAACACAATTTTGAGGGCATCAAGTGAGAAGCGTCTATTGGTTAACATGAGAAAACTTTTATAATTTTTTCCGGAAAGGGTCCAGGTCTAATTTTTTGCTACAGGTACATCTTATTTCATATATACGGACACTTAATGTTTCCAAATTTAAAATTACAAAAAAAAAAAAAAAATTATAGACTTTACTCTGATTCTTCACATAGTTCTCAGTTTCTTCCCTTTGAAATTTTCTTTTTGATTTTCTGAAACTAGTAGTTGGATTTAGAAAATAAAATCTTGAAAGATTTCTGATAACTGGAATTTGGCACAACTCTGTCGAACGAACAAAAAAATGTTTTTTTTTTATGTTTTTACGTGATAAATTTTTAAAACGAAAAGCAATCTTTATTTACTTCAAAAAGACAGAACAAGGTGGTAAATAAGAATTACAATCCCCGTAATCGGGATCGTGTAATCCTGAAAGATTTTTTATTCCTAAAATCCCAGGATTACTTTATATTAAATCTCGAAATTTTCAGGATTTACAAAAAAAAAAAAAAAAAAAAAAAAAAAAAACGGTATACAGAAAGCTATCCATATACATTTGCAATCACAGAAGAAAATTAGCCAAAATTAAGGAACAATATCTCTTTCGAGGAAGAGCTTTTTTAAATGGTTTATCGAAAGTTGTGTTCATTTCATTTAAGAGAACTTCGTAAAGATTCGTGGTTGCTGGATTTTATAATACCAGTTTTACATGTGTTGAAGGAAAATGATTTAATCAATAATAATTCAATTCTTGTATACAGGTTGAAAATAATATGTATTTTTTAAAAGCATTAGAACATTTTAAAATCTGACTTTTTCTATAACTTTTAATTTTTAACGTCATATGTGCAAAGCTTCCTTTTTTTTTCATACCAACTAAAGCGAAAAATTATGGCTGTTTGTCTATAACTTTCTCACAATTATTAAATTCTAGAAATTCCTTAGTAAAATTATTGTCAAAAGTTTAACATGTTTAACCTTCTAATGTGGAAGGACTCAATATTTAATTGTAATCTAGCATTAAGTATTTAAAAACTTGATAGCAATAATATTAATTAAATAAAAATGAACTGACGTGCATAAAATGCTGTCACATTTAGAGACTTTGTACACCTTATTTAGGTTAAAACTACTGCAAATATTATAAATATGACTTAAACGTGAAAATGATATAATTTAGTTTATATTACAGATTCAATTTCTTCAAAATAAATTAGTTTTGATTTTAAAACGTAATAATAATCCTCCTGAGACCTGGCATCCATTTAAATGCATGTTTTGCTTTCTCCTTCTATTGCGTTAAATTTCATTGTAGCAATATAAAACCAGTTTGGCATGGTAATGTATGAATCAAAAATCAACATTCAGCTTTTGGATTTTGGCAACGGTAACTATTTTGTTTACAAAATGGCGTAATAAATGAGTCAAGTTGGAATTCTACGTACTGCTGGTAAGTTTCGTTTTCACGTTATTTTAATTTGTTAAAACTATTTTTTTTTTTGCAATTTTAATAGCAAATGTTAATACTTGCCTTATGTTCTTTACAATAAATTGTATTTTTTTCCATACGTTTAGCATTTTTTAAATTATTTTAAAGCGAGTTTTGGCCTGAACATCCTTTTAGATGGATGTGCTGTAAAACAAAATTAAAAAATCGAAATTTTTTAATTTCTTTAAAAACACCATTTTTGATTCCTATTTGCTGAAAAAAACTCATATTAAAAAAACATATATGCGTTATATTTTACCTGGTTCTCAGGAGGTTATGTTTTGCTTATATTTTTCCTTTTATGTTTAATAAAACGACAAATATAACCAAAATGTGACAAATATTTTAGAAATTGCATCCCATTTAGGCACATTGACCTCATATGTTGAGAAAGCGCTTCAGAAATTCTGAATAGCTAGTTTAAAAGATACTTTCTTTTTTCGTGTTGCCATATCATGAAAAAAGAAAAAGACCAAATTTTATAACATTTTTATTAATTCCACTAGTTAATGCTGCCAACCAAGAGTAAATGATAGCTGTGAATTTTTCATGATCGGGAACCAAGCCATATTAACGTATTGGCTTAAAAAATATTTGATACAACTTGAATTGCAGTCATAAATTAGGAGTGATTTTTAGATTAAACACTGAATAATTTTAAAAGAGTACCTTACTTTTATACATTTTTTTTTTTTAATTTTCTTTCCGTTTCAATTTTCTGTTTCATGAAATGTAAGATTTTGAAAAAAATATGTCCTGAAAGTTTTCTGATAGCATGAATCTTGTAATAATTTTTTTAAGCGTACAGATAAATATTTTTGATCTATGTCCTTCTTACGGAATACAAACTTAAAAATATATAAATAAAAACGGCAATTTTTATCTGCCTGGAAATGTCATCTGAATATTATAACTATAAGTGGTCATAAATAAACTTCCCCAATATATGTACCACTAGTGACCTAACCGTTGAAACATTGAAAAGGAAATTTCAGATTTAGTTATTTGAAGATATGCGCTTGAGATCGTGATGATTTAAAACAATAGAGGTCTTACGGTTACGGTTACAGTGAAAAAATTTGGAAATTTTCGAATGGCAACACCTTTTTCTTTCCTTCACAAATTCATGAGCGTATTGAAAAACCATAAATGGCGTTATAACGATACACATACGACTAAAATTGCCTGTGTAATCATGGCACTCAATCGTAATCAGTTGCTATGTAACGTAATATTCAGCACTCTAAATCAAATGATTACATTTCATTTTCACTATGTGTACTGAAACACAACTCTAAACAACATTTTAAACGAAATCTTACAAAATTATTCAATTCACAAGTGAAAAAGAAATTGGCTACTAAAAAATAAACTTGCAGTCATTCCTTCGTTCTTCGCATATCGAAAACGTGCCCCTTCGGTATGATAGTGAAGTCAGCCAGACGCAAGTTAAAAAGACTCCAATTCAGAAGCAAGTCCTGCTTTCGTATCTCATGGTGCATCCAGAGTTTGTTTGGGGTTTCGAATCTTACGAAAAATCACCCATTCCAAGTGATTTTTTGTTAACGTATGGTCTTTACAAGGGCATAAAAACATTTGCAAAAAAGAGCATTGTGATGGACCAATGACAGTTCAAAGATGAGGTGAACAGACGCATTTCGCGTAATACACAGGAATAGATAGTAGAAGCATGAATTACAAAACACCATATGCAAATCATTGCGTGTAGAAAACTTTTAATAAACAATGTAGGAAGATAGTTTCTTCAATCAGTTGTTCATACGTGTCAACAAGATGACACTTACAATAAAACAACGAGGTGAATTGATAAAACTGTTTTATCTGAACTGGGAAAATGCAGCTTTAGCAGTGCGAGTTTATCGCCGAAATCATAAGTTACGACCAGGCCCATGTTCCGTAAAAACTGTACGTGATTTGGTGAAAAATTTGAAAAAAACTGTGTCCACATGTGATCGGTCACGATCCGGAAGACCATCTGTTCCTGTTGTTTTTGTTGCGAAAATGCATAACAGGAATACTGCAGATCCATTGAATACTGCAAGAAGTGTTACACGCAGTATGGATGTGCCGAAAACAATAGTAGGGGTGACCGGGGCTAGTATGCACAGTTTTTAGTTTTTGATTTTTATAAATTTTTTATTTAATTTTTTAAAAAAAACTTTAACTGCACTTTTAAAGAACAAACATTTGGCTATAAATACCCGGAGATTTGAGTTTGTAGCATTTGTAGTTTATGTTTAGCGGAAGCCTAAAGTAAAAGGAAAATTGTGCGCCAACCTACCCCGTCACGGGGCAAGTTGCCTATACCTATGGGGTAAGTTGGCACACGCTGTATAAAAATTTAAATGAAGCTCAAATAAGACACGCAGTTAAGCGAAATCAATTTCATTATTACCAGTAAGTTTAATGAAAGGCGTTATAACCGTAAAATGTAAATTCTAAATTATACAGACATAAAAATAATGAACAAAACATTAACATTGAGTAATTTCTATCCTACTCTATATCATCATTAGAGTTACAGTTGCCACAAATAAAAAATCGAGTGTCTCCGTTTGGGCAAGCCTCGTGTGCCCAAAATCTTCCATTGCAACCACTTTTCTCGTTGTTTGCTGTTTTTCAAGCTACCAGCACACCAAACACCGAGCCAACGTGCCCCGTGTTCAATGCGCCTATTAGCCCCATAGTAAATTTCTTCACAAAAGGGACACGTAATCCTCTAAGCATAAACAAACCAAGTAAATCACATATGGGTACAGTTAATCATACCCATAACATGAATGGGTATGATTAACTCATTCATACCCATGTAGCATTAACTGTACCATGGATAAGTACAGTTAATCATACACTAAGAAAAATTGCACAAGTTAAATCGCAATTATTAAGATGAGTATTAGAAATTAGAAAAAGAATGAAGAAACAAAAAATTACTTATGAGTGCAAGAAACAGAAAAATCGTAATAAATGTCCACTGCACGTAGGTAACGATGCAAAACTACAATGAGGATTGTAAAAAAACAATAAGAAAGGTACTCTGTGACTGGTTGCGCAATCTGTTCACAAACAGGCGATTTATGAGGACTAAGACATTACAGGCATTAGATTTATGAGGACAGCGCCTACTTACCCCTGTAGCCAAGTAGCACCGGTCTTCCCTATTCAAGATTCTGCGCACTGTTCTGTGGATTTAACTCCCTAGCTGAATCAGGTATATGAAGGAGTTCACACATTTAAAATATTCCTTTCGTTATATTTTCTCCCATATCTACTTTGCTAATTTTCATTTGGCTCTTTCTTAAACTATTTCGTGATTAGATATACAGATTATTTATTTTTTAAATGACATTAATTTTAAGAATTATAATAAGTTTTCACCATACTTGCAAATGGAATATATATAGCTGCAATTTTTCTCAATATATATATTATTTTCAAATACTATAAAAGTAACTTTATCTCAAAATGACATGTGCTTAAATAAAGCCAGTTGTAGCTTTGTCTTCAAAGAAAATGATGAAATATTGTTTTCTTAGATAGCATGTAAATTATTTTTATGGTGCAGAAAGAATAACAGTTAAATACTATCTAATGCATTTACTAATGCAACTTATCTTCCCAAATCCGTTAATATTAAAACTAATTGGTAAAAAGTACTTAAATTTATATATATATATATATATATTTTTTTTTTTTTAAATGTTAAATTAAAACCATTTAACTGATGGATATTGTAATTTCTATTTTTGTAATATTTCAAAAAGAAAATTTTCATCGAGAAGAAAAGTTTTTCATAATTCATCAGTTTTTTCAGCAAACTAAAAAGATGTACTATCAGCGAAAAGGAGATAGATTGACAGCACACTTAATATTGCAACTCTGTTACTGTAAAAGTGATCTATCAAACTGTGATGAAAGATATCAAATATTCTTCCACGAACTGAAAGTTTAAAACAGGATTTATGTTGGGAGAATATTTAAGCTGGTACTTTTTTGCAAATTATGTTAAAAATTAGTGTTATCAATATTTTTTGTATAAATACAAAATGGCTTTTATTTCTTCTTATTTAAGCGAAAGAAAGGCGTATTATCAAAAATATCGAAAATAGTCTTTTTATGACCAAATACCAATAAATTGTAGTAATATTAAAAACCGTCGAATTATCAACAAAAAGCCCCCTTCTTTAACATTTTCCAACAAAGTTGAAGAGTGTTTATGACTTCGTTTTGTCTCCGTCTGTTTACGCTCTAAATCTAGTAAATATGCTCGGATCGTTCCGAAAATTTTGGATATTAGTGACCTCTACCATAGAACGTTCCCCATTTCAAATCAAGTTTATAGCATGCTTAGTTCATTTACAGGTACAGTCAAAAGTTTTCCGTTACAACACGGCCAAAGGGAAAAATTCGTTTCAAATGATTTTTAATGGTGCTACCCTCTTTCAAACATAGTAAATTGATATTCATTTATGAAGTCCACTAAAATATGCATTCTGTTGAATATGCGGTGCAAAGAATAGATATTATTCATTTACAGAGCCACACAAAAGAATTCCGTTACTAATGGTATAGGGGTAATTGTTTGCGGTGTATTTGAAAAGATTTCACATACTATATTGTATCTGAATTACTGAATATTAGTAAAGATTGTTCGAAATGCATTTCTAACACTTTCCAACAAAGTTGAAAAGTATTTATGCATTCGGTTTGTCTGGCCGTCTGTCCTTCTGACCGTCAGTCCGTCTGACCAAGCTCTAACTCTCGTGAATATACAGTAAATTCTGTCTAAGGCGGACCCTGTGTAAGCCGGAAATCTGTCTACAGCGGAAATTTTTTCAAGACCCGGCGAACCCACAAAAAACAACATTAATTCTTACTGCATAAGACGGAATCTGCTTAACGCGGAAACGGAAAGGGTTTTAAGGTCCCACCGAAACGAAAATTTTGCATAAGGCGGAAAAGGGATATTTTAAAAATGAAAGGTCTTTCGTTTATGGAACTTTAAAACAGATATATATACGTCAAGTACTCAATTCCGAGCATAATAGTTCCATTCTATAATACTTTGTAAAAAATTAATGCATAAGAACAGAAACTGTTTAAATTTTAAGGAATTCTTGCTTTTGCCATTATTTCCTATATAAATTTGCATTTAAAAGTTATTGTTACTAGTAGAATGCAGTGCACCTTTATGAAAATATGTATTGTCTAAAGTACAATATATTATGCTTTAAGGTTGTTCTCAAATCCAAAAGGGCTATTTTATGACATAAGTTTTAACTTATTTTTGTTCGGAAATGCATGAAACTAGCTGGTGTTGTTGTTCAGAAACTATGCAATCGAACCTTTTTTTTTTTTTTTTTTTTTTTTTTTTCCAAACACAATAGATCTTTCAGAAAGTAGTGTCAAAGTGGGCATTTTGTACCGAATTTCCGCGCGAAAGAAGAATAACCAGTCAAGAAATTGTGAAAAACGTGTTTGTCACGTGATCAAACTCGCTTATAACTCAGTAGGTAATTGATTGATCAAAAAATCGAAAACACAGTTCGATCCCAAATCGCTACCATGGTCAGGATTTCCAATTTCATATCTTTCCGTTAAAAAATGAATTTGCGAATGTGTCAAAGCGTTTATCGCTTTTTGAGCAGAGCAGTTGTGAGCAATCTTAAGGTTGTACTCAAATTCAAAGTGATTTGCATTTAAAGTCACCGCTTTCTGTTTCTTTCCCGCGCGTGTAAACTTCAAATTTATTTATATTTTACACACACGAAAAAAAAAGGCCCCACCAGTGGCCGAGAGGTTCTGCTCTCGAAGCTGGTAGACGAGAAGTTCTGGGTTCGAGCCCAATCGCGCCCGTCGGCCTAATCGTTCGGAGTTTTCGTGGTTTCATTCGAAACTTGGATTTCCAACCGTTAATACGGGTTAGGTTCCCTTAGAAAGACCCCCACGTAGGGCACTCCCCTCCCTTAGGACCTATATCACTCGTGTTGATAACTGGCCATCATAAACGCAACCAACCAAAAAAAAATCGTGTTCAAACAATAACAACAACAACAAATATCGGTAATAGCAGACTTACCTGTCAGTGAAGAATGCATGGCTAACCTGGAGAAAAAACAAGGGTCGATAAAAGATTATTTTTTTATTCTTTAAACTATTATGTGAAATATGATGTATGTTATATGTATCAGTTAAATTAAATGATTATTAGTAAATTTCAGAATTTAATCAATTTCGTATTGATAATATCTATTTTTATGTTTAAATAATGTTTATCGAAATTATTAAAAACAATACATTTAATAACAAGTATTCATTAAAAGTTTCATTTTAAAGAAAGGTACGGAAAGTTACGAACGTAAAAAATTATACGATTTATGAATTACATTTTTTTTTGGGGGGGGGGAGGGGGGGGGCGGAGGGAGAAGGAATTTTTTGCATAAGACGGAATATTGTCTACCACGGAAATTTTTCTCAGTCCCGACCGATTGTGGCTTAGACAGAGTTTACTGTACTCGGATTTTCATGAAATTGATAAAGGTTATTTTGGGTCACCAAAACATGTTTGTTATTGTATATGAAGTATGTAGGATCAATCGTTCATTTACAGGGGCTGACTGGGGCTGATTTAAGGTATCTGACTACGTTGAAAATGCAATTTTCGACCAAAATTGTCAAATTTATTTTATTTTATTTTATTAAAGAGCAACTTTTTACTTTTCCAAAACTGTATTTGTTTTATTGTATGATAAATAGATCAGGACTTATAGCGGTTTTAAACCTACTCAACAGCTGTCACTCAAACCGGAAGTGCTGTTTAAAGGGCTTTAAAATTTAAAATTTTTAAATTTTAAAATTGCTTTTAAAGGGTCGTAAGTTTGGAAAAATTTCGCGATTTTGGATGCATTTGTTTAATAATAAGAAATGTAAATAATATGCTCCATGAAATTTAGATGTATATTACTGTAAATTCTTGTAGTAAAACATAAATCTAAACTTTAAATGCATTTTTTGGAAAATGTAATTTTCGGTGAAAATTCCATACGCAAAACATGATTTCTCAAAAAGTTATTGGAATATCACTATGAAATTTAAAATATATGTTATTTATACTATTGTGAAGGCAATGAACTAAAGATTTAAATTTAGAATAAATATTTTTTGTTTTATGGATGTTTTTGTGGAATGACATCGATGACTTTTATGAAAATTAACATGTAAACAGGTGCGATATGCTATAAGTTTTGAAATACTTAAAGAATCTCTTAGATTTTAGTTCATTGTCTTCACCAATGTCATAAATATGAAGTGTAAAAAGGAAATTAAGATACATACAGTAGAATTTCCTTTAGAGCGTTTTGCGTTTCGGGCCAAATTTCACTAAATTTTACTATAAATTCCCCCATTTACCAAAATTTTATTAATGAATGAAATATTTTTTACTTTTTTTCACATTTTCTAGTCCTAATCTTAGTAAAAATAAGTTTAAAAAATAATTATACAGCTTTTTTGGAAAAAATTGCTCCGTACGTAGACAGGCACATTACATTATGGTATAGGGGGGAAAATCGTTTGCAAAATATTTTAATATCATTAATCTATTTCAAATGTATTCAAACTGATATAAATCACTGAATTCCACTACGATCACGTTAGAACAGGGCATTCATAGCATTTATTAGTCATTTACATGGACACAGACAAGAAATCGGTTACACTAGAGTACTGCCTTTGAGTAAAAATTGCTGGAGTGTACGGTTTAAAATTCGGTATGTGCTTTTAAATTTAAATATTTTTTTGCATCTTACCCGTTATATATAAATTCTATATCTCAAATACAGGGCTGCACAAAAGTATTCACGTACCGTTCTTCTTATTAGAGGAAATTGCTGAAGGTAAATTTTCAACTGAAGTATATGTATCTCTTAAGTGGACTAAATTTTGGTATGCATGTAGTTAATAGACTCAAATCTATATATCATATGGCTGCTGAAAAAAATCGCATAATTTTCCGATTGTGGACGGGAACATCTGAAATTGGGTTTTGAAATGTATTATGCGTTTCCATATGGTTGAATTAAAACGTGATATTTTAATTTTTTAAACGGTGCAGTTTTGTTACATTATTGTGAATGTGTTGGAAAGTGTTTCATAATCTGTGCTTGAGGCATGATTTTTTCTTACTTGTTTTTTTTTTTTATGTGAACAAATTCTACATTATTCTAACAAATTTAGAAAACTTAATTTAAATATATAAAAACGTATGCTACGTGATGCTACATTATTTTTTATAATCTATATTAGATAGCTTTCAACAGGAATTTCAGTGGAAGAGAAAATATTTTTTTCATTTATTCAACAGTTATTTTAGTTTACTGTAGATATCCATTATTTGCGGGAAGAAAATTAAGCGGAGAGCATATTGCCACTTTATATTACGACTCTTTTACTTTGGCTTGAAAAATAAGCATATTTTCCGCTGTCGTTTTCACATCCAGGAACGAAATAACCAGTTATTTTATTTTACTTTTATTTTAACTTAACTATTTTAGTTAGTTATATATCCATTATTGGTGCGGAAAAGAAACTAAGCGGCACGCATATTTCCATATTACATTACCACTCCTTTACTGCAAAAAGTACCTGTCAAATATTCTTCCATGAATTAAATGATGATTTCGTGGGTTGAAATGCAGTCATTTTCACATCCAGGAAAAATTTGCTCGTTTTTCTATGGACAAATTACATATTCCAAACTTTTAGAAATCACATTTGTGTTAATTTTTGTTGAAAATAATATGGAGTCCATGTTTCTTGTTGTTGCACGATGTGTACACAAATACATAAATGTTACATAAACTACGAAAAATAATGTGATCCCATATGAAAATATACAATAACCTCCTGAAATTTACCCAGAATTCCGAAATGCAATCTTGAGAAACTCATATATTTTGAGGATTTAAAAAACCATTTATAACAACAACATTTATTTTACTGACATTAATTTTTGGAAACCTTTTTGAGTAGATTTATAGAGTATTTATCAGTTTTCTCAAACCGAAATTTCGGTTGTAGAATGTTATCAATTTTCAGTTGCCCATATCTAAAATCGTAAACTGAATTTACACATGTAAGTATAAAAAAAGACGTTAATTTTAATTTTAATAATGATGCTATTAACCCTTTATGTACTGAATTATGAATTCATGAAAATTTTATCTTCTAAAGCATTTTTCGTGAATTTTTTAAACTACATTAGAAGATTTACATAATTATTTAATAAATGTTAGAAGGGTTTTAGAAGGATTGAAGGATTTAGAAGGATTAATTAAATTTGAATTTATAGGAATTTTGCAAAATATTTGCAACCCCACTCAAATCTTTTATTGTAAAAATTTGTCTTAATATTTCGTAGAATTGGGAAATGTACAAATATAATGTTCTTACAATAGAAATATAGAAATATTTCGTAACTGAAAAATATCCCCTTCCACCAATGCCAAGAAAGCTGAAAAGATGGAAAGGCAAATGTAATTATCACTTAAAAAATATTTTTGTTTTGCGTAACCAATAATACTTTTGGAACAAGATAAAATAATGCATCTATAACTCATTCTAAACTATATTACTACTAATCGATGTGTTAAATAAATTTTATAACAAGTTATTCTAATGGTACTTATAAGTACTGTCAGTAGATAATGGGTTAATTCTGTACCTTAAAACCAAACTATCGTAAGTCCAAAAATGACAAATTTTATGTTAACAGCTTTTTTACTAAAGAAACTGTTCTCTTCCGAGACAAACTATCGCTATATTTGTAATATATACTTGTATTATATGATATATGTATAATATCAATTTGTGAAAATAGCGTTGTCTTGCAAGGTAATGCATATTTTACTTCTCTTGAAAAATAAGTGAAATTCGACTTATGATAGTTTGGCTCTCAGGTACAGGTTTTATCACGTTTGTCTAAAAAACCTATTTGTTCAACAAATAAATATTTAATTGAGATTTGATAGCATCCGTAAATCCTATATTGCTATTAGAAAAAAAAAAGGATTAATGGAATATAAAAACTACACGGAAGTGTTTCCAAACATCAGTAGTAACAACAACAACAAAAAAAAACCTGTGTTTGTATAAATGCTTTTTAAATGTCGAAAATATCTTTTTTTGGAGAGGGGGGGGGGGGGGTTCTATAGATAAAGACTCCTTTTCGGAATCTCGGGTAAGTCGGAAAAAGTTATTGTGTATTTTCGTTTGTAGCAAATATTATATTTTCATACACTAAGAAACATTTGTCTTTTTTTACAATGTGGCGTTTCGCATTACCCAAGAATCAATCCGATCAGTGGTTTCATCTGAAATCAATAAGACAAATAGTATGATGAAATCAATTAGATCAAAAGCATGTCCGCGAGTAAATCTGGCGACAATTTGACGGCGGCAACATCTTACCAAAAATTTTGCTTTTACTCCGTGTATTTTAATTTCTAAACAACGCATATTTACAAATTTTGCTTCGGCTAGTAGAAAGAAAAGTTTTCTTTTAAATGCGATTTGATTTAAAAGTGTATTTCAATTTAATGTTTTTTCATGGTATTTAAAATAATTTTAAAACATTTTTTTTAACTCTTTCTATTGCGAGCGACTCAACTACGTAAGCCTAACAAGTTTTTACTTAAAAAAATATAAATAGTTCAGCATTAGTTTTCGTGTAATATTCCATGACGCTATTTCATCAACTAACTACTATAATATTAAAAAGAATTACACTTTTCATAGACATGTAATCGAATTATACGTTTAAACCCATTAAATCATCACAGAATGAGGTAGTTGTAAGTAGAAATCTTTTAGAAATCAATCAATTTTATTGTCTATTAATTTCTGATACGTCGCTTATGCGAAAGCATAACTTGAGAAAAATTTAGAGCTTCATTTGAATAAGCTATTTGTATTTCCCATATAAAAAATTATTTTTGATGTTCTTAGTCGCGAATCTAAAAAATATATATGTATAATGTAAAATATCATTTAATTCTTTTAGAAGTAGTTTTAACCTATGATTTGTAACCCGGGCAGCTGGGGTCGGATCTCCTAGTATGCATGATTGTCTCCATTGACCTTCATTTTTGATAAACATTTTGCAGTCTTAACAAGATAACAAAATATTAAATATAATTACAGTCGAATCTATATTTAACGAAGTCGCTAAATCCCGGAAAAAAGATCGTTATATGGAAAATTCGTTAAATAGAGATTCACCATTTAAAATATTTTAATCTACATAAAACAGATTTTAAATTCATAATCACTAAATATTTTTAATTAAAGTAATTAATCACACTTTTTTTTATAAATTATATCTATTTGTTTAATTATTTTACCCATCAATACCTATCATCAATTAAGTTTTTCTATGTGTTTAAATCTCTGAAATTTGCGAGGAAAACAAAACATTGTCCGGGAATACATTGTATTTTCAGTTTAATATAAATAGTTTTAGATTAAAATTAACGAATTTTAATGCCATTATCGTATTCAATATTATTATAACAAATAATTTTAACCATACATTACCACATGCGTCTTTAAATTTAATTTCTGAAAAACTCTGTTAATTTTACCTGAGTTTTGCATTTTAAAAAGTGCTTTCTCTCATAATACGTTTCGCATCTTTGCAATTCGCCAAAAACCCCTTCATGCGCATTTGCTTTAAACTGTAATCCGCGTCGGATTGTTTCAAATGATTTTAGCATTTCATCATACGAAGTTTAGTTAATTCCTGCATCATGATCATTTCCATCTTCATCATATTCGTCTTCATCGCAATTCATTGCTGTATTGTTTTTATTTTTCACACTGTCGAACATACCCATTTGGGTTAGAGTTTCCGAGGTCTCAATTTCAGAATTAACATGTTCACGCTAGCGCGGTAGGTCACACTCGACTGTCTCAGAGTTGTCAAGTCTCCAGATTTTTGTATATCACTATTATTTTAGAGAAAATGGTGTTCATTTAAATCGCCCGATTGTTCTCATTAAATAAAACAACATTTTCTGTATTAAAATACTGGTATCCAAAAAGCCGGAGACTTTGCAGCTCCGAGACAGTCGAGTGTGACCACCGCGCGGGCGTGAACGTGTTAAATGAAATACAATCCTCAATCAGCACACCATAGTTAATTTCTTCTTTTTTTCTTGGCTGTATCAATATTTTTTAAAGTTACTCTAAGGGACTATCGTCTTCGTCCTCCGTACTTACCGAATTCTCACTACTGACAAAGAAGGCCCCTGTTCAAGATCATTGAACATCATAAAATTTGTTAAAAGAAAGAATAAGTTTGAAATGTCCAGAAATATTTTGAGAAATAAGGAGAAAAAAAATAGATCACAAGAAAAAGTTCGTTAAGTAGAGAATGCACTTCGCTATTTTGAGGTTATATTATGAAGAAATTCGTAAAATGTTCTTGGTTCTAAGGAATAGTTCGCAAAATGAAGAAATTCGCAAAATAGAGGTTCGTTAAATAGAAGTCCTGTATATCAGTTTTCAAAGAAAAATGTGATTTAATTTTGTTTCTAAAAACGAAAGAATAGATAATTTAAAAAAAAGTGTCGGTTAAAGACTAAGGAAATATATGAGTATAAGAAAAGGCAAGGAAATCGATTTTCCTATTGCTAAGTGATATTGAGTATAGACTTAAAATAATTATTGACATAAAATCTCTCTTGAAGTTTACCGTGTATACCGCTTTTTCGTTAATTGTGCCACAACTTCTATATGTGTTTAAAGTTTGTTTTATTTTTTTTAAACAACTTCAAAAGAACAATGTAACATAATTTCAGACATTCTAAAATTCACAAAGAAAAAAAAAACATTTTTTGAAGTCGAAAATGTATAACAACTTGTTAATTCAAAACGACCAGAATCAGCATGGCATATTTGCAAGAAATTTTCTAAAAATGAATTTTTTGAGCTATTTTTACAAAAAATGTTAGCAGAGATTTTCGAAAAGTAAAAGGATAATTTTTATGTGTTTGCACTTTCCCCTTTACAAATTTTATATTATATCACTGAATTTTATTAATACATATTATCCTTTATTAATACATATTATACATCATTAATACATATTTTTATTGAATTTTTAAATTATTTATACAAAATTTAAATATATATATATATTAAAGTTTTGTGCTGTTTTTATTATTCAAAATAAATATTAATTTTTTATACACATTTTTTTCACTGGGATAAAGGTATATTTTTATGATTAAAAAATTACAATGTAATGAAATATAAGTAATCCCTTACAAAAATTTATTATAGAATTCTATAAAAAAATATAGAAAAAGTATTATAGAATCATATGGAATTATGGCCAGTTTTTCTATTAGCTAGTTTAACCGAAGGCTATGGAAATATCTGAAGAAGTTCAGTAGAAATTTCTATAAAAATATTCAAATATATTTTATAACAATATTCGAATTTCGCCAACAAAACCGCAGTTGTTTCCATGTGGCTACCCTCCCAAGCACTAACCGAGATCGATTCGAGACCGATGCCAGATCGATTGACTTATGTGACCGGATGTGAGGCGACACTTTCAGCACGATACAACCGTGTACTGTCTTTAGACTAGGGGTGCACAATCTTTTTAAGAGAAGGGTCACTTACAAAAATGTTTGGGTTGTTGAGGGCCACATCAGTAACACAGAGAAAATTCTATATCGGGGAGGTAGGGGGGGGGGTAAATAAGTCTTTATTCTTGATGAATAATTATTTTTTGTCTATAAACAAACAGAAATAAATAATTGTATGAAGGAATGCAGGTTTTTTTCGCATTTGTGTGAATAACCATTGAACACTTTATGAAGACTAACGGTTCCTTCTTGACAAATGGTAACTTGAAGAAAAAAATTACACAAAAATTCTAAATAATTGAACGTTATTGAAATTTATATATAAAAAAATTATTGACGAATAACTTCATTTTAAATAAAAGGAAACTTATTTTTGAAATAACAAAGTATGATGGACTAATTATGCTATTTTTTCTGCGGACTATTAACAAAACTCGTTTTTTTTCTTTTGTCAATCAAGTGCGACTGATTGACGAAATTCGCGATTTTTAATCAACGACCGATTGACAGATTTTGCGGTAATTTTCATTGCCGATTGGCAAAATTTGCAATATTTTCAAAGAACCAATTTGCGATACCTGCGATAAATTGACGCAATTCGCGATTTTTTTCAGCGATAAATTTTCAAATTTCGCGATTTTTGTTCACAACGGATCAATGAAAATTGCGATTTTTTCCGCCCCCGAACGAATTATTTCGCGACTTTTTTGTTCTGCGATCGATCTTCGAAATTTGCATGTTTTTTCCATGAACGAATGACAAAATTCGCGTTTTATTTTTGATGAGTGATTGTCGAATAATGCGATATTTTACGTGACAGATTGACAATATTTGCAATTTTTTTCCAATGAACAATCGACGAAACAAGATTTTTTCCTGATATACATTGATGTAATTTGCGATTTTTTCCTGCGACCAATGGATTTCTATTTCCTGATATTTTTTGGGACCGACACACAAATTTTGTAAATTTTTCCATGAGCTATTCACGAAATTTGCGAATTTGTGGGAAAATTCACGATTTTTTTCACGAGCTATTGACAAATTTCGCAGTATTTTTGCGACCAATTGACAAAATTTGCAATTTTTTTCTATCGATTGTCCAGATTCGTGATTTTTTTCCGCGACAGATTGACAAAATCACGATTTTTCCGCAACAACATTCGCGATTCTTAACTGACTCTGAAGAAATTTGTAATTTTTACGCGACAAATTGATGAAATTCGATATTTTTTCTCGCGATAAACTGACGAAACTCACGATTTTTCCGCAGCCGGTCAACAAAATTTGCAAAATTTCCGTACCTCATCGACAAAATTCGCAATTTTTCTGTGACGGAATTATTCCGGGCAGATTAAAGATATTTCAGACTTTTCCGCGCCGAGTCGACAAAATTCGCGATTTTTCCTCTTGCGATCAACAAAATTCGAAAATTTTCCGCGCCCGATAACCGAAATTTGCGATTCTTAACTTACTCTGACGAAATTTGTAATTTTTTCCGCGGCAAATTGACAAAATTCCGATTTTTTTCTCACGATTAACTAACAAAACTCGCGATTTATCAGCAACCGATCAAGGATTACATAATCGACAAAATCAACTACATAATCGATTTTTAACGCGTCCGATCAACGGAATTCACGATTTTTAACTGACTCTGATGATATTTGCAATTTTTTCAGCGGCAAATTGTCGAAATTCGCGATTTTTTCTCGCGATAAACTGACAAAACTCGAGGTTTTTCCCCAGTTGATCAACGAAACTTGAAATTTTTCTGCAACTCATCGATAAATTTCGCGATTTTTACGAAATCGATCAACGAAATTTGTGATTCTCAATTGGCTCTGATGAAATTTGCAATTTCTTCCTGGGCAAATTGACGAAATTCGCGATTTTTTCTTGCGACATATGGACAAAAAATTGCAATTTTTCCAGTTATAAATTGACGAAATTGTGTAAAAAAAAAAACCGAAGAAATTATATAAATTGTGATCGCGGGCTACAAGTTAACCCATGGCGGGCCACAGGTTTTGCATCCCTACTTTAGACAATCAACAATTTCAACTTTGCTTCTTTTGTAAACCGCGTTCTCAGTCATGAAACTGTTATAGAAATCATATATATTCACGCTTATTCTCAACTGGGTGAATTAGAAAACCGACACCCATTTGTAACTCAGAAAAACGGATTTAAAAAGAAAAAAAATATCCGTTAAAATATTTATTTATTTATTTTGTTTTTGGCGGTGGTGCTATTAATGGACCTTATGCACACGTGATGTCAGACACCAGAGCTGGCAGTATGTCGATCTGTTATTCTCGCCACTTTACCGCCAGAATGCCAGTATGCGCAGGCGTGAAGACCGCTAGCAGACGACTTTAGTCTCGACGCAGATTGAGTACAAAATTTTTAACCATAATTTTGCAAATTTAGGGAATTTTCTCGCATACAGAACAACATTTTAAATTCATATTACAATATATTAAGTTTATACAGCTAGAACAAAGAATATTTTGCAGTATTTTTAACAAATAAGCATTAACAACTCACACTCCATGGACTGCTATGCCGCCAGTAGACGAATTTTAGCCTAAACCTCAGATCGCGTACATAAGACCCATTACAGATTCAAATGATCTTCACAGCGTAAATGACGTTCGGATTCATTTCAGATATCCTGTTAAGATTCTGTTAAGATTCATTATCCTGACGGCATCGGACGTGATGTGATAAAAATAACTCTATTTTAATATAGTCTTAAAAAGTTTTTAAAAGTTTAATAAATTATTATTCGTTAAACTTGAAACATAATTGTTTAAATATTTTAACGCTTCACATTAAAATATTTGAATAAAATTACAATATTATTAAAGTGAATAAATTTTATTAAATTAGATGAACGTTTTTATCAGATTAACAGAAAATTAATAAATGATTATAAGATTAAATAACAAATTAATGAATTATAAACAAACAAATGAATTAACTATCATTTATATCAGTAGTTCGACTCAAATATTAATACATTAACAGTTTAATACTAATCTATTAGAATTAAATTATAATCATATTAAATTTATAATGTATTATTGTATTAGACTGATTTATTACATTTTTAAATAAAATTATATAGGTATAAATAAATTTGTACACAAAATTTTAAAAGACAAAAAAAAAAAAAAAAAAAAAAAAAAAACATAAAAAATCTATATAATCATTAGTCTATAGAACTTCTATAAGGTTTACAGTACTCTATAGAAAAACTGTTGTGTAGAGAAAAATTCTACAGAATTTCTAAGAATTATATAGAAACATCTTCTTTAGAAAAATATTCTATATAGCTCTTCAAAGATCCATAGAAAGTCCATTCTATAGAACTTCTAAAGAGTTCTATACAACACAATAAACAATTTTCGTAATGTATGGGACAAAGGATCGTTATTTAATATGAAGTGTGATGTCATGAGTTTCTTTATATAGATATAAGACAAACTTTTCAAGCAGCCATCCCTTACGAAAATAGCTCATAGAGCTGTACAGAATTCTTTACAAGTTCTATAAAATAGTCTTTCTACAGAATTCTTTTTCTATGGAGTTTTGAAGAGTTCTATAGAATATTATTTCTAAAGAAAATGTTTCTATAGCATTCGTTAGAATTTTTTTTTCTATACACAAGTTTTCTATAGAGCCCTATAAAACTTATAGAAGTTCTACAGACTAATGATTCTATAGATTTTTTTAAATAAAATAATATTTTTTGTTCTTTTAAAATTTTTGTATACTAATGTATCTATACATATATTAAAAAATGATAATAATAATTAATTTTTGTAATACATCAGTTTATTATACTAGTACTCCATAGATAATTAAAATTTAATTCATAATTCTAATATATTGTGATTCGATTGTTAATGTAATAATATATCAATCGAACTACACTGATTTAAATTATGTTTATTTATGTTTGTTTCTGATTCATTAATTTCTCTTCTAATTTTATAATAATATATTAATTTGCTGTTAATCTCATAAAAATATTCATCTAATTTAATAAACTTTATTCACTAATGATAATTCATCTAATTTAGTAAACTTTATTCACTAATTGTAATTCATCTAATTTAATAAACTTATTCACTAATGGTAATTCATCTAATTTAATAAACTTTATTCACTAATTGTATTTTTTATTAAAATCTTTTAATCTGAAGTATAAAAATATTTAAATAACTACACTTCAAGTTTAACAAATAATAATTTTAGACTTTCAAATATTTTTTTTCAAGTCTATATTAAAATAAGTGTTATTTTTATTACCCAGCGCCCGACGTCATGAGATTAATTAATTTTAACAGGTATCTGAAATGAATATCTTAACACTGTGATAGTCATTTTTCTTTTAACTGTAAATAATATAGCACTGCTACCACCAAGAAAATAAATAAGTAAATGATTAAATAAATATATTTTTTATAATTTTAATGGACTTTTTTTCTTCTAAAATCTGGTTTTCAAAGTTACAAATGACTTCGGTTTTCATAATTTACACAGTTGAGAATAAATCAGCGTATAAAATATATATGATTTCTATACAATACAATAATTTCTATATTTCTATACAAATTTAATGTTTGGAAACGTAAATCAGGAAAGAAAACAACTTGAAATAGTGTAATAAGACATTGAAGTCTGCGAGCAGTCATAGAATGCGCTGAAAATCCTGATTCACTTCTCATCACGAAAGCCAAATAGCAACGAACGCGGTTAGTACTTGGGAGGGTTTCCGCGTGGAAACAGTTGCGTGTTGGCGCTATTCGAATGTTATATAGAATATTTTTATAGAATACATTCAAATGTTTTATAGAAATTTCTATATAACTTCTACAGATATTTCTATAGATTTTGATGAAACTAGCCTATAGAAAAACGGGCCATAATTCTATAGGATTCTATAATACTCTCTCTATAAATGTTATTTATAGAATTCTATAAGAAATTTTTGTAAAGGATGCTTTTAAAATGCATGCGCATACCTTATTGTTTTATATTTAGGGAAAGGTGTAATATATGCTGTAATATAGTATATGCATTTTTACGGTTTTAAAATTAGCATTGTCATTATATTATACAATAGTATGATTATTATTATTATTATTGTTCTTGCTGTTCTTAATGGCTTTGTCATTCTTTTTGATTTGGTGTTTTAATTAGAGGTGAATTTGCATAGGTTTAAATTTATGTTACTACAGTATTAAAGTGCTTAAAAAGGAGTTGGTATGGAAAATGTATCCTTTTTCTTCTTTTTACTGAAAATTTCATGCATATCCATAAAGTTACCACCTCATATATGTCTAAAAAACAGCATTGTCTACTTAAATATCTATAATATTATTTTTATAACATAATACTAGTAAACGGAAAACTACTAACATTTTTGTAAAGTAATTCTTGTTACCCACTAGTGGGTAAAAAACATTTAATTCAATAAAAAAAAATGCATAAAACCTAACACGATTGAATTTTAAATATTCCATTTTAGAAACTTCTAAACTGATATTTCATTCAATTAGAAGTTTCTTTTATCAGTTCTTTTAGTAAACTATGACCATAAAAGCTGAGCAAAAAGCAGATAATACAGATAATACGTATTATCGCTATATCACTGCCATAACGAACTATCAAAATTCAAAGAAAGTTTTTTTTTACGAAATAAAAGTTTATGAATTTGTGTAATATTATATAACGTCAAGTTTCAATGGAGTGTATCATGTAATGTTTACCTACAGTAAATATATTGCTCTATAAGTACTTCTAAAATATGAATTATGTATGTAATTGGCATAGAAAATTAAGTAGACTTACTGATATTTACTGTAAAATATGCTTATTTTAAAAATGACATGCATGTCAATGATATTCGCTACAAATTCGAAACGTTATGTTTCATACAGTATACTGTAAACAGAACGACTATTAAAATGTGTCATGTTTTGTAACTATCCTTTCCAAATTCTTCAACATTTTAACTATTACGGAAAAATATTTTAATTTTTTCTAAATGCACAGAGCATAAAAATATACAATTTTATGTATTTTCTTTCACATCCTTTTAAATTAAAACTTCAGTCGAGAAGAAAATTTATTTTTTTATTCGTTTTCCAGTTCTTTCAGTAAACTACGAAGATGCATTATCAGCGAAAAGAAGATAGATTGAGAACTCTCTTCTCATCACCATTCAATCCCTTTCTGCAGAATCGATCAGTCAAACTTGAAAGAAAGATATCAAATATTCTTCCACGAATTAAAAGTTAAAAACAATAGTTATGTTGTGAAAACTTTTAAAACATTTTAATTTATCACATTTGAGTGTTGCGTAACAGAAAATGGTTATAGTATTGTACCCAAAAGCATGTAATTTTAAGTGATTTTATTCTTGAAAATTAATTGCATTTTATGTATATATATATATATGCAGAGAGAGAGAATGTCTATAAATATTTAAGGTCATTAAATACATGTATAGATATTTAGAAACCAAAGAAGAAAGTAAGTTGGATACATAATTAGAAATTAGCCAATATATGAAAAATTTATAAAATATAATGTAAATAAATTGAAACATACATGTAAGCGTGTAAAAGTTTCGAAAAAAATACCTTCATTCAACCAGATAGAAATGAAGACAATTTTAAACAATAACCGGAAAAATCTAAAACTGTTATCTAGTTGCAGTCCGATCAACAGAAAAACAAATTTAAATAAGGAAGTCAAAAGGGTCACATATGGATGAAAATATGACATAGATATAAAAAATGCAGCTACCCTAATATTTATAGACTCTCCCATTTCAAACGAAGTGATTGTAGGGCGCATGCACTAGGAAAATTAAATAAAGTGCATATTTTTAACTTGTAAATTGTTTTTTAACTTGCATAAATTTATTATTAACTTGCATAAATTATTATCTTTGTCGCCTTTTAAGTAAAACGATGATCTTTTTAAAGATCATACTGTGTATTTTATGATTGCATAATTTTATAAACGTCTCCAATATACCGGTAAAAGTTGGAGTTTGTGTATCTGATATAAGATTAAAGCTGAATCTGTAGAAGAAGATAAAAAAATATTTCAAGTATCTGTTTAAAATATGAAGAGTATAGTTAGCATCATGATAATATAATTTTTTTTAATTAAATTTATCATAATTTGGACTACAAATAAATTTACTTCAGCAATATAATTGTTCAAAATATCTCTAAAAATGGAGGCATGCCCATAAGAGGGAGAGTTCAAGTGTTTTTTAACATTATATCTTTTTGCTGTAACAAAAATTTTGGAGCTAACATAATTGTCAAAAATATCAATGGAGAGATTAAAATTATTAGCTTTTATTTTGTATTATTAGTTATAAGAATTAAGTAGTCATGATATAAAGTTAATATATGATTAGAATTTAAGTTGAAACTAACATAAATAACCATCATTTATGTATCTGAAAATTATATTACCTGAACTGACATGGTTCTTTTCATAATATATAGATAAATGTTTGCAACAATGTTTCTATAATGAGCTACTTGAGCAACACATAAAACTTAATTTAAAATTTCATTATTTCAAATGAAAATCAAATTTCAAATTATTTTTGCTTAAAAGGCGCAAAGACCAACTTAGTGAAAAATATTCCATGCCGGGAATCGAACCCGGGTCATCAGTATAGCGCACTGACGTTCTACCGCTTCCTACTAATATTTTTCACTAAGTTGGTCTTTGCGCCTTTTAAGCAAAAATAATTCTAAATTTGATTTTCATTTGAAATATTGTATTCAAGGCGAATGTTTCTCTCTGGAAAAATTTCCAAATATTAATATTAAAATTTCATTATTAACTTCTATGCAATTTTCTCTAAGAGTAGTATTCTTTAAATTAAAAAGTTCCAAGCCTCTTAATACTATTCATATCATAATTTGCGCATAACCAGTACAATATGTTATCCATATTATCAATAGCAATGCTGTCAAAATGGATATTTTAAATCATACCTATAAAATCAAAAAAGTCTTTTAATTTCTATATAATATTGAGAGTATTTTTAAATTAGAAACTCTTAGTAATCTATAATATTCTGAATAACTTTCTGCATTATTCTGATAACTTTATTAATATTATAAGTACTGGGGGATCGTACCTGGGCTTCCTGGGTTAAAGAAAATAGGTTGAAACATTTTTATTTAAATTGAAAACTAATGTTTTTTTTTAAAATATGTAATAAATTTTTTAGATTGCCCACTTACATTAAAAAAGCATTTTTCATATGGAAAATACGAATTATACAATCAAATATATTTTTTAAATTTATCAAAAGCGATATTTTCTTATTAGCCGCATGCTAAGGGTTATTTGACCAAGATTTTGCTACTTATGGCATCCTTTTATATTCTGATAATTTCAGAGCTTATACATTCCTGTTAAATTTGTGTTTTATTTATATTATTTTATTTATTTATTCATAGGGAAATTTTTTTAAATGGATATTAGCCGTAAGAAAATGATGAAAATGAATCTTTATTTTGTTTTAAGGGCAAACGGATTAATCTTTCGTAATCGAGCTCCTCGCGATATAGAGAAATAAAAAAAAATATCTCCTGCATTAAAATTGTTTTTAAAAATATAGACAATTAGTAAACTGAGATGAACTTTGCAAACAAATTCCATTTGAAAAAAAAATCCAATTTGGTGATCTAAAAGTTTAAATTGTACGATTACAAATATGTTAGATTTGGGTTTTTACAATATTATTCTTTTATTTGTTTATAAAAGAAGTATTAATTTCATTAATTTGTCATTCATAAATATGTTAGATTGTTGGTTTTTTTAATATTATTCTTTTATTTGTTTATAAAAGAAGCATTAATTTCGTTATGCCAAAATAGTCACAAACAAATGCTGAAAAATGTTTGTTGCTTTATGTGCAAAATGTTTATTATTATTATGTATTGAAACCGGCACGTGATAAGATAAACTTAAAAAAATCATGTTTAAAAATTATTTTAGAAAATATAATACACCAGTCAATTAAAATACAGTTTTGAAACAAAATGCATTTGAAATAAAAATTTTTCCCTATGCGACGAAAATTAACAACATACGATGGTCAGAAGATTAAAAAACTGCAGTAGCGAAAATGTCAAGACCGAAATTTGATCATGAAGTGTTGCAATTAGCAAAATGACGCCAGCATTACGCACAGATATGTTTGTTCTTCATAATATAGATACTTAATCAGTAAAATATAATAAAGATAGGTTATTAGGATGTGGCTATCAATTGAGGCTCTTGTGCTTGGTATTCCGGAAGAAAAAACAGCAATTTTCACATTCTCAAAATTTGCATACACACTTCTCATATCCATATTCATCCTTAAAAAAAATGTATTTTGTTTGATCATTTAAAAATCATTTTAACTCAAAACTTGAAGTCACGATTGTCAGCAACATCTTTTATGTGAACAGACGCACACTTTACTTGAAATTCTAATCTCAATTTCGGAGAATAAAAATTTCCGTAATTTATTTTTTTAGACGCATTTGTGTTAAAATTTTTATTTTTTATCTATGAAAATGATCGTTTTCTTTTAAATAAAACTTCATTTTCACTTAAATGAGCATTTCGCTTAGTGTCTGAAACTTAGTATGAGTACACATTCAGAAGAAAAAAGAATATAGAAAATTTATGAGGAAAAATGCGTATTTTCAAAAGCAGTATGTCATTTTCCGTTATAATGCCTCTAATATAATATTCTGCTGCTAATGGGATTTTGCCACACTAAACCCTATAAAACAGTTGTTATCAACAATTTGAATTTTTATCAGAAAATAGCATGAATAAAGATAAAAATATCTCATTATTTCTCTCTTGTCTGCAATAATGAAATTTTCACAAGTTTGGAGAAATTTCATAAAATGCTTTTGAAATTAAAATATAAAAGTGGGGATATTTAAAAAAAATCCGATAGTACGGCCACTTCTACAAATAAAGAGCTTTCAGTAAAAAAAAAAAAAAAAAAAAAAAAAAAAAAAAAAAAAAAAAAAAAAAGTAAAATTTGTTCAGAAGAAAGACCAGGAGAGATGACTAAAAACCAGACTTGTGTTTTAAATATATAGATTATATAAAATTAGGATAAATAAAATTAAGCAAATTATGCTATTTTGATAAAATTACAGTAGAATGTCCTAAAGAATAGCATTAACATTTTATTATTCAACAGAATTTTGGACAAAAACTTCAGGAACATGATATTATTTTAAACCACGAATTATTTGTTGGCTTGCCTAACTCGGCGAAGCAAATCTATCCAGGCGAGAATCATGAATTTCTGTAATATGAATGGCTATTATTTGCATGTCAACTATGTTCTATAAAGACACACTAAATTTTTTTTGTAAAACATTGCGTTTTATCAGTGTGTGATTTCGATTACATTATTTTCAAAAATGAAGCATTTTCACCTGTGAAGAATTTCAAAGCAGCTGGGCTGCAAAAATGACGCATTTCTACAAAACATAATTCAGGTTTAAGAATTAAAATACACGCTTTTTTATAGAATGACGTCATTTGTATCCTCTAAAGCAATCCACTTTTACAAACCAGTCTTAAACTTCGTCTATAGAAAAGTATGCATATGACGTCATTATCACGGAATAACAGACAATGTTCTTGACATAGCACATATTTTAATTTCAACTTTTTTTCAGGTTTTATGAGAAAATGAAAACAAAAAGATACGGTATATCCTATTTTCGGCTATTTTGCATTTACTTTCAATGACTATCTATAGAAATGGGGTATTTTTGTTGCCACGGCAAGAGAAATGGTATTAAAAACTACAAAAAATTAATATCTCCAAAATAAATTGAGATACAGCTTTCAAACAAATTGCATTTAAAAGAGCATTTTTTTCCTTATACGACGGTGTAAAAATTTAAATCGTGCAATGTTTAGAAGTTTAAAAATTTGCAGTAGAGAAAAATGTAAAACCAAAATTAATTTCAAATTTGAAAGTATTGCCATTCACAGAATGACGTATGCGTTACGTACAGATTTGTTTGTCCTTTATAATATAGATAGATACTAAAGTAATAGTTTTATAGTTTTATAGGTTGCTTTTGAAACTTTGGCACCAAATACATACATGGAAACTTCACAGTATTTAAATAAATACCAATCGTTTTATATTTAGCTTGTTTACTACATTTTGTTTAAAGATAGTCATTGTTATTATAATTGTAAATTTTCAAAGCATATTTATAATATACTAGCAAAACACGGGGCATTGCTCGCGTCATAGTTGAAATATGCCACGTGATATTTGTATGTCTAATTTTTATTGCAAGAAATTTTACTTTTTGCAATAATTCAAAAATTACAAATTAATCCACAGTTTGAGCTAACTTCATTATTACACAGCATTAGAAAAATGAGACTTAAATTAATAATAAGAACTAAAACTAATTCTAAATAAATGATAATTTAGAAAGTACTTTGAAGCTTTTATGCTCATTTCATGCTGCCATTTCAGTATTCATTTGAAGTGTTGATTTTTTTTAGAAACAGTTCTTACCTCGCATTTACATCTCAAAATTAACCATCATGTAAAATTCCAAGCTTCTTGTCTAATGGTCACCATTTATTCTTAACCATTGCTTCTTTAATCGGTTTATTATTTCCTGAGATTGCATGGAAATTGTAATTTAGGTTTTTTTAGAACGCTTTTCGCGCCTTCACTTCGCTTCATCACTTTTAAATTTTGAATTTATTTTAGACTGTTCTTAGAGGGCATTTACCTTTTATAACTACCATGCGATAATCAAAGTTTCTAGCCTCTTCAGTATCACAGAAATAGTAATTTAGAAAGTTTTTTGCTCATGCAACCATCATGTGGTATTGACATCAACATAAAATAGGGCCAAGGGCTTTCCCCATCAATTTCCAATCATTACTTTTGAAATCGGTTTGATAGTTTCTGATATTGCGTAGAAAGCGCCATTTAATATGGTTTTTAAAAGGTTTAATATTTTTCGGGCATTTTCATCCCTTTTAAATCTCGATTTTTTAAAAAAAAATTCATAGAGATCATTTATATCTAATAAGTAATTACCCTGCCGAATTTCATGTTTTAAGGCACTTCAGTAACACAAAAATCGCCTTTTTAGAATGTTTGTTTTTACTTCTGCACCCCCTTTGGGAGTGCGGCGTGTACATAAGATATGGTCTATGTTGGAACAGGGATTAATACCATCATTTTGATACCATTTCTTTTGAAATCGATTAGGTAATTTTAGAGATTACCTCCTACAAACAAAGAAATTTTACTTCTTTATAATATTAGTATAGATACCTATATGAAATCAATACAATTTTTTTTTTGCTATTTTATCAATGAAAGTAACAATAAAATATTTGTGGTTTTAATATAGCTCTAGCCAATGGCATTTTTAAAACTCAAAACATAAGTAAATTAAATTTCAGTAAAACCACATTTCTACTGTTAAAAAGCTTCAAAACTTATATTTTATTACAATTGTTAAAATAAACCATTCTATATTTTTTTTTGTCTCCGTACTAAAAATTTCTTATTAGAAGCAGTTAATATATAGTTAATAGCATTATCTATGATATTTAAAAAATCATTCCCAGCAATTTTACTAGCAATATACAATTACTTATTAATGTATGTGTCTCGTCATCAACATTAAATTTTTCAAATTTATCACATGAACACATTATCATTATCATTATTATATTTATAGTTAACTATGTGACTATCAAGAGTCCTATTATACCTCAGTGCATTACATACATAAATATTTTCTATTGGACATAAGTTATTATATTAAATAAACGATTTCTTATAAATCACATTTTTATATGATTTATTCATAAAATGCACAATATTCCGCAGTAAAATTTAATGCGCTATGTTTATCACCAGGTATATTTCTTATTTCAATATTATACAGAACGAAATTTCTCAAAATTTTATCATGCTAAAGATGCAGATGTTATGTTACGTGTTAGTACAAGCTTCATTGAGTTAAAAAAAACTAACACAAGATCTGAGAATCATAATCAATTTATTATTCTGTCCTTTAGTGCCCACACTGAATTATCCACTATGGCTTCTGTTGTGTCTTGCACCATATGTGCCTGTCTGGTTTTAGGCAGATTTCGTATGAAATACTACCTATTGGCGTCATTCCTATGTTGAAATTTCTGAAAAATTTTTGCAGATCTACACCGATCATGATCACTAGAGCCCAAATCCACCCTCAGTAAAAAACTTTATATATCAATCAATCTATCTATCTACCAATCTATGTATCTATCTATGTATATATATCACTTTCTTCTGGACACGATAACTTCCACAATTCTGCACCAATCTCTTCCAAACTGATACATAAAATCAAGGGCATAAAATCTCGGTCAAGTTCGTTAATGGCCAAAATCGGACCAAGGGGATGTAAATAGGGAGGGGTTTTGTGAAAACCGAAAACTCCCCATAACTTCTTAATTTTTGTACATATCAAATCAGTGTAAAGTTTTTATTACTTCTAAAAATAGGGCCAAAAATTTATGAATCACAGATTTTTGATAAAGTTAAAAATGGGCTCAAGGGGCGCAAAAATAGGTTTTTGGGAGAAAAAAATTCATAACTTCGTCAATTCTCAAGATATCAAATACAATTAATTCTATCATGAATCTCCTTAACATTATCTACAACTTTTAGATTCACAAGTTTTTGATAGGACCAATTCGTACTGCAAAAAAAAATTAAAAACGAAATCAAAAAGGGCGTTTGAAGAAGAAAAAAATCCATAACTTCCTCAATTCAAAAGATATAAAATCCCCATGAATTTATCATATATCTTCTTAATATTGTCTACAACATCTATATAGACAAGTTTTGGATAGTAATTCTTACAGCAAAAACAAATTAAAAATACATATCGGTTGAAGAAAAAAATCAGCTTAGTAAGGGTGTATTCAAATCCAAACTGCTTATTTTCTGACTCATTTTACAATTCATTTTTGCTGTCAAAGGCTTCCAATTGGTGCCTTTCCTTACTCAGAAACTATATAATGTACCGTAATGGTCAATTTTTTTATAGAGGCAGAATATATTTTAAAACATGCTGTCAAAGTGGGCCTTTTGAACCGAATTTCCCGAAGCGGATTGTGTTTGAAAAATCATCATATTAAGGGAGTATTCAAATCCAAACTGCTTATTTTCTGACACATTTTTAAATTCCTTTTTGCTCTCAAACGCATAAATTGTTAGATTCGCTTATTCAGAAACTATATAATGCACTGTAATGATCGATGTTTTCACAGAGGCAGAATATATTTCAAAAAATGATGTCAAAGTGGGCATTTTGAACGGAATTTCCCGAAGCGAGTGTGTTAGAAACAAAAAATATTGTCTTACTGAGAAAATAATTGTTTATATATCAAGTTTTAATTAATTGAACGAAAATTAAAAACACAGGTCGCTTATAAATCTCTTCAGAAAAAAACGTCAAAAAGTTTCATATTTTTCTTATTAAAAATGAATTTGGAGTTATGCCAGAAAATTTCGAGTTGTAGAGCATGGAAAAGTATTTTTTTTAGGATAGACGGCCAGATAAAATTTTTAAAGTGCCCAGACCGCAACTGGATTCGAACTGGTAACCTAAAGTTAAATATACAGGCACACGCACAGTATGCAGTTAGTCATTTCAAATTTAAATCAAATGTAAATATGGCAAGAACTGCTCTCTATTAAGTAGCAAAAGTAACAATATCTAAAACAAACTATATCTAAGATGTTCGTTTAAAAACTGTTTAAAGAAAAACTTATTAATTAAAATGCTAGCTTTAGAAGTTTACATAGAAGTGTCAAAAGAAATAACAGTTTTTTGAATGTGACCGAACATAATATTTTTTTTTTATTTAAGTTGTTTTAATTGTAGTAAGAACGGAGAATTTTCCAAATGTTTATTTAGGATTTCTTGTCTCTAGAACATGTAACGATTCTAACTAAATTTTTAATACTAACTAAACTTATCTAATTTGAGTAATTATCTTCAAACTTTTTTTAATTTGAGTAGACGCTCGCGACAAAAAAATGTCCACTAATCTTGGCCACTTAAGTCCTCGATATTCATATTTGTCCGGTCAAATGTGATATCTATTCCTTCTGTATAAAAATTCTTCTTCTTTTTTTATTCCATTTGATCGAAGCAGAGTACATACTTGAATTATGATACATTGTTTTCAAGACATTTTCATCTTCTGTTTAAAACACACTCTTGTATTGTTAAGCATTTCTGGCAAGAGAGCTGCTTGCTTATTAACATACTTAATTTAAGATATCTGCATTTTATTGAAATATTCTATAACCTATTTAACCAAAATTTATTCTTTAACTACTCTAGATGTGATGGGAGTTAGAATGCCAACTTTACACGCATTGGTAATTCAGCTGTATGTACCATATTCTTTGCTATTTGGATTATGTAATAAAACAGTATAGCAGATATATCCGCGTACCTATGTAGCTTTATAAAGATACTTCTTTTTTATCTGCACTGTTCGCTCGGTTTATATATCTACTCAATGAAAATTAGATGGTGTACTATGTTGCTTAATATTCCATTCTTGGTGCAAGATATCTGTATATATTTCCTTTCAGTTCATTCAAATATTTCCTGATAAGAATCAGATTTCAAAAAGTGTCCTCAAACATTTATAAGCTGTTTTTATATTATGTATGTTGCATAAATGGACTTCATTACTCTAATGATAGCTTTCACTATTGTACTGTTAAATGGCTTCATGTCAATACATGTAGATAAATAAGTTGATATTAATAGATGTTTCCGTTATTAAAATAGATGAAATCACACGCAATTTCCTGCCATAGCTTATCAAAAATTCTGAACTTATTAGAATTTTGGTTTCGTTTTCTGTTTGATATTTCTGACAAACGTTGCTTCATAAAACAAAATCTACAACTTCCTTATCTAAGGTCGGCTAAGAGAATATTCAGTGATTGTATAACAAATTCTCTATCCTTCTATTACAGATTATAATATCTTAATATCCATAAATTAATTGTGATTTATTTGGCATTCAAAATCTTGTAATAACATTAGTTCATGTATAGGGTCAATCGGGGAAATATGAGATACCAAAAAATTTGAGATAATGTGAGACACACAAAAAAGTACGGGTATTTATAGTGCAATAAAATTGGTTTGTGATTATTTTGTAAAGAATACATTATTCATTTTTATGCATTACTAAATCACTCAAATACAGAAAGAAAAAATTGTACATTCAATTGAACTTTTTGACAAAAAAAAATTTTCTTTCAGGCTTCAAATTTTTCCACCTGCAACACGTAGGAAATTTAACAGCACTTAACAAGTTTATAAAAGCTTGGATAAATTATTCTAATAGAACTTTAATTCAGTAAGAAATAAGGATTATTTTTGACTTTTAAAATTTAGAATATGTTTTTTATAGTATGGGTTATAAATGATTAAACTTAATACGCTAATGTGAGACAATATGTGGTGCTAGTGTGATACAGTATTTCGGTCTGTAATGGTATATTTCTATCATTTAGCTTCAAACAATTCAGCATTAATTAAAGCAGGAGCTATTAATCTTTGACATAGTTTTTGTTTTCATATGTTTTCATGCAATTATATATTTTCTTTTTTTCCTAAGCCAAATAGCAGATTCTTCTACGTTTGTTATATGCTAGGTAGTTGATATTATTACTCATAGTTAAAGCCTGTGTATTTTTCAATATTGTAATTTGTGCTTAATTTCTTGTTCTTAACTTAATTTATGCTCAACTTCGAAAGAAAGTATTAGAGTTCATACACAAAGCCTTTTGATGATAACAAAAAAGTCATATTTAATGGTGAATATTTGCTTTGTTCAACTGTGAACTTAAGATTGATGAATCTTCTCTATGGTGTAAAATTCAGCCAATGGCGAATAGTTCACACTCTGCTTCTCCCATCGTTAAGCCTGTAAGCGAAATTCATAAATTTCTCCAAGTTCTTTCGGTTTGTTGATTTTAGGGATATTAAATAAAAATGATACTGCAAAGGAAGAAATAAAAAGAATGAATGGCATTTCAAATTTGAGTGCAAGTGAAGATTACATATGCCACAGATTAATTAAGAATAAAAAATCAGGAACAAAAATCAAAATCAAAATAAATTAAATCTCTTAACAAAAGCACTAAAGGAAAGGAGCAAAAGAAGGGCAGTGAAATAAAAAAATCAGAAGAAAGACAAACAAAGTTATTATAATGTGAGAGGAAAAGAAGATACAAGTGTGGTGAAGATGCAGAGGATTGCACAAACACAGAAATTATTACTCAAATAGTATGTGACATAATAATAGACTAATCTGAAAAAATGAAGAATTTAAAAAATACAAAAACCTAATCCAAAACAGAAGAAAAAGTGATTGATTGTTAAGTTGATTAATAAATGATATAGGCGACAGTCCATACAGTGAAAAATCATTTTATCTTTATAGTAGTGATGAGAAAATATTGACAGGTTTCTTTGCAAATGACACATGAGGAGATATTGGCCCCATTGCCTACAACACCAGTAATTAAAGAGAATGTTAAAAGAACTTTTATAGCTGGCATTAAACGTGGAAGTACATATGTCTACTTAGTATAAATGTGCTTGTATTATAAATGAAGTACATGAAAACGAACGAGAGGTAATAATCAAAGGATTGATGTGTTCTAACGTTCAATCTTATGATGGAATTTGTGTATAACGAAATTGAAATCTTTTCAATAGACTTTATGTATAACATTGCTGCCCTGCGCTGGCCTGAAACCGCATTAAAAATTATGAAAGTTATTTGTAATTTTCATGGTTTTATAATATTAATGAACAATGAATTAATTCAATATCGTAAGCTCAGTTTATTATTTTATCTTTTTCAATAACTGGTGTTATACTATTACACAGTTACTTCTTAGAAACTTATAAAAATGTAATTTAAGTGTTGCAGATAATTTTCTTATTAGTTTTTTACAATGAATTATGAATCATTAAATTTGGGAGGAAGTTTATTTTCGTGTTTTTTATCACTATCCTGGCAGACACAAGAAAGATGTCAAACAATTCTGAGAAAATGACAGATAAATATTTTTCAAATAATGTAGCTAAAATATAGAATCTGAAGCAACTTTGTTACAGACCTCTCTTACTTAACTAATTTTTACAACCGTTTAAAAATTTTGATATCTCACTTTAATGTTATAGCTGTTTCATATCAGCCTTGTTACGTAAGGTTAATATGAGAATATGTTATTTTTTGCATTTAACTTTATAACATGCAATAATTTTTATCCGCACACAGATAAAAATCAAAAACACAAATTAAAGTATTGTGCATTTCGGTTTTCAGTCAACAATTGAAAGTGACAATGAAAGTTAAAAAGTTTGTTTCCTAATAAAAGCAATTGACCCTATATATAAAACAAATTAATACTGAATTTTAAGAAATAATAGCTTTATTTACAATATTTATATGCAGCTATTCCATAAACATTATTTCGTGGTAAAACCCAGGTTTATGAACATATTGTATTGGGCGATTGCAAAAGTTCGTTTCCTATTTCAGATATGGCAGAAATTTGCAATTTTGAATGTGCCAATATCTAATATATTAAAACGAAAGACGGTTTAAGTAAGACCCCTTTAAGACCAATTTTGAGCCATATGCGGATGCGCGACCAGTTGAAGAGTCTTCCGATTCGCTGACGCTGAATACGTGACCACCTGTGAGCTCCAATGACATTCTTGTCAATATACAGATATCGTCACGCGTATTCGCCGATTTCAATAATACGTATTTGCTGTCGTTATATTGTATTAACGGGTTTATAGTTTCTTTGGATTACACCTTATTAGGTATTTTGTTAATTTATTTTTTGTTTTTTTTTAATCTGATTTACGATTCCATTTTTAACTTTTCTTTTGATTGACTTAGATTTAACGTGTCCTTTGTATTTTCCACCGATTTAACCTAACCACGTTATCTTTATGTAGATATTACGAACCGTTCATTTTCTCTTGAAATATCTCTTAATGTTTTAATATCCAGCATCAGTAATTATTTTTACAGTACCTTATGGCTTCATTGTTGAAAATGTATCTGCTGAATAATACCTTCTTCTGAAAAGGGCAAAAGAAATTTCTGAAAACTTTTGTTTACATATCGATTACGATAAAATATTTTAATATCCAGCAGTAATTATTTTGACAGTGTACTTTACAGCTCCATAGTTTAAAATTTCTCTACTGAATAACACCTTTTTCTGAAAAGGGCAACACATATAGATTACGATAGAAATGTTTTAATATCCAACAGTAATGATTTTGACAGTGTATCTTCTAGCTTCATAGTTTAAAATTTCTCTACTGAATAACACCTTCTTCTGAAAAGGGTAACAGAAATGATTGTCTGAAAACTTTTGTTTTGATAATATATCAAGTAACAAAAAATGTTCTTGACTCTTTAGAAAATGCAACTGAAATGATAATTTTAACAATTGAATCATTAATAAAAATTATATGTTAAATTAAGCCTGAAAAACTTAATACTTGGAAAGGCTGAGACAAATATAAATTTTTAAAGCAGATATCTTACAATGAATGTTTAATTACCATGTTTTAACTAAAATAACTTTAAATATCAACAAATGTAAACAAAATGAAGTTCTTAATTCTGATGATTGATTTTTCGCGAAAAAAGGTACTAAAAAATTTAAAACTATTTAGCTAGAAAAAACTACAATCTTTCTGTTGACAAATAAATGGATTTTTCAATGCTTACATTAAAGTAAATTTAAAATGCAATGTCAGAATTACGAATTAATTAAATTGTTTATTGTGGGATCCCCATAACTCAAAAATATTTGAAGATAAGTTATCACCGTTTTTCCAATGTTTGTTGACAGACGATTGCGATTTGTGTTAAAACCACCAAAGTAACGTTTTCTATGCCCTATCATACGATACATACTAATAGATTTCTAAACGGTTTCCACTTGAAAAGCTGAAGACCATTAAGATTACTAAATCAAAAGAAAATTTCATGATTAATTCCCAATAGGTCAGAGTGAATAAATTTCAAAATACCTAATATGTGTAACCCTATTTTAAAAAGCTTTTTCCATAAAGTAGAAATTCATTCACGTACACTGGCAATAAAATTATCAATGTTTCGGTTGGTGAGAAAACTTTTAATGTATTTTATAAGCGCTGCCCAGCATGGAATGATTGGGGGGAGGGGGACACAATTTAGTTGAGTGGCAAGATTTACATTACCATGCAGGATTTCATGAATCTTTCAAAAATAGGAAAATGCTGCATAATAAAAACTGCCGTGTGTTCCCCTCATTCAGTTTTTCTACAGACATGTGACTCTTCCAGAATTTTTTTCCCCCGAGAAAGTGATTTTTATTTTTTTTGTGCGATTTTGCAAAATTAATTTCTGAATTTCTTCAAATGATGGTAGAAAAATATTGTGAATTTTGCCGGTGAGCCACATATTGAAATGACAAGATTTCCTAATCAACCACAACTACCAATCGACAGATTTTGCGATTTTTTGCAACGACTGTTAGAAGAATTTCTGACAGTTTACCGATGAACGTCACACTATTTTAAAGTAACTGATTAAAGGATTTTGAGCTTTTTCCGATGATCAAATGGCAATCTTCACGATTTTTTCTGAAAATTGAAGGAAGATATTTGCAACTTTTTCCCCACAATTGATGAATTTTGCAGTACTTTTCTTTTTCTTCTACCGATTGGGTAATTTTTGTGTCTTTTTTTTTTGTATGCGACAATTTTCATGTTTTTTTACCTCACAACCAACTGTCGGCCCCACCAGTGGATGAGAAGTTCTGCTCTCGAAGCTGGTAGACGGGAGGTGCTGGGTTCGAACCCAATCGCGCCCGTCGGCCTAACCGTTTCGGAGTTTTTGTGGTTTTCTTCGAAGCCTTGGATTTTCCATGCGTAAATACGGGTTAGGTTCCCTTAGAAAGACCCCCACGAAGGGCACTCCACCTAGGGCCTATATCCCTCGAGTAGATATTCGGCCGTCAACAATCAATCCAACATAACACAACCAACTGTCGATTTTTCTTTTTCGTCTGCGACTGATTGTTGAATTTTGCGATTTTTTAAGCGATAGATAGACAATTTTTTTTTTTTTTTTTTTTTTTTTTTTTTTTTTTATATATATGACTATCTGAAGAATTTCCTCTAACCGACTGGTGAATTTTTTAGAAATTTTTGTACGTACATTTATAATCTACAGTAATCATAGACAAAATTCATGCATTAACAAGATTCCTGTTTCCTGAGGATTGTGTTTCCCTTATTTTCTCTCTTTTTTTCATTCCATTAATGCAGAACTATATAATACAGAGAACCCGACTTGAACCTGCAAAATCCATTTTACAGACATGTTATTTTTTCGTGGAATTGTGCTTTTTTGACACTAAATTTTATTATCCCTTGGATCTATGCAAATATGCATTTAAATTTTTTGACATTTTTATGGAGGGGGGGGGGGGGATAACGGAAGAAAACAAGAAAAACGCGAGTACCAACCGTGCCAAATTGAGCAATTTTTTTAAAACATAGCGGGGAAAATGCAAATTTTTTAAAGGATAGAAAAAAAAAATCCCTGCCGGCCCGGCCTACAGGCGGAGATAGATTTCGAAGTTAAGTATACTAATTTCACCAACAAAAATTAAATCATAATTAGAGATTAACCCACTTTAACAATTTTATCGGGCCGCTTTTGACGAGTTTTTATTTCATTTTTATATAATGGCTGGTTTTATCAGAATCATGTTAAGGAGGTATTAAAAAAAATACTTTTCCATGTTCAACAACTCGAAATTTTCCCGCACATTTTAAGTTTCATTTTTAATAGAAAAAATTTGAAACTTGCTGACGTGATTTTTGAAGACATTTAAAAGCGACCTGTGTTTTTATTTTTTGTTCAATAAATTGAAGCTTGATTTATAAACAGTTATTTTCTCAGTAGAACAATATTTTTCGTTTCTAAGACAATCGCTTCGGGAAATTCTGTTTAAAATGTCCACTTTGACATCATTTT
The DNA here is from genome assembly GCA_963932465.1 of Maratus speciosus. NCBI lineage: Eukaryota > Metazoa > Arthropoda > Arachnida > Araneae > Salticidae > Maratus > Maratus speciosus. The sequence goes on along the minus strand of OZ010789.1, from coordinate 529,458,975 downwards.
TTGAGAGATATTCTGCCTCTATCAAAAAATCGATCATTACGGTACATTATATAGTTTCTGAATAAGACAATCTATCAATTGGATGCGTTTGAGAGAAAAAAATGAATTTAAAAATGAGTAAGAAAATAAGCAGTTTGGATTTAAATGCACTCTTAATAAGATGATTTTTTTCTTCAACCGCTATGTATTTTTTATTTGTTTTTGCTGTAAGAATTGGTCCTATCAAAAACTTGTCTATATAAATGTTGTAGACAATATTAGTAAGATATATGATAAATTCATGGGGATTATATATCTTGTGAATTGACGGAGTTATGGATTTTTTTTCTTCTTCACACCCCCTTTTTGTTTTCGTTTTTAATTTTTTTTTTTTTTGCGGTACAAATTGGTCCTATCAAAAACTTGTGAATATAAAAGTTGTAGATAATATTGTGGAGATTTATAATAAAATTAATTGGATTTGTTATCTTGAGAATTGACGAAGTTATGAATTGTTTTCTTCGAAAAACTATATTTTTGGCGCCCCTAGAGCCCATTTTAAATTTTATGAAAAATCTGTGATACATAAACCCCATTTTTAAAAGTAATAAAAACTTTAAACTGATTTGATACGTAAAAAAAGTAAGAAGTTATGGGGGTTTTTCGGTTTTCACAAAATCCCTCCCTATTTCCGTCCCCTTGCCCATTAATGAACGTGACCGAGATTTTATGCCCCTTGATTTTATGTATCAGTTTGGAAAAGATTTGTGCAGAATTTTGGAAGTTATCGTGTCTAGATGAAAGTGATAGATATAGATAGACCTATCTATCTATCTATCTATATATATATATATATAAAGTTTTTTACTGAGGGTGGTTTTAGGTTCTAGAGGTCATGATCGATGCAGATCAGCAAAAAGTTTTCAGAAATTCCAGGGGAGAATGAATAGGTAGTATTTCATACGAAATCTACCTAAAAAGGCTGAACTTTCACAGCCTCACGGACATTCATGAAATTCGCATTTTTCCGCAACATTTTGAGGAAATTTGCATTTATTCTGCGATCCTTTCAAAAATTAGTGTCAAAGGGTCGCAGAAAAAACACGATTAACGTTAAAGGATCGTGAAAAAAAGTGTGATTTTCTTTAAAGGATCGAGAGAAAAATTACATTTCCATCAAAGGATCGCGGGAACAAATAAGATTCCCGTCAAAGAATTGCGGAAAAAACGCAATTTTTGTTAAATCACGAAAAAGACATCACTTTTGTCAAAGGATCGTGTAAAATATACGAATTTCGTCGAAAGATTGGGGGAAAAAACGCGAATTACGTTAAAGAATCGCGAAAAAAATGCGAATTTCGTTTAAGAATCGCAGAAAAAACGCAATTTTTGTTAAAGGATTACGAAAATGACACGATTTTCGTCAAAGATGCAATTTTTATCAAAGGATCGTGTAAAATATATGAATTTTGTCAAATATCGTGGAAAATATGCAAATTTTGTCGAAAGATCGTGGAATAAAACATAAATATCGTCAAAGGTTTGAAAAAAAATGTGATTTCGTCAAAGGATCGGAGAGTAAACGTGAATTTCATTAAAAGGACTGCAGAAAAAGTGCGATTTTCGTCAAATGGTCGCGAAAAAACACTAATTTTGTCAAAGGATCGCAAAATAAATGCAAATTTCCTCAAAATGTTAAGGAAAAATGCGAATTTCTTGAAAAGTCCGTGAGGCTGTGAAAGTTCAGCTTTTTTTTCTTTTTTTGCTGAGCCTGTACCACGTCCGATTTTAAGTCAACACGATCCGAACCTGCAAAAATAATTTTCGAAATATGAAAAATATTGTCAATATTTTGTTTTTGATACACACAAAAACACATACAACAATGTATCATATTTTTAATACTTTATGTACACATACACATGTTACATGTGTTTAAATTGTATTCAAACTTATATAGACGTTCAAATATATAAATTTTAGGAATTAAAAAGTGCTTGCTAAATAGAAGTTTCTGCTTTTCGGGAGAAAAGCCATTATAGGGTTCTTATTGTACATATATCTTTAATCTGAAAAAATACTTTGGATATAATTTGAAATTCGGGTCGACCAACTAGAGTCAAAACCCAAACCGAAACAATGAAAGTGAACCCGACCTGCAACAAAAAATCTACCTTTGATCCAACCCGAACTAAGAGTCGGGTCAGGTAAAAGCAAATAACCCGACCTGTTGCAGGACTCTAATGCAGATATCTTTCAGTTAGTGTAGTAAATTTTTTTACATGATTCCTCAATTAGTGTTTGAAGCACAAAACTTATTACACTATTTTTTCCCAGCAAGATGGTGATCATTATTCAGCAATTGGTAAGTTTTCTATTAAATAAATTAACCAGTTTGTAGGTTTAAAGCAATTAAACTATAATGCTAAAAATTTAAGTCGTGTATTTAAAAAAGTACTTTATGATAAATAAGATACATAAAATACATAATTAAAGAATTGTTGTAATGCAGATTAAAAATTAAGAGACTTTGTTCTTTTTCTTGACTGATTGTTTATATTTTTAAAATTTATACATTAATATGCGAGTGCACTTATGTGTGCACCAGTGGTTTTTTTTCTGCATTTGCAGAGTGCACGACACCTGGCCGAAACAGTACTTAGTACAAAATTACTCGGAAATAAATTTAAAACATAATAAAATTAAGAAATATTTAAAAATATATATCTTTTAAATATTGCAATCAATAACTATAAAGACATTTGATTTACATTGTGTAATAAAAAAAAAAAATAGTGCACTTACGCATGTAAGCATTCTCGGTTTTCTGTGGCAAAAATCTGTATGTATGTACTTCAATGCTAATAACTTGAAAACGCTTTTCCATCGATCAGCATGATACCGATATATATTGTACGGTACACATTTGTCATTATCTAACATTAGTGCACACAGAATGCATTTGTATGCATACATGCTTTACCATCTACCGATTCTGATAAGGATTTTGTGATCGTAGTATATATGAATGTATTTTATATGAAATTAGTACCATATAATCACAGATTTACTGAAGTTATGTCAGTAAATAGTCAACAAAGTACACTGACAAACTAGAGATTTATTTACTCTCGAGTGTTTTTAGCTATGTGGCCAGTTCACCGTGTAGCAGTGTGTTGGGTGCATTCATTCGAGAACTTACAGGTTCAGACACTATCAAAAAGTAACAAAACACTGTATGTAGTGTACAAAGAAGAAAATTAATCTGCACTGTTTGTTTTTAAGCATTTTGCATAAAACAGGTCATCTCTTTAATGATTGTATATATTTTTAAAATTTATACTTTAATATGTGAGTGCACAAGTTTTTTTTGTTTTTAATTCTGCATTTGCACAGTTTATGACACCTGGCCAAAACAGTACTCAGTATTTTAACCCTCAGTATTTTAACCCTCAGTATTTAACCCTCAGTATAAACAGTACAGTATTTTAACACTCTGAGCGGTTTGGGTATATTTTTCAGTTTCTCAAAAACAACTTTAATCTGTTGTAGACAAACATATTTTCAACAGAATTGTATTTCAAGATGTCTATCAAGTAAAGGGGCGTGAAGTGTATTTTAGAAACAGACAGGGAAAGAAAATTTTAATTAAAATTATTTTTATAAGCATTTTTATGAAAATGCTGGAACGCCCTCAAGATGCTCGGAGGGTTAAAAAAATATATATTTATATATTGCAATCAATAAAGATAAAGACGTTTGATTTATGTTGTGTAATTTAAAAAACAAAATAGTGTATTTATATAATTATGCATGTAAGCATTCGCTATTTTCTGTGGTAAAAATCTGTATGTACTTCAATGCAAATAACTTAAAAGCACTTCTCCATCGATCAGCATAATACAGGTATATATTGTACAATACACTTTTGTCATTATCTAACATTAGTGGACATAAAATGCATTTGTATGCACTACATGCTTTATTATCTACCTATTCTGATAAGGATTTTATGATCGTAATAGATATGAATGTATTTTATATGAAATTGATACAAAATAATCACAGATTTATTGATGTTGTTATGTCAGTAAATAACATTTTAAAGAGTTAGACTTTTTTGTTTGTTGCCGTCAAGTTTTGACGGGTTCCATCTAGTTTGTTTTATAACTATATTATTAAATTACAGTTATCTACATATGTCGCGAGAAACATAACATTAAAAAAAGTTTTTCAAATTAATTGAATAGATTTATGTGCAAGGTTAGTAATTTAAATGGAAAATTACAATTTATATTTTCGTCATGTAAATATATATGCTGTATGAGTTTAAAAAAAGACTGAATGCTGGACGTGCTACAAAAAAATATTTAAAACGTTTATTTGGATGGTGTTTCCATTCTTAGGACAGTGAAAAAGTTGTTCTGACGATTTCAATCTAAAGGATAATATTTGCTTCGGATGACCTTTTGGCATTGATAGTGACTTAATCTGCGATTTAGTGAATAATAATCGACGCTTCGAAACCAGGGATATCTTGGCTGAAGCCGCCAATGCTCTACCGATTGAGCCCTTCCGAACGAATCTGGACGACTGATTAACCCAACCAACCTTTAACGATCACAGTATCTGTTCTGATATCTGAAACAGTTCAACAGAATAAATCGAAGGTTATTAGTATTTTTGGAACGGCAATAAACGTTGCATGAATAATTATATTAGATTAATTTTTAACACAATTATTCAATCGGTAAATAAATCATGTTAGTTGTAAATTTCCAAATGGGCTAAAAAATTCCGGGATAGGATTCTAACCAGGGATATCTTGGCTGAAGATATCTCTGCCTGATATTTCAGCCAAGATATCCGTGGTTCGAATCCTGGCCCAGACTTTTTTCGCCCAATTAAAAATTTCAAACTACAATAGAACCTCTTTTATCCGAAACTCTTTTAACCGAAACTCTCAGTTAACCGAAATGCATTTTTAAAACCTTTTTTTTTTTTTTTTTCTATTGCATTCTTTGTGTGGAAGTGGTTCTTTCCGAAGCACGAGTACAGATAAATATTTTGGAACCCCTTCCTTATAATTCCATTGAATTGAACTTGAGCTCCCGTAAACTGCGAAGTTAATTCGGACACAGTAAGAAGAGGGAGAACCGGAACGTGTGAATGTGGTCTAGGAGGCGAAGAAAAGGAACAAATTAGCAATTCTGAAGCTTTTGCATATTTTGCAAAAGGTTTGTCATGGCTGGAGTAGTCGAAAGACTGTGATACTGGTGAACTAATAGTATTATTTGGTAGAGCTGCAAAGCAAAGGTAATCGAAACTGCGACAAACAAAACTTTGTTTCAAACTTTTGTGAAATATGTAAAATGTACATAATTTCATAATTAATATTCATGTAAATTATTCTTTTTCTATTTTACTATTGCTTTATTTTTATTTGTCCTTAATCTTAAAATTGAAGCATTCTCGATTATCCGAAAATTTCAATTTTCCGAAAGAGGGTCGGTCCCAATTACTTCGGATAATCGAGGTTCTACTGTATTATGATTTATTTACCAATTGAATAATTGTGTGTTAAAAATTAATTTAATATAATACACGGATTACTACTGAAGAGATTGCTGAAAACTAAATGTTGCATTAGGCTGTGTAAAACAACTGTGGTACACTTCGAAACTCGATGTATCGGAAATCGGGAACGAACTTTTCCAACCACCCTTTATGAACGAACTTCAACTGAAAAGAAAAATAGTACATAATCAATAAGGGAAACAAAAAGGACACAGAGCTTGCGTTCCCAATATAAATATAAAAATTCTTAGAGACTTAAACATCCAACCAGCCCTTATGAATATTCATTAAAATACCTAACTTACATAGAATATGCATAATACAATTAATTAATTCAGTAAATAAAACAATTTAATAACAAATAAAATAATACAATTGAATAACAAATGAATAAAAAAATTGCACAGCTTCTTAACATTAAATGACATAAAAAATATAAATTTACCACCATAAGATATGAATGTTGTTGCTTACATTTACTGTTGTAGAATTTTAAAGAATGGAAAATAGAGCTTTTAATTCAAACATCAGAATAAATTTTAAAATACAGTACCTTTGGTTTATAATATATGACTTAATTTTCGTAGAATTGCAAACTTGTTCTGAAGGTATACCGATATGAATCGATGAAATTAAAACTTTGAATACACCTAAATACCATTCGAGAATTCTCGAATTAAATACAGATTTATATTACTTAAATAATAAAGATTTGTGACCATGAATAAATACGATTAAACTGGTTCCTTTAAGATTTTAAAAGAATACGATTTTTATTTCAGCACAGACTTCAGTTTTCAGAATCATAACAGAATAAATTCGACTACTGCTCCGCAGAAACTTACAAAGATTCAGAAGCAAATAAAATTATCTAATAAAGAAAAATATATGATTAGTATGGAAGTTTACAAGAAAAACATAATAGGATTTTGAAAATTAAAAATAAATTAAAAATAATACGAATTTGAATTAATTAAAAGCCTATTTAAAAATCAGTCAATAGCTCTGTCAAAAAGACTACTTTTCATATTTTTTACTGCTGCCATCTGTTGGGAATTGAATCTATTAAAAGATCTTTGGTGACAATTATACACTTGAAAGGAATGTATTGTAAATTAATGTAATTAAAAAAAATTAGTACATAATCAAAACAGCTCAACTTTCGTACCTTTATAACGAAGATGCGGAACATATAGTAGATATCAAATACAACAATAACAACAATGACGACTTTGGTTTATCTACATTGCATGGAACATACGTAGATTAATTTTAGCAATAGTAAAGTAATCTATCAACATTTTATTTTTAATGCATTATCCGATAGAATAGAAATATTCGTTATCAATAGAAATATATATGCGCAGCGAGAAATATGCAATGAATCAGCATGCTTCAAGTTACCAGACTTTTGCGTAAGAGGCTTTATCAGTTTCAAAATAAGATAAAATAAATTACCTTTATAGATGCTCATTTTAAGTAAATCACTTACTTTTGTGATATCTGAAAACTCGTGATGTTTGTTTATCACATACATATTTAATTTTATTCCCCTAAAATAAATTATTTATCATTATAGATCCTGAAAATGCCAACTTTATGGTTTGCAGGATATTAGTCGATTAGTTTATTAGAAGTTTTTTATGCATTTATGTTTACTGTTACCATTTTTAGCAAATTAGTTTAATTTTAACAATAATGTGACTTTTTTTTCCAGAACGGATATTTTAAACCTATTACATTTTTAGTGTTGAATGTTTTCTTTATCTCCTTCACCATAACTGACAATTTCTTAATTTTTAAAGCAGAAAAATGTTATTTATATTGCCTTTGAAGAAATATTGTACAAAAATTGTTTAAATTCCACCTTCTAAATTTTGTCAAAAATTATCTGCATTAACCAAGCAGTAGTGCGCATTAAAAAATATACTTAACATGAAGTGCAGATATAAAATTCTTCAGAAAGCAAAATTGTTCTCATGAACCTGAGGTACGTTTTAAACAGAGACGCATTCGCGATAGTCGACACTGTATATACACTGAGTGGCTACATTCCTCACTTGTGTCTTTTCTGGCTTGTGGAAGACTGGCTGTCAACAATCAGCAAGTATTTTTTAGATTTGTTTTAATATCCATCCGTAGATCGTCTGTAGAGAGATAGGTATGCATTGCGATGATTATGGGTTGTATTGCGCTACAATTATGTGTTGTATTGCCACAATGTTGTATTGCGCTGTGTTTTAAGTCAACGGTTGCTGCAAACGATACATGTCAGTCACCTGGCACCTGCATTGTTCACGAGACATTTACGACCACAATTCCCCTTTTCGCTACACGTTTTTTGTCTTAGGTGCATTTGTTTGAAGATTCAAAACATCTTTCTGCGAGAAAAGCCTAGAAACTTCGAAAAGGCATTTCCGACATACAGAAACATGTTTCATAATAAAGTCATTTAAATTTCTTAGTTTTCACGTGAATAAGCAAAATGAAAAAAAACTCCAGCTTCCGACAAAGGTAAAGCATTTAATCAGAAAGTCAAGTATATTATATCAGCAAAAATGCTTCACTGACTAGTCAAATTTCAATGAGGTAGGTCATAACAATTTGGACAGCCGTTGTATTTATATATTTATTTTTGATATCTATATAAATGAAGAAAAATAATAAAACAAATACTAAAGCATTATATAATCTTAAGTCTCGTGTCATGGGTACACTTTTTTAATATTTAACAAAACTTATTCTAAGAGTTAAAAAAATTATAAAGAAAATACTGAAATCAATAGTCTTTATTTCGGGATTGGGAAACGTTATGTTGCATTAGTGGAGTATTTCTTCAATTTCTGCAAAAGTATGTTTTTCATTTTTCTTTTACTTTTCCTTCCTCTCTTCAATTTTATTATTATTACAGGGTGACTAGAAATAAACGCACAATTTGAAAACTCAATAATTCATTAACTATAAAAAACATCTGATGTCTCTTAAATTTCATGTACCGTAAATCTAAAAATAGTTAATATTTTCGTCAATAGATGTAACTGCAGCGTCTTAAACATTAAGAATGCTCGAATAAATTAAAAAGAAATCAATCGCTAAATAGAAGAAATAATACAACTTACAAAGATTTTATGCATTTCACGTGCTAGTTTGAGCATTACTGTAATTTGATACGGTGAAACGCCATCTATTGACGATAATTTGAACTATTTTTAGATTTACAGTACATGAAATTTAAGACCAACCAGATGTAAATGTCACTTATTTCATATTCATATTTATTATAGTTAGTGAATTGTTGAATTTTCAAAATGGGGCGTTTATTTCTGGTCACCCAGTATTATTATTAATAGTATTATTTCTGTTGCTGCTCTTCATAATATTGGGTTTGCAATAAAAGTCCAGTTTGCAATAGTCCAAAAGCACGTAATTTTCATTTGTAATTTTTTGAACTTGGGAAATAGGTGTAGATAATATAAATCTGAAATATAGTCTGGATTTAAAAAATAAAAATAAATTAACTAATAACAAGTCTGTAACTTAATCCATTTTTTATGTAATTGAAACTCTTTTCAGTTTTACAATTTGTCCTAAAAATGTTATAGCAATCATGTCTAATTTTCCACAGAATTATCATTTACTCGTATAATAGAGCAATAATAATTTTCTTTTTTTTTGGTTTAGTATAGAGATAATTGCCTTCTTCAGTTATTTTAGCAGATCTTCATTAAATAAACGTATCTAGAGATTCTTGAGGGTAAAAGACTTATTGGCTTTTATAAACTGTTAAAACAAATGTCAAACCAACCACCGTAACAATAATATTTTCCACACATAACCGAGAATATTTCTTTTAGCTATATCTGCTTTCCTCATTGGTCATCGTAATATACGAAAAAGTTCATATGACGAAAACCATTGAAAAATAATAATTTTTGTAAAAATTTATATCAAATTCTAAATGTGAATTAAAAACATTTAAAAAGTATTTCATCATGAAACATATCGTCAAACTATAATCAGACATAATTTTTATGAAGATAAATTATTTACACTGTAATAAATAAAATTTATGAGCTGACAAAGAATTTTCTAGTAAACTGGGATACCTAGAACTTCTTATGTAACCGTAACAAAAAATAAATCATGTAGCACATTCACGTTTACACTGTAGAAAAAAAAATCTGTAAGGTTACTAAGTATTTTCTAGGAAACTGGGATGCCTAGAACTTTTTATGCAACTGTAACAAAAAAAATCGCGTGTTTATCGCTGGTTACCGATATAAGTTTATTAGGCTTACAGATTTACGTAGTTTTACAAAAACTAGTTTTGCAGATTTACATCTGTTTTCTTTACAGTGTACAAATAAAATTTTAGTAAGCATACAAATTTCTGTAGCTTTACAAAAAGTAGTTTTGTAGATTTACATCTTTTTTATTTACATTGTACAAATAAAATTTTAGTAAGCATACAGATTTCTGTAGCTTTACAAAAACTAGTTTTGTAGATTTACATCTTTTTTCTTTACCTTGTACAAATAAAATTTTAGTAAGCATACAGATTTCTGTAGTTTTTAAAAAACTTGTTTTGTAGATTTACATCTTTTTTCTTTCAGTGTATTTCCGTAATTGGATGTTCTATAAAATCGAAAATTTATTATTATTGTACGCGAAACAATGCTAAATTAGTAATAAATAGATAATTTCGCCTGAAGCGATGGGTTTTTTAAAAACTTCGTTGCAAATTAACATCAAATTAACATCATTAATAGTTTATAGAAAACTTTTTAGGACTAAAATCTGTTTTTTTAACCTACTTTCACACAGATTTCTTTTATACTGGCAGAGTTAAACAAAACAGATTAAGCATAAGATTGCTTTCAGAGAAATACATTTGCAATATATAAATAGTCTTCATCTATATCTTTCTCAATTAAACTACCAGAAAACATCCTCTTAGGCATCAAATTATTCTTTGAATATTTTAGTAATGTACACTCATGCAAAACAAACAAGTCAGAAATTGTACGTCAAACATGGCAAATGAGGTGCGTTCGTACTATAACTAGTTTCATAAATATTCAGATCTTGCTATAATATCTATTGCTCTGTTTTGCAAAAAATGTATGAATACAAAATTTATTACGATTACATATATTAAATTCAGTAATACGGAAAAAATATGACTCCATTATAAATAGTACGTTATCAACATGGCAAGCTAAAATCATTATCTGTCATGGGATATCATTGAATTAATTACGTATGATAGGATTTAATAGAATGAAGAAAACTTTTATTAATATGTTTTTAAGTTTTCATTCGATTCTCTTAAAATTTGAAATAACTTGACAAAATTCTTCAACGATTATATATATTAAATTTCAAACCATTCGGTTGGGTAGTATTTGCGCTGTTATATACGGACAGATGGACAGACCAGACGACGACTATAAGTGCTACGCATTTATATAATTACGAACGCACCTAAAAACAATTTAGTGAGAAGCCGAAATATTATAATAAATTAATTATCTTGGAGAAATGCGAAAATATCCGTCCGATTGGGAAGTGCGTCTTCTTTTATTTTATGTTAAACTAGTTGGATGTGCCAATCCCAAAACTTTCTTCTATCTTATACATCTAAATATTTCAAAAAATAGTTACACATGTTAATACTTCAATATTATTAGTTCATTACTATACCAACTTTGATTTTCATCTTAAATTTCTACTTCAGTCAATTAAATGAACTAAAAACGAGTTAATCTATATCATGATATTTGTTAACATTAATAGTTTTTCCTTATTCCGTTGTTATCAGATGTTTGCGAATAGCCGACGTAGCAGGACTTGGGTTCCCGCCTTTGTGCGAGCCGCCGATGTGATAATAGAACTACGAAAAATCAAGAAAAGTATACAAAAATCGCTATCACAGAGACCCTTTACCGCGCGATATTTCCAAATTCAAGGAGAACCTGTTGGCCAAAGCCAAAAACATGCACAAAAAATTTGGTTCAGTTGTATGCAGAATTTTTTACACTTTTCGATTGTACAATAAAGAAAATGGTACAGCCATCGTAATTATAGCGACCCCTTCCAGCGGATTTTTTCAAAATTCAGGAAGGACCTTCATGCCATGACCAAAAAGAAACAGAAAAAATTTGGCTCAATTCTATGCATAACACCATACAGTTTTCGATGGTACAATATTCAAAATGGCACAAAAATCGCTATTACAGCGCCCCCTACCGGCGAATGTTTTCCAAATTAAGGAAGGACCTGCTCACCATATCCAAGAACTTAAAATAAAAATTTGGATCAATTCTATGCAGAACTTCATACAATTTTCTATGGTACAATATGCAAAATTGCTATTACGGAGCCCCCTAGCGACGAATTTTTTCCAAATTCAGGGAGGAAATGCTTGTCATAGCCATAAACTTAAAATAAAAATGTGGTTCAATTCTATGCATAACTTCATACACTTTTGGATGGTACAATATTCAAAATCGCACAAAAATCGCTGTTACAGCGCCCCCTACCGGCGAATTTTTATCAAATTCAGGGAGGATCTGCTTGCCATAGCCAACAACTTAAAATAAAAATTTGGTTCAACTTCATACACTTTTTGATGGTACAATGGCGACAGACACACGGACAGACGGACACACGGACAGACAGAAATTTTCTATAAACATGTTTTTTGGGATCTCTGACCCCTAAAACATGTAAATCCGTCGAAAACCGAAGTTGAAAAAATTTCAATTACAATACATTCTTCTATTGAAGATAGAAGAACGTAAAAAATAAGATTAGGAGGTATTCTCCATGTTGGAATTGTAAAAATCTTTGAAAGTTTGAATTAGTGAATCAATTTTGACATCGTATTGGTTTATTCGTATAATTTTACAATCGTGTGCAAAATAGGATGTTATTTGGTAAAGTAGTTTAGGTATTATCCAGATGTACAGTTTGGAACTTCCAATGGTAACTTCTTTTGAAATGTTAACAAAACGAAGTGCAGCATTGGTAGCTTTTTAAGCATAACTCAAAAACTACCTTACAAAATGAACTGTAATTTTGTTGTCACATATACAAAATCGGTAAAAAACGATTTATGTTGTATTTTTATAGTTTATAATACACTTATTTTTTTAAATATTAATTAATCTATACAAATTTGGCAACGGTTCTTGCAAAATTGAAAAAAAAAATTAGTTTTTCTAAAAATAAATATACCTTATTCGGAAAAATACTTTTCAAATTTATAAAAGTTTTATTTATGGAAAAAGGTATTTTTATATTAACTAGTTGGATGTGCCAATCCCAAAACTTTCTTCTATCTTATACATCTTAATATTTCAAAACCTAGTTGCACATGTTAATACTTCAATATTATTAGTTCAATACTATACCAACTTTGATTTTCATCTTAAATTTCTGCTCAAGTCAATTAAACGGACTAAAAACGAGTTAATCTATATCATGATATTCGTTAAAATTATTAATTTTTCCTTATTCTGTCGTTATCAGCTGTTTGCGAATAGCCGGCATAGCAGGAAGCGAGTTCCCGCCGCTGCATGAGCCGCCGATGCACAATAGAACTACGAAAAATCAAGAAAAGTATACAAAAATCGCTAGCACGGAGCCCCTTTACCGCGCAATATTTCCAAATTCAAGGAGAACCTGTTGGCCAAAGCCAAAAACAAGCACAAACATTTTGGTTCAATTGTATGCATGATTTTATAGGCTGTTCGATGGTACAATAATGAAAATGGCACAGAGATCGGAATTATAGCGCCCCCTTCTTTCGGAATTTTTTCAAGTTCAGGGAGGACTTGTTTGCCATAGCCAGAAACATGCACAAAAAATTTGGTTCAATTATATGGATAACTTCATACACTTTTCGATGGTACAATAATGAAAATGGCACAGACATCGCAATTATAGTGCCCCCTTCCGGCAGAATTTTTCCAAATTCAGGGAGGACCTTCGTGACATGACCAAAAATAAACACATAAAATTTGGTTCAATTCTATGCATAACTTCATACACTTTTCGGCGGTACAATATTCAAAATGGCACAAAAATTGTACAAAAATTGCTATTACAGCGCCCTCTACGAGCGATTTTTTTACAAATTAAGGGAGGACCTCCTTGCCATAGCCAAGAACTTAAAATTTTTTTTTTGGTTCAATTCTATGCATAACTTCATACACTTTTCGATGGTGCAATATTCAAAATCGCACAAAAATCGCTATTACAGCGCCCCCTAACGGCGAATTTTTTGCAAATGCATGGAGGACCTGCTTGTCATATCCAAAAACTTAAAATAAAAATTTGGTTTAATTCTATGCATAACTTCATACACTTTTGGACGGTACAATATTCAAAATCGCACAAAAATCGCTATTACAGCGACCCCTACCGGCGAATTTTTTTCAAATTCAGGGAGGACCTGCTTGCCATAGCCAAAAACATAAATAAAAATTTGGTTTAATTCTATGCATAACTTCATACACTTTTCGGCGGTACAATATTCAAAATGGCACAAAAATTGTACAAAAATTGCTATTACAGCGCCCTCTACGAGCGATTTTTTTACAAATTAAGGGAGGACCTCCTTGCCATAGCCAAGAACTTAAATTTTTTTTTTTTGGTTCAATTCTATGCATAACTTCATACACTTTTCGATGGTGCAATATTCAAAATCGCACAAAAATCGCTATTACAGCGCCCCCTAACGGCGAATTTTTTGCAAATGCATGGAGGACCTGCTTGTCATATCCAAAAACTTAAAATAAAAATTTGGTTTAATTCTATGCATAACTTCATACACTTTTGGACGGTACAATATTCAAAATCGCACAAAAATCGCTATTACAGCGACCCCTACCGGCGAATTTTTTTCAAATTCAGGGAGGACCTGCTTGCCATAGCCAAAAACATAAATAAAAATTTAGTTTAATTCTATGCATAACTTCATACACTTTTGGACGGTACAATATTCAAAATCGCACAAAAATCACTATTATAGCGCCCCCTACCAGCGCATTTTTTCCAAATTCAGGGGGGACCTGCTTGCCATAGCCAAAAACTTAAACTAAAAATTTGGTTCAATTCTATGCATAACTTCATACACCTTTCGATGGTACAATATTCAAAATCGCACAAAAAACGCATTTACAGCGCCCCCTACCGGCGAATTTTTTCCAAATTCAGGGAGGACCTGCTTGTCATATCCAAAAACCTAAACTAAAAATTTGGTTCAATTCTATGCATAACTCCATACACTTTTGGATGGTACAATATTCAAAATCGCACAAAAATCACTATTATAGCGCCCCCTACCAGCGAATTTTTTCCAAATTCCGGGAGGACCTGCTTGCCATAGCCAAAAACTTATAATAAAATTTTGGTTTAATTCTATATATAACTTCATACACTTTTTGATGGTACAATGGCGACAGACAGACGGACAGACGGACAGACGGACAGACGGACACACAGACAGACAGACATTTTCTATAAACATGTTTTTTGGAATCTCTGACCCCTAAAACATGCAAATCCGTCGAAAACCGGAAGTCGAAAAAAATTTCGATTACAATACTTTCTTCTATTGAAGATAGAAGAAAGTAAAAATGTGGTAAAACAAAAATGTATATTTAATATCTGTTGCTACAATTAGCAGCATGATTTCAAAAATATTTTGTAAAATTGAACATTTCATAAAGCGAGCGCACGAGTTTACTAAAAAACAAAAAATATATTTTTTAGGTGACTAAGATAGAGAAGAGTAACATTAGAAAATAAATCCGCCCGTACTATATTCACCAACAAAAACTAAATCAAGACTAGAGATAAACCCAGTTTAATAATTTTATCTGACCGTTTTTGACGAGTTTTTAATTTCATTTTTCTATAAGAGCTGGCATTATCAGAATCATGTTAATACGATAATTTTTTCTTCGACCCCTACTTTTTTTTCAGCAAGATTTGGACCTATCAAAAACTTCTCAATATAAAAGTTGTAGATAATATAAGGTAGATTTTTAGTAAATTTAAGCGGATTTGATATCTGATGAATTAACGAAATTATGATTTGTTTCTATCTAAAATCCTATTTTTTGCACCCATTGAGCTCATTTTTAATGATATCAAAAATCTGTTATACAAAAACTTTTGTTACTTTTCTTAGAAGTAATAATAGCTTTAAACGGATTTTAAATGTATTATAATTAAGAAGTTATGGGTTTTTCTGTTTCTACAAACCCCTTCCTATTTCTACCCCTTGGTCCGATTTTGTCTATTAATGTACTTGACCGAGATTTTGTGCCACTTGATTTTATGTGCCAGTTTGGAAAAGGTATATATATATCGATATATGTATCATCATTATTATTATATCGCCACGCTCTTATTATAACTAATTACTCTTAACTCAGGAAGAAGGCATAACTATAATATTACTTATAGTTTTTATTTACATATGTACAGCAGTTGCTAAACGCAGCTCTCATAAAAAGTCACATTTTACAACTGCACAGAAATATTCTCGGCTACGTGCAAAGCCTTACAATTCCAGACTGTCCGTGTATGGTGCTGCCATATATTAATATAGATCGCTACTAATTCAGATTTGGTAGGGATATAACACCGCTCCCCCCATAGTTCAAACGAACTACAGGCAATCTTGCTCTTTGACTTCTTCGAACTGGAGCACTTTTCTTACAGTCCTCGTCATTGTTTTTAGTCAAAATTTCTTTTACAGTTTTATCTATCGTAACATCATTTTTATTACTCACAACTGTACCTGCCACAATATCATGCGAAGGCTGAGATTGGCTTAATTCTATAGTATCATCATTATTAAGCTGTTCTTTTATTTTTCCATTAATTCCCGAAAAACGGTTTTGGTTAACCCTTTCATACCTATCATAATCACTGTAATTTTTACCACTATGTCCCATATTTTCAACTTTGTCTGACATTGGTTTATCATTTCGATTTATCTCTACAACTCTCTCTGGTATTTCATAACTTATCTCTTTATTTCGTCTAAACTGATCAACGTGACGCTTACACATTACTCCGTCACATCTATTAACTAAAACCCATCTACTCCCCAATAATTTCATAATTTTCCCTTTTACCCATTTCACCCCTTTTCCAAAATTTTTAACAAAAACTAAATCATGAAGCTTATATTTGTGAAGGGGCTGCTGTATTTTAGGTTTTGATGGTAATACCAAGTGAAGGGCTGTTCGAAATGGCCTTCAAAACATTAATTCAGCAGGAGTTTTACCCGTCACCGAATGAGGAGTGGAATGATTTTCTAACAAAAATCGTGAAATTGACAATGTTATGTCACTTTTATCTAGCTTTTTAAGACAATTTTTCACAGTTTGCACATATCATTCCGCTTGTCCGTTCGAAGACGGATGTTAAGGTGGAACAGGCGTATGCTTAATTCCATTATTTTTAAGAAATTCCTCAAATTCATCACTTGTGAACGCGGGACCATTATCACTGACCAATTCAACAGGTAATCCAAATGTAGCAAAAATCTTCCTTAATACCTTAATTGTAGTTTTACTATCAGACCTGGGTACTACCTCTACCACCAACCATTTGGTATAAGAATCGACTACTATTAAAAACATTTTACCTTCAAAAGCACCGGCATGATGTATATGGATCTTTTCCCAGGGCAGTTCAGATTTCCATTTCAAGGGTTCCATTTTGGGACAATCCCTCGCAAACATCTCACATCTATTACAAGAATGTACCATTTGTTCAATTTCTTTATCCATATTTGGCCACCCAAACTCCCACCCCTAGCTTTCGCTTTCATGCTCGATATACCCTGATGAACGGAATGTAGTAATTTTAATATATATTCACGGCGTTCCTCTGGAATGATCACTCTATGTCCCCACAATAGACAATTTTCTAGACAGGAAATTTCCTCCCTTCTACGGAAATATGGTTGATATTGTTTTTGTTTAACCTTTTTCGGCCACCCATGTAACACCCACTCTAAAATGTGTTTAGTTGCAGTATTTTCAGTTGTCCACTTTGCAATAGTTTTAGAAGTAATAGGCCAATTATCATTATTTGAAACAAACATTATTTCCGCAGGGTTACTCACTATATTTACAGTTTCTGTGAGAGGTAATCTACTTAATGCATCCGCATTTTTATTATTTTTACCCTCGCGATAGTCAATTGTATAATCATACCCAGCTAACATTAACGACAATCTCAGCATCCTAGGTGATAATGTATCAGGTACCTTTTTAACAGGATCAAATAATCTAATTAAAGGTTTATGATCTGTTATAATTTTAAATTTTTTTCCAGCTAAATATTGGTGAAATTTAGTGACACCAAACATTACAGATAAAGCTTCTTTACCAATCATTGCATAATTTCTTTCAGTTTTATTTAAAGTTCTCGAAGCATAAGCAATAGGTTTTTCTTTACCCTCAATAATGTGGCTTAAAACTGACCCTATACTATATTCAGAAGCATCACAGTTTAAAACTATATTTTTGTTTACGTCATATAATTCTAAAACAGGAGATGTACTTAATAATTGTTTAACTTTTTGAAACCGTTTTTCATGCTTTTCTGACCATGTCCAGTTTACATTATTATCTAATAATGTATGCAAAGGTTTTAAAATTTTAGGAAATATTAGGCAGGAAGTTTCTATAATAAGAAATTAAGCCTAAAAATGAACGCAATTGTGACACATTATTTGGAATAGGAGCATTCAAAATAGCATTAACTTTTTCTGGAATAGGTCTACTGTTGCTCTATAATCACAACATATTCTAACAGGACCATTAGGCTTAGGAACAATTACTATAGGACTAGCCCATTCTGAATGATCAACAGGTTTTAATATACCCTCATTAGTTAATCGTTCCAATTCAACATCAGTAGTTTTCCTTAAAGCAAAAGGAACAGATCGAGACTTAAGAAAAACTGGTTTTGCATCTTTTTTCAATTTTATTGACGCGGGAGGACCCTTGATTGTTCCGATCCCGTCAGCAAAAGCATTAGGAAAATTTCTAATTAAATCATCTTTATATAATCATATTTACATTAGGCCAAAATAATTTTGATGCTTTTAACCAAGTTTTTCCGATTAGACTCAGACCCTCCTCTTTAATTACTAATATTCTTAAATCAGGTATGGAATATTCATCAACAACAACATTTACTTTTAATTCCCCCAAAACAGTTAAGGAATCTTTAGTATAAGTTTGCAACTTAATATTAGATTTAATTAAAGGCAGCTTACCTGAGAACAATTTATGAGCAACACTTTTACTTACAATCCTATAAGCCGCACCGCTATCAATTTCAAATTGTATATTTACACCATTTATTTTAACAGATTTTATCCATGACACCTTATTGAAGTTGTCGTCCATAAAATTTAAACAATATTCTTCCTGAACAGTTTTAATTTTTCTGTTTTAATTTTCGACAACAAATTTTTAAATGCCCCAGTTGATGGCAGAAATGGCATTCTGCAGATTTAAAAGGGCATAACTTGGGGTTATGATTTTTAGAACATCTATAACACGGTCTCTCCGGCGCGAATTTATCTTCTTTAGGCTTAGGTGCATGAGTATACTTCTCCACTTTCGATTTCTCTCCTTTCGGAACACACACTTGATTGATAGTCGTAGTATCTCCGATGTGTAGGGATTTCACTCCAGCCTCAGCTATCTTAAATGACTGAGCTATTTCTACCGCTGTTTGGAACGTTAAATCCCTGGAATCCAGTAATTTTTGCTGTATTTTCTAATCCTGGATGCCAAACACCAACTGATCACGCAGGCGGTCATTAAGCGTATTTCCGAAGTTGCAATGTTCGGATAAACGACGTAACTCTCTTATAAAATCGGCTATATTTTAGCTTTCCTTAAAAGATCCTCGTAACTGATTTCTTTCAGCGTATTCGGAACAATAATATCTCGTAAAATAGCAAATGTTGTTGTTCCCACAGAACTTAATAAAATATTCTTCTTCATATCATCATTTTTATGCTATTCGCTGAGAAATAGAAATCAATTTTCTCGACGTAAATAGTCCAAGGAACATTTGCATTATATTCTTCCAAGCGTCCCAGAGAAATTATTTCTTTATCTGCCATTTTCCGAGCCACTTTTTCTTTTTTACTCTTTCGAAAAAGATTTTTTTTTTCACAACAACAAACAAAAAAATTTCACTACATTTTAATTTTGGTTAAATCCCATTTTCGCCGCCACTATTATATCGCCACGATCTTATTATAACTAATTACTCTTAACTCAGGAAGAAGTCATAACTATAATATTATTTATAGTTTTTATTTACATATGTACATCAGCTGCTAAACGCAGCTCTCAGAACAAGTCACATTTTACAACTGCGCAGAAATATTCTCGGCTACCTGCAAAGCCTTAAAATTCCAGACTGTCCGTGTATGGTGCTGCCATCTATTAATATAGATAGCTACTAATTCAGATTTGGTAAGGATATAACAATTATCATCATCAACCGTTTTCAATCCACAGCTGGATATAGGTCTCACCCAGATTTTTCCAATGTTTCCTGTCTAGTGTTTTAGTCATCCAATTAACACCGGCTACTTTTCTGATTTTATCACTCCATTTTACTTGATGTCGTCTTCTTGGGCGTTTTACATTTCTGAGATACCACTGTAGGGTGTTTGTGCTCCATCTATGTTCTTGTCTTCTTGCAATGTGCCCAGCCTATTTCCATTTTAGCCGCTTAATTCTTTCAATGATGTCAAAAACTTTCGTCTGATTTCTTATCCAGGTTATTATTTTTCTGTCCCTTCTAATACCTAGCATACATCTTTACATACTTCTGTGTGCGTTTGTAATTGTTATACACTCCGTTTTCTTAGAGTCCATGTTTCTGCTCCATATGTTAGCACAGGTAAAATACATTGGTTAACCCCTTAATTCTCGCTCCAGTCATATTCACGGGCTAGGTCTTTTATTCAGATTTTTTTATTCTCACCAGTTTTATAAAATAGTGTAACTGGCTTTATTATGGTATCATTTTACCTGTCATTCAATAAGGAGAATATTTCTTTTAAAAAAAGTAATGGCAATAAGCAATTTGAATTTTTAAACCGTAATTTAATGCGACCGTTAATAGGTTAAACACCTTTCCTTTCAAACAAAGAGGCATGTCACTCTTCAGAATAATATTGTTCTTCCTAAAAGCACTCCATCCCTTTCTTATTCTTTTATTGATTTCATTTATGATACTATTATCCGATGATATTTACTGCCCACGGTACACATAACTTTGCGCTTCTTTAATTTCAGTGTTGTTGCAGACGATTTTCTTTTTTGATGCAAAAAAATTGAACATCACCTTAGTCTTCTCCAAGTTTATCTTTAATACCACATTAATACTCACTTATGCCAAACCTTTTAGCACATTTTCCAATTCTTCAGGACTATCACTAAACTTTAAAATGTAATCGGCGAATCGGAGATGACTTAAATATTCCCAATTTATTCTAATCCCTTTGTTTTCCCAATCCAGCTTTTTGAAAATATTTTCTAAGACAGCAGTAAAAAGCTTAGGCGAAATGGTGTATCCTTGCAAGGGCGGATCTGGAGAGTCCTCAAGGGGGGGGGGGGCGATTTTGGAAATTTGGAGACTCCAATCTGATGCGCGGGTCGGGCTCATTTTTCCACTGTGGGTCGTGTTACTTCTACTTTTTGCTGTGGGTCGGGTTTGGGTCCGGTTGACTTCTGTTTTTTGCTGCTGGTCGGATTAACCTATGCTTTTATGCTGTGGTTCGCGTTTGGGTCCGGTTGACTTCTATTTTTTGCTGCTGATCGGGTTAACATCTACTTTTTTGCTGCGGGTCGGGTTTAGATCCGGTTGACTTCTACTTTTCTGCTGCGGGTCGGGTTGACTTCTACTTTTTAGCTGCGCCTAGTGCGTTAGGTTTGGGGCAGATTGACATACATTATTTCGGATTTGAATCAGTTTCGTATTGGGTTTTCACTCTTGCGAGAAGGATTCGGGCAAACCCTAATTTTGAAAAGAAAGTCTAAATATTTTTTTTGAAATAAAAACTACATACAGTAAAAGTTCCATGCACGCCCAAACAATTATTTAATAATACTTTTTAATCTTCAGGATTATGTAAAAAATACTAATTTGTATAAGACTGCTTGTCTCTCTATATCTAAGATCAGTTGTAATTCACTAAAGAATGCTTTCAAACTTATTAAAAAACATGTCGGGTGTCTTAAAATGGACTGACTGATTTTAAAATTCAGTAACTTGCAAATGCTGACAGCAATTTAAAAAAAATCTTGCAGGAGGATTATGTAAGATGCCAGGAGATTTTTCATTGCGATTCTTGATTTTACTTTACAATAGCAGTGATATATGGCACTGCAAACATTAGTCGTTAAATGTGGCACCTATTTAGCACCTATTGCTTGCAGCGCCGTCTGTTGTTGCTATTTTAAGCTAAAATTAAGAATCGCAGTAAAAAAAAACTCCCAGGGGTGATTCTCAATAAATAAAAAAAATCTGACATGTTACAGCAGAGAGTGGGCGGGGGGGAATTCCCTCCTGGCACTAATTATTTTTGTTGCACGACGGGTTAACTGTTTTCGATTCGGGTCGATTTCAGGCTGAGTGTAGATTCCTGCAAGTTGGGTTTGGGTTAACCCGTTTTCTTCAAAAGTTAGTTCGGTATATTATTTCAGATTAAAAACTATACCTATAATAATAAACATAGGTATGTGTGCTGTTTTCTAAACCAACCACTGTATTTTTCCACAACTCTTTGACAAAATTTGCATGTTTTCGCAGCCCTTTGATAAAATTCGCGTTTTTCTGTAGCCATTTGATGAAATTCGTATTTCTTCCATTGACCTTTGACGAAATTTACGTTATTTTCTGCATCCCCTTGACGAAATTAGGATAATTTTGTAGCCTTTTGATGAAATTCGCTTTTTTAACACGCGACACTTTGACAAAATTCTTTTTTTTTCCGCAATCCTTTGACGAAAATCGCGTTTTTTAAGAGATTCTTTTACAAAATTAGCTTTTTAAACGATTCTTTGAAGAAATTCGCGTTTTCTCCGCGATCTTTTGACGAAATGTGAGTTTTTTTGCAACCCTTTGACGAAATTTGCGTTTCTTTTGCGACCCTTTGATGCAATTCGCGTTTCTTTGATAAAAGTTGAATTTTCCCTCAATCCTTTGACAAAATTCGCAGTTTTTTTTTTTTTTTTTTTTTTTTTTTTTTTTTTTTTTTTTTACAAAATTGGCGTTTTTTCGCGATCTTTTGAAGAAATTCGCGTTTTCCGTGATCATTTGAAGAATTTTGCGTTTTTTCCGTGGCCCTTTGACCAAATTTACGTTTATCCCGCGATTCTTTGACGAAATATAAGTTATTTCTTGCAAACCATTGACGAAATAGATTTTTTATGGCGACTATTTGTTACAATTCACGATTATTTCTATATCCGAATTTTCGGATTGGTGAATTTTTAAAATTTTTTGAACCGAATGCCTTAACCATCTCGCTGCGTATATATAGATTATTTTTGTTGCACGACGGGTTAACTGTTTTCGATTCGGGTCGATTTCAGGATGAGTGTAGATTCCTGCAAGTTGGGTTTGGGTTAACCCGTTTTCTTCAAAAGTTAGTTCGGTATATTATTTCAGATTAAAAACTATACCTATAATAATAAACATAGGTATGTGTGCTGTTTTCTAAACCAACCACTGTATTTTTCCACAACTCTTTGACAAAATTTGCATGTTTTCGCAGCCCTTTGATAAAATTAGCGTTTTTCTGTAGCCATTTGATGAAATTCGTATTTCTTCCATTGACCTTTGACGAAATTTACGTTATTTTCTGCAACCCCTTGACGAAATTAGGATAATTTTGTAGCCTTTTGATGAAATTCGCTTTTTTAACCCGCGACACTTTGACAAAATTCTTTTTTTTCCGCAATCCTTTGACGAAAATCGAGTTTTTTAAGAGATTCTTTTACAAAATTAGCTTTTTAAACGATTCTTTGAAGAAATTCGCGTTTTCTCCGCGATCTTTTGACGAAATGTGAGTTTTTTTGCAACCCTTTGACGAAATTTGCGTTTCTTTTGCGACCCTTTGATGCAATTCGCGTTTCTTTGATAAAACTTGAATTTTCTCGCAATCCTTTGACAAAATTCGCAGTTTTTTTTTTTTTTTACAAAATTGGCGTTTTTTCGCGATCTTTTGAAGAAATTCGCGTTTTTCGTGATCATTTGAAGAATTTTGCGTTTTTTCCGTGGCCCTTTGACCAAATTTACGTTTATCCCGCGATTCTTTGACGAAATATAATTTATTTCTTTCAAACCATTGACGAAATAGATTTTTTATGGCGACTATTTGTTACAATTCACGATTATTTCTATATCCGAATTTTCGGATTGGTGAATTTTTAAAATTTTTGGAACCGAATGCCTTAACCATCTCGCTGCGTATATATAGATTATTTTTGTTGCACGACGGGTTAACTGTTTTCGATTCGGGTCGATTTCAGGCTGAGTGTAGATTCCTGCAAGTTGGGTTTGGGTTAACCCGTTTTCTTCAAAAGTTAGTTCGGTATATTATTTCAGATTAAAAACTGTACCTATAATAATAAACATAGGTATGTGTGCTGTTTTTTAAACCAACCACTGTATTTTTCCACAACTCTTTGACAAAATTTGCATGTTTTCGCAGCCCTTTGATAAAATTCGCGTTTTTCAGTAGCCATTTGATGAAATTCGTATTTCTTCCATTGACCTTTGACGAAATTTACGTTATTTTCTGCAACCCCTTGACGAAATTAGGATAATTTTGTAGCCTTTTGATGAAATTCGCTTTTTTAACCAGCGACACTTTGACAAAATTCTTTTTTTTTCCGCAATCCTTTGACGAAAATCGCGTTTTTTAAGAGATTCTTTTACAAAATTAGCTTTTTAAACGATTCTTTGAAGAAATTCGCGTTTTCTCCGCGATCTTTTGACGAAATGTGAGTTTTTGTGCAACCCTTTGACGAAATTTGCGTTTCTTTTGCGACCTTTTGATGCAATTCGCGTTTCTTTGATAAAACTTGAATTTTCTCGCAATCCTTTGACAAAATTCGCAGTTTTTTTTTTTTTTTTACAAAATTGGCGTTTTTTCGCGATCTTTTGAAGAAATTCGCGTTTTCCGTGATCATTTGAAGAATTATACATTACATACAGACATTACATACATTACATACAGAATTATACATTAATTATACATTATGGATATAGGTTCAAAAATTGCGCATTAGTTTATTACATATTTCAAATTTGCATATATTTTAGAGTTCAAATATGTCCAAAATCTTTGTGAAAGAGTTTCTCTTTAAAATAGAATTAGATCATTAAAAACAAAGAAAAACTGCGGAAATTGCGGGTTGCGCAAATTTTGCCGCTTTTACGTTGGCCGTGGAAATCGCGGGATGCACAGCGAGAGGGTTAAATTTTTGGAAGATTCGGAACAGAATCACCCCTGCTCCTGACATTTTACATAACCCTCCTTCAAGTATTTTTTTTAATAGCTGTCGCCATTTGCAAGTTATTGAATTGTATATAATATCAGTCAGTCCATTTTAGGACACTCGGTTTATTCCGTAGCTAAGGGATGATGGCTGAAAGAAGCATATAAAAAAAAATTAGAGCTGGCTTCGATATGTCAGTTAGAGATTTGCCTGGGCTGAAATTTCCAGGTCCAACCCACATAAAAAAATTATTGGCCCGGCCCGGTATAAAAACTAAAAAATCGACTCCAGCGAGCCTGCATTTTACAATTAAAATTATTCATAAAGCGCATTTACTTATGCTCATATTTTATTTTATATTATGTTCGAAATTCATGAATACAGAAAAACATATTAATGACTATTTAGGCAATTATCTACATAAACACTATATAAAAATCATTACTTAGATAAATACATTCAAATGAAAATCCTGTAAGAAAATCAGTTCAGAATGAATGAAACGGATGATAAAAGAAAATCACAATTTTAAAGCTCTACAAAGAAAAAAAAGTAGATTTTTAAAAATGCATCTCTGTAACTTATCAAATCAAATTAAATTTTTAAAGATTGCGCTAAACAAATGTACAACATAAATATAATTTTTACGAATAACGAATTAGCAAAATGCCAGACCAACTTCGGTTCGAAGAGAAGAATTTAGAGAAGTGCACGAGTCGCGGTCGGACAAATACTGCTTATCATACGGGCTGAAACAGACCGAACGTTTATTTTTGATTCCGGGCCGAGCCCTAATCTGGAAATTTTTGCAGTGCAGACCTCTAGGAAGAATGAAGTCCAATCCAGGGCTGCGAAGTCGGAGTCACGCCCATTTTTGAGCAAAAGAGTCGGAGTCGGTTCTGTTAAAATTCACGGAATCGGAGTTGGAGTCGTCCATTTTACAAGCAGGACTGCGTTGTCGGAGTCGGAGTTAGGCCCATTTTTGGGCGAAAGAGTCGGATTTGTTAAAACTCCCGGAGACGGAGTAGGAGTCGTCCATTTTTCCCGCAGCCCTGATCCAGGCCATGCTCAACCTGGAAGAAAAATAAGACTGGCCCGACTCGAATTTGCAGAAAAATTTAAAATCAGGGTACGGTCCGGCTCTAAAAAAGAGAAGACATTACACAGGCCGAGTGTCGTGGTTTTAAAATGGCGCGACCCGGGTCGGGTCGCGCCGGACTCGAGCTTCGCCCCAAGTCATTTCCCGTGAGGATGCATAATGCCTTTTTGTCAAGTCCTTTATATGTCCAAGGGGGGGGGGGGCGATCGCCCCCTCGCCCCCCCCCTTAGATCCGCCATTGTATCCTTGTCTTACCCCTCTTCCAAGATTTATCTTCGCTTTCCGTTAGTCTAAACGGATTGTTGCTGTTGCTTTCATGTAAATCTTCTTCATGATATTGATGTAAGGTTTGTCTATACCAATGTCCTCCAGAGATTCTACTATTGCTGATGTGTAGACCGAATAAAATGCTTTTTCATAATCAATAAAGGCAAGGCAGAGAGGTAAATTATATTCCCTGTGTTTTTCAATGAGTTCCCTTACCGTTTGTTATGACCCATTGTGATGAATCCACTTCGGACACCTGCTTATTCTCTAGGTTCAGCTGAGTCCAGGGCTGATTTAAATCTTGTCGTTAAACCTTTGGTGAAAATTTTATAAATCACTGATAGTAAGCTGATCGGATGGTAGTTTTTAATGTTTTCCTTCCTTCCTTTCTTGTAAAGTAGCACCATCACAGCATTATTCCAATCTTCTGGTACATCTGACTTCTTGAGACATTTGAAAAACAATAAGGATAGCATTTTTGCAAATTCTTCTCCTGCTTCTTTGATAAGGTCGATTGTAATTCCATCTTCGCCAGGGCATTTACCTTTTTTCATAAATCTAAAGGCTTGTAAAACTTCGTCGGTCATTACTGGTATTATCGCTTGGGTTTCTGTTAAGTTTTCTCGTGGATCACGTAGGTTGATTTCCCTTTGATCTTCACATTTATTTAGATTGTTATAGAATTTTTCGACAATGCGTACTATTTCTTTTTTGATTTTTGTGATTGTTCCATCTGCCCTCTTTAGTACAAAAATACCTTTTCTTCCAACACATAGTTTGGGCCTAGACTTGTTTGATTTTAAACTTTTGTTATCTTCTAGAACTTTCCTGTTAAGATCGCAGTTAAATTTTCTGATATCTTCTGAAACACATTTTCTTACCGTTTTACATCATTCAGCATATTTAACTCTTGATATATGATTGTTTTCCTTCATTTTAAATTTTCTGTGTTTCTTTATCAATCTGCTTGTTTCTTTTGTTATTTTCTACGTCTGCTTTATTTGGGCATCGCCGGCTATCTTCTTTGCAATATCTTGTAGAGTATTCGTTAGTTTCTTGTTCACTACTATAACATCTTGTTCTTGTTCTAAAGCTGATTGAAGTACTTGAAAATGGTTTTTAAATTCCAAATAGAATTCTTCTTTAGGTTTCTGGAGCTTAATTATATCGATTGATTTGTTTAAGTGTTGCAAAAGCTTCATTCTTTCCATTTTAGTATTTAAAAGCAGTTTGCATCTAATCAGCCTGTGATCGCTTCCTGTATTGAAGTTATTGAGAACGCTGAAATCCTCAATAAGATGCTTTTTGCTTGTTAAGATATAGTCGATTTCACTTGTTGAGCCATTTGCACAACGCCATGTCCATTTTCTTTGTAGCTTTTTCTTGAAAAATGAATGCATGATATACAGCTGTCCACATTCTGCAAACTCAATCAATCTGTTTCCTCTTTCATTACGCACAACATATCCATGATTTCGTACTGATAACTCACCTTTCTTTGTTCCACCACTTCTAGTATTCCAATCTTCCATTATTAATTTTCTGTAGCATTTTTCCTTTTGATGCATTGAAGCTACTTCTTCATAGAAATCCTCAACTTCTTCATCAGTATAGCTTGCTGTTGGTGCATAAACTAGGGTAATTTGCAGCTTGTATCTTCTGAACACCTGTATTACTAACCTTGCAACTCTATCTGATGCACAATCATATTCTACGATATAATTCTTCCACCTTTTATGAATCAGAAATCCTACACCGCTTGTTCTTCCATCTTCTGTCCCTCTGTATAATAATACATGTCCGCTGGCAAGATTAATCTTCTCTTCTCCTTTTCGTTTACTTCACATAATCCTATGATGTCCCAATTGATTCTGTCTAATTCTTCTTCAAGTTACTGTAAACGATTTTCCGAAGACAGGGATAGTCCATTATACGTAGCCAAGGTTATCAACTTATGCCAGACAAGACGAGCCCGGTGATTCTTAGCGCCTTCTGTCTTCATGTCTTTCTGATCTCTGCCGCAGCCAGGAACATGCAGACAGCCGAAAATTAAGGGCCGTGATTTGTTTTGTGAATTCATGGTAATATAAGGGGGGGAGGTGGCCAAACTCCTCCACGCTGTCCAAGCGATTTGAAGGAAGCCCATCTGCGTTCGTTCACCGTGCACTAGGCAGGTGTACTAACAGGCTGCACCGGTTGAAGGTGCGGATTGGACATTAAGTCTCCGCTCCCACTCGATTCCTTTAAGTCCTCTTCTAAGGCAATTAAATTGTCTTCTCCTGGTTAATAAGCTGAGGCTATTAAACAGCCCATATATATATAGAGAGAGATAGATAGATAGATAGATGGATAGATAGATAGATTTTTAAAGTTTTGAACTGGGGTGGTTTTGGGTTCTTAGTTGTGATCGGTGTTGATCTGCAAAATTTTTTCGTAAAGTTCAACATAGTAGGGAATGTAATAGAGAGTATTTCTTAAGAAATCGATCTAAAAAACAAAAATATAGACACGCTTGCGGAAATCATGTTTCAGCATTAAGGGGGACATGCTTTTTATCTGTTGAAAAAATCGATTTTTTTAAGCATTTTTCTATTTTGTATAGTTTTTATATTATCTCTATAAAACGATTTGGCGAATTCAAAGTTCTTTCGAAGTTATATTGCTATTTCTATAAACTCATTTTGCGCAAAATATCTTTTTTCAAACTTGGTGGGATCAGAACGCAAAAATTATTAAAATATCTAGCTATTAAAAAAAAAATAAAAGTAATGTAATATGTTGGAGTTTGGACCACTTTCAGCCATTTTTATAAAAAAAATAATATTTTTAGAAGCAGTCCAA
This sequence comes from Maratus speciosus, assembly GCA_963932465.1. Lineage (NCBI taxonomy): Eukaryota > Metazoa > Arthropoda > Arachnida > Araneae > Salticidae > Maratus > Maratus speciosus. The sequence goes on along the minus strand of OZ010789.1, from coordinate 529,429,635 downwards.
AGTACGACAAAAAGGGTCAGAAATATTCCTTTTAGTCAAATGACTACTAGTTTGTTGATTTTGAACTTTATGACATCAAAGTGCTTTAAGCTTGAAAAAGTATTTTTTACATTGCCTTTTTTCCATTCCTTAAGGAAAATTGGCTGCAAACGACCTAGCCATCAATCGCATACCACTAAATTGGAAATGCATGGTTCTCACACTAGACATCCGCCCACTCAAATAGAGTTACATCATAATTTTTTATTAAAAAATATAATTGTTTTTCAATGAAATTAAATTTAAGTATGCATTCATAAAAAAAAAGTCAAGCAATAGAAAGAAAAATAGATAAAGCATAATTTATTAATAGAAGTTAAATCTGGATTTACTTATGAGCGTTTAAATGTATTTAAACTAATACTGGGAATGCAATTAAAATAAAATAATAAGATAAATGAGAAACTATCCAAATATCAGTACAGAAGAAACAGGAATAGAAAATATATAAAAAACTCGAACGTCATTTATATTTGCATATCGTAATTTATTCAATTATAAAAATCATGTTGGTTTAGTAGCACACAATATTTATTATATGTTGTGTCAATTATAAATATTTAGAAAATATGTGTTCCAATCTATTAACCCAATAGTTTAAACAGTCAATATCAATGTTATACCAGTCAGTGTTGTTCAATAACGTTAACAAATGCTACATTTAATTATTAAATTAAATGACTTTTATTTAGTTAAAATATTTTTGACTATAAATATACACGCTACTATAATGAAAGGATAAAGTACTGCCAGATTTGCATTATATTAAGATTTTTCGTAAAGAATAAACTAACTTAATTACTTCTTCATCTTACTTGCAGTCATATGCCTAGTTTATTTAAATTGCATTATATTTGTTTTGAATTGTCTTAAAAGGACTTTATTATATTTTAATAACCTTTTGTTCATCGTCGATCAGAAGAAGAAATTCTTAGAAACTACGTCTTCTATGGCTTCAGTAAAAGCTTCCAGTTATATAATCTAATTAGGTAATTTCGAAACGCATTTAAAATTCTATATTGTTTGTCAAAGAATAAATGAAAAGGTTTACGTTTGTAAGGGAGTTCAGTGTGATATGTCTTTTAAATGCCAGTACATGTGCTTTTGAATTATTTAAATTTTTAAGTACTATGTATAAATTGATTTTTATTCTAGCTTTAAAATCTATATATTTTTTGAATAATAGTTAGTAAAATGAAAATTCGAAGTGTGACAAAGAGCTACAAATGTCATTAATGGTAGTAGACTCAAAGTAATTATTTTAGCATTCGCTATCTTAGCACTTATGTATTTATGTTAGATTATAAGGAGGTTTTGTATTTTACAAAAATCAGCATTGTTCTTTTCTTTTTAAAGAAGAACTATTTCCGTTTTAAATATTCTCTCGTGTGCTGTTTTTTAAATGTATATGTCAACTTAATATTTCATATTACTAGGTTCAAAATGTGCGAAGACAGGCTTTGCTAACTGAAACAACTATCGACATCATTGTTGTTACAGGCAAGACAAGACCCGATTTCAAATGACACCTCTACAGATGTTCGGTTCCGCTACAACGAGTCCAATTGCTGAAATAATTTCTGGAATGGTTAATTGATGCAAGTAGCTTAATTTTCAATATCATTTCTGCTCCACCAATTTAATAATCAATGCAATCGCTGCAGGACATGTGTATAATTCTGAAATATACATCTCAAAACTATCAGCATCTTCTTCTTTCTGTAGGAGTTTTCCCACTTTCAGGTTTTCCTCAATCAAAAGCTAAATGCCACTCAACTCTGTCTTCCGCCTCTGCCTCTCTCAATCCATATTTTTACATATTTTGTTTAAGGTTATAGCTCCAACGCATTCTCGGTCTTCCTCTTCTGTTCCTTCCTTCCGGTTGCCAGTTCATTATTGATATTGGCAATCTGCTGCTTTCGATCTTTTTCACATGTCCAAACCAACTCCAACCTCGTCTATATTCTGCGTAATATTTGTCCTCACATTTAATTTATTTCTTAATTTAACGTTTGTCTTTCCTTACAATCTCGATTTTCTTGCCGATATTCTCCAATAATCCATTTCCATTGCCAATAGTTTCTTTTCATTTGAGTTTTTGAGTGTCCAAGTTTCTGCACCTTGTAGTAAAATAAAAGATTGTATTATACATTATATTTTTCTTCTTAGTTATTATATTACTGTTCCGAAACACAGAGTTTAATGCTGATACAGCTTTCCTTGTTGTTATTACTCTTCTATTTATTTCAAATTTCTGTTTCACCCTGTTCTTTTAGTTTTGATCCCAAGTATTTAAAATACCAGGGATATTTCTATAAAGGGACACTTCTATTCACTGTAACAGGAAATATGATCATATCGACAAGTTTGTTGTCTTACTGCTCATAATACAAAAAATCTTGTATATTACAATTATGTGATATAGAACACAGTTTTTTGCTTAAAAACATAACTGAAGTATTAAAGATCAAAAACCCATTATTCATAACAACTTTGCCGCAGTTTAGGCCAAACGGCATGACACGATGAATTCATCCCTTACTTCAACAAGCTGTAAAGAGTGAACAAATGATTTTCAAAGTTTATTACTTTTCAAATTTAAGACACAAAAACTGATACGTCTCAGTACTTTACATATTCATAAAAATAAAATATTTCAGCCACGTAAAACCAGTTACAATAAACATAAAAATTACTAAAAATGGACGTTTCGAGCTCCATTTCAGAACTCTTCATCAGTAAGCGATGATAGATATAGACATTTTTTTTCTTTTTTTACAGTAGAACCTAAAATCCATCAGTTACAGTCAAATTCAAAAAGATTAAATAAAAACTGTATATTCTGATGGAATGAGTTAAATTTGTTCAGAGTTCAGTCTGCCAATTTCATATGCCACACCTCGATAAACAAATGACTTGTGTAACAGTTGCACTTTGATTTAATTACATTATCGTTCGCAAAGTCCTAGATAGCATCGATTTCTAAGGCATGGACAACAACTTTTGAGTTTCAAGTTCCTGCTTGTGCTTTTTAAGGTTCCGTACTTAAAAAGTAAAAACGGATCAATTATAAGATCACTCTTCTGAATGTCTTTCTGTCACAGCGATTTAACTCGAAAACTATGGAACGTGGAATGTTCAAATTGGGGAAGTAATAAAGACTACTGACCCACATATTTACAGATTATTAAACATTCACAAATATATTCGGGAAAAATGTAGAGGGGATAATTAAGTTACTTGAAAATAAAATATTTTCTTTGTATATCGTGTGGGGTCTCGTGTCAAATCTTCCGTAATTCTAAACTCAAAAATACATTTATTTTAATTTTACGTATTATATTCTCAGAGATAATGTCAAAAAAGTAGTGAAAAATATGCCCCCCCCCCATCTCTATTTCTTAATCTACTGAAACCAAAATTATGAAAAAAATAGAGGTAGTAGACGTTAATTTAAACATTGCAGGGAAACTATAGCGATTACCCTAGATCCCATAGTTTTTTAGAAAAGCGCATTATTCCGTTAGACACAAATTTCGATTTGCAAGCATTCAGTAAAAGTGTTGAGGAGTGCTTGAGGTCCCTATCCTAGAAGAAGTATACCAGCATTATTGATAATGATTTTCGAAAAAAAATCGTCTGTAATTAGCCGAGATATTGACCCTTAAAGACATGGACGTTTTGGACATACATAATGACAGGGGCGGTGTACTCTATGTACCATTGGATTTTAAAGCCTAGATAACAACTTTTAGTGACATATTTGTGTAATGCAATACCCAGTAGCAGTATAAAAGCAATAAACGTCAAATTGTTCAAAACAGATTAAATTAATTAGAATTAATCACATAAATAATAAGGGATTCGTCACTAGTTTGCATTGAGTGCCTCTATCAATACGCCTACCGTGTCTTAAAAAAGTTAATTAAAAACCTATCTGTAAAAACGCTGCATGGCCCTAGGCGACATTGTAACTTTGCGACCTCCTTCCGAAACGTGCTTGGCACAATGCCATGTTTAAACTTTGAACAAGGTTTTGTTTTAGCTACATTGTATAAAGAAAAGATCATTACTAGGCTGAATTTAGTTTTAAGATTTGCTAAATGAAGTTTAAATATGCACTACTTTTATTGTCAGTACCGAATTAAATTCATCATAAATAGATTAGGATAAAATTTAAAAAGCGTTGTACAGAATAGTAATATTTCATATTATTTAGGCTTCACATCTCTTTGAATATTTAAGGTATACCCATTCACATTTTTATAGTATGTACAGCTATACCCAACCCTACGTTCGTTGTATAGTTTTTTTCAAAGTCTTGTATATATTTATAGCACGGCCAACGGAACCCTCTGAGTGCGTGTAATACTCACACTTGACCGTTTTTTAAATCTTATATCGAAAGTGTGGAGTGTTTTGTCTATAAACTGTAGACCTGCAGAAATTGTAATTCAGAGTATAGGCTGAATTACAATTACGGCTTTTTTATGTTTTTGGATCCTTTTCTTAATGCCACTGAAGAAACCATGTAGTGAATTTTGTGGTATGAAAGCAGTATTCATAGCGACAGTTTTAAGCAAATAAGAAAAACTTTCTGAATTACTTCTATAATAGGAAAATAGCATACATCAACATAGAAATTAAAACATATTTAGGAGAGTTAGAGAGCAGGAATACGAAGAGACAGAGAGACGAACTGAGGAAAAACACACTTTCCAACTATTTTTAAATAAGTTAAAAACACAGCGAAGATTTTTCCCTATAAGTATTTCTATCCGTAAAGGGATGATTCTATATTAGGGGCGAGAATTTATATCCTGTAAAAAGGAGATGAAGGAAACTTGGACCATTTGTGTCCGTCACATTTATCTACATTTAAAACACATTTAAGGTCTAGAAATAGAATTTCTCTTTTTGTCCAATTTATCAGATTTGATATATTTTTGGTCGGTTAGAAATCAGTTTCAACCTTGCTTAAAACTTGAGTTAATGACATTTGAATATTAGTAATTGATTTGTAACATATGGACTTTTATTTCATTTTAAAACTTTTATCATAAAATGATATTTTAAATTGCATTTAACATTACTTCACGTAAAAGTCTTGTTGGGAGCCCTCATATTTTGAAGTTGTTAGGAAAACAATTATAACATCCCGCCTCGCAGGGAAAAGTTCTATGGCACAAGCAAGTCTTCTTCCGGTTTTATGGACCCTGTAAAACCGAAACTTCTATCTTCTTGTCTAAAGCTTTGGGGAACGCATTTATCGTTTGTTTGGCAAAAGGTAATTAGAACTAACAAAAAACTTTTTATTTTTTCATTTAATTCAATCATTCTAATTGATAAAAAAAAATCAAAGATTTTTTTTCAACTGAGTGCAAAACTGTGTAAAAGGAAAACTGGCCAAGATTTGAACCCGGAACCTCTGGCACAGACTTCACAATTTCAGAAATAATTCGTTAGATTTCTACCTTAGAGACGTTTCACTCAGTTGGAAAATTGTTACTTGTTTAAAAATTTACGTTTTGAAAATCAGTGTTCAGTGCCGATTTTTTTATTGTAAATTAACTTTTCGAAAGAAGTTCTTTCATGAAAATACGAGTAAGTTATAGCGTGACAGAGGCTGTCACAGTGTATGTATAGAGGCCAGTGCAGTTATGAGTTCGAAACTTACTGCATCGCGTAATTCAAGATTATTATGCGGACAAAGCTCCATTGAATCTTTTGTGGAATCGAAAACGTCAACAAATCAAGACGTGATAGTTTTATTTCCAAATTTTAAATAAAAGTGCTTGAAGAATGTTTCTAATTTCAGCATTTTTGCATTATAAAATATTTATATTGTTATATAATAAGTAAGAATAATTTTATGGTAGAAAAAGAAAATTTATATTTTTGTGTTAAATGTTTGGAGAAAATATAGATTAATACAATTTATTGTGAATACTTTTATATGTTCTAATTTATCGCAGTGAATTTTGAAGTAGTGTTGGCGCAAAAAAAAAAAAAAAAAAAAAAAAAAATGTGAGACAAAATTTAATATTTCCTTTCAAATTTATTTTTGTCTTGAATCAAGCATATCCGCTTTCATTGTATAAAAAAGAGGGTAATACTGAAAAAAGAACTACAACTTCAGCTTCATATTTTAGTCTGAGAGTATGTTCTTTCTTTTATAACTAAAATAGCTACCATATTTTCTCAAAATAGCACAGAGAGAGCATATTTGTGGTAGAAATATTCAATAAACTTTCTTGATATTGAGAGTTTTAAGTTACTTGGATTTTTGTAACAAAAAATGTGTGGATTTTTTTTAATATTTTAAATTGAATAAATCTAATAATGCAAATGAATTAACAAGTTAAATGTAGATAATTGTAGATGTTAATTCATAACATATATAAATACACGACAAAATAAAATTCGAATAAACAATGATATTTTTAAAGATAGTTTTGAAAATATTTTCCTATAAATGCGAGAAGCATTCTTTTAAATTATGCGTGAAAGTATTGTATAAATTATGAAAATAAAGTAATTTTTGTTCAGATTTTTAATTAATTCAGAATTTCAATAGTTTTTTATTCCTAATTAGTCTCTCATTCGTTTTTTTTTTTATTCTAAGGAGCTACAAGCTATTTTAAAGTTCAAAATTTTAATAATTTTAGAAATAGATACAATTATTTAATTTTTATATAATATTAATTTCTTAAGGTAAAAAATAAAACGGAGCTAAAGGATTATGGTTTCGTTAGTTTTTATCGCCAAATTTGAATTGTTAAATCGTAATATAATTAGTTTAGTATGCTTAGATAGAATATTAGAATTAAATTGAATATTATTCAATTTATTTCCAAAATCATCATAAGAATTCTGTTTTTACGTGTCATTTATTACATGTTATATGGAATTTAAACTCCGTGGCTATTGAAAAACCATAGAAATGTAAAAGCCACACATAGCACAGCACTTCGGTTATTCTTTTATAGAGGAGATTGTTTTCGTGTGGATTAACACGCAAGTTAATTGTGCCATATGCCACTGGCATAATTTCAGATGCTCTAAATAGAGCCATTTAGCAACGCCAATCTTCTTCCAAGACGCCCCAAAATTTAAAATCCATACTTTTTTATGATTAGGACTTCTTAACCACAAGCTGTCTTTATAAGACAGAGATAAATGGAGATAGCCATTGTCTGTTTTACAGAAAAGTGTACCCTGCAGCTCTTTCCACTCACTTTGGTGTTCCAACATTTGTCGAACATAGGTGGCTACACTTTTGTGCCCAAAATAAAATCTATTGTGCATGCGTAAAACTTATTTTCGGCACCAAAAGCAGGGTTGTAAAATTGGCGTACTTTTTCATTTAGAAAATCTGCATCTGCATTCCTACCTAAAATTCCGATTTTTTTTTCTTTTTTGTCTTTTACTTTCTGCAATGACGAAATATCTGTAATTAAATAAATCAAAAATTATTAATCGAAATTTCAGAGTGAAAATCCAGGACACTATTTCTCTGTGCATAAGTACGGCGGATAATTATAAATTTGGCTCAATTCTTGCCATTATAATTAGATAATAAATTTTTATTAAACCTTGTTATCAGTATTGGATATACAACGCTATATTTCTCAATTTGCATAGGAAATATTCTGTCTCAAGTGTGACAATTTTCTTGTAAAACTTTCTTCTTTTCAACTTTCTTTGTTGCTAAAGGGTGTCCCAAAATCCACACAAATAGTTATTTTGAAACAAAACACACATTTATAATTAAAAATTAAAAATTATTTATTGATACGTAAAGTATAGAGTATAGCGTTATATACACTGCTCAAAACAATTAAAGGATATTTGAAGTTTTATATAAAATAAAGATATAAACGAAATTTTTTTTGCCGAAAATAGAAGAAAAGAATCACAAATGCAAATTTTTCTGGTTTTCAAACTGTGGAGTATGCAAATTTTGGGTTCGACGTCAAAAACGTCGCTTCAGCGGCAGCGAATAAAATTTGACTTTCAACTGGATAAAAGAGAATGAAGACAAGGATGATCGGCATTCAGTGATTGCTTTGTTTCGATGAGTACGATGTCTCAGCGAAGTCATTTGACAGATTCAGAAGCTTTGAGAATTGTTGGTAGGTTAGAAGGGGGTCAAACTCAAGCCGAAGTAGCGCAAGCCATTGGAGTGTCACAAAGTGTCATTTCCAGGATCTGGAACCGTTTTTTGAAGAGTGGATGTGCAGGCCGAAGACCAGGGCAAGGTCGTAGATGGGCAACAACGCCCAATGAAGATCGGTATTTAGCGTTAACAGCTCGGAGACACCGAACCATGAACGCTACTCTTCTCCAACAACACCTTCGCTCGGCTACAGGCACCACGATTTCAACTCAGACTGTCCGAAACCGGCTCCATGCTGTAGGTCTGTATGCTCGCCGACCGATGGTATGTGTTAGATTAACATCAAGGCATCGTCGCGACCGCAGGGAGTGGGCAACCGAGCATGTCAACTGGAGGAGAAATGAATGGAGCAATATTCTGTTTTCTGACGAGTCCCGTTTTTCTGTGCATCCGGATAATAGGCGTATTTTCATCTGGAGGGACCGTGGCAGTAGGAATAATCCTGCGTTCGTGCACGAAAGTGTCAGATTTGGCGGTGGAGGAGTGTTGGTGTATGGTGGCATCTCCATTGACGGGCGCACTGACCTCTACATCATTCGAGATGGAGCTCTGACTGGTCGCCGATATAGGGATGAGATCCACAGACCTATTGTAGTCCCTTACGCTGCAGCAATTGGAGATAACTTCATTTTAATGGACGATAACTGCAGGCCACATCGTGCAAACCTGGTGAAGGATTTCCTTTTCGAGGAAGGAATCGTTCGAATGGAATGGCCAGCGTGTTCTCCAGACATGAATCCAATCGAGCACGTTTGGGACGCTCTAGGAAGACGAGTTTCTGGCCGCCAACAACCCCCACAAACTCTCCAAGAACTGGAAAGTGCTCTTCTGGAAGAGTGGGGCAGAATACCCCAACTCGTCATTAATAGCCTCATTGAGTACATGCCTCAAAGGTGTTCAACGTTGCTGGCCGCCCGTGGAAACCATACCCCCTACTGAAAATGATTTTCTTTGAAGAAAACACCTTTTCTTATTCTTTTTTTCTCATATGCACAAATTGTGTTTTTTTCCTTTAGTACACAAATGCGCAATAAAATGCATTTTTTTCTGCCAAACATGTGTAATTTATTCTCATATAACCTACTATGTCTGTCGACCATGTATCAATCAGCTAAACAGTTTACCAGATACAAAATCCACCTAAAACTGCAATATCCTTTAATTCCCTCATAGCATGCATGGTCACGGTGACGTCGTTGTGACGTCACTGTAAGTCACTGTGGTCACGTCACATCTGTGACCAAAATGCCACCACTCAGTGATGTCACATTGTGACTGAGATGTGAACTTCTTAGAAAACTTTAAAAAATTACGAAAATTCTTTAAAACATGTTATTTACTGTAAAATTATGTTTTTCTGGCAATTAAAAAAAATTGTGAGGTCACTGTTATGTAACGTACGTCACGTCACATATGTGACAAAAAAACCACCATATTGTAAGTCACAGTGTGACAAAAATATGAAATTCAAAAATCTTTGAAAATGAAGAGAAATATTTTAAACAGTCACGAATTACATGGCATAAGGAAAAAAATATATTAGTGGATAAATTCTGTCACTAAAGGGGAGGGGGGGGGGCATAATAAATAAAGTGCACGATACAAACATTAATAAACTAAATTTTCAGGCTATATTTTATCAATTTGATATCTAAGATAGTGAATGTATACTTTTTCATGATTTCAATTTTATCTAGCATTTGGATAATATATTTAGAATTAGGAATATTAAATTTATACACTTTACATATTTAGTTTGCTGGGAGGAAATTTATTTATTTATTTCTTTTTTTACCGACCAGGATTATTCGAAACACTTCTGTGGTTTCAAAATAAAAAATTTCTATTACAGTTAAATCTGCACCTTTTAATGAGCACGTAGAAAGAGTCTTCAGAGTTTAGTCATCTATGCATTTCCTGCTTTGGAATATTTTTATAATTTGTATTCAAGTCATAAATTCTACTTCTTTCAGACTTTTTAAATAAAATTAGCATTTTCCGAAAATAAAAGAAATATACAAAATTTATGCAAAACAAACTTTACTTAAAAAAAGGGGGGGGGGCTCGTTATTACCATTAAATTTATTTTTACACCTTTTGAAAATTTAAACAATGGTATATCTAATAAACTCTAATTATGAATATTATTATTATAATTATTTAGAAAAAAGGAACTTTAAAATACATTTTAACTTGAATTATTTGGTACGGATGAAAAGAAAAGCTTAAATACATTGGACATTTCTTCAAATACAAAATTTTAATTAACCACACTTTCAGAAAATTACTGCGCATTCAAGTTTCATATCTCTTGCATGCAAAAACAAATAATCTGTACCAAGAACATCACCTTCACCACGTCTACAACACTTTAAGATAAGGAAATGACCATTTTAGGATACACGGATATTAATAGAACGTATATGTAAGTTTTATTTAATTTAAATATTTTATTCCTGATTTGTACATATGAGTTAAATAGTTTTATGTTATATTTGTAAGAGACTGATCTTTAACTGTCACTAGCGATATTTTCAAATTCGATAACTGTAAAGAAAAATATCTTAATCTGCCATCGCTTGAAAAAAAAAAAAAAAAAAACTGCGCAGAGACTGTACATGCCTACATTTATACTGGAATTAATATAAACATTAATTTACTCTTACTTGAGATTGAAAATGTATGGAACGACAATGATTTGGAATTATTTTATCGGATTCTTACTATTTTTTGATTACTAACACTTATAGTTATTATTATTTTGGGGTTAAATATGATGTTCGATTATCATGAGATTACGAAACTGTTTCAGATTAGAAATTAACATTATACTGGGAAACTGTATTTTTACATATTACAGTAGTGAAACATTTGAAAGAATTTTCTTTTAGTGCTAATAATATTTTAAATTATATTTCAAAATCCTAAATCTTCAGACCAATGTTTTCAGATTTAACATTTGCCGAAATTATGAAATAATAGGAATTCCTTATATCATATGGAAATATTTTTGAGATATTGTTAAATCTAATAATGCATTTAATTTATCTATTGAGTTTGCTGTTGTTTAATAGTACAATTATAAATACTAATTATTATTTTTAGTGTTTTTCAAATTGGTATATTTATTTTTTTTAATTGTATGTAAGCATTTTTTCTGTTTGTGATTTTAATCAAACATTTAATTATAGACATTCTGAATCGGTTATTAAATTTTCTTCTATTGTAAATTCATTTTCTACGTTTATGATACGCGTAATTATTGGCACTAAAAAGTAAAATATGATATTTAAGCTTTGAAACAAAGTGTTTTTCATGCCTGATGGGAAGTTATAGATTAAACTGCTTAGTATATATTTTGAAAAGTTCATATAATACAGGATACATAATATAGGACACAAGCTGAAAAGTGCTTATGACTTCGGTTTGTCTCTCCGTCTGTCCGTCTAGCAGTCTGTCCGCACTCTAACTCTCGAAAATATACTCGGATTGCCCTGAAATTTTTGGATGTTACTGACGTTTACCATAGCACGGTACCTATTTGTAATGAAGTTTGTAGCATGCTTTGTTCATTTACAGGGACAGGCAAAATTTTTCCGTTACGTTGCAGCCTATGGGAAAAAATCGTTTCAGATGATTTTTTTATGATTTTACGCACGCTTTCAAACAGAAAAAAATTTATATGCATTTATGAAGTGCACTAAAATATGTATTCTGTTGACTATGCGATGCAAAAAATAGTTATTGTTCATTTACAGGGCTACAAAGGAATTCAAATACATAATGATATAGGGGTGGAGGGAATTGTTTGCGGCATACTTTAATTATGTTAATCTATTTCATATATAATGAAATTGATATATGTCGCTGAGGTTTACATACTATAAATTATTTCATGTATAATAAGAATAATACGTATATAGCATTTACAGGGACACGCAAAATATTTCAGATACTATATTGTATCCGAAGTACTGTTCATTAGCGATGATTGCTGGAAAAGTATTTTTAATTATGATATACGCTTTTATGATTCACTATATTTATGCATAGTATATGGTGTATATAAATGCTATAATTCCTATACAAGGTTACACAAAAGTATTCGTAAGGATTACTGGGTATGGGCGCAAATTGCTTAAAGGTTGTTTTTAAATGAGATATGCTTTTTTTGCTGAACTGCATTTAATTTACCAAGAAATGTTTGTAGAATATAGATAAAATGATATACAGGGTTACGTAAAGAATTGTATACATGGCTGTCTATAAATTATAATTTCTGGAAATGTGATTTCAGCAGTTTTAAGAGTGTCTTAGTTTGAATTAAATTTTAACTAAATAGTGGCGTGTAATAAAGATTCTAGGTAAACTACAGGGTTGTACAAAAGTATTCGAGTATGTTTCCATACATTAGTATAAATTGCTGAAAAAGAATTTCAACCTGTTAGGCGTTTTCTTGCTAAACTAGATTTTCCCATTATATAGTATATATACACTTAAAAAAATGGGAAGTCAAAATTGAGTAAAAAGTACTCAATTTTAAATGCGTCACATACTCAAAATAGCTCCGATCCAAATGTACTCAAAGTTGAGAAACACATGTACTCAATTTTTATTCATTGGTTGTGATCAAATATGAATCGTTATGTACTGCCCCCCCCCCCCCCCCCACCAAAAAAAAAAAAAAAGAAAAGAAAAGAAAAACCTAAAATTTAAAGTAAAAATGCACTGACATTTATTTCCCGTTCAAAGTTCTTAACGAGAAATGTTTAATTGATTATTTATTAAGAAAAATAGCAAAATTCTTAACAAGATACTCAAATCGAATATTTTTATGACAAGAGCATTATTTCCAAGCACTTTTAAATTATTTTAAAAATGCTGTGCATAATTTAATATTTACATTAATAAACATCATTTATGCCGCCATAAATGAAATGAACCATTACAGGGTACAAAACTATCCGTTTGTTTGGGTTTGATAACATGTGATGTTTCAAAATAGAGAAAGCATGGGTTCATTTTTTATCAAAAATATTCAATTCGATATGAGTACGTCGGTTTACTTATTTTTGAGTACTTCATTTTTCTCAGTGTATCAACCTACAGATCAAATACAGGGCTGTTCAAAAGAATTGGAAAACATATTTGGCTATGGACGGTAACTGCTGAAATCAGTTTTTCAAATGTTTTATGAATTTTCTAAAATGTTTACTTAGTTATCTTATTTACGTCATTTCCCTAAATTACGATGTCTTGTTAAAGAATTCAGAAAGTGTTGGAAAGTATTTTATAATCTGTGATTAACGCATGATTTTTCTTACTCTTTTTTTTTCTATTTCCCAGATCAGTCTTTTCCTATAAAACATACCAAATCTATTTAGCTCATATTCATAAAATACAATATACACTGGAATAAAAAATTTAAATAAATATCGCTTATCATGCCGCTCTATAAATAATAGTTGTATTAATATCCGTTAGTCTCCATGTTCGTATTTAATAAAGAATGACAAATCACAACAAATTAAAAAAATTACACATTCTAAATATCAAGCTTGAACACAATATCAAGCATAGAACTTAATATCAATCATAGAACTGAATAAAAAAATATGTCAGTTGATAAGCATTGTTTTTTAAGTGGAAAAATTTAAAATCTTTTAGAAGAATAAGACTCCAAAATAGCGATATTTTGCTAAAAAGTACGGTAAAAAGATAAGATTTTATATTTACAGCAAAAGGTTATTTCAAAATTCATCGTTGTATTAATACTTAGAAATTTTTCCAGACAGAATCCTTCGCCTTATATACAATAATTCAAATGAAAATCAAATATCAAATTAATTGCTTAAAAGGCGCAAAGGCCAACATAGTGAAAAAGATTCCATGCCGGGACTCGAACCCGGGGCATCAGTATAGCACACTGACATTCTACCGACTATACCACATGGAACGACGCCCAGTCTGTAAAATTTCTCACTATTACAGGTTGGCAAGGCTACAAACGCAGCACAAGATGGAATATTTATCGTGAGCCACCGACATGGGGTAAACACGAAACTTAATGAAATCCAGCATCGATTGAAACTATATTAATAATTGGAAATTTTTCCAGGGAGAAACATTCGCTTTGCATACAACATTTCTAATTAAAATTGCCTTTTAAGCAATTAATTTGAAATTTGATTTTCATTTGAAATATTGTATGCAAGGCGAATGGTTCTCTCTGGAAAAATTTCCAAGTATTAATATAATTTCAATCGATGCTGGATTTAATTAAGTTTCGTGTTTGCATCATGTTGGTGGCTCACGCTAAATATTCTATCTTGTGCTGAGTTTGTAGCCTCGCCATCATGTAATAGTGAGAAATTTTCCAGCCTGGGTATCGTTCCATGTGATTTAGTCGGTAGAATGTCAGTGCGCTGTACTAATGGCCCGGGTTCGAGTCCCAGCATGGAATCTTTTTCACTATTTGCGTCTTTTAAGCAATTAATTTGAAATTTGATTTTCATTTGAAATCACAGTGTTTATGACAAGTTCGTCACAAATGACACATATTTCACAAATTGGTCACAGTGTGACTTCAAAGCATTGTCGCTTTCGTCACAGGTTCGTCACAAAGTTAATGCCCAAATAGTCACAAATGACACTTTTTTCACAAATTTGTCACACCGTGACTTCACAGAGTGGTCACAATGTGACGTCACAAACGACCTCTAAAACGGCCATAACGACCTCGCATTCTAGTCACTGTGACGTCACATCGACGTCACGTGACGTCACATCGACGGTCACAAAATCACAGTGTGACTTCACAACGACGTCGCCGTGACGTCACCATGCATTATGGGGTGTATGTAATACCGTATAAGGTAAATGACATCCACGGCATTGCTGAGTATCCCAAAATTAACTCACGATTAGAATTTTGTGGCATTCGTGCTTGCATTTTTGTGCCTAAATTGCAATATATCGATGTGGACGTCATGTGGTTTCAACCAGAGTTGGGCAAATTTGTAATTGCAATTATCCGCAAGGAAATTACAAGTTAATTGCATGTAATTTACTATAGTTAAAATTACATGCCGTAAAAAATTCTTGCAGCACTGCAGCCGGAACCGGTCCCAACCCATTATATGACGAAATTTCTGCGTTTGAATGTGTGTAACTATAACCAATTACGTGCAATTAACTTGTAATTTAATTGCTGATAATTGAGATTACAAATTTGTTCAACTCTGGTTTCAACAAGACTGTGCCACATAGCGTACAGCCCGAGAAGCAATTCAATTACTGAATTTGTCATTTCCTGGTCGTGTAATTTCCCGTTTAGGTGATGAGAATTGGCCGCCCAGATCATTTGATTTAACGCCATTCGACTCTTTTTATTTTCTTTTTAAAGTTTTATTACACCAAGCCATTGACAACCAACGCCTTGAAGGAGTAAATTGAGCGCTTTATCAACGCAATTTAGCCACATTTATGCAAAACGGTGATGGAAAAATTTCAACAAAAGACTGCGTACGTGCCAGCAAAGTCGTGGATGCCATTTACCCGATATGCTGTTACGTGCATAACTCTAGACTGTATACTTTATGACTGAATAAAAAAGTTAAAATTTTTAATTATAAACCTGTCTTTTGTATCAAAATTACTTCTTGCGTGAATTTTGGGACACCCTTTATAAGATGCTCCATAGTACTACTATTGTACAACCTTTTTTTCTTATATTAATCTATGTAGCAGTTAATAAAACAAACAAACAACAACAACAGCAACAACAAAAGAATATGGATTTAGGTGTATATTAGGAAAAGCACTTAGTTGTCATACATTTTATATTTTTGAATTATAATTTTCTCGTTACTGCAGATTATGAAGATTGTGTCTGCGTTATTAGCAATATGAAGGACAAAAAAACTTCTTTTAGAATTGAAGAAATATACGCTTTAGCCTTTTGTAGCCCAGTGGTGACCATCCCCCCAAAACCCAATGACGCAAATTCCCCCCAAAAAAATCTTCACACATTAACACTGAGTCCCCCCCTAAACAGAAAATCAATTGTAAAATATATTCTTATTATTAAATTATTAATAATAGTATTCTTACGTAGTGTCATACAAACATAAAATAAAAGTTTTAACAGTGTAATAAATAATACTAAAAGATGCATTTTTTATTATTAGCAATCTGATTGTTTTCACATTTATAAGTCCTGACTGACAAGCCCGTGTTCACTATATACGTTTTAATAAATAAAGCTACTTTTTATGAAAATAAATATTTACTTACAAGTATTTAAAATAAAAATCTTTTAAATTATTACAAAATAAATCTTAAATACAAAAAATGCATATCGTTTTAAGAAAACTAAAATATTAAAGACGAGTCATTTATATCAAACGCATATCAAATACATTTGCATGTACATACGCCCTTGTTTAAGATTAAATCTTAACGCTTAAGATTTCCCAATCATTTTTTTTATACTATCTAGTCATACAGTTTAATCTCACCCTCCCAAAAAATTCTCTAAATCACCCCCCCCCCACCCTAAAATAAACTGTGGATTGAAGCGTTTATTTCAGTACAAGTGTTGCTTTATACTGCTTTAACAACATACAATATACTCTTATACAAGTACCGATTCTTATAAAATGGCAGACATTATACCATTAAAACATAGTCCTATATCTATTGTAAGCACCTGTATTCTGTATAGGTATGTTTTTCTTTCACACCATAATTTTTCAGTCTTATTACCTAGTAATTAATCCTCTTTCCCTCCCAAAAAATTCTACTTTTTCTATAAATTTCTCCCTTCCCCCTAAAATAATTCGTGGACCAATAAAAAAAAATCGTAATCGGTAAAAAACACAATCGATATAGTCATCAATTACTTCCGAGAACCTACAATCGAAATGTTCTACAATCGTTTATTAAAATCATTGTTTTTATATGTTTATAAAGCAGTGTTTAGTAAATTTATGGTAACTGAAAAGAGATGGATTTAAAAAACAACAAACCGAAGGAAGGCTATAATGGAGCCATAATAGTGGAAAAGTCATGTAACGGCGTTCTTTGGTTGCAAAAAGTTGAAAAGTCGCGAGTAGGTATGAAACGGTAAAAGGAGTTTAAGTATCAATAATTAGAATTTTTCGACAATTAGCAGCAAATTGGCCAAAGAAATAAGAATAAAAAGCACCCCTAGTGGCAAAAACATGAACTGAAAGGATGGTAAATAATATCAGTATTTTTTATTGATGTTTTTACGTCATTTGAAATCAGTTCTATGATTTCCCCTTTATTAGAAGACCATCTACTGGAATGCGTTAAACAAACCCCTGGGGGGAAATAGGGGAGGAGCAATAAATGCATAATATGAATAAGTGGTCATAAGGCTTTCCAACGATATATCACATGAGGGGTGTCGACTAAATTTATAAAAGTGACTCCCCGCGGGGTCAAAGGGGAGAAGGGCGCGGGAGGTATGTACATGAAGTAATAGTCACAGAGCTTTCCAATGATATATCATATGAGGGGGTGAAGGCAAAAGATAGAAAAGTGCCCCCAGGATTCCAACTATTGCGCGCCCCGGAATACACCCTCCCCCCCTCTCTATGAAATTTTAATATATTATAAATTATTCATCTGAGGCTTCCGTAACAAAATCCGATCTAAAATGATAAAAACGCTACGATTTCAAAAAAGTTCGAAAAGCGCCTCACCCGGGAAGCCAAATTGGGGAGGGAGGAAGAAAGATTCATAATATGAAAGAGTGGTCCGAAAACTTTCCGATGACATATCACATGACGGGTCCAAAAAGTTTGAAATTTACTCCTCACCCATGGGTTCACTCTTTCTTCCCAGAATACACCCGGAAATCACGCAACCCTCACTTTTAAATTTTTATATTTAATAAATATTATTTACCGGAGGGCTCCATCAAAAAAACACACTTAAAATTATATTTCTTGTAGAAATCGCAACGATTTAAAAAATTCACCCCCTTACTGCTTCCCCCTCCCGAAATTTACTCCAGGAGGAGAAAGGTTCATAATATGAAAGAGTGGTCAAAGGGCTTTCCGATGATATGTCACAAGAGGGGTTCGGTAAAAGTTTGAAAATTAATCCCCCGTCGATCCATTCTCGCGCCTTCCAGAATTCACTCACCATCCTCTTCTGAAATTTTATATTTGAAATATAATATTTATCTGAGGGCACCAGGTATGGGACAGCTTGACAGAGCTAAAGTAAGAGAAACATTAAAAATTCGGGGCAAAATGACACTAAATTCAACAGTAATTATTGAAATTAGGACTATACAGAACTGAATAAATAAACCACTATACCTCCTAACCCATATCGGTTAATAACAAAAAGAGATTGGATAAGCAAATGCACTCCTTCAAGAAACTATGACTTAAACCAGAAATGCGGTAAGTTGACTCTGAAAGCTTCATTTCTCTCTTTCTCTGGCATTTCCGCAAATCTCATCTCGGTGATTTTTCACCGGCATCTCGACTTTTGACTTCCCGATTATTCCTCTCGCGCTTTTCAACATTTCGTATGTTGGCCGAGAATGAGAAATCAATTTTCTTCGCTTCTCGATATGGTGTTCTCGATTAGTGTCTTTTCATAGGTTGCCGAGAACGAGAAATCAATTTTCTTCGCTTCTCGATATGGTGTTCTCGATTAGTGTCTTTTCATAGGTTGCCGAGAACGAGAATTCAATATCTCGTTCTCGGCAGAGAAGAGATGTGAGAAGATTTATCGAGACGAGATAGAGAAAGAGGCATGACAATGAGCTGTGAAATGAAGCCCTAATATTCAAAGTTTCTCTTCTTTTAGTCCTATCAAGCTGTCACATACCTCGAACCCTCTGATAAATACTATTTATTAAATATAAAAATTTCAAAGAGGGGGGTGCGGAGGGGGTGAACAAATTTTTAAAACCGTAGTGATTTCTACAATGAATATAATTTTAGATGTGTTTTTTTGATGGAGTCTGTCGGAGTTTCCTCTTAGTCCGCACAACTTCGAAGAAAATCCTTATTATTTATATGCTGCCACCACCGATATGATTACGTGATATCGGTCATGCACTGTGAAGATTGTTTAAATGAAAACCAACGCTTTCAATTAACTAAATTAACAGTTTATTTACACACTATTTACACAACAACAAGACGCTATTTACACTTACAAACTCGGATATAGATGATCCGGTTCAACATTAAATTGAATACAACAAGTGCTGGCTGTGTACTGTTAAACTACGTTAAATCACTCTCACTCTACACACGTTAAATTAGCTTTCTGGAGATCAATCTCGATCTCCCAACACATGGGCTCTAAGCCTAAGCTCTATCTCTAAGAGCTCTCCCCAAGCCTACGCACTCTCTCAGAGCTATCCAAGGAACACCCGTCCACCTTGCGAGCTACGCTCAAACTGACTATTCCAGCCTAAGAGACTGCCCTCCAGCAACCCCATGCTCCTTCTCAATCTGACAACTCCGGAGCTTTCTACCTGGCTCTCATTGTCTCCCCATCTTCCACAGACATCTCAAAAGGTCGCACCTCTCAAACTATCTTTTTTCCCCCTCATACCATCTATACATTTTCACCGGCTTAGATCCAGTTTTAGATAAGAAAAGACTGTTATTTTGAAATTCCAGTACACAGCCCATACAATATATAATATATTAAGAAAAAAAAATAATATAGAACCTCAGTTCTAATAGCAGATGTTTCTCAGAACCAGACAGAGTCCTCCGGTAGATATTATTTATTAAATATAAAAAATTAAAAGTGGGGCATGCGTGAATTCCGGGCCGAAAGAGTGAACAAACCCGGGGGGGGGGGGATTTTCAACCTTTTTTAAGCCCTTCATGTGATATATCATTGGAAAGCCCTCGGATCACTGTTTCATATTATGAGACTTTCTTCTCCCCTTCCCAATTTGGCCCCAGTTTTTGAACTTTTTTGCGTTTTTATCATTTTAATTCGAATTTTTTAAGGATTTTTCCGAAAAATATTACTTATAATATATGAAATTTCAAAAAGGGGGGCTGAATTCCTCGGGGGTTGCGATAGTTGGACCCCCGGGGGGAGCACTTTCCTAATTTTTGCCGACACCCCTCATGTGATATATTATTAGAAAGTCCTGCGATCACTTATTCATATTAAGCACCTACCGTGCCCCTTTCCTCACTTTGACACCCAGGGTGGCACTTTTCTAAATTAACAGAGACCCCTCATGTGACATATTGTATGAAAGTGCGGTGCCTTCTATACGGTGCCGTATGCAGCCGGTACCCAGTTTGAGATTTCATATTACAAGATTACGTATAAATTAGAGGCCCTGATTAAAGAAGGGGTGCACTAGTGGGCGTAGCCAACTAGTCCTTATTAACCCGACTCATTCCAGCTTTCCCACAGACGATTCTTGATAAAATCGAATCGGGTATGGTATAAAAGCAATTGGCAAACTGGAGTCATTGAGAAAAAATTTGCACAATCAAAAAATATCGAGATGTCCATACAATCGATAAAATCTATAAAAACATCTCGTTTTCGCCCATCACTAGCTGGAAGTCTTTTTCTCTGTACAGGTTGTTTACCTTATACTGTTTTAATGACACACAATACTACCCTTCTAACATCACTAAAATATACTGTATTTAATTCCTAGTTTTCTGAAAATCGTCAAGTAATTTTAGCGTTGTCTCTTCCTCTGAAATGCTTATTTTGTTGTTATTTCTTATCATATCCATCAAGAATGTATTTTTGCACTCGGACTGTACGATTCGACCCTGTCAAACAATATAATAAATTACTTAAGACGCTTCTGGAAAGCTATTCCTTTTATCATGTCTTGCGGTCCTAATTGCCTTTCAGAATGTGTTAAACATTTTCCCACCTGTATACCAAATATTTTTTTTATTCCCGCACTTTCAAAGATATTAAGATGCAAAATCGGTTCTTATTGCCCTTATCTAGAATTTAAAGAATGAAAAAAACATGACCATTTCTGGAAATTGAATGTTGAAAAGAAGTTAAAAGTGATATTAAAAAAATCAAAAACTTTAATAGGGAAAAAAAAAGAGAAATAGTATTAAGATTTTAAAAATCCCCCCCCCCCAAAATGTACTTTTTCTCTAAATTCCCCCCCCCAAAAAAAAATAAATTTTATGACGCATTTTGCGTCACCAAACCACACTCTGGGCACCCCTGTTTAAAGATGAAAATAAGCACTCGCCAGTCGCCACTTGACGACTAAACGTGAAAAACTGGCGACTAAAAATATGGAAAGTACCGGCCAAATGCAGGATTTTCCAAAAAGGATTTCGTCAATGAATTGCGGAAAAAAACCCGCGAATTTTGTCAAAAGACCGCGAAAATACCCAAATATTGTCAATAGATCGCGAAGAAAAGGAAATTTCGTCAAAAAATCGCTCAGAAACTCAAATGTCGTCAAGTGATCGCGGAAAAAAAAGCAGATATCGTGAATAGATCGCGGAAAAAACCCAAATATCGTCAATAGATCGCGAAAAACAAACGCGAATTTCGTCAAAGAATCGCGAAAAAACCGAGAGTTTCGTCAATAGATCGGTGAAAAACGCGCATTTCGTCAAAAAATTACGGAAAAAAACGTAAATTTCGT
The DNA here is from genome assembly GCA_963932465.1 of Maratus speciosus. Classification (NCBI taxonomy): domain Eukaryota; kingdom Metazoa; phylum Arthropoda; class Arachnida; order Araneae; family Salticidae; genus Maratus; species Maratus speciosus. The sequence continues at coordinate 529,407,748 of OZ010789.1, read as the reverse complement.
CGAAGGATCACGGAAAAATCCAAATATCGTGAATGGACCGCGGGAAAAACGCAAATATCGTCAATAGATCGCGAAGAAAACGCAAATATCGTCAATAGATCGCAAAAAACGCAAATATCGTCAATAGACCGCGAAAAAAACGCAAATATCGTCAATAAATCGCAAAAAACGCGAATTTCGTCAAGGAATCGCGAAAAAACGACAATTTTGTTAAAAGATCGCAAAAAAACAGCACATTTGTCAAAGGATCGTAGAAAAACCTGTACTTCGTCAAAGGATCGCAAAACGAATTTCGTCAAAGAATCGCGAAAAAAGTAGAATATCGCCAATAAATCGCGTAAAATCGCAAAATATCGTCAATGGATCGCGGAAGAAACACAAAATATCGTCAATGGATCGCGAAAAAGCGCGAATTTCGTCAATAGATCGCAGAAAAAACCCGAATTTTGTCAAAGAATCGGGTAAAAAAGAGAATTTCGTCAAAGAATCGCGAAAACGAACGCGAATTTCATCAAAAAATTACGAAAAAAGTGCGAATTTTGCCAAAAGATCGCGAATTTCGCCAATAGATCGCAGAAAAAAACCCGATTTTGTCAAAGAATCGCATAAAAAAGAGAATTTCGTCAAAGAATCGCAAAAACGAACGTGAATTTTATCAAAAAATTACGAAAAAAGTGCAAATTTTGTCAAAAGATCGCGAAAAAAAACGCGAATTTTGTCAAAAGATCGCGAAAAAAACGCAAATTTTGTTAAAAGGTCGCGGAAGAGACACTAACATCGCCAATAGATCGCGAAAAAACGCTAATTTTGTTAAAGTATCAGGTAAAAAAATGCATAATTAATTCCAGGAGAGACCCTCTTTACATTTCAGATAATTTGCTGTAAATTTCAGATTTTTTTTTAAATTTTGAAAAGTACCTAAGTATAGTGAACTTATGTAGTTAGCTATATAAGCATGTTACAAATAACTTTGCTGTTAACTTAATTTAAAATAGATTGGAAATTGGTATCTCAACTTTATTCAAAACAATATGAATTAAAATACACTGCTCAAAACAATTAAAGGATATTGCAGTTTTAGGTGGATTTTTATCTGGTAAACTGTTTAGCTGATTGATACATGGTCGACAGACATAGTAGGTTATATGAAAATAAATTACACATGTTTGGCAGAAAAAAAATGCATTATATTGCGCATTTGTGTACTAAAGGAAAAAAACACAATTTGTGCATATGAGAAAAAAAGAATAAGAAAAGGTGTTTTCTTCAAAGAAAATCATTTTCAGTAGGGGGTATGGTTTCCACGGGCGGCCAGCAACGTTGAGCACCTTTGAGGCATGGACTCAATGAGGCTATTAATGACGAGTTGGGGTATTCTGCCCCACTCTTCCAGAAGAGCTCTTTCCAGTTCTTGGAGAGTTTGTGGGGGTTGTTGGCGGCCAGAAACTCGTCTTCCTAGAGCGTCCCAAACGTGCTCGACAGGATTCATGTCTGGAGAACACGCTGGCTATTCCATTCGAACGATTCCTTCCTCGAAAAGGAAATCCTCCACCAGGTTTGCACGATGTGGCCTGCAGTTATCGTCCATTAAAATGAAGTTATCTCCGATTGCTGCAGCGTAAGGGACTACAATAGGTCTGAGGATCTCATCCCTATATCGGCGACCAGTCAGAGCTCCATCTCGAATGATGTAGAGGTCAGTGCGCCCGTCAATGGAGATGCCACCATACACCAACACTCCTCCACCGCCAAATCTGACACTTTCGTGCACGAACGCAGGATTATTCCTACTGCCACGGTCCCTCCAGATGAAAATACGCCTATTATCCGGATGCACAGAAAAACGGGACTCGTCAGAAAACAGAATATTGCTCCATTCATTTCTCCTCCAGTTGACATGCTCGGTTGCCCACTCTCTGCGGTCGCGACGATGCCTTGATGTTAATCTAACACATACCATCGGTCGGCGAGCATACAGACCTACAGCATGGAGCCGGTTTCGGACAGTCTCAGTTGAAATCGTGGTGCCTGTATCCGAGCGAAGGTGTTGTTGCAGAAGAGTAGCGTTCATGGTTCGGTGTCTCCGAGCTGTTAACGCTAAATACCGATCTTCATTGGGCGTTGTTGCCCGTCTACGACCTTGCCCTGGTCTTCGGCCTGCACATCCACTCTCCAAAAAACGGTTCCAGATCCTGGAAATGACACTTTGTGACACTCCAATGGCTTGCGCTACTTCGGCTTGAGTTTGGCCCCCTTCTAACCTACCAACAATTCTCAAAGCTTCTGAATCTGTCAAATGACTTCGCTGAGACATCGTACTCATCGAAACAAAGCAATCACTGAATGCCGATCATCCTTGTCTTCATTCTCTTTTATCCAGTTGAAAGTCAAATTTCATTCGCTGCCGCTGAAGCGACGTTTTTGACGTCGAACTCAAAATTTGCATACTCCACAGTTTGAAAACCAGAAAAATTTGCATTTGTGATTCTCTTCTTCTATTTTTGGCAAAAAAAAAGTTCGTTTATATCTTTATTTTATATAAAACTTCAAATATCCTTTAATTGTTTTGAGCAGTGTATTTTTATTTATTACATAAATTACTCATTTAGTCTAAACTTATATATTATTAAGTTAAATATCCAGTGGCATAAATGTACTTACTGGCGACTAAATAAATTATTCGCACCAGCCAGTAACTGGCTACTAAAAAAAATCAACTTACCGGCCAGTGGCCACTAAGCAAAATTCCTTATTTTCATCTTTACCCCTGTTTGTAGCTCAAAAGCGAAATTTTTATATTTTTAATATATGTGGATAGAGTTATGCTTAAGTTTTCCATATTTAACACCATCCAGTTTAACATAGTTTTTACATGACATTTGGAAAGGTCTCTTGTTATGAACAAAGAATGTAATAAAATATAGGCAATTTCGAAAAAAATAAAAATAAAAATCTGCTTTACAATTTTTATTTAAAAAAATTGTAAAGTTTTACGAAAATTGTGCAATACAATGTATTATTGTCAAAATTGTTTTTCCGATGACGAAAACTGATTTCTTTAGTCTGTTAATACTCTAATTCTCTTTTATTACACCACTTTCAGCTATTTTCTTTACCTATTTGAAAGAAGGAAATTTAATATATTTAAAAAAAGAATTTGGGTTTTAATTTATTTTCTAAATGTACACATTCAGTATACAGCAGTTAAATTTCGTTCGTTTCAATAAGGTAATTGTATACAATAGATGTGTAATTGGCTACTCGTTTGTGATATTGTAAGACTTATCCTGAAATAACAAGCTCCAGAACAATATAGATTGATTTCATTGAGATTAAATCCTTTATATTATATAACCGAGTTAATAAAAGGCTTTTAGAAGCTGTAGAAATATATTTCTTTTTCATTTTTATTTGAATATTCTCGTACGTATATCAGAAAAGGGATTATTGAGATATGTTTGTACATTTCGTTCTATATGAAGCATAATTTATAAAATTCCTATATTTTTTTCAAACAATTGTTTTGAATAGTTTTCTTTTACTAGATAAAAATTTTAGTCATAGCGTAATTAGGGGAAGAGAAATATAATTAACTAGCAGAATCTCCCGCCTTTGCTCGTGTTAACTATGGGAACATTCCAGCTAAGATAAATGAAAATGTAATTTTCTAAAGAAACTCGCCGATCACAGTACTTCTGTGCATTCCAACACATAAATAGTTAAAACGACAATCAGATTAATGGATAAACATGAAAGATAAAATCATGCGTCAAGCATAATGTAACAAAACTTTACCGTTTAATAAGTTGAAATATGATGTCTAATTGAACCATTTGAAATGCTTAAAAAATTTGAATTTGAAATTTCAGTTATTCCCATCTACAGTCGGAAAATTTTCCAAATTATCGGAGCAGCCCTGTATATTATATATGGTAGATTTGTATCTATAAACTACATGCCTGCAAAAATTTAGTTCAGTTGAAAAATACATACCGCAGTTGAAAATTACCATTTAAGAATTTCCAATAATAAGGGGAATGCTCCGTGAATTCTTTTGTGCAGCCCTGTAAACAAGATATAAAATTCATACACAATGAGTAACATAAAAAAAATTGGTTAAATTTAAATGCACATATCAAAATTTAAAACGCATGCCCTGCAATTATTGCTCAAAGACAGTACTTTAACAGATTTATTTTGTGTGTCCCTGTAAATAAACGATAGATTCTATGTATGCCCTATTCTAAAGTAATCATCTTGTACTAAAACTGGGTGATTCATATGAATTTCAAGTCTTTTTAAATAGCGTAATATCATTAAAATACTTTGAAAACGATTTTCCTCATCAACCATAATGTAACGAAATTCTTTTGAGTTCCCTAGTAAATGAACTATTCATGCTACACACTTCATATTCAATTAAAAACATGCCATGCTAAACATCGTTAATATATATCATTTTCATGAAAATCGGAGTGTATTTACTCGAGTGAGAGCAACGACCCCTAGATATTTGAGAATGCCTTGACACACCTCACGAAAACGTCACTCAAAGCAGGCAAAACAAAGAAAAAATATCATTGATTGGCTCGTGGTCATTCACGAGCTCGTGAATGACCACGAGCCAATCAATGATATTTTTTCTTTGTTTTGCTTGCTTTGGGTGACGTTTTTGTGACGCGTGTCAAAGGCTTTCTCAAATATCTAGGGGGCGTTGGTGAGAGTGTAGACGGACAGACAGACAGACGGCCAGACAAACCGGATTCATAAAAACATTTCAACTATGCTGGAAAATGTAAAAAAGAAAATAGTTTTTAAAAATCTCTTTTATAATCATTTAATGTTTATCTTATTAATAATGCCTAATTTCATGACTGAGATTCATGTTGCAAAAACATTCCTTTACAATATGTTACTTTTTATAATCTAGTATAAGTGGATGAAAGACCCATTACAAAATTCCATCCTTACATCTATGAACAAAATTAAGTTAAATAAAAGTTTGTGAAAAATGATGTTACTTTCATGTAATCATAGTAAAATCTGCCAGGTTTAAAAATAAGAGTTCAAGATTTCTTTGGTGCGTGTCATAAAAAAAAAATATACGATTTCTCTGACAATACGTGAAAACACAAATCCAGTCATATGCCGTATCATGTGATGACGTTCTATTTCGTATGTTATTATTTTAATAGAAAAACTACACTTTCATTCATAAAAACTAAATCTAGAATAACAGAAGGAAAATTACGTCGTTTTCTAGACGTTTTTAGTCGTGTTGTCAGTCATAATTTTTTTTTTTTTTTTTTTTTTTTTTTTTAAAGAGAAAGAACTGGTTCTAAAAAAATGGTTGCTATTTTTCAGTTTTTATTTGATATAAACCGTAAAAAAATGTTAACTCTGCTTTGCTTTGGCATGATTCTTGTATGTATGACACTTATTGATACCACATGTACAAAATTTTTATATCTATAAATTTAGCTAATACGAAAATAAACGGCCAAGTGCGAGTATTACTCGCGCACAGAGGGTTCCGTACAATAATATATGAATTAGTAAGTGTATTATTAAAAAAATACCGTCGCTAAAAGAATACTAAGACTTTGTAAAAGCTATACAACGTAGGGTTGGGTATAGCTGTATAGTACACAGGGTGCAAAGGAAAGTCCCTTTAACCTGAAAATACTTGCGAACGGAGAGAGTTACAGATATACAAGTGAGGTAACGGTACAGTAAAGCGACTACACCTGATCTAATGCAAATGACAGCAACACCCCTAGTGGCGAAATTTGGAAGATAGCCATTGCAAATCGAAAACATAAAGAGGTAGAGCAAATTTTCCAATCAGAAAATTTTAGAGCATCAATTAATTAGTACGAAACGACATTTGGTTCACTCGGATAAGATAAATTGTCGTCTGCATACCCAAAATGTCCGAAATCGATGAGCGACGAATGTACTTTGCCAATTCGCATTCCGGAAATGTAGCAGTGCACAATGGCAGATTGTGACGTTGTACTGTGCTGTAATGTCTGTAAAGATTCAATTTCCAATGCAATAAAAATATTAGAATAACCATTTCAAGGTCAGAAGAATTCTGTTCGTAAACTGATGAAATAATTGACTGACACCAGCATATTCAAACGAATTTTTCTGAAAATAAAAACCCGCTAGACTGCACTTTTATTACAAAAGCAAAATTTTATTAAAATATTCTTGGTGCCATTTGTCAGTTTTGGAATTAAAATTAGGTGGCCAGACCGTCTAGCCACCGCCCTTGAAAGGGTTAAATATATGTCGTCGTAATGAAGAGGCTTGCAATAGACGTTCTATGCTGAGAAATGCGCATGCAGAATTACTGTCACGAATACAAACGTGTATCGTGAGCAATGACGAACTCTTCGGACATACTAAATATTAACTTTTTATCTCTGTGAGACAGTTTGTCTTTTTGTGTGTGTGTGATGTTATTAAAATGTATTGAGATAAGTACGTATTTATAGCATAAATTGTGCATATTTCTTCATACTTCTGACTATTCCATTTAAACGTTTACACAAAATGGAGTGCATCGATTTCGGACATTTTTGGGTAAACAGGCGAAGATTTATGTAATCCATGTAAACCAAATATCGTATTCTATTAATTAATTGATGATCTAAATCTTTTAATCTGGAAATTTGGCTCTATATCTTTTCGTTTTCGATTTGCAGTGGCTATCTTCAAATTTCGCCTCTAGGGAGTGCTCCTGTCGTTTTCATTAAATCGGGCTGAGTCGCTTTTCTATATCGTTACCTCACTTGCATAGCTGTAGCACTCTCCGTTCACAAGTATTTTCAGGTTAAAGGGACTTTCCTTTGCTCCCTGTATACTAGAAAAGTATAAATGGATATACCATGAAAGATCAAAGATATGTGGAACCTAATTAATCGTAAATATAGCTATTCTGTATATTTGTTATTCCATATAGGTTTTTAGTTAACCTTTAAAGACATAGTAGGTGTATTGAGACAGCCACTCAATGGAAACTAGTCGCGAATGCCATAGTATTTATGTGATTAATTCTCATTAAATTAGTCTGTTTTTAAAAATTTACGTTTATTGCTTATATACTGCTACTGGACATTGCATTACATACATACATCCTTAAAATTGATTACCCAGGCTTTAAAAGCCGATGGAGCATAGAGTACTCCGTCACTGTCATTATGTGTGTGCAAACCGTCCGTGTCTTTAAGGGTTAATACCCCGGCTAATTACTGACGATTTTTTCCGAAATTCATCATCAACAATGCTTTTATACTTTTGCTACGATAGGTGCCTGTAGCTCTGCTCAACGCTTTTGCTGGATCTCGTTAAATCGAAATTTGAGTGTAACGGAAAAATGCGATTTTCTCAAAAACTATGTGACCTAGATTAATCGCTATAATTTTCCTGCAAGGTTTAAATTAATGTCTACTACCTCTAATTTTTTCATAATTTTAGTTTCAATAGATTCGGAGTTAGACGAAGGGAAAAATATTTTTGCACTATATATTCTACCATAACTTTGAAAACATAATACCTAAAATTGAATGAAATATATTTTTGATTTCAGCGTTACGAAAGCTTTCACACGATACCCCACACGATATACAAAGAAAAGATTTTTTTCAAGTAACTTAATTAGCCCCTCTACATTTTTCCTTAACATATTTATGAATATTTATTAATCTGTAAATATGTGTGTCAATAGTCTTTATTACTTCCCGAATTTGAACTTTCCACGTTGCATAGTTTACGAGTAAAATGGCTGTAACAGACAGAGAGACACAGGAGTGATCTTATAATGGTTCCGTTTTTACTTTTTAAGTACGGAACCCTAAAAAGCGATATTTTGCGAGTACTGTGTCTCTTGTGACATAAAAAAATCAATTACAGTCAGATTTAGCTATGTTTTGCTTCTTACTTTACAACCGGTAAACAGAAAAAATTCTTATGTAATGCTGGTACTGTTAAAAAACACTAACAATTTACTGATTTATTTTACAAGATTAATCTTCTGCATCCGTTAGCCCCGCGTATCATTGGTTTTCACTCTTTCTATTTTAAATATTAATTATTTTAAATTTGAAAGCATTATGCCGCTTTCAACATTGAAATGTTCTAGTTTAATATTATAAAACATTTAAATACTACTAATATGTAAAAGCATGGGAGGTTTTTTTAATAGTGAAGAATATTGAGATAGGAGTAAAAAGGATTATATATAACTTGAATTTAAAAACACTTATCAAAGAAGAATTTTTTACATTTTGAAATATTTCATAATTGTATTTTTTGCGAGTAATATCTTATAAAAAGATTTTATTAGGAAATATTCGGAATGAAAAATGCAGCTAAACCACAATTACTTTATCTTATCTTATCCGTAATTTTAATTATCAGGATGGATACCAAAAACAAGATACATTTTCTAAAACAAAATAGAATTTATATTATGTGAAATTGAATATATCCGTTCGTAGAAATATAACTCCCTCAAAATTGCTATTTAAACCGGCGTTAAAAGTTTTATTTGTATTGAGATTTTCAAAATCTATGTTTGAAAAACTCTACGTCGGCATTTCACGAAATTCATAAATACTTTATTTCTATATTCTAGTATTCCAAGAAAATCCGAAGAATTCAGATATATTTTGAAATTGTAACTGGACTTTTGATGAACAAGAGATGATACTGATATATTTTTAGCAGTCGTAATACCAGTAAAAAAAATTGTCAGTCCTTTTATCGTCAGGAATGTTGAGGAATTTTCGATCATTTTCGTCAACATCGGTATACAACATGAAGTTTAAATAACTGGTTGTGTTTACAGAATTTTAAACTGTTCGCAGTAAAACGGATTTTATTTTAAACATACAAAAGGTCTCACGTTTTTAGTGACTTTAGATACATTTTAATTTCGGAACGTAGTGGTTTTCTTGAATACCCAATTATCGAAATTGCTCTCAGGCGATATTTCTCCGGATACCTGAAATTTTGCGAATTTCTTAATCCAAATTAAAACCCTCAAAATTGTTCACAAATTCCGATAAACAAATTTTATTGTCTGTAATCTTTCTTTATGTAATGTGAAACAAAGAAACTTTTCTTCGCTTAATATCTTTCCCCGATCTATAAAATTTTACAATCCTTTTCTGTAATCCAAAAAATACAGCCCTTAAATTACTTTGTTTTTGTTTCTAGTACTTTAAATTATTTTACAACTCTTAACTTTTAAGATGCATATAAACAAAAAAAAAAAATCATAGAGACTCGACGTATTTTTTGACCATGCACAAAAAGCAGCAACTCCTAAAACAAGAAATGGAACAAATTCCGACAATTAATGTGAAAATATTTTCAAAATTAAATATTAATCTGTCTAGTTTATGTTTTGCGAATTGAAGAATATCGTTTTTAGGGTTTCGTTCATCTCACGAAACCCTATTCATCTCGCTCCTTTGTCTGTCTGTCTGTCCGTCTGTCCGTCACAGAGCCCGTTCTCAGAAACTATACATGTTAGAGACTTGAAATTTTGGGTACTTATAGCTGAACACCTCACATCAAACAACAAATCATAAAATTTTGAAAAAGTTGGTAATTAACCGAATTACGGGCTAATTAACTTCTAAAATTAACCAATCCACCTTTTTAACGCAAATTCAAACGGACTTTATCGAAATCATCCGTGTTTCTCCTAAGGGTTGCCAGTAAAATCAGCGGAAGGCACGGTTACCACAGAGGAAATTAAGCCGAAAAATGAAGTGGAGATTTTAAAGCGAAATCGTATATCAGAAAATATTGGTCCGAGAAATTTGTAAATGGAATAGACAGACGCAGAAAAAAATCTACTTTCATTTGGTATAAAGTTCAGATTTCTGCGATCTGTATAAGTTAAAATATCCACTAAAAATCGATCGATAAAAATTTAATTTCTTTAATTGGAAAGACAAGGAAATAAAAAGATTTCAATTCGGCGGGAAAGCAGGTAGACATGACGACGCTGCGGTTTTCCATAATAGCATATTTTAATACGAAATTTTAACTTTTTAAGTATTAAATTTTTTGATTAAATTTTTTGGCATCCCGATGTCAAATTTCTCGCTGATTTCATTGATACCCATATTTAAGTCCTATCTTAATTACAAGCTGAAATATTAATTATTATTTAATTAATCGGTTTATTGCTATCAAATGCGTCGATTAAAATGAAGAGACGCGCTTATTTAACCACGAATTAACTTACATTAGGAAATCTAATAATTTGCCTAGGCTTTTTGAACAGCGATATGAGATAAGTATAACTCATTCATCATCAGAAAGTTTACTTCATACCACTATTTTCTAATAGTAATTTCAGGAAATATTTTGAATTATTGGTTAAGACCGCCACTCAGTCTGTTTGAAACTTTAAGACAGTTTATAACACATAGAAAAAAGTGTAAAAAAGAATGGAGTGTGATATTTCGAGGAGGGGGGGGGGGGGAGCTAGAATTATTTTTAAAATCTTAGCGTTTGTTACCGCAGCAAATATTTTAAATTCTTGTTTAAGACCGCCACCATCCCGACCCATCTATCTACGGAAAGATTGCGTAAAGGAGTTTCGTTCAGATATGCTTTTGTTAAGAATAGAGTGCATTCCCTGGTGGTGGAATGTGGAACTAACATAACGCAATTTTGTTAAAATTAGGAAATCTAACAAGTCGATCTGTTTGAAACTTTAAGATATTTTATAACACATAAGATAAAGTGTAAGAAAGAATGACACGCGAAATTCCGGTGAGGGGGGGGGGGGGGCGCTAGATTTCTATTTAAAAAATTAGCGATTCTGACCGCTTTAGGTGACTTTTTGAGGGAGTCCTGAGATATATGCTACTTATTTAATATAAAATTGTCTCAAGTTTAGTTACCACTATTTCCTAATAGTAATTTCAGCAAATATCTTAATTTCTTATTAAGACCGCCACCACCTCGAGTAACATATCTACTTATAGGTTGTTTAACGGAGTTTCCTTCCGATACAGTTTTGTTAAGAATAGAGTGCGTTCCCTGGTGGTGGAATGTGGAACTAACATTTTTGTTAAAATTAGGAAATATAACAAGGCGATCTGTTTGAAATTTTACGATAGTTTATAACACATTAGAAAAAGTTTATAGAAAATGGCGCGTGAAATTTCGGGAAGGTGGGGAGAGGGGGAGGGGCAAAATATTTTTTTTTTGTTTCATACCGTTTCAGGTGCGTTTTTTGATGGAGTCCTCAGATACATGCTACTTATACTTATTAAATATAAATATGTCAAAAGTTAAATTACCACTATTTCCGAATAGTAATTTCAACAATTATCTTAAATTCTTTCTGAAGACCGCCACCCCCTCGAGTAACATATCTACTAATGGGTTGTGTAAAGGAGTTTCGTTCAGATACGCTTTTGTTAAGAATACAGTGCGCTCCCTGGTGGTGGAATGTGGAATTAACAGACCGCGATTTCATTTAAAGTAGGAAATCTAACAATTCAATCTGTTTTAAACTTTAAGATACTTTATAACACATGATAATAAATTATAAAGAAGAAGGGCGCGTCGCATTTCGAGGAGGGGTGGGGGGGTTGAGGGAGGTGCGCGAACAAAATTAGGAAATATAACTGGACGATCTGTTTGAAACTTCAATATGGCTTATAAAACATAACATAATTTTTTTAAATCAGGCCGCGTCAAAAATCATGGTGACCATCTGCCCACTCCCCCCTTTTCTAAATTTGGCAGATACCTGTCATGTGATATATCGTAGCATTTTTTTTTTTGGGGGGGGGGGGGGCGAATTAGGAAATATAACAAGGCGAATATGTTTGAAACTTTAACATAGTTTAGGATGTGTTTGCCAAAATTTAGAAGGTATTCCATGGCGATAAATGTACTGGACGTTTTGAAAGAAAGTGTTTTGAAAGGAATATTAAACGAAACCCTTTGTGCGATGTATGATCACACTTACCCACTTGTTTTATTACACGTCTATACTCGCGTTGTTTTGACATAAAAAGAAATTTCTGATTTTTATGTGATGGGGAATGTCAAATGATGGAGTAACCAAATGTAAGTTGGATTTCGACGAATAGGTTTTCAGTAAATGCATGCTATTAAAAGTGAATGTTTTCACCTTTTAAAAATATTTTACTTCATGTTCTGGATAAAATATTGACACAGTTACAAATTCATGTTACTATTGAATTTTTGCGTTGCTTACTTTATTTATTTCGCTTTTTTTTCTTTACAAACTTTAGATTTTTGTGTAAAAACATTAGTTATTTTTTTTTATACATATCAGAATTAAAGTATTTGATTCCTATACTTACTACAGAGGAAATTAACGGCCAAGTGCGAGTATTACTCGCACTCGGAGGTTTCCGTACAATACATATATGAATTATTAACTGTATTATTTAAAAAAAAAATCTTTGCTAAAAGAATAATAAGACTTTTTAAAGAACAATACAACGTAGTGTTGGGTATAGCTGTATACACTAGAAAAATATGAATGGTTATACAATAAAAGTTCAAAAAGCCTAAATAGTATTAAATATTTGTATTCTGTATAAATCTTATTTTAATCTTATCATAATCTGCTAATGATGAACTTAATTGGGTACTGACTATATAAGTAATGTTATATAAACTTCATTTGGCATTTCGTAAAACTAAGTTTAGCGTAGTAATAATCTTTTCTTTTTACAGTGTAGCTAAAACAAAACTCTTGTTCAAAGTGCAACGCCGTCTTGGTCCGTGCCACGTTTTTTTCCAGATTTGTTTTTAATTAATGTTTAAAGACACGGGAGGTTTATTCAGAGATCCTCTCAATGCAAACTAGTCGAGAATTTCATAGTATTTCTGTGATTAATTATAATTAAATTAGTCTGTTTTTAACAATTTGACGTTAATTGATTCTATACTGCTACTGGATATTGCATGAGACAAATATATCTTTAAAAGTTATTATCTAGGCTTTAAAAGGCGATGGTACATTAGAGTATGCCGCCCCTGTCATTATGTATGTCCAAACCCCCCGTGTTTTTAAGGGTTAATATCTCGGCTAATTATTCACGATTTTTTACGAAAATCATTATCAACAATACTTCTGCTACAATACTTCTGCTTTTATACTTCTGCTACAATAGGTACCTCCAGCGTTCCTCAACACCTTTGCTGAATGCCAGCAAATCGAAATTTGTGTGCAGCGGAAAATGTACTTTTCTCAAAGACTATGTGACCTAGGGTAATCTCTATAATTTTCCTGCATGTTTACATTAACGTATACTATCTCTAATTTTTTAATAATTTTAGTTTCCATAGATTCGGAAATAGATGGGTGGGGGGCATATTTTTGAATTATTTTTGCTGATATCTCTCAAAATATAATACCTGAAATTAAAAGAATTGTATTTTTGAGTTCAACTTTACGGAAGCTTCACACGATACCCCATACGATATACGAAGAAAATATTTATTTTTTTCAAGTAAATTAATTAGTCCCTCTACATTTTTCCTAAATATATTTGTGAATGTTTAGTGATCTGTAAATATGTGGGTCAATAGCCTTTATTACTTCCCGTAATTTGAACATTACACGCTCCATAGTTTACGAGTAAAATGGCTGTGAGAGACGGACAGACAGACACAGAAGTGATGTTATAATAGTTCCGTTTTTACTTTTTAAGTATGGAACCCTAAAAGAGGTAATAAATGTCCTAATCCATGTTAAAACTGTCATATACACAGGATACTAAAATGTGTACTAGACTCTATTAATTCCATTTCGTAAAGGGGCATTGTAGCATTTACGGGCATGTGTATTGGTGCAATGTATTCCATTTCCTTAAGTAATTAATTTTATTTATTTTTATAAATTAGATGTTTTGTTTTACTTTTATACTTTTACTAGACATCATATTAAACAAGAATATTATTAAAAGTTGGCATTTTGGCTTTAAAAGGTGTTGGCATATAGAGCTCACCTTACTTGTTTTAATGTTACTAAAAATCGTCAGTGTTATAATAATTTTGCTTAAATTAGTCTTTTTAACACTTTCGTTGAAAAGTGATTACGAATTGGGTTTTTTGTCTGTCTGTCTGTCCGTCTGTCTGCCCGAGCTCTAACTCAAGTAATTATATTCGGATATCATGTAATGATATACGTTATTTAGGTTTACCCTGGCATGTTCGGTGTTCAAAATGAAGTATGTAGCGGTAAACTTTCATTTACAGGGGCACTCAAAAGTATTTCATTATATTATTGTCTACGGGTAAATTCACTGGCCGTGCACTGTAACCACATTACACTATTTTAAACATAATGAAGTTTGTATACATTATTTAGGCGCACTAGAAGATGATTACTATAGAATATGTTATTTGTAGCATTTGCAATATATATTCAGGGGAACTCAAAATTATTCCGTTGCATTATGTTATATTAAGAAAAGCTCCTTGTGGCGTATTTTAATGATGTTACTCCGTACAAACATAAAGAAATTCGTATGAACTGCTGAAGTGCACTAAAAGTTGCATTCTGTAGAATATGGGGTGGAAAACATTTATCATTCATTTACACTGTTACATAAAAGAGTTCCTTTATGTACTGCTCTTCGGGGAAAAACTATTCGAATTTAATTAGGTCTCTCAGTGCAATTGGTATACGTGGCTGAGGGTATAATAAAAGATGCTTGCAGTAGAATATGATGTACAGTTGTGGAAAAAAATGTAAACACCCCATACTAACTTCTCAACAAATTATCGTAGAAAAAAGTTACTGGTACCGAACGATTGAAAATAAAGTCTACTTTTAAATGATGTATATGTTGTAGGCTAATTGAGAAATCCGGCTCTTTGCAAACAGCCTAGGCTCTTTGCAAAGAGCCGGGCTAATTGGAGAATCCATCTCCCTTTTTCCAATTAGCCTGATATTTTTCAGGCTTATTGCAAAGAGCCTAGAAAGCGTTAGGCTAATTGAAAAATGACCACTTATTATCCGATCAGGGTGATATTTTTAGCTCACAGGCTATCAAAGCCTGAGAGCTTATGTGCCCGTCGATTCTGTATGTACGTGTGTACGTACGTACGTACGTATGTACGTAACACGATAACTCTTGATAGAAATATCCGATTTGCTTCAATTTTTTTTTTCTAGGTTCATTCTGATAAGGTGCTTCCCTGATTATTTTTTGGGGTTCATTGGTTAAGGATAAAGGGGGAAAGGGGGGGGGGGCTAGTCCCCCCCCCCTTAATTTACATAAATGGGTTTTTCATGCAGAAATATTCGATTTGCTCCAAATTTGGTATGCCAGTTTATTAAGTTAAGGAGCTACCTTGATTAGATTTGGAGGTTCATTAGTTACATATAAAGGGAGGAAAGGGGGGGGGGGTTAACCCTCCCCCCGGAATTTAGATAAATGGATTTTTCATGCAGAAATATGCGATTTGCTATAAATTTGGTATACCGGTTAGTTATGTTAAGCAGCTTCCCTGATTACATTTGGAAGATCATTTTTATGTATAAAGGGGGGAAAGGGGGGCAATTGCCTCTCCCCTTAATTTAGATAAATGCGTTTTTCATGTAGAATTATTCGATTAGCTCAAATTTGGTATACTGGTTTATTATGTTAAGGAGATGGCTTGATTAGATTTGGAGGTTCATTAGTTAAGTATAAAGGGAGGAAAGGGGGGGGGGGCTAGCCCCCCTTAATTTATGTAAATGGGTTTTTAATGCAAAATTATTCGATTTGCTCCTAATTTCGTATACCGGTTTATTATGTTAAGGAGCTTCCCTGATTAGATTTGGAGGTTCATTAGTTAAGTATAAAGGGAGGAAAGGGGGGTCTAGACCCCCCCCCTTAATTTAGATAAATGGGTTTTTCATGCAGAGTTATTCGATTTGCTCCGAATTTCGTATACCGGTTTATTATGTTAAGGAGCTGCCTTGATTAGATTTGGAGATTTAATGGTTAAGTATAAAGGAGGGACAGGGGCTAGTGTCCCCTTAATTTAGATAAATGGGTTTTTCATACAGAATTATTCGATTTGCTTCAAATTTTGTATACCAGTTTATTACGATATGGCTTCCTTCGTTTAATTTGGAGGTTCATTGGTTAAGTATAACAGGGGGGAAAGGGGGGCAATTGCCCCTCCCCTTAATTTAGATAAATGTGTTTTCATGCAGAATTATCTAATTTAGTTTAATTTTTTTTCTAGGTTCATTCTGATAAGGAGCTTTTCTGATTAGATTTGAAAGTTCATTGGTTCAGCATAAAGGGAGAAATGGGGGAGCTAATACCCCCCCCCCTTAATTTAGTGAAATGGTTTTTTCATGCAGAATTATCTGATTTGCTTCAAATTTGGTATACCAGTTTATTATGTTAAGTAGCTTCCCTGATTAGATTTGGAGGTCCTTTGTTTAAGTAGAAAGGGGGGCAACGGGTACTAATACCTTCATTTTTTGGGGGGAGGGGCATTATTCTTTGAAATAAGAGTATAATGTACAATTAGTGTGAATAGCCTGTGAACTCAAT
Source organism: Maratus speciosus (assembly GCA_963932465.1). NCBI lineage: Eukaryota > Metazoa > Arthropoda > Arachnida > Araneae > Salticidae > Maratus > Maratus speciosus. The sequence continues at coordinate 529,391,168 of OZ010789.1, read as the reverse complement.
GCCATCAGTTTAACTGGGCGATTTTCTTTTTATTAGGTTTATTAACGCATAACCATACCCAAACCCGAAAAATGAATTACAACAGACCGTACCCCAATCCGAGCAAGACAAAATAATTTCAGTCTACATGCAACTCGACCCGAACCTGAGAGTTCCATTTGAAAAAACATGAAATCCCGAACCAAATCTGATAACCGACAAAAATATTCCAAAGAACCATAACCGGATCCGAACAAGACAAATTAGTTTCCGTGGACACGCAACGCTACCAGAACCTAAAAATTCCATTCGAAGTGAACCTGAAACCCGTCCCGAACCAAATCTTAACCGACAAAAATATTCCAAAGAACTATAACCCGATGCAAGCCAGACAAAATAATCTCCGTCCACCGGCAACCCGGTCCGAACCTGAAAGTTCTAATTGAACTCAATCCGAAACCTGGTTGTGGTCGGTTTTCGGGTTGACTTCAAATGGAACCGTCAAGTTCGGATCCGGTTGAAAAAAAATTAAACTAAATCAGATAATTCTGCATGAAAACCCATTTATCTAAATTAAGGGGGGGGGGGCAATTGCCCCCTTTCCCCCCTTTTATACTTAACCTATGAACATCCAAATCAAATGAAGGAAGCCATATCGTAATAAACTGGTATATCAAATTTGAAGCAAATCAAATAATTCTGTATGGAAAACCCATTTATCTAAATTAAGGGGACACTAGCCCCTGTCCCTCCTTTATACTTAACCAATAAATCTCCAAATCTAATCAAGGCTCCTTAACATAATAAACCGGCATACGAAATTTGGAGCAAATCGAATAACTCTGCATGAAAAACCCATTTATCTAAATTAAGGGGGGGAAAGGTCTATCCCCCCTTTCCTCCCTTTATATTTAACTAATGAACCTCCAAATCTATACAAGCCATCTCCTTAACATAATAAACCAGTACGCCAAATTTGAGCTAATCGAATAATTCTACATGAAAAACGCATTTATCTAAATTAAGGGGAGAGGCAATTGCCCCCCTTTCCCCCCCTTTATACATAATAATGATCTTCCAAATGTAATCAGGGAAGTTGCTTAACATAATTAACCGGTATACCAAATTTATTGCAAATCGCATATTTCTGCATGAAAATACCCATTTATCTAAATTACGGGGGGGGGGGATAGCTCCCCCTTTCTTCCCTTTATATGTAACTAATGAACCTCCAAATCTAATCAAGGCAGCTCCTTAACTTAATAAACCGGTATACCAAATTTGGAGCAAATCGAATAATTCATCATGAAAAACCGATTTATCTAAATTAAGGGGGTATCCCCCCTTTCCCCCCTTTATACTCAAATAATGAGCTTCCAAATCTAATCAGTTAAGCTCCTTAACACAATAAACCGATATACCAAATTTGGAGCAAATCGAATATTTCTGCATGAAAAACCCATTTATATAAATTAAGGGGTGGACTAGCCCCCCTTTATCCTTAACCAATGAACCCCCAAAAATAATCAGGGAAGCACCTTATCAGAATGAACCCAGAAAAAAAATTTGAAGCAAATCGGATATTTCTATCAAGAGTTATCGTGTTACGTACATACGTACGTACGTACCTACACACTTACATACAGAATCGGCGGGCACATAAGCTCTCAGGCCGGTGAGCTAAAAATATCACCCTGATCGGATAATATGTGGTCATTTTTCAATTAGCCTAATGCTTTCTAGGCTCTTTGCAATAAGCCTGAAAAATATCAGGCTAATTGGAAAAAGGGAGATGGATTCTCCAATTAGCCCGGCTCTTTGCAAAGAGCCTAGGCTGTTTGCAAAGAGCCGGATTTCCCAATTAGCCTACGACATATATAAAATTTGCTTAGGGGGCAATCTACATATTAAACCGAATCCACACTTCATTTTTTTCAATGGCAATACCCAATTTTAACAAGATGTTTCAAATCGTCGGTTCAAACTATGCCTAGATACCAAATTTCAAGACATTTGAATGATAAGTTTTTGAATTATAAACATTCAAAATTTAGTGCTTCTAATGTTAAATTACATTTTCATAGTTTTATTTATATCTCCTGAAATTATGCTCCTAATGTCCTATTTTTTTTTTTTTTTTTTTTGTAGCAATAATACTAATATACCCAAACATAAATACGCTGAATTTGAAATTTTTATAATTTTATGTTATGAATTATGAAATATGAAATTAATATTCGAAAAAATTATGAATTGCAACCTACAATTTTTTTGATGGATTTAAATTTATTAAGTCTTGCTTTATGGAAATCCAAAATTTTATATTTTTCTTCCAAGTAGTTTTCAAATTATGCTTAAAAAACGGCAAAATGATGGTTTAAGATATCTAGTCTACTAGAAGGTCTATGATAGAAGTGGGTAGATATTTTTTAAATTTATTCTGCTGTCCTGTAATCTAACAGACTTCATTGACTCTTTGAGTGGCGCTTAAAGTGCCTTGATCAAGAAGGGAGCTCTCTAGATTAACAATCGAGTACGGAACTTCAATTTGGATACAGCCCTTAAAATATGCTCGTTTTAAAATAATTAATTTCTCGTAAACTTATGGTACGAATTGCATAAAAATTTGTTTTTAGGCTAATTGAAGGGCGTAGAGTTCATTTATGCTGTCAGAATTGTGTACTGCTATTGAAGAAAACAAAGTTAGGGTTTGTTTTATTATGTAGATGACACCCTAAGCAAATTTTATGTACATCATTTAAAAGTAGATTTTATTTCTAATAGTTCGGTACCAGTAAATGTCTGCAACGATAATTTGTTGAAGAGTTAGTAGGGGGTGTTTGCTTTTTTTTCCACAACTGTACATCGCAATTATTGTTAATTTACAGAGAGACATAATATATTTCGGATACAATGTTTTATCCGAAGTATTGTCCATTACAGAAGACTGCAGAAAGTGCGTTTTCAGTTATGGTATGCGTTTTTAAGTTTTACTAAATTTTTGCATATGGTGTGTATAAATTTTATAGACCTTATACAGTGCTGCACAAAACAATTCGTAAGCAATACTGAGAATGAACGTGAATTGCTCAAAAGTATTTTTTGATTTGAGATGTGCATTTTCAAGCTTAACTACATTTAGTATTCTAAGAGATATTGTAGAATATAAATAAAATCATATACAGGGCAATGCAAAGAACTGTATACATGACCGCCTCTGGATAATATTTGGAAGTATGATTTCAGTAGTATTAAGCGTGTTTTTGCCTGAATTAAACTTCAACTTAATGTGTGATGTGTACAAAAATCTATAGATAATATACACGGCTGTACAAAATAATTCAAGTATGTTCCCGTCTATTGATATAAATCGCTGCGGTGAATTGTTTACTGTGTTATGCGTTTTCTTAATATACTGAATTTGAGCATACTATGTAAAATATATAAAAAAATAATGTATATGATCATATAAAGAGCTGCACAAAAGAAATAAAGTACTTTCCCGGCTGTCGACGGTAATTACTGATATCTGATTTTAAAATGTGGTATGTATTTTCTAAAATGTTTTCTCGGGTATCTTATTTAGATTTTTAAAGAGTGAAGTCTTGTTAAAGGATTTTGGAAGTGTTGGAACGTGCTTCTCAATGTATGCTTGACGCAAGATTTTTCTCTCGTGTTTTTATTAATTTGATGTTTACTACATTTATGCTTCTACTTGGTAATACATTAAAGGAAATGTCATAAAACTTGATATTTAGGCTTTGAAATGCTCCAGTATACAGATTATTCCACCCGTATTTTTAAGTTACAACAAATCATCTTAAAAGTTTTAAAAGGTTATCGATTATGATACTGGATATCATTAGAACAAGAAAACAGCTTTTCAGAAAAAAGCACATAGATAATGACAGCAACTAATTCCAATTAGAATTCGGAACGTAATTTTTACTTTAAAGTTTCAAAGAATAAATTTTAATAATTTGTATATATATATATTAAATGTAGGTTTTATTAAGTTTCTGAACTATATCTACATACACAAATGTTTCTTGAGTGAATAAAATGAAAAATAATTATGTGGTACTGAAATAGAGTTAAGAAATAACTACATTCTAAATTAGAATACAGAATACAGAATGAATCTAAAAAGTGTGTAGGAGAAGTTTGAATAGCATTTAAATTAGGATTAGCACTGTCATTAGAACCTCTACATTTAATTAAGAGTAGAAAGAGAAATTGCAGTAAAGTTTGCAAGAATGGTATTCAGCATAACTTATGCTAGATTTAATATGAAATATATTGTGAAAGACACTTTTCTAGTCTTTTTCTCTTTGTATGCTACATTAATTTAGAAAAACGCAGTTTCAAATGCGCTTTCACTTAAAGATTTATTTTATTTGGTATATACTTACTTTATTTTAATTTAAACAACTGTTAATATATTACACCCAGTAATTTTAAAAGATATTATGAGTGAATTTGTAGATAGTTGTAGGGTTTCTAGCTCACAGGTTATCAAAGCCAGAGAGCAAATTCGCCCGCTGGTTCTGTATGTAAGTACGTATGTATGAACGTATGCATGCAGGTAACGCGATAAAACTTGATAGAAATATCCGGTTTGCTTCAAAATTGGGATATAGGTTCATTTTCATAAAGTGTTTCCCTGATTAGTTTTGCAGGATAATTATTTAAGTATAAAAGGAGAACCGGGGGCTACCCCCCCCCCCCCGCCCTTAATTTAGACAAATGGGTTTTCATGCAGAATTATCCGATTGACTTTAAATTTGGTATATCTGTTTATACTGATAAGGGGATTTCCAGATTAGATTTGGAGTGTCATTGGTTAAGTATAAAATCGGAAATGGGGGACCTAATCCCCCTCTTTTAATTTATCTAAATGGGATTTTTTGTCGATTTCTTTATTTATCGAGGGGCATTATTATTTTAAATAAGAAATATACAATTAGTGTGAATATCCTGTGAGCTCAATGTCACCAGTTTAATTGGTCATTTTTCTTTTAAGTATACTTTTGTGAAATATCTAAAAGTTCAGTTTGACAATTAATATATGCACCTGTATCTGCAATTGCTGTTTCTTGCAATAAATTTTATAACTTTTTGTAATGGAACAAAGCTTGTATATGCTCTTAAAATGGAATACATCACATTCATCAAATGATATGATAAATTTTTCGTAATTATAGTCTATATTTCTTATAAAAATAAGGGTTTTTGTGCATAAACTCATCTATTGTATATTGCTTTCATCAGGTACAAATTCTATGATAAAATGGCTAATGCTCCGGATATTTATATACGTATATATATCTGTCCTTTTAAAACAACAATTTTTATATCAAATGTTAAACTTTAAATAGTTTGAGGATTAAAAATTTAAGTTTCTTATATACAGGTTAATTTCGAAATAAACTACTTTTTGGTTGATCATAAAACTTATGAATATAATAATATGTATTTTACATTTACACAATTAAATGTGTAGGGCAGCGATTCCCAAACTTTATTGGTACGCGACCCACATTTATTTAAAAAAAACATTCGCGAACCACCTAATATGAGGGTGTATATCAGTATAGAGGATGTTGTATGACATATATAAGCTATTGACTATCCTATCCTATGAAAAGGGCAAATTTTCATACGAAGGACATACTTTCAACAAAAACAAAAATTGGAATCCCAAGTGTATAAGTGTAATAATAATTAAAACAACACACAATACACAAAGATAATTAAAAACACGTTTAATTATTATCAAAACATAACTTTATAATCAGTGAGATTTCTAGCACTGGTGTTTACCGATGAGGACATATATATATATATATATATCCGATTAAAACTAGTTAATTTTAACTTTAACTTTTTACACGAAGTTTGTTTGTGTACTTGTTTTTCAAGAACAGCAAAGTAGAAAAAGCATGTCCATACAAGTATGTCGTGTTGAACCCCGTCAAGGACATCAAAGCTGATTCAGATATTCCTGGATATTCTGCTCGTAGAGGAAAAGGTCCAAATACCGGCTACCACTTTTGTTTTCAATCTAGATCATACAATTTTCAAAATTAATAAAATAAAAAGTGACAGCAGGGCACCTTGACACGTCTTACACCTGTTTAGAGAAAAAAAAATCATTTTAAAAGGCGTTTTTTGTTTATAAGAAGCAAAATTTCGAAAGTCTTCAAATTTTGAGTTTTAAAAATGGGGTCTAAATACCGGCTACCTAAGTTTATTTCCAAAAAATCGCACAAATACAGCTAATGACAATTATTAAGAAATAAGAATATTATTTTAATAAATTGTATTGATTAATAACATTTTTTATGCACAGAAAAATACGCATTTTTTAATAAATATGTATTTTTGTCAAATTTTTAAAATTCTTTTCGACTATCTCTCACAGTCTTCTTCCCATTATGTTTCTAATTTTGTTTTTTAACGTGTAAAACAAAAAAAAGCTCACTGATTGAAATGAGAATTACTTTGTCTGAAAAAATCAAAAGCATAATATCACTCTCTGCGTCGGTATAGTCCCTATCAACCCACATATCGCATTCTTAACATTGAACCCAGAATCCCCTTCCCCATTCTTGTCCACAGAGAAAGCACCCATGCAGAAGACACAAATTTATCATCTTCATCTGTTGGATATTTTCCTTTTTCACATTTTTAGCCCTCTCGCTTCGTAATTGTTTTATCAAAATAGCTTCAAAAATTGCGTATTTAACACCTCCGCGATGAGCGTCTTTAAAAAATTTTTATTCTTTTGTCACTGGTTTTTCAAAACAAAAGTTTTTGTCTAATTTAACTGGGAAAATGCTCCGATTAAATAAGACATAATTTACAATAAAAATATAACTGGTAGGAATAATCAAAATGGGTTAATTAGACAAAAAATGCATCCCCGAGGAAATCTCGTGTTGCGCAAATTTTGCTACTTTTACGATGCCCAAGGAAATCTCGGGTTGCGCAGCGAGAAGGTTAAAATCAAATTTATGCCTCTTTCTTCTGGTTTACTCCGTCATTTTTTTTATCTCTCTTCATATTTATTACAGGTAATTTTGTAATGACCAACAGGTCTTTTTTGGAAAGTGATCCGGTAACCAGTGTCGGTCCTGGATAATTACGGCCATGGTTGCTTTTTTCATATTGCGAAATGAGACGGGGACTATTTCTGAACCATTTAAATTAATTTATTAATTATGGAACTATTTAAATTAATTTATTTTCCTTCCCTACAAGCAGAGCAACCGAGAGAGGTCCAAATACCGGCTAGCCGGTATTTAGACCACTCTAGGAACCCGGTATTCGAACCACTGCTATGTTTAAGTTAAAACGGACTATTACTCATTCATATAATAAAATACCAATAAGGTGCGCGGTGCAATTGAGAGCTAAATATGTCTAGAAAATATCTTAATCAACATTTTAAGCCAATATACGATCAGTATATTAAAAAAAAATGAGAAACACATATCTGAAAAACTTTTGGTGTACCAGATTACGTAGATTCGACACTTTTGCATTTACTATTTGTAAATGACACAGACTTCAGTGACGTACTTTTCCTAATTTTCTTCTCTCAATTAAAGTTACAAACTCTGCCTATCACCGCTAGGCTGCGCTGCGCTCAGTTCTCAGAACACCTAGTAGCCGGTATTTGGACCATAGCCCGTATTTGGACCTTCTCCTCTATATTCCTCTCGAAGGAAATTAAGGATTTTCCTTTGAAATATTATTTGCTGTTGAAATTGTTTCATTTTTTAAACAGATGAAATAAAATATATAATTTTGCGACAAACCTCGATTGTTCCGCGAACCACCAGTGGGTCGCGACCGCTTGTAACCGCTGATGTAGGGGATAAAATCCGTGAAAGTTGAAATTGGGCACAAAAAGAGAAAACTTTCATGCGTGTCAGTGACAAAATATCATGCATTTAGATGAATTACAATTAAAATGGTACACCATTTTTTGATGCATTTTTGTATGTTATTTGTCTAAGTTTCAAACAAAATAAAACATAAATACTAATAATACAATTTTTATATTTTCTTACTCTATGACAACCAATAATCATAAACATTTATCAATAATTAATTAACTACGTACTTAATAAAGGTGAACAAATTCTGTAATGAATATTTAATTTTTAAATATACACCTCTTTTCAGTTATTTAACATTTTGAATTTAAATTAATGAAATTAAAGTTCCTAAAAGATCGTTTTTAGGAAATTAAAATCAGATGTATCTAAAACAAGAAAGAAAAATCATAGGTTAAGCATAGATTAGGAAACGCTTTCCAATACTTCCTGAATGCTTTAACAAAACTTCGTTATTTATGGAAATAAGGTAAATAAGATAACTAAGTAAACATTTTAGAAAACGCATAAAACATTTGAAAAACTGATTTCAGCAGTTAGCGCTCATAGCCAAATATGTATTCCAATTGTTTTGAACAGCCCTGTATTTGATCTGTATGTTGATATATACAGTAAAACTCGGATATAACGCTCTTCCAGGGTACCGGTCTAGAAGAGCGTCAAAAACGGGAAAGCGTTAAATGCGGGAGAAAGTTTTCGACATTTTAAAATTGAGAATATTAGATTATCGGCTTTAAATAATGCGGGGAATCATTTTCGTGTATTATTTAAAATAGAAACTCCACAGGATAGGTACAAAAACGTTTCCTTCATTTTAAATATCACAAATTTACATAGTGTTTACAAAGTATTATTTCAAATCAGAATAAGTAAAAATGTCAACATTAAAAGCTACAAAATATATTTAACATTTCTAGTACGAACCTTTATCCTTATATTAAACATAAAATAAAATTATGAAAGAAACTAATAATAATATTTTGTTTAAAAAAAGTAACATTTGTATTCTTGAGCACCACTATGAGGACTATAAGCTTTCACTTACTGTTTATTCTGTTTTAGAGAAAAACTCATCGAGTTTCGTCTGCCGGGTGGACGAACGACCACACAAAAGAGCGTTTTCTGCTTTGTTTATATGTCTTAATATATCTTCATGTGAAGCGGCGGTATCTACTGAAGCAGTGTATAGCTATAGGCGAATAGTGCTAAAAGCTTCCATTACTTCAGCTATCGTTGGGATGCGCTCTTGAACATCGCCATCAGCAACTTCATCAAGGTCCTCTTCTTCTGCGGCATCCTGTACCGTGTCCCCTATAATGTCGTCAATGCTCCTAACGTTGCTTGTGATAATGTCTTTATCAATGTTAAGATAGCTCTGAAGGCTATGTGCATTTTCTGCAAGATGCTCGCAAACAGCTTGCCAGTCCTCGTCGTCTATAGGATCCGACCCCTCTTCAGCTGCATCCATATTATAGTTGGCGTCTGTTATGAAGCCTGCCGTTTTAAAGCAATTTTGAATTATTTTAGGTTCGATTGCATACCAAGCAGCGCTAAGGTAGTTCATGACGTCGAGGAGAATTACAGAAGATAGACTACTTTTATTTTCCATTTCATGTAGAAATCGTTTCACTATGCGTTTGCGATAATGTTGTTTTAAAACCTTTATGATCCCTTGATCCATCGGTTGAAGTACGCTTGTGGTGTTTGCAGGTAAAAATTCCAGAGAGACGTTTGTAATATCTGGTATTTCTTGGGGATGAGCTGCGCAATTGTCTATGAATAGTATGGCATGTCTATTTTGCTTTCGCATCTCGACATCAAAATCAGAAACATATTTAATGAACTGGGGACCCGTCATCCAAGCCTTACGTTGATGTGCATAGTTACAGGGCAGTCGTTTGATGTTCTTGAAACAGTGAGGTTTGGCCGATTTTCCAATCACTAGAGGCTTGCGTTTGTCGCTCCCAGCGGCGTTGGAACAAACAAGCACAGTAACACGTTCTTTACTGATCTTCCCTCCATGGCACTGCTCATCTTTTAACGTTAAGGATTTATCAGGCATTGCTTTAAAAAATAAGCCAAATTCGTCGGCGTTATAAATATCACAACTGGCATAGTTTTTGATAAGCCTTGGAAGATTGTTCTTTTTCCAAAATTCTGCATTTTCTGTGTTCACGGCAGCGGATTCTCCGCAAATTTTCTTGTACACAATGCCGTGGCGGGTTCGAAATCGGTCTAACCACCCATTAGATGGAGTAAAATCTTCAATTCTTAGCTTTGGAGCTACTTCTGGAGCTTTTTCTTTAACTATGGATCCGCTGAAAGGTATGTTACAGTGTCTTGATTCAAGAAACCACTCGTACATAACTTTTTCTAAATCTTCATATTTTCCTGTTTTCACTCTCTTTTTCTTTAAGCCCCAAAATAGCAGCATGTTTTTCAATATATTTTCTGTTTTGAAGAAGAGTCCGAAGAGACGACGGTGCGATATTCATAGATAACGCAAAATCTTTTTGGCTCACAATAGGGGATTTTTTGTCATAATTTTTTAGAATTTCTAATTTTTTTGAAATTGTCAGCGTCTTTCTTTTCAGACTCTAATGCTCGTATTCACCATCTACCTCGACCTAGAAAACTTCAGTCGAACGCTCAAATGAAATTCATAATAATATTTGATTGGACATTATCAAGGAGACGTCCAATGAGAGATTAAAGGTGCATACCGTTTGAATGTTCGACCGAGGTTATCGGTATAACTCGGAGTCGAAGTAGTTGGTGAATACGAGCGTTAGCTTCCATGTTGCTCCCAACTGGAGTCGCCAGCGATACTGGTTGCTTATGTGTAAAAGAAAAAAGCGGGAACAGTTTGTGTGAAGTCACAGACAGGAGCTACTGAGATGGACGGAATAAATTCTTTTATTCTCTGATCCAATGAGAAAAAACCGCAGAACTGGCTGATTTTTTTTTTTTTTTTTTTTTTTTTTTTACATAGTCTTTGGGCGTTGGCTGTCTGCCAATTCCACGTATCTCCACTTTCTCTCTCTGTGTGTGTACGGGCGAGAAAATGAAAACTTTGGATGCAAACCAAAGCACCAAAGCGTAATATCCGGGATTTCTTTGTTCAAAGGACCAATAAAAAGCGCGTTAAAAGCGGGAAAGCGTTAAAAGCGGGGAGCGTTAAAAGCAATGAATTTTTACATTGTTCTTATGTGTATGGTTCAAAGGATCGGGACAAATGAGCGTAAAAGGCGGGAAAGCGTTTTAAGCGGTGAGCGTTATATCCGAGTTTTACTGTATATACTATATAATGGGAAAATTTAGCTTAGCAAGAAAACGCATAACAGGTTGAAATTTATCTTTCAGAAATTTATACTAATAGATGGAAACATACTTGAATACTTTTGTACAACTCTTATTACACGCCACTATTTATATAAATTTAATTCAAACTAAAACACTTTTAAAACTACAGAAATTACTATTCAATTCTTTGCGTGACCCTGTATATCATTTTGTCAATATTCTACGAACATTTCTTAGTAAACTAAATGCAGTTCAGCGTAAAAATGCACGACTCATACCAAGTAACATTTACGAATTATTTTGTGTACCCTGTATATGAATTACAGTATAAACACACCGTATAGTATGCATAAATATAGTGAATCATAAAAGCGCATATCATAATTAAATGCATTCCCAGCAACCGTCGCTTAGCTTCAGTACTTCGTATACAATATAGTATCTGAAATATTTTGTGTCCCTGTAAATGCTATGCACTTCGTATTATACATGAAATAAGTTATAGTAAACCTCAGAGGTGTATATCTATTTCATTATATATGAAATATTTTAACATAATTAAAATACGCAACAAACAATTCCCTCTATCATCATTATGTAACGAAATTCTTTTGTGTGGCCCTGTAAATGAATAATAACTATTCTTTGCACTGCATATTCTACAGAATGAATATTTTAGTGCACTTCATGCATATCAATGTATTATGTTGGAAAGCGTGTAACATCATTAAAAATCATTTGAAACGATTTTTTCCCATTGGTAGTAATGTAACAGAACACTTTTGATTGCCCCTATAAATGAACTAAACATGCCACAAATTTCATTTGGAATAGAAAACGTGCTATGGTAAACGTCAATAACATCCAAAAATTTCAGGGCAATCTGAGTACATTTACGATTTTTAGAGCGCGGACAGACGACCAGACGGTCAGACAAACCGAAGTCAATAACACTTTCCAACTTTGTTGGAAAGACATATGTCGATTAATCTTTTATAATGATTTTTGTAAATGATTATGTGTTATACTAGAACTTTCTCAAAGAGCATTCGAAACACTTCTGCGGTTTTAATTAAAAAAAAAAAATATTACTATTATGTCCGCAGCTTTTAATTAGCACGTGAAAAGCAATGCATTTATTCATATATGCATTGCTTGCTTTATAATTTGCACTCACGTCTTGAGTCAGTAATGACTGATAATTCTAAACAATGATACTCATAGCAATAAATAAAGAGTGTTTAATTGAAGCGATACAACTCAAATCAATGAGTAATGTTGAAAATTTCCGAAGGAAGAAACGAGATTTTAGGAACACAGGTAGTTTCTGTCGAGTTTCGGTCCGGCCAAAATTTTAGCAGCATTTTCTCAGAAAACGAATTTTTGGCGAAACTAAAATTTTGTGCCGAAAACAAACTGAATTTTCTATCGATCTCTACAGAGAAGTATGGAAAGTTATTTTATAAAAATCTTGATTTTACAAGAACATATAGTTTCAGGCCAAAGCAAATTTAATCTATCCAGTTTTCTTCATATAAATAAATATGTATTATAAAATTTTTCCAAGTAATACTCCAAAAGTGGTGATGGTTTTAGTTACGGACAATTATCTGCATGAGGGATATAAGCCGAAAGGGGGGTAGCCATTGATCGGGCTCTTTCTATGATTCTAAAAAGATCACGGACAAATCTGAACGATTAGGCGGACGAACGTGAAACGGATTCGGATGTACTTATTCCCATCTATAATCTTTTGAAAGCAGAATCTCCTTTCGTGCAGAATACTGCAAAAGTTAACTTAAATAAAAATATACCACTTATTTTTGTAATGGTAGAAAGGTAATATATTTACTAGGTCTTATCGAAAGAATAAAAGTTTATCTATATTCTAAAATATACCGTTTAAATATCTTTCGTACAGTAAATAACAATTTCTCCCATATTTGTAAAATTAAATGAAGGAGAATAAAATGCGGATTATTTGAATGGCAAATTTAACTTTAATGGCTCTCATATATTTTCATATCGAATAAAGAAGCTCTTTTCAATCCTTAGAAATAACCCAAAATGATCAATTCATTCCAAATGTAAAAAAACGAAACGCGAGAAGAAATGTTTTAATGCGCATTCAAAAGAAACATAAAAAAAGATTCTTTAAAGTAAAAATAGTTGTTACATCTTTTTATTTCCCTCTTTTTTAGGAATATAGAAAAATATAAATATTACAATTTTTAGGTGGTTTTTTTAACGGTTAGGCGGACGAGCGTGACACGGATTCGAAAGTACATATCCCCATCTATCAGCTTTGAGGAGCAAAATCTCCCAGTCGTAGAATTCTGGAAAAGCAATGGCAAACTTAAATAAAAATATACCACTTATTTCTGTAAGGGTAGAAAGGAAATATTTTTACTAGGTCTTACCGAAAGAATGAAAAGTTTATCTATATTCTAAAATATCCCGTTTCAATATTTTTCGTACAGTAAATAACAATTTCTCCTATATTTGTATAATTAAATAGAGGAGAATAAAATGCGGATTCTTTGAATGGCAAATTTAATTTTAATGGTTGTCCTATATTTTAATTTCTAATTAAGAAGCTCTTTGCAATCCTCAGAAATAAACCAAAATGTTCAATTCATTCCAAATGTGAAAAACGAAACTCGACAAGAAATGTTTTAATGTACATTCAAAAGAAACATAAAAAACGATTCTTTAAAGTAAAAGTAATTGTTACATCTTTTTATGTTCTTCTTTTTTAGGAATATTAAAAAAAAATTACATTTTTTAGGGGTTTTTTGAATGGTTAGGCGGACGAGCGTGGCACAGATTCGAAAGTACATGCTCCCATCTATCAGCTTTTGAGAGCAGAATCTCCCAGGCGTAGAATGCTGGAAAAGCAATGGGAAACTTAAATAAAAATATACTTCTTATTTTTGTAATTGGTAGAAAGGATATATTTTTACTAGGTCTTATCGAAAGAATAAAAGTTTATCTATATTCTAAAATATCCCGGTTGACTATTTTTCGTACAGTAAGTAATAATTTCTCCTATATTTGTAAAATTAAATGGAGGAAAGTAAAATGCGGATTATTTGAATGGAAAATTTAACTTTAATGGCTTTCATATATTCTCATTTCGAATAAAGAAGCTCTTTGCAATCCTTAGAAATAAATCAAAATGTTCAATTCATTCCAAATGTAAAAAACGAATGCTGGAAAAGCAATAGCAAACTTAAATAAAAATATACCACTTATTTCTGTAAGGGTAGAAAGGAAATATTTTTACTAGGTCTTACCGAAAGAATAAAAGTTTATCTATAATTCTAAAATATCCCGTTTCAATATTTTTCGTACAGTAAATAACAATTTCTCCTATATTTGTATGATTAAATAGAGGAGAATAAAATGCGGATTCTTTGAATGGCAAATTTAATTTTAATGGTTCTCCTATATTTTAATTTCTAATAAAGAAGCTCTTTCCAATCCTCAGAAATAAACCAAAATGTTCAATTCATTCCAAATGTGAAAAACGAAACGCGACAAGAAATGTTTTAATGTACATTCAAAAGAAACATGAAAAACGATTCTTTAAAGTAAAAGTAATTGTTACATCTTTTTATGTTCTTCTTTTTTAGGAATATTAAAAAAAAATTACATTTTTTAGGGGTTTTTTGAATGGTTAGGCGGACCAGCGTGGCACGGATTCGAAAGTACATGCTCCCATCTATCAGCTTTTGAGAGCAAAATCTCCCAGGCGTAGAATGCTGTAAAAGCAATGGAAAGCTTAAATAAAAATATACTTCTTATTTTTGTAATTGGTAGAAAGGATATATTTTTACTAGGTCTTATCGAAAGAATAAAAGTTTATCTATATTCTAAAATATCCCGGTTGACTATTTTTCGTACAGTAAGTAATAATTTCTCCTACATTTGTAAAATTAAATGGAGGAAAGTAAAATGCGGATTATTTGAATGGAAAATTTAAATATGATGGCTTTCATATATTCTCATTTCGAATAAAGAAGCTCTTTGCAATCCTTAGAAATAAATTAAAATGTTCAATTCATTCCAAATGTAAAAAACGAATGCTGAAAAAGCAATAGCAAACTTAAATAAAAATATACCACTTATTTCTTTAAGGGTAGAAAGGAAATATTTTTACTAGGTCTTACCGAAAGAATAAAAGTTTATCTATATTCTAAAATATCCCGTTTCAATATTTTTCGTACAGTAAATAACAATTTCTCCGATATTTCTAAAATTAAATGAAGGAGAATAAAATGCTGATTATTTGAATGGCAAATTTAACTTTAATGGCTGTCATATATTCTCATTTCGAATAAAGAAGCTCTTTGCAATCTTTAGAAATAAATCAAAATGTTCAATTAATTCCAAATGTAAAAAACGAACCTCGACAAGAAATGTTTTATTGTGCATTCAAAAGAAACATAAAAAACGATTCTTTAAAGTAAAAATAATTGTTACATCTTTTTATGTTCTTCTTTTTTAGGAATATTAATTTTTTTTTTTACAATTTTTAGATTTGTTTTTTAACAGTTTAGCGAACGAGCGTGACACAGATTCGAAAGTACTTATTCCCATCTATCAGATTTTGAGATCAGAATCTCCCAGGTATAGAATGCTGCGAAAGCAATGGCAAACTTAAATAAAAATATACCACTTATTTCTGTAAGGGTAGAAAGGAAATATTTTTATTAGGTCTTACCGAAAGAATAAAAGTTTATCTATATTCTAAAATATCCCATTTCAATATTTTTCGTACAGTAAATAACAATTTCTCCTATATTTGTAAAATTAAATGAAGAAGAATAAAATGCGGATTATTTGAATGGTAAATTTAACTTTAATGGCTCACATATATTTTCATTTCGAATAAAGAAGCTTTTTGCAATCCTTAGAAATAAACAAAACGCTTGAATTCATTCCAAATGCAAAAAAAGAAACGCGGCAAAAAATGTTTTAATGTACAGTTGTGGAAAAAAAAGTAAACACCCCCTACTAACTCCACAACAAATTATCGTAGAAGTAAGTTACTGGTACCGAACGATTGGAAATAATGTCTACTTTTAACTGATGTATATAAAATTTTCTTGGCGGGGGGCATCTACATATTCAAACAAACCACAACTTTGTTTTTTTCAATAGCAGTACACAATTCTGACAGCATAAATGAACTCTACATAATTCAATTAGCCTAAAAATAAATTTTTATGCAATTTGTGTGATAAGTTGCAGAGAAATTTATTATTTTAAAGGGAGAGTATTTTAGGGGCTGTATCCAAATTTAAGTTCACTACTCGATTGTTGACTGAGAGAGCCTCCTTCTTGATCAAGGCAGCTTAAGCAGTCATTGAAGACTGTTAGATTACAGGATACCAGAAAAAATTTCAAAATATCTAGTCACTTCTATCATAGACGACCCCTTAAACCATCATTTTGCCGTTTTTTAAGCATTCTGACAGCACAATTCTGACAGCATAAATGAACTCTACGCCCTTCAATTAGCCTAAAAACAAATTTTTATGCAATTCGTACCGTAAGTTTCCGAGAAATTAATTATTTTAAAACGAGCATATTTTAAGGGCTGTATCCAAATTGAAGTTCCGTACTCGATTGTTAATCGAGAGAGCTCCCTTCTTGATCAAGGCACTTTAAGTGCCACTCAAAGAGTCAATGAAGGCTGCTAGATTACAGGACAGCAGGATAAATTTCAAAAATATCTACCCACTTCTATCATAGACCTTCTAGTAGACTAGATATCTTAAACTATCATTTTGCCGTTTTTTAAGCATTATTTGAAAACTACACGGAAGAAAAATGTGAAATTTTAGATTTACATAAAGCAGGACTTAATAAATCTAAATCCATCAAAAAAATTGTAGGTTGCAATTCATAATTTTTTCGAATATTAATTTCATAATTCATAATTCATAACATAAAATTATAAAAATTGCAAATTCAACGTAATTATGTTTGGGTATTTTAGTATTATTGCTACACAAAAAATTAGCACATTAGGAGTATAATTTCAGGAGATATTAATAAAAATACGAAAATGTAATTTAACATTAGAAGTACCCAATTTTGAATGTTTATAATTGAAAAACGTACCATTGAAATTACTTGAAATTTGGTGATTACGTATAGTTTGAACCGAAGATTTCAAATATCTTGTTAAAATTGAGTATTACCATTGAAAAAAATGAAGTTTGGATTCTTTTTAATATGTAGATGGCCTCCTTAGCAAATTTTATATGCATAATTTAAAAGTAGACTTTATTTCCAGTCGTTCACTACCGCTAACTTTCTTCT
Organism: Maratus speciosus; assembly: GCA_963932465.1. Classification (NCBI taxonomy): domain Eukaryota; kingdom Metazoa; phylum Arthropoda; class Arachnida; order Araneae; family Salticidae; genus Maratus; species Maratus speciosus. Next base: position 529,373,649 of record OZ010789.1, on the reverse strand, counting down.
ACGCTAATTTGTTGAGAAGTTAGTAGGGGGTATTTACTTTTTTTTCCACGACTGTACATTCAAAAGAAACATAAAAAACGATTCTGTAACCCTTTATCTACTGAATTGGGAATTCATGAAAATTTTACCTTCTAAAGCATTTTTCGTGAGTTGTTTAAACTACATTAGAAGATTTACATAATCATTTAATAAATTTTTGAAGGATTTTAGTAGGATTGAAGGATTTTGAAGGAATAATTAAATTTAAATTTATAGGGATTTTGTACAATTTTTATAACCCCACTCAAATCTTTTATTTTAAATATTTTTCTTATTTTTTTCTAGAATTGGAAAATGTACAAATATAATGTTCTTACAATTGAAATATAGAAATATTTCCGAATTTTAAAATCGCCCCCCCCCCCACACACACACACACAACTCCAAGAAAGCTGAAAAGATGCAAAGGCAAAAGAAATCATCCTTTTCAAAATATTTTTGTTTTGTGTAACAAATAATACTTTTGGAACAAGATAAAGTAATATATCTATAACTCATCCTAAACTATATTACAACTAGTCGATGTATTAAATGAATTTTATAACAAACTATTTTAATGGTACTTTTATTTGCCGTCAGTTGATAAAGGATTAAAGTCAAAATAATAGCTACATCTTTTTATTTTCTTGTTTTTTAGGAATATTAAAAATATATTACAATTTTTAGATTTTTTTAAAGAAAATATAAAAGCACTTTTCAATTAGTTTTATTTAATTGAAATATATTTACAAAAAACTTCCTTCAGAAACATTTTTTGCATTATTATTTCAGAATTATTTTTCACATGGTGATTTTCATTTTTTAATTCCGAATCTCTTTTATGGCATTGGAATATGAAAACTAAAATGATTCATTAAATATTTTTCTTCTCTCATAACGATATAGAATTCTATATTGCAATAAATATTATTTAAATAGCATTGTTATAATTAACAGAATTGACTTATGCATGTTGAACTGTTTTCGATCAAAATTTATCAAAACATTTCCATGTACAAATTTGTGATATAAAAAAATTCTGAACTAGCATTTATTTTTAAGTTAGCAAATTTTACCAAATTATTTTTAAAGTATTTTTAAATGTATAATTTTAAACTTCATTCTTTAACTGAAAAGATGAGGAAAAATTAAGAAGCTTTTTAAATATTTGCTCACAAATCAAAATCGAATAAGACTTAAAATTAATATTTAAAACATCAAGTTTACAGCAATGATTTATTTAATAAATAATTTAATAAATATAATAAGATTTTTAATAATAAATCCTCAAGAAAAGACACTTTTCTAATCTAAGAGTACGCCCCATTGAAAAATATTTCCTAGTGACATTTCGTTGTGGTGGAAAACTGACGTTCGTTCATTTCTTGATTTTCAAGTAATTCCTTTTATAGGTAAATAGAAAAATCATTCATATACTGATTTTCATCAAATGGCATAAAATCACTTGTATTACATTTTAACCCTAATTAAGAATCTTGAAAAATATGTAACAACATATAAAATTCCACTTACACATTAGCAGTAATGTGAAACGTCAAATTTTATTTGAATTCAAAGCCTGAACCACTTATTTACAATACGATAAAAAAATCCGAATAATGGCTATAACTTAATATCTAATTAGTTTAACTATAGACATTACTCCAATTCTTTGACGCTATGTACAATTAAATTAAACCCTTTTTTTTTTTCATTTTCACACAGCCCTTTCAAATAAGTTTGAGAATCCTTTAAAACCTCACGGAGAGCAACCTTACACGGAAAGATTAATAATGAAGGATATCATTTATTATGTTAGAAACAACTGCGCTAATCTCAAGGGATTTTTTATAAATATTCTGATTAAAAATATTTAATGAAAAGTATATAGAAAATATTCATCTTATATACTTATACGGCTCAAATTTTATAGAATCATAAAATATATATACTAGATTCAATCAAATATTTAAATAATTGTACTTTTCATGTCATGCAGTTTTTTTAAAAGGAAAAAAAAACACTTTCGTTATCAAATTTAATTAATTCTAATTAAATTAGTTGTTTTATAAAATGCGACTTACAAGTATTACTTACAAGTCTTACAAGTATTGGAAATATTTTTTTTCTGTATATCTTTACATTAACATCTTTCAATCATGTGATAGGGCTAGACTTCCAGCGCTGGGAGTCGTCATTTCTGTATTACACGTGGCTAACGAAGAAAACAGGCTACCGCGGTGCATTCCACTTATTTTTTTTCCAAAGACCGCTGGAGTCACGTAATCTTCGATTGCACCAATGCAGGTGTACGAAAAGAGCACCACGTCACTCTAGCGGTCTGTAAAAAAAGACACGTAGGATGTACCGCGGTAGCCTGTCCATTTCGTTAGCCTCGTGTATTACAGCGTCAATATTAATCTGAAAATCAGAAAAAACCATGTTTGAAAGCTAGTATACTGAAACGTGGCACCATCTATGACAGAAAATTGAAAATAAAATTTTTCATTCGCTTGAAAAAAAAATTTCATCCTGAGAAGCATTTTAGTCCAAACTACCCTCCTGTACGACAATTACTGGATTTTGTATGAATTTTAAAATGTGTCCAGAAATTTTCAGACACTCTGTAAAATTAAGCAAGATTATAGCATGATATTTGTGAAATATGCGATTAAAAACATTATTCAAATTAATAAAACATTTTATGTGAAGTGAAAATTATTTGAGCAAAAAAAAAAAAAAAAAAAAAAAAAAGTTAGTAAAATAAAGACATAACACTTCTTATTTGAAACAACTAATTTTAAGAACTTGCAATTTTATATACTGTATTTTTGAAATTTCAAACTTAGTGCCAACTTTATAATATAAAATGTTTCAACTTTGTTATTTGTAGTCATGCGACGACATTTCTCGATATTTTTAAATCTTTCAAGACCTTAAAATAACTTTACTTCCTTTAAATTAGTTTAGAGAAAATTTAATTGGTGCAGTTAATCGTAAACATTGAGAAATTCTCTTTAAACTCAGTAAAACGTGACCGAGATTATCAACACTGGAATAATACATTAAATTCCCTTTCACTGATCAAAGGGAATATCATCGAAGAAAAGCATTTAAAGTATCCAAACAAGAAATCGTAAAAATACATGCATACAAATTAAGAATATGGGATTTCTAATAAAATATTACGTTAAATGCGGACTCCTATCAATATTAATAGTATTTTAGCTGTGCATATGTAATGTACCAGTGCTTTTAATAATCTTTTTAAAGTTCGTTCGTAATTATATGAATACGTACCACCTATTCTCATCGTCTGGTCTGTCTGTCTGTCCGCATATAACAGCGCACAAACTTCCTAACCGAATGGTTTGAGATTTAATATATATATAATCATTGCAGAATTTGGTCGAGTCAGTTCAAATTTTATGAAAACCGAATCAAAACTTAAAAAGATATTAATAAAAATTTTCTTCATTATATTAAATCCTATCATACGTAATTAATTCGATAATATCCCATGATAGGTAGTGATTCTAGGTTGCCATGGTTATTAAGTCCTATTTTAGATAGAATGATATTATTTCTGTATTACTGAAATTAATATACATAAAACTAATAAACTTTGTATTCATGCATTTTGTCTAAGAGTACAACAGCTAATTTTCCAAAATCTGAATATTTATAAAATTAGTTATAGTACGAACGCAGCTCATTTGCCACGTTTGACGTACAATTTCCTAATTGTTTCCCATTAAAGATGTTTGCTTTTGAAAGAAGATCTATGGGGACAACAGACGTGTTTGTAAACAGAGTGTGTTTGTCACAGGAGTTAAAAATTCTCCAATTTAATGAAAGAGTGTCTAAGACGGGAGTCAAACCCAGACTCTTTTTGCTTAAAATGGCAAATATTGTACTTCTTGAGCTCCCTGCAACGACATTTCATTCTTTCAACCTATCTGTAATAACATATGGCCTGATTTCCGAAGTAGTTCAGCAGAATAAACCGCAGAAAAACGGCACTCCAAAAAATTAATGGGCAATTACACAATTATATTCAATACAATCAAACTGATTAGGAATTAAATTACACGAATTACAATTAATTCTAACTGAGAGACAAAATGTCCAGGTCGTTATTTCAATCCTTTTGACTGGACGTTATTTGAATCCTTTTGACTGAGTGAAATTTGGCGGCTGGGTTATCAGCTCTGATAACACAAGTGGTAAAGCATTGGCATTGGAAGACAAGGAATTAAGTGTCCTTCCAGCCTACAGAAGATGTTCGCTGTAATAAAATTTTAATGCTGTATAAATAAGTTGATGTGTATAATCATGTGTGACAATACTTTTATGTCTCTTTTTATGCATATAACGTTATATGCTTGATTGTTTTTAATTGGAAAATTAAATTAGGATGAAACTTTAAAGGGTTACTGTTGAGAATGTAACACAGTTTTATGGGGTTACCTCCAGTCACGACCTTCGATCGAAAATACTTTTTGACATTTGTTTCCTTCAAAAGTATAGAATATATAAAAAGAACAACTAGTATGCTCTAGTACTTCAGTCTTAAAGCGTACATACGAAAATTTGCATAAAAAAAAAGGAAAATGGTTGAGGATCTGGCGGCACCTTTCAGAGGAAGTGATGTGTGGTGGGCAGGATAGCTTGGAAACCGGTTATCTGAAAAGAAAAAAAAACAATCGATTTTAATAATATGTTAAATAAACTTGCCGTTGAACGAAAAAAATTAGTTTATGGTGATTGTAAGCAGAATGGAAACGTTCGAAAGAGAAGGTTATTTTTTGGCGTAAATTTTGGTTATTCTAACGGTCATAAAAAATATTAGTTTTGACCAGTAATTAAATTATTTTGTACAAGAGTAAGGGAATTTTAATAGCTATAATCTCATAAATTTTAATTGAAATCGTTTTGGAAGTTTGTTTTGATCATGTTCCTGACTAAAAAATGCCCTTTCGAGAAAAACGATGTTAAAGTTTTGAAATGAAATAAAGGGTATATAACATTCATAAAAAACAATGGTATATAATACGTGTTTTCCATTTTAAACAGGATAGCTTAATCGCATGAGTAAAAAGAGACGGCTACTAAAGGGAACGGCTGGCGCACACACGACTGTCGCCACGCAACGGGAGGCAGAATTCGCTTCTGAGGGTGGGAAAAAATGTTCTTTCTGTCAGATCGACTTAAATTTTTAAAACTGAATAGTCGACAGACTGTACTTTTGCATGGTTACGTTAGCTCAAAATCGATTTTTCTAAAATTTATGACTGGAGATAACCACTTAAAACAATTCCTGCGTATTAGTACATAAATAAAATGTATTGCATTGATCGTATAGTAATATTTTAAAGTAACACATAATAAGAATAAATATTTTAAGTAGAATCCATTTATTCAACATTTTCGACAGAAGATAGCAGTGTTTCACATGCACTGTTAAACATTTTGCAGTATTCTGGCAGGTCATTCGACCGTTTTTTGAAAAAACGGTTTCATAACCATAATTTAACTATATTCTGACCATAAAATGACCAATAATATGGTCAGAATAGTGTTAAATTACGGTTGTTTTAACCGTTTTCGGAAAAAACGGTCAAATGACCTGCCAGAATGCTGCAAATTTTTAACAGTGTGTGTGACAATTGAATCGAAATTTGTCGATTAAAGGAAAGAGTATGTTAATTATCCAAAAATATCTGAAAATCAAGTCCAATGTAGAGGAAAATTTATGTCACAATAAAACACATATAGTCCAGGTAATAGAGACTATATAGGGGCTCTACCTAATGGAAGTTCTGGAAATTGGCTTACTTTATGTATTTTGGGTCGCTGAATCCAAATTTGTAACTTCCCACCAAAATTTCCCCGGCAACTCCCCCCCACCCCCAATTGTTGTAAAAAGCCCCCCAAAAAAGGTTTTTATTAAAAAAATCAATTTTTTAATGTTTTAGGGGAATTCTAGAGGGGGTTAGGGGTTAAATTTAGGGGTTAATCTAGAAATTCAGAAAGTAGACAAAATGCGACAAATTAGATATATGACTTTATGACTTAGGAGGAAGGGGAAGGAGGGATCTGCCTCGGAACATGCGCCGTGGTGCTGCGTGGACTAAGTTGCGCAATTCCACTTAACCACACACACGTTTATATTCGCCCTCCCATCTCCCCTCCGAACTTTCTCCATAAGGTTTACTTTAAGTTTTATGGGTCGCTGAATCCGAATTTTATAACTTCCCCCCCCCCCCCGAAAACCTCCCAAAATAGTTGTTTTTAACTTAAAGGGGAAAAGCATTACGAAATTCAGAAACTAGACAAAATTTGCAACAAATAGGATACATTACATTATGAGGTAGGATAAACGGGGAGAGAGGGGGCTGCCTCGGAACATTCCCCGCACGATTTTCTCAAAAACCAAATTTTTTCAAAAAATCAATTTTTGGGGGGGTTTTTGCCAAGTGAAATTTTGGGGGAAGTTACACATTCGGATTCAGAGACGCAAAAATCATAACGTGAGTCGAAATCCAGAACTAGTATTAATTTTGCCAGGTAAAATCCCCAATTGCCTGGACTTCATAACTTAGTGCACGTAGCGCCGCAGTGCAAGTTCAGAGGGAGTACTCCCACTACCCGTTCGTCCTACGTCATAATGTCATATATCCTATTTGTTGCAAATTTTGTCTAGTTTCTGAATTTCGTAATACTTTTCCCCTAAAACAATAAGAAATTTAAGTTAATAACAACTTTTTTTTTGGTGGGGGGGGGGGGGGGAATTTTGGGTGGAAGTTAAAAATTCGGATTTAGCGACCCAAAAAACTTAAAGTAAATGTTATGGAGAAAGTTCGGAGGGGGGATGGGAGGACGAATGTAAACGTGTGAGTGGTTAAGTGGGATTGCGCAACTTAGTCCGCGCAGCACTGCGGCGCATGTTCTGAGGCAGAGCCCCCTTCCCTTTCATCCTAAGTCATAATGTCATGTATCTAATTTGTTGCAAATTTTGTCTACTTTCTGAATTTCTAGATACTTTTTCCCTAAAACAATAAAAAAATTGTTTTTTTTTAATAAAAACATTTTTAGGGGGCATTTTACCAAAATTTGGGGGGGGGGGGTGTTGCGGGGTAAATTTTGGTGTGAAGTTACAAATTCGGATTACCAGCCTACTGTAGCCTACAGCCACAGGGTGTAGCCTACAGCCGACTTATGCAGTCATTGAATGTGAGGTCACAGATGACTGAGAGTGCAGTCCAAAGACTTTTATGTAGCAAGTATTAGAAAACTCATAAAGAGATGGAACAAATGTATCAATGTAAATGACGATTATATAGGCTTTTAAGTATGTGTCGTTGTGTTTCTTTTTTTATTAACTTTTGTGAACTATTTACTAACTTACCCTCGTATTTTGAGTAAAATACTGAGTACATTTTGATGTTATTCAACAAAAGAATTATATTATTGTTCGAAAATCGAAAAACACGCATCTATAAAAAATCCTTTTATTTTATATTTGATTTAATAAAGACCAAAATATTTGATAAATTTTCGCTAAGTTTAAAAAAAAAATACGTGACATAAAAAAGAATAATTGTCAGAATGAAATATTTCAGGAAATTAACTACCTACCAATTTTTCACTGTTAAGGGAAACATGGACTTTTGACCTCTTTAAAAAGTTCAAGATGAATGAGAAATGATTAAGGATATAAATGTCTTATAGAAACTTTCTAGATTCTTACTCTAGACATGGACATCTATATAACTTCTGAATTTATGTTACTTCAATAACCTTAAAATGTGAGATATAATTTATAAAACGAATTATTGTCATCTGCAAGGTTAATATACGAAATACTGAATAGTAACAGATTTCTGAAAATATATGAAATCGAATGAATTCTGAATATATGATTATTTTGTGCTTTGAAATGAATTTTAATGAAAATAAATGGATTAATAAATATACCAAAAGAGAATTGTTAATTTTTCAGAATAGTTATTTCAAGTTATTTGTTTTAAGATATATATCTTTTATTTTCAATTAAATTTCAGATCAATGCTGTGGATTTTTATGCACCTTCAAACTATATGTTAATCTGTAGGTGGATGTAAAACATTATGTAAACATTTAATTCCACTTTCTGAATTTTTAATTCGAATAATAACCGAATTCTGTAGTCAGACGAACTTGAATTTAATTCCTTGAATGCTTGTAATTTTACAATGCGTTGTAATTAGCTTTTTAAACATGCCAGTATTGAAACTTATAATATTATTTTATATAATATCTGTAGAACATTGTAATTGACCTAATAGAAACAATTGCCTTAATGACAGCTCCCGTGCCAATGCTTCATCAATGATGGAAAAATAATAGACTGACTCTTTTCTCATTTTCAAAGTGTAAAGTCTTTGTGCTCGTGATGCGTAAATTTTGCTTTCACATCAAACGCATTTAAAGCAAACACAAGGATCAACACTATACAGTTAGTTAAATTTTGAACGTACGTCATAAACATCATAAGTGAAACAAATCATGCTACCTAAATTTAAATTCTACAGCTCGGACATCCTGACTGGATAGTGTCTCGAGTTCATCATCCTGGTCTGTTCTATATTCATGTTTACTTATTTTAGTTTAAAGATATTCTTTCTTGTACTAAAATTATACTTTAATACATAAACATATGTTAAACACACACCACATATACTTAATCTATGATAACTTATCCAGTGGTTTAACCCATAGACCACGGATTCATATAGTCTGCTCCGATCGACGTCTTTCATGGACCTTCATGATCTCCCATTTTTTCTGCTTCATATCGATCGTGATTCTTGGCTGCAATTATCATATAAGGCCCCAAATATTTTTCATTCAGATCCATAATTTTGTCAAACTGCGTCCTCTTTATAATCACGAAATCGCCTTTTTCGTTATTTCTTGATTGTTTTCTTTTGTTATTAAATTGAACCTAGTTTTCTTTCTGTATTTTGAGAATGTCTTTTTTTCAATACTTTTCTCATGACTTTACGTTCTTCTATAATACACTCGGTATATTCTTGTTCCAAAATTCAATTGATGTCTTCTTTGTCGCTGTCAATCAGTATAGTCGCTATCCTGCATTTACTCAAAAGGACTGAACTTGGTGCGTCTTGGTGTGGTATTGCAATTCTTTGTAATTTTGGATCAAGCTTATACCACTTGGATTCGTCTTTGCTAGACAAATTCGGGCGACATTGGTATCATTGTTCTGTGTATCTATACCGCCTGCCCATTTCCTGTTGGTAGCACATTTGTTAGATTCAGATGCTCGATTCCTTGCTTTGTACAATATTCCTTTAACTCGCTTCCAGTAAAAGCTGATCTTTATATGCTCGATTCCTTACTTTTCACAGTATTCCCAGTATTCCGTGAAATCTTTTACAGTAACAGCTGCTCCTTTATAAGGTATAGCTCTAGTTGTATTGCCGAAAAATGTTTGTTGTACTTCTATTTTACCTATAACTTCCTTAGTCGACGTTAATTTAACAGAAAAAAAACTTGTGAACTTTGTAAATTCATCCACTACGGTAAAATTACTTAGCAGTTTTCATTTGTGAGAGACAATGGACCGATGTGGTCGATGCATTATGTTGCGAACGGTCTGTATTCTTTTGGAAACGGGTTTAGAATACCTTCAGTTTTTTCTTGCTTTCTATTATACCAAATACACTCAACACTGTTTAGACGAATTACTGCTTCTGCTTTCCTCCTTAACCGAGCTATGTAAAATTCTAGCTTCACTATTTATTTTCTTTTTGAGGCAGCGAAATAACGTCGTTCATGATTTTTTTCTATAATTTCTCGATGCATTTCTTCTGGCGCTACCAAAATTTCTTTCGATTCTCAAATCTTTATAATACGTCATCCTTTTCTATATAATTATTGGACAAACTTTAACTAGCGATTTGATCTTTTTTATCGACCCATCTATCTTTTGTGCAATTGCTATTATATTCGTTAAGTCTCCTTGTGATCTAATTGTAATCAGTACTGATTGTTTTATCAGGGAGTTTTTGCTTAATGCGTCTAGATGTTTCATTTTTGTTGCCACTTGACGTCCTACCTCGTAGTCATATTCTTCCAAGAGTATTGTCCATTTGCTACTTTAGGTGCTAAATCTTTTTTATTTAAACTTTTCTGGAATGCAGCACAATGTGTTAGATTTTGAATTTATTTCCCATTAGGTAATTCCTGAATTTGTTAAGAGCTTTTTTATGATTAGTAGTTCAAGTTGATTACTTGAATATTTCACCAGTTCTGACGAAGTTTTCTCACTCATATGCTGAAGCAGGTGAATTTTCCATCATCTCCTTTTTATAATAAAACAGCGCTAAATTCCTGGCTGCTCTGATCGGTATGCAACTCCAATATTTATCCTTGCTTATATAATTGCGGGACTGATTTTATTTATAATATTTTCTTCAACTCGTTCAATACGTCGAGCTGTTTTCTTTCAAATTTGAAAGAAGGTTTTTTCCTTAATAAATCACTTAGAGATTTCTCGATTTTATCATAATTCGTGGTTAACTTTCTGAAATTCCCTGATAATCTCTTTTGCAAGTGTTGGTTTACGGAATTTTTGCACAGCCTTCATTTTGTATCGGACGGCATTATTTTCCATTTTCGGTTATATACTCTAATAATTCTATTTCTTTTTTAAGGAAAGGACATTTTTTGAAGTTAATCTCTAAACCATATGCTGATGCTACTTCTAATACTCTTTGCATTTTCTTTGTTATATATATTCTTCATCATATGAGACAATAACAAAATCATCCATATATACAGTAAAAGTGTTTTCTCGCTGTAAACCTTGGAACACTATTTACATATCTTAGGAATTATCAGATATGCATATTCCGAACAAACAACGCAAAACTGAAATTCACTTTTGTGAGTTACAAAAGCTGTATATTTCGAATTGCTTTCTTAAATTTCGACGTGGAATTTTTAAGATCGAACGTCGTAAATAATTTTGAGTTACGTATTACATAAATTAATTAATTAAATAAATAATGTATTGCCAAAGTCATCAGTGTTTTTTATTACTATTAGTTCCTTTACGAAATGTTCTCGTGTTTCCTGAGTTAAATTATATGTAAGTTGATTAACTATGATTAATTCCGATAATCCCTAAAAGTTATCCACCATAAAATAATCCATATATACAGTAAAAGTGTTTTCTCGCAGTAAACCTTGGAACACTATTTACATATCTTATGAATTATCAGATATGCATATTCCGAACGAACAACGCAAAACTGAAATTCACTTTCGTGAGTTACAAAAGCTGTATATTTCGAATTGCTTTCTTAAATTTCGACGTGGAATTTCTAAGATCGAACGTCGTAAATAATTTTGAGTTACGTATTGCATAAATTAATTAATTAAATAAATAAATAATGTATTGCCAAAGTCATCAGTGTTTTTTATTACTATTAGTTCGTTACGAAATGTTCTCGTGTTTCCTGAGTTAAATTATACGTAAGTTGATTAACTATGATTAATTCCGTTAATCCCTAAAAGTTATCCACTTGAAGATCTTCAATACAATAATGAAAATATACCTTGATTTCATAAGCGTATTAGCGCCAATTAGTTGTTTTTACGCGATAAAACCTTTTGACTAAACTGTTCTAGTAGTAGATTGTATCGTTTAAAAAGGTTACTTTTATACTATCATTATCTTGGATTTTGGTTTCATTTTCTCTAGTTGTTACATTAACCACGTCTAGTGGCATTAAATTAATTAAATAATTTTCCCATTATTTTTCTCAATACCTATTTGCACCATCTGTCTTTCGTACCTACCGAAATATAGACTAATATCACAAGAATATCATATTTTGTTATAAGTCTAAGTAATTCATGTTGCTTACCTTGTTTTGTCCTTGGATATTCACATCGATATGTACTCATCAATTTTTTAGTATCAGTATTTCCTCAATCTTGAAGTCCTTTTAATGATTTTTCTGTTTTGATTCTGCTTCTCCTTTTCTTTCTTCAGTTTTCAGTTTCTTTTCTTCAACAGCCACTTACAATTTCTTTTCTTCAATCTCCGCTTGCAATCGCAATTTCTTTTCTTTTAGTTTTGCTTGTAATTTATTCTCTTCGAGTTTCACTTGTTGTTTTATCTCTTCTTTTTCTTTTCTGCTTTCTCGTTTCAAGCTAACATAATTATTTCTAAGCTGTCATTTATGAAATCTTTGTATTCTTCTGTTTTATTAATCAGTTTTATTAGCATTGGGATCGTCATTTGTTTCTGATAGTTCAATCCGGCATTCTTGACATATATATATCAGATCACTTTCTAGCTTTATTTGGGGTTCCCATGTTTATTTTCTAAAGTTGTACTTGGAGAATTATGATTAAGGTTTTCACACATGCGTAAGTCACAATATAATTCTTGAAGTTGGTAGTTCATTACAGTGTCGCATTTAATTCGTATTTTATAATTTGATTCCATTGTTAACGATGATAATCATTCTTATTTTTTATCTCGGGCGAGCCCACAAATTCTAGCAAGGTAATGTGCAAAATGGCAATTTATCAAAATAATCGAACAATAACAGAATGCTGAAATCATACGAACTTGAATTTAATTCATTGAAGGCATTTAATTTTACAATGCGTTATAACTATCTTTTTAGAACATATCAGGGTAAAAACTTATATATTAGTTTATATAATATCTGTAAAACATTTTAATTAGGCCTAATAGAGCCAATTGACTTATAGAAAGCTTCTGTGCCAGTGATTCTTCAATGATGGAAAAATAATAGACTGGCTCTTTTTCCGGTTTTCAAAGTCTAAAGCAATCGTGCTCGTGATCAGTGAATTTTGCTTTGATATCTCATTCGTTCGAATCCTAGACAATAATAAATACTAGATTATTAGTTCAGTTCATCGAGTACGTCAGAAGTGAAATAAATGATGCTACTTAAATTCAAATCTTATATATGTATATATATATATATATACATACATGTATATAGTAATCAATTATGATTGAAAAAATTTATGAAAATGTTCATTGTTTTACGTTTAATGGAATACGAACTTCGTATGTGAAAAGCGCAATTTCAAGAAACCAATATATAATTTTATAGAGCGAAATGATTTCATAGTTTCATATCAAAAAATATGTTATTGGCTCTAGACAGTAAGGGAATGAAAGAGCGGAAAATGAAAGTAACAGAAAATAACAGAATTACGTCAAGAAATTTATATTAAATGAATTTCGAGAATACAATATAGAAGAAATAAAAACATCCCTTAAGGAAAATTTAAATTAAGTACACCGTGGATTAAAATATTAGTATAATAAAATTAAACACATAATATGATTTATATAACCTGAAGAATTTGTCCGTAAATTAACACAGTAGCATATTGTTTAGATAATTTTATCATTATGAATATTCAACGAGTTTAACACTTATGTCAATGACCGAGTGCCCGGGTACCTTTTTAGGTAGATTTCGTATGAAATACTACCTATTGGCGTCGTTCCTATGTTGGAATTTCTGAAATTTTTTTGCAGATCTACACCGATCATGACCCTAGAACCCAAAACCACCCTCAATAAAAAACTTTATCTCTCTCTCTCTCTCTCTATCTATCTATATATATATATATATATTGGTTTTGGATATAGTGGTTTTGGATCATATATTGGTGTTGCTAGCAAGTCATTGCTGGGTGTATTGGAAGGAGTTTTTGACGGAGTGATGGGGAGAGAGACGTTTTTTATTATCAAAAATAGCTATACACTATTAGCTAATCTGAATAAATTAAAAAAATATATTACTAGTTTATACGCTTATGATTTTGCAGGACTCTATAATTGATTTGACAGACCTAAAAGAAAAAAATAGTAGATTTTTATAATACAAATAGTACTTTGGATGTTCATAGTGATTTTTTCATGAATTTATTTCAGTTGGTAGTACAAGAAAACTACCTCTACGAAGGAAATACAATATTTAAACAGATTCGGGGTATCCAATGGAGGGGAGTTGCAGTTCCATTTTGGCAGACATCTATTTACATATACATATATATGAAAGAAATAATAATTTAAACAGTAATACATTAGCCTACAGATATATAGATGATGTTTTGATAGTCAAATTAAATAATGATATTGAAAAAATTGATTTTACATATTATCCTACGTCTCTGAGTCTGGAACCCTCCTCCCAGAATTGTAAAAATGTTAATTTTCTAGATGTGAACTTAAACATAGAAAGCGAAAATATGATATCTAAGCTATTTGACAAGCGAAATGATTTTTATTTTAATACCTTAAAGTTGATATGTTTTGATTCAAATGTTCATGTATCGGTTAAAAGAAATGTCCTAAGAAACGGCTTAATACGAATCCAAAGACTGAGTACTAGAGTCAAGGATATGATTAATGGCATTTTGGATTGGTGTCGTTAAGGATTCAAACAGGGTTATCCTCGCAATTTCATCAGGAGAATATCTAGTGAATTTATTAAGAGTAGCAGTTACGGAACTGAACTGAATTCAGTGAACTGAATTCAATGATGGATGAGAATAGTGGTATTGATGCGTTGATTGATCTAATGAGATAGAAAGATATTTTGTTGGATTTGGTAGATCAGTTTAGTTTTTCATGGTTTTTCATTTTTGGTCTCGGCGAGTGAAGTGGGACGTAGCATGCGTAAAGTCTGACTTAACCCTGCAGAGCATGTCGTTAGCCATGCCGCTCGCCTTCTTTTCTGTTTTTCTGTTTTGCTGATATAAATATTTTCCTTAGTTTGGTTTTAAAGTTTGGTTTTAAGTATTAATGTTTACGTTGGTTGTTTTAATAATTTTGATATAGAGTTTCAGTTTAAATATGGTGAGTGGTGAAGTTTGATATTTGTTTGTGGTTTTAAATATATATATATATAACCATTAATTAAACATCACCGACCATCATCAAAAACTGCAATATTGTGAAATTAACTACACGCCATAAAAAAACAATATAGAACTGCATGTGTAAAATAAAGTGCCGTATACCTAATACAAGAATTAACATGGAAGAAAAAAAAAGAAGAATATGGATTCCGAAAAAATTGAAAAACTTATATTTTGAATTACGTTTTCAAGAGTACAGAATTCAATGATATAAGCAAATCGGTTGTTTTCTGTGAGAAAAAAGCTATAAACTGAAAAAATTTCTTCCCCTGTACTCAAACAACCAATATAGTCAAAATAATAGTTTCAAGATGAATACAGAACATTATCAAATGGCATGAAATGGAAAAAAAAACTACAACCCATTAAATATCTAATTTATAGCAATAGAAATTCCACAAAAAATACCGTATTAATTCCCAGTAGATTTTCAAAATATATTCCCGCACATGGAATTTAAAAAGCATGATAAGACCATATCACGTTTTTCTGGACAGGCTAAATTCCAGAATTTTGCACAAATCTCTTCCAAACTGATACATAAAATCAAGGGGCATAAAATCTCGGTCAAGTTCGTTAATGGGCAAAATCGGGCCAAAGGAATGGAAATAGGGAGGGGTTTTGTGAAAACCGAAAAACCCCGCTAACTTCTAAATTTTTGTACATTTCAAATCAATTTAAAGTTTTTATTACTTTTAAAAATAGTACCAAAAATTTATGTATCACAGATTTTTGATAAAATTAAAAATGGGCTCAAGGAGCGCAAAAATAGGGGTTTTGGGAGAAAAAATTCATAACTTCGTCAATTCTCAAGATATCAAATCCAATTAATTTTATAATACATCTTCTTAATATTATCTACAACTTTTATATTCACAAGTTTTTGATAGAACCAATTCGTACCGCAAAAAAAAAATAAAATAAATAAAAACGAAAACAAAGAGGGGGGGTGAAGAAGAAAAATTTCCATAACTCCGTCAATTCACAAGATATAAAATCCCCATGAATTTATCATATATCTTCTTAATATTGTCTTCAACATTTATATCGACAAGTTTTTGATAGGACAAAGTCTTACAGCAAAAACAAATTAATAATACATAGCGGTTGAAGAAAAAAATCATCTTATTAAGAATGTATTCAAATCCAAACTGCTTATTTTCTTACTCATTTTTTAATTAATTTTTGCTCTCAAATGCGTCCAATTGATATATTCTCTTCTTCAGCAACTATATAATGTACCGTAATGATCGACTTTTTGATAGAGGCAGAATATATTTCAAAAAATGATGTCAAACTGGGCATTTTGAACAGAATTTCTCGAAGCGATTGTGTTAGAAACGAAAAATATTGCCCTATTGAGAAAATGTTTATTAATCAAATTTCAATTAATTGAAAGAAAAATAAAAACACATGTCGCTTATAAATCTTTTCAAAAATCACGTCAGCAAGTTTCGTATTTTTTCTATTAAAAATTAATCTGAAAATGTGCCCGAAAATTTCGAGTTGTTAAGCATGGAAAAGTACTTTTAATACTGCCTTAACATGATTCTGATAAAACTAGCTATTATATAAAAATTAAATAAAAACTCGTCAAAAGCGGTCAGATAAAACTGTTAAAGTGGATTTATCATGATTTAGTTTTTGTTGGTGCAATTAATATACTTAACTTCGAAATCTACCTCCGCCTGTAGGCCGTGCCGGAGGGATTTTTTTTTCTCTTTTAATCCCATATTCAGGGTGTTAATATCAAAATAAACTAAAATGCATTTAGATCCCCATTATCTATAGTATTTACTGTCCATTAGTATAATTACTTTAAAATTTGGAATTTTTTTATTACTATTTTGGGGCATTAAATATTTTTATACCTTTCATCAATGACTAGGGTACCCAGGTACCAATAAGAATTTTGTGTGAAAAAAATACAGAAATTGATAGATTATTTAGTTTTAATTAAACTTTAAATTAATTTGAAAATAAGTGTTAGGTATATTTGTTTAAAGTAAAAAATATTTCATTTACGTGAAATTTTGTGGATAAGCTTTACAACAGCAAAAGTTGTACGAATGTACAGCACGTACTGTCTTTCCAGATTGTTTATGTAGATTTCTGGTTTTTCAGTGCTGTTGTGCTGTTTTTGAGGCTCTAACAAGCTCATCTGACACCAAGTACTTTTATCCTACCAGTTTCAGCCAGCTTTGTTCTCTTTGGGTTAGGTTCTGAACGTGTTTCCGCTTCAAATACGGGCAAATATTTTTTTCAGTATGCTTCCAATTCCCGATTTGGTTGAAAAATATCCCTTAGCCTCTACATTTTGCAATTGATCTTGAATTGCTGAAAGGCTTAAGGTCTCACCTAATTCTCGCAAAAAACAGGCGACTATTGTCTTTTTTGTGGCTAAGGATATCATTATTGGCAGTATGCATAAAGTAAGCTGGAAGTGCTGCTATATCAACAACATTAAAAAATAAATCAAGTGGCCATGTGGTCGTACGCCAATGTATTGAATATCGCCTCAATAATTTATCCCTTATATCCAATCCATTTTTCATTTCATTATAAAACTAAACCATTTCACGTTTCCCTTTCGATTTCGTGATGGTTTTATCATGATGCATAAGCAGACATTAGAATGACAGCTTTGTTCCTTTTTAGAACATAGGAACAAATATTTACGTCACCATTAAATTTATGTTCTTTGGATACAATTTGCGCGATTACCATGACATCATTTTTTTGAAAATAAAACATTTGCTTCTTTTCAAAATGCCAACCATTTTCGCTTCAGTATAATGAATGCTCGGCCAAAGAGAGATAAAATAAAAATTGTCCATAGTGATGTTTCGTAACAAATCCTTGAATGAGGTTTTCACAAACCTTATACCTTGCTTTATTTCACGGTCTGTACCTGTTTGCCTGGTCTATAGTTGGCTGCTGAGAGAATAATATTTTTTTGTTTCACATACCCACCATATTTTGGTTCCATATTTAGCCTAAATAGGCGGAAAATATTGTGTGAATCTTGTTCTTCCTCGATATAACTGCCCTCGGAAATAACTGCTCGTACACCATCAACTTTTCCGTCGGTTTGTATTTTTTCAATAGGTGATGATTTAGCATATTCCATAAATCACGAATTGCTGCAGCTTTATCACTTCCAAGACGTTCCACTCGTGTTTCCTTGTTGTCAAACTAAGAATAAATCTAAGAATATTCCAGAATCGGTTTACCCTCATACTTGATCGATATAACGGATATGAGTTTGTTTTCCACATTTCTAATGTGTGATCTTTGTTTAAATTGTTGACACCTGAAGTAATTAATATTCCTAAAATTGCGTCGAATTCCTCTATTCCAAAGACGGGGCAATTACATTCTATGAAATAGGTGTGTTTTATGTCTCGCGTATGTTAAAATCGCAGCAGGTACCCGGCTAACCCAGTCATTGGAGTCGAGGGCAAATTTGGGTCATTGACATAAGTGTTAAATAAGTTAATCCAGCAGCAAATATCAATACTAAATTAAAACATTTTTTATTGCCTTATAATATGTTGTATTTATTAATTTCGACGTTATTTACAAATGCTTCTAACATAGGCCTTTAGAACATTTTTTTAAGTATCTAAATTTTAAAATTATAAATAATTAAACGGAAAACAAATTTTGTGCAGATGTTATAAAAAAATAATATCTTTTTAAACCAAGTACTATAAATCATATATAAATAAAGCTGAAAAAAAAACCGAATTCCTTTAATGGTGTAATTACCAGACTAAAAGATATTTGTTTTCCTTAAAGAATAACTATGGCTTTAAATGAGAAGTGACAACATTTCATACTTTTCATAGCTTTTTTATAATTCCTACAACCATCTGTTGCTTTCTCATTAAATATAGATTGGTGTACTTATCAAGATATTTACAAATTTTGAAGTTTTTATTGTTATTGCTATATTAAAGCACATATTTTACTAAAATGTTTGTTAGATAAAGAAAAGAAATGTTTTCATGTTACTGTCAAAATTGGTTAGTTAAATTTCTTCTCATTCTTTGGAAATTTTCCAATTTTTTGTTTTTAGACGGAAAAATTAAAAAAAATAAGCTATTAAAGCTTTAATAAAATAAGGAATTATTGAAATTGTTGGAATTCCAATAAGAAATAAATAAATAATAAAATTAAAATATTAAATTAAGTATGTTACATATGTTTCAAGTCAGAAATGTTACGTCAAACGTGGCAAATGAGGTGCTTTCGTACTATAACTTATTTTATAAATATGCAGATCGTGGTGCTATAGCTGTTGCACTCAATAGCGGTTGCACTATGAAAAAATGCATGAATACAAAATTTATTACGATTTTATATTTTAAATTCAGTAATATGAAATAATACGACTCTATCTTAAATAGGATGTAATCATCATGGCAACATAGAATCATTAACTATCATGGGATATCACTGAATTCATCCTGTTATACGTATGATAGGATTTAATAGAATGAATAGTACTTTTATTAATATCTTTTTAGGTTTTGATTAGTTTTTCGTAAAATTTGAAATGACTCGACAAAGTTGTGCAACTATTCTATATATTTGTTTTCAAACCATTCTTTTGGGTAATTTTTGCTCTGTTATAAGTGGATAGACGGTCAGACAAGACGACGACTGTAGATGCTACGTATTTATATAATTACGTAATTCCCCATAGGCCATGATGTAATGGAACATTTTTGAGTAAATAAACTATGAACGCTACATACTTTATTTTCAATTCTGAACATGTTATAGTAAATCTTAATAGCATATATCAATTACAGATCAACCAAACTATATTAAGTCAAGTTATAGTCAGACTTAAGGACAGACAAACAAAAATTATGAACATTTTTCGACTATGGTGGAAACCGTTATAAACGCATAATAAGTTAAAATTGCATTTTCAGTAATTTATACCAATAGACTGAAGGATACTTGAATACTTTTGCAGAGCCCTGTATTTTACCTACTATTTATATACGCGTCACTATTTAGCTAAAATTTAATTAAGACTGAGACACACGTAAAACTACTGCAATCACATTTCCAGAGATTATCATCCATAGACGGCCATGTATCCCATTCTTTGCGTGGACCTGTATATCATTTTATCTGTTTTCTACAAGCATATTTTAGTATACTAAATATAGTCGAGAGTAAAAATGCATAACTCATTTATAACCACCTTTAAGCTGTTTTCGTTCATATTCAGTAATCTTTCGAATTATTTCGTGTAACTCTGTATGTGATCTACAGCATTTATACACATAACGTAATATGCAAAAATGTAGTTAAACTTAGAAATTCATAAACTAATAAAGCACTTGCAGCAATCACCGCTAATATACAGTAATTTGGTTGCAATACAGTATCCGAAATCTTTTGTGTCCCTGTAAATACTATGCACTTTCTATTATACAGAAAGTAACTTGTAGTAAACCTAAACAACGTATATCTATTTCAATATATGTGAAATAGTTTATCCTAGTTAAAATACCCTGCAAAACGCTTTCCTCTATACCATTAAGTAACGAAATTCTTTTGTGTGGCCGAATAAATGAATAATAAATGTTCTTTGCACCGCATATTCTGCAGAATGCATATTTAAGTGCATTTCATAAATTCCTTTCAGTTTAATTATGTTTGAAATGGTGTAACATCATTAAAATGAATTTGAAACTATTTTCATAAAATTTGAAATGACGCGACAGAATTCTGCAGCAATTATACATTTTAAACCATTCATTTGGGTAGTTTTTGCTCTGTTATCTGCGGACGGACAGACAGACAGACGGACAGGCCAGACGACGACTATAGGTGCTACGTATTTATATAATTACGAACCACCTAAAAAACTGCATGGGCGATTTTTTTCAGCATTACATATAACTATACAACAATAATGATCATTTTTCGTAAATTATTAAGATTTTAATTAAACCTGAAAAAAATTATATTTAATTATAAATGTAAAACCTAAGTAAGTTTTTCTAATGAATTTGTAACTTGTAAACATATATTAACCGTTTCGACTACGGCGTCTCTTACACAAATTTATTCGGTCGGTACCCTTTTTTTAAAAGAAGTTTTCTTCAAGTGCACAATTTAAAAATGCTGTGATTAAATGAGGAAAATTTTATTTTCCTTTATTACTGATGCAAAAAACAAATTTTGCAAAGAAAGATGATTTCGCGTCAGACGCGACAAAGAAGTGCAAAGGGTTAAAGTCACTTTAACTCGAAACCTTGTTAATACTACAAAAAGTCACACGTTTTGTGTAAAATATGTTTAGTTTTACGCGGTTGAACTATCACTTCAACTGAAAAAATAAAAGAGCGTTTCCTTCTGAATTTACGCTAAACTTTTAAAAATTAACTAACAAACCATTTTTATGTTTGATTCTTAATTGAATAAACACAAACTGAATTACATAAAATAACCATTTTATCATTTCAGAGGAGAATGTCGATTTTAAACGATCAACCACTGGACAGAGTGTTTGTGTCAAAATTTTTAGAATTTATTTTCAAATAGGATGAGAATTAGGCCCCATTTTTTAAACGTAATCACTAGAATTCCCACTTGCCGACAAAAAATAACAAAATCTCAGCGGTGTTTAGACGAAATAAAATCCCATATAAATAGTATACAGTACGTTTGATGAATTTAGTTTTGCTTCATTTTGTGTAGTTCTGACAGCATTTTTAAAATCTGAGGAAATAGATTTTGCAAAGAAATACACGTATACATAGTGAAAAATGAAAGACCTTTTTAAAAATAAATAAATAACTCAAGCTCAGCACTCGTTTCATTTTCTTTTAAATTGTATTAAAAATAAGAACGTTTTAGATAAGTATATGCATGCACAAATCAATTGTAAGGTCAGTCTGCCTAAATCAGACACGATTCCCCGTAGTTTTGTCGCATTTAGGGTATATTTGGGATTTTATTATATAAATGCATATTTTATTAAGCAACAAATTACTGAATAGTATACTTTTAATTCGAAACTAACTTGTTTTGTAGAAATTTAATAATTATCTGTAGTATAAAACCACAATATAGGATTGTCGCATTTAGGTAATTTTTGTCGCATTTATGGCAGCTAAAACCTAAATGAGACGTTCATAGTCCTAAATGTAATAATGCATTTTATACATGACAATTCATCTGAAAATGTTCATTTAACGATTAACGGCTGTGACAGAAAATTGCCACATTACAACCTGCGAAACCATTCGATTGAAAGATGAATAAAATGCGCGATTAACTCATAAAATGCTGTTTTTGCACTAAACTGTTTGTAGGGGAGACCGGGGGAATGGCTACAACTTAAGGGAATTTCATTTTTTTCACCTAAAAAAAATGCTTATTTTTTAATAGTAAAAATTCTAAAGTTGAATCATCATCTTTAGTATCTGTATAAATTTAACCGTAATCATAACTATAAGGTAAGCACACATAAAAAAAATTCTTTCAACCTCTGCACAGTGGCGGAATTACCCAGGATACTGGGGTAATTCCGTCACTGTATCGGGGTAATGACGCCACTCTTTAATGACCTAGTAAATACATAAAATGGATACTATGAAATACATAACCGACTGAAAATATTTAGAAAGCAATAATTTATCGAAATAACGAATAATTACAATGTTCCTTAAGCTAGATTTATTAATGTGCTAAGCTTACAATTTAACTCAAATTGGAAAAGACACCCTTTGCCATGGTGACGGCATTACCCCGAGAGGATAATATAGTGGAAATCCCCCAGCAAAGCCGAAAGAAGAACCGAACTTGTTTAACAAATTGCATCAACATATTGGCAAATGCATGTAAATTATGGGTAATGTTATCTTAAGTACCTAATGTTACAGTAAAAGGGGTTTACCTCTACTCGTTTGAAGCTCCAAAATAAGAAGCAACTAGATTAAAATAAAAATTTTCACTAAAACAAGAGAATGATGCACAACAAAATCATTCCCACTCCAGGCACTGTTTCTGTTATTGGCTACTATAGTGCAGGCGCGACAGACGATCGCGTGACTTTGTATCTCAAACTGCCGTCAGTTTTTGATCAAGGCTGGATGGCGGCATAATCCCGAGTGGCGCCATTCCCCCGGTCTCACCTACTGTCTAATAAAATTTCGATTTTTCAAACATTTCAAACAATAGTATTAGACTTCAAATGAAGCAATAGTTATCAATATCAATAGTTAAACTGGAAATTACAAGTTAAACTGTGAAAATTTAAAATTTTTTTTGAATTAATTAAACCTTAACTGCTGTGACAGGAATTGTTTCATAGCTACTTTGAGCGGTCTTTGAGACCACTTGATTAAAAGATGAATGAAAGTCTCTATTAACTCACAGGGTACTGTTTCTGTACTAAAATTTAAGTACAGGACTACTATAATTATACTGTTCAATATTGTTCTTGAAATGTTTATCACGGCACAGCACCGTGCTGTTTGACAATTTTACACTGCTAATACGCAAAAGTTATTTAAATGCTGCGTATAATGCCTAATATAAATAACCCTCAAATAAATAAATGCGTTCCTCGTATAAAAATCTCCCATTCCTCTTTGCCAAGGAGCTATGGCCATAACTACAATTAAATGATTGTCGCAGAAAACATGGTTTAAAATTCGCGAAATTCGCGCGTCAATACCCATAATTTATACACCAGTGCGATTTGGATTTCCGTAACTTCAACTCCGCATAATTTTGCTGAAAATCTGGTGATAATGAAATATAACTACATGATCCATATACGAAATTTAATAAGGAATCCAAATGAAATATTTGATTTTATCAAAATTCTTATTTTGTGAATGAAAAAATGCGAATTAATTAAAGACGGCGACATTTCGGTCGGTGCGAATTCACAGTGTGGAGCTTACGGGTTAAAAGAGTATTTAAAAGATATTTATAATATTGTTAACTAGATTATTTATTACATATATATTATGAATTATGATATTATGATTACATATATATATTACATTATTATGAAATGTCACATGATGAATATATCAGCCTTAGAAATAGATAAAATCGTACAATATTTCTAATGATTAAGCCAAAGAGAAGTTCTGTGCCTGTTATTCTGTTGCACCCCCCCCCCCCCTCTTCATTTTTCTTGCACTTTCACAAAAAAAAAATTAACATTTTCTGTACTTAAAAAAACGTATATGGAAACAAATATTCAATTTGGATAAACATGGTTTATTTATTTTTTATCGTTTACTAATTTAAAAGTAGAAAATGTCGATTATAACGAATAAAAAATGAAAACAGAATTAAAATATCAGATTTTGTAAAAGTGCTAACAAAAAATATGATTCCTAAACCAGGGAATAACTCAATTGCATCACGTTTTAATCGGAGACAGCATTTAAGCTACCGTATGGTATAATGTTGGTAAAATTAACTTACTTAACCGCATTAAAATAAACATAAATTCTTTTCAATCTACACAAGATTTTCCAGATTTTCCATTATGTAAAATTATTGCAAATTCCTTAACCTTTAACTGATGTCACAGAAACTGTCACATAACTAGTGTGAAGCGGTCTGTGACACCGCTCCATCGAAAGATGAATAAAAGCTGCGATTAACTCATAGGATGTTGTTTTTGTACTAAACTTTTTGTACAGGAGTGTTATAATTAAAATTCACCTATTCAAAAGTCTCAGGTGTTAGTACTAATGTTCCAAACAAAACAAAATTTCAGTAGTGTTTGTAGTTAAACTGAAATTTGCAAGTTGAACTATGAAAATGGAAACAAGCACCGGTCTGTGAGACCGGTAACATTAGTTAAAGGTTAATCATATGTCTGTATTATGTTACTGGAATAGACACTGCGTTTCTTCCTTTTTTTAATTAAAAATTTTAGAGAAGCGTATTTGTCTTTTTTGATCGTCTTAAACACATATTTAAACACCTGGTTAAAGAAAAACATTAATGGAGGATTAAGCTGACTCAACATAGCTTAATTAAACATAAAATTGGATTTAAATATCATTTTAACACAATAGATAAAAAATCCGATATAAACTTCTTCGTTAATCTTCTAAATGTTTCGCCGCATTTACAACAATATGTATGCCGCTATTAGGCACAGGCTGAAATGAAGCTCGCCTAAATGCGTAGTCCACTTCAAATTCTAAACCGGAAACTGGTCGTCTTTTCTTTAGTTTAACTGGTCAGGTAACTGAAACGGACAACGTAGCTCTTGACGTTTATAAGTTTTTTGATCTTCAAAGTTAAAAAATAAAAACCGTGAGCCACTTTGGGAATTTTTGTCGCATTTACGAAACATTGGGACGATGTAAAATGAACGATGTGTATTTGATGGGAAATTTCTTTTAAAGAAACCGTTTTACATGCAAAAAAATGTTTCGGGTTTTGTTTGTGAAGTTTGTATGCTTCATTATATAACTTTTATTTAAGATTCTTGCATTAAGATTTTATATAAAAGAACATTGTTGCATTTAAGTTTATCACATTTAGGCAGACTGACCTTATATATTTAAATCAGCAATAAAAAAGGCTAGAAAAATTTAATTTTTAATCTTTTGACGTTATTTTGACTCATATTCTTTTGTCACTATCTGACGTATAATAAGAATTCGTTTCCGTTATAATCTACCGCTGCCCCTTATCATTTAACTCAGAATTAAACAAAAATTAATATTCGCAATGCATGACAGGTCGAGAAATTAAAATCAAAATTCGTTTCTTTTCCCGCGTAAAGGTAAAGCCATAAAACCTGAACCAGAAAAATGTTTATACTTGCTTTCCAATTGAGTCTTTACTAACTGCCAGAGCCATATCTTCCAATAGTTGCAACAAATTTCCAGATAAGCATCTATTTCTAATTTTGTTCTTTGAAAATCATGCACCTCATTCATACTTACATAATATAAAAATGGAAAAATAAATTCTGCGATTTAATCTGCACATGACCACATCAAGTGCTATAATGCAAATTGACCTCTACTTACCAAGTTAAAAAGTAAGAAAAAGTCTTAACAGATGCCTCGCCGTGCTTGTTTGACTGCATTTTAGATCGCCCTATATTATCTAACCGAGTCATCTAATATGCATATTCTGATTTAAAAAATGCATTTTTTTTTTCGAAATCCATAACTCCTATTTTAATGCCCTAGCACAGACTTTGTCTCCAATGAAGACTTTATATGTTGTTATCAACCCTTCTTTTCGGCTTCCTTTTTTTTTTTTTTTTTTTTTTTTTAAGTATTGCGCGGCAGCGCAATACTTATTTATTTCCAGTGTCACTTCTCAATGTTAATTTAACATAGAAAAGCCTATGGAGATCGTAACTTTTTCATTTTTTCTTCCCACCTTTTTGTCCCTGATGCCACTCATTTTTTATTCCTTGCTAATTCTAATAATATTATAAATTCAAAGTGTAAAAACATTTTCCAGACGTCAGGATCAAAACGGATCATAAAATGCCTTTGCATATAGGCGGATTATAATCTAGAGAGTAAAATCGGCTAATTTTTATTTACATTATTCAAATATTTTTCTTAATAATTCTAAATTTCACTTTTTTCATTGAGAATCAACGGACATTTTCTAATAAAATTTAACATTTTTCCTTCATTGTTGTAAATAGTTCAAAAGCCGTAATAATAATTTGCCTATTTTTAGTTGAATGATTTTCACGTGAAACATGAAACTGAAGAAACTGAAATAGTTTTTTTTTTTTTTTTTTTTTTTTTTTTTTTTTTTAAGAATTAATAAGAAGATGAATATGACGTCATAGTGAATAAAAAATGACATTTTCAAGCAGATTTTTTAAGTTCAGATTGTAATTTTTTGACCAAACTACAACAATCTGCATTACTGCACTGGTGAAACATTTTGAATTATACATAGTAGGTCTGGACGATATCAGAAATTTAATATCGCAATATATCAACGAGTTAATATTGATATTGATTATATATCGCGATACCTCCCTTAAATTGTGCAAAAATACAAATATTGTTGATTTCGAAGCATGAATGGTATAATAGCATCAATTTAAGTAAAAACAGATGTAGAGAGAAAACGAATTAATGTCTCATACCGATATGATCACATAGGCATCATTAAATTAAGTATATAGTATATTCATACAAAAAATATTTTAGAAAAGAAAACAATGTTTGATATATGTTTACACTTATACCATTTGTTTCAAAGTATTTTCCTTCAAACATAGTATATTTCCTGTTCTTCCTACCCTATGCATTATTTATCAGTAACATTTTAACTATTTAATTACATTGAGAATAACTGAGAAAATTATAAAATACAAACTAACAGTGTTGAATTCAAACACTTTTCTCCGGGAGGGATTTCTTTGGCTCCGGGGGGGACGACCTTATAGAGTTCCGGGGGGGGGATTGCACTTTTTGACCATACAATACACAAAATCTGAAATCTTCTGGGGGGGGACAACGCATTGCTCTGATGAGGAATGCCCCCCCCCCCGGGCCACCCCCTGAATTCAACACTGCAAACTAAAATAAAATAGTCTTAAATTTATGACGTTGACGATTTTATTTTAATTATCACAGAAAGAGAGGAAGCTTGAGGAAAACTAAAATTAATTTAATGTCACATGTCACGATAATATACTTCTTATTAAATAGGTTTCAGTGGATGATAGACGCAACAGAAATGTTGCTTTTCAATCTTTCTCTAAGGAATCAATTCATTCTTAATAGAAAAAAAAAATAACTGTAGTTATATCTTCCTACCTATTTACTACAAAAAAACAACATTGAGACATTTAAATATATATATAAATACCCAAATCACATTTGGGGATACTTTTATATTAATTTAAAATTTGTTTTTTGATAAATATTCATAGCTGAAAAATATCAAGACAGGATATACTAAATTCACTCGAGGAAACTTTGCTCTAAAACGACAAAGAAGAATGAACGATATTAATACATGGAAATTATTCCAGAGGGAAACATTCGCCTTGCATACAATATTTCAAATGAAAATCAAATTTCAAAGTACAAAGTAATTGCTTAAAAGGCGCAAAGGCCAACATAGTGAAAATGATTCCAAGCCGGGACTCGAACCCGGTCCATCCGTGCTGGGTATCGTTCCAAGTGGTTTAGTCGGTAGAACATGAGTGCGCTATACTGATGGCCCGGGTTCGAGTCCCGGCTTGGAATCTTTTTCACTATGTTGATCTTTGCGCATTTTAAGCAATTACTTTGTACTTTGAAATTTGATTTTCATTTGAAATATTGTATGCAAGGAGAATGTTTCCCTCTGGAATAATTTCCATGTATTAATATAGTTTCTATCGATGCTGGATTTAATTATGTTCCGTGTTTGCTGCAGTTCGGTGGTTCACGTTGAATATTCCATCTTGTGCTGCGTTTATAGCCTTGCCAACATATAATAATGAGAAATTTTCCGTGATGGGTATCGTTCCAAGTTGTTTAGTCGGTAGAACGTCAGTGCTCTATACTGATGGCCCGAGTTCGAGTCCCGGCTTGGAATCTTTTTCACTATGTTGGCCTTTGCGCCTTTTAAGCAATTACTTTGTACTTTGAAATTTGATTTTCATTTGAAATAAAGAATGAACGAGGTACAATATAGCTATGCCTTACTGACTGGGAAGTTCTGGGAAGCAACCAATCATCACAGTGAATGACTGCTTTGATCTTGAGAATTTCACCAACTTGTTTCTAACAATAGGCGAAACTTTCCCATTAGCGGATTCTGATTGGTTGCTCGCAATCCGAGCATTTCAACTTCTCAGGTATAGACTCGATGATAACCAGCTGTCTTCTGGCGCAACGCCAATAACCAGCTGTATCAAACGCGACAACGAATACCCAGTCATGTGAATATTCATAATTTATCAATATCTGGAGTTATTGCAATACGTGTAGTCCAACGACAGAATAACGGCGATAAGTGTTATTCAGTATTTTACGCAGACAGTGGAAAGAAATCTAAGTTTACAGTGAAGGAAAGTATCGCAATAATTGGAATAATTTCTAACGGAGATAATCAGCGAAAAAAAGATTATCAAGGTAGATTTTCTATTTTGGATGAGGCAGGAGGTTGAAGACATTGAAATATTTTTTTTTCTTTTTTCCGGGGCTCTGGCGGTGAGCGCAAAACATTATTATTTTATTGAGTTTTGAGATATTTGACGATATTATTTTCGGGGCTCGTGTTCGTAATTGCAGTGCTTTCTAAACACTTATTTTATTGGGATATATCAACAGAGTCAAAGTTCAGATATTGTTAGTGCGATAGTTAAGAAATATCAATATCTGTCGATATATTAATAAATAATCCAGCCCTAATACATAGGTAAATTGCATCACAAATTATGATGCGATATCGCACAAATCAAAGCCTGATGATGATACCCTCCATTAATTTTGAAATGTGTTTGTCTGAAAGCAGTAGTTATTAAAAAACTTGACATATTAAACAAAAACCTAATTTGCAGAACAAATTAAAAAAACAAAATTTATTTCCTAAATTGTTTAAGCCCGAGAAGCGGCAGATATTAAGATATTTCATTCAATTCGTTCTACATTTAATGTTAAATTTTTGTAACAAATAAGCTAAACCAATTGAACATTAAAAAATAAAAATGAAATTTATACAATATAATGCTTTAAACACCTATATACTTAGATTCCGTTCAAATGAAATTGAAATAAATCTTAGATTTTTTCCATTTTTAAGTTGTAAATATTTGTACTGCAGATTTTGCATTATGTTTATGACGATTGTTCATAATATGATAAGGTACATGCAAAATACAAAGCTTTAAAAAAAGTCTAAGATTTATTTCAATTTCATTTGAACGGAATCTAAGTATATAGGTGTTTAAAGCATTATATTGTATACATTTCATTTTTATTTTTTAATGTTCAATTGGTTTAGCTTATTTGTTACAAAAATTTAACATTAAATGTAGAACGAATTGAATGAAATATCTTAATATCTGCCGCTTCTCGGGCTTAAACAATTTTGGAAATAAATTTTGTTTTTTTAATTTGTTCTGCAAATTAGGTTTTTGTTTAATTTTTATTTATTATTTGTAGCAATCATTATAGTATCATTATTATTCATTATATGATCGTCACTGTTCATTATATACCCATCATTATCCATTGCGTAACAATCTTTATTCGTTATATAACACTTATTATTGATTATAAAACCAGTATTTTATTCGTTAGAAATGATAGGTTCTGCGCGGTGCGTTTTCTTCGCGGCCAGGCGGTTGGTAAAAATGTCCAGGGACAGATTTGCCTAACCAAAATATTTCCTCATAAAGATTAGTTGTATTTCGGAATCTTGGTTAGGGATGTCTCATTAAAAACAAATATACTTTAAATAAGAGAAAAATGCAAGTAAATAAGTTTATTCAAGTAGGAAAAGTTGCCAAAATCATATGTCAGGACTTTCCAAGTACCCAACCATCGCTTCGTTAATAAAGTAGCTGTAACATTTCTCTACTATAAGTCAATTTTTTGAACAACATAATATAAAACAATTTTTATATACTGAGAATAACTTGTTTATCTCCAAAGCCGAGCGCAGAAAATAATTTCGGAGAGATACGAATTGAATATTTGGGAAAGGAGCATTATTTACATGATTAGTATCAAAGTAATTCTTAACCGAATACCAGCTTCCACTTATTTATACAAAATTGAAGGCTTTATGTAATAATAATGGAATTTTTGTAACACATTTTAGTGATATTAATTTAGTACTAACGGCCATTAAATCATTCGAGGCTTTCACACTGCAATCTTTGAGATTATTTGTTGCTGATAAAACAAAAAAAAATCGTATTCATGTCCCCAATTTATCCCTGTGCATTTTCTACGTACATAGAAAAAAAATGCTTTAAAAAAATATATTATTAACATTATATTTAAGTGATAATTACAGAAAATTACCAAAGCAAAAATATAGCTGTATATTAATACCATTTTGTAAGACACTGCATTTAAGGTTTTTGCCATTCATTTTATGGCAAATTTAAATTCTGAAAAATGCGAACTTTTCTGTCGTACTTTTTTTTTTATTAATAAGCATTCATCTAATTCTTCACAGAAAAGTATTTTATAGTCAAATAAATGCTAAGCAAAAGAAAGTCACATTTTATTTAAAACAAATTCTGGTAGGAAATCGAATTATCTGAGCTGCGGCGTATACGCGGGAAATTAAGGTAATTGTATAATATATAAAAGATAGTATCTAGTAAGATAATTGATGGTCTCAGAAGATATTTTTATACTACCGGTGAGAAAATAGATACTATGACATAGATAGTGAAGAAAACATATTATTTAATGAAAAACTAAACTCTTCTATTTTTTTGTACTAAGTTTATCTTAATCAACAAATACATTCTTCTAAAGTTGTGTGACTCACAAGCTAACTTATTGTAATCCAACAGCATTTTAACTTTGTGATACAAAGTAATAATTTAACTTACATACAGGTATTAATTTAACTTTATGTTTCCCTGACGATAATAAAAAATATAAGACCCTTGGCTGAAATTGCAGTAGTTTTTAGATTATAGTTCTTTGAAGCATGAAAAAACTATGTTTTCATAATGACATGAAATTACGAAGATGCTTATTCTGTTTATAAACTATGTAGATTGATCCTATAACGCCATTTGAACCTCATTTGTAAAATCTTATGCACCTGATTTCATTATTCTGGTTTCATAAACAAAAAATAACACTGATTCCGTAAAAACATATCCCAATAACAATGTTTCTGTTTCTTATTATATTCTTGTACAATAACTCGGAATTTATGCAAGAGTTGCTAGAAAAAGAGGTTGTCAGCTAAGCTTGCCTATAATGGGTAATGTTAGAATTTAGTTATTTATATAAATTGTAGGTATCCCGAAAGATACAATACCGTAGAAGACAGTGCATCATCACGAAATTGTTTCTACAATAGTTTCAGTTTTGTGTGAACTTTGTTTTTCCCTTTAGAAATTATTTTAGAGTTTCATGTACTTAGATATGTCCTGTATTGAATTGCAACTTTCATTAGAGTAATTTGTCGTACATAATCCGACCTTTCCATAGCATGTCATATTTTTAGTCCCCATTATGTCAGGTTTTCAAGATTCTTCTGCATTCATGTTTTGGTTTTAAAGAAAGAGACAATTTAAAGGAGCTTACTTTTAGATTTAAAGGAAGAACTATCCTTAAGAGTAATTATACTGCCTTTGAAAATGACTAAGAAAAGAGGAATTTCCCATTGGAAACAAAGTTTAATAATTATCATACCTAACCTATGTAAATGAAAATTAACGTAATATGTTTAAAACTACGCTAATAAATAATCTAAACAAATCTTATAATATAGATTCGATACGATATTTTTAAAGAGGTTATCGACTGAATCCTTTCTCTGTATATCAAAACTCTCCATCTATAAGTGAACCCCGAAGACGGCAAAATATATCCACAAGGTGTTGGTGTTGTTTTATGACGGCCGAATATCTACACTAAGGATATGGGGCCGTGGGAAGATTCCCTCCTTGGGGGTCTTTCTAAGGGAACCTAACCTGTATTTACGCAAAGAAATCCAAGGTTCGAAGAAAACCGCGAATAACTCCGAAATATTAGGCCGGCGGGTGCGATTGGGTTTGAACCCAGCCCCTCCCGTATACCAGTTTCGAGAGCAGACCTTCTCGGCCACTGGTGGGGCATATCCACAAGGAGTTAAAATTTTATACTGTTCATATTTTTTTTGGAAATTTTAGCTGTTAGTGATCGCTGTTAGATTCATTTTACGGGCTTTTTTACTTTAACCATGCACGTAAGCAAATTATTTAAATCAAACTAACTTCATATACCACCTTTATAGTTTTTACTTTGATGTTGATTATCCGTATTTTTTCCAATTTTACAAATATATTTATTTCTAGTTTCTGTTATTCTATTGAATAGAATTTCAATTTCTGTATCATTATATTAATTATTGTTTTGAGCATTTTGTATTTAAAAAAATTAGCACAGTAGGAAAAAGACACAGCACTCTCTACATACTAGAAGATATTTTGGAGAAATCTTCTTAAAACGGAAAACATGTTTTATTTTGCAGATTACGTCTATTGGCGTTGACTATTTATTCTTGTTATTACACGACATGGAATTTATACTGTCGTTTACTCTAACAGCATAAATTTAACGTGTAAATTAGTATCAGAGATGCCGAGTTTTACGTTTTATTATACTACCTTTTTTTAAGCTTTTATCCTCTGTGAAATCATTTATATAGATTTTGAAATAATTTTCTCATTGTCAAAAAATTGGAAATATCGACTTGACAGTAATCTGTCTGTTCTTCATTTTCTACGGTATATGACGGATAGGAAGCATTGTGGGCAGTAATCGTTGCATGTCAATT
Organism: Maratus speciosus; assembly: GCA_963932465.1. Taxonomy (NCBI): domain Eukaryota; kingdom Metazoa; phylum Arthropoda; class Arachnida; order Araneae; family Salticidae; genus Maratus; species Maratus speciosus. Next base: position 529,340,127 of record OZ010789.1, on the reverse strand, counting down.
ACCATAATGTCACATTAAAGTTAAATTAATTGTAGACAGGGCTGCTGCTTATTTATAGTTTATGATATTTGAAGAAACACTGCAGCTCTGCACTTGAAGATTTGGAGAATCACGTGCATGTAATAGACATATTTGTAGGTTGCACTGTACATACTCTAGAGGCATTCTATGAAAAAAAGTTACATATTATAGATGTTTTAGTTTTAACGTAAACGATATTTAAAGTGTAATTAACGCATCTGAAAGACTATCAATCTGGAATAATACTGAGCAATTAGACTGGCTATTGGATCGTGTCTGACAAATAGGTAAATTTGAAAGCTTTTCCTCGGCTTGAAAGAAAGACAAATATTCATAACTCTATGAATAATATGATATCGTTGAAACATACTGGTGAAAAGTGCAATTTCTTCATCGAAAAATGCTTAGAAATTCATCATGCAATGCATATTTCCAGGAAATTCTGCATAAAATGATATAAACTACATTCATTTACAACACGTACTAAATTTTAGCAATTATATTTCCATGCATATATTAATATTTATTGAGATAATGGACTAATTACGCACTCATATTAATAACTTTGACCGTATTACTACAGTATCATGTGCGAATATCAACGCCAAAAGTTAAAATATCAGGGTCAATCCATTTCAAGTGGTCCAGAAATTCATTTATTTGTTGCTTGACCATTTTTAAAAAATCTGAAATGTTTTGTACACTAACCCTAACATGATGGAAGTTGAAAATGACTATTATTTTAATTTTATTAATTTTTGTTTGTGCATGGCGGCCATCATTGTTTCATCGTCTGCAGCAATTTTCTCAGAAGAGGGGTTTACGGAATTGTAAATAATTCATCGTTCATTTATCCAATTCAAGTGCAGATTAAAGCAATTTGTACAGAATACATTGGGCTAAAAATTTGGTAATAGATTAGTTTCCGAAACTAACTGCTTATTGGTAAAAATTAAGCATAAAGTTTCAGTTTTTTTCCAAAATTTGTCTGTTTACAAGAGGAAATTTTTCTAGCAAGGAAAACTGTCAACATGACATATTTTTTTTACAAATAGGCCGAAAGCCGAGTTCCAGATCTGGGACTTGCTTTCTCTTCGCTAAAAAAAATCCCAAACTTTTCAAAAATGACAAAAATCGCATTTTCAGGCTTTGATATCTCTGGTGGGGCACGAGATAAAAATCTGAATTTTTTTTTATAAGAGTATCGTATGGTAGTGTTATGCACAAGAAATTTCAGGATGGAGATATGACTACAAGCCGAGATATGGCAAGGGAGACATGTCAAAACAATACTGCGAAACTATTGTTTTGTTGTAGTCACAGCTAAGTATTTATCTCAGAGTGTCATTTAAATTTATGTTTTTGATTATCTTTAAATAATAGTAACAGAAAATTAAAATTAAAATTAAAATTAAATTAAATTAAATTAAATAATAATTAAGTAAATTAAAATTTAATTTAATTTAAAATTATCATCTTTTGCGCAATTTTTGTTATGTAACTCAGGAGTGATATTACGTCCAATAGAAACAAAAATAATTTTTTTCACTATTTTTTCTAGTGAATAATTAACAAAAATAGACGGAATATAATTTTTTCGGAACAAAATAAAAAATCATGCATTAAAGGGATACAGTGGAAGATGATAAATAATTCTTTAATCTGTCTTAAAGATTATTTGACATTTTTTGGACTCTTTATTAGGAAATTTAATTTTATTGCATAACTTTTGCGGATCTTATTTTCTCTAATTAGTGAACATATCATTACAAATTTTTCAATAAAATAATTTTTCTGGAAAAACACGAAATAATAGAAAATACCTCAATATCTTCTTTTGAAGGTGTTTATTATCTGAATTTGTATTAGCTTTATTCTCATTCATTAACCCGTAATCATTGAATCTTTAAACGTTTGTTATAGTTCTTTCAATGACGCGTTTAATGTGTTTGTCTTTCTGCTATTATGTCATTGTGAAAGGAAATATTTATATAAGATTTTAGATTAAATGATGTAATTGTTTAGTCTGATTTATCACTTACAAAATATGAATAAAGATACATTTTAAATTTCTCATGATTTATCAATGAGAACTTTATCTTTTTATGCTTTTAGAAACGCCTTGCATTTATTTTAGAATAGCTTTAATTGATTCTATTATTTCGTGATTTAGTATTTTGTAATTTAGGTTGCATTTTAAAGTTAACTCGATAACAGGAACGAAGGAGTTTTATTTTGTTCGTAGCTACTAATAATATTGTTATCTTAATTTTTTTTGTAATATTTACACTAATTATAATAATTGCATATAGATGAAATCAATGCAAGAAGGAACTGTGTGCATGTATATATACTTTATATGAAATTACATTTTTACCTGACGTATCTTTCTTACTACTTAATGCATCGCTAAAAAATCGTCTCATAGATATTCTAATATATCTGATGTAAATTATGAGTGATAAACTTAATTTAGTCGTATTTATGTGATTTCATATCTTAATGTCTTACACTTCACACTAAATTATATTCCCACATTGCTCTACAAATCTGTTTTGATAAAAAAAAATACTAATGACATTAATAATAAATATGTGACATTGAAGAAAATCTGCAGATGCTAATTTATTTAATTTACTCGTAGATTGCAATTATAAAAGGACATTATTACGGTTTTTTTTTCATATTTAATCCATTATTTCGCCTTGTTGAATAATCCTGACTCTTGAAAAAAAAGGAACTTATCGATACAATGGAAGAATTGTAGCATCTATATATATATTACGCTAACGTACGTGGCACAGAAATCGCGATTATTTGTTATTGCTTAATGGCAACACCCAAACAGAACGCATCTCATTGGTTATTGTAAAAGTCCTTTGGCAGGATGTAGGCAGAGGAGATAAATACGGTTTGTTTACATTCGTAGTATCACGTTTCTCTCTTTCGCTGCAATTATGGAATTTCAGAATATAATTAGAAATTCCCGTAAAAGATCTCGTCGAATGCTTGAAAGTCAAGAAGAAGCCGCATTAAGAAGAGAAAATTGTAATAGATTGGATCGTGAGCGGCGTCAATCACAGAGTATAAACGATCGCCAAAATAGGCTTAATAACCGTCGCATGGGCGAACGCGAACGCATTGCTTCTGAAATTATTCAAATTACTGATTTAAATGTTCCGGAGCATAACTGTGGCACTTTGAGCGAAACGTGCAATTTCTGCCAAGCACTTTATTGGAAATTGGAATTAAACAGCAGCAAAAAATTTACAAATTGTTGTCATGACGGTAAAGTAATTTTGCCTCCCTTATCAGAAACTCCCGATTTGATAAAAGATTTGCTCTGTGAAAACTCACTTGAAGCCAAAAACTATAGAGAGCATATTCGGCAGTATAACGCCGCTTTTTCTTTTGCCTCAATGGGAGCAGAAATCAAATTGCCTTCTGGAGCAGGGCCATATTGCTTCCGGATACATGGTCAGATATATCACAGGATTTCTCCTTTGTACACTGATGATAACAGAAATCCCGGCTATGGACAGCTATACATATTTGACTGCAGTGAAGCTACTAATTATCGAATGGAAACTAACAGAGGCTGTTTAAGAAATGTTATGGAAAAATTAGATGCTCTTCTACGAAACATTAATCCATTTGCTGAATCATATTCACAAATGCATGAATTAGTGAATCAAAATTTAACTATGAATGTTAAAATGATTTTTATGGAACATCCTGATTTGGACTTGCGTAGGTACAATGCACCTACTTCCTCAATAGATGTTGCTGCGATATTTGTTGGAGACGATGGTGAACCTCCAGTTAATCGAGACATCTGCATCTATCCAAAGAATGATAGTTTGAAAAATATATCTCCAATGAATCAGTGTTGTGATCCCATGACATACCCATTACTTTTCCTCGCAGGGGAACGAGGTTGGCATTCTGGAATGGAGCATGTGGAAGAGAGGCGCTCAGCAAAACGAGTGCGAGTTACACAGCTGCAATACTATGCATATAGGCTTTCAGTACGTAGTGGTTGTAGTATTTTGCACAGCAGTGGAAAACTGTTTCAACAATATACTGTTGATTCATATGTTAAAACCGAAGGTTCACGTTTAAATTTTATTCGAAACAACCAAAATAGCTTACGAGTCGATCTTTATAGTGGACTTTTAGATGCCTTACGTTCAAATTCAGAAAATAACAATTTAAGAACAGGTAAGTTAATTATACTATAATAATCGATAATCGATGGGTTGTACCGTATAATCCTTGGCTATTAAAAAAATTTAATGCTCATATTAATGTTGAGGTATGCGCATCAGTTAAAAGTGTTAAGTATCTGTACAAATATGTATATAAGGGACATGATGCAGCTTCTGTTAAACTTCAGAAAGATGATGTTCTCAATCATGATGAAATTTTAACTTTTTTAGATGGTAGGTACGTCAGTGCTCCTGAGGCTTTGTGGCGCTTGAATGAGTTCAGCATGTCTGAAAAATCCCATACTGTATTCAGATTAGCTGTACACTTACCAGAACAGCAGCAGATTTTTTTTCAAGAAGGTCGTGAGGAACAAGCTATTGCAAGAGCATCAACAAAATATACACATCTAACTGCATGGTTTCACTTAAATAGTGTTGACGAAGAAGCAAGAAACTATGTTTACCCTGATATTCCAAATTACTATGTCTTTGATAAAAAAACAACAATGTGGACGAATAGGCAGCGAGGCGGAGATAAAGTAATTGGTAGGTTACCAGCAGTTTCAATTCAAGATAGTGAACGATATTACCTTCGAATGTTACTGCTACACAGACCTGGCCCTACAAACTTTAACGTTTTAAAAACTGTTGATGGTATTGAATACGAAGCATTTCACTTAGCATGCAAACATCTCGGTTTCCTTGAGGGAGATGAACATTGGCATGAGACTTTACCGGATGCTGCAAGAATTCGAATGCCAAGTTATTTAAGAGTCTTATTTTGCATCATTTGCGGCTTTGGGGATGTGCAAAATATTCCTGATCTTTGGGAGCAGCATAAAATTGCTTTGTGTGAAGATTTTCTACATACATACTCTGAAGAAACAGCTGTTCAATATGCCTTAGCAGATATCAGTGATCTACTTAAAGCATATGGTTTAACTCTTGAGAAACTTAAACTTCCTCAAATAACTTTAACAACAGATCATTTATTTCCTTCTTCCTTTGATGTTTTAGCAGAACAAAACAAAGCTCGCATTAATTCGGAAAAATTGAATGCTTCACAAAAATTTGTAGTAGACACTGTGTTAAATGCAATATATACAAATCAAGGCACTGGCTCAAAGTGTTTCATTTTAGATGGGCCTGCAGGAACAGGGAAAACTTTTGTATATGAAACCTTATTGCATATCATACGAGGAAAGAGTCATTATGCAACACCTGTCGCATCAACTGGAATTGCAGCTACTTTGTTAGCAGGTGGAAGAACTGCTCATTCTGTCTTCAAAATACCTCTAAATCTTACAGCAACTTCCACATGTAGTTTAAATCTAAATTCAACAGAAGCCAAATTATTAAAGAAAACTAAACTTATATTATGGGATGAAGCTCCAATGACGCATGTTCATGCTTTTTTAGCGGTTGACCGATTGCTTCAAGACCTCACACAATGTCCTGAACCATTTGGCGGAAAAGTTGTTTTACTTGGTGGAGACTTTCGGCAAGTATTGCCTGTAATACTAAGGGGGTCCAGATCACTGACAGTTGCGAGTTGCTTAAAAAAACATCGTTTTTGGTCAACATTTCAAGTGATGCAACTGACGGAAAACATGCGTGCTCTTGAAAATGAAAGAGATTTTGCAAATTGGCTGCTTGATGTTGGGGAAGGGAAGAGTGGAGACAAAGTTTGTTTGCCTGCAATATGTTATCCTTCAGTACAAGATCCTGTCAAACAATTCTATCATGATATATATTTCACAACCGTCATCCTGAACAACTTAAAACACGTGCCATTCTCACTGTAACTAACGATTTATCTTTACAAATTAATCACCGCGTATTACATTGTCTACCTTCAAGTGAAGTTATTTATAATAGTGTTGATAGCATTGTAAGTGATGATCCACAAGACAAGCTTACCTATCCTGAAGAATTTTTAAATAGCTTAACTCCAACTGGTATGCCACCTCACGCACTTAAAATTAAGCAGGGAGCCATAATAATGTTGCTCAGAAATTTAGTTCCATTTAAAAGATTATGCAATGGTACACGACTTATAGTAACTAAATTACAGAAGAATATTATTGAGGCAAAACATATTTATGGCAATAATAATGAAACTTTCTTGATTCCCCGTATATATATGACTCCATCTGATGTCACTATGCCGTTTAAATTCAAACGTAAGCAGTTCCCTGTTCGTTTATCATTTTCAATGACAATCAATAAATCCCGAGGACAAACTTTTGATAAAATATGCTTGGATTTATCAAAACCTGTGTTTAGCCATGGACAATTATATGTTGGTCTTTCTAGAGTTAGATCTTTTGACTCTATAACTGTCGTTTCTCCTACTGCAGATATATTTAATTGTACTTATAATGAAGTTTTCTAAAATGCATCATATTAGCATTTCCCAGGAGCTGGAGCTCTACATTTTTCCTTGCTCCAGGGCTCTTTTAGTTTTTAATATTCTTTTAAATCTTTTTTTTTTTTCAGTCTTTTACATTTTCAGGCTTAAAATATTTTAATTACATCATTATTCAGTATTTTAATTTTATCATTTTTTAGGGGTTTTTTTTTATATTAGAGATGGAAAACTTCTCAAAACATCATAACACTATTTTACTTCTACTTTCCATAAAATTCCACCAAACTTTCTATTTTAAAAGCAAACGTTAAAAGATGTCATATTTTATGAATAAGCATTTTAAGTTTGATGAGAAGAAAAATGCATTTTGTCAGATTTTTAATGAAGGTAAAGGAAAAAAGAATTTGTGAGCAAAAAATTAAATGTGTAAATTTAAATCTGCAACTCAAAAGTGCTAAGTCAGAGCCAGAGCCACAGTATTTTATCTAGGAGCGGAGCTGGAGCTGGAGCTGGAGCTGGAGCAACAAAAATTGTTCGACTCCGGGTCTCTGTCGATCTTACACCAATATGCCATTTATGTTCAACCTAAAGAATTTCTCTCACCTTTTCATTCTTTAACAGTAAGTGTCATACTTTTGGTACTACAGTTATTAATTAAACTTTTTTTATTTATTGTTACTCCCTTTTTTAAAAATATATACGTAACTGGTATTCGAAAACGAGGTTTTCACCAAATCAGCATTTGAGAAAAATCGTGCCAATGTGGTGTGTGTATGACATCTGTGCCATATCAATATTATTCAGTCTTATATTTTCCAATGACAGTTCTGGCCCAGTTTCTGCCCGGGCAACGCCGGGCGGGTCAGCTAGTGGTACGTGAATTCTTTTGTGCAGCCCTGTATACGAGTTATAGAATTTATATACAACGAGTCACTTACAAAAAAATTAATTTAATTTAAAACGCACTTTCAGCCATTACTGATTAAAGACAGTGCTGTAAGCGATTTCTTTTGTGTGTCCCTGTAAATGAATAAACAATGCTATGAATGCCCTGATCTAACGTGATCGTAGTGAAATATTCAGAGATTTATATCAGTTTCAATACATTTGAAAAACCTGAATGTCATTCAAATTTACGATTTCCCCCCCATAATGTAATGGAATTCCGTTGAGTGCCCCTGTCAATGAACTATTCATGCTACACATCAAACATGCCAGGTAAGCATCATTAACATTTTTCAATGGACCTTATGCACGCGGCCTGAGGTTGAGGCTAAAATTCGTCTGCTGGCGGTATTTACTGGAGGTGTTTAGCATAGCAGTCTATGGAGTGTGAGTTATTAATGCTTGTTTGTTAAATATACCACAAAAGAATTCTTTGATGCAGCAGCATATATTTAATATATTGTAATCTAAATTCAAAATGTTATTCTTTATGCGAGAAAATTCCCTAAGTTTGCAAATTTTCAGTTAAAACGTATGAATTCAACCTGGGTCAAGGATAAAGTCGTCTGCTAGCGGTGTTTGCGCCTGCGCATACTGGTATTCTGCCGGTGCAGTAACTAGAATAACAGATAATCATACCGCCAGCTCTGGCGTCTGACGTCACCTGAATAGAGTCCATTGCATGAAAATCAGAGTCTATCTGCCAGACAAACCGTATCCATAACCACTTTTTAACTTTGTTCGAAAGTCTTTAAAAAAAAACAATTTTGACGTGACTGGGTTTTTATAGGAAGCAGAAGTACATTCAGTGGCGCACACAGGATTAAGCTTTGGAAGGGGCTAGCATAATTTAGAGGTCTATATGTGCCCTGATCTGACCCGCCCCTCTGAGCTCTACCTTTTTTTTTTCATTTGATTTGATGGGACGTGCGGGATCAGGTCCTGACTTACACTTTTTCTGCTGACTTCAGCAGAGTCGTAACCAGCCAGAGGAAGCTCTGGAAAGTTTTGGTGGGACTAATTTTGAATGTTTTTAACATCTCTCTATTCTAAAAAAAAGTAACTACCGCTGTCACCGCCGCCGCCGGTTTTGAATTTTTTGTGACAGGAGGTCTTTCTTCGTTAATATTAAGAAAAATATTGCGTACAAAAATATGAAAATCGGTGGTATTATAGAAAAATTTTTGATAAACACGCTGATGAAGACAGTTTTCAAATCGAAGAATTATTTTAAGAGATATTTAATGCTAAAGTTGGACAAAATCGTTACACTAAAAAAGTTTTATAGCAGCAAAAACTATACATGGGAATGTAATCATTTTTAGATCATTTTATGCGTTAAAATTTGTCGGTGTGCAGATTGCATTAATTTTTTTAATTTGACTCATTTTTGGAGGTTTTATTTCTATTTTAAATTCAAATTGTCAGCATTTTGAGAGATATTTTTTACATTATTTTAGAAAACTAGGGGGCGCTGCCCCCTACGAGCTACGCTCGTTTTTAATATTAGCTCGCAATAAGTACGCATATATTTATCTTACGTATATTTTGTTATGAAATTCTATGCAATTGTAGGACTTTTACAGAAAATACCAAATCCATTGTCAAATTCGTTATAATAATTTAGGTACACTGTAAAAAAAAAAAAAAAAAAAAATGGTAACGTTCCATGTAAAATCCAGGAACGTTTCGCCTTTTCTCAGGTTTTCAGAATAATTTAGCTTTTTCCTGTGAAATTCTGGTTTTGTTATCTGAAACGTTCCTGAACAAAAGTTGGGAGCAGCAAAACGCTGCTGCCGCCATTTATTATTTTTTTTTTTTGCTATAATCCGTTGCTCGCGCGCGAGTGTCGAAAAAGAATTCCTTAAATGAATGTAAAAAAATTAATATGGAATGCAAATAAATCAATAGACGACATAATCCTTTACGTCTCTATTGTCAAGACAATTCAGATGAAAATACAATACCTCCGTGACATCGCTAAGAGATTATCTCTCGTACTTGTCTGTGGAATGCATAGCTGCCAACATGTACGGATTTTTCCTACCACTAAAATTTAATAGTAAATTTTAGTTAATTGAATCACCGAATTTCAAGACATTTTTAATGTTTAAATAAGTCAGCAATTTCTATGAAATTTTATTGGTATGAAAAATCCGTACAAGTTGGCAGCTATGGGAATGTTTAAGGAGCAGACTGCGTAAAAAAAATACACCTATTATTTGGATCTCCATTAACCAAGAGACCATCAAACATGATTCTCACCGATTTTGATTAATTTAAAGTATGTTTTAGAGTTCTTATCTCTAATTATTCTTGTGAAAGGATTTCTTCAAATGGGACTTAGATTTTCAGAAATTAGATGCCGAGGTTTAGCATACGTTTCAAATACCCATTAGTTTGCAACCCTCAACGTGTCTTTCGTGGTGTGGACGCAGAAAGCTCGCACGCCACCCGTACGGCCCGAGTTCGATGCTACCTCTGGACTTTTTTTTTCTTTTTTAATTAATTTTATATTTTAACACTTTATTACAATTTGATTTAAATTTGATATATATTTGACACTGTGAATTGCTGCAAATTTGAATTTTTTTTTATTTTCGGAAAAAAAATATACAATTACGTTTAGATCTTGTTTTTTTTTTTCATGAAAATTTATATGTATTTTATCTAACTTGTAAACTAACATAATTACTAACGAAAATCCAAAATATTTTATGTCTAGATTTTTTTTCTAATTATTATTTACATTTATATATTTTTATATTTTAAGCAAAGTTCAGAAACAATATATCATATATATATTTACTTTATTGAATTTTAACTGAAAATTTATTTTTTCGTGTAAATTATAAATAAAAATTTTGATGTCAATTTCAAAATATTTTTTCATTCTAACAAATAATGATAATAAAGCGAAAATTGTCAACTTGAAATGTAAAAATCGTCTGCGGATCCCGAATGCTGTGAAATGTCAGTAATGTTTTGCTGTCAACAGAAATATTCCTGGTATTTCGCAGGAAACTTATTGGCATTTCTGTAGAAAGTTTTTAACATATACAGTAAAGTTCCAGACATTTTCAAGAAATGTTTCTTGGAAATAATGGGCAACTCAGCTGCCCATTTTTTCCCAGGAACGTTGCGGATTTTTTTTTACAGTGTAAATTGCAAATATTAGAAAACAGAACGTTAACTTCTTTGCAATTAAAGTACTGCAAGTAGATCAAACGATCGCATGCAGATCAAATCGATGAAAAATCCCTGTAAGCATGCAGAAATTTTATATAAAATTGCAGTTTTATCAAACGTACTTTTCTTCATATTAACTCATTACTACGTAGTTAATTTCCTAATTTTTCCAATGTTCAAGATGTAAATTAATCAGCGAAAACATTATTTTAATCGTATTTATATAATTTCACACCGATGTCCTACAGTTCTTCTCTACATTAAATCGTCATACTGTTCTAAATATATATGTATTTTTTAATGAATGAATTGATATTTACTATTTTAGTTAATAATTCATTGATAACTTTAAAGAAACTCTTAATAGAATCCTAATTTGTTAATTTTTCTGTATAGTATAATAATAAAAAGGCATCAACAAACTGTTTATTTTTCTCATATACAATCCAGTATTTCGTTTTGTTAGCAAAGTCATACACACAAAAAAAGGATACGCAAAAAAAAAAAAAATCTCTGAAAGAATTACAGCATTTTTTAATAATAGCTCGAAAGAAATAAGCATACATAAATTTTATCCACCCCTTTTTTTCCTAATGTATTTCAGACACCTTTACAGAAAATACTAAAACTCAGTGTCACATACGTTAAAACAAATTCGTTAAATTATAAACATAAGTAAACAGAATATTAAATTCTTTGAAATTTAAGTTTTAACTCAGAAAGTAATTGTATTACGGACTGTTAAACCTTATACAGGACGTTCATTAATTGTTTCACAAATCTGAACTTTATGTAATTCTTTTTTAATAAACAGACACTATTGTGATAATCATGGTGTGAACCATATGCATGTGCACAGTAGGTGAAAGAAAAAAAACGAAACAAAAAGAAAAGGAAAGAAAGAGAATCGAAACTCCCGTACTATTTTATACACAGACTCAGACGAAGACAAAAAGCGGCCGTTACGTTTTGAATTAGTTTTCTTTTAATCCTTTTTTTCTAAAAATAAGTTTAAGTCTTATTTATATTTAAATTGCAACAGTTATTAAAATTTTCATTACGAACACCCAAATTTACATCGTATTTGGATTATTCAGTAAATTTTCTCTCCAGTTTCTAAACAAGAACTCATTCGGTTAGGAAGTTAAAAAATTATGAAGATGTACAATTTTTGAGCCCCTGATGTTAGTTTCATTTTAAATGGTTGCAACACAAATTGCAATGGGGTAGTTTTTTTTTCAGAGCCGGGGAGTCGGACTCTCCACAAACAAGTCGACTTAGACTCCGACTTCAGTATTTCTTGTTAGACATTTTGAAGTAAAATTAAACTAATTGTATTTAATTTTAAATCAATAAAATGAATTATTAATGTTATTTTTGCACTAATGCAGACTACCAAGTTAAAGATGCACAATATACTGCCCGGTGTGTGTGCAGAGTCAAACAAAATCGTTTATAATTGAAAACACTAGTAAATATTTTACATTTAATATATAAGTGATTTTCCTCGGATTTTTTTGGGTTTGCGGAAGAAGTGGTACAGAGGTCTGCAAGGGCAAAATTTCCAAAAGTTCCGTTTTCAGCAGAATAAAGAAAATTTTTGTTAATTGGTCGGACTGGTCTGGTAAAAAAAGAAGCATACTGACTGGCCAATTATAACAAATTTGAAAGACTCAATCTAAGCCAATAAAACAGGAATATATTTCAATGGAGATCAATGGGACGAAAGTAAGTACTCGAGCTTGTGTTAGTTTGACGACATAAATACAGAAACGTTAATATGTCGAATTTAGAGATCGGCATCGAACAGTTAGATTATGTCCGAGTCCGAATTGATTTTTTTCAGCATACTCGGGCCGTGCCAAGATCAAGCTTACATTTTTCCTACATACTCGAGACGGCCCGAGTCATAACTGGAATTATTTATTTATTCCCAGGACGTGTCGGACTCAATTTGTTTTCTAAAAATATTAACAGTGGCAATTCCAGTTAACAGAATCTTTAAAAATATACTGCAATAAATTACAGAGATTTAAAATAATCTCCTTTTTTATTTTCTGGATTCAAATTTTATGATGTTTTAACTACTTTTTTTCTTTTATTCTAAACTAAATTAATTTTTTCGATGAGTCTTCATTTGAATGTAATAGTGTAAGAGTGTTAGTCATTAATGTTGCTATTCTGTATTCTACGGTTTATGAACATATCGTAATCTTAAATATATGGTAATTTTTTCCAATAAATATGCATGCAGTAATCTTTAAAAGAATCTTAATTGTATAATATAAAAATCGGAATTGTTTTTAAAAGACATTTTGCCGGGCAGCGCTGGATTTCATTGATTTTTACATGTGAGGTACTATTTTCACTGATTTTTTCACTGCCGGGGCGTGAACTGGAAAAATATAAATGGACAGGCAGAACTTTTAAGGATCCGGGCCAGGAGATTTCGTCCCATGAAAATTTCTAACCGGAGATGATGCGAAAATTGTAAATTTCTTTAATTTGTGAGGCCAAGGATCCCGAAATAACATTGTAATAGATATATATATTTCCCCCAGATTCTTCCACACTGTAGGTCTAGAAATAACGCCGAAATCGTAAATCCCACCCCCCATTATTTTCATGTACACAAGAACTCAAAATAATGTGATATTGTAATTCTTTATTTTTGAATCGGCGGTACCGAAAATGAAGGTAAAATAGTTAAATTTCGTTATCTTTCTCCATTTGATTTTCGGGTTTTTTCGGTCTACAGAATCCGAAATAAAGCTGAAAATGTAAAATTAATGCAGGAAATGTAAAATTTTTGCTTTTTCTTTCGAATCTACAGAACCCGATCTATTTGCGAAATAGTAAAATTTTCATTATTTTTCTTTTTAACTTTCGACATTTTTCGGGTCTGGAAGACACGAAATAAGAATAAAATGTTAACAATTTCGTTTTTTCTTTTCATTGAGTGCGGATCCTAAAAAGTAAAATTTCAGTTTTGTTTTCTTATTTAGATTTCGATAGTTGAATTTCTCGGATATGCGGGACACAAAATTGCAAAATTAATAAAACGGAAAATATATTTTTTTCCTTTTTTTCTTTCGGAGCCTTAAGAGCATAATTAATGCCGAAATCTTGAAATTTTCGCTTTGATTACCTTCCTTTCCCTCATAATTTTAACAACAGACAACATTAATACATAAGCCAACATAGTAAGAGTCATTATTGTATTCGGAGTCTTTAAAATTTCCGGAGTCGGAGTTGGCCTGTTTTTCTTTCACAGACTCTGCAGCCCTCGTTTTTTCAGCATAACTCAAAAACTGCTGGTCTTAATGAGCTATAATTTTAGAATCACGTACTTTAAGCTTCTAGAAATAAATTTCTGTTAAAAAATGTATAAGTTACAACTAATATTTTTTCGAAAATATGTTTCGAATGATTTGCAGTTTTTAAGGCATTCAAACACTACTTCTTGGAATAAGCTGAAATTTCGGATTACCGTAATTTGAACTTTTGCAAATCGATATCTGATATATATATATATTTTTTACAATTTAAAATATATATTTTTTCAAACAGTAGTTTTATGAAATATAAATATTGATTTGGACATTTATATACGTATTATTAATATTTCCTTAAATGCATTTGAGAATTTTGAAATATGTAAACCTAAAACAGAAAAAAAAAAATCTTTATGACACTTCATAGTACAATATATAAAAATTAAAAAAAATGTCAAGTCTCATTGAATATAACTATTTGCTTTTCAACACATAGTGGTAAAATTACTTGAATAATAATTAAAAAAAAAAGTATAGACCGTAAAACTATAGCGTTTTAAATGGGATTTTTTTCTGAATCCAATAAATTGAAATTTCAAATAAGGAAATAAAAGGTTCTTTCCACCATTCATTCTCTCTTTCAATGAAATACTAAGCTGCTCTATGAAAAAAAAGAAGATAACAAAAATCATCAGATACTGATTCTAATCTCTTATTGCCAAATCGACAAGTTAAATGTCTGATGAAAGATATCGAGTACCCTACGGTAATTTTGAAGTTTAAAAAACAAATTGATTTTCCAGAATTTTAAAAATAGAACATTTTATTGAAAACTTGAATAAATGAATGATTTAGTCGTATATATGTTATATAATAAATTTTACTTGCAACATTTATTTAAATTATTCTAAATTGCCGGTGTATTCATTATTTCCTTATTTCTTAATTCTCTCTATTATTTATTTCAAGTTCAATTCATATAAAATTAAAACGCGTATCTTAATAATAATCTTATTCAACAAATTAATCTAAACTTTTAATCATTTCATTAATTTTATCAGCTACCAAAACTGTAATATTCTGAGCGCAGCTACTTTTATTTTTCGAATATTTATAAAAGCCAATTTTACTATTTTTTTTTTAAATTCCAAATCAACTACTCGCCATCTGTCTAGCGTCAGCCGTATCACATCGAAATCCCTCCGTCAGTCGATCCGGGACTTGTTTCTATGGCGTTCATAACTGTACATGCTGTGATGAAATAAACAGTTTCAAGTGAACTCAGCCTATGTTTTATTAGAAAACCCTAGATTTCTTAATCCTTTATCCATCACTCATGCGGCCTAATCTCCACTCACTGTATCATGAATCGATGGTATTCTATCTGTCCACAGCTGCTAATATTTTACAATGTTGTTACCTCCAAGCGATGTTTGCATTAAGTAGTACTAATGCTATACAACCTTACCAATGCCTGATTAATATATAATAATAATCCAGCAGGATGTCGTAAAAAACACGTGATTGTTCGACTTCATCCTCGCTACGTAATATGTATATTCAAACTTTTATCTCCTTAATGATATGCAGAATAAAATTTACAACATTATTAAACTATTTTACTAATTTTACTAATGCAATAATACTTACTTTTTTTATTATTTGTTATCGATGTACATTGAATTATTATTTTAATTTTTATTAAATATTTTAATAACATTTAGATTTTAAAAAAAATTCTTTTACAACTTTCTAATCATTGACATAAATCACTATGTCAATAATAAAAGTATAAACAACCTGAATGATAAATTTATATCATATTGCGTATAAATTGTTTTGTATGAGCTGCTACTCGTAAAAGCTACAAAATGAAAAAAAAATCTTCTCAAACACACACGATTTAATTAAATGTTCCAGTTATTTTCTTTAACTATAAAAGTTCTCATATAAATATAGTTCTTCAAATTTCTTATATAAAAGTTAAAATAAAAGAAGTTAATCTAAAATAAAAGTTAAACTCACTTTAAACTTTCCTCCCATAGTCAATATTACTAATATTGTAATGGTACTTTTAAAAAACACTTTTAAATCCACTTTATCCGGATACGCGGCAGCAGTAGTACTAGATTTGTTCTTTTAGCGGGGAAGGATAGTATCTTTGAAACAGTCGATGATTTATGTTTTGTGCCGACATTATGTACAGATTTTCACGCTCGTCTTTTTATTACTGCAAACGCAATAAAAGATATTTTTTTTATGTGTTCATTATACTCTTAGGATACATTTTAACTAGCTATTTTAGATGAACGGTGTATATATTTGGTTTGACAGTTGAATTACTCGGTGGTACTTATAAGTATCGTCAGTACACTGGGTGTTGGAGAAAAACTTCTTGTTTACTTTCGTCTGTGTTGTTATCCATCGTTTTCATCTAATGTAATTACTAAAATGTAGTGTAGTAATAATTTTCCTAGTATTTCTTTTCTGTTTCATTCTTATTTTTCATTGGAAATCGAAAAAGTTGTGGCACCGGCTCTTTTTTGCTATGCTAGAAATGGCATATGTAAGTTCATATGTTGAATATGTATGTGGAGATTGCGAGAGAACATGTTGTCACTGGAATATAAAAGTCGCATAACTAAGGAGTGCTAATGAGATCGAAACCTAAAAAAACAAAAAGGTTTTTTTAAACCCTTTGAGGGTCAAAGCATTTTCGATGCTAAAGTGTTTAAATAAATGATTGGCACAGGAATTCGCCAAAAAAAAAATATTTGCAAATATGAAAAAGGCTATATTTCACATACTTATCAAATCGAAAATATTTTACACCAATTCTGGTGCCAATTGAATTACCTTGTAGGTTTTATGTTACGATATTTTAGTCATAGTTTACTGACGGTACTTTAAAGTACCACTTTTATTTATTACCTCAAATTAATTAAATTTCTCACGGGTGAGATTTTTTTTTTGTTTATTCTTTAATTTCTATTGTAGTAACTGAAAAAAAATTACCTGAAAAAAAATTGCAGTAGATAAAGGGTTAATCTAGCCTATATAAGATTTGTTTCATTTGGTTGTCAATTCATTTTTAATGGTTGTAATCATGCACAATTACTACGCGTTTACACCTGTAAAGCATAGTTGAAGAACTTAGAGGGGGGAAAATGTAACAAAAGTTAAATTTCGGGAAAACGTAAATGAAACCTTTTTGTTATACATATTACTGATTTATTTTATTCTTGGTATCACATGTTTCAAATACTTACAGATAGCAACAGATAGCAATAATTCTGCCAGGTGAACGTGTTAACATTTAATTTTTAAATATGAAATATTATTAATAATTTTTTTGGATTACGAAATAAAAATATTAATTACTAGCAAAACCCGTGATGGTTGTTGGTATAGCCAAGTTGTACTTGTGTGGCAATAAATAATAGGGGGAAACGTACTTACGAATTATCCGGGGCAGGTATATAGATAGCCAAAAATGGTTGTCAATCACCAATTTTGATTATCTTTGTCAATTTGCAGTCATGTACACAATGTAACTTAATGTTCATTTAATAAGTACATAAAATTGAAAAAAAATTATAAATAATATAAAAACAAGCTGAAATAATACAAGACAGTTAATGACATACTAGATACTCATCAGAGTACAAATATATAAAATCAATATTAAAATTTAAAAGACATATCCGACGTTTCAGACTTTGTATGTAAAGCCATCTTCAGGGGTTTTGACATTCGTTTCGGAGGTCACTCTTCACGCATCACGAGGACAATGCTTGAATGAAAAACATTTCTATGAAAGACCGCAAACTTTAAAACAATATTGTATCAGAGAGGGTGGCGCCCTCTGTTAAAAGATCATAACATCAATATTTATAAGTCTGAAAATAAAAACTGAATTTAATTTTACAATTGTATTTCCTTTAAACTGTTATTCCAAACTTGAGAAACCTGAAATGGAATATTTTCATTGCAAACTTCAGTTTTCTCAAACTGATCTCAACTGGTTTTCTTATTAGGGCTTTTGGGGGGTTAGAATATCTTGAAATGATTTGTACATCCTCAAAATGAACCTTCACAGCATTGCCTTTACATACTAATATGGATAATGCGGTGCACTGTGTATTGAATCTCAAATAATTTTTATGTTCTTTGATTGGTTCGAATATTCTGTGCTTTGTCATATCAAAATAACAACACATTACCAAACCGGTATTAAGTTGTAATGGAATTTCATAAACACCGGAAAAGAACGAGGTTGGTGTAGGATCCCTTTTTTTTTACTGATAGCTCTAAAAAGATTTTTAGTGGGGAATGCAATATATTGAATGTAAAATCTATTAAATATTTTTCTTAATCTCTCATACTTGGTAGAAACAAAATAAATCATTCTGTACACAAAACAGAATGCATGAGTGCATTGGGGAAAGGGTAGCTATTGAACTTATCAATTAGTTTATGGATTATTTGTGGACGGTACTAAAAGTCGATTCCAATCTTGACGATATTGTTTAATTCATCTTCTAAAAATTCATAAGAACAAATAGTATGTGCCCTCCTGATGAAAGAATTAAACCTTGATTTTTTGTATCACCAAAAAATTCAAATGGTAAAGGAATAACATTATTGGTTTCATTGGTTTTCTAAGAACTTTCCGTTTAAGGGAATTATCAGATTTAATATTTAAGACAAAAAGAAAAGGAAGAGAATTATTAACCTTGTTTTCAATGTTAAATTTAATATTGGCTTCAAACACATTCAACAACTAAAACAACATTTCCTAATCTGGTTCAGTTATCTCACACTACAAAAATGTCATCAACGTATGTTACCCACACTCTAGGTTTTGTATTAACAATAACTTTTTTTAACGATCTAAGCTTGAACTCAGTTAGAATACTTGATATTGGTGACCCCATCGAGGCACTTTTATCCTGTTTATAATATTTACTGTTGAAGTTGAATACTTTACTCTGATTAATTAGATTTAACCCTGCTTTATGTGAGGGTTTGTTATCTTGACTTAAATTATCTAATTTATCAAATGACTGCTTAATGGTAAACATAACTTCAGGAATATTTATGGTGGGAAAAAGAAAAACGATATCGAAGCTAGCCAAATTTTTACTTTTATTAATCGCTAAATCTGCAATAAGGTCGGTAAATTCGTCTGTGGAAGAAATGGAAAATAGGTTAAACATTCAACTATTTGCCTTCTCCACTAAAAATCTTTTAACAGCTAGCAGCAAAAAACAGGATCCTATACATGATCCTATACATGATCCATCCTCTCCCTTTTCTGGCGTTTAAGAAAATCCATTGCAATTTAATACCGTTTTTATAACGTTTTACATTAGCATGAAAAAACGAAGAGTATTCAAACCAATTAAAGAACATAAAAATGATTTGAGATTCAATAGACAGTCCACTGCATTATCCAGATTAGTTTTTAAAGGAAATGTTATGAAAGTTCATTTCGAGGATACAGAAAACATTTCATTATATTCTAACCCCCTTAAGGCTCTAATAAGAGAATCAATACAGATCAGTTTAAGGAAAGGTGAAGTTTGCAATGGAAATTCAAATTTAATTTCAGGTTTCTGACGTTTGGAATAACAGTTTAAAGGAAATGCAATTGTAAAATTAAATTTACTTTCTATTTTTAGACCTAAATATTAATGTTACGATCTGCCAACAGATGGTGCCACACTCTCTAATAAAATATTGTTTTGAAGTGTGTGCTTTTCGTAGAAATGTTTTAATTCAAGGACTCATTTCGTGATGTGACAATAGTGAGCTACAAAACGAAGGTCAAAACCACTGAAGATGGCTTCACAGACAAAGTCTGAAACGTTGGTTGTATTTTAAACGTTTTAAAAAAAATTTAATATGAATTTTATATATTTGTATGCTGATGACTATCTAGTGTATTTTAATTATTAAATTATACAGCATATGTTTAAGTTTATATACTAATTTAGTATATATTTATTAAATACATAACATCAAATTGATGGCTTTTAGAAATAAACGATATTAACGATGGTAGTTTTATTTCCAGTTGTTTGCTATACCCGCCAGAATGAAAATAATATGTAATGTATACTATACATTGTATCAATGAATATAATATATTACATCTATATACCGGGTTTCCTAAAAAGGAATGACTGATTTTAAAATTCAATAACTTGCAAACGGTGACAGATATTGAAAAAAATCTTGCAGGAGTGTTATGCATAAGGTCAAAATTTTTTTTCCAGTGATTTTCGATTTTAGTTCGAATTACAAACAATAGGTGGCGCTGTAAGCAGTAGGCGCTAGATACAGGCTCGATTTTTTGGCCTTCCTCTTCTTCCATGCGGAAAAAGGAGGTTAAAATGTATTGAATGGTCCCGAAGTACCAAACATCGAGCATGAATTTAGTGTCTATTGATCGCAGCGCCATCTATTGTTTGTAATTCGAACTAAAATCGAAAATCACTTTTAAAAAAACTTTTGATTTTATGCATAATCCTCTTGCAAGATTTTTTTCATCTATATGTCTGTCTTTCATCAAAATATCTGTCACCGTTTGCAAGTTATTGAATTTTAAAATCAGTCAGCCCTTTTTAGGACACCCGGTATATACTATGTTATATTATATAGTTTTACGTATAACTTCCGCCACCGTCTTTAGTATGACAACTTTATAATATTAATTATGCAACTAAAATGCAGAATGCACGAAAAAGAAAGGTTACTGTAATAAAAGAATATTTTCGGCGTCATTGTTGGCGCAATGAATAAGACTTGGTCCGGATACCGGGGGAAGTTATACTGCTTTTACTAATTAACTTGCATTTTGAGGATACGCCATTCTTGGATCAAATTAGGTGAATGTCCGACTTCAATTATTGAGATAATCTGCATTTCAGCCCATTTGCAGCTCACATATACCAAAAGGCAGATAAAATGCAGTCTGCTTAAAAATTCGGTTTGTCAGTTACCGTTCAGTAGAAGAACGTTTAAAGCAGTTCAAAAATTTCCTGGTCTACTTCCTATAAAGAAAAAAAGGTTTCTTTTTTACAGTATTAGTAAAACTTGATCCAACATAAAATTTCAAATACCTTGAAGTAATGATTTTGGAAAACGTTTTCTTAGTAGATTAAACCGTCATTTTTGCATTAAATTCTAAATTTCAAGTACGTCAAAGCTAACTTAATATTTTCTAAAAGTGAATAAATATATTTACCAGGCAAATAAATACCTTTATTTATTCAAATCGACATGTTTCATCACTCTGACGGCGACATTCTCAAGATTTATACTGAAACAAATATTTTCGCAATTATTTTTTTTTTCAAAAACTGGTAAAGAAACATCCCGCGATCTCATGCATAATGAAACAAACTGAAATATTAAAAATGGATATTAACAAATCTGTAACGGTTCTTTTTTATATAGTATGGCAAAATCTATAGTTTTCTTGTTGTATTTGATGTCTGCTATATTTTTTTATCCTAGTTTTGAGCTTTCTACACTGCTCAAAACAATTAGGGGAGCACATGTTTTTACCAAAATTACCCAAATATGTACACTGATAAGTATCGTAAAATAATACCCACAGTAGAAAACAGATAAAGAAAACTTCACATGCAAATTAAAATTTATAACGTCAAAAACTAGAAAAAGGAGATAAGTGCAGAAATCGGAATTTTGCAGAAACGTTTGTTTCACTGTTTCAGTTATAAAATTCAATTGCTCAGCTTGTGTTTTGAGAGAAGATGACTTGAAAATGTCACAACAATATGATTTATCGTAATCCATGGCTTGGCGTGTTATCGGGACATTTGAATCTGGGGGAAAACAATGAAGTGTAGCGGACGCTGTTGGAGTCGCAAGAAGCGTCAATGCAAGGCTCTGGAACCGATTCGAAGCCACAAGGAATAGTAGACATCGACAAAAGTAAGGTCGGCCATGAGCTACCATAGAAACTGTTTACCGATATATCCTGTTAACAGCTCGTCGAGACGAATCACGCAATGCTACTCAGCTGAAAACACAGTTGTTCTTGGCCACAGGACGAAAGGTGTCCAGCCAAATAATGCGAAATGAGCTACATCAGAGTAGTCCCTATGCACGTAAGCCAATGATCTATATTTCGTTGATCTCAAGCAACTGTGCGGCCCAAAAAAGGTGGGCAGCTGAACATCGAGTTCGGAGGCGACGTTGTTGGAGTCAAATTCTATTTACCGACCAGTCCCGATTCAGTCTGGATGTAACATCCGATGTATTTCGGAGAGAAAGGGGCACTCAAAATAATCCCGCATTCGTTCGACGAGGTGGCTTGATGCTATGGGCTGGAATCAGCATAGGTGGACGTACGGGCCTGCATATCATTCGGAATGGCCCTTTGATGTTCTGAAGTTAAAAGGACGAGGTACTGAGACCCTCATGCCATATTTTATGTTACAGCAATTGGTGATTTCTTTTTTTCAATGCATGATAATGCCAGACTGCATACACTTTGTCTTTTGGAGAACATACTTAAGGTAGAAACAATACAGCATATTGAAAAGCCAACATGCTCTCCTGACCTGAATCCGATCGATAATGTGTTGGATATACTCGGACGACGCATTGCAGCGAGACTAAAGCCTCCTTTTATTGTCCGGGACTTGGAGATTGCAATTCTTGAGGAGTGGAACAGTACTCCCCGAAAACTTACCAAGAATGAAATCGAATTCATGCAAAACAGGTATGCGACATTTTTACCTATTCGAAGGGACCATGCGCCATATTAAATACTTTGCATCATTCTTAAACAGTACATTTTGGCATTTACATGTAACCAAATTGTTGCCTTAAACCATCTTTTCACGTTCCATCCGTTGTTTCAAAGAATTAAAGCTCTTTTGCAATCTTTGGAGACTTTTATCTGTATTGCGCGTTGATGCACATGTTACTCTCCATTTTACGTCCATGCATCACCGTCTCGGACAGTTCTCATCACTATTTTTCTTGCTACTCTATTTTTTTAGCAGAGCATTTGTCATTCCTATATAAAATTGCACTTTTCTATCTTCTTTGGGGAAAAGTATTTCATATACCCCTGGTAATTGGTATCTTGTATTAGGTCTATTTTCTTACATACTATGTTTTTACTTTCTTCTATCTTCAATAGAAGAAAGTATTGTAATCGAAATTTTTTTCGACTTCCGGTTTTCGACGGATTTGCGTGTTTTAGGGGTCAGAGATTCCAAAAAACATGTTTATAGAAAATGTCTGTCTGTCTGTGTGTCCGTCTGTCCATCTGTCCGTCTGTCCGTCTGTCCGTCCGTCCGTCTGTCCGTCTGTCCGTCTGTCCGTCTGTCTGTCGCCATTGTACCATCAAAAAGTGCATGAAGTTATATATAGAATTAAACCAAAATTTAATTATAAGTTTTTGGCTATGGCAAGCAGGTCCTCCCGGAATTTGGAAAAAATTCGCCGGTAGGGGGCGCTGATATAACAATTTTTGTGCGGTTTTGAATATTGTACCATCCAAAAGTGTATGGAGTTATGCATAGAATTGAACCAAATTTTTAGTTTAAGTTTTTGGATATGACAAGCAGGTCCTCCCTGAATTTGGAAAAAATTCGCCGCTAGGGGGCGCTGTAAATGCGTTTTTTGTGCGATTTTGAATATTGTACCATCGAAAAGTGTATGAAGTTATGCATAGAATTGAACCAAATTTTTATTTTAAGTTTTTGGCTATGGCAAGCAGGTCCTCCCTGAATTTGGAAATAATTCGCCGGTAGGGGGCGCTGTAATAGCGATTTGTGTGCGATTTTGAATATTGTACCGTCCAAAAGTGTATGAAGTTATGCATAGAATTAAACCAAATTTTTATTTTAAGTTTTTGGATATAGCAAGCAGGTCCTCCATGAATTTGGAAAAAATTCGCCGTTAGGGGGCGCTGTAATAGCGATTTTTGTGCGATTTTGAATATTGCACCATCGAAAAGTGTATGAAGTTATGCATAGAATTGAACAAAAAAAAATTTTAAGTTCTTGGCTATGGCAAGGTTGTTCTCCCTTAATTTGTAAAAAAATCGCTCGTAGAGGGCGCTGTAATAGCGATTTTTGTACAATTTTTGTTCCATTTTGAATATTGTACCGCCGAAAAGTGTATGAAATTATGCATAGAATTGAACCAAATTTTATGTGTTTATTTTTGGTCATGTCACGAAGGTCCTCCCTGAATTTGGAAAAATTCTGCCGGAAGGGGGCACTATAATTGCGATGTCTGTACCATTTTCATTATTGTACCATCGAAAAGTGTATGAAGTTATCCATATAATTGAACCAAATTTTTTGTGCATGTTTCTGGCTATGGCAAACAAGTCCTCCCTGAACTTGAAAAAATTCCGAAAAAAGGGGGCGCTATAATTCCGATCTCTGTGCCATTTTCATTATTGTACCATCGAACAGCGTATAAAATTATGCATACAATTGAACCAAAATGTTTGTGCTTGTTTTTGGCTTTGGCCAACAGGTTCTCCTTGAATTTGGAAATATTGCGCGGTAAAGGGGCTCCGTGCTAGCGATTTTTGTATACTTTTCTTGATTTTTCGTAGTTCTATTGTGCATCGGCGGCTCATGCAGCGGCGGGAACTCGTTTCCTGCTACGCCGGCTATTCGCAAACAGCTGATAACGACAGAATAAGGAAAAAATAATAATTTTAACAAATATCATGATATAGATTAACTCGTTTTTAGTCCGTTTAATTGACTTGAACAGAAATTTAAGAGGAAAATCAAAGTTGGTATAGTATTGAACTAATAATATTGAAGTATTAACATGTGTAACTAGGTTTTGAAATATTAAGATGTATAAGATAGAAGAAAGTTTTGGGATTGGCACATCCAACTAGTTTAAATTTTACGGAAGATTTTGTTTTTCGAAAATATTTATATTAGCATAAATCTTTAAAATGTCGCCGTCAGAGAGATGAAACATGTAAATCTCAATAAATAAAGGTATTTATTTGCCTTGTAAATATATATTTGTCCATTTTTATTAAATATTAATTTAGTTTTGATGTTTCGAGTAATTTTCATATATAGTTTTATGAAGTACGTCCTTAACAAGTTGATAATCATGGTTTTTTATTACTGCAATTTTAAATATTTATAACAGTTACACAGCTACTGGTACTTGCTTTTATATCCTACTGTTCAGAAATGTTGCATCCAAAACAGGCATGATAAACAAGGAATTTTTTCTCCTCTTTTCGATTTGTTAGCTTTTAAAGAAAAAACCCATAATTCTGGAGAACCTACACGTCTTAAAGGTTACCTCTATGACAAAGTTAAAATTTCTAATCTGAAAATTTTAGAAAATCACAGTGAAAATATAACTGTAGAAATTTGACCTTCTGTGTTGTGAAATTCGATTTTTTTTAAACATTTCATTGTTAGTATCACGTCCTTATAAAATTTTCCATGTCAAATTTAACATTTCTAGCTTCGGTAAAGCATTTAATTGAAATCATCATATTTTTGTGTCAAATATATGATATAACACAGCAAAGAAAGAAACAGTGGGCCATCAGCTGGAAAAAAGATGCATCCAGCACTGAAAGTGCAATGGTGCCATTATTTAAACCAGTACAAATGTATCCGTGCGGAATGCAGCTGGCCCATCAGTGATGGCCAACAGCAGGTCAGCATTGGCATGCTATCACATTACTTCAATACGGCACTTTTCCTGCAGTGCTAGCACCTATCCCACTGCTATTCCTTTGCTGATCTAGCACTTTCCCTTACAAAAATTTCTCATAGAATTCTATTAAAAAAAGTATTACAGAATTATGGCCCCTTTTTCTATAAGCTAGTTTCACCAAGAGCTATAGAAATATCGGTAGAAGTGTCTATAATGGAAAAGTCTATAGAAATATTTGAACTTGCAGCAGTTTCCATGTGTTCATCCTCCCAAATACCAACCGCGCTCGGTGCTGTTTGGTTTTCGTGATCGGACATGAACAAGTACTTTCAGCGTATTCTACGACCGCTCGTAGTTTTCAAGCTCTCATTACACTATTTCAAGTTTCTTTTGTGATTTACGCTCCCAATCATTATACTGGTATAGAAATTATTGCATTGCATAGAAATCCTATATATTTTATATGCTTTTTTACGCTTTTTTTTATTGATTCTCAACTGTGTAAATTATGAATACCGAAATCCTTTGTAACTTAGTAAAACCAAATTTAAAGAGAAAAAAAATTTCTTCGATATTCGCAACGCCACTTAGCGTAAGGGTTCCCAGCAATAATACTGCAAAAGTTCGTGCACTTCCATGTAGTGGTGGGCCAGCGTATGAGATAAAACCGAAGCCCACTACAATTTTATCTGATGTTTTCTAACAGCAAAGTTGAAACAAGCTGTCCAGCAGTGGTCTTGCAGTGGCAGACCATTAGCCAGCACTTCTCCATCATTGCCAGCACCTATCTTGCTGCTGACCAACAATTATATTTGCTGGGGAATTTCATTTGTTTTGATTATAATTAATTCTATAAACCTACGTAATGATGAGAAATGAGTGAGCTTGAAGCCACCGCGGGCTGTCTGATGCATTAAAAATCTCAGCCATCTGTAATGCGCTGCTCGATGACTTTAACTTGCTGAAATTACGTAGCTTTTAAATTTTTCCGTCAGAATCTTCCGTGCTCGTGGCCAACTCCTTGCCAACAGTGTCAGTAACTTGAAAGGTGGAGGTGAAGGTGGTTCTCACAATAACGGTGGACGGCAGATACCCGTCGCGGAACGTCAACAACCGCGGCCCACTTCAAGGCTGAAACTGTTGGGATGGAGGTATCCCGACGCAGCACCGTAAAAATTCAAAAGCGATTTTTTTAAGTTAAATACAAGCTGGTTTAAAACGACTGGGGCGTTTAATACATGAAAATACCGAGGCGACTTGGTGGTCCCTCAAAGTTTTTTTTTTAGCTTCAGATTTAAGTTTTCATCAATGAAAGTACATCAGATATAAACCTAGACCTTTTGTTTGTCAAACGTATTACGAAACTTTTATTTGATTTTATTCGATTTTATTTTTAAATGTAATATTTACTATAATTTAAATATACGCATTACTCCTCTAAAATATTTTTGATATGATCTAAAAACATTAGCCTTGTGGTTTTGTCTAATGGATTTATAATATATTACAAAAAATACTTTAATGGAGAAAAATATATAAATACCAGATTATGTAGATATTTTCTATATAAATTATAGAAAATAACACATTTAAATATATATTCCCATCACGAAAAATGAAATTTACATTATATATTTGACAAAGCAATAAGCC
Source organism: Maratus speciosus (assembly GCA_963932465.1). Taxonomy (NCBI): domain Eukaryota; kingdom Metazoa; phylum Arthropoda; class Arachnida; order Araneae; family Salticidae; genus Maratus; species Maratus speciosus. The sequence goes on along the minus strand of OZ010789.1, from coordinate 529,312,759 downwards.
TAGCTTTATATCTAATGTAATTACATTAATGGGAACATAAAACGGAAATAAAAAATTAGTTTTTTGGTTGAAGATTGTATTCGAATATATATATATATATATATATATATATATTTTATGTTGAAAATTTTTCGACTCCAAGTTTTATATTACAAAAAGCTTTAATGGAGAACAATGTATAAATATGAGATCATAGATATATTTTTTATTTAAATTATAGAAAATATCACATTTAAAAACATAATCTAATCACGAAAAATAAAATTTACATCATATATTTGACACAATAATAAGCCTAGGTTTATATCTAATGTAATAATCTAATACATTAATGAAAACCGAAAACGGAAACTAAAAACTAGATTTTTTGGCTGTAAGATTGTATTCAAAATTGTTTTTTAATAACTGGTGAAAATTTTCCGTGTTTATTATTTGATATTAAAATGGATCATTGAAAATAGTTATCAGATTTCAAAGATTTATGTTAAAGATTAGGTTTAAATCGAATATTTGTAAAGAAATCTATTATGCATGAAAAAAAAATTTTCAAGTAAACATACTGTAAAATTTATAAACGAATTAAAATAATCAAATCTTTCTCCTGTGGAAAAATTTCCCTTTATTCAAATACTAGTGCATGTCGTCTCCTTCTGAAGCGAACCCGCGATTGAACCTAATCTCAAAAAGGTGTACTGACACCTGAGAAAATTATGTCATTTTTAAAGCAAATATTCGTTCATAAACCTGAAACAAACAACAAAAATACGGCAAAAGCGTTTTTTGCTTCCTATTTATGTCTGATTTCACATCCAATTTGATTACTTTCGAACCAACCAACTTCATTCCCATATATTCAACCACAACATGATTCCTAAAGTGTTTTTTTTTTATTAGAAAGCGAAAACTTTTACCTGGCTTTACAGGAACTAAATATAGATTCTGGACCATGGGTGCATATATGCATCTTCAAAAGATACTTACAGCACTTGTTTTCGATACCACTAAAAAAGAAAAGTAAAATTTGCCTTATTTAATTAAGACATTTTCTTGATTGATAAACTAAATTTAATTGTTTGACAAAAAGTGGTGTGAACAGAATTGAATTCATGTAAAATATGCTGATCCCGAACGGGTTAAGGACATAGTACTGTTTTAGAAAGGTTAGAATTTTAAGATAGGGAGTCGGGATAATATTCAGTTTAGGTTTTCTATTCTGGGCAGGTCTTGAGATCATACAAAAAAGTTATCCTATGTCTTAAAACCTGATAACATGATTTTCCGGACACTGTATTTATGACCAAAAAATGTACAATAAACACAACTCGAATAATACTGGATTAACATTATTACCTGTGCACTGTTTTTAATGACATTATGTATTATGACATTGCTCTAAACTAAAGTACAGTCGTGGGAAAAAAAGTAAACACCCATTACTAATTCCCCAACAAATTATCGTACAAGAAAGTTACTGGTACCGAACGATTGGAAATAAAGTCTACTTTTAAATGATGTATATAATATTTGCTTAGGGGGCCATCTACATATTAAAACGAACCATAACTTTGTATTTTTAATAGCAGTACACAATTCTGACAGCATAAATTATCTCTACGCCCTTCAATTAGCCTAAAAACAAATATTTATGCAATTCGTACCATAAGTTTCCTAGAAATTAATTATTTTAAAATGAGCGTATTTTAAGGGCTGTATCCAAAATGAAGTTCCGTACTCGATTGTTAACCGAGAGAGCCTCCATCCTGATCAAGGCACCTGAAGCGCCACTCAAGGAGTCAATGAAGCCTGTTAGATTACAGGATAGCAGAATAAATTTCAAAATATCTACTCACTTCTATCATAGACGACCCCTTAAACCAACATTTTGCCGTTTTGTTTTTTAAGCATAATTTGAAAACTACTTGGAAGAAAAATGTGAATTTTCGATTTCCATAAAGCAGGACTTAATAAATCTAAATCCATCAAAAAAAAATTGTAGGTTGCAATTAATAATTTTTTCAAATATTAATTTCATAATTCATATAATAAAATTATAAAAAATCAAATTCAGCGTATTTCCGTTTGTGTATATTAGTATTATAGCTACAAAAAAAAATAGCACATTAGGAGCAAATTCAGGAGCTATAAATAAAAATATGAAAATGTAATTTAACCTTAGAAGCACTAAATTTTGAATGTTTAGAATTTAAAAACTTATCTTTCAAATGACTTGAAATTTGGTGTCTAGGCACAGCTTGAACCGAAGATCTGAAATATCGTGTTAAAATTGGGCATTGCCATTGAAAAAAAATGAATTTGGATTCCTTTTTAATATGTAGATGCCCCCTAAGAAACTACGTCATTTAAAAGTAGATATTATTTCCAATCGTTCGGTACCAGTAACATGTAATTTTATATTAAAAGCCTACTTAGTCACTCGAAAAAACTCGCATGCTAATTTTAGACCTATGAAGGTGTTCTTTTCACAATTATCGCTTTCATTTAAATATTTTTAAGGGGTCTTGTACCTTTTAAACGCGTCGAAAATCAACGAAAAACTTCAAAGTTTGAACTCGTCTATCGTCAAAGCCTTTTTATGTATAAACATGACATTTTGGATATTGATTAAACAGATTGTGCTTTGTAATATGCTACCATTAGAGATTTATTAACCCTTTACAGAATTTGTGTATTGTTGAAATCAAAATAGCTCTTTTTTTACCCCATAAGTTATTGCGCTCATGATATCTTGAGAAAGTATGCATGGATTGGCATGAAATTCGGTAAAGATACTAAACATATATGTTTGTTTAAAATGATCTACTCTTAGGATAAAATTATTTCATTAACTATATAAAAAAAATATTTTCGTAAAAAAAAATAAAATTTTTCGTATTTTTAATGAATAAAAATAGACATAACTAAAAATATTACCATTGTAAATTCATAAAAGTAGATCATTTTAAACACACATATTTCTTTAGTATATATTTACCAAATTTCATGACAATCCATTCATACTTTCTCAAGATATCATGCGCGCAATGACTTATGGGGTAAAAAAAGAGTTATTTTGATTTCAACAATACACAAATTCTGTAAAGGGTTAATAAATTTCTGTTGGTAACATATTACAAAGCACAATCTGTTTAATCAATATCCAAAATTTCATGTTTATACATAAAAAATTTTTGAAGATAGACTAATTCAAACTTTGAAGTTTTTCGTTAATTTTGGACGCGTTTAAAAGGTACAAGACCCCTTAAATTATTTTTAGGATTCCGTACTTAAAAAGTAAAAGTGGAACCATTATGAGATCAATCCTGTCTTTGTCCGTCTGTCTGTCTGACTGTCTGTCACAGCCATTTTACTCGTAAACTATGGAACGTGGAAAGTTCAAATTCGGGGAAGTAATAAAGACCATTGACCAACATATTTTCAGATTAATAAACATTCATAAATATATTTAGTAAAAAGATAGAGGGACTAATTATGCTACTTGAAAAATAAATCTTTTCTATGTATATCATGTGGGGTATCCTGTGAAAGCTTTTGTAATGCTGAACTCAAAAATACATTACTTTTAATTTTAGGTATTATATTTTCAAAGATATCGTTTAAAATGAAGCACAAAAATATGTTTCCCCCATCTAATTCCGAATCTACTGAAACTAAAATTATGAAAAAATTAGAGGTAGTAGACGTTAATATAAACTTTGCCGGAAAAGTATAGCAATTACCCTAGGTCACATAGTTTTTGAGTAATTAGCAATTTTCTGTTATACACAAATTTCGATTTACCGGCATTCAGAAAAATTGTTGAGCATCGCTGAATATACCTATCGTTGCAGAAGAATAAAAGCATTGTTGATAATGATTTTCGAAGAAAAGCATCGGTAATTAGCCGAAATATTAACCCAAATAATAAAAGGTACGACCAGTTTGGACATACACAAGGACAGGGGCGGCGCACTCTATGCCTAGTTAACAACTTTTAATCATATATTTGTGTAATGCAATGTCCAGTAACTGTATAAAAGCAATAAACGTCAAATTGTTAAAAACTTACTAATTTAAGGGTTCTCGGGACTCTAAAAACTGAAAAAAATGAAAAAAGACCATTTTCAACATTTAATGTTTTAAAATGTATATGATTTTAAAACACAATTTTAATTGGGATGAAAGATATAAGTATGTTCTTTTGTTTCATGCATTTAAATAATTGCAAGATATAGAATTAGTTTTTATAGGGCGCTCAAAACTGTTAGACATCTGTCGAACGAAAAATTGGTATAACAGTTTACGCGCAGGATTACAAAATAAATATTGCAACTAGAATGAAAATTTTGGTTCTTACTTATAATTCAGATTGTAATAATTTTCCTGAACTTAAATAAATTTGTATTTAAAGCATTTTTATATTTTTAATGCAATGTTGCATTTAGCTAATACAAATTTTTGAAAATTTCAACAGTAAAGTCACCTAAAAAAATATTTTTTTGAACAATAAAAAGGAAATTTTAGGTTCAGTTTATACAGACTAACATGAAATATATGTTTTGAAAATTTCATGAAAAAATATTCAGAAGTTTTTGAGGTATCCTGCGCGTTATGCCCAAAAAACGTCATTTGGAAAATAATGACTTTAAAGTTTCGGAAACGCCGCTTCAGCTATTGAGCGGGTAATATTCTAAAAGCCAAAACTTCTGTTCCAATAGGAATTTCAAGGAAACAATTATATCAAAATATTCAAAAAATGTAGGAGTTTAACATCTAAAAAAATTAAAATTTCTGAAATTTTGAAGCTTTAAGAGTCCTGCGACCACTTACTCGTTTCCGGCTCGGAGTAATTCTGTTTATAAACTTACGAAATAATGAACTTACACTAGAATTTATAAACGAATTTATTAGAAAATGCGAACTTGCGTATTTTAACGTACGTGATAAAAGGAAAATTTTAATTAAATATTATTGGTGCCGTTTGTCTGTTTTGGAATTAAAATTAGGTGTCCGTTTTTTAAGGGCATCGCCCTCGAAAGATTTAATAAGAATGAATCGCATAAATACTGTGGGATTCGCGATAGTTTGCATTGATTGTATTTCTCAATACTCCTCGAGTGACTTTAAAATTTAATTAAACACCTATCTGGAAAAACGCGGCACTGACCAAGGCGGCATTGCACCATTGAGACCTCAATTCGAAGCGCGCTTATCCCAATGCCAAATTTAAACTTTGAACAAAGGTTTTGTTTTAGCTACATTGTAGAAATAAAGGTTATCACTACCCAGCAAACACAGAGCTATCGGTAAGCAATCGGCCGACAGCCGATTGCCACTTCCGGTGGTATTGGCACGATACCGGTTGCCGCTACCGGTTCCGTATCTTTTTTTATACGCCGCGCGAATGCGGTCCGATTCACGAGGCACGCAGCCGGTCCGGTATCGGCAGAACACTATGGCGACAGCTCACCGCTAGCTATCCATACGAATGCCGGCCACAGCCCGACACCAGTATAAATTGAAAAAAATCTTTTTTGATGGTGCCATCTATTAGCCATCCTGGAATGTGTATTTGAAAGGAACGCGTTCGGCGATGGAAAGGGCGGGCTTTGATCTGACGATCCCAAGGACAGGAAGTAAATGCCTTAACCACTTGGCCACAGTGACTTGCGAGGACATATCGATAAGTAATTGTGTGTCGTTGAAGGTAAATGGTAGATAGGAAAATTAGAATTTTGAAGTGATTTTATTTTATTTATTTATTTGTAATCGTCTTACGTGCGTGCATTTAAAAGTTAATTTAATATTTAAATGAACGAAATAAATATTTTAGCGAATTCGTTAAAGCAAATGAATTGTTTTTTCTTATAAATTTAAGAATAATTTAGTATAAAAAAATATTTTTGGAGGTGTTGTTCAGTTAATCTAATTTTCTTATTAGGAATTACAATGTAATTACACGCGTTTTTAAAATGTTTAATTTATATATTTTTTAAATGGAAAAAATTATTTTAATAAATAAAAATTGGTAATTAACAACTTTAAATTAGAATAAGAATCCATTTTATGTCGTTTTGGTGATTTAAAGTAGAATATATATTTAATTGATATGTTGCAATATTAATTTGTTACTTATCAATATTTTTAATTAAAAAATAAAAAAAAATATATTAATTTACATTTATTTTTCTTTTGGAAGATAATTTTTAAATGGGGATATTTCTGAATTTTTCTTATAAATTTAAGAATGCTTATTAAATAAAATAAGTGAATTTCAGAGGTTTTTCTGTTAATACAATTTTCTCTTTAGGAATTATAATGTAATTAAATCTGTTAATTTAAGAAATATGTATTTGTAACATAGAAAAACTAATTTTAATAAAAAAATAAGTTAGTAATTAATCCCTTTTAATTAGAATACGAGTTCATTTTTTGTGAGTGGATGATTTAATGTAGAATATATTTTTTTGTGATTATGTAGCAATAATGATTCTTTTACTAGTCAACATTTTTTAATCATCAAATAAAATAGAAAGATTAATTTATCTTTTTTTTTTTTTTTTTTTTTTTTTTTTTTTTTTTTTTTTTTTTTGGTTAATAATTTTTTAGAAAAGGGAGATTTCTGAATCATTCTTTTATATTTTAATGCTAAAAAGTTGAGTATTTTTTTATAGCTTGTAAAATAATTTAAAACACTTTTAAATAATTTGATTTTTAAATAAAATACGAAACATGGCTACTTTTTTTTCTACGATTAAGTTTATAATGGATATTAATTTTAAGAAGCGATTTAAAATACTCTTTTGATGATTCAAATAATTATAAGTCCTTTTTAAAATGAATTCAATAACAACTTTTTAAAAACAAATAAATGTAGGCTATTTTTGACTTCTTTTTTTTGTTCATAACTGTTAGAATTTTATATGAAATACATGAAATATACATATCTTATCAAAACTGAAACTCAAACAAAATTAAGAAAAAGAAATTTCGGCTAAGACTAAAAATTCCGATTTCGGACCGATGTTGGCAAATCTAATCGGGCCACTATCAGAAATCACATATGGGTCTGCGTCACTTGCCGGTGTAAGTCGCTTGCCGATATATAACAATAAAAGGACCGATTACGGTAACCGGCAGTCGAAAAAGCAGATTCTTGAGTTTCAGTTGCCGACATGCTGCCGACACTTCATCGAAACCACCGTGCCCATGCCGACACTGCTGGATGCGGACGATCGTGTGCCGAAAGGTATGTGTTTGCTGGGTACGCTGAATTTAGTTTCATGAAATGCCAAATGTTGTTTAACTATGCACTGCTTTTATTGTCGGTACCGAATTAAGTTCATGATAAACAGATTAGGATAATATTAAAAAAAGAGTTATACGAGTAGCTATATCTGATATTATTTAGGTTCCATATCTCTTTGAAATTTCATGGTATACCCATTTACACTTTTCTAATATATACAGTTTTACCCAACCCTACGTTGTATAGTTTTTTATAAAGTCTTTGTATTTTTAGCAACTTTTAGCAACTTTTTTTTTTATATATAATACAATTACAAATTCATATATTTATTCTACGGAACCCTCTGTACGCGAGTAATGCTCGCACTTTATCGTTTATTACTTGCATTTAATAGCAGAAGTTGATCTGTAACTTTTCCTTTCGGAACTGGTACTGATAATAAAAGTGGCGTTGCAAAAACTATCTGCAGTCAAAATCGAATAAAGAAAAACGTCAACGGTTTAAGATCAACCTCAGCTTTTCTAAGACAAAGAAATCATTTATAAATACAAGGTGAGACCTAAAAGTAAGGTGACTGACGTCATAATAATCACTATATTATATATTTGCAGGTAAATATCTCACTGTTGTTCAATGTAGTTCCTGCCGTCTACAATACACTTTTGACAACGTTCATATAAGTTCTGAAATCTTTTGAAAAAGTTCTCCTTTGAGGCTGTTTTAAGCTAATTGAATGTCTGAGGTGTTTGAAAATCGGTGTCCCTTCAGTGCCAATTTCTGTCGTGGAAAGAGGAAAAAGTCTGCTGCCGCAAGATCAGGGGAATAAAGAGTCCATTCACTACTGTTTTTGTTCATCGCTTAAATAATTAGAGACAAACGTCGCACAAAGTTTCCGTTTACTCAAATCCTTCGTCAATATTGTTAGGACAATTTTACGAGAAGATTCAATTCATTCACCTTTATTCGGATGGAGAAACGACGCTCATGCAGCAATAACTTCCTAACTCTTTCAACATTTGCCGTGGTTCTGCTCGTAACCGGTCTTCCACTGCGATGCTCATCCTCCACGTTTTCACGACCTTCACGGAAACGCTTGAACCACTGAAATACTGTCTTGAAAGATAAAGTTTCTGCGCCATACGCACTTCGAAGCACTTCCAAGTTTTCCGTAGCAGTTCTACCCATTTTAAGACCGAATTTCATATTCGTTATCTGCTCCATTGCGCAATGCACTTCTGCCTCTTACGTTTAATTGACTGCACGAACAAACACTAACCAAGAAACTTTTCAAATGACCCTGAACTTTAACGTTACTTACCGAAGATGCCCAGTTGTCGGGCTGTTCTCATTTTCGAAAGGAGCGGTGAGGCACCTGACTTTTCTATCTCACCTTGTATTAACATTCAATCGAGAATTTTGCAAAAAGCTAATACGTAGAAAACACTTGCAAGCTAATTTTAAATCTATTGGAGTGTGCTATAGTATAGATGAGCTCAATCTCTAAGCAGGAGCTCATCACTTTTTCGGAGATGTTTTTTATGAGTTCGCTTTCAATTTCGGAAACACTTGCGAAAATACAAGTACCCTCATGAAAAGGAAAATTTTAGCGAAAATAAAGTAAAAAAAGAGCCTCTTAGAAATCGTCCCCACCTATGCTCATGAAACGAAAAAACGTTTAAATATATTAAAATGCCGGCGAGAAATTGAAGGAAACACCTATAGGTTTACCATTAGCTTCCGAATGTTCTCGCGTGACCGAGACTTGTGTAGACTGTAAGCAGTATTTTTGTGATGCAACAAAATATAACACCAAAGAGTCGCATGTAAAATGGGGATAAGTAATGTTATAGAAATCGGATGCAGTAAAAAACTATCTCTCCTGTAACCGTAGAACTTTTAATAAATGAGATGCGAGTGATAAATTTCCATTATTTAGGTTATGAAGAAAAAAAAGATTCCGATTTTAAGGGCGAGAATATAAGTATCGAACGACTCTTGTTAAGTTTTCCCTTCTCTATCGATTCACTTTACTTAATGAAAACCAAGATAGGTTTTCATTTAATAAAAAAATATCTACTTAATAATTGAATATACCAGAGATCATTTTTCTGTCAGAGGAATAGTAGAATTTACTATTGTATTTTCTTTTGGTATGTAATGTAGTGTATTGGAATGCGAACAGTTGCATGTACTCACATAGTTTTATACAACACATTTTTTTTTCTTAATGCATCAAAAGAACGAAAAAAACCAATCAACCGTTTTCTAAGATACTATATATTCATATTCATATTGCGCGAATGAAAATATTGCGTGAATGAAAATATAAATAATCCTAACAAATGGTAATTTTCAAGATGAATTTCTATTTACAGTAAAAGCTTTGGTCGACAAATTTTTAACATTTTCTCAAGTCTATAGAATAAGAAATAAAATATTTTCTCAGTTGCATTGAATACAAAAATAAAACATTGTTTCGACTACACGGAAAAGAAGTAAAGCATAGTCAAAAATAAATTGTGTTGTGCTCATTTAAATGAGTATGAAGATCATTCAAACGATTTTTGATCTTATTGAGAAGAAAAGAACGCATTGTATTGTCCGTTCGTCACTGACAGATAGTTATAAGTCTTTTGTGAGAATATTTTTAGATATGCATCTCGTTATTCGTTTTTTAGAAATGACCTTTTTATATTTTTAATATTTAGTGAAATTGCCATATTACAGGCTGTTTCAAAAATGTAGTTATTCGCTAATAACTGGCTAATTCTTCTTTTTTTCGCAGGTTTATCTTCTTTAGTTCTTTTCAGGTTATCCGAATAATCATTGAGCAAAGAGAATTTGTGAAATGTTATCTGGAGTCCGAAAACATAGCTGAAGTTTAAAAGTTTGAGAGAGTTTGAAAACAGACCACTCTACACTAGGGTGGAGCGAAAAAAATATTTTTTGAAAATCAAAAACGGGTAGGTGCCAAAAGTTGCCTTTATACTAGTACATCATCAGCGTGCAATATTACCGCTGAAATAAAATGGATTGAGTCTGCGCTTTTGGTCCAAAAGTCGAAATTTTGGGTAAAAATTGACATTTTTTCAAAAAAAAAAAAAATTCTATACAGCTGGCCGTTATTTAAAAGTGTTATTTAAACCTTTATTATTAATGACTTAACACATTTAAACGATAAAATGATATCTTTGTTCTGTATAACGGGAGCAAAACTGACAACTTTTGGTAAAAATAGGCGTTTCTACTCTGTTGTGTCTTACAACCAATTGTTATTTGGAATACAGCTCTTACGTAGTTGCTTTCAAATCATACTCACGTGGGAGTGGCTGCATTTCATGACACAACAGCGCATAGCTTGACCACCCTTCCATTTGAGCACAATGTTTAATTATTATATTGAATTGTGTTTTTTTCTGATTTTTTCAAAGACTGACATAAGATTCCTATGTATCGACCTAATCCATCTCTTCTTTGTATCCACAGACGTTGGTTGCTGCTGTGACACTTCTTCACGTATATTTCTACTGCTTGTGTATGATAACGCAAGCAGAGTAATGCAGTGGAATTGATGGAATCTATTTAGCCCTCTAGTATCTTCAACAAAATTGCATCCAGTTACTGCATAGTGATTGGGAGTTCCGTTCCTACAACATTTTACAACATTTAGGTATTTCATCTTTGAGTATGCCATCATTTACTCTACCTCTTGAATTTTTTATATGCTGATAAGCTTGTTGTTTAATGTGATGGCGATCGTCATCAAAATTGCAATAAAGATTTGCATCTCGATGTGAAAAGCTACCATTGTCCTAAATAAATTTTTTTAGCATTTGTTTTTTGCCGTTTTCTGTGATGTTTTGTAGCCGAGTAATTTCCCATAAGTTTTTAGATCAATTTTTTAGATGTGAATTGTATTTGGTGTAAGCCATCATGTGGCATAAGCTTGGATTACATACTTTCTGAGTGAACCAGACTCTGATGGTCAATCAGTGCTTATATAAAGGCGAATAATTTTATACGCCTTTGTGGGCCATCTTGCGTAGGACAAGTTTCTTGGGTTCCTATTCGCTAGTTCTTCTGAGCAATATCTTGATGAAATAACTTTGCAGATATCTTTCAGGTATTTCTGGTATGAGCTGAGTACCCTTTTCTTGATTTCAGGAAATAGTGTTTAAAAATTACTCTCTATGGCTTCAAAAATTGAAATAAGAAGGGAATAAGCACGTGGACAAAGATTTTCCTATTGGTCCGGCGCATCCCTGTGGGTTATAATCTAATTTTTGCCAACGATTTTATCAAATAAATGATGCAGAGGAAATTCGCTGGACTTGGAGGAGACATATGATCAATTGTAATGGTTCATTTTAAACATGCCCCTCACAGAATGGATGACAACGACTAACAGAATTATCCGCCTTCAAATGATCACTCACTGCCCATCAGAGTCTCTACGTTCACTTAAAAAATACTATGTTATCCAAGTTTGGCTCCAGAATAGTTTACTATCAAATGTAATCCACAGCTAAAGAAGGGATCTAAAAACTCATGGGAAATTGACTACACAAAAACAACTTGCCTACTAAACAATACTCAAAACGGAATAAAAAAAATACTAAAATAAAAGGTTATTTAGGAATATGGTTGCTTTGCATACGCAGAGAAAATTCTTATTTCAATGCACTCTGACGATTGCCATCACATTAAACAGCTAGCTGCTCAGCACAAAATAGTCGACAGATGAGAGTAAATGATGTCATACGCACATCGGAAATATCGACAATCAACTTTGAATCGGATAATTATATAAATCTAACTCATTGGAAAAGTGTTGTGGTAACAGAACCTCTAATCAATATGCATTTATCGTGTGCAATCTTGATGAAGATAATAGAAGGCTGGACAGATTACATTAATATCATTCACACTGCATTACACTGTTGTCTTCTCTTAAACAAACAGTAAAAAGTCCTTCCGGCCAGTGCCGGGAGGAAGAGGTAGCTTTCATAATCCTTATTTAAAAAAAGCCAACTTATATCATGCAAACACACGAAGCTCAATTTAGTGGAAACCGAATATAGGAGATTCAATAATAATTTTTATCAATATAATGAATGAGAATTTCGCGAAATTAGTCAGCTTTATCCAAGCTGCTTTTCTTTAAAGTAACTTATATTTGGCTGCCGAATTCGGCAATTTCTTAAAGTGCCTGTCATTTTAAGACAAGATGGTGGATGAGGCTAAGCAGTGAACTTGGTCGAGACCTTAGTAATTGCTGTGCACATGCTCACTCACATCGGAATCGGTTAATATCTAGGAGTGCTGTCGCATGCAAAAAATCAGATTTTTCAAAATGTCACCCACAATAGAAATTGAAACTGCTATATCTGAGCCATTTTTTAAGGTAAAGACAAACAAAAAATGCTCCTGAATCCTTATATCAAGATCAAATACTTAAGAAAGGAACCTTTTTCAATTTCTAATTTTTTTGCACCTCACTTTAAATATATATATATTTTTTAATTTAATGGCCGCCATTTTGAAACAAGATGGCTGATGAATCTGGCCAGCGAACTTGGTCGAGGTGTTGATGTATACTATCCACATGCCTTCTTACATCGAAATAGGCGAATACGTGTGTTATCGCGTGACAAATACAAGATCGTTTCAAAATGTTAGCCATGCTAGAAATTCAAAGTGCCAACCATTTTTTAAGATATCAACAAAAGAACAAATTTTCAGAAACAAAAACTGCTCCGGAATCTTTGTATCAAGGCCAAACACATAAAAAAAATCTTTTTCATTTTCCAATTTTTTAATACCTCATTTTGAATTTTAAATTTAATTTTTTTTAAATGGCAACCCTTTTGAAACAAGATGGCGAATGAAGCTGGCCAACGAACTCGGCCGAGACATTGGTATGTACTATGTACAGACCAAGTTACATCCAAATAGGTTCATAAATACGCCTGTTATCGCGTGCAAAAATCAGGTCGTTTTAAAATGTCAGCCACAAGAGAAATTCAAAATGCTAATACTCAGCCATTTTTTTTTTAGATATAGACGAAAGAAAAACTGTTTCGGAATCTTTGTATTAAGCTCAAACACATACAAAAAAATCTTTTTCATTTTCCAATTTTTTGGTATCTCATTTAAATTTTTTCATTTTTTAATTTTTTTAAATGGCCGCCATTTTTAAACAAGATGGCGGATGAAGCTGGCCAACGAACTCGGTCGAGATATTTGTATGTACTATGTACACACCAAGGTACATCCAAGTCGGTTCATAAATACGCCTGTTATTACGTGAGAAAAATCAGGACGTTTCAAAATGTCAGCCACGCTAGAAATTCAAAATGCCATAACTCAGCCATTTCTTAAGATATAGACGAAACAAAAACTGCTCCCGAATCTTTTTATCAAGGTCAAACACATAAGAAGAAAATATTTTTTCAATTTTCAATTTTTGGTACCACATTTCAAATTTAAATTTTTCTTAAAAATTTAAATTGCCGCCATTTTTAAACAAGATGGCGGGTGAAGCTGGCCAACGAACCCGGTCGAGACATTGGTATGTACTATGTATAAACGAAGTTACATCCAAATCGGTTCATAAATACGCCTTTTATCGCGTGACAAATTTCAGGACGTTTCAAAATGTCAGCCACGCTAGAAATTCAAAATGCTATAACTCAGCCATTTTTTAAGATATAGACGAAACAAAAACTGCTCCGAAATCTTTGTATAAAGGTCAAATACATAAGAAAAAAATATTTTTCCATTTTCAATTTTTTAGTACCACATTTCAAATTTTAAATTTTTAAAAAACTTTTAAATGGCCGCCATTTTGAAACAAAATGGCGGATGAAGCTGGCCAACGAACTCGGCCGAGAGATTGGTATGTACTATGTACACACCGAATTACATCCAAATCGGTTCATAAATACGTCTTTTATCGCGTGACAAAATTCAGGACGTTTCAAAATGTCAGCCACGCTAGAAATTCAAAATGCTATAACTCAGCCATTTTTTAAGATATAGACGAAACAAAAACTGCTCCGGAATCTTTGTATAAAGGTAAAATACATAAGAAAAAAATATTTTTCCATTTTTAATTTTTTGGTACCACATTTCAAGTTTTAAATTTTTTTTTAATTTTAAATGGCCGCCATTTTGAAACAAAACGGCGGATGAAGCTGGCCAACGAACTCGGTCGAGACATTGGTATGTACTATGTACACACCGAATTACATCGAAATCGGTTCATAATTACGGGAGTTACAGTGTGGCATAGGTCAGATATATATATATATATATATATATATATATATCAATTTTGAACGGAGGGTGGTTTCGGGGTCTGGGGGCCATGATCGATGAAAATATACCAAAATTTTTTGAAATCGCTTTCCTCCGAACGGCTGCAATAGGTAGCTTTTTTGTAAAGAAAGCTACCTAAAAATACATAAATGAGATCACAGCAGTAGCATTCAAAGTCTGTGGATCCAAAGAAGAGATGTACCTGGTTGATACATAGAAAACTTATGCCAGTCTTTGATAAAAAATCACAATTCAATGTATAAATAAAAAATTGAGTTCAGATGGTAGGGTGGTAAAGCTATGCACTGTTGTGACATGAAATTCAACCACCTCCACGTGGTACCTCCTGGGTAGTTTTGAAAGCAACTAGGTAAGAGCTGTATTCCAAACAACAATTAGTTGTATGACACAACAGGGTGGAAACGCCTTTTTTTCACCAAAAGTTGTCAGTTTTGTTCCAGTTATACAGAACAGAGATATAGTTTTATCGTTTAAATATCCTAAGTCATTAATAATAAAGGTTTAAATAACACTTTTAAATAATAACCATCTCTATAGAATTTTTTTTTAATTTTTGAAAAAATGTCAATTTTTACCCAAAATTTCGACTTTTGGACCAAAAGCGCAGACTCAAGCCTTTTTTTTTCAGCGGTAATATTGCACACAGATGATGTACTAGTATAAAGGCAACTTTTGGCACCTACCCGTTTTTGATTTAAAAAAATTAATTTTTTTCGCTCCACCCTAATCTACACGACTTAGAAAAGCCAAAATTTGAGATATATTTGAGGCCGATTGAATTGGTAAATATGCCACAAGCAGAATATACACAAGCAAAATTCGGAAAAACAACCGTCATCAACAAATTGCGCAAATGAAGAGAAGTTGATAAACTGATGTTTGTGTTTCATTGTTTTACATTATCAGCAGTTCCTGGACCAGAACGACTATAAGTTATAGTACAAATTGGAAAATGCACGTCAAACGGGCAAATGATGTGCGTTCCTACTATAACTAGTTTTATAAATATTGTTTGCACCGCATATTGTACTGAATGTATATTTTAGTGCACTTCATAAGTGCATACAAATTTCTTTCTGTTCGAAAGGCTGTAATATCCTTTAAATTCACTTGAAATAATTTTTTCCTATTGGCCGTAATGCAACGGAAAACTTTTGACTGTCCCTGTAATTAAACTATACATCCGATTTTCATAAAATTTGAAATGCCTCGACAAAATTTTGCAACAATTATATATTTAAAATTTCAGACCATTCGGTTATGTAGTTTTTGCTCTATTACATGCGGACGGACGGACAGACTGACAGACAGATGGACTGAACGACGACTATAGGTGCTACTTATTTATAGAATTGCGAACGTAGCTAACAAGTGTTCATAACTTTTTTATACATTGGTTATTGTATTTATCTTTAAAATTTCTAAATAAAACTGTCGGTTAATAAAATTTTACATTAAATTGATTTTAATTGTGTATAAAGGTTTGTAAACACCCTATATACATTTGGCTTCTAAATCAATTTTCTTGTACCTGAATGTTACAAGAAAACATTATGTAATTTCATATTGTTTAAATAGTTAATACTCATATGCCATCTAATTTGGAAGAGAAATTTTCAAATAATTTAAAATTTAAATATTAGAAAAATTTTAAAATAACAGAACAAAACTGCTTAACAAAAATAGGGTCATATTTAATAAAAATTCGATATATTATAATGGATTAGCTACTTTTTGCATAAAATGTTTTTAAGATAAATTACTGTCGGCTTTTTAACACTTTTTTAAATACAAAGATTCTTTTGCTTTATGAATTAGCTATTTGCTTTATGAATATTGAGTAATAAAAATTAAGATTAAAAGATTGATTTTACAAAAATAAGGTAATCGAAAGAATAAAAATCAACGAGAAAAGTATAGTTATTACCAGAATGTGAATTTGAACTTATTAAAATGTTTTTTTCAATTATTAAAGGAATTAGTTATATGAAAAATTATATAAGGTGATCCCCTCCAGTAATTGATATCCTTCCAGTATTTGATCAAAATTTTGAAATATTGCGCTATGTCAGGCAAAAATGAGTTTTACACATGGCATTAGACATAATATTTTTGTTTGAATGTTGGAGCACCTGTTGTCACATTGTTGTCAGCTGCTTACTGTAAGAGAAGCCATTTTATGAAATTTTTTTATTAGACAATATAAAAATTCAGTTTTTGATTAGTTGGAGCCAATTACGGTAAGTTAAAATAATCCACTTCCAACTTGCTTATTTCAAATAATAGTTTTATATGAATTGTTGTTAATTACAGCCCAAGCATGATATTTTAAAGATTAATTTTTGAATTTTCGACTGATTTCTTCGATTGACCAACTACTGGGGAAATGTCAATTAAAGAAACTATTTAATTATAATTCTGTTGATATTTAATTTCAGCAGATTTCATTTTTGACCATTATAGGACATTCATTATGGGTTGTAGCAATCATGTTAGCTTACATCTAAAACTTAAAAGGAAGGAAATATAATAAAAACCCCGTAGCACTGAAATTATTTGATGAACTAATGGCTGATTCACCCTATATAATTCTGTGTCAGTAAATATTAGTGTATTTTGTTCATCATATAAAACATTAATTAAAGGATTGTTAATATAACAAATCGAAACATAACAAATAACGAAATATTCTGAATCGTACATTGATAAAAACAACTTATAATGATTATAGAAATCACTATTTTGACTATCCTTTTGCTTCTTCGCTCCTTTCTGCGAAGAGCTATAATATAAGAAATCTTTCTTTCTATTGCCATTTTACTCTGCAGTATGTTTTTAAACTAACAGAACAAAACTTCAGGGGTGATAATGCAAATATTGTTTGTCATAAGAAATCAGGGTTGCAATTAGTTTATTTAGCTTTACACAAGATAATTCAATCGAAGCGGAGCTCGGATTTTCGTTCATAACTTTAACAGTAATGAAGATATTGTAACAATACGTGCTTTAGACCCTCTGAATTTTTCGTGAAATATAACCACGACAAATTTTAGATTTGAACACCATTCGTATTCAAAGCTCTACTGAGGCAGACATTTATAATTATAAATGTAGTTGGCAGTACACATGGTTTCAGTAACACAATTACCACGCACTTCCCATGATATAATTTCATTTCATACACGTGGAATAAGTATGGTGCAACTCCCTCTAATATATGTTTAAAAATGTTAAAGTTATAAATTAAAATCTGAATTCGGCTTGGAATGTGGTGATTTGTATTTTAATCTTATTAGATGGATTCTGAGACTGATTTCATATGTAAAACTATTTCATCCAATAATTTAAAAACAATATATTCAATAAAATCATTACTGTTTTAACCTTTCACTATTTGTATTTTTTTTTATTACCATAAAACATTAAATTGACTTAAATTTATTCGTTCTATCTTTACTTGCTAAACGAAATATCTTTAGATTTATTCTGAAAGAAGTTAAAATCAACATCCATTCCATCATTCGTTTATTAAAAATATGTAAAGTATTTTAACTGTAAATGATCCCTAAAAATGTGTAGAATGTGTAATAAAAATGCGTAGCATAAAATAATCTGGACTAAAATTAATGTTTTAGAAGAGTGGTTTTCTTAAGAAATAGATTCATCTGTCATGTAGTAATATAATAATCACTGTTAAAGTCAACTTACAGTGCATTATACACATAATAATATTTTTACTATCCATTAGGCTTTTGAATCTTTTCTCCGAAGACTAAAGAAATAACGATAACCAAACGTAATAAGGTCAGAAATTACTTTATTCCAATTTTTCTTCAATTTTGACACCTATTAACTAAATTTATGATATCTGTCTTACTTTATTTTAAAAAGTAACATAATATTGATATGGTAAGTATTTTGTAAAATTTCGAGAAATTGTTCTTATAAATAGATAAGGCGGAAAATAAATGATCCTTGTCGATAGAGTTTTATCAAAAGGTTATTGTATATATATATATTTTTTCAATTTAGAAATTTTAAAATTAAAGACATTTTGAATAATAGAAAATCTGCTTTAAATGCCTTAGCGGCTAATAAATATTAAACATTTCGTGATTTAATTGTTAAAATTTTATATTTAAGTAATGCCAGATAATTTTATTCTTTTATAAAGCCACTCTTTTGAGACATTGTAATTTCAATCCAGATTATTTTATGTTACAGAGTATTAATAGAAATACTATACATTTATTTTCTTTCCATTTTGTTAAGTTTCATATGTTGTTAAAAATACTTTACATGTTTTAACAAAAGAATGAATGTGCAGATATATATATATATTTTTTAATTTCAGCTAAAATTAATTTTCAGTAAAAGCTTCTGTAGAAGCAAAATTCAACTTTTATAAATATTTATATAATAGACTTCATCTAAATGCAAAACGGTTTTGTTATTTTATGTGGTGCAGTGTTTATATTTAGAATAAAGTCTGTAGCTTAAAATGTTGACAATATTTTTTTCCATTAAACAATTATTAATATGAATTCAGTATGAAAAATATCCCATAATTCTTTATTAATCTCATTTCTTTATTTTACAACGCGCAGGAGAAAATACATATCGCGTTATATACATTACCTGCAGAATAAACACCCACTTTATTTTAAGTAATTCTTCTTCAAAGAAATACATTTAGTATTGCATTTTTAACGTCTCTGTGGCTTTGTGTGTAGTTTCCGTACACGGTAGATTAAAGAGCTTAATATTAAAAAATAAGCTTAGATTCAAATTGTAATATGGTTGCATAAGAAATTTAAAAGATGAAAATTTCACATTCAAAGCACATTTAGAAGGAAAGAATTGCATTGTAAATCATTTAATATAACATTTGTCACTGTATTTTGCAGCTGTTTATATCTGTTGCATGTATTCAAAGGAAGTTGTATTTGCCTTATTTATATTTTCGTAAATATACTCCACGGTTTATTTTTAAGTTTATTAATTAACCAATCTCAAAACATTCTATGAAGGGCAGTCAAATGAAAACAGAGCACACTCCATAAAACATATTCCTTGCCAAAACATATTAATAATTTCATGTCAAGATTTGGTAGCTTTGTAGTTGAGTGTAGTGGAAAGTGCGTTCTTACAGCATTAGAAATGGGGGCAAGCAAAGAACAGCAGAGAGGTGTGGTTGGGTGTTTGATGGCTGGGAGTGTATGGGCACATCAAATTCATTTTCGCATGTCTGCTGTCTATGGCGAAAATAGCATGTCCCTGACATACCCCACTGATTTGGCCCATTGTAGAAAGATATTCCAGGACATCGGTTTCATTCGCACTGGCAAGTGTAAAGGTGGGTGAGGTTATAGATCCAGTCAGAAACATAACTGTTTCTACAAGACTGGAATTGATCGTCTCGTCTCACAGTGGGATAAATTTCTTAACAGCTCCGGTAATTATTTTTGGAAAAAAATCATACTCACTTTTTAGTGCGTGTTCTATTTTCATTTGACTGCCCCTTATATAAAATTATAAGACATACTGGAGACAATCAGAAATTTTACGGGTATTTTACCGAGAATTGCTGCAGTAATTTAACCAGAAATGCCACTGATTCAAGTTAAACGATCAAATCCTGTACATTTACGTAATAAAAGTATATTTTGGAACTGTGGCATACTTTTAAAGATAAAATCCATTAAGCGGGAGAGGAATCATTACTGCAGAAATTTTTCCCAGTCGAAATACAGTGCAAATCAATAAACTGTTAAATATGTATTCATGTCTTTTTTAAAGATATAATGTTTAATTTGTTTAACGTTCTTCTGATAAACTATAGTTTTGACGCTTGTTTTTATTTAAAAGGAAATATATATTATAAGGCAAGAAGTTAACTTGGCTATATATGCCAAGATGTTCGACATAGTGATGTAAGGAAAAAATCTAAATTTTCTGAAGTTATTGAAATATGCATTTAACATATCACTATACTAATACATTTAAATTTAAATTGCTAAACCAAAATATATAACTGTATCAAAGGGAAAATAGGTGAAATAAATATGTAAAAATTAAAAGAAGTATGGTAAATTTTGAATTCAATGACTAATCAAGAAATGTCTTGGAACAGAAATGCTCTACATCATTCAATATTTTTTTTTATTTTACAGAAACATACACTGGGTTCCAAAAATTAAGGAAACATCACAAAAAAATTGATAACTCGTTCAAAAATTAACCTATCCGTATGAAATTTGGATATGTTGTTAACTAAAAGATGCTGATTAAAATTAGAAAATGCAAATTAGTGGCACTGCAATCGGATTGCGTCATCTGTGCGGAGCATAAAAATGCATGCTAGAGAGTACGGCTGCTGGTGTCGCTGTGATTATGAGATAAGAAAACTGAGATAGCCAATTCATTAGTATGACCTCGAGGTATCATTTGTCCGCATAACTGCGATATAGCGCTATTGGAAGATTGGATGTACTCCAAATTCAGACAGGGGTGGACAGATGGCTAAATGTGAGTTCTTTTGTTGCTCATAGGCTTTGGCAACGCTTTCAAACCACTGGTTTGGCCTCCAGAAGGACGAGCAAGAGCTACGACAAGCACCGATGACCGATATTTGCAGTTATGTGTACGAAGGAATAGAAAACAAACCCCTCTCATCTTAATTCCGTGCTTGATGGAAGGTTGGTACCAACGTCTACTGTGCGTAGAAAGCTTCATGAACGTGGTCTTTACGCGATGCGATCAGATATTTGTGTGCCGCTCACCTCATGTCTCCGGAGGGAACGTTTAAAGTGGGCACGTCAACATGTCCACTGGACGACTGATCAATAGAGACGTGTTCTCGTCACAAATAAGTTCCAGTTTAGCCTCCAAAGAGATAGTATGCATTGTTTGATTTGGAGAGAACAGGGAACAAGCTATCATCCATCAAACATTCGGAAAAGAGATTCGTATGGAGGAGGCGGTGTCTGTGTTTGGGATGGTATCTCTTTGGTTGGGCGCACAGACCCCATGTCTTTCCACGTGAAACTGTGAATGCTCACGTCTATAGAGATGACATTCTTGATGCTTATGTGCACCCTTATGCCGGTGCAATAGGTAAAGATTTCCTGTTACAGGACGATAATGCTAGACCGCACAGGGATCACATCGTAGAAGATTATCTTCATGCACCACAGAATTCAGCGCATAGAATGGCCAGCGTGATAATTGAACTTGAATCCCATTGAGCATCTTTGGGATGCTTTATGAAGAAAGAACGAAGACGTCTGAACAGTCTAAACAGTTAAATTTGTTTTTGATATTCCTTATATAAAGCAATATTATTAAATGAATATACAATAACTGAAGTCAATTATATTTCTTAAGTCGATTAACCGAGGTCCGTGACAAATAAAAAGGAGTTTTCATGTTCACTGCATATACAAATATTTTTTAATCAAAAATATAACAGTCTTACCGGTATTATTTCTTACATTCGTGTTTTCTTGGCAACGCTTTATAGTTATCTACATTAGACTGCTGTATGAATCATGTTATATCTGAAGTGAATTAAAAAGTTCTATTTATTGTCTACACAGAATTCAGCTGGAAACACACGCACTTCACCCGGTCCCAACGCTTAAAAACTTTGGCGTGACCCTATAAAAATAAGTATACCGTTACGAGAATGAGTCGAAAGAGTAATGTTGTTCCGTGTCTCAACTCCGTGTCTCACTCTCAAAATTCATGATAATTGGTCACATTTCTACTGAAGTGAATACATAAAAAAATGAAAACAGACAATGAAATAGACATATATATATATATATTTAGGTCTTGATAAAAATGAAACTCGACCACCAGTGAACAAGATATTTCCAACAAAACATACATGAAAACTGGCGCCTCTATTCAATAGTTATAGATGAGCATACATAAAAAATATACAGTACTTCTATAACTTCCTTCGTTGGAAACCGGTTCAGAACACTGTTAAAAATTTGCAGCATTCTGGCAGGTCATTTGACCGTTTATTCCGAAAACGGTTACACAACCGTATTTTTAACACTATTCTGACCATATTACTGGCCATTTTAGGGTCAGAATATAGTTAAATTATGGTTATAAATCGTTTTTTCTAAAAACGGTCGAATGATCTGCCAGAATGCTGCAAAATTTTTAACAGTGAAGATAAAAAGATGAAATTCAATATACAAATGTTTGAAAATCTGATGAATAAAAAAAATCTGTGGTATTGTGCTATTGAATGAAATAGACAAATATATATATATTTAGGTCTTGATAAAAATGAAATTGGACCACCCGTAGAACAAGATAGTTCAAACAAAACGTACATGAAAACTGGAGCCTCCATTCAAGGGTTATAGATTGACATACATAGAAAATATACAGTATTTCTATAACCTCCTTCGTTGGAAGCCGGTTAAGAAAATAAGAGGATCGAATTCAATATATAAATGTTTGAAAATCTAATGAATAAAAAAAAATGAATGGTATTGTGCTATTTGTTGATATATGACAATGACAGAATTTCCGCCACATGCAGTTGTGAGACGCGTCTTATTTAATTTATTTTTCCGGAGAAAAATTTCTTTTTCAGTAGAAATAAAATACGTCAGACATTGCGTAAAAAATATGTGAAATGTTAGTTTCAAGTTAACGTTTAAAATAGGAATATGCTTCTTATTTTTGTACATAATATAAATGTAAAATGGTTAATTAAGAAGAGCTGTGAATGTTTACTAGAAACCAAAACATATGAACCGTTAAGAAGAAATCAAATAATAAACATTTTATTATAACAAAAATTATCTTGACGTTAACGTAAAAGAAAATTACATGAAGCAAAGAAAAGTAACACTGCTTTTAAACCTTAAGAAAATTACCTTAAGAAAACACACATTAAACTGTTAAAAAGTAAAGGAAAAAATTGAAAAGGAAACAATTAAGTTTTGCTGCAGCAAAACAATGGGATCACTGGTTTCCAAAATGCTAAGTAAAATAATCGATACCTTTTATAAGAAGTATCTCAACAAATTTTAGCCGCTTTAACATAATTTCATTAATTGAGAAAATACATTATTTAGATTAAAATTTTAAACTAATTTATCGAGATTCTAATTAGCGATCCCTTATCTCAGTCTCGGGTATCTACCGTAGAATAATCCTACAAATGAATACATGGACATAGAGACACTAATTAACGGAAATACATTTAACGCCATTTGGAAGTAGCTTATTGTTGGGCAAGGCATCAGGGTCTCGGTCAGTAGGAGGTATGATCACGGATCACACATATATTAAATTAGTATAATTGTGGATCGGCATCATTCTTAGCGTTCTCGTTTATAAGATAATTTAATTAACTTACCGTTTTCGTTTATCTATCCCATGAACACAGCATACTGTATTATTAAGTAATATATATGTTACCGGCCAACCCCGATTTCAGGACATACTGGTTTGACGTAGGCCAGACTAGTCTATCCTATCGCACTTACGATAGACGAGTATTTTCTAGTCCAAATTATTTCATCCTAACGTAATTAGGATAAACTAGTTTTCATCGGCCAAACTAGTTTGGCCAAGCGCATACTGAAAACCTAATTTGGCCTGCTATTCACTGATCTGAACTAGTTTACCCTAGGCCAATCTAGGTAATCCTAGGCAAATTCAATTTGTCGTACTGTTATTGATTCCAGTGACCGCCCTGGCGCCAATGTTGTGCAGAGTAGTATTGACATCAACCCTGTATAATATATATTTTATACGATGGGGGGGGGGGGGGTGAGAGACACTGTTCCCTGATTTCCCCTTTCGCCTTTTAGGTAATTACAAAAATGTGTTCCATATAGTAAGCATTGTTTTTTTAAATAATATGAGCTTTAAAAATATTTCGATATTTAATTTATTATATTGATATATTTATTATTTATTCGATACTTTTATACTGAACAGATTTCGTTAAAGGAATTTACAAAATATGTTGCATGTTGTTAATATTAGTTTTGAAAATACTATGGAACGTTATGAGCTTTAAAAATTGTTCAATACTTATATGGAACATATTTAATTAACAATGGTCACATTATGTTAAATTTTTACGTTATGTTAAAATTTCACGATATGTTATATTGTTATTCAAATGATAAATCGATTTAAAAAATAATAAGTGCATTTTACGCGATTTTAAGCGATTAATGGTTGATAGTAAGCTGCAATTAATTGAATATCACTTTATTTCATTACAATTAGGTTGAATAGTAAATAATATAAATTAGTTGTATAGAGGAGACCGGAGTACAGTGGACTACTCTTGCAGTTTAATTTTTTTTCTTTAACGGAGAGACCAATCTGCCTAAAATATTCTTGTATATTCCATAAACTTTTACATGCCTCTAAATTTTCTGAAAACATATTTTTCAATTAATTTTTCAAAATAAAAATATTTTTATACATTCATAAAGTGGAACAGTGTTCATGTGTGCAACGAATATGTTCAAAATCATTCTAAATTAGTCCTACCAGACAGCTGGTGCTTAGAGTGTTTTTGAAAATTTCAAAATTATTATCCACGTGCGGGAAAGTGTTAACAGAAACACAAAAGACGGTTAGATATCGAACGTCAACCCACATGTTAATTATCGGCAGCTCCAGGTATATTAAATACTCTAATAGTTGGAGATCCTAATATTAGGAAAATGAATTTATTAGAGCATATAAATATGAATTCAAATAACATCATTATATTAAATGGGGTGGAAAGACAATTAAGATCCATCTGACTTTTACATATGTGCGATGAAATGTGATAAGTTTCAATAAAATGCTTTGAGAGTTGATACGAAAAATTCTGTACTAAATGATACCGCTTCGTGAATGGTGAATCATTGTGATAAACTTTGTAGATCAGTCTTCTTGTCACAGTATGAGGTTAGCGGCAGACGATTTACTTAGTGTGTTATGGCAGAAAAGGGGATCTTACCTCTCAGTGCATTAAACCACGTGAACTTTTTAATTTGGACCAAATGACTTAATATATATATATATATATATATATATATATATATTACACTGCAATTTATCCTTTGTCGCAACCCGTTTGTTCCCAGTTCTTCTAACTCATTGTTATTTCCTCTATCGTTTTACATTCATCTTCACCCAGTTAATATTCTACCAAAATACGTCACAAATTAGCATTGAATGGCGTCGGCTGTGGGTGTTCAGGGAGACGCACTTTCAATTTCAAAAAGAGACTTACAATTCTCGATACTTCGTTCTACTCAAAGGTCATCCAACGAAACACACTTGGATGCTTGCTGATTATGTGCTGCAATGCAGTTTTCAGACGAATATCGCCCCTGAAATAGCGCATCACAAACCTGTTACATTTAGTAAGTACCATGTTTCCAGAGGTATATCGCCAGTCTCAGAATCTTCGAGGCTGTCGACAAATAGACACGCAAGGTTTTTCCCATTTTATATGGCTAAAAAAATATTCCCTCAGTTGTTTCGCCTTTTCATGTATTTTTCTTTCAGCAAACTTTTGCGATACACCTATTAAATTTAATTTTTTTTTAATATAAACTCCCCAAGTGAGATTTCATGGTTGTATAAATATGGCATAATCTATTAATTTGACTACGAAAAAAATATCAGTCTGGTTCAAAACACTGTATTTCAAAATTACACTAACAGTAGAATATATTGTAAACGATATTAATAGTCATTAATTATTCACGTGATAAGTTTTAAGAGCAATTTCTTTCAATTTAGATAAATTTTAAATAATACTTTATACAATGGAAAAACTTTATTTTAGAAAGAATTTGATTTTTTAAAGTGTGTTACACAATGTTTACATTCACCTTATGTTATTAATTTCTTTTATTATTCTATTAATATTTAAATATTATTTTCTCAATTACATCAAAGTAAATATATCTTAAATGCACCAATTTCCTAGCGTGTAAAAAATTTCATTTAGCTTCTTAATATGCTCTAATAAAATCAAATATTAAAGATGCATATTTATCGCTACTATCAACAACCGAGTAAATATCCTTATCTTAAATTTCAGAGATAAAACCGAAGTAAGTCATTATAAATTATAATGAAAAGGAAATTTTGAAATAGAAACTTACCTTATCTACTAGAAGAATTTTGGGCTGATAATTTTGCACAATTTACAGTTCTTGCTACAGCTGAGAATTACTTTTGTTTAGCTAGCTGATAGTGTTTTCTTTAATTTAGATTACATTTTTCGAAATAAATATGTCTAAAAAAATGTCACCCTGTGTACATGAATAAATAATGAATGTAAATGTACATTTACACTAGAACATTATACCTGCATATGTTTCAAATAAGAAGAATTATTTTAAAAAAAAGAAAATAACTTTAGAGCATAATGTAATCAATAACACTTTATGATTTAATGCAAATAAAACATTTTAAATTATTTTTTTCCTTTAAGAAGTAACTCAATTGAATTAAATAATGTGGATTTGTTACTTGATTTCCTTTTCCACAAAATCAGAATGAATTTATGTGGTAGTGTAATTTGCATTTTCACTGTTTAACACATAGAATATTTGTATGTCAAAAAAGAAATACCTACATTAAGTGGAAATGGGAGTTTTTTCAACTAGAAAATTAACTTTTACGAGATTTTTTTTATACGTGCACGGCAAGTTAGAAAATTGTAGTTTTACATAAAAAACTAAATTATTTTGGACTTATAAAAACTAAATTTTAAATAATATTTATTTCAAAGTGCGACTTTTAGTCTGGTTAGAAAAAAATACACCATTTAAAAGAAGTTTAAAATATTTTTAATATTATTGTGAAATTAAGTTTATTGCGTTGCTTTTTACTGATGGAAACAGGCCACGATCCTGAAATTAGTAGCCAAACCTTTAAATGAAACGATTTTGAAAGTCGGTGTAGTTTACAATAGTTTTTCATTTCGTTGGTATTGAGATTGGAACAGCGAAAGGATGGCGTTCCAGTATATGATATCCTTACGCGACGAGCTTTCATTGCAGAATTTTCAATCTTTCATCACCGGTTTTACAAATAATAATTTTTTACCAAAGTCAATTTCAGAAATGCTGGATTACATAAGAGGAAATTTGCAATTAAAAATTACTAGTAGAAATTATTAAGGATACTGAGCATTTAATCAAAGGTCCGTCACATATACGCGACGCTCGTCCCTAACGAGTTTAAGAAATTTTAATTGAAAAAACTGAAAGGAATAAAATGGAGAGAGTTGCATTTTTCGGTTTTTTATGTCTATCTTTTAATCCAATTTCCTGGCTTTCTCGCACATTTATGGAATGATTTACACTCGTAAATGCACAAATTTTCATAACATAAAAAAAGTTTCTAATATATTATTACTTTAAACAAAATATACCTTGTTTGAAATTATCATTACGTTCAATTTTAAAGTCAAAACACAGTCTTTAAAAAATAGTGTTTTAAGAAGAAATTTGGAGGAAACTTAAACTTTTGATTCTTTAGCTTTTGATTGATCTCTGGGCATTTGACGAAAACAATGAATGGTCAAGTTCCAACACATAAAAAACCGCTGGTTGAAAGAGAATTAAGTTTATCTCGTGAAATTTTATTGCAAATTAAATTCATAATTTAGCTATGGAAGTAATATATCTGGAGGTGTGAAACAAAGTTAACAAGGACAAATTAGTTTTGAGTAGAATTTAAAACTTAGAAAAATGAATCTTGAAATAAAAAAAAAAAGTTTCATTTCTTATCCTTTCGTATATGGATACATGGTGATTCCTGAAATCACTTTGTACCTCAAAAAACGGGTAAACTGTGTGTGCTCTTCACATTGAGGTACTTGCAGTACCCCTAGCTGTAAATTCTAGAAGATAGTACCATAAAAGCTAAAAGAGATACAATCAAAAGTTCAATTGTGAAGTTATACATCAGCATAAAAAATATTGTGCATGCAGAGACGATAAATATTTGTCTGTAAATATCAAAATATGCGACTCTGTGGCGAGACTATTTTTTATGAGAAAAAGGATTTTTTTCCTAAAAGCTAAATGGTAATTTTTAGGGTTCCGTACTTAAAAAGTAAAAACGGAACCTTTATAAGATCACTCCTGTGCCTGTCTGTCTGTCACATCCATTTTACTCGTAAAGTATGGAACGTGGAAAGTTCAAATTGGGGGAAGTAATAAAGCCTATTGACCCACATATTTACAGATAGTAAGACATTTACAAATATTTTTTTGGAAAATGTAG
This sequence comes from Maratus speciosus, assembly GCA_963932465.1. Taxonomy (NCBI): domain Eukaryota; kingdom Metazoa; phylum Arthropoda; class Arachnida; order Araneae; family Salticidae; genus Maratus; species Maratus speciosus. Next base: position 529,283,874 of record OZ010789.1, on the reverse strand, counting down.
AGGGCTAATTAAGTTACTTGAAAAAAAAAATCTTTTCTTTGCATATCGTCTGAAGTATCTAGTGAAGCTTTCGTATCGCTGAACTCACAAATAGATTTCTTTTAACCCTTAACTGGAAACGTACAGTCGTGGGAAAAAAAAGTAAACGCCCCTTACTAACTCTGCAAAAAATTATCGTAGAAGAAAGTTACTTGTACCACACGATTGGTAATAAAGCCTACTTTTAAATGATGCATATAAAATTTGTTTAGGGAGCCACCTACATATTAAAACGAACCATAACTTTGCTTTTTTCAATAGGAGTACACAATTCTGACAGCATAAATGAACTCTACACCCTTCAATAAGCATATAATCAATTTTTTATGCAATTCGTACCATAAGTTTCCGAGAGATTAATTATTATATAACGAGCGTATTTTAGGGGCTGTATTCAAATTGAAGTTCGGTACTGCATTGTTGACTAAGAGAGCTCCCTTCTTGATCAATGCATCTTAAGCGCCTGCTAGATTACAGGATAGCATAAGAAATTTCAAAATATCTAATCACTTCTATCACAGACGGCCCCTTAAACCATCACTTTGCCGATTTTTAAGCATAATTTGAAAACTACTTGAAAGAAAAATGTGAAATTTTGGATTTCCATAAAGCAGGACATAATAAATCTAAATCCATCAAAAAAATTGTAGGTTGCAATTCATAATTTTTTCGAAAATTAATTTCATAATTCATAATTCATATCATAAAATTATAAAAATTACAAATTCAACGTATTTATGTTTGAGTATTTTAGTATTATTGCTACACAAATAATTAGCACATTAGGAGTATAATTTCAGAAGATATTAGTAAAAATATGAAAATTTAATTTAACACTAGAAGCACTAAATTTTGATTGCTTATAATTAAAAAACTTATCATTCAAATTACTTGAAATTTGGTGTCTAGGCATAGTTTGAACGGAAGATTTGATATATCTTGTTAAAATTGGGTATTGCTATTGAAAAAAATGAAGTTTGGGTTCTTTTTAATATGTAGATGGCCCCCTAAACAAATTTTATATACTAAATTTAAAAGTAGACTTTATTTCCTATCGTTCGGTACCAGTAACTTTGTTCTAAGATAATTTGTTGAGGAGTGAGTAGTGGTGTTTACTTTTTTTTTTTTCACGACTGTACATCTGTGAGATGTTTACGTCTACATATCGTTCCTTAATATTTTCTCTCTCCGACAATCCAATCATATTTTTATGCTGTTATATTAAAATATTGGTACTGTTATTGCATTAATATTAAAGATTAAATGTTTAAGTTCACTATTAGGTAAATTATTAAGTGTTCTGTTTGTGCACGGGATTTTCAAGTTTCCGTTTAAGGGTTAATTTCAGGTATTATATTTGTAAAGATATCGTCGAAAATGTAGTGCAACAATATGCCCCCCCCCCATCTATTTCCGAATCTACTGAAACTAAAGTTATGAAAAATTTAGAGGTAGTAGACGTTAACCCTCAAATGCCTGAATTTTCACAAATCATTGTAATAATGTTTTTCGGCTTTCATTTTTTAAATAAATCATGGGAAAAATACTTAAAAAAATCATATTTTGTTTTAAGTATGGTTTACGGCTAAAAAACAGTTTGTTACATCGGCAGTACTGGTCTTTAATTGAAAAAATAATTTTCCTTGATAAAATTCTATAATATTAAACACACAAGGATTTTAGGAACTGTAATAAGAAATAAATTTTACTTGCTCACTGCAGAACAAAATAGGGTTTTTCGCAAGCTTCCAAACAAAACAAAAAGAACAAGTAGCAACAATTGAAAAAATAAATCTATCTTTATTCTTAAACAGCACAAGTGTTGCCATCTACATGTTGAAAATCGATTTAATAATATTTTCAGAATGTATTTTATGGGCAACATTATGCATTATAGCTTCAATATTATTCTAATATTAATTTAGAGCCTAAATTGGGTATGTTGCCGAAATGCAACACCCGACATTTAAGGGTTAATTTAAACCTTGCAGGAAAATTATAGCGATTACCCTAGGTCATAGTTTTTGAGAAAAACGCATTTTTATGTTAGACACAAATTTCGATTTCCGGTCATTCAGCAAAGGTGTGGAGAAGCGCTGGAGGTACCTATCGTAGCAGAAGTATAACAGCATTATTGATAACGATTTTTGAGGAAAATCGTCGCTAATTAGCCGATATATTAACCCTTAATGTCACGGACGGTTTGGACATACATAATGACAGGGATCGGCGAATTTATGTACCATTGGCTTTTAAGGGCTAGATAACATCTTTCAATGATAAATTTATATACTGCAGTATCCAGCAGAAATTTAAAGCAATAAGCTTGAAATTGTTAAAAACAGACTAATTTAATTAGAATTAATCACATAAATATTATGATATTTGCGACTAGTTTGCATTGAGTAGATCTCTCAATGCTTCTCCCGTGTCTTTAAAAGTTAATTAAAACCTATCTGTAAAAACGCGGCACGGGCCAAGGTGGTGTTGTTACTGTGCGACTTCCTTTCCAAGCGCGCTTAGCAAAATGCCAAGTTTAAACTTTGAACAAGGGTTTTCTTTTAGCTAAACTGTAAAAAAGAAAAGATTATTACGACGCTCAATTTAGTTTAACCAAAAACCATTTAATCATTACTTCATTTAATCAAATGAAGAACAAATATGCGCTACTTTTATTGTCAGTACCGAATTAAGTACATCATAAATAAATTAGGATAAGATTTAAATAAGGGTTATACAGAATAGCAATGTTTGACATTATTTAGGCTTCATATCTCTTTGAACTTTTATGGTATACCCATTCATACGTTTCTAGTATATATACAGCTATACCAAACACTACGTTGTACAAATTTTTACAAAGTCACATTTTTCTTTCTGTAACAATTTTTTTAATAATACAGTTAATAATTCATATATTTATTCTACGGAACCCTCTGAGCGCGAGTAATGCTCGCACTTGACCGTTTATTAAATGTATGGAAATACATTTTTACAAAATAAATGCAATCATAAGATTATATGAATAATAAACTACGATGTAGGACATGCAAGGTTAAAAATTAACTCTCTGTTACTTTTGATTTAAAATAAAACTTATTTTTTAGGCGTCAAGCGTTTTTATTTGCAATGACATACGTTTATAATTTAAAAATAAATAATTGTCTGCATTTATTTATTTGGCTCAAATACGAGGGGTTTTCGAAAAGTAAAGATATACCTCAGATATCAGGAAAGAAAAAGATGTAATGAGCGCGGTGGCAACGCATATTGTAACCTTCAATATTTGACATTTCCCTTGCAGTCATTCGTTATTTGTACGGTGGGCATGTTTCGTGTAGCATGTGTTTATAATGGCTGCGACAATTCAGATCCCGCCAAATATGAAGCACGTTCCGTCTTACATTTTCTTCATGCAAAAGGTGAGCATCCCGCGGATATTCACAGAGACATCGTTTCCGTCTATGGGAACGTTCTGAATCGCCAAAATATAACGAAATAGAATCATGCTTTCTCTGGAGGTAGTACCAATGATCATGAAGTACCCAGAACAGAAAGGTAATCTTACAAGCGGACTTTGCACCCAGCGACTACTATAGTTATTCCTTTACCTGAAGAAACAACCTGTACCGCAAAACTTCCACAACGGTGATGAGATCAAAATAGAAGTTGAAATGTGGTTTCGACAACAGGCGGTGAACTTCTATGACAATGGGATACAAAACCTTGTACCTAGACTTAACAAATATTTAAATCTGGGTACAAGTATTTATACTAATTTAGGGGGTTTATTTTAGTAATATAACGACACAAATTAAGTCACAAATCAGGATTATAATTTCAGGAGTTATTAACAAAAATATGAAAATGTAATTTCACATTAAGAGCTTTAAATTTTAAATATTTATAATTCAAAAACTTATCATTCAAATGATTTGAAATTTCGTTTCTATGCATAGTTTGAAACGAGAATTTAAAGTATATGTTGTCAAATTTGGGTGTTGCTATTGAAAAAACAAACTTTTATCTGGTTTTATTTGTAGATGGATCCATAAACAAATTTATATACATTATTTACGATAACTTAAAAACTTAACTTATGATAACTTAAAGTAGACTTATTTCCAATCGTTTGGTGACAGCAACTTTCTGATAAAATGACCCAACCCTCCAAACCTCATCCTACGTCATCATTTTGAAGTTTTTATACTTTTATGCAAGTTTTCATTCCAGCATGCAGAGCTAAGTGCTCTAATTTCATGTTACAGTGAAATCATTCACATTTTCTTTTTCCTCTCCTGTGAAATTTACTTTTGTCGCGATGTCTCACTTTTCTTGCGAGTGAGCGATATATTAAATGAACGAAATTGCTCATACTAAAATAAATGTTTACTCTATATATTCCGAAACCTTTTTTTTCACATTTAAAAGTATTTTTCGTTTTTTCTGAAACACTTCACATTTTCATGTGTGTCACTTATCGAATAATGATGCGATGCGATCAACTGTTTATTTGGACCTATCCAATAACATTATCGGATATAGAAAAATATTTTAAAATATTTTAATAAAATATTTTAAACCTAATTAGGTATAAGGCAAAATGTGTTAATTAAAATATTCCACTATCATGACATTTCCACTTATTTGAACAAATAGTTCTTAAAACGACTTCGCTTTCATATTTGACAACAGCGATTATTATTTTTTCCAAATTGATTAAAGCATTTTTTTAATTTTTACAAATGATCTTATAAAATAAGAATCTTATTGCTTTAGTAAAATTAATTCCAAGAAAAAAGTTTTCTAGCAATCATAGTTATGACAAAAAGTACAATAATAAATAAATAAATATCTTTACCGCACACGTACATCAGACCCGCATCAACAGAAATATCCATCAAATAACTGTAATCTCTCATAGATGTTATTAAAATTTTTTTACGCATTCGACATTGAAAGAACTTAAGATATCAGGCTGAAGCGAACATGATATTTGAACATTTAACAGTTGGTATAGAATATTTCATACTGACTGATATTTACAACTGATAGTTTTTATTCCTAACAACACAATGAGGAGAAAAGTTTGTCGGGCCTCTCTATTATCGTTAGCGGGGGTGAAAAGTGATTGAGTAATGAATGAAATGAAAATATTCCTGGCTTTTCTTTTTCATACATAGGAAGCGGTTGAACAATATGTGTTGTCTTTTCTTTTTTATACATAGGACGTGGTTAAACGTTTTTGTGTTTTGTAAGCTAAAGTAGGATTTACTTGACTCTTTTGTAATAGTTCTTTCTTTTTTCGCTTTTTAATAGAAGCTTATTAAGACATAGGAAAAAATATTTTGAGATTTTATTTTCATTGGAATATAAAATTAAAATAAACCTAAAATATTTTTTGGTCTTATTTTCAGTGTTTCGCAAGGGAAATTGATAAATAGTTATAAAATTATTAGAGTGTTTCTGATATTCTTTAACTAAAAAACAAACTTTAAAGCAATAACACTGTTTTTTAAACTGTTATGTTAAATAATGCTCACCTCTATTACATACGTTTCTATACTCACTTGTATATGTAAAATATTCTATATTTTCGACGCATCCAAGTTTTGACGGTTAAGGTTTCCATCTGAAACGAATTTTAGATGTAAAACAATAAAGAAAAACGAATGTCTCTGGTCCAGAACTCATAATTTCTGTAATCTGTTTTAGGCAGATGTTTTTTATTGATTTATATTTAAAGATTTTTACAAAACCTTTACCTGTTATTGTGTAATATGCATATTTCTTTATTTCAGCACAATAAATATATCTATATGACTTTAAAACATTATATTATTCGAAGAAAATCTATAAAATTTCAAAATGGAATACTTTGGGATCAGAAAGACAATATTATAACATAGGAAATAAGAAAATATTGCAAAATATATCTACCTAGAATATGAGGTTGGTGCCTTGTTCTCATTTCGTACATGGAAAAAAATTGAATTTCTGAAAAAAAGTTGGCATCAGTTACGCATTATACTTTTTTTTTCGATATATTGAGGGTTTCGTTTCCTTCTTTTATGTACGGCAGTAAAACAGAAACATTTATAAAACTGCTGAATAACACAATGGAATACAATAAATTTCCTAAACACAATAAATTTTTATTTGAAAATAGTAAAGTTTTTATAAAAATTATTATTATTTTTTAAACAAAAATAAATAAAAATATTAATATGCATTTTATTAACTTAAGGGGACAAGGGATCTTGAAGTCCTTAAAAATAATTTTTTTTATTTTTTGTAAATTTCACCTAATTATTATTCAAGGGTACTTTATATGCATCATAGCATGCATTTATCACAAAAAAAATATTTTTATGAAAAAAATGTAATTTGTGCTGTCTTAGAAATCTTCGAAATGTCGCTTGCACATTCGATATCAATGAAAATCCCTCAATGTTTTTTATAAAAGTCTGTTTTATATATATAAATAAAATAGAGCATCGAATTTTATATATTTGAATTTAAAGGTAAAAAAAAAGAAAATAAATAAAAATTTTGAAATTTTTTCGAAAAAATTTTAAAATTTTTCATTCATTTTTTTTAAACTTTTAAATTCAAATATATAAAATTCGATGCTCTATTTTATTTATATATATAAACCACACTTTTATTAAAAATATTGGGGATTTTCATTGATATGGAACATGCAGGGGGCATTTCGAAGATTTCTAAGACGACGCGTAAAATTCCTTTTCTTCATAAAAATAATTTTTTTTTACATTTTTTTTGTGATAAATGCATGCCATAATGCATATAATGTACCTTTGAGTAATATTTAAGATAAAATTTACAAAAAATTTAAAAAAAATTGAAAAATTTTGAAATTTTTTCGAAAAAATTTCAATTTTTTTTTTACCTTTAAATTCAAATACATAAAATTCGATGCTCTAATTTGTTTATATATATAAATCAAATTTTTATAAAAAATATTGGGGATTTTCATTGATATGGAACGCGCAGGGGGCATTTCGAAGATTTCTAAGACGACGTAAAATTCCATTTTTTTTTCTCAAAAAAAAAAAAAAAAAAAAAAAAAAAAAAAAAATATTTTTTTTTGTGATAAATGCATGCTATAATGCATATAATGTACCCTTGAATAATATTTAAGGTGAAATTTACAAAAAAAAAATTAAGGTCCCTTGTCCCCTTAAAGGGGCTCCATTTCCCCCCTCTTACTAACACGTTTTGGCCGTTACATATCGCTCACCCGCAAGAAAAGTGACACATCTCGACAAAAGTAAATTTCACAGGAGAGGCAAAAGAAAATTTGCATGATTTTTTCTGTGATATGAAATGATAGCACTTAGCTCTGCATGCAGGAGTAAAAATGTCCGTAAAATTATAAAATCCCTAATAATGAAGGCATATGATGAGGTTTGGAGAGTTGGTTAAATTTACCTCCCCACACAATCCACCCCTCTTCTGTGGTCATGAATGGACAAATAGCGTAATAAAGTGTTTTTTTTATAGCTACACTTGTGAAACTTTATGTGTAGCAAGACACACCTATGACAGACATATTTAAGAATAAAACGCAAAATGAATTTTTGCGAGATGTGTCACTTTTCTTGCGCGTGAGCGATATTATCCACTCACACTAAATCTTTTTTGAAGTATGTTAAATGTGTTATACAACGTGAAAAACATACTGTATCCAGAAAACAGTAATGTATTTCCTTTATATCAATTTGATTTTTATTCGATGGGAAGAACTAATACTATAATCATTATTTATTTTTATTATATTTAATAGGCATATCACAAGGTTCAAGGTTCAACTAGATAAGGAGGCCGACCCAAGCGCTAAAACTTTACTAGTCCCACACGGCGACGCACATTAGGCATCTCCCACCTTATATTCAGGCAAAGTTTTACAAAGTCTATTGTACATATTATTTACATCAAGGTTTTATGAAGTCTATTGTACATATTATTTACATTTATTTTTTCATAGAAGAATAAGTTCATTTTCTGTTGAAGTTGTAATGAAAAATTTACATATTAATGAAACTATCAGAACATTTAGTCTATTGGCAGCAGACATTTTGAAATATATATTGATTATGCTCAATTAGTATAACACAATCTATAATTTTCTGAAGTAGTTTTGGCTTTTTCAAGTCAGGGCGATTTCCAATAAAACAATTGTTATTTGCAAGATATAGAAATATAAGTTATGGGTAAAACACACTTTCTCTCTTTAAAAACAATTTTAAGTAAATTTCAAGTAAACTTATTTAAGAATTAGATAATTGTATAAGTATAAAGTATAAAGTTTTAAGTTTAAAATTTTAAAAATTTATGAAAAGTTTAATAAAGATTTTTATAGCTAAATTGTTTTAATTTATTCGATAATTTATTCGATAATAATAAGTAACATAGTTGTCATCCCCCTCCAAGACCTAACAAATAATATAAAATATTAAAGACAACAAATCTAAGTTAAAGAAGAAAGACTAAAAATATACTCTAGTTATCAACTGGCATTAAGATTAATAATAGGATTTGAGGGGAGGACAACTGTAACAAAACATTTAATAGCCACATAACATTTTCAAAATAAAACAGAATTTATAATTTAGTAGATAATTTAGTATTTGGTTAAAAAAATTAAAAGTAGCTAAACTTTATAAATATCGCAAAATATTTTCAAAGTTCACTTAAACTTACAATTGATTAAAATAATTAACTAATTAACTAATTTTTTTGTTACTGTTACTGTTACTAAATAAGAGATTACAGGATGACCACATGGTAATTAGTAAGGGGGTAAATACTTTTAAATAATAGTATGTGCATATATTTACAAATTCAGAACATCTCTAGATAACATAATGTAAAATAATTTTGTTGTTATATTTCAAACAATATTCTCCATGCTGACTAGAAACATATAAAATACTGCAATGGTGTAATGAGTTTTTCATATCGAAAATAAATCAATATGATTAAATTAAAACAGAAAGCGGTCATAATTAAAGTATGGGTGTTTAGAGCTTTTTTTTTTTTTTTAAATGTACTGCAGCAAACGCCGCAACAGCATATAATGTACAGTCGTGAAAAAAATGTAAATATCCTTTACTATCTGTGCAAAAAATTATCGTAGAAGAAAGTTACTTGTGCCACACGATTGGTAATAAAGCCTACTTTTAAATGATGCACATAAAATTTGCTTAGGGAGCCATCTACATATTCAAACGAACAATAACTTTGTTTTTTTCAATAGCAGTACACAATTCGGAGAGCATAAATGAACTCTAAACGCTTCAATTAACATAAAAACAAATTTTTATGCAAATCGTACCATAAGTTTCCAAGAAATTAATTATTTTAAAACGAGCTTATTTTAGGGGCTGTATCCAAATTGAAGTTCGGTACTCTATTGCTGACCAATAGAGACCCCTGATAGATCAAGGCTTTTTAAGCGCCACTCAAGCAGTCATTACAGACTGCTAGATTACAGGATAGCATAAGAAATTTAAAAATATCTAGTCACTTCTACACTATATGGCCAAAGGTGACCGGTCACTTGTGATTTTAGACTTTTTGTTAAATATCTAGAAAAATACATGAGGAATTTACCTGAAACTGCAGGTGCAAACAGTATAGTACAGGTCATATATTTCCACGAAGATTTTTTCCCCCGAAACTCCATAGGGGACCGTCAAGAGCTTGAAAAAGAACGAATATCTTTTGGATATCCCTGTAAAAACTAATGTAGAAAAAGCGTTCAAACTCGAGATTATTAATAAGTGGCTTATTATAATATACTGTGTTCATTTTTATGAGAATAACATGTACACTCGTAGAGAAATTAAGAATTTTATAAAAACAGTCCCAAATTTCGCCAAGTTTTTTGCTTATAATTTGCAGTTCTGAACATAAAAGAATGTTCTTTTCAGAAAGTATGACAAACGACATTTCACACAATACCCTGCAATCAGAATTAAAAAATAATAAAAATTGGTTGAAAAATGAGTAGGTTTACTAAAAAATGTTTCGCTGCTCATGCGCGAATGCAATCAAAATATAATGCGTATAATGTATTAGCTAAGTATATAGAGCAACTTTTGTGAAAGTCTCAAAATCACAGCTTAAAAATTCTGAAAATTATTGTCGATTAAATAATAAGCTCGAAATCCGTTGTTCCCAACAGGAAGCAAAAAGACAAGGGGTTGTATCCAAATATAGTAATACGTGCAATATTGTGCACGCTATCTCGGCACCAATCAACAAATAATTGATACCGAATGAAAGATGAGGGGTTCCTCATCTGTTTGCTGCTTTTTGGTAACGACGGATTTTGAGCTTATTCTATCGACGATAATTTTCAGAATTTTCAAGCTATGATTTTGAGACTTTCACAAAAGGTAATCTATATACTTAGCTAATACATTATGCATATTATATTTTTATTGCATTCGCCCAATTTTTATTATTTTTTAATTCTGATTGAAGAGTATTGTGTACAATGTTGTTTGTCATATTTTCTGAAAACAAATTTATTTTATTTTAAGAAGTGAGCAAAGTATAAGCAAAAAACTTGGCGAAATTTGAGACTGTTTTTATAAAAACCTCAATTTCTCTACGAGTATACATGCTATCTTCATAAAAATGAACACAGTATATTACAATAAGCCACTTATTAATAATCTCGAGTTTGAACGCTTTTGATACAGTAGTTTTTACAGGGTTATCTAAAAGATATTCCTTCTTTTTAAATTTGTTGGCGATCCCCTATGAGGTTTCGGGAAAAAATCTTCACAGAAATATATTACTGATACTATACTTTTTGCACACGTGCAGTTTCATGTTAATTTCTCATGTATTTTTATAGATATTTAACAAAACGTCTAAAATTGCAAATGACCGGTCGCCTTTGGCCATATAGTGTATAATTTACTTAAACCATCATTTTGCCATTTTTTAAGCATAATTTGAAAACTACTTGGAAGAAAAATGTGAAATTTTGGATTTCCATAAAGCAGGACTTAATAAATCAAAATCCTACAAAAAAATTGTAGGTTGCAATTCATAATTTTTTGTAATATTAATTTCATAATTCATAATTCATATCATAAAGTTATAAAAATTGCAAATTGAACGTATTTATGTTTGGGTATTTTACTATTATTTCTACACAGAAAATTTGCACATTAGTAGTATAATTTCAGGCGATATCAATAAAAATATGAAAATATAATTCAACATTAGAAACACTAAATTTTGAATGTTTATAATTCAAAAACGTATAATTCAAATGACATGAAATTTGACGTCTAGGCATAGTTTGAACCGAAGATTTGAAATATCTTGTTAAAATTGGGTAATGTCATTGAAAAAAAAAAATGAAGTTTGGGTTTGTTTTAATATGTAGATTGCCCTAAGCAATTTTTATGTACATCATTTAAAAGTAGACTTTATTTCCAATCGTTTGGTACCAGTAACTTTCTTGTATGATTATGTGTTGAGGAGTTAGTAGGGGGTGTTTACTTTTTTCTTCTACGTCTGTATATACAATTTAGACTATGTAGTAAAATTTTATATAAAAAACAGTTTAAGGTTTGGCGCCAGTGATAAAAATGGTGCTGTAGACTAGTTTTTGGAAGTAAAATGCAATCTACATGAGCATAACTTTTTTTTTTTTTTTTGGGGGGGGGGGGGAGGGAAGGACATATCGTAATTGTTCAAAAATCAAATGTAACTTCTATTAAAATATTTCAGTGTTACATTTGTCCGTTATTTGTTAGTCAGTCACGTAAAATATTCACTGTTTTAGTATTTATGCTTATTTTATTGCCTCAAATCACCCAGAAGCGTCACATTTACCGTGATGGCGAAAGTATAAACTATTTGTTTCGCTATAAAGTGATTTCTCACAATACGTATACGAAATGGCTTTGCGCTTGACCTAGTACATTAATTAAAGTCTAAATATCTATATATTAATTATTCCCATACTGCACATTAAAAAAAATTACTAAATAAACCTACTTTTTGGATCCTGAATGACAATTTAACCCTTATGTCAATGACCAAAATTTGCCCTTGTGTCCAATGACCGGGGTACCCGTGTACCTGCTGCGGTTTTAACATACGCGAGCCATAAAACACCCCTATTTCATACAGTGTAACTGCTTGCCTTTAGAGAAGAGGAATTTGACGCATTTTTATAAATATTAGTCACAGTAGAACCCTGCTAATCCGAAATAATTGGGGCCGGTGCCTGTTCGGATTACAAAAAATTCGGATTATCCGGAATTTCGATAAAATTAGAAAAGAAAAAGATGCTTGCTAAAAAAATGGAAGCTATAAGTACTCAGTAATACAGTAAAAATCCTCTAATCCGGCATCCTAAGGTCCGGCGTGCTGGGTAATCCATCACGAGTTTCGGAAAAAATATTATTCCTTGTTTAATCACTCCTGATGTTTATAATAATCCAATGGAGCTTGAGGATGAGGAATTACGTAACAACCCATTACAAACGGTTCAAAATCGCGAATTTGCAAATAGCTCACGTTGACGAGGGGGTATGAAGAAAATATCTGTAGATAACTTGCGAAATCAAACTTTTGAAAGGAAAAATAAATTTTTACCATCCGGATTAAAAACTTTTTGCATTTTAGAAAATTATTTTATAATACTGGCAAACAAACTGATATTCCAGATTTTCTTAATATACGTTTCTGCCAGTAGGCCTACAGTGCACGTTTTCATTTTATATTTGTGTGCATACGTTGTACTTTTACATTATTATTTTGTTGATTCTATTCCAGCTGTTTAAAGGGAAAAAAACAAGCTTTACTGCCAATTTTTATTTAATTCTAACTTCTACATTTTCCCCGAAATTTATCCGTTAAATAAAATCGGTTCAGATTAACCCGAATTTCGGATTAGCGGGATTCAACTGTACTTCAATCGTCAACATTTCAAACAAAAATCACACATTAGGAATGTGGAAAACTTATATCCGTTTTATCGAGCAAGTATGAGTGTAGACCAATTCTTGAATATTTTTAGATTTATTCGTTTTGACAACCAGAACCAGAGGCTTCCAGCAATTCAAGATCAATCGCAAAATGCACAGGATATGAGACATTTTTCGACCAAATTCGGAATTGAGTGTAAACTGAAAAAAATCTTTGACCGTATTTGAAGCCGCCACACGTTCAGAACTCAGTCCGGAAAGCTTAAGGCGAAATTAAATAAGAAGGATAAAAGCACTTTGTGTCGAATGTGCTTGTTAGAACCTCAAAAATGGCGCAGAAAAACCAGAAAATCATGTAAACAATGTGGAAATCCAGTATATGATGTACAATCCTGCACCTTCTGCTATTGTACAGCTTGTCCACCAAATTTCACGTAAACGAAATATTTTTTACCTTAAAAAATATCACTAACCCTTTATTTCAAATTAAATTAAAGTTTTTTAGATCTAAATCTAAAAAATCTATTAATTTTTGTATTTTTCCACAGAAAATTGGCATGGGTACCCGGTTACCCTGGTCATTGATGTAAGGTATACAAATGTTTAATGCCCCAAAAAAGTAATAAAAAAAAATTCTAATTTTAACCGTTTCACCGTCCGAGGGTTTTGCAGTAATTTTATAAGAATGCTTGTAAATCCCAGGATATAATTTTTTAAAATCTCAGTTTGATGCTATAATATCTTTAATATCACCACTTTCTATATAAGGTTAAAAATAAAATTCTGTTTAAAATATTTTGGTCTACAGCCATTTTAACATGATTTCTAGGAACGGAAAAATCCGGGCGAGACGGTTAAAGGGTTAAAATGATTATACTAATGGACAGTAAATACTACAAATAATGGGATCTTAATTGATTTTAGTTTCTTTTGATATTAACAACCTGAAAACGGGATGAAAAGAGAAAAAAAGGTCGCCGGGTACCCGGTCATTCACATAAGGGTTAAGCAATCTTAAGAAAAAATAAAATACAGACATGTTGAATGATAATAAAACATACAAAACAATTTATAAATATATATATATATATACATATCTTGAGGCGCATTCGTTCCACCTTTTTTTTTTTAAATCCAGTTTTACTGTTATTGGGAAATATGTTTTTCATTATATATATATTTACATATTTATTCGATAAAAGCACAAACTACTGATAAAATGGAACTTTATCAACTAACAACTAAAATCCAATTTTTGTTTCTAAGTATTTTACGTTGATATTAATTTTGGAGGATGGTACTCTAATAATCTGATAATTTTTTAATTGGAATGACAAGCTTATAATGAAATATTATTAATTTTTTTCTTGCAAGAGATTAATAAGTGAGCCCACTATTATTCAATAATATTCCTCTTTTTATTATAAAATGTCACTTATGATGGCGATATTCTGTCTCAAGTCAACACAAGATATGTGGGAAAACATGCATATTTCAATGTTGCTCACCACCCAAGTAGTTTTTCACAATCTGAAGGTTACATTAAATTATATCACAAGATTAATCTTAAGGAACTTTATTTAAAAAATTAAATCTCTGAAAATTTAAATACAATGGCTGATTTTAACGAAAGATTATCAGGTTCCGGATGAGTTTACTCCAGAAGTGTTATACACTTAGCGCTATTATATAAAAAATGATGTTATATTTTCTTGAATGGAGACACATCTTTTCTTTTCTGAATGACGTCATTTTCACCACTGACATAGGGAGATTAGGTTATTACTTAATGCAGTCAATTTGCGATGATTGTGTTTTATTAATGCAAATACAGCTCTCATTTTAAGTATATCGCTGTTTTCTCCAGTGTATGTGTTTTCTTGAGTTAATTCTGAGCAGATAAATTGTATTTTATGTTATGACGTTGTATATTTACATTTCAATTCAATCCACAAATATCCTATATTAAATTTTAGAAATAAAAATGTCAAAATATAACAATATAACAAAATACTTCATTCAATAAGATTCATAATTCCATTATAACTCAAAATATTTCATTTTTTTACAGTTTGTTAAATAATTAAAATAGAAATTATATTTATGAAAATATATTACTGACCATATTACAGATTTTTAATTTACTGGTAAGCACTGAAGAAATTAAAACTCTATCAATCAGAATTATATTGCTATGGTTCGTGTAATTTCAAGATCAGGAAATTTACTATATATATATATATATATATATCTTGAAATACAGAAATGGCATATTGACACGAACAAATGGAATTGCAATGTATGCTAATTTGTCTATATTCAAAACAAATAAAAAAACAAGGCTATCTTTTAAATTAAATTGACAAATACTTAATGTAATATTTTAAATTTACAGGAAATAAAAAAGAACTTTTATAAGAGTCAATACAAATGCAATTTCTTTCACGCGAAAAGAAAATAAAAATATTAAGAAAAGTTTAATTAATGGAGTTACTTCGAACTAATGAATAAAATATATTCGTTATAATATAGGTAGGTATCGCTTGAAAATTTTATGACTAAAGTTTATCGGTAATGTATTAAAATTGCATTCTCAAAATTAGATAAAATATATTCTGATTCACTGTTTAAATAAACTTATAAAAGCTAGTTTATTAAGTTAAGCATTGTGCATATTTTTTACAAATGTAGAAGAGCTTTAATAAAGTACTTTGTATCTTAAAGTGGGGAATTCCTTTGTGATTCTGAATTTACATATTTTGTTAAATCCTTAAGCAGTTTGGTAAAATTGGTATTTTACCAACCAAGTTGCACGATAGAATTTCAAATATTTACAATATATTTCAAATTTATGAAAGAATTTTCACCATACCAATGTTAAAGTCAAATATCTGGCAATAATTTTAAGGAAATCCACTATATGAAATTGAAAAAGGACGCCTATACATACATTTTCAGTAACAGAAAGGTTAATAGTAAAGGTACATTTCATGTGTAAAACTCATATTTTACTTTTAAAAGGGTCATTCCATGTCAGTTCAGGCAGGCATGTAACCCA
Organism: Maratus speciosus; assembly: GCA_963932465.1. NCBI lineage: Eukaryota > Metazoa > Arthropoda > Arachnida > Araneae > Salticidae > Maratus > Maratus speciosus. The sequence continues at coordinate 529,267,791 of OZ010789.1, read as the reverse complement.
CCATCACAGATTTTGATGAAACTGCGTGTGTTTGTTCCTTTTATTAAGATATGATTCCCAGTATTTTTTTTTTACTCCTTGGTCAAATAGTTTCTGAGAAAAAAATTGTCAAAATTTTGAAAACTGCCATCAGTTGGCATTCTTGACTGCTCGATTTTCAAATGTAGCATGACATAAATATGATCATATTTCAATATCTATTCCACAAATCATCTTCAAATAATTTATGCATAATATATAGGGTACGTATTTTATGAAAAAAAATACTGTTACGCTTATATAACATTTTAAGTGTGTCTAAAAAAATGTTTAATCTTTGAAGTCGTGATTTTTTAATGAAAAATAATGCATTACCTAAAATAGCGTTATTAACAAAAGGCGGTATTTTTATTAAATTTATTTTTTGTGGGGGATATACTTAAAGGTGTCCTTTACCTGATTCTGAAATAAAAGTAGTGGGATTTTGGGTGTTTTTAGTAGTATTTCATATTTAAAAATATTTTGAGGCGTATTTCAAATCAAATCAAGCAGAGTCATTCCATGTCAGTTCGCCTAAGATATTTAATTTACTGTCACAAATTTCAATGAAACTGGGTATGTTTATAGCTCATTTTAAGACAGGATCAAGGAAATTAAAGGTGATTACAAGTAAAATATTTTTTAAGATAAAAAAAATATCTAAATTTTGAAAATTTTTTAAAAATGTTTTTAATGGCAGATCTATATTCAAAGACTGCATAAAAAAAATGTCATTTCAATATAAAATCACTAAATAAGTTTCAAATAATGTATATGTGACAAATAATGTAGGCAGATTATTATTTATTGTTGTTTGTCATGTTTAAATGCTAAGAGTGTGCTTAATCTTGTGAATTCTTAAAATCAAGAATTTTGTGGAAAATAATGTGTTAATCAAAAATTTATTATTAACCGAAGGCAGGCTGTTGTTACTTTTTTTAATTGTACGTAAAAATATCTTTTCAATAGTTATAAAATAAAAATAGTGAAAATATGAGCAATTTTAACAAACTTTTCATAAAATGTGAATGTTTAATGATAAATATTGAAGCTTTTCATGCTAAGATGCACTAAAATGACTACGATATCGTGTATTTCTACTCTTGCTTAAATATAATACATACAATAATAAAATAACAAATATTATTTACAGCAATAAAAATTAAATTAAATAGTACCAGTTCCTTTACCAACACTACATTGCTCAACAGCCGACTTAAAATCAACAGCCCGCACTCTTATTGAAAAATACTTTCAACTGTTCAAATAATAAATAAACTGCATTTAAAAATTTTAATATCAACTTATTATCTTAAGACGATAATAATAACTAAACAACATGATGAATTTATAAATCAGCTTTTAATTGAAAAGTCATGAAATGGTCCCTTTAAATATCGTTGTCCATCGAGTCAATCAAAACAAATTATATAAAAAAAAAATAGTGAGCCTAATATGCTGACTGCAAGTGACACTTCTAACAAAACTAATTAATTCATTACCATCTGAAATCAAACCCGAAAGATCAAAAGAAAAGAAAAAATCATCTGTAGTGTGAATGTGACATACTCAGTGGTTGTTGAGGTATGTCTTTGTGACATTTTCACCTGTACTTCAATAAAATATAAACATGCAAGCTTTTTTCATTCATCCAAATTAAGTAAAACAATTATAAATTTTGTTGTCATTACACCAGATGTTAAATTTTTCGTTACATACTATTAGATAAGTTCTTTACTTTTAGACATTATTGACATAATATCATAAAATTTGCTATATGTATTTTCTGTAAGTGTATAAACAATATATATATGCTTTATTAAACATAAATGAATAATTTTTAAATAATTTGTTTGAGAACAGGGATATATATATACACACACATATATGTTGAAAATCCATCTTTCAGCAATATTGTGATGAAATAAATCAAATTACCGTAATTTCCGGTGTATAGCCCACGGATCATACAATCGTGTTTCGACCCAGAAATTTTTAAAAATAAAATGTAACTTTTTAGATCACAGTAAATATTGGTCTTCAAATACTGAATAAAATTTCTGGGTCCAAACTGAATTGTTTGATCTGCGGGCTATACACCCGAAATTACGGTACATATCATTAGAAACTGAATAAAGTTACAAAAGTGCAACTCATTAAGTTTTAAATATTTTTTTAGATATAGTTATTTGAAAGATATAAATATAATGGATTATGCATTTTTTGCATATATTTAAAGCACAATACGTCAAAATTTTCTTCAACAGAGTGAAATTTGGTTTTTTTTTTTCAATATTAGCAGCTCAATGCTAAATTTTCAATATTAATAGCCAAATATGAGTTTAAAGATTAGGACTGTCATTTTGAAAATTTCTATTGGGCGGTGAGGAGCTAGTGATTTTTCTCTTTTTTGGAAAGGAATAATTGCTCTTCGCCCTAGAAGTTTTACTAAAAAACAATATTGTTTATTTTTTTCCTTAAGAAACGAACATAAAAGATAATTTGAAAAATAAAATAAATGTATAAATAAAAATATTTCCAGGGATGATACATTGGATAGGTTTTACATTTGAAAATATTGATAATTTTAAATATGATTTAAATTCTACTAAAACCAACCAAAATCCCACTATTTTTATTTCAGATCCAGTTATAATGTAGTATTATGTACAATTTAAAATTAAAAAATTAGTCATAGAAACTCCACCTCTGATTGATAAAGATTTTTTAATAATTTCATTATTTTTTGTAAAATATTTTTGATTTCAAAGATTATACAATTTTTTAGACACATTTAAATATTTTTTAACATTACAGCAATATTTTTTTCATAATCTACATACTTTATTTACCTTGCTTAAATTATTCGAAGAAGATTTCTTTATTAGTTATAGAAATATGATTTTATATATAAAATGAGGCCTTTGAAAATTGAACAATCATTAATGCAACTCGTGGCATTTTTCCAAAATTTTGAAAATTTTTTCTCATATGTTCACTATTTTTATTTTATAACCATTTAAAAGATATTTTTACGTACAATTAAAAAAAAGCAATAACACCCTGCCTTCGGTTAATAATAAATTTTTGATTAACACATTATTTTTGACAAAATTCTTGATTTAAAAAATTCATAAGATAAAAGACACTCTTAGTGTTTAAACATGATAAAAAACAAGAAATAATAATCAGCCTACATTATTTGTCACATATACATTATTTGAAACCTATTTAGTAATTTTATATTGAAATGACTTTTTTTTTTTTTTTTTTTTTTTTTTTTTTTTTTTTTAATGTAGTCTTTGAATATCGAACTGTCATTAAAAAAATTTAAAACAATTTTTCAAAATTTTGATATTTTTTATCTTAAAAAATATTTTACTTAGGATCAAGAAAATTAAAGGTGATTACATCTTAAAATAAGCTATAAACAAACCCAATTTCATTGAAATTTGTGACAGTGATTAAATGGCTTAGGGGAACTGACATGGAATGACTCTGCTTGATTTGATATGAAATGCACCTCAAAATATTTTTAAATAGGAAATACTACCAAAAACACCCAAAATCCCACTATTTTTATTTCAGAATCAGGTAAAGGACACCTTTAAGTATATCTCCCATAAAAAATAAATTTAATAAAAATACCGCCTTTTGTTGATAATGCTTTTTTGTTAATGCATTATTTTTCATAAAAAATTCACGACTTCAAAGTTTAAATATTTTTTTAGACACACTTAAAATGTTATAAGCGTAACAATATATTTTTTCATAAGCTGCGTACCCTAAATATTGTGCATAAATTATTTGAAGATGATTTGTAGAGTAGATATTGAAATATGATTATATATATGGCATGCTACATTTGAAAACCGAGCTATCAAGAATGCCAACTGACAGCAGTATTTCAAAATTTTGACAATTTTTTTCTCAGAAACTATTTCACCAAGGAGCAAAAAAAAATTACTGGTGATCATATCTTAATAGTAAGAACAAACACACGCAGTTTCATTAAAATCTGTGATGGTGGGTTACATATTGATATTTTACTGCCTGATTTGACGTGGAATGCCCCAAAAACGTTCTTTTCAATATTTAATTTACGTCTTACTGAAATATTTTTAAGAGATGAAATTAACTTCAATTTTGTAATAGTAACAAAATAAATATGATAGAAAAATTTTAATTTTATTTTGATATTCACAATTACTGTGCACTTTACTCAAAAAGGTGTAAATCTACAAAAATTACATAAAAAGTTCCCTAAAAGAACTCCTAGTAACCTTACAGATTTTTTGATTTACAGTGCAAACGTGTATCTGTTATATGAATTTTCGCAGTTGCCGTTACATAAAAAGTTCTTGGCATCCCAGTTTCCTAGAAAATTCTTAGTAACTTAACAGACATTATTTTTACAGTGCATTACAAGTTTACAATTACTCATTCCTAAAACACCGTTCATCATGAAGCACAAAAAAAATATCGACAGAAAATATTCACTTAATACCATTTTGAGCAACGAAAATCAGTAATTTTCAAAATATACAGCATAACTAAAGTAGGAGCTAATATAAACTTTAATGCCTATGCTTTACGTAATAAATGTGAGATAAATATACCGGGTGTCCCAAAAAAGACTGACTGATTTTAAAATTCAATAACTTGCAAACGGTGACAGATATTTAAAAAATTCTTGCAGGAGGGTTATGCATAAGGTCAAAAGTTTTATTACAGTGATTTTCGATTTTAGTTCGAATTACAAACAACAGATGGCGCTGCGATCAATAGACGCTGAATTTAGGCTCGATTTTTGGTACTTCGTGGCCCGGATAATACATTTCCATCTCCTTTTTCAGCATGGAACAAGAGAAAGGACCAGAAATCGAGCCTGTATTTAGAGACTATTGCTTACAGCGCCATCTATTGTTTGTAATTCGAACTAAAATCGAAAATCACTGTAATAAAACTTTTGACCTTATGCATAACCCTCCTGCAAGAATTTTTTTAAATATCTGTCACCGTTTGCAAGTTATTGAATTTTAAAATCAGTCAGTCCTTTTTGGGACACCCGGTATATTAAAGATGATAATATGCAGTTAAGGGGACAAGGGACCTTCAATCTATTTTTATATATATATATTTTTTTTAATTTCCCTTTAAATAATATTCACTATATGCATTATGGCATACATTTATAACACAAAAAAATAAAAAGAAAATTGAACAAAAAAAAAATAAGGGATTTTCTTGGATAATTTAAAGCGTTATGAAGAAAAGAAAAACTAAACCTGTGGCTGTACGATCCCTGAAGTATCAGCGCCTACAGTGCCCAGTTCTGTTTACTTGACCCAATGAAGACGTTATCAAGAATTTCTCAAAATTTCTCAATGCGCATTCCATATAAATTAAAATCCCCAATATTTTTATGCAAGTTTATTTTATATATATGCAAATTAAACTGTGAATCGAATTTTATATAATCGAATAAAAATATAAGAAACAAATATTTTCTAAATTTTTAGCAATTTTGCATCATATAGCTGCAATTAACTACCTTCAATTTTTCCAATTATATTTAGTTTAAGAAAACTATGCACAGTTTTATTTGCATATACAAAATAAACTCGCATAAAAAATATTGGGAATTTTAATTGATATAAAATGTGCATGGGGCATTTGGAAAAGTTCTTCATATCGCATAAAATATTCCTTAAAAATTCTTTTTTTTTCTCTTTTTTTTTTCCTTCTGTGATAAATATATCACATAATGCATATACTATGTTCTTGAATAGTATTTAAAGTGAAAAATTAAAAAATAATAATAGAAGAGTTTGAATGTCTTTTGTCTCCTCAAGGAATATCATAAATAGAAAGAATGCAAAATTGATTCCCATGTTTTGGGAAATTTCGCCCATTATGCGTCGACTAATCTTTTTAAAACATCGAATAGTCAAATTCAATTTCTCATCTCATAGCAGATGTCAGAGCACAAATATTTTAATTCAGATTTATTCGTCTCTATATACATGAAATTACTTCTCTATCTAATAAGAGAAAGACAAGCGCGTTACAAAAGCATGACTGTCATGTCCACATTTAGAAAGTCGTAGCATGTATTTCTGCGTGTGTTAACTAAGTTACTAAGTTAAACTAAGTAACTAAGTTAAAAACTAAGTTATTTCTTAACGCGGTATGTTATTCGTATCATTTTTATGATGTATTTAACCGATTTGTGGCTGAATTTTTGTTTTCTGAAATTTGTCGGTAAAATTACTTTAAAAAGTTTCCAAATCGAAAAATACTAAAAATATTACTCTAATTTTTTTTTTTGTTTTTATTTGATAAAATGTAAACATACAAATAAATATGGAATATGCATAGTATTTGCAATATTACAATATGCAAAATTATTTTTTTGTCTAAATTCGTATAAAATACTCTTTTAATTTGTGTATTTTATACTTTAATTAGTATTTTTATGAATTACGAAAAAATACATTTATTTCTTTACAGAGACTAATAACATTATATGTACTAGTAATAATAAACTGAGAATAATCGTATTTGAGGCTTAAAAACAATTTGCTTCATAATCATAACAAAAAGGACTTCTCATAAATAACTTTCCCATAAATGGCTAATAAAAAAATGTATCCTTTCGTGTCCAGCGCCCTACATTTTGTACGTTACAAAAATGCATAAAACTTAGGCTTGGACATATAATTTCAGAATAAAAAAAAATACGTATTCCACAGAAGTCTACAACCTAATATTATGACTCATTTATTTGGATACTTGGTACAAAAAACATAAATAATCTTACTTGTTACATTTCGCCATCTTAAAAAATTAAAAGTGTTAAATCCGAAAAAAGCCTTCATTTTAAGAAAATAACTAGCCATATTATGCTGTCATCTGTCGGTAACAGATAAAAACACTTATAGATAATTATTTCATAGAATTTTCATGTTATAAAGAAGAAGAAAATGATAGAAATGTATTAAAATTTGAAGCGTCCCAAAAATGGGACGCCCGGCATAAATGGGTTAAAAAAAATAAATTTTACATCAGTGTTTATACCTTTTTTTGTGTCTTATCTCTATTAGTTTTATAACTAGTGTTAAATAATTTTAAATATTCTTTTAAATACTTTTCGTTTATTCATTTTAAGTTTTAACTTAATATTAATCTTATTTCTTTTAAATTCTTAACTATATAAATTCCTCTTTTAAATTCTTAACTATATAATTTCTCTTTTAATTTCTTATTTTTAAATCTCAAGTAGTTCTAAACTACAGTTAATTTATTCCTAATGGCTCACAAAAACATAAGATACTTCAATTCCTAGTCTGGGTGTTAAGCTGTTATCAGCTAGGAAACCCCTCAATGCAGCTCACCTGTTCAGTGCGTTTCACCTAGATTTCTTTACTGATAGTTTTCATGGAGAAATAACATCCGTACGAACCATGTGTCTGTGCTGCCGGCTCCCGGTCTATAATATATTGTAGACGGTTTACTGCGAAACGAATCGATTTTCAGTACCCGAACATTTTTGGCATAGATAAGAAAAAATAAATCCACCAAGAAATCAACCCTTTTACGTAGTTTCCTCAAATGAGAAATAAGAAGAAAAAAACAGATTTATAAAAAGTATATTTAATACATCTAAACCGTTACTTTTCTTTAAAAATGTTATTATTTGAAAATAAAAAAGTTAAAATAATTATGTTTTACTCCCTTTCTGTTTTAAAAAAATCAGTTATTAAAATTTATGTTAGAATTATTTTAGCCAAGAATTAAAATTTCCCTATCCTTTACACGAAAAATAAAAAAGTAATCCTTTATAAAGCGGGCATGATCGAAAAATAATTAATTATTCTGAAAATTTTGCATGTTCACAATTTTTGCATTTTATACCCTAATTATTGTGGTAAAAAGAGGTAGATTTGTGTATTATTTAGAAGTTCAATCTCAGTCCTAAGGGAAAAGCTTCATTTCAAGTAATCGAGCGAGGACAGTATTCAAGAAATATTATAGTTCGACTAAAAACATCCTTTAGCTGTAAGAATTTTTAAATGAGAACACGGGTAAATTGATAAATGTTCTTTTAACTAAAGTAAGATTTAAAAAGTTTTAGAGCTATCTTCATATACATAAAGGTTTCTCAAAGGAATAAATGCGCAAGATAATTAATTACAATATAATGTTAAAAAATAAGTGCCTTCTTAAAAGTGGAATCAAGAATAGAGAAGAAAAAATAGATACGGAAATTTTAATAGTATTTAAATTAGGATTAGCTCTTTCTAATGCAACTTCTCCTTTTAATTAAAAGTAAATCTAATTATGTTTTTCAAGAATCATATTTAACTTGTTTTATAAGAAATGTGATAGTATATACGCAAAGAAGGTGTCTTTCCTGTCGTATATCTGTTTACATCATAAATGAATTTAAGATGAAAATTATTTTAAATCGCCCAACCGAGTTGCACGATAGAATTTCAAATATATGAAATAATTTACATAATAACAATATTAAAGTCAAATTTCTGACAATAATTTTAAGTAAATTCACTATATGAAATTGAAACAGGACGCCTTTACATACATTTTCAGTAACAGGAAGGTTTATAGTAAAGATATATTTTATGTGCAAAACTCATATTTTACATTTAAAAACTTTCTTTTTAATATTTAATTTACGTCTTGCGGAAATATTTTTAAGAGATGAAACTAACTTCAATTTTGTAATAATAACAATATAAATATGATAGAAAATTTTAAATTTTATTTTGATATTTACAATTACGTGTAATCAATTTATGAGAAGATTTCGGATTTACTATTTTTGTCATATAAGATATTTTTTATTTAATAAATTACGGATTTTAACAGAAATACAAATTTCAGTGAGCATAAAAATACGACCATTACACATCGTAATAACCTAGATATTTATTCTAATTATGCAAAACTAAAAAAAAAGTCTTGTATTCGCACATATTTTAGCATGCGTTCAGAAATTGATTATTGTTTAATTAAACCTTTATTTGTCTTCTTAACATTCTTTTAACAATAACTGATGCTTTCAGCTGCTGATGACCATGAAACTGATATGAAATATCGTATTATAAATTGTTAGATTTATTTTGTGACTCAAAGCATGTTTCAAAACATAACTTATTAAATACAACACCACCATAAAAAAAATCAATTATTTTAATTATCACTACCAAACCGACCAATATTTTTGACATTATTCCCGATTAGAAATATTTACTTTATTTAACGACATAAATATGCGATAAACTAAGACGAACATTACTATTCCGAGCCAGCGGTACTCTTGAATCGGAAGTTTTAGCAAGTAATGTTTTAACTTGTTAAAGCCGGTTGGCAAGAAAACTTGCCATGTAAGGTGAACAAAATTTTTAAATTTGAATACCAGCATTTTAGTTTGGAAATTTTCACATTATCTAATCTCAAATTTTGAGCGATTAAATAATTCAAAATTACAATGTTTTAAAAACTGGTGTAGGAGAATTAAAAGAAATGTAAAATACGCCAGTCTTTAATGGGTTAATTACCTTAACTCAGGTACCAAATTTCGAAAGCAAGATTACTGTCACATCTTGGTAGATTAATTTATTGAAGTGATGCTTAAATTTCTTACATTTTTTTTTCAAACCTATAACGGTTTATCTAGGTATTAATATAATAGTGAAATACTGCACAGTGCCCCATTCTGGTGAGTTTATAAATTGCAGCTTTGTAGTTAAAATATTTTAATGTTTATAAAAGTACTTTTGAATTGTGCAAATAACTGGAAATGAATTATTTTTAAATTATGACGATGCTGCATTTAATGTGCGATAAACAAATTTATAGAATTTTTATGTTATAAATCTATTTGACAGTTAACAGTTTAACAACAGTTATATATATTATTTAGAGGGACTTGTATAAGCATTAAAAACAATTAAAGGATAAAAACTTTTATGATGATTCATAGCGAATCATATAGTACACGTTATAAATAATTTTAAATATTTAACATCTATTATATTTTAAGTGGGAGCATTAAACTATGCAAATAAATTAATTTACGTTGGTAAATTAGCAAACTATAATATATCTAAAACAGCTGTGACTTTACTGTAGATCATAATGTTTTGAAAACATTATTGCCTATCTGATTTGGATTGTTTCCACAAAGCTTTCATAGATTGATAATTTAAAAATAACTACAAGGTCCGTTTACATTTAAAAAATGCATACAAATGTAACAAAATGTCTTATGACAGTTCAATGTTTCCTATAAAAAACTTTTCAATTTTTTTTTTTTTTTTTTTTTTTTTTTTTTTTTTTTTTTTTTAACAGAAACACAAATTAAAAATTTTTAAAACAGGTTCGGCTTACAATAATCTCGATCAATTGCCAAGTCTTTTAAATTTTTATCTTTTTTCATGTTTTACTAGTTTTAGAAACCAGAACTGTATGATGGGCACTTCGAATAATTGTTTTTAATTAGCCATGTAAAATGTATCTTTTTGAGAATCATTATGTTGCAAGACATTTTTAGAACAACAATTTCTTAAATTTTCATCAAATGTTTCTTTTTGAGAATCATTATGTTGCAAGCCATTTTTCAGTAAAACAATTTCTTAAATTTTCATGAATTTTTGAAATCTAAACCAATTTTTAGAATCTCTATGAACTAATTCTTTTCTAGTAAACTAAAAATGGGATTATTTGACAAGTATTTTTATTCAAACCACACCCATGATATTTTGAATTGTAAACAAATTTATGTGTGGCGCTTTATTGTCCTAATCCAATTTGGAAAATATACAGCTAAATATATTTAAAAAATCATTAAATTACTCTGTTTTTTCTCTCTCGAAGGCAGTATAATGTGAATTTAATTGTAACCATTGAGACTCAGCAACTCTTATTTGAAAAAATATTTACTCAGGTGTAAGATTTAATCATGTTAAGCATATAAGAAAATAATTAAAAAAACAAAACATAGACAAATATTATCTAATAGTTACTTATTACACATCTGCGATAAACAGAAAATTACATACTTCTCATAAATGGTGTTAATATTCTAATAAAAAAAGCGTAATGTATAAAAACTTAAAATATCTAAAAAATCTGTTTTTTTGACGTCTTCATACTTTTTAATTTTACGAAATTTACAATTCTCATTTTAGCAGTAACGATGTGATACTTCTGAAGTAATAAATAATGTGTTAACCCTTTCAGCCCCGAATTTTTATTTACAAGAGGAAAAATCTGAATTTCTGGAATTAAGGTTGTTTTAGCTAATATAAACATAAATATAAGTTAAAAAAATTATTTAACATTTTTTAATAGTTTTTTTAAACGATGCCATTTGGCATCATTGGAATCAAAAGAAAAGAAAATACGCATTCAATTTTTAATGTGTATTCATTTTTTAATGTCCATTTCATATATAATTGTATTTACTGAAGTTCCAGGCTTTTGGCAAGAATAGAGATTTGTTTGATGCACTAAGATGGTGTTGGTGTTTTTCTTGACAGCCGATTATCCACACGAGATATATATGCCCGAGGGAGGGATGCCCTCAGTGGGGGTCTTTTTATGGAAACTTAATCCGTATTTACGCAATGATACACTAAGTTGTCTGTAATTTATTCATCACAAAATAATTTAAATTACTCATACGGACTAAAATTCCATCAGGAGGCAATGAACAAGTTTCTCTAAATGTCGTGTCAAATGGTTCAATATTCTTATCTTCTAATTGATCTACATTTTCAACTTCGACTTCTAATACTTATTACCTACAGAAATAATAACTGGACCGACTGAATCATTTGTATACAGATCAAGAATATTGACGATTGGGCATCCACGGAAAACTGCGAACAGTTAGGCCGACGAGCGCGACAATTGAATTGGGCAACCACGCAATCAATTGTCTCAATACTGCACGAAATCATCTGCATTTCCCAGATTGCGTGCACTTTCACTGTCCTCTTCGTCAGATTTCTCAATTTCTGTATCTGAAAGATCATCATTCCTTAGTAAAAAAAAATGGCTCTTTCTATTGATACAAACTCTTTTTTTTCCGTTTTGGCATGATAAATAGCAAAGGAATTTTTTTTCCTCTCAAAAAACTATCAAATCAGATAAGAAATCAAAATAGAGAGTTAAGTTGGTAATATCTATCAAGTACCAGTGATGCCATTCGGAATCATGTATATTTACTATGCATTGTTACTGAAATAAAAATACAAGTGTTGAATTATAAATACATATATATGTACTTCATACATATTACAACTTATATTTAAAATATTGTAATTTTTAAAAAAAAGGAAAAGTGTGAATAATTTTTTTTTTCACAGTCATGTTTTCACTTCACGTTTTAAAAGGAAATCAAGCAATACTTTTCAGTTTCTGGAACCTCTGCTATCATCTCCTGAGGAAATAAAAAAAAATACTACTGAAAAGACAGAAAAGTCGTCTTTTGAATGACACCAAACAGAATCTCCGAGATTAAGTGTTTAAATATTAAAAAAAATCGTGAATGTCATGATGCCATTTGGCATCACTGAGCCCGAAAGGGTTAAAAGATGCAACAGCTGGAATGTCAGAATACCGGAAATGAGATACCATTTTCAGGCATTTCAACTACCACACAGTTAGCGAAATGACCAATATGCCCATGTATGGAAAATTACAGTCTATATTTGCAAGGTATGGTCCACCCCTAGTTGCCATAAAGCATGGTGTCATAAATGTGGTTGGAAAAAGATTCTATCGAAGATGTACCAGAAACAAATGTCATGCCTTGTCTATGAAAACTGGTGACACACTGCATAGCAGTGGTCCCAACATGGTCAACCAATAATCCCAACATGGTTCAGAGCGAACATTATGAAAGGAGTTGCGTGCAATAAATACTTGGAGCAGCATAGCTTGCAAGAGGATATTGCACACAGCAGCACATAAAGTTGAACTTTTGTAATGGATCAATAAATCACCAATCGTGGACTGTAGCCAACCGTAGGTGGTTAGTGTGGTACAAAAAATGACAACTTTTCTTTTTTGTATGCACCACACTGATCTTTCAAGTTCAGTGACAGCCAAATGAGTCATTCAAGTTGTCAGTTTATCGAGGATTTTGATCCTATAATGGTTTTGGGCTGTTTGTCATGCTATGATACGATGGTTCGAAAATTATTGGTGACCAGGTGTTACCCTTCTTTTGGCAACTTCTTAATCAATAATATATGGTTATCATAAAATCTCTAAGATGACATCAACCTTGTTTACTGGGCCACATGTATGCGTGACGGACTGGATTAACAAATGGTTCAGGGATCTTATAGTACCTTACTGGCGCATAGGGACCTAACTGGCCTGATTTTAAACCCATAGAAAATCTGGGGACTATTTGGCATAACGGCTAAAACGCTGATATCAGCATGTTTCTTTGTATTAGAGTGATTTCTAGAGGAAGGGACTAATTTTTTATCCCGTGTTCTAATGTTACAATATGTTAATACTGCATAAATATGTTGCCTTTTTGATATATTAATAACATATTTCAAGTTTTGTTCAAAATTAATTTTCATTAACAAGTTTTATATACTTTAAATAAAAATTATATTCGTGATTTGTTTTTAAAAGTAAAAATCAGTTATTAAATCAGTTAAGATCTCCACAATGTGTTTCTTTCTTTTATAGTAAAAACATGAAAACAAAACTGGGTGAATTTAAAAACAATCGAAATAAGTGCAACATATAAAGTTCGAAAAAGAAATTTTAAATTGTACAAAATGGTCAAAAACTGAACACATTCTAGAATTCATTTAGCATTGGAGTTTGCTTTTTCAACTTTTTGGAAGTAAAATTATATATTGTATGTTCTTTAAGTCTGTTGTACTGTCTTGTTCTTATTTATTGAAGTTCACTTTGCAGTTTCTAAAACGTGTTGATACTTTTGTGCACAAAAGTATGTTTTTATCTTTAAAAACAGTGGATTTTACTTTACTGTGATGCTTTTATTGTCTCAGATATTAAATAACTTATATTAGAGAATTGCGTTTCAAATAATGTCTAGTGTCAAACTCCACCAAACTTCCAATATAAATATTATTTTTATTGTAGGGATACAATTTTTAAATAATCATCTATGTTTACTTGCTTAGAACAAAGAACTAAAATAGGGCTATAATTTACATAAGTGCAGTTAAATAAGAATAGCTAGAAATGGCATTTACGAGTAAAAAAGTACAAAGCAAACCCAAAAATCTAAAATAATGCTGCAATCTCCATATTTGAAGTTAAATAAGTGGGTCAATCCATTTCAAGTGGTCCAGACAATCATGAATTCGTTGCTCGACCATTTTTAAAAAATCTGAAATTTTTTGTACATCAACCCTAACATAATGGAAGTTCAAAATGACTATTATTTTAATTTTATAAATGTTTGTTTGTGCATGGCGGCCATCTTTGTTTCATCGTCTGCAGCAATTTTCTCGCAGAAAGGGTTTACGTAATTGTAAATAATTCATCGTTTATTTCTCCAATTCAAGTGCGGTTTACAGCAATTTGTACAGAATACATTGGGCTAAAAATTTGGTAATAGAGTAGTTTCCGAAACTAAATGCTTATTGGTGAAATTTAGGCATAAAGTTTCAGTTTTTTCCCAAAATTTGTCCGTTTGCAAGACGAAATTTTTCAAACAAGGAAAACTGTCAACATGACATACTATTTTTTACAAATAGGCTGAAAGTGCTTGTACTCACACGCCAAGTTCCAGATCTGGGACATTCTTTTTTTTCGCTAAAAAAATTCCCAAATTTTTCAAAAATGTCAAAAATCGCACTTTTGAGGCTTTTATATCTCTGGTGGGGCACGAGATAAAAATCTGAAATTCGGGCTCCTGAGAGTATTGCATGGTAGTGTTATGCACAAGAAATCTCAGGATGGAGATTTGACTACAAGCTGAGATATGGCAAGGGTAACATGTCAAAATAATACTGCCAAACTATTGTTTTGTTGTAGTCACAGCTAAGTATTTATCTCAGAGTGTCATTTAAATTTATTTTTTTATTATCTTTAAATAATAGTAACAGAAAATAAACCCCTTTTCAAAGCTTAGCAATTAATTTAAAAAATAATTATTCCTAAGTAATACATTTTTTATGGTTTCCGTAATTTTTGTTGTAGTTTTAGTAACTAAAAGAAACCTCAGCACTTTTACATAAAGAAAAATCATATTTTTATACAAGACCAGAGACAAAAACAGAATAGGGAAAGAGAAAAGCTGCTAATGTTGACCTACTTGTTGAGACATGATCAAACGTGTCAAAACACATTCCTGCTTGTTGGTTTTAAAACCACAATTTTAATGCTGCTTGCCAGTCCCTGAAACATGATCCTACCATAAGTATGTTCCTGTAAATGAAACATTATACGGTATTACCATGCATCAGCCTCAAGTAATTTTCAGAGCCCTTTCAAAATTCATACTGTAAAAAAATGACATTTTTGCATAAGAAATAAGCTAGGAATTATTAATGAAGTGAGACTCGCACATAGTGATTTCAAAGTTTATTTCTATGAGCCAGAAGGGCCAAGATCTTCAATCAAGTTATTAAGAGATGACAAGACTTGGTTCTTACAAATAAAATTTTGAGAAAGATCAAAATTGTGGTTTTTAAACCAACAAGCAAGAACGTGTTTTGACACGTTTGATCATGTCTCAACAAGTATGACAAAATTAACAGCTTTTTTCTTTCCCCATTCTGTTTTTGTCTTAGGTCATGTATAGAAATATTTTTTTTTTCTTTATGTAAAAGTGTCGAGATTTCTTTTAGTTCCTAAAATTACAAGAAAAATTACTGAAACCATACAAAGCCTTAGGCATAATTATTTTTTAAATTAATTTCTAAGCTTTGCAAAAGGTTTTATTTTCTGTTACTAATATTTAAAGATAATAAAAAAAATAAATTTAAATGATACTCTGAGATAAATACTTAGCTGTGACTACAACAAAACAATAGTTTGGCAGTATTGTTTTGACATGTTGCCCTTGCCATATTTCAGCTTGTAGTCAAATCTCCATCCTGAAATTTCTTGTGCATAACACTACCATATAATACTCTCAGCAACCCAAATTTCAGATTTTTATCTTGTGCCCCACCAGAGATATCAAAGCCTCAAAAGTGCGATTTTTGACATTTTTGAAAAATTTGGGAATTTTTTTAGCGAAGAGAAAGAATGTCCCAGATCTGGAACTTGGCGTGTGAGTACAAGTACTTTCAGCCTATTTGTAAAAAAAAAGTATGTCATGTTGACAGTTTTCCTTGCTGGAAAAATTTCCTCTTGTAAACGGGCAAATTTTGGGAAAAAACTGAAACTTTATGCTTAAATTTCACCAATAAGCATTTAGTTTCGGAAACTACTCTATTACCAAATTTTTAGCCCAATGTATTCTGTACAAATTGCTGTAAACCGCACTTGAATTGGAGAAATAAACGATGAATTATTTACAATTCCGTAAACCCTTCCTGCGAGAAAATAGCTGCAGACGATAAAATAAAGATAGCCGCCATGCACAAACAAAAATTAATAAAATTAAAATAATAGTCATTTTGAACTTCCATCATGTTAGGGTTGTTGTACAAAAAATTTCAGATTTTTTAAAAATGGTCGAGCAACCAGTGCTGGACCACTTGAAATGGATTGACCCAAGAAGATAGAAATAGCATTTTCAAATATCAAACTAAGTTCAAAAGTAGAAATTAACAGACATAAATTAAGAATTTAGGTAATGATGCAATTGCATCAGAAATGTAAAATTTAGTCAAACATTGAAGATGTATTTTTTTTCAAATATAAAGGAAACGATTCGTTTTACTTCAAAAACAACTTTCTTACATTTTGCAAACACTGGTGAGCTGTGAGCCCATTTTGTTTTAAAAATTCGTTATGAAAATTTAATGAGATATACCTGGAGTAATAAAAATATATGCGAAATTCGTGAAAATTTAAGACTCTGCGCGTCTGAGTTTTGTTTAATTCATATTTGAATCACAAATATTGTAAATCATAAATTGGAAATATAAGGGTCAAATAAGATATCAATGGGTAAATTATTAATGTAATTTTTTATGATTCATATGTTTATATTACCATAAATTTGTGATTTTAAAAATGCCATTAAAATCCTTATTAAAGGAAGGCAGGTCTTTCTTTCTAGTAAAAATTAAATCGTCATACTTTATTTAATTTTTACAAAATAATTGCTTGATATTTAATAAACATTTTTTTATAGAATTAAATTTGCCGCGGACAGACAAATCGGCTTTTTGTTTGTTGAGATTGACAGTATATTATGTGCAAAACCCAAACTTATATTTTAACATAGCTTGTTATGTATAATAAATAGGTTCTATTGAAAATACCAAAATATTGCAGCTATAATGCTATTTTTTTAGGTTTTATTCATACAGTTAAGATTTTTTAATGATGTTGGTGCAGAATTATGTTTATTTTATCTTTTTTTTTTTTTTTTTGAGTGGACTTTCATTCAATCAAGCATGACTGACGGACTAGGACCCTCCTAGGCGTAAGTAATTTCAAAGTTTCTCACTCTTCGAATGTTTACAGATGAAAATGTGCCAATGATTCTGTGGATTATAGCGTGATCAATAAATTCAAAGACAAAAATGATGAAAAATATAAAAATTTCTAAAACCATACGTAAGGGTAAAAAAAAAACAATTAATAAAAAAACATTTATTATCAGGATGCTGATTACAACACACACACAGAAAATTACATTCAGATGAAAAATTGGCCTTGCATAACAATTTTTTCATCAATTATTTATTTTTGGCTTTTACCTGATATTCCCACCTTTACATTTTCTTCTGAAAAGGAAATTAGATGGTATGTAAGCAGTAAAACATATATGGTCCTCAAGTTGTGAGATTTATAGTATAATTCTACATAGTTGACAAACCTTGTGAAAAAAACATATTTTTCCCCCATGTCGACGAATTTCGTCATTTCGGCACAATGTATGGTGTACCCTGTAAGGACCTGAAGTGTTTCCCGAAAATTCGCAGTCAATTTCTTTCAAGATTTTACAAATTAACGTACGCATAATTACTTAGAATATGCATTTAATGTTATACGTTTTGTAATGAGATATAGTGTTATAAAATAGCATTTATTCGAAGATTATTTACATGGGGTAACCAGCAAAAAATTCTAGTTGCCAGTATCCCCCCCACCCCCAAACTTCTTCCCGTCTTTGATTTTCAAAAACAACAATAGGTTTTTTTTTTTTTTTTAGAATTTTCTAAAAAAAAAAAATAATAACAAGTATAGTTTAGAATTATTACTTGCATAGTTTAGAAAAGTACACAATTGCGAAAGATAATATTAAACCAAGTTTCGTATTGAAAAATATCAAAATTGTATATCTCTGAAAAAATAAAAAGAAACACCGTAAAGGCTGAATTCACCGATACCCTCGGAATGATTATTGTATTGCTTATTACCGAATGCTTCAAACGTCCAAGTATTTGAGTGCTACTAATAATATATATCTGATGATGTCCATTTTTTTCATATTGTATAAAATTTTAGGTGCCACACAGGCTGGGTCAACGCTATTTCAATCTATTTTATTGAAATCTGCCTCCTTCAATACGCATTCTAACTGCATGATATGCTATCTAGCTAGAGCGAAAAAAATGGATTTTTTGTGCTTGATATGACAATTGCCTTTAATACATGGTTCTTCAATTAAAGGTACGAGAGAAGAGGAATATCACTGCTTGGCAAGCACTAGTAAGTGTGGAGAAGGAAGAAAATGCCATTTGTGGTCATTTCTTAGTGCAATTTTTGTTCAAAATAATAATAATAGTAACATTTTTCACAAGCAACAAAGATAAACCTCACCAGATTAAATAATTTGGTCGACAATTAATAATTTTGGTCTTCAGTGGCGACCTGACGACCGCATTTTCATGACTTGGAAAACTTTCTCATGTCTTCAGGTAAAATCATAATTTTTAAGAAAAAATATTCTCTGTAAAGAAAACAGTCATAGTATAAATTGGTCTGATGGGACAATTCCAAAACTTTCTTCTATTTCATACCTGTTCATACTTCAAAATTCGCTATCACAGTGCCAAAATTAAATGAAAATCTGTGCTCATCATGAGAAATCTAAAGTTATAAGTCCGTTGAATTGTGTGTATTTTAAAAGGATGTATAAGCCTAGCATTTGTCAAACAAATAATCCAATTTAGGCAAACCTCCTTAGATGTCTGCAACCAAAATTCCCAACCCAAAAAGCATAAAGGTGAAACCCTTTGATAGTTATACACCCAAGCCTAATAAAAACTTATTTATGTGAAAGTGTAACAGAATATGAAGTTTGATTAAATTCAGTGCATTTGTTTTTGAGATATAGTTACCGCGAAAATCGCGGAAAATGCAGTATAGCAGAACCACCTGTTACACGATTTACACAAAATTATAATAAGCACCAACTTTTGTTAACGTCTATCAGAATATTAAATTTGATGAAATTCCGTGCGTTAGTCCTTGAGATATAACTATCCCTAAAATCATGCACATTCTGAAAATTGCAGCATAGCAGCAAAACAGTTGGGCGATTTACACCAAAAACTAATGAGACACATCTTACGTCAACGTCTACTTGAATCTGGATTTTGATGAAAATACGTGCATTAGTTCTTGAGATAGAGCTGTTGCGAAAATCGTGAAAAATGGAGATTAACAGCGCCTGCTATTAGGTGATTAACACCAAAACGTAATCATGAACAATTTCTGTCAGTGTCTAACTGAATCCGAAGTTTGATGTAAATACGTGCATTAGTTTTTGATATAGAGCTATTGCGGAAATCGTGAAAATGCGCACAATGTAGCGCCACCTGTGGGCCGATTTATACCAAAGGCAAAACAGGACCAACTTATTTTGAAGTATAACTTAATCTTAAGTTTTTCTAAATTTAGTGTATTAGTTCTTGAGATAGACTGCCACAAATTTTATGTTACATAAAAACAGACTCACATACTCATGTGCAGGTATTTTATAAAAAATGTCTAATTGTGTTCAGGACTTTCTCAAACGTATAAATCCAAAATAAACTGGAAGTCGATTTTTTTCACGAATCCAATACTTTTTTTCTGTGAAGGTATAAGAAAGTAAAAAGAATAAATATATTTGAAGTAATGATATAGTCTAGATATAATTTTCACAGAGAAAATTTTACAAACTTTAGATTTACCATACATTTTAAAGAATACAGCCTCTTATCATTACTTGACACGATTTCACTAGACTAGGGTTTGTTTTAAGTGTTTGTGCTCGTATGTATGCATGTCAGAAAAATGACACATTGTAGAAGAGGAGAAATTAAACAAGCACACAAAAATGTAGTGTTGCCATGATGGCAACACTATATTTTTGTATTCAAATTATTGGCCAAGTTTTGACTAATTATCTCTTGCACAGGAAGCTTTCGTCTCTGAACTTTGAGCCTTTTTACCATCATATATTCCTGAAGACGGCTGCAGAAACAAATCATAACGTAGAAATTAACTTTTTAGCTTAAAAGTTCGTGTTTTGTGTACCATTAAGCAAGATTGTGTCATTATTTTTAACTTTTTTTTTATTTTGTACAATCGGCGCATCGTAAAGTTTAATTACGTATGAGAAAATTTTAATAATATTAATTAATAGTTTCTATAGTAAGCTTAGAAGGACATCAAGTCACTTGGCAAACCGGTCCAATAGAACGTGGAAGGTTTGTCGTCTTAATTAATTTGATTTTCAGATTACTAACGGAAATTAAAAAGAAAAAACCACATAAAACACCAAAGGTGATTTTAGTTTGGTGTATAAAAGATAAAATGATAAGAAATAAGTTTTAACTTAACTATTGCCTTAATAGAAATCTTTCTCATCATCAGAATGAATGTAAATGTAAAATATGCTGGCTCCAGTGACACATGATGCGTGTGCTCAGCGTTTGCACCTGGTACATTCATTCTTAGTTTCATTTTAGTTAATGCCGCTCTGTCCAGTAACACACATGAATCTGCAATTGTATTGCCTTAGTAGGCTTATCAATGTAGAAATTAAATTCTAGGACTGAGAGCCAACATGTACCGGAATTAAATGGGCCAACTTGCCCCATATCACCATTTTCTTTTTTGATCGTCGTATCAAAATATTCTGTTAATATTTTTAAAAATCAGTAAGTAAAAAATAAACTCTGAACAATGGTCTTTTAGATTACTATACACCAAAGGGAAACTTTATATTAGAAAGATATCAGAAAAGATTTTTTGTAAGCGAAAAAAAAATCTTATCTAACTAAGAATTTAAAAATTTGAAGTGGATTTTGTTTTATTGCATTTTCGCTGCTGACGTTGTTCTTTTTGAAAGAAGCAGAGTTCGTACGCAAAAGCGATTCAGGGGATTTTAGGTGTTTTAGTATAAGAAATTTCGTAAAGTACAGGTCCCTATATCTGAAGATATATTTTTTTTTCATTAAATAAGACAAATATTACTCTCCTAAAATTCTGATAAAATATCCTTGAAAGACCATGAAGTGTACGAACCCTGATGAAGATACGATGAGACACACATCGCATAGCTAGTAATGCCATGTATCGAATAGTTTGGAAAATATCGCGGATGGGCCAACATTGGCCCTTTGGCCAAGATGCCCAGGTCTACACTACTGCATGTATTTCAGAGCACTAAAAATCCCTTTATGACTGGTTTTCAATGGCAACAGTTATTAAAATTTAGCAGGCCCATTCCTCCCGATAGCGCAATTTCTAACAAAATAAAGGTTCTTCTTCTTTTAGAATTTCACTGAATTCCAAAATATTATATAAGAAAATAAGTACTATTTGATATCCTTATTTTCGAAATTAATCAATAATTAACATTATTTCGCTTTTGTACGACTGCAGCTTGCTTTCTGATTCCGTAAACAATTGTTAGAAGAGGTGTTTCATTCGAAGAAAATTGTAGATTAGATGTAAACTACTAGTATTTCGCAGCTAATGCTCATTTAGTCATGAAAAAATAATAAATATGTATTTAAAAACCTGGTTTAATTTAAACAAAAATGCAAGAATCAAATTATTTATAAATTAATATTGAAAAGCTGTCTGAAATGTTTTTCACAATTAACAACAACAGAAGAAAACAACAAATGTCGTGAATAGAATAACTGAGTCGATTTACAAATCCGGTCGTAATTGTGTTGGCGGAAATTTGATTCTTTGACATAAACTTACTGTAAGAATTAAAGAAGAAGTTGCCTTACGAAGTCAATTAAAAACACAGGAGCTAATAACCATTTTAATTTTTAACATGACAATGCTGAAGAAAATAAACAAGTATAACCGAAATATTAGTTATTTTGTAGTAACATAATTATGACACGTAGTTTATATTTTTAATATGCGTGTATTTTTAGCAATATGAGTTTATATTTCTTTATAGTCTTTACACAAGGAAAAGTTTATAAATAGTTCAAATGAAAAGGTTCGTTTTTCATCGCATTTTATGTGAAATATATAATCGATATTTTAACAATTTAATGTGAATGCCATTCAAACATTGTCTGCAGTCAGATAAATAGGCTGATTGAAAAGTTCTCAGAAAAACTTTAAGGAATAACAACACGAAAGGATTTTTTTATGATAAAGTGAACCCGTAATCCGTTTATCTAGACAAAAACACAAGGTGTCACAATAACACCCGATGAAGGATTATTGTTCATAACTTTCAGAATAATAAAGGTTTTTTTAATAAATTCCCCAATGACCTTACTTTTCTTTATGTGACTTGTAAGGACATCAATGGAAGGCGTAGAGAATATGACCATCCACAATCAAATAATATCAGGGTCAATCCATTTCAAGTGGTCCAGCACTCGTTGCTCGACCATTTTTTAAAAATCATAAATTTTCTGTACAACAACCCTAACATGATGGAAGTTCAAAATGACTATTATTTTAATTTTATTAATTTTTGTTTGTGCATGGCGGCCATCTTTGTTTCATCGTCTGCAGCGATTTTCTCACAAGAAGGGTTTATAGAATTGTAAACAATTCATCGTGTATTACTCCAATTCAAGTGCGAATTAAAGCAATTTGTACAGAATATATTGGGCTAAAAATTTGGTAATAGAGTAGTTTCCGAAACTAATAGCTTATTGGTGAAATTTAAGTTTCTCTTATCATTCATTTTTTCCCCAAAATTTGTTCGTTTAGAAGAGGAAAATTTTCTGCCAAGGAAAACTGTCTGGATTTTTTTATGATAAAGTGAACCCGTAATCCGTTTATCTAGACAAAAACACAAGGTGTCACAATAACACCCGATGAAGGATTATTGTTCATAACTTTCAGAATATTAAAGGTTTTTTTTAATAAATTCTCCAATGACCTTACTTTTCTTTATGTTACTTGTAAGGACATCAATGGAAGGGGTGAATTATGACCATCCACAATCAAATAGTATCAGGGTCAATCCATTTCAAGTGGTCCAGCACTCGTTGCTCGACCATTTTTTAAAAATCATAAATTTTCTGTACAACAACCCCAACATGATGGAAGTTAAAAATGACTATCATCTTAATTTTATTAATTTTTGTTTGTGCATGGCGGCCATCTTTGTTTCATCGTCTGCAGCAATTTTCTCACAAGAAGGGTTTACAGAATTGTAAACAATTCATCGTTTATTACTCCAATTCAAGTGCGGATTAAAGCAATTTGTACAGAATATATTGGGCTAAAAATTTGGTAATAGAGTAGTTTCCGAAACTAACAGCTTATGGGTGAAAATTAAGTTTCTCTTATCATTCATTTTTTTCCCAAAATTTGTTCGTTTAGAAGAGGAAAATTTTCTGCCAAGGAAAATTGTCAACATGACATATTTTTTTTTTGCAAATAGGCCCAATGTACTTGTACTCACATGTCAAATCCAAATCTGGGACTTGCTTTTTCTTTGCAAAAAAAAAGAAAATAAAAATAAAATAATAAATCCCAAATTTTTCAAAAGTGTAAAAAATCGCACATTTGTGGCTTTATTTCTCTGGTGGAGTACGAGATAAAAATCTGAAATTCTGGTTTATGGCAGTATTGTATGGTAGTGTTATGTACAATAAATTTCAGGATGGAGATTTTACTACAAGCTGAGATATGGCAAGGGCAACATGTCAAAACTATACTTTCAAACTATTATTTTGTTGTAGTCACAGGGAATTATTTATCTCAGAGTGTCAATAATTTTTTTTTATTATTATCTTAAAATAATAATAACAGAAAATAAAGCCTTTTGCAAAGCTTAGCAATTAATTTAAAAAATAATTATGCCGAAGGCATACATTTTGTATAGTTTCAGTAATTTTTGTTGTAATTTTAGTAACTTATAGAAACCACAGCCCTTTTACATAAAGAAAAAAATATTTTTATACAAGCCCTGAGACAAATACAGAATAGGGAAAGAGAAAAGCTGTTAATGTTGGCATACTTGTTGAAACATGATCAAACGTGTCAAAACACATTTCTGCTTGTTGGTTTAAAAACTACAATTTTAATGCTGCTTGCCAGCCCCTGAAACTTATTCCTACCATAAATATGTTCCTGTAAACGAAACATTATATGATGTTACTATGCATCAGCCTCAAGTGATTTTCAGAAAGTACAGATATCCAAAGCCCTTTCAAGATTTATAGTGCATAAAATGACATTCTTGCATAGGAAATAAGCTGGGAATTATTAATGAAGTGAGACTTGCACATAG
This sequence comes from Maratus speciosus, assembly GCA_963932465.1. Classification (NCBI taxonomy): domain Eukaryota; kingdom Metazoa; phylum Arthropoda; class Arachnida; order Araneae; family Salticidae; genus Maratus; species Maratus speciosus. Next base: position 529,242,896 of record OZ010789.1, on the reverse strand, counting down.
TGATTTCAAAGTTTATTTCTATGAACCAGCAGGGCCAAGATCTTCAATTATGTTATCAAGAGATGAAAATACTTGGTTTCTACAAATAAAATTTTGAGAAAGATCAAAATTGTGGTTTTTAAACCAAAAAGCAAAAATGTGTTTTGACACGTTTGATCATGTCTCAACAAGTACGTCAACATTAACAGCTTTTCTATTTCCCAATTCTGTTTTTGTCTCAGGTCTTGTATAAGAATTTTTTTTTTTATGTAAAAGTGCTGACGTTTCTTTCAGTTTCTAAAATTACTTTAAAAGAAAATTACTGAAACCATACAGAATGTATGGCTTTAGGCATAACTATTTTTTAATTAATTGCTAAGCTTTGCAAAGGGCTTTATTTTCTGTTACTATATCATTTAAAGATAACCAAAAACATAAATTTAAGTGGCACTCTGAGATAAATACTTTACTGTGACTACAACAAAACAATAGTTTGGCAGTATTGTTTTGCGATGTTGCACTTGCCACATCTCAGCTTGTAGTCAAATCTCTATCCTGAAATTTCTTGTGCATAACACTACCATATAATAGTGTCAGAAACCAGAACCTCAGATTTTTATCTCGTGCACCATCAGAGATATCAAAGTCTCAAAATTACGATATTTTACATTTTTGAAAAATTTGGGTTGTTTTTTAGCGAAGAGAAAGCTAGACCAAGATCTGGAACTTGGCGTGTGTGTACAAGTACTTTCGGTCCATTTGGAAAACAAATTATGTCATGTTCACAGTTTTCCTTGCTAAAAAAAGTTCCTTTTGTAAACGGACAAATTTTTCAAAAAAAAACTGAAAGTTTATGCTTAAATTTCACCAATAAGGATTTATTTTCGGAAACTACACTATCTGGGGGCACGGCAGTGCCCCTGCCAAGTCGAGAAAACACAGCCGTAAGCATCCTTTTCTGGAAGCAACTCAGGGTACTTTTGACAGTCCCATATCCCTGTGCTGGAATTTCCCAGGAACTTGAAACTTTGTTTTTTTAAAGTACTCTTCAAGCGGAATCAAATGTTTAATTTCCCGCGTTTCTATCTTTTCTAGTTCAAAAAATATATGACATCAAAGTTTCGCTTTTTCGTCACTGACTGACTGACTGACTGACTCACCGATCATCAAAAATCTGAGGTACATCCTGTAGCCCTAGAAATTTGAAATTTGGTAAGAAGGTAGTATTTGGGATACAAAGAAAGGAAAAATTAAAAAATTCGGAAAATTTGAAAAAAAAAATCGAAAATCTTTTATCTTCCGTAATCGGAAGTCTTGCCAATACTGTTGCTCACTGATTATCAACACGATAAAATGCAGTTTGTCAACGAAACCATCGGTTTGTCAACTATACTAAATCGAGCACGAAATAGCAGGGTCCTGAATACAGTAAAACTCGTTTTAAGTGACTAGAACAAATAAAGGTGTTACTTGATTATCCCGGCGACCGAAAAACTATCGCCAAACTAGAAGATTAAATGCTAATAATGGATGATCGTAAATGTCATATTCACTTGACATTAAACATCATACACGTGTTTGTTACGTCATCAAATGATTTTTAATTCGACTTTTTACTTGTAGTTTCGTTAAGATTTTATTAATTTATTTGTTGTTTCGTTATTTAAAATAAAAAATACGGCAATTTGTATAATTTGGCGAAATTCATCGACGGGATAATCAAATAGTACCCAAATAAAATTAATTTATTTTACCAAATGCTAATTTGGTGAATTTCAGTATTTTATAAACATTCTACAAATATGCTAACATTTCTTGATAGATAGCTGCTCTTATATTTTTGCTATATTTAACATCACTACCATATTATTTTATACATTGCTATAGTTTGATGCAATGGCAATAGACCATGGCGCAAAATTAGCAGCAGTTTTTAAAGCAAGAGAATTTTGCTGTCAAACTTACCTCATATTTACAAATAGTTCACATTTGCTTCCAAACTATTGACGTAGACAACAATTGTTGAAGAATAATAAATTCAATTTTTATAAAACATGGAGAGTGGCACTCAGGATATGACTAACATAATCGCATACGTAAAAAAAGATTATTTCTTTTAATGGCAATATAAACTCCCCTACAATGTATAATTTTTTTAAATGTGTTTTTTAGGTACTCAAATTATCGTTTTGGAATTCAAAATCAAAATTCTACATTTCCCTCTCCCCAGAAAAAAATGGCATATGGAAAAGAAATCAATTTTTTTTTATATTTAAAACTTAAACATCATCACTTTTGCACCACATTGACGTCATTTTCTCTGACTTCTCACTTTCAACCGTGCTATGACTACGAGCGGTAGATATGAATATTCAGTGAACAACCGTTAGTGGGCTTCCAATGGAGGCCATTTTTCATCTGTACTAACCGAAATCCGCAATAAACTATGCCTTTAACATTAATTAAAATATGATGGGGAAATGAAACTGTCCGCATTAACGAACATTTTGCTATTTCTCCGCAACTTATTGATGTTTTGCGGATAGTATCCATCACATTTCTACATTTACTAATATATATATATATATATATATATATATATATATATATATATATATATATATATATATATATAGCTACCGAGCTATGCTCGGTCTAATGTGTACTAAAATAATTTAAGTAAAAAAATTATTACGATTTACTTTAAATTCGAAAGTATGAAGGTTTGAATGTTTAGTGCAAAATTCTTTCACCTTCTTGTTTCTAAAAATAACTTGATTGTAAGTGTTACATATTGAAAAGAGGAATAACTGAATTTCAAAGTTTGGTGACACAGTTTTTTATTGTGTAAAATTTGAATTCTAGATGTCAGTGTGCATCTGCAAAATTTCTGAAAAGACGCGGTGACGGAAGGAAAGGCGAAATTGTATGATATTCCAACGAAAGACATTATTGATCGAAGAAAGGAAAAAAAAACTGAAATGTTATATTTTGACCACAGCGAAGAAAGTCCTCATCGAGTAGTTCCTACATCTGGAGATCGTTCGTATCTGTTTCATCTATATTTTCTTTCCTGTGCTAGGTAACATAGCCTAGTCGTATGATATCAGATGTGCTATAGTTGAGTATGTGGTTGGGCACTGGGATTAGGTGAGATTAGTTTCTTAGGAGGTCACTTTGACGTTCTACTTCCTCTTCTTAACAGCTAGCAATAATCTATTGTTTTTCCAAATGTATACCTATCGCAGAGAGAAATCAGCTAGACAAAAAAATTAGAAGACCTATTGAGCTCAAAAGGGGAAGGCCTAATCATTCCGAGAAATCACGTTCTCAACAGCTCCAAGAAGCTAGAGATCTCTATCGTCAAAACCATCTTCGAAAACAAAAACACGCATTAAAACGTTACAGCGATTCCCACCCTGAAATGGGAAGATGTAGCTCTCTAAGAAGTCGCGGACTGTTCTGTTGCCCACCCTGGTATGAATATTAGAGCTTACAGACGAAAAAGGTCTAGAGGTAAGCTGCAGTTTCAAATAAACACTTTAGAAAACATTACGAGAGCTATAACTAAAAAAATGGGAAATAGACTGGAAGCAGACTAAGTTATAAAATAGACCCTGCACAGTCGAATTAACTTTGGAGGATTTTGATTGAACAGCTGATAATTTGAAACAAAAACTAATATAGTTACTAGAAAAATTGAATGAATGGATTTCAAACCGTAACAGACATGACAAATACACTTTTCTAGGAAAAGCGGAACATCGAAGCAATCAGGAGCCATAAAGTCTATGAAGTTAAAGATAGTGTAATTGAAATCGACGCTACTGGAAAAGCTTTCTTTGGCTTTCTCCATACAAAAAGAAGTGAAATCCCATCAAAAACATCTTATGTGAAAAAAAGTCAAGTCTCCCGACTCTTTGACCGTAAAAAGTTCTGAGATCATGTGTAGAGCCAAGCTTAGCTCTCTTATTAACTCTGATATTTTAATTCACATATTACTCCTAATCTCTACACCTTTAGTAAATGATTATTTTGTGACTTGGCAATGACGCAGCACGAGAATGTAAAGGCTGTTGTTTATATTTTAATATTAACGTTTATTTAAAAAGTTTTGCATAAAATATCTTCTATAAGAGCACTGAGCGTATATGTATTTGTAGCATGGAAATAATTTTACATTACATTCTAAGCCCGGATGCGAAAACTCTCTACTGCTCAACCTTGATGTCCGGAGTTTTGGGTGATTTTCCTCCTATGTAACGTGAATACGAGCCAGACCCCTTTTTTACAAAGACCCCCAATCGGTGCATCCCTCCTTCAAGCTTCTATCCCTCGCATTCATATTCAGCCTTAATCAAATAACCTAATCCCAATTCAAAACATAAGTAAAGCGCTTACATAATAAATTTCCTGTGCTGCGTAATTGCCAACTCACAAAATAATCATTTACTAAATGTGTAGAGACTAGGAGTAATTTGTGAATTAAAATATCAGAGTTAATAAGAGAGCTAAGCTTGGCTCCACACATGATCTCAGAACTTTTTACGGTCAAAGAGTCAGGAGACTTGGCTTTTTTTCACATAAGATTTTTTGATGGGATTACTAAATTTTTAGATCAATGTATTCTGTAGAAATTGCTTTAATCTGCACTTGAATTGGAGAAATAAACGATAAATTATTTACAATTCCGTAAACCCTTCTTGTGAGAAAATTGCTGCAGACGATGAAACAAAACATCGCCGCCATGCACAAACAAAAATTAATAAAATTAAAATAATAGTCATTTTGAACTTCCATCAAATTAGGGTTGTTGTACAAAAAATTTCAGATTTTTAAAAAATGGTCAAGCAACGAATAAATGATTTTTTGGACCACTTGAAATGGATTGACCCATCAGACTTCACGCTCAGGCCTCCAAGTATTACATACGAGACCAAAGTAATGTACACTCCAAGCACTTTTGATGATGTCGTTGGATTTTACAGAAATCTAAGTACATATGTTGAAATGTACGTTAATTTTTTTTTGTTGTTCTGTCATATTTGAGCAAAACACTGTAATATTTACTAGATAATTGTATTGCGACCGCAGTTTTTTACAGGAAAATTGTTTGTATAAATGTTATCTATAATCAATTACTGTTAAATTAGAGACTTTTAAACGACATTCTACATAAAAAGCGTGTTCATATTTCCTATAGACAAAATAAAAAAAATTCCATTTAATGAAATCTAAGCACATAGCATTGTATGACCACATAATTAAAAAAAGAATGAAATGAATTAGCATCTTGTGTAACTACGAAGCTAAAGTTGGGATTTAAGCCCACCCTTTTAGAATGAAGCCTTATTTACTTCATTTAAAGTGAAAACAATATCTTCCATCTCATAAGAATGAAATAGTTTGATAAAAATCCTTTTTTTAAACCATTACGAAGTACATGTTTGATTTGTATTTGATATTGATGTTTTCATCGCAGTGATTATAAGCGATTATAAGCAGTTTTATTTTATTTCAATATAGATTTAAAGTAAGATATATTGCTTCCTGTATGTTGTCATTTTCAGTAACATGAAACTAAATAACCAAACTAAAGCATCTCTCACGAGAAAAGTTTATCCGATATTTTGGTGAAAATGTCTTTTCCGTATGCTATTTAGAAAGTGAAGCCTATATATTTTCAAGATTTTTGTTATAAAGGAAAGAATATACTTCAAACTAAAATATGAAGCTGAGGTTGAGGTTTTTAAAGCTTTCTAACAAAAAACAATGGCGATATAGTTGGTACGAAATTAAAATGGAGTGCATCATGTTGACAATTTTTTTTTCCTATTTTACTGCCCTTACACTTTTCGCCTAAAAGCATTCATTGAAAAAAAGTGCAGAAAATATGTTTTGTATTACAATTTGTATTATTTTAAATATTTGCAAAAATTATGTTTTTTTATAATGTTTTTCTAAATAGGGTAACTCCAGGATAGATGGCCATAGAGGAGAGATGGCCAGTCTAAATATCTCCAAAACTTGATCACATATTGCAATATAAACATTTTTCATATGAAATAGTTCAACGAATTTATTTATTGATACGTGAAGTTGTTTTTTTTTATTATAAAAAATTAGTGTAATTTTAATGTAAATTAAATAGGTTGTTGAATTTTTTTTTTGACTTAGGTATCTGAATGTTTTGCAGTACGTACGTTATGTATCTTTTTTACTATGTGGACTTTTGATGCACGTATATAATCTAATCTTTAGGGTTAGGTAGGGTGGAATGGGTATAAAAATACAAATTTTGAAATGATTATGGGATCATTCCTAATTGAAAATGAATTTATAGAAAGCAATGATTCAGTGTTTACGTTGAATTTATAGACATCACATTTTCATTGTAATTGGTTTTCGAAAGATTATTTATTAATGTTAAAAAAAAAAAAGTTTTTCTGATGGCTGTTTTTATACCTGTTTTATATGGCTGTTTTTATACTTGGTTACCCATTCCACCATGGGGTGGAATGGGTAACAAAGTTTAAAAGGCATTCAACCCAAATTTCAGGCATTCAACACAAACATCATAACCCAAATTTCAGTGTATTATATATTTTATTACAGCAAATTATTTATTGACAATTATACTGACCAATTTTTTTCACATTAAATACATAATGTTCCTGATTATTAAGTGTTGGTTGGCTAAGCTTTCTGAAGTTGTTTACTGTCAATTTCTACGTTGTCATCTTTGTTAGGAAAGGTATAGAAGTTTCCTATTGAGGATTTATGAAGGAATTTCATAATGTTAGTAAGAGGATCTGATGTTTCAATAACTTGAGCATTAAAATATTTTTTAGATTTTTTTTCCTAAGTATTTTTTTCCTAAGCTTAATCATATACCCATTTCACCCCACTTTAACTTTTTAATTACAACTTTTAAAAAGTAAAGAATTTTTTTCCATATTTATTTCAGTCAATAAAGAACACTCACTACTAGGTACAAACTATCAAATAAAAAATATTTCTGCATTAAAAAAAAATACAATAAAGTTAATGTAGCACTAAGTGACGTTGACATTCAGTATGTGCCTTTCAAAACTGATTCTAAATTGGCTAAATGTTGCCAATATTTTTTTTTCTAAATTTAAAATGGAAATTGAATGGTTAATAAATTATATACATGATTTTCAAATATTTTTTGTACATAGTATGATTTTAATTCAGACACAAACCAGTATTACCCATTCCACCCCACATAACCATTCCACCCCACATAACCCTACTTCTAAGACTAAAAGAAAGACGTACAATGTCTATTGATGCTTTAAATTGGGCGACCATCAGTTCTTCAATTTCAGGAGAGATGGCCACTTTTAATTAGTATTTCAAAATTATACTTAGTGATGATTTTAACTAAATATAAGTAAATTTAAAATAAATATGTAACGTTTACGTTTATAAATATATTAATTGATATAATTATTTAAATTTGAACTAATATAAATATTTTAATAATAATAATAATAATAATAATAATATAAGAAGAACTAGCGATTCATTCAGAAAATACTGCAAAACGTCGGAACTTTCATAACAGAAACTGATAAAGTTGATAAATAAAATAAATTAACGTAATAAACCTGCAATTAACGCGAAAAAAAAAACACGGCAATTCCAAAATCGAAAAAAACCAAACACATCTAAATTATCAGATTCTACAGATTCCGAGTAAATAGAATTGGATTAGGATCACTGTGTTGGTTGTTCAAACAATATAATATCTCATCCAAAAAGAATGTCTGGATAGAATACACAAAATAAGACGAAAGCCAAGCATGTAGTTTTACGAAAAGTGAGATATTGAAATTATGATTCAATTTTTTTTATTCGAGTTTTCTTCACTCATTTTCCATCATATAACCACATCTTTACAAATTGCTATATGTTTGTCATGATTATTTATATGAAATGTGTTATTTTTTGCTATTTAAATTAACTTTTTCTTTCTTGTATTGTATGGCGATCTCTCCCCAGCTTTAAGGAGAGATTGTTTAACACTTTTTGTTTCCAATATTTAATTACTTTTTGCATAAAATATTATGAGTATATGTATAAGAATTTTAAATATGCATCAATATTTCTTGTATTTGTATTCTAAGAATTTTTATTTCAATCTTTAAAAACTATGGCCATCTATGCTAGAGTTACCCTGTATTGATTTATATTATTTCTCGAATTTGTCATATTGACCAATTTATTGATAGGTAAGGAAATATAAATTCTTCAATAAAAAAAAAAAAGATGAATGTTATCAGATGATTTATATATTTTCATTAGATATTTTGCTTCAAAAAATTTTAAAAAAATGCATCAGTGTATATATTAACACATTGTGTGAAATTTCAATTACAAGAATTTTTTATTTAAGATGTATTTATTTTTCCTGAAATAAAAAAATCTACAAATTTCCAGTAATATAAGCTGCCAAGTTTAATACGTACCCAATAGTAAAAGTACCCAATGTATTTTATATTATACATACGTACTTACATTCAATATTTTTTAATACATATATAAAAGATATAACAATCCTTTTACCAACAAATGAAAATATTAGTAACTAATGAGATATCATCTGTAATCTTAATCCTGATTGCAACAATCGCTGCAGAAATGGTTTTTGTGATCGCGATGCTAGTAAGGTATACACGGTGTTTCTGAGTCAAATGAAAACAGTAAGAAACTCCGGAACATATTAACAAAAAGTCAGCATAATACTTCACAGAAAACATTTCTTATCACCATAAAAAAAATTAATATTCCGGTTTAATGATGGCGAAATCAATTTTGCTTCCACTAAGTAATATATGTATTAGACTTAGTAGAGCTTTCAAAAATAGTTTGCAACCGAAACCGCTTATTAGAACGTTTTATTAAGACACATTATTTTAATAATTTACAAAGCAGGCTTTTCATCATGATTTGTTATATTTTTGTGCAGTGTTTTAAACTTTTTAAATTATTCCAAAATAAATACATTATAAATTTAAATTAACTTCAAATGTCAATGCAGACTTTAAATAAATAAATAGGGGAGAGTGGCCGAATTCGGACCACTTCACTTATTTTCAGGTGTAACTCACTTAATTTTTGAAATATCTGCAAAACATCATTACACGGGGTCAATCTATTCACCTACTAACTAAATAAATCTTTCGATCAATTTCTTTTTGAAAATCTTAAATTTTAGTTTGATTTGAAAATTTTGTCAAAAGTGGTCCAAATTCAGCAACTGGTCGCCTAAGTTGGACCCCCAGTCTCCTAAATTGGACCAAATAATATTAGATTGTTTTAATGACTAGGGAATATAACTAATGCTATTGAAAGCAAAGTTTGCGATTAATGAAACAAATGAAATAATGAAATATAATTAAATCAAATATCTGAAAATAAGAGTAATTATTTTAAATCATAATGCATTCAAAATATAAATCAAACTTATCAGTAATTAAGAATAGAAATTATGGAACTAACTATCAGTTACTTGAATATCATGTAAAGAGTGATGCAAAGCTCACGCATGAATTTCGTTTATGGATTTTTTTTTTTCCAGCGCACACAACTTGGAACCGTATTTGGCAATCTCAACACGGAATCATTTTTGCTATTTTATTTTTCTTACAAATTAGGCAAAACCAATCATCACTGTCTAGATTTATCCTTTTAGATTCTGAATTGTTAGACTATTCTTTTGAAACAGAAGTTTTCTTTACATTATATTTGTAGTTCTTCCTTTCCTTCATTTTCTTGTTAATTGCATTACGCCTATTTTTTAAAACCTGATGTTCCAATTGCTTTTGTTCTGTGATAGCTTCCTTTTTCTCGTAATTTTTTTTTCATTCCCAGGTTTACTTTATATGGCGAAGATGCTAACACAACTGTTTTTTGGCTCCCAATGTACTTCGATTTAGCTGAATTTAGCAAGCGAGATAATATTTCTAAACTTTTTTTGACTTTCGACCTTTCGGACTTTTGACTTTCAGTCTGCAGCCTTCTTGCAGGTCGATTTCTTTACAACTTAATCTCTCCTTTTTGTTTCCTATATCTTTAAAATTTTTGCTGTCTCGGTTTTTTTTTTTTCCAGGCAGTTTGTCTGGGTTTTTTTCAACATTTTCTACATTATATTAAAAAAAGTGTTAAAAAATATCCTCTAATGAAAAATACGCTACGATTAATCAAACGCAAGCATTATATTATCAAACAGTGATGAATTCACCCCCTCCCCTAGAGACTTGAAAGAACCATTCTCCTCGGAAAGTTTGAGATTTTATGCGTTTTAATGGCAAAAAGATGTAATTCCACCCTCCAGAACTGTAAAAAGTCTGTTTTCGCAACTATCCTCCCGGTGGAAAATGCTTAAATTCAACTCTGTAAACTAAATATGCCGTAGGAATAAGGAATTCAAAGAAAATAAATACAAATACATACAAGATAAAAGAAATTGGAAACAAAATTCATTGCATAAACATGTAAAAATATTTTTATCTTTATATAGGCCTAAACTGTATAAAAAATAATCTAGATATACAAAAAAAAACTTGCCTGAAGATAGTAATCCATTATAAAATATTAAAAAATGTAAAAAAAAAAAAAAAAAAAAAAAAAAAAAAAAAAAAAAAAAAAAATAGTGTACAAAGCGAAGCATCCTCGAAATTGATTACTTACTTTTCAAATTTATGATCGCATACATGTCCAATTTAAGCAACGTAAATTGGCCCAATTACGGCAACTGAACCATTTTTTAAAACAGATAATCTCAAGACTAAGAACAAAAACGAAATCAAATAAATCCGCTTGAAAAATCTGAGCAATAAACAGGTGAATTCATATACGTATATTAAAACATAACAACTTACCTTAGTTTTAAAGTGTTCACTTACGTTTAGTAGGAAACAAATAGATCAAAACAGCTAACTTTAGGTTTCTTAAAATTGTCTGAAAACAGCACGTGGTAGGCGGTTGCTTCTTCTAATCTAATCATGGGTGACGTCATTCTGATGAGTAGGATTTCAGTGGTAGATGGCGTCTCATCCTGTTTTTAACGGCAGAACGGCAACGGTCCAATCAAAGCGGTGGTCCAAATATGGCTACTCTCCCCTATAATGTAAATATTTTATTTACTTATCAGAAAAAAAAATATAATTATTATTTTTTAGCGTAAGCGATAATGACATGAAACCTTATGTTATCGAAGAAAATACATTATGAGAAAGAGTATGATTCAGTTTTGCAGTAAACGATGTATTTTTTTTTTTTTTTAATTATTAGTGAGTATTGAAAATGTACATACTATGTGAAAGATTTTCTAAATAAAATCAAGCCACATTAAAAGAGTCACAACCCCAAATTTAGAAATTAAATGATAACAGGCCAAGAATATTACATGGGCGAAATAAGATAAATCACCAGTTGAATGAAAGTTTAAGAATGTAAGTTATAAGGTTTTTAACGCACATACATTATCATAGTAAAATGCATAAACAGATTTTTCTTCACGATTTGGCTGTCTTCCATCAGAGATCGTCGCTTTATCCAACCGTGTTTGTTCTAAAAGCAGCTAAAGACTCAAACGTTGATACAATAAAACAGAGAGATTTAAAGAGCGAGTTGATTTAATATAAACACTTGCTGATCTATTGGCAACTCACTTAATTGGCAATCAAATAATATTCCAATATAAGTGCCGTATATTAATGAGTAATACAGGCCTGCGAAATTGAAGTTTTTGAAAAATACAAGAGAAGTTTTCGCGGATTTTTATGTTATTTGGTGTGCTGATTTCGAAAATGACCTCCATTTTTCCAATCACATCAGAATTTTTTGTAAAATCGATATCGATATATTTGCTAAAATATTATTTGAAAAGGAATTCTCTCGAAAAATTTGGCATATACTATCTGGCAACAGTGGTTTTCATCCGTTTAAATCTATGTAAAATAATAGATTCTTGGGGAGGCTAATTGATTTTTCAGTAATCGATTATTTTTATATGTATGAAAATCACTTTTGTCAGACGGCACGAGCCGCTTCTGTCGAGACAAAAACAAAAAATTCCCTTGAATTTAAACTATTTACGTCAAATTAACTTGCAGTTTCTAGAATACCATCAACCTACTATTTTAATTTTTTTTTTTAAGTAACGTACATAAAATATGCGATTAACTAACAGAAGCAAATATTACGTATGTATACATGAAAGTTTCAACCAAATTTTATACTGAGGAAAAAAAAAAATAAAGTACGTACTTTTTTTCTATGAAACTTTTTTTGACGTTCTTCTTTTATGTTCAATATCAGGCCTATCTCGTGTTACCATCCAACAGTAGTCTAAAAAATTCTTGACCCGTCCTCCTTGATATTTGCGCTCCATATATTTGATGTCTTAATGGAAATTTTCACCTGTTCTTCGCTGACTGATCCTAAATTTTCAGGGTAAAGTCCACATGTGAGTGAAAGCAATGTATTTTGACACTCGTGAAGCAAGCCAACGCTTGAAAAATTTAAAGCATATTCATTACAATTGGTTTATAGTCAGAATACTCGTAATTGCACAGAAATTTACTGAAGACTTCTTAGAAGGCAACTGAAGATTCTTTTTTTTTGTTGTTGTTGTCCTTCTACTCTCAAATTCTTTATCCTTCACAAGCTTGCGGATATCTGCACCAACAAAAATCCCCTCTTGGAACTTGGCTTCGGATAAACCTGGAAACTTTTTGCATAGGTATTTGAAACTGTCTCAATCTTTTGGAAAAATACAATTTTTGGCTCAAGTAAGCTGTTACGAACCACATTCTTGGGGCCTGTTTAATGATTTTTTTCTTTTCAGCCATTCTTTTTTGACCAAACGTTGAGTCGTATCACGTCTGTCCCACTCGAAAATATAACAGTTTTACTTTGAGGATGGGGTCCATGAGGAACCGTATGTCCGATGAAATGTTCATAAAAATCCAAGTAAAATTGAATTTTTCAAGAAAGCGTGACGTGATAGAATATTTTCATTATCTTTTTTAATTTAGGACCAAAAAATACATTAAGTTTAGCTAATAATTCTCTTATATTTTTTTTTCATCGCAGGCCTGTGTTATTTAACGTTTCACCGGCACACTGAACGCTTTTGCACGAGCGACGTGTGACGTATTTGGTTTTCAAAAGAATAGTTAGGCTATTAAAAAGGCGAGATTTTTTTTTTTTATATAAAAGTAATAACAGACACATCAAAACAGAAGTTATGCATTTCAGTGAAAAAATAAATATTTTAATTTCGCAACCTTTTGTGAGAAGAAATTTTTGGAAAAGTCACATTTGTCATAAAATTTTCAACAGATTATAAAAGGGTTTCTCTAATTAATAAACACTATCAGGAAAATTTTAGAACTGCTATGTTAGAAGATTCGAATGCTTGTAAGATCGATTATTCTAGAAAAATAAAAAAAAATTACTCTATCTATTTTACACCAATTACATATTCAGTTAAAAAAATAGTTAAGAAAAAGCTACATAACTAAAAAATTCATAAATGTATGATTTTGACTTAATTCGTAGCGTATGGATAACAGAAATAAGATGAAAATATTAGATGGAAGAAACCAGTTGACGATTTATAAATTCTGAGTAACGAATCGAAAAAATATTTGAGTGTAGAATTAAAATAATACTTAAACAGAAGAGAATAGCGAAAGAAACCAGAAAAAATTCATTTTGGTATATAACTTTAATAAAAAAAAAAAAAAAAAAAAAAAAAAAAAAAAAAAAAAAAATTAGTAAATTAGTAAATCACACTCTATTATAGACTATATTAAAATTTTCCATTTTCTTATATTTTTTTTCTAATAAAATATGGAATATTAAATTACAGGGAAGCTATAAATATTTTTAATTTAAAGGCGAGAAATATAAGTTTTCTTAATTAAACGAGATTACGCATTAAACTCTCTTTCAAATAAATAGCTTTTCATTAAAAAAAAAAAAACTGGATTTTAAATGTGCTTCTTAATTTTAAAATAGGATAACATTACAGGACTATTTTAATGTAATATTTCATAAGAGTACTTCTTCTCATAAAAAAGTAAAATATGTTAAAAGTACCATGTACTAGATTAAAGCAAATTATATACAATTACAAGAATCTAAGTTTAAGACTGCAAATAATAGGAAATTTTAATTAAATTAGTCTAATGTAGCATATGAAATACTTTTGCGTCTTTTGAAATATATTTGTGTACAAGTACGTAGTTCAGAAAACTTTAATAATTGAGATGTTTTTAGGGTTTCGTTCATCTGACGAAACCCTATTTGTCTCGCTCCTCTGTCTCTCTATCCGTCCGTCTGCCAATCTGTCACAGAACCCGTTCTCAAAAACTATACATGTTAGAGACTTGAAATTATGGGTACTTATAGCTGAACATCTCACATCAAACAACAAATCACAAAATTTTGAAAAAGTTGGTAATTAACCTAATTACGGGCTAATTAAATTCTAAAATTAACCAATCAACCTTTTGAACGCAGCTTCGAACGCACTTTTTCCAAATCCTCCGGAGTTTCTCCTAAGGGTTGCCAGTAAATTCGGCGGATGGTCCATAAAATCAGCCGATGCAGAGTTACCACGGAGTAATTTAAGCAAAAAATGAAGTGGCATTTAAAAAGCGGAATCTTATCTGCGGAAGTATCGGTCGTACAAATTCGTAACAGGTGTAGAAATACGCGGAAGAAATTCTACTTTATTTTGGTATGAATTTCAATTTCCTGCGTGTGGTAGAACGCAAAAAATCCACTAAAAATCGATCGATAAAAAATTAATTTCTGTATTTGAAAAGACAATGAAATGAGATTTCTTTTCAGCGGTACGTAGCTGCCGTCATGTATCAGACATATCGTCGCGGGAGAAATTTAAGCAGAGAACATTCTAATACGAAATTTAAACTTTTTAAAAATAAAAATTTTCGATAAAATTTTTTGACATCCGGCCGGGAAATCTCTCGCAGATTTCATACATACCCGGTTCAAAGAGATAGCTTAATTACAGGCTGGGATATTAATTATTGTTTAATTAATTCCTTTTATTTCCATCAAATGCGAGATTAAGATGGAGGCACGTGCTTTTTTAACGTAGATTTCATTTGAATTAGGAAATCTAACAATTTGCGTGGGTTTTTCGACGACGGGCTATAAGATAAGTATTAATTATTCAATATGAAAAGGTTTATAAGTGTTCATACCACTATTTCCGAATAGCAACTTCGGGAAATATCTTAAATTATTGGTTAAGACCGCCACTCGATGTGTTTGAAACTTTAAGTTACTTTATAACACATAAGAAAAATTGTAAAAAAGAATGGAGTGTGATATTTCGAGGAGTGGAGGGGGGGGACTAGATTCATTTATTAAATCTTAGCGTCTGTTACCGCAGAAAATGTTTTAAAATTTTGGTTAAGACCACACCGACACCCTCCCGACGATGTATCTACGGAGAGGTTGCGCAAAGGAGTTTCGTTCAGATATGCTTTTGTTAAGAATAGAGTGCGCTCCCTGGTGGTGGAATGCGGAACTAACTTAACGCGATTTTGTTAAAATTAGGAAATATAACAATGCGATCTGTTTGCAACTTTAAGATACTTCATGACACATAATAAAAAGCTTATAAAATAATGGTGCATGCAATTTCCTGTGAGGGGAGGGCGTGGGAGAGGCGCTGGATTTCTTTTTAAAAAAATAGCGTTTATGACCTTTTTAGATGTCGTTTTTTGAGGGCTATGACATACTCAGACATGGGCTACTTATGAAATATAAAAATGTCAAAATTTTAGTTACTACTATTTCCGAATATTACTTTCAGCAAATTTCTTAATTTCTCGCTTAAGACCGCCACCAACTCGAGTAACACATCCACTGATAGGTTGTTTAACAGAGTTTCGATCTGATACACTTTTGTTATGAATAGTGTGCGCTCCCTGCTGGTGGAATGTGGAACTAACATAACGCAATTTTGTTAAAATTAGGAAATCTAACAAGTCGATCTGCTTGAAACTTTGACATAGTTCATAACACATAATAAAAAGCTTATAAAAGAATGTTCCGTGCAATTTCCTTGGGCGCCTGCCTATCTCGGGTGCTAGAGACCCGATCCCCTCGAGTAATATACCTACGGATAGGATGTAAAACGGAGTTTCTTTCGGATAGACGTTTGTGTAGAATAGAGTGCGCCTCCTGGTTGCGAAATGTGGAACTAACAGATTTAGCAAAAGGATAAAATGTTTTAAAGGAATATTAAACGAAACCCTCTGTGCGATCTGTGATCACACATACCCACTTGTTTTAATAATATCTTTACTAATATTTAAAAGTCTTGTACAACTGATAAACAAATTATCTCATTACGTAACATATTATCTACAAGTTTAGTATAGCGTAAATGTTTATACAGGGTGTCCGGTCTCAACGGTGTCCAATGGCTAATTCCTAAACCGTTAGTCATATAGTTCCAATTACAAAAATGTTTTAAATCAGATAGAGAAATATTTTAAAAGCGATTTGGGTCAATACAAACATTTCTTAAAAAATTACGAAATTTAAATTTTTATACGGTCCCCCGGTCCTATAAGTTATATTAAGTAAAATTTTCCTATTACACTGACAAGTAAGACAAAAAAAGTTCCATCCATATAACACCAAAATTGAGCGAGTTATAAAACTTTAAAAATGCATGACTTATGCCACTTTTCTGCTCTGAAAACAAATGAGTTCGGTTTGGCTTTGAGGGGTCACATATCAAGTGCTTAAAGTATTCGAAGATCTTATTTCATGTGTATCTGCGCTTTGAAAAAAATCGTACAAGTATTACGATTAAGTTAACATTTATTAAGTTTCAGATCGGCTAAAATAACGTATGGTTATGTTATTTTTATAAGTTTTTATGTTACTTCAACGATCGTATGTATGCATTTCCAGTTCAAAATTTGTACTCCAACTTTAACTGACATTTAAATATCCGATCGAGATTACATTTTACATACTGGCGTAAATCCAATAACAATCTAATATTATTATGATTTTCGGTGGTTACCATTTATACTTATTTTACAGGATAATACAAAGAATTTCGGATAGATTACTGCCAAAAAGTTTAAGAAAAAGTTTTAGATTAGATAATACAAGACTGCGATTGTTGGTTTTTTAAAACTTTTATGTATTGTTAGCACTGAATCCGAAAAGCACATTAATTTTTAACCATCATGTTAGGATATTTCGCAAATCATAAATTGTAAAAGTTAAAGAATAACAAAAATCGGATACTATAAAGTAGAGGAGATGGTTGTGTTTTTTAACTTTTGATAATTGATTTTTAGGTACTTTTTAGCACTGAATCTGAAAATGACCTTAATTTTTAACCAATACGTTACAATTTTTTTGCAAATCGTAAATTTCAAAGTTAAAATATAGCGAAAATCTGATACTATATAACAGATGTAAAACTTTTTTTATTTAATTCAATAAGTTATTCATTTTTTTTTTTTTTTTGGCTTATACTGGGATTCTTACAGCTAAATAGCTGAGTGGTTCGATGAGATGAGGGAGGAGACTCAATTTTAACTTTGAACTTTTTACCTTTGAAATTTGCGAAAAATCCTGATGTGATGGTTAAAAATGAAGGTCAATTTTAGATTCAGCGGTACAGAATACAAAAGAATCAATAATAAAAAGCTAAAAAACATGACATAACCCAATTTTTGCAGGCTAGTTTAATCTAATAATATTTTAAAATACGTATCATTTTGTAAAGAATTGAGGCTGTTAATTTAGCATCATTTTATTTAATAAAATTCTGTTTTTTCTTTCTTCTTAAAAGTTTATTACAAATTGTATATTTTGAATTAATATGTCAGAATAATTAAAGATTTCAAATTTATATTGCAATATTAATTTTACTATCAACCATTTTTTAATACATCTGACGAAATTATATTTCGACTAAATTTGTGAATGACCCCCAATTTGCAGCAAAAAATATGCTCGAACTTTAAACAGCTATTACTCGGTCAATTTTAATCGTAGAATAACGGGACTTTTTGTGTATTACTTGTTAGTGTAAAAGGAAAATTTTACTAAACATAACTTATAGGACCGGGGGACCGTATAAAAATTTAAATTTCGTAATTTTTTAAGAAATGTTTTTATTGACCCAAATCGCTTTTAAAACATTTGTTTACCTGATTTTAAACATTTTTGTAATTGGAACTATATGTCTATAACTAACGGTTTAGGAATTAGCCATTGGACACCGTTGAGACCGGACACCCTGTATATTATTTTATGATATTAAGCTATTTGTGAATCGCTTTGTATTCACTTGTAGTATTATTTACATATTTAAGTAAATTTAAATCATCTATCTCTTTCAGAGAAATTTTTTAACTGTACTTATTAATTTTTTTTTTTCCGTAAGGACCACGTTTAACTAAACTAGTACATTCTAAGAATGATAAAAGTATATTTTAAAAGGCATAAAAATAGCTTTATTATGATCTACACGTTTCATCGTACAAAGCTGACATTTTCATGACACATATCGACAAAAAGTTATTTTAAAATATGTTACTTTAAAAATGTACTTTCATCACCTTTAGTATATATTAACATAATTTATTGATTATAAGTGATTTTCTTACATAATTTTATAAGACCACATTTTATATAAAAAATCGTATAGCTATGATCCATTAACGATCATCGCCGACAGTGTCAACCTCCCTTTTCTTGACCATGGGTACTGAGGTGATACATAGCACATATCCTTGTTAGGTGGTTAATGTTCCTTTGAAGCTCCAACGTCTATTTCTAAAATCATCCTCGTACTTAATTTGACATATTCTATGAAAAGCTCGCGCATCAGTTTTAGCATGCACTTTACAGAATTTTGTATTAGGTTATGTACGTGGTGTTTCTAACGTATTCTTCCCAATCCAAAGTAATCTCTTGTTTTTAAAATTAACAATATAAATTTACTTCATTATTTAACATAATTATAATTATCAAAGAAATGTAAAAAAATATTTAATACTGCATCTTCCGGTGCTCTCGATAGACATTAACACGTTAACATAGTTAACACATTTAATCAACTTTCTGTTTCTTAATACACGTTGCTTTTTATACAGAATTTAAGGCGCAAAAAGAGAATAATTTGTTTAGAATTATCCAAAACTCTCCAGTTGAAAATAATTACTTTGAATTTTTGGAATAGATAGTTTTTTTTTTTTTTTTTTTTTTGCAAATTATGGTACCATTTTTTTATCACTTTCATTGATTTAAACCTATAAATTACTACTTTCCTACCTCAGTAGAATATGTATGAATACAGCTGAAAAAAAATTTACTCATGCAAGTTTGCTTATATGATCTAAATAAACTTATAAAATCGTACTAAATTTTACTCATATTTATAAAATTATACTTTAGGTTTTCCAAAAAAAAAAAAAAAATAATAATAATACTTAAATTTTTAATATAGTAATTTTACTTTTGAATTATGTAAAAGTTCATTTAATTCTCTATTTTATTACTAAATTTAAACTGAAAAATCTGTTATACAGACTAAACAATGTATGCGTTACAATGTTCGTTCTTTTTTTTTTTCGCTTTATAATCCGTGGTTAATAGGAAACTTCACTTATATTCATTTTTTAAAGCATTATTTTTTAGCATCTACTAAAATATAAATAATAATGTTTAGATTTTAAGATATAGGGTGCATTGGGTGAAGATTCTGTAGTTTTTGATTTAAGTGTTTTAAAACTCGTCTGTTGTTTGTAGATTTATTTATATATTGATTTTTTGCTAAAGTTTATACTCTTATGTATGATTTAAAAACTTATTTCCTTTTACAGATATTATAGAAAGCATGAAAATTTTTGTTTTTGTAAATGTTTGCATTTCGACGCCTTACCCCAAGATTGGGGTAAAATGGCCAACTATCTGGAGTTTCAGTGTAAACAATAACTTTTGTGAAATGTTACAAAAAATAATGGGACAAATATAAGTTACTTTATATTTTAGACATACTAAAGTTGTAAACTTACTTAATATTAGGAAATGATATGAATGTAACAAGCGTTGGCAATTGAATAAAAACCAAACTAATATATATATTTTTTTAAGTTCATGTTGTACTTAAAATTTGAAAGAATTACGGCTCTTAAGTATGCCTACTTTTTAAACATTATAAAAGGTTTAAATACGGTAAAGCCACTGTCATAAAGTGCTTTAGAGTCCAACTTTTTTATTGATGTCCTTGGTTTATTGATGTCCATGAGTCCCTTGGTTATTTTTTGTAATACCTCAGATATACCACAATCTGCACATTTGTTTAAGAATTTTGAACAAATTTAATGTAACCTATAGTTTCACGGAATGCACTTGATCCAATCACATTTTTCCGAAGTTTTTTTGCACTTTGCTAGACCCTCCGCAATCTCATTCTCATTCATTTAAAAGAAAAATCCTCATATTCTGAATCTTGGCACGGAATTTTATCATCATCCATACCATCGTCTGTTGAAGATTCTCTCTTCCTAGTCTTTGACTTCTGCTTATCTAATTCCGTTTTAGAATAGCTTTAGACACCTGTAAATTCGCAGTTGCTATCCACACCGCTTTAGTTTGGCTTTTTGAGACGTTTAAAATTACTTTTATGTGAATATTAAAATGAGAAACAAAACTTTGGTGAAAATTATGTGATACTGAAAACGATACATTTAAAAAAAATTCTTATAGCGTCTTTATAAAATTGTTTACTTAGCCATTTTATACAAGCTACTTTTGAATTGTTGGGTTGATCTAAACCTAAACACGAGACTAGTCGATAGCTGTCTCGACAGCAATTGATTCGGTCTTAAAATCCCATAGACAAATGGACTTGAAAGGAAACCTGATTACAGGAAACCTGATATACATACAGATTGACTTTGGATCGCCACTAGTTGTTTAATTACCATTTAATCTTCCTAATCTTTTCAAAGCAGACCAAATGAGACTGTTTTTAGAGCCTGCTATGTCTGGACGGAGGTTGACGAGTGTAGCTCGTAGGGGGCAGAGACTTTTTGTTATCTAAAGCTGTATTATATACTACCGATATTTGCTTTTATTATAATTATTTACAACTGCCTTTAATATTCAATTTTTAATATAAATTAAAATAAATAAACATTGAAAATTATTTATAAGGCACATAATGTTTATTTATAAGGCAAATAAGGTATTACATACAAAACATAATACATATAAAAACCTTTCAAATTAGATTCATCTTAGATTTCAATATTTCTTTATGTAATTTTAAACATTTAGATAATTTATGATCTTAACCAATGGATTTTTTTAAAAATCAGTTGATTCAAATCACGATTCAATTCCCGATTTAAATTATCTGAATAAAATCATGGACAAGTTAGTTAATACCGAAGAGTAAGATAAAACAATGAAGAAACATCAAGGCATTTGACCGCAACGGAAAATATCCACTATCTTACCCCGAGGGACAATAACTGGCATCTTATTCCAAGGGAAAACAACCTGCATCTTCCTCAAAAAGTTTCCGTCGACTCACCCCAAAGTATTGGACAAGACTGCTGTCGAGTCTCTGAGTGAAGAAGCGGTAAACTGCCTCCATTTTTGCTTTACACAAAGGCCAGGTACCAGTGCTCTCTAAAAACACCAGATTTGTTTCTCATGTCTTTAAACTATGACTTGTACAGGCAAATAAAGAAGTCACGAAAAATAATTTGTACACTTACCCGAAGAGTTACGACGAAATAGCAACAAAAAAGCCCCCCTTAAAATTTAAAAGAAAGAACGCAAACCGAAGCTAAAGTATCATTAAAGAACCCTCTTTCTGATAAAAGAGCTGTGTTCCCCTACAGCGCCAGAGCATATGAAAACTACGTGACGCGTCATTTTCTCCAACAAGGCATCTCACCCCAAGTTGTCCTAAATACTTTGAACAGTGTAATGAAATTCCTCCAATACAACCCTCTATACATACAGTGGCGGTCAAAAGTTTCCGGCAAGTTAGTTTTTTTATTTGTTTGCCAGAAAGTACCAGCGAAGAAGAATCGCAATTGCTCCAAAAGTTGGGAATATGGAAATGACCTATGACCACGTGATCATTTGATTGGATATTGGAGACACTTGATGCAAAGGGGGAAAATTTGAAATTCGCGTGTGCAAAAGTTTCCGGCCATTCGTCATACGTTAGTTTTTGCTATCGGTAAAGTATCTTTTTGGCCGTGTTTGTTAATTAATCAACGAGGATAACGTATTTTAAATTCAAAACTGAAAAGTTTAACAATTATTGTTCGTAAACGAGCGATTAGTTTGTCGCTAAATGGCCAATCCTCTCGTGATATTGCGGCAACGTTATTGATCGGAAAATCTACTGTGAACGATATTTAAAAAATATAATAATGGCCATGGCCTTCAGGATTTGCCACGGTCCGGGAGACCCCTGAAAATGACCATTCGTGTGAACAGAATTATCAGGAAAAAAGCAGTTGATGACCCGCATAAAAATGCCGCTGGAATACCCCGTGATTTGCGGAGTGAAAATATTGCTGAAATAAGTCGGTTTACCGTGTCAAGACGCTTACGTGACGTAGGACTTTATGGAAGAGTCGTTGTTAAAAACATTTCATAAGTACAAAAAAAATCAGAGGGCCCGACTGGCGTTTGCCAAGGAACACAAACACTGGTGAAATAAAAACTTGAAAAACTACTATTTTCCGATGAATCGCAGTTCAATCTTTTTCTAAGTTATGACAGAGACTATGTCAGACGACCTCAAATCAAGAGGTATAATTCTTAATATGTAATTCCTACAATGAAGCACGGCAAAGGACACGTTATGTTAGTTGAAATTCACGGCAAGATGAATAGTGCAATGTATAAGGATATCTTGCAAGATCATTTGCTACCTTACTGATGGATAAATTGTGGTCGCAACTATTTGTTTCAGCATGACAACAACCCAAAGCATACATGCAAGCTCGTCAAGCAGTGGCTTTCGCACAAAAAATTTCGCTTTTGAAATGGCCAGCCCAATCACCCGATCTGAATCCAATAAAAAATCTTTGGATCGAACTTGACAAACGTGTGCGAAATTATAAATATTGAAATTCAACAGAATTTCCCCAAAAATTGTAAGAAGAGTGGAAAAATCTTACCATAGACAATCTTCAACCGTTCATTGAATCGATTCCACGTCGCTGAGCCGCAGTACTTATTACTAAAGGTATAACGACAAAATACTAATGTTGTTGGTAACTGTTATTTTCTATTATAGCACCAATTTTTTTCAAACTTTCCAAGATGGCCGGAAACTTCTGAGAACATGAATTTTCTTTTGCAATAGATTTTGTCAGTTAAATTTATTGATATTTTTTTGTTAATCCATAAATAATTTGCTAACTATTGTATCAATAACATTTATAAGCACCACTGTGAGATTCCTCTTCATACGTGTAAACTTACCAAAAATTTTATGCTGGCCGGAAACTTTTGACCGCCACTGTAGCTTGCCTGGCGTCACAAAATTAATCGTTCCAGTAATGTGTGACTTCAGCTTTTTTGTGGTATTTGAAGTAGACTTTTTTATGAGTACTGTAACAATGCCAAACTATCCAAACAGAATGATATTCTGTTCGTATATGCAAAGGTAATAAGGATAACTAAAACACATTCGTTAAACAAATGTCAGCACGAAATATTTATAGCAATTTTAAATAGGACTCTCACAAAAATTCTGATACGTTATCGTCTATCAGCGATAACTGTTGAAATTGCGCTTTTAGTGTTAATTTATATTTTAAAGTTTATATAAATTTTAGAATACTATGAGGTGTGTATATGTTATTACCTTATTACCTTACATTATGTTATTACCTTACATTTATTGTCCTTATTTAGACAACATGTATGTTTATGTGCGATGAACAAAGGCTTTTTTCTTATCAAATTGTACAAAATAATTCGTATGCACTTCCAAATATGCTCAAAAGTTGCTGAAACACGATTTTTAATCCTTTAAGCGTCTTTCAGAATTTTTCATCCATGTTTAACAATTCATAAAATAATAACTATGAAAAGTATTGATATGAGAATTTGTAATTGATAACCTAACATACTTATTAATCTTATGGATGCTAAAAAAATTAACATTAATATCCGTTTTTTGATAAATCAGCCTTTTAATTAAAACATTATGTGACGGAAAAAATATGGTTAGGATGCTTAAAGGGTTTTAATTATGACGTATGTTTTTTAACTGAATTAAATTTTTTTGTACTGTGCGTTGTTTGTAGAATAAAAAATTTAACTTAGGATACACCATTATGTTTGGATACCGTGGGTTTTACGAGTATAAAGATGCATTGATAGCATCAACGAAACCTGTGTTCCAGGTTGAGAAAATTGATTAATGCATTGCAAAAATTACCTGGAAACGTCACTGAAAATCAAAGAAAGCAAAATATACTTTTTCATATAACTACGTCTTGAAATCTCAAACATGTATTAGTTTCCGATGTTTCTAAACATAAACAACGCTTTTGTAAGTCATGTGTATGCCAGAACAGGCTATATTTTCGGTTGCTTAATATTTTCCTAGATTAAAAGACATCTAGATTTGTCTATTTTTACAATGAACAATATTTTAGAAAACGTAGAGTTTACATGTACCATATTGGAATTTAATGAATCCCGGCGAAAGGTTAATGCAATTTCGTCATTTTTAAAGGAAAATCCTATATACTATTTTTGGTACAAACATTTCTTTATCCATTCACGTGCAAAAACATAACAAGGCTATTTTTGCGTGACTATTTATTGTATTCATAGACTAAGAAACATCTAGATTTGTCTATTATTCCAATGACCAATGCTTTATAAATCGTTGAGTTTATAAGCACCAGAGTGTGATTCAATTAATCCCGGTGAAGCGTTCAAGCAATTCCGTCATTTTTAAGGAAAATCTTATATATTATTTTTAGTACGAAGATTTCTTTTTTCATGCGCATATAAAAAGCATAACAATGAAATAGGTATCGTATGAAACGTCCACACTCACATTTCTGTGAAATACTTTTTTTTATTTAAATTTTGCATTTATTTAAAAATCTATGAAATATTGTTCCGTCAAACAGTCTCAAAGATTCTAATACGAAACTCACATAGATCCACTTGTATTTAAATAAAAGAAGTAAAACTTTCCTCAAGGTAACAAAAAGTAGCAATTTAAATTAACCCTGTTGTAAAGGTAAGGTTATAAACTGTTTCTCACATTTGCTAATTTGACTGGTGTCAGTTGTATTTCAAAATATTTTCATAATTATATGTAAGGAAATATGAGTTTGCTCAATAAATAGAGGATTTTAAAATTTTTTAAGTTTATTGTCAAAACTTAGTCGTATATCATTCCTAAAGCACAGTTCATCATCAAACACTACGAAATATCGACAGAAAAGATTCGTTTAGTCTTAGGTGTATACCTTTGAACAATGAAAATCAGTAATTTTCAAAAGGAAATCTACCTAACTATGGTATGAGCTAATAAAATGTAATGTCTGTACTTTACGCAATAAATGTGAGATAAATATATATTAAGAATATTGATACACATTTAAGGAAAATCATAAGTATACAGAATGTGAAATTCAATCCCCGGTTTTAGAAAATTTCTCATCGAATAATCTTTGTGAAACATCAAACCATCAACTGAATTTCTAATCCAGTTGCAGATGTCAGAGTACAAATATTTTAATTCAAATTTATTTATCTCCATATAAATGAAATTGCTTTAATAAATAAAAGAAAAAAAAACATGTTAAAAAATCATGACTATCTTTCCACATTTACAAATTTGTAGTATGTATTTCTGCGTGTAAGGCAGAAAACTAAACAATTTCTTAACGTTGTTAGTTATTTTTATCATTTGTATGATGTATTTAAAAAATAATAAACTTTATATAAGTGTGTATAACTTTTTTTGCACCTTTATTATAAGTTTAAATGAAGAACAATGTTTTATAGGTTCTGTTGCTTTTTTAAGAAATAAAAAATTGACAGTTCCTTTGCGTTTTAAAACATTAATTCGACAATGTTATTGTTATTTCATTTCATTCTGAAGGAAAACTTAATACATTGTAGACGGTTTACTTTGAAACGAATCGATCTCCAGAACCCGAACATTTTTGGCATAGATAAGAAAAAAAGAATCCACCTAGAAATCATGCCTTCTATGTAGTTGCGTTAAATGAGAAATAATGAATAAAAAAAAAACAGATTTAAAAAAGTTTATTTAATATTTCTAAAGTATTACTTTTCTTTAAAAATTTTATTATTTAGAAAATAAGAAAGTTAAAATAATTATTTTTTACTCCCTTTCGATCATAAAAAAATTCAGTCATTAAAATTTATGTTAGAATTATTTTAAGCAAGAATTGAATTTTCCCTATCCTTTACACTAAAAATGAAAAATAATCTTTTGTAAAGCGGCGAAGATCGGAAAATACTTAATTATTTTGCAAATTTCGCATGTTCACAATTTTTGCATTTTATATCCTAAAGGAAACTCGCCAAATTGTTGTGTTGATTATTAGCTTTTTCAAACTGTTGAAATAGCGCGAAGAACTCTTTTTAATTAATTAAATATGATAAATCAAAAAACCTGACTGCGTAAAAAGCGAACTAATTAATTATTTCTTATCAATGTGAAACTATTTTTTATATTACTTACCTAATTTTTTTATTTACATGTATTGACGACTTTTAAGTTGTGTTTAATTGTTAGTTCCTAACCATAAACGCTGTCTGTTTTGATGAGGTCTATAGATATCTATGAAGGTTAGAGTTGCAGTAAAGCTCGAGATCATACCCACACAACTTCCAGGTTGTGTGATATTTAAACGGAGCTTCTGACCTGTAAAATAGTCAATGAAACATCGTCTTTATTTTGAAAGACCTACCTAATGATATGCTACTCAGTATGGCGCGTAAATTTTTTTTCGTCTCTACCGCCATTTTGTATTTTACGGCAGACATTTATAATTTATAAAAACAAAACCTAGCCTATAACCATCGGGCGGTTAAGACAAATTGATAGAGACCACATTCATTAAAATCCATCAAGCCGTTGGGATGTTTCGAGGGTATAACGAAATCCACATACCTAGATACGCGTGAAACACATAACCCTTCTTGACAGTTGGGTAAAAAGAGGTAGAATTGTGCATTATTAAGAAGCTCAATCTCAATCCAAGGGGAAAAGATTCATTTCAAGTAATCGAGTAAGGACAGTATTCACAAAATACTATAGTACGAATAAAAACATCCTTTAACGGGAACAATTTTGAAATGAGAACACGGGTAAATTGATAAATGTTTTTTCATCTAAGATAAGATTTTAAAAGTTTTTCAGCTATCTACAAATGCATAAATGTTTCTCAAGGGAATGAATGTGCGAGATAACTAATTACCTACAAAATAATGTTAAAAGATAAGCACATTCTTAAAAGCGGAATCAAGTGTATAGCAGAAACAACAACAACAACAACAACAAAAAAGATACGGAAAGTTTTAATATTATTTAAATTAGGATTAGCTCTTTATAATGGAACTTCTCCTTTTAATTAAAAGATGAAAGAAAGGATGTAATTATATATGCTAGAATCGTATTTAACTTGTTTTATAAGAAATGTAATAGTATCTATGCAAAGAATGTGAATTTGCTGTTTTAAATCTGTTTGCATCATAAATTAATTTAAGAAGGAAAATATTTTAATTAGGTATTTGTAGTAAAATTTTTTTCTGTACACGTGTTTCATTATCTATTTAATTCGATGAAGATCATTTGTTGATTTATTGCAATTACAATATTATGAATACGTGTACATTATAATTTATCTGTTCACAATGGTTTTCAGAAATTTATATTATTAAATATTCGTAGCAATAGAAAAAAAATAATTTGTGAATCAGATACAGGTTGTTTCCTTAACTGATTTTATCTTAAAATATTTTTATCGGAGTACAGCTATGAACTTCATATTTATATATATATAAACTGGTATGCGCTACACAATGAGGTACCTGGTACAGACCTCTACCAGTAAAATTGAGAATTAGGGATCGTATCGCAAAATGTTAAGGAAACATGACAAAAATTTAAATTATAAAGATGTGGAGAGTCCTTCATTTAGTGCAAAAAAGATGTGCTGCTTGAATAAATCACTTTAGCCATGTCAATGACCAGATAACCGGGTACCTTTTTCAATTCCTACTATTAGCTCACACTATCCCTATATTTATTTAATTATTAATTTATTTATATATTTATCTTGTTCAAATTTTCAATCGTTAATAAAGTACTCATTATTAATCCTATCAAATTGAAATAAATTTTTTTGAACTTGTGCTGGATGACAATTGATGTTAATACAGTTTTTTCAGATATTAATTACTGGGGTCAGCCTTGATCAAGGGGTTACCATAGGGGGAACCCTGTTCTGTCGCCAAATACCGCCATGTTTGTCGCCAACTTGGCGATATCTCTAATATTTCGCCAAATTCCCATAGAGTTCCATTGTAAACCTACTTGCTTATAGAAAATCAACAAATTGAGATATTTTAATGCAACAAAAACTAATATTAGCTTAAGGGATTATATTAAATTTTTCTTTGATGACCTAAGTAGGAATTGACTTTAAAAACAAAATTTTTATATTGCTTGTTTCTCTTTTCATTCCGATTTCAGAATGTTAATATCAAAAGAAACTAAAATGATTTTAGATCCCCATTATTTGTAATATTCACTTTTCATTAGTGTTATCAATTTAAAATTTGATTTTTTATTACTATTTTTGGGTAATGAGCATTGTTATGACTATCATCAATGTCCAGGGTACTCGGGTACCCATGCCAATTTTCTGTAGAAAAATACAGAAATTCATAGATTACTAGTTTTCCTGTGCTGTTTTTGAGGCTCTAACAAGCTCATCTGACACAAACTAATTTTGTCCTTCATTTTTCATCTCGCTTTAAGCTCTTTGACATGGGTTCTGAGAGTGTGGCAACTTGAAATATGGGCAAAGATTTTTTCAATGCACTTTTAATTCCCTATATTGTCCAATAATGTCTCATAGCCTGTACATTTTGCGATTGATCTTGAAATGTTGGAAGATTCAAGGTCTCACCTAATTCCCGCAAAAACAGGCGACGATTGTCTGTTTTATGGCTAAATTATATCATTATTGGCAGTATGTATAATGTAAGCAGCATGTGTTGCGATATCCACAATATTGAAAAATAATGCAAGTGACCATGTCATTGTATGCCTATGTATTTGTATCGCCCAATAATTTATCCATTATATCCACACCATATTTCGTTTCATTGTAAAACTGAATAAATTATGGTTTCTCTTTCGGTTCCTTGATAGTTTTATCATGATGCTCAGTAAACATTAGAATGACAGCTACGTTCCTATTTGAAACAGACAAACAAATACTTCCGTCACCATGAAATCCAAATTCTGTGGATAAAACTTGCGCGATTTACATGGTCTCATTTGTTGGGGAATATAAGGTTTGTTTCTTTTCAATGTGGCAATAATTCATCACATACTCACTATATTTTTATCCCATATTTACCCTGTTTACAGGGAATATGAGTAAATCTTGTTCTTCATCGATACGGAAATAACTGCTTGTCAACCGTTAAGTTTTCCATTGCTCTGTATTTTTTCAATAGGTTATGATTTAGCATAGTCCATAAATTACGAATTGCCGCAGCTTTATCATTTTGAAGACGTTTCACTCGTGTGTTCTGGTTGTTAGTTGGGAAAAAAAATCTAAGAATATTCCAGAATCGGTTTCCACTTATATTGGTTCTATATAACGGATATGAGTTTCTTTTCTACATTTCTATTTAATGATCTTTGTTTAAATTGTTGAAACCTGGCATAATTAATATTTCTAAAAGTGCGTCAAATTCCTCTTCTTCAAAGGCAAGGCAGTTACATTCTATGAAATAGGGATGCTTTATGTCTCGCGTATTTTCAAATCGCTGCTGCCACCCGGGTACCCTGGTCATTGGAGACAAGGGCCGTCACCAGACTGTTTTCCAAAGGAAGGGACAAGAGCCGCTTTACCATTTTTTCAATGATTGCATTAATGAGGGTCTGATTATTCTTCGTGCAGTAGGGTGAGAAGAAAACGATTTTCGCCATTTATTTAACCTATGATAAATAGTACCCGATCATATGGTATCATTATTCAGTACCCGAACATTTTCGGTATGGTTATAAAAAAAATAAATGCCCCTAGAGATCATGCCTTTTATGTAGTTGCGTAAAATGAGAAATAAGGAAAAAGCACATTTATGAATAGTTTATTTAATATTTCAAAATCATTGCTTTTCTTTAAAAATGTTATTAGTTATAAAATACGAGAGATAAAATAATTAATTTTTACTCTCTTTTCTTATTAACAAATCCAATCATTAAAATTTATTTTACAATGATTTTGAGCAATAATTAATTTTTAGAGATCTTTTACACAAAAAATGTAAAGTAATCTGTTGTAAAGTGGCGCGCATGCTCGGATAATACTTAATTAATTATTTTAAAACATTTCGCATGTTCATAATTTTTGCATCTTATTCGCAAAACGACACTTGCCTATTTTTTGTCTTAAAAAAGAGGTAGAGCGTGCATATTTTTATGAAGCTTAATAGCAATCCCAAGGGGAAAACTTCATTTCAAGTATTCGAGAGAGGACAGTATGCACAAAATATAGTACGAATAATAATATTTTTTAAGAGTAACAATTTTAATTGAAATGAAAGCTCGAGTAAATAGATAAATATTCTTTCATCTAAAATAGGATTTTAAAACTTTAAGAGCTATCTTCATATACATAAGTGTTTCTCAAAGGAATCGATGTGCGACATAATTAATTACATACAAAAAAATGTTAAAAAATAAGTACGTTCTTAAAAGCGGAATCAAGAGTATAGAAGTAACAAAAAAAAAGATACGGAAAGTTTTAATAGTATTTAAATTATGATTAGCTCTTTCGAATGGAGCTTCTCCTTTTAATTAAAAGATGAAAGAAAAGATGTAATTATGTTTGTAAGAATCATTTTTAATATGTTTTATACTGTGATAGTATCTATGCGAAGAAGGTGCATTTGCTGTTGTGTATATGTTTACATCATAAATTAATTTATGATGAAAATATTTTAAGTAGGTTTTTGCAGGATAAATTCTTTCTGTACATGTGTTTTATTATCTGTTTATTTCGATGAATATACTTTTTTATGTATTGTAATTACAATATTTTGAGCACTTGTATATTGGAATAGATGTTTTCACAGTGGTTTTCAGCTGTTTATATTATGACTCTTCGTAGCAATAGAAAAAATAATAAGTTTAGGTAGATACAAAGGAATTTCATTAAGTTAGTGCACTTTTAAAAATTAATTATCGTGTTAATACAACAATGAACTTTATATTTAGATATATAAAAATTGATGTGCACAACACGTCGAGGCACCTGCCACAGACCTACCGCTAAAATTGAGAATAAGAGATCGTATTGCAGAATCTTCAGGAAGCATGACAAAAAGTTTAATGATAAACATGCGGAGAATCCTCCATTTAGTGATGTCCTACTTGAATAAATCCCTTTAATAGATATCCTGAAAGAAAATTTTTGCTACACCATTACCAGTTTGTTTTCCAAAGAAAACAACAACACCCACTTTACCATTTTTTCAATGACTGCATTATTAAGGCTCTGGTTATTCTTCGAACAGTAGCGTGTGAAGAAAACAATTTTCGCCATTTCTTCAGCGTATCATAAACAGACCGGACCATATAGAATCATAATTCAGTACCCGATACCTCCCCCCCCCCCCACAATTCTATATATATATATATATATATATATACACATACATATATAAATTTATTTAATATCTCTAAATCATTACTTTTCTTTTAAAATGTTATTATTTTGAAAATAAGAAAGTTAATTGATTACTTTTAACTCTCTTGTCGTCTTAAAATATCCAGGCAATAAAATTTATTTTAGAATGATTTTAAGCAAGACTTAAAGTTTCATTATGCTTTACATAAAACATTAAAAGTAATCATTTGTCTAGCGGCGCGCATGCGCGGGGAATACTTAATTAATTATTTTGCAAATTTTGCAATTTCGAAATTCTTGCATTTTATTCCCGAAAAGACATTCGCCTAATTTTTGTGTTAGAGAGAGGTAGAACTGTGCATTTTTAAGAAGCTTAATCGCAGTCCTGAGGGACAAACTTCATTTCAAGTAATCGAGAAAGGAAAGAATGCATGAAATATTATAGTACGAATAAAATCATCCTTTAACAATAATAATTTTTAAATGAGAACACGGATAAATTGATAAATGTTCTTTTAGCTAAAATAAGATTTTAAAAGTTTTAGAGCTATCTACATATACGTAAATGTTTCTCAAAGGAATACTCGTAGATGTGCGAGATAATTACCTACAAAGTAATATATATATAAAAAAAAAGTGCATTCTTTAAAGAGGAATCAAGAGTATAGAAGAAACAAAAAAAATACATACGCAAAGTTTTAATAGTATTTAAATTAGGATTAGTTTTCTCTAATGGAACTTCTCCTTTTAATTAAAAGATGAAAGAAAAGATGTAATTAGGTTGGTAAGAATCATATTTAACTTGTTTTATAAGAAATGTGATAGTATCTATGCAAAGAAGGTGAATTTGCTGTTGTATATCTGTTTGCATCATAAATTAATTTAAGAAGAAAATTATTTTAAGTAGTTATTTGTAGGATAATTACTTTCTGTACATGTGTTTGATTATCAATTTAATTCGATGAAGATCATTTGTTGCTTTATTGCAATTACAATATTTTAAATGCTTGTATATTGCAATTTATCTTTTCACAATGATTTCCAGCAGTTTATATTATGATAATTTGTAGCAATAGAATCAATAAGAAGTTTTGCTTACATACAAGATGTTTCATTAATTCAGTTTACTTTCAATCTGTGAACTTCATATTTAGATAAAAACGGGTATGCGCAACACGACGAGGTAACTCTCAGAGACCCCTACCAGTAAAATTGAAAACTAGGTATTGTACCGCAAAATCTTCTGGAAACATGAGAAAATTTTCTGAGATAAAGTTGTGGAGACGCCTTTATTTAGTATTAAATAATGCCTTAATTGAATAAATCACTTTAATTGATGTCCTAAAAGGAAAACTGTTGATATATAGTCAGCTGTTTGTATTCCAAAGACAGCGGGCACACCCGCTTTACCCATTTTTCAATGACTGTATTAATCATGAAATCGTCTGATATATATGTTGAAAATAAGAGCGTGAATAAATTTATTTTCGTTATTTCTTAAGCATATGATGACCATTCTGTATTATAGATCAACAAGAAAGAAACATCATGACAATGAAGCAAAAAATATGAAGTAATTTCCACTATTTCCACTATTTCCAGAATACCGTTACGAAACATTGCCATTTAATAAGTTAAATATTTCTAAAGAAACAATTTAGAAAACTCATAGCAGGGTTTAATACCGAACTTCAGCAATAAACATGCATAGACATTAAGACATTCTAAGTCTTTTGAGCAGCCCTGCTTGTTATGTGTAGATTTGCATGCACACACATTATTTAATAAAAATTGATTTGAGCTATAAAACACACAACATATTCAAAATTAACTTTCAAAAATTACCTCCCGTAGATGTTAACTTGGAAATTTTTTGCAGCTATGTATATTTTCTGCAATTTGTTTCTACGCACCACCTATTACGCTAAAATGTAATTCAGTAATTAAATGCATAACACAATTTAAAGAGCATTTTTAGCAATAACATCCATACACGACAATACATGCAGATTATTACCTAGCCCTGTATATGATTTTTTTTTTATGTTCTACAAACATATCTTAGTATACTAAATGAAGTTATGCTGAAAAAAAAAAAAAAAAAAAAAAAAAAAAAAAAAAAAAAAAAGAAAAAAAAACACACTTAAGTAAAAGTTTCAAAGCAACTCACGCCCGTAGGCAGTAATGCTAACGAATTCTTTGGTAGAGTCCGGTATATGTGCTATATAATTTATACAAAACCATACATTGCAATAAAACATGGATATGCATTGCACTAAAATTTTATTAATTTTAAATCTCATACCGCATCTGAAAAAGGACTTTCACCCATTATAGCTCACAGCCAGTACTGTAAGCGAATTCTTATTGTTCCCTGAAAATAACTAAACAAATCTCACGGACCCCATATTTTACATTGCGTATCTTGTAGTTAAACTTAACAATGCACGTGAGTTTCACTATTAAATAAACTAACTTATTTAAACTGCAATAAATGATTTTTCTCTAAAGGAGATTATATAACCCAGGCCTTTGAACATGAATGATAAACGCTATGCCCTCCATATTCAACTGAAAGTACTCTGCATTACACTTCAAGAAAATGTTTTAACCAATTCAAATTTTTTTGAAATAGTATCAATTTATTAAAATATATTGCAAACGCTTTTTCCTCATGTTGTAATATCAGGGTGTTCTTTGCTCTGTCTCTGTAAATGAAATATAAATGCTTCATACTCTATTTTCAATAGGCAGTGTCCTGTTATAAATATCAATAACAAACACCAAGCTCATTGTTATCCAAGTATATTTACACCCGTGTACACGTGTACACGTGTTATTTAAAGTGGTTATAATAACTGAGGTCATACTGATGGTGCAACGACCTGATCAATAATTGTAGGTTTTACTGCATTTTTTTAAACTTCTAAACACTGCACAATATAACTTTTAAACCGCTGAATAAAAACATACGTGTTTCAAAAATAATTTGATTAAATTTTTTATCTGCATTTGCTTATTTTTCATGAATTAAAAAAATTTCATTTGTTATGGATTTTTAATTTTCAAGCATGATTTTTAAAAGTCAGGGGAACGTAATTGAGGAAGATGTACCCCGTTTAAACTGAAAGAATGTAAATAAATTTACTTATGTCGTTTTTCCTAACAAATTTTACAAACAGAATAAAAATTTGACAAATAAAGAAATTAGTTAATTAATTAGAAATTTAAAAGATATTTAATAAAACCCAGCTCATAAACCCTAAAATAATTAGAATTCCAATGTTCGCGATAAATAATGACATATTTTGCGATTGACGCTGACATGCGGCTAATGCGAAAATAACAAAAATACTTTTTGATGCAGTTTTTGGGCAAACTAATAAAATATACCAGATATGAAATACTTATTTCAATGTTAAAAAACGATTTTCAACTAGATTTTGTACACCAGACTGTATGTCGGACATCTGTATCTCGGATAGCCTTGGTTAAATTGCTTGGTATTTTAAATTTTTTAATGCCCGCACTTATCAAAAAACGACTTGTGTTGTTTGATAGTTATGCACGCATTGGATGACATACTTTGTTCAAATGAACGATAAGTTCGAGTTTTTAATCCTCCAAGCGTCTTGCAAAAGGGTAAAATTGTAATGTTGTTTTCTTTGCATTTTGTCTTAAATACTAAGAAAATATGATTCTTTCAACATTATAAAAAAAAAAAACTCAATTACAAATATGAATGTAATCCTTGAGAGTATTAATCATTCTTCAATATGTTTAAAATTCATTAAATCTATAGAATTATATTATCTTAAATATTGCTTGTATTGCTGTGAAACTAGCTTTGCAGCTTAGTGAACGGGGCTTAGTGAAGAGCTTAGTGAACGGAGCGTAGTGTAGAGCTTAGTGAACGGAATATTATGCCCCAAACACTTAGAGGGTTAAACTAGATGATGAAAATTTACAAAACCAAATGTTTGACCAAAAAACCTGTTCCAGTATCGGATCTTTTTCGCGAAAAAACTGATTTGAAATTTTTATTAAACACAGTATGTAAGCATATAACGTAACATAACATAGCATAACTAACATATTAAAGGCTAACTTTTGGAAAAGTATGACTAATATTTTTATGTATCAATGTTTCTGTTTTAATACCATTTCACCGTCTATATTATAGTACGTGCATATTTTGCGTTTCACTTTTCCATGATCTGATTAATCAAAATCACACACATACATAATTTTTCACAGAAAGCAAAATTTTGATTTCTGTTTAGTTTTTACACAGTAAGAGATTTTTGCTTAGAGTGTTTATTTTATCAGCGACAATGTCCGATTCCTTTCATTAGGATATTTTTCGCCATCGTTGGAAATGTGTAGACGCATTTTGAAGGGCTATTTTTATTACTTATACTACACTTAGAAATATCACAATTTAAATTTTTACATTATGGAATAGAAAACAAAATGTACATGCTGTTGACATTCCTTTAAAAACTGCAGCTGAATTTAGTAACCTATTATTATTTGTTAAATATTTCCAAGCCT
This sequence comes from Maratus speciosus, assembly GCA_963932465.1. NCBI lineage: Eukaryota > Metazoa > Arthropoda > Arachnida > Araneae > Salticidae > Maratus > Maratus speciosus. The sequence continues at coordinate 529,206,336 of OZ010789.1, read as the reverse complement.
GTCTTTTTAAAAAATCAATCCCAACAATAACCGTTTGTTTAATAAAAAAAATAAAAAAATAACTAGCAGAAGAGTTATGCAAATGGTGATTGGCTTCCAGGTGAAAAAGGTTAACAAAAATAAATACCACATTTTCGTACTAAGTGGAAATCTGTCACGAAAACACAGATTTCCATTTTACGATGACATTAAAATTTCAAGTTAAGTTCAATTGATTAAAAGATTCCTTAAATCAGACTATGTTTACAATTGTATTTTAATTTTCGTTTAATTTTTATTTTACGTTTGCATTCGTACTAATATATAAACAATGTCTATTCGGAGATTTAGGTTCTGCATATTATTTGTTCAAACAAGGGAACAAGAGGTAATACAAAGTAAAATAAATGAATATGGAACTTAAAATAGTTTGTACAGTCATAGAAAAAATATATACAGCATGTTGACGAATTTGACTGACAATTTCATAGGTGTGATAGTAGGCTACAAGAGGATGAAAAGTTGCCATTGAACATGGGGTCGGAAGCTACTTATTTAGACACGAATAAGTCGGCTTCACGATAATAATTTTGCGAAAAATAAAAATATTTCAATAAAAATATTTCAATAAAAATGTAACGGTATGTATCTTGTTTTGTATGATATGTTATTACACCACAAAAATTTCTGGATAAACAGGGTTCTCACGCAATCGATGATACCGTATGAACTAATAATCACAGTGCTAAATATGGAGCGTCAAGTGCATACTGCTGGTGCGTATAATGGAAACTTCTTCCAGTTTTTTGTATAAATATATTTACAATAAAGTTGAGCATATCTATTATAAGTTTCATTATAATATACTTCAGTTTTCAGAAAGATATTACCGTCAACCAAAGTTGGGTTAGGGTAGAACACCCAGTACTTTTGATTAAATGGGTGATTTGCGACCGCATGTTATGTGGTAATTTGTAATCCTCTTGATACCTACTATCGCCCCTCTGAATTTGTTGATCGAATTTGGCAACAAGCTGAATTAGACCTGTAGCCGGCAGCACAGACAATCACCTCCATTTCAACAACTTATCATTGTGTTTTCCTGCACCCAGTTCTCCATGTTTTCATACGTTTTGGTGCAGGAAAACACAATGGTAAACCTATGAGTCAGTCTCTAAAATCGGGTTTTCCGGTGTTTTCCACCAAGATATGACTTGGCAGACCGATTGCGTTTTAATATGCGAATCAAGATTTAACTAATCCTAGAATTTCATCCGTGAACTCGGTGAGGTGATTGTCTGGGCTGCCGGCTCCCGGTCTGTATGTCTAATATATACCATTCACTAATCTTCTTACTAATTATCATATAAAAATCCGACTGGTACAAAGGTCAAAATTTGTCCAAAATGATATTTAACTATTCACGGTTATATATTTTCAATGGTGTATTATAATAATTTATAGATATTTGCAGTTGAATTGAAAAGTTATTTTTAAGTATTATTAACTATAAAAAAGGTAGATTTCTGGAAATGTCTGGATATCTTTAAATTTACATCCTGATTATTTTATTTTAGCAGATATTTCTTTTTGATCACATTCGTTTCGACATGCTTGTTATTGTCATGCATTTAGGTAATAATAAACATCTGTTTAAATTAACTTGAGAATTGAGAATGGGGGCATTCCACGTCAAATCAGGCAGTAAAATATCAATATGTAACCCACCATCACAGATTTTAATGAAACTGCGTGTGTTTGTTCTTACTATTAAGATATGATCACCAGTAATTTTTTTTTGCTCCTTGGTGAAATAGTTTCTGAGAAAAAAATTGTCAAAATTTTGAAAAACTGCCGTCAGTTGGCATTCTTGATAGCTCGGTTTTCAAATGTAGCATGTCATATATATAATCATATATCAATATCTACTCTACAAATCATCTTCAAATAATTTATGCACAATATTTAGGGTACGCAGCTTATGAAAAAAAATATATTGTTACGCTTATAACATTTTAAGTGTGTCTAAAAAAATATTTAAACTTTGAAGTCGTGAATTTTTTATGAAAAATAATGCATTAACAAAAAAAGCATTATCAACAAAAGGCGGTATTTTTATTAAATTTATTTTTTATGGGAGATATACTTAAAGATGTCCTTTACCTGATTCTGAAATAAAAATAGTGGGATTTTGGGTGTTTTTGGTAGTATTTACTATTTAAAAATATTTTGAGGTGCATTTCATATCAAATCAAGCAGAGTCATTCCATGTCAGTTCTCCTAAGCCATTTAATCACTGTCACAAATTTCAATGAAATTGGGTTTGTTTATAGCTTATTTTAAGACGTAATCACCTTTAATTTTCTTGATCCTAAGTAAAATATTTTTTAAGATAAAAAATATCAAAATTTTGAAAATTGTTTTAAATTTTTTTAATGACAGTTCGATATTCAAAGACTACATAAAAAAAAAAAAAAAAAAAAAAAAAAAAAAAAAAAAAAAAAAAAAAGTCATTTTAATATAAAATCACTAAATAGGTTTCAAATAATGTATATGTGACAAATAATGTAGGCTGGTTATTATTTCTTGTTTTTTATCATGTTTAAACACTAAGCGTGTCTTTTATCTTATGAATTTTTAAAATCAAGAATTTTGTCAAAAATAATGTGTTAATCAAAAATTTATTATTAACCGAAGGCAGGGTGTTATTGCTTTTTTTTTAATTGTACGTAAAAATATCTTTTAAATGGTTATAAAATAAAAATAGTGAACATATGAGAAAAAATTATCAAAATTTTGGAAAAATGCCACGAGTTGCCATTAATGATTGTCCAATTTTCAAAGGCCTCATGTTATATATAAAATCATATTTCAATAACTAATAAAGAAATCTTCTTCGAATAATTTAAGCAAGGTAAATAAAGTATGTAGATTATGAAAAAAATATTGCTGTAATGTTAAAAAATATTTAAATGTGCCTAAAAAATTGTATAATCTTTGAAATCAAAAATATTTTACAAAAAATAATGAAATTATTAAAAAATCTTTATCAATCAGAGGCGGAGTTTCTATGACTAATTTTTTAATTTTAAATTGTACATAATACTACATTATAACTGGATCTGAAATAAAAATAGTGGGATTTTGGTTGGTTTTAGTAGTATTTAAATCATATTTAAAATTATCAATATTTTCAAATGTAAAACCTATCCAATGTATCATCCCTGGAAATATTTTTATTTATACATTTATTTTATTTTTCAAATTATCTTTTATGTTCGTTTCTTAAGGAAAAAAATAAACAATATTGTTTTTTAGTAAAACTTCTAGGGCGAAGAGCAATTATCCCTTTCCAAAAAAGAGAAAAATCACTAGCTCCTCACAGCCCAATAGAAATTTTCAAAATGACAGTCCTAATCTTTAAACTCATATTTGGCTGTTAATATTGAAAATTTAGCATTGAGCTGCTAATATTGAAAAAAAAAAAAAAAACAAATTTCACTCTGTTGAAGAAAATTTTGACGTATTGTGCTTTAAATATATGCAAAAAATGCATAATCCATTATATTTATATCTTTCAAATAACTATATCTAAAAAAATATTTAAAACTTAATGAGTTGCACTTTTGTAACTTTATTCAGTTTCTAATGATATGTACCGTAATTTCGGGTGTATAGCCCGCAGATCAAACAATTCAGTTTGGACCCAGAAATTTTATTCAGTATTTGAAGACCAATATTTACTGTTATCTAAAAAGTTACATTTTATTTTTAAAAATTTCTGGGTCGAAACACGATTGTATGATCCGCGGGCTATACACCGTAAATTACGGTAATTTGATTTATTTCATCACAATATTGCTGAAAGATGGATTTTCAACATATATATGAGTGTATATATATCCCTGTTCTCAAACAAATTATTTAAAAATTATTCATTTATATTTAATAAAGCATATATATATTGTTTATACACTTACAGAAAATACATATAGCAAATTTTATGATATTATGTCAATAATGTCTAAAAGTAAAGAACTTATCTAATAGTATGTAACGAAAAATTTAACATCTGGTGTAATGACAACAAAATTTTATAATTGTTTTACTTAATTTGGATGAATGAAAAAAGCTTACATGTTTATATTTTATTGAAGTACAGGTGAAAATGTCACAAAGACATACCTCAACAACCACTGAGTATGTCACATTCACACTACAGATGATTTTTTTTTTCTTTTTGATCTTTCGGGTTTGATTTCAGATGGTAATGAATTAATTAGTTTTGTTAGAAGTGTCATTGCAGTCAGCATATTAGGCTCACTATTTTTTTTTATATAATTTGTTTTGATTGACTCGATGAACAACAATATTTAAAGGGACCATTTCATGACTTTTCAATTAAAAGCTGATTTATAAATTCATCATGTTGTTTAGTTATTATTATCGTCTTAAGATAATAAGTTGATATTAAAATTTTTAAATGCAGTTTATTTATTATTTGAACAGTTGAAAGTATTTTTCAATAAGAGTGCGGGCTGTTGATTTTAAGTCAGCTGTTGAGCAATGTAGTGTTGGTAAAGGAACTGGTACTATTTAATTTAATTTTTATTGCTGTAAATAATATTTGTTATTTTATTATTGTATGTATTATATTTAAGCAAGAGTAGAAATACACGATATCGTAGTCATTTTAGTACATCTTAGCATGAAAAGCTTCAATATTTATCATTAAACATTCACATTTTATGAAAATTTTGTTAAAATTGCTCATATTTTCACTATTTTTATTTTATAACTATTGAAAAGATATTTTTACGTACAATTAAAAAAGGTAATAACAGCCTGCCTTCGGTTAATAATAAATTTTTTATTAACACATTATTTTCACAAAATTCTTGATTTTAAGAATTCACAAGATTAAACACACTCTTAGCATTTAAACATGACAAACAACAATAAATAATAATCTGCCTACATTATTTGTCACATATACATTATTTGAAACTTATTTAGTGATTTTATATTGAAATGACCTTTTTTTATGCAGTGTTTGAATATAGATCTGCCATTAAAAACATTTTTAAAAAAATTTCAAAATTTAGATATTTTTTTTATCTTAAAAAATATTTTACTTGTAATCACCTTTAATTTCCTTGATCCTGTCTTAAAATAAGCTATAAAAATACCCAGTTTCATTGAAATTTGTGACAGTGAATTAAATATCTTAGGCGAACTGACATGGAATGACTCTGCTTGATTTGATTTGAAATACGCCTCAAAATATTTTTAAATATGAAATACTACTAAAAACACCCAAAATCCCACTACTTTTATTTCAGAATCAGGTAAAGGACACCTTTAAGTATATCCCCCACAAAAAATAAATTTAATAAAAATACCGCCTTTTGTTAATAATGCTATTTTAGGTAATGCATTATTTTTCATAAAAAAATCACGACTTCAAAGATTAAACATTTTATTAGACACACTTAAAATGTTATATAAGCGTAACAGTATTTTTTTTCATACAATACGTACCCTATATATTATGCATAAATTATTTGAAGATGATTTGTGGAATAGATATTGAAATATGATCATATTTATGTCATGCTACATTTGAAAATCGAGCAGTCAAGAATGCCAACTGATGGCAGTTTTCAAAATTTTGACAATTTTTTTCTCAGAAACTATTTGACCAAGGAGTAAAAAAAAATACTGGGAATCATATCTTAATAAAAGGAACAAACACACGCAGTTTCATCAAAATCTGTGATGGTGGGTTACATGCCTGCCTGAACTGACATGGAATGACTCAATGTTTTTCTAATTAATATTTTCAATCTTATTAGCAAAATAAAAATCTTTTTTTTTGTTTTATTATTACTCATATAAAATATGACATTTAATTTCATGAAATGCCAAGTGCATTTAAATGGGAAAATTTATTTGAAATTTTGAGCATAAATGAATACTTAAAATTAAAAAAAAAGAAAAGAAAATTTTTAACTAAACTCGGGAGAAAATCATGTTTAAAACGCATATTTTTACTTATATCGTCGAAAGAAAGAATACGTTTTGTCTGTATTTTATTGCGAGAAGCAAAACATCTCAATATTTTAGAAGAAACATGTCTAGGATATTTTTGAATAATAAAGAACAACGAATCAAGTATTTCTGGAAGTAAATGGAGAGGAACAAAATGCAGCTTTCTTAAATGTCATGCTTCAAATACAGTGGTATTGAAGTAAAATGTTTTTACAGAGAACATTTCCAGAACAGCTCTAAAGGCATAAGGAGGTTTAATTTAGACCAAAATGTATAATAAAAAGTTGTTGTAAGAAATATTCTAATATACATATCACAACACATGCAAATGAAACCGAAAGAATAATAGCATGTATGTTTTAGATGTTTTTAAAATTGGTGCATCAATAATCCTACTTTTGCAAAAACCGAGTTTAAATTATGGAATGTGTTTAAATATAAATTAAAATTGTTAGTAGTTAAATCTTGACATTTTTATAATATACTTTTGTTAAAATATATTAGAGATGCATACTTAAAAAAAAAAGAAAAAGAAAGTAAGGAAAAAAAAAAAACCTATTGAAATAAAGTTTCGCGGCAGAAGATCGCATTTTCGGATATACACTAAGCACATATGCTGAAAGACTATCTCAGAATGCAAACATTAAAAGGAGGGAAAGGTTTACTTGAAAAAATGTAGGGTATAATATTGGGTATCACATTGACAAGGGGCGAAGCAGGGTTTTTTTCTTGGGGTCCATTTTGGAAAAACTAAAATAATAAGCCAGACATAAAACGATGCAGGTGCATCATTGTATGTTTAAATACTGATAATCTCTAGTGTAATTTTTTTAACTTCTAAGCATTGCACATTTTCCATTTTTCCACCCTCGTATAAAAAAAGGGACTTTTAACTGCAGTTTGTTTGAAAACTGCATCTCAATTTATTTTCGAGATATTGTTATTTTTTTTGTAGTTTTTAATACCATTTCAGTAATGATGGCAACTGAAGTACTCGACTTCTGTAGAATGTAACGGGAAAATAGTTGGAAAATAGTAGATTATCATATATTTTGTTGTCAATTTCTCATAACAACTGAAAAAGAATTGTAATTAAAATAAGTGCTATTTTGAAAATATATAAGTAAATATAAATAGATAATTTCTGATAAAACATGGAGCTATAAAAATTATATTTAATTTTAAGTATCCATATTAATGTTACACAACAAATGAAGACATATGAAACATTAGATACCCGATTTTTTGTCTAGTTTCTTGAATGACATCACCGCTTTTTGCTGGGTTTGTGTATCATTCGGCGATAGTGATGCCATTATACATGCTTTTCTATAGGTGTTGTTTAAGACTTACAAATAAATGTGAAATTCTTCAGCGGATGCATATTCCGTCATTCTATGTAAAATAGAAGCATATCTTTTAAGTCTTAAAACTAAGCTATGCTTTGTACTATCTATATTTGTACTTTTTTTCACCGTGTGCGACTATAAACTCTGAAAAAGCAGAATTCCCGTTTTCTTTTTTTACAGCTTCTATTGATATCATTGTTGCAGGTAGGTCATTTCTTTTTAACGGACAGCATATTACACTAAATAAGTATGTTCTATAATAATATGTATGCGGTATACAACTCAACAACGAATTGCAATGGTTTCAGAAAACAAGCACGTAATAAAACTGTATATTTTGTATTAATATAACATTAAATATGCTGATGATGTATAATCAATATTTAACAATACGTATAAACTGGAAATTACATCGGTATATGGAAAAATCAAGAAGTAAAATTACACATATTATGTGGCTTTTATTTTCAGAACTAAATTTAATTTACAATAAATATGAAAAGAGAATGTCTAAAGGAAAACTAAACATCGAAATGTTAAGGCAAAATAAATTTAACTTGAAAAACAGCAAGTTTGGACGAGTGATAACAAGATTGTGTTAAACTAGTTAAGTTGCTACGAGGCATCCAGTTAACCGAATTTTTGATTTTTAAAAAATGGCGTTTTCTAAAGAAGGAAAGATTGTCTACGGTGTAAAAGAAAAAATATATATATATATCATTAACTGAAATAGTAGCAATATTTTGGAATATTTTATATTACACTTATTCTTTATCCTTTGAAATAAATAAGATAAGAATCAAAGATAAACTTCTCAAACCAACAAGTTTTATATTTTACGTAGAGTACAAGGTGGCCATTATGAAACTGAAAGGACTCAGAGTATTCTGTAGCACGATCTAAATGAGAGAATGGAACCAAATTTTGTGGGAAGTTTAAACCAGAAGGGGGACGAAGGCTTACGCGAAAAAAATAGTTCCAAAAGCAACCGATAGGGGAATATGTGGCGCTGTAAGATGCAAAAGCGACTTTTTAAAAATGTAGAATCAATACTGAAATAAAACTACCTTTTTCTTTAGCGCATTTAAGGATGTAACTCAAGCTCAATATGGCAACAGTTTTAAAAAAGCTAAAAATGAGCATAAACATTGATAAAGGCTCTTTATTTACAACTTCATTTACTGGGTTCCAAAGAAAGCAGCAGCAGAAGAAGTCCTTTATTCATATTTTACGTTACACTTTTTGGCACAGTTCCATCTTCCGGGGATTTTAAAAGCAATGTGTTACGATTAGAAACTAGTTGATTGAAAGTTATGTGCAATAATCTCTCCTTTTTTAGCCGAGCGTTCCTTACTTGTCGATTTCTTTTACCTCAATCTGTCCAACGTGTCAGCAGCATTTCGTGCTTTTAGAACGGATAAAAAATGCGTAAAGGTACGATCATTTGTCAGTGAATGGGTTAAAAACATTGGTTGGGAATTTTGATAAAACGGGTTCTTTGAAGGTTCAGTCAAGCAGAGGACAAAAACCCGGACCACATGATAAAATCGAAGAAGTTGCAACGGCGATTGTCGACACAGCACAAGACGATATTGCTGCCACTTCCAGCGCTCGTGGGGTAGTTCGGAATCTTGATATGCCTTATATTACGGTTTGGAAAGTAACGAAATAATATCCACTTCTTTCCGCACAAATCAACATTGTACAAGACTTACATCCCACCGAGCATGATAACCGATTGACTTTGGCTCTCACCTTTCTTGCCAGAATGGAGTGGATGATGCTTCGCAGTGGAAAATCTTATGGAAAGACAAGGCCCACATTTACCTGAATGGAACTGTAAATAACCAGAACTGCCGAATTTGAGATAACAAATCAACACATGCACTCAAAGAAATTCCTTTACGTTCACCAAAGGTAACTGATTGGTGTGGTTTCACAACGGAAATGATCACAGGCCTGTTCTTCTATGAGACCATCCAGCCAACAGGACCAGTAAACTGTTCTGCTACCGCAGAGTGATATCGTCAAATTTTAAACAACTTTGTAATTCGGGAAATTCAGCCTGGATAAAATCCTTTTCATGCAAGATGGAGCTCTTTCGCACATCGCTTTGCGAGTACAATTGCTTCTTCGACATAAATTCACACCAGAAAGAGTCATTAGCCGCTGCTTTACAACGTCATGGCCACCTCGGTCCCCTGATCTTACCCTATGTTACTTCTGGCTATGGAGTTACCTAAAGTCCAAGGTCTATCACGCAGTTGGGAAAGACTTATCTATGCTGTAGGATAACAAAACACAGAGTGTACGGAAGATTCCTGCAGATTTCTTACTTTTAGGTAGATTTCTTACGAAATACAACCTATTACATTCTCCCCTATGTTGGATTTCTGAGAAAATATTGCAGATCTACGCCGATTATGACCCCTAGATCCCAAAACCACTCTGAGTAAAAAAAACTTTATCTATCTATCTATCTATATCTATCTATATATCTATCTATCTCTCTCTATATATATATCACTTTCTTCTGGACACTATAACTTCTACAATTTTGCACAAATATCTTCCAAACTAATGCATAAATTCAAGGGGCATAAAATCTCGGTTAAGTTCATTAATGGGCAAAATCGGACCAAGGGGATGGAAATAGGGAGGGGTTTTGTGGAAACCGTGAAAACCTAATAACTTCTTAATTTTTGTACATATCAAATCAGTTTAAAGTTCTTATTACTTCTGAAAATAGGGCCAAAAATTTATGTATCACAGATTTTTGATAAAAGTAAAAATGGGGTCAAAGGACTAATAAAATAGGGTTTTTCGGAAAAAAAAAACATAACTTCGTCAATTCTCCAGATATCAAATCCAATTAATTTTATTATAAATCTCCTTAATTTTATCTACAACTTTTAAATTCACAAGTTTTTAATAGGAACAATTCGTACCGCAAAAAAAAAAAAATAAATAAAAATAAAAACGAAAACAAAAAGTGGTGGGGGTGGGGTGGGGGGTTGAAGAAGAAATAAATTCATAACTCCGTCAGTTCACAAGATATAAAATCCCCATGAATTTATCATATATCTTCTTAATATTTTCTACAACATTTATATTTACAAGTTTTTAATAGGACCAATTCTTACAGCAAAAACAAATTAAAAATGCATAGCGGTTGAAGAAAAAAATCATCTTATTAAGGGTGTATTCAAATCCAAACTGCTTATTTTCTGACTCATTTTTAAATTCATTTTTGCTCTCAAACGCATCCAATTGGTATATTCTCTTACTCAGGAACTATATAATGTACCGTGATAATCGATTTTTTGATAGGGGCAGAATATATTTCAAAAAGTGATGTTAAAATGGGCATTTTGAACAGAATTTCCCAAAGCGATTGTGCTAGAAACGAAAAATATACTCCAACTGAGAAAATAACTGTTTATAAGTCAAGTTTTAATTAATTGAACGAAAATAAAAACACAGGTCGCTTATAAATCTCTTCAAAAATCACGTCAGCAAGTTTCATATATTTTCTATTAAAAATGAATCTGAAAATGTGCCAGAAATTTTCGAGTTGTTGATCATGGAAATTTTATTAAAGTTAATTTTTTTTTAAATACCGCCTTAACATGATTCTGATAAAACCAGGTATTATATAAAAATGAAATAAAAACTCGTCAAAAGCGACCAGATAAAATTGTTAAAGTGGGTTTATCTCTAATCATGATTTAGTTTTTGTTAGTGAAATTAGTACACTTAACTCCGAAATGTACCTGCGCCTGTAAGCAGGGATTTTTTGCTGTTGTGCATGTTATGCACAGAATGTAGTATGTGGTCCTCAAAAACGACGCGACGGCCACATTGACACTGATTTGAATGTGCAAAATAGCAGGTAAATTTATTACAGTATTTATCGTGCATTTTTTAAAACTCTCTTTTCTAGTACGCAGCGCCATATATTCCTCTAGTTGTGACTTTTGTAACTATTTGTATTTTCGCGGAATGCTTCGTCCCCTGTCTTGTTTAATCTTTCCACAAAATTTGGCACCATTCTCTCAATTAGATCGAGCTACAGAATACTCTGTGTACTGTCAGTTTAATTATGACCACCTTGTAGATATTTATGAAGCACTTGATGTCCTTAATTACTATATACGTGATTTTAACCGTTCTAAAAACCCAAGAATACATTCTATTCTTTTCAAAAAAATATTTTACATAAATCACAAAAATCTTAAAAGTAAGAAAAATCTTGTGTCTGTATATCTTTATATCTATACTAATAAAAGAACAAATCGTTCTGTCTGTCTGTCTGTGTGCGACGGCTAGCAAAATCTACGGCACGTAGGAGGTTCAATTTTTTTTAAAGAGTCCAAGGTCTCATCTAATGCACCATATCCTCAGAATTTTAATATTCTAATTATTAGCTGAGTAATTAATTAATATTCGGACATCACTCTCATCAAAAGTACGCCTTATTCCCTTCAGATTACTTTCGGTTGGTTGGTTCATAAAGCATCGCTCATCAAAAATGCGTTTCTTTGCTTCCGCTTGCTTTCGGTTGGTTGGTTGTATAAAGCTTTCGCAGAAATAATTAAGTAAACAGGGATACAATTAAATAAACCAATTTGAGTGCTTAATGTTTCAAGAGTGACTGTTTTTTCAACTAAATATTAAATTATAGCATGAAGGTGAAACACATGATTTGAAAACATATTTAATAATAATGAGCGTTTAAGAGAAGGGATTGGTTTCAAATGACGTCACAACCTAGCAACCAACTTGACAACATGGCAGGTTTTTGTTTGCCACATTTTTTTCTGTTTTTTTTTCTACTTTGATTGGTTGGGCGATAATATCTGCTAAAAAATCGGCGATTTTGGTTGGTTTACGGAAAATTGGAGGTGCCTGTTTGATGCTGATTTATTTAGATAGCAAGAAATGTGTTTTTTAAACGTTAAATAAAAGATTAGAATACTCCTTACTGGCTCTTTTACAACTATATATTAGAAATTGGCAACAGTAAGTCCTTGCATTCTAATGCTTTCTGCTACTGTAGCGGCTAGCAACAGTTTTAATAGAATTTAAATTCTCATTTTTGATTCTGATAATAATTTATTTCTCAGAAGTATTTTTTTAAGGACATATTTAAACGCATTTTTTAATTGCTCTCTTTTATGCTTTAAATACAGAAAAATATTCCGAATTTATCGCCCGCCTACTATACAGTGCCGCAGGCAGTGGGAACTCATGTCGGATGTTCGTACAGAACTTTTTGCACCCTTAATTTATGAGTGGGGGGCGCTAATTTCACTAATTGGTTTATTTCTTTTATATATGCTTATTTTAAACGGTAGTCACGTTACGTTTTAGTGTAGTATTCTTCAGAACGGCGTGCGATTTGTAAAAATACAGCATAAATGTTACTTATTCGAGACAAAAATTTCAGAAGTCTTGATACCACTATTTTCGAAAAGTAATTTCAGCAAATAACTTAAATTCTTGGTTAAGACCCCCCCCCCCCCATCCATGTATCTACGGGTAGGTTACGTGAAGAGGTTTCGTTCATATACGCTTTTGCTAAGAATAGAGTGCTCTCCCTGGTGGTGGAATATAGAACTAACAGACCGCAATTTCATTTAAAGTTGGAAATCTAACAAGGCGATCTGTTTGAAACTTCAAGATAGTTTATAACACATTAGAAAAAGTTTACAAAAGAATTGCGCGTGAAATTTTGGGAAGGTGAGGAGAGGAGAAGGAGGGGCGATAGATTTCTTTTTTTTTTTTTTTTTTACTTTTGCGTTTCTTACCATTTCCGGGGTTTTCTGACGGAGTCCTGAGATAAATGAGTCTTATTAAATATAAAAATGTCAAAAGTTTGTTACCATTATTTCCGAATACTAATTTCAAAAATATCTTAATTTCTTGCTTAAGACCTCCACCCCCTCGATTAACATATCTACTGATAGGTTGTGTAACGGAGTTACGTTCAGATACAGTTTTGTTAAAAATACAGTGCGCTCCCTTATGGTGGAAAGTGGAACTAAGAGACCGCGATTTCATTTAAAGTAGGAAATCTGACAGAGCGATCTGCTTGAAACTTTAAGATAGTTTATAAAACATTAGAAAAAGTTTATAAAAAATGGCGCGTTAAATTTCGGGAAGGTGGGTCAGGGGAGGGGAGGGGCGAAATATTTATTTTTTTTTTTTTACCTTTGCGTTTCATACCGTTTCAGGTGCGGTTTTTTGACGGAGTCCTCAGATACATGTTACTTAGTACATATAAATGTGACAAAAGTTAAGTTACCACTATTTTCGAATAGTAATTTCAACAAATATCTTAAATTCTTGCTGAAGACCGCCACCTCCTCGAGTAACATACCTACTGATAGGTTGTGTAAAGGAGCTTTTGTTAAGAATAGAGTGTGCTCCCTGGTGGTGGAATGTGGAACTAACATAACGCGATTTTGTTAAAATTGGAAAATCTAGCAAGGCGATCTGTTTGAAACTTTAAGAACGTTTATACCACAAAAGATAAAGTATAAAAAAGAATGGTGCGTGAAATTCCAGGGTAGGAGGGAGGGGCTCTAAATTTCTTTTTTAAAAATTAGCGTTTCTGACTTTTTATATGCCGTTTTTTGAGGGAGTCATGAGATATATGCTACTTATTAAAATTTACAGACATTATCTCTGCTTTGAAAAACACCTACTTTTATTTTGGCGAGTATATAAAAACGATAGGGTAAAATTTTAATGGAAGTTCAAATTTAAACCAAAATTTTAAAAATACAGCATTTACAGATTTTAAACTTTAGCTTCTCGGCCTATATTTGTAGACTAATTAAGAGTACGTAAATTTAAGAAAATTGATTCAGAACTTTTTGTTCGAAATGGAAAAAAATCGACTTTTAAAAAGGAAAAGAAATGCTTTTTTTAATAGAGAATGAACGCGAATTCGTTAAAATTTGGAAAACAAACAAACCGATCGACTTGAAATTTTCATGTAAGTTATAACAGCTCTTTGACCACTGTTTCGTAGAGTAATATTTGTATAGAACATATTACGCTCCCTGTCGGTGGAAGGTTGCACTACCCACTATTTTCGAAAAGTAAATTAAACAAATTTCTTAATTTATTTTTTTAGTCAACGTCCTTATTTTAACACAATGTTTATCGAAGCATCTAAATAGACCAGATTTACATCTCCTATAAAAAAAATTTTGAAACGTTCGGAGGGGTAGATATATTTTTTTATAAAACGATATGTTTGAAAATGTCCACGAAACCAGTAAAAATCTGAGTGTTTTGTCGCAGTTCCGCTCGCTTTCGGTGCGCATAAACTCCCAAAATCAACTTACTCAAAATAGTACGTATCTTCAATTTAATATTTTTCTTGCGATTTTTTATATTTAAAAATATAAATTCAGACAAAAGGGAATTAAAGGTACAAAATCATACAAATTTGAGGTTCATTCATCACGGGACTGGGCAACGCCGGGTGGGTCTGATATTATATATATATATATACACCGAAGAGCCATTACATTATGACCACCTGTTTAATACGGCGTAGGACCACCTTACACCCTCAAAACCGCCAACACCGGACGTGATATCTACTCGACAAAGTTCTTATAAGTAGTTTGAGATATTTGGTACTAAGCGCTCACCAACTGGTCCTGCAATCCTCGCACATTGCGAGGTGGTAGAGTGGTAGAAAGAATTGGGATTTCCATGTCGAACCACAAATGTTCTATTGAATTCATATTAGGTGAATTTTGAGGTCAGGATGTGATTTGAAGCTCACTAGAATGCTCCTCGAACCAATCCCTGATGATTTGACCCGTGTGACATGGCGCATTATTCTATTGGTAAATGCAATATCCCGCCGGAAACACTGTTGTCATGAATGGGTGCACCTGGTCTGCAAAGTTGTTCAGGTAGTGCACAGACATCGGAGATTGTTCTACGGGATTATGAGTCCTAGTGTGCTCCATAAAAACATCGGCCACCCGATAATATAGCCGCCACAGGCTTGTCTCCGGTCAACTGTGTCTCCGGTAGCCAGGATTTCCGTTGGAAATTGACGAATTCGCACGCTCCCGTCGATGTGATGAACCAAAAAAACGTGATTCGTCGGACCATGCAACTTTCTTGCATTCTTCTATGGTCCAATTCCGAGGTTCATGGGTCCGTTGGAGGCGTTGTTGGCGATGACGTGCTGTCAGCGCAAGAACGTGCTTTAGCCTCCGGCTGCATAGGCCCATACACAATAGTGTAAGCGGCAATGTGTGTTGTGAATTATTGTCTGGGCCACCACTGTTGTAGCTATTGGTAATTTCGGCTGTTGCAGCTCTTCGGTCACGACGAATAATGCGTAACAATCTCCGCTCTGCTCTGGAATCAATGTCCCGCGGGCGACACGCCGCTGGCCGGAGATTTGTTGTTTCATCATGCACACACCACTTTCGTGTTTACATAGACTGCACGTGAACAGTCCACCAAACGCATGGTTTCCGATATCGACGTTTCCAGCCGCCGAGCCATAACGATTTGACCTTTATCAAAGTATGAGAAATTTGCTGTTTTTTTTCATTATATCGCTAATCACGCTATGTTTAGAAACATAATGCATTGGCGCTTTATATACTCCGACATAAGCCGCACACTCGCCGTGGTTTTGCTTCTGGGCAAGCTCATTGTTATAGATGGAGGGTGGTCATAATGTAATGCAGGGCTCGCAGCGTTCCTAAAATTTTCGTACTTTGCTACCGCTAAATTAAAACGATAATTTTAGTTGTATAATTCTATTATAGATGTCAAATGGATATACCACGAAGAATTCTTAATTAAAATACTGGTAGCAAAGTGCGAAAATTTTAGGAACGGTGCGAGCCCTGTGTAATGGCTCTTCGATGTATATATTTCTATGTATATATATATAATCTTAGATTTTTTTTTTCAATTCAATTATTCTATCTTTTTTTAAGATTTGTTCTGCCTGTTTTGAGACGTCAAATATATATATAGTAAAGTGGGGACAGACGCCGCGGTAGGACAGATGCCGCAGAGATTGTGTAGGCGACACAACGTTCCCTAGACCAATTTTAGAAGTTCGTAGTGTTCCTCTGTGCTGTGTGATGTGTTGTATGCGTTTCCACCGCTTAATTGACAGTATTTACATATTTATGCCGGTTTTAATTGCTCGAACCTGCGTGGTAAGCTACTAAAATTATTCTAATGAAGTTTTATTACATATTTTAAGAAAAATAAATAGCGATTTCATACCAAAATCGTTTGCAACTATAGAGTGGATCCTCGTACAATACAGACATGGGCTTGCCTTTCTGTCGCATCGCTCACATGACACAAAATGGCGCCGCGGCATCTTACCCACCACTATAGGACAGATGCCGCACCGAGGTTGAGGGACAGATGCCGCAAAATATAATTTGGTTTTTCGGTTCAATAAATTCATCACTGCGATTTAAGTAGAACTTACATGTAAATGAATGTATATTATCGCATTCTGCTACTTATCAAAATATTCTCAGCAATAATGTTGGTTCACCATGTATGAATAAGGAAAACGTAGGCCGTTTACAATTCTCCCAATCTAAACTGTTAAACAAAATATCTCCTACCCCAGTGTTCAAAAGAGCTATACAGCTATGTAAGAAAAAGTAAAAGAAATATGAGTCAAATCCCGACAATGGGTAAATTTTTCCTCTTATGGATTCTGATGGCAGAACTGGATTGGAATTTGATGACTCTGCATGTGTTCTGTGACTGGAGTCTTATCAAGGAGCAAAGTCTAAAGCGGTCAGGATTCAGTGCATCAAATTCAATCATTAACTGCATTAAAAACGCTTACTTTACTTTTGAAACGGTTAATGTGGTGTGATTGTGGGCGAATAGAAATACAAAATCAAAGAATGAGAAGAAAGGTAAAAAATAAACAGACTAGGGCCTAAATAGAATAGATATAATACTTAAATTAAGAGCAAACTGCAATGTTCGCTTGGATGTAAACCAGTGATTTATGTCTTTTTTTGGAATTATGCTGTTAATTGTTTCCAGTAATTATGCTATCCATTCATGTAAATTCAAATGATTTTCTTTTCATTTTCACTTTTTGTCTTAAATTTTGTTTATAGAGATTATACTTTTGCCTTTTCGTTAAACTTTTCACAATTTAGTGATATATATAATTTTGCAAGTTTACTGTTATTTATTTTCGTTTTAAGTAGTTTGAGAAAATAAAAATGTGATTTGCTTAAAAAAAAAACACGCTAGCATTTTTCTCCAAGCTGCATCTTATGCAGCTCATAAAAAAAGATGTTAAAAAAGGACATGTGGGAAAATAATTATGCCTACTTAATTAAGAGGGTTTTAACTTGTTTAACATAAAAATTAGATTCTAAAGGGTTTGATCAATGATTTGTGGTACTTAGTATGTTGTTTTTTGCTTTATTGCACATTTTACAAGAAGAAAAGAAAAACTGCGGCATCTGTCGCCACTTTACTATAGGGCAACTTGAGGTGAGATGCCGTGCTGTACATGATGCCGTATCACGTAGTTTTCATATGCGCTGACGATGTAGGGAAATGCTGCTCAGTTGTAAGAAAGATGATTCCCTAGTGATACTTTAATTCCATTTGCGTTTTTATTAAAAATTTTAAGTGGTATTTTTTATTGCTATTTCGTCTTAATTCTTCTGATAAGTGTCCAAAAATCATTTACGTGACTTCTTTATTTGCCAATATAAGTCTTAGTTTAAACACCAGAGAAATAAATCTGGTGTTTCAGTGAGTATTCGTACCTGGTCTTTTTGCAAATCATAAACAGTGACCGGTTACCGCTTCTACACGTCGGTGGGGGGCACCGGCCTGTTGCCCAATACTTTGGGGTGAGTAGGCAAAAATCATTGGGGTAAAGATGCCGGTTGATTTACCTTAGAATAAGATGCCAGTTATTTTTCGTTGCGGTCAAATGCCTGGTTGTTTCTTCATAATTTAAATTACTCTCAGGTAATTTAAATCAGTGATTAAATCGTGATTTTAATCAACTGATTAAAAAAATCGTTGATTAAAATTATAAATTTTCTAAATGTTTATAATGACATAAAGAAATATTAAAATCTAAGGTGAACATAACTTGAAAGGTTTCTATATGTATTCTGCCTTATAAATAAGCATTATTGGCCTTATAAATAATTGTTTTATAATTATTAATTTTAATCATTGTTAAAAATTTTATCTTAAATGCAGTTACAAATAATTTTAATAAATGTAAATATCGGTAGTATATAATATAGTTTTAGATAACTAGAAGTTTCTAGCCCTTACGAGCTATGCTCGGTAATTTCCATCCAGACCCCGCAGACTCTAAAAACACGCTAATTTGATCTTCTTTAAAAGATAACGGGTGATTAAATCGCAATTAAACAACCAACGGAGATCTCTTGTAATCAGGTTCCCATTAACTTCCCTTTGGCTGAGGGATTTTAAGACAGAATCAATTCTTCTCAAGACAGCTAACTGCTACTTTCCTGATTGTTAAAGTAAGTTCAACCCAACAATTTAAAGTTAGCTTGTATAAAATGGCTAAGTAAATAATTTTATAAAAACGCTATACGAAATTTATTTTAAATTAGACATTTTAACTGTATCATTTTAAATATGACGTAATATTCACCAAAGTTTTTTTTCTCATTTTAATATTCAAATAAAAAATTTAAAAAAATTAAAGGCCTATAAATGCCAAACTAAATCGGTGTGACAATAGCAACTGCGGATTTCCAAGTTTCTCAAGCTTTTCTAAAAAGAATTAGATCAGAAGTCAAAGGGTAGAAAGACAGAATCTTCAACTGACGATGATATGGATGATGATTAAATTCCTTCCCAAGATTCAGAATACGAGGATTTTTTTCAAGTGAATGGGAAGGACTGTTCAGAGTGTCTAACAGACTGCAATAAAACCTTGGGAAATTGTGATGGAATCAAGTGCTTTCAGTTAAACTGCTGGTTATATAAAAGCTGCGAAAAGTTTCTAAAGATATATGCAATTTGTGGCAGACCTGAGATATTGCTAAAAAGAACAAAAGGACATAGGAAAAACATTAACAAAAAAGCTTGACTCTAAAGCACTTTATCACAGTGGCTTTACCACCGTAGTTACACTTGTTATAATGCTTTAAAAAAAGCATACTTAAGAGTTATAATACTTTTAAATCTTAAGTAGAACATATTATATTAAATAAATACTACAAAACCAAATATATTATCATAACATAAATAATTATATAACAAATAATTATTAGTTTGTTCTTTCATTATATCGTCAACGTTTGTTACATTCATGTTTTTGTAGTTTCCTAATATTAAGTAAAGTGGGTAAGATGCCGAAATACAAGGGTTTACAAAAACATAATTTTCGATGCTTTCTGTAACATCTGTAAAATGAAATAAGATTTTAAATCATACATAAGAGTCTAAACTTTAACAAGAATTCAACGAATAACAAATACAAACAACAGGCGATTTTTAAAACAATTAAGTCAAAAACTACGGCATCTTCACCCAATCTACCCTATATATATAGAGAGAGAGACAGTTATATATAAATAGGCAGGCACGCACATACACACATATATATACAGAGTGTCCCAGGATTATTGGGACAAACTTTAAGGGGAGATAGGGGGCATCACAAGGATTCAGATTTTAATAGCAACCCATGACCGAAATCATCATCGTACGTCACTAGGTGGTGCTGTTCTCGAGAACACTGGAGAGAAATATCTGCTTTATCGCAGTAATTCGGGCAGTAGTCACCTTGAAAAGAACATTCAACATTTCACGAACAGGGAGCTGGTGAACATTCCACTTCGTGTACAGATTGGCTGGTGGCAATGTACCAACAGCTCAAGGACTGTATCGAGAACGGTTCCCACAGAAAGATGCACCGGACTGTGCACCGAATGTGCATGGCAATTTGCATGAATGACTTACACTACTACTTCGGAAAAATGTTTTCTGTTCTTCTCAACGCGACCACAGCTCGAATGATGGCGATAAAGCAGATATTTTCCCTCCAGTGCACTCGTGGAACAGTACTACTAGTGGCGTACGATGATGTTTTGAGTCATGGGTTGCTGTGCACTTCTCAATCCTTATGATGTCACCTATCTCCTCTTAAAGTTTGTCTCAATAATCCTGGGATACCCTGTATATATTTCAGATATATTTAATGAAAAGCACTGCATAACAAGGGCAAACGCAGCTCTCATAAGTCATGCTAACTTGTTTCGGAACGTTTAAAGTGTTATAAATTTCATATTTTAATATATGTATATATATATATATATATATATATATATATATATATATATATATATATATATATGTCTGTGTGTATGTGTGTGTGTGTGTGTGCGTATGCATTCATACATACTAATCTTGATTTTAAAATATTTTAAAAGATTGTTTACGAAAAATCACATATTGTATATCCATTAACTTAACTGATAATTTTCTTCGTTATGCTTCAAATCTATTTATAAGTATTATAAAAGGTATACAATGCCTGAATAATGATCTTAAGTTTTTGCAAAGACACAGTACCTGAGCACGAGATTATGTAAATAATGCAAAACACATTCTTTCGAATAATTGTTTTTAAAATTAGTTTAAAAGATTCAGCCGTTTTTTCAATATTCCTTTAACAATATCCATTAATATGCATTTCATCCATTTCTTCAAAATATAAAATATGAATATGAATTTTTTATTAAAATATCTCCGATGTTGTCGCTTTTAAAGATGAACTAATTTAAATTTATTATTAAAATTTCACGATAAATTTTATGAATGATAAAAGGAAATTTTAGATAGTAATTGTGATATTATTGATGCATAAATATAAGACTTGCATTTCTAAAAGCCTACATTTTTATATTACTTTCATATATGAACCATTATATTTAAAGCCAATTTAGAGATTAGTTCCTTTATTCATATTTTTAAAATTGAAATATTTTCATAACATACGTATAATTTTATTTATTCATCATTCGTCTGTAAAACGCTCAGTAAATTAAAGGCGTACTGCATAATAAGTATCAGAAAATAAGTATAAGTAAGAGAAAAATATACACACGTACTTTAAGTTTTAATTTTCAAACTTATTTTAGAAGTTATAGAAAATCTTATACTTGTTTATAATGTTTATTCTTTCATCCAGAAATATAAATTCTTAATTAAATTTGTGACAATAAACTCTAAATTTGCACATTTATTAAACACAGCGGTTCCCAAACTATGGGTTATGCCGAACTTTTGGGTCACAGAAAAATAGGTAAGACCTTCGTAAAAGTATGATTTTATCTGTTGAAATAATATAGCATAAACAATTTGAATTTTAAAAAAGTTTCACAAAAAAATATATAAATGCTTTAT
Organism: Maratus speciosus; assembly: GCA_963932465.1. Lineage (NCBI taxonomy): Eukaryota > Metazoa > Arthropoda > Arachnida > Araneae > Salticidae > Maratus > Maratus speciosus. The sequence continues at coordinate 529,184,497 of OZ010789.1, read as the reverse complement.
GAAATGTGAGCGTTGTATTATATTTTGTGTAGAAAAGTTTTTTTTTTTTTTTTTTTTTTTTTCATTTCGACACAGAATCATTTGTGCAAAACAATGTCATAAATTGAATTGATTTTTAATTTGTATTTTTTGTTATCCATTTATTAATAAATGTATTTTTTTACGAAGTAAAAGGTGTTGATGAATCTAGTTTTTGATAACTGCATTGTTCTCGTGTACGTTATGAATAATTTCTTCGTAAATCTCTTACCTATCTTTCATGCATATTTGGGGGTTCTCGAAAAAATAGGAAACTTTAAAACTGATTATGAAAAAATAAAGTTTGGGAACCTGTACTACGATAAAAGTTTTCTAGTATTACTTTTATGATTTCGGTAAATTTTAAGGGGTCTCAAGACTCTTAAAATTGGAAAAAAATATAAAAAAGACAATTTCCAACGTTTAATAGCTTAAAATGTATTTGATTTTTAGACACAATTGTAATTGGGATGAAAGATACAAGTATGTTCGTTCATGTCATGTATTTAAAAAATTGCAAGATGCAAAATTAGCATTTTCAGGGGACTGTCAGACTGTCAGACATTTGACGAGCTGAAAATTGGCAAAAATAGATTAAGGGGACGAGGGACCTTAAAAACCTTAAAAATTATTGTTTTTGTAAGTTTCTCTTTAAATATTTTTCAAGGATACATTATATGCATTATGGAATGCATTTATCACAAAGAAAAAATATTAAAAAAAAAAAAAATGGAATTTTACGCGTCGTCTTAGAAATCTTCAAAATGCCCCCTGCGCGTTCCATATCAATGAAAATCTCCAGTATTTTTTTTTTTTTTATAAAAGTTTGGTTTATAAATATAAATAAAACAATGCATCGAATTTTATATATTTGAATATTAAAGTGAAAAAAATAGAAAAAATTGGAAATGTTTTCGAAAACATTAAAAAAATTTTTGATTTTTTTTCTCATACCTTTATATTCAAATATATAAAATTCGATGCACAGTTTTATTTATATATATAAACCAAACTTTCACAAAAAATATTGGGGATATTTATTGATATGGAGCGCGCAGGGGGCGTTTCGAAGATTTCTAAGACGACGCGTAAAATTCCGTTTTTTCTCAATTTTTTTTTTTTGTGATAAATGCATGCCATAATGCATATAATGTGCCCTTAAGTAATATTTAAAGTAAAATTTAAAAAAAAAATTGAAATTTTTTCGGAAAAATTTCAAATTTTTTCAAAAAGTGATATTTACAAATAATAAAAAAATGATTTTTAAGGTCCCTCGTCCCCTTAAAAAATACATTTTGTAACTAGAATGAATTTTTTTTCCCTACTTATACTTCTGATCGTAATAATTACACTAAACCTAAATAACTTTGTGTTTAGAGCGTTTTTATATCTTTAATAAAAAGTTGTATTTAACTAACGCAAAATTTAGAAAATTTCAACAGCGTAATCACAGAAAAAAATATTTTTTGAACAATAAAAAGGAAATTTTATGTTTACATCGTACAGACGGTCATGAAACATGTATTTTAAAAAATTCATGAAAAAATATTCAGAGATTTTTGAGATATCGTGCGCGTTATGCCCAAAAATGTCATTTGGAGAAAAATGACTTTAGATATTTCAAATGAAAATCAAATTTCAAAGTAATTGCTTAAAAGGCGCTAAGGCCAACATAGTGAAAAATATTCCAAGCCGGGACTCGAACCGAGGTCCATCAGTATAGCATACTGACGTTCTACCGACTAAACCACTTGGAACGATACCCAGCAAGGAAAATTTCTCACTATTATATGTTGGCAAGGCTACAAACGCAGCACAAGATGGAATATACTTTATGGAATATAATGACTTTAAAGTTTCGGAAACGCAGCTTCAGTTATTGAGCGCGCATAATTCTAAATGCATAAGTTCTGCTCTAATGAAAATTTCATGGAAACAATTATATCAAAACGCTCAGAAAAGATAGGGGTTTAACATCTAAAAAATTGAAATTTCAAAAATTTTAAAGCTTTAAGAGTCCTGAGACCTCTTAGTAAGAGTCAATTTTAGAGTGATTTCTTTAGGATAAACGTTTGAAAAAAAACTACATACACAAATATTTCATAGAATTTTCCGTTAAGAGGTATACAAAATTTCCGCGAAAAAATCAGAAAAAGAAAAACATTATAAAAGTACTATATAGTAGTTATAACAAATGTTTTCGGTGCATTTTAATATATCATGTTAATCAATGCAGTAAGACTAACAATTTTTAATAGTGCATTATTTTTAAATATTTAGAACGAAGTTAAAGCAAACAATGATAAAAAAAACATTTACAGAGCCCTCTTTTTTCTTTTTTTTTTCTATTTTAATTCAAAATCAAAACAATATAAATATACATACATAAATTAATAATTTCACACATAAAATTTGGTATAATTATATTAGTTGAAGTAAAAACACGCTGCATAGTTATGTTTCTTTTTCCATGATTAAAGCAGGAGTTGAATCAAACTATTCATAATAAACGTCTTACATATAAAATGTACTGCAATTTACTCTACATTTTAATCTCATTTAAGACATCCATCTTAAAAGTTCCGATAAACACGCCATGGCAGAGGTATCAATATGAAACGCAAATCAGTTTTTGAGTTATCGTAGCATAGAATTTTTGTGAAACATAGACACTAGATGTCAAACAGACAGACATCGTCGAAAAATAGTGAAATTATATTCAAGCCATCCTGAAACGTCAAAAATTGTCAAAAAACTGCAAATCAGAAACTTTCGCGATTTTAATATTTCTATAGCAAGTATATAAGTGTACTATTGAATATAAGTAAGAATACTTATATTAAAAAAATGAAATTATTTACATATTCCATTACTTACACGAAGTAAATAATGAATGTTTAAACCTACATAAGCAATGTACATTCATACATAAATCTTTTTAAAATGATATTTTTACTTATTAGAAATTTAAAAAAAAATCATTTAAATATCATAAAAATTTATGAAAAAATGTATCATGAAATGAGAAAAATATAACAATTCAAAGTGAAGCAAAAGATGCAGTTCTGCTGAAAATTAGTCTTTTAAACCCCTTAGAAACAAACTTATGCTTAAGAAGCCTGTCTCCACATATAATTGCAAATAATAATAATAATAATAATAATAATAATAATAATAATAATAAAACAGGGTGTTATTAGACGAATGATAATTGTAACTATCACTTATAAATAAAAAAAGTGTTACGCAAATATTTTCAGAATCTAAAAAAATAAATTTATTTATTGTTAATGCTTTTAATGACATACACTGTAATATTTACTTTTTACCCTGATTTACTTTATATATTACAATGTAGTCGGAGTGACTTATAGTTTGTAGAATAGCATTTCAGTGTTAGAAGATTTGTATAGTATGATAAAAACATTTCAAACGAGAGATTCAAGAGGGAGATACTGTGAAAGAAATATTAAAATTCTATAATTGTGGAGTTATTTCTTCACTGCCATTTACAGCCGCATGTGCTTAACGTATCCAATGACACGTTCCAATATTGCGTACCGATAAAGTATTACGCCTGATAAAAAAAAGAATTACAAATCTATATGAATGGCATTACTTTCTGATATATATTACTTGGCCCTACTGGTACAGATTAGAGATTTCCTCCACCACCATTTTAGATACCTCGCAACCAGAATTCAGACAGCGTGTTTAGATGTGTAGTTTTGCTTTAGGGCAATTCCACATAAAAGTTTCGTTGTGGGAGGGAAATAAAATTAATAATATATTTAATTAAGGGTATGATTGAAAAGCTTGAAACTATTTTTATGTTCTATAAAAACAATCTTAATAATATGAAAAGAGCTGCCTTCTATTCATAGTGTAGATTACATCAAGTTATCTGGCAACACAAGCACAAAAAGTATACATGTTTGAAGGTTCATACAGCAACTCCTGGACAACAATTGGGTGGGGTTTTTTTTCTCTTGAAAAAAACTAAATACGTAAGAGATTATTTTTAATAATTTTTTGTAAGTTTATAAAATTACTTTTTGATTGAAAATGCTTTTTAAAAATGAGTTTTTAATGTTATCAGTTACAAATTTCAGTCAAAATTAAGCCTGCTCAGACTGTTTTATTTTAAAAATAATTTTAATGCACTCACCTTTTAAAGCACTAAACATCCTTTCAAATGGATAACAAAGCATTGTTTACATAAGTAACACATTTTGTTTTTGTTTATACAAGCTAAATTTAGTTGAAGATAAATTTATATCTATAACATATATATTCATTTTCAAGTTCAATATATATATATATATATATATATATATGCATAATTATCAAACATTTGATATAACTCATGTCGTAGCAGTATATATATCAAAGTAATGGCTGTACATAATATATAAGTATATGTAATTCTTATACATTTTAGAAATTAGATAATAGCTCCAGCCAAATCTGCTGCTGAAAGCATGAAGAATATAGGCAAATAATTACTGTTGAAAAAAAAACAGAAACACAGCAGAGGAATTCTGCAGAGGACATTTTCAGAGGATGAAGCTATTCTCCATGAACATTTCTCTGAAAATTTTAATGTTTTGAAGCAAAATGAAATCTTGCTGAAGAATGAAGTTAATTTTTCATATCCGTGACGAGTTGGCGCATGGAAAAATTACAATTCTTTGTTTTAATTTTTCTATTTTAAATCATAATTATGAGTACATACAGACATTTTGCCAACTTATATATATTTTTTTCTGATAGAGCTGGAAGTCAATTTTAAAATAGATTCACTCTTTTTTACTTTTTGAAACCACATGAGCACAAACCATCCCTTAAATTTACTGAGTGGAGTTTCTTCAGTACAGACAAATGGAAAGGTGATGTTGACGGAATCGGAGGCAGCGTTGAGACAGCAGTTTTGAGACGAATATTGCGGAATCGTTCTTTTAAGAACAGACGCATTTCAAAGGTAAAAGTAAAATAAAAAAATAAAAAAAGAATTTACTTTCTATCCTATTAAAACATTCCTGGCATTCGTAGAATTCTTTATGTGAAACCAGTCAGTAATCATGAAATCGAAACTTTTATTGTTAGTCTCTTTTCAAAATGTTTTGATTTTCATTTTAAGAAGATAGAAATCCTTCCAAAGGAAGCTAAAAAAGAACATGTAATTCTCAGAATACAAATAATAATCAATTCAAAATTGGAGGTTATCTGCTTGTGAATTATGCTACTAAAGACTTTCCAGGTATTGTAGAACAAATTCAAGGGGTGAACTTAAAATAAATGTGATGCATTCTTGTCAAGATGATTTGCATTGGCCATCTCGTGGAAACTGTATATGGTATAATATTGATGCCATTGAGAAAACGCTTCCAGTGCCTCAGTCAATTAATGCCATGGATACATTTAAGTTTTCAGAAGGCATTATGTAAATTGCTGTACACAAACTACCATTATTGTCTTTGTAAAGCGATAGTATTCCGTCAGTTACATAATAAAAGTTACGTCAGTTACATATAATCATGTCATTTTCCTTTTTTGTTGTTCAAATAGTAATTTCAAAAATTATCATTACAGTTTTTCATTGCTTAGTGATGCTAAAACATAAAATCATATTTTTTAATTCGATAGTTTTGATAATTTTGCATTTTAAAGAAGGCAGAACATGCAATTTGTCTATTTTATGATACACCAGTTACAAAATTTTGAAATGCAATTTTAGGGAATTAAATAGAGAATGAAAAAATCTACCAGTACTTCGGCATTAAGTCTTTAAAAAGAAATATTTTAATTTATAAACAATTGTTTTAGCATTATTAGTAAATTTTTCTACACTGCTTAAAAAACAATAATCGAGCATCAAGTGTCACGCCAGTTACAATGGAATCATACAAGTGATATTCATGACATTGCCTGCTTCAGAGTCCTCCACTGTCAAGATTTGCATTTTTTACTTTCTCCTTTCTAAGACCAGTATCAGACGGCATTGTGGCATTGTGAATGGATAATACTTAAGCAAAAAAAGCAGCAAAAAAGATGCCCGTCTGACATTGGTCTAAAGATAAAAATATTGTATTCAAAAATTGTTCGACTTCCGGTTTTAAACGGATTTACACGTTTTAGGGGTCAGAGATCTCGAAAAATATGTTTATACAAAATTAGTGTATGTCCGTCCGTGTGTCCGTATATTTGTATGCCCTATGTATGTCATCAAAAAGTATATGATGTTGTGTATGTAAATGAACGAAATTTCAAAAATATGTTTTTGGTTATAACTAGCAGCTCCCATGTTGAATTCGGGGATATTCTACCAGAAAAAGGCACCATGATAGCCATATTTGTGTGATTTCCATTATTGCAACATTCGAAAGTGCACGAAGTTATGCACAAAATTCAACCAAAATTCATACATTTTGGACTATGGACCTCAGGTCCCAGTTGAAAATGGGGATATTACACCCCCCCCCTTCCGCAGAGAAGGCGCTGTGATAGAGATTTACATAGGATTTTCCTACTTCATTTGTACTTTGGTTGCTTGTGCAGCGATGAGAATTTCGTATCTAGCTAACCCGGCGATTCGCAAGAAGCTGACGTACAACGCTATAACGAAAATATTGATTTTGTAATATATCATGATCGACATTAACTCATTTATATTCCTATTAATCAAGAAATCATAATTTTAGGATCAAAATCGAAGTTAGCGTAATACTGAACTCATAACGTTGAAGCATTAACATGTATAACAACTTTCTAAAAAATGGACGATAAAGAAGAAACTTTTGCGACAGGCACACCCAACTAGTTTTTCATGTCGTAAGATATCAGCATCCTGGCAAATATTATTTTCACATCGCAAGTCTCTGCAACCGATAGAAAATATTATTCTTAATCTATACTATTGCTTCCCACTTTTGAAACACTCTTTAAATTTTTAGAAAGCAAAATTAGCAGCAATCAAAAAGTGTAAATACGATTTGTGTTTGTATTTTACTGCAAACAATTTGATCTAACAATTTTCTTATGATTCTATATTTTATTTTAACTACGAACTTATAGATTTATAATGACTGTATTACATTTCTCTTTTCGATTTAGCAATTTATTTAACGGAATGGTAGAAAAATCAAACTTAATGGTAGTTTTTGGACTCTTAAAAATATGATATCATATTTTTTGTTTTTCATTTCTTTTTAAATACGTATTTTATATCATCAAAGTTCTATTTCGGTTGCTATTAAAAATGTTTTTGTTCAGTTAGAAATAAGATAAAGAAAGTGGAGTTGATTGTTTTTTGAATTGTTTCATTTATTAAATATACAAGCGATTTTATTTCAATTTTATCCTTAAAAAATTCTAGAATAGTATTATATTAGTAGTTTTGCTCCCGGTTCACTGGTTTGTTTAATTTATTCGAAAGACATATATTTTATGAGTGTGTTTGAAATATGAAGAGAATTTTATTTGCGAAACACACACAAACAAATATCTTAATTATAAGTAGATTACACTGGTAGGCAAAAAATTTAATTTTTTCCTCCCTGCAAACTAAATATGTAAAGTTTTAATCTAATATTCATAATTCTAAATATGATACCTAAATTGCTCCAGCACATACCATTTTCCCGAGAAACAGTTTTATAATACTAACAAAAAGTGAAGGATTATTATATTAATTTGCAATGCTAGGTAAAATTGAAATCATTAAAAATGTATCTTCACTATCTCAGTTGCCAAATTCATAAAACATAGCATGGGAATATAGTTTGTTGACACTTGTATCGTACATTTTTCTTTTATGCTCTCCCCACTTCTTTCGTGTCCGAATTTACTATTAGCTATCCACTAATATATTTTCATTTCTTATGCCGCTGTAACTCGTGTAACAATATTTATACATATAGTTATAGGTAATTTACATAGCATTATCTACATTTTATGGTTTACAAAATCTCCACTTATGTTTTAGCAAGATACAAAAATAAATTAATTTTAAAAACAAACCCTCCTACCAAAAGAATGGTACGTGATACAGTAATTTCATTACCATATTTTTATTTAGTAGGTTGAAATCTATAAGAATTAAATATTATTTTTAAAGACAGGATTTTAGTGCCGACAAGTGTTATTATTTCAAAATTTAAACACTCAAAACTTAAATGACTATCGATATCATTGTTATCTAATTTCGGTATCATTATAATACTAGCTGATCTGCCCGGCGTAGCCCGGGCCCGTAATAATATTCTTAAATGAATCTGAAATTTTTATCGCAGGTCCGTACAGAGGGGCGGGTAGAGACGGTGCAAATTACCAGGGCCCCACACTTGTTCAGTTCCAAAGTTGTGTAAATTCAAAGGTTAAGTTTTTTAATTTTTATATGTCGCATACTTTAAACTTTATTATTCCAAATCAGCTGATGAATTTAATTAAAATGTAATTATATTTTCAATAATTTAATTTTTTTTTAAATCTTTAGATGAAAAAGCAATTACAAATACAACGTAAAGTGTAATACTGAAAAAGAAACAATAAAATTGTAAGCAAATATTACTATATAGATTTTTTTTATAAATACCATCCATAAAATTTATTTTCTAATAGAGTAAAGCCTGTTTATAATGGAATCCTGCAGTAAACAAAAAAAAGTTCCAGCTCTCACTAACCCACACAAAAAACGCAATTATGATTTGTTCAATTTAAATAACCTGCATAAAACAAAATTTATCACTGGTCGTTTTCGTTTCCGTCTAAGCAGGTTTTATTGTATCTTACTTCTGGTGGACCCGGAATAATATTCTTAAATGAACCTGAAATTCGTATCGCAGGTCCGTACAGTCAAAACTGTCTGTTCGTACAATATTACTTTTTACGTCATCACAACATTTTGTAAACTTCTTGGTACTGGTTAATTCGCATTTCCAATACAGTGCTTTGCAGAAATTGCACGTTTCACACACAGTTATGCATGCCCGGATAGTTTAAATCAGTAATTTGTATTTCAGAAGCAACTCGTGCATGCTACAGTTATTAAGCCTATTTTGCCCGATCGCTTAACGGCGATCTCGTTCAATTCTATTTGGATTTCGAATCTATTTCGATTCGACCCGAATTCGGCTTCTTCTTCACTTTTAAGCATTCGCCGAGATTTTTTACGGGCATTTCAAATAATATTTTGAAGCTACATAATTGCAGCGAAAGATATTGCACCGAAAAAGGGAAATGTAAACAAACCCGATCGCCCTAAATCCTGCCAAAGGACTTGTACACAATAACCAATGAGATGCTTTACTCGGACGTTACTATTAAACAATAACAAATAATCGCGATTTCTGTGCCATATACTTTAGCGTAATATATATATATATATATATAGATTCTATTATAATACCGGGTGGGCAAAAAGTCCGTAGAAACTTCAAAAATTCATAAAACCCGGGGAAATGACCGAAATAAAAAACGGTTTGCAGGGTTAGCATCTATAGGGCACGGGACTTGTTTTATGACCGACAAAAATAACTCAAAAAACAACCAGTCGGTGTCACTGACGCACCCATGTCAAAGAAAAGGTACGCAAATAACGAACACAATGACTCCAAATCGTTTATTACAGCTATATGTGTTCCAGATGACCACCACCGCAGGTGATAACACATTTACAGGTGAGTCACAAATCTAGCAACGGCAGAATGTAGCTGGTCTGGATGCACACATGACACCTCTCGGCGGATTGCATCTTTCAGTTCCTAAAATTAGACGGACCAGATCGATACACCCAAAATCTCAAATACCTCCATAACCAGAAATCTGCCGGTGTAGATGAATCAGACGCTAACACTTCCATTTCGGCTGCAACAAGCGGCGAACGTGCTTTCATTAAACAAGGTCGTCCAGATCTTACACGATCTTTCAGCGTTCCGGTTTCCTGAAACCGCCGAACTAGCTTTATGAGGCCTGTCGCTGTTAAAGGCATTTTTCCAGTCCTCACATTCTTCTGAACCGGGAATTTACGCAAAGCAATGGTCGACGAGATTCCTTGTTCACTTAAAATAACTTCATCAACAAAGCTTTATCCTTCGCACTCAGCATCCTTGATCACGTACACTGCTCACAACGATGAACTAGTTCTGGATTAGGAGCGCAAGTTCTTATAACAGTCTCATTTGCATATTTCCATAAAAATCGCATAAACCAGCGCCATCTGTCGGCTGCTTTTTGAGTTACTTTTTATTTCTGTCTTAAAAATAATTGTCTTAATAATACTCTTGCAAGCAGTTTTTTCATTTCGGTTATTTTTTCGGTTTTTATGAATTTTAAAAATTTATACGGACTTTTTGCTCTTTCGGTATTCTATTTGTAATATTATTATATTATATTATATTATATTATACTAGCAGACCCGCCCGGCCGTGCCCTGGGCTTGTAAATAATAACTTCAAACAAAACTTAGTTTGTATGATTTTATATCTTTGGAAATTCTTTTAAATGCACCTAATATCGGAGTCCCAAATTGCCTTCCACAGCATCTAATGTGCTTCCCATCAAACTTCTTTCCAAACGAACCTGTAATCTAGATCCCCACTACCTATGGCAGCATTAACCGGAAGTGCCCGCATGTGCCGAAGACAATCGAAAACCAAGTTGAGTGAGTCAAAACTCATAGGAATCAAACACACAGAAAAAAAAAATAAAATAAAAAAAAATTGCACCATTAATTTTAGAAATTGTTGGTAACTAAAGTCTAAGATAAAATTTCATAATGCAGAAAGTAGCTGAATTGTAATCTAAGTTGAAGGAATCAAATCCCGCTGAAATTGGGCCCTTAAACATGAGGAAATAACGCGCCACCAAGCGGTGGAAGGTGCCTCCTCACCTTGTAAATTTCAAGAATTATATTAGCATTAGTTAGCATTAACACGATATTTCATAAACGGATGAAATCCCTTATCTAAAGTTACCTTTAAAATAACGCGATTTTTAATTTATGGCTGTAGTGAGTACATGTAAGTTGATGCTGAAAAAGGAGATTATTGTTCGAAAAAGGTGGTAGCCGAGGTATAAATAAAGAGCGGGCAGTGTGGGCCAGGGTCTCATCTGGAATGTAGTTGGGTATAAGAAATTTTTTAGGGGTTTTAAAGTAGCTGGAAGACGCTAAAACTATGTTAAAGAAAATTGCAATAGAATAAAATAGTTTTTAAAGAAGCCGCAACAAATACCCCAAGTAGACGATTAATATTCAAAATTGGTTGTAGCTGAAGTCTGCGATTTTTTTTTTTTTTTTTTTTTTTTTTTTGTGTGTGTGTGTGTGTGTGTGTGTGTGTGTGTGTGTGTGTGTGTGTCCTTAATGTATTAGCTGGAGAACCTAAGAAGTTGTTAGAAAAAAAAAGTTCGTGAATCGTACCATTTTTAAGGGAGCTATAACACGGGCCCAAAAGGGCCCAACTGATAGTTGAGAGAAGGGCACTATCATGAAAACATGTTTAAATATTTTAGTACTTAGCATTTTAGATCTTCAATTAGTCAAAATTATTCATAGGGTGTGAAATAATCATTAGAATATTATTTTAAAGAAATGCGCAAAAATGGGGTAAATGCTTAAAAAAGGGTCCTAGAGTCCCAATAAAAATATCAGGGTGTAGGTCTAGGGAGAAGAGTCCAAGACTCAAATTATGCAAAGAGAGGGTGAGAAAATTAGGGCGTACAAAATGCATATCACACAAAAAGTTCATGGGGACCCGGATCGGGCCCTACAGGATCCTAAGGTGCCCCAGGATTTTAAGTGGAATATAGAAACTGGAGAATAACTAAATGGAAAAATAGTTCCAAAAATGAAGATCGGATTAAGGGGGGCAATTTATTAATGATTTATGGTGCAAAAGCTTCAAGGGTCCTTGTACCGGGCCCCAAGCGGGAAGGGACTTAGGTGACATGTAGTTTGGTATAAATACACTTTTTAGTAGTTTTTAATGTGATTTGAGGATGCTAGAACCATGGTAAAGTATATTGCGAGGAATTTAGATCGTTTTTAAAGAAGATGCACCAAGGTCCCAAAGTAGGCGATTTATATACAAAATTGGTGGTAATTGAAGTCTGAAATATTTTTTTTCTCATTCATGTAATAGCTGGAGAACCTAAGATGCTGTTAGAAAGAAAAAGCTACTTTATCGGACTATTTTTAAGGGGGACTATAATAGGGGGCCCAAAATTGGCCAACTGGTAGTTGAAAACAGGAACCTAGCATGAAAACATGTTACAACATTTTAGTTTTTAGCGTTTTAGATCTTCGATTAGTCGAGATTGAGTATAGGGTGTGAATTATAATCATTAGAATATGATTTAAAAGAAATGTGCAAAAAATGGAGAAGTGCTTAAAAAGAGCCCCAGGGCCCCAATAAAAATATGTGAATGTTGGTCTAAGGAGAAGAGTTCACGACTCAACTTTAAAATTACGCACTGTGAAGGGGAGAAAATTAGGGTTTGAAAAAACAAAATGCCACACAAAAAATTTAAGGAGCCCTGGACCGAGGCCTACGGGACCCTAGACGAGCCCTTGGATTTAACTGGACTATAGAAACGGGAGAATAACTAAATGGAGAAAGTATCCCAAAAATGAAGATTGGAAAAAAGGAAGCAATTTATTAACAAGTTCAGTGCACTAAAACTTCAAGGGGCCCTGTACCGGACGCCTTGCAAGGGTGCCAGGGTCTTAACTGAAATGTAGAAATGGTGTAGAAACTGAAAGGAGAATTCAACCCAAAAATGAAGAAGATTGCATAGAAAAGTGGCATGTTATTAACAATTTAGTGCACTAAAACTTCAAGGGGCCCTGTACTGGGCCCCTTGACAGGGTGCCAGGGTCTTAACTGAAATGTAGAAATGGGGCAGAAACTGAAAGTTGAATTCACCCCAAAAATGACGACGATCCGATAGAAAAGAGGCATGTTATTAACAATTTAGTGCACTAATTCTCCAAGGGGCCCTGTACTGGGTCCTTTGACAGGGTTAGAGTGTCTTAACTGAAATGTAGAAATGGGGCAAAAACTGAAAGGTGAATTCACCCTAAAAACGACGAAGATCGGATAGAAAAGAGGCATGTTATTAACAATTTAGTGTATTTAAAACTTCAAGGGGCCATGTACTGGGTCCCTTGAAAGGGTGCCAGAGTCTTAACTGAAATGTAGAAATGGGGCAGAAACAGAAAGGAGAATTCATCCTAAAAACGACGGAGATCGGATAGAAAAGAGACATGTTATTAACAATTTAGTGCACTAAAACTTCAACGGGTCCTGTACTGGGCCCCTTGCAAGGGTGCCAGGGTCTTAACTGAAATGTAGAAATGGGGCAGAATCTGAAAGGAGAATTCACCTCCAAAAACGAAGAAGATGGGATAGAAAAGAAGCATGTTACTAAAAATGTAGTGCACTAAAACTTCAAGGATCCCTGTACCGGGCCGCTACATTACAATCCAACAAAACTTGGAAGGGTTTGGCGACTTGGAGTTGGCCACTTTTGGCACTTTCGCTGGTGGAGAAAAACCAGTTTTTAGGGAGGAGAAAGGCATTGCAACTCTTTGTATCGTATGATAGGATACTGTGTAAATGTATAGTGAAATGCTTTGGAAATAGAAAATTACTCTTCTATTCCTAAAACAAATGATAAATTTTACTATTTTAAAGATAATTTATAACTCTGATTTTTTAATGCAAATAAATTATTTCATTTATATAGATTTTTTAAATATTTTCATATTTTATTGTTTTTATTACGCATTGTTATTATTTTTTACAACACCTGTAACACATTTTGCTAAAAATTTCCTAAAATGTTTTAATATTTTGTTTTGCTTACTCCATTTCTTTGATTTTCTAAAATAATAAAAATCTTCAAACCGAAATGTAAAATCCGAATTTTATAAAGAAGTTTTAAAATGGGTTTGGGTGATAAAGCAGATACAATAAATAAATAAATAAATAATAAAATAAAAATAAAATAAAATGACTATTCAGTAAAAAAGGTTGATTATTTAGAACTATTGTTAAAAGTCAAATTTGTCAGGAAAGATATTGTGACCTCATAAATTTAGTACTTATATCAAAAAATGAAATTTATTAATTGTGTTGTAAGAAATGCTGACATAAAAAGGAAAAAAAAAATGTACTCTTAGAGATGGTGGAAAATCCAAAAAAAAGTTGCTTTTGAATTTCAACAGCAACGCATAATTATGTATGTATAATAAATTTTTGTTTAAGGTTTATTCTAAATTAAAATGCATAACTAAATTCCGTATTTCGTGACATTATTAAATTTCTAATTATTGTAGATTAACAATTTTTTAATTAATACTCGAACCCATGAATGACGGTTTTCTTGGAGAAAATAAATTTTATAGTGAAATAATTTAAACAATAATGAGTAATATATTATAAGTTAATATTGAAATATCGCTACAAAATTAAAATCAACATTAGAGATAACCTGATAGAGTACGGATAATATAACTTTTTGTAACTAGAAAACATAATTATTGCATTCACGAAAGAAAAGGATAACCTTTTTTTTTTTTTTTTTTTTTTTTTTTTGCTTTATAAATGAGACTTGTAAATTCGACAACTTAAGAGAGAGAAAAATAAAATATTTTAATTCTATGATGAATATATTTAATATCACTATATTTAGAGTTTATTCTTTCATGACATAGAACGTGTTAATGTTATTGAAGAACTGCCGTCATTACGTTTTCTGAAATATTTGTGTTTTTTAGGTAGCTTTCATTACAAAAAGCTACCTATTGCAGCCGTTCGGAGGAAAGCGATTTCAAAAAACTTTAGTATATTTTCATCGATCATGACCCCCAGACCCCGAAACCACCCTCCGTTCAAAAGTTGATATATATATATATATATATATATATATATATATATCCATATATATATATATATATCTGACCTTTGTCATACTGTAACTCTCGAATTTATGAACCGATTTGGATGGAATTCGGTATGTACATAGTACATACCAATGTCTCGACCGAGTTCGTTGGCCAGTTTCATCCGCCATTTTGTTTCAAAATGGCGGCCATTTAAAATTTTTTTAAAAATTTTAAATTTGAAATGTGGTACCAAAGAATTGAAAATGGAAAAATTTTTTTTCTTATGTATTTGACCTTGATACAAAGATTCGGGAGCAGTTTTTGTTTCGTCTATATCTTAAAAAATGGCTGAGTTATAGCATTTTGAATTTCTAGCGTGGCTGACATTTTGAAACGTCCTGATATTTGTCACGTGATAACAAGCGTATTTATGAACCGATTTGAATGTACCTTGGTGTGTACATAGTACATACAAATATCTCAACCGAGTTCGTTGGCCAGCTTCATCCGCCATCTTGTTTCAAAATGGCGGCTATTTAAAAAAAATTAAAAAATTTTAAATTTAAAATGAGATACCAAAAAATTGGAAAATGAAAAAGATTTTTTTCGTATGTGTTTGACCTTAATACAAAGATTCCGGAACAGTTTTTGTTTCGTCTATATCTAAAAAAATGGCTGAGTTATAGCATTTTGAATTTCTATTGTGGCTGACATTTTAAAACGACCTGGTTTTCTCACGCGATAACAAGCATATTTATGAACCGATTTGGATGTTACTTGGTCTGTACATAGTACATACCAATGTCTCGACCGAGTTCGTTGGCCAGCTTCATTCGCCATCTTGTTTCAAAAGGGTTGCCTTTTAAAAAAATTAAATTTAAAATTTAAAATGAGGTATTAAAAAATTGGAAAATGAAAAAGATTTTTTTATGTATTTGGCCTTGATACAAAGATTCCGGAGCAGATTTTGTTTCTGAAAATTTGTTCTTTTGTTTATATCTTTAAAAAATGGTTGAATTATAGCACTTTGAATTTCTAGTATGGCTAACATTTTGAAACGATCTTGTATTTGTCACGCGATAACACACGTATTCGCCTATTTCCATGTAAGAAGGCATGTGGATAGTATACATCAACATCTCAGCCAAATATAAGTTACTTTAAATAAAAGCAGCTTGGATAAAGCTGACTAATTTCGCGAAATTCTCATTCATTATATTGATAAAAATTAGTATTGAATCTCCTATATTCGGTTTCCACTAAATTGAGCTTCGTGTGTTTGAATAATATAAGTTGCCTTTTTTAAAATAAGGAATTTGAAAGCTACCTCTTCCTCCCGGCACTGGCCGGAAGGACTTTTTTTATTTAGTTTTATAATAACAGAATTCATTTTTTTTCAAAATATTACGATTTCTTAAAATGAAATAGCTCTAGTGATTGATCACGTATGGTTACGTGAGGCAACTGGGCCATGATTTTACAATGTGACTCTGGAGATTCTGGCAATTCAACTTAAAAAGGCTAATATTCATTTGAATTAAAGTCTGAACTTTTGTAAATGTGTTCAGTTAGGTTCCCTCTATCAGGCAGAAATGTTCAAAATTACATTTTAATATCTAAAAATAAAATATATATTTCATCTTTCTCCCTCATGGGTCCAGTTGCCCCATAAAAATGAGGCAAGTGGACCAGGAGGGTCTATGTTCCACACGCGCTTGTATTTTTTTTTTTTTTTTATATTGGGTATCAGGTACTGTTTGAAAAAGTGCAAACAACTAAACAAAATTTAAACCAGGCAGATCATGTACATTATATATCAACTAAAGGGCGTTGTAAGGAAAACCTTTACTGTCAATGTGTCGAAAAAAGGTACTAAAAGTGAAAATATTAGATTTATTTATACAAAAAACATAAATATTAAGCAAGTACTTATGTACTTTAGTATAGATAATAAGTATAAAAGTTGTATGGGTACTTTAAGGAAAAAAATAACAAGATAAATCTATGAACAAACAGCTGCGTAAGTACTTAAGTATCCCATTCTCTTTTTTATTTACCACAGTGGAAGTTCGATATGTCCAATAAACCTGCGGAGAATGTAACCATATTTTTTATATCGAATAGAACTATTTTTTTATTCGTTTTGATAATTCTCTAATAATCTCACTTTGCCTTATGTACGCCTCTTCATCTGTATCGTAAAATTTCGAGCTACAGCTATCACACTTAAGAAATTTGGTTTGATACCCCCAACATGCTTTTTTTAAAAATTTTTATTATGTAGTTTTAATAAGGTATTATTGCAATTTTCTTTATTGCAAGCAAAAATACAATGGAGAAATTAATTTCCCATAGTAAGAGAAACTCAAAAAGATATTTATAACTGTCGGGAAAACTGGATCCCATATGGTCCAGTTACTCCTGATATATGTCCCAGTTACCCCATTTTTGAAAAATTTATGGGGTAACTGAAATTCCGGCCTTACATTTGAAACATGAAGTAAATATGTATAGATACCTAATAATATTAATGTATTTATGTGTCTAATCTTTAATTAAAAAGATTGTTTAATAAAAGTACTTACTGTATTTTACTAAAAAGCCGAGGAAGTTCAACAAAACGGACTTTGTTTTTAAAAAGAGAAACCTAAATTTTCGGCAACCTATCATAACAAAGGCAGAGTTATGACTGAGTTGACACACGTTGTTTTAAGAAGTAGAGATTTGGGTTCAATGTTTACAAAAGCCAAAACTTAAAAAAAAAATCAACGGTTTAAAAAAAAAAAAAACATAGTCTATGGCCCAGTTACCTCGTGAATCCAGTTACCCCATCTTACCTTAATCTTTTTAAACTCATTTCACGTATGAATATATAAATTAAAGGAATTTTTTTAAATGTCTTTTAATTAATTAAGAATTTAAAAAATGAGATTTGAATATTCAGCAATTGAGTATTTAGCAATAATTTAAATATTGTTGTCTTATGTATCATAGAGCTTAGCTGATAAATGGAGTTAAGAAGAATAATAACAGTATTTATAAAAAATGTTTATTATTACTTTTAGATGCTATCTAAATGTTATTATTTCTTTTTAAAAATAACTTTGAAAATTCGCCAGTGTTAACATACATATTGTGGCTGTTTTTTTTTTTTTTTTTTCCGCTTTACTTAATAAAAGAACAAATGTGTTTTTCTATTTAAACTAAATTAGCAAAACATTTTCTCGTAATTTTTTAACAAATCATGAATGAACATAAAAACAAATGACAGCACAGCATGAAATTTTACTAGGTAATCATCATGTCTTTTTTTTAACGAAAAATATATAGCTATAATATAGGACATATAACAGGTCTCTAGCTCTTAGATAGTGTAGATGATTTTCATAAACCTTGAAAATAACTTTTAAACATTAAAATAACTTATTTCAGAAGTGTGTTAATTTTTAATTAAGACATTAGCGATCATATGTTACTAGTGGAACTTAATTGTTTTAGCATATTTTTTTCCGAAAGTTAACCGCGTTTCTTTCTTCACATCACCCTCTTCCACGAACAATAAGATGGATTGAAACTATCTTCCCCCGTGTAAACAAATGGGTTACTGGAGAAAGGGTAGAAAGAGTAATTTAGCGCTCTTGGCTCATTGCGTTTTATCTCGCCAAACCCTTCAAGTTTTGTTGGATTGTTATCTCGCTACCGGGCCCCTTGCAAGGATGCCAATTTCTTAACTGAAATATAGAAATAGGGTAGAAATTGAAAGGAGAATTCACCCCAAAAACGACGAAGATAGAATAGAAAAGAGGCATGTTATTAACAATTTAGTGCATAAAAACTTAAAGGGGGCCCAAGGGTCTCGGACTTAAAAACCTAAAAATTTGAGCCTGAGGTGCATCAGGACCTGTCTTGGGCTATTCACATCTAAATTTTCAGACTTTTCGCTAGCCATTTAACACAGACAGACAGAACGATTTGTTCTTTTATTAGTATAGAATATATTATATCATACTATATTATATACTAGCAGACCCACCCGGCGTTGCCCGGGCCCGTGATGAATGAACCTCAAATTTGTATGATTTTGTACATTTAATTCCCTTTTGTTTGAATTTATATTTTTAAATATAAAAAATCGAAGAAAAATATTAAATTGAAGATATGTACTATTTTGCGTAAGTTGATTTTGGGAGTCTATGCGTACCAAATGCGAGCGGAACTGCAACAAAACACTCAGGTTTTTGCTGGTTTCGTGACATTTTCCGACATTTTGTTTTGTAAAAAATATTTCTACCTCTCCGAACGTTTCAAAATTTTTATAGGAGATGTAAATCTGGTCTATTTAGATGCTTCGATAAACATTGTGTTAAAATAAGGGCGTTGACCAAAATAATAAATTAAGAAATTTGCTTAATTTACTATTCAAAAATAGTGGGTAGTGTAACCTTCCACCGGCAGGGAGCGCAATATGTTCTATACAAATATTACTCTACGAAACAAAGGTCAAACGGCTGTTATAACTTACGTGAAAATTTAAAGTCGATCGTTTAGTTAGTTTTCCAAATTTTAACGAATTCGCGTTCATTCTCTATTAAAAAACGCGTTTCTTTTTCTTTTTAAAATTCGATTTTTTTCCATTTCGAACAAAAAGTTCTGAATCAATTTTTTAAAATTTACATACTCTTAATTAGTATACAAATATAGGCCGAGAAGTTAAAGTTTAAAATCTGTAAATGCAGTATTTTTAAAATTTTGGTTGAAATTTGAACTCCTATTAAAATTTTAACCTATGGTTTTATCTACTCTCCAAAATAAAAGTAGGTGTTTTTCAAAGCAGATATAATGTCTGTATCTTTTAATATGTAGTATATATCTCATGACTCCCTCAAAAAACGGCATATAAAAGTCAGAAACGCTAATTTTTTTAAAAGAAATCTAGAGCCCCTCCCTCCTACCCTGGAATTTCACGCACCATTCTTTTTTACACTTTATCTTTTGTGTTATAAACGTTCCTAAAGTTTCAAACAGATCGCCTTGCTAGATTTCCTAATCTTAACAAAATCGCGTTATGTTAGTTTCACATTCCACCACCAGGGAGCGCACTCTATTCTTAACAAAAGCTCCTTTACACAACCTATCAGTAGATATGCTACTCGAGGAGGTGGCGGTCTTCAGCAAGAATTTAAGATATTTGTTGAAATTACTATTCGGAAATAGTGGTAACTTTACTTTTGCCACATTTATATGTACTAAGTAGCTTGTATCTGAGGACTCCGTCAAAAACCCGCACCTGAAACGGTATGAAACGCAAAGGTAAAAAAAAAAAAAAAAAATTCGCCCCTCCCCTACCCCTACCCTCCTGCCCGAAATTTCACGCGCCATCTTTTATAAAATTTTTCTAATGTGTTATAATCTACCTTAAAGTTTCAAGCAGATCGGTTTGTCAGATTTCCTACTTTAAATGAAATCGCGGTGGAAATTAGTTCCACATTCCACCACCATATGTATTCCACTGTATTTTTAACAAAACTGTATCTGAACGTAACTTCGTTACACAACCTATCAGTAGATATGTTACTCGAGGGGGTGGAGGTCTTAAGCAAGAAATTAAGATATGTTTGAAATTACTATTCAAAATTAGTGATAACAAACTTTTGACATTTTTATATTTAATAAGACTCATTTATCTCAGGATTTCGTTAAAAAACCGCACCGGAAATGGTAAGAAACGCAAAAGTAAAAAAAAAAAAGAAATCTATAGCCTCTCCTCCTCTCCCCACCTTCCCGAAATTTCACGCGGCATTCTTATATAAACTTTTTCTAATGTGTTATAAACTATCTTGAAGTTTCAAACAGATCGCCTTGTTAGATTCCCTACTATAAATGAAATGCGGTCTGTTAGTTCTGCAGTCCACCACCGGGGAACTCACTGTTTTCTTAGTAAAAGCGTATGTGAACGAAACCTACCCGTAGATACATGGATGGGGGGGACGGTCTTAACCAAGAATTTAAGATATTTGCTGAAATTACTTTTCGAAAATAGTGGTATCAAGACTTCTGAAATTTTTATCTCGAATAAGTAACATTTATGCTGTATTTTTACAAATTAAACGCCGTTCTGAAGAATACTACAATAAAACGTAACGTGACTACCGTTTAAAATAAGCATACAAAAGAAATAAACCAATTAGTGAAATTAGCGCCCCCCCATTCATAAATTAAGTGTGCAAAAAGTTCTGTACGAACATCCGACATGCGTTACCACTGCCTGCGGCACTGTATAGTAGGCGGGCGATAAATTCGGAACATTTTTCTGTATTTAAAAGATAAAAGAGAGCAATTAAAAAATGCGTTTACAAATGTCTTTAAAAAAACACTTCTGAAAAAAAAATCATTATCAGTATCAAAAATGAGAATTTAAATTCTATTAAATCTGTTGCTACCCGCTACAGCAGCAGAAAGCATTAGAATGCAAGGACTTATTGTTGCCAATTTCTAATTTCTAGTAGTAAAAGAGCCAGTAAGAGTATTCTAATCTTTTATTTACGTTTAAAAAACACATTTCTTGCTATCTAAATAAATCAGCATCAAACAGGCACCTCCAATTTTCCGTAAACCAACCAAAATCGCCGATTTCTTAGCAGATATTATCGCTCAACCAATCAAAGTACGAAAAAAAACAGAAAACAATGTGGCCAACAAAAAGCCTGCTTGGTTGTGACGTCATTTGAAACTAATCCCTTCTCTTAAATGCTCATTATTATTAAATATGTTTTTAAGGCATGTGTTGCACCTTCTTGCTAAAATTTAATGTTTAGTTGAAAAAACAGTCACTCTTGTAACATTAAGCACTCAAATTGGTTTATTTAATTGTATCTATTTAATTATTTCTGCGAAAGCTTTATACAACCAACCAACCGAAAGCAAGCGGAAACAAATAAACGTATTTTTGATGAGCGATGCTTTATGAACCAACCAACCGAAAGTAATCTGAGGGAAAAAAGGCGTACTTTTGATGAGAGTGATGTCCGAATATTAATTAATTACTCAGCTAATAATTAGAATATTAAAATTCTGAGGATATGGTGCATTAGAAGAGGCCTTGGACTCTTTTCAAAAAAATATTGAACCTCGTACGTGTCGTAGATTTTTGCTAGCCATCGCACACATACAGACACAGAGACAGACAGACAGAGCGATTTGTTCTTTTATTAGTATAAATTATATTATATCATATTATATTATGTTACAAGTTTAGTATAAAATCCAAGGATACATATGCTGAATAAGCGATTTATAGAAGACTCACGTGAATTTTAATCTAAAAGGTTTCGTAAGTTTCACCTATTACGTTTGTGAGTATTAATACCAGGGTTGACAGTTTGGCCTCCATTTTAAATCCGAAATTTCGAATTCTCACTGGGTATTCCTAAAGAAGAATTTTTACTTGAAGTAGTCACGAAATTTCTGTCAATAAATAAATCTGAAATTACGGTACGTATTTTCTGATGTGAATTCGAAATTTCAGAATAAAAACGGAGACCAAACGTATCTACCTTGTTAAATACTTGGAAAAGAAAGGGAAAAGCAGATAAATAAAAAAATAGTTTTTTAAATTGGCATTTAGTGTGCTTTTAACATGTAAAACTAAAATAAATATAAATACTTGTAACATCAAAAAGGGATTAATTTCCCATTTGGTTTGCAAGAAAATTTAAATACCAGTGTGGAGATTTAAATTAATTGTAATGTTAGTTTGAATTAACTTGTTTTATTTTGTTAAATAATTCATTTTACAATTATAATAGCGACAATAACAAAAGAATATTAAAGTAAGTTTTTTTTATGATTGACCAAATTCCAAAAATTATTAAAAATATTTTGAGAAATATTTTCTTGTCTTTTCAGTTCAAAAGTTAATTTTAAAACTAGAACATCTCTTTTTATTTATATGCATGTAATGCTTTCTAAATTACAAGGAACATACCTTTTTTTCGCACGGTCGAGAATAAAGAAGTACTCATATATTATGAAGCTAGAATGACCCTTGGAAAAATATATCAGCAATTTTTGTCTATAAAAGTGAAGCACTTTACTATGATTGGTTAAAGAAAATGCACTTCATTAATTTTTCTTTAATTTCAGTTTAGACTAAAGTTTAAACAGCACATACAAAAGGCAATTCTATTTAATTTCCACTGATAGACTAAGCTGAGAAACAAATAAGGGCCTAAAGACCAAAAACACATAAATGAATAAAAGTTAATCCACATTTACAATTATTATCCAGTTCAAGGAATGCGATTTCTTTCGTGGAGCTTTTATATGTTCTTCATGCACACCACTTTATATACCGTCAACTGGGGTAACTTTGACACAAATTTCTCTGTTTCATTAATCTGGATTGTCCAGGTCTGGGACTGAATACTGGTTTCTCTTAGACAGAAGTTTAGGTGGACTAATTTTTGCAACAATATAATTCTATTCATGCACCATCGAGTTCGGATGCTGTGGCCAACGCCAACACTTTATTTATTTTAACATGCAGTCAAAAACACAACCCTTCCTCTGATTTCAAAGTAATCCTTCCGGGATAGATATTGCCAATAATTAACACAAGTACAAAACTTTCGACGTCACAGTCATCTTTGTCAATAGCTTTCTTATTTGGTTCAGTTGTAACCAACACACTGGTGGAATTTTCAACAAAATTATCGTTTGTATAAGTACAAATGTCTAGTTTCATAAGTATACCAAAAATAAACAAAAACATTACCTCATAAATATCAATGTTAAAATTCAACAAAATAAGAAAAAGCGCTCTTTCAAATATAACATTTTTTATGCATTAACAGGAAGTATATACAAAAATTTAAATGATAATTGCTTGGGCTAATGTACCCCAAATGTTGGACCAAACTTACCCCAACTTATAAAAGCGCTTTTCTTTTTTATCTCAGAAAACACAACGCATAATCCTACTTTAGGCCTTGATTTACACCAGGAATGTCTAACGCGCGGCCCGAGGGCCAAGATTGGCCCGCCAACTACTTATCTCTGGTCCGCCAAGCCTTTGGCATTTTTCTGTATTTAATTTAATTATTACAACGCGCATGCTGAAAATACACTTTGCACAAATACACTTGCGTGTTGTATTAGAGATGACAAACATCCGAACGATTTGTTGAAATTATTGTTCATAATTTATTTGCTGTTAATTAAAATTTAGCGTAATTCCATATTTGCGCGATATGGAGTTTACAAATTTCTGTAAATATTCATCATTCGACCAATTTTTGGAAGTGTGCCATCTGTTGTTATTTTTCAAGTCAAATAAACATAATTTGATCCAGAAAACGCATTTAATAAATGAAATGAAATCAGAAGCGCAAATATACAGGACACATTTTATTAACCCCCTGACCGCCGAGCAAAAGGGCAAAATTTAATGTTGTTTTCGCTGTAATTTTTTTTAAATGCTAAAAAAAGATGTTTTTTCTAACATGATATAAAACATTTTATTACGTATCGGCATATAAGCCTTCTGAGTATTAATCATAACTTAATTTTTAAAAACTGGATTATATCTTTAGAATTCAATTAATTTAAATAATGCTTCTATTGCAGTAAAACCTACAGCTTAGTGAACGGATATATCAGTTCGCGGTGGTGAGAAGGTTAAATAGATATTCTGATTCAAAATATGTCTATTTTTTATTTGGAGATAACGCGGAAGATTGACAGCGACGCCTTAGCTGGATCAAGATTAGCTAGTATAATCATTTTTTTAAATAAATACAATTTAGAAAATTCAATTAAATTTTATAGGTTTGGTTGATGAAAAATAGTTTTGAGGTTTTTTTTAAATAAGCATTGTATAATATTATATAATAATAACTTTGTGACTTCGCGTTAAAATTTCTTTAACAGGGCTGTGTTTTAAACAAATTTTATTATGTGCAATAGTAATAACATTGTCTACTTTTTTGTGGCACGCTGCTTTGTATATAATGCTAAATTTTCACTGCTTTGGTTAATCAGTTTGACATTCTTGATTTATACTAATGAAGTTATAATAACAAGTGCTTACTAAGTTCCAAATGAATTAATTTTCTACTCGGCAGACAAGAGCTTAATTCTTACCGTTTTCACACGTATATGTTTGGCTGTTTCTGCCACGGTGGGCACTTGGCGAATTACTTACAATGAGCTGCCCGACTCAAGCTAATGCTACCATCTATATTTTGAGACCAAAACTTCGTCGATAACTCAAGCGATGAAATATAGCAGATTTAATCTTTATTCTCTCTTGGGCCACGGTTACCCTTAAGGGGGCAAAGTTATCCAAGGTGACAGTAATGCAATAATTTCGGTTAAAAATAATGCGGTTTAAAATGCATACCATAAAGAAAAACCTACTTCCAGTATTTACCAATCGTAGTCAATCCGATAAACAAACTCTTTTGTGTGTCTTTGCAATTGAACGATAAATGATAGATATTCCATAATCTATAGAAAGCATGGTGTAGTGCAAAAGTGCGACTCTTTTTAATTTCTTAGGTTTGAATTATAATAGCATAATTAAAATGTACCACGAACGATATTTCTCCTTACATCTTAATGTAATGGATTTATTTTGTGCGTTCCTATAAAATAACTGGAAATACAATGTACATTGTAAAAAAAACCTGTAAACTTACTACAATTTCTCTAGGAAACTGGGATACCTGGAACATTTTATGCAACGGGAACAACAAAAATTCATGTAACAGATACACGTTTGCACCGTAAATTAAAAAATATGTAAGATTACTGAGAATTATTTAAGATACTGTAATGCCTAGAACATTTTATGTAACTGCAACCCGGGATACATATAAAATTTTAGTAAGATTACTGTAATTTTAGTATATTCTTTTGTAAAGCTACAGATTTCTGTAGCTTTATAAAAACTAGTTTTGTATATTGACATCTTTTTTGCTTAGTAAAGAGATAAAATTTTAGTAACTTTACATCTGTAGAATTACAGATTTTTTTTTTTTTACAGTGTATTTTATACCATCAATTTTATATTGAAATCCTCCGTCCTATATGAAAATACACTTTCTTGCTTTTATATTTCTTTGAAAAATTAACCTTCTCAGCGCCGTGAACTGATATATCCATTCCCTAAGCTGAAGGTTTCATTGCAATAGAAGTAGTATTTTAATTAATATAATTCTGCAAATATAATGAGGTTTAAAACATCAAATTTTGATTAGAACACTCAAGGGTAATATTTCTATATGTAATACATTTCTTTAATGCAATTTTGGAGAAAGCATCTTTTTTTATCCTTTTTAAAAAATTAGAGATAAAAAAAATTGTAACTTTGCCCTTTTGCTCGGAGGTCAGGGGGTTAAACAGATCATTCAATTTCCTTAACTCTTAATCGAACATTACCTATCAGAAATGAGTAATTATTTATAAATAGGTTTCAACCGTCGTCACGATATTTTTTACATCTCTGCCATAGCGTGAATCACACAATTGTGAAGGATCAATTTTTCAAAGTTTTAAGTGATAGTGAGGTTTATAAGGAATTCTGGAAATGTTTTGTGCTTTCTCGAAATTGCCATTAAAGCCATATATTTCAAATATTAAAAGTCTAAAACTAATATTAGTATCTGAACTAGTAATGACACATGGTATATTCATCCTTCCTCTATGTATTTTTATCTCTACAATAATGTGAATCTTTAAATTTCGAAGGTGGAACTTGAATGAACTCTACAGACTAGTTTAATTTACCAGTTGGCTTAGTTAAAAGATTTTACTTTCAATCGATATCCTTCAAAATTAAATTCATTCATAATTTTCTGACCCGTTTGTAGTTTCCCAAAATTGCTGGTTCGTCTTTTTGAAATATTCAAATACATATTATTACGTTTCTTTTACCTTAAGCCATAGAACCGAACAATCGATATCCATAAGTCCAAAACGAACATTATCTTTCTGGAATATAAAATGACATATATGATAACGGTTCTATTCCCGCCATAAGGAGAATTCCTGAATTCTGAAGGCGAGCTGGATTTAACTCCAAAACCTGCCAAAAGATTTTTAAAAACTCTTTATCTTCACCCGGTAAGTAAAAATATTTTTATCAGCCCAGTACATTCTTTCAGAAGTAGGCAACGACATTTTTCTTAATATTGGTATATAGGTGTATTAATTTACTTAATTGTTAACACTTTCCTGACTGGAGATACGAATTCATGTCCTTTGGATACATGTTATTCCGCCTCACTGGCAGGAATTTTGCATTTTATGTTTTGCATTATTTCTTAAAAAAAGCATAAAAAATTCTTATTTTTACAATTAAAGTATTATTAATATAAATACTTCGATTATTAAAAATATTATTACTATATGCATACATTTGTAATATAAATATGATCAGTTATAATATGTTTGTTAAATAATGGTGTTAAAATTAAAAAAAAATAAATAAAAGAAAAATAAATATAGAGTTTAAATAATTTTAAAGAGAGAATAGAAAATTAAATTGTATTTAGAAGGAAGTGGCTCGTGATCTAAGTGGTAAAAATAGAAGAAGTACAATGCATAAATGAATAGATACTTGATGGATCACAAATAATAATTAACCCTTAACAGTGACATTTATTTTCTTCAAAAAAATTAAAAATGGGGCTGGACACCACTTTTTCCATTCTAAAATATTTACCTTACTTAATCGAAAAATATCTGACAATCAATAAAGATAAATTTACAATTACAAATTAGTGGTATCAAAATGCTTTTGATAACGAAGCAAGCAAAGTGTTCTTGCCCAAATCCAGTTCGGCCCACACTGTTAATGGGTTAAAGCAGTACTCACCTGAACTTAGAAAGTCAATTACTATTCCTGAAATAGTATTATAAATTTCATATGAAGTATATTTTAGATTGCGCCAATTATAAATTTACATTTTAATATAATATTTATAATATTTTTTTTCATTTTATGTATTCAAAATCAATCATCAAAATATTCCGAAACTGTGAATAAAATTTCTCTCATGTGATTATGTATTATTTATATTTTTTAATCTTGAAATTAAGCATGTATTTAAAGGATTTATTACTAATATCGTATTTGGAACATTAACGATATATAGATTAAATAAAAAACACAAATTGAAACACACAAAAAGATATAAATATCAAACACTTTTATTATATGTATATTAAATAAAAAGAACGAAAGGGGAAGGGAAGTGCATTCACCATATACATATTATTGCAATAACATTGTTACCTCTCTTCAAATATTAACTTTTAACTGACAGAAATATTGGAATTTATCAATAAACTAGATATTAAGTTTCACAGGATATATTATTTTAGATGTGAAGGATCAGATTCAGCCTAGATTGGTTCAAAGCAACTTTCACAGTCCTTACAGAAAATAGTTCCTGTTAGAAAATATCCTATCCAGCAGTTTCAATTGCCAGTTCTTTGACATCCAACACAGTTTATTTTAAAGAAATCAGTAAGGTGACTCACCATAGGGACGTCAATATATGCAAGAAGAAAATAAATGTATTCAACCAACTGTAGATTGGAATTCCACGATCTCGGAGCACTCTAAAATTATTCTTTGTAGATGACAATTCACCACACCACAGATGATTTACGGAGATAAATAAAAATTCATCAATCATTCAAAAATGATTAAACTTTAATTTAGAGGCCATTCTGGATAGATACATTAACGATTCCTGCAAATGGATACTTTCATCCTTTAAGTGAGATAATTTCAAAGTGGTGGCGTTCACTTAGCGAAGATATTCGAAAATGACATTTCCAGCGTTCTTCTGAAATCACTACGGACTATCCATCATATTTATTGCCAAAGATCTTCACTGTATCACCTTCTTTATATTTATTTTAAAGGACTTTTCATATTGCGTAACTTGAATCTTTTTTATTTGTTTCAAAGACTTATGATACTAAATAATCGGAACATAAGCTCTCCCAGGGTGTACTGATTTCAACAATACAATACACCGGCGGAGCTATGCGTCCTGCGTCCTATCGACACGAAGTAGACAAGAGAGGGAGACAGACGCAGACGCCAGGAAGGACGCTCACATCAAAAATATGTTGGGCGTCAAGGTAGCTGATTGGCTGTTTGTTTCTTACCACCCAGGGTAAAAAGATTTAAATGAAAAGATCGTTATGTTAATAATTTGAATTTAATATTGGAAAATTATTCTAAAAATATTTATATTTGTTGAAAGTATTGAATTTAAGATTTATTATTTTAATTATTGATATTTATTAACGATTTTTTGTAGAATAAATGAAAATAGTTTTAAAGTAAAATTTAACTGAAAACGAAATTTGAACGATTAATATTAATTAATTAAATAATTTAAAGTTACTAATTAAATATTTTAAAGTTTCTAATTTAATATTTTTAAGTCTCTATTACCTAACAAATGGAATATGGATTTATAAGGAAAAGTGTGGCTTCCGGTTTAAAGACAAAAATTAGCCGCCAGCTAATGTGTTAAATTGTTTTCAGCAAAAATTATATTTAAGACAACTGTGAATTGTTCATAATCGAATTCAGAGCGCTCAGATCGACGTGGGGTTGGTGGGAGTGGGGAAATTACTTTATTTTAACCGACAATTTTGGGAGAAAAGCATGAATTGTAATCATGAAATTAGGCGTGATTTTCAAGATGAACATTGAATGCTTATAAAAATGTGTTTTTAAAAAAATATTTTTTTTTACACGTATTTACAACTGTTATTTTAAATATGCTACAAATCCGGGGCATTATCACAATTTTTTTACTTTCGGGAATAAAAATCTGGTGAAATTAAACTAGCTAAAAGAAAATTTTAATCACATAGACGAATGCTTTAATGATTCAAAATAAAGAAAAAATGGTCAGCAGAGAAAGCTCTTTTATTTATCTGAGGTTTAAGTAAACTTGCGCGTTTAATTATCCTTACCATTTTACCGCTATAACTTTCTATTTTCTTCTAAATATTTTCTTCTAATTAATTTGCATAGTACCCACAGGACATTCAAATAAGAAATAATAACAATGACGTATTTTTAGTACAAAATTTTAGTATAACATTGTCTTAACGTGGTATTAAAGAAGGGACGGTAAGGTAAAAATAGAGGACGATATGGAAAAAAAGGGACGGTAAGGATGGAATGGTAAGGAAAAATACCACATATTTTAGGCAAATCATTTTAAGAGTAAGTGGTAGCCACAATGTTCACATATTTTTAGAAACAGTTATTCATATGGGATTAAATTAAAAAAAAATTAATTTACCTCGAAAAAGCGCAGGAATAAACCTTGGGGACGGTAAGACTTACCAATAAAGCCACGATGCTTGAAATTGATATTTAAATGCTGATTTAAATTCAGTAGTAAGTTTCCTGTCAAAGAATTTTAGACATTCTTTCTCTAGCATACTTCTGCAAGAGAAAAAACTTGAAAAAACTCTGTGGCTGCATCTGAAGTGATTTTCTGTATAATTTTAGAAGAGGGACGGTAAGGAATCTCAAACCCAGGGACAGAGATTAAAAAATAATAACAACCCTAATAATGTGTGCACGTTAATTTATTGCTACATATTTATATAAAACTATTGTTCCAGTTCCGGAAAAATATCACATCGAATTACTTTTATTGAAACAATTTTATACAGACAGCTCTTAACTTAAAAATCCATATCAGGGATACCGGACGGTATAGTCTTCCTGGCATTTGGACCCCCAACTTCGTCACAAACTTATGTATCTCGTTAATATTGTAATGCAGACATGCAATGGCATGTTCCCAAGTATATGAAATTAAAAAAACCCACAAGAATATGTATTAAAATCAAAATTATTATTCAGGGACATAAAAGTCAAAAGATTGTGAGAATGTCCCATATAAACATCAAAGCTTGTTTTTTATGGCTGAAAAACCTATGGCTGTATAACCTTCTGAAACCTGTTTGAAGTAAGTCAAGCATCTTAATTCTGTAACAAGATTCACAGCCTAAATACTTGCGGTATCTTGGTTTACTAAATGAAAATTAAGTCATATAATCTCAAAAAAGATATATTATGTATAATATCAATCTTATGATATATACTTTAAGATGCACGTAAGTCCTCTATAAGTTTTATTTAGCGCTTTGTTAGTTAAAAGTTTTCATTTTTAAGCGCATATTCTTCAAATTTCAATTTATCATATTCTATATTATAAAGCAATCTATATTATAAAACATGCCCGTAGGTAACGCTGATGCATTATCGAAGGTGGCAACCGCGTAAACAACCAATTCCGTTAAATTTCAATTTTTTTTAACTTCTAAATAATGCTCAAATTAAATTTTTGCACCATCGATTAAAAACAAAATTTACTTTCAAAAACATATTGTTTCAAAATTGTATCTTATATTAGTAAGTGTTTATGTTTTTTTTTTTTTTATGTTTTCACACGCATGATTTTTTTTAAAAATCTGTCTCAATAATGAAGGTGCAACCTGATTAGGGGTTCAGTCCGCTTGCACTTAAAGCAATTTAAATAGTGCATGAATTGTTTCTTTCCATGTATATTCCGAAAATAAATTGCCAAAAAAATTTCAACTACATAAATAAATAAATACGTATAACACAAATTTAACAGACATGTAATCTAAATATGCGCTGAAACAAGGGAACAGTTAAAATTTAAAAAGTTGATGTAAATAGATAAAGGTTTCTTGATAAAAGCTGGCATGCGGTCAATAGAAAAGTACCTAAAATGCTTTTTTGTGTAGTTGGTGGGCAATCTAATAAAATATACTAAATGGGAAAAATACATTACAGTTTACGATTAAAAATTATTTTTACCTAGGATCTATACACCGGATAGTATATCGAGCATTACCCAGGTGTTCCGGAATGGAACTTGTTTCAGAAAACAGAAGTTTTATAGAATTACCTTTAACCTAATATTTTTAACATGCTAAAAGTGAAAAAAGTACATATAAAGGTATATAAATACCATTTAATCTTATCAACATGTTTCGTAGGAATAAACTGTGACTTTATCAAGATCAATACATTTAACAATATATTTAAAAATGCGCAAAATTTTTAAAAATAAATTTGGAAAAAAAATCACGAGATCTGAAGCATAGTGAAAGCAGGTGCTCTAATAAAAATAGTCACCTGTGTTCGTGATTTACGTTATCCTATTGTTTCTTATTTTGTAAAGCATCTCTTTTAAAATTCTAGGTAATTTCAAGGAGGCTGAATCATTGCATATATTTTTGATGCGCAAAAAAATATTTCTATGCTTTCTTGGATAATGGATGGGAAATAAAATATTGATGGATTATTCTACTATTTTAAAAATCAACCTGTAAAGGTTATTTGTTATATAGTAGGGCTAAAGATATAGTTCTCTTGTGGTATTTAATACTATCTTATATATGATATTTGATCCTTGTTTTAAGCTTTCTGCTTGTCATTCGTATATATATTACAATGTCCTATTATCGTTGGAGAAAAATGTTTCACATACACATGATAATTGATCTTGAACTATCGGATTCATTTTCTTTCATATTATCTCTCGTGATTTTTTTTTTTTTTTTTACCACGTTCATTTTTAAAATTTTACGAAAATAGATTTTTTTTTTTTTTTAAATCGATATTGATATTTTTAAAGTCGCCGTTTGTGCGTACGAAACATGTAGATACGATTAAAAGGTACTTCTATGACTTTAAATGTATTTTGTTTCACTTTTAGCATGTTTTAACTTTAGTTTAATGGCTTTAAATGATTTTCTTGCATAGCTTTATAAAAGAATTACCTTTTGTATTTTTTCAAAATTCCCGTTAACATTATCTGTTTTAAACATTTAAATCACAGTTTTGCTTTTACCTTTCTTTAAAGATTTGAACAGATCAATCGATATTTACAACGTTAAAATGAACAATAACTGTCTGAAATTAGGAATGATATATGACTAAGGTTCCACCCCCATGTATTTTTTCATCCCTAACTTAAAGAGAATTTCTCAGTTCTGAAGGTGGCGCTGGATTCCGCTCCAAAACCCTCCTACTGCCAGACTTTTCTCTCTGTCCTCACCTGGTAAGCGGCTAGACAGCATAACTTTAGAGAGTTCTTCCTCTTTAGAACCCTTGAGGAAAATCTATGTTATGATCTTGCCGAATCCATGGCTGATATGAATCTGGAGTTATATCACTGACAGTGAAGCGGTGATAAGGCAAAGATTTATGACTGACGATGTGAGTATGGATTTAATTCTTTTTTTTATTAGAGAAAAAAACTTTATTTAAAACATAAAAAAAGTAAAGAATTAAAAAAAAATATTTTGCTAAAAATTTAAAATAAACTATTCCTATATTATTTGAACAGTAGTTATATGCAATACAAAAAATAAAACTGTCTACGAAAAAAAATGTGTCTATATTTGTAGTAAAAAATATATAGGATTTTATTATTATTTATTTATATTTATTTCATACTTAATAATAAATATACGAATTGATATAAATATAAGAATTAATTTTGACAGATTAATAATTCCCTTTTTTTTTTAGTAAAACTGTGACTTACTTGTTTCTTTTAACTATATTTAATACTGAAAAAATAAGCACCTGTTGATTTACGCAAAGAAGGCAGAAGTTTATTCGATACTTATTTAGAATATTTTTTATTATTTAAATTACGGATTTGATATATTTTTGTTAATTTAATTGAATTTGTAAGTATAAACAAAATGACACAAATAAATACAACTTTTCAAATATTTAAAAATTACAATTGATATTGAATAAATGAAGGACATTTACGCAGTCAAGCGTTTTAGTACATTTCAGTAGTAATTTATCTCAGTCAATAATTTTCTAAATAAATCATATTTAAATTGGTGATTTATCCTAATCTGAAATTTTGTGGTCTTATCTGCGGTTTATGCATTTGTTAAAATACTTCTAACGACTTTATTTGCGAATCGCACATCTCTTTCAACTCAAAAAGTTCATTTTGAAAACTTTAAATTAGTTTTTGTTAAAAATAAAGATTATTTTTTATTAGTTTCAACTGTATTAATAAGGAAAAACATTTTAACGAAATAATGAAAAACTTTTGTAAGAATCACAAACGTAATGAATTATAAAATACAAACAATAATTTTGCTTTCCTGTTGCCTTCTACGTTATTTTATTACTCGTATAAAAAAGATTATTCCAATTCACGATTTGTTCTTCAGTGTAGAATGTAACTTTTAGCAAAAATAGATTATTATGAATGTATTGGATACATAGTTTTATGTATGTCATGAAAAAGTGTAAATGTGATTCAACTTTCTTCGAATCGCAAACAATACTTTTAATTTTTTTAATAATTTTTCAGATAATCACAGTGCTTTATATAAATGACAACTCGGAGCGAAATCTTTATTTAAACATATATCTGTTAATAATACAATTTTAAAGAAAATCTATATTTTAATAGAAAACTTACATTTTAATATAATTTAAAAGAAATTGCAAACCTCCAACAGTGAAATACTTATTTGAATTTACTTTTACATTCAAAAGCAGTGTCGGATTTCTAATATATTTTTTTCGTAAATAAAATGTAAATTACATGCGAATAAATATATATTTAATCTGATGCTTTAATTTTATAGGAAACACAGGCGAAATAATTAGGTCTCACTTTTGCGCTGATAAATGCAAAGAAGTAATTATGTGTTTGCATTTAAATATTTGTGCAGATTTTATTGTCAGCTTCAAAAGACAATTCATCACTTCATTAACAAACAATGTGTTTATATACGTTGTTTAAAAGGGCAAAATAACCTAAAATTAAATTATCTGAAAGAAAAAAGTCACAGATATGACTGTTAATAATAATTAAAAAATACAATTTACGCTAAATATTCAAAAGTCACCTAACGCTTTTAACTTTAGACATCTAGACGAACATCTAAATACTTAAAAATTTGTTTTGTAATGTTTGGAATATACATCTGACCAAATATGTTTGATTAAACTTTTTTATTACTATAGCAATTACGGGAACAACAGCAAATTACATATATATATATATATATATATATATTTGCATTTATTCCGTAAATAAAATGCTTTAAATAATATGTAGGGGCAGCACATGCCTATGTGCATTTTATTCAGCAGTTGTGTTCATCCGTATAAGAATAGAACGTATATTTATGGCGATATAAAATTTTATTTAAAAAATAATAATAAATAATATTTTTTTTTCAAGCGGGGTTTTGAAAAATATTTAATGTCACTTTTAAGACAATTGACATATTAGAGTAAAAAGAATATACTGCAATTAAAATATAAATACAGTCGAACCCGGTTAAGACGCGTTACATGAGAGTGGTCAAAAAGCGCGTATTAAGTGGGATCGCGTATTAAGCTGGTACACTTTAAAGAGGGATCGCGTATTAATCGTGATTTCTATAAATGTTGCAGAAACTGGGCTAGATGTTTAAATCAACTCGTCTAAATCAACTTTAGAGCTTACATTTATAGGTTTAGGGGAGAAAATTGTGTCTTTTTGAAAGCTGAATAGAATAAGATTAAAATTTTAATTGTATTAAACTTTAACTCCATATTTCTTTATATAGGTTACAAAGGCCTTTTAATAGGTTACAAAGAAAAATAAAACAACAAAAATAATTTTCGAGCTAGACTAATTTTTTTGACACACACAAAAAAATTAAACCTATGAAGACCAATCCAGTTAATAAAATCATATTTAGTACTTGTGATAATGAGTACTATTGTAATCTTTCCTTAATCCTCTTTAATGAAAAGTTACGCGTTGATGACGACTGGAATTTTCGCTAATCGTTGCTACAGATTACTCTCGGAAAACGAATCATTTGAAGTTACTTAAAAAATTAATAGCTCGAAAAGTATTTGTTAGAAAATAGTTAGACAAACTGCGTTAGAGAGGGAGCAAATTGTATTTTTCTTAATATAAATTTCAAATCTAGAGATTATACCGTTTCCCATGTATTGAATTTCAAAATTACTAAATTTCACAATGGAGTGCCACAGCGAAACCTTCACACGTAAAAAGATAATGATAATGGCAGGGTGGCCTGATGTATACACTGGCTATAGCACAAGTCACAAATTATAGTAGCCCTGTTAAAATATAAAAGTGAATTATGATGTCAAGAGTGCATGATTTTTATTTAATTCTCGACAAATACTAGATGCGCCATTTCTCTTCAGTTGTGAATAATATAGGGTAATTCACGTATGACCTGATATTTAAAATGAATATATGGCTAAACCATGGCTTTTACAAGAGAAAGTGACATCATGAAGGGCATTTCATGAATTTACATTTCTTTTTCAATTTTTTTTCAAGAATCAAGACTATATTTATTTACGCTTAGGAAACAATTTTTTTTTTTTAAATACTGGTATAAAAGCAAAATGTCTCAAGGCTTGTCAATATATTTAGAAAGAGAGCCTATTTGTGCGAGATTCATAGTCCGTACGGTGTATAATTTTAAAATTGATTTTTCTAACCAACTATGTTTAAAACTGCGGCAGCACTTTCAGTTGATTTTTAATATAATAAGAAAAACTATCTTTATTAATCTTTGTGAAAAAGTATTGTTAGCTTAGCACACAGAAAAGAAAACATAGAAGACATAAAATAATTATACAACGACAGTCTTAATTGTTTAATTCTTGCGAGTTACATTCTTTCTTTTTTATTCAAGCCCTATAATATGATTTATAAAACATAGTAGTCATATAACGCACATTTAAAACCTCACTA
The DNA here is from genome assembly GCA_963932465.1 of Maratus speciosus. Lineage (NCBI taxonomy): Eukaryota > Metazoa > Arthropoda > Arachnida > Araneae > Salticidae > Maratus > Maratus speciosus. The sequence goes on along the minus strand of OZ010789.1, from coordinate 529,147,735 downwards.
ACAATATGTATAATTATCTCTAACAATAATATATATATTTTTTTTTTTTTATCTGAGCGTTCTGAATTCGCCTGTCTCTCTCTACTATGGTATAAACATACGGGAAGAGATAGACAAAAAATTATAGGACGCGGTATGAAAGAAGAATAGCAGTGTTGCTAGTTTAGCGGATTGTTTTTTACTCAATTATCTATCACTATTTACGAATAGTAATATTCGCCTTAATTACTGTATTATTAAATATGGTAAATGAACATTGTTTTTTATATGAATAAAAAAAAATTCACTAAATTGGCAACACCAGGAGGACACAAAATGAATTCACATATGGATCATAAGCGTGTATTTTTTACTTCAAAGAACTGAAAATTTATTGCTAATAAGCTGGATTGCGTAATAACCATTTGCGTGTTAAACGTCATATTTTTTTCATTAGCCTTAGGAGCGATGTTCAAGAGATTCCGTATATTAAGCGGGATCGCGTATTAACCGTGAGCGTCTTAAACGAGTCCGAATGTATGTAAAAATTTTGGTGAAATATGAACATTTATAAGAAATAAATTTTAACTACGGTAGCACGAACATAAATAAAACTTTGTTTTGTAGAATATATTAGTTAATAAGTTTAACTTGTATAAAAAAGCCAGTCCAATAACTTGAAAGTTGATAATTCTTGATGGTGATATATCGGCCTTATAATGAGCTGAATTTGAGTTGCTTTTTAAAAGTAGCTGAATTTGAGTTGCTTTTTAAAAGTAGCTGAATGATGAGGGAATTTTTACAAATCGTCATTTTTCATTTTTCCTTTATTTATTTCCATTTATCATTGATGATTTAATTTTCCTTAAAAAATTCAGCAGAACGAACTCATTCCATCAACAACATAAAAAAAAAAGAAAAGTGCCCAGTTAAACTGATGGCATTGGGTTCACAGGCTATTCACACTAATTGTATATTATACTCTTATTTCAAAGAACAATGCCCTTGAAAAATAAATTAAAGGAGATTATCCCCACACCTGTGCTTCCCATCTTTATACTTAAACAATAAGCCTCCAAATCTCATCAGGGAAGCGCCTTATCAGAATAAACCGTCATACTAAACTTGAAGCAAATCGGAAAGAAAATCTATTTATCTAAATTAAGGGGACGGATTAGCCCCCCGTTTTCCTTTAATACTTAACCATTGAACTCCCAAAACCAGTAAAAGTACCTTATCAGAATGAACCTAATTACAAAATTTGAGGCAAATCGGATAATTCTGCCGAAACCCCATTTATCTAAATTAAGGGGGGGGGGGGGATTAGTTCCCGAGTCCCTCTTTATACTTAACCAATGAACCCCCAGAAGTAATCAGGGTTCAGCCTTATCAGAATTAACCTATTTACAAATTTTGATGCAAATCGGAAAATTCTGCTTGAAAATCCCACTTATCTAAATTAAGGGGAGTTAACCCCCTCCCCCCTCTTTATACTTAACAAGTCAACCCCCAAAAGTAATCGGAGAAGCATCTTATCAGAATGAACCTATTTACAAAATTCGACGCAAATCGGAAAATTCTGTCTGAAAAATCCTTTTATCTAAATTAAGGGGGGGGGGGGGCGTTCACCCTTTTATACGTCACCAATGAGCCCCCAAAAGTAATCGGAGAAGCACCTTATCAGAATCAACCTATTTACAAAATTTGATGCAAATCGGAAAATTCTGCCGGAAAAGCCCATTTATATAAATTAAAGGTGGGGGGCTAGCGCCCGATCCCCCTTTTATACGTAATCAATGAACCCGCAAAAGTAGTCGGAGAAGCACGTTATCAGAATGAACCTATTTACAAAATTTTATAAAAATCGAAAAATTCTGCCTGAAAAACCCATTTATCTAAATTAAGGGGGGGGGGGGTGCCCCTCGTTCTCGATAGCGATATCTCGGTTGCATTTCAATATTTTTAAATGATTTTTTTTTATTTTATTTTATTTTTTTTTTTTGCATTGGATAGCTGAGATCGATCTGTACAAAGGCCGTTTTTTAATTTTTCGATTTTGTATACAGATATTTTTAATGAGGACGCTTTCATTTTCGGAACCGGTTTCGAAACTGAAAGCATGCTGATTAAAAAAATCTGTAATCAAAATCGAAAAAACTAAAAAACGGCCTGCATACAGATTGATCTCAGCTATCCAATGCAAAAAAAATTTAAAAATATTGAAATGCAACCGAGATATCGTTATAAATTTCTTCCATAGGATTAGCATTAGCGAACGGGTCTTTTCATTTCACTGAAGTAGCCTCTTAAGCCTGTGAGCTAAAACATGAAAATCGAAGATTCCGTGCCAAAGCTGCGCTTGGACATAAATAAATAAAGCCATTTGTTGGAAGTAAGTTCATGAAAAAGTACAATTTATAGAAAAAATCTGAGGCAGCTACTTTTAGAATGTAACTGACATTTAGTTCACTATATCGCCGATATTCTTCTGAATGTTTACAACGTTCGACTGGATTTTTCTATTTAGGTTTCCTTATAAAACTGATTGGTATATTATTTAAAAAAAAAAAAAAAAAAAAAAAAAAAAACGCGATCTTTCGAACATACGGTGTTAAAAATTACACAGGGCAAACTCTCATATTTCATCGAATATTTAATATAGTTTTAAACGAATACAACGTACATTGTTTTAAAGTACTGTGTCAAGTTTCCTAATACTGGGGTTAATTTCTTTTTAAACTCTGCAAACTTTAAATAAAAACATGTGAAAATTTCTTGAATTTTAAAGAAACCGTTATATCTCCATGAACACATATACTTCTTACACTAATGAACACAAATATTGTACAAGACACAAATATTCATGTTCTGTTGTATCGAATCATTTCAAGTATTTTTATTTTACAGCATGATCACAAATATTCTTTTTCTTATTCAATTAGCTGGTGTTCAGTTGCCCTCAAAATCAAAAATCTCTCTATGAATTTTGTAGTCAAACATATTCTTTATATTTTTGGAGTTATATCAGGCATTTCTTTATTCGTCAAAATGTCGCAAATCAGAAGTGTACGGTGAGTTTTGGCCGTATAGTGTAAGTTAAAATCGAACTATTTATGTTTATATTCTAAACTAAGAATTAAATTAAGTAAAATATAAATTCTCGTCCTTCATTAAAAATTTCGTTACACTTGTTTATTCGCATATTTGTAAACAAAAAAAAAATTAAGTAAATTTTGAGAAAATATGACATATTTTACAACAAATAGTTCAACAGCTTTCAAAAACTAAATAAAACCCTCATTTTAAATTTATATCTGATTGGATTAAATCCATATCTGATGATTTAAGCTTAATTAATTATTGATAATTTCGTGTTTTGATATGTGTCTCGTATTTAATATTAATATATTCGAGTGATACTGCAATCCCCCCCCCCCCTAGCATATATTTAAAAGTCATTTAACGTGTTTTAATATATTACTACACTTGTGATTTGTTTTAAAGGTTTTATACGTCAATATTCCTTGTACTCATTCCTTGAAAAAGTTTAAAAAAAAATACAGTTACCTTAATTTTTTCTAGTATTCTCAAAGAGTAAACTTGTATTTTGCTTACGTTATGAAATACATATATAACTATCACTTCATAAATTAAAATTAAAAAAAATATATAGATTAGCTCCTTTCGGTGTTCCTTTATGTATAGATTAAAAGAAAATGTGCAATGTTCATTACTTTTAAAATTTTCTAAGACCCTGTTAGATTAAGTTTACAAAGTAAGTACTAAAATCAAAACAGATGACAGTTATCCAGTTTTGATTTCTTTTTCTCTTAAAAAATGCAATATAAATTTCACAATTTTATGAAATCAATGTCAAAATACGTCTTCCATTTACAGAAAGCGAGCTGAATTACACAAAGAATATGACTTTATGCAAAACTCGTTACGGACAGATTTTACCTTTTTCGAGAAATATGACATAAGTTATTGAGCAGTTGGGCAAAAAAAGAGAGCACCCTATATATTTTATTCACCAAATTAAAAAAAAAAAAAAAAAAAAAAAAAAAAAACTGAAGCAGCATTTCGACTGGAAGTTATGTCTTCTCTAAATGTGTATTACACAAATAGGCTTCGGGGGATCGTATTCATACCGAAATTGTACCAAATAATGAACCTGTCAATACGAATGAAACAGCTCTGAATAACTAGCATTAACTCACAATTAAATAATAAAACTTGATATCAATCACTATAAAACAAAAGCACACACAGGTCGCATTTAGTTTTATTATTTAACTGTGAGATATTGTCAGTTTTTCCGTCCTGTTTCATCTGTATTTCACTGTTTGGGTTTGTTGCACCATATTAGCCTGCATTTTACGTGCTCCAGGTCCCCTTGCGAACACGTGTTTACATTGGTTGATGACGAGCTGTTGCATTTTACATCCCGAAACTTGTCCTGTGTGTTCTTTTTTTTAATGGTGATTGACACAAAGTTTTCTTATTTCATTGTCAATAACTACTTTAGACATCACAACTGATTTTTTTAGATAAATATTACCTTGGGATATAAAATGGGAAATCAATTAAATCAGGTACTTTAGGAATTATGAAGGTTTAAACCTTGGAACTCGTTAAATTCATTTGTAATCGGTGCAAAACCGAATTCAATATAAGGAGTGTTTTAACAGAATAACTACAGTGTGGAGTGATATTTAATTATTATTTATTACAATCCATAATACTTTTGAAAATTAATTTCAAAATATAGTATATATTTTCGAAATTAATTTTCGAGATGCACATGAATTGTATTTCACACACAAGTAAAACAAAAGTTTTTTTTTTTTTAATCTAAATTAATCTATATTATTTAATATATATACTATCTAGAGGTTTTTTTTTTATTAAATATAAAAAGACAAAACATGTCCGTGAGTAACGCTGACATCATATTGATGATGGCAACCAAGAAATTTCGGTTTTACTGCAAATTGTTTTAGTTTCTAACTATTACGCAAATTCAATCTTTACACAGTCGAATAAGAAAAAAACTTCTTTCAGAAGCATTTAGTCCAGGGGAAATGTACCAAAAAAGGGGGTTACCTTGCAAAAGGTCGGCTAGAAGATTTTTTTTCTGAATTGTTTATAATGATGCCAACATGGAAAAACCAAGTTTTCTAACAAAATTTCTTAAAGCTAAATTTTCTGTGGCCAAAAAACAAGAAAATGTTGGGACCTTTTATTAAAAAAAAAAAAAAAAAAAAAAAAAAAAAATCTCGAGACCCGTTGCCGTAGCAATTACAATATTAAAGAAGTTGTCAATTACAATATTAAAGAAGATAAAATTCTCTACAACTTTCATACATACAACCTTTTTATACACTCAATAGCAAGCGCATTTTAATTATAGGACAATTTTTTCAATTTTCTTAAAAACCGTGAAAAATGCAGTTCTGCCCCGATTATTGAAATGTTTCCCACGGATTTAATCATGTATGTCAACTTCTATATATTAGTAGTAGTAAATTATGTGTTTCACGGGTAAAACTAGCCTTTTTTGCACCCGTGGCAAACAGCCCTCCCCCCCCCCCTCTTTTAAAAAGAAAAATTACCACGGGAATTTTAATAAATCTCTAACAGCCGGATTTTGAAAATTTTAAGTGTCTAAGCATTAAATACGTAATGCTGAACTACGTAATCGGCTTTTCCAAATATTGATTCATTAAAACCTTGAAAACCGTACCAAAATATATTCCACTTTAAACAGGTTTCCATCTTAGCAGGTATAATTGTTCAACTTCTTTCTCTTGAAAAATTATATACTTTTTTAAAGACTGAATTCCATATATACAGATTTCATTTTCAAAGATTTTACGGTAGTTGTCGAATTGAGGCGTTTAAATCACAGTTATATGAATTATGGGACTAAATTAGTCACACGAAGACATTAGCAAGGTACTATTAAACCTATGGGAGCGTTCTTGACAAATATCTTGCCCGCATTTTGTTACTTATAATTTTTTTTTTTTTCATGGGATACCTGAGATCAATATCTAATGTTGTGCTTTTGTACTTTTTCGGGTTTGGTTGCTTTTTTATGTATATACAATACATATATATATATATATTCGAAAACTTTCATTTTTGGAAAAATGTTTGGAACCCGTTCTGAAATTCAAAGTATTCTGTTTGAGCTTTAAAGCAATTAATACATAATCTTAAAGTTTTATATATTTCTGCCTGCTAAAACGATATGTTTTAAAATTAATCTTTTAAATATTTTTTATAAAAATAATGATCTCAAATATTTTATTAACAGAATTTATAAATTTTACACGATATAAATTCATAACATTAGTTAGTGAAATAATCTGGTGTCATTTTTGTTGTAGCTATTTTACAAGGTAAAAGTATTTCTTACATAAAAAATATTTATCTTTTGAGTACCCCCTTTTATATGGAACTACAATTCAATGTTTGCTATCTTTAAAACAGTAAAACATTAAAACATATGTTATCAATAATTGGTAAATAAAATATACCCTTGTAGTGGGGAATAAAATATGTTTTTCGCAAATTTTCATACCTGTGTGATTTTGAAAAAAAGTGTCATGTTTTACTGTCCTTTCACATTTCGACAGAAAAATAGTTAAATATCATAATTTTATTTATTGCATTTTAACTATCATGCTTTTTTTAATGATAATTTACAGATATATTATTATTTATAAAAAATTTAAAAATAAGAAATATATTATTTTGTAGTCAAAATGTCATTACCGTACGTTGTCCCAAAAAGCAATTTATTAGGTAAAGATTTGACAAAGTTCTTTTTAAAACAGATGGTTATAATTTTTTATACATTTTTATTTTTTAAGATGCTACTAATTAAAAAATATTTATTTTCATTAATTAAACTTATCTATAATTCTTAATATTTTTTAAACCGTGTCCCAAGAAAGAGTGTCATTGACATGCTTCTGACAAAAAGTTCCTCTGAATTTTTTTAGAGGGCAGCACATGCCTATTTATCAAGGCAAAAGTACTCCGTAAAAGTCAACTTGCTATCAGGTTTAGGTGAATAGAGTAAATAGTTTTATAGTTTCAATAAACAAAGCAAAGACTTTGAACGTTTTGGTGGGTATTCTTTTGTAAGTCATTACCGTACACAATTCTAATTGATAATTAAATGAACTTTTATTTCTTAATCTATTTTATTATATGAGAAATTGAAAATCATTGTATGGGCCAGAAGATATAATGACTGCCATTTATGCGTGGGGAAATATACAAATACTTTGCTTAATTTGTCATTACCGTACCTATCATTACCGTGCTCACTAATGTCTTTATACCAAGGCCATTAAAATTTAAAAATTAGTTTTAAAATGTTAAATTAGTAATTTAATCTCTGCTGATGCTTGTATATTAATGTTTATGAGGTAAGGTAATTATTTACAAACAATTAAAGCTTTCTGATTATTTCTAAAGATTTGATTTTGTTATTCCAAAACATGGACAGATTTTGAAAATGAGCCACTTATTTCATAGACACCTGGAAAAATATGTATGCATTATAAAAATTATAAACTTCATTAAACTTAAGTAAGAAATCTTTTTTAATTGAAACTATCGTGCCAATAAATTACTATATATTGAAAAATTCTTTTAAACAATGCTTTGAAGTTAACATTGTATACACTTAAAATTACTGTCTAAATATGAAAATTGTCTCATTCAGCTATATTGTGTCCTACTTTTTAAATTACATAAATTTATTGCATATAAACTGTCTGTTGAGATGAAAATAAAGACGTGAGTGTACAAATAATAGATAATTTACTGATACCAATTTTTAGGAATCGACATACACAATTAAATAAGCCGGGAACATTTGAACAATCGCGGCAAAACTACGTTTTTCACTGTTTTTAAGAAAATTGAAAAAATTGTCCCATTTTAGAAATAGCGTACTGCGCTTGCTATTGAGTGTATAAAAATGTTGTAAATATAAAAGTTGTAGAGACTTTTATCCTCTTTAATATTGTAACTGACAAATAATATGCTGCGGCAACGAGTCTCGAGATATTTCCAAAAAATCAAAAAATGTCCCAAAATTTTGTTGTTTTTCGGCCACAGAAAATTTAGCCTTAAGAAATTTTGTTAGAAAACTTGGTTTTTACATGTTGGCATTATTATAAACAATTTAGAAAAAAAATCTTCTACTCGACCTTTTGAAAGGTAAAATGTACATTTTTCCTGGACTAATTGTTTTCTATTAACATTTTAACAGAACTCAATTTCCCGAAGTTTCGAATAGAGGAATCCCAAATTAAAATTTCTCCGCCAGGTATTGCGTTCAAGAACAAATGGTTTTGTAAATGAACATTTGTAATTTAAAAATATTATCCAAATTTTAATTTGTTTTCCAACGATTACAAATAAATTTAACATTAGGAGTTCCAAACTGCAACCCTTATATGCTTGATTTTTATTTTGCTTAGGAAAATTATAAATGGTTCTAAGAAAATTTTATGACACAGTAACACCCCCCCCCCCCCAAAAAAAAAAAAAAAAAAAAAAAAAAAAAAAAACAAAGAAACAGAGATATATTTTTTCGTATAATACGTCAACTTTTTTCTTATGTCGCACATGTGTAACACAAGCAAAAAGTACTGTCATGACTAAAATAATGAAAAATTATCAATTATTTTAATAAGTTTGAAACTAGATACCTTATTTTATGAGAGTTTTTTTTTTTTTTTGTAAAACTTAACACTAATTAGGACTTAAACTATGCAAAGCATAAATTTCACTTTAATTAGCCAAATTGACTAAATGTCAGCCCTGTTGCCATCTATTGGAGAAAATGTGCAATGATCCTTCTGAAAACATAATGTAGCGGATGTGAAATACAGATAAGTTAAAGGAACTTCCACCAGATATCATAAAAATACAATTTTTTACATGTTTCAGATATGCTACACGATGCATTTAAGGGTAAATCCTTCATAATTCCTAAACTATTTCACCGAATTGCTTTCAATTTTTAACCTTAGATAAAGTTTACCGAAAAAGCCAAATATGGTGTCAGAATCAGATATTCGTATAAAAAAGGGTTCTATAAAGAAGTTGGTGCATAAAGGCGCCCCCCTAAGCCTGTTTTTCGGAACTTACATTTAAAGAAAGCATACATACCAGTCGAATGGCTATTTTTGTTTTTTTAGGTAGCTTTCATTAACCTATTGCGGCCGTTCGGAGGAAAACTATTCCGAAAATTTTTGGTATATTTTCATCAATCATGACTCCCAGACCCCGAAACAACCCTCCGTTCAAATGTGATATATATATCATACTGTAACTCTCGTATTGATGAACCGATTTCGATATAATTTGATGTGTACATAAGTACATACCAATGTCTCGACCGAGATCTTGGCCAGCTTCATCCGCCATTTGTTTCAAAATGACGGCCATTTAAAAATTAAAAAAAAATTAAAATGAGGTACAAAAAAAATTAGAAATGGAAAAGATTTTTTTCTTATGTGTTTGAGCTTGATACAAAGATTATGGAGCATTTCTTGTTTCGTCTATATCTTAAAAATTGGTTGAGTTATAGCACTTTGAATTTCTAGCATAGCTGACATTTTGAAACGATCTGATTTTTGTCACGCGATAATACGCGTAATTATGAACCGATTTGGATGTGACAAGGCATAGTACATAGCAATGTTTCGACCGAGTTCGTTGGCCAGCTTCGTCCGCCATCTTGTTTAAAATGGCGGTCATTTAAAGAATTAAAAAAATTAAAATTTAAAATGAGGTACAAAAAAAATTAGAAATTGAAAAGGGTTTTTTTCTTATGTGTTTGCATTTGGTACAAAGATTCCGGAGCATTTTTTGTTTCGTCTATATCTTAAAAAATGTTTGATTTATAACACTTTGAATTTCTAGCATGGCTGACATTTTGAAACGATCTGACTTTTGTCACGCGATAATACGCGTATTTATGAACCGATTTGGATGTGACAAGTCTTGTGCATAATACATAGCAATGTCTCGACTGAGTTTGTTGGCCAGCTTTATACGCCATCTTGTTTCACAATGGCGGCCATTTAAAAATTATTATTATTATTATTATTATTATTATTTTAATGAGGTGCAAAAAATTTAGAAATTGAAAAAGATTTTTTTTTTGGTATGTTTGACCTTGATACAAAGCTCTCGGAGCATGTTTTGTTTCGTCTAAATCTTAGAGAACGATTGAGTTATAGCAGTTTGAAATTCTAGTGTAGCTGGCATTTTGAAACGATCTGACATTTGTTACGCGATAACACGCGTATTTACGAACGGATTTGGATATAACTTGGTGTGCACATAATAAATGCCAATGTATCGACCGAGTACGCTGGCCAACTTCATCCGCCCTCTTGTTTCAAAATGGCGGCTATTTAATTCTTTTTTTTTAATTTAAAATGAGGTACAAAAATAATTAGAAATTGAAAAAGATTTTTTTTTCTTATGTGTTTGATCTTGATACAAAGATTTCGCAGCATTTTTCGTTTCGTCTACATCTTAAAAATGGCTTAGCACTTTGAATTTCTAGCATGGCTGACATTTTGAAATGATCTGATCTTTGTCACGTGATAATACACGTATTTATGTGGATGTGTCAATTCAGATGCATAGTACATAGCAATCTCTCGGCCGAGTTCGTTTGCTAACTACATCCGCCATTTTGTTTCAAAATGGCGGCCATTTAAACAATTAAAAAATATATATTTTTAAAATGAGGTACAAAAGAATTAGAAATTATAAAAGATTTTTTTTTCTTATGTGTTTGAGTTTGATACAAAGATTTTGGAGCATTTTTTTTTTTTTTTTTTTTTTTTTTGTCTTTATCTTAAAAAATGGCAGAGATATAGCAGTTTGAATTTCTAAATCTGAAAAATCTGATTTTTTGCCTGTGACAGCACTCGTATATACCAACCGATTTAGATGTGAATGAGCATGTACACAGTAATAACTAAGGTCTCGACCAAGTTCATTGGTTAGCTTTGTTGCACCCATTATGATGTTTTAAAATGGCGGGCACTTCAAGATCTCGCCGAATTTATCGACAAATATAAATCACTTTAAATAAAACCAGCTTTGATAACGCTGACTAATTTTGCGAAATTCTCATTCATATTCAGTATTGACAAAAATTAGTATTTAATCTTCTATAATCGGGTTCCACTAATTTGAGCTCCGTGTGTTTGAATAATATAAGCTGGCTTTTAAAAATAAGGAATATGAAATCTACCTCTTCCTCCCGGCACTGGCCGAAATGACTTTTTTTTGGGGGGGGGGGTGGAAAAGAGGTACAATTTGGTGACAAAGCTATTTGGGATGTTCATATTTTGTTGTAGGTTTGTACATGAAATATCTTTTAAATTCCAAATTAATTTTAATATAACCTTCTTAATTTGTTATAAAATATACAGTTTTTTTTAAAATATGAGATATTATAGATAAGAATACGGCGATGAATCCAAGACGATGCAGTTTAATCGAAATTATAATAAAATTATTAAGTAGAAAATATGTTAATTTAAAGTGTTTTTATCGTCAGTATCAATTTCTTTAGTTTTCGAACTATCTACAATATATTATAACGCTTCTTTATTAGAAAGGGAAATTATGTAGTTTATTAATAATATCGTCAAGTTTTCTATAATCTTCTCTATAAATAAACCTTCAGAGAAAATCAGAAGTTATCTATATTCTAAACCAAACGGATATTCTCGATTATTTACTACATGCTTGTATTATTTTTCTTATGATATCCCAATATGTTTTGATAAAGGATATTGAAAATGCCTAAAGTTAGATTGAAAATAAACGTGATGGAACGCTTTTTTTTTATATGCTATCATAAAAAACTAAGGATTTCAATGCATTCAGTATATTCAGATGAAATTGGATTTTGTATTTGCCAATACATGAAAATATGGAAATGTCATAAATGATTCAAGGCTTCATCTTGAGAGTTTACAAAAATATATCTGTGATAATATTTGAACTTATGAGGAAAAGCAGCTTATAAACAAGCAGCTTATAGCAATTGGTAAAACTATGCATTTTATATGACACCTTTATATGCCCTCGGAAAAAAAATGCCTTACTAGTGGAAATCAAGTTTACTGATTTGAGCAATTTAATTTGATTTTCTTTAACCCATTAGTACCTGAATTTTTTTTCAACTCAATATTGTGCTTAATTATAGTAAATGGTGTAAAACGAACGTAAAAAATAATGAAAAAATTCTCTTTGAAAAAATATTTATTTAACATACAAAAATCTAAACGTCCCAATTTTGGGACACTAGGCACGAAAGGGTAGTGGTTTTCTCCGTTACTGTCTAAGCATTATATCTATGTTTTATGCCATTTAATATGTTTCAAAGAGGTTATATATCATTCGGATTATTATTTGACTATAAAAGTTTCTTTCTTATTACTATAAGGGGGGGGGGGGATGTTGGGGTCGGCTCAAGAATAAGATCCCCTTCCTCCTCACCATTAGCCATTGGCATAGTAAAAATTTATATAGTAAAAATTTATAATAATCAATAATTACTAATAGAGTATATATACCGTATATACTCGCATATACGCCGACGCATTAACTTTTGAATGCAAAAACTCGCGTATGTCTACCCCTAACTTTTTTCTTCAATTTCGCACAAAATCAAACCAAAGATTTCACTTACTAATGCGAAAAATTAGTATGTAAACAAAAACAAATCATTGAAATTTTTTTAATAATAAATTATTATTATTTGTATATTTTATGTATTATTTTATTATTTATATACATAAAAAATCAGACTTTTGCAGTATTCGAAGGTTTTTTTTTTTTTTGGCTTATGTAATTGACTCGTGTTTACCACCCCCCCCCCCTCCCATTTACTTGCAGAAAATTGTCAAATATTCTTTGTTTTACACACGAGTATATATGGTTCAGCAGAACTTCGATTATCCGACTCTTGTGTAACTGGAACTCTCTGTAAACCGATGTCGATATCCTGAATTTTTTCCAAATTCTTTTTTTTTTTTTTTTTTTTTACTTTCACATTCCTTGTGTATGCAAGTATTCCCTTCCAAACTACGAGTAGAGATAACCATTTTGGTTCCCCTTTCTTCGAATTCCATTGAAATTAGCTTGAGCTCCGGCAAGATCCGATCCCGTGAAGATTATACCCCCCCTCCCCCCTCCCCCCTCCCCCCCCCGCCGTGTACACGTCCCTGTTCTAAACAAATAAAATTATTTTCATGTATAATTTAAATTTAGATGTTTATTAAGCAGTTTAAATAGTCCTAATAGCAGTTCGATGACGATGTTGCATATTAAACTAGATGATTATTGATTAATTCTCGATTATCTGGAAATTTGATTATCCGCTGTCGGTTCGGACCCAATTACGTCGGATAATCAAGGTTCTGCTATATATCTTTTAGTAACCTCAGGATGTCAAATACTAAACTAAGTACAAAACATAACGGTATGATTTAAATTTTTACTAAGCCAATAGCTAAGGGTAGGAAGGGGTGGGTGTCTTGTTCTTGAACAGAGCCCAGCCTCTGTTCCCCCTATAGTAATAACAAAGAATAGCCAAATAATAATCCGAATAATAATTTTATAACCAAATAATAATCCGAGTGGTATGTAACCATTTTGTAACAAAGTAAATGGCATAAAACATACATTTAATACATAGACAGTAACGGAGAAAACCAGTACCCATTCCTGCCTAGCGTCCCAAAATTGGGACGATATATAAAGGTTCAAATTCGAGCAAAAAAAAATAGAAATCTGAAAAAATGCAAAAATACGTATTCTAAAATAATGTTTCATCTTATAAATATTACCACTTATAAAATGATTGATAAAAAAAATAAAAGAAATATCTTACCTTTTCTTACGCGCCATTTTATTTCAAGAAAATCCAACTTTGCGCTACAACAAACATTTATTTCACCTTTTTATTCTTAAAAATGCACTACCATTTATGGATAAATATTGAAAACAAATACTAAGGATATATTTTACTAAGTTTTGAAAGAATATCTTAATTCAATTTGTAATGGGAATTTTTTTAAGAAAGCGTCCCAAAATTAGGACGCCAGGCACAAATGGGTTAAACTTGTCGAACATAATGCCAATCTCCTTAAAATACGTAAGAAAATAGTAGGATGTGGCAATACCAAAACTTTGTTCTATCTCATACATGTTAATATTTCCCTAAAAATGCAGTATAGCAGCGCCACCGGTTATGTGATTTACATAAAAATCTAATCAGCAACAACTTATGTCAACTTCTAATTGAATTTGAAGTCTGATTAAAATCCGTGCATTAGTTTCTGAGATTGCGGAAATCGTGAAAAGTTCTGCATAATAGTGACACCTGTTAGGCAATTTACACCAAAAACTTATCAGGATCAGTATCTATCAGGGACTACCATAATCTAAAGTTAGATGAAAATTCCTGCATAAGTTGTTGATATACAGCTATTGCGAAAATCGTAAAAAATGCAGCGCCACCTATTGAGAGATTTACACCGAAAAGTAATCGGCACCAATTAATATTAGGGACTAACTTAATCTAAAGTTTTATTAAACTCCATTCATTAGTTCTTGAGATAGAGTGTCCACAAAATTTGTGTCACAAGTAGAGACACAGACAGGCAGACGTTTTGTAAAAACATGTTTTCTGAATTTCTGACCCCCTAAAACGTGTAAATCTGTCGGAAACCGGAATTCGAAAATTTTCACGGATCCCATACTTTCCGTTGTATCCTGTTTTATATATGTAAAAAAGTAACGATTTGGAAGTCGGCAAAAGATTTGCAAAATGGGCCAATAAAAATCTGCGTAGATACCTCGAAAGCATTGATCAAAGCTTTCTGTCTTCACTTAGCGGGAATTGTGCTTGACAAAAACTATGAAAGTAGAGAATTTCGATAGGATTGAAGGGGAAAGGGAAGAATCTCCTGCATTTCGACATACTTCAGTTTATTGATTTTTTTTTCTTCTATGGGTCGATGGTAAAAGTGATTTTTTACTAAAAGAAGAAAATTGCCATTAACTAATGAGAAAAGGGGGGGGGGGGGTTCATCTGCATCCAGAATGGAAACGTGATACAATTATGTCTGGGGTTGGCTAGAAAATAGGGCATACTTCACGATACCGAAAGCAATCGCGAAGTGATTAAGCGGAGTGGGGGGTGGGGGGTGATGAGCGTAGCGAGCAGGGCTTCAGAGCCCCCCCCCTAGTTTCGCAAATAGTAGTTACATATGTAATAGCAATTTTATTTCTTAAACGCTAAAATATTATAAAAGATAATAATAAAAGATAATTAAATTCCACATATTTGAGATTTGCAAAATAAATTTTTCATAACTCATTGCTCTGTAACTGAAAAAAAAAAAAAAAACGGTGTAAAAACACACGGTATTTGTTAAATCTATATTTAAAAAACAAAAAACATGTCCGTGTTTAATTCTAACATAATATTGATGGTGCCAACACATGACCAATAAATTTCGGTTTTACTGCAAATTTTATTAATTTCTAACTATTACGCAGTTTCAATTTTTACACAGTCGAACAAAAAAAAATTGTTCAGATGCATTTTCTTTCAAAACTGTATTTCAATTTACTCTTTTTCACAATTTTAAAATAATTTTCGAGCGTGATTTAAAAAGAAAAAAAATCTATCTTTATTGTGCACAGCTCGATTACGAAATGTTGTCACACTTTAACTTAAACAAATATAAAAATTTCAACCTTTCTTACCGACTAATTTGTCCTAACGAAATTAATACTCTATCAGTAAAATAAACAAAATAATATAGATAAAACACATATTTGAATACATACATTATATGAAAATATATGATTGATTGGGATTTAAATTGATTTCAAAGGCATTTAGAAGTACGCCTTTCTAAATGATTATTTCATTTAGAAAGGCATTTTGGCGTAGTTAGTGATCCAAAATAGTATATTTAAATGTGAAGAATCTATTTAAAGTTTTCAATACATATATATATATATTTTTTTACCTATATTCTGTGACTCGCGAAGCACGTTTTGCATCTCTTAGTTTAAATATAGGGAAAGAAAACTTTTTTAACTTCATTTATTAAAATCTTTAATGAAATATTTTATTACTGTTCCAAAACTTCATCACAAGTGAACCAATATCGGTGGTGCTCTTACCTAACGTTGAGACGATGTGCATTTTATAACTATATTTGAAAAGTTAAGAAACCGATAACATTTGTCTCCAAAAATCGTGTTCCATACTATATTTTTGTATATATTTAATTTTAAAGTAATGAATCTTTAATTTAATTTTACGACAAAAGCGAGTTAATTCGCCAAATACAGTGCAACGAATTCGAACCACTACTCACACAGAGCTGACGACTACGACGTTCGGACAGGTTTGTCTAGGAAAATTCTACGGTAAGGAATAAAGTCAATTTCGTGCAGCCAAAATATGTAATTTTGAAGAAAGTTTTAAAGTATACAATATGAACTTTAAAAAGCTCACTGGTTTACTTAAAAAGCGACTAAAATAATAGTAGAAATGTAACAAGTTAAAAATATTTATTTTATTTAAAAACTTCTTAGTACTTTCGGGCTTTCCCAAGCCCGAATCAGAGAATATTTATTAACTGATTGCCGTTTATTTATACAAATACGTCACTTCATTTTGAAATGAGACATCCAAAAATTATTAGAGTTGAAAGTAGAAGTAGCAGTCTTGGATTGCATTTAATTATGGAAAATTACGAGTTAATATATATTTTCTTATCCAAACTTCCTATACAAAAATAGTTCTTCTTCCAAGTTTGAACGTACATTTTCTGGGAAAATTGTTTTATATACAAATTATTTTAATAATACACTATTTAAACAAAAGTGTAGACATTTAGAAAAAATTACTAATCGTAACATTTTATAAAATATTCTAGTAACTTTTCTACAATTCGTCTCTTCTCATAACATTGACAGAATGAATAATATAAAAATCGACTTAAAAAATGACCAAGTAAAATTACAATGATATATTTTAGGAGCTCTGTTTTAAAAACACTGTGATTAATAAATATTCATTATAACATTTACCAAATGTAGTATAGTTATCTGCTAGATCTGGGAAATGTTACGAATTATTTCGAAATTCGGACATCTGCCAGAATAATCGAATTTTATTCCGCGAAAATTTATTTTTCCATTCAATGCACATTATTGCGAATTAGAACCCCATGTTTTTAATGGAACTCTAATTATTCTAAATAATTAAAAACTGAAATTACTTTAGAAAATATTATTTTTAAAATACAATTGAATTTTTAACTGCCTTAATTATCTTATCTTTAAAACGTTACGCCTCGACTGTGCTTAGAAGTGCCATGGAATTTTTTTATAAAAAATTTGTTTTAGTCATCGATTGGTTGTAATAAAATTTAGAATGAGCTTTAGTTTTTTTTTTTTTATCATGTTCCGAAATCATTGTACGTTACAAAGAAAAACTATCTTTTAATGATATTGTATTTTACATTTATGCTTTAGTTTAGTTTTTATATATTTTTAGGATTTTCTTATGTTGAAAAACACACATTGTCATAACAGACAAATCTTTGCAGATATATGAAAATATGATATAATCATGTGCAGAAAATGTACAACAACCAATTTCCCATGATTCCAGAAAACTTTCTTTAACGTTAGAAACCAGAAACAATATATTTTCGAGATTTAATGAAGCATTTATATGAAGAGAGTTTATTTTGCTGCCACTAATTTTTGGAAATGATTCCGAGTAAATTTATGATGTACGGTCCGTTTGCATGGACCGTAATATTTGTTATAGGATGCTTTCAATTCTCAATTAAACATTTTAATCTGTGTAGCTCAATTTATACAAGCTAGAGTTAGAAAATAATATTAATTTCACTGTTAATATAATGCTGTTAATTTATCATGAAGTGCAAAACATGTAATACTTACTCGAGAATTGACAACACTTCAGTAATTGATTAATACACTTTAAAAACTACTCAGAAACGTTTCTCCACATATGTGATAGCAAAAGTAGCTTTGCTTTTATGACTGCTTATATACATCCAGAAATTATTGCCGTGTTTGAGTCTTATAAAGATAAAGAACGCTTTTCGGAATCGTGGGTAACTCCGAATAGGCTGTTGTATATTTTCTTTTGTGGTTATACAGGATGTACATAAATGAATATCCAAACTTTACAGGGCTATTAAAAAAACGAAAAAAAAAGTACAACCTTGTTATTCTTCGGAAATCACAAATAACAGTTGAAAGTTTAACCCCTAAATACATAGTGATGTAAATTTCCATCACCTTTTTATTTAATTTTTAATACATAAATTAAGTTCATACAACCACTATATTTATATAGAAATATTACTCCTCTAAAAATTACAAAATTATGCTACTAAATAAAGTTAAAAATCTATCTTAAGATTTCTGGTGTCTAATCCTTAATATAAAAATTAAAAACATAATTCCAAAAGAATAATTCATGCAATTAAGGGTTAAATTCAGCACAGTTATACGTTTTCAATGTGTACCCCTTCAGAAAAACGAATGATATCGAGACAGTACGATAACTCATCCCACTATTTTTTAAAGCATGTCCATGGTGACTTTTTCAGTGACTGCGTGTTCAGTATGCGTGGGAAACTCAGAAGAGGCTGTTGTATATTTTCTTTTGTGGTTATACATGATGTGCATAAATGAATATCCAAACTTTACAGGGCTATTAAAAAAACGAAAAAAAAGTACAACCCTGTTGTTCTTCGGAAATCACAAATAACAGTTGAAAGTTTAACCCCTAAATGCATAGTGATGTAAATTTCCATCACCTTTTTATTTAATTTTTAATACATAAATTAAGTTCTTACAACCACTATATTTATATAGAAATATTACTCCTCTAAAAATTACAAAATTATGCTACTAAATAAAGTTAAAAATCTATCTTAAGATTTCTGGTGTCTAATCCTTAATATAAAAATTAAAAACACAATTCTAAAAGAATAATTCATGCAATTAAGGGTTAAATTCAGCACAGTTATACGTTTTCAATGTGTACCCCTTCAGAAAAAAGAATGATATCGAGACGGTACGATAACTCATCCCACTATTTTTTAAAGCATGTCCATGGTGACTTTTTCAGTGACTGCGTGTTCAGTATGCGTGTCCTAAGTTCGTCAACGTCAGTTGGTAGTGGTGGAACAAACACCCACTGAGCTCCACAATAATACGGAGGGCTAACTCCCCATTCTGATACATTGAATATAGCGGTCCGTCCATGAGTACAATGCCAAAGATTTTCTGAGGGAAATTATTGGCAAAACATAGAGTAGACAAAACATAGAGACATTTCCTCCCATAGAGTAGTACGGGATAAATGTTTTCAAATTGGATTTTCTTTCAAAAATATGACGAAATTGTTACAATTTTCCCTGGTACATATTTTGTATTGAAAAAACTATACCATTTATACAAATTCATCGCGATTTTTTTATTTGATATTAATTAAAGATGAAATTTTTGGTAAGCTCAACAAAAAAGAGTTAAAAATGTGTATAGTATTGCTCATAAAAATATTAAAAGTGTGTAGAAATAACCACAATGGATAAAAAGCACGCGGATAAGTTTTAAAAAATGCTCCGAAAAATGCAGGTCTCATTAATTGCGCTTATTGAAAATGTGATGCGGTCGCGACAGAAAGTGGATCGGTGAGTTAGCTCTCCGTACTATTATGGAACTCAGTGCAAACACCTGATGTTTTATGATGCCCCACAAAAGAAAATGATGCTGAGAAAACTGTAGGATGAGTTACCGTACCTCCTTGATAGCGTTCGTGTTTCTGGAGGGTGTTATAAATGTGTTGAATTTAAACTTTCAACTATTATTTTTGATTTACAATGATAAACAAAGTTGTATTTTTTTTTTAAATAGCTCTGTAATGTCAGATATTCATTTATGTACCCCGTGCGTTATATTTTATTAAGTTAAGCAACAAATGTATTTTTTACAGTGAAAAATGAAAAGTTTCATCTTTGAAATAATGGTATATATGTACAGATGGGTGACAAAATAATACGAACACCCATGAAAAAGACATCGTCCATTTCAAAGAAGCAGAACGCGCATGTCACTTTGCCCTCAATTCTGCCACCTAGTGGTTATGAAAGGTAAGGTATCAGTCGCTCAACATCAGTCATAGGTTTTGCATGCGTTTACCATATGCTATGGAAAACTTAATAGTGACTGACCTGTCAGAGTTCGAAAATGGAGTGATTCTTGGAATGCGGTGCGCAAGTTGCTCCGTGACGGAAACATCCAATTATTTCATTGTTGCAAGGAGTACTGTGTCAGCTGTTATGACAGCGTACACGAAATGTGGTAAAGTGTCATCTGCGAAGTACAACAGTGGACGGAAAAGAAAGCTTTCGGAGAGGGATAAAAGAGAGTTGACCTGCGTAGCGGTCCGAAAGCGCAGGCAATCTTTATCCCAGATAAATAGCCATCTCCAGAGTACCATTTTCAGCAAGAACTATCCAAAGGGAACTTCATGCTTCGAACATTTAAGTAAGAGTTGCCTTTCGTAAGCCATTGGAGATATAGGGGTTCGTATTATTTTGTCACCCATCTGTAGGTAAAACCGGTATATTTTCACTTTTTCAAACGATATAAAAAAAAAGAAAACACTATTTTAATGTAATGATTGGAACCCAACTGTAAATAATCCACAATTCCTCAATAAAAACCAAATTTGTTTAAGAAATTTAATACACTAAATGTTTCTAAAAAAATTAATTATGGCGAAAACCTGCGAACGCTTTTTCGAAAACTCAGGTAAAATTGTTTGGACTGATTAATAATCAAGACATAAAAGATAAAAAAAAAAGCAAATTAAAAAGCGCGTTTCTTTTCTTAAAATATTAAGTCTACCGGAAAGTTCGGCCCGATAGTATTATTTCACGCTTACTATTTTAAATTCAGATGTCTTCACTGGCACCGCTTTTTTAAAATGGTAAAATTCAATTTGTTTTCACATTTCAGATTAAGGTGAAAACAATGGGACTTTTACAATTTAAAAAAAGTGATGCCAATGCAGAAATCAGAATTTTTAAAATGTAGATGTTAAATAACATTATCAGGCAGAACTTTCTGGTAGACGTAATTTAATTAATGGATAAAGGCAAAATAAGTTTATTTGTCCATATAAATTTTATTATAAAAATTATTGACATATTATTTTATTACTTTCTTTCCTTAGGAATGCATTTATTAAAATTATCATTTTCGTGATTATTAAAAAAGGGAGGCCCCTGCTGTAAGCAACGTTTGATGAAACGATCTGGTATGTATGGAAAGAAATTACTCTATTAATACAAAATTGCTATACTATAATTTTAATTCTTTATTGAGTTTCATGTGTATGGTAATAATGATTTTTGTTACATTATATTAGTATCAGTTTATGATCATTATTTTGCAATTAAGAATATATATTGTTCTAAATATTTTGAATAGGCTTAGGATTAAATGCTCAAAATATGTCACACTATAAACTGAAATTAATGTAATGTGAAATCAAAATGAATGTTATAAAAGATATTAATCAACATGCGACATGTGCATATGCATAAGAACCTAAGTAATAATAATAAAATATAATACTATATACAGTGGAAGAGTAAAAAATATATTTTTTAATAATAACATACATATGTTATTCATAGAGTAAATTCATTAAGTATACTCTCAGAAATTTAAACATCGTAATTCATTTAAACATCGTTTTTGAAATCGCAAACGGCAGTAAAATGTTTTTAGTTTTAAACTATTATTTTAACACAATCAAACTGATTGGTAAAGTTATCATACGAATTGGAATATTTCCAACTGAGCGAAAAAATGCCCAGGCTGGGAATCGAACCCAGATCCTTGGCTTACAAGGCCAATGCTTTTCCGTTTAAACTAACTGGGCCGACAACCAGCCAGCATATTTCGCTCAGGCAACCTTATTGGTAGAACATCTGGTCTGTCATGTAGACAGCTCAACAGAATAAACCGCAGGTAAAGGAACTCCATATGAACGATGGATACGTAGATGAACTATTATTTTAACACAATCAAACTGATTGGTAAAGTTATCATACGAATTGGAATATTTCCAACTGAGCGAAAAAATGCCCAGGCTGGGAATCGAACCCAGATCCTTGGCTTACAAGGCCAATGCTTTCCCGTTTAAGCTAACTGGGCCGACAACCAGCCAGCATATTTCGCTCAGGCAACCTTATTGGTAGAACATCTGGTCTGTCATGTAGACAGCTCAACAGAATAAACCGCAGGTAAAGGAACTCCATATGAACGATGGATACGTAGATGAACTATTATTTTAACACAATCAAACTTATTGGTAAAGTTATACGAATTGGAATATTTCCAACTTAATTCCAACTGGCTTCGGTCCAACTGGATTCCAACTGGCTTCCAACTGGCTTCCAACTGGCTTCGATTTCCAACTGGCTTCGGGTTGTCGGCCCAGTTAGCTTAAACGGAAAAGCATTGGCCTTGTAAGCCAAGGATCTGGGTTCGATTCCCAGCCTGGGCATTTTTTCGCTCACTATAATGCTCCTCGAACCTTTTCCTAACGATTCGACCCGTATGACATGGTTCATTATCTTGTTGGTAAATGCAATAATCCGCCGGAAACATTGTTGTCATTAATGGTTTCACCTGGTCTGCAACGACGTTCAGGTAGCGCACAGACGCACGGTGGGTGATTTAGTGATTCTAGCTGGCCAAAATCATTTTTGGCGTTAGTATATTCTCATCGCCATGAAATCGAAAAATGTTATTGATATTCACTATTGAATGTTAGGTATTGCAAAATGTAGCTTGTAGTAGTCCTAATTTCGTTACAGGGACATTCAAAAGTATTTCATTACATTACGGCCTATGGAAAATTCGTTTGCGGTGGTTACTTAATGATGTTTCATAATTTCGAACACTTTGTAATTTATGTACATATCTATGGAGTGCACTACAAGATTAATGCTATAGAATATGGTATGGATAGCATTTATCGATCATTTACAGCGACACTAAAAAGAATTATGTTACATTACGGTCTATAGAGAAAATTGTTTGTGGTGTATTTTGTTCATGTTACACTATTTCAAAAGTATTTAAATTGATATATATCTTCGAGGTACTCTATAAGATTCTGACTATTGGATATGATGTGCCATTCATCTTTTATATACAGGAGCACACAAAATAAATCAGTTATAGTTTTCTCTGTATGAACAATAATTGATGGAAGTGCGTTTTCAGTTGTGGAACACTTTTTTAAATTATAAAAATTGGATACTATTTAGTGTGTATAGATTCTATAAATCATATACAGGGCTGCACCAAGCAACCGAAGTACACTTCCGTTTATCGACGGAAATTGCTGACGAAGAATTTTCAACTGAGCTGTGCGTTCACTTACTGTTCTAAATATTAACACATTGTGAATTACATGATAAATCTATAGTTCATATACAGGGATGAACAAAATTTTCAGCTATTTCTTCGATTTTGGTTGAAATTGTGTTTTCAAATGTGATATATGTTTTACAAATTATTACTTAAACATCGTTTTTCACGTTATTAAGCTATTAAGTTTTATTATACTAGTCCAAATGCGTTGAAAAATGCTTCATAATCTGATTGACGCATGATTTTACGTTATTCTTGATCATTTTAATGATACTTTCTTAACGGTATGGAAGCTAAAGGGATAAAACTATTTTTGTATTATTATAACAAATCCTAAAAATTCATTAACACATATTGGACAATTGCACCATAAAATATAATAAATAAGCACACAATCTTGCTCTTTGGTGCATAAAATACGAACTTTAATAAACTAACATTTAAAATCTACGTTTCGAGCTGTTTCTACAGTCGTCTTCAGGGAATAAAATGGTAAAATCTCAGTTCATTAATAATTATTTATTTTCACTGGATGGCAACACTTCATTTTTGTATTCAAATCAGTGATCAAGTTTTGACTATCTCTTGCACATGAAGCTTTCTTCTCTGAACTTTCAGCCATTTTAGCATCATATTTTCCTAAAGACCGCTGTAGAAATAGCTCGATACGTAGATTTAAATATTAGTTTATTAAAGTTCGTATTTTGTGCACCATTGAGCAAGATTGTGTGTTTATTTATCCTAAAATTTATTTTTCTAAAATTTAAGATACGAGGCAAACATTCTACAGCTTTAGCAAAAATTGCTGTGTTGTATATTCTGTTGTATATTTATATTTATCTCTGCACAGAGGAACCTTATGTAAAGAATGGGAATAATAAGATATCATGGGAAAATGCCTACATTATGTTTTGCACTGTGTCAAATCTGAATGTGGAGAATTTGTGTGAATCAATTTCGTAATCACTCGAAATTTGTAGCTAAGTAATAC
Organism: Maratus speciosus; assembly: GCA_963932465.1. Taxonomy (NCBI): domain Eukaryota; kingdom Metazoa; phylum Arthropoda; class Arachnida; order Araneae; family Salticidae; genus Maratus; species Maratus speciosus. The sequence continues at coordinate 529,123,167 of OZ010789.1, read as the reverse complement.
ATTTTAAATAATTTTGTCCTGAGATATCTACATACTACTGGCAATTTTTCTCCAGATTTGTTATAAATTTAAACTTTTCGCTCTTACAAAACATCATGTGCTCTTCATTGTAATTTTCTTCTATAAACAAAATATTTTAAACCCAAATTCACCTTTTCGTTAAATTTTAAATCTTGTTGCCATTGCAAAATGGTGCAAAATCTTATTTATGTGACTAATTTAAATTCTGCTGTCTTTGATAAAAAAAAAAGGTACTAGAACTAAAATTAAAAAAAAAAAACCCAAAAAAACATTATTTAGTCTTAATAAGCTAAAAACAATTCTAAATAATGGGAGGGCACCTAAGGGCAGACAAATTAAATTGGAACGAAAAGGTAATAATCTAAACTAATTAATAAAATCAAAAATTGAGCTTAATCGTGCTTTATCATATAACGTTTTCTATTTTAAGACTGAAAAATTGTAAAAAAATTGCAGAGTTTTTTGCGACATTAAATATGAAATACCAGCTTACATGTGCAAAGATTTTGCATATAAATCCAATAAAATAAAGTCCATATTTTTTTTGGAAGCGTCGATAATCGATCAGTATATTTTATTCCACTTCAAGCAACAGCTTAAAGAATTATACTCAAATTGATTGATTCATTCCCAATTAAGAAGCATCAAATTTGCGCGAGTCTATGGACCATATAATTATATTTATATAAAAACCAATAGCAGGGTACAACGCCTTAACTATTGAGCTATAACAAGCAAAAAATAAATTACGCTAGGATAAACTTTTAAAAATCGACTTTTGGCCAGCTATAATCGGTGAATCGCCCACCGTGAGACGTCAGGGATTGTTCTATGTGGATTATGAGCTCTAATGTGCGCTATAAAAACATTGCCCACACGATAATATATCCGCCACCGGGAGCCAGGTTTACCGTTAGAGAATTCGGCGTATTTTCACGTGCCCGTCGATATGATGAACCGCAAAACGTGATTTGTCGGACCATGTGGCTTTCTTCGGCTATTCTATGATCCAATTCCGATGTTCATGGGCTCGTTGCAGGCGCTGACATGTTGTCAGCGCAGCCGCCTGCGTAGGCTCATACGCAACAGTGCACGCGTCACCAATTTTAATTCTCCCTAACCGAAGTCCGTACTAAACAATGTATTAAATTTTACATTTTTAGTAAAAATTAAAATTAATGATCACAATGATTAAAGATGATACTTGGTGCAATATAAGTGCTGTTAGCGCTAGAACTTTTTATCTTATAGAATGCTAGTTTTAGTAGCATTGATCGTAGGACTGTACGCTGAGGACGGTTCACTGAGGACGGTACGTTGAATTCTACCGGAACTACTATGCTTTAAGATATAAAGTTCTGGCGATATTAACGTTGTTTTTTTCGGCTTATATTAAATGTCATAATGGTAATACAAAAAGCTAATTACTCAAGACAAATAAAATGCTGTACTTACATAATTTAACCTTATTTAAAAATTTAAGTGATTTTTCTATTGCGATAGTGTAACAAGTGATCTTTTTATAGAATATTTTTCTAATTTATGACAAACTCCATACTTTGGCCTGTTGTTTGGTAGTATCAACCAACAGGCAAAAACATGGCTTGAGCCTCTCACGTTGTCGGTTTTGTTATCTAATTTTTCTCTTATCGGTGTCAATAGCAATTTCTTGATCTCTTAATAGAAAATGTGACACAATAATTGCTTTTGAAAAAGTAATGTAAAAAACGAGTGTCTTCAGATTCTGTCATTTAAAAAGATTATGCGCATTATCCGATTAGTAGTACGAATTAATTGATGTCCTTTTTTGCACTTTCTTGATTTCTCAAAAGAAGATATGTCACAAAAATTGCTTTTGAAAAAGTAATATACAAAATAATTTTATTCAGATTCTGTCATTTTGAAAAGATTATACGCATTATTCGATTAGTAGCACGCATTATCCAATTAGTAGCACGCATTAATTGATGTCCTTTTTTGCAATTTCTTGATTTCTCAAAAAAAGATGCGGCACAAAAATTGCTTTTGAAAAAGTATTATATAAAACAAGTGTCTTCAGATTCTGTCATTTTGAAAATATTATACGCATTATCCGATTAGTAGTACGCATTAATTGATGTCCTTTTTTGCAATTTCTTGATCTCTCAATAGAAGAAGTTGAACCAAAATTCGTTTTTGAAAAATTATTATACAAAATGATTATCTTCAGATTCTGTCATTGTCTGTTGAAAAGATTATACACATTATCCGGTTAGTAGTACGCATTAATTGATGGTTTTTTTTTCTTTTTTGCATTTTCTTGACTTATCAATAGAAGATGTGGTACGAAAATTGCTTTTGAAAAAGTTTTTTACAAAACAAATGTCTTCAGATTCTGTCATTTAGAAAAGTTTAAACGCATTATCCGATTAGTAGCACGCATTTATTGATGTCTTTTTTGCAATTACTTGATCTCTCAATAGAAGATGTAGTACAAAAATTGACTTTGAAAAAGTAATATACAAAACGAGCGTCCTCATATACTATACTGTCATATAGATATACTGTCACTTTTAAAAGATTATTACGCATTATCCGATTAGTAGTACGCATTAATCGATGTCTTTAACATTAATTTTTAAAAAGAATGATGGGTTAAATAACGTACGTCTTAAGCATTAACGAGAGCCAAGAGTACTATTATTATTATTATCAGTATTATTCTCTTTCGCAACAGTTTTAGGCAGCTATGAACTTCAATGAATGTTTGCTTTTCTTTACTGTTTTGAAATGTAGTACCTGGTAGAGTGAGCGTCACTCTGTAGTTTTTACACTCTTTTATTAAACTTCATCTGACTTTTGTATTTTTAAAAGATATGTGCATTATCCGATTAGTAGTGCGCATTTGTTGATTATTTATTTATTTATTTATTTATTTTTTGCATTTTCTTGATTTATTAATAAAAGATGTGGCAGAAAAATTCCTTTTAATAAAGTAATATCCAAAATAATGTCTTCAGATTCTGTCATTTTTAATAGATTATACGAATTATACTATTTGTAGTACGCATTAATTGATGTCTTTAACATCATTTCATAAATATTAAGGTATATAAGTAATATAAATTTTAAGGTATTTTTCCGTTAGCCTATTATTGGTGATACATCGCCAAATATTCTCGGTAACTCGTACCTTTGTATGGGAGTTGAAACAGCAATGGATTTAATGATGAGACAATAATAAGTTACCAAAATATGTACGATATAACTGTGAAACTGCTACAATGAAACATTTTAATGATTAAAAAATGTTAGTATAATTAAAAGTAACTTACAAAACAAGTGTCTTCAGAGACTGCCATTTTGAAAAGATTATGCGAATTATCCGATGAGCAGTTCGCTTTAAGTCACCTCCTTAACATTAATTTCTAAAAAGAATGATGGTGTAAACGTAATTACGTCATTAACCGGACATAAGTCTTAAACATTAAAGAAAGTCCACTGTATTAATATTATTTCAATAGGTATCATTCTTTCACAGTACAGCTTTAGACAGCTATGAACTTTAATGACAATTTACTTTGCTTTACTATTTTGAAATGCGTATTTTTTTACTTGAAGGCATTTAAATGAAAACATACTCTTATTTTAACATATTTTTATGTTAGTAGTATTCAGGAGATAGGAAAACAATAAGTTTCCTTAAGCGAATATACTTCAAAAATAAGCAAAACTGAAAAAATAATTAAATATCGTATGTTACTTATATAAAACATTACTTTATACTCTATGTATTTATTTAACTAGTTGGAATATCATTAGCATATTGGGTGTCGCGATATTTACTTGTCGCTGTACTATATACAGTGTGTCTCACAAGTGTCTGACACATTTTAAAGTATAACATAAAATAAAGTAATTGTCGTTCAAGAGTGTAGTTTGGACTAAAATGCTTCCCATGATGAAAAGTTTTCTTTAAGCGAATGAAAATAATGAGTTATAGTCTTTGATCCCTGATGGCGTCACTTGTCCATATGTTTGGTTTAGAACATGCGTTTTTATGATTTTAACATTTGTTTTGATGCTGTGACACAGAAATTACGACTTTCTTATTCCCTTTCTCGGTCCTCCTTTCTGTGTCACAACGTCAAAACTAATCTGAAAATCAGAAAAAAATGAAACATATGGACAAGTAGCGCTATGTATGATCGAAATTTCGAACTAATTATTTTCATTCGCATAAAGAAAATTTTTCCTCGTGCGAAGAATTTTAGTCCAAGCCGCACTCCTGTATGGCCATTACTTGATTTTATATTTAATTTTAAAATGTGTCAGGGACTTTTCAGACACCCTGTATAATTATCTACTATAGATATATTAGCATTTAGTCATGTTTCGTGAAAGTGTATTAATGGGTTATTTATTAACTATTATAAAAATATATAAACTATTATGTTTTAAGGTGTATTTAATAATTTTTCTAATTGTTTAACCCTTAAATGCCTACTGTTGCCTTCTGGCAACATACTCTTTCCAGCACATTTGTGGTTTGCACACCAATAATTGTGAAGAGAAATATTCGATTTCTTTGATGCTCAGAAACTCCGCGTTAAGATGAGACAAAAATTTTCATTTTTAAAAAGTGGTGTGAAATGAATTTTTTCCATTTTTAAGAGAAAAGTAATTCCGGCATTTAAGGGTTAAAATAGCTTCTAAACCATATTTTAATATAATTATAAATATGTTTTTAAATTGAAATATTGAAAATAACTCATATTGAAAAAAAATTAATAATCTGAACATGATTGTCTGCTTGGTTCTACCGCAAAACAGGATGCTGAATATTGTTATTTCTCATTACACTGAACTGGTTAAAATTCTCTTAAACTTTTAAAAGGAACTTATTGGCAGTTGTCAATAACTATTATTGTAAAACATTCCGTGCAAATAAATTTCTCTAAAAAACTTTTCAAAGTTTTTACTCAAGCATTTAATGACATTTTTTTTTTTTTTAAATTAAGAAAACTATATACTCTCGATTTAAAATAAGAAATAATTATTTCTTTACTTTGGACACAAATGCGATAGTTACCCGCGTAAATTTAAATACCTAAAACCCCTTTCTTAATGGATTTTTTTTTTATTGTAATATCTGATGCAATTTGCTTAAATAATTGACGGCATTGTATTTCCGTAACGACTTTCTGTTCAGTGCTACTTCAAATTGTAATGATGAACATTAGTAGTTACCCAAACATTGAACTGATTAATATACGATTTAACTTTGAAGAAGCTTTTAGTATCATTCATCAGTTATAATTAGTTCAAACTATTCAATGCGAAGAAATTTTCCTTCTACGCCTTACATATTTGTTAGAGATGATGTTTACGAGATTATGTATCAATATAGTATACTTTCAACTTAGATATAAGAAATAATGGACTTTCATTTACTAGAAATTTAATGCAATAGTATAGCACATATACGTAACTCGTATAAACCCCCTCATTATACGAAATTTATTGATTTTCTATAATTGACGGTTAGGTTTAATAGTTTCAAAAATCAATGTATTTAAATGTATCTAAATCAATGTATTTAAAATATATTTAAAAGTGTATTATTTACATGACTTAAATGTATATATATCAGTAGTTTAAGAGGTTATAGAAAAAGCTAGAAAATATTTTGTCGCGTAGAAAACTCTTTACGTAGAAAATTCCAAACTTGATAAAAATGTCGATTCGATAATTTAAAAGTAAAATAGTCAATATCCTCTAAAGTACAACTGTTAAAAAATTCCAGAGTACTACCATTGTTGTAATGTACCAGGTGTCCCAAAAATGACCGATGATTTTTAAATTCAATAACTTTCAATTCGTGACAGATATTAAAAAAATTCTTGCAATTGTGTTACGTAAGATGTCAGGAGTTTGTATGCTGCGATTCTGAGTTTTAGTTACAAACAGCATCGATAGATGTCACTGCAAGCAATAACCGCTAAATCCAGGTTCGATTTTTACCCCTCTCTCCTTCCATGCGAAAAAATAGTCTAACCGACAGCATAAAAATTTATGTTATCAAACACAAGAAAAAAGCTTTTATTTTATGGAAGAGTAAGAAGTAGGGGAATCTAATCATCTATGTCCTTGTAAGTGAAGTGATGCATAAGCCAAAAATTAATACCATCAATGGATTACTCGTAGGTTTATCATTTTGTTTGTCCTACAAGCAAATGTATGAAAACATGGAGGACAGTTGTAGGACAAACACAATGATAAACCTACAAGTAATCCACTGGTGGTATTAATTTTTGGCTTTTGCACCACTTTACTTACGGTAGACATAGATCATCAGATTCCCCTACTTCTACTCTCCCATAAAATAAAGGTTTTTTTCTTGTGCTTGATAACATAGGATTTTGTTCGTTTGTGTCGGCTCTTGGACTAAAAGGAGATGTATTGAATGGATCTCGAAGTACCAAAAATCGGGTCCGAACTGAGCACATATTGCTCTCAGAGACATCTATTGTTTCAAATTCCAACTAAAATAAAGAATCAGAGTAAAGAACTCCTGACATCATACATAACCCTCCTGCAAGAATTTTTTTAATATCTGTCACCGTTTGCAAGTTATTGAATTTTAAAATCATAGCCCATTTTTGGGGCATCCAGTAACTTTCCTGATAATTTTACAAGCACTTGTCAATTGTTAGCAGTAGGGAATAAAATCAGTACTTCTGAGACATGTATTAAAAAATAATAGTTCCCATACATAATTATTTTAAAACTGCTTTTAAAATAATAAGAATTAAAAATATGTATATTTACAATAACTTTTTACATTTTGTTTTATGATGTTAATGTATCATATGTAAGTTCTTCGCTATACTACTCGTGCCCGTGAAAAAAAAAAAAAAAAAAAAAAAAAAAAAAACTCCAAAGTGCAATGTAACCCACTACCGGGCCTCCTATTATTAACAAGATGGCAGGACTAACAAATAGATGCTTATTATGGAAAAGAGACAAAAACCAATAACATTTATTTATCCACCGTTTGACATTTATTTTATAATTTAAGCTGGAGTAACTGGACCCACGAGGTAACTAGACCATAGGCTATTTTATAAAAAACCGTTGATGTTTTTAAAATTTTAGCTTTTGTCATCATTGCACCCCCAATTCTAATTCTTAAAACAACGTGTGTCAACTCAATATTAACTCTGCCTTTGCGGGGATAGGTTGCCGAAAATATAGGTTTCTTTTTTTTTTTTAAACAACGTCCATTTGATTGAACTTCCTCGGCTTTTTATTTAAATACGGTAAGTACTTTTATTAAACTATCTTTTTATTTAAAGATTAGACACATAAATACATTAATATTATTAGGTATCTATACATATTTACTTCATGTTTCAAATGCAGGGCCGTGTTCCAGTTACCCCATATTTTTTTATGAATGGGGTAACTGGAACATGTATCAGGGGTAACTGGACCATATGGGATCCAGTTACCCCAACAGTTATAAATATCTTTTTTGAGTTTCTCTTAAAACGGAGAAATTAATTTATTCATTTTTTTTTCCTCGCAATTAAGAAAAATACGTAATACCTTATTAAAATTACATAATAAAAGCAGTTTGGGGGTATCAAACTAAATTTCTTAAGCGCGAAATTTTACGATATAGATGAAGAGGCATACATAAGGCAAAGTGAGACTATTTGAAAATTATCGAAACGAATAAAAAATAGTTCTGCTCGATGTAAAAATATGGTTACATTCTCCACAGGTTCGTTGGGCATATCGAACTTCCATTGTGGTAAATAAAAAGAAGGATGAGGTACTTTAGTATTCACATAGCCGTTTGTTCATAGATTTATCGTGTTATTTTTTTTCTTAAAATACCCATGTAACTTTTGTACTTATTACCTATAGTAAAGTACATAAGTACTTACTTAACGTTGGTTTTTTGTATAAATAAATCTAATATCTTCACTTTTTAGTGCTTTTTTTAGACACATTTACAGTAAAGGTTTCCCTTACAACGCCGTTTATTTGATATACAGTGTGTCCATGTATAACCTGACCGACCTTTATTTTCGCAACCGTTGGTCCTGGATGCATACTTCCAATTACAAAATTGGTCAAAATTAGGTGCAGAGTTAAGATAAAAAAAAGTTTGAAGCGAAAAAATAATTTTGCGAAGAATTACAGAATTTAAATTTTTATACGGTCCCCCGGTCCTATAAGTTATATTTAGTAAAATTTTCCTGTTACACTGACAAGAAAGGCCAAAAAAAGTCCCGTTATTCTACGATTAAAATTGACCGAGTAATAGCTGTTTAAAGTTGGAGCATATTTTTTGCTTCAAATTATGGGTCATTCACAAATTTAGTAGAAATATAATTATCGTCAGATATATTAAAGAAATGGGTGAGAGTAAAATTAGCATTGCAATATAACTTTGAAATCTTTAATCATTCTGACATATTACTGCAAAATATACAATTTGTACTGAACATATAAGAGGATAAAAATAACAGAATTTTGTTAAATAAAAGTATGAAAAACAACAAACTCAATTTTTTACAAAAAGATACATATTTTAAAATTCTGTTAGATTACACCGTCTTTCAAATTTTAGATTGTGCCACGTTTTTTAGCTTTTGAAAATTGATTCACATGTATTTTTTAGCGCTGAATGCGAAAATGTGCTTCATTTTAAACCATCACGTCAGGATTTTTCTCGAATCGCAAATTTCAAAGTTAAAAAGCTCAAAGTTAAAATTGATCCCCCCTCTCTTTCCAACCACCATGGGACGCCTGAGCTGTTTAGCTGTAAGAAACTCAGTATAAGTCACAAAATTGAATAAATTATTGAATTAAATAAAATTAAACTGAATAAAAAAGTCTCATATCTACTTTTAGTTTCAGATTTTTCGCTCTTTTTAACCTTTAAATTTACGATTTGCGAAAAATCCTGACATGGTGGTTAAAACTGAAGGTAATTTTTTTTATTTAGCGTTAAAAAATACATAAAACAAAATTATAAAAGTTAAAAAACACAACCATTGTAGGTTTATGTTATCTAATCTAAAACCATTTCTTAAACTTGTTGACGGTAATCTATCCGAATTATTTTATGTTATCCACTAATATAAGTATTATAAGATGGTAAGCGTCAAAAATCATAATAATATTACTTTATAATTGGATTTAAGTCAGTATGTAAAATTTTAACTTCGATCAGACATTTGAAAGTCAGTTAAAGTTCGAGTACAAATTTTAAATTGGAAAGACGATCGTTGCAAGTTAAATAAAACCTTATGAAAATAACATAATTTTTGTTAAAAGAAGTCATAGCCTCAAATCCTTATAAAATACAACATATGTTAAAATACAGTTATTTTAACTAATCTGAAATTTGACAAATGAAGTTAACTAAATCGTAATAGTTGTACGATTTCTTTCAAACCGCAGATACCTTGAAATAAGTTTAAGTACTTTATATACGACCCCTGAAAGCATGGTCGAAATCATCTGCTTTGATTAGCAAAAAAGTGATATAAGTCATGCATTTCAAAGTTTCATAACTCGGTCAATTTTAATGTTAGATGAATGGGACTTTTTCTGTCTTACTTGTTAGTGTCATAGTAAATCTTAACTAAATATCACTTATAGGACCGGAGGACCGTACAAAAATTTAAATTTCGTAATTTTTTAATAAATATTTTTCTTCACCCAAATCGCTTTCAAAATAATTCTTTACCTTATTTAAACCATTTTTGTAATTGGAAGTATACATCTAGGACCAACAGTTGCGAAAATAAAGGTCGGTCAGGTTACACGTGGACACACTGTATAATGTACATGATCGGCCTAGTTTACATTTTTTTAGTTGTTTACACTTTTTCAAAAAGGACCCGATACCCAATATTAAAAAAAAAAAAAAAAAAAAAAAAAAAAAACGCGTGTGGAACATAGACCCCACTGGTCCAATTGCCCATTTTTATGGGGCAACTCGACCCATGAGGAAAGAAAGATGCAATATATATATTTATTTATTTATAGATATTAAAATGTAATTTTGAACATTTCTGTCTGATAGAGGGAACCTAACTGAACACATTTACAAAAGTTCAGATTTTAATTCTAATGAATATTAGCTTTTTGAAACTGAATTGCCAGTATATCTAGAGCCACATTGTAAAATCATGGCCCAGATGTCCCAAGTAACCTTAGTGCTTAATACTTTTGACGATTTCCAGCTTCATTAACAGACAGTCGAAATTGAAACCATTATTTAAAAAAATAAATTTTACAAACTTTATTGTATATTTCTGATGGTCATATTGAAAAAAAAAGCTTTTTTTTGTTTCCAGAAGGTGGTGCCAATAACATAAAAATGGTTGGCAATAACAGCGCTGCCAACTTCTTTTAGCAAGCAACTCACTGAGTAGACAGAATATATCTGAAATTTTGCGATATTTGACTATATTTTTTATATAAGATGCCCTAAATTGCTGATTAACAAATTATAAAATAAAAAATTTGGAATATTTCACGTGTGCGCAGTTAAAAATTATATCATACACATGTCCATATCTCAACAAATATACAATATATTTATGTTTTAATTGCGGTATACTGTTTCTACTGTTCTATGTGAGGTTTTCGAAAAGTTGTGTTAAACTTGGTTCAAAACTCTGTACGCTATAAACAGAAAACTTTTGATTTTTTTCACATAAACGTTAACATTTTTATGATTAAGTGTGCTATGCATACACAAATGCTCACAAACGTTAACTAGACCTACACAGTCGTTTATTACAGTGACAGTCCGTTTTGAGCATTTTCTGTCACATGGGTGTTCGGCAAATATTACTTTATTATTATATTTATTATTAGCCCCCTAGTTATTCTCGCGATTAAATCTTCGCTTAAAAATGATGTCAAACATGTTCTTTACATTCTAGAAATTGAAGGACAATTCGTCGAGAATTTCAGTAGATATTCGATAAAACGCACATAATCTAAAGCGGAAACTTACCCTTAATTATTGACATGGGTGTAGGGAAATGTGCTGTACCCCGGTCTTCTTTTGACATTTTAATTTTTAATTTATTTGAAATATGTAAATAATGAAAGATAAAGATATTCGCTAATTATTTATCATGTTCTGTTTCCCCTTAATTTTCTTGAATTCTAATTCTAGGCATATCATAGTTTTTCTTTAAATTAAAAAATATATTAATTTTCGAACCAATGTACCTTTGTCCTAGGCATGTTATATCATGAATCATGCATCGTTTTTATATAAAAAATATAAATAAAACTTACGAAAAAATTTTATGATGTATTTGAAATAAATTTTAAAAGTATATCGAATAACAGTTTTGTCATAGATACTTATTTAAAGTATTTTTTAATTAATATAAAAGAGAAAGTGTAATTAGAGGGAAAAGGGGGGTATTTCCAACCACAATAAATATCAATTGCATTTTAACTGCTTTATTGCATTAAGACATTATTTTATGCATGTTTGTTTTATCACGAGGCAAAATTAACAACAACAGTTGCCTAAAAGCTAAAACCATGTTTAAAAATTTGATAATATATCAGGAAATACATAAAAAAAAATATTCATAAGACTTAGTTCTGGCAAAATATTAATGATTTGTTCGCAACTGATTGAAAAACACATTTTCCTCAAGAATGAATTCTACTCTAAAGCTATTAAAACGTTTCATGGATAAAACAATAATCTCTTCTTAACCATTGTCATCATTTATTTATTTAGGGGAGACTAGGAAGGATTGACCCAATTTTTACAAAATGATTTTTTTATTTTTTAACTATTGAACGTAGAACAAAGTATTATATATCATTTTATTCGTTATACAATCAGTTATAAAAATAAAATTCTACACAAGTGTAACATATAAAAAATTTGAAAAATGATTGATTTTATTCATGAAAAAATAATGGTCAAGGCTCTCCACATATGGGAGGGTTGACCCACTATATAGGAGGCTTGACCCACTTTGCTTTATATTGCAATATTTATGAAGAGAAATAAAATCAGTTTAAAAAAAGCAAAATAACTTTATGCTACATGCTTTAGTTATTATTAAATATATATATATATATATATATATATATATTTAAATATGATGCTTAAACAAACCTGTTGAGACGCAATCGCAAATCAGAGGAGAAAAATTTTGTTTTAAACAAGATTTTCTCTGAGCAGGTACAATTGTGCAGCAGGGAAAATGAAATTTTAACATTTAAAGTAGTATTCTGTTAGAGACAGGTTCCGTTTTCATAGTGTTTTATGTTATTATGTCCTGATTTAGGAGCCACTTTCCCGCTTTTTTTTTGTCTCCTTGTCCTATTTTTTGTGATACTCGACCTGACAACTCTAGTTGTCACATAGTTTGGCTTCAGCTCACTGTATTCACCCTGGTGAAATTTGTCTACATACCTTCCTAAAGTTTTTCGATCGAGGCTATGTCCTTTTGCAGCCGCATGAGCAATTAACTTATCATTAACATGATTTAAACCTTTAAGGGGCAAAGTTCTTTCAGTACTAAAATGTTGAAATAAATGACTGGCACCGGAATTTACGAACAAATTTATTTGGAAATAAGAAAAAGGCTATATTTCACATACATATTAAATGGAAAAGATTTTAGCAAAATTGTGATGTCATTGTGACGTTTCGGAATTAAAATTAAGTGGTTTTATAAACATACCACTGCCCCTGAAATGGTAAAGACTGCTGATTTTATCCTTTCTGTTCTTTCCCACTGTTTCTATTTACCTATTGTAAGTAATATTTAAAGGGAAAAAAAGTTCCTATCAACTTTCCCATTTTCTAGCAATTTTTCACATCTTTCTGTATTGAGTTTTAAACATTTTCCTTTCCATCACACCATTTTACTGTAGCTTTGCGGAATAAATTTACATTCTTTTATATATATAACCATTAACTTTTCATTATGCACAGTGTATAACAAAAAGATTTTCAAAACCATTTAATTAAGGGAACCTCGAGCATCTGGTCAACCCTCCCTCACATTGACTGGGTCAAGCCTCCCTACATAGACCTTTTCTAAAGAATAGCACATTGTTATGTTATGCCTAACTTACTGTACAATCTTTATACCTGGAATGAAAGCTGGATATTTCTGCATTAATTTAACCTACTTACTTAAATTTCTATGATATAATTTATTTGAAATAAGCTTACAAATTATTTTTTTTAAATACAACTTTTAGGTTGAAAACTCCTCACAATTGATTTTTTCAACATCTATTTCGATTATCTCTATGAAACGAAGACTGTTGTTTGAGCATTCCAGTAGCTTTGGTTGACACCTATTAATAAAAATCTGAAATTATTTTAAATATGAAAAACGATGAGTGGGTCAATCCTCCCGTATAGTCAACCGTCCATAGTCTCCCCTATATTTTCCGTGCAGAAGTGGTGTACATATAGAATTGAGATTTCAATTCTTTCCATTAATGATACAAGGACAATCCTTTGTGAAATAACATTTTCAGTTGTTGACTTTTTAATAGAATGATATGCAATTGCGTTGTACTTTAGACCTGTTCAAGGTAGAACACTATTTCTAGGTCCAACTTATAACACGTACACTTGTATTCACAGATTACTTCGACCCCAAGTTATACCGAAATCCTCGATCGAACGCTGAAACAGTATTTACATTTTATCCTGATTGGACGTCTCCTTGATAATATCCAATCAAATGTTATCGTGAATTTCATTTCAGCGTTCAACCGAGGTTTTCTAAGTTGAGGTAGATGGTGAATACGAGCTTAGTGACTTGATAAAGAATGGCTTTTAGCGAACTGACATGATTTAAAACTCATAATCATAATGCACTATACATAGTCTTTTATATAGAACTTTGAATTTAAAACAATTAGCTCTTGATTACGATATATAATGAAAAGTTGTAATTTTTAGAAAATTATTTTTTGGCGAGCATAATCAATTATTTAACAATTGTCCGATATGTGCTGACTAAATTAAAGTGACCAACTGCAAACTGACATGTAGTAGTATGTCTCAAAACTATATTGATTAGTTTTATACAAATCCAATAGATAGAGCTAAAAGCTGTGTAGATCCAAAGTACAACAATTTCTCCTACTCTGAAAGAACATATAGTAAATTTTACAAACAAAGAAAGATGATACTCATAAACAATATAGTTATTTAAAGATACCCGTGTAAAAAATTGAAAAAAAAATGTTAAAAGTTTTTATCGGTATGAACAATGTTCTTAAACATTTTCAAGATTTATTTTCTATTGGTAATAAGAAATATTATTGATAATAATAAATGATAATAAGAAGATAAGAAAGCCATTCTTCAAGGCTATTTTATTCAATTAAAAGTACAACATTAGTGTGGAAGTGTAGATAATATTTGTGCGCGCATGTAGCATATTTTATTAAAACAAAATTTACGAAAGATATTCTTTGTTCTAATATTATGTTAAAGGATTAAAAATGATAAAACCACAGTAATAAATCGGGCGTTTTTTAATAATTGTTTTCAGTAGTAGCATTTTAACTAACTTCCACAGCAGTAAATTGTTTATGGACTAGGAGCTTTGTAATACGTGAATAAAGATTTCTGCAATAAATATAAATTCAATTAAAATTTAAAGCTGAAACTAGCTATGAGTAAAGTAAAATGTATAGCATATTAAAGTATATTTTTCTGCATCGCATTTATCATTGTTTTAATTAATATAGTAAACAACTTAGAAATTTTAAACATTGCAATAATAAATTATATAATTTATATTATAATATTCTATTATTGTAGATCATATTTAACTTAACGAAAATCTGGTTATAATAAATTTAATCTGTAGTAAATTGTTTATGAACTTATTATGGCTTTAGACTCAGCTGGAAAATCTAGGAATATAGTAAGCCAGAATAGTATTAGCCCCAACAAAACTTCCCCTGGTTAAGCCACGTTAAAATGTCTTCGTTTCTAAAACCATTTACTACATCTTTTATGGTAAGTAAAATGATTATTTAGGATAGATATTCTAAACAAAATTGTTTCTAATTTTGAAAAAGAATTCCACTGCATTTAATATATATTAAATGCAATTATATATATATACGAGCAATTACGAGCAATTATAAATATACTACTCTCAAAAATAATTTACTTAAAAATGAGAACTTCCATGTACTCGTATTTTTTTTAAGTACAATTGTTTCAAAAAGAAGTACATTGTTAAAACTAATCTACTTAAAAATGAGCATTTCTATGGACTCATATTTTTTAAGTACAATTGCTTCAAAAAGGAGCATTAATCTACTTAAAAATGAAAATTTCTTTGTACTCGATTTTTTTAAGTACAATTCATTCAGAAACGAGTACAAGATATTTTGAAGTTGTGTATACTTATACTTGATTTAGAAATGTATGCAGAAATGAATGCATATATTTTGTATTTTAAAGTCTTAATATTCATGTTTAAATCCTATGTGCTCAAAAATATGAGTTTTCTGATAAACCCTTTTCTTATACCGATTTGACAGTAGGGATTTCCAAGCTTGTATTTAAAGATATGTCTATCTTTGTTATAATTTTTAATTTATAATACACACTTTTCAAATTTATTTAGAATTTCATTAGAAATGTTAAAGAAGAAAATTTAGTTTAAAAATTGTTTTATTAGAAATTAGAGTATTTAAGAAAGGGTAAATTCACCTCTGCTGTTAGCGATTTTCCGTCGCTGATTCATAAAAGTGTCATTTGAAAGATGGTGTGGTAACTGCTCTTATAGCAAAGTCAGTACAATACTGAGCTCCCATCTAGAGGACTCGGGTTCAAATCACGGGGCGGCTCGTACACCAAATTTCAAGAATTAAAATAGTAAATTCGTTGTTCTTTACTCCAAAAATTGTAGTTCTTCGCAATTAAAAATGGTGATTTTTTGGTTCTCTGTAATTTTGCCTTTTTTTTCTTATAGTGCATGTGTGTTTCTATACATATTTATTTTCGAGTCCCTGTATGTACTCAAAAAAATGAGTACATGCGTTTTTCAAATTTAAGAGTTAATTACTCGGAGCTATTTTAAGATCGGGAAGTGCTCAATAATTAGTACAATTTACTTATTTTTAAGAATAGTGTTTTAACAGTGTGGTATTCTTTCAACTGCAATTTTTGTTTTCGTTTTAAATATTGCTGTTCATATCTTAGAAGTCATTTAAATCAAAGTAGTTCTTTCCACTACTAATGTAATGTCACATATTTTTAATTTTTTAAGATGCTTGGTTTCTATAAGTTATATTTAGAAAAACATTCCCATGCTCTAGCAAATGAAAAAAACATTGTATGTTTAAAATTACAGAGTCATAATGCTATAAATTTTATGAATTTGTAGCGTTACCTACTCCTCTTTTTGTATCGGAAAATGGTGAAAATTCCTGAAATTCTAAGGGAAAGTTTTGAGAAATTTTGATCATGCAAAATTTTATTGCACTTGTTAGAGCATGGCTAATTTTTTTCTAAATATGTTATAGAACCCAAAAGACCGCATAAAATTTTAAATTTCGTTACTTTTTTCTAAAATAAAAAAGGTTTCTAAGATGAAGAACAACATTTAAAATACTTTTGCAATTAGAATTAGGCTAAAATTAACCATTTAAGAATTAGCTCTTGGTCAGCGATAAGAAAGGGCACCCTATGTATTTTATGACTGGTTTTACCTTGATGACTACGAAATTCTTCGTCTTTCAAATGCCCTGTGAAAAAAAATATAAGCACCAAAAAGAATGAAAACTTATAATAAAATTTATTAAAATGTTTGAAATGCTTCGAAAAAAAATAGCCCATACAAAAAAATAAAATAAAAATGAAAAAAAAAGACGTTGAAAGTTTGATTAGTTCAGAAACTTGCAAAAAATATGGAATTTGAAGAATATCATAATTTTTTGTCAAGTTCGAGAAAATATTTTTAAAAGCAACTTAACGAACAAAATTGTTTCTAATTTTGGAAAAGAATTGCACTGCATTTAATATATAATAAATGCAATTATATATATACTATTATTACGAGCAATTACGAGCAATTATAAATATACTATATATATAACGAAAAAGAAATTTTCCTGATTATGAACAATAATGAAAACGGCTGAAACTAGAGGATCCAGATTTTCAAAGAGAATCCAGACATCTTAAAGTTTCTAAAAGTACGTATAATCTATATAAATAACTAAAAATTGCTAATTTCTATATCATGATGTGCGATATGCAAATTAAATAAATTTTCAGATTATTACTATATTTGCCAGTTAAGATATAACCTATATCGCACTCGCCTCTATTTTTATTAATTTACAAGTCTATTATTTAGATAAACTAGGATAAGCATTAATAATTTCTAGCAATTTATGACATTTCACAGCTAAGGATATATATCACGTTACAAATAGTTTTCAATATTTAATATCTATCTTAGATATTAAATAATTAATCAATTTTTCTGATTGCACATGATATCGAAAACGAATCGAACGATTTTCACAAAAACTTGCCTCTTATAAGAAATCAAAAACGAGAAAACGATCTAACAAGGTTTCGAATTCAAGAAAAATTCTTTTGAACAAACAATTAAAACAAACTCAGCGTTGAAAATGCTTTTTACTGTAAATTGAAAAATTTTAAACGATTTTTATGAAATTTGTTCCTACACAAAAATTCGAGCACCAGAAAACGTGATAGCTAGGCCTCAATTGCAGGAGAGTTCCTTTTGACCAATTAAAACTCACCTTAACGACCGATTAATGACTCAACACTAAAAATGCTGCTATATATCAAAAACGGTTCGAAAGATTTTTGCACAACAGGGCTCTTATACTAATTTGAGCAGGAGAAAATGATCTATCTTGGTCTCAAATTCGGAAAAATTCGCTTCATATGGTTAAAACAAACTCATTACACTAAACATAATGGTATAAATTGAAAATAGTACGCCCTCCAGTTTAATAAATTTGAGATTAAACAACATATATGTACTAATTCGGATACGAGAAAATAGTTAATTAACGACTTCAGCAAAGTTCATTTTCGTTGATTAAAAAATCTTAATATTCCTACTGAAGTACTGATATTTATAATCGAATTAAAAACTGTTGTGCTTAATTTCTGCAGATAAACTGTTTGCAGAAGGAAAAAAAAAAGGGCATGGAATAAAATAATGTTTAATTAAAAAACAAGTTTCACTAAACATGAGTCTGAAAGCCATTCTTTCACAATGCCAATAATAAATTTTCTATTAAATGCAAAGTATCTTAATTGAAACGAACCCCTATTTTACTCATTAATAATTTATTGTTACTATTTTGTAATTGAAGTCCTAGGTTAATGGTGTAATGCTCATGCACATGTATTGCTTGTCACCAAATTACTATCATCTTTTTAATCTATACATTTTTCAGCCAAACCCCTAAGCTTGTTTTTAAATCGTAAGTTGACAAAATAAATAATTTCTACAGGAATGGATATTTTAATTTTTTACGGAAAAATATGTTGAATAATAAAGGCGTATTCACCCCCCCCCCCCCTTTTTTTTTCCTCCAAATGTACCTTTTGGGTAAAAGAGTGGGTAAGTGAAATTTCTACACGTTTATCAGTTTTACACAAATTGACTATGTTTATTTCTTGGAGACAGTGATTTATCACAATTCATATTCAATATACCTTCAATTAGGGTTAAGTGTAACAACAGAGAATACATCATATGTCATATGGATAATGTGTTTTCTCTAATTATCATTTTCTTGTCTTCTAAAGATCAGTTTGACAAGGTTTTGTTGCTTCGGCATTTGCACGACACGTTTCACTTTTTATAATTTCTCGCATCATCATAAGTCATTCTGCGAAATTATTTTTCAACCTGTAATATGCTCTTGTAACTCTATTAAATTACAGAAAATTCCATGGTCGAGAGGATATTCCATTCATTAGATGACATGTGGAAAAATGGATACAGAAAATAGAAAATTATGTGAGTCAATTTACTAAAATAGTCAAAATTAAAAAAAAAAATTAATCTTGGTATAAAAGAATAAAATAAAATCTTCGCCGATCCAAGTGTTACGTAAATATTATTAATCTTACACAATTAAATCATTAACAAATAACTAATATATACATTTATATCGCAGTTAAATAAATTATTTCTTAGATTGAAGCGTGGAAAAGAAATATCAGCAGAAATTGAAGTATGTCATTCCAAAATCGCAAAATATTCAGACATATTAATATTTGCATGATAAAATAAATAAATCTGTTATTTCTTCTACTCAAATAAAACAGACCAAGGGAATTTATCTCGGGCTATTTGTGGACTGTCATTTCCAGATTCCTAGTTCCAGTCAGCTTATTTTTATTTTCATTTCATTTAAGTGGCTTAAGTTATTTAATAATTTTTAAAAGAAAAAAAAATCGGTTTCAAAATGACGAGTAATTTATCTATTTCGAAAGCCATTAAAACATGACGATTTCAGAATCTTTGAAGACCTCATTATAATTTATATTTTGTTTAAGTAAATACATACTCGTATTAAGTAGTCGTTTAATAGGAGATTTTGCAAAAAGTACTCCATTCCTTTTTCAAATGGTATACATGATTTCTGAGCACCTACCAATGACAGAACCATAAATTAAATCTTTTTTAAATTACTTTTAAAAGGAAAAATGTAAACACAAAGATTTCTAAGTATTATACTTATTAACAATGGCTTACATTCCATTATTATAGAAGTTTTCAGAAATATTTAATTAAAGTCGAACAAAAACGTTTTTCTTCTTTATGCACAATGAGTTTATTTAAAGATGTAAATTTCATTTACTGTTAAATAAGGAAATTTTATTAATATAACTTATATTAATAATCAGTATAAACATTTTATGTAAACATATATTTATAATATAATCAATGTAAAAAAACAGATATTTCCATCAAAATCCATTTTGTATACCGAAGCAACAATTTTCTGTTGACGATTCCAGTTCATGTAGAAAAAAATTAAACGTGTTTGTATATCATAAAACTGAAAACTTATGGTAAATAACAGGTAATGACATTACCTTGAAATCATTATTCAAGATAATTTGAAAATGATAATCTAGTTTGATGTTTTGCTTAATTTCTTTAAAGTTAATTAATAGTCTAATTACTGTGAGTATTATTATTTTTAAACAAGTTGGAAATTGCTCGTCAAACGTGGCAAATGAGGTGCGTTCGTACTATAACTAGTTTTATAATTATTTTTTGCACCCCATATTGTACTGAATGTATATTTTTTGCGCTTCATAAGTGCATAGTCTGTAACATCATTAAAATGCACTTACAATAATTTTTTCCCCATTCCCCGTAATGTAAAGGAAAACTTTTGACTGTCCCTGTAATTAAACTATACATTCGATTTTCATAAAATTTGAAATGGCTCGACAAAATTTTGCAGCAATTATATATTTAAAATTTCAGACCATTCGGAAGGCTGTAAAATCATTAAAATGCATTTGCAATAATTTTTTCCCATTGGCCATAATGTAACGGAAAACTTTTGGGTGTCCCTGTAATTAAACTATACATCCGATTTTCATAAAATTGGAAATGGCTCAACAAAATTTTGCAGCAATTATATATTAAAAATTTCAGACCATTCGGAAGGCTGTAAAATCATTAAAATGCACTTGCTATAATTTTTTCCCATTGGCCGTAATGTAACGGAAAAATTTTGGGTGTCCCTGTAATTAAACTATACATCCGATTTTCATAAAATTGGAAATGGCTCGACAAAATTTTGCAGCAATTATATATTACAAATTTCAGACCATTCGGAAGTCTGTAACATCATTAAAATTCACTTGCAATAATTTTTCCCATTGGCCGTAATGTAAAGAAAAAATTTTGACTGTCCCTGTAATTAAACTATACATCCGATTTTCATAAGATTGGAAATGGCTCGACAAAATTTTGCAGTAATTATATATTAAAAATTTCAGATCATTCGGTCGGGTAGTTTTTGCTCTGTTATATGCGGACGGACAGACAGACGGACGGACAGACGGACAGACAGACGGACTGAACGACGACTATAGGTGCTACGTATTTATATAATTACTAACGCACCTAATAAGTGCATAGTCTGTAACATCATTAAAATGCACTTACAATAATTTTTTCCCCATTCCCCGTAATGTAACGGAAAACTTTTGACTGTCCCTGTAATTAAACTATACATTCGATTTTCATAAAATTTGAAATGGCTCGACAAAATTTTGCAGCAATTATATTTTTAAATTTCAGACCATTCGGAAGGCTGTAAAATCATTAAAATGCATTTGCAATAATTTTTTCCCATTGGCCATAATGTAACGGGAAACTTTTGGGTGTCCCTGTAATTAAACTATACATCCGATTTTCATAAAATTGGAAATGGCTCAAGAAAATTTTGCAGCAATTATATATTAAAAATTTCAGACCATTCGGAAGGCTGTAAAATCATTAAAATGCATTTGCTATATTTTTTTCCCATTGGCCGTAATGTTACGGAAAACTTTTGGGTGTCCCTGGAATTAAACTATACATCCGATTTTCATAAAATTGGAAATGGCTCGACAAAATTTTGCAGCAATTATATATTAAAAATTTCAGACCATTCGGAAGTCTGTAACATCATTAAAATTCACTTGCAATAATTTTTCCCATTGGCCGTAATGTAAAGAAAAACTTTTGACTGTCCCTGTAATTAAACTATGCATCCGATTTTCATAAAATTGGAAATGGCTCGACAAAATTTTGCAGCAATTATATATTAAAAATTTCAGACCATTCGGAAGGCTGTAAAATCATTAAAATGCATTTGCTATAATTTTTTCCCATTGGCCGTAATGTAACGGAAAACTTTTGGGTGTCCCTGTAATTAAACTATACATCCGATTTTCATAAAATTGGAAATGGCTCGACAAAATTTTGCAGCAATTATATATTAAAAATTTCAGACCATTCGGAAGCCTGTAACATCATTAAAATTCACTTGCAATAATTTTTCCCATTGGCCGTAATGTAAAGAAAAACTTTTGACTGTCCCTGTAATTAAACTATACATCCGATTTTCATAAGATTGGAAATGGCTCGACAAAATTTTGCAGCAATTATATATTAAAAATTTCAGATCATTCGGTCGGGTAGTTTTTGCTCTGTTATATGCGGACGGACAGACAGACGGACGGACAGACGGACGGACAGACGGACGGACAGACGGACGGACAGACAGACGGACTGAACGACGACTATAGGTGCTACGTATTTATATAATTACGAACGCACCTAAAAAGGTTGTTGTCTTACTACACTATAAAAAAATTCAAATGCTTCTTAATATAAGAAAATATCCTGTAACGATGAATGGAAATTTACCAACAACCTCTTCCGAGTTACTTATGTTTCTAAAAGCATTCTTTATGATTGAAAACATCAGAAACCAATATACTTTCGAGATTTAAAGAAAGGTTTATAAAAACAAAGTTTATGTTTCTGCCACTGATTATCGGAAATGTTTCTGGGTAGTTTTTATAGTGTATTATTCAGTTTTCTCAAACAGGAATATCCAGTATGTTAGCAATTCTCAATTAAATATTTCCACCTGCGTATTTGATATTATACATATAAGTGTAATAAATATTATTAATTTTAATATTGTTTTAATTTATCCTGTTTGTCTGTAAATCATGCTTGTTGACCATAAAAATGTTTACTTGAGATTCAATTGAATCCAGAAATCTAAATTTTAGGTTGATAAAACTGATTGATATGCTGCAAAAATTAAAGGAATCAATTAAAAAAATCAGTGGCAGCAAAAGAAAATTTATTTGTTATAATTGTTTTAGGGTTTCGTTCTTCTCACGAAACCTTATAGTCTCGTTTCTCTGTCTGTCCGTCACAGCGCCCGTACTCGTAAACTATTTAAGTTACAGTTTTTTTTTACATAAAGCTGAATACCCGCTGCCATACTCAAAATCGTAAAATTTTGAAAAAGTTATGTTATTTTAATTAAATAAATTAATGTAATGACATGCCAACTTTTTTGCGATTTCTAAACAAAATCTTCTTTTCAACCATCTTTTCATAAACTCTGTAGAGTGTGTAGAGTGTGGTAGAGTGTTTTATTTCTAACCAAAAGGTCCTGGGTTCAAAGCATGTCGGCGAAAGTTGAAAGTTTCAATTTTTTACATTTAATTGTCCGATGCATTTAATTAAAACAAATTTCGTATATTTTAGTTATTTTACGGGTCTTTTAAAATTATATTACATGTTAACATCCTTTTTTAGCGTCATCTATTGAGTGTTTGGAAAGTGAAATATTTAATATGGATTTTTTCTGAATTATTTCATCATTTTAAATATGTTTTAAACAATTTTTCTTTAAAAAAAATATATTTTATTTATACGTCCGCTAAATTTTTGAAATTGCCGAATTTTAAAATATTCGGATTTTTTAATTTTATTTGGGTAATTTAACTTGATTATTTTTCATTTGGTATAAAAATATTTTATAAATTGTTTTAAAATTATATATAATGGTTCTGCCTCGTATGTAACGGTTTAATAATTATAAATTAATAATTTTGATTTATTAATTAAGGATAAAGTGTTTTGAAAGAGATATTAAATGAAACCCTCTGTGCGATCTGCGATCACACTTATCCACTTGTTTCTTTTTAATATCAAACACAAGTTTCAAGTATTTCTAAATATAAAGAACATTTTCGAAATCGTGGATAATTTGGAAATGGTTATTAGATATTTTCTTTCATTATTATATTACAAGAGGATAATCACGAGATTATCGGATCACAGAATATAGGTGACAATCATCACATGTATTTTTTCTGAAGTTAACATCTATTTTATCTCTTCACATATTAAAAGCACAGCGATAAATGAGATATTTTTAGAAAGGTTCTGCACGCGGCTTTTGACATAGTATACTTATAATATCGTTAAAACAGGTTATTTGAGAAACAGAATGACAGTTAAACTAATGAAAAAACGTAATAATCTTAAAGATTGCGTTGAGAAATTCTCCCTCGTGTGTACTGTATTTTTTTTTTCTTAATTGGTAACTGTAATACGTTTTTTGCGCTTAATATATTTCTTAGAATGCTTTCCAACAATACTGAAATTCATATTTACTAGAAAAATAGAAATAATGCTTTCAAATAAACTTTTGAATCATATCAAAAGCCATATTTTCATATTGGCCTCACGTCAAGAGTTGACCCGAAGAAATTTACAAAGATATCTTTTTACGATCAGCCTTTTTGATTCTGTTCATTTCACTGACTTAAACGCGAAATTCGTCTTTAAGTCTCATGTCTTAATTTGTGTTTTACTTATATTTTATGTTTTTACTCATTCATTGATGAATATTTTAATTTCGTTATGGGATATAAGCTGGAATAAAACGATGAACTAATTATATTAATTTTTGTGCAAACGGAGTTACCTTTCGTAATTGTCTGCAGGCGATAGAGATAGATTTGAAAAAAAAATCATGCTTGAAAATAAATTTAAAAACAACAAAAAATGAGTAAATTGCGATATAGTATTAAAAGAAATTGCAGTTGAAAGTACATTTTTTTTCTCTATTCGACGGTGTAAAAAATGAAAATGGTATTTTTCGGAAGATAGAAGAAAGTAAAAATTGCAATAAAAGTTAAACTTAATCGTCTGCTGTTGCCACCTTCAAAATGACGTCAGAGTTACGCACAGACACGTTAGTCCTTTATAGGATAGATAGATACATATATTATCCCAGATAAAGGCTTGGGGGTTACACCTAACCATAAGCCAAAAGCGGGTTCCCAGGGTGGGTGCTTACTTACTTACTTGCATAGCCAAGATGAGAATAGATAATGTCACAAGAATGAATAGAAGAATTAAAGTGCTTAACTATGGTTACAAAAATGAAACTAATTTTACATCAAGACACACCAAACCACGCACCTGGTTAACCGTGTGGTAATTACTTTATTATACAACTTAAAACTCCTAGTAACTCTTAGTTATAAAACACGACCTTTTTACTTTCTTCTATCTTTACAAAAAGAAAGCATTGGATTCGTGAAAATTTCCGAATTCCGGTTTTCGACGGGTTTACACGTTTTAGGGGTCAGGGATCCCGAAAAACATGTTTTTACAAAATGTCTATCTGTGAGTCTGTCTGTCTGTGTGTCTGTGTGTACACAACTTTTGCGGGCACTCTATCTCAAGAACTTAGACACGGAATTTAATAAAAAATTATATTCAGTTAGTTCCTGATATAAATTGGTGCTCATTGGTTTTTGGTGTAAATCGTTCTACAAGTGGCGCTGCTATGCTGCATTTTTTTCGATTTCCGCAATGGCCCTGTGTCAAGAACTAATGCACGAATTTTCATGAAACTTAAGATCCCGTTAGCTCTTGATATGTGTTGATGTTTACTATCTTTTGGTGTAAATCGCTCGGCAGGTGGCGCTTCTATGCATTATTTTTCCTGATTTCCGCAATGGCTCTATCTCAAGAACTAATGCGTGGATATTCGTCAAACTTCAGATTCAGTTAGTCCTTGATATGAGTTGAAGTTTATTACATTTTGATGTAAATCGCCCAACAGGTGGCGCTGCTATACATCATTTTTCCTGATTTCTGCAATGTCTCTATCTCAAGAACTAATACGTGGATTCCCATCAAACTTCAGATTCATTTAGTCCTTGATATGAATTGGCGCTGACTATGTTTTGATGTAAATCGCCCAACAGGTGGCGCTGCTATGCTGCATTTTTCCTGATTCCCGCAATATTTTTATCTCAGGAAAGGATGCACGGATTTTAATCAAACTTCAGTTTCAGTTATCAAGTTGACTTAAGTTGTTGCTTATTAAGTTTTGGTATATATCGCCCAACAGGTGGCGCTGCTATGCAGACTTTTTTTACGATTTTCGAAATAGCTCTACTCAAAAACTAATGCCCGGATTTTCACGAAAATTCAGATTCAGTTAGAAGTTGACATCAGTTTTTGTTAATTAAATTTTTGTGTAAATCTTCTAACCTGCTGTATTTTTCAGGAAGTATTAACATGTATGAGATAGAAGAAAGTTTTGGGATTGCCACATCCCACTAGTTTAATTTGAAGTTATAACAAAGAAATAAAGTTACATTAAATATTATTCATGACCTATAAGAGAAATAAGAGAGAATTCCGAGTAGTAATTGTAATTCAATCTAGTATAGCTACAATTTAAAATTGTACTTTTAGTCCAGGCAATAGGGAATTTTACCTAGCAAAATTAATGGTGTTTCTGGAAATCGGCTTACTTTATGTTTTTTGGGTCGCTGAATCCTAATTTGTAACTTCCCACCAAAATTTCCCCCGGCAACCCCCTCCCCCAAATTTTGGTAAAAAGACCCCCAAATAAAGTTTTTATTAAAAAAATCAATTTTTTTATTGCTTTAGGGGGAAAGTAGCTAGAAATTCAGAAAGTAGACAAATTTTGCAACAAATTAGATATATGACATTATGACTGAGGATGAAGGGGAAGGGGGAATCTGCCTCGGAACATGCGCGCGGTGCTGTGTGGACTAAGTTGCGCAATTCAACTTAACCACTCACACGTTTACATTCGCCCTCCCATCTTCCCTCAGAAATTTCCTTATAAGATTTACTTTAAGTTTTTTTGGTCGTTGAATCCGAATTTTTAACTTACCCCCAAAATTTTCACCCCCGAAACCCCCGCAAAATAGTTGTTATTAAATTTAATTTCTTATTGTTTTATGTATGTTATGTATTGTCTTATTGTATGTTACTTAAAAACATTACGAAATTCAGAAACTAGGCAAAATTTGCAACAAATAGGATACATGACATTATGACGTAAGATAAACGAGGGGAGAGGGGGCTGCCTCGGAACATTCCCCACGCGCTTTTCTCAAAAACCAAATTTTTTCAAAAAATCAATTTTTTGGGGGGTTCCCGGGTGAAATTTTGGTGGGAAGTTACAAATTCAGATTCAGCGACCAAAAAACATAAAGTGAGTCGAAATCCAGAACTAGTGTTAATTTTTCCAGGTAAAATCCCCTATTGCCTGGACTTCATAACTTAGTGCACGTAGCGCTGCAGTGCATGTTTAGAGGCAGCCCTCCCCCTCCCCGTTCATCCTACGTCATAATGTCATGTATCCTATTTGTTGCAAATTTTGTCTAGTTTCTGAATTTCTTAATGCTTTTTCCCTAAAACAATGAGAAATTTAAGTTAAAACAACTATTTTGGGGGGGGTCGGGGGGAAGTTAAAAATTCGGATTCAGGGACCCAAAAAACTTAAAGTAAACCTTATAGAGAAAGTTCGGAGGGGAGATGGGAGACGAATGTAAACGTGTGAGTGGCTAAGTGGAATTGCCCAACTTAGTTCACGCCGCACGGCGCGCATGTTCCGAGGCAGATTCTCCCTTCCCCTTCATCTTAAGTCATAATGTAGTATATCTAATTTGTTGTAAATTTTGTTTACTTTCTGAATTTCTAGATACTTTTCGCCTAAAACAATAAAAAACATTGATTTTTTTAATTAAAACCTTTTTTTTTGGGGGGGGGGGGGGCATTTTACCAATTTTGGGGAGTTGTCGGGGGAATTTTTGGTGGAAAGTTAAAAATTCGGATTCAGCGACCCCAAAAACATATAGTAAGCCTTTTTCCAGAGCTACCATGCATTTTGCTAGATAGAGACTCTATACGGTCTCTATTGCCTGCACTATTTAATAGGGTGTGAGTTTAAAAACTCGCCTTATCGAGAAAATCAAATTTTGTGAATTCGCGAAAATTCCCTGACTGCGTCTATTGGTTTTCATTGTAAACAAATATTTTACAATACCAGAAATACACGATGACACTATTTTTTTTTCTTTTTGCAGATTGTTGTGTTTTTTCGATGCATTTTCGCCAATGGAATAGATCGACAGCGAAAACTCGATTTTTTTAAAATTTGAATAAGGCGAGTTTTGAAAATCTCGTCCTCAAATAGTCTACTATCTGAAAAAAGTGTTACGAAATTTGAAACTACGTTTAATAAGTCAAAAATCTTAAAACTTTACGTCACCGAATAAAATAAAATCTTCCTATAATAATAATTCCCAAATACAGAACAAATGTTCTGTAAAATATTTCGAATTCTCACACAATTAAATTAATCTTATTTATTTCTTCTTATCAAAGTTTAAAAAATATTCCCCTTATTGAAAGGTTGAAAAGAAATATCATGAATTCTGTCTTTCCAAAAGAGCAAAATAATCAGAATTGTTATTATATGCATGTTAAAATAAATAAATCCTTTATTCCGTCTGTTCAAGTAGAACTCTAAGAAAATATATTCAATGCTATTTGTAGACTGTCATTTGCAATTTTCTTTTTCTATTAGCTTTTGTTTTTGTTTCGATTTCATTTAAGTAGCGAACCTTATTTCATAATGTTAAAAGGAAAACCAAAAATATCGGCTACAAAATGAGGAGTAATTTAGCTATTTCGAAAACGATTAATATATGACAATTTCAAAATCCTTGAAGCTCCATTATGATTTTTTTTAAATACACTTCTTAAATAGACGTTTAATTGAAAATCTTTTTTTTAAGTGCCGATATTTGTTGCAAAAGATAGATGAAATTTATAAGCATTTGTCAATGCCAGAGCCATGGAATAAATATTTTTTCATCTTTAATTAATTTTTATTTAAAGATTATTTAATATACCCACAAAGATTTCCAATTATTAAGCTTATTACAAAATGCTTAAATTAAACTAATGTACAATTTTTTTATATATGTTATTAAATTTGCATAGAAATACTTTGCTCTTTTATACACTAAAAGTTTAATTAAAGATGTAAATTTCAGTTGTTGTAAAATAAGGGAAATTCTTTCCTATAATTTATAATTTCAACGGCTGTAGCAATCAACAGTTTCTGGTTTGAAAATACTTCTGGTGTCTTCAACAATTCTTACTAACCGAAGATGTTTTTATGTAGCGATGTTACTTTCAATGATAAAAATCCTTTTATAATAACACAATTTGTCTACATTTCGCGCTATACAATTCCTGTTTTGCAGTAGCTAATACTTTTAGATTTCAATAATATTTTTTTTTAGGAGATGTTGTGTAGAACAAATATAGATTTTCTTTTTGTAGTAATAAGTGTCTTAATTAGTGTAATGTTAACCCTTTGTAACTCAACAACCTCGAGTTGAAAAATTCTTACACAGATATTAAAATGCGTCATGTTAAGCATGGAAAAAATAATAAAAAAAATTCAGAACAGAAAAATAAAATAAAATGGGTTTGTTGCATATATGCAACATCTTACCAAATGGCGCAAAAACTGAAAATATTTAAAATTTTAATTTGCACGAAAATTTTTGAAACAATTGTTAGTTTTGTTGTAGCAAATTCCCACACCACATTTCTCACAAACAGTATGATTAACGTTTTTACAATCGGGGTATTTAAAACGTATTCTTTTTTCTGCCCAATATGGCCAGTGCCCAATTTCGTCTAGGCGCACCTGTTTTCATGGAATATGTTGAGTAGGTGCTCTATGCTTTTTCTGTTGAATTCTTTTTTCAGCGAGGCCTTTTCCTTTTTTGCTAGGTTTGGACTTGGTGTTAATTTTACAGAGGGAAGAGGGATCCCTAACTTACCCTATAGCAATTAAATAATATAAAAACAGACTATTGTTTCCCCTTTTCAATAATTTTTCTCTTCTGAAAGAAATGCATCTTAAATAAGCATTAGAAGATATTTTAAATGCTCTTTGGATATTTTTAAAAAATCCATTACAAGAGAAGATA
Source organism: Maratus speciosus (assembly GCA_963932465.1). NCBI lineage: Eukaryota > Metazoa > Arthropoda > Arachnida > Araneae > Salticidae > Maratus > Maratus speciosus. Next base: position 529,093,214 of record OZ010789.1, on the reverse strand, counting down.
TGGCGCGTTGTTGCAGATCTGCAACAAACAAAAGTTTACTTTTATCTTATACATATTATAAATTTCCTAGCTCGAATATGGTCCTTAAATAAAAAAAATTAAACTCACCTTTGAAAACAATATACTTGTAGACGTCTGCAGACTTTTTTAACTTTTGTATTTCAAAGCTTAATTCAGCAAAAATCACGTGTAGCTGATCAAGCGATAAATCAAACTTTGGCAAAAAAATAAATAAATAAATAAATAAATAAATAAAAATAAAAAAAAAATAAAAAAAATCAGTATTGACATTTATTGCGGATTTAATGAAATAATTATGTTAATAATAGTGTAATAGAATAACAACAATCAACAAAATCGTCTTTTGAAATTTACTGTTGAAATAACAACGACGTTTTGGGTATGTTGTAGATATGCAACACGGCGATACAAAGGGTTAATGCGGGAAAGAATACGAAATATTTACCCCTAACCTAAAGAACATGTCACTTACACGTAAAGTGATCCAAGTATGCAGTGATATCACTGTCAGAAAAACCCTTCTATATACTCTAAATTATTCCTCATTTTTTAACAAATAATTTTCGTACACCTAGAAAACATATTTTATCCGTGAATTCTTCCCGAAAATCTGAAAAAGAGGGAGAAATTCTATTCATTCTTAGTACGCATACGTACATTGGCTCTATTGAAACAAAAATCCGAATTTATTTTAAAAACGAAAAACCAGAAATTCTATAAATTAAGATTTCTAATTTAACTTAAAAGATAGAAATTAAAAAAAATTAAGTCTGCAACAAAGAAACATTTTCGAATTTAAAAATAAATAACAATTAATTTTCTCATTCATTTAAAGATATTCATAATTTATTTTTTAAAGTTATAAAGAAATATTCACATTTAAAATATATTTTAAATGAACACGTTTAAAATAAATATTTTAATTAAAATATCAGATGGAAAAATTGATTTTACTAAAAAAAAAAAATCTCATATAAAAATATACTAGTGACATTTTACATCTAGCAATCTACATAAAAATATTTATAATTCATATTTTTATACTATTTTAATACTAAAATATTAAAACCATATCTATAATGTAATTAAAGGCAAAATCTTCCCGAAATTAAATTCAAACTCAAAGCTTTTTAAAGAAATTAATCAAGCCGTACCCATTTGAGGCACACATATTTATTTCAGACTGTTTCACTACAATCCAACTGCAGCCGAACGGTTAGAATACTAATCTCGCAGCAATAAGGTAGTTGGTTCGATCCCTATTTTCTTTAATCCATGTACATTTTATCCCCTGTAACGGAAAATAAAGAAACGCCTATTCGTCTATTAACGGGAAAATCCTTGTAGCACTGCTGTCAGGAAAATTTCCGTGAATTGAAAAAGTATTGCTGAGAGTATACTGATATAATTTTGTTTTGCTGTATTGCTGATATTAACAAGCACATAAACAAACAATTGTAAGTTTAAATAAAAAACGAAGGATTCCTGTGCTTCAGGAAAGCACAGGAAGCTTTCGTCTCTGAACTTTGAGCCATTTTACCATCATATTTTTCTGAAGACGGCTGTAGAAACAGCTCGAAACGTAGAAGTTAACTTTTAGCTTATTAAAGTTCGTGTTTTTTGTACCATTAAACAAGATTGTATCTTTATTTATTATATTTTATGGTGCAATTGTCCAGTATGTGTTATAAATATAAGAGTGTTATCAGTGCCTTTATAATTTTTTTATGTGAGACTGAAGAATGGTTTTCTCTAGAGTACAATTTTTAATGTCTTTAGTATTAAGAGTCAAATGACGTGAATTCTTTGATTTAAAAAAAAAAAAAAAAAAAAAAAAAAAAAAAAAAAAAAAAAAAAAGAACGAGCAGATTGTTGAATTATCTGTCAGGATAATATTAATCAAAATATTTCACGAGCACGCTCGTTTGATGTTTTAATCGCGGCGATATCATCATATGCAGCAGTAATCTACCCTTTCAATCAAATTTATCCAGTTTCTCATTAGCTGCATGATACGTTATGTTCTTGTGAATCATAAGTATTTTCGGTGTTTTTTTTTTTATATTATTAACAGAGAAAATAAACATTTCTGGACTAATAGTGCCGCTAAGTGTGCTATTGATTTTATTAAGAATAGAGTTTATAATATAAAAATGCTTTTTAAATTGAAGTATAAGGATGAAGTGAAAATATTATAAACTTGGTAAGTGATATTTGAACTTATATTCTTTTTTTCATCACTCAAAAAAGAAGATTATTATTATTATTATTATTATTAATAATTTGAAAAGGGAATTAGATCTAAGTAAGGAGTCCGACATTTGCGGATTTTCTTATTTTTTCTAGCATTGATAAAATACTACATGGAATAAAAATTGAGTATGCCAATTCTCGCACACAATATTTTGGTAACAATACATACTTTCCTGCATATTCTGTGAAGAATAAAAGTCATTGGCCTTAAGTACTGGGTTAGCGCTTCCGTGTCCCAAAAAAGGCGCTCATCGTCCCGAGTTAAATGCGAGTAAAAGTTATCTCTACATAGTAAACGCAAAAATTATTCAAGCCCTTATTTTATGCTTCGCAGGAAAATATCATCTATTTGCTTTATTAAGTACATTTTTGTTAATAAACAAAATTTCCATTTAAACTAAAACATTAGAATATAAATTAAGTATAGTGATTATGGGTTAAGTTAGGTATAGTAGTACACTGAACCAAAATTCAAGATTTGAATTTACATAGAACATCTCGTTATTAAAAGATTAGAATAGTGATTATTACTTAGAGAATGGCGTCAAACTGAGTTGTTTTAAAATAAACTAGTATGTTGTGGCCACTGCAAAAAAACTTCCTTCTGAATATATCAAATCACGTGAAACCAAAATTAAATGACTTTCTATTCGTTCTTGAAATAGAGGTATGGCGGAAATGACGTGTGAAAAACAAAGCATAGACACGGCACCTGTTGGGCAGCATGCACCTAAAATTTATAGAATCTATTTATGTTAAGGTCCAAAAGAATACGATGTTTAGTGAAATTCCATACATTAGGTAGATTTCGTATGAAATACTACCTATTACATTCTCCCTTATATATATATATATATATATATATATATATATATCACTTTCGTCTGGACACTATAACTTCCACAATTCTGCACAAATCTCTTCCAAACTGACACATAAAGTCAAGGGGCATAAAATCTCTGTCAAGTTCGTTAATGGGCAAAATCGTACCAAGAGGAAGGAAAAGGGGAGAGGTTTTGTGAAAACGAAAAAAGCCCATAACTTCTTAATTTTTGCACATATCAAATCAGGTTAAAGTTTTTATTACTTCTAAAAATAGGGCAAAAAATTTATGTATGACAAATTTTTGATAAAATTAAAAATGGGCTCAAGGGGCGCAAAAAATAGGGGTTTTGGGAGAAAAAAATTCATAACTTCGTCAATTCTCAAGATATCAAATCTAATTAATTTTATTATAAATCTCCTTAATATTATCTACAACATTTATATTCACAAGTTTTTGATAGGACCAATTTGTACCGCAAAAAAATAAATAAAAAATAAAAACGAAAACAGAAAGGGGGGGGGGGGTTGAAGAAGAAAAAAATCCATAACTCCGTCAATTCACGAGATATGAAATCCCCATAAATTTATCATATATCTTCTTAATACTATCTACAACATTTATATAGCCAAGTTTTTTGTAGGACCAATTCTTACATCAAAAACAAATTAAAAATACATAGCGGTTGAAGAAAAAAAATCATCTAAATCTTATTCAAATCCAAACTGCTTATTTTGTTACTCATTTTTAAATTCATTTTTGCTCTCAGACGCATCCAATTAGTAGATTCTCTTATTCAGAAACTATATAATGTACCGTAATGATTGATTTTTTGATAGAGGCAGAATATATTTCAAAAAAGGATGTCAAAGTGGGCATTTTCAACAGAATTTCCCGAAGCGATTGTGTTAGAAACGAAAAATATTGTCCTACTGAGAAAATAATTGTTTATAAATCAAATTTTAATTAATTGAACGAAAAAAAAACACAGGTTGCATATAAATCTCTTCAAAAATCCCGTCAGGAAGTTTCATATTTTTTCTATTGAAAATGAATCTGAAAAGGTGCCAGAAAATTTCGTGTTGTTGAGCATGGAAAAGTGGTTTTTTTTTTTAATACCGCCATAACATGATTCTGATAAAACTAGCTATTATATAAAAAGGAAATTAAAACTCGTCAAAAGCGCCCAGATAAAATTGGTAAAGTGGGTTTATCTCTAATCATGATTCAGTTTTTGTTGGTGAAATTAGTATACTTAACTTCGAAATCTACCTCCGCCTGTAGGCCTGGCCGGCAGGGATTTTTAGTTTTTATGGTATAGCTCTCGTGGAAATCGAGGTAAACACAGCATAGAAGCCGTTCCTATTGGGTGATTTATAACAAAACCTAACCAGGAACTATTTATGTCATAGTCTAATTGATTATTAAGTTTTATAAAGTTCCGTTCATTGGTTCTTGAAATATAGCTATTGGGGAAATCGTGAAAATTTCAACATAGCAGCGCCATATATCGGGCAATTTACATGAAAAATAAATCAGCGCCAATTTATCTCTATGTGTAACAGAATATTGAGTCTGCTGAAATCTCTTGCATTAATTCTGGATAGACAGGGTGTCCCTAAGTTCATGATAGATACGTTAGGGTGTGATAGAACAGAACTAGAGAAGCACATGTCATCATACAATCCATGATCGAATCGCAAGCCGTAAAGCGCTGGAGGGCGCTTCCCAGCGACCGCAATAAAAAAGCTGCTGGGCTCTTTTTCTTCTGGGGTCACATAAAGAGCTTCATCTACGGTGATGATCCCATAGATTCCGTTAAAGACAATGTTGCTCGGATATCCGTCGCTGCTGACACTGTACGAAAGATGCCTGGTGTTTTCGCTAATGTACGGCGGTAACTCAATTGACGGTGTGAAGCCTGCGTTACTGTCGGCGGCCGCAGTTTTGAGCAGTTGCTTTGATGGAGGACGTACGTGTTGTTTGTTTTCATTTTGTTTAATAAAAGGTTTTTCTTCATATTATCGGTTTCCATTTATTCCATCGCTGTCTACCTTCTTTCTCCTCTTTTTGAACCACAGTATGTTTCGCGCTCTAGCTTTTTACAACTAGCTTTCCGACCATGGATTGTATGGTGATTTGTGCTTGTCTAGTTGTGTTTTATCACCTCCTAACGTATGTACCATGAGCTTAGGGACATCCTGTATAGCAGTTGCGGAGATAGTTAATAATGCAGCATAGCAGCTCCACCAATCAGGCTGTTTATACCAAAATCTGAACAGCATCAATTAAGCCTAACTGAATCAAGGCCTAACTGAATCTGAAGCTTGAATAAAATCCGTGAATTAGTTATTGAGACAGAGAAACCATAAACTTTTTGTCACACACAGAGAGACAGATATCTCTTCAGCCAATCGTGTTCAGGACCTTCTAAACCGTATGAATTCATCTAAAATGGGAAAAGGAAAAATTTTCACGAATTCAGTGCTTTCTTCTTGCACAGATAGAATAAAGTGGAAATATAAGGACACAATATATATATTTTACGATAAAAGTTCCATTTTTGTTATGTATGCAGAAATAATTCATTATACTTTTAAATGCGAACGTTATCTGCGAATAGCATATCTATTGTGTTCTACTCAAAAGGAAATGCTGTGACATCACACGAATGGTGAATTAACATTTTAGCTGATGCTCGAGTAAAAGCAATATAGAAAGAGATGAAATACTTGGTTTCATGAAATCTTTTTCTTACTTTTCACATATACAATCAAACATATACCTGACTTTATATCTTGAAAATAATCTGGCTGAAAAAATGGAAATCTGCAAGATACATATAAATTGGTTGTTAAATCTTATTATATTAAAAACAAAACAAGCAAAAGCCATGCTTTGTTTGGATTCGCAAAGCATTATTTAATAAGATAAATATTTGAAAACAACAATAATTTTTTATATTATTTTTGCATCGTTATTACGCGAAAACGTTATTTTATGTTTTGGCGCTTTTAATATTAGAAATGTAAATTCAGCCAAATAACTAAGAATTTCCTCGGAATTTTTTATTTATGATATAACGACTTTAACAATTAATTTTATTTGTTTACAATTATTTTGTTGCCACTTTACAAAAAAAAATAATATAATTCTTTTGAAATGCGGAAGTATCGTCTGCGTAAATGATTTCACATAATATGAATAAATTGTGTATTTGAATTCTTAACACTGAAAAATACTTTTATAATTAAATGTAAATAATTGAATTTTCACAAATCTCAATTCATTAAAATGTGCTATAATTTTCATAAAAAGGGTATTTTTAAAATTTCATAAAAGAAATCGTGAAATTATTTAATTAATCGTGATTCTATCTATAATTACTAACTCCGTAGTTTATTTTTTCTTCTGAAAATATACCTGTTTAATTTTTTATTTGCAAAAATACGTCCATGATGGCAAAACATGTAAAATAAATTAATTAAAATAATACATTTTGTAAGGTTATTCTGAAAAGAAATAATATTGTGCAAATTTACAGATCATAATTTATCTTTAGGTTTAATTTCCAAGTCAAAATACTGAATAGTTTTTTTTTTTTTTTTTTTTTTTTTTTTTTTTTTTTTTTTGTAAAGTGTACGACAAAATGTAATTTGTGCAGCTTAGTAGAGGATTTGCTTTGCTCATCCTAATAAGTGAGATTACAACAAATTCATTTAAAAGATGATAAGGCAGAGTATGCAATTAGATAAATTGATAATTCAGAATTTTCTGCATATAGATTTTTAGAAAAGAGACACAATGTTGTTTACTCTAAATATTTCTTAGTTTTTATCATTAACTTAATATCAGTGAAATTAATGTAAAATGTATGTGAAATATAAAATGACAAGTGTATTAAAAGGATGCTACCATTAAAGATACACAAATATTCATTCAAATTTAAAATTTAAAAAATAATTGAAATCTTTATAATGCAACAAAATTGAACTGCCAATATGTTAAAAACGATTATTATAAACTAATTCTGATAAACTTCTATGGAGTATCAGATATTTTTAATCATTATACAAGCACTCTTAACCCTTTATGTACTGAATTATGAATTTTTATAATTTTTTCTTCTAAAGCATTTTTCGTAAATTTTTGAAACTGTATTAGAATATTTACATAATCATTTAATAAATTTGAGAAGGATTTTAGAAGGATTGAAGGATTTAGAAGAATTAACTAAATTTGAATATATGGGGATTTTGTGCAATATTTATAACCCCACTCAAATCTTTTATCTTAGTATTTTGTAGAATTAGGAAATGTACAAATATAATTTTCTTACAATAGAAATATAGAAACATTTCCGAATTGAAAAATTACCCCCCCCCCCCCAACCAACTCCAAGAAAACTAAAAAGATGCAAAGTCAAAAGAAATCATCCATTAAAAAATGTTTTTGTTTTGTGTAACCAATAATGCTTTTGGAACAAGATAAAGTGATGCATCTATAACTCATTCTAAACTGTATTACTACTAATCGATATGTATTAAATGAATTTTATAACAAGTTATTTTAATGGTATTTATATGTACCGTCAGTAGATAAAGAGTTAACGAGAAAAATTTGAATATTTTTAAATATTCGAAAAAAAAATGTTATACCTTCATAGCTTATTCTCCGATCATTCAATTAATATAGACAAAAAATATTTTTTAATTCTATTTAATGTTTTTTATATATTTAAAATTGGATAATGTTATTTCTGGAAATATATACTAAAATAAAAATCTTTCAGTACATTTTAATTTTATAAAAGTACCATGTTTTCTTCAATTTGACTAAGCATTGAACTTTTTCTGTATTCTATTGCAAAAACAATAATATTCCTATTTAATAAATTTAATTTAATTTAGAAATAAAAAAAAAACTTAAATTAAGTGTATGAAATGGAAAATCATTAATTGAAATATGAAACAAATATATTTTGAATAAAATGCGGATCTAAATTTATATTTCTCTAGAAAGGAAAATTATAACATAATTATGAAGATATTCTGCATATCCTCAGAGATTTAAATGCATTTATCGTTAACAGTTTTAGATTCATTAGAAGAGTGAATATTTTGGACGAGAAGAATTTAATTTTCAAATTGCATTATCATAATTAAAATTTTTGACACTGTTCTCAGGTTAAACGTTGATTCTAATACATTAAAAATCAGTTTAGGTCTATGTGTGAAAGGATGATTATTTTGAACGCAGTGAAGTTAACAACGCATGATCTATATTAAATATTCCTTAGAGTTTATAATGCTATGGATAAAATTTAATGCTAATTAATTTAATAAAATTTACGACATAAATGCAAACAATCGTACTTCACACTCTTATTATTTTAGTGCATAATATTAATCGAGGTGTAATTGGACGTTTTTGATGTGATACGGATATAATAACAATAATGTTCAAATTTAATGAATTAAATATAATTTGGCATTTTCGGAAAGAAAAATTAACTCAATGTAAATTGACTGTTTAAAACGGAAAATGTAACGGTTAGTTCGTATATTGAAATATTTGTTCCAGTTAATTGAAAAATTAAACAAATGCATATTAAATAATGTGCAGCTCTAAATGCATATTTAACTAGAAAGGGAAATCATCACATAATTATGAAGGTATTCTTCATATCATTAGAGATTTAAATACACTTATCGTTAATATTTTGGAGTCATTAGAAGAATGAATAGATTGGCGAGTAGAAAGTAATTTATAAATTGCATTATCGTAATTAAAATTTTAGGCACTGTTTTCAGGTTAAACATGCTTTATTATCTCTCTATTCTAAAAAAAAGTAACTACCGCTGTCACCGCCGCCGCCGCCGCCGCCGCCGCCGCCGCCGGTTTTGAATTTTTTGTGACCGGAGGTCTTTCTTCGTTAATATTAAGAAAAATAATGCATACAAAAATATGAAAATCGGTAGTATTATACAAAAATGTTTGATAAACAGGCTGATGTAGACAGTTTTCAAAATCGAAGAATTATTTTAAGAGATATTTAATGCTAAAGTTGGACAAAATCGTTCGACTAAAAAAATTTATAGGAGCAAAAACTATACATCGGAATTTAATAATATTTAGATCATTTTATACGTTATAATTTCCCGGTGTGCAGATTTAATTCATTTTTTTAATTTGACTCATTTTTCGAGGTTTCATTTCTATTTTAAATTCAAATTTTCAGCATTTCGAGAGATATTTTTTTCTTATTTCAGAAAATTGTACTAATTTTACCTGTTGCCAACTTTATAAATAACGGAAACAATAATGTTTGCTTCAAATTAAAAATTTATTTACACGTGACTATTATAAACAGAAAAAAACTTTCAAATTACAATTAAATAATTACTTATAAAAAGCAGGAACTTATTGAAAATTACTTCATCTATAATTACACATTAATTTTAACAGAGAAAGGGTATTGTAAAATAATAAATTTATTAACATGCGTTAGAAGTCTTAAATAGGAGAAATTACATCACATTTACGTCACATTACAGTCATTACATAAAATGAACACAAAATAATATTGCAAAACAGTATAAATTTAAAAATAGCGCGAGACATTTACTTGATATTTTGAGATGAATTTTTCAACTATTTTTTTTTTTTTTTTTTTTTTGGACAGCGCAAATAATATTTCATTTCCAATAAAAGCATTTTCACGTGAATATTAAAAAGGGAAAGAAAAGTTTGGTGAAAATTACGTCAGATTAAAAACGATATATTTAAAAAGTCTTGTTTAAAAGGTCTTTCTTTTCGCTTTGTTAAAAAATACTGGGAGACAAAGACTCTGTTTACTTAATTCATTTTATATTAGATGATTTTGAAATGCCATTATATATTTTAACAGCAGCTGATTTTTCCGTAAAATTCCCCAATAAAAGAGAAATGAATAGAAACCCGTTTATAGGGAGATCGCTTTTGTTTTTTTAATTATAATTCAATCTTCCAAAATCTTTTTAAAGCCGATCAAATTAGCGTGCTTTTAGAGACTGCAGTGTCTGAACGGGGGTTGGCGAGCGTAGCTCGTAGGGGGCCGAGCCCCCTAGTATATTAAAAAGTTAGTTAAATCTATGTCTGACACGATGATTACTTTGAACGTAGTAAAGTTAAGAACCCATGATCTATAATAAATATTCGCGTCGAGTGTATTAAACTATCGATAAAATTTAACATTATTTAATTTAATAAAATGTACGACAAAATGTGAACAATCGGAGTTCACATACTTATTATTTTAGTGCATAATATTAATCGACGTGTAATAGGACGTTTTGATCTGGTAGGGTTTTAAAAACAATAATATTCCTATTTAATGAATTAAATTGAATTTAATATTTTTAGAAAGAAAATTAACTGTTTAAGACGAAAAATTGTAATTGTTGGTTCGTATATGGAAACACTTGTTCCAATTAAATGAAAAATTAAACAAATATATGTTAAATAATGAGTAACACTAAATGCATATCTAGCTAGAAAGGGAATTTGTCACGTAATTATGAAGATAATCTTTATATCGTCAGAGATTTAACTTCATTTATCGTTATTGTGGATTCACTAGAAGAATTAATGAATTAGACAAGTAGAATGTAATTTACAAAATGCATTAATATAATCAACATTTTAAGCACTGCTTTCGGGTTCATCGTGTTTCTTAAGATATTAAAATATTCATTGAAATTCTATGTGTGAGACGGTGATTAATTTTAACGAAATACAGTTAAAAACAGATGATGATCTATATTGAAGTTTCCGCAGAGTTAGGAAATTTACACCATTGATTATGCTGTGGATAAAATTGTTAATTAATTTATTAAAATTTACAACAGAAATATAAACACTATAACTTCATATTCTCATTATTTTCCTGCATAATGTTTCTTGACGTATAATGCACCTTATGCACGTGACGTCAGACGCCAGAGCTGGAGATATGTTGATATATTATTTTAGCCACTATTTGGCCACAATGCCAGTACGCGCAGGCGCAAACACAGGGATATCTTAATAATACCGGTCTTGGACAGAGGTCACTCTGAGGAGAGTCACGTGATCAAAGGAGGGAAGGAGTTTTGAAATCTTAACCTCGCTCCGATTCCTCTTCTGTTTGTTCTGTGTATTGCTATGGTGTGAGCAGTGAACATGTGCTTTGCTTTGAGAGTTTGTGTGTTTGTAAGGGTCAACATCTAAAAATTGGACAATTTGCGTCCACTGCCAATAATATTTCATTAATTATTCTAAAACCAAAAACTGAAAAATGTAATATATTGTAAAATTTGTTATAACAATTACCAATGATAAATGGGCATATAACGATGCATAAATAATTAATTTTAAGCTTTAAATAAACTAAATCATCATTTCAGTCCCTGTCCTCAGGTACAAATATCCAATATTGAATGTATGCTGTAAAAATTCCTATAAATGTTGTTAACTTTTACTGTTATATATTTATACCTATATATATATACAGTACAGGAAAATATAATTATCCTTTATTAGTATAGATTGTATAGTAAAATATTGTAGAAAATATATTTGTATCTGAGGCTTACCATCATCTCAGTCCCTCTAAACACACATTTAGGTTAACAGATACTAGGTGGCGGTGGCAGAATTATTTCCATTGCAACAGCAACTGAAGTTCAACTAGCCACCATGGATGAAGGTAAGTTGTTCTTTCCTTATTTTGATATTTAGAAATATTTATTTTTTGTTCTGAATAAGGATGAGTATTTTTTATAGCATCATTCATGTCCCCATATTTAATTTTTCATTTATTTATATAAAAGCTAATTGCAACATTATTTATGTAACATACAAATGTCACATGGGATATTTAATAATTTACATGTGTGCAAAATGATTCAACAAAATGGCTGTGCAGCTGTTAAGACGAAAACATCACCTCAGTCCCCATCATCTCTGTCCCATCTCTGTCATCATCTCTGTTATTACACATTGATTAAGGCGACTGAAATGATGCAAAGGGACTGAGGTGATTTTGAATTTGCAACAATTATATAATATAAGTAATTAATACTTTACGAATGAATTTTTCATAAATGAAATCTAAAATAAGCATAATCATGTTATTACCAAGTAATAATATTTTTCAACCAATGTATTGTAACGTCATAGCTTAGTTTTTCTGTACAGCACTTAGTGTCGACGATTAAACATTCAACACTTTATTCTACTTTTCACATTTACAATTTAAAAACTCTATACACATTTTAATATATACCCCCTTCAACATGTGCATTACGATATTACAACACAGTTTTTCATCTCCTCAAAAATCTGTCCGCTCGTTCCCACAGAGTAAAGAGAAATAATAGAGATGAAGTATGGTGTCTGGGGTGACGTCGAAGATGTAACCCAAAATCATTCGGCACAAACACAACCACGTGCTTTGACGGTCTTGTCAATTCAAATCTGTATTTCTCTGTTTTCGCTTTTACGCTGAAAATTTGTATTAATAAATCACATTAATAGAAAATGTTGAGGGCAGGTATGGTAAAAATTGTAATTAAAAATGAGAATATGGGCACAGGATGAAATACCTGTTCCTTGTTCCACGTAACAGGAAACGTTTACAGCGTTTAAGACAGTTAAATTCCAAAATCTAAGGTTAAAGCTATTGTGGAGAAAAAAAGAAACATATCAAAAGCTGAAAAAAAAAAAAAAAAAAAAAAAAACAATAAAAAGCGCTTGTTATTTGGAGAAGTTTTAGTAATGCATCTAAAAGAAAATAGGAAGGAATTTGCTGATCAGAAAGAGAAGCAGATGTTTGCAAAGCGTCCTTTGGGACTTATTTTAAGGAAATATAGATTGGTCGGGAAGGCAAAATCATTTTTAAGCTATGACACACAACGTAATAACCTAGCTTCCAAACTTCGACATCATGTACAAAAGAAGAAATCAAATGCCATTTCAACCGAAGTTGCAAGTTCGGTGCGGCGTTTCCTTGAAGAGGATGTTAGCAGTAGAATGTGCCCAGGCAAGAAGAATTACAAAACTAAGAACAAAGTGAAAATACAAAAAAGGCTTTTACCTGACACACTAAAGAACTTGCATAAAAAGTATACAGAAATCAAACTGTCCTACTCTTCATTCTGCCGACTTCATTTTGGATTGTTGAACCTAGATTATCGGATCGTGATACATGTGTATACATTACACATGCTAATATGGACTTATTACTAGTGAATAAACTTCATCAGATGAAAGCTCTGAATATTAGAATCAGCAATGAATTGTGCAGCTCTGTGTGCTGGAACAATAAATTTAAGGACTGCATATATCGCAAATGTACAGTTTCCAAAAATAAAGAATTCAACGTTTTAAGAACAGCAGAAGAGCAGAAAGAGATTGTTTCATTCTTCTAGTGGAAAAGTAGAACTGAAGAACGAATGGTGAAAGAGAAATTTAAAAATGTTAGATTAACTGAGAAACAGAGGATGGAGGCCAGTATTTCAGATATCTTAGAGCTATTGAAGAAGTCACTTCCATACTTCCTGAGATATGTATTTAACATGTATCACCAATGCTCAGAAATGAAGCAGTTACAAGACATTTTGACATATAATGTTTTAATAATAAAAATTGACTATTCTGAGAATTATGTATTGAAGTATCACAGAAATTCAGTCAGGGCATCTCAAAAGCTGATCTTTGGGGCATCTCAAAAGCAGATATATTTACATACTGGTGTGATGTATTATAAAATAAAGCCTGAAGAGATTCAACAAATGCAAAACGTTTTGACACATTTACAAATTCGTTTTTTAACAAAAATATGTAAAATTCGAAAGCCTGGTCATGGAAGCGATTTGGAATTGAACTGTGTTTTCTATTTTTTGAGCAATAAATGACTTATTGAGATATAAGCGATTTTGATCACGTGACAAACACGTTTTTCGCCCACTCCTGAGTGGATATTCTACTATCGCGCTGAAATTTGGTTCAAAACGTCTACTTTGACACTATTTTATGAAAGATCTATTGCGTTTGACAAAAACTGGAAAAAACAGCTCGATGACACAGATTCTGAACAACAACACCAGCTAGTTTCATGCATTTTCGAACAAAAATTAATTCAAACTTATGTCAGAAAGTTTCCCTTTTGGATTTGAGAACACCCTTATTTGATTAATATCATCTTAGAAAAATTGAAAACATTCATAGTTAAATTGTTAAATAAAAAAATTCTCAAAAATTAAATTGTTTTTATTAAACGTATTTAATAATAACAATTCAAAATAATTTTAATTAATAATTGTTTATATAACTAATTTATCAATTACTTGTTTGAAAACTATTACATGAACTATATAATAGTTATTTTAGGTTAGATGCAAATATATTTTTTAAATTTTTGGTTATTATAATGTTATTAATTTCATTGGGATGTATAAAAAGGATAATGATTCTGAAGATAAATATGTTGTTTATTTATTTATTAGTTATTTCATAATATTTTTCTTGCTCTTTAATTATAATTAATTAATATCTTGCTTTTTGCGAAGTGTAAACTATAACTGTGCTTATAAAAAATTAAAATCTGCATCTGGACAATAATGTCACCTAACACTATATAAAATTATTTTTATGCATTTGTACAATGTTGCATTATTATTATTGTTATTATTATTATGTTTAATTAATTAATTATAACTTAGCCTTTATATTTTTGACTGATTTTTCTAAAAAATTCTATTTTATTTTTTGAAAATAATAAATCAAAAATTTTAAATAAAAACTTTAAGTGATGAATAATTGCTATTAATTAATTCTCAAAACAGTTAGTAATTTTAGTATAAAAATTAAATTAATATTTTATAAAATATATATTTTTTAATTTAATGTAACCTTAATTTATTAAATTAATAACATTATTAATATACATTAAAATTTTTACTTTAAAATAAACTCAATACATAATATATTTTATATTAATTTTATCGATATATTTTATAGTAGTTATAAACTGAAGTTTATTTTTTACCTGTTTATTTTTATATTTAAAGTTACTGAAATGTAAAACAGTTAATATAATTAATAATAAAACTAAAATAAAAAATTATTTTTTTTTTCTGGGAAAGTGGGAGGAAAAAGGTAATATAAAAATAAATAAATAAACGACAAATACAAAAAAGCTTAGTTTTGTCAGTTAAAATTTGCAAATAAAATTAATTAAAATGATGGTTAGATTATTACATAAAATTAAAAATAATAATCTTATTACAAAGAAATAGGCGCAGATTCAATAAAATTAACTCACAAAAATGGTCTTCAAAGGGTGAGAAGATTTAAAATATAGCAATCAATAATTTAAAAAAAAAAAAAAAAATGAAGTAGTGGTTGGTTGTTTTCTGAAAACAAAATATTTTTCATAGCATGCCTAGTTACCAAATCACTATTGTTTTCCCACTGTTTATAATCGTAAAGTAACTTATGAAAACAAATTTATAAGATGCAACTTTGTATTATAAAAATAATAAGAAAAAATAAATTTGTGCTTCAATAAATATATTTCATTTATGAATTATTAAAGGAGAGGGTGTAGAGGGGTGATTTTTTGAGGAAATATTTACATATAATAGCTTATAAGTGTCTAATTGAATTATTCAAGACATTTATGATTAATTTAATTGGAAGAAGAAAAAGAATAAGCACAGTTTAATTGTCTGAGCGAAGCGAAAGCTAATACTCAGCGCAATATTACTGTCTGGTCACATAACAGCTACGATGGATATTAACGCCATGTCCTACTAAAGAAAAAGCCTAATAAAAACCTTTCGTCAAGCATAACTCAAAAAATATTTGTCAAATTTCGTTTCTGATTGCACCAAAAAGTACCTATGAGAGTCACCTACTGAATGCACCTACTATGAAAAATTAGTTCCAAATCGTTTAAAAAATTTATTAAAAAAAAACTGATATAAAAGCACATTTTATCTGCATACGTCACATATATTTGGTGTGCGTCACTTTCACCGGTAGATGTTTTTGCAAACAACTGGTTTGAACACATGGAGCAAATAATAATAATAATTAAAAAAAAACGCACGCAGTAATAATGAAGTGCCATAAAACATAAATTTAATCAAACAGGAAAAGAAATCTGTTTGTTTTTCCATTTAAAAGAAAAAAAGGCATAAAATCTTTGATTTGAGATTTTGCGATATTTAATCAATAGCATTTTTTAATGGCCAAAAGCATATTTTATATTTCGCGTGTGAAAATTAGAAACAATTATATGATGTTTAATAAAATATTTTGCTTTATAGCTTCATTTCTTCTAATTTTCTTTATTTTTTAGGGTTTCGGTCATCTGACAAAACCCTATTCGTCTCGCTCCTCTGTTTGTTTGTCCGTCTATCACAGAGCCGGTTCTCAGAAACTATACATGTTGGAGACTTGAAATTTTGCATACTTATAGCTAAACACCCCAGATCATACGACAAATGATAAAATTTTGAAAAAGTCGTACATTTAACCATTTGGGCTCCACATGAGTATTTTAAACAATTCTTTCCAATTCAGTCCTAATTAGGTTGGAGGCGTGAAATTTTGCATACTTATAGCTGAACATCTCGCATCAAATGACAAACTATAAAATTTTGATAAAACCGTCCATTTAACACTTTGGGCTCCCACATGTGTATTTTAAACAATTCTTTCTAAGTGATCCCTAATTAGGTTGGAGGCGTGAAATTTTGCATACTTATAGCTGAACACCTCACATCAAATGAGAAACTATAAAATTTTGATAAAGTCGTACATTTAATCCTTTGGGCTTCTCATGTGTATTTTAAACAATTCTTTCCAATTGAGTCCTAATTAGGTTGGAGGCGTGAAATTTTGCATACTTATAGCTGAACATCTCACATCAAATGACAAACTATAAAATTTTGATAAAACCGTCCATTTAACCCTTTGGGCTCCCACATGTGTATTTTAAACAATTCTTTCTAAGTGATCCCTAATTAGGTTGGAGGCATGAAATTTTGCATACTTATAGCTGAACACCTCACATCAAATGACAAACTATAAAATTTTGAAAAAGTCGTAGATTTAACCCTTTGGGCTCCACATGTGTATTTTAAACAATTCTTTCTAAGTGATCCCTAATTAGGTTGGAGGCGTGAAATTTTGCATACTTATAGCTGAACATCTCACATCAAATGACAAACTATAAAATTTTGATAAAGTCCTTCATTTAAACCTTTGAGTTCCCACATGTGTATTTTAAACAATCCTTTCTAAGTGAGCCCTAATTAGGTTGGAGGCGTGAAATTTTGCATACTTATAAGCTGAACACAGCACATCAAATGACAAACCATAAAATTTTGAAATAGCCGTACATTTAACTCTTTGGGCTCCCACATGTATATTTTAAACAGTTCTTTCTAAATGAACCCCTAATTAGGTTGGAGGCGTGAAATTTTGCATACTTATAGCTGAACACCACACATCATACGACAAATCATAATTTTTTTTTTAAGTCGTTCATTTAACCTTTTGGGCTCCCACATGCGTATTTTAAGCAATTCTTTCTAACGGAGCCCCTTATTAAATTGGAGATTTGAAAATTTGCATACTTATAGGAGAACACCTGAGGCCAGGCGAGAAATCATAAAATCTTGAAAAAGTCTTACGTTTAACCCTTTGAGCTACCACATATGTATTTTAAGCAATTCTATCTAAGAGAGCCCCTAATTAAGTTGGAGGCATGAATATTTGCATACGTATAGCTGAATACCTCAAACCACACGGCAAATCATAAAATTTTCAAAAAGTCTTATATTATTTACTCCTCCGGGCTCTAACTTGTGTATTTTAAACAATTTTTCTAACCTCCGCCCTTTTCACCAGGGGAGCACTTTTCCAACTTTTGCCGACACCGATTTGACCATTCTTTCATATTATAAATTACATATTTTAGTTCCACTTTTTACCGCCAGAGGCGCCTACTTATCTCGGGTGCTATCGGCCCAATCCCCTCGACTAATATATCTACGGATAGTATATAAAACGGAGTTTCGTTCAGATAGAGATAGAGAGATTTAGAATAGAGAGCGCCCCTGGTTGCGAAGTGTGGAACTAACAGATTTTTCAAAAGGATAAAGTGTTTTGAAAGGAATATTAAACGAAACCCTCTGTGCGATCTGTGATCACACATATTCACTTTTTTTTTACATGCTTTCTTTTAACTCACAATTATATTTGTCTGCGGCACTCAAATTTTGTGATTCATTTTTCACCCACTTCCTGTTGACATAGAGTTTTGAAATTTGGAATATCTATGTATTCCTGAGAGCAATAAATGAATTGGACATTGATTTTTTAAAATTCGATCCCTAAGGGGACAACGTTAGGGGGGGGGGGGTGAATTAATGGTTACGTTTGATTTTCTATAGAGAAATCAGCATTAGCTTCAACAATGAGTATTTGTTGAAAAGTACCAATGACAGGGTTATCACGATATCGCCAAACTTTGGCCAACGTGGCGAAATATCGCGAAATTTGGCAACAAGAAAGTTTTTATATATGAATCCAACTTGGAGATAACTGGCTAATTTGGCAAAATTCCCATTTAAATCCTTTTATCTTCCATAATTGAACTTATCGAATTAAATTTAAACTCCGTGCATTTAAGGTTTTTTTTTCAAGACTTTTCTACTATTTAGTGCATTTAAAAACATATATATTTTCTAAATTTTTGTGAATTTTAATGAAAGTATGATTAAGAAAAAACAATTTCCATTTATATTAATTTCTTTTTAGTTTTTAAAAATGAAATTGGTACTTTTCCTGCATAAAGGCCTTTGCGAGGTAGAAAAAATGGGTTTGACGTGTCAAATAAGCTTTTTAGGCGTATTTTCGTGCAACTTATTCATTGTTTCATATATTCAAGCATTTTTTTTTAAGTTTTATAAAATTTATTTTGTGTAAACAAGCCACTTAACTATATTTATATACAAACAAACGTAAATTGTATATAAAAAGCAATGATATTCTATATATAAATAAAATGTTTATATTTATGTCACAGATGCCATATATGCATCGGGTTTGGCGTGATTTTTTATGCCAGTTTGGCGAAAACGTCGTTTTCGAATACCAGTTACATGTAACGTGTTATAATTGCACGTTATTTTTTATTTCAATATGAAAACAAAATAAGGTGATAAACAAGACATTATCTATTATTTTTAAAAGGAAATAACAATCAATAAATGATATAATTATAGAAAAAAAAATATAATAACGTTAAATATGGGTACATCAGTGGTGGCTCGTGACTGGCATTTTGGGGGACACTAAATCCATAGCTGCCAAATTTATTCTTCTCTTACCACTATTACTTTAAAAGAAATCTTTGCTATATTTGTTGGCGGAATATTCGACCATCAAACAGGTAATGATTTCTTTCAAGAAATAATGGTAAGAAAAGAATAATACTGCCCGCCATGCATTTAATGCCCCCAAATATGACAGTTACGAGCCGCCGCTGGTTACCATGTCAGGCAAAGTAACGTCACTTTGACGCCAATTAGGTACCTCTCTGCGTTATGACATCTGTGCCATATTTACTTGTAAAAATAAGCATAAACGTTCATCAAGTTTGTTTTCATAGCTATTTATATCTTTTTGCAACAAATCTCATTTTTTGAGGCCGAAATTGCACAAAATTTGAAAAAAACTAGAAAACGGGAATTCTGTTTTTTCAGAATTTAGTGTCACCTCCGATGACAAACAAAATATATAAATATAGATAGTACAAAACATATTTCAGTTTTAAGACTTAAAACACACGCTTTTATTTTGTACAGAATGACGTCATCCGTATCCGCTGAAGAATTCCTCATTTACGATACAATCTTAAAGAACTTCTACAGTAAAGTACGCATAGGACTATCTCAGAGGATATCGCTGATTAATACCCAAATCCAAAAAAATAGATGTCGTCTATAATAGCTCCACATTTTATCAGAAATCATTTATTTACATTTTTTTCAAAATAGCACGTATTTTAATTATGTATTTTAAAAGTTGTTAAGGGAAAAGGCAACAAAAAGGTATAATTACTATTTTCCAACTATTTTCCCCCTACTTTCTACAGAAATGGAGTAATTGAGTTGCTAAAATTAAACAAATGGTGCTACAAACTACAAAAAATTTATGTTTCAAAAATAAATTGAGATGCAGTTTTCAATCAAATTGCATTTAGAAGTACCTTTTCTCCCCAATACGACGATATAAAAATTGAAAATGTGTGATGTTTAGATTTTAAAATCTTAAAATAGTAGAATAGAGAAGATTAAGTTAAATTGCAGTACAGTATTTTGCACTACATAGTTATACCGTTGAACAAAAATCTATCTCCAAACTATAAGCTTGAATACCAATAATGTTTGATCGTAAATGTCGCATTCTAAATACCTTATTACCATGCATTTAATGCTTTTCATGGTACTTTGCTGTTATATGGACTTTGGCAATTTTGTAATAAAGCACGACATTCGGTGTTAAGAAAGTGAGATTTTTCGTCAAATCATATAAATGACTATGAAAGTAAAACTGAATAAGTATTATACTGGTTTATATATATATATATATATATATATATATATATTTAGAAACGCATCTGCTAACACGTATTAAATAAGTTATTTATGTTTGTATATAATCTAATATATAAAAATGAAAATTTGTCTACCTGTCTGTTCGAAATTCTATACAAATACATAGTTTGGAAGCCAGAATTGTGAAAAGATACGTACATGTGTATTAAAACACAGCGAGGCAACTAAAGTAATCCGGAATCGAAATAATTTTTAGTTAATTTTTAATTAATAAAAAACCACCATTTTAACAGCAATTTCTTATCAAATTTTAACATTTTTCGTTATAGCAGTTGCCAACAATTAAAATACACAATAAAATTCTTACTACAACAATTAATTTTCTACTGCAAGATTTCCACGTGAGAAATGAAAATGAAATAAATAGTTTGCCGAATTTAAAAAAAGATGAATATTAACGTCATAACTTTTCTGTTGCAAGATATTCGTGTGAAAAATGAAAATGAAATAAATAGTTTGACGAATTTAAATGACAGTGAATATAACTTCATAACTTTTCTATTTCAAAAATTCCACATGAAAAAGGAAAATATTAAGTCATATTGGAAATATAAAGGACGTGGTAGATATAGTATAACGTCATGTGAGTGTGAAAAAACGTATGAAGCATGATAAAAACCCGATTATGGAAATAGTGCCGTATTTTAACATTATTGCTCCAATGATATATTGAAATAAGTTCATTTATAGCTGTATTATTTTGCGTCTGTTATATACATTTATACATTTTTATATTGTGTTTCCATTTGATTCATGTGTACAACACTTCGACTGCTTTTTTTATGTTTGTTTTATGTTGTATGTTAAATTTTAAAATTGATTTTTCAGAACAAACATTCTTAAAATTCTAGGCAACGTCGGGCACTTTAGTTTCTAACAGATAAATGGCTTCTGTATCTGTACATCTATGCTAATAACATAAAGCGTTATGATATTATAAAATGTATAATAGTATTAATGTTTGTGCGTTTGTGAGGTGTTATCTCTCAAACTACATAGCCAACTTAAAAAAAATGTTCGTGGCCATATCTGCTCTGAAAAAATACTATATTTTATGTCAGTGCAACAACCTACATCGCTGCAGGAGCAAAAAAGTTCTAAAATTGCGATTTCTGTGATACTGATTAGGGTTATAAATTTAAATTCGGTGTAGTGTTTACATTTAAGATGTAAATACTCGTTGTGAAAAGGTTCGAAAATTCAATTTAACAGATAAACGTAAAAATTTCTAGAATGGTTCTAAATTATGACTTATTTGGAATACTGAAAACTCTGGGATACTGTTGGGATTAGAAACTAGAACTTTGGATACAATGTACTTTAGTACAATGACAGTAATTTCTAAGATGTAAATGCTCGTTGTAGAACGAATTCTAAAAAATTGAAAGGCTAAACAAAACGGAAAAAGATCTAAAGATGATCTAAGTAACGAAGTACATGGAATTGTTAGGAATATAAACATGAAAATTGACATGGCTGTATTTATTATGACGTAAATTCTAGCAATAGAACAATTTCTAAAAATGTCGCTACATAAAACACTGCAGAAACAAAAAAAGTTTGGAATTTTTCTATTCCTGTGTTATTGCTGAGCCCAAAAACTTGAAATTTTTCTTCGGGTTAGTTCTAAAACATAATTTTTTTTTTATGAATGGTTTCTAAAAAATTTAAAATTTAAAAAGATAAAATGAACGGAAAGCGTTCTTAATTACCATTAATTTGGAATTATTAGGTATAGAAACTTTAAATATTTCATAATGCTGCCGTTTTATATTTGATATGATTTTTTTTTTCTGAATCATTTTTTTAGGCATTTTATCATAAGGTCATATTCTCAATTGCCATTAGTAGATTTTTTATATATTAACATATTCTGGTAAAATTTCATAATCGGGTTCATATTGGCGTATTTTAGATTGCATCATTTGCTGAAAAAATATGCATGATTGATTTGTAAATTTCTTCAAATGACATTTTGACAGCTCAAAGGTTATGCAGACGATATATTCAGATCTTGTGTCATACTTTATGCTGCAATCATTGCCGATTTCTTTAATTTAATACGTGCTAAATACAGCTCAACTTGTGCAGAATATGTTTGAAAACAAAACAATACAGCTTATGTAGTGGACAGCATACACTCATCATTTAAATCCAAACGAGCATATCTAAAACACACTCTATCGACGTATTGCATGCCACTGTTGATGTGTTCGGTACTTTGATACTGTATCAGATTTTGAAGAGAGAATTCCTTAATTCTTATCGACAACTTCATTGCATCCGTGGAAAACAGATATTGTACAATATTAACTATGCCGGGGGAGCACACACCATGTAAAATATAGTCCATTCTTTTCAAACTCTATATATTTGTTATTTAAAGTTACTAAAATTGATGCGAAGCGTCTGATTATGCTCTTGACAGCATTTTATACAGTTAAACTTCCGATATAACATAATTTAGTGTTTCATTTTCAATTTTACTTTTAATATATTGCGTACTTTCAATTTTATATCCATGCATGGCTGTTTTGCATGGTTTGCTTTCCTACTATTTTAAACAGTGTATACGAATTTATATACAAGATTTTGTAATTCTACGATTCGTTTATTTTCATCAGTTCAATTTATCGCAGTATATGGACAATTAAAGATAACATCTCATTTTCTTTGCTTCCACACGTTATTATTAAATCTATGTTCTTTGCAATATCGCTCAGACTAATCCCTCTGAGGGAAGTCCTAGTTATTTAATTAATGATAATTTAAACGTTCTAAAAAATGTATGAAAACAACTAAAAAAACATTTATGGCAGTTTATAGTATATGTAAAATAACTAATGATAATAATAAATGATAAAACTTAAAAAATCCATTCGGTTAAAGAATAGTAGTAAAAACAAAGACAATGTCCCCTGTAAAATTACATCACATTGTTCAATCAAACAAATTTTCAGCTCGCTCTGATTTCATAATCAAGAGTTATAAAAGTTTAAATTTATCGGACTGTTATATTCAGCTTTAGATGAAATTTGAGGGGGGAGGAAAGAATTTTTTTTTAAGGCCCAAATAATGTTGAAATTACAGCGTTTGGCGATCCCACGACAATTAGAATGCGAGTTATAAGGTGGTGAGCACCGAAATGGCAAGGGACCGAAATGGCCAAAGACCGAAATGGCCAAGGACCGAAATGTCTCGGGACCGAAATGGACAGGGATCGAAATGTCTCGGTACCGAAATGGCCAGGTACCGAAATGTCCAGGTACCGAAATGTCTCGGGAACGAAACGTTGGGACCGAAACGTCCTGCTTCCCCACGGACCCATTTAAAGAAGATCTTTTTTCTTGTTTCTTGAAGTAGTTTGATAATTTGTATTGCGATGAGATTTTTTGAAAAAACGTCTTCTATTGCTAAGAAACTTGAGAGACTGCCCGAGTGTATCAATACTTCTTTATGAGGGGAGTTCGTAATCCACAGCAGAGCCTCTTCTATGGCCAGGAGTTCTGCCTGAAAAACAGTATTTTCTTTATTTAACTTAGTTTGATCCTCGTAGATTAACTCTCCTTTCTGATACACACAGAAGGCATATGCCGTTTCATCTTCCATTTTGGAACCATGCGTATAAATGTTTATTTCTACATGCGAAGTATTTTCTGGATCTATTTGAAAGAAATATTCTTTAAATGGTTCAACTTGATCTCAAAAAACTGCGATCTTTAGGAACTATTTAAAATTTCATTACCGCATTTAAGTAATGATTAATGAAATATATTAGAGTTTGAGCCAGCTTCAGTCGAAACTTTAAAATCTATTGAAAATGACTCTACTTCGTTATGTAGAACCGGAAAATAATAATCATATATGAATCATTTTATATTACGTTTGTAACTAAATTTCTTACACTTTTAACAACAGAAATATAAACAATCCAACTTCAAATTCTCATTGTTTTCTTGCATAATATTTATTGACGTATAATGCGGCTTATGCACGTGACGTCAGACGCTAGAGCTGGAGGCATGTTGAACTATTTATTATTCTAGCTACAGTTCGGCCAAAATGCCAGTATGAGCAGGTGCAAACACCGCTAACAAACGATCTTTACCCACGACACACGTTGAATGCATAAATTTAATCAACATTTTGAAAATTTAGCGAATGTTCTCGCATAGAGAACAACATTTTTAATTTATATAACACTATATTAAATATCTACTGCTACAACAAAGAATTTTTTGCGGTATTTTTAACAAACGATAATTAAGAACTCACACTCCATAGACTTATATGCTAATGTCAAACTTTAAACGAGACTAGCAGATGACTTTTAGCTTCAACTTCAGGTCGCATGCATAAGGTCCATAGGGCGTTGTTTATATGATAGGGAGGTATGTAATCATGTTTTTACTTATAAAGTATTTAAGTAGCTTTCGCAATCCTTGTGTTTCTTTGGTATAGATACTTCGGGTAGCAAAGTGTAATAGAAAATATGATAGTTTTGCTTAGGAATATTGAATTACGTTAATTTACTTGAATAAAAACCAGAAGAAGGTGAAGTAACAAAAAACTGCGATCTTTAGGAACTATTTAAAACTTCATTAAAGCCTTTAAGTAATAATTAATAAAATATATTAGAGTTTTTGCCACTATCAGCCGAATCTTTAAAATCTATTGAAAATGACTCTACTTCCTTAAGTAGAGTCATTTATTCATGAATTTATTTATTTATCATTTTCACAACGGATGATGAATTGTCTGAAATTAACACTTCATCATCCGTTATTTTCAGAATTTCGAAAAATAACGAAATTTCTGATTCGTTATTTAGAATCAGAAAATAATAGTAAGATATGAATCATTTTGTATTACGTTTGAAACTAAATTTCTTCCACTTTTTCTTCTTTCACAGTTCAGCCCAAAACTTCTACCACAAAAAGTACTAATTTAAATTGATAATTTAATTTATTTAAATTAATGTGCACTAAAAATCAATTTTACATACATTTTAAGCAATCTCAATTTTTAGAATGCACGCTGATAATTGATACTCTTTCGTTTTTTATTAACTTACTTAATCGATAATAAAAACGGCCGTCGAACAACATGGATGATAAAAACACTTGTAAGCGCCTTTAAAGTAAAAAAGTTATAAAAATATTAAAGAAAATATTCTTGCGATTTGCATAAACAAATTTAAAATACATTTAAAGCGTTTTTTTTAAATTAAACCCTGTTAAGTCACAGCCTGTTAATCTTATATAATGCTCATTTAACCGACCAAGATTATTTCCCATACGTAATCGAAAACTGAGGTTTTTTTTTTTTTTTTTTTTTTTTTTTTTTTTTTTTTTTTTTTACTGAGTTTGTCCAGAATCATCTGGTACGAATATATGCGTGGGATATAAATGTGAAAATAAATATTATGTGTACAAAACAGGAATACAGAAAGACAGAGAATTACATTGGCAAATGCAATATTTAGTGATAACAATTCAGTTTATATTTATAACACAAATATACAGATTTTATTAATTTAAGGACGCCTTCACATGCTATATTACTTTTTATTAAACATCATTCGTCTTCTGACATAAATCAAAGTATGTTTTTATTCATCGTCTTACCTTCTAATAAATTATCTTGACGCTGTAACAAATACCGAGAACGTACTAAAAATGTTAATTGATGACGCTTTTAGAATTAAAGATTTTGGATTTAACTGGACTAAATTTTACAAACTAAATTAATCTGAATTCAGTCCTATACTGTAAAAAAAAGGGGGAAATAAAAACGATATATCTCTTACTAGATAAAAAGAGAATGAATTTTTATATATTAGATCTGGACTTTTAGTAAAAATAAAAATTTTCTAGACATTTGCACATGAACGTCAAACATAAGCGTCATAAAGCAATCTTTAAAACATATATTGGTATTTTCAATATAAGTGGTTAAGCCTTTAACTGTCAT
Organism: Maratus speciosus; assembly: GCA_963932465.1. Classification (NCBI taxonomy): domain Eukaryota; kingdom Metazoa; phylum Arthropoda; class Arachnida; order Araneae; family Salticidae; genus Maratus; species Maratus speciosus. The sequence continues at coordinate 529,066,427 of OZ010789.1, read as the reverse complement.
GCAAGTATACATGCTGAAATTATAGTCGAGGTATTATCTCCTCTGCGTGCATATATTTCCTTTATCCTTCTTGTCGCTGACTGATAGCAAGTTCCTAAACTGTTAGTTTTTGCGTTATAGTTCTAAATCCTAAAACAATGTTTCAAATGTTTTTTATCGCATGAAAATCTATTTAAGTAAAGAAAAATACGTTTTAAAAAGTTAAAAAAGTTAAATTTTATTCAAGTTACTTTTCGAAAATATTTCCCAGTGCTCTAACATGTAATACAATAAAAAGTCCATTTTAGTACTATCAAAATGTAACAGGTTATGAAATTTGGAATTTTGTGGATTTCAAGCATTTTCTAACAATAAAAATTTAAAAACGCTGAAAATCCCCAATGTTAAAAGTGTCATAAATCGATTAGCTTTGACCGAAGTGGAATGTAATTTTCAATATCTTACTCGTTAGGGTATGGGGTAAATTTTTCGTAATATAACTTATAATATCCAGCAACCGTAAAAAAAAGTAATTTTCATAATCAAAATTTTCTATTTGTAATGATCAAAGTATTTTTTAAACCAGCAATACATATAAAAAATAAGAAACATAATAACTATATTTCATTAAACTTGCACAATTTTGCTACTAACATTGTACAATAGATAACAAAATGAAATCCTTTCATTGAATTTTCTGCGAGGAAACGATTGTATCTTTCTGTGATGCGCAAATTAAGTTAACACTTTCAGGAAAACTTGAACACACGAAAAGAAACGAAAAATGAATATGAATGGAAGTTATTTTCCTCCAGGAAATATATTATGTTAAGTCTGGATTAAGTTACTTCTAAACAAGAAATTTTGATTCTGTTGCAAGATGTTTATTATAAAAGCTATGAATTTCAAAAGACAAATAGGAAAGTGTAGGATATTTTAGGAATCTAAATTTATTTTTATTAAAATACTCAAATCTATTTCCATGATAATGCATATATTCATATAAAATAAATAAAAATATTGCGTGTAATTTTAATCGAAAGTATATTTCATAAACCAACACATATTTCAAAAGAATTGAGAATTTAATTTATTTTAGAAATATTTTGGTGAAATGGAAATTCCAAAAGTGTAATCATATCTCTTAATAAAGAATAACCATATCAGTTATTATGATATAATAAAACGACAAAAGAGAATATATATTTTCCAGTTTGAATGAACTTACTTCTAGCAAATTTTTATCAAATAAAAAACTGGAAGTTGCATAAGATATAGTATTCAGGATTTGTTTTTATATAATAAATGAAACAAATTGGTATTTGCAACAAGCTTTAAGTATATAACATAAAGAGGATCATTTAATTATGAAACATAGAAAAGATCATTTAATCATGAAACATAAAAAAGATCATTCAATCAAGCTAACATACAGAAGATCTTTAGAAAAAATCTTCTCATATCTTCTTTATCTAAATCTTTTTGCTACTTTTTATTTCTAAATTTTCCATGATAACATAGAGAGCATTATTTAATCATAATAATATAGTAAAGATCATTTAATCATAATAACATAGAGAGGATCTTTAGCGTAACTCTTCTAATTTCTTCCTTATCTCCAAATTTTCTCTCCTTTTTATTTCTAAATTTTTCATAACTAGTATCCGTCAGGCCGAAATGTCGGATCATGGAGGCGCGTAAACTTAATAGATTATTTTTAAAAAAATGTTTTATTTTCTAGATTGCTGTTTAATAGTATAAAAGTAAGTTTGAAATAACAATCGTCGATACCTGATTTTAACGTGTTTAACTCAGTCGTCAGTTGCCTCGGGTAATGCACAAATTCTAATCTGTCAGCAAATGCTCCCAAACTTTTAATTTGGGTAAAGCCTGTCCTTAGCGAAAATTTCTTCCATTAGAACTTTCTCTAAATGACAAACTACAGTAAAAATGACATAAGTTGTTTTATGTGACAACACCTTTAGATGGATATCCACAGCAGTTTTTGACAATGTTAAACTTGAGGATCTACTTATGGTGGCAAGGTATGCAACAGTTAAAGGTAACTAACTTCGTGTGAATGAGGCTTTTTCTTCTTTCTAATATTTACAAATAGGTTAAAAAATATACAGTTAGAAATGGTTCATGATACTCAATAACATGAACTATTATGGCCTGTGGCAAACCTCAAGGTTGAAAACGTGGGCCATAGGCAATATCTTTTATTGTACTTACGTTTACCAATTCGCACTCCGTTCAGATATTGGTATGTAGCATAATGCATAACCCTGCATCCAGCTGCTGAGGAAAGTCTAGACTGAAGTCCAGACGCGTGATCATCTTCACTCCATCTTGCTATTTAATCATTGTGATATGTTTATTGGTTGTTGTGTCTTGTTTATTGGTCCCCACTTTGATTTAAGAAGTACTTCTTGATTATATTCTTTAGCTTGCTTGGTTTTGAGAAAAAAGACATATGGCACCTTCAAATCATTCAAGTTAGCCGAAAGCAGTATACCTTTGCGTCGTTGCATAAGGGGTGAGAGATAGTCAAAAATTTGACTCATGCAAAGTGAGTTCAGAGTCTTTCGGAACTGTGTCTGCTGATCTTCGTTTTGTCTCAATGAGTTTGTTAATGTGAAACATTTTTTAACATCTCTAAGCATTTTTTGTCCGCGAAGAATCAGAATGACTTTTAAAGAATGTGTCTTATATAGAGGGATGTCTTTTACGCGATGTAACTACGTATTACGTCCAAGGATTTAAACAAATAAGCCTCTAAAAGGCTAAATGCTATCTATTTTACCTTCGCGATATCTTTCTTCAAGGTCAGCCGTAAGACGACATCCTATCATTGAAAATTCGTCAATAATGAGAAATAACACTATCCATTCTGAGCTGTAGATGTATTGCTGACTTTTTAAATTAGCGAATTATTTAAAACACGTTGGTTCTTTAAGCACTGAGTGAGTTACCTTGTCTTTGACATTAAATGCAGCAGTACCTGTTAGTGCCAAAAGAATGATAGCTTCTGATCCTAACTGCTCTATGATTGTTTAACTAATTTCTTTGATTTTTGTACATTTTACAGCTCTTCCTTTTCCAATAATAAAAGTTGATTTAGGGAAATTTGTAACCTTTGTTTGCAAAGACAAAAGCTGTTCAGTGCATAACTGAAGGCAGCATAATTTTTTGTTCTTTATAATAATTCAGAAATGTTAAAAGTAAAGAGAAACCATTGGATGAGAGAATCTGCGGTAAAGATAAAGAATTACACCGGATGTATTTGAGAGATTTCGATTTTTTTAATTTAGCTCCGATCTTTGAGAACTTGATCCATCGAGTTAGCGGCAGAAAACTTCAAAGCTCCTTCAAAGACTTGCTCGTCTGGCACAGCCCACACTTATTTAATATGGAAACAGGTAAAGTTTTGTAACACGTATGTAACACACACTCATAGATGTCTGCTATACTCCTCTATCAAACTTGATACCTTTATTCATCTGAGTTGTTGTTATATCGTTATTATGAAAATAATAGGAACCATCTGGGTTATTTTTATGCGACTTTTCCACATAGAATTAAGCTGAATAACTCTATACATTTGAATTACTTTCTTTTAACCGCCATTTTCGAAACTTCTGTGCATAACGTTGCACATATAAAATATGTATATTTCTTAAAATGTACACTAAATCTAGGCAGTAGATTAAAAAAAAAATCAGGGATTAATTTATGACTTTTAGTGAACATGATTTCTCACGAATTATCTTTCATTGTAGTATCCATTTCTCCGATCATAAGCATAAGCGATCATAGTCATATACATTAACGTCGCATTTATCGCTAAGCTTCGCGACATTTAAACGAAATATAGCCAAATTTAGCGACCAAAAATATGTCGTCACAAATTAAGCCAATTTGGCTGTATCTGACTAATTTGGCAAAATTTCCATTGAAATTCAGTACTGATGATTCTTCTCCAACCGGGTTCTTCGCATTTTAACTTCGTGTTCTCCAGTAAAATTAGATAAAATCTTAAAACCAAAAATAGGGAAGCTACCTTTTCTAACCCGTACAGGAATTTTTTATTTTGTAATCGATATATTTCTGTTTTCTAGTGTACATCGTGACAAAAAAAAAAAAAAAAATGCTTATCTCATTTACTTCAGAATGTTCACTTGCATTTCAGTTAAAATATATTCACTTACGATTAATTAAAAAAATTTTCAGTAATCGTCAGTAATTGCGACAGCTACCAAACTGCTAAATTTGCGCATCAAACAATGCTCAGTAAATTATGAATTTGTCTACAAACCCGATTACGAAAATTTCCCAATAGAAACATACATTCGTCTGAATACAAACATACATACATAAGAATACATACATATAAGTAATGCATACATGACATTACATATTTCTCGATTTCTTTGAGTATCACTCGTAGCCATTCGACTAATGCTCAAAATCTTATTTTCCGTATTCGATTTTCTTTTAGTTTCTCTTAATTTAAAATTCAAAATGAATTGCATCGATTTGGAAGCTTACAAAGAATGAAAAGTGGTTGTTACATACGTAGAACGTAAAACTTCTAAAAGGGGGGGAGGGGTAATCTATATCTCAGGTCACCAATGTATGAACATCGACTTCACCATTCGACTGCATAATGATCCGTATGAGGTTAAATTGCATAATTTACAGCAATGGAGCTAATGTTTTAATTAATAACGGGATGAATCTCGTCGAATTTCGACGAAAGAAATTGTTTAAAAACGAACTCATACATAGGTTACTACTTAGTCTCTTAAAACAAATATTATTTTTAACTTAAAGTTATCAAAATACTAATTCCATACACTTCGACTGTTCAAAATATTAAAAAATTAAACTGCATTATTTATTATACCTAATCAAGATATGTAATTTTGATGAAATTACCCATTGAGGCTGTTATGTTTTAAAGACACAGATGTCATCATATTGGCGCGATTTATTTCCCACGCCAATTCGGGGAAAACTTCAACAGCACAAACAATAACATCCGGGTTACCATATGAAGCAAAATAACGACACATTGGCGCCAGTTAAGTACCCGTTGCGTATATGATATTGGCGTCAGAAAAAAATCGCGCCAATACCGTATATGACATCTGTGCCGTTTAAAATTGCCGATTGAAAATTTAAAAGGTACATTTTAGTTATCCCGTCGACGAAATTACTGTCGCCAAATTGTAAGATTAAATGCCAATAATGGTTGCCATTAATTAATTGATTGTAAGATTAAATGCCAATGATGGCCAATAAAACCATTAATTCGACGTTTTATTTGTATTTTTATTAATGTTTTACTAATTTATTTGTTCTTTCGTTATTTAAAATAAAAATTATGTCAATGTGTATAATTTGGCGAGTGGTTTGGCGATTTATATAATTTGGCGAAATTGGTCGACGGGATAACTAAGAAGTACCATTTAAAAAAATGATTTCACCTTAAGTTAATCATGGAATTATTTTTCGCGTAAAATCTAAACTTTATGTTATTTTTACCGTCTCTTAATTTGCATGCGCATCTCTTATATTTACATTCACCATTTCAAAAATATTACAATGCGCAATATGTGATTAATACATATATTTCTAAACTTGAAATCAAATTTGTCAACTACGACTTTGCATGTGAACATTCGCACTCTTGACTTGTGATTCTAATATCTGTATCGGCGAGTAAAATTCCAGAAATTTATATCTTTTAGAGGCGTTTGTAGTAAAATATTTACTTTTATCAGAGAAAATGATCGTTTACATTTAAATAATGGCATTTTGCCTCATTGAAGCATTTCACCAAGCGTCTCAAACTCAGTGAATGAAAAATAATTGAATTATAACAGCTTTTTTCGGAAAACTTGAGTATTTTATTAAAGCATGACGTCATTTTCTGTTCAATTTTTTCAGAAAGTTTATTTTGAATTTTATGAGAAAATGGCATCAATAAGTAAACCTTATTATTTTTCCTTTCTTTACAACAATGGAAGTAATCCAATTGCTACCATTTTGAAACAAATTCATAGATTTTTTTTTTAATTTTAAATTTAAATATAAAAATGGGAATATTTAAAAAAAAAAATAGCTAGTGCGGGCAAATCTACAAAGAAACAGCTTTCATTAAAAAAAAAAAAAAAAAAAAAAAAAAAAAAAAAAAAAAAGAATTATTAAAATTGGTGCAAAAAAAAAGCTCAAGGTACATGACTAAAAAAAGAAAACCTTATCTTTCAAATATATAGAATTAAACTCGCAATGTTATCTCTATGGGAAAATTTTGCGCCGACATTTCAGGCTGTTAGGGTTGACGAATATTTATGATTTTCAATACGCACCGAGATTTTGGCCCTACCAACGTCCAGCTCCTTTTTTGTGTCGATGCGTCAAATATTTTGGACGCTATCGTGTTAAAAATAAGTGTAATTTTTGCAGGGAAGCCGGAGCTGTGCTCCGACAAAACATTGAGAAGATCTCAAGAATACATCTTCTCATTTCTTCTTTAACTCTACCTTTTCGCTCTTTTTTATTTCTAAATTTTTCTTCCCAGGCATATTGAAGAAAAATAATCTGAAAAAAACTTGTCTGTTCAGAGAGATGTAAGTAATTCAATGAAAGCTTTTAAAGAAAATAAAAATTTTCTATTTGTAATGATCAAAGTTTTTTTTAAAACCAATAATACATATAAAAAAATAAGAAACATTATAACTATATTTTATTAAACTTACACAATTCTGCTGCTAAAATTGTACAGCAGATAACAAAAGAAAATCCTTTCATTGAATTTTCTGCAAGGAAACGATTGTATCTTCCTGTGATGTGCAAATTAAGTTAGCACTTTCAGGAAAACTTGAACGTACAAAAAGAAACGAAAAAAGAATATGAATGGAATATATTTTCTTCCAGGAAATATATTGTGTTAAGTCTAGATTAAGTTACTTCTAAATGAGATTGGAAATTTCGATTCTGTTGCAAGACGTTTATTATAAAAGCTATGAATTTCAAAAGACAAATAGGAAAGTAGGATATTTTAGGAATCTAAATTTATTTTTATTAAAATACTCAAATCTATTTCCTTGAGAATGTATATGTTCACATAAAGAAAAAAATACTGCATGTAATTTTAATAGAAAGTATATTTCAAAAACGTACACATATTTCAAAAGGATTGAGAATTGAATTTATTTTCGAATTATATGGCGTACATGGAAAATCCAAATGTGTAATCCTATTTCTTAATAAAGAATAAATACATAAATTATTATGTTATGATAAAACGACGAAAGAAAATATATATTTTCTATTTTAAGTGAACTAACTTCTTGCAAATATATATTAAATGAAAAACTGAAAATTATATAATATATAGCATTTCAGAATTTGTTTTTATATAACTAGGGGGCTCGGCCACCTACGAGCTATGCTCGCCAACCCCCGTTCAGACACCGCATTTTCTTAAAGCACGCTAAATTGATCGGCTTTAAAAAGATTTTGAAAGATTGCATTATAATTTAAAAAACAGTGTCGATCTCCCTATAAACGAGTTTCGATTCATTTCTCTTAGATTGGGGAATTTTAAGGAAAAATCAGCTGTGTTAAAAGATACAATGGCTCTATTCGTCTTTGATTAAATAAAATCAGTTACACATTTCTAAATAAGCTAATGTAAAATGAGTTAAATAAACAGAGTCTTTGTCTCCCGGTATTTTTTAACAAAGCGAAAAGAAAGTTCTTTCTAACGTAATTTTCACCAAACTTTTCTCTCTTTTTTTAATATTCACGTGAAATTACTTTTGTTAGAAGTGAAATATTATTTGCGCTGTCCCAACAAAAATAGTTGGAAAGATCATTCGAAATATCAAATAAATGTCTCGAGCAATTTCTAAATTTAAACTGTTTTGCGATATTATTTTTTGTTCATTTTGCGTAATAAGTGTAATTTGACGTAAATGTGACGTAATTTCTCCTATTTAAGACTTCTAATGCATGTTAATGAATTTTATTATTTTACAATATCCTTTCTCTGTTAATATAGTTCTTATGAAATAATTTTCAATAAGTTCCTGCTTTTTATACGTAATTAGTGAATGCTAATTTTAAAAGTTTTTTTCTGTTTATAATAGTCACGTGTTAATAAATTTTTAATTTGAAGCAAGCATTATTGTTTGCGCTCTTTATACAGTTGGCAACAGGTTAAATTAGTACAACTTTCTAAAATAAGTAAAAAGTATTTCTCGAAACGCTGAAAATTTCAATTTAAATTAGAAATAAAACCTCAAAAAATGAGTCAAATTAAAAAAATAATTGCATTCTGCACACCGAAAAGAAAAAAAACTTCTATTGAATATTTGTTTACATTTTTGAAAATTAAAATCACTATTTGTTATTTAACATAAATAGATAAAGGAAGCATTTAATGATTTCAAAATTTTAATTTCAAAGCATAATACCAGGTAATAGATAAAAGAACATTTTAATATCGAATGCAAGTCACCATTTCTGTTGTAAAAGTTGCATGATCAAATCCTTTGCTCATGCTTTTCCTGCAACCGTTCGTTATAAGTTACATTTTATACGAAATTTAAGAACCTCAATATGAGTGAGCAATTTAACTTTTTTAATTTAATTTTTAAATGTCCATTTAATCAAATTACACATTTTCATTTTTCTGTCTAAACATACCCTTTAACCACTTCAAGTGCGGTGGTTCATTTTCGGACCACCTAATTGTAATCCAATAACATTGGCACCAGAATATTGAAATGAAAAATTTCCTTTTATCAGGTACGTGAACAAAAGCTTTTGCTTATTTTGAAATAAATATGTATGTATATACTGGTGTTAATCACTCATTTCAAAATTTTGCGAATAGAAGTACCTTGCACCTGAAGGGGTTAAATAAGAAGTGTTTGGCGGCCTGTGCCAAAGACTAGAAACAGATTTTCTATATTGGGTGACATTGTGGATAGATCTAATAAATAATTATATAACAGTTATTTCATAAAGAAAATAATTATACGAATCTGTAATTCTATAAATATATTATTATTTTATAAAAGTTGAAACGATGAAATAAGCCCAAGAAATAGTTAATCTAAATTTAATGTCGTGAAATTGTATGCACATTGCTAACAAGGCGTAAAACCAACAGAGTGAAAAAGTAAAAAGGCTAGGGTTCGAATCCGGGTTTTTGATTTAGCGCACCAATGGCTGAACATTCGGCAGAACATAGGTGAGCTGAACCAAAGACCGATATTCGAACCCTGGACTGGATAGCTTTTCAATGTGTTGATTTTATGCTTTGTTAGTATTGTGAATAAAAATTCACTTATTTAAATTCAGATATGGGGCATTCTTACAATCTTTTGACTTTTAAGTCCCTGAATAAATTTTTTTATGTTAGTACATATTCTTGTGCTTTTTTAAAATTTCATATACTGGGGAACATCCCATTGCATGACTGCATAACAATATTAACGAGATAAATAAGTTTTGGACGATATTGGGGGGGGGGGCAAATACCAGGAAAACTTTCATACCGTCCTGTGCCCTTGAGGCTGATTTTTAAGTCTGTATAAAATTGTTTCAATAAAAGTAATTCGATGTATTTTGTTTTCGAAACTGGGACAACTGCTATATAAATATATAGCAAAAAATTAACCGGCACACATTTTTAGGGTTGATATTATTTTTTGAACTCTGTTCCTGGGCTTTAGATTCCTTACCTTCCCTCTTGCTAAACTTATGCAGAAAATCACTCCAGATGCAGCCACATAATTTTTTTCAAGTTTTTTTTTTTCTCATGCTGAAGTATGCTAGAGATAGAATGTCTAAAATTCTTTGAGAAGAAATTTACTGCAGAATTTAAATCAGCATTTAAATATCAATTTCAAGCATCGTGGTTTTATTCGCAGTCTTACCGTCCCCAAGGTTTATTCCTGCGCTTTTCGAGGCAAATTATTATTATTTTTTTAAATTTAATCGAATGTAAATAACAGTTTCTAAAAATCAATGAACATTGTGGCTATCACGTAGTCTTAACATGATTTGCCTAAAAATAGTGTTAATTTTCCTTACCGTCCTATCCTTACCATCCTTTTTTTCTCTCCATTACCGCCCCTTTTTTCCTATACCATCCCCACCTTTTTCCTTTCCGTCTTTTCTTTAACACCCCTTTAAGATAATGTTATACCAAAATTTTGTACTAAAAATACTACATTGTTATCATTTCTTATTTGAATGTCCTGTGGATACTATGCAAATTCATTATACGTAAAAATTTAGAAGAAGATAGAAAGTTATAGCGGTAAAATGGTAAGGAAAATTAAACACGCAATTTTAACTTAAGCTTCAGTTAAATAAAAATATTTTCGCTGCGAACCATTTTTTCTTTATTTTGAATCATTAAGGCATTCGTCTATCAGATTAAAATGTTTTTTTTATCAAGTTTAATTTTACGAGATTTTTATTCGCGAAAGTCAAAAGATTGTCAGAATGCCCCATATACTATTGCTTTGGTTGTATTTGTCAAACATGAAATTGCAGAAAACTTTTTCAATATTTATATCAAATTTCTTCCTTTAAGGTTGCAGAACTGACGTAATTGTCATTATTTCACAAAAAAGTAGCAAAATTAAAATAATAATAATAATAATAATTTCGGCAATTTTCGACTATGCGCATTCTAATGGGGAATAAAAGAGTAACTATGTATTATATATATATATATATATATATTAACAATTGCTTTGTTAATTACTAATTAATATTTCAAAAACATGTTAATTCCCAATATGCAGGTGTGATGTGTTTGAAATTGTCCAAGAGATAATATAAAAGAAGATATAATGAAATTCATAAATTGGTCTAGCTATTTTTACATAACCGTGATTTTAACCCTTTATGAACTGAATTATGGATTCATGAAAATGTTATCTTCTAAGGTATTTTTCGTGAATTGATTAAACTACATTAGAAAATTTACATAACCATTTAATAAATTCTAGAATGATTTTAAAAGGATTGAAGGATTTAGAAAGCTTATTTAAATATGGATTTATAGGGATTTTGTGCAATATTTATATCCCCACTGAAATCTTTTATTTTAAATCTTTTTCTTAGTATTTTGTAGAATTAGGAAATGTACAAATATAATTTTCTTACAATAGAAATATAGAAAGATTTCCAAATTTAAAAATCCCCCCCCCTCCCCACCAACTCCAAGAAAACTAAAAAGATGCAAAGTCAAAAGAAATGACCCTTTTAAATTTTTTTTGTGTTTTGTAACCAATAATGCTTTTGGAACAAGATAAAAAAAAAAAAAATGTATCTATAACTTATTCTAAACTAACATTTTAATTATACTAAATTTTTCCTCCTTAGGACAAACCAAATGCTGCTGAAAATTTCGTATTAAGGAACATCAACAATATATTAAAAAACAAGAAATCAATAAATCCTCTATTGCAAAACATTGCTGGGAGATGAATCATACTTTTGACTTCAATTAGGTTAAAATAATCGCTAAACCTACTTCTATACACGAACTTAACTTCCTTGAAGCATTTCATATTTATAAAAATTTTAAAAATATTGTTAATTGTGAATTCGCTATCCCCCTATTATCAGATTGTTGGAAATATTACATAAAAACTTCTGTCTCTTAATTTTTTCTTCCCTCACTACTTTGATTCCCTTTCCCATCTATTTTCTAATGGCTGTTACCTGCAATCCTCTGTTTTCCTATTGGTCAATAAACCTTTAACTTGAATCCCCATCTCTCCTATATATGTGAGCAAATTTCCGCCATCCTTAGCACTGAGGAAGGTATGCTATATGCTACCGAAACCGCTATGCTTAAAATTTAAAATTTTTGGTGCTTTTAACGTTGTATTTTTACGCTTCTATTCTAAACTGTATTACAACTAATCGATATATTTTACTGAATTTTATAACAAGTTATTTTAAAGGTACTTATAATTACCGTCAGTAGATAGAGAGTTAATTTAACATGGATTGGTTATATTTCACTAATTAATCAAAATTTGTGAAAATTTGTATTTCCTTTTTTTTTAATCGTTGGATTCATATATTGGTCATTCTTCACTAAGATGTTAGTTTAGGTCTCAAAACAATTCCGAATGCAAAATGTTATTTTCTAATATTTTTTTCTGCAAAATGGAAGCAAATATTTTAAAATTCTATTTTTTAAGCTAAACATGGGAAAACTAACAGAATGTCGTGACTAGTACTGCACTTGAAAGGCAAATATCTGCCCTCCGTGTTTTGGAAAAGTCTGAAAAATGTATTTGGTGCATAATTCTGTCATAAGCTTGATTTTTTTTAGCCAAATTTGATGCCCATCTATTTGACAGTAAGAATGTGGTGTTTTACAAGCATAATGAAATTTTAGAAAAATCAGCTGATCTCCTGATAAATCCTATAACATATGTGCATTATACTTTTGGTCTTAATCTTCCCCCCGCACCCCGCATTACCCTAAACATTCTGCCTAGCGGAAAAACACTTCCAGAGTGCAACCCATGCAAAAATTTAAAGTGGTGTGTTATTACTGATTGTTTTCATCACGATATTACATGCGCGCTATTCCTTGTTATTATTCACAAAAAACATGTCTTCGAAATAGTACGGATTTCGTTTTCCTTAAACTGTTATCTTCATACTCGTTCCTAGAAAATCAAATTTAAATTAATTTAGTGTCAGATTAAGAGTCATTCCATATAATAATTACCCAGAATCGGGGGTCTGTGATTAAATGGTAAACCGATTCATGTGATTTTTTTTTTCTCAGAGAGATGACCATTAGAAAGAAATAAATCCAGAATATTAATGCCGTGGGACCATTAGTTTTCATTTGGTGGGGGAGTCAAAGGTCAGAGCGCCGCTTGAAAAATTCAAATTTTATGTTTTGCATAGTATTTTTCATAGTATGATTTGGAGTTATCCCACAAAACAAATTGCATGGTTGTATTATGTAAGTTTGGGCCTTTGCTGTTCAAGAATAAAAATTATGGGATATGTGTAATGCAGTGAGCTAGATGGCTGCAAAAATTGATTTTTTCCCCCGAAATTTCACTATAGTTTTGACACATATAGGCTCTTTGCATTGAAATCACCCCATCATTTTAAACTGCTGTATGCTTCCCTATAGTGAAATGAAACACAGAAAACCACAGCCCCCAAAATGGGCAGATTTTAATGCATACCTAAATTTTACGCCAATTTTCCAAAAAATCTTATTTTTGCCTATTTTAAGTGAGGTATACTAGACATGCATTAAAGTCAAAAGTCTGTACAATAATAATAGAAATGTAGAATAACTATTCACCGTTCAAAATCACCAAACAGAATCATGGGCACTAAAGCAGTTTTCATTGGGTAATGGAAATCGTATGTTTCAGTGGATTTCTTAATTAACTAACGCTATCTTAATTTAAATCAATTGGCACTTACTCAGTTAATTCGACGGTATATCATTTTTTGTCTTCCTTTTTATTGGAAGACATATTTCCAGATGTAATACACTATAATACATCTATTTACAGTAAAAGCGAAAACACGTTCTTAAAAACATTCTATCAACAAATACCTACTCATACAGAGAGTCCAGAAAGCGAGCAACCCACGTAAATAATAGAGTCGCCGCCATCCCTTTATCGCTCATTTGGCGTCAAAAAAATAATTTTCCACACACTCCTCACCTGGACTCATGAGAGTACATAATGATAAATCAACATAAACACATTCTTTAAATAAACATAACCTTAATTCACAACTCAAATGATAAAATAGAAAAATTTCAATCCACAGGTGTTGAAGTATAAAGAATTAAACATAAAATAATAAAGTGATGATCAATATAAAAAAATGACACTCTTATAACATGTAGCTACATGAACGTATCTGGCCAGATATTTTACCTGAATAAGACTAACTGAATATATATATATATGTATATAAATATACATACATAACACAAACAAATTAAATACCATTATTAATTCAATAACCTTTTCAATTTGAAATAATGACTATTATGCATAAAATGAAACATTTTTACTAAATGGATAAACAACAAATACCAAAACACACACAAAAAAATATTTCCAACTATGAATTTATAAAACAAACACATCTTGGTATTCAAACATCACTAGTAGAAAAAATAAAAATAAAAATTTCAAATCAAATATTTAAATCATTTATCATTCAACAATCTAGGTCAAAAGAATACAAAAGTTTTACTGGTTTTCTCAGCAGTCCTTTAGCAGTTTTTATTATGCAAGCACGGATAAGTTTATCTCTGCCAAGAATGACTTCCTTAACTATTCCCAAGTCCTACAACAGTTTAGATTTAGCAGTACCATCTACTAAGACAACATCTGCAATCTTTAAATTTTTGCGTCTCAGGAGTTTTAAATTGATGAATTTCACTTAAATTCAATAAGTATTGTTCTTTCCACTTAATCCGCAGCTGTTTCAGCTACTTACTTTGATATCGTTTTCTCCTTAATAAAGTTTCTTTCGTAGAAATTTTATTTTCTAATTTGGCAAAATGTAGAGGAAAACTAACGTTTTCTCTTCCTAGTTGAATACCTTCATGATTATTTACAAATCGTTTAATTAAACCTTCAAATTTCTTTTTGGCAATTTCATAATTATTAGGAAGATCAAGATAATCATATTTCAAAGGTAGTTTAACTTCATATCTGTTCTTAAATTTAATGGAATTTTGAAATTGTTCTAATATTTGTTTATCACACAAATCTTTGTTCGTATTATCTTTTTGAATCCCCAACCCTTTTAAAGTTTCAAGTTGAACAGACATTTTGTCATCTTTGTTATTATCCCAAATAGATATGTACCTAGCACCCATTTAATTATTTACATTAACTTCTTCTGAGAATTTGCCGTGAAGTGTCCAACCTAATTTAGTATCATTCACGACAAGTGTTTGTGAAATGCGTTTATATTTCTTTGTCATAATTGACCAATAGTAATCGCTACCAATCAATAAATCTATTTCATTCTCACCATCATCTAATTCATTAGAAACGTCTGATAACTCTATACCTATATTTTTAATTTTTTATATAACTCTGAAATTGAGGCGCGTATTATATCGGAACACATTTTCTCTGTTTTTAACGCTTGAGACATATTATATTGTCAGAATTATTGACTTTTAGGAAAATCTTTACTCTATTATGATTATCAACAATAGGTTTCATTCCAGCAAAAGTATGAATTTTTAATGATTCTGTCCTGTACCTCTAAATTTAAACGATTTGACAAATTCTTCACGGCAAATGTTCGCTAAGAGGCACTATCTAATAATATGCGAACATTAATATTTTGTCTTTTCCTAATCATTATTCCTTTCAACGTTTGAAAATAAATATATTCATCTGAGTTACAACAAAGTGACGAAACAGTTATTTTTCATACTGTTTATTTTCCGTCCCCCCCCCCCGGTTCACGCTCACTCTAAAGGAAGTTAATTTATTTCATTCGATGCTCGTTCTGTTTGTTTTCTGTTACAAAGATAATTTTGATGCGCTTTCAAAAAGCAGATTGCGCAACGAATCTTAAAATTTCTGCAATATTTTCTTTTATGGAATTTCCGATAACATTTAAAACATTTTGCTTGTTTTAATAAAGATTTTTTTCCTTGTTCCAAATTTAAATTACATAAATTTGCTTCATGTTTTTGAGAGCAAAAGGGGCAGAGTTTTTCTGCAATTGTATTTAATGCAAATGCAGAAGGATTTTTTTATTTTTCCTTGGTGAAAGTGTTCAGGAGAATTTTTCTATATTTATTTTCATGGGATTTAGTAATTTCAAAACTGATGGAAGTAACATTAATACTTTTTTTTCACGCTCTTCTGTTTCACGTTTAAGGAGAAACAATAAATCATTTACAGAAGCACCATTTTCATTGCATTGTTCTTTGTGAAATTGTAATACGAGATCAATCGGTATTCATTTATAAATAATGGGTGAAGACGGGTTCCCATCCCCCCGTCCCAAGCCCTCAGAAGGCCCATTTGCCTACGCAGGGAACCACCCGCGAGACAAGCCCCGCGGCGCGTCCCGAAGGTCGCCGCCAGACAAGCCCCGACAAAGCGGAACCCCACTCAAGCTCCGGTCAAGACCGAGGCGCTGCCCAGCGCACGCCACGTCGGCTAATCCCAAGTCAAGACGAACGGCCGCTACGACAGTCCTCACCACCCAGCTAGCAAAACCAAGTGGTCCCTAAACTTGGTTCCCGAGCCGGTAGACCCGCAAGCCCTGCAGGAACCGGACGCCTATAAAGACGCCGGGCCTACGAACTGAACCGAGGCTTCCCGACCCGGAGTTACTTTACGGGAGGCCCCCCAAGATCAAATACCATTTTCCGGCAAAGACATTTATGTGGGACAGCCGATAGGAAAGTTAATGAAGGGCCCCTAGCTTGAAAACCCGGGAGGACGGGGAAAGTCCCTCCGGTCGTAAAGCGACCCAGCTCCGGGCTTTTCACCCATACCACCCGGCTCAACCAACGGAACCCCTCGTGGATCACGCCGGGAACCAGTTGGCCCAGACTAGGTGCCGTTAGCGACCCCGGGCGGGCACGGAAAGCTCCACCTAGACAGAATAGACTCCGCCTCGCTAGGGGGTTGGATGGAACGGAGTCCCGCCAGCCCCGCCGACTGGAACCCGCCCGAAGACAGAGAAGCCAGCGGAGGCCGACAGAAGCCCGCCCACCACTACCTTACCTCACGGCCGTCGAGGGTACCCAGGCCCGAAGGCCCCTGACCCCGTGCAGTGACCAAGCGCTACCTTTGTTAATGCGTTCGAAAGTTAGGTGTAGACACCTCTAGGTCCTCATCACTGGGCGAGGCAAACTCCAGTATCGCATAGACACGAAGGACCTGGATCGGACCAAGAGTTCCTCTGAGGCACAATGAGCCGCCGCGTTACGGGCGAGCCTCCGGCCCGGTTTCCCGTGGGGACAGCGTTCGATGGTGGACCTGCCGGCCGATTCCTCCCAAGTTCACGGCACGACATGGAGCAACCAGAGCCATACTGGCCTCCCCACGCGACCGCTCCTTGGTCAACGGGGGCACCGCCAAACCCTACCCACCTTAGGGTCGGCTCACAACTGCTTCAGCTGAGGTCCTCGGAGGGATGAGCCACCCAAGTCATAAAGTAACCTGGGCGCTGTCCGAAACCCTCGCCCTTAGGTTGCTCCGGCAGTCCCTGCATGGCGTTTCCGCGAGCCTCGTCGTCACTAGCGAGCACCGAGGACTTTCCACTACAAACCCCTCACTCCTACGTCAGGCTCCCTCTTAGTCAAATGGTGAATGGGGTCCTATCGCCTTAGCTAGTCTTTGCCCGGCGACACCGTCCGGCCCTTAGACCGGCACCGGGATCGACCTATGGATCTTCGCTAGCCGGCTTGGCCAGAGAACCTGGCTGCCGGGGGTGCGCGAATACACAGGCCCGAGGGCCCCACGCACCAGGCACCAGGCACGACGTCCGTTAACCGTGGCCACTGGACTCAACGCCTGTCGGAGATGAGCCTCTCGAGGAGGTGGCGATTCGTCCCCATCCGCCCCCCTCGCATTCGTACACAACGAACTCTGCCGAGCTTCCGGTCACCTCCCCCACTCAAGGGGCCGGGTCGGAACCACCCGGAGGTGCGGCCTCATAAATAATGGGTAATAATAAACAACCTTATTGGTCTCACTTCATATCAAGTGATTCGAGACTTCGTTTTTGTATCGCTAAACATTATATAATTTTCTCAAGAATGTATGTCATTTGGTCTTCGTATTGCTTCTAAATTTAATAATTTATTAGTGTGCGCGGGAATCAAAACATCTCTTTTTCTAAAACGATCCTTTAATATGCTTACTGCCATTACGCGTTTTTCTCTTGTAATGGAAGCCCGCTAAAAGCGGCAGCAACTGAATAAGAAATTAAAGATTTTAAATAAGTGAATTTTTCAATTTCCTGAAGAGCTTCATTTTTTTTAATAGCGACTTTAAACTGAGGCCAAAATTCTTGAAATTCGCAAATATCGCCTGTAAATTTATTTAAAGAAATTCGCGGCAGTTTCTTATTCGACTTTAATTGACTGTCTGATATTGAGGGCGTATATTGAGGCTTTTGGTTCACTCGTGATAGTGGAATTTATCTTTAAAATTTTCAGGTATCTACTGGCACCTGATTTGCAAGTTACGATAGCTTCCTCATACTCTATCAAAGTTTCTATTTATGTTTCTAAATTATCGGTCTAATTTCCGATTCAATTATTTCATCTAATTTTTCTAATGATAATTTATGTTCAAGTAGCGCCGAGAATCCTCAGCTACTTTCAATTTGGATTCAACTTCTTTTTGAATTTCGCTATAAATTTTTTTAATCAGTTTCGTTACTGTGGATCTAACTGTTCCGCGTTTATCTATATTTCTTTTTAAAATTTCACTTTGATCCATCTTTATGTTAATTCATTCAAAGAATTGTGTTTTCCAATATATCGTAAATTTAAGAGAAATTATAAATAACTTAAAGATTCGTCAGCTTATTAGAGATGACCATTTGATCGGAGCAATGACAGAACTCCAAAATAATGCTTAGTTGGCATTCAAAAACATTGTCAAAGACCTTCTTGGAAATACACGAGTAGAAAATTACACCGAAATTGCCCAGCAACTTTTAGAGAGCTTCAAAAGGCATGGTTGCAACATGAGCATCAGACTTCATTTTCTACATAGCCATCTTGATGACTTCCCGGAAAATCTTGGTGCAGTCAGTGATGAGCAGGGTGAACGATTCCACCAAGATTTGAAGCTCATGGAAGAACTGTGTAAAGGCAGATGGGATGAACATATGAGGGCTGACTATTGTTGGATCATCAAGCGAGATTTTCCACAAATTAAACACTCCAGGAAAAGCTACAAGCGAACATTTTTACCTTAATATGTATAATTTTTTGTTCTGTAAGAAGATTTTACTAGTTGTATGAACACAATGTAGTGTACAGTAAGTATATACAGCCATTGTATGAATAATATATTCGGTAATTTTTTCTTTATTTTCCTTTGTATCCACATTAAGTATGATTTTGAGGGTATCCTGTAGCTTAAAAAGTTGACGTGATAGAAAAAAACTGGGGTCATTTTTGGATTTATATGCCAATAATTAGCCAAAAACAAGTGCCAGATCTAAGTCAACAAAATGCGTGTTCCCCGGTGTAATATGACACACTTGTAAACATAAATGCGGAAATTCACCTAGAATTGTCACTTAAATATTTTATTTAGCATCCAAAACATCTTCAACCTTCATGTTGAGATAAAAAACATGGAACACCAACAACCTCTCTTGGTACTTTTTATTTTTAATCTTTCATCAATATCGCTTCATATCTTGCGATTTCTTCATATATTCCTTGTTATGCTTTTTCTTATTTTGATTAATTAAACGCTTCAGTTTGTTAAATTGGGGATATTTATTATCCCACAATAATAATATAGAAAAACCTGCACATACACTAACATAAAATGTATTCATATTTTTGCTTACAATTACTACGATTAACATTATATGTGATTTTTAATACAAAGGAATACACTTTATTACAGTGTTTAAAAAATGTAAAATTACTAAAATTTCTCTAGGAAACTCTGATTCCTAGAACATTTTATGTAACGGAAAAAACAAAAATTGATGTAAGAGATACACTTTTGCGCCGTAAATCAAAAAATCTGTACGATTACTAAGAATGTTTTAGGAAACTGCGATGCCAAGAACGTTTTATGTTGTAACTGTAATCCGGGTTACAGATAAAATTTAGTAAGATTGCTGAAATTTTAGTAGATTATTTTGTAAAGCTGCAGGTTTCTGTACCAAACGTAACTTTACATCTGTGGAATTATTATTATTATTATTATTTTTACAGTGCAGAGATAAGCTGGGTTCGGCCCGAATATTTGCGTGCAATTATTGCGTGCACCCGATTCCGATATGGGTGCAATTTTTACGTCAGCTCAAAATGAAAATTTCATTTACTCGCAAATTGATAAAAGAAAACAAATAACTTTCTATTTGAGAAACAAGAATGTAGTCCAAATTCCATAAGGGGGCTCGATACCCTTTGAAAAAGTTTTTTTATTGATCTACATTTACTTATTATATACACATATTATTAGGGGAAAAACTGATTTTGACAAGAAACTAATCGTTTTGTGGGTAAAAATTAACAATTTTAATATTTCTTTAATTTAAAGAACTTTAACGGTTTCTACTTATGTATAGTCAACACATTACTGTGTTTAAAGCACAAAAACTTCTACAAATATTTGTGAAATCATCCCATTATTTTTTGCATCCTCAATATAGTGTACTAAGGGGGTAAGATACCTTGAAACCTTCAAAATTTTTGAATTTTTTTAATACATATTTTAATTCCGTAATCATTTCTGAACAACATGCAAAAAATTGCATTAAAAAATTCCCATTAGTTTACTAATTATGGCAGTTTTGTTAAGACTACATAGGATAATTAAACTTTGCGTTGCGTTTATTCAAAACGATGAAATTTGATATTGCGCGCAGCGTTACTAAAAAACTATGCATGGCAATCAAAAGAAACTTTCACCACATATTCATTTCTGTATTATCTACAGCGTAAAACCCGAATAAGGTAACATTTTACTTTTTTTCTGTTTTTGTACTTTGAAAATATTTTTTTAAGTGAAATTTTTTTAATTTAATCAATATTTTTTACAAATATTCTGGTTTTAATATAAAGGTAACACTAATATGTATTTATTTTCACCAAAAATCTCTCTTTCTATGCAAATTTTCGGATTTCATTATGTGCGCAAGATTTTCTTCTCCTCTATCATATATTTTTAAGTTTATAATTTCAATATTTATTTATAAATTTACCAGTATATGTATATTTTTAAATATAAATTTAAATATGATCTTTATATTTAAATCAAGTTTGATTTTTATTTTTGACTTATTGCGCAAGTTTTGAAGCTTGGAACCTAGTGATATTTTTTACTTTTTTGACGCGTTCAAAGGTATCCTACCCCGTTAATAAAATTAGGGATCTATTTCACAATTAATGAAATTTATAATGAAAAAATAAATTATACAAACGTAGTCATAAACACACCAAAAAACATGATTTTTTTAACGTTTCGATTTTTTTTTCATTATATTGTAAAATCCATCCCTAACTTTATTTAATATACTTATATTTAGGAAAAAAACAATGAAGTGATTTGACAAATATTTATATAAATTTCAGTGTTTTAAACACAGTAATGCATCATAAAACACCAAACATTAAAATTCTTTAAATAAAAAAAATATAATAAAAATTCTCAATTTTTACATACAAAAGGATTTTTTTTCCTTGTAAAAATAAATTTTTCTAAGTATTATCTATAATATTATCTGTACATAATAAGTGAATGCACATCAGTAAAAAAAATCTGGAAAGTTCTTTAAAGGCTTATGATCCCTCTTAAAGTGTTTTACAATCCTCTAAATATCAGTTTGAAAGAGAAATGAATTGTGGATATAAAGAGAAATATTCTATGTTATTCTGAAGCTTTTATTGGGTTTGTGTTAGTAACATAAAGAAACCACGGGGTAGCTTTTGCCTATTCTCGTTTTCTGTTTGACATCGTTTTTCAGAATTACTGAAAAACAGAACTCTTGACTTCCTGCCATAGTTTTAAAATGGTATTTTAAAAGAATAAGGATTCTGGATTTTTCAGGTTTCTGCCGGTGGTTTTGTTTAATTAATTGGTATAATTAATTTGCTGTTATAAAGACATTTTCTGAGGCATGAAAATATCGAAACTTTATCATGGAGGAATATTTAAGATTAACATTTATTTATTTTAAAGGAGAGTTTTTTAAATGAAAAATTACATCTTGAAACAATTAAAAAATGTTATTAACAATTTCGTGCTGTGTACTTCCGGTATCGGCTCAGGCAGGATCGTATTTCAAATCGGAATATAGAGGCCGAACTCATTTCTAATATTTGTTACCATAAGTGCACAAAAAAAACACAATGTTTTTATGAAGTGTAAATTTCCAACAGGGTTAAAAAAGACCGGACCAGGATTCGAACCAGGGATCTGTTGGCTGAAGTCACAGATGCTCTACCATCTGAGATATCCCGGACGAACCTGGTGGAATTTTTTCACCCAGCTAACCTTATCGATTATAGGGATAGCTGAGATGATAGAGCATTCGCGGCTTCAGCCATGAGATCCCTGGTTCGAGTCCTGATCCGGACATTTTTCGCCCAGATGGAAATTTACATCTGATATGATTTATTTACCAATTAGAATGATTGTGTTAAAATTAATCTAGTACAATGTTTTTAGTTTACAATAATGTCTGTTTTTAATAAGAGTTGCAACAGCTAATGTTCTTGTTATCAAAATTGTATTTAAAATTCTCACTGAAACAGTTTGATTGCACTAACTGAATAATTGTCTAAAATAAATTGCATTTTAGTTCGTCTTAATACTCTTTTTAAATCGGATTATCTGATAGTCCAATCTAATTATTAGATAACAGATTCATGTTTAAGGACAATAAAAATATTTTATTGCATTGAAATAACCTCCATTACCATAATGACTTTATGGAAATAACGACTTCAATTATATATAAATGTTATTTATCTTCATTTGTATTTAAATAAACGAAACGTAAAAGAGTCAAATGTTAAGTCTAAAGTAGATTAAGTAATTAAAAGAAAAATAATGTTTAGTAAAATAATGCTGTTTAATTTACGTTCATCACTGAAAATAATATTTAACATTCTTTAGTTTTGCAATGAATTGCTTTCTTAATTAAAAAAAAATAATTAAGAAATGATAATAAATATTATTTTACTTGTATTGAAATTTGTAAATATATAAACAAACACATCTATATATTTCGTTTAAAGCTAGGAAAATAAATTCAACGATTTCAGAATTTATTTTTTCGATAATTTGTCAGTAATATAAGAAAAAACATAAGGCGAAAGATAATTTTTTCTGTTATCACCTTTTCATTATTATTTTTAATTTATTTGAGTTTTTCTAAGAAAAATATTTTTTTTTTTTTTACCTTGCTCAATAATCTTGATTTTTTTTTCTCCAAAACGTATTAAACCTTTATTTTACTATACTAAATTTCTAGTACATACTAGAAATTTATATAATAATATTTGTAGCAATACTATAACGTAGTATATAATATGAATGTTTTATAGTTTCATTAAAAAGTATCTTTAAGTTGCTGTGATGCTTCTATATCAAATGCATAATTAATAGTCATCGACAAGTGCAAGGTCGAAAATGTGCTAACACAGAAACTGATGACCGATATATCCTGTTAACAGCTCGTCGAGACGGAACGGACATTACTACTCAGCTACAAACACAGTTGTTCTTGGCCACAAGACGAAGGGTGTACAGCCAAACAATCTGAAATAGGCTTCACCAGGGTGGTCTCTATGCACGTAAGCCAATGGTCTGTATTCCGTTGACCTCAAGCCACTATGCGGCCCAAAGAAGTTGGGGAACTGAACATCGGGTTTGGAGGCAACGTTGCTGGAGTCAAATGCAGTTTACAGATGAGTCCTGATTCAGTCTGGATGTGATATCTGATGTGTTTTGGCATGGAGAGAAAGCGGATGGTGAAAGAGATGGTGAAAAATAATCCCACATTCGTTCATGAAAGATCACATTACAGACGAGGTTGGTTGATGTTATTGGCTGGAATCGGCATAGGTGGACGTACAGGCCTGCATATCATTCGGAATGGCATTTTGACGATCCGAAGTTATACAGTAGAGATACTGAGGCCTCATGTCGTATTTTATGTTGCAGAAATTAGTGGTTTCCTTTTTTACATGAATGATAATGCCAGACTTCATACAGTTCGTCTTGTGGAAAACATGATTGAAGCTAAAACAATACTGTGTTTTGGCATGGAGAGAAAGCGGATGGTGAAAGAGATGGTGAAAAATAATCCCACATTCGTTCATGAAAGATCACATTACAGACGAGGTTGGTTGATGTTATTGGCTGGAATCGGCATAGGTGGACGTACAGGCCTGCATATCATTCGGAATGGCATTTTGACGATCCGAAGTTATACAGTAGAGATACTGAGGCCTCATGTCGTATTTTATGTTGCAGAAATTAGTGGTTTCCTTTTTTACATGAATGATAATGCCAGACTTCATACAGTTCGTCTTGTGGAAAACATGATTGAAGCTAAAACAATACAGTGTATGGAATGACCAGCATGCTCTCTTGACCTAAATCCGATAGAGCATGTTTAGGACATACTCAGGCGACGTATTGCTGAGAGACCGAGGCCTCCTTTTACTGTCCGGGACATGGAGATTGCAATTCTTGAGCAGCGGAACAGTATTCTCCAAAGTCTTATTGATAACCTCATCGCATCCATGGAAAACAAGTGTGCAGCAGTCCATGCTGTCCGAAAAGACAACACGCCATATTAAAAATCTTGCATCATTTCTAAACAATACTTTTTTTTATCATTTACATGAAAACAAATTGTTACCCTAAACCATCTTTTCATGTTCTTTTCATCTTTTCAAAGAATAAAAGCTCCCTTACAATTTTTTCCGTCTTTTTTTCTGTACTGCGCATTGATACACGTGTGCTATCCATTTTATGCCCATACATAGCTGTCTTGCACTGTTCTCTTCACTTTTTTGCTTGCTCCCCTAATTTTTTTGGGCAGTGTATATCAACATATAGATCAAATACAGGGCTGCTCAAACGAATTGGAAAACATATTTGGCTATAGACGGTAACTGCTCAAATCAGTTTTTCAAATGTTTAACGCGTTTTCTAAAATATTTACTTAGTTATCTTATTTACGTTATTTCCCTAAATTACGATGTCTTTTTAAAGCATTCAGGCAGTGCTGGAAAGTGTTTTATAATCTATGCTTAACGCATGATTATTCTCACTTTTTTTCTATTTCCCTGATCAGTCTTTTCCTATAAAACATACCAAATCTATTTAGCTCATATTCACAAAATACAATATACACGGGAATAAAAAATTGAAATAAATATGGCTTATCATGCCGCTCTATAAATACGAGTTGTATTAATATCCGTTAGGCTCCATGTTTGTATTTAATAAAGCAATGACAATTCACAACACATTAAAAAAGTTACACATTCTAAATATCAAGCTTGAACTCAAGATCAAGCTTAGAACTTAATAAAGAAAGATGTCAGTTGAAAAGCATTGTTTTTTAAGTGGAAAAATTAAAAATGTTTTAGAAGAATAGGACTCCAAAATAGCGATAATTTCCTTAAAAGTACGGTAAAAAAATAAGATTTTATATTTCAAACAAAACTTTATTTTAAAATTCATCGCACTATTAATTCTTAGAAATTTTTTCTGAGAGAAACATTCGCCTTATATACAATATTTCAAATGAAAATCAAATTTCAAATCAATTGCTTAAAAGACCAACATAATGAAAAAGATTCAATGCCGGAACTTGAACCCTGGTCATCAGTATAGTGCACTGACCCTCTACCGACTAAACTACATGGAACGATACCCAGCCTGGAAAATTTCTCACTATTACATGTTGGCAAGGCGACAAATACAGCACAAGATGGAATATTTATCGTGAGCCACTGACATGGTGTAAAAACGAAACTTAATTAAATCCAGCATCGATTGAAACTATATTAATACTTGGAATTTTTTCCAGAGAAAACCATTCGCCTTGCATACAATATTTCAAATGAAAATCAAATTTCAAATTATTATTTTTGCTTAAAAGGCGCAAAGGCCAACCTAGTGAAAAAGATTCCATGCCGGGAATCGAACACGGGCCATCAGTATAGTGCACTGACGTTCTACCGACTAAACCACATGGAACGATACCCAGCCTGGAACTTCTGACTATTACAGGTTGGCAAGGCTACAAACGCAGCTCAAGATGGAATATTTTCCGTGAGCCACCGACATGGGGCAAACACAGACACTTAATTAAATCCAGCATCGAATGAATCTATATTAATATTTGGAAAATTTTAATTGGTCGTAATGTGACTTTAAAGCATTGTCGCTTTCGACACAGGTTCGTCACAATATAGTCACAATTGACACACTTTTCACAAATTTGTCACACCGTGATTTCACAGAGTGGTCACAATGTAACGTCACAAACGACCTCTAAAACCGCTATAACGACTTCGCATTCTAGTCACTATAACGTCACATCGACGGTCACAACATCACAGTGTAACTTCACAACGACGTCGCCGTGAGGTCACCATGCATTACGGGTTGTCTACTGCAATTTTTTAAACTTCTAAGCATCGCACATTTTCAATTTTCGTATTGGGGGAAAAAAGTACATTTAAATACAATTTGTTTGAAAACTTCATCTCCATTTATTTTTCAGATATTAATTTTTTTGTAGTTTTTAGCGACATTTCTTTAATTTTGGCAACTCAAGTACTCCAGTAAAGGGAAAATAGAAATTATATCTTTTTGTTGCCATTTTCCCATAAAAACTGAAAAAAAAAGTGTAATTAAAATACGTGCTATTTTGAAAAAAAAAAAATATTTTTTTTTCTGATTATGAAGTTATTTCTGATAAAACATGGAATTATTATAAACTTAATTTAATTTTAAATATCTGTATTAATATTACAAACAAATGAAGGCATATAAATCATTAGATAACCTACTTTTTTTGTCGAGTTTCTTGAATAACGAAATCTCTTTTTTTTTTAGATTTGTGTAATATTCAGCGATAGTGACATCTTATGCGTACGTTACTGTAGATGTTGTTTAATACTGGATCGCAAATGAGGAATTCTTCACCGGATGCGAATGATGTCATTTTATATATAATAAAATCACGTGTTTTAAGTCTTAAAACTGAACTACAGTAAATCCCCGCTTAACCGAGTTGCCGCTTTAAAACAGATATTTTCTTCTGTTGGACTGATGACTTCTATTATTATGAAACTGCCATTATAAATGAAGTGTTATTTGAAGATAAAAGAGCAGTCGTAAAAAGTTATAACTCTGATTTTCTGATCAGAATGGGGGAAAAAATGGACGTAATTTTTTTTTTCCAGTCGTAAAAAGTTAGAACTCTGATTGTTTGGTCAGATTGGGGGAAAAAAGACCATAATTTAAAAAATAATAATAATGGTCATTTTTTTCCCATTCTGACCAGAAAATCAGAGTTCTAACTTTTTACGACTGCTCGTTCATCTTTGCCTAACACTTCATTTATAATGACTATATCATAATAATAAAAGCCATCTGTCCATCAGAAGAAAAGGATCCATTCCAAAGGTTCGATTAACTCGGATAATCGGGACTCTACAGTATCTATATTTATATACATATATTTGTTTTTCATCGGGGAGATACTAAATTCTGAAAAAGCTGAATTCCTGTTTTCTAGTTATTCTATATATTTTGTATTCAAAAAGCAAATTTCAAGCTACTTTCACAATCGGCGCGAACTTATACTGTCTTAAACATCATTACCATGCAATTACATATGTGAGCATTTCATCATATTAAAAAACGTGCTATTATAAAACATTCTTTAGTCATTCATAATGTGAGGGCAGAGCAACGCCATCATTCTGATGAGAGCATTATTATTTATTAACTTTTCGGAACTTAATTCTCGAATAACCGTCGTATTAAATTATGTATGTTTTTCTTGAAAACATACATAAATGGCTAAACAAAAATACATGCAAAAAATTCGGTAGATTAAAAAAATAAATAAATAAACTACAGTAGCAATGATTAATTACTAAATTATGCATATAGTAATTATATAACAATAGCAGTGGAATAATAAAATCCAAAGATTCTTTTCAGACATTCTTCCATTTTTTTAAATGTATTTAGTAGTTACATACTCTCATTTTTTGTTTACTTATTCTCATAGTTAATTATATTTGTTCATACCAATGATTAACTTTTACTTTGATTTATTTGCTGTCTTATAATATATCTTTTTTTTTTCTTTTTTTTAGTGTTGGTGAAACAACACTAAAATACAGACAGACTAATGTATATATTCAATTGGTTATAGTTAACAAATGCAGTAACGTTTCTGTAATTATTATTATCTATGTACTTTAATTAGGGAGATAAATATATATACAATTAGACAATCTATAGATATATTTACAGGAAATAACAAAGCGTAAGGAATAATATCATTATTAAATGGGTATAATTAAATTAAGGAAGTTATTACTAAATGATAAGCTATTAAATTTACAAAATTACAATTAATATTTTGCCTATGTAGAAAAAATTCTTGTTGAATTGTTTCTTGCATATATTTATTTAGAATAGCTTTTTCTAAAAGAACAATTATTCTTTTAATCGCGCTTTACTTTTTATTTGTAAATATTCTTTCCTTATCCATATCTTTAAAGGTATTATATATGCACTGGTAATTTAAAATTTGATATATTTTCCGAAAGAAAATGGCGATGTGTGTAGTTCTTTTTTAATGCTTTTATTATTTTTGAATGTAAAAAAGAGTAAATATTTTTTTCACTTCGGTATTTATAAAAATATTAAATTTAAAAAAAAGTGTTTTGAGCAAAAGAAGAATTTTAATTTAGTAAGTGTTAGTATGAATATCATTCATTAAAAATTTGGTCTTCATTCCATGTTTCGTGACCTATGGGTGGACACGCGTCAAGTGATTTTAGTGGCCAGGCAGGTTATTTAAAATTTTAATGACTAAGAATTTCTGCAACTCACAAAAAGATATTTGAAGAGTTTTTTAAGAGTAAACTTTTTTTTAGAAGCAAAAATAACCTGGAAAGTAATGAAAAATTCAATTGGTTCAAATAATTTTCTTCTAAATTAACACTAATGCAGTTGAAGTAAATTTTGCCATAAAAATCTCTGACGTTGCGAGATTGAGAATTCTATAATAATTCCTCCCGCTGGCAATATTATACCAATTACTACAGATAAAATTAAGTATTGCAAATGCAGAAAATCACGTTTCATCATTGTATAACCTGATACTATTCTTGAAACGTAGAGTGTATGCATTTCTTGCGAACTTCATTTAACCCTTTCGTGACGACATACCTTACATACATTTTATTTGGCTGGTACCGCTTTTTTTAAACAGTTCCCTTTACTCGTAAAATACCCAAAATTGCTCTAATTAAAAAAGACAAGTATTGCATTTATTTATAAATGGTGCCAAAAACAAATTCAGGACCGCACAAAAGTATTCACGTACCGTTCTCCTTATTAGAGGAAAATGCTGAAGGTAAATTTTCAACTGAAGTACATGTATCACTTAAGTGAACTAAATTTTGGCAAGCATGTATTTAATTAATTCAAATCTGTATATCCTATACAAGGCTGCTGAAAAAATTTAGATACTTTCCCAACTGTGGACGGGAACAACTGAAATTTGGTTTTGAAACGTGTTATGTGTTTCCATAGTGTTGAATTAGACGTAATATTTTAATTTTTTAAAGGTGCAGTTTTGTTACATTATTCTGAAAGTAATGGAAAATGTTTCATAATCTATGCGTGACGCATGATTTTTTCTTTCTTGTTTAATATTAAATTTTCGTTTACATGTAGGGAAATTTAATTTTTTTAACAAGCAGCATGTCGAAAGGCGACACCCATTAGGTAGACTACAGGACGAGATTAATCCTTGATCAAAATGTAGCTCATGTTATTTTGGTAATCTCTTTATACAACTCACTAGCCGCCCTTGGCGAACAGTTTGGTCTCCGTTAGATGTGTGCTAAGCATTGTACCATGTTCCTTTTATCCAAAATTTAATTTACTTTCTCAATACATCGCCAAATCAGAAGTTTCTAGTAGAGAAATCAAGAACTCCGTATTTGTATGGGTACTACTTGGTTATCCCGTCGACCAAAAATATTTCGCCAAACTATAAGATTAAATATCTATAACGGTTGATCGTAAATGTCATATTCGCTTCTTTTTAAGTAAGTTACACGTGTTTACGTCATCTATTTTTATTTCGACGTTTTATTTGTATTTTTATTAATGTTATACTAATTTATTTATTCTTTCACTATTTAAAATAAAAATTATGTCAATTTGTGTAATTTGGCGTGTAGTTTGGCGATTTATATAATTTGGCGAAATGGGTCGACGGTTTAACTAAGTAGTATCTTTTTATGCTAGCCAGGCGCAAGTGATAAAAAATCAAACATTGTCTTTCCAATCGCATTTTTTCATATTTCATTAAATTCATCTAAAATATAATAACTTCACTGATTTTATTTAAAATACATAATTTTAATTTGAAATTCATGATTTTCACTTTTTCTTTCCCTTTTTAAGAAAAAGAAAAGAAAAATAATAAATAATACCAAAAACCATGACTTTTAATTTCAATATCAAAGCATTGTTTTAATTTACCACGCAAAAAAAAAAAAAAAAAAAAAAAAAAAATGTAAAAAATGGTCACCTGGCATATAAAAAGCGAAGCGGTCAGCCCGGAACTATTGATGACAGTCACATGACTTAGGCTATTATTATAAGAGATTAAAACCCCCTGACCACCGAGCAAAAGGGCAAAATTGTAAAGTTATTTTCTCTGTGTATTTTTTAAAAAGTTAAAAAAAGGTGTTTTTTCCAACATTATATAAATTTTTTTATTAAATATAGGCATATCTCCTTTGAGATAATTTATCATAACTTCATTTTTAAAAACTGGATTATATCTGTAGAACTATAGAAATTTCTATAATGCGAATTTAATATTTCCAACTGAGCGAAAAAATGCCCAGGCTGGGAATCGAACCCAGATCCTTGGCTTACAAGGCCAATGCTTTTCCGTTTAAGCTAACTGGGCCGACAACCAGCCAGCATATTTCGCTCAGAAAAACCTTATTGGTAATAACATCTGGTCTCTCATGTAGACAGCTCAACAGCAGGTAACGGAACTCCATATAAACGATGGATACGTAGATGAACTATTATTTTAACACAATCAAACTGATTGGTAAAGTTATCATACGAATTTAATATTTCCAACTGAGCGAAAAAATGCCCAGGCTGGGAATCGAATCCAGATCCTTGGCTTACAAGGCCAATGCTTTTCCGTTTAAGCTAACTGGGCCGACAACCAGCCAGCATATTTCGCTCAGAAAAACCTTATTGGTAATAACATCTGGTCTGTCATGTAGACAGCTCAACTGCTATAATGCTTCTATTGCAGTGAAACCTACAGCTTAGTGAACGGATATATCAGTTCGCGGCGGTCAGAAAGTTTTAAAATTCTTCAGGAAGATCAAATAACTAATATTAATACAGAGTTTAACATATAAGCATGTAAATTTACTTAAAGAAATATAAGAAAAGAAATAAATTCATATCAATAATGCAGAAAATGCTAGAAACATTTTACGTAATATTATATTTTGTGTGTGGTTTATACGAACACACCCGACAAAAAGTATTTGAAAAACGTGACATTAACAAAATATGAATAGTGAAAAAGCAAAAAATTGCAAATGCTTATGGTGTCATGAATAATGTTTTTTTAAATAACACTTGCAGAAAGTAAATATGCAGTAAGTTAATCTATAATGTGGTAACTAAAAGGGTGTGCAGCGGAAAACAAAACGGCTTAACCCTTTATGTCCCAAACTATGAATTCATGAAAATGTCATCTTCTAAAGCATTTTTCGTGAATTTTTGAAACTAAATTAGAAGATATGCACAATTTTTTAATTAATTTTAAAAGGAATTTGTCGATTAAAATTAATTAATTAAATTTGAATTTATAGGTGTTTTGTACAATATTTATAACTCCACTCAAATCTTTTGTTTAAATTTTTTAGAAACGTACAAATATAATTTTTTTATATTAGAAATATAGAAATATTTCCTAACTGACACCCCCCCCCCCCACCCTTTCAAGTTCAAGAAAGCAGAAAATCTCCAAAGGCTAAAGAAATTATCCCTCTAAAAATGCTTTTGTTTTGTGTAACCAAACCCTTTCACCGTCCGAGGGTTTTCCTGCATTTTTATAAGAATGCTTGTAAATCCCAGGATATTTATTTTTTTTTATCACAGTTTAATGCTATAATAGCTTTAATATCACTTCTTTATATATATGGTTTAAAATAAGATTCTGTTTAACATATTTTTGTCTACAGCCATTTTAACATGATATCCAGAAAGGGAAAAATCCTGGCCAGCCGGTTAAAGGGATAATGCTTTTGGAACAAGATAAAAAAAAAATTATCTACAACTCATTCTAAACTGTATTACTATTAATCGATGTATTAAACTAATTTTAAAACGAGTTATTTTAATAGTACTTTAAAGTACCGTCGGGATTAAAGGGTTAAAATCAAAATTGAAAGTCACAGCACAGACATGATTCCATTGAAACATGCGAAAATATCGTCTATTCCGCCGTGTTATGCGCTCCGTTGCATCAAACTTTAAGACGTTATTATTATGTCTTTAGGTACATTTACCGTAAAATGTGCACTACGTGCTTCGAAAAGTAACCTTCTTGAAATACATAGTAAAAAAAAAATATTGCAAAGTATAATGTGTTTAGCATATCATGTAATCTGTAAACAATTTCTTTTTTAATGTAAATTTAGATCAATTTTCTTGTTTCTTAAGTCTGCGATACATGTTAGAATATACGGTGGTATAAAGTAATCTCCTTTGGCTTTAAACTTTATTTTCTACTGTTGGGAACTTGATCTTCTCAACAAATATCATGTCAAAAGATGAGATCCATTAAATAGATTATACGACGAGATTAATCTTTAATCAAAATTTCGCGTTTGTTTTCTAGGTAATCCTCGTTTATTTTTTGCACTATCTCTTATCGCTGACACCGTTCACATAATATGTGAAAAACAAATTTTAGCTTTAATTAAAGATTCATTCTCTATAAATATAAATATATATAACCAATAAAGTATTTTTAGTAAAGTATATATAGTAGACATAGATTTTGGTAGATATCTATTTTGGTAGACATAGATTTATGGATGATTTTTAATTTCAGACATAAGTTGCATTTTTTATGTAGTTATAATTGGGAATAGTATCATTTATACATCCAAATATTTACATGTTTTAACAAAATGCAAGCTGGAATCGCCCTCTAGCGGTGCCCTGATTACATATTGGTCCAAAATAAATAAAATATTCTTCCAAACAAAACTCGAAACAAACAAATCTTCTGGTTCGGGATCCCGCTTCCTAAGGCAGCGTGTACCGTGCGTACTTCACAAGCACAGGTTTGTTTCCTTCAAACGAACCTATTTCTGGAGGATCTCGGCATAGTATACAGGGCGTGCTGCACGCGCGGTGTGAAGTCTTCCAAATGAAACGAGTTTCGCCGACAACATTGCTTTCGGGACCGTATAGAGTGTTCCAAACCAACCTATTCCCGAACAAACCTCCGACACGAGTCCCCGCTGCGTACGACACCGTATACTAGACGTACTGTACACGTGCCTTTAAATCTAAAGATAATCGTAAGCTGAGTTGAAAGAAAGATATTTTGTTGAAATCATGTAAATAAAACCCGCGTTATTAAGGTAGCTTTATCATTAACTTGATTTCAATTTACGGCTGAAATTAGCTTCTTCCTATTTTAGCGGGATCATTAAAAAAAGAATTAATTTTCTGATAGTTAAAAGCACAACCCAAAAATTTCTCCCGTTCCCAACTTGAATGTTAAATCTGTAGTTTAATTATCAATTAATTCAAAAAGATAATATATTTCCTTTCGTTATTAAGTTCACCTTGTCCACTTACTTCCCTTTGGAAAGAAAAGAAAATTGATAGAGCGGTCCCCGCAACAGATTTTAATGGGATTCGAAGCCCATCTGTCGCCTGGATAATTCTTTTCATGTCTGGTTCAGGTTTTAAAAAAATACTTAGAAAAAAATTATCGGCCGATTTTTGAAAAAAAAATTGTTTTTCGGGTGCAGAAAATTTTTCTACGTATATATGATAAGTTTTAAATCGATACCTCAAACAGTTTTCTTAATATTCCATTACTGAAAATTAGAAAATTTGATCAACAAAATTCTTTTAATCAGGCCTTTTGATAAGGTTTTAATTAATATCTGCAATATTGATCTGGATCTCCAATGATGGTATGAGTGTATATGATAATATGAGTTTTAAATATTTTTTCCTGATTTTTGACATCTCGCGTCCCTCTCTTCTACCACTGCGAGAAAAGTTTTTTGACAGTCACACACACGCACACACACACGTTTGTGCACGATAATGTATGTAGATATATAGATATTTTGAAAGATACAATTTTAATGCATTATGTATCGTCAGTTTGTTTTATTAAATGCAAAATTTGAAAAACGTACGCAAACAGAGTATTGGTACACTTTGCGAACTCATGATAAGTGTTATTGTAAAGTGTCGATGATTCGGAGGTTTGTATAAAGAATGTTTGTAAACAATTGTTTATTTCATATATGATGAATATATTTTTTTAAATATGAAATTTGATTTACTTGTTTGCGGAGTTATTGACGACAGTGCTTAAAACTAAAGAAATAACATTCGACAGGAAAAAAAAAGAGTCTCATTTATAACTACTGGAGACATAGTAAAAACGATGAAAAAACAAATGTGTTCAAATGAAACTCACATAAATGCTTTCTGTTAGTAAACATCAAAGACAAAAAGTGACGTTTTGATATTAGCTTATAAAAATCCAATTTGTTTAAGTCAAAAACTTATAGAAGTTTTTCTAGTATCAAGGTGACATCTGAAATAATAAGAGATGTTTTGCACAGTGCAGAAGAATAAAAAGAAATTTAAGAGAAAATACTCTCATCAG
Source organism: Maratus speciosus (assembly GCA_963932465.1). NCBI lineage: Eukaryota > Metazoa > Arthropoda > Arachnida > Araneae > Salticidae > Maratus > Maratus speciosus. The sequence continues at coordinate 529,031,450 of OZ010789.1, read as the reverse complement.
CGAAGAAATCTTGAAATAAATTAATAAAAGCAAAAATGGTCTTAAAAGAAAAGAAATAAAATAAAATAAAAAGATTCAATATTTATCTTAAAAAACACATCTAATTACATGATTCGAATTCATGTAATTCAAAAAGTCTATTACAAAAAATTCTATTACAATTCATTAATTTAAAGTTGTTCTCGAGAGAATTCAATGCTTCGATTTACGCTTGATAGAAAACGTGAACAAAGTAAATTTATTAAAGAAATTACTTTTTTTTTCTATTTTTCATAAGAATTGGCAACAGAAGAAAAAAATACATTAAATTATTTATCCAGCATTTCTAGATTGTTTTTATCAACGTACAATAATAATTTAATATCTTATTAAAATATTAAATGAATAGCTAATTTTTAATAAAAATTTATTACTCTTTTTTTTATTTATACTTTTAAATTTTAGTGCTTAAAATATTACTTTGCCTTAGTATCTCAGCCAGCTAGCATATTGTGTTAAGATCGGTTTAACACATTATTTTCATTGTTTTTGTAACTCGCACATAATTGTTAACAAAGATTATTTGTCAGAACTGCGCCTGCAGCCAATTAACGGAAAAATGCTCTAGAATTATTTAATAGCTTATAATTAAGTTCTATAAATATTAAAATGTTTTAGTGCAATCGGAAACGTACATAACTACACAATTTTTATAGTTCTATTCTATCAGGCAGGGAAAAATCAATTTCAAAACTACATATAAAACCATGATAATTTTAAAAAAAAAGGTAAATAAAACCGCGTGTATTTTGCCTTGGCCTACACAGATAAACTACAGGGCATTAAAAAAAAAAAAAAAAAAAAACCTAATTTCTTCTGTGAACATGAAGAGCACTATTACATTTCATTTTACAGTGTAGTCGGAAAATATGGCCAGCAAATAAAACTTCTCTATGTCCGAAACCTTTGCCCACATCTCTAAAACACGAGGATGGAAATGAAATTATTCAAGGGAGGGGATATTTCTGTTGGAGTTGGAAATCTAAAATTTATTGACAGTATAACCACAGCTTTACGATATATTGATCCTTCACGCTGTAACGGATTGAGGCGCGCACAAAAAAATAGTCCTGGAGAAAAAATTCCAAACTGAACGAAAATTATCATAAGCTGTGGTCATTAAGACATTCTACAAGATGACTTGCAACTGTATTACAGCCTACTTTATTCGCTTCTTAAAAACAACTCGGATGCTAGCCGTGAAAGTAAATGTACTTTCAAATGCAATTTGTCGTGTGAATATCAAGTGTATCTCAATTTACTGATTTCTTACGGTTTTTAAAATAATTTTCAAGAATGCATTAAAGAAAATCTATCTTTATCGCGTGCAGACCGATTACGGAAGATTAATAAGTTAACAAGTTAAACAACAAAAAATCAGCATTTATTTATGGATAATATTCCAAAAAGAACTTAAAACTTCGTAAATAATCAAAAAATAAAGAACAGAAATTTGAAATCCGTTATTTTTCGTTGTCGCACCAAAGCATCATATTTTATAGTTACCCTGTGCTGCAAATTATGTTGCAAAAATTCTTTAGTGGTATTCAAATCAATTTTAAAAGACATTGTTCTTATGATGCCAATACTTGAATGTAGACCCTAGTAAGAAAGATTAGAGTAAAAAAAAAATAATAAATTGATCCAGGTAATGAATTGGCAACTGTGGTAACTCATCTGTCAGAAAATACTTCTGATTATTGCAAGAAATGTTGTTTTTCAAATTGTTTCAAATTGTTTTGAAATAAAATTCAATCAAAAATACCCTTTTTAGATGGATTTCGTTTGAAATCCTACCTTTTGCGATCTCTCCTATGTTGGAATCCTTTTGCAGATCTACACAGACATGAACCCTAGAACCCAAAACGACCCTCAGTAAAAAACTTTATCTAATCTCTCTCTCTCTATATATATATATATATATATATACAGAAACTTTATATATATATGTATCATACTTTTTTATGTACACGATAACTTCCGTAATTCTGCACAAATCTCTTCCAAACTCATACATAAAATCTCGTTCAAGTTCGTTAATGGGCAAAATGGAACCAAAGGGGTGGAAATAGGTAGGGGTTTTGTCAAAACCGAAAAAAACCTATAACTTCTTAATTATAATACATATAGAATCAGTTTGAAGTTATTATTACTTCTATAAAAGGGACAAAAAATTATGTATGACAGATTCTTGCTAAAATAAAAAATAGGCTCAAGGTGCGAAAAAAATAGGTTTTGGGGAGAAACAATTTCATAACTTCGTCAATTCTCAAGATATCAAATCCAATTAAAATTGTTATAAACCTTCTTAATATTATCTGCAACTTTTATATTGACATGTTTTTGATAGGACCAATTCTTGCAACAAAAAACATATTAAAAGTACATAGAGGTTGAAGAAAAAAATCACCGTGTTAAGGTGTACTCAAATACAAACTGCTTATTTTCTGATTCATTTTAAAATTCATTTTTTACCTCAAACGCATACAATTCGTAGGTTTTCTTATTCAGAAACTATATAATGTACCGTAATGGTCGATTTTTTGATAGAGGCGGAATATATTTCAAAAAATGATGTCAAAGTGGGCATTTTGAACCGAATTTCCATAAGCGATTGTGTTGGAAACGAAAAATAGTGTCCTAATTAGAAAACAATTGTTTTATAAATCAATTTCTAATTGAAAGAAAGCAAAACAGGTCGCTTATAAATCTCTTCAAAAATCGCGTCAGTAAGTTTCATGTTTTTCTTTTAAAAATGAATCTGAAAATGTGTCAGAAATTTTTCAGTTGTTGAGCATGGAAATGTAGATTTTGAATATCGCCTTAACATGATTCTGATAAAACCAGCTCTTACATAAAAATGCAATTAAAAACTTGACAAAAGAGGCCAGATAAAATTGTTAAAGTGGTGTTACCTCTAATCATGATTTGGGTTTTGATTTTGAAATTACTACTTAACTTCGAAATCTACTTGCGCCTAAAGGCCGATCCGGCAGGGATTTTTTTCCTTTTCGATATCTTAACAAGTTGGAAATTGCTCGTCAAACGTGGCAAATGAGGTGCGTTCGTACTATAACTAGTTTTATAATTATTTTTTGCACCCCATATTGTACTGAATGTATAATTTTTTGCACTTCATAAAGTGCATAGTCTGATACATCATTAAAATGCACTTCCAATAATTTTTTCCCATTCCCGTAATGTAACGGAACACTTGACTGTCCCTGTAATTAAACTATACATCCGATTTTCCTAAAATTTGAAATAGCTCAACAAAATTTTGCAACAACTATATCTTTAAAATTTCAGACCATTCGGAAGGCTGTAATATCATTAAAATGCACTTGCAATAATTTTTCCCATTGGCCGTAATGTAAAGAAAAACTTTTGACTGTCCCTGTAATTAAACTATACATCCGATTTTCCTAAAATTTGAAATGGCTCGACAAAATTTTGCAACAATTATATCTTTAAAATTTCAGATCATTCGGACGGCTCTAATATCATTAAAATGCACTTGCAATAATTTTTCCCATTGGCCGTAATGTAAAGAAAAACTTTTGACTGTCCCTGTAATTAAACTATACATCCGATTTTCCTAAAATTTGAAATGGCTCGACAAAATTTTGCATCAATTATATCTTTAAAATTTCAGATCATTCGGAAGGCTCTAATATCATTAAAATGCACTTGCAATAATTTTTCCCATTGGCCGTAATGTAAAGAAAAACTTTTGACTGTCCCTGTAATTAAACTATACATCCGATTTTCATAAAATTTGAAATGGCTCGACAAAATTTTACAACAATCATATATTTAAAATTTCAGACCATTCGGTTGGGTAGTTTTTGCTCTGTTACATGCGGACAGACGGACGGACAGACGGACGGACAGACGGACGGACAGACGGACGGACGGACGGACTGAACGACGACTATAGGTGCTACGTATTTATATAATTACGAACGCACCTAAAAACTGAAATGATGCGATGTTTAGAAGTGATATAGATACAATAAAAGTGAGAACCATAACATTGGTGATTTCTACCATGGTTATGCATTTCTAAAAATATCTACTGTTTGGCGGCAGTCCTTCCAGATGTGAGCTACTATATTTTGGAAAGGTAAAAAAAATTCGAAGTGGATAAACTAGAATTTTAGGTAAAAAAAAAAAAAAAAAACGTATATATATATGTGTGTGTATATACGACTAACCATATTTTTGACTGTCTCATCGAAATAAAAACAAAATATCTAAACAAATATGAAAACATGTTTTTACCATTGAAATATTACGTCCGAAAAAAGTATATAGAGATTTAATGTTTGCGGTATCATGAATAGCAGCTCAACAAGTTTAGAAAATAAATAAATAGAATGCTAAATTCATCTTTAAAAAATAAATATAAAATTACACTAAATTCAAATTACTTAAAAGATGACAAAATATTTAAAAAGATGTTAAATTACTTTAATTCTTCTTAGTACTTGCAGCTATAAACACAGCCTTCGTCAGATAATACAAAAAACACTGTTATTAACGTTTTTTGTTTGTTTTTTTCCAAATTTCACGTAGTTGGTGTCGAAAAGAGTGAAAGTCAAAGTCAAATTTTTGATCCGGAAAACATTGGGAAAATAAAACATGGATATAGAGGGAAGTGCAATATTACTTGTTTTCTGATTGCACTGTTAAAAATTTGCAGCATTCTGGCAGGTCATTTGACCGTTTTTTTCCGAAAGCAGTCAAAGTCACCATAATTTAACACTATTATGACCATATTATTGGCCATTTTATGGTCAGAATATAGTTAAATTATGGTTATGAAACCGTTTTTTTGAAAAATGGTCGAATGACCTGCCAGAATGCTGCAAAAGTTTTAACAGTGTGTTTAAAGAATCTTAAAACAAGCAATATTCCCCTTTCCTCTATATCCATGTTTTATTTTCTCATTGCTTTCCGAATACAAAAATTGACTTTCACTTTCACTCCTTTCGACATCATCTGCATGAAATTTGGAAAATAAGACTTTGATAACAGTGTTTTTTGTATTCTTTGACGAAGGCTGTGTTTATAGCTGAAAGTACTAAGAAGAATTAAAGTAATTTAACATCTTTTTAAATATTTATGTCATTCTCTTAAATATTTTGCACAGAATGTAATTTTATGTTTACAATAAGTTTATTTTGCTGATTTTTTTTTCAAAACAGTTAATATTTAACAAAATTGCGGAGGCCATCAACTCAGTTATACCTGACACGCTGCGAAACATGTGGGTTGAGATTGTATATCTCTTGGGCTTTCTAAGAGCTACGAACGGAGCATATATCGAAGGGCATACATTGCCAAAAATGTAATTTTTCATACAAAAAAATCCCTGCCGGCTCGGCCTACAGGCAGAGGTAGATTTCAAGTTAAGTACTAATTTCGCCAACAAAAACTGAATCAAGATTAGAGATAAACACAGTTTAACAATTTTATCTGGCCGTTTTTGACGAGTTTGTAATTTCATTTTTTTAATATACACGTATACACACACATGTATATATTCGTATATGGAATATATTTAAAAATGTCGAAAGCAAATTCAGATAACTTCAAAATGTTAAAATATGCTAATATTTCCATATTCAGGTTTTTATCATGCTTCAATATTTTTTTTTTCAAACTCGCATGGCGTTACATATTCACCGGTGACATTCATTATGTTTCCGATATGAAATCTTGCTCTGGCGGGGGTGGTTTTGGGTTCCTGGGGTCATATAACGGAAAGTTATGAAGGAATTTTTCAAACTCGCACCGTGGTAACGACTGCAATAGGTAGTATTTCTTAAGAAATCTACATAAAAAGTTTGCAGCGAAATAAACTTTTTGTCATGACATATCAATAATGCATACAACAAAAAGTAACTGTTTCGGGAAAAAAATGCAGAAATAAACTTGTTCTGTTGCTATTCATGATACCGCAAACCGCAAATCTCGAGGACTCGTAGTTTCCGTACAATTAACACTTGATATCAGAGAAGTTCCACGTAGAAACTCTAAATAACATTCTTCCTTTAAGAAATTTGATGTTGTATAGCTTAAAAAAAACAAGATGGAAATTGCTCGTCAAACGTGGCAAATGAGGTGCGTTCGTACTATAACAAGTTTTATAATTATTTTTTGCACCCCATATTGTACTAAATGTATAATTTTTTGCACTTGATAAAGTACATAGTCTTTAACATCATTAAAATGCACTCCCAATAATTTTTTTCCCATTCCCCGAACACTTTTGACTGTCCCTGTAATTAAACTATACATCCGATTTTCCTAAAATTTGAAATGGCACGACAAAATTTTGCAACAATTATATCTTTAAAATTTCAGACCATTCGGAAGGCTGTAACATCATTAAAATGCACTTGCAATAATTTTTCTCATTGGCCGTAATGTAAAGAAAAACTTTTGACTGTCCCTGTAATTAAACTATGCATCCGATTTTCCTAAAATTTGAAATGGCTCGACAAAATTTTGCAACAATTATATCTTTAAAATTTCAGACCATTCGGAAGGCTGTAACATCATTAAAATGCACTTGCAATAATTTTTCCCATTGGCCGTAATGTAAAGAAAAACTTTTGACTGTCCCTGTAATTAAACTATACATCCGATTTTCATAAAATTTGAAATGGCTCGACAAAATTTTGCAACAATCTTATATTTCAAATTTCAGACCATTCGGTTGGGTAGTTTTTGCTCTGTTATATGCGGACAGACAGACGGGCGGACAGACGGACGGACTGAACGACGACTATAGGTGCTACGTATTTATATAATTACGAACGCACCTAAAAAAGACCAAAAAGCATTAAATGCTTAAACAGCACAAGCCATAACTTAGATAATAAAATAATTTTACGAATAGCATTTTAATTTAGACTTTTACCCTAATGCAGACATAATCTTCAAAAAAAAAAAAAAAAAAAAAAAAGATTATCGAAAGATGAGATCTTTTTATTAAAGTACACGTTATGATTTATTTTAAATTAAAATATGTTAAATTTTTAATGTCCGGTATATATAGCATAAGTCAGTAGTCACTGGCATCGTGTAACGGAATTTAAATGTTTTTTTGGTAAGTCATACATACTACATAATTACATAAATTTACATAATTTACATAAATTTTAGTTAATCTTTGAATTTTCCTTCAATGAAAATTAAAAATGATATTTTTGTATCTAAAAAGTATATTCAGGATCAAGATTAAAAGTAATAGTATAAATAAATAAACATTTTATCTTAACTTACTTTAACTTACTTTGATTAACTGTCATTTATAAGATTTTCGTAACATCTAAAAATAGGTTATTAAAGTTCTATCCTCTAGAAATCTCATGCATTAAAAAAAGCTAAAAAGCCAAGAAATTTTCAAAATGCATATATTGAATATTTTACTTTCTTTCAAAAGTATAATAGAAATGCATTTCAGTTATTACATTGCAGATAATAAAATTTTATCTAATCTTAACATCAATTTTCCAGTTTCCGCTTTTGTTCATGCTTTTAATATTAAGCATAAATTCGTTCCCTTTTAAAAAATAATACAAATCTTTTTTATTTCTCTCGCACAATCTGCATTTACGAAATGAAATCTCTGAATTTGAAAATGTAAAGCAATTTAAAAGACATGCAGCGTTCCATTTTAAACAAAGACAGTATGTCGTATTTTACGATCGACATTCTCTCTCTCAGAGTGATAAAATTTTATCACACCCCAAAAATATATTTATTTACAAAAGCTTTCAAGAAATTGATATTCTTGATTTTTGTTCTTTTTTTATCCAAATCAATATACTCTTACATTTAACTGAAAATGGCAAGATAATAAAGAAAATGAATTTCATTTTGATCGTCATTTTATGATGTTTCGATTCAAATAATAATCGAGTATTTGATTGACAGTGATTCTTTTTATCTTCAGTTCCATTACAAAAGATGTTTTTTATTAGATAAATCATTTTTTGTTGTTTTAAGCAGTAATCTTAAGTTTTGCTTTTCTTCTTTAAAAGCATGAAACAATTTTGGTGTTTATTGTACATTTTAATCGGCGTGTTATATTATAATATGATTTTATACCTTTAATTCTCACATACATATACGGAGCGTTTCAATGTCTTTCAATGTCTCTTTCAGCAATTTATACTAATAGATGGAATCGCACTTGATTACTTTTGTTCAGCCATGTAATTTACCTAGTACTTTTATTACAAGCTACTATTTAGCAAAAAAATAATTCAAACAAAGACACTATTAAAACTACAAAAATCACATTTTCAGAAATTATCATCCATAGTTGGTAATGTATCCAATTCTTTGCGTGGCCCTGTATATCATTTTATCTATATTTTACAAATATTTCTTAGTAAACTAAATGCAAGTCACCGTAAAAACGCATAATCCAATTAAAAACCACCTTTAAGCAATTTACGCTCACACTCAGTAATCTTTTCAAATTCTTTTCTGTAGCCCTGTATATCAACTACAGTATTTATACACACCATATAGTGTGCATAAATATAGTGAAACTTACAATCGCATATCATAATTAAAAATGCATTTTCTGCCATCATCGCTTATATACAGTACTATAGAATATATTATCTGAAATCTTTAGTGTGTCCGTGTAAATGCTATGCACTTCGTATTATAAATTAAATAACTTATAGTAAGCCTCAGCGACGTATATCAGTTTCATTTTATATGAAATAGTTTAATATATTTAAAGTACACCGCAAACAATTCCCCACTCTATACCATCATGAAACGGAATTCTTTTGTTTGGTCCTGTAAATGAATAATAACTATTCTTTGCACTACATATTTTACAGAATGCATATTTTAGTGCACTTCGCAAATGCATATCAATTTTATTATATTTGAAAAGGTGTAACATCTTCAAAATTCAGTTGAAACGATTTTTTCCCATTGGCCGCAATGTAACGTAATTATTTTGACTGTCCCTGTAAATAAACTAAACATGCTACAAATTCCATTTGAAATAGAAATTGTACTATATTAAGCGTCAATAACATCCAAAAATTTCAGGACAATCCGACTATATTTATGAGAGTTAGAGCTCGGATAGACGGACAGACAAACCGAAATCATAAACACTTTTCAACTTTGTTGGAAAGTGTTAAAAACTCTAATCCTTCTATAAACATATATTTTTTACGAGTTTTTAAAATACTTTTCTTGCTACTTAAATTTATTTTAAATAAAATGATACATTTCTAATGCTTGTGCGCTAAGAAACAACTAAAGAAAATGCCCTATAAATGTATTTTAGAGAAAATCTGGATTGATTATACCCATATTCATTTTGTTTCATTCCCGTACAAAATAACATACATGTTTTAATATTTTGTAACGTAATAGTTTTCTCTAAAATATGTTATCCTACAGCCTCGGATTTCCTTTGCATGCAACTAGGTGATTTATATGTTCTTGAAAAATAAATAAAAAGAATATTACTGTAAATTTCATAGAGGCTTTTAACTTTTTTTAATGTATTATTTGATGAGCAAGAAATAGTTCTTAATATGATTGAAGATAATCAATGGTCTTCTATTGCCTGTTAGATTAGTTTTCGAAAAATTATTATACTCAGAGAGATTTTGATTGATTAGCATTTGGGAAATAAACTCAAATAGATATTTGGAACTTTACTACTCATTTTCTTAAAATGATGATTCTCTCACTTACCACCTTTATCACCTGAGCTCTTCATTAGATGCGTTCATAATTATATAAATATGTATCACCTATAGTCGTTGTCTAGTCCGTACGTCTGTCTGTCGGTCTATCCGCATATAACATGGCCCCAACTACCTAACCGAAGGGTTAAATTTAATATATATACTCATTGCAGAATTTTGTCTAGTCATTTCAAATTTTACGAAAATCGAATAAAAACAAACAGACATGAATAAAAGTTTTATTCATTCTATTAAGTCCTATCATAAGTAATTAATTTAATGATGCTCCATGATAGGTAAAGATTCTAGGTTGTCATGGTGATAATGTCCTCCTTAATATGGAGTCATATTATTTCCGTATTATGGAATTTGATATATATAATTGTAATAATTTTTGTGTATTCGTGCATTTTTAAATAAGAGTGCAACTGCTATTGCTCCCAGATCTGAATATTTATAAAACTAATCATAGTACGAACTCACCTCATTTGCCATATTTGACGTACAATTTCCGACTTGTTTATTATTTTAATATAAGGTAACCGAATATCGCAAGAATGTTTATCGTATAAAATAAATTATTGTTTTATCCTAGTACACCTAAGTATTTATCAATATAAAAGTAAAATAGTATCATCTGATTGCTATTTAATTAGTTTTTTACACACAAAAAGAAAAAAAAAACTTTGATTATGTTCTTGCAAATAAGGTTTAAAGAGTTTCGTAACTGAATGATTAAAAAAATAATTGCTTTAAAAAAATCTTTTTATAAAGAAAATAATAGGCTTATTGTATTCAGAATTGTATTACAGTTAAGACCTAAGTTAAATGCTTATGAATACTTATTTTCAAAAGTATTGTTGAAAAAAAAACTTGCATTTAAAAAAAGATTCATTATATATATTATCATACAAAAGAGAGTGTATTATAAGAAAATAATCGAAAAATTAAAATTAACTCGTTTTTATATTTCAATTTGTGATATTTGAAATTATTAATGTTGAATTTACTCATTGTTAATAATAATAATAAATTAAGTTAATAACATTTACGATATTTTGCTGGGGTCCTTTAATTTAAAATTATTCATCTGTTTGATTCCCAATAATTAGAATCGTAAATGCAAAGGAAAAATAATTACAAATAGAAGGAGGAGCTAAAACAGTTTATAATAAAAAATAAAATGTTGTTCTTTGATATAAGTTTCGTTTATGTATTTCGATTTGAGAAAAAAATATTTTTTTAGTATTATTTAATAAATGTGTCATTCTTTATTTTATATTGCAATAATTGTTATATATATTCATAATAAAATTTTTCACACTATTATTTAAAGAGAGTAATACTTTCAAATTGAAAATTATATGTCTACAGATTATTTATTTGTCTATCTGTCTGTTTTTATATCTGTCTATTTACTACGTTTGCCTAGAAATTAACAAAATGACAATACACGTCTTTCAATACTTATAGATAAAAATAGAAAAGTATTCATGGTGGTTATAAGGAGGAAAATAAGTACTATTATAAACGTTTAAAAAGCTATATTAATTAAGAGTTCTGCATGCATTAAAATGCATAAAATAAAAGTTTTTAAATAAAACAGTTATTTGATGTACTATTGTTATCTTTATTGTTATCTTTATTGTCGTCTTTACTTTCTTCTATCTTCAGAAGAAGAAGGTATTGGATTCGTAAAAATTTTCTAATTCCGGTTTTCGACGGATTTACACGTTTTAAAGTGTCGGAGATCACGAAAAACATATTTTTACAAAATGTCGTCAGTGAATCTGTGTGTCTGTGATTCTGTCTGTCTGTATATGACACAACATTTGTGGACGTTCTATCTTTAAACTAATGAACGGAATTTAATAAAATTTCAGTTTCAATTTCCTTGATATAGTTTGGCGCTGATTAATTTTTTGGTATGAATCGCCCAACAAGTGACGTTGCTATGCTGCATTATTCACGATTATCGCAGTAGCTCTATCTCAAGCACTAATGCCCCAATTTTCATCAAGCTTCAGATTCGGTTAGGCCTTAATATAAATTAGTGGGGTTTTTTTAGTTTTTGATGTAAATCGTACAATAGGTGGCGCTGGTATGCCGCTTTTTTACGATTTCCGCAATAGCTGTATATCAAGAACTAATGCATAATTTTTCATCAAACTTCAAATTCAGTTAGTTCCTGATATAAGTTGGTCCTGATTAATTTTGGCGTAAATCTCCAAACAGGTGGCGCTTCTATGCTGCTTTTTTCACTATTTCTGCAATAGCTGTATCTCAAGAACTAATGCATAAATTTTCACGAAACTTCAGATTCAGTTGGTTCCTGATATATATGTTGATTCTGATTAGTTTTTGGTATAAATCGCCTAACAGTTGGTGCTGTTATGCAGATTTTTTTACGATTTCCGCAATAGCTCTATTTCAAAAACTAATGCACGGATTTTCAGCAAACTTCAGATTCAGTTAGAAGATAATATAACTTGTTGCTGATTAGATTTAATGTAAACCACCTAACCGGTGACGCTGCTACGCTACATTTTTCAGGAAGTATTAACATGTATGAGATAGAAGAATGTTTTGGGCTTGCCACATCCGACTAGTTTTATAATGATATTGATAAACTCTTAAATGGGATAACTTTAAAAATATATATTTATTTATTTATATTTATTATTAGATCCAGTATTCAAAGTACATTTAAAATACAGTATGTCAGTGTGTCATTTATCTTTTTTAAAAAAATCAATAATTGTTTTGGAAACTAATAATGATGGCATAAGCATCTTAAAGTGTAAATAGTCTCTGATGTAATACGACCCTTTTAAAAGATAAAATTTGTTTTGACATATTTGAGGAGCTATGTATTGAGTTTCCTTTCTGAATCTTAATAGTATCTGATTATCATACTTATACCATTAGAAGCATTATAGTGCGAGACAAAGTTACTGCTATATACAAAAGAACTTTGTTCCTAAAAGCCGAAAGCTTTTAGCGGAAATTATGCAACGCATTCATTTGCACATTTGCTACAAAATATGTGTATGAAGATTAAATATTCAGGAAAACTGAAGTAGGAGAAGCGACAACTTAGATAAATTCTTTCGTTGAGTTTGTTATGTATTTAAAACATGGTGAATATATATATTTTTTTTTAATTACATTAAGATATGAACATTTTCCTTATTTTCTTCACATTATTAGACAATGTATTTATGTCATTCAGAACTGTTAACTACTCTATATACGAAGGAAAGTCAGTAAGTAGGTTACAAACCGATATGAGAGGCCGGAAATTTGTAGTCAATTGTTTCCAAATATGCCAATAAGTGGCAGCACTATCCAATTGTAAGATGTTAATTTCAAATTTATGAGACAGCAATTAAACTGAATTAGCACTTATACTAAACAACACAATAAGTTCTTACATAAAATAACCAAACGCAAGATATATGCAATGAATCTGTCTAACATTTTGTCCGTCCTCACACAATTTAAACTTCATAAAATGCTCTTAAATTCAATAATTTAAATTTTTTTCATTGGTGTAAATTGCAGTATATTTCATTCAGTGGTTGAATAAGGGACAAGTTTGGAACGCCGGACCCTGATAGTAGTCCAAGGGTATTGACAAAGGGCACAGGAAATAGAGTCATCTAATAAGTATTAAATAATGGTCAATTTCTTAACCATTACATCCCAGCAAACATAGAGCTATCGCTAAGTAATTGGCCGAAAGTCGCTTGCAGTTTCCAGGAGAATCGGCACGATACCGGTCGCCGGTAACACTTACGTAACTTTTTCAACAGGCCGAACGACTGACGCAAGACAGACAGGTACACAATCATAACAGTATCGGTACTGCGAAAGAACTGGTCGCACGATACTGTGCCGACTACACACTGTTAGCGGTAGAATGACCGAATTGGCCCGTTATCGGCAACGCCGATGGCTGTGAGATTCCGTGGCGACCATATACCGATAACTATCCGCACTATTGTCGAATATGATTGGATATCGGCAATCATTAAAATACATAAACACCCAGATTGTCTAAGCAGCTAAGCAGATGTATCTGCTTGTTTAGTCAATATAATATGAAAAAAATTAGAGCAGTTTTTATAAAATGAGAATTTTATCAGTGCGAAAATATGGCATCCCGGAAAGCGGAGATTTTTTTCCTAAAAAAAAATATTTTTTGTTTGAAAAATAAAAGAGTGGGAAAACAGAAATATATGATATTAGTTTTGTTACATTTATCCTTCAAAGAAGAATTAAAAAAGTATTATAAATGTCTTTTTTTAATACTCCGGATATTCATTATTTAATATTCCGGACAATATTCAAACAGTATCGCCTAAGATTAATTATTCCAAATTCGGGCCTATTTAGGTAATTTTAATACAACCATTATTAGACAACTGATACCTGTGCAGCCTCATTTGCCGACATAAAGCGCATGCCGAAATTTACATTTAAGGCGCTGGTACTAGTCACCGATGTTCCAAAAAGGACTGCCCCACCAGTGGCTGAGAGGTTGTACTCTCGAAGCTGGTTGACGGGAGGCACTGGGTTATGCGCACATGTACAATAAGTACGCGCCAATTCAACTGTTAGTACTACGTAGGCTTATCCAATAAAAGGGACTTATTCTGTAATCTTTCTGAGAATTTTTTTCTTATATACTTTTTTCTTTGTAAATAACTATATATGCACTAACCCTTTATGTACTGAATTATGAATTCGTGAAAATTTAATCTTCTAAAGCATTTTTCGTGAATTGTTTAAACTACATTAGAAGATTTACATAATCATTTAATACATTTTAGAAGGATTTTAGAAAGATTGAAGGATTTAGAAGGATTCATTAAATTTGAATTTAAGGGATTTTGTGCAATATTGATAACTCCTCTCAAATCTTTTATTTTAAATATTTTTCTTAGTATTTTGTAGAATTAGGAAATATACAAATATAATGTTCTTACAATAGAAATATTTCCGAATTGAAAAATCCCCCCCCCCTCCTCCCCAACGCCAAAAAAGCTGAAAAGATGCAAAGTCAAAAGAAATCATCCTTTTAAAAATATTTTTGTTTTGTGTAACACATAATGCTTTTGGAAAAAGATAAAGTAATGTATCTATAACTCATTCTAAACTGTATTACAACTAATCGATGTATCAAATGAATTTTATAACAAGTTATTTTAATGATACTTATAAGTACTGTCAGTAGATAAAGGATTAACTAACTGCTATCTATTTTCATATGGTGACAAATTTCATAAATAAATGGTACACTATCGAGTAAATCTGAAGATATTAAGGTGCAGTTGAACAAAAGAAAGAAAGAAGGAAAGAGATACATCTTAATCACCCCATTGTACAATTAAAAAAAAAAAAAAAAAAAAAACGAAATAGACAGTTATGTCTTTTTTGAAATAGACAATTATGTCGAAAAATTATGTCTTTCTTCAATGTATGTTGTCTTAAAAAATAGTTTTCTCGTAAAATTTCAACTTAGAGTAGCAAACTTGGAAGTCATTCGTGCGAGTAGTGTATAATTTATAGAGATTGAAAATTTTGAACTCTCCGTTACAAAGCAGATTGCAATGAGGTTAGTTCTTTAAGCATAAATCCAGAACTATTTTTCAGAATAAGCTGTGATTTTATAATCCACATTTATAAATCGACTTTTTTTTATATATATAAAAGAACTTAGATTATAAGTCCTAATTTCTTCCAAAAAAATATTTGTAAAAATAAATAAATATACACACACTCATAGATATATATATATAAACTTTTTCTAAAATTAAACCATTATGCATAAAAAAAAAAAAAAAAAAAAAAAAAAAAAAAAAAAAAAAAAACATTCTAAACCATTACAAATTATCAACAAAAATTGTGAATGTATACATAATAAAGGAATTTATTGAAATTAAAAATGATGTATAAACCATCATATACGAGTAAGTCTGTGAAACAAATCCCCATAACAAGTGCAGCATGGATTTGACATCGCAGTAAACATGTGAAAAGTGGAAATTTGTGGAACAAAGGGATTTATATATGAACTGCTATCTATGAATTTTTTAACGGAGATAGCTTTCTATAAGAGTGCTAATATCAAGCACAGGAGTTATGATTATATAATAATTACAGATCATTCCACCAAGTAGTTCTTGAGTTATGCGTAAAACAAATTTCCAGCAATGCAATCTATTTTGTAATGATTACAAATGAATGAAATGAAAAAATGAAAACCTTCATATTTTCTAAACTATTAAACCGAATGATTTCCCACTTGATATTCTTGGGTAAAATCAAAAAAAAAAAAAAAAAAAAAAAAAAAAAAAAAAAAAAAAAAAAAAAAAACGTGAAATATGATGTCCGGTGCTAAGATTTTAACTTTTTCCAGGCCGGGCCGAATTTTTTTCTATCGGTCGGTCCGAAGCCGGACGCTTTTTCAAGAAGGCTCACGTTATCAGCACCAGCCTTGGCGAGTTGGCGAAAGCGAGAGCGTTCAGCCAGCTCTAATGCCAATCGTCGTCTTGTGTTTTGTTTTGAACCGAAATGGCGGAAGACAAACTAGCATATTTTAGTCCTACCTAAATTAAAGAAATATTTTCAGTTATGTGTTCTAGATGAAAAGAAATCTTCTTCGAAAGAAATTGCATTACGAATTCTTATACTCTGTTTTATCGAAGGCCTTTATTACTTTTGATGATATAGACTAAAATTTTGATTATTTGATCCCCTCAAAAATCTAAATTTTCATTCAATTGAGCATTATTAATTCCATACCTCTTAAACAAAAACTCATTACCTTCATATATTTAGATATTTGATTACATATAAAGATGGATTTATGGGGATCATGAATTAATGCAGTTTCAGTGCATTTTGATGTATATAAACACAGATTTTAAAAAATACTCTGTGACAGAAAATTACTATATTTTCTGCGATGAACTTATATAATTAATTTAATACCAAATCATTCTGCAGAAACAGCCCCCAAAGTCGAGTGAAAATAGGCCAAACCAAGAAAGAAAAAAAAAACTTTCACACCCCCAAACAGGATGTTTAGCAATTGCCTTTTTAATGTGAGATGAAATTCTTGAAAAAATGAAAGCGTGCGCACAAAAGGTTAATCCTTATTATTATTTTTAAAATCTTTCATTCTATTTGTTTCCTTATCTTTTTTTATGGTAAATTATTTATTTGTTATTTAAAAATCAACAGATGGAGCAAAACAGTAAACTTTATGCACTGTTATGGATAAGCGAAGGAATAGTTAACATTTCAGACGCAATTTTAACTAATCTTCTCTGTAAGGCAACAATGAATTTTAAATGGGCAAAAAATAGTGTGATGGAGGAGACGGGGGGGGGGGGAGAGAAAATTCGAAATGGGAGGTTGCCTCAGACGATTGAGCATTATTTTATTGCCACTTTAACTTAATAAATAGAGCAATATGTGTGCAGAATGACGAAATATAAAGTGTGTGTGTGTGGGGGGGGGGGGGGATTTCATTCGAGAGAAGAATTTACATGATTTATTCAAATATGACGAATTATTATTTTTAAATAATAAATAAAACAACTAAGGCGAAATAATATTTAAAAATATGGCAAAAATTTTAAAATAAAAAACTGAAGAATTTTAAAGATTTTTAATTTTGTGCACTAGGGACAGACCAATGTCTTTTTCATAAAAACTCAAATAATGATAAAATTTTAACAATATTAAAATGTAATAGTAATTGATTTAATTCCATGCATCAACTAGCAATTATTTTAGCTGATAGATTTAATTGCAGAATACGGCTAAATAATTTATGTTTTATCGTTCAATCTAATTATAATCGAATTGATTTAATTTCAACTTCCTATTAACTTCTAATCGCAATTAAATTAAAAACAATTAATTTTTAATGAATTATTTCAGTGAAAATGTGTTTTATTAATGCAATCAACACGTCACATAATTATGCCGCTTAATAATAAAAAAAACTAAATTAATTCAGTAATAATACTAATAAAACTATGTTCAATTGTGTCATAAAAACATGATCAATACAATTATATTTATTAAAGAAAATTTTTACGTCTGTTTCTAAATACGTTCTCAATTTCTTCGAACATATAGCAAATTAATGAAATGAATATTATAGAGCTGAAAAAAATAACTTATGTTTGAATTATATATATTTGTGCAATTAAAAGTTATTTTAATCCGAAAAAGATCTTTGTTTTAAGCAAGGTTCTAATTGCAAAGCACGGTGAAATAACATTTCGTCTAGCTTTTTACATTTGCGAAAAAAACAAATGAAAAAAAAGCACATCTCTTCCTCTCAGCAAAGGAATGGGGTTGCTGTTCGCTACGCGTACGACGTCACGAACAAAAAAGGGTGCGTAGCGTTGAATTCATCCCCGCGCCAACCCTTACTCTGGCGATAAGGTGCTCAAAACGTGAGCCTTCTTGAAAAAGCGACCCGGACCTGTATTTTTCAGGTATACAGACCTCCAGAATATTTTGAAAGTAAGTTTAATATAAAATCTATACACTGCTATTTTATGTCCAAAAGAGAGGCACTGTCTAAAATCGATTTTTAATAGCACGCAGTTTGTAGATAATCCCTATCTTGCATTCAAAATGAGTCAATAACTTGTCGCTCAGAGAAATAGTGTAAGTCAAGAATTTTGAATTTTAATATCTCTGCGAGTTTTGAAGATATCGAGATGAATTTGTTTGTGTTTATTTTATGAACGGATAAGGGAAAATTTCCTAATTGGAAATTTTACTCTACGGTGGCCGTATGAAAATTTAATTTTTGGACCTTCTGAAATAGATCCCTCATAGAGTTGCAACTTATGTAATTAAATTTTACAACTTTTTTTATGAAACTTTGCAATTGGAGCAATATTTAAGGAAATAAGCTATTTTTTCGAACATTATGAATCTCTCTCTCTCTCTCTCTCTATATATATATATATATATATATATATTATCCTATGAACAACACGGAAGTTTCTAACACATCTGCGTACTCATTTTTAAATGAAAAAGCATTACACCTGCAAACCCGACTATTGAAACCATTTTGAATCGACTGGTGTTTAATATGTTTATATATATATATATGAATGGATTATTTATATACTTTTAGGCGATTGTTTCCCGCCAACTTTGATACTATTTTCTGAAACATCTTTACCTTTATCAAAAAATGGAAAACATCTTTCGATCACATAGTATCAGCATCTGCCAAATTTACACGTTACAAAATTTCTCTAAATATGATGTCATTTTGATTTGTGTTAGGTGAATTATGATCAGTAAATTTTATGTTATAATACCATATTTCTTGTTATTGATACTTAAAGTAAACACTTTAACAACTTATTTAGTAGCAGCAGTTTACTAGTATATTTAAAGTAAGCTTAATTTTATAATTTCTAACATTCCTAAGCCTAGATAATCTTATATAAAATCAGAATTGAATCTTGGAAATTTAACTTATGGAATTTTGACAGTTATAAAAGTAATAAATTAACAAATACTAAATAAAAACTATAACAGATAAGAATATTAATATAATTTCCTTTTCATAAAATTAACGGTTATTTATTTATATGCAACTGGTTTAAAAAAGAAGAAATATAAATTTTTAAAGTATATTTCAGTTCATATCATAATTTAACATATTTCTTTTCATAATAGCCTCCTTAATTTTGAGATTAATCTTCAACTGTTGAGAAAGAAAATGAGTTTAACCCCTTGAGGGGCGGTGGGACATATTATATCTCACCTAATTTTAATCAAGATTTGCACCAAAAATATTTAATTAAATTTTACTTTTAAACTTTTGTGCAAAAAAGTTGTAAAATTGCTTCTCCCTATTTTGAAGTAAAGTTTTACTTTTTTTTCGGAATCGGCAGAAAAATACATTAACCCACAGAAAAGGATTGGAAGAATTTAAACGACATCGACTTTTAGTTCCGGTTCTTTAAACAACACCGACTTAGTTGGTGTCAGATCTTTAATCATACAATAGTGATTATTTGTTACTATTTAAACTTTTAATAGCATAAAGGCTGTTTGATCTTTTCCAAAATGCATTTCAGTTGAAAGTGGAATAATCTGAAAGAACCTTTCGGTGCATGTCAACTTCATGTCATTCATCGGATTGTTCAGACAACCTCTCAATGTGTCAGATATTGTTGTCAATAGTTTACTAACACGCGATTAATAAATGGCGACTTTTATGCTCACAAAAGGTTTCAAATGCTTTTCTTGGAGAATATAGCAAAAAATTTCACTTCCGGCTGTAAATTCTTAAATCTATAACCCAAATACCTCAAGAAGAAAAACAAGTGGGTAAGTGTGATCACAGATCGCACAGAGGGTTTCGTTTAATATTCCTTTTCAAAACACTTTATCCTTTCGAAAAATCTGTTAGTTCCACATTTCGCAACCAGGGGCGCACTCTATTCTAAACAAACCTCTATCCGAACGAAACTCCGTTTTACATACTAACCGTGTATATATTAGTCGAAGGGATTGGGCCCATAGCACCTGAGATAAGTGGGCGCCTCTGGCGGTAAAAAGTGGAACTAAAATATGTAAGGCTATGGTGCATAATATGAAAGAATGGTCAAAGGGGTGTCGGCAAAAGTTGGAAAAGTGCTCCCGGGTTGAAAAAGCTGGAAGTTAGAAAAATTGCTTAAAATATACAAGTTAGAGCCCGGATGAGTAAATAATATAAGACTTTTCGAAAATTTTATGATTTGTCGTGTGGTCTGAGATATTCAGCTATACGTATGAAAAAATTCATGGCTCCAACTTAATTAGGGGCTTTCTTAGAAAGAATTGCTTAAAATACATATGTGGTAGCTGAAAGGGTTAAACGTAAGACTTTTTCAAGATTTTATGATTTGTCGCCTGGCTTCAGGTGTTCTGCTATAAGTACGCACTATTTCAAATCTCCAATTAAATAAGGAGCTCAGTTAGAAAGAATTGCTTAAAATACGCATGTGGGAGCCCAAAGTGTTAAATGTACGACTTTTCAAATTTTTATGCTTTGTCGCATGATGGTGTTCAGCTATAAGTGTGCAAAATTTCACGCCTCCAACCTAAATAGGGTGTCACTTAGAAGGAATTGTTTAAAATACACATGTAGGAGCCCAAAGGGTTAAATGTACGACTTTTTCAAAATTTTATGATATACCGTTTGATGTGAGGTGCTCAGCTATAAGTATGCAAAATTTCACGCCTCCAACCTAATTAGGGGCTCACTTAGAAAGAATTATTTAAAATACATATGTGGGAGCCCAAAGGGTTAAATGTACGACTTTTTCAAAATTTTATGATTTGTCGTTTGATGCGAGGTGCTCAGCTATAAGTATGCAAAATTTCACGCCTCCAACCTATTAGGGTCCACTGAGAAAGAATTGTTTAAAATACACATGTGGAAGCCCAAAGGGTTAAATGTACGACTTTTCCAAAATTTTATGGCTTGTCATTTGATGTGAGGTGTTCAGCTATAAGTATGCAAAATTTCACCCTCCAACCTAATTAGGGGCTCACTTAGAAAGAATTGTTTAAAATACACATGTGGGAGTCCAAAGGGTTAAATGTACAACTTTTTGAAAATTTTATGGTTTGTCATTTGATCTGAGGTATTCAGCTATAAGTATGCAAAATTTCACGCCTCCAACCTAATTAGGGTCCACTGAGAAAGAATTGTTTAAAATACACATCTGGGAGGCCAAAGGGTTAAATGTACGACTTTTTGAAAATTTTATGATTTGTCGTTTGATGTGAGGTATTCAGCTATAAGTATGCAAAATTTCACTCCCCCAATCTAATTAGGGGCTCAATTAGACAGAATTGTTTAAAATACACATGTGGGAGCCCTAAGGGTTAAATGTACGACTTTTCCAAAATTTTATGATTTGTCGTATGATGTGTGGAGTTCATCTATAAGTATGCAAAATTTCAAGTCTCGAACATGTATAGTTTCTGAGAACCGGCTCTGTGACGGACAGACAGACGGACGGACGGACAGGCAGACAGACAGAGCAGCGAGACGAATAGGGTTTCGTCAGATGAACGAAACCCTAAAAAAGACTAATTAAAAAAGTAATACGTTTCTTTAAAATGTTCTTCAAAACAGTAATGTGGCATGAATTGCCAAATATAATAATGATGTCTGAAACGAAGTTAATTTTTTCTGTATATACATGAAATATTTTTTAAATGAAAAAAAAATTGATTCAGTTATCTGTACATAAATTTACGCACGTACAAAACTGTATAAATCACGTATTTTTCTACATTAACAATATACATTTGTCACGTATTTTTTATTATTTCCCGTAAGTACGTCTTTAAAAAACTAAAAATATGCAATTTTTTTTTTTTTTTTTTTTTTTTGCAATGCAGATGCAATCTTCTGTTAAGCATGCGATAATAAAACATATATATTGATTAAGCACGTTTTAGTCGAATATAGTTTAATTGAATATTCTGTATCATATAAAGATTTATAATAAACTGTAATGCTAAAATATTCTGTATCATATAAATATAACATAAACTATAATGCTAAAGTTTTATTATTTTCATAATAAAACAGAGATTAGCATTATATGCTAAATAATTATTATGAAAATAATTAAGAGTACACGCGAAAACTGATAAAAGTGAAAACGAAGCATTTTCTTTCAAACTCAATTTAGAACTTAAAATTTTGAAAAGAAAAAACGCATAGATCAAACCAACAATTCAGTGAGTAAACCAAACATTTCAATAAGAGATCGACCGAAAATTCAGTTTCGTTCTTGTTTTTAGCTCAAAATCGGAGTTTCGTTTTCGGCAAAAATGTTGCCAAAAATTCGGCCTCACCGAAACTCGTCCAAAATTATTTTTATTCCAAAAAGTCTCGTTTCTTCCTTTGGAAATTTTCAATATAACTCATTGATTTGAGCTGTATCGGCTCAAATGAGACACTCTTTATTTATTGCTGCGTATTTCACTGTTTATAATTATCAGTCATGACTGACTGAACATGTGAAATAAATTATAAAGCAAGTAATACATGCATGACTAAACTTTGAAGACGCTTTTCACAAGCTCATTAAAAGCTGCAGACTTAACAGTAATAGATTTGAAACCGCAGAAGTGATTCGAATACCCGTTGAATATAGTATAACGGAATAATATTACTATATTACAGTATAACAGATTATCATTTACAAAAATCTTTATAAAAAGTAAATCGAGGTATGTATACATAAAACATTTTTTAATTAGATGAAATTCATATAATTAGACACTGATTTAATTATATTTTATTTTATATGAAAATAAAAAGTTTTGGCCAGAAACACAGAGAGCCAACTAGGGCCACACGTATAATAATTACACGCATAATACACTTAAAAGTTAACACTTTCAAAACATTAAATAAAATTCTAAAAGTCTAAAACTTACAAGTTTCAGCCACCCTGTGGCCATCATCAGGGTCTTACTTCAGTTAAAAAGAGAAAAATACCTATTAGTTTGTAAAATTCAAAAGTTTACTTTTTAAACTTGTGAAACTTGGAGGTTTTAGACTTTTAGAATTGTATTTAATGTTTTGAAAGTGTTAACTTTTAAGTGTATTATACGTCTTTTAATAAATCTTTTTAATTATATTTGTGCTGTTAATTTCAAAACATAATAATCCTTCAATTTATTTAATTACACATATAATTAATCAATAATAATGTATGTA
Source organism: Maratus speciosus (assembly GCA_963932465.1). Taxonomy (NCBI): domain Eukaryota; kingdom Metazoa; phylum Arthropoda; class Arachnida; order Araneae; family Salticidae; genus Maratus; species Maratus speciosus. The sequence goes on along the minus strand of OZ010789.1, from coordinate 529,007,876 downwards.
TTAATTACTTTAAAAAAATAGGACATTTTCGTTTTCGACCGAAAATAGTAAGATTACCAAAGTTCGGATTCGGTTTCGGTTTCGGTTTCGGTCTTAAAAACTCGTTTCGGTCAATCCTTATTTTCAACTAATATGTATAAAATTCAAATTGGATACTTGCTGAGACAGTCATAAATACGTTTTTATTATTAACAGCACAAAACTGGCAAGCGCGTTTTTATTAAAAAAAAAAAAAAAAAAAAAAAAAATTACGAAATCTAATAGCGTTTTTCCTTTTCTTATAAAGGCAAACAAAGTGGCAGAAAAGGGTGTCACAGTTGGCGATTTGAACGGAATTTACCAACAAAAGTTGTTATAAGAGAGTAAACACCTGTAACTCGATTAAGTATATTTTATGAAAAATGAAAAATAAAATTCCATTCCAAATCACTTGCATTCCTGCCCAGTTTCACGTTTTTACGTTAAAAAAAAGTCTGTGAATGTGCCGGAAAACCATTAGTTTAAAAACACCTTGATTCTTAAAAGTAAAAGCAAAATGTAGATATTGCTTGCCTGCGCATTTTAAAACCTCCTTTATAAACCGACTAGAGGTCTGCCCGGGCTTGGCCCGAGGCCCGTGCCCTTCCCGGCGTAATGAAGGCAAATTTTCAAACGGGCTGGGCCGGGCTAGGCCGGCAAAAAAATTGAACGGGCCTGCAGGGTCGGGCCAGGTCGATAAAAAAATTAATTGGGCCTACCGGCCCGATATAAGAATTCAAGTGAAGCAGATAAAACACAAGCCATTTTCAATTAATATGATTTTCTCGAGAAGTATAAATGTGCATCACGAGCCGATGCGAGTTTAACGACATCAATACAGAAACATGTCCACCGTAGAGATCGGCATCGTACAGTTACTAGATGTCTGACTCCGGGTTTAATTTTTCTCAGCAGACTCGTGCCGAGACGAAACTGGTCTTAATCGATCTCAGGATGTGTAGGATAGGCATTATGTTTTGTAAGATTATTAATAGTGATAATGAACTTCTGTTAAGGGTGTTCTTAAATCCAAAAGGGCAACTTTCTGGCATAAGTTTTAATTTATTTTTGCTCGAAAATGCACGAAACAAGCTGGTGTTGTTGTTCAGAAACTATGTAATTGAGCTGTTTTTTCCATTTTTTTGCAAACGCAATAGATCTTTCAGAAAAGAGTGTCAAAGTGGGCGTTTTGAACCGAATTTCCGCGCGAAGGGAGAAAGAGCACTCAAGAGCGGGCGAAAAACGTTTTTTGTCACGTGATCGAATTCGCTTATAACTCAGTAGGTAATTGATTGATTTGATCAAAAAATGGAAAAAACAGTTCAATTCCAAATCGCTTCCATGGCCAGGCTTTCCAATTTTATATCATTCCGTTAAAAAATGAAATTGTAAATTTGTCAAAACGTTTTGCGCTTGTTGAGCAGAGCAGTTAAGAACAGCCTTAAAAGTATCTTTGGAAATATACCTTAAGGTGGTTCTCATATTCACTGCTCAACAATGCGAAATTTTAGACACATTTTCTGACTCATTTTTAACTATAAAGGGATAAAATTGACAAGCCTGACTATTGAAGGCATTTGGAAACGAATAGCTTTTTCCATACTTGATAAATTACTTATAGAGATAACAGAGATTCTTGTCACGTGACTGTCACGTTTTTCTCATTTCCTGTGCTATCGCTTGCGGAAATTCGATTCAAAACGCTAACTTTAGCAGTATTTTCAGAAAGAAACGACATTTACATAGTTTCTGAATAAGAATACCTGCCAATTTTATGCGTTTCCAAAAAGAAATGAATTCCTAAATGTGTCGAAATGTAGCTCCTTTGGATTTGAGAAAAGCCTTAAAAATGAGAGAAATATTTTCACAAATCTACTTTTTATTATACAGCTTCAAAAATTATCATGTTTTTGTCCTTTATTCTGAACTACATTAATCTTTTAATGAATCCTTATTTGAATTTTGAAATGTCAGTAGAGACGGTAACTAAAACACTGTAAGTAATCGTTAATGTTTACTGTTATGTGTTTTCTGTTTTGCGAACACATAGTAATCTAAAATATACTGTAAAATGTTCCGATAAATATGTATGTAGTATTCATTAAAAGAATCTTAATTGTATGTTGAGAAAAAACGGACATTTTTGTAGAAACTGAGTCGGGCCAAACTTCCAATTTTTATACCGGCCCGGGAAAAGGTAGCTTTTGTTCGGGCCGGGCCTCGAAATTCCGGCCCGTGCAGACCTCTAAAAACGGACAGGAGTAAAATGTAAAAGAATATATATATATATATCTTTTTCAATTGTTATTATTTGAACATGTGTGTATCTATCGGTTCGGTCCCTTCCTAATAAATAACTAAATAATTGTCAAATGTTAACTGTAATTCCTTCCAGCCAATTCTAATAAGCTCCTTGAAAAGCTAAGAAGGAATTAATTCTTAAAAATCAATGATGGTTTTAGAAAAATAAAAGTTCCCTTGGATTTTTTAAAAATATCTAGGAATGTTGAGTTCGCGATTAGCATCAACCTAAGGACCCAGTATAAATATAAAATTGTTGTATTAAAAGTTTTTATATCAATAAGGAAAGATAGAAATCTATTTTCTTACCTTTCTGGTAAAACAGACATACACTGGTTTCCTTCTTACGTAGGCAACCTGTAATTTTTATTTAATGAATAGATGTGGCAAATTGTGAGAAATATCATCTTCGAATAATCCAGATGTAGCGAAAAAAACTATTTAATTCTTGAAGAAAATCTTGGTTACAAGGATCCACACTCACACACTAAAAAATATAAAGTAAAAGATTAAATATTAATAAAGTAAGAGTAATGACGTCGAAAATCCAGTAGGAGACGTAAGTCTTCCATAGGACAAAGAGTTGACACACAAAAAACCGTGCGTCTTGACCTCGCAAAATCGGCCCTTCAAGTGAGAAGTAAAAAAGGAGTCTATATCGTCAGAAAAGTTCTCTGGTGCTGCTATCTATTGTCGCCTTTTCGAAACATAAGTCTTTGACACAATTGTTCATTAGTCAGTGATCTCACGAGAACTTCGCTCAGGGAAGTGTCGCCATCTTGGAACACATTTCACAACTAAAAATGAAGGCGTGTCGCACATGTCACAGGTAAATTGTCATTTCACAGGCGAGGCGGTGTTGGACATAAAACCACTTACGCTGAGACGTTTTCCAACACTCCCGCTTTTTATGTCAAACCGACGAGCGTAAAATGTTTAACTTATTTCTCAAACACTCAAAATGAGGCTTAGGCAACGGCTTCGTGAGCACGTCTGCCAGCATTAACTTCGATGGGCAATAAGTTATTTTGATTATGCCATTCTGGCATATATGTCTGATGTGATGATACTTTACTTCTACGTGTTTAGTTCTTGTCTGTGCCTTTTCGTTTTCGGTCAATCTTATGGCTGATAAGTTATCTTCGTACAATGTTACGGGTAGTTGTTGACATAGTTCGAGATCATTTAACAAGTCTAATAACCACGAGATTTCTTGACCTGCATTAGAGGCAGCGATATATTCAGCCTCCGTGGACGAGAGTGCTGTGCAACTCTGTTTCCTCGATGACCATGCCAATATATTATTTCCTAATTTAAACAAGTTTCCAGTGGTTGACTTCCTGTCTATTCTGTCGTTCCCCCAATCGGCATCGCTATATGCCGTTAGGATTGGAGGTTTTGTTTTATCTATGACGAATTTAAGATCTTTGGTAGTAAGCAGATATTATCTAATTAACTTCTCGATAGCTTGCCAATCGACTTCCCTTGGGGATTCATTCCTTCTTCCCAGGATATTAGCGACTGATGCTATGTCGGGTCTAGTTAAAGTTGCAATGTATAGAAGCCCTCCTATAGCCTGTCTAAAATTTACATTATCTCCCATTAGTTTCCCGTTTGGATCTAGATTAAAGTAGTTAGTATTCATGGGTGTATATGTAGGCTTACCATTTAACAAATTGAATTTTTCTGCGATTTGTATTATTTTGTGTTCCTTGTCTAATTCTAGATTACCGTTTTCTGTTTCCTTTATGTTTATGCCTAAATATTGTGTTACTTGACCTAAATTTTTGATTTCGTATTGCTTTGATAATTCAGTGTATATTTCGTGTGTGTCTGTTTTGTCTCCTGCGACTAAGATGTCATCAACATGCACTATTATGTATGCAATTTTTCCATCTTGGACTATTTTGTACAGACATTTGTCTGACGCGCATTCAACGAAATTTAGTTCTTTTAGAGATTTACTTATTTTTTGGTTCCACGCCCTAGCTGCCTGCTTAAGGCCGTAAATCGCTTTGTTTAAACTACACACTTTATCTTCTTCCCCTTTTGTTATATATCCCTCTGGCTGATGCATATAAACCTCCTCTTCTAAATCGCCATGTAAGAAAGCAGTTTTGACATCTAGGTGAGTTATTTTAAGGTCTTTGTACACCGCTGCGTTTAAGAATGCTCGCAGGGTGGTATGCGCTACAACGGGTGCGTAGGTCTCATCAAAATCGCTTCCATATTTTTGAGCATATCCCTTAGCGACCAATCTAGCTTTATATCGCTCTATAGACCCGTTGGCTCCCCTTTTTGCCTTAAACGTCCACCTACAACCTATGACGCGTTTTCCCGGGATAGGTTTTATTAATCTCCAAGTATTATTTTGCTTCAGAGAATCTATTTCCTCACTAGTGGCTTTTAGCCATTTATCTTTAGTTTCTGCGTCATTGATATTTTGTAGGTCTGTCCATGACTTTGGCTCCTGAATTTGACACAGGTTTGCACTTATTCCATAACGGTTAGGTGGTACGCCACGATTTTGTCTTTGCGATCTTCTCGGTTCAAGGGATGTGTCGGTCGGGGTGTTATTCTGATCATCCTCGCGTTCCTCTAGATCAATTTCAATATTATCTGCGGGAGTTTGTTCGTTGTTTTGATTTTCTTTTTCGGGTTTAATTTCCTCATCTTTTATACCTTCTTCGAAGAATTTTACGGTTCTAGATATAATTTTATTTTCACCCGTGTATATGTATATCCTATAGCCCTTGCTTCTGAAATCATATCCCAACATTATTCCCTCGATGGCTTTCTCATCTAACTTATCTCTGTTAGGTTTGTCGACATAGGCAAATGCCTTACATCCGAATGTTTTGATGTTCGAGAGATCGGGTTTTCTTTTATGCCAAAGTTCTTAGGGTGTCATGTTATTTTTGTTAGCTTTTGTTGGTAGACGGTTAATGAGGTAGGTGGCGGACATGACAGCTTCCCCCCAGAATTGCTTAGGTAACTTGACGTCCGACAACATGGTTCTAGCCATTTCCACTATCGTTCTATTCTTTCTCTCTGAAACGCCGTTCTGCGGGCTAGAATAGGGAACACTCAATTGACGCTCTATCCCGTTTTCTATCAGGCAGTTTTCAAATTCATCACTGATATACTCTTTTGCGTTATCGGATCTTATTGCCTTTATCAACTTGCCAAATTTATTTTTGTTAGCGATATGTATTCTTTCAGTTTGATAACGGCTTCCGATTTATGCGCGATTAAATATGTTATTGTGTACCTGCTATAATCATCCGTGAATGTTATAAAGTACCTTTTCCCTCCTATCGTTTCAGTATTCATGGGGCCACATATATCGGAATGTGCAAGGGTACCGATATCTTTGCTTCTGTTTGTGGCTACTTTAGGGTAAGGCAGAGCGGAAAGTTTCCCTTCAATGCACTTGGTGCATCGCGTGTCATGTTTACAATTATTAATTGTTATCCCATTGGCTAATTCATGATTAACAAGGTATTTAATATCATCAAAATTGTTGTGTCCGAGACTTCGGTGCCACAATGAAATACAATTTGTATTGTTACAGAAAGTTTGAGTACTTATAGTATAGCCGTAATCATCTTCAGGGTTTAATACGTAGAGATTATCATTTAATTTAGCTGTCAAGATTATATTATCATCTTTGACAAATAAACATGCATTTTTCTCGAAAATTACCTTTATATTATTTTCAGTGGCTTTCTTAACTGACAACAAATTGCCCTTTAGCTCTGGACAGTATAATACATTTCTTAGTGTAATGTAGTGGTTTTTGTCTGTTTTCATTTTTACGTCGCCCATACCTTGCGAATTAAGCCTTTTTCCATTAGCGATTGTTATATTCCCAAAATTCCCGGCTGTGAATGTAGCAAAATTTGTTTTTGCTGATGCAACGTGCCTGGTACAACCCGAGTCAATGATATATGTGTTTGGATCTGTTGTTTGTGTTTGGTTAATTTTTTACTGACTCAATTTCAAAATTGTTTTCCATTGGGAAGAGAGGAATGATCGATTGGTTGACCTCATCCTCTATATTTTATTTGCTTTTAAAGCAAAAATTCGAGGAGTCGGTTTTACTACCATTGTGTTGATTTTTGGGGTTTACCGAATTGGCTTTAAAGTTGGCATGGTTGTTAAATTTATTACTGTTATAATTTTCACTTCTTTGGTAATTGTTTTTCTGTTTGTTTTTCAATTTGTAACATTCTGAACGAGCGTGCCCATCTCGTTGACAGAAACTGCAATACTTTTTGTTACCTTTATTTACAATTTTATATGCTGTGTCCCTTGGTCGTGTGCTGGTGTTTTTGTATTCGATGCGATGAGAGTACTCATCGATGAGTTTGTTTTTTACAAACTCGAGGTCTAGATCCTTTTCGTCTCTAGCCTCCATACTCGTTATAAGAGGAGCGTATGACTGAGGCAAGCTGCAAAGCATAAGAGCCACAATGTGCGAATCACTTATGAGCTCTCCAATGGCAGCGAGTTTGTCGCGGATAGTTAAAATATTGTTGATATGTAAATTTAAGTCTCCGCCCTCGTTGAGCCTTTGCGAATATAGCTTCCTCAAAAGGAATAATTTGGATGAAAAATTCGCCCTTTGGTGAACCCTTTTTAATCTTTCCCATATGTCTTTGGGAGATGTCAAATTTCTGATATGAACGATTTGTGTATTTTCAATGCATAAACAAGTTATGGCTTTCGCCTTAGCCGCGTTTTTAGTATATGTACCATCGGGTGCGGCAGGTGGAGATTCTGTCACATATTTCAGTAAATCGTCTTTAATTAACAAATTTTTTAATTTAAAACACCAATGATTATAATTATTATCGTTTAATTTCTCTACTGCCGTAATTTCTTTTGAAGCAGACATGGCGTGTTATTCAAGTATTATAAATTCTTTGATAACAAATATATTTACTATAAGGAGTTTGTGACTTTCTTAAAATAATTTCTTAGAATATATGCATAAATATAAATAAAATGATTTATTCATAATAATCAATCAATATTCATTCACAATAATACCTTTTTTTGCGATATTATATATATCGTTATTTATTCATGCACATTTATTTTTATTTTCATGTATATATTTCAATATTTCATATCTTATATGTGCATCTTGTTCATTTTATCACAATCAGATAAACAAATTTTTATTACTGGGTTTTTATTTATTTATTTATTTATTTGTTTATTTACTTTCCCCTTCAAGTCAGCCTTCATAATCTTTTAAAATATCTAGGAAGGGTGAGTTCGCGATTAGCATCAAGCTAAGGACCCAGTATAAATATAAAATTGTTGTACTAAAAGTTTTTATATCAATAATGAAAGATAGAAATCTATTTTCTTACCTTTCTGGTAAAACAGACATACACTGGTTTCCTTCTTACGTAGGCAACCTGTAATTTTTATTTAATGAATAGATGTGGCAAATTGTGAGAAATATCAACTTCGAATAATCCAGATGTAGCGAAAAAACTATTTAATTCTTGAAGAAAATCTTGGTTACAAGGATCCACACTCACACACTAAAAAATATAAAGTAAAAGATTAAATATTAATAAGATAAGAGTAATGACGTCGAAAATCCAGTAGGAGACGTAAGTCTTCCATAGGACAAAGAGTTGACACACAAAAAACCGTGCGTCTTGACTTCGCAAAATCGGCCCTTCAAGTGAGAAGTAAAAAAGGGGCCCACACGAGTTAAAACAGAGTAAAAAAGTCTGGAAACAATGAAACTGCTTAACAAGCAAAAAGTTCAAATTAAAGGAGTCTATATCGTCAGAAATGTTCTCTGGTGCTGCTATCTATTGTCGCCTTTTCGAAACATAAGTCTTTGACACAATTGTTCATTAGTCAGTGATCTCACGAGAACTTCGCTCAGGGAAGTGTCGCCATCTTGGAACACATTTCACAACTAAAAATGAAGGCGTGTCGCACATGTCACAGGTAAATTGTCATTTCACAGGCGAGGCGGTTTTGGACATAAAATCACTTACGCTGAGACATTTTCCAACAGATTTAAATATATATATATATATATATATATATATATTTTAATTAAAAGAAAATTTTCTTTAATTATTTTAATTCACCGACAAAAATACAAAATTTAAAGTTTATTAATTGAACAAGTTTTAAGAAAGTTTTTCGCTTAAAACTTGAAAAATTAAAACTTTGAAAGTTTTTTAAATGTACCAGAGGTATTAACGTTACGAGCTAAGTCCTCAAAACCCTGTCCAAACCTCGCCGGATTGTTAAACATGGTAATTTGAGTTGTTTCAAAAAATAAAATCTGATTATAGTAGATTGAAGGATATTCCACAAATGAAAATGTAGTCATATTTAAAGGAATATTGTAACACATGAAATTGGCAGGTGTTTTCATGCAGATACATTGCGATCGAGTGTTTTCCATTTTTTAATAAAAGCAAAAGATCATTCATAAAATACTGAAAAGGAAAACCTGTCGTCACGTGGAGAAAATCGCTTATAAATATATAAGTAACTCATTGATCAACGATTGGTAAACACTATTCAATGCCAAATCGCTTCAGTAGTCATGCCTGCAAACTTCATGCTTTCGCATTTAAAAATGTGTCCGTAAATATTTAAAAGCTCCGTGTTGTCAGAGGGACATATTTCTTTGATAAAGTCCTTAAAAGGTGACATAATCTTAGATTTCAGATTAGTTCGGATGATGAAACTGACACCATTTTCAAAAGAAGAGATCATTTTCATATATAGAACAAGTCATGATATGACTGTGTGATTGTGTCAGTATAATGTCATATTCAATAAACTTTAGCTTGCATTTAAAGTTCCCAAAATTTATTAGTTTATTTCTAAATTTCTTTTCTTCTATCCCTTGAAATCAAAATTAACCAATAAATCTAAATTTGAAACATTTAAAAATAATTGATGGAAATGATGCACTAATCTTAAACGCATAAACAATTCTGTTGGTGAAAATGACATAAATTCCCAAAAGAAAAAGGCCTTTTCATCCAAAAAGAAAAAAAAATGTACATCAGCTCAGATTGTTTAGAACAATATTTTAATTAAAATTGTATTATATAATTTTTATCTTCCATTATAATGGAGACTTTTTAAAGAAATGTACTTGATAAAAGTTCTCAAAAAAAAAAAAAAAAAAAAAAAAAAAGCAATTTAACACATTACAACGGCCGTTTGGGAAATGATTTTTTCGAAGACTAAAATTTAAGACATAAAAAATTGCACGGAGTTGATCATATATTACGTACGCCATGAATTAAACATTAACATACCTGGACCCATCATGAACAAATTTTAAAAGAAATTTCAATTTTACAATTTTCAGTACTGTAAATTTTTAAACTTCTACGGAGCTGGTCATACATTACGTATGCCATGAATTAAACATTAATAGTGTTATTACACGTAAAAATTGCAAGCGACAAAAATCGCCTGCGACTTGTCAGATTTCGTGAAACTTACGTATTATCCACCTGAAACATACGTATTATCCAAGCAATTCATTGGCTGTTCGGGAAAAGGCTTTTCCATCGTCAGATTTTCTAGAAATCTGACGACCCATTTTAAATGAAATTTCATTCTTAAACTTCAAATATCCCACAATATTATTTTTTACACCGTCGTATAGAGAAAAAAAATGTACTTTTAAATGGAATTTGTTTAAAAGCTGTATCTCAATTTGTTTCTGAGTTATTAATTTTTTTTTGTAGTTTTTATTACTTTTTTGTCATAGTGGCAACAGAAGTATCCATCTCTGTTGAAAGTAAAGGCAAATTACAGATTACTGTATAGACCAATCAGAAAACGAATACAATGCGGATTCAACCAATAAAAAACTTCAGATATGCTTTTGATTTCCTACCCTGACGAGGACAATAACCATTTTTCCAAATGGTTAAAAAAAAAAAAAGAAAATCGCGGATCGTAATTTTTGTAAAAACTTTGTGGCAGAGTTTAAATGAAACGGAACAAAAAGCTAAAATATCTGGTTTTTTTTTGTTTGTTTTTTAAGAAACACTACAGCAATGAGTGATAGCTATTGTTAAACCTATGGGAGCTTCTTTTCGTAATTTCTGTAAAAACATTGTGGCAGAGTTTTAATAAAACGAAATAAAAGGCTAAAATATATGTTTAAAAAAGAGCGAAACATTACAAACACAGTTTTTTTACTTCAAGAACTTTTTAAAATTATTGTATTCCATTATAATGTAGTCTTTTTAAAGAAATGTAGTATTTGATAAAAGTTCTCAACAAAAAAGAGAAAATAAACCCTTTTTTAAAATTCTATACTTCACCAGGCTACAAAATGGATGCCCCTATATATCGCTGCAGATTAATCGAATGTGTTAATCCAAAGAGGAAAGCTCCCTGTTTCTTCACTTGACAGCCCGACACCACCCATCTTGACCTTTGAGGGGAGAGAGCGTGCACTGTGGGTTTCCACGGGAGGGCACTCACGTCTCAGGCCTATATCCCTTGAGTAGATAATCGGCCGTCAAAAATCAATCAACCAAACAGGACTGTTCTTCAGTATCAGTTACTGACGTGCTACTAACACTTTACCGATAGAGTTCGTTGTTGCCGACACTAATCCGGTCCGATCTCATGCCAAAAGTATGTGTTTGCTGGAATTAGTATAATATTTCGATTATATTTTGCACCTAGTTTATCTATGTATTTTTGCAATTCTGAATTTATTTTTTAAACTTAAAAGACCATTTTTTAAATCGACAGAAATCGGATTATACTTTAAATTGGAAAAAAAATCATAGAAATAATGCTATCATTTTAAAGAGTGTATTTATTTAGACATAATTGAGAAGTGATATATTGTCTGCCTGTCTGTGTTATGGAAGTTTCTGATTTTCATACTTATACCTTGAAAATCATTAAATCGCGAGATATATTTCCTTCTGTATACAAGTTTGTTTTGTTTTTTTAATATAAAAAATTTTGCTGTAGCAGATCTTTTTTGTCATAAGCCACAAAATATAAATATCGAATATCGAAAATCGATATTTCATATAAATTGAAGAAAAAGAGATGAAGATTTAAGCTCTGTTGTTAAGTTTTCTGTACGCTTAAAACGTATAGAATATTACATTATTTTACTTTAAATATTTTTAGCAATTACACTAATGTATTTTTTTTTCTTTACAACTTATTCATCTGATTATAATGAGTTGAAATCTAATTATCTTACATTTAAATTTTAGATCATATTTATGTATGTATTTAAATATCTCAGATGCGATAAGAATTTTAAAATACAGAAATGTCTATCATTTTTATAGATGTGGTAATACATTTTAAAAAGGTTATATTTATGTTGATACAATTCTGAAGTTGTGTATAGAGTTCCTTTCTGTTTTTCATTTGTCGTTATTATCATACTTACAATGTTAAAAGCCATTATAATGTGAGATAATGTACCTGTTATTTACACAAGAAGTTTTTTTTTTTTTTTAATCTTTCTAATATTAAAGAAATTTATTTAGCATTCCCTTTTCCAAATTTGCTAAACTGTCAGAAAAACTCGTCAATTTACACTAAATTATTCCTCATACTTTAACAAATAATTTCCGTGCTCCCAGAAAACATATTTTATTTGTGAATTCGCCTTAAAAAAAGAAGAAATTCAGTTCATTCCTAGCTCGCATCTCTATTAATATTAAATCCGAATTTATTTAAAAAATGAAAAACCAAAAATTATATACATTAAGATCTCTAATTTAATTAAAAATGAAAAAAGTTTTCGAATTTAAAAATGAATAACAATTACTTTTCTCATTCATTCCAAAATACTCAAAATTTGTTTTTTTAAAGTTGAATAAATTGCATAAAGTTGAATAAAACTGAATTTATAAAGTTGTTTATAAAACAATATTCGCATTTAAAAAATATTTTAAATGAACACATTTAAAAGATATTTTAATTTAATTAATAAACAGAAAAACATCGATTCTACTCAAAATAAAAAAAAAATAATGTTATCGAATAAAAATATAATATTCAACAATTAGGAAAAACATAGACTCTACTCAAAAAAAAAAAAAAAAAAAAAAATATAGAATAAAAATATAATACTCATATTTTACATTAATCTACTTAAAAATATACATAATTCATATTACTAATACTAAATCTTCAGCCCAGTAATAACACTTTACGCTCAGGAATATACATATTGCGTATGTGGCACTACAAGCGAGTAAGTAACAAAGCAGTACTTGCACATGTGCTTATATAAATCTATTTGAGTTACCTTTCAGTACTTCTCTTTATTTCTGACCTTGAACCAACACTGTACAACGCACATAGTTAATACTATTAAAATTTATAACTGGTGCATTCTTTTGTGGCACACACTTTTTAATGATTAAGAAAATACAATGTGCTCCATGTTTTTAATGTATAGCAAACTCAACAACAGAAGTTAACTAAGTTGTTGCATCTTTTTCGTAAATTTACATGAAAATTCAATCTTCAAATGCATATTTCGTAGCATTTGACCAAAAGGTTGTGCTGAATAGTTTCTTTTAAAAGAAGAAAGCTTTTAGGTAAAAACTTCTCTTGTGTATAGCAGGAAATTTACCACGCAATATAACGAATATATATAACATAAGTATGATAATCAGTATCTTTAAAGAAAACAAATACATGACTTCTCATTTACTTAAAAAACAATCTTATCTGTAAAAAGGAAAAATGTTTTCAAAAGCGATATTGTAGTCTCATCTCCGGTTCTTCAATGTAGTTATTTTTAATTTATAAATATTTGCAAATAAAATAAATATATAGATAAAAATGGTTAAGAAAGTAATGAATTATTATTCAGTATTTTCCGTATTCCGAGTATTTTTCCGTTAATTGATGAAATTCCTTTTATTTTTTTCGCCTTTACAGGAGGTAAAATATACGTGAATTAAATAAAGCGTTGAAAAAGTAAAAGTTGCTGACATGGAATCGAACCAGCTATCTTAGGGTTATGAGACGAATGCCCCCGACACAATCTCATTAAAGACGAAAGCCACACTAATCTGAAGAAAACATATTTACTTCAAAGTGTTTCGCTTCTGTGCAACTGAATCCCAATAGTTAGCGTATTTGTCTCGTAACCCATAGATAGCCGGTTCGATTCCATGTCAGCAACTTTTACTTTTTCTAAAAAAATAAATAAATAGGAATCTTTAATTCATCTTTAAAAGTTCAGATTAAATTTACACTATGTGTAAAACTACTTAAAAGATGACAATATTTATAAGATGTTAAATTACTTTAATACCTTAGTACTTTCAACTATAAAAAACATAGCCTTCGTCAGAGGAATATAAGAAATACTATTTTTGATTTATTTATTTATATTTATTTATATTTATTTATTATTATTATTTATTATTATTTATTTATATTTATTATTATTATTATTATTATTTATTATTTATTTATATTTATTTATATATTATTTATACTTATTTATTATTATTATTATTTATTTTTTATTTATATTTATTTATATATTATTTATATTTATTTATTATAAGAAATACTATATATTTCTTATATTCCTCTGACGAAGACTACGTTACGAAGTACTAAGTCATAAAAGTAATTTAACATCTTTTAAATATTGTCATCTTTTAAGTAGTTTTACACATAGTGTAAATTTAAGTTTTACTTTTTCAATGCTTTATATAATTCACGTATATTTTACCTCCTGTAAAGGCGAAAAAAAAAAATAAACGGATATTCGTCAATTAACGGAAAAATACTGGCAGCACTGCTGCCATGAAAGTTTCCGTGAATTGAAGAAAGTATTTCTGAGGGTGTATGAAATAGTCATAGAAAATTTGAATTTAAAAGTACGGTAAACCCGGAGAAACTGCGCTGTTTAGTTGTATGTGCGTTTAAAAAGTGGGAAGTGTATTTTGTTTCTTATGCAATATTTCATTACTTTCTTAACCATTCTTATCTATATATTTATTTTAGTTGCAAATATTTATAAATTAAAAATAACTACATTAAAGAATCGGAGATAAGACTATAATATTGCTTTTGAAAACAAATTTCCTTTTTACAGATAAGATTGTTTTTTACGTAAATGAGAAGTCATGTATTTGTTTTCTTTATGTATCTTTAAAGATACTGATTATCATACTTATACCCTAAAGAATGTTATATATATCTGTTATATTGCGGGGTAAATTTCCTGCTATACACGAGAAGTTTTTCCTAAAAGCATTCTTCTTTTAAAAGAAACTATTCAGCTCAACCTTTTGGCCAAATGCTACGAAATATGCATTTGAAGATTGAATTTTCATGTAAATTTGCGAAAATGATGCAACAACTTAGTTAACTTCTGTTGTTGAGTTTGCTATACATTAAAAACATGGAGCACATTGTATTTTCTTAATCATTATACAGTGTGTTCATAAAAGAATGTCCCAGTTATAAAATTTAATAGTATTAACTGTATGCGTTGTACAGTGTTGGTTCAAGGCCAGAAATAAAGAGAAATACTAAAGGGTAACTCATATGGATTTATATAAGCACATGTGCGAGTACTGCTTTGTTACTTACTCGCTTGAAGTGCCACATATGCAATATGGAGATTCCTGACCGTAAAGTGTTATTGCTGGGCTGAAGATTTAAAAGTGGTTAGAGTCATGCGATATTTTCCTTTGGGGGTTTATAAAAGATCGCGCCTACGTTTCGCCGCTACGTAATGATTTGCCAGAGTTGAGACACAGAGTTGAAGAGGCTATTACCCTGGACATGTTAACGAAATTTGGGAAAAATTGGACTTTAGGCTGGATGTGTGCCGTATAACTAAAAATGCACATAATTGAACATTTGTAAGAAAGCCTAGATTAATTTACCTTCAATTTGTTGTATGATTTATTGTAAACTAGCTAAAACGCCCGGCGTTGCCCAGAGTTTGAAGAATATTTGTTCTGAAAAATCATTTTCAAAATTTAACATACAACATAAAACAAACAATAAAAAAGAGAAGTTGAACTGTTGTAGACATGAACCAAATGAAAACCCAATATAAAAATGTATACATTTATATAACAAACGCAAAAGAATACAGCTATAAATGAACTTATTTCAATTCATCATTGGAACAATAATGTTAAAATACGCCAATATTTCCATATTTGGGTTTTTATTATGCTTCAGTACGTTTTTCCACTCTCATAAAACGTTATACTCTATTCACGACGTCCTTTATATTTCCAATATGACGTAATATTAATCTTTTTTTTTAATTCATCAAACTATTTATTTCATTTTTAGTTTTCGTGTGGAAATCTTGAAATAGAAAAGCTATGACGTAATATTCACTTTTATTTAAATTCGTCAAACTATTTATTTCGTTTTCAATTTTCACGTGGAAATCTTAAATAGAAAAGTTATGGCGTAATATTACCTTTTTTAAAATTCGTCAAATTAATTTTAATTTTTCCCGTGGTAATCTTAGAATAGAAAAGTATTGTGGCGGTAAGAATTTTATTGTGAATTTTTAATTTTTCGCAACTGCTATAATGAAAAATGTTTAAATTTGATAGAAAATTGCTGTTAAATTGGTGGTTTTTCATTAATTAAAACTTAACTATAAGTTATTTCGATTCCGAATTACTTTAGTTGCCTCGGCCGTGTTTTAATACGCATGTACCTAACATTTCATAATTATCGTTTCCAAACTGTGGATTTGTATTGCAGCACAGACAGACAAATTTTCAATTTTGTATATTAGATCTAAAAAAAATAATCTAAATTAAATTGTCTAAATTAAACTAATAAAGTCTAAATTAAATTGTTATAATATACCATTGAAACTGAGACATTATTTTATGGACACTTTGCATTAAGACTGTACTATTATTATTTTCTTCACCTTAGTTATCAATTCTATTAATGTTGAGAAAAGTCTGTCTGTCTCTCTGTCTATGTATCCTTGTGGAACCTCTATATCTCAACTTTTGGGCGTCGTCTCAGAGACACACGAGAGGAGTCGGAACGCGCGTAAATTTTTTCTAAGGGACAAGTTTAGTTTTTAAATTCAAAGGTGGGGGTTGGAAAATTCTGAGGGCAGGAGAGTGGACTCACCGGGAGGGGCAATTTTCAAACTTTTTCCGAATCCCTCAAGTGATGTAT
The DNA here is from genome assembly GCA_963932465.1 of Maratus speciosus. Taxonomy (NCBI): domain Eukaryota; kingdom Metazoa; phylum Arthropoda; class Arachnida; order Araneae; family Salticidae; genus Maratus; species Maratus speciosus. The sequence continues at coordinate 528,991,346 of OZ010789.1, read as the reverse complement.
CATCGGAAAGCCGTCGGACCACTCTTTCATATTATGAACCTTTCTTCAACCTTAACACCAATTTTTCACCCCCCGGGAAAAGAAATCGTCTAACTCAGATCTTAATTTAGCTTCAGCGAGATTCGACCTCATTAGAAGGCTTAACGGAATGTGACACTTCCCACGGGGACTCGATTGGTGGGGCCCATTTTGACACAAGACAATTAGAGGCATTTACCCTGAGTGGGGTGCAGGAAATGGATATTTCCATGTAACATATTGTTTTAAAGCTTTTTGCCTGTACATTACTAAGCATCCATTCCCCTTCTTAATTCATTTTTCACCACTAGAGGGCGTTTTAAAGTGTTAATTTATTCAGACAGCGGGTAGCCTGTTCGATGTTTTAAGGTTCGAGATTGTTTTTTTACAAGATTTTGTTCAGCACGCCTAATAGGAGATGGTACGAGGTTCATCCGTTCCGAAATTGTTTGTTTTTATTTTTTTGAAAAAAATTATTTCACAGGATTTTACAGCACGCTTGCTATACAGGACCGTACACAGCGGGGACTCTTTTTGAGGGTCGTTCGGTTCGAAATTTAATATGAATTCAAGGATCCCTGTGAAAAGTTTCATTTGACATTATTTTGCAGTGCGTGCCTTGCGGTGCCGTAGGCAACGGGAACCGGCTCGAGGTTCGTTCAGTTTGAGATCTGTGTTTAAAATAGAGATTCGTTTTAAAAAAAAAGTCCACTTCAAGGCGAAACGAACTACTCTATGTATTATTGTCATTCAGAATTATTTTATAAAATGTAAAGAAAAAAAATCTTAAGAAACAGAGATAGAAGAGCATTTTAAACCGTAAAAATCTCGTCAAATTATTTTCTTAATACCTTTTAAAAGATTAAATTTATCTTATCATAATTAAGAAATTATGTATTCCCTTTCGTTATCTTAAATGCTTATGATTATCACATGAATATCATTAATATCGGAGATAGATTTCCTACCGTACAGAAAAGAAAAATGGTCTTAAAAGCTTTCTCTACTTAAAAGCAATTACTCAGTCACTAATTCTTTTGAGCTTATGCTGCAAAATATTCAGCCAGATTACCGAACCCGACATAAAGTAGTTTTTACAGGGGAACAGTTTTTTACATAATTGATTTCTAACCTTTTGAACGTCATCGTGCACTATGTAACATTCTATATATATATATATATAAATGCATAAATTGGCACTTATGATATATTTATTTGTAATCTAAGGCTGCAAGTGGTATTTGCGAAGTTGAATTACAGGCTCAATGAAACAAAATTAGAAACGATTATATAAAATAATTTTATTACTATACTAAAGGAACAATTATTAAATAAAGATCATTTTCGAATATAGGTATTTTACGAGGAAGAAAAGGTTAGAAATTAATATCTGCCAAAAAATGTAAAAAAAAATTAAATTATTAAAAATAATATTAGTTTTTAAAGTAAAGAGTTTATACATTTACAATCATCTATATATATTAAATTAGTATATTTTGGAAAGAGAAGTACAACACGTTTTATAGAATTTGAAATTTCTAAGTGTTTCTTGATTGAATTCATTTTCTATGCCTGCATCTGCTAGTGCATCCGCGGATTTTCATTACTCATATAAATCGAATTATTCAAAATGGTAACTCTTTGGAATCATATATATTTTTTTCAAATCACTGTATTTTGCTGATGATATTTTTAAGACCTCATAATACAACTTTTCATGACCATTAATTCAAATTATTGAATACTTTTTGAATTTCAATGTATTATTGAGATTATAATAAGTCGCATCATTATCATCAAAATGTTCATGCTGCAGCCTTATCGCGGTATTTTTTTCCGTACATAAACAGATCTTAATGTTTTAAATACTTCTTTGAACTAATCAAACAAGAGTATTACTGTATATCATTCAAATTCTTTAAATGGTATTTTATTTTTTTTATTGCAGTACAATTGTAAGATTTGTGATTTGTTCTTGTACTTGAAAACTTTGAAGGTCAGCTCCAAAGCACCCTTGCAAACAAATTTCGAATGAAAACTTCTATTACATTATGAACAGGATCTACAAACTATCATATTGCGTCCATGTGACAAGTATGTTAATTTAGTGTTTCTAACACGCGTATGATTTTCAAGAAAATATAATGCTATATCTAGTATAAATCAATTTTTACTTCCACACATGTCACAGTAGGAGATCAACGTATCATAGAATTTTCTGTATTAAATTTGTTTGAAAATATTTTTACAAAAGAGGACTCTACCAACTGCAAGCTACACTGAAAAAAAAATCTGTAAAGTTACTAAGAATTTTCTAGGAAACTGCGATGCGTAGAACATTTTATGTAACGGTAACAACAAAAATTCATGCAACAGATACGCTGTTGTGCTGTAAATCAAAAATTCTGTAAGGTTACTAAGAATTTTTTAAAAAACTGGGATGCCTAGAACTTTTTATGTAAAGACAAACCGGGTTCCACATAAAATTTTTGTAAGATAACTGTACTTTTAGTAGTCTCTTTTGTAAAGCAATTTCTGTGGCTCTACAAAAACTTGTTTTGTAGATTTACACCTTTTTTAGTACAGTGTAAAGATAAAATTTAGTAAGTATACAGATTTCTGTGACTTTACATCTGTAGAATTAAAATATTTTTTTTACAGTGTACGCTCGCAAGCACCCAAGCAGATTCGGTAGGGTATAAAAACAATTTCCTTCGTTCTATTTTAAAATATTGACGCATATACTCAAAATTGAATGATATTATCACAATCAGTAGCGATAATCCGCAATCAGATTGCCATTCAATTACCTCTGACTGGGTAATTTTTTGGTTTTGAAGGTCACATTCAGCGCAGTTACGACAGCTAACGACTGTTTTCATGATTGATTATGTAAGATCAATAACAGATGAGCTTATTTTAAACGGCACAATAAAATATGTCCCATCCTCCTCTGACGTTTAAGATGACGCTAATACAAAATCGTTTCATATGTATCTCTTTAAATACAACATTTTAAATATATCTTTTAAGAATGAAATAATTTTCACCATTACATGCTGCTCGAACGTAATAATTTCATTATTTTAAAATTTTCTTTCTTTTTAATATTCATGTAAAAATATATTTTGCTATTTAATTTTTTTGTAATTATTACTACTTGGCTTTTTTTTTAAAAAAAAATCTGCCAATAATAGTTAAAAAACAGCTATTTCAAATTACGAATTAAATCTCTATACAAAAATTTTTAAAAAAACTTAAAAACGTAAACAAAAAACTTAACAATGTAAACAAATTGAAAAAATAATTAGACACTGGATTCCACAAACTTGTCAGTGGGCCGAGAGGTTCTGCTCTCGAAGTTGGTAGATGGGAAGTGCTGGGTTCGAACCCAATCGTACCCGTCGGCCTAATCGTTCGGAGTTTTCGGGGTTTTCTTTGAACCATGGATTTCCATGCGTAAATACGGGTTGGGCTCCATTAAAAAGACCCCCACGAAGGGCACCCCCCCCAGGACTATATCCCTCGAGTAGATAATTGGCTGTCAAAAATCAACCCAACCCAACCCTGTCTTGTTAATTACGTGTCCCCAAACGACGGTTAAAAAACTATGCAAAATTTTATACGTTATTAAAGTTATTTAACTCAACTATTTTGACTAATTGCTACAATTAATAGTATTTAAAATAATTCATCAAGTTTTAAAATGTCTACGTTCGCGTTTTTGAAATTTTTTCGCTTTAAAACCACCTGTTTTCATGTTTTCATATTAAACATTTTTTTCCATTGTAAGACAAGAGATTTAAATGTTCACAATAAATTCCATTACGGCTGCAGCAGCATTAGTTACCTTTTTTTAATTGAAAGGTATTCAGACCCCGCTATTTTATTCAGGCCCCCCTTGACATCTGTTTCACTCAAACTAAATAAATAAATCTAGGACCAAGCTTTTGGCACGTAAGTAAAAGATGAATATTTTCTTGAAAATAATATAACTATTTTAACATGAGATATTACTTTCTGGAAATCGAATCTTGTACAAAAATATGGAAATAACTGTAATAAGTAATACTTGATAATTGATAATAACTACTTTATACATGTTTTTGTTTTTTGAGTGTTGTATGTACTTTTTCGTTTGCTTTTAAACTTCCTTTTATTTTAAATTATCATAATAATCTATATATTTAAAAGACAAGGCTGTTTTTTCAGTCATCTGCCTTGAGCTTTCTACTGAACGGATTTTGCTTATTATTTTTTTTTTAATGAAAATTGTTCATTTGTTGATATGCCTGCACTATACATATATATATTTAAATATTCCCTTTTTTATATAATAATTTTAATTTCAAATGCTTTTTTATGAAATTTCTTCAAGATGGTGGCAATAGGATTACTTTCCATCGTTACAGAGAAAAGAGAGATAATAAAAAATGTTTAGACACGTGCAATTTTTTAAGTATTATTTTTATTTTTAACTGAAAATTCGGAACAAAAATTTACGCACGTGTGCTTCATTTTTAAAAGCTAGTAAAAATTCATATTTATTGTGACGTCATGAGGATATTGTCCATTAGGTTTTTTTTATTCGTGCATTATAGCATTATTGATGCTATTTTTTAACACTTCCCATTAAAGTTGGAGAGTGTTTATGCATTCGGTTTGTCTGTCCGTCTGTCCGTATGTCGGTCTGTCCGTCTGCCCGTCTGATGGTCTGTCAGTCTGTCCGTCTGTCCACGCTCTAACTCACCTAAATATACTCAGATTCTCATGCCATTCATAAACGTCATTTAGGCTCACTAAAAACTGATTCGTATTGTATATGAAATATGTGGGATTAATAGTTCATTGACAGGGGCACGCAAAAGAATTCCATTATATTATGGTATATGGGAAAAAAATCGCTTGCAGAGTATTTAAATGAGATTGCGCTATTTCGAATGTATTGTAACTGAAGTAAAACACTGAATTTCACTATAAGATGATTACGATAGAATACGGCATTCATAGCATTTTTGGTTCATTTACAGAAACACACAAAAGAAATCGGTTACAATACTGTCTTTGAGTAATAATTGCTGGAAGTACGCTTTGAAATTCGGTATACGGTTTAAAATTTCAATACTTTTTTGCATGTTACTCGTTGTATATAAATTCTATACCACGTATACAGGGCTTCTCAAAAAAATTCTTGTACCAATCTCCTTGTTAGCGGGATTTTCACCAGAAGTATATGTATTTATTAACTGAACTAAATTTTGTCATGCATGTCGTTAATAGATACAAATCTATATATCATATGCATGGCTGCTCAATGAATTCGGATAATTTTTCTATTCCTGATGGGGACAGCTGAAATTGGGTTTTCTAATGTGTTATGTGTTTCACTATAGTTGGAATTATAATATTTTAACTTATTAAACGGTTCACTTTTGTTACATTATTCTGAATGTGTTAGAAAGTGTTTGATTATCTATGCTTGATGCATGATTTTTTCTTTCTTGTTTCATCATAATTAAAGGGGAAAATCTATATATTTAAAACACAAGGCTGTGTTTTTAGTCACCCACTCTGAGCTTTCTACTGAACCGATTTTGCCAATTACATTTTTAATTAAATCTGTTTATTTGTATATATGCTCGCACTAGCTATTTTTTTTAAATAGTCCCATTTTCATATTTTAATTTAAAAAAACTCTTTATGAAATCTCTTCAAAATAGTGGCTATCGGATTATCCCAAGTGTTTCAAGAAAAAGAAAAATATACAGACGCGTGACTTTTTGAACGCAATTTGCAAGTTAAGTTTCGCTAAAAATATTTATGTACAGTCGTGGAAAAAAAAAGTAAACACCCCCTGCTAACTCCTCAATAAATTATCGTAGACGAAAGTTACTGGTACCGAAGGATTGTAAATAAAGTCTGCTTTTAAGTGATGTATATAAAATTTTCTTAGGGGGCCATCTACATATTAAAACGAATCCAAACTTCATTTTTTTATGGCAATACCCAATTTTAACGAGATATTTCAAATCTTCAGTTCAAACTATTCCTAGACTACAAATTTAAAGTCATTTGAATGATAAGTTTTTGAATTATAAACATTCAAAATTTAGTGCTTCTAATGTTAAATTACATTTTCATATTTTTATTTATATCTCCTGAAATTATGCAACTAATGTGCTAACTTTTTTAGCAATAATACTGATATACCCAAACATAAATACGTTGAATTTGCAATTTTTATAATTTTATGATATGAATTAGGAATTATGAATTTAATATTTGAAAAAATTATGAATTGCAACCTACAATTTTTTTGATGGATTTAGCTTTATTAAGTCCTGGTTTATAGAAATCCAAAATTTCGCATTTTTCTTCCAAGTAGCTTTCAAATTGTGTTTAAAAAACGATAAAACGATGGTTTAAGAGGTGATGATATAAGTGAGTAGATTTTTAAAATTTATTCTGCTGTCCTGTAATCTAACAGGTTTCACTGGCTCCTCGAGTGGCGCTTAATGTGCCCTGATCAAGATTCTCTCTGGGTTAACATCGAGTACGGAACTTCAATTTGGATACAGCCCTTAAAATACGCTCGCCTTAAAATAATTAATTTCTAGGAAACTTATGGTACGAATTGCATAAAAATTGTTTTTAGGCTAATTGAAGGGTGTAGAGTTCATTTATGCTGTCAGAATTGTGTACTGCTATTGAAAAGAACAAAGTTATGATTCGTTTTAATATGTAGATGGCCCCCCTAAGCAAATTTTATATACATCATTTAAAAGTAGACTTTATTTCCAATCGTTCGGTACCACTAACTTTCTGCTACGATAATTTGTTGAGAAGTTAGTAGGGTGTGTTTACTTTTTTTTTTCCACGACTGTACGTGTACTGTATGAATTTTTATTCGCTTATAAAAATATTTACTCTGAATTCAAGAGAATATTGTCCTATGGGATTATTTTATTTTTATGAATTATAACTTTATTGATTCAATTTTTGCTTTATATTACAATGAAATAGAAAAAAAAAATATTTTTAATACATGGGGATTAAGCATAAAAGTAAGTATATAAATTGTGTGTGAAACGTTTGCACCGGTGAAAATAGCGTCATGATTAATTTGAAGTGTATTTTTACATTGATAAAACTAACGAGAAAAACTGATGCGATTGTGTCAACATGACGTAATTTTCCATGAATTTCTGTTTCTTAATTATAAAGATTAGAATTCGAGACTTTATGACTTACTTCATCTTGATTGTATACATCGATTACAAATTACAGATTTTTTTTTTTCAAATATAATGAATTATACATAAGATGAATTAATTTTCAATAAAGAATTAAGAAAAGTAAAGAATTTCAGAAAATTAAAATTAAAAAAAGGTGTTACACTTAAAAATCAAACTTTGAAATAATAATTGCTTTTTGAGTTAGATTAAATAATGTAAGTTACAATATGTTATAGGTTTATTATAAGTTCCTTTAACAATATCTTATTACCGACAAAGTCCTATTTCTTTCATTCTGGATTTTTTTCTGGTCGTCAAAAAATCGTAGTCTACATTTGGACGCCATCCAAAACACAGTTACAATTTTTAGAAATGTATAATGATGGTGCAAGGAATGGCGACGTGGCTTTCGCTTTTATTACTCTTACATTACTTCTGAATACCCTTCATTTTCAATTCTTAAATCATAATTTAGAAAAAAAATTCTTTCGAATCAAATTTATTTGAAAACTGTTGCTGTATTATGCGACTTTATAAATAATTTTTACGATGAATTATTTTTCGAATTTATTTGAACAATGACTATTTGTGTGCTTCAATAATGTCAAGTAATGACTAACTAAGCTAAAACAATTTGAAATTAATTGCCCTAATCAACTTAAAAAAACAAAAAAAAAACAATAATCATCAGATTATGTATAAGATGGAGCATTTTGGCATTAAACGGATGTTTGTCAACAAAAAGATCCATCAAGAAAATTTTTCTGTTTATGTTGAATATAACATTAAATGATGTTAAACTGTTTGAAACATGATTTATATCAGAATATGTTATAAGTTATTACAGTGAAACCTCCCTAAAAGACCACCTCTATAAAGGGACCACCTCTCACAAAGACCGTTAAAGACCGTGTCTGTAATTTTTAGTTATAGTCACAATGTTAATTTTCCTCCATTAAAGAACCACTTTTTCTCATCTCCCTCCCTGAAAGACCACTTTTCAACTTTTCAGTCGAAGAGTACGATTACTTTCCTTTGCATTGATAAATTTCGAAATATTTCTTCTCTACTAAAAATACGCTAATCTGAGCCTACTTCCTTAGACCTGGTGAATCAAAGTCAGTCAAAGGCGAATTAAAGAGATCAAAAAATGTTTGAAAACAAAAATTGTTAAAGAGAAATTGTTAAAATCAATGCAAACTACAATTAATTCCTTCTTTAAAGCTGTATAGACATGAAATATGATAAAATTATTCAATAATCAAAATATTTGTAGTATATATTTCGTGAAACTTTGCTTTACCCATCACCTCTATTTAAAGACCACCTCTATAAAAGACCGATTTTTTAGGGTCTAATGGGTGGTCTCCTTAGAGAGGTTTCACTGTATTTTTCTAAGGATCCTTTAAAAATGTCATCAAGCAGCACGATAGTGCTGTTTAGTAGAGCTCAGCCGCATCTTTAACGTTTTGAAACATGATGAGAACGCAACAGTTCAATTAGAATCCAAACCAGGAAACATTCAGTGACGAGTAATGGCTTGTTGGAAAGCTCTTAATTTAACAATGTGCCTTTCGAAAATCGGGTAAAAAAATATCAAATATTAAGGGAATGGCACTCCTTTAAACTTTACACACCGCTATACCTTCCATAATTTAACATTTATAGAAATCTCTCCTTTTTAATTGTCTAATTAAATTCTATCTTTTTTGTTGCCACACTCTAAAAAATAGCACAATAATTAAAAACAAAGGATAATACGAGTACACTCTCAGAAATGGATATTCAGATTTCACGAAATTTTCTTCATTTTTGACGAAACCATTTCCTGGGATATGCTCCGGGCGAATATTTCGTCATATTGAGAAAATTACTTTCTTCGCTTGTTTGAGGATAACAATTTCGTCAAAAGTGCTCATTTGAAAAGTGCAATCAGAGGGCTGGTGATGCCACCTATTGAACAGTTTGGAAGCTCTTGTATCGACAGGAGAAAAAAATAATAGCTTCGGTCTTCGAGTTGATTCGAACTCACGACCTCCCCGGTGTGGGAGACGGTCACTCTAGCTATTACGCTATTGAGTCCTCGAACAGATACGATTTTACATGCATATAATGGATTCTACTGTATATTTATATTTTTATAAGGTTGGTTGTAATTTTATCGATGGTGTTATACTTATAATTCTTATTCTTGCAAGTTTTAATTAGTAAGACTAATTTATTATTATTATTTCCTATGGTTAATATGAATAATTATAATATGGCTTGATTAATATAATTTATTAGGAAAATTTTCTTTGCTCGATGAATGATTAAAATATGGTCTGGTTAATTTGTTGCTCAGAAATAACGAATTTTAAAGTACATATGGAGGAGTTTTTATCAATTTGAGTAGTTGGTTAAGATTTTAACACTTTACTGTTTACAGAAGAGAAGGGAGAGGGATCAATTATGCATATTTAATTTGATAGTTATATGAATATATTTCTTAAATGAAAAAGAGATCTTGGAATTTTAAAACTTTATTGACCAAATTTTCTTTTTGAACGATTTTGTAAAACACAGGAAATTTATTCTTTTCGAATTAAACCATAGCGAGCAAAGTAAAATAATAATAATAATAATAATATAAATAATAATAAACATTCTTAAAAACTTTAACAGCTAAAAAAATAACTAATGCAGAAACAATAACTACCTGTGTTTCAGCATTTTCTGAAAAGCGCTAAAAAGTGCAATTTTTTAAATAAATTATGACAGGAATAACATAATTTTTTTAAATAAATTATGACAGGAATAACATAAACAAGCAAATATTTGCTTGCTAAAGTCGCAGGATTTGAGGAGGTACGGTTTCCTTAAAATACATTGAGTCTGGCCGTGAGTGAAGAAACACCTTCGTCAAATATTTGAGAGTTTACGTGTCGTTAAAAGTCACGTGATTTTGATACGAAATGATTGTCAAAAACAACGAAATATAGCTCGAGGACTGCTGAATCGTCAAAATTGAGAGTTTTATTTCTGAGAGTGTACTTTCAATAAAAAATCAGATTCTCTCAGTATATTTTTGCATTTTTGAAATCAACGTTATTCTAAACAGAAAATGCACATTTTTCATAAATATATATAAACTAGCTGTTTAACCCGTTCTACGCACGGGAGTTCATGAATTTAATTCTAAAACCAAAATCAAAGATAACTATTCGATTTTGGAAAATATTCTTCTAATACTGTGCATTTTTTTAAAGGAAATTTCATTTATCATGTTACTATTGCAGCAGGCGATAACACGATATCTTTGGAATAAGGGAATAAATGGGAAAAAAAGTGTTGTTGATGTTTGTGATAAAATGTTTTACTTTTTTTTAGAGGTGATAAATAAGCGCAATTAAATAATCTCTAATTATTTACATGTGAGGTAAAAGAATTATCGTAATATCCGGTAGAGCTTCTGAATATTGCAGCGTGGCGTACGTAATATGTATATCTCTAGTTATTTGCATGTGAGTTAAAAGAATTATCATAATACCCGCTTCAGCCTCTTAGTGTCACAGTGTGGTGTACGTAATGTGTATATCTCACTTTGGTTAGAACTCGCGTGATTACGGGTTGAACATAAAAAAGGCAAAAATTCGTCAACAATCTGCATTTTAATTTTAAAAGCTGTAACACTTTACTATAATTACGTCAATATAACGCAAATGAAATTAAATTTCGCGAATTAAAAAAAAAAAAAAAAAAAAAAAAAAAAACATTATTGGCGCGAAAGTAATCATATAAAGAACATAAATTCTCTAAATTACAGAGTTTTGAGACCTATTTTATGAATCATGACAAATATACTAAAAATACAAGCACAAATAAATATTATACAAAAAATATTGTTTTTGGCAAACATTTATAATCTTCTAAGCATCGTACAATTTAAATTTTTACACCACCGGATTGGAAACAGAATGTACTTTCAAATGAAAATACTTTAAAAACTGTATTTAAATTTACTGATTCTTTTCATTTTTCTTTATAAAATAATTTTTAAAGTATAATTTTTTTAAACATATTTCTATCGCGTGCAACCCTATTGCGGAAAATTTATCCGCTTGCACTTATATTAATAATGACATGCGGATTATAAGGAAACACCTTTTTTAAAATTTTCAAAACTCATTTGAATACATAACTGATAAATATTATATACGTTATATTTTATGTTAACAGGGATCAATTAAAATATATATATTATGTAAAATATCTATTAGAGGTTTCAATCAAAATGGTTTTGTCTTTTTTTCTTGCACCGGGCAGGATGTTTGGTGATTCGGGAAACCCTGGTTGGATACTCTCGGTATGATAATGTAATGAAGACATAGGTAAAAAGTGAAATTAAAATTGCACTTTTATGTGTTAAGGGCAAGAACACCCTTGCAACCAATTTCTGACACCAAAGCTCAACGACATCATGTAGTAAGAGATTTGTATTTTTCCCCTCTTTCTGAATCTCTTTCTCGAAATAAAATAGCACGTACGTATAATTCTAGAATACTCGGAGTAGAGTATGTTGTACTAAAATTTAACTGAGTTTAACGAAATACCTTTACGTTTTTATCTTTTTTTATACATTATCTATAAAATAGAATAAACGCTTTTAAAAGCAGAATTTCAATCTTTTAAACCTACTCAAATTGTATATAAAAGTAGATTAGTCTATAATTATAAAAATTCAAAATAACAGACATTACATTACATTAAATATAAAAACACTAAAAACAATTGAACCACCAATTGGAAGAAGGGAATAAATGCCACTTTTTGACACATTCATTTTTCTACAGTTTTACCTTCTTTATACGTGTAGCGCTTAATTGTGAGTTCGAAGAAAATAACAAAAACCATTCGCTTCGTATGTTTTTTTTATTTTCTTCGAACTCACACTCTTCGTCTAAAGAATGTAAAAGTGTAGGAAAATGAATGTGTCAAAAAGTGGCGTTTATTCCCTTCTTCCAATTGGTGGTTTAATTTAAAAGGACGTTTCGGATTTATTTTGAATCCCTCATTCGCTAATTCCTAATGTAAAAGTCATAATAGGTTTTAAAGTTCAACAAGTAGAAAAACATTACATCAAGTTGCCAAAAAATTATAGTTAAAACAAAACTGAAGAATTCAGAAAAATAAAGAATTTCATAAAAATAAAAATAATAAAAAAGGTGTTATAGTTAAAACAAAACTTGAAGTAATAATTTCTTTTGGAGTTAAATTAAGTAATGTATGGCTTATATTTTATAAAAGTTATATTTGTAGATTTATTATAAGTTCATGTAACAGTAGATTATTACCGACAAAGTCCTAATTGTCATTGTGGATTTCTGTGTTGTCGTCAAAAAATCGTAATCTACTTTTGGACGCCATCCAAAATTCAGTTGCAATGCTTAGAAATGTATAATGATGGTGCAACAAACGGCGATGTCGCTTTCTCTTTTATCGCTCTCACATTGCATCTAAATAACGTACAATTTTAATTCTTACATCATCAAATAGAAAAAAAAATTCTTTTGAATAAAATTTATTTGAAAACTGCTGCTCAGTTCAGCGACTTTATAAATAATTGTCAAGATGAATAATTTTTCGAATTTATTTGAACAATGACTATTTGTGTGCGTCAGTAATGTCAAGTAACCACTGGCTAAGTTACAGCAATTTGAAATTGATCGCCCTAATCAACTTAAAAAAAAACAAAAACAATAATCATCAGATTATGTGTAAGATGCAGCATTTTGGCACTAAATGAATATTTGTCAACAAAAAGGTCTGTCAAGAAAATGTTTCAGTTTATGTTGAACATATCATTAATATCATGTTAAACTGGTTGAAACATGTTTTATATCAGAGTATGCTATGAATTATTATTTTTTTTAAGAATCATTTAAAAATGTCTTTTTATAATAGGGAAAGGATACCCGATTGAGGAAAAGAGACAGTCATCCCAATTATGGAAATGGAACAAACCCGTAAGGGATGGTGACGTCACGACGACGTCGTTGTGAAGTCACTCTGTGACATTGTGACCGTCGATGTGACGTCACGTGACGTCGATGTGAAGTCATTGTGACTAGAATGTGAAGTCGTTATGGCCGTTTTAGAGCTCTTTTGTGACGTCACATTGTGACGACTTTGTAAAGTCACGGTGTGATAAATTTGTGAAGATTGTGTCATTTGTGACTATTTTGGTATTAACTTTGTGACGAATTTGTGTCGAATGTGACAATGCTTTAAAGTCACACTGAGATCAATTTGTGAAATATCTGTCATTTGTGACGAAATTGTCTTTAACACTGTGATGATTCTGTGACGACAGCGACACTGCTTTGAAGTCACATTGTGACAATTTTGTGAAAATTGTGTGATTAGTGACGATTTTGCCATTAACATTGTGACGAATTTGTGACTCTAGTGGCAATGTTGTGAAGTCACACTATGACATACTTGTACAGTTGTAAACACGTATGCATGTCATACATAGTTATAATAATGCATGTTGTCAAATCATTTACATCTATAACGTTAATATACTTCGGCGATACATCGCGATTAAAACTTGGGGCCCGCTATAGCAAGGGTATACCAAAAGAATTTTACTGAAACAAAATGCATTGCCCCGCAAACTTCAATTTTTGTTGCACTTTTCTTTCCTTTTGCAATAAATGAGAACATTGAAGACAACTGAATGATCGATCTATCACATTTTTTTTTTTAAATTATCTATTTCTTAAAAGCATTAAAATTACCAAAGAAAAAATTTGTTTAAATTTTTAAATCTTTATCAAAATAAAATTTGTGTTAAAAATATAATATCTTATAATATATACAGTACTTTTTATATTCTTTAAACTATAGAAAATACTGAATGACATTAATTTATTTCATTTAATACACATTACAAACTCGAAATCACTGGTGAAGTTTATTTTTTTCGATTAAACAACATTTATAACTAAAAAAAAAAAAAAAAAAAAAAAAAAAAAAGGAAGATAAAAAGAAATGCCGATATTAAGTAATTAAATTTTATATGTTTTATGATATTGATTACCATAAAATATATATATATGCAGAGAAAATAGGGTACTTCTCTGTTATAGAGGCTCGTATAAATTTGATTATGCAAAAATTGCAGTAACTATATTGCTAAGATCATTGTAAAGTTTATGCATGCGTTATATACATATATATATATACACTCGAAACGCTCATCATGTGCCATATAATCATTATATACGTATTGTTTACGTCTTTTATGCCACATACATGCATTACAAAATTTCCGAAGTACATTTTAGCAATAACCATCTGAAGCTACTCAAATGAAAAATACAGCTTTGGTATAGAAAATTAACTGAGTATCACCAGTATCACTATGTTGAGAATTCTAAGAACAATTTCGGCAATAATCGTTATGTTGGAAGATAGCAGCAATAAATAAAATCGTATTTTTAAGCTCACTGTAAAAGTAAGTAAAACTTTTGGGTATGTATACAACGGTGTTACAAAGGGTTAATTTATTTTACATCAGGGTTTGCTTGAAGTAATATACATATATAAAACAACTTTTTGATTATTAAAAAATAACTTTAATAATTGACTGCCAAAATTACATTTTTATTTATGAAATTATATATTATAAAAATAATAACTCTTACTATCTACGATTTTTTAAAACAATAATACCTTATTGTTTATAAAACACAGCACCGCAGCTACTCTATTTTGCGTCTAATGTGAAAATTTTTATGTTTTGCCAAAGATCTATCTGGCTGGATATATGTTGCCATGACCACTATAACTCTGATATTATCATAAATAGTACAAAGAGATTAGAATCTACTACGAAATTTTTAGAATAAAGTCTGGTGAAATTTTTATAAATACAGTAGAACGCCGATTATAGGAACCCCAATTAACTGAACTTCCAATTATCCGAACGGCGTATTTCTCTCAAAGAATTCTTTTTTAACCGAATTTCCAATTATCCAAATATTTCTCTCTCTTAAAAAAAAAAAAAAAAAAAGGCCTAACTTCCAACTGATTTTTTGCTTAAATTATAATCTCTGAAGTTTAGAAAATGATAAAAAGAAAAAAAAATTAAGTAATAAAAAAATAAACAAAAAACAATAAAAAAAAATTAAGCACTCCAGTACTAATTGGTGCAATCAGTCCTAAACCTAGATAAAGTGTGAAGGTTTTAGAATAGTCAGGAACATCCCTTAAACTGTCAGTCAATTTATCCGAAATTTTGCTTATCCGAACTAGGGTCGGTCCCGACTTGTTCGGATAATCGGCGCTCTACTGTATATATTTTATTAGAAATACAAATAATCATATTTATTTTTATATGACACAATAAAACAAAATAATGAACCTACTATCAAACGGTTAACTACTTTTTAATGTAAATAATGTATAAAAATTGAGACCATAAACACAAGATAGAGCCACACATAGGTTCATTATTATTATTAATATTTTATTTACAAGATTATGGTAATTATAAATAAGAAATCAATTTTAATCCCGCTGTTTATAAGTTAGAGTGTATAATATCGATATTCTGAAATTTATCTCTATAAAATCATTCAAGAAATAAAATGATAAAATTATCCAAAAAAAAAAGTAAATAATAAAAGATGGTTATTACATTTTAGATTCAAACCGTTCAAGTATTTGCGTTATTTTTTAAGTAAAATCATATTTAAATTCTTACTGATTGCGTAACATCTATATTTTCATTTGCCAACAGACTTCTAGTTCCCTTTGAAAACATTTATAAGAATGTTTAACAACTGAAAAGCTTTCACCCGCTATGACTATTTCTTTATAGATTTTAAACATTTCTCAGGTTGAATAATACATTAAATAATCATTTTTTTTCTTAACGATACATATTTACGATCTCTTTTAATAGTATACGTCTCCGTTGTGTCTTATTTTTTATAAATTCCTCTTCTGAGCACATGCAAATTTTTTTAATAAAAACATGCAATGCAAATTGTTTCAGACCATCACTTAATACAAAATTAAAAAATTATGTTTGCCAATAATTTTATTCTATAAAAAGGCTTTTTTATTAAATAATTTAATTATCTTTAAATGTTTATTAATTATATTAATGATTGATTATAATACTTGTCCATATACTTCGATATTTATGACACCATATTGTTTTAACCAAATATTTAAATAAGAAAATAAACCTGATTAAAATGCAATTTAAATCACTAATTTTAATTATATGTGATCAAAACTGTTGAAAAGGAAGTTAGATATTTTAACAAAATAAAAAATAAATGTAATGAAATATTTATGTTCTATAACATGTTTATTAGAAGCTAAGTAAAATCGTTGTAATAAAAAAAAAAAAAAATAACAGGAAAAATAATATTTTTACATACCTAATTTCATTGATGTTGTACGTGATACCTTGATTTTGGGGAACCAATTAAATCCGATAATAAGTACCATAGCAAAGACTTGAATCATCTTCAACAAGTCAAAGCTACCGTAATTTTCTCGGGTTTATATTTTGTCAGCTGTACTAACTTGGATCCTGAGAACGTTCTTGTTTCAGTTTTTAAATTCGTGTCAATATGTCTATGCTGTCCAGTAGGGTGGGCCGAAAAAAAACTTTTTTTTGATTTTCGATGATGGGTAGTGCGGAAAAGTGGCCACTAGTTGCACCAAGTTCACACAAAAAATTTGAGATTTTTAGGACAATTCCTATATTTGCCGCTTTTGGCTTGAAGTTTTGCTAAAATGCTGATTTTTTAACTTTTTTAGCAAAAATTTTAAAAATGTTAAATTAAACTTATTTTAATCGTATTTATTTGAAAAGGCATATTTAATGTTCCAAATGTATAAATATCCTCTGATAATGTATTATTTAATTGCTATGTGTATTTTAAATTAGACGATTTTTATAGCCTTTTCGTGTTTAAGTGAGCAAAAGTTGCATGTATTGTTTGAATCTTTCAACAGTTTCTCTCCTTTGTCTTGTTTATGTCCCTTGGTCTTCCTTATTTTTTTCGATGCTTTAAGGGTCATATATTTGGGTGATGGTCAGCAGAATCCCCCAGAAACAGATCTGGAAGGAGAGAAGTGGGTGAGGCGAGAACTTAAGCGAACGCAGTGACTCATCGCGATGTTGGGGGAGTGAAGGAGGAAATACAAGAGGGGAGAAAGTGCGATAAGGGATGTTTATTATTTTTCAGTGCTCGGTTTCCCTGTGACATTTGTTCAGTGTAAAAGTAAAACCCTTTTCTCGTGCAATACATTGCTTTTTGGATCGTTTAACGTGACTTTACTGTGTTTTGTGCGTTTTATTACGACGAGTTTAGAAATGGCTAGTGCGAAAGTTCATGATCATGTAAAGACATGTGATAGCGTGTAAAGTAGCCATTTTGGGGCACCATGCAAATTGAAAGACTTGCAATTGCCAACTATTGCTGACATCATGCGCCACTACTATTGGTTGCGAAACGATATAGAAGGAAATCGAAATATTTATCTTCAACCAGTGGATGATATTATTAAAATGGCAGGTGAAAAAGTTTCCGAAATCTGGATAAAATCTTCCACATAAGTGGTTTCCCAACGAACAATTAACGAAAAGATTAAAAACTATTACAATGAGCGTAGATCATTGGAGAAATCTTGTAATCATACGGGCGTTAAAGGCAAGGCGATCTGCAAAGATTTCGTACGAAATGCGGAAACCTCTCTCTTTGATATCGCAACTTGTAATTGTAGAGGCTTGAACAAGTGTAGCTGCGACGTCAGACGTAATGTTCCACATCGGGAGGTGAACTTCTTGAAGGATCAAAGAACTGTTCGAAAAATTTTTATCGGAAATATTGATTTAAAAACAAGCAAAACTCTTGCAAAGAAAATATCGCGGAAAATGAAGAGGGATACAATTTCAACGATTAATAGTGGTTCTGCGACAAAGCCTTCAACGAGTGGAGTTAGATCCAGATGGAAGACAGTTATATTGTTGGAAGATTCAAGTAGTGGGAGCTTTCAAGCAAGCAGTTTGACTGAATCTGCATTTGAACCATGCCCTTCAAAGCCAAGCACTCCTAAACGCATATTCCTGTCTCACAAAGCGTCCGCCATGTCTCAGGGAAACGGAACACTGAAAATAATAAGCATCCCTTATCGCACTTTCTCCTCTCTTGTATTTCCTCCTTCACTCCCCCAACATCGCGATGAGTCACTGCGTTCGCTTAAGTTCTCGCCTCACCCCCTTCTCTCCTTCCAGATCTGTTTCTGGGGGATTCTGCTGTCCGTCACCCAAATATATGACCCTTAAAGCATCGAAAAAAAATAAGGAAGACCAAGGGACATAAAAAAGAGAAAAGAGAGAAACCGTTGAAAGATTCAAACAATACATGCAACTTTTGCTCACTTAAACGCGAAAAGGCTATAAAAATCGTCTAATTTAAAATACACATAGCAATTAAATAATACATCATCAGAGCTTATTTATACATTTGGAACATAAAATATGCCTTTTCAAGTAAATACGATTAAAATAAGTTTAATTTAACATTTTTAAAATTTTTGCTAAAAAAGTTCAAAAATCAGCCTTTTAGCAAAACTTCAAGCCAAAAGCGGCAAATATAGGAACTGTCCTAAAAATCTCAAATTTTTTGTGTGAACTAGGTGCCACTAGTGGCCACTTTTCCGCACTACCCATCATCGAAAATCGAAAAAAAGTTTTTTTCGACCCACCCTACTGTCCAGCGTCCACAGAACTTCCCGCGTTTATTCTAAAAAGCTTCACTGTTATTTTTATCTATTCTGCAGTCGAGACGTAACAACTGAAATAGTGCAGACGATTTTTAAGTTTCGAAGTTCGAAGCAGATGTTTTTCGATTTGTTTTTGTATACAACAGAATCGGAAGGAAATTAATGCGCAATAATTTTATCAAATTCTCTCTAATTCAATTTCCTGTTTGAAAATGTTTTATTGTATTTCACCTTTTATTTTTATCAGTTTTATTGAATTGTAAAGTTTCATTTATGTAAATTATAATAATATTATTATCCATAATTAGAGTTTACTAGATAAAACATTGTTTAAATTTTCAAAATATGTACAAATTAATTTAATGGTAATAATGAACACCCCCCCGCTCCTTTTTTTAGGTGCGTTCGTAATTATATAAATACGTAGCACCTATAGTCGTCGTTCAGTCCGTCCGTCTGTCTGTCTGTCTGTCCGTCAGTTTGTCTGTCCGTCCGTCTGTCTGTCCGTCCGCATATAACAGAGCAAAAACTACCCAACTGAATAATCTGAAATTTTAAATATATGATTGTTGCAAATTTTTGTCGAGCCATTTCAATATT
The DNA here is from genome assembly GCA_963932465.1 of Maratus speciosus. Taxonomy (NCBI): domain Eukaryota; kingdom Metazoa; phylum Arthropoda; class Arachnida; order Araneae; family Salticidae; genus Maratus; species Maratus speciosus. The sequence goes on along the minus strand of OZ010789.1, from coordinate 528,971,697 downwards.
TATGAAAATCGGATGTATAGTTTAATTACAGGGACAGTCAAAAGTTTTTTTCTACATTACGGCCAATAGGAAAAAATATTGCAAGTGTATTTTAATGACGTTACAGCCTTCCGAATGGTGTGAAGTTTTAAATATATAATTGTTGCAAAATTTTGTCGAACCATTTCAAATTTTATGAAAATCGGATGTATAGTTTAATTACAGGGACAGTGAAAAGTTTTCCGTTACATTACGGAGAATGGGAGAAAATTATTGCAAGTGCATTTTAATGATGTTACAGACTATGCACTTAAGAAGCGCAAAAAAATATACATTCGGTACAATATGGGGTGCAAAAAATAATTATAAAACTAGTTATAGTACGAAAGATCCTCATTTGCCACGTTTGACGAGCAATTTCCAACTTGTTTAAAGTAAAATTTGTATCACAGGTAATATATACAAAATATCTTCTTAAAAAATACAACAAGATTATCGAGAAGAAAAAGGTTTTTCTTTGTCAATCTGTCATTCTCTTCATATTAATTTTCTGTAAATTAAAACATATGTAAATCAATTTTTAAAGATAAATTTTGAAAACAAAAAATGAAATATGAATAATTAATTATGTCATGGGCTTTGTATAAATTTTGTACATTTATTTTACATTCGGAAAATGTCAATTTTATTTTAAACGTCTGAAAGAAGTAGAATAAAAAAAAAAAAGTTACTTAAAATTGTGAAACACTAAAAGGAATAAAATATGACTAAACTTTGAAGACGCTTTCTGCGTGCTCATTAAAAGCTGCAGACTTAACTGTAATAGAAAATTTTGAGTTTAAAATTACAGAAATGTTTCGAATACTCTTTGAGAAACTTCTAGTATAACAGATGATCATTTACAAAAATATTTATCAAAGATAAGTCGAGGTATGTTTACCTAAAACATTTTTTAATTAGATGAAATTCGTATAATTAGGAAATATTTTTGTGTCGCTGATGAATTAATTACATTTTACGTTATATGAAAATAAAAAGTTTTAGTTAGAGGCACAGAGCCAACTTGGACCACGGTTTAAATTTTTTTTAAATCCGGCAGAAAAATATTTTTTACAGTAAATAACATGTTTTTGATAATTTATTATTTTTTTTTAAGTTTTCTAAGAAGTTCACATCTCAGTTACAATGTGACATCACTGAGTGGTGGCATTTTGGTCACAGCTGTGACGTGACCACAGTGACTTACAGTGACGTCACAACGACGTCACTCTGACCATGCATGCTATGAGGGAAGAAACCTTACAAAGAAATTATCACTTGGAAGCATTAATAATCATTAAAAAAATAATTTCTGCATTTTTATATACAAATAAATTAGATTAAAACAATGAATGCGTTTCCGAAAATGATTGAAAAAAACATTAATTAAAAAAAAACTTTTTTTTAACGTCGAATTTCGACGGGTTTCATCTCGTGTTCTAAAAAATTTTTTACTTTTCATTAGATTTGTGTCAGCCGCCATGACAATATACCATGTTTACTCACTATGGAATTTCTTGGATTTAATAATTACTCTTTCAAAGTGGCACCTATGAAATAATCGCTTTGACTTTCCTATGAACTTATAAAAGCTTAATATTTTAGTATACAGAAAATTTCTCTTGTAAAAGATAGGATTTATTTTGACATAAACGAGAAGTTGTGTATAATCTTTAGATCTTCTGACTATCATAATTATACATTCTAATACGCATTAAAAAGATCGAAAATTTTCCCACTGAAACAATTTGTTCCTTAAAACTTTGTCCTTTCACAGGAGATTATTCTTCACATCATTTTGCCCATATGACGGAAAATATGCACGCAAGGGTTTAATTTTCAAAAGAAGGAAAATTAACAATTTCGGTTAATTCTATTCTTAAATTTGCTATGCGTAATTCGCGCAAAATAATCAATTTTCTTAGCTCTTATAATAGTTTCATTATATTTTTCAAACTTATTTATTTATGTACAGTAATTAGAATCAGAATTCGTACACATTTAACTTTTACATCGTGTTTTTCTATGAGTAAATTTCACGAATTTTCGTATTTGGAAATTACAAAATTTTGACGCTTTAAAATATGCAACTGAGTCTTTGCTGTAAATCTTCACCTAAAACGTAATTGCAGATTTTAAATATAGTAATCTGAGATTAAATATGATTCAGTGTTATTTTTGTAAACGACCTTAATAAAAATGATTATGACATAAAATAACTAAATTAGTTCTTCTAAATCCCCCCCCCCCACAATATATATATATATATATATATATATATATATATATATATATTACCACTTAAATAACTTCCAGCCCACTCATTGTTCTATTTTCCCCCATTTCCTCTATGCACTTTTGTTAAATGATACCTTAATACTAGAAGGCCGGCATATTTTGAAAAATGGCACCAATTTCAAAAGAAAAGATTAATTTTTTTTTAAAATCGCGATCTTTAACGCATTTTGATCCGTGCAAATTACTATCATTGTGTCATATTATCTGACACTTATTTCTGCATGCACCTAAAATGTACCAGTGGCTGGCTCCAATAAATATCGCGAAAAACACTTATCCCTATCCGTTTCGGGACCATGACTACGGAAGAATTTCGGAAGTCATTTATTGACATGGAATGCCACACACTGTGTTTGGGGTGAACTGCGACTATGAAAGAGTATCAGTAACAAATCGTAACACCGGAATACTCAATGTAAAAAAACAAACAAACAAACAAACAAACAAAAGAAATGTAAGATAAATTGCGGTTAATGCCCATGTCAGTCTTAATTAGACGAACGCTTTCTCTTAACGGGAAAGGTGTCATGTTTTCCTTTAATTTATTGCCAAATTTCATTAAAATTAGTAACTGCATTCCTTTTGAAATTATAAAAAATATCTAAAGAAATCAAAAAAGCATTCAAAAATTAGTATTATGGAAAAATTTACCTGCCTGTCTTCTATTGAATGCAACATTTCTAACAACAAAATAAATACTTGACAGTTGTCATCGCGGCCCAATTAAAAACAATTACTTCATATAAATAAATATTTAAAAAAATGATTTAAAAATGTGTAAAAGTAATCGGCAATAAAAAAATACACTATGCTCTTTCGAAGTGCTTTTTAAGTATAATAAGTTAATCACAAATCATCATCATCATCTTCTTCAGCATGGGTTAGGCTAAATCAGCCTATGCCGGCTCCATTGATCGATCCATCAGAGCGTAGGTCTACTTCGATCACGGTAACCCCCGGGTTTGTAATTCAGAAGATTTTTTGGCAATCGGTCATTACTCATACGCTCTACGTGATTCTTCCATTTATTCTGATAAATCTACTATTTTGTGGTTGATGTTATATATTTTTAAGTCTGAGCGTATGGAATCATTTGTAAGCCTGCCCATTCTTGTGCATCCCTTTGCAGATCTTAAAAATTTCATTTCTGAAGCCTGTATTATGGATCGTTCTTTGGTATTAATAGTCCATGTCTCCGAACCATACAGAAGGCCAATTTCGTTCCTACATCGCTTAGACCATTTTTAGCTGCCGGGTGATTGTTCATTTGGTGCTTACGAGTAGTGAGATTTTTACATGGTGAGGGTACCAACCTTACGCAAAACCCCTACCAGGAGGACCAGGGTGTTTCTTTTCGTCTGGCACCTATCCTTCGACCTATCCGGCTTGGGTGACCCTGCCAGTAGCTACGCTACCGCCGGCATAGATCTCCGGGTCATTGGTGTACACAAGCTCCACCGACCCGGCAAGGCAGAAACACCATCGGGGAGTAATCCTAAATGTTCAGTAATAGTAAAACAATAAAAAAAATCTTAAATTTAATCTAATGACTACATTATCACAAACATAAACGACATATTTCATTTTTAATGTAATATTTTTTTACAAAAAACAGTTACAAAATTAAGTTTTGGAAATCGTCTCTAAAAATAAAGGAATTGCAGAAAATAAGTGAAACATTTTACTATGTGATTGAGATGAAACTAATTTATTTAGTCAAACCATTCAAATTTGTGTTACACGCGTTAAAAATTATCAATATTCTGCACGATGTACAGAACATAAAAGAAAATAGTTTTTAATTAGGAAATGTGATAGGCTTGTTTTATCATCTAGTGTATGTTCTTAGATTGTCCATCATCTACAGCCAAAACAATTTTTGTTTCTTCCGTATTAGACGCAGGCGAAAAGTCAATAGCTAAACAATTTATTATTTATAGCAACCTTTATGATTGTGATTATTTTAAATTTTAAGCGCGTGGTTAAATTTCATATCTGTTAAATTCTCTTATTTTATTTTTATTTCTACGTTTTATTGTGAAGATTTAATTTCGTATGGCAAGGCAATTAACGAATATTACACGGAAGTGAATAGATACTGAATTACTTAGGGGGGACTGGGGAGAGTTAATCGTAGGGGAGGCATGACTCACTCTTCAGTTTTCTTATTTAAAAGAATCTAATAATTTTTCGAATGTATGGCAACCAAAGCTACTGGAATGTTAAAACAATTATGTTTTTTTTTATGTAGGTAATTGAAACAGGTGTACAAAAGTTCATTGTGAAGAGTTTTCAACTTAAAAAGTGTATTATTTAGAAATATTTTGTAAGATTCTTTTACAAAACATATATCAGAGAAATTTTAGTAAATAGATGTTAAGAAGTGCAAACATATTGAGCTTTCATTCCAACAATAAATATTATACTAGAAATTTGGATGACTGTAACAATGTACTATTCTTTAAAGTGGCTATGTGGGGAGTCTTGACCCAATCAATGGGAGGCAGGGTTTATCAGATAGCAGCTTACTTAAACAATGGTTTTTTGAAAATCCTTTTATTATATACTGTGCATAATGAAGGGTTAATTTTTATATTTCTAAAATAATGTACATTTTCTCTGTAAATCTACTTAAAATTGTGGTGATAGAAAGGAAAATGTTTAAAATTGATTAAAGGAAGATGTGAAAAATGCTATAGATTCAAGAAATAATTTAATGAAATGCAAATGGGAAAGTTGAAAATAACTTTTATTTTATTTAACTTGTATCCATTGTAGATAAATATAAAGAATGTAAAAGGCTAGAAATTCAGACAGCTGCAACCTTAAGAAATGATAAGTGTTCATGCCTCTACAAAAGAACATTAGCATTGATGAAAACCTCAGGAAAATATGTAGACAAATTTCACCAAGATGACCTCAATGAGATGAAGCCAAACTATTTGCCATCTAGAGTTGCTAGGTCAAGTGTCACAAAAAGTGGATGTTTAAAACGGAATGTTTCTTTTTTCTGTGCATTGTATTCCGTCTAAGCATGTTTCTTTACACATCACATTTTCCCAAATAATTTTTAATAATAATTAAATCATGTAGTACAAAGTTATTCCGGCTTTTATTAAACTAATTTTATTTATTTTAATAAATATTTCAGTATAAAATAAAGTCGGCCAAGCCTCCCATTTGTGGGGACATTTGACCCATTATTTTCTCAAGATTAAACTGAATCATTTTTTAAGTTTCTTATAGTTTACATTTATGTTGCAATATTATTTTCAAAACTGATTGTGTAACGAACAAAATGATATATAACTTTATTCTAGGTTCAATATTTAAAAAAATAAAAAATCATTTTGTGAAAAGTGTATCAACTCTCCCCAGTCTCCCCTATGTTTTTAATTTAATTTAATTTGAAAAAAATGAATTGCTTAGATCATTCCCATCTTTGATATGATGTCAGCGTTACTCATGGACATGTTTTTTGCTTTATAATATAGATTTACGCACACGTTGTAAAAAAAATAACATTAAAACAATTATTTCAAATAGTTTTTATGATTAAGATCATCGTAGTATAGTAAAATAATTTTTATACACTTTTTAATAAATATGTGGTCCATACAATTACCATAATGAATATCTGTAAATATCATTTCAAAATTTGTACAGGGAAAGAAACAAAATGTTGAATATGAGAACAAAGGATCGTAAAAACTCAGTCTCTAGGATTTAAAACTCAATATTCATTATAATTTTTACGATTACCAAATTTTTATATTCACCTTAAAATATTTTAATAATTCATAAAATCATATAATTATTTTTCTGATGTTTAAAGCGAGCTTTCAGCTTTTGTGTCTTCTTGTAGAATTATAGAAGTATAAATAATTAATGCTTTTTCTCTGCAAATATTTGCAGATTGAAAAGTATTGTATGTTTTTGGATGACAATGCATTCCAGATACTATTTACTTGCATTTTAATTAACTTAAGGTGAAAACTACTATGTTTACGTATTACTGTCCGAGCATAATGAGCCCCGGATTTCGGTAAATACATTAATATATTAACAATTATACTATTATAAATTCACGATGGCGAATGCATAATACACTTTTTACATTTAATACACTTTTGACACAAAGAAACTAATGGATACTAGTAATATTAGTAGTAGTAATAGCTAATAAAGTAATATTTCGTACTGTGCTGCACAATTTAATTTTTTTTTCTTTTGTGCATTATTAATCGTTAGAAGATAATATATTATATGATTTATTTGATAATCATATAAATAAAATAAACACAACGTTAATCATATAAATGAACAGTTGTAGAGGGTGGGCCTTTTTCGATCGTACGGCAGATTTCACTTTCTAAACTACAAACTGCAAAGCCATTTTTGTATCGGTTAAAATTTATGTGGTTTAAAGTAGAAGTGAGACAAAAATAAACCAATCAGTGAAATAATAAATACTATTTATGCTTGTAATTGAGACAGAAGAATAATTTTTAGAATTTCCAAAAGGGGGACTTTGTTTTCGCCGGTCTGGGCAAGTTTCAAATTTTTACGCCCCTTAGATTCTGAGATGGAGGCCCCTTTTAAAACCCCTGCTACACTTTAGTGCTTAACTTCCGCAGCTGCATTACCTACCTTTCTCATTCTGGAAACCCGCGGGCATGTTAAAACGATAGTTTGAAATAAATGATCATATTAATTAATTAATAATTAATATATCCGCACCTAATTTACACACAGTCATCAAATTAACATATTTCAAATCAGCAAAAAATTCTACGCATGCATGCATAAAAATTTAATCTATAAATTTAATAATTTAAAAGTTTAACATTCATTTTAAAACCTCCACTATAGGATGGCATCGCGCGTCTGCAAAAAAATACACCTGAGCTCGCTCCGAATCAATTTCTGCCTTTTTTCAAATGAAATAAAAGGATATTTTTATTGATTGTTTTTTAGCGGATTTTTTCGCTTCTACCAAGCGATGTGTATTACCGATTCCGGTCTATTCTTCCGATTTCTCCGGTCTATTCTACCGGTCTATTCTTCCGAACACATCGGAAGAATTTTTATAATTTCTGAAGGTAGATTTTTTTCTGCGTGTATCTGTGCGATTTTCGTGTTTTTCAGCCCGGCAGTTTCTGAGATTTAATGCGATTTGCACAGCCCCAGTTCACTTTATCGACACGCCGCTATGGAAGCCCTACTATTGTGGCAACCTGGAGGATAATTCGAAATAATCTTCGTTTCTGACAGCAAATCGTTGCAGTTTGATTAAAATCAAAGCTTTTGTTGAATTATGAAGATTTTCCATTATTTTAATTGGGGTTTTTAATTAACAACGTGCATTAATTAAGACTTTTTGAAAATTTTATGATTTTGGCAAGGTTAGGGGATATTCAGCCCTATGTAAAAAATAAACGAAGTCTGTAACTTAAATAGTTTCCGAGTACGAGCGCTGTGCCAGACGGACATATATGAAACTATGTTTCGTGAGATGAACGAAACGCGAAAAAGCCAGAAAATAGGATGTCTCGACTGAAAGTATATATATTTTTTAAATGCGTAAAATACAAAAATTGATTCACGTAGGTAAATAAATATTTTATATAAGATTCCAACAGCATTTATTATTTTCATACACGATAATTGAACGATATTTACGGAGATAATTTATGAAATTTTAATATTTTTACATACATTTCTATTAAACTAGCATTTCTTTTTAGAAGTTAACTACTTTTGGTTTACCATATGTGTAATTTATTGATGCTCATTATAAATTGTAAAATGATTATTATAAATTTTCCTAATATTGATCAACATTCTTTTTTCAATTCTTCTGAATTTTCAATTGTTATAATTATTTGGTATTCAGAGACTAATACTTTTTTTTTCTCTTTTTAAAGGTATAGATGTTTCTAAAGGGACAAGAATGTGACGAAGATAAATAAAGACTATTGAAATGAAAAGCATCTGTAAAATGAGTAACAAAGTATCCAGTTATAAGCAAATGTGAATAATAACATTTTAAATGTTTTCGGAAATAATGTCAATTCACATTGCTAACGGTTTTCATATGAGCAATTATGCAGCTCTTGCTGTGTTAATGCAAAACTTTACTTTGGATTTTCAAAATGCGAGTCATAATGAAACTTTGTATACAGATGAAGATTACTATGACAGCCAACCCGATGTTTTTAACAAGTTACCTGGTTTAAAAGCTATATTTTACGCGATTTATATTTGCATATTTGCCATTGGTATATGTGGAAATGTATTGGTGTGCTATGTTGTATTTCGAAACAAATCAATGCAAACTGTTACGAATTACTTTATTACGAATCTCGCTCTATCGGATATCCTTTTGTGCACATTTGCCGTTCCTTTTACACCTCTCTACATGTTTATGAGGCAGTGGGTTTTTGGAAGAGTATTGTGTCATCTCGTTCCGTATGCACAAGGTGTAAGTGTTTACATTTCTGCTTTTACGTTGATGTCGATCGCTATTGATAGATTTTTCGTTATAATCTACCCTTTTAAACCAAGATTGCAAGTTAACTACTGTTATATTATCATATTGTCTGTTTGGGTGCTTGCTGGATTATTAACTCTTCCATACGGAATTTTCATGGACCTGATTCCAACAGATAGTGGTGTATATTGCGATGAAGTCTGGCCATTTGAATCAAGCAGAAAAGCGTTTGGGTTTTCGACGTCAATTCTACAGTTTGTTGTTCCTTTCATTATAATTACATTTTGCTACATGAAGGTGTGCATCAAGCTGAAGAACCGTGCAAAAAGTAAGCCTGGCGCAAAATCACAAAAGAAGGAAGAAATGGAGCGAGAACGAACACGTCGAACAAATAGAATGCTCATTACAATGGTTGTTATTTTTGGTGCTTCTTGGTTGCCAATAAATATTTACAATCTTATCATAGATTTTTACATTCCAGCTGCTAGATGGCCATTTCTCAATGTCATGTTCTTTGTATCTCATGCAGCTGCGATGAGTTCCACTTGTTACAATCCTTTTTTATACGCGTGGCTGAATGAAAATTTTCGAAAAGAGTTTATGATCGTGCTCCCATGCTTTAAAGCTGCAACTATTGCACAGAGCAATACCATGCAGAAAAGAGCTGTCTGTTCAAGAGCAGATAAGTCATGTAATGGTCATGAAAATGCCACCCTTTTGCCACTAAAAGATATGGCAGGTAAGGAGAAGAAACTTCAAAAAGACCGGGTAGGTGCTACAAAAAACAACACATCTATTACAGAAACTGTTAGAATTAACGTAACAAGTAATGATTTGGATCCAATTTGATAAAAAAGAGAGAAAGAATTTATTTGTGAACTAATTGTCTTCATAGAAAATTTCAAAATTATACACGGTGCCAGAAAATAATAGAATAGATATGAAGACCAAAAGAGTAAACTTTATCACAAACAAATAAATATGCTCAAGCGATAAAGTAATAAGAAAAACATATGTGATAAAAATGAGTTATTTAAGACAAGATATTATGCTGCATACCTGTTGAATATTAGAAGAAAAAAACATAGACAGTAAATAATATCATAGTCATACAAAAACAATTTAGGAATTGGAAACAGTTTTAGAGCAGGTATTTTGTTATACAAACGACATTCGGATTTAATTAATTTTTTCTCTAAAATTTTGGTAATTTGTTAAATGAATTCTTTTTTCTCATATAACAAAAGACAATATTGAGCATAACATGAATATGTATCTATTTTAAAATAATGCATAATTTTGCTAAACCTAGAAACTTTTAGTATACTTTTAAACTTAGTATAACTGTTATTTGAATGATCAGTATATTTATCCATATACTAATTTAAATTTAATAAAATTCTCATTCTTTTATAAAACAAAAATATATGAAAGATAATTCATTTATAGAGAAGTTTTTATTATAATATTTTTCGAATTTTAGAAAGTATTTTCTAGAAGAAAGTGTTTAATTATTGAATATGATTTTGAAATCTATATACTTCGGTCTATACTGCGTGAATAATTTTTCAATCATAGAGAAATGCAAATATTTTTGAGTAAAATGTCCAGGTATTTTTAAAAGCAGCTTTATCATACATGATGAAAAATGTATTTTAAACATGAAATCTTTATTTTAAACTTTTTTTATAACTAAGCTGTTTGAATTCGTTATAATAAAAGAAAATAACAAATGATGTCAATATTAAAATAATTTAATTTTTAAAGATTTAAACACATAAATAATCTACACGTGATTCATTGTTAAATATACTGCTAAAATTTAATGCAATGAAAAAATTGAATTTCAGAGAATTCCGTAATGTTTAAAATAACAGTAAGTTTCCCCTGTAGTATGTGAAGTTTTTATAGCAGACTGTTCCAAAGTTGAATATTATTTTTGGTCTTGCTTTAAAAACAAAGGGGCTCCATGTACTAAAGGGGACTCTCTATCAATGAATTGACAAACTAATGTTAGTTTATCTAGGTTTTCATCGATAAAAATTTGTTTATTCTTTTATTTATGATAAATTTATCAAAAATGAACTTTTAAAATAAAATAATGATGTTTGTACTAATGTTTAGTGTATGTGTCTGTAAATGGTCTGTGAATTTCAATACTGATTTCAATAAGAGAAAAATTGCACTGAATTTCTCTAATGATGTTCTCATATATATACCCTTATGTGAAACTTGTAATGATGTAAAAGTTTTGAATTGAAATGTTTGTTAGATATTGAAATATTTTTTATTAAGGGTTAATTATTGTATTAATATATATTTCTTTAATTAATTATTTACAGGCAATACGTTTTAAACATGTAATTATTGTACTTGTATATTATCTTTGTTGTATATCCTGCCGCACGCATATATGAAATAAAGCATTGGCACAAAAAGTTTGACTATATATTTGAAATTCAGTTAAAATAGTTTCATTCAATACCTAGCAGTATTTTTACACGCTTTTATTTATTTGATCTCGCATTTCCATCTAAAGGTTATAATTATGTACTCGATATTTCGCACTCTTCCTAATGTTCTAGAATTCTTATATTGCATTCAATTATGTTTTCCTGATGTCAATACATTAGAAATAGATTCCAGAATTTCATTAACAAAACATTCCATTAACAATGGATTAAACAAAAATAATTCAAGTGAATGGTGCATAAAGAATAAAACAAAGAAAAGTGAAATTGCATCATGCTAAAAGTGAAAAAAGGGCTTTTAAAGACCATATAAATACCTTTTAATAAAATGATCTACATGTTTTGAACGCACAATTAACGACTTTATCAAGATCAATATTGATTTAAAAAAAACTATTTCTGCAAAATTTCTAAAAATGAACGTGATGAAATGTAGTTAGAAAACATGTAGATGTGTTTATTAAAAACGTAGGTACAGTGATAGTCACAAACAATAAGATAAAACTTATTTATAGTATTTTCTTTTACAAGAGTAAAATTTTTTCATTCTTCCATTTCTATGCCTATTTTCAATTTATTTATTATGGATAGGTTAACCTACTGTTGCCAGGTTTCCCGCGTAAATTGGGGCTCCAATTGCTCTGGATGCCAATATTTTAAAGTAATTTTCTGTGCCTTATTTAATGGTAGAATTTTCTGCGATTAAAGAGGGCGAAATAAACTGTAAGAAATTGGTGGTTTTCAGATCATTTGGAGCCCCGATTTACGCGAAAAACCTGGCAACACTAGGTTAACATTAATTTTTACCTCAATCCAAGAGTGCCAAATAACAGAATGTCATTCAAGCAAACATTTTGTAAACAGTGGTCTATCATCAAATTTCGCTTGACCTTTGAAATAAATTTATCAAAATTCTGTGGACAATATATAGTATTTTAGGGAAAATCTATGCAGTAGTAGAAGGATATTGTACAAAATTACAGATCATTTCTAGTTTTTAAATAGTTTATCTGCGTACAATGCACCAATTTCCTTAGATATCAATGGTGAAAAATAGAAACAATAAAAAGCAATGAAGAAATAATGAATGTAATAAAACACACACACACTACAATATACACTGCTCAAAACAATTAAAGGATATTTGAAGTTTTATATAAAATAAAGATATAAACGAATTTTTTTTTGCAGAAAATAGAAGAAGAGAATCACAAATGCAAATTTTTCTGGTTTTCAAACTGTGGAGTATGCAAATTTTGAGATCGACGTCAAAAACGTCGCTTCAGCGGCAGCGAATGAAATTTGACTTTCAACTGGATAAAAGAGAATGAAGACAAGGATGATCGGCATACAGTGATTGCTTTGTTTCGACGAGTACGATGTCTCAGCGAAGTCATTTGACACATTCAGAAGCTTTGAGAATTGTTGGTAGGTTAGAAGGGGGTCAAACTCAAGCCGAAGTAGCGCAAGCCATTGGAGTGTCACAAAGTGTCATTTCCAGGATCTGGAACCGTTTTTGGGAGAGTGGATGTGCAGGCCGAAGAGCAGGGCAAGGTCGTAGATGGGCAACAACGCCCAATGAAGATCGGTATTTAGCGTTAACAGCTCGGAGACACCGAACCATGAACGCTACTCTTCTCCAACAACACCTTCGCTCGGCTACAGGCACCACGATTTCAACTCAGACTGTCCGAAACCGGCTCCATGCTGTAGGTCTGTATGCTCGCCGACCGATGGTATGTGTTAGATTAACATCAAGGCATCGTCGCGACCGCAGGGAGTGGGCAACCGAGCATGTCAACTGGAGGAGAAATGAATGGAGCAATATTCTGTTTTCTGACGAGTCCCGTTTTTCCGTGCATCCGGATAATAGGCGTATTTTCATCTGGAGGGACCGTGGCAGTAGGAATAATCCTGCGTTCGTGCACGAAAGTGTCAGATTTGGCGGTGGAGGAGTGTTGGTGTATGGTGGCATCTCCATTGACGGGCGCACTGACCTCTACATCATTCGAGATGGAGCTCTGACTGGTCGCCGATATAGGGATGAGATCCTCAGACCTATTGTAGTCCCTTCGGCTGCAGCAATTGGAGATAACTTCATTTTAATGGGCGATAACTGCAGGCCACATCGTGCAAACCTGGTGGAGGATTTCCTTTTAGAGCAAGGAATCGTTCGAATGGAATGGCCAGCGTGTTCTGCAGACATGAATCCAATCGAGCACGTTTGGGATGCTCTAGGAAGACGAGTTTCTGGCCGCCAACAACCCCCACAAACTCTCCAAGATTTGGAAAGAGCTCTTCTGGAAGAGTGGGGCAGAATACCCCAACTCGTCATTAATAGCCTCATTGAGTCCATGCCTCAAAGGTGTTCAACGTTGCTGGCCGCCCGTGGAAACCATACCCCCTACTGAAAATGATTTTCTTTGAAGAAAACACCTTTTCTTATTCTTTTTTTCTCATATGCACAAATTGTGTTTTTTTCCTTTAGTAAACAAATGCGCAATAAAATGCATTTTTTTCTGCCAAACATGTGTAATTTATTCTCATATAACCTACCATGTCTGTCGACCATGTATCAATCTGCTAAACAGTTTACCAGATACAAAATCCACCTAAAACTGCAATATTCTTTAATTGTTTTGAGCAGTGTATAATAAAACACCCATAAATAACGCTTGCAGGCGTTATTTATGTGTGTTATATTATATATTGTAGTGTGTGTGTGTTCTATTATATATCGTAGATCGCTGTAATAGTAAAACCTATTCATCGTTGTCCGGTCGTCCAAGGCTGTCGTATAGATGGCTGGTGACTTCCCCAACATGTTTAATAGTGAAAAATTGCAGACTCAGGAATCTGCCGGAGTCGCTCAGTGGTTAGAGCGGCAGCCTGGAATCCCTTGGTCCCGGGTTCGATTCCTGGCTATGGCTAATTTTTCACTCCAGTTGGGTTTATTGTATTTATTGTTGTATGTATGTTTAATACTTATATATACCGTCAACCATGGCTACTTTGGGCCACTTTTTCCTGATTCCACTCACATTTCCATTATTAAAAAATATTATATGTGATTTTTCAACGCCGAAATAGAGTTTTAAACAATTAACATAAAACAATGAAGCAAACTGTATGGTTTTAAAGAGGAAATTTTTTATTTATTTTATTTTTTAACGATTTTTAAAATTTTAAAACAAGTAGCCCCTGATGGGGGCTTCTTTGGTCCATTCACTTAGTTTCATATAAAATGAACACATTTCATATGCAAATTAATACATTTTTATTGAAACTCCCTTCTAATAGCATTTTCCAATAAATTAACACTGCAAACTCAATAAACATTTTTTTTTTTTTTTTTTTTTTTTTTTTTTTTTTTAATGCCATTTAAACACAATAAACCAATTGTTAATATTAAAGAATTGAGAAACAGTTTTCGTCATGTTATCCTCAGCAACTGTAACAAAAACAATTAATAACATTACCAATAAATTATTTAAAAACAACGTTTAAACACACAATAAAATAAGTTGATTTGATCAGACGTTAACGTTTCGTGAGTAACGACCTGTGAGGGACTCACATCCTCAGTGTAAAAAACTTTAAAAACAATATCCCCCCAACTACATGAACGGTGAAAACCCAAATGTCAAAACAAAACACCAAAAGATCATCAAGTTCTAACAGCCAATGAAATTAATGCGGAAGTGAAGTGTCGTGACACAACAGATCCACCCAGAAAGTTGAGATGTATGGTGTACTAGATAAATCATTAACCAAGGAGTCTTTAAATTTATGGATATGGAGAGCCTCAAAAAAGTCTAAATCCAGAGGAGTAATGCATTTTTTGATAATGCTAGCTGAGTCAAAATTTAAATTATGTTCCTCCCCCCAGCAATGAGAGGCGATAGAGGATTTCTGTAATTCTTTTTTCTTTACATAGTTTCTGTATTCATTGACTCTGTAACGGAGTTTACGGTTAGTTTGTCCAATGTAGGGCAAACCACATTGGCATTGAATGTTGTAAACTCCCCAATAATTATGAGGTGGAATTTGATCCTTAAGTTGCGAAAAAGTTAATTTATTAACCGGTTTAAAAAACACACTAAAATCATAATGTCTCAAGATATTAGCCATCTTAAAGATAATGCTATTATAAAATGGTAAAATGATAAGGTTAGAAATGGAAACTGCAGTAACAGGAGAATCAAGATTATTAACACATTTATTAAGACTATGAGAAATTAACTTATTGATATAAGATAAACTTATTGATATAAGATTTAATTTTGACTCAGCTACCATTATCAAAAAATGCATTACTCCTCTAGATTTAGACTTTTTTGAGGCTCTCCATATCCATAAATTTAAAGACTCCTTGGTTAATGATTTATCTAGTACACCATACATCTCAACTTTCTGATTGGATCTGTTGTGTCACGACACTTCACTTCCGCATTAATTTCATTGGCTGTTAAAACTTGATGATCTTTTGGTGTTTTGTTTTGACATTTGGGTTTTCACCGTTCATGTAGTTGGGGGATATTGTTTTTAAAGTTTTTTAGACTGAGGATGTGAGTCCTAGTACTCACGAAACGTTAACGTCTGATCAAATCAACTTATTTTATTGTGTGTTTAAACGTTGTTTTTAAATAATATATATTTCCACACAAGTTCTGTATTTACTAATAACATTACCTTTGAAACAAAAGAAAATCTATGGTCACACATGGGTTACAGGTTACCAAAGGTAATATTTTGACACTTACCTTATTTGTAGCTCTTATCCAGATTTTTTCACTATAGAAAGTTTAGAGAGTTAAAATTTACACACGAAAACAGTTGTTTACAAACACATCCAGTGTTGCCACTAAAATAATTTAAATTACCCTAAAGCTATTCAAATGCCCTATAGTAGGGTATAAAATATTTTTCAAGGGCAAAAACTCCAAATTATCGTGTATTGTTTGTTCAATGCAAATAATAAAAACTTTTATTATGAGTAGGGCCAAAGTAGCTCCAGTTGACAGTATCATTAAATAATGAATGTGTTTATTTCTACATTATATTACAACAATTAACTTCAATTTTTGGGCAGACAACTGATAGAAATATTCAGAAAAAAATGGATTAACATTCGATGAAAAATATTTATAGTAATGAATTATTCAAATATATTAAATACAAGACACAAAAATAAAATAAAATTAAATTGAAAATAATTTTTAAAACGTGCTTTTATTAGTGTATTTAAATACAGATTATTTTAATTAAAAATCTGGAGGTCAAAAGAGGAATTACAAAAGCGTGCCATACTGAGAATAATATGACAAGAAAATTGAATCTGAGATACAAAGGAATCATCAGAAAAAAAAAATATATCCTTTAAATAGAAATGTATCACAAATGAGATTAAAAGTCCAATTTACTTACAATATTTGTATCAACATCTCATGGTTGTTTTTTTTTTTCTGATTTTCATTTTTATTTTTTAAATTGCACACTTAAGTACGCTGATAAATGCGTATTTTTTATATAACTTATCATTCCATTCTAAAAACCAATATTGATATCAGAAAACTAATAGTAACACTGTAAAAACAACAGGAAGATATTTCCATAAAGTTGTGATAGTAAAAGAAGCTTTGTTTTTATAATTGCTTCTTTAAATTTCGAAAATAAGGTTTTTGATGTTTCTACGCTGTTAAAAATTTGCAGCATTCTGTGCAGTTAATCGATCGTTTTTTGAAAAAACGTTTTCATAACCGTAATTTAACGATATTCTGACCATATAATGGCCAGTTATATGGTCAGAATATAGTTAAATGACGGTTGTGTAACCGTTTTCGATAAAAACGGTCAAATGAGTGGACAGAACGCTACAAATTTTTAACAGTGTAAAGAAAAAGAACGATTTTTTTAAAATCAAGAATAACTCTGAAGAGGTTCTAGTATATTTTTGTTTGTGGCTACATTATATTTTCGTAGATTAAAAAACAATTTTTTTTTTATTTTATAGTGTACTGATTAATTCTAAAGTAATCCAAAGTGTAAAAACTCAAAAATTTTAACAATATGAACAATAACACTGTACGATTTCCATAGTAATGAACCGTAAACTGTTTTTTGTTTATAATGAAAAATTTAATTAATAGAGTATTTACATGTTCCATTGACAGTTATCACTATAAAGGTCTTGGAGCTTTTGTCTTTTTGTCTTTTTGTCTTTTTGGTCTTGGAGCTTTTTGGCAATTTAATTATCACGTGACAGGAATTACAACAAACACCATTTCCTTTCGTCTACAAATGCCATGTCACATCTGATGACCATTCTGCTTGATACCATTTACATTCTTTATTTGCAATTCTAATTGTGTCGCGAACTTTGCTGCATTATTGAAAATTACATACAAAACAGAAACATAACTTGTTGGTTTCAATAGTAGATGTTAAGGGAGTAATTTGTTTTGTAATTAAAAATGCTGTTCCATTCATTTTCATGCATTTATATGCAAATGGTATCGCGATACTGTGTATGCTTTTCAAGTTTTTCCAGTGACTTTTGCATCGCCCAGTAATATATGTGACGAAGGAGTATCAAAAAGTTTTTGCCCTGACATAGAAATAATTACATAATTCATAAATGCATTTTATGAACCCTTTTCTATATAGTCAGTTTGCACACTAACACATTTATGCAACCGGTATTTCAAAGAGAGGGGGAAGGATGTATTTCAGGAGGCGCGATAGTAGGCCAAAAGAGGGTCATTTTCTGACTTATATCACCTCTCCCCCCCCACAAGTGAGATACTGTTGGAAAGGCCTATGACCACTTATTCATGCTATTCACCATTCGACCCCTCACCCCAAATTTGCCCTACGGGACACTTTTCTAAATTTTGCGGGCATCATTCATTCCCCCCGGGGGGCAATTTTTGCGCGAGGGGCTCGGGAGTGCATAACCTGAATATGTGGTCACAGGCCTTTCCAATAATATGTCACATGTGGGGGCGGCAAAAGTTAGAAGATTGCCCCTCTTTGGGCCTACTATCGTGCCTTCTAAAATACAGCCCCACCCCCTCTCTTTGAAATACCGTTGCAGAAATGTGCTACTGTGCACGGTGACTATGTAGAAAAGGAATAATACAATATAGCAATTTCATAAATTTCACTCAATTATTTCTATGTGCTGGAAAAAACTTAATGATACACCCTCGTATATGAGAACGTCAGTTTCAAATCTCGGCGTTATCCAGAAAATCACATTTTGGGAAATCGCGAAAAACCTCTAACTGCGCCAATTGGTTTTCATTGCAAACCAAGAGCAGAAATACCAGATAAAACTAGATTGTTGCAGATCCTAGTGATTTTTCGGTACAGGTTTACCAGTAGAATAGATTTATAGAGGAAACGATTATGTTTTCTTCTTTAGGAAAAGGCGAGTTTTGAAACTCATGTCCTCATATATATATTTATTTATATTTATTCTTACCTATATAAATATTTTTGCATAATGAAAAACTCTCCGCTAATTTATTTCCCAAAGATGGTATAAATACATAATACATAATTTAGTAATAATAATAATAATGTAACAATAATTTAATCTCCCTAATGTATGCTTTCTAAATATAATACTAAACAAGCAGTTTACAAATCAAAAGGGCGTATCATTCAACAAACAAACAACATAAAAAATATTTTTAACCGTACGTTAAAATGTTTTAACCAAAAAATATATTTATTTATTTATTATGTATCGGATCACTTTCACATTCCAATTTTCTTTTTTGGTGAGAAAAGTGGTGAAGTAAACCAATTATTTTCAAAACTGCTTTCAAAATGTTAAAAAATATAGGCGCTAAGTAAATAGCTTGGCATAAAAAGTCTTTTTTCTCATTAATCAGTTACCAGTAATCTATCTTGTTTTAAGTTAAACGAATAAGAATATATATTTTTGGAGAAATGTTAAATGATGGCATGAAAATCTTTTACTAATGAGAATTTTACATTAATAGTTTAATTTTCTGTAGTTTCAACTGCTTAAAAATACTAAATTGAACCTGAAGGAAGGCAGAAAATTGACATATGAATTTAAGTGAAAAATGTGTTTTCATTAAAGAACTTATTTATTAGAAACACTTTAGAAAGGGGAATGCTGTACAGATGTGTGATTAAGTACACATATTTCTTTGGTGTACCTTATGGTATTTCAACGAGTTGTCTTTAACAACTCGTTGAAAGCATACGAATTACGAAAGTAAAGCTTTTTGAGTGGCTAAATGATAAGCTGATGAATTAGATAGTAATAGGGATTATAATTTCTTTTCATCGGCAACTGAAAAAGTTAGGTGTACATTATGTATCTAAATAAATACTATATAATTTAGTTTTACCCTTTAAGTGTCTTAACCGTGTTTTTGCGTCACATAATTTTTGAATTCAGGGGCTTATTTAACACAAAATTCATATTAATGTTTTTTTTTCAGTGCATAAGATTATTATGTAAGGTAATCATAAAGAAATTTTCATGCAAGTAAGTTTTATGTTTTATAGTTATTATTTTATGAATCATTAAACATATATGAAAATTTATACAAGATGCTTAAAGGGGAAGATTTAAAGATAGTATCTAAAACATCAAATATAGCTAATAATTCAAAACATTTTAAATCGTAAAGTTTTAAATTTTGCTTTACATATACTAGTAAAAACATTTTTGTATAATGAAAAACTGACTGTAAATTTATTTCGCAAAGAATGTATAAATACATAATAATAATAATAATAATAATAATAATAATAATAATAATAATAATGATAATTTTATACCCGAAACATATTTCTTTTACATATATTTTTAAACACACAGCTTATCGCTAAACAGTGTTCGCGATTTTTATATAAGTAAAATTTTAAAAATTATAATAAAATAAACGGGATTTTACGTTTTACGTAATTTATTTTAAAAAGTCTTTTATTTAAGCACATTCTTCATTCGTAAAAAATCTCGTGTAAGATTACTCGAATAAGAAATACAAAATATTCAATGCATAATGCATCAGCGTTTAACCATGCCTCTGAATAATGCATAAATTATTTCTTCAATTAGGTTAGTCTTAAAATTAAATATTAAAGAATATTTGAGAAGAATTTAAATTAAAGAATGAAACTTGAAATATCCGTATTTTAAATTGATATACCTATTTATCTATTTTATCTTTATAAGCTATTGTAATATTTATTGTAATATACATGGGTAAACAATTATCTATTTTTTAATCAACTCAAGAATCTGCTCTTTAGTGTTACTGAAGGGAAATAGAATTTTAAACAAAAATAAAACAAAAAAGTATTCATTCAGTTTCTTTCATTCTTCTTAAATTTTACGTTTTCAGTTTGAAGAAAGCGGGAATTTCCCCATTTTTGAAGTACTTAATTTACATCTCCGGTCATTTCAATATCTTTTTTTAACTCTTCATTTTATATAAAAAAAATTGCATCAGTCATTTTACGTAAACATCTTAGGTGTGCATTATTCTTTCTTCATTTGAAATATTTATATCTTATTACAAAAGGTAAAAACGCTACGAATGGAAAATTATAATTTCCACTTGCATTACCAAATTTAAAAAAGAAACCTTGATGAACAGTAGCAAAATAAATAAAACATTTTCTTATTATTAACATGAAATAAACTTCACAGTTAAAACAACTGCAAATTATCTATCTGTTTCATGATTTTCAATGAAGTCTTTATCAATTTTCCTTTCCGAATGTTATACACCTGCAATAACTTATATCGTACTTCTTTTTTCCTATTGCTATTCGTATCTGTAAGGGAAGAAGGTAATAAGTCGACTTTCACAATACTTTAACACGCAATGCGTCTTTATTAAATATGTTTAAAAAACTGATATCATTTTATAACGGCAAGAGCTTTGCATGCGAATTCCTATTCTATTATATAGACTTCACGTGAGATCCTAATCATAGAAAAGGGCGTGTAAAAGGTTGAGATGCTTACAATCGTTTACGTGCATTAATAGTAAAATACTTAGGTTAATCAATGAAAGTGCTCCTTTCATTTTAGATATGATATTACCTTAACTCAAGATTGTGGTCACAATTTCAGTATCAGCGGAATAAAAAGTTATGGAATATCTATTGAAATGTAACATCTTTATGAATGAAAACACATGCAGGGTGGTCATAAAAAAAAACTTCCCCTATATATGAACCTCTAGCGTCCTAATCGTTCTAGCAATCGAAAAGAAATTTTAGATATACTTATTTGAAGGTATGCGCTCGAGATTATGACGATTTAAAACTATAGAGCTTTCACGGTTACGGTTACGGTAGTAAAATTTCGAAATTTTCGAATAGCAACACCCATTTTTTTCATGCGCAAATTCAAAAGCGCATTGAAAAACCATAAATGGCATTGGAATGATACACGTCCGATGAAAATTACTGGCGTGAAACACTTGCAAAAAAGACAATTGCGCAAACGAAGGGGTGGCTACAAGACATGTTTTTAGTAGCCGATTTGTTTTTTCACTTGTGAACTGAGTAATGTTGTAAGATTTGTGTTAAAATGTCTTTTTTAGTTGTGCTTGTGTACACATAATGAATATAAAATTGTAGTCATTTGTTTTAGTGTGCTGAATATTCCGTTACATTGAAAGTGATTAGGATTGAGTGCCACGACATTACACCGGCAATTTTTGTCAATCGTGTATTACTCAAACGCCATTTATGGTTTTTCAATGCACTGATGAATTTGCACAGGAAAAAAAATGGGTGTAATCATTCGAAAATTTCGAATTTTTTCACTGTAACCGTAACAGTAAGAACTCTATTGTTTTAAATCAACAAGATCTCGAGCGCATACCTTCAAATAACTAAATGTGAAATTTCCTTTCGATTGGTTGAGCGGTTAAGATCGCTAGGGGTACATATATCGGGGAAGTTCTTTTATGACCAACCTGTAATTTTATTTTAACATGGCGCCATTTTTTATCAAACGAAAAATAAGAATAAATGAAAATAAGACGATGTCATGAATAAGGGTAATAATTTCCATTATTTACCTTTTTTTCGGCAACATTGAAAGTAACATGACTGCCACAAATAAATGAAAACTTTTAAATAATATAATAAAAATAAAATATAAAAATGTCAATATATTTTTCTAAAAAAAAAAACCCACAGATGCTTAACACTACGCTTAACAGCGCCACAGACTACGCTTATCCATAAGTAAAATTCTTTCGATTAAAAAAGTCATTCGTAATATTGGCTTAGAAGAAATCCAAAAAAGATTTCGAAATAAAGATTTGCATTTTAAATTTATATAAGGTGAAACCCGTCTAAATTCAACTTAATAATAAAAACAAAAATCTGGGGTTACTCCACTCGATTTTAAGAACAAGTTGTGGAATATTGTGCTTTCAAATAAATAGTAACATAAATATAACTAAAAAGATTCTAATTGAACAACTTTGAATGTTTCCTCCTACGAAAATAACCTCGTACTCTGAAGCAGTGGTTCCCAACGTGGGGCGTACGCCCCACATGGGGGCAATTTGACATTTTAGGGGGGCAATTCTAAATTTGTCACTCAACCGTTCGCTGTCTGTTTGTTTTGGAAAAGTTATGTTGCAGACTAAAAAAAAAAAAAAAAAAAAAAAAAAAAAATACATGCACATTTAAAAAAATAAAATAAAAAATGTACTTTTTCTTTTAAATTAATTAAAGTTTCAAAATAGATTAATACCAGAATAATTTTATGAAAACCATTAATGAAATTTTGAGAACTTCCTCCTTTTCCACCTTTTTATTTTCATTATTAAAAATTTCTATAGATTTTTTTTGTTATTATCGCATTTTCGGCCAAAGGTGCGTAAACGCACGATTTCAATAAATATTTTTTTATTAACACTGTGACGAATATTTTTCACAAATTTTATTTTTCTGTTATATTTAAGGGTTCTGGAGACATCTATAAAATAGCAGTAATTAAATTGGATTGGGTTGATTTTTGACGGCCGATTATCAACTCGAGGGATATAGGCCTTAGGGGACTTGCCCTCCGTGGGGGTCTTTCTAAGGAAACCTAACCCGTATTTACGCATGTGAATCCAAGGTTTCGAAAAAAAACCACGAAAACTCCGAAACGGTTAGGCCGACGAGCGCGATTGGGTTCGAACCCAGCACCTCCCGTCTCCCAGCTTCGAGGGCAGAACATCTCACCCACTGGTGGGGCCGTAATTCAATACGCACTTTTTGTTGAGAAGTTTTCAAAATACGCTAGTTTTTTACTTTCTTCTATCTTTACAAGAAGAAAGTATTGGATTCATGAAAATTTTCGAATTCCAGTTTTCGACGGATTTACACGTTTTAGGGGTCAGAGATTCCAAAAAACATGTTTTTACAAAATGTCTGTCTGTGACTCTGTGAGTCTGTCTGTCTGTCTGTCTGTCTGTCTGTCTGTCTGTGTGTATGTGACACAAATTTTGTGGGCGCTCTATCTCAAGAACTAATGCACGGAATTTAATAAAAATTGATATTCAGTTAGTGCCTAATACAAATTGATGCTGATTAGTTTTTAGTGTAAATCTCTCAACAGGTGGCGCTGCAATGCTGCATTTTTCACGATTTTCGCAATAGCTCTATCTCAAGAACTAATGCACGGATTTTGATCAAACTTCAGATTTTGTTAGTCGTTGATATGAATTGATGATGATTACGTTTTGGTGCAAATCGCCCAACAGGTGGCGCTGTTATGATGAATTTTGCAGGATTTACACGATTTCCCCAATAGCTCTATCTTAAGAACTAACGCACGGATTTTCATCAAACTTCAGATTAAGTTAGTCCTTGATATGACTTGCTACTGATTAGGTGTTGGTGTAAATCGCCCAACAGGTGGCGCTTCTCTGCTGCCTTTTCCACGATTGCCTCAATAGCTCTATCAATAGAACTAATGGACCAATCTTCATCTAACTTCAGATTTAGTTGTATGTTGACACAAGTTGTTGTTAATTAGGTTTTGGTGTTAATCACCCAATAGGTGGCGCTGCTATGCAGAAATTTTCACGATTTTCGCTATTGCTCTATCTCAAAAACTAATGTACGGATTTTCTCCAAACTTCAGATTCAGTCAGACGTTGACATAAATTGTTGCTGATTAGGATTTGGTATAAATCACCCAATAGGTGGCGCTGCTGGGCAGCATTTTGCTGAATTTAGACGATTTCAGCAACAGTCATATCTCAAGAACTAATCCACGGAATTTCATATCGTTAGAATCCTCATGAGATGCATAGATTGCCATTTAATTTTGGCAGTGTGATAGCGAATTTTGAAGTATTAACATGTATGAGATAGAAGAAAGTTTTGGGATTGGTACATCCGACTAGTTTTTTAATTGAAACGGTTATTGACAAATTCAACTTTTTGAAAATGTATAATTATTCCACTTGAGATTAATTATATGTTTTTATAATGGATTAAAGTTGCAAGTTTTGTAAATAAAATAATAATAAAACAAATGTCATAAAAAATTTAAAAAAATATATTAATTTTAAATTTAATGGTGCGTTAGCGCACCATTGACCGAATGCATGAAAATGCCGAATTCATTTTATTTCTCAAATAAAATATTATTTTTCATGAACGAAACTTTTTTTTTGTCTTAATGAACGTAATTAAAGAATATTTCAATGAAAATAATACCACATTTTATAAAAATTTCTATGCTTGGCCTAAAAGGGGTTCAGGTTGTTTTAAAATTCTTCACAACCCTTTTAACTATTTAATAAATTAGTCTTATTTTTTTTCGCTGTGCTATACTTCATAGAAGGGACTTTTACACGCAATACTAGTTAAGGGTATATCTAAATCTAATCTGACTGCTTTGAGCATATATAACCTAAAAAATATTTGAGCTATCTAAACCAGGTACTACAAACTTTGTAAAATATATAGATTTTAGCATTATAAAAGCAAATAAATAGTAAATAACTACGGCTCTAGTGTAGACCATTTACGTAGTAAATAAATTAACATACATCATCACATATACACTTTAAATTTTTAAATCATATAATTCACTTTTTAGTTAATAAATATTACAGAGTGCGGAGAGGGTGCATTTTACAGATGATTCGGTGGGGCGTGGGCAATAAAAGTTTGGGAAACACTGCTCTAAAGAAAACCCCTCTTTCTTTAATAAAACTCTAACATTTTTTAAATTATGACGTAATTTTCAATTAACTTTAATTGGACCTGTGCTGCAATCAATTAAATTAAATAAAGAAATTGAATTTACATGTTCGTATTTTTTTTTCTTTCATAAAGTTGTTCCTACAAGTTAAACATTTGTACTTTATCAACAAACAATATTTAAATTTCCATATGTTTCTATCAGATTGATAAAACTCGCTTTATTTTATATTTACAATTTACATTAATTATTATGAAATACACTAACTAAATCAATTTATATTATGTTTAACTTTTCATATTTTTAAACTACGTCATCTAATTTATAATTTACTTCAAAATAAAGTGCTGCTATAATCAAGTTAAAGTAATCCATTGTATCTGCATACCTTGTGAGGAGCGAAACGTGAAGAAAGTTTACGTCACTTCCACTCAATTATACTAATACACATATTTTTGGGTTTGATCAATGGAAATACATAGTATTTTAAGCTAAGCATAACGTCATTTTTACTGGTTCAAATATTTCGTATGTAGCATATGTCGTATGTATCATAATCATTCATTTTACGGAATGGAATTGCACGTTTTCTTTAGAATTCCTTTTAAATATCCTTTTCACAGGTTAAAGAATTTCTCCTCTTGAAAATTCGGTGCAATTACTATCTCAGTTATACTCACAAGGAAATTCTCTTTACCGGGCATACTCGGAATATTTTGAAAAAAAAAAAAAAACCTAATTAACTACTTATGTATGTAATAAATGATCAGACAAATTTAGCGGCGGAATTACAGTAGAAAGTCTGTAAAAAATAAAATACTTTCGAGTATTTGGCGCAAAAAGGCGAAAACATTATGCGATTGGGCGAGCGGCACTTTTCCTTGCAAACGATTTTAAAGCATCTGAAAATTGCTTGTTAATTTATTTTTAGAATGCGTGCAAATAGTATTTAATGAATTTAAACTTAATGAGAGAATTTAATACATATATTTTTTGTATAGTATATTTATGTTTCTTGTTGCTGCTGCTATTTAATTTTATCACTGTTAAAATATTTTCATATAGAACAAATATTTTCACATTGAAAAATATATTTTCTTATTTTTCATATGTCACTTATTATCAAATATTAAATTTTCATTATAAATATATATATGACAAAACTATGGTTAAATCTAACTAAAACTGACAAAACAAAACTCATTTACATTAAATTTATTTAAAGAAGTTCAATATGAAACCTTTTTTATCTTAAAGAGTATTGGACACAAGTAAAAATTAAATTTAAAAAATCAGAAACGCCGACTGCGTAAAAAGTAAACTAATTAATTATTTCTCATCAATATTAATCTATTTTTTATATTACTTTCTTATTTTTTTATTTACTTGTATTGATGGCTTTTAAGTTGTGTTTCATTGTTAGTTCCTATCTATAAACACTGTTTTGATGAGGCCTATAGATGTCTATGAAGGTTAGAGTTGCAGTAAAGCTTAATATCCTACTGGCACAACTTCCAGTTTGTATAAAATTTAAATGGAGCTTCTGACTGTAAAATAGTCAATGAAACATCGCATTCATTTTGATAGACCTTTCTAATGATATGACACTCAATATGGTTTTGGTACATTTTTTTTTGTCTCTACCGTCATTTTGTTTATTTACGTCCGCCATTTTGAATTTATAAAAAAAAACCCTAGCCTATAACTGTCGGACGGTTAAGACGAATGGATAGAGACCGCTTTCATTAAAATCCATCCATCCATTGGAATGTTTCAAGGGTATAAAAAATCCACATACCCATATACGCGTGAAACACATAACCCTTCTTGGCAGTTGGGTAATAAAAAAGTATTTTTTGAAATTTTATTATATCGCCAACCGGTGATAAATCGCCAAATATCGAAATGTTCATTATTTTTTTACGGATGCTCTATCGAGTGCCCACCCCCCATTTTTTTTATAAACATATCTAACCTCATGAGTAGAACATTCTAATTTTTTTTTTCAGATTTTTCGGAGTATGCCCTTATGGAGACCTCCCTTGTTAGTACCGAGAGAAAAGAAACCAGTGAAAAAATGAACCATGTTGACATAATAATAGTGATTTGCTTATTTTCATGAATGAAAATTCTGGTTCATGACATCATTTTTCACTGGTGAAGGTATTCAATTCTTTTAAGATTTGTGTCTCGAATCTCTATTTTTGGAGCAGGCGCGGAGTGAAAAATCTATAAAAATGACGACAGTTTAGAGGGGTTATTGGAACGTATTGCAGTTTGATATTTTTAAAAAAACATGTGATTTCACTTTTAGAATACTTAAGACTCTTAATGATCTCAGCCACCATCTTTTCAAATTACCATTATTTTTTTAGATTGAAATGAGACGATAGCATCAATAAAGATAAATTAAAAAACATATAATAATCACCATTATTTACCTCTTGAACAATTGAAATAACCTATTGCCACAATTTTGAAGAAACTTCATTAAAACTTTTTAAAATTTCAACATTAAATACAAAACAGATACAGATTAAAAAACAGTTAGTACTGGATAATCTACCAATGAACAGCTCCATGTTAAAAGATCAATATATTTTAAACCTATTTCCACAGAAATCTGAGGACAGATGAAGAAAGAAAAGACTAATTATGTTTCAATTATATAGATATACACTTGGCAAATAAAAAGGATTATTAAAAAACCTTCAGAAGTGAAGACTGTTACTAGTGTTTCAAAAGGATTACAGCCCCTAATACTGGAAAATATAGATAAAAAATGTTTATGAATAAAATTCGATGTTTTTCGTTTAAAAAAAATCCTATTGTTAAAGTTCATTCAATGATTTTAAATATTTTTTATAGATAAAATAACGGTAGATTTTTCTGTTACTTACTTGCATTATTATATTATTTTAGTAAGTAATTAATCTTGAACAGAATTAATACAACCCGTAACATTAAATGCAATATTTTATACATATTTATAACTAAAATTAAATAAAAATTAAAATATGCAAATAAAATTACGATTACAAATAAATTGGCTTACGGATTGCAGATTCGCGGCCATATTTTACAGTTAATTTCAACTTATTATTAATCTTCCATAATCGAGTTTATAGGTAAACGGCGTACTTGACGCAAAAGTTATGTTCAAATTCTTTTGTGGTGTTCATGTTCATTCAAAGAATATTGGAGCTATGATGACAACGAGTCAATCTATGCCCCATTACTGCAGCTTAATAAGAAAATTAAGATTAAATTAAAAAAAAATTGTAAGTAAAAAATTTCTTTGCGGACAAACTTTTATTATGATGCACTAAAAACTAAAGAAAAAAAGTTGAAGGACAATTTATAGAAATAAATATCTTTTTAAAAAGAAATAATTTAAATTGCGACTGTTTTTTTTTTTATCAATTTATTTAAAAAATACACAAAATGTATAGAAATTCTAAATACTATTCCTAGAAAGAAAAAAAATCGATCAATGTCCTCGTGGAGACCGAACCCACATCCATACATATCATGCGCGGAACTGAAAGATGGCTTGTTTGATAACCATTCCACTGTTTAATTATAAAACATCACTTTGTTTCTAAAGCAATAAATGAAATTTCCGTGATCACATACGTTATGCCATTTACGTATCCTTACTGGACAAATATTTTTTGACCGTTGAGAGCTGGCGAAGGAAATTTCAAATACGTATTTTACAGAATATTGTACTGTCACCAGAAGTACGTCACACTATTTCAAATGAAAATCAAATTCCAAATCAATTCCTTTAAAGGGGCAAAATTCAACATAGTGAAAAAGATACCATGCCGGTACATGAACCCGGACCATCAGTATAGCAAACTGAAATTCCGGCATCACTTGTCCCGGCATGGAATCTTTTTCACTATGTTGGCCTCTGCGCCTTTTAAGCAATTAATTTGAAATTTGATTTTCATTTGAAATATTGTATGCAAGGCGAATTTTTTTCTGTCTGGAAAAATTCCCAAGTATTAATATTTCACACTAACAAAACCTACGACAACTGTAGTGCACGGACGTGTTTTAAAATTGGATGGCAAGATTCGAGTAGAACGGAAACGCTATGCAAGTAAAACAAAAAAAAAGTCGGAAATTGTCCTTCAAATATGACAAATGAGGGGATTTCCTGCTATAAGTAGTTTTATTAATATTCAGATCATGGTGTAATAACTGTTGCACTCTTATACAAAGATGAATAAATACAAAATTTATTACGATTATGTATATATTAAATTCCGTAATACGGAAATAATATAAATCCCTTTTAAATAGGACGTAATCACAATGTTAACCTAGAATCATTACCTATCATGGGATATCATTGAATTAATTACGTATGATAGGATTTAATAGAATGAAGAATTTTTTTATTAATATCTTTTTAAGTGTTGATCCAATTTTCATAAAATTTGAAATAACTCGACAAAATTCTGCAACGATTATATATATTAAATTTCAAACCATTTGGTTGCGCAGTTTTTGCGATGCTATATGCGGACAGACGGACGGACCAGAGGACGACTATGCTACATATTTATATAATTACGAAAGAAACTAAAAAAGCTTGTAAAATAGAATAAGCAATGAATTACCTATTGTAGAAACTCATCGGCCACTATCTATTTTTCATTTTTGTAGCAAACGTTCAATGTTGAGATATATCTTTTAAAAAAAAATGCTTTATAATTATATAAAAACATAAACTACCATTAAATTGATATAAAGTTTTTAAACAAATATTATTCTAAATTACTTCCCCCACCCCTTATTCCATGTCGTAAAAATTGAAGTAATCCAGTGTTTAGAAGTGATGTAAGCGCAATGTAATAAAAAAATACACAGCACCGTTATCAACATGTTTAAACATTAAAAAAAAAAGTTCCAAAAGTGAACTATTTGTTTTCGGAGACGAAAGAAAAGCCCGTAGCGAAAGAAATAGCTCTTTGTCGTTAAAATAGAAAAATTACTTCTAAAATGTAACGTAATCACGTAAACAGAAAATGAAAGAGAATCTTTATTCGACGTACAGATGGGAGAAATTATATTCTTGTGAAATATGCGTCC
The DNA here is from genome assembly GCA_963932465.1 of Maratus speciosus. Classification (NCBI taxonomy): domain Eukaryota; kingdom Metazoa; phylum Arthropoda; class Arachnida; order Araneae; family Salticidae; genus Maratus; species Maratus speciosus. The sequence goes on along the minus strand of OZ010789.1, from coordinate 528,941,087 downwards.
TTCGTTTGTGTGTCCGACTTCAAAAATAGCCTTGGGCAACCGAGACTAAAAATAGCGTCGATGAAGTAAACTTCACTAGAATCTTCAAATAAATCATATTTAAAATAAAAACTTAGGCAAATATAATTAATTTTGTTGAATGTGCCTCTTCAAACTATGAATACTATACATCTAAAATAGCTATTGCCATTATGGTATAATAAAAGAATCAGTATTTTTTTTGTTTTGTTTTTTGTTCGTTTAAACATAACTCGAAGAAAATAGATTTTTACGTTTTGACATTAAGCGATTCTATATAAAACCCTTCAAATAAATTACTTTCTATAAACTCCTGTAACCGTATATATATGGAGTCGGAGTTATGTTTAGAGATTTGCTAATTCCAACAAAAATGTCGTTCTAGGAAAAATTCATCAGATGAAGATTGAACTTTTAAAATACTTTAAACTGCATAAATAGAAAATTTTAACTTCTTTAAGACCAAAAATCACGTAGAAAAGTAATAATATACGCTTTTCAAAAATCATGTCCATTTGTTTCAGCTATTTTATCTATAAAAGATACATTCGTTTCCTAAACACCAATAAAACAACATTATTAAGAATTCATTGTTTTTTTAATTAGCCATTTTAATAAATTATACTCAAAATTAATGAAATAATTTTTATATGATATTATCATATTTATCATATATGCAAATGTGTCTTTAATTGCAAAATAAATAAATCATTAATAAATAATTTATAAAAAATAAATATTAAACACGAAAAAATAAATATTTTTCGTTATTGCAGATGCCAACAATAATAATAATAAAAGAAAACAATAAAATTCTCACCACAACAATTGCTTTTCTATTGCAAGATTTCACGTGAAAAATTAAATTAAATAAACAGTTTTACGAATTGAAAACAAATTGAATATTACGTCATAAGTTTTCTAGAGCAAGATTTCGCCCTGAAAACTCAAAATGAAATAAATAGTTTCACGAATTAAATATATATATATATATATATATATTGCGTCATATTGGAAATATAATGAACCTCAGCAGGTGAATATGTAACGCCATGTGAGTTTGAAGAAACGTATTAAAACATGATAAAAACCGGACTATGGAAATATTAACATATTTTAACTCTTTGAGGTTCTCTGAATTTTCTTTAGCCATTTTTAAACCTATTCCATATACATGCGTGTGTGTATTCGTATATATTGGAATTTTCACAAAATGTTTAGTTCCCTTAGAGCTCATTCTTAGTGAAGGAACTGGGTTTATCTCTAATCTTGATTTAAGTTTTGTTGGTGAATTTAGTACTTAACTTCGAAATCTACCTCCGCCTGTAGGCCCGAGCCGGCAGGGATTTTTTTTTTTTTTTTTTCAAATACTAACACACATTTGACACTTCATTTCAGTTCCTTACATACAATCAGGCTGAAAAAAAATATATGTTTTACACATTTTCCCTTAATCTTCCTAGAGTTTGAGGAAGGCAAAATTTAAATGTGCAATTGTCAAATCCATATCACTAATTTTATCACACTGAAATAAATGTAATTTTTTTCTTTTTAAACAAACTTTCATTAAAATTTACAAAAATGCAGAAAATTTTTTTTTTTTTGAAATGCACAAAAAATTTAGAAAATAACTTTTGTGGTAGAAAGAGAAATTATATTTTCTCATTTCTAAAAGAAAAAAAAAGAAAAAAGAAAGAAAAAAAGAAAGAAAAGTGTGGGCGCAAATACAATTTAACTTTTGTTTAATTTAAGTTTTATTTTCTACTTTTTAGTGATTTAATATATATATATTCAATAATTTTGTAAATTTTAATAAAGTATGTTTTTTTTTTTTTTACATTTACTTTATCTTTTTATTTTTTAGTCTGCTAACTTTTTTTAGTCTTATTTTACATCTATTTTACATCTATTTTATTCTTATTTTTAGTCTTATGGTGCTTTATAGAAAATTTAAAATTCAAAAATTAAATTTTTTGACCCTCTCCTTTGCATTTTGTACAAACTATAGTGCAGTTAGTGAAAGATAATGCAAATTTAATTTCTGTATCCGGCTATATAAAGAACATTAAAATCAGGCATTTGGGATTTTAGGTAGAGCAACGCCGTCTAGTGGCGGTTATGTGATCAATACCATCGGGATAAAGATGTGAAGACATACATTTTCGTACATTACACTTTAAATTCAGACTCATAGGTCTTGAAAAAAACTTAAATGCGCGAAGTTTAAATTAAATTGCGGTGAACCCGATTATTGAAGATTAATGGATTTAAATGGAAATTTAGCCAAATTAGCCAGCTGTATCTAATTTACTTCATTTTTGTCACGCAGCTTATTTTTGTCGTCAAATATGCCAGTATTATGGTAACCCTGCCATTAGTACTTTTTACCAAATACTCATTGTTGATGCTGTTACTATTTTCTCCTTAGTAAATCAACCGTTTCCCCCCGTGTCCCACCTTAGGGATCGAATTTTTAAAAATCAACGTCCAATTCACATATTGCCCCCAGGAATACATATATATTCCAAAGTTTAAAGCTCTGTGTCAACAGGAAGTAAGTGAAAAATGAGGGACAAGATTTTACTGCCACATAGAAACAAACAGAATTGTAAGTTAAAAGAAAATATGTAAAAAAAAAAACTGTTTCTCTTTTAATGAAATACGCTGAATACAATCAAATATAATCCAGTTTTTTTTTCAATTTAAAATTATAAGTTTTAATTATAAAAATTATTAATAATTGGTTATTTGAAACGTTTGTGAGTAATGACCTATATTAATTTTTAAATAATCACAATTATCGTCATCGAAAAACATGGTTAGGTGAGAATATATATATATTTTTTTAACAGTACCAGGAGGTTTCCATTTGCAGAGCAAATCCACGCCCTGTCGATGAGTATTTGTGTTGCACATCATAAGAATAAATAAGAAATGTTAGTCTAAGTGTAGTGAAAGAGATTTTCAGAAAGAGATTCTATAAAAGAGAGTTTCAATAACTCCTAGCATCACTGCCGAGAATCAAAGACAGAATGAAAGTAAATGAGAGAGGAAAGTCTATTTAAGTAAGTGGCCGAACTGGCAGCCAATTCAAAAATAGGAGGGCGGGGCTTCACTGTTACATGAAGTCCGCAATGGAGAATCGAAGGATATTATAACAAAAAGATGTTCGAAGTTCAGAAAGTCGAATAGAACGCTAGCAAAGCCTAATTCCTTAACCAAAAAAGACACTTTACACTGACCAAGCATTTAAATTACAGAAATAACAGATATAAAAAAGTGAAATGAGGGTAGGAGCCATAAGCAAACTTATGACTCACTACTAGAGAGTTTAAAATTACCAGTTAGCATCTCGCTGAAGGCGATAAGTTTAGATATGGGATCTTTTATATATAAAATTTATTTTATTTTGAAAATTTCTATAAAATAATTCTATCGAAAATCCTTTTCGCTGGAAGGGCTTGGTTTTATTTTCTAAATTTACTGGTGAATTCCTAAAACATTTTCTTTCATATATCTAGGTACATTCTTAAAAAGTACATATCCAATATACACTTCCGTGACTCTTTGCCCAACGAATTCAAACCATAAGTCTATCAGGCATAAATTTCCAACTGGGCGAAAAATGTCCGGACCTGGATTCGAACCAGGGATCTCTTGGCTGAAGCCGCCAGTGTTCTAGCATCTGAGCTATCCCGGACGAATCTGGTGGAACTTTTTCACCCAGCTAACCTTATTGATTATAATATCTGGTCTGAAATCTGATACAGCTCAACGGAATTAATCGCAGATAATGGATCTCCAGAAATCGCTGGATACGTAATTACACTATAGTAATTTCACCAGATTTCAGACCAGATGCTATAATCAATAAGGTTAGCTGGGTAAGGAAGTTCAACCAGATTCGTCCAGGATAGCTCAGATGGTAGAGCATTGGCGGCTTTAGCCAAGATATTCCTGGTTCGAATCCTGGTCTGGACATTTTTCGCCCGTTGGAAATTTACATTAGTTATGATTTATTTACCAATTATAATAATTGTGTTAAATTAATTCTAGCATAAGTCTATGTTACTAACTGAAAAATTAATGTTGGGAAAATTTTGAAAATGAAGATAGTCTCTGAAGAATAAGTTATGCACAGCTGAAATAATAGAGGTTATTCCGTGTCAATTATTAAACATATGGATTTTATACAAGTATTTGGAGCAGAATTAGTAGGGGTTCAATTCCTGTTGTTTTTACCATAGAATTTTAGGAAAATAAAAATGTCATAAAAAATATATTTTATCAACAGTCATTCGGTATGAGACTTACTCATTTTCAATTTTCTGCATGTTATTAATGCAGGCAATGTTCTTTCTGAGTAAGGAATTGGTATAGCTATATAGTTGCATACACTGTAAAATAATACAAATTTTCAATGCTTTAGCAAGTTTAAATCCTCAAACATGTTACTAACTAGTTGGATGTGCCAATCCCAAAACTTTCTTCTATCTTATACATAATATTTCAAAAACTAGTTACACATGTTAATACTTCAATATTTTTAGTTCAATACAATACCAACTTTGATTTTCATCTTAAATTTCTGCTTCAGTCAATTAAACGGACTAAAAACAAGTTAATCAATAGCATGATATTTGTTAAAATTAATAGTTTTTCCTTATTCTGTTGTTATCAGATGTTTGCGAATAGCCGGCTTAGCAAAAAGCGAGTTCCGCCTCTGCATGAGCCGCTGATGGACAACAGAACTACAAAAAATCAAGAAAAGCATACAAAAATCGCTATCACAGAGCCCCTTTACCGCGTAATATTTCCAAATTCAAGGAGGAACTGTTGGCCAAAGCAAAAATCATGCACGAAGAAATTTGGTTCAATTGTATGCATAATTTTATACACTTTTCGATTGTACAATAAAGAAAATGGCACAAACATCGCTATTACAACGCCCACCTTCCGGCAGGTTTTTTTCAAATTCAGGGAGGACTTGTTTGCCATAGCTAGAAACGTACACAAACTATTTGGTTCAATTCTATGCATAACTTCATACAATTTTCGATGGTACAATAATGAAAATGGTACAGACATCTCAATTATAGCGCCCCCTTCCGGCGAAATTTTTCCAAATTCAGGGAGGACCTTCGTGCCATGATCAAAAACAAACACAAAATATTTGGCTCAATTCTATGTATAACTTCATACACTTTTCGATGGTACAATATTCAAAATCGCACAAAAATCGCTATAACAGCGCCCCCTAGCGGTGATCTTTTTCGAAATTCAGGGAGGACCTGCTTGTCATAGTCAAAAACTTAAAATAAAAATTTGGTTTAATTCTATACATAACTTCATACACTTTTGGATTGTACAATATTCAAAATCGCACAAAAATCGCTGTTACAGCACCCGCTACCGGCGATTTTTTTCAAATTTCTGGGAGGATCTGCTTTCCATAGCCAAAAACTTAAAATAAAAATTTGGTTCAATTCTATGCAGAACTTCATATACTTTTTGATGGTACAATGGCGACATACAGACGGACACATGGACACACGGACAGACAGACTTTTTCTATAAACATGTTTTTGGGGATCTCTGACCCCTAAAACGCGTAAATCCGTCGAAAACCGGAAGTCGAAAAAAATTTGATTCCAAAACTTTCTTCTATTAAGGATAGAAGAAAGTAAAAATGCAATTATGCAGATGAAAGTTTAATGATTTGAAAAAAGTTTAGTAAGCATGGTCGAATTATCAATTTATGTTACCAGTTAACTATTTTTTTTTATCATACCTTGTAGTTTAAAGGTTACATTTTGTTTGCTGTTGTAGAAAAATACAACCTGAAGCAATTTCGATATGTAAACTCATTACATATATATAATCCATATGAAAAAACATGAAAATTAATTTTATACTTCGTTTTAAAGAAGTGTAATCCCCTCTGAAATAGCTACAAATCGGTTTTTCTTTAATGATTCTTTATGAAAACCTTCCATTAACTGGGCGTTTAAATCTAAACTCAGGTAATGATTATAGATTTTATTCAAATACAAGGTGTTCAGATTTTCATCCAACGACCTCAGAGGATTGTTAGCAGACGTCGAGAAGAATAAAAAATACAATGGAACATGGTGTCGCAAACCAACTGTTCAATCAAAGATACAGGGTGTTCAACCATAAATGAGCTTGGTTTGGTAGTTATAACATTCAGAAAACTGAAGTGTATTACAATAAAACTTTTAATAGACATGCTCAAATTCGCTGTAAATGTGATAATATCAAAAAAAGTCGGAAATTTTACGTCACACGTGGCAAATGATGTCTGTACTATAACTATTTTTATAAATAATCAGATCTTGGTGCAATAGCTGTTGCACTCCTGCAGAAACTGTTGTACTTCCATAGAAAAATGAATGAATAAAAAAATATTAAGATTATATATATTAAATTCAGAAATACGGAAATAATGGGACTCCATCTGAAATATTACGTAATAATCATGAAAACTTAGAATCATTACCTACCATGGGATACCATTGAATTAATTACTTATACTAGAATTTAATAGAATGAAGAAAACTTTTATTAATATCTTTTTAAGTTTTGGTGCGATTTTCATAAAAAATGAAATGACTCGACAAATTCTTCAACGATTATACATATTAAATTTCAAACCATTCGGTTTGGTTGTTTTTGAGCTATTATATGCGGATAGACGGGCAGACAGACGGGAATACCAGGCGATGATTATAGGTCCCATGTATTTAGGTATACAACTGCTAACGTACCTAAAAATGTGGTAGAAATTTTCATGATCCGTGATGATTTTCTAAATTATTACCGTCAAACCGACTTCACTTGCGGTGAAACACCCTGTATTTGTGACAGAATACGAGATTTACCATCACATGTTCAATTACAATTTTTGTTATTCTTGAGGCCTCCTAACAACCGTCTGATTTGTCTGATCAATATCTGAAACACCCTGGATAAATCGATAGAAAAAACATCTAAAGTAACAAAATAAGATTTTTTTTTTTGGGGGGGGGGGGGAAGCGAGGAAGGCGGATTGTAAGTATTAATACATACAATTTCATTAAAATGATTATGACACAGATTGAATAAATCATTACTCTCGTACATAAAACATGTTCTAGTATATCATTTTGCAAAAGGGAAGCAATTATTTCTGAATTTACTTTACTATTACTTTTATAGTGTGCTGTGTTAAAAATAGCATTATTTAAATGGTGATAGTACATGGCAAATATACTATAAAAAATCAAAATAAGATATATCAGTTCATTTGGTGAGAAATAATAGAACATCGCTTGAATCCACTTTAAATTATTACAGCTCATAGCATAGAATATGGTAGATGCAAACTCAGTTGTGGCAAAAAATTGATAATAGCCACACTCATCATAATCCGAGAGCTGTTAAACATTTTAGGGTAGGCATTTGATGCAAGATGAAAATTTGTGTAGCAGTTATTTGCAATGCCTGAATATAAAATCGAATGTCTGGCTGAAGGATCGTGGCACTTAGCCGAGCGTGAATTTTTAAATTTCCAAAATTATCGTTGCAAAAAAATATCCTTGAGGCATTTTGAAATTTTAATACCTTCAAATTTAGTATTTAATGAAAATAAAGTATAAAAGCCAGACATCTTAGTCGGCCCAAACACAGTACCAGACACGTGTCAAGTAGTATTTTATAACTACCGACAAAAGGTATTTCAGGCACGCTGAGATTGAGACAGAATAATATTTATGCTTAGGAAAAAATATTTTGAAAATGACAGACAATTTTGTTGGAACTTTCTACTTGCCAGACAACAATGTTAACCCCTTAATTCTCGCTCCCGTCATATTCAGGGGCTGTGCCTTTTACTCAAATTGTTTGATTCCCACCAGTTTTATAAAATAATGAAATTGGCTATATTTTAGTATAGTTTTTCCTGTCATTAAATAAAGTGAATATTTCTTTTTCATAAAAGTGGTGCCAATAAGCAATTTGAATTTTTCAACCGTAATTTAATTCGAGCGTTAAGGGGTTAAACGCGAGTGCCAGTAACGCCAGTAAACACTGATCTTGCGGTGACACGCAGAAGATCCATTTACTCACTTACGATACAAACCCATCTTAACACATTTTCGGCCAAAGGTGCGTAAACGCACCATTTCAATAAATATTTTTTTATTAACACTGTGACGAATATTTTTCCATAATTTTATTTTTCTGTTATTTTTAAGGGTTCTGGAGACATGTATAAAATATCAGTAATTCCTTTGGAGCAAATGGTTTATGTTGAGAAATTTTGAAAATACGCTATTTTTAGGTAGCTTTCATTACAAAAAGCTACCTATTGCAGCCGTTCGGAGGAAAGCGATTTCAAAAAAATTTGGTATATTTTCATCGATCATGATCCCCAGACCCCGAAACCACCCTCCGTTCTATATATATCCGATCCTACATATATATCCGATATACCTATATATATCTGATCTTTGTCACACTGTAACTCTCGTATTTATGAACCGATTTGAATGTAACTTCGTGTATACATAATACGTATGTCTCGACCTAGTTCGTTGGCCAGCTTCATCCGCCATCTTGTTTCAAAATGGCGGCCATTTAAATTTTTTCAAACCATTTAAAATTTGAAATGTGGTACCAAAAAATTGAAAATTGAAAAATATATTTTTCGTATGTGTTTAACCTTTATACAAAGATTCAGGAGCAATTTTTGTTTCGTCTATATCTTAAAATAATCCCTGCCGGCTCGGGCCTACAGGCGGAGGTAGATTTCGATGTTAAGTACTAAATTCTCCAGCAAAACTTAAATCAAGATTAGAGATAAAACCCAGTTTCTTCACAAAGAGCGAGCTGTAGGGAGCTAAACTTTTTGTGAAAATTGTAATATACACGAATACACACACACATATATGTGGAATAGCTTTAAAAAATGGCTACAAAAAATTCAGAGAACTTTAAAGTATTAAAATATGTTAATATTTCCGGAGTCGGGTTTTTATCATGTTTTAATACGTTTCTTCAAACTTACATGGCGTTACATATTCACCTGCTGAGGTCCATTAAAATTCAATATGACGCAATATACATATTTTTTTAATTCGTCAAACTATTTATTTTGAGTTTTCATGCTGAAATCTTGCTCTAGGAAACTTATGACGTAATATTCAATTTGTTTTCAATTTGTCAAACTATTTAATTTTACACGTGAAAGTTTTGCAAAAGAAAAGTAATTGTTGTGGTGAGAATTTTATTATTTGTTTTTTTTTTAATTGTTGGCAACTGCTATAACGAAAAACTTTTATTTTTTTCCTGCCATTGTTGTGTAAGAGCTGGTTTTATCAGAATCATGTTAAGACAGTATTCAAAATTTTGAACAATCCCCATTTCCACCCTCTTGGGCCGATTTCGCCCATTTTCAAACCCCGCCGAGATATTTGCCATCTCAAAGTTGTTGGCGAGTTTGAAGATGATTCGTGCATAATTGCGACTTTTATCGTGCGGACAAAATTTAGTACATACATACATATATATATATATATATATAAACTTTTTAGGTGGGGGTGGTTTTGGGTTCCTGGGGTCCTATAATGAAAAGTTATGAAGGAATTTTTCAAAAGTCGCACCATGGTAACGACTGCAATAGGTAGTATTTCTTACAAAATCTACCTAAAATGGTTGATTTATAGCACTTTTAAATTCTAGCTTGGCTGACATTTTGAAACGACCTGATTTTTGTCACGCGATAACAGGCGTATTTATGAATCGATTTGGATGTACCTTGGTATATACGTAATACGTACCAATGTCTCGACCTAGTTCGTTGACCTGCTTCATCCGCTTTCTTGTTTCAAAATGGCGGCCATTTAAATTTTTTCAAACCATTTAGAATTTGAAATGTGGTACAAACAAAATTGAAAATTGAAAAATATATTTTTCTTATGTGTTTAACCTTGATACAAAGATTCAGAAGCAGTTATTGTTTCGTAAATATCTTAAAAAATGATTGAGTTATAGCACTTTGAATTTCTAGATTGGCTGACATTTTGAAACGACCTGAAATTTGTCACGCGATAACAGGAGTATTTATGAATCGATTTGGATGTACCTTGGTGTATACATAATACGTACCAATGTCTCGACCGAGTTTGTTCGCCAGCTTCATCCGCCATCTTGTTTCAAAATGGCGGCCATTTAATTTTTTTTTAATTTATAATTTAAAATAAGGTACCAAAAAATTGGAAAATGAAAAAGATTTTTTTTGTATGTGTTTGATCTTAATACAAAGATTCCTGAACAGTTTTTGTTTCGTCTATATCTAAAAAAATGGCTGAGTTATAGCATTTTGAATTTCTTTTGTGGCTGACATTTTGAAACGACCTGATTTTTGTCACGCAATAACAGGCGTATATATGAACCGATTTGGATGTAACTTGGTGTGTACATAGTACATACCAATGTCTCGACCGAGTTCGTTGGCCAGATTCATTCTCCATCTTGTTTCAAAAGGGCTGTCATTTAAAAAAATAAATTTAAAATTTAAAATGAGTTATCAAAAAATTTCAAAATGAAAAAGATTCTTTTATGCGTTTGAACTTGATACAAAGATTCCGGAGCAGTTTTTGTTTCGTATGTATCTTTAAAAATGATTGAATTATAGCACTTTGAATTTCTAACATGGCTTGCATTTTGAAACGATCTGATATTTGTCACGTGATAATACTCGTATTTATTAACGGATGTAATGTGGATAGTATATCGTAATGGCTCGACCAAGTTCGCTGGCCAGCTTCATCAGCCATCTTGTTTCAAAATCGAGGCCAGTAAACTAAATAAAACTTATATTTAAAGTGAGGTGCAAAAAAATTAGAAATTGTAAAAGGTTTCTTTCTTAAGTATTTCACCATGATATAAGGATTCCGGAGCATTTTTTGTTTTGTCTTTATCTTAAAAAATGGCTCTGATATAGCAGTTTGAATTTCTAATGTGGGTGACATTTTGAAAAATCTGATTTTTTGCCTGCGGCAGCACTCGTATATATTAACCAATTCCGATGTGAGTGAGCATGTGCACAGGAATTACTAAGATCTCGATTAAGTTCACTCGTTAGCCTCATGCACCATGTTGTCTTAAAATGGCAGGAACTTCATGATATCGCCGAATTTGGCAACCAAATATAAGTAACTTTAAATAAAAGCAGCTTGGATAAAGCTGACTAATTTCACGAAATTCTCATTCATAATGATTTAGTATTGATAAAAATTAGTATTGAATCTCCTATAATCAGTTTCCACTAAATTGAGCTTCGTGTTTTTGAATAATATAGGCTTGCCTTTTAAAAATAAGGAATATGAAAGCTACCTCTTCCTCCCGGAACTAGCCGGAAGGACTTTTTCGTCTTAATGAATGTAATTTAAGCATATTTCAAAGAAAATAATACCACATTTTACAAAAGTTCTGTGCTTGGCTAATATAATTGATATATATATGCACTATTTTGAGGTCAAACTTTTTGAAATTTTAAAATTTCCGTTCTATGTTCGTTATGTTGATGATGTTTATGTCCTGGTTGAAATGAATTCTGATATTAATCATATTCTCTCAATTATGAATTCCATTGGTCCCTGCATTCAATTTACCTCTGAAATTGAGACCAATAACTGTCTTTCTTTCCTGAATGTTCTTGTTATTTGTTGTGAAAATGGCTTTCAGACTACCGTCTTTCGTAAACCTTTTGCCGTCAGTCTCCCACCTCACAGGCATTCTTCTCATCCCCCTAACCAGAAATTCGCTACTTTCAATACTTTTGTTTTTCGGGCTACCAATATTTGTTCCACTCCTCAGTTACTTAGCGCTGAACTTAATTACCTCATAGGTATTGCTGTTGATCGTGGTTATTCCTCTAATATTGTTGATTCTATTTATAAGAAATTGACGAAATCCGTCCATTCTGAAGAATATTCTAATTCCAATTCTAATACTTTAGTTGTGTTACCATTTTTTCCTAAAATCAGTCAGCAAGTTGCTAAAATGTTAAGAAGGTTTGATTTTAAAGTTATTTTTTCTCCAGTTAATAAAATCACTTTTTCAAATCTCAAACACCCCGTTGATCGCCTAGATAACTGGGGTATTTACCAAATCTCTTGCCAGTGTGGCCCTTCTTATAGTGGCCAGACTAAATGTGCACTTAGATTTCGTTTAAAACAGCATGAAGTTTATGTTAAAAATCAGGAGCTCAAATTTTCTTCTGTGTATTGCTCAATATTCTTGGTCTTTTCAACATAGGTTCGATTTTTCCTCAGCCACCATTATCCAAAAATGTTCTTCTAACCTTGATCTTGATTTTTGGAAAGCTTACCATATCATTAAAAATTCTCACTCTTTAGTCAATGACTTACCTAGTAGTCCTGATTTCCCAAGTATTTGTAAATCATTAATTTAATTTCCCCTTTTTTAGTTTCTTTTCTCTCCTTCTCCGGTAGATGTCGCTACTTGTCCAACCAGTCGTTACCACTGCTTCTTTCTCATTGGTTGTTTTTGGCGCCTTCGCTACCCGCATAGGGTATATAAGCCAGCGCGTCTCTGTCTACCATTTTTCTCAGCCTTGCTTTTTCTAGCACGCTGTTCCCTTTTCCCTATCTTGCACTGAAGAAGAATCTCACTAGTAGATTCGAAACCGCTGTTTGCTGCTTTTCACGCATTATTTGTGCCTTTTAAACGTTGGTTGACTGCTTTTTAATATTCCTGCACAAAGGCTTTACTTGCTATTTTAATCTTCTGTGATTGGTTGTTGTCTCCTACTATCCTATTCGGTGTTGATTTCCAAGTTCCTATTCGCTGGTTCTTCATCTTGTTTTCCCTTACCTTCTCTCATTTCTGTCTTTCTGCTACTTTCATAGTAGAAGCACGTCTTTTTTGGGCCTGACGAAGAAAGACTCAGATCTTTCGAAAGGTCTATCGCATTTAAGGTTTTGATGGTGCTCTAAGAAGTTATTTTAGTTCACATTTACATGTATTTAGCTTTTCTCCTACTAAAAAATATTTTACAAAAAGTTTGCAAGTACAAAATGCTTCTCAGTCACAGATAGGATTACAATACATTTATTTACATTGTTCTTGTAAGAATTGTAAGGTTTCCATAATAGTATTTCTTGCTAATCATTCAAATTATTCTTGTAAATAATTTACCAAAAAAAAAAAAAAAAGTCTAACTACCGATTTATTAAATCCTTTTTATTTAAAAATCTATCTAAAAATCAAATTGTTATTCTGTAAGTTGTTTTGGATATTTTGAGGCATTAACAAAGATAATTATTGAAGAGGAGAAAATTTCTGATTTAAAATTCGGGATATAAAGGAGTGCATTCTAGTATTTTATTGTGATTTTTGCACTTTTATGTGATAATTAATATGGTCTCATTTGAAAAGAACTTTTAAAAAAGTTTTGTATTATCAGAGTAGTAACACACGTACTCACAATTTTACCCGATTTAAAGAAAAATTACTGTTCACAGTATTCGATGCATAATTTTTAGGTGTTAATTTGATACCTTAAGTATTTTTAGGTAGAAAAAAAAAATAACTCATGCACCAGTCTTTCTTGATAATGGGTATTATTGTGGTTTGTTGCCGTTTGTACTCTAAATTAACTTAACCACTTGGTGACGAGCGACCAGTATACATGCCTCTTAAGGTGCTCAGAATCCTTCATTATTGCCACCAGTTACTTTTTAATGTAAAGTTTATCTTATTTAATAAAATGATTTTGGCGATTTCTACAGACATTTTTTGAAATAAATAGTTTAATAGTAGCTATTGCCAAAAAAAAAAAAAAAAAAAAAAATCAAATTTCCCTTTATTATAGAAAATATATTTTGAAAAAGAAAATATTTTATATCATTTGTGTTCCACTTTTATGCTTCAAGGTTATGCACGCTAAGAATATAGTATATTCGCATCTTCTTGGTTATGGAGGAATAAATTCGATTTCCATTATTTTGATACTGCAGCTCAAGAGAAAAGTATATTCTTCAAGTCTTCGATAGGATTACAATAGCACTCAATGCAGCTCCATTTATGTTTATCAGGAAATATCTAATGTGGCAGGTGAGCACGTTTAATAAAAGGAAAAAAACAGCTTTTCAGTTATTTTCGGTGACAGCATTTGTCGATTTTTATTTGTTTCCATGATTGATGTCGCAAATATTTTATTTCGTAAAAATATTGTATTATCCCAAGAAAAGCAATATATTTCTTTTTATGATAGAGAACCTATACAGAATGATACTACCATTTCTGTTTCTAATAAAATAATTATGGATTTTGCTTCAAACACACATTCACACACACTATTTGTGAAAAATTACTGCTTAGTATTTTGAAATTACAAAACAAATGTCATCTTCTAACTAACAATATACTGCAGCATTCAAGAAAAAAGTAGCCTATAATTTTTCATTAGACATGTTTTTTTTTTTTTTATAATTGCTTATCCAATAATTTTATTTGAACAACATCAAATGCATGACAATGCTTAATAGTTTCAGCATTAAAATCCATAAAGTATTCTTGTAATATTTAAAGAATTAAATCTACCCTATATATATAAAATACTAAAGAAACGAATTTATGAAACGGATATATGAAACGACTGAAATGTAACGAATTTATGAAATGATTCTATGAAACGACTGATTAAACAACTGATTACGTTTCGCGGCGATTTCTCCTAAAATATGGAATACTTTGCGATGAAATTAACACCAAAAATCCATATTGATCGTCAGAATTCAAAATTGGTATTAGAATTTTTAAATTCGAATTAGTTTTCAAAATATTAATTTTTTTTTCTAATTTTAAATACTTTTTCTAATGTTGGCAACTCAAATTTTAATCATAACAGATATTTTTTTCTTCATATTTTAGAAAAGGTTATTATTTTAAACTAATTTGGCGACCAGATTAGCCTCCCTTAAATATATGCTAAGAACAATGCTCCTTTTTTTTCTTTGTATTTCATTATCATTTTATTTAATACGAAACTTTCATTTAAAACTGAAAAATTTCAAATCAATGGCTTTCACTTCTTTCTTTTGTTTAAACGAAACTATTAGAAAAATATTAATTGCAGATGGCATCGGTACGCACCGGGGTACCTAAATAGTGCCAAAAGGGCTTTATTTTACCTGACAGGGTAACCCGGCTATTATTACTTATTTAATAATAAATGTTTATTTACCTTTATTTTCTTTTTATTTCCTAGGGGTGCTCCCACCCCTTCTCGCTACGCCCCCCCCCCCCCCCCCGCATAAAGATTTCGCGATTCCATTAGGTATCGTGAAGCAATCCCTATTTTCCAACTAATCCCAGATTATTGTTTGCGCTTTAAAATAATGTAAATAGGGGAGTCTTGAGAGGGTTGACCCACTTTTTACAAAATTATTTTTCCTTTTTTAATACTGAACGTAGAATAAAGTTTTATATATCGTTTTAGTCGTTATACAACCTCTTATCAAAATAAAATTGCTACATTACTGTAATACATAAGAAATTTGAAAAATGATGGATTTTAATCATGAGAAAATAATAGGTCAAGGCTCCCCACATATGGGAGGGTTGACCCACTATATGGGAGGGTTGACCCACTATATGGGAGGCTTGACCCACTTTGTTTATATTGAAATATTTGTGAAGAGAATTAGAATCAGTTTAAAAAAAAGCAAAATAACTTTATGCTACTTGCTTTAATTATTATAAAAACGTATTTTGGAAAAAATGATGCTTAAACAAATCTGTTTAGACGCAATCGCAAGTCAGAGGAGAAAAATTTTGTTTTAAACAGGATTTTGTTTGAGCAAGTATAATTCTGCACCAGGGGAAAAAAATTAACATTTAAGACAGCATTCCACTAGAGACAGGTTCGTTTTCATTAGGTTTCATGCATTATTATGTCTGGATTTAATAGCCGCTGTCCCGCTTTGTGTCTCCTTGTCCTACTTTTTGTGACAATCGACCTGACATCTCTAGCTGTCACATAGTTTGGCTTCATCTCACTCTATTCATCATGTTGATATTTGTCTATATACCTCCCTAAAGTTTTTCGATCAATGCTATGACTGTTTTCATCCGCATGAGTACTTCATTTATCACTAACATCTTGTATCCCTTTAAGGGGCAAAGTACATTCAGTACTAAAATGTTGAAATAAATGACTGGCACCGGAATATACGAAAAAATTTATTTGGAAATATGGAAAAGGATATATTTCACATACATATTGAATGGAATAGATTTTAGGAAAATTCTGGTGCCCATGTGGCGTTTGGGAATTAAAATTAAGTGGTTTCATAAACATACCACTGCCCCTGAAACGGTTAAGACTGCTGCTTTCATACTTTAAAATCTTTTCCACTTCTTTTATTTACCTATTGTAAGTAATATTTAAATGGAAAAAAGTTCCTGTCAATTTTCCCATTTATATTTCATTAATTTTTTCGTATAATGGATACTCCAGCAATTTTTCACATCTTTTTTTAATCAGTTTTAAATGTTTTCTTTTCCATCACCCCATTTTACTGTAGCTTTTCAGAATAAATTTACATTCATTTTTATATATAACCATTAATCTTTCATTATGCACAGTGTATAATAAAATGATTTCCAAAACCCCCTACATTAACACATTCACGACGGGCAATTTTTATTAAATCTGAATTTTAAAACAGTGGAAGCTCCTCCCTGTTTTGAAAGTCTTTTATAAATTTGTGTTCTAGATAGGTTTCCGAAGTTTATGCATCGACAAATATCTTTCAATATACGAATTCAATATAAAATGTCTTACAATCTTAAAAAAAGTCTAAAAAACTATGTACAACATGATATAAATGCATTTCTGTAGGTAGAAGCCACGACCTTAGTCAATGTTTTTTGAATAAAAACGAGAATTCTCTTTTCCCGTCGTGAATGTGTTAAGGGAACCTTGAACATCTGGTCAACCCTCCCTCACATTCACTGGGTCAAGCCTCCCCGCATAGCCCTTTTCCTAAAGAATAGCACATTGTTATGTTAAGCCTAACTTACTGTAAAATCTTTATGCTCGGAATGAAAACTCGATATTACTGCATTACTTAAAGCCTACTTACTTAAATTTTCATGATATATTTTATCTGAAAATAGCTTACAAAATATTTCTAAAAAACGCAACATTTAGGTTCAAAAGCCTCACATTTGATTTTTTCTACACCTATTTAGAGTATCTGTATAAAACAAAAACTGTTGTTTGAACATTCCAGTAGCTTTGGTTGACACCTATGGATGAAACTCTGAAATTCTTTTAAATATGAAAACTGATGGGTGGGTTAAGCCTCCCGTATGGTCAACCGTCCCTAGTCTCCCCTATTTCAATTAATTCCTATTCATAAGCTAATATTAGTTTTTGTTGAATTGAAATATCTCAATTTGTTGATTTTCTGCAAGCAAGTAAACCCTATTGTTTTTCAATGGGAGTCTATGAAAATTAGGTGAAATACTGGAAATAGCGCCAAGTTGGCGACAAAATTTGGCGTCCTTTGGCTACAGGGTTGGTTCCCCTCCCTTGGTAATCCCCCCTTATAGCGCCAGAAAGCTCTGACCAATCAGATGCGTTTCGCGGTATCTACGCAGATTTTTATTGGTCCATTTCCAAAGCGTTACTTTTTTTATATATATATAGAAGTAAAAATGGTTATAAATTGTTTTGTTCTATAGTTATTAATTAATTATTTTTATTTACAGTTATTTCATTTTAAAAATAATAGAAAATAATTTAAAAATACATACTGGTAACTGGTATTCGAAAACGAGATTTTCGCCAAATTGCCGAAAAAAAAAATCACGCCAAACCCGATTAAATATTGTAACAAATCCCGACATTTAATTTCAAATTCAAAGCAATGTTTTAATGGTATTATTTAGTTATCCTGTCGACCAATTTCGCCAAATTATATAAATCGCCAAACCACTCACCAAATTATACAAATTGACGTAATTTTTTATTTTAAATAACGAAAGAACAAATAATGCACAGACGCCACATATTGGTGCGATTTTTTCCTGACGCCAATGTAGTATACGCAACGGGTACTGAACTGGCACCAAAGTATCGATATTTTGCTTGATATGGTAATCCGGATGTTGTTGTTTATGCTGTTGATGTTTTTGCCAAAATGGTGTTGGAAAAAAATCGCTCCAATTTGGTGCGTATATGACGTCTGTGCCCAAATAAATTAGTATAGAATTAATAAAATAAAAATAAAACGTCGGAATAAAGATACCTTGATGGCGTAAATACGTGTAACTTCCATACAGTGAAGTAAATGTGACATTTACGATCAACCATTATTGACATTTAATCTTATAGTCTGGCGATAGATTTTTGGTCGATGGGATAACCAAGTAGAACCGTTTTAATTTACCACTCAAAAAATAAAAAAAAATGCTAATTGGCGAGTTAAAAAAAGATATTGGCGAGATTTGCACCCGGCTAACATAAAATTACCAATAATTATTTGCGATCATGGCATCTTTAGTGTAGTTTTATTCGAAAAAATAACTTTGATTCTTCAATCAAAACGGAAAACTAAGGGATCGGCCCGTAATTGTTTATGGCAGTTACATGACTTGAACTAGTATAATATAATTGAAATGATGACGATAGAATAATATTTGACGACTTATCGCCTGTCACTGGCTAACATTAAAATACCAAATTTGCCGCCTGGAATAAAAAAAGCGAAGGGATCCGCCCGGAACTGTTGGTAATAGATACATGATTTAGGCTATTATTATAGAGATCGTTTTCAATTTTAAAAACAGCGCAAAGAATAATATTTCCTAACGGTTAAAAATTTATTTACACGTGTCTATTAAAAACAGAAAAAAATTATTATTAAATGAGTAAGTGTTAAAAGCAGGAAAATATTGAAAATTATGTCTTGAAAATTGTATTTACACGTGAGTATTAAAAGAGAAAGGAAACTTCAAAATAATAAATACATTAATATGCGTTTTACCCTTTCAGGGGCAAGGTATTCTATTCGTAAAATATTGAAATCAGGGAATGGCTCCAGAATTTACAAACAAATTTCGAAATACGAAATTGCTTTAGTTCACTTACTTGATCACAGGGAATGGCTCCAGAATTTACAAACAAATTTCGAAATACGAAAATGCTTTAGTTCACTTACTTAATAAAAGGAAAATTTTCATTCCAATATTCTGGTGCCAATGTAGCATTTAAGAATTAAAATTAAGTGGTCCAAAAATGAACCACCGCCCTTGAAGGGGTTAAAGCGGTAATTTGTAGTAATTGTAGTAAATTGGATTATGTCAATCGTTTTATAACGCTGTTAAAAAATACCGGGAGGCAAAGACTCTGTTTACTTAATTCATTTTATTTTAGCTTCCTTTGAAATGTTTAACTGGTCTTCTTTAATCAAACAGGAAAGCAACCAATGGATGTCTTAACAGCAACTGATTCGGCCTTAAATTTTCGCAATCAAAGGGGAATGAATGGAAACCCGTTTACGGGGAGATCGCTATAGGTTTTTTATTATAATTCAATATTCTCTAATCTTTTTAAGACCAATCTAATTTGCGTGCTTTTAGATTTTGCGTTGTCTGAACGGGGGTTGGTGAGGGTAGCTTGCAGGAGGCAGAGCCCCCTAGTACATTTATTTTTTTATTTATAACATATTGTTAAATATATAGATTTGTTCTTCAAATCCGCGTTTAGATATTCGAGTAATTTAAAGGTTTTCTTTCAACATGAACATAAAAACAAGATTTGGAAGATAGGTATTTCAAAGTTTTTTTCAATTATAAATTATAAAACAGCTTTCACCTAATGTCTTAAATTTCCATAGTAACCGAAAACAATGCATTTATTCGATACTCATAGCTATCTTTTTTGTAAGGATAATTTTATTATGAATAATAATCTTTCATATAGGAAAAAAATAAATTAAAACTGTATAATTTACAGGTTTAAAAATTAGCTGAATAAGAATTCTTTTTGTTCTAATAAATATAGCAAACGAGTGACAAGAGTCCATATAGTTAAAGACGTCACAATAGATACAAGTTGAATATATTCTAACTGAAACTGTGTTTGAAAAAATAAGAAATAAAATCCTCATGTAACATGAAGTTATTTAGAATATTTAGAAACGTGCATTTACTATGTTACATATACATGGGCATTATTTATCTTGTGCTTTATTATGATAAATAGAAAAAAGAAAACTAATATTATAGATATTCTTTATACGAAAATCGCACATTTATTAATGTATGTCATTGTACATATTTTTTTTTACCTTTTATATAAAAAATAATAAGTTTCCTATAAAAAATTTTAAAAGCTTTTCTTAGTTCAGTTTATCGACGTTTGAGTACATTTATTTACAGCTACCTCGAAATCGCATAAACAGACGTAAAGCGAAGAATACATAATCATGTAAATTTATAAATTAAATGTTAGAAAACACGAGTATTTAAAATATTTTGAAAATTTAATTTGGCGTAATTTAAATCGTATTTTTAAAGATGAAACAGCACCAAAAAAATGATAACAAATCACAATTAGAAAATAAAATTTTGTTAAAATCACCATAAATTACATAATAACAACAGGACGCGTCTCGGAGTGGACATTTTAATAGCCCGTCCTAAGTCAAAGTAAACTCTGTCCAAAACAGGACAAGGTCACAGATATCATTATGACGTTGTCCGCTTTCGGACACGTGTTTACTTTTGCTGATGACCATTTCTGACGACACGTGTTAACTTTGACTGATGACGGGCTGTTAAAATTTCCATCACGAAACGCGTTATTTTGAATTTTATGGTGATTTAAAAAAAGTTTTATTTTCCTAATTAATATCTTTAAATATTTAAAATATATGTAGAAAAACAAAAGAAATTATATTTCTTGTCTTTAAAAAAGGAAAACTTTACTTTTTCCATATCAATATTTAATAGCGCTTTTAATATAAAACGCGTGAATAAATTCAACAGTTCTTCCGTTAATGGAAAACTTTTGCATTGTTTGATGCCTGATTTGTTATAAATCTGAATATGTTTGCATAAGAAACGCCCATACCAGATTGATGGCTATAGAAGAATCAATAGATAAGACCAGGAAGTGGGAAATGCAATCAATAGAAAAGATGGCAAGAAAAATTGGAAATGTCAGAATAAAATATACGAATGCCATCTTTGACTTGAGAGCATCAAATGGAAGCGCTGGAAAATTGTAATGGAAGTCCTTATAGGAAGTGAAAAATTAGGTCGCCTTCTTATCCATACATTCCTGATGCATTATAAATTTCATAATAAGAGTTTGAAAGATTTTTATTTTTAAATAATATTTTTTTCTTTATAGGCGCATTAAGTATATCAATTACATTGCTACTTAATTTTTTTATTTAAAATTAAAAATTGAAAGAGTTAGCATGTAATCTAATGAATTTCACATATTTAAAAAATCACAAACGCAAATATTAAATGGTTCAATTATATTACTTTTTAGAAAAGCAGGCGGTTCTTTTTAGAAAACTAGGCGGTGTATTTTTAAATTTAAACTGTTTGGCAATATTCTGGTTTGTCAATTTTAAATATGGCGTAATTTCCTCCATTTACATCTTTTAACGCACATTAATGAATTTATTATTTTACAATCTTTTTTTCTCTTTTAAAATTCACGTGTAAATATAGTTTTTATGAAGTAATTATCAATATTTTCCTACTTTTAATACGTAATCATTTAACTCTCATTTGAAAGTTTTTTTCTGTTTATAACAGTCACGTGTCATTAAATTTTAAATTTGTAGGAAATATTATTCTTTGCGCTGTTTTTAAATTTGGCAGCAATTTAAAATAATACACTTTTCTAAAAGTTGTAAAAAATATCTTTCGAAATGATGAAAATTTGAATTTAAAATAGAAATAAAACCTCAAAAAATGAGTGAAATTAAAAAAAAAAATTAATACAGTCTGCACACTGGTAACTTCTAATATTTAAAATGATCTAAATATGATTAAAATCCTATGTATAGTTTTTGTTCCTATAAAACTTATTTAATGGAATGATTTTGACCAACTTTAACATTAAATATCTCTTAAGATAATTCTTCGATTTGAAAACTGCCTGTATCAGCGTATTTATCAAACATTTCTCTATAATACCACGGATTTTCATATTTCTGTATGCAACATGTTTCTTAATATTAAGCAAGAAAGACCTCCGGTCACAAAAAATTCAAAACTGGTGATGGTGACAGCATTTGTTACTTTCCAGCAAACACATACCTTTAGGCAAACGATCGGACCGCAGCCGGTAGTGTCGGTTAAGTGTCGGCATGGGCACGCACATAGGTGAAGTGTCGGCAGCATGTCGGCAATTGAAACTTAAGAACCTGCTTTTTCGAATGCCGGTTGCCGTAATCGGTCCCCTTATGGTTATATAGCAGCAAGCGACTTACACCTGCAAGTGATGAAGGACCGATATGCGATTTCTGATAGTGGCCCGATTAGATTTGCCAACATCAGTCCTTCTACGGAATTTTTAGTCTTAGCCCACAATTTTTATTCTTTTTCTTAATTTTGTTTGAGTTTGAGTTTTGATAAAATTTGTATAATTCATATATTCCATATGAAATTCTAACACTGATAAACAAAACAAATTTTCAAAAATAGCCTATATTTTTTTGTTTTAAAAAAGCTGTTATTGGATTAATTTTAAAGTGGACTTACAATTATTTGAATCATCAAAAGAGTTTTTTAATACGCTCCTTAAAATTATTATTCATTATAAACTTAATCGTAGAAAAAAAAACTTCATAAATTAATTCTTTTCTAATTGTGTATTCATTTTAAAAGCATTAGTTATGTTTTTTTTAATCGAATTATTAAAAAACTGTTTAAAATTATTTTACAATCTAAAAAAAAAAAAAAAAAAAAAACTACCCAACTTTTTAGGATTAAAATTTAAAAGAAAGATTAAAAAATCTCCCACTTCAAAAAAAAAAAAATAATATTTCTATTTTTTTTAATGATTAAAAAATGTTGATAAGTAAAAGAATCAGTACTGCTACATAATCACTAAAAATATATTCTACATTAAATCATCAAATGACAAAAAATGAACTCTTATACTAATTAAAAGTGATTAATTATTAAGTGATTAATTAAACTTATTTTTTTAATTAAAATTAGTTTTTCTAGATTACAAACAAATATTTCTTGAATTAACACATTTAATTACGTTATAATTTCTAAAGAGAAAATTTCATTGAGAAAAACCTCTGAAAGTCACTTATTTTATTTAATAAGCATTCTTAAATTTATAAGAAAGATTCAGAATTATCCCCCATTTAAAAATGACCTTCCAAAAGAGAAAAAATATGTAAATTAATATTTTTATTTTATTTTTAAATTGCAAATGTTAATAAGTAACAAATTAATATTGCAACATACTCATTAAATATATGTTCTACTTTAAATGATCAAACCAACATAAAATGAATTCTTATTCTAATTAAAAGTTATTAATTACCAACGTTTTATTTATTAGAATAAATTTTTCCATGTTAAAAAAAATATATTTTATAAATTAACGCAACGCATATAATTACGTTATAATTCCTAATAAGAAAATTTTATTAACTGAAAAAAACTTCTAAAAATATTTTTCTAATATTTAATTATTCTTAAATTTATGTCTATTCTTAATTATTCTTAATTATATCTATATCTTAATTATTCTTAAATTTATTCTTAAATTCGTTTGCTTTAATGAATTCGCTAAGATATTTATTTCATTCATTTAAATATTAAATTAACTTTTAAATACACGCGCGTAAGACAATTGCAGATAAATAAATAAAAAAATTTAATAAAGCACTTCAGAATTCTAATTTTTACGTCTACCATTTACCTTCAACGACAAACTATTACGTATCGATAAGTCTTCTCTTTATTACCTCATAGAATCCTCCCCTGGTCAAGTATGAGTGGCCAAGTGGTTAAGACGTATATTTGCTGCCATTGGGTTCCTCGGATCAAACCCAACCTCTTTCAACGAAGAAAAACGTTCCTTTCAAAGCTGGATTCCACAATGCGCCATCAAAACAGATTTTTTTTCAATTGATGCTAGTGTCGGGCTGCGGTCAGCATTCGTATGGATAGCTATCGGCGTGCTATCGGCATAGATTTTGCCGATACCGGACCGGCTGCGTGCCTCATGAATCGGGCAGCATTCCCGCGGCGTATCAAAAAAGATACGGAACCGGTATCGTGCCAATACCTTTGGTAATGGCAAGTGGCTTTCGGTCGATTGCTTACCGATTGCTCTGTGTTTACTGGGGTTTTTTTAGAATAGAGAGATATCTTGATAAAGGAATGTCTCATTTAAAACAATACATAACAATATTCTTGTATAGCAGAAAAAATATTTCTAACATTTTTCTAGATTATTAATACATGTATGTATTGTATATGTATCGTATAAGTACACTGTAAAAAGAAGGGGGTATTATTATACTTAATTTGGTGTTTATGAAACGCCAAAGTAGGTTTAAATATGCACTTTTTATCTTGTTTACGACGAATTAAGTGTTATCATACATTCGAAACGACCTTTCAAAAGAATCATACACTCAAACTGGTGCAGCTGTACTCCTTAACAGAATTTTTGCAAGCTAGACGCCAATATGAGTGTAAACAATTTACTCGCGATTTGTTTCGCGTTGGGGTACGAATTGCTGACTTCAGCAGACGACGAGAATAAACGCTATTTAATTCTAAGTGAAGTAATGTTCATTACATTGGAATTAACATTTAAAATATTAGATACAGGATAAAAACGCAAATATAAGGTAAGAAATGTAATTATTCTTGATAGATTTTTTTTAATGGACTAAATAGTGTTTGTATAATGCATTAAAAAATAATGTCATGCTTTTAAACACACTGCCATTCTAAAAATAATAGCGGCTGAATTTAGCGTGAGGTAAATTCCTGTTGTATACTGATACAGCCATTTTTTTTTTTGTAGTTTTGTTTATTTCTTAGCTATCATTTGTTTTAACATAAGCTTTAAATAAGTTCATTATACTAATTTTACATTTAAATCATCCCCTTTTAAAAATTAGAATTTTAAAAAGCTTATTTTAAAAGCTAATTTTAAGAAACATGAATATTTATCAATTGATGCAAATGTACATGCTGTCCTTGAAAGTGCGATTTTTGTTTAAAAATAACAGGCCTGTACAAAGATGCGACGTGTAGAATTTACATTAACAAATTTATTTAAAAGAAAATATTTTTGTTCTTTAAAGCACATCTGATCAATATAACAAATACTTAGAGTTTTGTGCGTTTTTATTTTAAGTTTAGTTTATTTTCCTTTACGTAAAGCCCTTTCAATATACTGGCATCGTTGATCAAGGACATACTTTTTAGAACATTTGTAAAACGTGTATTTTAATTAAAAGAATTTTACGAATTTTTTCTGCCCTTTATTTTTAAACATTTCTCTATATTAAAAGCTCAAATATTTAGAAATTAGACCAATATGAAAGAACTTTTTTGAAGAAAGAAAATGGATGCTTTCATCAGGTAAGAGTTATTAAAATTATATAATTCTGATGTAATTTAATGTCAGAAACAGCTAAATATGGTTATTGCATCGTTAAGAAAACTAGAAATTTCGATTTAAACTTATCGTGATCGTTATAAGTATTTATATTTTTCTTTACATAGAATTATTTTAAAGCGTATGTTCAGGACATTTGTCCGTTCTCTTACAAAAAAATATTTTCAGCAAGAATTTTTTATTAGATGATTTTTAGCTTATTGGTCGCATTGTTAATAACGTGTGAAAACTTCATAATTTTTATTATTTTTTAAGTTGGTATTAAAAGGATTAAACATATAGATTATCATACTCCTATTCTTGTGTTTATTGCGTTGGTAAAACATAATTAAAATGATCATGGGTGCTCATTTGATTACAATTAGTCGAAAAGCTGAGCACTTCCAGGAGGGAGGGGGAGATGCTAAGTGAGTATGATTATGTTTCAAATACAACAAATAAGGCATAATTTAAAGCTAAAAATGCATTAAAAATTTGACTTTATAAATTGTGGGGGGTTGTATAGCTCTCACCGCCCCTCCCTCTCAGTAGACACCCAGTAAAATGACATATTTAAATATGTTAATATATAAAATTCCATTGCTTACCAACTAAAATATTTAAAATGTATATTAGTAAATTATCTTAATATCTCGATTAGAAGTTTACCAAATTCACTGTGTAAAACTCTTAATTTAAATTTGTTGCTGTATTCGATTTAAAAACTATTGTTTTAAATTACTTTTTTATTGTGGTGTTAAAGTAAACCAAATCAGCGGGGTTGTCATTTAACACCAAAAACGGTGTTTCTTTACACCAGTTAATTGCTGGTGTTTCTTTACACCAGTTAATTGCTGGTGTTTCTTTACACCAGTTAATTGCTGGTGTTTCTTTACACCAATTTGCTGGTGGTGTTTCTTTATGCCACATTTGGTGGCTACTTAGTTGCCAGTATGTTTGGTGTAAAATGATACCAATTTAATGTATATACATAATTAGAAAAAAGTTTTAAAAAATTCTATTTTAGTGAAATACTAGATAAAAGGAAAAGAAATTCATATTATTTGCCTAAATTCATAAACATATTGATCTTATGTGAACTTTTACATTTATAATATTTATATATACAGAAGAAAGTAATGAATGGGGTGGGGGCTAAATAATGCACAGTGGAAGCTACCGAACATAGGAACATGAAAATTGGGGACGGGGGTGCGTCTTAGAGCAAATATGAGCAGTAAGAAAGGATTTTGTAAAAATGAGCCCCTAATGGAGGTAAAACAGGGAACAAGCTTTTTAGAAATTTCTTTAAAATAGGATATTAGTCTGTTAACAGTCTGATAAAAGTCTGTTACAAAATTATAAGACCACTCAGAATTCAGCCTTTTTTCAACAAAGAAAATATTAGTTTGAATTTAAAAGTAGTTATATGAAAAGAAATAACTCAATAATGTTTATTTACCTCAGGGGGAATTTTTTTTGAATAATTTTTTGTTTCATACCAAACGACTTTACACAAACCCGCTGTTTCATAAATATAAGACCACTCTTATATTATTAATAAAGCAGACTCTTTTATTTTGAACTCAGAGTTTAACTGTAACCTAAACAATCTGTAAAACTTGAAAAGAAGAATAAAATGCAGAAATTCTGAATTCTATCTGATACTTTGAAATAAATTCAAAATTAGTAAAATGCCTCGTCTGAGTGACCTGTCTGAAATATAAGTGAGAAGTGTGTGGTTCTACAAAGTAAAAGGAAAGTCTGAACGTGAAATAAGTAAGATTCTTAATCGTTCTAAAACTGCGATTCATAATGTTCACGTGCATCTTGAACAGACCTGTATTCTGTATACAGACCTGCATTCTGTAGAGGTCTGTTCAAGAAGCACGTGCACCGCGCACGCGAGCTCAGGAGACAGGAACATGGAGTGTGTCTTTTGTGGTAAATGTTCATAAAAATCCAAGTAAAATTTAATTTTTCCAGAAAACGTGACGTGAGAGGTATTTTTCATTATTGTTTTAAAATTAGCACCAAAAAATGTATAATGTTCAGCTATCAGTTCCCTTGTATTTTTTTCATCGCAGGACTGTGTTATTGCATCGAAAATTGTACACATTTTTAATCCTGGTGTTAGTTTTAATAATTCCGAATTTTGAAACAATTCTCCGCATTCAATGCAACTCAATTACTGTCTCATTTTCAAAATAAAATAAATCGAATTTCCTAATAGGAATCCGCTTTTCTATTATTTGAAATGCGTCGAAAAAGAAATAATTTACGCATTCGTACCTCCTGTATATTACAGATAATTCAGTTGTGTGTCGAAAAGAGTGGGACAAATTACATTGAAATACTATTGCAATAAAAACCGGACGGTTTTCGATCCTAAAATACATAATACAAAATAATATTCAAATTAAAAAATGCAATTACAAAATACACGTATTTTCAGACTACATTCAAAGTTAAAAATACATTTTCAATTAAAAAACAAAATAAAATACGTTTTAGTTAAAAAAAAAGTTTTCTTCGCTGAAAGGTTGAACTTAAAAGAATATGACGAAAATGAAAGATTATACATGAGCCAGACATCATGTGTTGAAATTTACTACCAGAGAGTTACTTTGGCTAAAGTTTCGAAGCCAATGTTGAATGTATTAAAAACATTTTATAAAGTTTTTTGAATTTATCAATTATAGCCATTTAATCAAAGCACTAAATTTCAGATAAATGATACATTATTTTAAAGTTTTCGATGATCGTTAAAGGTAAGTCATCACAGTGTTACAGCTGTAAATATTTCACATCTTTTTTGTTTAATTTGGAGAGTAAACATTATTGATACTAATTAAAACATAAAATCATGTCTGTTGCAAAGTGCGCTTCACACTTTCGTCTAAAATCTGCAGAAATGTATTTTTCATATTAAAAAAATTGTACAAAACTTCACAAAGTACATTACCAATATACTTTAAGTTTCAGAGGTTAAAATACAAAACACTTATCTACATTTCAAATGCATTTCAAATACATGTATTTTCGATTCAACCCAAATCTGATCTCACTAAGCTCAATTAAATAAAATAATTTTTAGACGCTTCTATAACAAATTCTCTTCAACCTACATAAAGTTAATATAACAGGTGTACAAAAAATTAATCATAACAGTTGGCAATATACTAAAATTTTATAGTGAAAAAGCTATTCAAGATTGTGCAAAATATTAAAATTGCCAAATACTGTTTCATCTTTTAAGGTAGAATCGTATTATGAGGTTTTCAGGTATGTATTGTGTCTGTAAGTAAGTAGAATTATTAAAAATAAGCTTCGACGTCGTTTTTAAGCATATTCGAACATTATTGAAGTGCTTATAAATTTGGTTTGTATGTCTGCCATATGTTTTTCCATGCTCTAACTCTCGTAAATATACTCGGATTGCCAATCAAAATTATATATCTTTCAGTTTATAATAGAATGTTTGACAGTGAAATAAAAAAATAATTGAAATTTAAATGTGTATCATTTATACTTTGTGTACAGGGACATACAAACGAATTCCGTAACATTACGCTCTGTGGAGGAGAATCGTTTTCTGTGTATATATTTTTGTTATAAAATAGTTACAATATCTCAATGATATATATCATTGCGATGGTCTACAACAAGTTTTCTCCAAAGTATATTATAAGTAACATTTGTAAATCGTTTACAGGGACTCTAAATTATTTTTTCCTTTATACATTATGATCAATGAGAAAAAAATCATTTGGAGGAGAAATTTAATTATGGTATGGTGATTCTAACATAAGCAAATCACTGAAATGCCTTTTATATTTTCTGTAGATTGCAGAGTGCAGAGTGCATAGCGTTTATCGTTCATTTACAGAGACACTCAAAATAATTCGGGTCAAGTACTAACCAAGATCGATAATTAATGAAAATGGGATTTCCTCTGTGGTATGAATTTTTAAAGTGACCTAAATTTGATGATATTAGGTGGTAAACATAAATTTTACAGGTCTCATACACTATATGGCCAAAGGTCACCGGTCACTTGCGATTTTACATGTTTTGTTAAATATCTAAAAAAATATATAAAATATTAACCTGAACCTGCAGGTGTATAAACAGTATATTATAGGTCATATATTTCTGCGAAGATTGTTTCCTGAAACCCCCATAAGGGGACCGTCAACAAATTGAAAAAGAAGTAATACCTTTTGCATAACCCTGTTAAATTTATGTAGCAAAAGCGTTCAAACTCGAGATTATTAATAAGTGGTTTATTGGAATATACTGTGTTCATTCTTATGAGGATAGCATGTATACGCGTAGAGAAATTAAGGTTTTTATAACAACAGTCCCAAATTTTGCCAAGTTTTTTTCTTATAATTTGCAGAGTTACTAATATAAAAAAAAGTTATTTTCAGTAAACATAACGAACAGCATTGTACACAATACTCTGCAATTAGAATTAAAAAAATAATCAAAATTGGATGAAAAATGAGCAGGCTTACAGAAAAATGTTTCACTGCGCATGCGCGAATGAAATCAAAATATAATGTACATAATGTGTTAGCTAAATGCATAGAGAAACTTTTGTAAAAGTCTCAAAAACATAGTTTGAAAAGTCTGAAAATAATCGTTTATAGAATAAGCTAAAAATTCGTTGTTCCCAAAAGGAAGCAAAAAGATGAGGGGTTGCTTCCATATATCCATTGATTAGTGCCAATATGGAATACACAATATTGTACGTACTACTGTAATTGGATACAGCCCTCAACCTTTTGCTTCCTTTTGGGAATAACGGATTTTGAGCTTATTCTATAAACTATTTCTATCCGACTTTTTAAACTATGTTTTTGAGGATTTCAAAAAGGTTTCTCTATACATTTAGCTAACATATTATGCAAATTATATTTTGACTAGAAAGGTAGCCCGTCAAAAATGACGGAAATTTAGATATAAAGATATATACAACTCATGTGCAAGAATATGAGTTTTTTTCGCTTGTTCCGCAGTGATAGATGAAAATATAGATTATTTCACACATTATTAATTTTTTTAAAAAACTTGATAAAAATAACACATTTTAAGAACGAAACACATTTGTGAAAAACTGTGTACAGTAGACCACTAATCTGCACAGTTTGGTTCCAAGTAGTGTGCGGATTTGATGCTTTTGCGGTCATGTCTATTCAATCTTTGTTTACATTTTTTTTTAAATTCATATATTGGACAATTTAGATTGGAAATTCTTAAAAACAAATAAATTACATACTTGAAGTACACTGTTAAAAATTTGCAGCATTCTGGCAGGTCATTTGACCGTTTTTTCGGAAAACGGTTACACAACCGTAGTTTTAACACTATTCTGACCATATTATTGGTCATTTTACGGTCAGAATATAGTTAAATTATGGTTATGAAACCGTTTTTTCAAAAAACGGTCGAATGACCTGCCAGAATGCTGCAACATTTTTAACAGTGTAAGGTAAAAACTATTAAACTATCGTATATGATTTAATAAAATGGTATTATGTGGTATTATACGCGTGTGCTTCACGATCTTGGTGAAATTGGCTGCAACTTGTCATAATCATAATTGTGTGGACCGCTATAGCAAAGAAGGAACCAGTTTTTAATAAATTTTCTGATATACAGTAGTTTACAAAAACTTGTGTAAAATTGCCAGCCGTTCTGATGTTATGTCAGTCCTATGAATAATATTTGTAACACTGAAGAGTTTCCATGTATATGTGGAATTTAGAAAAGCATCTCCAAAAGAAAGGTCCTGAAATGACATTGTAATTCCTCTAACTTCAAAATTTAATTGAGCCCTGATGTTGTTTACTGATATCTAATAAATACAGTTATTTTGAATATTACAACAGAATTAAACAGTTAAACTAATTTAACATAAACCCGCTGTTACGTCAATGCTATTTTTTAGTATTAAGAAAGAAAATTATTTAAAATTTTCAAATCATGCATTTATAATTTTTTTCATTATTTAATAACTATGTAATGAAAAAATATGCTTTTGTTTTGAGTTCATAAATATGACAATAAAGTAATGTAACTAAGGTTGATTTTTGACGGCCAATTATCTACACGAGGGATATAGGCCCGGGGGGGAGTGCCCTCCGTGGGGGTCTTTCTAAGGGAACCTAATCCGTATTTACGCATGGAAAATCCACGGCTCGAAGAAAACTACGAAAACTCCGAACGATTAGGGCGACGGGCGCGATTGGGTTCGAACCCAGCACCTCCCGTCTACCAGCTTCGAGAGCAGAACCTCTCGGTCGCTGGTGGGGCGTAATGTAACTAAGAGATATTTTTAAATAAAATCTTTGAGAATTGAAACCATAAACAAACGATACCGCCACTATTTTACCTACTATGACGTCATAAGAATATTGTCCATTGATTTTTGGAGAATCTACGTTGTGAATGATTACCTCGATAGTTTAATATTTTTTACCGTTCACGATGAATGAATCACTTCTGTTTATTTAGGTTTATGGAATGAGGTATTAAACTGTCAACCTAATTTCAACTGAAGTTATCCTAGGATATATGTACTTTTTAATTGAAATTAAAAACAATGCTTTGATCTTGAAATAAAATGTTTTAGTTTATATAATTGGTTATTTCTATTAATTATTTATTTAGGTACTTTTCCAATATAGCGCATTTTTTTTTTTAAAGCTTGGTGCAATTTGGGCTCCAAAAAGTGAGATATGCTGCAAAAATATATAAACAGCTACGAAAACAAACCTGATGAATTTTTATTTTTGTTTCTACATGTATTTATTAATTATTTATTTAAGTACTTTTCCACTGTAGGGCACTTCGCATTTTTAGAAAAAGCTTGGCGCAATTCGGGCGTCAGAAAGTGAGATATATTGCCAAAATATAGGGAAGAGTTCCATATTCTATGCTTTTGGCGATCTTTTTTTTTTTTTTTTGCATTAATTGAATCGATGTGGTTGCGATCTTCAGCCTTTGGGGTTGTTTTTTTCTGGAATGTACTTTATTCATATTTTTTTGTCTAATTTTTTTGCATTTATAGCATATTTTTTCGGAAAAATTTATAACTTTTGTTTTAATTTGACATATATAATAAATATATAAAATTATACATAAGCGCATAATATTTATTTATAGGTATATATATTATGTATGTATAAGGTATATCTCTATATGTAATATATATAGATAAAAATAAAACTATCTGTATAAACATCGTATTTTTTTTAACATGCGACATATATAACATTTATTAAATATATATATATTTATAAATATTTAAAGACCATGTTTTTCAGCCACCTTGAAAATTTGTTATAAGATGCTAAAATGGCTTTTTGGCACCATTTTGATTCCTTCGCCAATTGCGTCAACCAGCACAGGATATGGAACTCTTCCCGAAATATATAAAGAGCTATGAAAAGAAATCTAATGAACTTTTATTTTTGTTTATATATCTATTTATGGCACAGATGTCATATACGCACCATATTGGCGCGATTTTTTTCAGAAACCACTGTCATATACGCAACAGGTACTTAACTGGCGCCAAAGAGTCGATATTTTCCATGATATGGTAACCCGGATGTTGTTGTTTATGCTGTTGATGTTTTCGCCAAATTGGCGTCAGAAAAAAATCGCGCCACTATGTTGCGTATATGACACCTTTGCCATATTTATATACATAAAAAAATAATTTCTAACTATATATAATATTCTTTATATACAAATTACGGCACAGGTGTGATATATGCACTGGATTACTAACTGACGCCAAAATGGTTTGTTATTTTGCCTCATATGGTAACCCGGCTATTGTTTTTATTTATTAATTAATAACTTCTTTATTTACTTTTATTTTCTTTTCTTAATTATGTAAACTGTTTTGTTCTATAGTTATTACTTAAACTTTTATTCATTTATTGTTATTTCCTTTTCAAAATGATAGCAAATAATTTAAATATATAAATGTAACTGGTATTCGAAAGTGTGTTTTTGGCAAATTGGTGTCAGAAACAAAAACACGCCAAACCCGATGCGTATATGACATTTTTGCAGAAATTACTTCTGTTTATTTATAAAAATGGATAAATAGCATTTTTTACATTAAATAAATTGCATTCATATGGGACAAATTTGTTGTGAGTATGAAACAGTAAATAGGTTGTCAGAAAATACATTGGCAAACTTCTTTCTCGCCAAGAAACTTTTCTCTGAAGTACTGTACATAAGCGATTATTCTAGGAAATGCATTTTTAATTATGATATGCGCTTTTATGTTTCACTATATTTATGCATACTATACTGTGTGTATAAATGCTATAGTTCATATACATGGCTACACAAAGGAATTCATAAGGGTTACTGAGTATGAGAGTAAATTGCTTAAAGTTTGTTTTTAAAGGAGTTATACATTTTTACGATGAACTGCATTTAGTTTACTAAGAAATGTTTATTGAATATAGATAAAATGATTTCCAGGGTCATGCAAAGAATTGGATACATAACCGTCTATGGATGATAATATCTGGAAATGTGATTTCAGTAGTTTTAAGAGTGTTTTAGTTTGAATTAAATTTTAGCTAAATAGTGGCGTGTAATAACGATACTATTGGCTATGGACGGTAACTGCTAAAATCAATTTTTAAAATTTTTTATGCGTTTTCTAAAATGTTTACTTAGTTATCTTATTTACCTTATTTCCCTAAATAACGAAGTTTTGTTAAAGTATTCAGGAAGTGTTGGAAAGTGTTTCATATTCTATGCTTAACGCATGCTTTTTCTTTCTTGTTTAGTCTTATTTCGCATTTATTTTATTCTTATTTTTTTAGTCTTAAACTGTAAGTTAAAACATGAATACATTAAAATGATTCTCAGTTTTTATTACTAAAATAGGTGCTAAAAATACAATTTACAGGTTTTAAAACATTAAAACGAATAATCAGTTGGTAAAAAACTTCCCGAGCGCTTTCGACCAAGCCCTGGTCATCATCAATGGGGTGAAAAATGAGAAGAAGACCTTCAGAATGCATACCGGTATAAATAACGCAGGGCGATCCCAAAAAACTGTAAAAAGGGGGGGGAGGACGGAAGGGGGGAGACGGATAAGTCCATACAGCTACATTGATCATTCCAATCCAAAGATTCCATTGACTCCAAGTAGACCAAACCAAATTGATGATGACCAGGGCTTGGTCGAAAGCTCCCGGGAAGTTTTTTACCATCTGATTATTGGTTTTAATGTTTTAAAACTGTAAATTGTATTTTTAGCACCTATTTTAGTAATAAAAACTGGGAATCATTTTAATGTATTCATGTTTTAACTTAAAGTATTAAGGTGAATGTGTCGTTTCCCTTACATATAGTTTTCTATATATATTTAGTCTTAAACTGCTTTATAGAAACTTTAATATTTAATGTTTAAACTTTTCGCTCCCCCCCCCCCCCCCACCTTAAATGTAGTACAAACTATAGCGCAGATAGCGCAAAATAATAGACAATTTGGTACTTTTCCACTATAGAGGCTTTGGCGTTTTTTTAAAAAGCCTGGTGTAATTCGGGCATCAGAAAGTGAGATTTGTTGTCAAATCATATAAACAGTTATGAAAACAAACTTGATGAGCTTTATTGTTTTTTTATATATATATTGATGTTTTTATGTACAAATTACTTCTGCTTTTGTATAAAATTAGATAACTGGCTTTTTTATGTTAAATAAATCGTATAAATATCGAAAAAAATGCGTGTGTACATAAAATGAAACAGTGGATAGGTTCCCGGAAAATATGTTGCCAAATTTCCTTTTTCGCCAAGGCACCTATAATGGAAAAGTACCTAAAGAACATTAAAATCGCCCAGTTAGGAGCTCAGACAGTACAGCGTACTATATTTGCGGTTATTTTGTTAGTAGCATCGGGAAGAAATTGTAAGGATGTACATTTTTGTATATTACATTTTAAATTCTCACCCATAGATTTTGAAACAAATGGTAATTGTGATCACAGATCGCATGGAGGGTTTCGATTAATATTCCTTTCAAAATACTTTCTTCTTTTGAAAAATCTGTTAGTTCCCAATTTCGCAACCAGGGGCGCACTCTATTCTAAACAAACCTCTATCCGAACGAAACTCCGTTTTATATACTATCCGTATATATATTAGTCGAGGGGATTGGGCCGATAGCACCCGAGATAAGTAGGCGCACCTGGCGTTAAAAAGTGGAACAAAAATATGGAAGGCTATAGTGCATAATATGAAAGAATGGCCAAAGGGGTGTCGACAAAAGTTGGAAAAGTGCTCCCCGGGTGAAAGCGCGGAGGTTAGAAAAATTGCTTAAAATACACAAGTTAGAGCCAGGAGGAGTAAATAATATAAGACTTTTTGAAAATTTTATGATTTGCCGTATGGTCAGAGGTATTCAGCTGTACGTATGCAAAAATCCATGTCTCAAATTTAATTAGGAGATCACTTAGAAAGAATTGCTTAAAATACATATGTGGTAGCTCAAAGGGTTAAACGTAACACTTTTTCAAGATTTTATGATTTGTCGCCTGGCTTCATGTGTTCTGCTTTAGCATGCAAAATTTCAAATCTCCAATTTAATAAGGGGCTCAGTTAGAAAGAATTGCTTAAAATACGCATGTGGGAGCCCAAAGAGTTAAATGTACGATTTTTTTCAAAATTTTATGATTTGTCGTATGATGTGTGGTGTTCAGCTATAACTAAGCAAAAATTTCACACCTCCAACCTAGATAAGGGCTCACTTAGAAAGAATTGTTTAAAATACATATGTGGGAGCCCAAAAGGTTAAATGTGAGACTTTTTAAAATTTTTATGATTTGTCGTTTGATGGGAGGTGTTCAGCTATAAGTATGCAAAATTTCACGCCTCCAACCTAATTAGAGGCTCACTTAGAAAGAATTGTTTAAAATACACACGTGGGAGATCAAAGGGTTAAATGTACGACTTTTTCAAAATTTTATGGTTTGTCATTTGATGTGAGGTGTTCAGCTATAAGTATGCAAAATTTCACGCCTCCAACCTAATTAGGGTTCACTTAGAAAGAATTGTTTAAAATACACATGTGGGAGCCCGAAGGGTTAAATGTACGACTTTTTCAAAATTTTATTGTTTGTCATTTGATGTGAGGGGTTCAGCTATAAGTATGCAAAATTTCACGCCTCCAACCTAATTAGGGGCTCACTTAGAAAGAATTGTTTAAAATACACATGTGGGAGCCCAAAGGGTTAAATGTACGACTAAAAAGAAATTTTATGGTTTGTCATTTGATGTGAGGTGTTCAGCTGTAAGTATTCAAAATTTCACTCCTCCAACCTAATTAGGGGCTCACTGAAAAAGAATTGTTTACAATACACACGTGGGAGCTCAAAGGGTTAAATGTACGACTTTTTCAAAATTTTATGGATTGTCATTTGATGTGAGGTGTTCCGCTATAAGTATGCAAAATTTCACGCCTCCAACCTAATTAGGTGCTCACTTAGAAAGAGTTGTTTAAAATACACATGTGGGAGCCCAAAGGGTTAAATGTACGGATTTTTTAAAATTGGTTTGTCATTTAATGTGAGGTGTTCAGCTATAAGTATGCAAAATTTCACGCCTGCAACCTAATTAGGTGCTCACTTATAAAGAATTGTTTAAAATACACATGTGGGAGCCCAAAGGGTTAAATGTACGACCTTTTTCAAAATTTTATGGTTTTTCGTTTGATGTGAGGTGTTCAGCTATAAGTATGCAAAATTTCACGCCTCCAACCAAAAATAGGGGCTCACTTAGAAAGAATTGTTTAAAATACACATGTGAGAGCCAAAGGGTTAAAAGTACGACTTTTTCAAAATTTTATGGTTTGTCATTTGATGTGAGGTGCTCAGCTATAAGTATGCAAAATATCACGCCTCCAACCTAATTAGGGGCTCACTTAGAAAGAATTGTTTAAAATACACATGTGGGAGCCCGAAGGGTTAAATGTATGGCTTTTTCAAAATTTTATGTTTCATCATTTGGCGTGAGATGTTCAGCTATAAGTATGCAAAATTTCACGCCTCCAACCAAAAATAGGGGCTCACTTAGAAAGAATTGTTTAAAATAGACATGTGGGAGCCCAAAGGGTTAAAAGTACGACTTTTTCAAAATTTTATGGTTTGTCATTTGATGTGAGGTGTTCAGCTATAAGTATGCAAAATATCACGCCTCCAACCTAATTAGGGGCTCACTTAGAAAGAATTGTTTAAAATACACATGTGGGAGCCCAAAGTGTTAAATGTACGGCTTTTTCAAAATTTTATGTTTTGTCATTTGGCGTGAGATGTTCAGCTATAAGTATGCAAAATTTCACGCCTCCCACCAAAAATAGGGGCTCACTTAGAAAGAATTGTTTAAAATACACATGTGGGAGACCAAAGGGTTAAATGTACAGCTTTTTCAAAATTTTATGTTTTGTCATTTGGCGTGAGGTGTTCAGCTATAAGTATGCAAAATTTCACGCCTTCAACCAAAAATAGGGGCTCACTTAGAAAGAATTGTTTAAAATACACAATGTGTTTAAAATGTGGGAGCCCAAAGGGTTAAATGTACGACTTTTTCAAAATTTTATGATTTCTTGTTTATGTGAGGTGTTCAGCTATAATTATGCCAAATTTCACGTCTCCAACCTAATTAGGGACTCACTTAGAAAGAATTGTTTAAAATACACATGTGGGAGCCCAGAAGATTAAATGTACGACTTTTTCAAAATTTTATGCATTTTCATTTGATGCGAGGTATTCAGCTATAAGTATACAAAATTTCACGCTTCCAACCTAATTAGGGCTCACTTAGAAAGAAATACACTTATCGCAAAGTTGGCTAACATTTGGCGCTACTGTGGTAACCCTGCATTTGCATTTTTCAACAATTACTCATTTCAATGAGGCGGTCCTACCGGAATCGTGAGGGACACACAGAGACTTGGATTTTATATAAATAGATTACGTTGGAGCATGCGCAGTGAATATTTATTTCATAAACTTGCGCATTTTTCATACAATTTTTATTATTTTTTCATTCTGATTACAGAGTTTAGTGTACAACGTTGATTGTCATATTTTCTGATAAGAACTTTTTTTACATTAAGGACTCTGCAAATTATAAACAGAAAACTTGACAAAATTTGGGACTGTTTTTATAAAAAACCTTAATTTCCCTACGAGTATACATAAAATCCTCATAAAAATGAACACAGTACATTAAAATAAGCCACTTATTAATAATCTCGAGTTTGAACGCTTTTCCTGTATATTAGTTTTTACAGGTTTATCCAAATGATATTCATTTATTTCAATGTGTTGACGGTCCCCTATGAGGTTTCGGCAAAACATCTTAGTGGAAATATATGACTTATACTAATTATATCTCTACAATTATAACTAGACTGTTTACACAACTGCAGTTTCAAGTTAATTCCTCATGTATTTTTCTAGATATTTAACAAAACGTCTAAAATTGCAAGTGACCGGTCACCTTTGACCATATAGTGTACAAAGCTACAGGAAAGACTTCGCACATATTACCCGATATGAACAGCAATTTCTAAAATTTCGCTACTTTGTTTTTTACTCAGTTATGTGTTTTTTATGTTACTTATTTATATCTCTCATTTCAATTTAGAAAAAAAAATGAAATATCTTACATCTATCCTATTAGTTTTGGAAAGTTTTTTATAATCTATGCATGGTTTTTTTTTCTTTTTTCTTTAGTTTTAACGACTACTCTGACATATCAAGGCACTTTGATAGCGGCAATTTTTTCCATCAAATGACAAGTATGATTTTGTAGATTGTAGTTGTTCATATTGATTATTAACGATAGTGAGTTTCTTTGTGAAACGCAACGTCAAGGTGAGTTTATAACGAATGTGCGAAGTGTCTGATAAATAGAGTATTTTAGTAATAAGTGTGTTTTCAATTATGTGGATGCGTCGTAATATATGCCATTTTTTTAAAGAAAATTTTCGTTGATAGATTGTTTTCTCTATACTTCTTCTATATTTCAAAATATGAACGCTGCCAATTTCTGTACTAATGAAGTATAATATCGTTGTGACATCTGAATTTCAGTATATAGGTAATGGTAACCGAGCATAGAATATGCTTTTTCGGAGTTCAAATCCTCTGTTGAATATATCGGAGATACTTGAAGTTTACACTGCCAAATAGTAGGAAAATTAAGAATAATGTTTTTGAATAAAGTTTGGTTTAGAGTCTATTATGCTGAAATTAATAGATTAAATTATTTTATTCAATTTCTAAAAATATTTAAGAGAAGAAGTAGAATTCTGTGATGTTATTTAAAATTGAGTAAACTTGCGTTTTGATGTTAAGTTTTGAAATGAATTTTGAATCCTGTTATAGGAGTAAAGTTCATAACGGAAACCAGATAATTTTGCAAAGCTGTTATTAGTTAACACGAATTCATTTAAATACTGATACGTTTGTTTCCTCTATACTTAAAGTAATGACAGTTTATTTTTATTAAATAAAATGCTTCCTACCAAGCAGAACATTTCTATGGAATAAAACTGTGTTTTTAATAAATGCCAAGTATGTTCATTGAACAATGTCCGAAAATAATGTTAATTACACAGAAGGGACCTTACAAGATTCAGATGATCGAGAGGGTTAAAAGAGTTATATCTTTTAAAGTTAAACTCCTTTAATCATTATACAGGGTGTTTCAGCACAGCCGTTACAAAGTTTTAGAAGAGATAGTGTATAGTGTACATCTAGACGATGGCAAACCACATAGCAAGGCATGATCGGAACGCTTTACTAGCGCGGTAATGATGACAAAAAACATTAGAGAGGAAGGACACGAACAGGGTGACAAAACATGTTTTTTATTCTTAGTGCAGCAAAAAACTAAGAAATAAGAACAAAAAGAGAGAGAACGACCGTCATCAAAGAAGGAGTTCGAAATTATGACTCCGGAACGTGATGCACGCTTCAGATCTAAGGAGCATTGAAAATCAAATGTTTTAGAAAATACCCGAACTTCCCCAGAAACTGTCAAGACGCGTGCAACAAATTCCTTAGCACTATCCAGCATTATCGCAGCATTTTTGCGGTACTAAGAAAAATAAACATGTTTTCTCGCAATACTCGTATACTT
Organism: Maratus speciosus; assembly: GCA_963932465.1. NCBI lineage: Eukaryota > Metazoa > Arthropoda > Arachnida > Araneae > Salticidae > Maratus > Maratus speciosus. The sequence continues at coordinate 528,900,163 of OZ010789.1, read as the reverse complement.
CTTTCTCGTATTTTGTGTCATCACTGAACCATACAAAGGTTTTAGCTTTTAATTTAAAACATTTATAATGGGCACTGTTTCACTTATATGGTTATTTTATAATTCAAATTAATCCATCTGTAAGTACTTACGGGATCTATTCACAAATATTGTAAATTACATTTCATTTTAAATGCCATCTAAAAAGAATATATTTGGTAAAAACTGAAAAAAATATCTAATAATTGTTCGAACTTTTTGAAAAATTACTTTCCCAAAAAGAAAAATAATCCTCTTGCTTTCCAAGTTAGAGAACTGGTAACATTTAAGCAATTGTCGGATAGAGATCCAGATTCAAGCACGGATATATGTTGTTAATCGGGTTTTACTTTTCAGGATGCTCCGTTTTATTTAATGTAGCCTCAAAGAGCACTGTGTTTTTTATGTATTTTTATTTTATATATTGATTTTTTTTATTTCTTTTATGCATTACTTTTCACATTATTGTAAAATTTGTACCACATTAAGAACTTTTAGTAAATGAGAAAAAGAAAAATTTACCTTAAATATCATGTGATATGTTAACGTAAGATTTAACCACAAAATCGACCCGTTGAAGACTATACTTAAAAATTAGATATAAAAGATTTGTTTTCCGTGATGTATTTTTCAATTAATTATTTTTCTAGCTTTTATATTTGAAAGTCAAGCAAGTACACAATAAACATGGAATAAAAGTTATTCAGTAGACAGTTTTGAGGATGAAATTCAACGAAATTTTCGTTTTAAAAATTACTTTCCACATATTTTAAATATTTTCTAAACGTTTTTTAATTTTCTAAAAAAGTAAAATACAAGTATTTCAGTCACATAATCTGCTATTCTGAGAACTGAATACTCTCTTTTATCCTGTACAACATATTTAAAACTGTTTACAAAAAACTTACGATAATAGACATTTTAAGTATTTTAAACTTAGATGTTATTGCATACATCGATATTTATAAATCTGAGCTACAAAAAACAAAAATTTATTTGTAATTTAATAGAGGATAAATTATTATATTTAAAGAAAAATCTTTCATTTTTTTCATATCACAAAATTGATCTACTTAACTTACGACTACTCTTATAATTTGGTTGTATAAAAAAAGTGTGATGCATATCATTATTATTATTGTTATTATGAATAATGCGATATCTTTGGCACAGTTTTATTAAAAATGCTTTAGTTATAGTTTCCCGTTTTTTTGTTTTAGTATTGTTAACTACATTTTTCATTTTAATTTTCACTTGAAAAGAAAATCTAAAAATTTCTGCACAACTACTTGACAGAATATTAAGTTGAAAAATGTTCAATAAAAATATTGTAAAAAAGGTTTGACAGTTTGGTATTTCAAGTATGTTGTATTGTTTTATCTTAGCCATAATTTAGTGAAACATTTGTACTTAATACTGTGTAAAGTTTGTGAAAACACTAAAAAAGTACAGAATCAGTTGAGAATTAAAACAAAAAGATTACATTGTTTTCTGTTGCAGATTCTTTTTATTTATTTATTTATTTATTTATTTTTGAAATAACACAAACAATTATTTTCAGGAATTTTTGTATATGGATGTCAGAAAATTACTGGTATATCGGGATAAAAAATATTAATTTCTGAAACCCGATATACAGGATGAGTACAAATGATGGACCCGATTTCAAAAAATCATGTTTTCGAACCTATTGCGCTTATTACAATAAGTGATGCATGAATTTAAAGAGAAATATGCCAAAAATTTTCAGTTAAAAATGTCCGATATGTGATCCTCTTGTTACACTACGTCCTGTTATACGTCTAATCTGCAATCCAGTTCGTTCCAAACATTTTGTAACACCACTCTGTCAATGGTTCTGAATGCTGCACAAATGCGTTCATTAAGTTCTGGCAGTGTCAAAGACATTGTTTATGTACCTCCGATGCCGAAAACACTGCCAGAACTTTAAGAACGCATTTGTGCAGCATTCAGAACCATTGACTACAAAATGTGTGGAACGAACTGGATTACAGATTAGACGTATGGCGTGTAACAAGAGGGCCAAATATCGAACATTTGTGACTGAAAATACCTTGGTATATTTCTTTTTAAATTCATGCATCACTTATTGTAATATGTGCAGTAGTTTCGAAAATTTGACTTTTTAAAATCGGGTACAACATTTGTACCTACCCTGTATATCTATGCATCGATTTCAACATTCAATCTATCGACCTTTTTGAAAAATTACTATGTTTCACTTCAAAATCTCTTTTAAGCATTTTTCACAAATATTTATAAATAGCAAATTTTTAAATAAATCAAAAACTTTACTAATTTAAAAAATTCTCTTCACCTTTATATATATATATTTGAAAATTTCAGATATTGTGAAAATATCCTTCACATAGATAGAAAAGCATCTCAGAATATTTTACATGATAGTTGACAAAACACCATTAACGAAATTAGAAACTGCATGAAGGATCCGTTCCTTAGACTATCTCAATTTCCACAAAACGACTTTTTTGCTCCCTAAAGTGTTAAACATTCGTAGATGCGCTTTGTAATTTGTCTTTGATTTTTTCTTAATCTTATGTTACAGATGAATTGTTCTTTTTTTCACAAATGCTTTAATATGAAGTTTTGTTTGTATAATGTTTTTTTTTATTACTATTGAACAAGTTATCGTTGGAGATATGTAACCAAGGTTAATAGAGTCGTAATAACCCATTTTTTATCTACGTACGGTACTTATAAGTACTATTAAAACAACTTGTTATAAAATTCATTAATACATCGATTAGTGGTAATGAAGTTTAGAATTATTTATAGCTGCATTAATTTATCTTGTTCCAAAACTATTATTGGTTACACAAAATAAAAATATTTTGAAAAGGATGTAACAAAATGGCTGCCTTCCCATAATTTTATAGCATACAGATGGCGCTGTTGACACTTTCGGAAAAATATTCTGAGATATTTTTCCAAACATGAAGTGAAGTGAATGTATGTAATCTATGTAACTTTATAACTATGTTGTATAATGTATGTATACATAGATACATACATTCTAATGATCTACGTGCTGAACAAATAAAAGATGAAAAATTAAAAAAATATATTAAAATTTTCGAAGATGAAGAAAAAACTCTAGACTACGCTAACTGGTCTGAACGTAGTTATATTATGAACCAAGGTGTTTTATACATGTATTCCCCAAGTTAGGAAGCAGAAGAAGAACTAGTAGTCCCCTCACATGAAAGGTAGAAAATTTTAAAAGAACACCATGACTCACCTACAGCTGGTTACTACAGTGCTGAAGGTACATTAAAGAGAATATCCAAAAGATATTATTGGACTAGAATGCGTTCATACATTGCAGATTACGTCAAAAATTGTGCTGAATGTAATAGGTATAAACCTTCTAATAAAAAACCATCCGGTTTGTTACAAACACCAGTGTATTCACAACGATTTGAAGTTCTATCAATTGAACTTTTTGGCTCTTTACCAAAAAGTAACAATGGTAAAAGATGGATATTCATAGTAAAAGACTATGCAAGATGATGGGTTGAACTATTTGCCCTTCCCAATTTGTTAGTAATGTGATGCAACAACTTTTGTTTTCTTTTAGGTATGAAACAAAACCAAAATCCCATATATCATCCTCAGGCTAATCCTGTGGAGAGAAAAAACAGAGATCTCAAGCCGAGATTGGCTATATTAGTAGAGAATGACCACTGCTCATGTGAAGAGTAACTTCCAACAGTACGTTTTGCAATGAATACTGCTAAGTTTGACACCACTGGAGAAACAGCAACATTCTTACAATTTGGGAGAGAATTAAGAACGACAGATGATATTCAACATGCCATTCGTGCTGTAATTCACAATGACAACTTTGTACCTGAAATTACACCATACCTCAAGAAATTTGCAAACTTTACCAAAGAAATTAAGGATAAAGTTGTAGCTAAGCAAGATCAAAGAAAGAAATACGCTGACCGTAAAAGAAAACCAAGACATTGTTTTGTTCCAAGAGACAAGGTTTGTGTTGACTTACATCCAGTAGGTAAAGCCTCTAGCAATAAAATTGCAAAGTTCATCCCTAAACGTGATGGACCATACATTATTTTAACTTAAAAATCACCCATCACATTTGTTATAGCAAGCATGGACAATCCAAATAAACCGCTTGCTACATGTCATATTTTAGCTTTGAAAGTGTGTAATCTCTGACATTGTGCCTGCTGCACCTATTAGGAAACGTGGCAGACCACCTAAAAAAGTTACTGGTTCCGCACCGGGACGTCCTCAGAACCAGAGGGGGAGGTTGTAACAAAATGACTGCCTTCCCATATTTTTATAGCATATAGATGGCGCTGTTGCCACTTTCGGCAAAATATCCTGAGATATATTGCCGGCAAAGTATCTATATTTATAAATATATAATTGGCGGCAATATTTTTCGGCAAAATATCCTGAGATACACGCCGAAACTATAGAGTTTCGGCGTATGTTCGCAATGCATCTCACCTTGAGAAATTTTCATGTGATAATCGGAAATATGTATGTTCCATTCATATTACGCGCTTTTCACGAATTGTCAGATATGGAAAAATCCAAAGCCAAAGAGCGACGCCGAAATGAAAATCATCTTGCAAAGCAAAAATCAAGTTCTTCAACTGATTATGTAGCCCATGAAAATTTAGCTCTTCAATTGATTATGTAGCTAATGAAAATCGATTACAGAATACAAGACGAACGCGAAAAAGGAAACAATCTAATGTTTAATCGATTGATAGTAAAAGGCCATGTCTCGAGGGGTTCCAATCTCCTATCCACGGCGTTTTACAATCGGTCCATTCAAACCGGAAAAAATTGCGCTCAACGTAGGTAATTTGTCGCAATCTGTGGATGATTCGATGGAACTGCTTTCGATTTGTAAACTGTTTTTCTTCTCGAAACGGGACTTGGAGAGTTTATCGATGGATTATCGAAGGTTTTGGTCGTCTGAAGTTTGATCTTTGCGATCTGTTGTTGAAGAGGATGCGACGGAATTTGGTGGACGAAATAAATTCGAACTGGTCTTTGTAATCTATTAAATTACAATTATTTTATTTAAGAAATGTTTTTATTAACCCAAATCGCTTTTTAAATATTTCTTTACCTGATTTAAAACACTTTTGCAATTGGAACTTTATGTCTATGACTAACGGTTTAGGAATTAGCCATTGGACACCGTTGGGACCGGACACCCTGTATAGTTCATTAATATAGAAAATACGAAGTCGCAAGCAGCGATAGGGGCCAGATTGGCACCTTCCGTCATTCTAGTATTAATTATTATACATTAATTTTCCTTTTTCAAAAGGAATTATATTAGAAATATGATTATAGAACCCTTTTTCATAATTCTATTGAAATCTGCATTAAATTTCATTGATTTTGCGTTTTGGAATGAATTATGTTGGGGTTCAGAAACGTTTTCAGTTTGCCGAAAAAAAAATGTTGGGTTCATGCCGTGTTTCTTGTCAGCGGATTTTTTTCTCTCGAGTCTAACCTATCGGTTTCAGGGGTGAAGTTAAGTAGAAATTTCAGGTGCAGGTCGGGTGTAATTTTACCGCACTGGGCTCAAGTCCAAGTGCGCCCGCACATTTTTAACGACTCCGGACATAAAACCTTCAGTTTAAAAAAAAAATGTATTTTATTTAAAATTTAATTCTGCTTCAGATGTATTATTAAACTTTTTCAAAGCTACACATAATTTATGTAAAAGCAATCAAACTGGTTAGCTGGAATGCTGTATATTTTAATTCATCCCTTTCAGGTTTTTAATATATAAAATTTCTGTCATGATTTGCAAAATACTAAAAAGTATATAATATTTTTTTTCAATATAATATTTGCAGGAAAATAAAAGAGTACATCACGCAAGTATTGAGTGTAGGTTTACAGGGTACATAGCCACATAGCAAGAATACATACCAGCTTTTTCGTAAAGTCATATTTTCCTTATTTAACATTAAATTTCAGTTTATAATATGACAATCATTATTTTACGGAAATTATGGTGTTAAAAAATACATAAAGTTACAATAATTATTAACTTTTAAAAATTATTCTTTGCTGCTAGATTTCTAAGTTCTAGTTAACCTTACGATTTGCATTTTTATTCTTCTAAATATATTTTATTAATTATTTTGCAGTTAATGTATTATTGCATTATAACACAATTATTTCATAAAATTTAAAATGTACACACCTTCTTTTGTTTACATAGATGCTATACCGATTTTACGTAATTAGTTTGGAAAAAGCTAGTATCATATAATAATTGATGCGAAATTTAAGATTAAGATAATATGTCATCTTTTAGTTTTACATCGAGAACAATTTCGGTTTTCTTTAAAAAGTAATTACTTCTAAAGCAGCTTCATAGTTTTGCGGGGATTACTTTCACATTGTTTGAATACACCGTTCCATTAACAGATTTTTACGCTCTAAAAGACATTTTCTGCTAAATATTTGTCGTGTTTTCAAAATAAGACAGCTTTAAAATTCCAGAAAATTTGATTTTAATTGAAGAATATAACAAAAAAAAAAAAAAAAAAAAAAAAAGAGTTAACTTTAATAGGGGAATTTCAAATAGACTTGATTTTAATAGATTTGAATTTAAAAAACATTCAAACTATTTAAGAACGTCCAGTGTGTGCATCAATTTATAGAGCTTCTTGGGCACAAGAAAAATATCTGTAGGTTGTACAAGTTGAAGGCATTGAGTTGTGTGTGCAACTTAATTTTACATGAAATCGAGCAGACGAAATCTTTTGGGGCCCCGTCGGGTGGGAGTTTTCTTCACTTACTCTTCAGCTTGGACTCGGGTTAATTCTAATTATTTTGTATTCTGGTCGGTTTCGGATTCTCAGGTTCGATTAAAGCGATTTTTCAGGAGAATGTCGGAAATGTTGTTTCGGATGAAAAGGTATATATATCCAATATGAATGGGCCTATAAGTTTTTCTTCACAAAAAGAAGTATGTTAGAGATGTGATTGTATAATACTTTTTCATAATTTCATTGGATTCTAGATCAATTGTCTTTGATTTTGTGTTTCGGGTTGAATTATTTCGGGTTCAGGACTGCTTTCGTTTTGTAGAAGAAAAGTTTTATCGGGTTTCTTGTTAGCTAATAATTTTTGTCGCCTTCAGGTTTGGTTTCATGTTCACTTGGGTGTGGTCCGGGTATAACCTCGCCCTCACAGGACCCTACTACAAGTACGCCGCGCAAACTAGGGTGTTTCATTTTGTAAAGCAAAAAATAAAATGAAACTTTTTTGCAGACTTTGCTTACGCCCCGAGTTTCAGTGATGTAAAAGATATATATGCCAAATTTCAAGAAGATTGAATAATATTTAGAGGTTGCACACTTTTGTAAAAGTTCTGTAAAAGTAGGCAAAAAATACGATTTTTTAATGTTAATTATTTTTATTTGGACAACTAGAAATTTAAAAAAATACTAAAACTAGACACTAAGATTAAAAGGTAGTATGACAGGCAAAATATGTGTTATATTAATCAATTTTGAATGATGCAATCTCTTCTTTTTTTTGCTTGATGACGACTTTTCTATGATGCTCGACTACCCATAACAAGAATCTTTTTTGTTGTTCGTCCCTGACCGGTACGTTAAAGTTTTTTATCACAGCAATTCCTCTTTCCGCGGTATCATTGACCACTTTAAGAGCATTCACATGGCTTCTTAGAAAATCACTGCAGTATTCTCTCACGTCGTGGATCCCAAAAAATTCAAAGAACGTATTTATTTTGTTAGTAACTAAATGGCTCAGTTCTTTTCCTTCAAAAACTAGGTTTTTACCCTCTAATTGTTTCAATTCGATTTCCTTTTCAGGTTTGGTTTCCAAATTTTTAGCCATATTAGTCTTATCAGCCTGAGTAATACGTTCGTCCAAAAAATCCAATCCTACGTTTGTTTCTGACTGATACCAAAGGTGTCGCTTAGCAACTGCGAGAGCATTTTTTGACGTCTAGGTCTGGGTAAGTGCTCGAAAGCTGTAGCATATCCAAATCATTCTTTGGAGCCCATTGACTTACAATTGCATCATGCCAAAAGCGAACATATATGAGACTGACAAAATGTGCAACCCGTTTCGTTCCTTTCAATTCTCTCTGAGGAATGTTCAACTGTTTTGTGAAGGGGATAATTGTTAGCTTACATGTTGACTTTGCCATCTGCCTTGCTTGATTCAGAGACCCTGGGATTCTGAAATTCAAGTCGTTTTCAGACCAACATCCTAGGCACAGGAGGAGAGTTGTAATAACTTTTTGTAGTATTCTCTTGGATGATTTCCGTCTTTTAAAAGATTTTGGAGGTAGTTTAACATTTTCACTCATTTTTCTTCTAGAAAGCCTTGAATGGGACTTTCTTCATACAGAATTGTCGTTTATGACTTCTTATCAAGTGAAGCCCACAGATTTCGGATCTCCCAAAAAATCTGAATGCCAGGACCACATAGTGGTATGTCACAATATTTCTCGAACACTCCTTTCAATATTAGTTAATGTGTGTGATGGCGGCAAGCCAGCCACAAAAATGTTCTTCCGAATTACCTTTCAATTTTGGTACATGCCACTTGGATCTGTCCTGTATTAGATGCTGTAGTATCAAAAGACATATGGATGATATTGCCACGTAGCCCAAATCTATCCACTTTTCGAATAACTACTTCAGCCATCTGCTCACCATTGCCTTTCGGGGCAACAGGTACGCCAAGCAAATGCTCAAAATCTTTGCCAGTCAATAGAACTGCAACTCTATCTCCCAAAGTTTTGACATTCCCGTGGGCAACTGAGTCAAAAGTTTCCTATCCCAATGCAAGATCAATTGAGGAGAATTTTCAGTGAGTGATTTATCGATTTTCTCTGCCATTTTACTTCTTTTGATCAGACGAGGTCGGTAAACGGTTGCTGGAGATACGGGGATTTTTGAAGCATTGTAGCCAAAGTTCTTTGCAGTTTCTATAAAGGAAGTACTTGCTTGTCGAATAAAGAGCTGTTCTCGATCCCATGTAGTCGTGAGTGTCTGATCATAGGGTTTTAATCTAGGACTTGAACTTAATATTTTCGTTTCTGGAGGCAAAAACTTGGCCTCTTTGTCACTAGATTCTCTTTACCCAGTTTTATTATTCTTTGTACAGCTTCTGTATACAAGCACGGATATTTTCCTCCGTCATATCACAAATATTTGCTTTCCTCCACACTTCTTGTAGTTTATTACTTATAGTTTAAGCAGCATCCGAATGTTTCTTTCATTTCCTTCTGATGGTAAACAAAAACTAAAAGTATTTGTACCTTTGAAGGGAGCCGAGCTCCTAAAAACTCACCACTCGGCACCTTTTCTAGCAGCCAAATTTCTCTTTTGATTCCCTATTTAAAGTTCAATTACCTTCGAAAGATGAAAGAAATACAGAGAAACCCATTAGTACAAAGCACTTCAATATTAGAAATTTCACTAGTTTGAGATAAAAGTGATCAATATGTGCAACCCCTAAATATTATCAAATCCTCTTGAAATTTGGCATACATATTTTTTACAGCACTGAGACTCGCGGCGTAAGAAAAGTCATATGAAAATCACACCTTTGGAAAAATGAAACACCCTAGCGCACACGTAGTTCACGATCACTGATCACGTAGGACGAAGCGTAATTTTTTTTTCGAAACCATTTTTGCCCTAGCGCGGAAAATTGTGAAATGGTCTCAGCACAAAACATACGCACAAAATTTCAAAATAATCAATAAATAGCTTCCAGTTCCACTTTGGGTCTAAATGTGGAAACTTAGCTGAAAATGTTGAAAATTTTCACATTTTAGTGATTTTTTTAAATTTCCGATTTTCTGTTCCCGCCAGCACGAAAAAGTTAGAAGAATATACAAGAAGCATTAGTGCAAAATTTTAGAGTAATCAATAAGTATGTTCTGATTCCACTTTGGAATGTAAAAATTCCAAACTGTCCAAAAAGTAGATTTTCACATCTCAGTGATTTTTTTTTATTTCCGATTTTCTCTTCCTGCTGGCACGGAAAATTCGGAATACGAATAACGATCACGAACAACACATCTTCCAGCCTTAGCTAGATCGTGCGACAGAATATCGTGTCCGACATAGCTGTGGCATCAGTAGCAAATGCACTTTTTGAAGACTTAGGAGTTGTGATATATGACTACATGCCCAATGTTATAGACAGCCATAAGATAAAAAGAGAAAGAAAAAAATGTCGTGCGGACTCCAAGTCCAAGATTTCAGTTTCATTGCCTCCAATAATTTGAAAGGACTGTATTTTGACAGTCTAAAAGATCAAACTTTAACCCAGATATAAATTGAGGGAATGCTGCAACAACAAATAGTGCTTGAAGAACACGTGACACTAATAGAAGAACCTGGCTGGAATTTCATAGGGCATGTGTTACCAATAACCTCTTCCGCTAAAGACATTACTGAAAGTATAACGAAATTTTGCACTGAACAACATATTGATTTCACTACGCTGTTAGCATTAGAAGGTGATGAGACTGCCGTAAACACGGGAAATAATGGAGGTGTTTTCGTAGTATAGCACTATTTTGTAAGAAATCCTTACATTAGTTCGTGTGCCAGCTTCTCGGTAACAAGCTACTGCTGAGGCATCTTGGATGGCGAAACAACTTGCCATAAAACGTACTGTGGTTGAATTGGAAAACAGCTTCGTAATTGTGAACTTTTACCTATTGTGCACAAAGAGAAAATTAAAACCGAAGTTCCTTCTGCGGACGCAACTGATTTGAGCACAGAACAGAGATAGCTGCACGATATATGAATTGCAGTAACAAAATGACTATTTTTCATTAGAATTTATCCCACGAAAATCCGGAAAAACTTTCCCATGCCCGCTGGTTTACAACGGCTAACTGAATATTGCCTATTTATATTGTTACACAGGTTCCCTCCAATGAACTAGAAGCGTTGACTTAGTTTATCATACAGGTTTACGCACCTGCATGGTTTACAATCAAATCGCATGCCAATTGTACAGATGGAGCCGAAAATATATGGAAAACATTTTAAATTTCATGTTATCTTACAGGTGATCTGAAGTTAGTTGTGGATTGCATCAAGCAATAAAATGTTTAATTTGATCGTCCTAAAGCAGTAATCTTGCAATGCTTGTTGATCAAAACCAGAATGTGCGAGAACTTGCACTACGCAGGGTTTCGAAAGCAAGGGAAAAAACCGGGAACAGTAGTTCGTGTGCCCCAAATACCTGCAGTTAACTTTAAAGCTAAATCTTACACTGTAAAATAAATACTGCCAGTTTTCCGGTAGGAATCGGAAAAATAGTTGCCCTTATCGTACCGGAATAATTTCCGACCCAGCTCGGAATAAAATCCGCAAAAATAAGGAAATAGTCAGTAAGATGGTATATCACGGATTTTAGTCCGATTTTACGGATTTTACTTCGAGCTGGGTTGGAAATTATTCCGGTACGATAAGGGCAACTATTTTTCCGATCCCTACCTGAATACTGGCATTATTTTTTTACAGCATACGTGTATCTGATAGACTGGCAGAACTGCCAACTAACTGAACTTCGGATTACCACTCACTTGTCGAACGAAGTCATAATGCAAATAATAGAGTCTGAACTGTAAAAAAAAACGGACTAAAATACGGAAATACTACTGGCAATCTAGACGCCAGTACCATTATCCGTATTTTAACGGAACTTTTTCCCGGTAAATTACAGACATTTTTCCGTTTTTTTGGAATTTAACGGAATTTTTTCTGTAATTTACCGGGAAAAAGTTCCGTTAAAATACGGAAATAGTACTGGCGTCTAGATTGCCAGTAGTATTTCCGTATTTTAGTCCGTTTTTTTTTTTTACAATGTGTCGAATGTTCAGTGTCTGCATTGGAAAACACGAACTTCCCGTGCCACACTCAATGTGTTAACAGAGGATTAAAACTGACAACAGAAGCTTCCTTTGCAATTATCGGAGAGAACAAGAGTCATGGTTATATCTGATCCAGAATGGAGTCAAGGTGTGTCACGTCATCGTTTGAAACCAAAAAGCAATATGGAATGAAAAATATGGAAACAAGTGAATGAAATCTGCTCAATATACATTTGTAACTTTTATTCTGGAACTCAAAATACTCTTAGTTATACAAAGTCTGTGTAATGCGTCAATATTAAAATTTATTGTTTAATGTTAATAATTATTATTTAAAAATATCTAATTTTGGTAAAAGAAATATTTAAAGCTTCCGAAAATAAATTTTTATGCAAAAGTGTTCCATTTCTTTCTATATTTCGACGCCTAAATTTTCTACAGTTTTGCGTAATTTCTCATATTTAGACACCAAAGTGGACACAGAAGTTATTTATTAATTACTTTTAAATTTTGCACTTATGTTCGTCATATATCCTTTCGATTTTTTCGCGCTGGCGGTTAGAAATAATCGGAAATTAAAAATATTACTCATATATGAAAAAATACAACATTTTCGGCTACAATTTCATGTATAGATCTTAAAGAGTGGAACCGGAAGTTATTTATTGATTGTTTAGAATTTGGTGCGTGTATTTTTGCGTATATTGGTACGAAACTTGGTGCGTATTTTTCCGCGGTAGCGGAGATATTTTGAAAAACATTTTGGAAAATTTTGAAATATTTTGAATATTTTGAATGAATATTTTGTAAAACAAAAACAAAATACGCTTCGCCCTCAGTATTGGTTCAGTCATTGGAAAAATTGTGTTAACGAATTATACTACAGAAATAGTATTTTTCAAACCTTTACGCAATTTCTGTAAAAGTAATCAAATTGGTTAAAAGGCTCTGTATTTAATTCAACACCTTCTGTTTCCAAATTTATAAAATTTCTATCACGATTTACAAAATATAAAAAAACAATGTTTTTGTTTTTTTCCAATATAATTTTTGAAAAAAAAAAAAAAAAAAGAACATACACCACACACGTTTTGAGCGTGTGTTTAGACAGTTCGTAGCCTCAGGAAGAAGGCCATCTTTTTCGTAAAGAAATATTTCCCGTATTTAATATTACAGATCCGTGTATAATGTGACAATCAATACTTCAAGGAAATTCTAGTTTTCTCAAATACATAGCGTTATAATTTAAAAGTTAATTTAAAAAAATTCTGATTTGTTATTTTTCTAACTTCTAGAATTTTAACCTTAATTATCACATTTTTATTCTTGAAAATATATTCTTAATAATTATTGTTAATCCGTTGTTTTTTCTTCAAACTAATACAATTATTTTATAAAATTTAAAATATTCTCACGTTTTAAGTATGTTAGTACAATACTGATTTTCTATAATTATTTTGGTGAAAAGATAATATCATATTAAAATTGCTGCAAAATTTTAAGCTTAAGATAAATCCATCTTTTAATTTTATAAAGAGACCAATTTCGTATTTCTTTAGAAAAAGTAGCATAATTACTCCTAAAGCCGCTTAAAAGTTATGTGAGGATTACCTTCATATTGTTCCAAGTCGCTTTTCCATTAACAGAATTTTATGCTCAGAAAGACAGTTTCGGCTAAATATTTGTCATGTTTGCAAAATATGTCACCTGTAAAATTCCAGAAAATATGATTTTAGGGGAAGAATATAAGTTTAAAAAAACAATAATTATTGTCAATGAGAGATGTTGGTTATTTAGAAATAGATACTAGAACAATTTATGTAATGAATATTTTTTTTTGTTCTGCTTTATACAATGTAGCAATTACTAAATAATATGTATACCTATTATTAAAAAATCACTTTTAGAGTATTTATTACTTATTAAGGGCTTACATATGCTCTCGATGAAGAAACTTTGACATATTTTGGATTTTATTTTTTGAAAGGAAGCAAAATGAATTAAAAAACTAAAAAATCCACATTGTTTATTATTGCTTTAACAGTATTTAAAATTTTTTTTTGTTAAGTTTGGTCACATATTGCGTCGAAAACTTGCAACCACGTTTACCTGTATCACACCCCTCCCAGCTGGGGAGATCACTGCTTTTCTAAAAGCAGTCCGATGGATATCCGATGGAGTCCGACTTTACTTTCCGGTTTTTTATTTCTATCTACTAACACACTTTCGTGCCCAGAAGTTGATTCAGGAGAGGAGAGTCCATCAGCGGACGCCTATTACTCTTGGATCCGAGTGGCTTTCGAACATTATTGTTTATTTATTGTTTTCCGTGTTTCCCTTACCTTTGATCTCCACGTATGTGCCTTAAGAGACTGCCTGAGTTGATATTGACTAAACGCATGCCAAGCGGGATGTTTGACGACGCCAACTCTGTGAGCTGGTCCGTTGACTGGTAACGTTTAATGTTGCCTTTGATTTTGACCAAAATAGTACCATAGAGGATGTGATGGATTACAATTCCCTCCATTACCCAGTTATACCCTTGTTGCAAGTCTGGTCCGATGGCTGATAACGTGTTTATGTTTAGTTTAAGTTTATGTTTTATGTTTCTTTATATTTCTTGTCTCATAATTCTGGAGGTTCTTGGTTTAACCTTAGTTGGGGTTCGGGCTCCCCTTTGGTGTTGAACTCAGCTGATAGAATTGTGTGATACTAACTTTCCTGTTTTTTTCCTAACTTTCCTCGTACTAACTTCACTTACTAACCCTCAACCGCTGGCTGAAATCAGAGAGGTAACCTTTATAGGGTATCATCAGTTTCAGCTGGCGGTATAGTAAGCCGGTGTGCCCCCTCTCCCTTGCTAGTCTCCTAGCACGGGTTCCTCATGTGAGGTCTGGCGATTAGGAGTCGAGTATGCGATGGGTCGAACATGTTCCGATCCTCTTTAGAGTGTTATTGATCGGGGTTTCTGTCGCAACGTTCGGACTTATTTATTATGTACAGGATCGGGGCTAAAGCGGGGTCCCTCGTGAACCCCCTGGCGGTCCTTTTTGGACCACGTGTAATGACCAGCAGAGGTTACGAACACGTATCCAATAGTTTTACCTGTATCAAAATATACCGGCTCAATGGGCAGCATCCTAACTTCCTGTAGAAACAAAAGAATATTAAGACCTCAGTTTCTTCATGTAAAATAAGGTTGCAGCTAAAGGCCATCTTCACAAATTTTTGAATTTTCTAAAAATAAGAAAATTGCGATATATTGATTTTTTTTCATTATTCGTATAAAGTTTATGTTTTTGAGAAAATCTAAAGCTTAAAATTTTCAAAAAATGTCCCGATGCCTCTTAGACAACTTAATTATGCGTAAATGAGAGCAAATTGTATCGAAAAATGTTTAAAATTGTTCAAGTTATCATGCTGGTAATGTTGACAAATGTGGTTTCTAGAAAATCACAATTAAAGTTTTAGGATTCAATATATTTTCATAGTGCGCGCTAACCCATTTTTGCTCGTATCTTTCTTAATAATTGGGATATCACTTTAAATCATTTTGCACTTAATTGTACACACTATAAAGATTTAATTTCCGTAAAAAATCTATTTTTTTCAATGTTGAGAAAGTATGTAACCCCTTAATTTAACTTTTATTAAAAATTAAAAAAATAAATGATCTTGTTGATCATTATAGTTGGCGCGCTGGGAAAATTCACTAAAATTGTTTTTCGTTATTTACTTATGTTAGGTGGACACTTTCTAAGGAAATAAGGGAAGATGGGATTGAACTGATTCGAAGGCATTTCACTTTATTCCTTCTTCCGTTCTTTTATTTTATTACTTAATGAATGGTTCTTTAAATTTTTTTGGAGAAGCTCGCCGCATTCGAGGTATTTCCGGGAGTCTTCTGTTGTCTGAGTAGACAGGATGGGAGTGGCTTTATTATTGGCGGCTCGTCATATATATATATATGTCAATATGCCATACATCTCAGGCCTAAATATCAACCGGCTGCCAATAAGCACCACCGAATACTTCGCTGGTGTACACTGAAAAATATGAAAGGGCGATAGAGAGGCAAATCCATGTAATTCCTAAGATCTCACGAAATCGGCTTCAACACAACACATTAGAAGACCCTATATTTAATTTAAACACGCAATTGATACGTTTTCTTTTCATGTATAGTATGATACCATTTACAAAAAAAAGCCATAAATGAGATTAGATGCATAAATGATTATTAAGAAAGAATGTTATTTTTAGAAAAATAGTGCCTATATTTTTATTTTAATATTTGCCGCATTGGGATTTAAAAAAAAAAAAAAAAAAAAAAAAAAAAAAAAAAAAAAAAAAAAAAAAAAAAAAAAAACTAAATTACTATGAACAAAAATATTTACATATTTGTTAAATATCTTTTAGTTCATGTTTGAAGGACATTTATATTAAATTGGCAATTCAGAATAATTACAAATCTCATTTAGAGTAAAAAAGCCCGAAATTTCTAATGACAGAATATACGTATGACATTTATGTCGACATGTTCAAAGTTGTAAAAAAAGAAAATGTATACTCAGTCCATCAACTAAAAAAAAAGGTCTTTTGAAGAACGTAAAAAAATCATAAAAAACTAATAATAATTTTGGAGGAAACAGTTCTATTTTGAAGGTTCCGGAAATCCAGTTATTGTTTTCTTTATTATTAATATGCGAACATAATCTAGGAATGTGCATTTTTGAAATAAAATATTATTTTGTTATATAAATATTATTGAATTGTATGTAATTTTAGCTGCATTAAAACAATGTACCTATTTATAGTTTTAGATGACAGGATATAACGCGTTTTCAAATCTGTTTTCAAATAGATACGTTAAAAAAAAAAATTGCTTTTTAGAATTTCTCAAAAACATTATGGTAACAAGTCCTCAAAAAGCTGTTAAGTTATTTGGAAACCCAAATGTTGATTTTCTTTTCCCGTTTCTTTTTTTTAATTTTTAAGGCTGTTGTTCTGCATTTAAATTAAAATCTTAAATACTATAAAACAAGCTTTATGTTTTATTTCTAAACGTGCATGTCAAATAAATATTTTTTTTATTTAAATAAGATAATGTGTAGTAAATTTCATTCGCTTTTGGTAAATGTTATAAAGCAATTATATTAATTATATAAATGAATAGTAAATTATACTTTAATATATTAAAAACAGAACTTTAATACTTCGAATATTAAAGAGGTGAATTATCAATTTGCTAACTAAGCGTAAACCAACAGAGTGAAAATGTCCAAGCCGGGAATCGAACCGGGGTTCCTGGAATAGCGATCCAGTGCTACACCATTAAGCCACGAGGACGACGCCCAACTTGGCATCTCTCACTGACATAAGTCGGTAAGACTGCTGCCGCAGCTACTAGATAGAATGGTCTTCATGAGCACACTATCTTGCGGCGTAACATGAAACGCAAAGGAAGCCACCATCAATGAATACACAATTTTTTTATTAATTTTTCAACTACTTTTCACCAGTGAAATTACTCTGAAATAATTTAAGCGTAATTTCACTGCTGAAAAGTAGTTGAAAAATTAATTAAAAAATGTAATGCTTCATTTCTAAAGTTCAAATTTCGTTTTTGAACATTAACTACACAAAAGTAAAAGTAAAAATTACAACTAGAAATATTTTTCATTTCTCATTTCGTTTACCACTGATTTGCTTAAATGTGAAAACAAAAGACTGTTTATTTTGTGTAAACGTTAACATTTTCTTCTGATGTGCATAAGTGAAATACATAATTGAAGACACGTACAAGCTAAACACTAGTATGGAAATTACTCTTAAAGAGAACATTGAAGATTCCGAACATTTTTCTTTCAAAACGTCACCGTGTTGTCATATGTTTCAAGGAATGAAAAACCTTAATTTAGTTAAAAAATATATATGTATAATTAAATAATAATAATAATAATAATAATAATAATAATAATAATAATAATAATGATAATAGTATTCTATATTTAAAAGACATGGCTCTTTTTTTAGTCCTGTGCCCTGAGCTTTCTACTGAACCGATTTTGATAACTAGTTTTAAATGAAAACAATTTATTTGTATATGTGCCAGCACTTGATATTTTTTTAAATAATCCTTTTTCTATTTTTTTATTTTAATTGTAAAAGTTCTTTAGTCAATTTCTTCACAGTGGTGTCAACTGGGTTACTTCCATTTTTATTAAGAAAGAATTGTTAAAAAAAAGGAATTAATCTGAATTGCTATATCATTACGAATGATATTTTCTCATTGCAATTTAAAAAAAAATCTTTTTTGAAACAAAAAAATTAGAATAGAAAATGGCGTCACGTTAAAAAAAAAAAAATCTCTTTTTTACTCATAAAGCTATTCATCATATATGCATCATGTCAATATTTTTTACATTCCGCGGATACTAAGAATGAGACGTTAATCTCGGAGGACTTCTTAGAGCTAAAATGGCCACATAGTAAAAAAGAATCGAGTATTTTTTTTTTTTAAATAAAGCTAAATAATTTACGACGAATGCATCGAAAATAATAATTTTCTGGATTCAGCTGGCATAGAAATTATAACATCAAGTCAAGTGCGCGAATGTTCACATGCAAAATTATAACTCGTAAAAGTGGCATCAAGTTTGGAAATATATTTATTAATAATCTATGTACTTTAAAATAATGAATATGAATATGAAAAGTATTCATGTCAATTTTGAGACGGTGAAAATGAAGTTGTTTTTAGCCTAGTGTAAATTCCCCTCTTAGGACGGTAAGCTGGGATACTATACAAGCTGGTTATAAAGTCCTTTATACCTTAGATAGAAACGAAAGGTTTTTGACATACGAGAGTGAGTTTTGGACAGAAATTTTTCTCATGATCTAAAATTTTATTTAATCTAACTTAGGGTTTAACTAATTTAATTGAATTTAATTTCTTGTTTAATTTAACTTTTGTCTATGCAAATTTTAATTATAAGTACATGTAAATCTATATACAATTTTAGAATATATTCTGAACTATTTTAATACGTACAATCAAGATTTCACTAAGTTTGCATAATGTATAGGTAAAAACATGACTTCGAATATTCATTAAAAAAAACATATTGTATATTTAAAAGAAATATAAAATTTAAAACAATTATTTATTTTTACATAAATCATAAAACGATCCCTTTAGCATTATATTTCATGACTGCACTTAAAACAAACGTGTTCTAAAGTTCATTCAACACATCGAATGGGAGTAATACAATTTAAGATTGGGTCATGGATACTTTACACTGTGATGTTTATTATTAATTACTTTTTACCCCATTGTAACTTTCAAGCTTTCTTAATGTAAAAGGTTAAGGGGAGAGAAAAAAATCTATATTTATATTGTCAGGTCATTGATACTTTACTTAATTTTTAACTAACTAAAATAATAAATTCAATATTTACGGAAATTGTTGTATTACAGTTGCAAATACTCTACAAAACCACTATAAATGCTGTATTAGTTTATTAAAATATTTAACATAACTTTCTAAAAAATATTATGTGATACAACAAGCATTCAACAATATTTTTTAAAGATCCGTAAAAGTTACGTTTAAAAGGGAATCTTTCATTTTTTTTTCTTTTTTTAGTAATTTAATACATAAAGTGTTAATATTTGACATTAAACAGAACTAACAATTAAACACTTTATTGGTAATAGTTTACGTTAATTTTTCACTATAGAAAATAGTACTAGAATATTTTGTTTGTAAAAAAATATTTAAACAGAACCTTTCTTTCCTTAATATCTGTAAAAATAAATATGATTTTATAAAATTTCCTTAAACTTGTCAATCGAAGTTGGTATAAAATAATGAGAATTTTTTTCTTGTAAAGAAAGATTAAAATTGAATTATATATCCGAATTTCAATCCCATTAAAAAATTCATATGAATTGAGTTCTGAATTGAGAGATATAGAATGTTTTTTTTTTTTTTTTATATTTATCCAAAATGTTTATTTTAGAGAAATTAAGTATACAGTTCACTTGAAAAGTTTAAGCTTTAAAGTATTAAAAGAAATTTGAAGGAATGTATTTAAAACATTATTGTTCTTTAAAAATGCTCAAAGCTATTAATTTAAGACATAATTTTATTTTATTGTTATAATAATCGCCCAAAATATATAACTAATCTTTTAGTAGAGCATTTTCATTAGTAGCAATTAAATAAGTTATTGTTTTAAAAAAAATTATTAAAATCCATAAGATCTATGATTAAAAATTTATAACGATATAAAATGAAATTATCGAAAAAATGTATATACCTGAAATCTTTCATAAAAATTATTACATTTAATTAATGACAAACGTTTTCGTTCGAATTTTTTTAACATTAATCGATAAAAGCAAAACTTTTATCAATAAATATTCAGATTAAAAAATTATTGAACATATACATTCGTAACAAGGATAAAAAAAAATGCATTTACCTGAAATTTCAAATAGAATATATAATTATATTTCACAATTTTAAATATTTTATAAGATTTACTATTTGCATCATAAATCTTTTTAGAAAGGAAATATTACAAAACTAACATTAAATTAAATATTTATCGATCTCTTAAAGATTCCGAACATGCAAAATTATATTTTTAAATTTGAAAATACAAAAGAATCGAAGTTTTAGTATGTCAAATTTAAATAAAGTTAACGTGATCTATATAATTGACAAATTTTTACCTTGAAGCGAAAATTTTATTCTTTGGAAAAAGAAATTATCATTTTAAAGAAAGTTTTAAGAAAATAAATATTTAATGTGATATTTAATATTATACTTCCTTTATGAAGTCTTTGAATTTTACCTGAATAAATGTTAGAGAATATCATTTTGAAAGTAATTTTAAGATATGTATTAGAAAAAAAAATCTTTGAGAACTTATGTGAACAACTTTTACTTTATTTATTAATTTGACGAAATTTGGGGAATGTTTTATGTTTAAATTATATGTATCGTTTAAATATGATAGGAGTAACTGTGCCTGAATATGTCCCCATAGATAATAAACTTTTTTTTTAGACTAAATTAAAGGAATATCATTTGCAGTATTTTCCATCAGAAGCTTCTTAATTCGACAATCTGACAATGGGACGTTTTGACGATCTAAGTGGACAAAATTATTTTGTTAAAGTTTAATTAGTTTTTGCCGATTTTTCTAATGGAATCTCTAACAAAATGCTCATATACTGAAAAATATTTTGTTTATTCAACAATAGTGTATCAAAATAAAAATATAATGAATTACAAAGAATGCTTTAAACTTAATTCACACATGTAAGTTAACATTCATTTCTTACTTTATTTTTGTTTACTTATAATTTCCCTAGAAATTTGTGTAGCCATCCTGAAAAATAAAACTTTTTAAACAAAATCATATTAAAAAAACATTAATGTTTTGGGTGACCATGTAAAACATATAAATGCTACTTAAATTATTTTCGTTTGAAAAAATGCTGTTGTGTAAATAAATAACCTCTATAAATTTTATTCAATTTGAAATAAAATTTCTATATATCGGTATTAACATAAATTCGGTAATGTATCCGGATTTTTATGTGTCCCTATAAAAGAAATAGAACTGCTACGCACTTTGTTTTGAATTAAAAAAAATTATTGTGTATCTCAATAACCTATTGTAATTTTGTTGAAATTTATTTAAAAATTCTGCTTTTTAGCAACAATCTATCTGCGATTTTTTATGTGTCCTGTAAAAAATGCATAATTTCTATGTTCATAAAATTATAATTTAATAGAATTGTCATCGGAAAAACACATGAAAGCAAAGTTTCAGTTCAATCATATAATTAAAAGTGGTTTAAAATTGTATTGCATGATTTAAACTAATCTTTTATGTGGCCCTGTAAAAAAAGCGTAACTGCTACGTTCTATAAATTATAATAATATTGTAATGTCGTCAGATGTACATATCCTGAACAAAGTTTCAGATCAATCGGATCATTAAAATTTGTTTAAAATAAACCTACAAGTTTTAATCTAAATTTTTGTGGATCCCTGTAGAAACAGTATTCTAAATAAACTTCTACGTTCTTTAAATTATAATAATATTGTTTTGTCATTCAAAAGACACAAGTATTCATTGTATGGGCTCAATCGGATAATTAAAAGTGGTTTAAATTTGACTTGCAAGATTTGAACTAAACATACATACATGCACTGCAAGTTAATATGCTTGTTTATTAATAAAAATTTAATGATTATAGGAAATTTGCAGGAGTTTTTATAATTTTTCAATACTTTAGGAAAAGCACTTTGATTCTAAAAATTGCTTATTGCTGAATAATGCTGAATAATATGTTAAAAGTCAAGATGAAATTTGTAAACAACATCAAGGATCATCCAGAATTACAACCTTTGAAAAAAGAGATTAAGCGGGTTTAATATCGCTGATTTTCAAACAAATATAGGTTAAATCTGACCTTAAAAAAACTGCGACATATGTTCAGCAAACTCGCGCTTTCAAATAAAACAGAATTGTCACGACGTGCTTTCAAACCTAGAGGAAGCTAATGCAACTTTTGCAACTTCCTCAAACCAACTGCGCAAATGGCTACTTTGCGGTCATAATTTATCGACACCTCTGATTTTATTCGCCAAAATTCGTACGAAACTTGAAAACATAGACATTCAGCTACCAGTACGCGCGGTTTTGTCCACCTAGATCATCAAAATGTCCCACTGTGCATCTCTTAAGAAAACTAAGAGATGCAAGACGTCTATATTCATACGCGAAAAGGCACTCATTATAATATGACAAATGCAGGGTTGCCACTGGCGAATATTTTTATTTTTAAATTACAAACCTATTTTTCAAAAACTAATCATATTTCTCTTGTAGATGCTGTGAATGTATATGTGAAAGTGGTGTGACATCGATTTAAAACATATTCGTCAGTATCAGCTTGGGAAATGCAAATGTTTTACTCCTCATTGCTTTGTACTTAAAAAAGCAAAAGTATCTTTTAAAGTATGAGATTCGACATTTTGCAAAGTGTAAAACTGTAAACTGCTAATATTAGGATTTAATATGGTTTTTATGAAGCTTGTGCAATTTAAATCGGGTCTATAAATAAAACAGATAGTAATTTTTAAACGACATAAAGAGTTCTGCAAAACCTTCAATAAAAGTGGGTCTTGACAACATAGACATGAACCATATTAATTTTTGCATGACACACTACTTTGATAAAGATTTACAGTGTTGATTTTGGTATAATTTGTATTTGATTTTTATTAATGTATTAAGTCATTATCCTATCTTCCATATATGTTGTTCGTATGCTTTGATGACATGTATTTTAGTGATTAATATGAAAAGTTTTTCTTGTAGTGTTATGGTATAGAATGAAAATAACTACTAATGGAATTTCTTCTGGCAAGTACCTTTTTATAATCATGCCCTCTCCTTCATTTGGCGATACATACGACAGAAAATTATCGCATTGACTCGAAATAAATTTTACTCTTTCTGATACCTACTATGAACAATGACATATTCACTTGGAGTGGTGTGCATTCGTATATTTCCACATCATATTCTCCCTGTTTGTGTGTGGACATCACTTGTGAGGAATGTAGAGCTAAGGAGAGTCTCCTTGAAGATAGTGTATGAACGACGTAAAGATATAATGTATTCGTGAGAGATAATAAGTGTATAAAACCGTTGTAATGGAATATTTATGGGTGAATTGGCAACAACAGATGTCGTTAAATATGAATCAGTAGAATAATTTTCGAATAGGATTGAAAAGGAATATAAAGATTCAACATAGTTCTAGTGCATTGTTGCAAAGTGTGTGGATATCAATATCGGATCCCATTTACCCGGAAATAGTCTTGGATATGATTTTGAGTATTACTGTATTTTAATCCAAAATTTAATTGATTTCAATAAAATTAAGTGCAAAAAAAATGTTTTTTCGTTCTCCAGGAATAAGAAATCTACCCAAATTTTATCAATTTTTTTCTGCGGCAGTATCGTTTATGAAAGTCTCAAATTCCGTTATTTTTACGATGCCTAATTCCCTATGTCCCTTACTCTCTATTATTCTCCCTCTCCACTGCCTTTCAAAATATAAAATATATCTATAAATGTTTTTTTAAGCATACCCAGAAACATATCACACGATTCTTATTCATTCACCTCTCTATTGTAAGAGATAAAACGCTCAAAGTACAAAAAGGTGTCACAAATTCCTTTGTCTTTGCTATTCTTAAATCTAAATAATTTTTAATTCTGAAAAACTGTGCTGCTAGAAATTTTGACATTTTTTATTCAAGTACTTTATTTTGATTTTTTTGCACTTTTATGCAATAATTATAAAATCCGAATTTAAAAAGAAAGTAAGATAAAACGTTTTTAATTGACTTCTAAAAAAGGAGAAGAATATCCAATACACACATATGTAATTATTTTATGTATGTTCCCGAATTACTACGAAACAACGCCATACAAATTTGAAACAAAAAATTCTGATACTTTTTTTTTTAATTCAAAGAGGATACTCTAGAATTCGCCCCATTCACCCCCCCCCCTCCTTTTTAAATTAAAAGAAGATACTTTGGAATTCGCC
The DNA here is from genome assembly GCA_963932465.1 of Maratus speciosus. Classification (NCBI taxonomy): domain Eukaryota; kingdom Metazoa; phylum Arthropoda; class Arachnida; order Araneae; family Salticidae; genus Maratus; species Maratus speciosus. Next base: position 528,875,555 of record OZ010789.1, on the reverse strand, counting down.
CCGTTTAAATTTTATAAAAATTGGTTTAGTACTTTTTTCACAATGCAACAACAATAAAAAAAAATTAAACATCTTTAAAATATTTAATTTTTAACGATTTAAATCAATTGACGTAGTACACTATCCGTACACACGACACTATCCGTTCGTATAGAAAGTCACTACTCGGAAATTTTCATCCCTCTTTATAGGATTTTCTTTCAAGGACTAATGATTAATACACTGTAAAAAAAAAAAAAAAAAAAAAAAAAAAAAAAAAAAAAAAAAAAAAAAAAAAACTGTCATTTTACAGATATAAGGTTACAGAAATCTGTATGCTTACTAATGATAATTTTATCTGCACGCTGTACAAAAATATATGTAAATCTACAAAACTAGTTTTTGTAAAGCTACAGAAATCTATAGTTTTACAAAAGAATCTACTAAAATTACACTAACCTTACTCAAATTTTATCTATAACCCGGGTTACAGTTGTATAAAAACTTCTAGGCATCCATATTTCCTAAAACAATCTTAGTAACCTTACAGATTTTTGGATTTACGGTGCATAAGTGTATCTGTTATCTAAATGTTTGTTGTTGCCGTTACATAAAATATTCTAGGAATCCCAGTTTGCTAGAAAAATTATAGTAACTTTACAGATTTTTTTTTTTTTTTTTTTTTTTTTTTTTTTTACAGTGTGCAGGGTGGGCCAACTATTCCTGACAATTTTTTTTATTTAAAATAAAATCCATAAATAAGCTTAATGAAGACGGATTTTTTTGTTAAAAAGTATAAGTAATATGAGAATGGTAACATATGTATTTGCAATTTTAAGACAAAAAATAAATAAACAAATAAATAAATAAATAAAAAATACAATTTAACAAATTACAACTATCATTTGGAAAATGATTTTTTCAAAGACTAAAATTTAAGATAAAATTTAAATAGCACAGAGTTGATTCTACATTACGTACGCCATGAATTAAACATTAATAGTGCTATTACACGTAAAAATTGCAAGCGACAGAAATCGCCTGCGACTCGTACGTATTATCCACCTGAAACTTACGTATTATCCAAGCATTTCATTGGCTTCGGGAAAAGGCTTTTTCCTCGTCAGGCTAATTTTAAATGAAGTTTATTTCTTAAACTTCTAAACATCCCACAATATTACTTTTTATATCATCGTATATAGAAAAAAAAATGTACTTTTAAATGCAATTTGTTTGAAAGCTGAATCTCAATTTGTTTCTGAGTTATTATTTTTTTGTAGTTTTTATTACTTTTTTGTCATAGTGGCAACACGCTGCTGTCCATCTCTGTTGAAAGTAAAGGGAAATACAGATTACGGTATAGATCAATCACAAAACGAATAAAATGTTGATTAAACCAATAAAAACCTTCAGATATGCTTTTGATTTCCTACCCTGACGAGGACAATAACCATGTTTCCAAATGGTTAAAAAAAAAAAAAAAAAACTTATAAATTTTGGAAAATAAAATATTTTATATCATATTTGTCCTACTTTATACTTTCAGGATTATGCACACTAGAATAAAATATCTTTATTTCTTTTTGTTTATGAAGGAATAAATTCGGTTTCCATTATTTTGATATAGCTGCCCGAGGGAAAAAATGTATTCTTCAAGTCTTCGATAGGATTACAATAGCACTCAATGCAGCGTCATTTCTGTTTATCAGGAAATATCTAATATGGCAGGTGAGCGGGTTTAATAAAAGGAAAAAAACAGCCTTTCAGTTATTTTTGGTGACAGCATTTGTCGATTTTATTTGCTTCCATGATTGATGTCGCAAAATATTTTATTTCGTAAAAACACTGTATTATTATAAGAGAAGCAATATATTTATGATAGAAAATCTATACCGAATGATTCTATGAATTCTGTCTCTAATAAAGTAATTATGGCTTAGTTAAAGAATACATTTTCACGAATTTTGTAAAAAATTACAATTTATTTTTCAAGTTGAAATTACAAAACAAATGTCTTCCACCTCACACAAAATAGTGCATCCAAGAAAAAAGCATCCATAATTTCTAATTAGACATATTTATTTTCTACAGTTTCATGTACAGTATTTTATTTAAACAACATCAGATGCACGAAGATGTCCAAACTTTTCAGCGTGAACATCCATAAAGTATTATTGTAACATCTAAAATCTGCAAGAACAATTAAATAGATATTTTCATTTATCACATATAGCAATTTTAATAGATACAATATCTGAATCCACATTTTCAAATTCAATTAATTTAAAAGTTTTCTTACAATATATGAGTAAAAATAAAATTTGGAAGATCGGTGTTTCAAATTTTTTCCATTAATTGAAACCGCTTTTACTAAAAGACTTAAATATCTAAAGTAACCCAAAATAAAGCATTTATTTTTTCAACACATATATCTTTTTTTTTAGGATAACTTTATGACGAAAAGAAAAGTGTATAACGAAAGTACAGCGTCTAGAATATATAGTGTGGAAATCAGCTATCTCAGGTATACTTACAAAAGTGCTAAAATATTGGATCACTTAAATGTAAAACGATGCTGAAATTCTATTAGCCGATCACAGCGACATCTGCAGGATATTTTATAAAACTCCAAGACAGTTTGGTCTAGACGCTGTAATAATACGATGTTTACTTTGAAATTTGAAAATATATCGCACATGCCGCTGCGATCGGCTCTCTGGATCGGTTCAGCATCATTGCACATTTAACGGATACAACTAGCGCTGTTTGGATAGCAGATTTCCACACTATATATTCTAGAAGCTGTAACGCAAGAGTGTTTGTTATAGTTTAAAATAAATGAAGATATGTGATTTGTAATTTCAGGTTTTTAAATCTGCTTAATTGATGTTCTTATTATTGTAATAAATATAACAAACAATTTGAGATTAACAAGAATCCATATACTTAAAGTTATCACAATAGATACGGGTTGAGGATATTTGTATTGAAACTGTGTTCTGATAAAAAAGCAAATCCTCATTGAACATGAAGTTATTTGGAATATTTCTAAATGGGCCTTTTCTGCGTCATATTTACACGAACATGTTTGATCTTGTGTTTTATTATGAAAAAAAAAATCTAATACTTCTGATATTGTTTTAATACAAAAGGGCACTTTGATTAATGTACGTCATTATATATATTTTTAAACTTATTTTTAAAAATTAAAGCGTTTCCGAAACTATTTTAAAAGCTTTATTTAGTTTAGGTTATCAACGTATTAGATTCATTTAACGCTACCTCGAAATTGCATACATACTTATAAGTTGATAAAAAAAAAAAAAAAAAAAAATAATAATGATATAAATGTAAAGAAAGAAAATGAATGTTCGAAAACAGGAGATAGTAAAATGTTTTGGAAATGATAATTTCACATAATCTTTAAAGATAATTGATAATTTCACATAATCTTTAAAGATAATTAATAATTTCATATAATCTTTAAAGATAATTGATAATTTCACATAATCTTTAAAGATAATTGATAATTTCACATAATCTTTAAACATTTAAAATATGCAAACAAAAATGAAAGAAGTTTATTTTTTATTTCTAAAAAAGTAAATGCCTACTTTTTTTCTTTAAATATCAACAATTAATAGAGTTTTATGTAAAACATGTGAATAAATTCAAAAGTTTTTGCGTATTGGAAAAGTATTTTTGCTTTGTCTGATGTACAATAAGTCTGACTATGCTAGCATATGAAAGTTCCCAAATCAGATTGATGGCAATAGAAGAATCAATAGATAAGTTTAGGAAGTGGGAAATGCAATGAATAGCAAAAATAACAAGAAAGGCTGGAAATGTCAGAATAAAATATACGAATGTCATCTTTGACTATTGAGCATCAAATGGAAGCGTCGGAAAATTCTGAAGGAAGTCCTTATAGGAAGAGAAAAAATACGTCGCCTTCTTATCCATGCATTCCTGATGCATTATAAGTTTCATGATAAGAGTTTGACCAGTTTTCATCATTTAACAAATTTTTTTCTTTACAGGCGCATTAATGTCGGATTGTAAATATTCTCAACAGCGTAACTTGACTAACCCAAGGGTTTATTTTATGAATACGTAATATTATCGAAAATAAAAAGCATAACATGAGGAGCATGAAAGAAACGCAAGATATGTGGTAATGGTGATAGAAAGACAGACTCAAGGGTTTATTCGATCACTAGGCAGTATTATGGAAAAATAAAAAGCATAACACGAGGAGCGTGAAAAAAAGTTCAAGATGGGTGGCAATGGCTATATAGAAGAATGGAATAATGTCAAGATGTTTTAGGAGTTCCATAGTTTGAATATTAACTGAATGTTTTAAAGAGCTTCCTGAGGCTGAATAAAAGGCTTGAGTGAGGAATGTAGATGATTTCCTATATTTATGTTTGCCAATGTGAAAATTATATACTATATCGTTAATGTTAACTTGATTTCCGTAACCTTTATTTCTTCGTCTAAGTAATAAAATAAGTAAATACCTGAACAACCGATTGATGAGTTCACTTATAGCTATAAGCTAATTGAATATTTAGATAGGTAAAATATTAAATCCTACATTAATGATAGTAATTACATTGTTACTGAATTACCTGAATTTAAAAATTAAAATTAAAAGAGCTGGGAAGTAATCTAGTGGTATATGTTATGACGATGTAGCATGCATACAGTTTCCTGCCGATTTATGTTTTTAGAAAATTTTACTCCTTAAGATGGTTTTAAAGGTTAAACCGAAAGTTGAGTTTTATTTTATTCATGTGTTTTTATATTTAAATCATCTTTAAATTTATGAATAAAATATACGTTGAATAACAACCTGCATTTTGTTTAGTAATCTAATGAATATCACATATTAAAAAATTCACAATTGCAAACAATGAAGGACTTAAAGATATTATTTTTTAGAAAAGATAAAGCATATATTTTAGACATTTTTTTAGATTAATAATATATGTATGCATATAGAGAAATGTACAATGTGTTCTTAAACGCATCAGCCAAACTGTAATGGGTGATAGAGGACACTATAATAATAATTCATTGTATAGGAATGTATGGGCGCAAACGAGGGGTTGAGGTACAAACACAGGAAAGTGCATCAAAGCACTGTTTATTGATAGCATAATTGACAAGTGCTATGCTTACAATATTTGTTGAAAATTGCGCGTCAAACAACAGTAATTCATGTCTGGCAGCGCCAATGGAGCAGTTCACATAATTATAAACCTTTATAGTTTGTCACATGAGGTACACATTGTTCAGGTACACATTGTATAATGCCGCATTATCTGTTTAAGTGAATTCTTGAATGAGGTATGACAAACATAGAAAAAAACACTGAAAAACATATTTTAAACATTCAGTTTCTTCGACATCATTACTGACTTTTAAAATATCTGCCTATATATGTAATTACAAAAAGTTAGAAAAAAATCCTATTGAAGTACTACAAAAAACTGACAAATATTTCATACTATTAGTCCTAATTTCATAAATGTATTGATCTTATAAGAAATATTATATTTACAATAAATTATAAAATAGAAAAATAAAGACTGGCAGGTATTTAAATGGTTACAACGATTCGATTCTTCTAAAGGAATAATAAAAAAAAATCTTAACAGAGAATTTTATGTAGTTGGCTAAATTTATTTCCCAACAATATTTCTTTACCTTACAAAAAATCATTTATGTACATTTATTGAGCCATATTCAGTTCTATGGAAGGAGATATTTCGTATGAGTTGCCACATGTATATTTTTTATGATGCGACAATCTGGCAAGACAGAACGTTTTGTCTTAAAGCATCCGATAATAATCTCTATGAAAGTCAGTTTTAGAAGATGATCGAATGGCGAATATAATAAGATTTAGAAGATAAAATAAGGATTTTGAATATTATAGTACGATATATATATATAGAAAAAATGCAAAACACTACACAGGACATAAACGGAGAAATAAATGAAAACTTTAGAATTTTCAGCAAACAATGATGAAAGAAATCTAAAAAATATTAATAATTGGTGCATCAAAACATATATATTTAAAACGTTCGTCGTCATGGTACGCTAAATATGTTGCAGGGGGAGCATGCATCAAGGGATTCAGGAGATGTTAGATGTTTTAGTACCAGAAATTTCGTAAAGTAATGGTGGCTATATTTGAAGTTAGAAATGTTTTTCATTAAATAAAGCAAATAGTACTTTACAAAAAATTCTGGTAAAAGGTGTTTGAAAGTCCTTGAAGTATACGAACTACAGCGCCTAGAATACCTGTTGTCGAAATATGCTTTCCAAACAGTGCTAAAAATTTGTATCCCTTAAATGTGCGACGATACTGCTAAAATTTCAAGTGTCGATGCAGCGACATCTGCGGGATTTTCGTATTACTAGTATTACATTGTATAGAATAGCAATTTCTTGCAGTTGTAGAAAATACCCTGCAGATGTCGCTGCGATCTGCATATTGCAGCAGTATCATTGCACATTTAAGGGATACAATATTTTAGCGCTTTTTTAAGTATTACAGGGATAGCCGATTTCCACACTATATATTCTAGGCGCTATAGTACGAACCCTGTATAGTTCAATATGGCTAAAATATAGTTTGATGAAAATCATATTTATGTAAAACCCAAACACCACCAAGCGGAAAAATTCGAATTTATTGTTCTGAATGGAACTGTGTCAAGTTGTTTAAAATTGAGTAAACTTAATGAATCTTGTTATTAGAGTCAATTTCATAACTGAAGCCAGATAATTTTGTAAAGCTGTTATTAGTTAACTTGAATTTATTTAATGAATGATGCATTTGTTTTCTGTATATTAAGGGGTATCAGATCTCTTAAAATTGGAAAAGAAATGAAAGAAAATTACCATTTTCAACGTTTAATATATTAAAATGTATATGATTTTAAAACAGAATTTTTGGAGGGACGTAACATAGCTGTATTTATTTCATTTCATACAGTTGCAAATTACACGATGCAGAAATAATATTCATAGCGGTCTTCAAATTGTCAAACATTTTTGCAACAGAAAATTAGAATGAAAATATTTAAGTTGTATTTAAGTTAATACAAATATTTAAAAATTTCAACCACCTAAAAATATATTGTTTTGAACAATAAGAGAAAATAATTTAGGTTTTATTTATGTAAACTAACATGAAGCATGTCTTTTGAAAATTTCATGAAAAAATATTGATAAGTTTTTGGGGATTCTGTGCGTTATGCCAAAAAAAACGTCGTTTTGAGGAAAATAACTTCAAAGTTTCGGAAACGTCGTTTCAGCTCTGAGTGGGTACAATTCTAAACCCATAATTTCTGTTCTAATGGGAATTTATAGGAAACAAATATATCAAAATATTCTCGAAAGGTAAGAATTTTTAAGAGAAATTGAAAATTTAAGAGTCCTGAGAGCCCTTAAAGTAACAGCAGTTATTTTTTATTATTTAAAAGTCTTACTACCAAGCAGAACATTCCATTTTTTGGTACAATAAAACTATGTTTTTATGTAATATCAAGTCTGCTCACTCAGCAATGTCCAAAGATCGCGTTAATTTCACAGCAAGCACCTTATAATATTCAAATGAGCGAGTTTGTTAATTATGTCTCTTAAAGTTAAGCTTATCTTTATTGATTATATAATTAAACTTACATGAAATATATAAAAGCTTCGGTTTTTCATTTAAAACTATTATATTTGGCATAGTTTGATTTATATGACAGTTTATGCTTCTAAATCATCCCCTTTTTTTTTCCTTAAACAAAATTTAAGAATATTCACAATTTTATCAATTTACATTTGATTATGAATGACATCTAGAATTTTTTGATAAAAACTGAAAAAAAAAATATTCAATGACTGTTCTATATTTTCTAAAAATAATATTTCTTAGAAAGAGATATAACCCTATTGCTTGTCACGTTACAGCTCCGGATAAAGCTAAACATTTGCCGGATACTGATCCGATTTCACGCACGGATATTTCTAGAGGATCGTGTTCCATTTTAGAGTGATGCTCCATTTTATTTATCTTATACTCAACCAACCGCGATTTTTTTTTTCAAATGTATTTTTCGTTTTATTATACTGATATGTTTATTTTTCAATTTATTTAGCATTAATTTTCAAATTAGTGTGACATTTGGACTAAATTTAAGACTTTTAATTATGGGAAAAAAAGAAAGAAATTAACTTAAAAATCATGTTAAACTTTAAAATAAGATTTAACCACAAAAGCGAGCATTAGAGGACTATACTACCTTTAAATGTTAGATATAAAAGGCTTATTTTCCACGAATTATATTTTTAATTTATATGCTTGAAGGTCAAGGAAACACACAGTTTATATGTAATAAAAGTTATTCAAAAGAAAGTTTCAAAGATGAAATTCAACGTAATTTTCCATTTAGAAAAACTTTTTTAAAGTTTTTTAAATTTTCTCTAAAAATAAAATTCAATAAATACTACTAAAAATAAAATTCAAGTATTAAATAAATTAGGACTAAATGCTACTAAAAAGAAAATACAAGTATTAAATAAAATAGAACTAAATAACTAGTAAAAATAAATAAAATACAAGCCTCATAATCAGCAAAAAGACTTAGTACAAGGACAAAGGACTAACAAAGGCCTAACTATATAGCAGATATTTTAATTATTTTATCCTCAGTTATTATTACATGCTTCGTTACACATAAATATGGGCTATGAAACACAAACATTGAATTCTAATTTAATAGAGAATAATTAAATATATTTAAAGAAAAATCTTTGATTTCTTTTCTCTGTATAAAAAAAAAAATTATGTTCTGAACTTACGACTGCGCATAATTAGGTTGCAAAGAAAGTTAGTAAGACAAGTATGGTGTATATTATTATTATTACTATTAATTTATTATTATAAATAATGTGATATCTTTGGCACAGTTTTATAAAAGAATGTTTTAGTTATTTTTTAGTAATTTAGTTTTAGTAATTAATAATTTTTTAGTTTTATTAATTCCTTTTTTTTTTTTTTAGCATTTCTAACTACATTTTTATTATAACTTGAAAGAAAATCGATAAATTACTGCGTACTTACTTGAAAGAATATTAAGTTGAAAAATGTTCTGCCAAAATTAGAGAAAAATTGTTTGACGATTTAGTATATTAAATATGTTGTATTGTTCCAAATTAATCCTAATTTAGCGAAATTGCTTTATATACTACTATGTTATGTTATTGAAAACACTTAGAATGTACAGGATTAGCCTGGAATTAAAAGAAAAAGGTGTACTCGTACTTGTTTTATGGTGCAGATTTCTTTATTTCTTTTTGTACTGGAAATAATACTAACAATTATTTTCCTGAAATTGTTGCAACCGGACGGCAAAAAATTATAGATTTGTCGAAAATATCGATATATCGGATTAAAAATATTGACTTTTTATATGAATGTCGGATACCCGATAGATATAGATGCATCCACTTCAGCATCCAATCTATCAAGCCTTTTTAGGCGCGTACGTAATTATATAAATGCGTAGTAGCACCTACAGTCGTCGTTCGGTTCGTCCGTCTGTCCGTCCGTCCGTCAGCATATAAAATAGAAAAAAAACTACCCAACCGAATGGTCTGAAATTTTAAGTATATAATTATTATAAAATTTTGCAGAGTCATTTCCAGTTTTATGAGAATCAGATGTATAGTTTAATTACAGGGACCGTCAAAATTTTTCCGTTACATTACGGCCAATGGGAAGAAATTATTGCAAGTGCATTTTAATGATGTTACAACATTTAGAACAGAATGAAATTGATATGCAATTATAGAGTGCACTAAAATATACTTTAGTACAATATGCGGTGCAAGAAATATTTATAAAACTAGTTATAGAACGAACGCACCTCATTTTCCACGTTTGATATGCACTTTAAAACTTGTTAAAGATAATTATGTTACATGTGAAAATCTCTTTTAAGCATTTTTCACAAATATTTATAAATAAATATAATTAAATAGATTTTAATTAATATATGTACTTAATTTAAAATATTTTTTCATTGGCTTAGTCCTATAACACCTATATCTAAAAAAAAAAAAAAAAAAAAAAAAAAAGATAATGTGAAAATATCCCTCACTCAATCAGAAGAGCATCTCAACATAATTTACTTGGGCTCGACATAACACCATTAACGAAATCTGACACTGCGGGAAAGAGCCGTCCCTTACTCCCTCTCAATTTCCCAAAACACAGTATTTTGCTCCGCAAAGTGTTAAACATTCGTATAGGTGTCCTTTGTAATTGGTCTTTATTTGTTTCTGAATCTTACCTTATAGGTGGATTGTTCTATTTTTCACGAAAGTGTTAATGTGGCGGTTTTGTTTTGAATAACAATTTTTTGTTATTTCTAATGAACAAGGTATTTTTGGAGAGATGTAATCAAAATTATGAAAAATCGTAAGAAAGGAAGTTTTAAACCGAAAAATACCAGATATAAAATAGATTTGTTAAGTTCATGTGGCTGTTTAACAAATATTTTCTGCAAATGTGGATTCTAAGATACGCGTGCCTTTGTATTTACCATTTATAATACCTGCCGTAAGAAATCACAAAGGAATCCTTTGGAAATTTGGGAACACACAGTCCAATTGACCGCATACGGCCAAGTGATAAATGCACACAGGCAGAATTAAAAGTTTTCTTTAAAACTTAAAGTTTAATGTAGATGACAGTTGTGAGAGAGATTTTTAAATATTAGAGGAAAAAATTCTTACGGGAATAGAAACTTCGTGAAGGGAATACATCATCACTAGAAGCTAAAATTTTATTTCGATTATTTAAGGAGAATGGTAATGCTTTTCATTAATATCCTATTACCATAATTTCGAATAAACAATTAATGATGATGGAACAATGAGAACTGAAAATTTAATATTAGTACCGCCTGCTTGTATACTTAGTAAAGTCTTCTTAAGCTACTTATTAAAGATTTTTACCTTTTATTCCAAGAGGTATAACACATATATTTCATATCTAAGTTGGATACACACAATATTTATTGGATCATCAGAATGTTTGGTTTTATGTGTTCAATAATTTAAAAAGATTTTTTAAACGAGGCGAAGTGAAACATTATTTTATTCCACTTTCTTCTCATTTATTATGTTAAATATTACATATGTTACATACATGGCTGTTTAAAAATTATCGTTAGTATAGTTTTAGTGTCCCCCCACCCCACCAAGTGCAAAATACCACTTGAAATGTAAACCCAAAACAAAATTTTCGCCTCAAGCAAAATTTCCGTCTGCAATGCTGCTTTAAACGAATTTTTCGCCTCCAATGCGATCTGAAGCAAATTTTCCACCTGCAATGTAGCCTGAAAGAAATTTTACGTCTCCAATTCGGCATAACACAGATTTTTCGTCTGAAATGTGACACTAGGAAGCCAAATTTTTGAATGCTCTTCACCTAAAACATGTTTTAATAAAATTTTATATTTTTGAAAGACATAAATTAAGTCTTGTTGCAATTTTTATCTGTAAATTATACACGTGGTTATAGATTTAAAATTCAAGATCTAGCCATATTAATGTATCGTAAATTAATATTATGCTAGACCACCAATTATTTTACCACCAGTGAACACTTATATCTAGAAATCTCATCAGCGATAGCACATCCTTCAAAATACATGTTTATTCATCTATGTATTTTACATGTACTATAGGTCACACTTAGAACTATCGCAACGAAGTGTATTAATGAAATTCCAGTCATCACATAATAATATTGAGTAAGATTTAACTTTTATAGATGTAACAGTTTTCTTGTTATTAAATAGAAAAAAAGTCAATGTATTTAAGAATGGCCAGTTTTTATGCCTATCAATTTATATAACTTTTTTCCACAAGAAAAAAAGGTCGATATGTGCAAGTTGGAGTACTGCATTAAATCGTGTAACCCGAATTTACGCGAACCCGATCAGATAAAACCTGCATTTTGGAGTCTGGTCGTGTAGGAGATTTTTTTTCGTTGTACTTGAACTTCCAGTCAGGCTGATTCTAATAGTTTTGAATTCAGGTCGGTGTCAAGCTCAGTTGTCAATCTTCAGAGTTGGGTTTCCGATAACCCGATTTTTTTATAAGATGAAAATACTTTTTTGGATCAAAAGTTATATATTTGAATATCACTGCGCCTAATTTATACACTTTACTTACTTTACTTTTCTTTATAAAAAGAATTATGTTTGAAAACACTTTTTCATAATTTTATAGAATTCTGGATCAATTTTCTTTGGTTTCGTGTTTCAGATTAAATTATTTTGGGTTCTGGACTGTTTTCAGTTTCCCCCCCCCCCCCCCCCCCAAAAAAAAAAAAAAAAAAAAAAGAGGTTCGTGTCGAGTTCTTGTCAGCCAGATTTTATCTTTTTTTTCGAGTCAAATCAGCCGGGTTTTTTGTGATGCTAAGTAGCATTTGCATTTACAGGTCGGGTATAATCTCAGGACTAATCACAGGACTCAAATACAAGTGCGCTCGCACACATGTGTTTAACGACCCCTGACATAAGGCCTGCACTTTTGGAGAAATGTATTTATTTAAGGTTAAAGTAATTCTGCTTCAGAAATATTGTTAAACTTGCTATACATATATTACGTAAGAGCAATCAAACATGTTAACTAATGCAATATTTAATACACCCCCTTCGGTTTTCAAGTTTATAAACATTATAACATGATTTACCAAATACTAAAAAATACATAATATTTCTTTCAATATCATGTTTGAAGTAAAATAAAAGCGCACATCAAACAAGTTTTGAGTGTGGGTATACAGGGCACGTAGTCTCAGAGGAAAAATACAACCTTTTTTTAAACTACTGTCTGGCTTGGAAAAGAAAGACTCTAGAACCAGTGTCGGCTCGGTTCTGTTGCCAAGGTAACTGGTCAGTCGACTTTATTTTATGGAAGTGCCGCATTTTCTTTTCTCCCATTCAACCGATCACGTCGAGAATTAGCGGTCTTTTTTTGTTCTATGGATGAAGCCCCTACAAGGTCCCTCCCTACAAGTTTTGGAACCTTCAAAAACAGGAAACCGACTTATTTAACAGTAAATTCCTGTTTATAATATGACAAACATTACTTTACGTCAATTCTGGTATTATAAAATATATAAAAAACATATAATTAGTACATTTTAAAACTAATTCTTAATTGTTAGGTTTCGAGCATTTAGTTTTTTAATCGTAATTTTTGCATTTTTATTCTTATAAATATGTATATGTTTTAAGTATTTGGCTATTAATGCATTATTTTTTTCTCCAAAGTAATACAATTGTTTAATAAAAATTTTAAACGTCTGCATCTACATTTATTTATGTAAGTACAGTAGAGATTTTACATAACAACCTTAGAGAAAAGCAAGCATATAAAACTCTATATAAAACTGTTACAAAATTTTAAGATTAAGATAATATGTCATCTTTTAGTTTTATATCGAGAGCAATTTCGCATTTCTTTAAAATAAAGTATAATTACTCTTAAAGCTTAAAAGTTATGCGAGGATTACCTTCAAATTGTTTGAAGTCACTGTTCCATTAACAGATGTTTACGATCCGTAAGACATTTTCAGCTAAATATTTCTCATGTTTTCAAAATAAGACAGCTGTAAAGTTCCAGAAAATTTGATTTTAGATGAAGAATATAAGTTAAAAAACATCATTTACTGTCAAAGAGACATGTTGGTTAATTAGGAATACATTCTAGAATTATTTATTTGTTCTGCATAGTACATTGTATAAATTCCTAAAAAATATAGATACATATTTTTAAAAATAATTTTTTATCATCTTAATAACTGCTATTAAAACTTCAAAAATAAAAGCATAAGCGTTTTAGTGACCATTAAAATTGCCTTAGTAGGAAAAATCCCTAAAAACAAATCGTTCTTTTCTTATGTTGGATTGACACTTTCTAAGGAAATGTGAGAAATGCGAATGAATGAATTTGAAATCGCTTCACGAAACACCTTCTTCCCGGTGATTTGATGTTTTTACTTAATGAATATTTCTTTTAATTTTTTTCTGTGGGATTTTCCGCGGCTTGGTGTCCATCTTCGTGGAAACCCACACAGCCCGCTATTCCCCCTCAAAGGTCAAGATGGGTGGTGTCGGGCTGTCAAGTGAAGGAACGGAGAGCTTTCCTCTTTGGATTAACGCATTCGATTAATCTGCAGGGATATAGGGGCATCCATTTTGTAGCCTGGTGAAGTATAGAATTTTAAAAAAGATTTTTTTTTTTCTCTTTTTTGTTGAGAACTTTTATCAAATACTACATTTCTTTAAAAAGACTACATTATAATGGAATACAATAATTAAAAAATGTCCTTGATGTAAAAAAACTGTGTCTGTAATATTTCGCTCTTTTTTAAACATATATACTAGCCTTTTATTTCGTTTCATTAAAATTCTGCCACAATGTTTTTACAGAAAATTCAGTTATAAGGGAATATAAAAACAATCTGTGCTGATGTACATTTTTTTTTTTTTTTTGGATGAAAAGGCATTTTTTCTTTTGGGAATTTATGTCATTTTCACCAACAGAATTGTCTATGCGTTTAAGATTAGTGCATCCTTTCCTTCAATTATTTTTAAATGTTTCAGATTTTAGTTTTATTGGTTAATTTTGATTTCAAGGGATAGAAGAAAAGAAATTTAGAAATAAACTAATAAATTTTAGGAACTTTAAATGCAAGCTAAAGTTTATTGAATATGATATTATACTGACGCAATCACACTAACTTGTTCCATATATGAAAATGATCTTTTCTTTTGAAAATGGTGTCAGTTTCATCATCCGAACTAATCTCAAATCTAAGATTATGTCACCTTTTAAGGGCTTTATCAAAGAAATATGTCCCTCCGACAACACGGAGCTTTTAAATATTTACGGACACATTTTTAAATGCAAAAGCATGACGTTTGCAGGCATGACTACTGAAGCGATTTGGCATCGAATAGTGTTTACCAATCGTTGATCAATGAGTTACTTATATATTTATAAGCGATTTTTTCCACGTGACGACAGGTTTTCCTTTGACAGTATTTGATGAATGATCTTTTGCTTTTATTAAAACATGGAAAACACTCGATCGCATAGTATCTGCATGAAAACACCTGCCAATTTCATGTGTTACAATATTCCTTTAAATATGACTACATTTTCATTTGTGGAACACCCTTCAATCTACTATAATCAAATTTTATTTTTTGAAACAACTCAAATTACCATGTTTAACAATCCGGCGAGTTTAGGACAGGGTTTTGAGGGCTTAACTCGTAACGGCCTCTAATACATAAAAAAAAAAAAAAAATACTTTGAATTATTATTTAAGAGAAAAACTTTCTTAAAACTTGTTCAGTTAATAAAACTTTAAATTTTGCATTTTTCTCGGTGAATTAAAATAAATAAAGAAAATTTTCTTTTATTCTAAAAAATATATATATATATATTTTTTAAATCTAAGGCAACTTTTATTTTTCTAAAACCATCATTGATTTTTAAGAATTCCTTCTTAGCTTTCCAAGGAGCTTATTAGAAATGGCTGGAAGGAATTACAGTTAACATTTGACAATTATTTAGTTATTTATTAGGAAGGGACCGAACCGATAGATACACACATGTTCAAATAATAACAGGGATGACAAGGATGACCGCCCCGGGAACCCAGCTTTCGCTTTAGAGTATAAGTGCAATCCCGGGGGGAGACAATCAAATAATAACAATTGAAAAAGATATATATATATATTTTTACATTTTACTCCTGTCGGTTTTTAGAGCTCTGCACGTGTTGGAATTTCCAGGCCCGGCCCGAACGAAAGCTATCTTGGCCCGGCCCGGTATAAAAATTGGAAGATTGGCCCGACTCAGTTTCTACAAAAATGACCGTTTTTTCTCTACAAAAATGTCCGTTTTTTCTCGACATACAATTAAGATTCTTTTAATGAATACTACATATATATTTATGGGAACATTTTACAGTATATTTTAGATTACTATATGTCCGCAAAACATAAAATACATAACAGTAAACATTAACGATTACTTACAGTGTTTTAGTCATAGTCTCTACTGACATTTCAAAATTTCAAATAAGGATTCATTAAAAGATTAATGTAGTTCAGAATAAAGGATTAAAAACATGATAATTTTTGAAGCTGTATAATAAAGAGTAGATTTGTGAAAATATTTCTCTCATTTTTAAGGCTTTTCTCAAATCTAAAGGAGCTACATTTCGACACATTTATGAATTCATTTCTTTTTGGAAACGCGTAAGATTGGCAGGTATTCTTATTCGGAAACTATGTAAATGTCGTTTTTTTCTTAAATTAAAGCAATATATCTTTCTGAAAATACTGCCAAAGTTAGCGTTTTGAATCGAATTTCCGCAAGCGATAGCACAGGAAAAGAGAAAAGCGTGGCAGTCACGTGACAAGAATCTCTGTTATCTGTATAAGTGATTTATCAAGTATAAAGAAAGCTATTCGTTTCCAAATGCCTTCAATAGTCAGGCTTGTCAATTTTATGCCTTTATAGTTAAAAATGGGTCAGAAAATGTGTCTAAAAGTTTCGCATTGTTGAGCGGTGAATATAAGAACCACCTTAAGGTATATTTCGAAATATACTGTTAAGGCTATTCTTAACTGCTCTCCTCAACAAGCGCAAAACGTTTTGACATATTTACAATTTCATTTTTTAACGGAAAGATATAAAATTGGAAAGTCTGGCCATGAAAGCGATTTGAAATTGAACTGTTTTTTCCATTTTTTGATCAATCAATTACCTATTGAGTTATAAGCGAATTCGATCACGTGACAAACACGTTTTTCGCCCGCTCTTGAGTGCTCTTTCTCCCTTCGCGCGGAAATTCGGTTCAAAACGCCCACTTTGACACTCTTTTCTGAAAGATCTATTGCGTTTGCAAAAAAATGAAAAAACCAGCTTGTTTCATGCATTTTCGAGCAAAAATAAATTAAAACTTATGTCAGAAAGTTGTCCTTTTGGATTTAAGAACACCCTTAACAGAAGTTCATTATCACTATTAATAATCTTACAAAACATAATGCCTATCCTACACATCCTGAGATAGATTAAGACCAGTTTCGTCCCGGCACGAGTCTGCTGAGAAAAATTAAACCCGGAGTCAGACATCTAGTAACTGTACGATGCCGATCTCAACGATGGACATGTTATATTTCTGTATTGATGTTGTTAAACTCGCATCGGCTCGTGATGCACATTTATACTTCTCGAGAAAATCATATTCATTGAAAATGGCTCGTATTTTATCTGCTTCACTTGAATTCTTATATCGGGCCGATAGGCCCGATTAATTTTTTTTATCGACCCGGCCCGACCCTGCAGGCCCGTTCAATTTTTTTGCCGGCCTGGCCCGGCCCGTTTATTTTGTCTGCCGGCCCGGCCCGGCCCGTTTATTTTGTCTGCCGGCCCGGCCCGGCCCGTTTATTTTGTCTGCCGGCCCGGCCCGGCCCGTTGAAAAAATTGTCCTAATTCTGCCGGCCCGGCCCGTTTGAAAATTCGCCTTCATTCCGCCGGGCAGGGTAGGGGCCTCGGGCCAAGCCCGGGCAGACCTCTAGTCGGTTTATAAAGGACGTTTTAAAATGCGCAGGCAAGCAATATCTACATTTTGCTTTTACTTTTAAGAATCAAGGTGTTTTTAAACTAATGGTTTTCCGGCACATTCACAGACTTTCTTTTAACGTAAAAACGTGAAACTGGGCAGGAATGCAAGTGATTTGGAATCGAATTTTATTTTTCATTTTTCAAAAAATATACTTAATCGAGTTACAGGTGTTTACTCTCTTATAACAACTTTTTTGGTAACTTCCGTTCAAATGGCCAACTGTGACACCCTTTTCTGTCACTTTGTTTGCCTTTATAATAAAAAGAAAAACGCTATTAGATTTCGTAATTTTTTTTTTTTATAAAAACGCGCTTGCCAGTTTTGTGTTGTTAATAATAAAAACGTATTTATGACTGTCTCAGCTAGTATCCAATTTGAATTTTATACATATTAGTTGAAATTAAGGATTGACCGAAACAAAAACTGAAACCGAACTTTGGTAATCTTACTATTTTCGGCCGAAAACGAAAATGTCCTATTTTTTTTAAAGTAATTAATACATACATAATTATTGTTTAATTATATGTGTAATTAAATAAATTGAAGGATTATTATGTTTTGAAATTAACGCACAAATATAATTAAAAAGATTTATTAAAAGACGTATAATACACTTAAAAGTTAACACTTTCAAAACATTAAATACAATTCTAAAAGTCTAAAACCTACAAGTTTCAAATGTAAACTTTTGAATTCTACAAACTAATAAGTATTTTTCTCTTTTTAACTGAAGTAAGACCCTGATGATGGCCACAGGGTAGCTGAAACTTGTAAGTTTTAGACTTTTAGAATTTTATTTAGTGTTTTGAAAGTGTTAACTTTTAAGTGTTATACGTGTAATTATTATACGTGTGGCCATAGTTGGCTCTCTGTGCCTCTGGCCAAAACTTTTTATTTTCATATAAAATAAAATATAATTAAATCAGTCTCTAATTATATGAATTTCATCTAATTAAAAAATGTTTTAGGTATACATACCTCGATTTACCTTTTACAAAGATTTTTGTAAATGATAATCTGTTATACTGTAATATAGTAATATTGTTCCGTTATACTATATTCAACGGGTATTCGAAACACTTCTGCGGTTTCAAATCTATTACTGTTAAGTCTGCAGCTTTTAATGAGCTTGTGAAAAGCGTCTTCAAAGTTTAGTCATGCATGTATTACTTGCTTTATAATTTATTTCACATGTTGAGTCAGTCACGACTGATAATTATAAACAGTGAAATACACAGCAATAAATAAAGAGTGTCTCATTTGAGCCGATACAGCTCAAATCAATGAGTTATATTGAAAATTTCCAAAGGAAGAAACGAGACTTTTTGGAATAAAAATAATTTCGGACGAGTTTCGGTGAGGCCGAATTTTTGGCAACATTTTCGCCGAAAACGAAGCTCCGATTTTGAGCCAAAAACGAGAACGAAACCGAATTTTCGGTCGATCTCTAGTTGAAATGTTTGGTTTACACACTGAATTGTTGATTTAATCTATGAGTTTTTTCGTTTCAAAATTTTAAGTTCTAAACTGAGTTTGAAAAAAATGCTTCGTTTTCACTTTTATCAGTTTTCGCTTGTGCTCTTAATTATTTTCATACT
The DNA here is from genome assembly GCA_963932465.1 of Maratus speciosus. NCBI lineage: Eukaryota > Metazoa > Arthropoda > Arachnida > Araneae > Salticidae > Maratus > Maratus speciosus. The sequence goes on along the minus strand of OZ010789.1, from coordinate 528,856,244 downwards.
AATTATTTAGCATATAATGCTAAGTACTGCATTATTATGAAAATAATAAAACTTTAGCGTTATAGTTTATGTTATATTTATATGATACAGATTATTTTAGCATTACAGTTTGATATATTTATATGATACAGAATATTCAATTAAACTATATTCGACTAAAACGTGCTTAATCAATATATATGTTTTATTATCGCATGCTTAACAGAAGATTGCATCTGCATAAAAAAAAAAAAATCGCATATTTTTAGTTTTTTAAAGACGTACTTACGGTGACTAAAAAATACGTGACAAATGAATGTTGTTAATGTAGAAGAATACATGATTTATACAGATTTGTACGTGTGTAAATTTATGTACAGATAACTGAATCAAAAATCAACTGAATCAATTTTTTTTTTTTTATCTAAAAAATATTTCATGTATATAGAGAGAAAATTAACTTCGTTTCACTCTTCCTTATTATATTTGGCAATTCATGCCACATTACTGTTTTGAAGTACATTTTAAAGAAATGTATTGCTTTTTTAATTAGCCTTTTTTTTTTCTTGGGGTATTTAGGTTATAGATTTAAGAATTTACAGCCGGAAGTGAAATTTTGTTTTTGCTATATTCTCCAAGAAAAGCATTTGAAACCCTTTGTAAGCTTATAAGTCGCTATTTATTAATCGCGTGTCAATAAACTAACGACAGCAATATTTGCCACATTGAGAGGTTGTCGGAACAATCCGATGAATGACATGAAGTTGACATTTGCTTAAAAGTGCTTCCAGATTATTCCACTTTCAACTGAAATGCATTTTGGAAAAGAGCAAACAGCCTTTGTGCTTTTAAAAGCTTATATAGTAACAAATAATTGACTATTGTATGATTAAAGATCTGACACCAATGAAGTCGGTGTTGTTTAAAGAATCGGAACTAGAAAACTGCCTATTCCTTTTTTTTTTATTGTACAATGGGGTGATTAAAATGTATCTCTTTCCTTCTTTCTTTCTTTTGTCCGACTGCACTTTAATATCTTCAGATTTACTTGATAGTGTACCATTTATTTATGAAATTTGTCACCATATGAAAATAGATAGCACTTAGTTAACGCATATAGTTATTTACAAAGAAAAAGTATCAGAAAAGAAAAAAAAATTCTCTCAGAAAGATTACAGAATGAGTCCCTTTTATTAGAGAAGCATACGTAGTACTAACACATTAGCTGAATTGGCGCATATTTCTTGAACATGTGCGTGCCCATAAGTGTACCTGATACATAAATTAAAAAACCCAATTCCACTCCATCCAGGCAACAAAATGGATGCTTATATGGATCATCCCGAGGCAAATCCACTATTTCAAAGAAAGGATTAGTTTTTCTCCCGATGCGAGGTGGGGGAGAATGATTAATGGTTTTCTTATTGTTTGATTTGAACCGGGCCCCTTGGGCCGGAACCGTCTATCTTACGGGAGGGGGTGCAGGAGAAGGGAAAAAGTAACAGATAACAGCCTATTGGCTTGTAATTAAGAAAGGTAGCCACACTGAAGTCTTATTCGCTTCTTTGGCTAAAAAATAATGGCTACCATTTTTTTCTCATTAGACATTTTGTCGGGTTGCGGGTTGATTTAAAACGGAGTTTGCGAGTTCGGGTCGGGTACAACCCGACCCGTGCAGGACTCTACTTCATTTGCTAAAATTCCTTAAAACATTGAATATGGTTAAATAAAATAAGTGATATAATATGATAATAAAATAAGTATATATATATTAAAAATGATAATTATCAAGTAGGAGCTTGGTGCAATATAATAAAAGCGTAAAAAATAGCAACGTTGAATGCTTAGAATTTAAAATTTTGGTGCTTTCAACGTTGCTATTTTTTACGCTTTTATATTAAAAATGGTAAATTTTGGCACATATAATGAAACAAAATATGAAATTTCGGTGTTCGGACTTCTTGCGTGTAACATTCAGTTATCAGTTCATTTTGTTATTGGCTGAAACCATTATTGTTGTTTACGAGAATCTACGAAAAAAGGGAAATTTAAAACTTATTATTATAGCATAGAAATGTTAACAAACATATACAATTGTAAATAATAATAATAATAATTCGCCTAATAATAATAATTAAATAATAAGAACATGCTGTAATATTGGAAACTTCTTATCTTTCTTTAACTTAGAGATATTCGTACAGTCGTGGAAAAAAAAAAAATGTAAACACCCCCTACTAACTCTGCAACTAATTATAATTTAAAAAAATGTACAGGTACCAAACGATTGAAAATAATGTGTACTTTTAAATGATGCATATAAAGTTTGCTTAGGGAGCCATCTGCAAATTTAAACTACACCAAACTTTCTAACCTTGCCTTTTCTCAATGGCAACACCCAATTTTGGCAATATATTTTAAATCTTCGGTTCAAACTATGCCTAGAAATGAAATTTCAAGTAATTTGGATAATAAGTTTTTGAATTATAAATATTCAAAATTTGGAGCTTCTAATGTTAAATTACGTTTTCATATTTTTATTAATATCTCCTGAAATTAGAATCCTAATGTGATGATTTTTTTTGTTTGATTATAATACAAAAAAAAAAAAAAAAAACCCAAACATAAACATAAACACATTGAATTTGTAATTTTAAAAGTTTTATAATATGAATTATTAAATATGAAATTAATATTCGAAAAAAATATTAATTGCATATAATTTTTTGATAGATTTATATTTATTATGCTTTATGCAAATTCTCAATTTCAAATTTTCCTTACAAGTAGTTTTTGAATTATGAGTAAAAAACTTCAAAATGACGGTTTAAGGGGCCGTCTATGATGTCTAGAAAATCATAATTTGAAATAAATATATATTTTACTTATTTCAATGAGACGTTTGGGCTGGCAAAATATTAAGCGAGTGAGGTATTCATATTGGTTAAAAATAATACAGTAATAGAAGTGACATAGTCATTCTGCAGCATTCAACAATCGAGTACCAAATTTCAATTTAGATATAATTCCTCTAAAATATGCTAATTTTTAAATAAAAATTTTCTCAGAAACTAATTGTACGAATTTCATGAAAATTTGGTTTTAGGCTAATTGAAGAAAGTAGAATCTATTTATGGTGTCAAATTTGGGTATTGCTATTGAAGAAAAAACAAAGTTTGGGTTCGATGAATATGACCCCCAAAGGAAATTTTATATACATCATTTAAAAGTAGACTTTCCCCCCCAACCGTTTGGTACCAATAACTTTCTTCTACAATAAGTTATTGCGAAGTTGGTAGGGGGTATTTACTTTTTTTTTTTTTTTCCAGGACTGTATATTACTATTATAATACATAAGACAACCTAATTTTTCGGCAGTATATTTTTAGAAAATATTAGAATTTTTTTCTGAATTAACACAGAATAAACGCTTGGAATAGTATTATGTTAATAGTATCAAGTCAAATGAGGAAAAAAACGAAAATTTATACATTATCACACACTTTCCAACATTTTATTCGATACATATAAATTTTAGCACCTATATATATATTGTATATATATATATATATATATACATATATTAAGTTTTAGAATGACTCGAAATGACAAATTAAATTCTACAGATGTATTTTCACGCATAACCATACGTAATTATGTGAACGTAATTATGTGAGAGCAAAGCATGTTCATATGCTGTACTGAAATCCATTATCATAGTATGCATTTTCTAGATTTCGAATCATATTTACAAACTGGAGCGCAGACAGACTGATAAACGTAAAAAGTTTTGCCTATGTCAAACTGTGTTTTTCCCTTTTTTCAGGCATATTTTTAATTTTAAAAGTTTTAAACAGTTAAATATTTTAAGGCGAACTCGCAAAACGATCGCTTTAAAAGATTTTCGTCTTAATAGGTACATTAGTACATTATTATTTATAGTCATATTCTTTCGCCCAGACCATGAAATTTTCCGTTAAAAAAAATTTCGGCTATGCATACGTCCTGCTTTAATTTGTTTTAGTAATTAATATGCCTTAATTATTTTAATTGTAAAATACAGTAAAGTCTGTCAAATGAGGAATCGATCGGGACCTAGAAAATTTTTCGTCGTAGACAATATTCCGTCTTATGCAAATCCGTAAAAAAAAAAAAAAAAAAAAAAAAAAAAAAAAAAAAGCTATCGCGTATTTTAATCAATTTTTAAAAAAGGAGGGTTAGTTCGATACGTGTTTTTTTTTAACCATTTGGAAAAATGGTAATTGTTCTCTGACAGGGTAGGAAATCAAAAGCATATCTGAAGGTTTTTATTGGTTTAATCATCATTTTATTCGTTTTCTGATTGGTCTATACACTAACCTTTACTTTCAACAGAGATGGACAATTCTGTTGCCACTATTACAAAAAAGTAATAAAAACTACAAAAAAAATTAATAACTCAGAAACAAATTGAAATACAGCTTTTAAACAAATTGCATTTAAAAGTACATTTTTTTTCTCTATACGACGGTGTAAAAAGTACTATTGTGGGATGTTTAGAAGTTTAAGAATGAAATTTTGTTTAAAATGGGTCTTCATATTTCTTGGACATCTGACGATGGAAAAGCCTTTTCCCGAACAGCCAATGAAATGCTTGGCTAATATGTAAGTTTCATAGGAAATCTGACAAGTCGCAGGCGATTTTTATCGCTTGCAATTTTTACGTGTAATAACACTATTAATGTTTAATTCATGGCGTACGTAATATATGACCAGCTCCGTAGAAGCTTAAAAATTAACAGTACCGAAAAATGTAATCCATGACCTGCGTAATGTATGATCAACTCCGTGCGATTTTTTATGTTTTAAATTTTAGTCTTTGAAAAAATCGTTTTCCAAATGGTCGTTGTAATTTGTTAAATTGCTTTTTTTTTTTTTTTTTTTTTTTTTTTTTTTAAACAGAGAGAGAGTTTTAAGTATAAAATTTTGCATTTTATGAATTTAACAAAAAGTAAAAAGATAGAAATATGCACATTTTTATTTGTTCAATCGACCTTTCCCTTTTATTTAGGATTGTTTACTGTTTTTACACAAATAAACTTCTATTTTTCTCAGCGAAATGAATACATACGAATACGGTACATAAAATACAAGCAATGCTGTTTTAATTTATTTTTTTTTTCCATTATCCTAATAATTTACAGAAATTATAATTTTAAAAAAATTTCTTTTTAAATTTTGAATGTATTTTTAAATTTTTGAATTAAAAAAAATCTCGTAGTCTTATATTTACTGTTAGAATAACGGCCTAAATATATATTTTTTATTATAAGAATAATAAAAAAAAAATAAAAATGCACATTTAAAATTTTTCTACCGTAAAAAACAAATTTATTTGGGTTAAAAATTGTAAATAAAAAGGAAATTTTGTCGAGTGAACAAATACAATCTGCATATTTTCTTTTTATTAAATCCGCAAAAATTCAAAATCTCTCTATAAGCATATGAATGCGTAAAAATATGTTTTTTATTTATATTTATATTTCATAATTTATATTTATTTGACCTATCTAAAAGTTTCATATACCAGAAGCTTTTCATTTTTTAAATATAATTTTTACCGTTTTATACAAGAATTTCTTTTCGGGGTGACCTTAAAAATCTCTCCGTTTCCGCGTTAGGGAGATTCCGGCTTACTGAGCTCGTATTAATCTTATTTTCTATGGATTCGCCGGGACGTGACAATCTTTCCGTGGTAGTCAAATTTCCGCCTTAGACTGTATATAACTTCTTCACGTAAAATATAACAGTTCTCAAAAAATAATGAGCGCTTTTAAATGAACCTGTAAATCAAATCATACCACTTTTTTAGACGGTTCAGGGGGGGGGGGGGGATCCCCAGCTCAGTTTCGATTTCAGAACAGCCATAATATAGAATAGTTGCAGCTTACCTGGCCAAATTCCGTTATTACACAAGTATTTTTATTGAGATCCAGACATTCAAAATGCAAAAGGACATACAATATGACAAATAAATGTCAAATAATTTTCCATTACAACTCAATGTGTAAACTTTTTTTTTTTTTTTTTTTTTTTTTTTTTTTTGTATTTCGAAGCGGTATTGCTTATCACAAAGACATTATTATGATTTACAATAGTTATTATTAACCAATTTTCATAATATAACAAATTATTTTATCTTTTTGTTGTTGTTGTTATTGGTGTTTGTTTTTTCTTTTCAACTTACAATTTTCACAATGTGGTAAAGTAACAGCACATGGTTAAACAGTTTAACGCTTTCTAAGTTTTAATTTTTAATTATTATTAAATTTTTATTTTTTACCAAATATCTTGTAGGTCTCAAATATAAATAATTCCTTAATCTAGGATAGTCTAAAATCTTTGTTTCTATTTTTCGCTAATCATTAAAGTATGTGTCTAAAATATTTAATGAAATCATACGAGTATATTGAAATTGATTTCGCACAATGTTAATAGGTCAATATTCCATTTATTAGCACAATAGTTTTAAATCGAAATCACAACTTTTCAAATTCATGTCCTGTCCATCCTTTGACTCCTCTCCCTCAAAGAAATGTTTTGAGGAAAAATCGTCTGTTTATAAAATGTTTATAACATATTTGGAACGTCTAATATGTTTAAACGTCTGTTTATGCCATAATAGAAAAAATTCTAAATAATTTAACTCAACCCTTTAAGTATAGTTTTCTTATTTTCTTGATAAATTCTCTGAGTATTACGACATTTGAAATTACTTGAACAACAGACTTTAAAAAAAATTAAAACATTTTTACAAAAAAGAAAAAAAAAATCATTGATTCAATGCATAATGATTCATGGGTGCAATGATATTTAGCCTTCACAAATCCATTCTAGGTTGGCATAAAAGATTTTCTTTAATCAAATACAAAAGGAAAGTGTTTTTATTATTGTCCAAATAAATGGTAAAGATGGTGTGAGAAACACATTCCACATTAAAAACACAAGATAGAGCAAGTAAAATGAAAAAAAAAAAAAAAAAAAAAAAAAAAAAAAAAAAAAAACAATAATATCTATAAAACTGGGCATAAATTATGTAACAATTTCTAAATTGGTGTATTCGTGCTGTTCGTTTTTCGTAGAATTATTAGTACAAAATATACTATTTCAAAATTTAAGTATTTTACATAAATAATTTATTTTTAATTAGATTATTTTATATAACACGTTAAAAGTTTTCACGTTATAGGTACAATAACTCAAGTAAAAAATAAAGACAAGATAAATAATTAGATGTTTGCAAATGGTGTAAAATCTTAAAGGCATTTATGCTTTAGTTGAAGTTATAGCAGCTATTTGCGGTTGTAGTTATTTTCAAGAAGCAAGGTACAATGTTCAAGTTTAATAATAAATCCCAATTTCATTCCCTTTTAATAACAATGTATTAAAAAATAATGTTAATATAATACTTTTAAAATGATCAATTTAGTCTTCAAAAGATTTTTGTTCCAATTTCAATGGTGATATTTAAAAGAGAACATTTTAGAAGCAGAGTTCTTGATCTGTTTTTATTTCTGGTAACCATGTCGTTAATGAGCTACTTGACGCACCGTTTCCCCTTCTTGAATGATTATCCCGTGAAATCGACACAATCCCGTTTTGGCGCAGTTGGGGCACTTCCCATGCAGTCTTTCGTAGTTTGGGTATACGGTCTGGGAGGTAGCTTGATTATTGGTGGCTCACCATCTATGTATATCACTATGTCATGTATGTCAGTCGTTAATGACTAATAGGCTGCTACTAAGCACTAGGTACTCCGAAGAGAGTAGACAACTATTGCATTAATTTGCAAAAAAAATATATATATATACATATATATTTATTTATATATAAGCACAGTCAAAGGCAGTAAAGGCGATAGGGATCGAAATGCACTTAATTACTAAAATCGGACTGCAGCAACTTCGAGGCAATGCCACTGGAAGACCCGATATTACACTGTTAAAAATATTTTTGTAAAACAACAGAAACTTTCTGGCAGCAAAAAGTTGCCAGAAACTATTTGTTTTCAGAAAATATCTGTTAACGAAAGAATGCGTTATCAGACGACAGAAATACGTAGTCATACAGGCACTTCGTGTTGACAATCGACGCCTTTCCCAACAGTCAAAGTCTGTAGGTCGATTCCTGTTGGCGAGGGGGGGGGGGGGAGGTTCTATTTAACAGAAGAATCGCATATTATAGGTTAGGTACACGGGAAATTTCTATTTACCGATCGATTTGTTTATATTAATAATAATAAATACTTATAGGAATTTCTCCTCCAAACTTTTATAAAATTAATTTAAATAGCTTATTCGCAATAAAATATTTAAACAGTTGAATTTATATAGATTTGTAAATTAAGTATATTAAAGACTGGAATAAGTGAAAGAAGGTATCTTAAACTCCCCCCCCCCCCCAGAATAATAAAAAAATATATATACGATATAAGGTAACTCCCCCCTCCCCCATAAAAATATTTCTTAATAAAATAAATATATGTATTGAATGTGATTTGTAATTAAAAGAACTTTAATATTTATTCATGCAATATTTTTGAAAATTGATTAGGTTAAATTAGTGACTTTGGTTAATTATGTAAATAATATCCTGCCAATTTTTATAATTTTTTCGAATATAAAGCTTTGTATATATAAATGTGTAAAAGTTGACAGCTATGAGCAAAGATGAGAAATGAAAAAGAAGAGCCACTAAAATCTATATAAACATCACCATAAAAAAAAGTATTTCATTCCAGCTAAAGTGATAAAATGAGTTTTCATCCTTCTTAACAATTTACAATGTTTTTCCGTATAAAGTAAATGATCATCAACTAAATAAGAAAAAATATTACAATATAATTTAAATTAAAATGTTAAACAAAATTAAACTTGCTGATTCTATAAAATGAATGGTTAAAGCTTAAATAGGAATTATTTTCAAAATAATTCACACAGTTGTAGCTCAAAATTTATTTCATTAAATAGAGTGAATCAAATTTACAAATTTTAACTTAACCACTACAAGTAACTCTAAGATTGTACTAAAAAAAAAAAAAAAAAAAAAGCATTTCTTCAGAATCAACATATGGAACGATTAAACAAAATATCAACCACTCCATTTTAAACAACATAGTAAATAGTAGGAAATGTGATAAATTTAAACAATAAAAATATATGAACAGCGTCAGATCTAATAAATATTATTCTGGTTAATGTTAAACGAAAATATCAGTTATCTATAACTATAATAATTAATGCAGCTACTCCGTGTTTATTATTAAAACTATCACTCCAAAACTAATCACGTATGTCAATTGATGACAAAATAAATTTAAAATCTCAATCAAAATTTCTGGAACTAATACATATGAAGTAAAATTAAACTCTTAGTCATAAAAAAGTTAAATATAATAAGTAATCATTCTACAGCTAAGTAAAAATTCAAGATTTGTAAACTAATCATAAACTTAAGATTATTTATTTAACTTAAAATAAGCAACCGATCAAAAAATAATCTCCAGCTATTAACAGAATTAGATCAACTAAGTTACTAATGTGCATAAATAAATGAAGTATAAAATAATACTAATAATTTAAGTAAATCATACATTATGAAATAATAATAATAATAATAAATAGTATTGCTTAATTAAGATTTTTAGCAAATAGGAAGTATTTTTCATACATATTGTTACGTTTCGGAAAAACATTGTTACATATTTAAAAGAAGGGTGAAAACATACCTTTTGCTATGTTTGTTTTCTAGTATTCCAACTGTAAATCCTAATCATTGAAGAAAGCGGTTCTGATGTCAAAGGTGTGTGTCGCGGGTTCGAATTGTGAAGATGATTCTTAATTTTCTGTTAAAATTTCTTTATGTATTATTCTTTTTCAATTAGATGAACTGCTTTATTAAACGAACTGCCATTTTCAACAGTACACAGACAAGACACTCAAATATTTCAAGTTAGAAGATACGTCTTAGCGTGGGGTGGGATAACCAATGCTTATTGGTCATTCTAAATGACCTTCTAGACGTCATAGGGGATGACCTCCCGTTTTTCTGTCATCCAACATATTATCCTGTCGCAGTGGAAACTGATGGCAAAGAAAACAGAATTTTTTGTTGTTTAACATGAAAATAAGCGATATGAGGATGGAATGACATAAGAAGACTGTTAACGTAATTTTTACTGTCGGAATTCGAAGATTTTTTTCTGTTGTTTTAAGATTTTTTTTTACAGTGTACTTTTAAAAAGGAAATTGGTAAATATAGTATATAGTATAACCGTTTACAAAAAATTGCATATATGCAGACATTGAAATAAAAATTGTCAAGAAAAAAAATAACGTTAATTACGATTCACCAAAACAAAGCCTATATTTTTATTTTAATATTTACACCAGCGGTATTTAAAATAAACTATGAAATTACTAAGTTTAAGCATGAAATTACTAATAATAGAAAAGCAATATAAGATGTGTGTAGACATATTGAAATACTCTCAGTCCATCAAAGTAAAAAAAAAATCTTAGAAAGCAAATAAATAAATAAATAAATAAATAAAAAACCCTAATAATTTTCGAGTAAACAATTCTATTTTGAGGTTTCCGGAATTCTAATTGTTTCTTTTTCTATTATTATAGATACATAAAATAGAGAAAAGCATTTTTGTACCGTAAAATATTACTTTTTTATATACAATATTGTGAAATTATAAGTAATTTTAATTGCATTGAAAAACAAAATACCCATGTGCACTTTCAAAATAAAATTATATAATGTGTTTTCAAATCTGTTTCCAAGTAGATACATTTACAATACCAAATTCTATTTTTGCTTTTCTCAAGCACATTCTGGTAAGATATCCTCATAGAAACGTTAATTTATTTTGGGCACACAAGTTTTGATTTTCCTTCTCTGTTTCTTTCTTTTCTTTTTAAGGATTTTTCCTGCATTTTCATTAAAATCTTAAATACTAAAAAACTTTATATTTTATTTAAATAGCGTTATATTTTATTTCTAATTGTAAATGTTAAATAAATAAATTTATAGTGAAATAAGATATAGTACATTTCATTCGCTTTTTATAATTATATAAAGCATTATGATTGAATTATATATAAGAATAAGAAATCACATTTCAATATATAAAAAGCTGAAATTTAGTACTTTTTGTTTCTAAAGACAAAAAAAAAATTTTTTTTTGACATAAAATACACCAAATATCAAAGATCCATTTAAAGTAAATATTACAACTAGGGATATTTTTCATTTATCCTTTCCTTTACTACTGGTTAGTTTAAATGTGGAAACAAAAGCATGTTTATTTCACTAAACATTAATATTTTCCTCTGATGTGCATACTAAGTGAAACACATAATTCAACTCGTGCAAGCGAAAAATTACTTATGGATAATATTCTCCAAGAGAACTTTGAAAATTTCGAACTTTGTTATTTAAAAAGGCATAATTTTGTCATATGTTTCATGAAATAGAAAATGTTAGTTTGGTTCGGACAGAAAATTAAAAATTAAAAAATCGTAATAATAGTAATGCAATAAAAATCTAAAAATATAAATTTATTACTTTTTAATTTTAAAGAGAATCAATTTCTTTGAAGTATTTTGAATGTCTATGTTTATATTACATGAGATATGTCGCAGTTGTCTTTTGCTTGTACTTAAACATGTGCACTGCTTTCATTTATCTCCACAATTTTTAAAACTAATTAATAAACTATGTTCGTGAATATTTTTTCTAAATAAGTAGCACATACTGTTTTAATGGTTAGAAAAATTGTTTAAAATACGATCTAATATTTCAAAATATTTATGACACATGTTACGCATTTTAAGGTAAACCTGATTGTAAATCAGACCTGAATGCTTGCTTTTTTTCGAACATAAAAATACTCTAAGCAGCAATATGTTCTTGCCAAGACAGTTAAATGCGAACGAATGAAAAATGTAGGTTTTCTTTCTATGTATTTCTTTTGTTCTGAATATCTAATAATAAGTTTAATTTTTCTGTAAACATTAGTTCAGACATTTACAAGAAATTGGTTACAAACATTACATAATAATAGTTCAGCCCTATAGAATTTATAAGTTTTAAGATATAGACAAAATATTAATCAAAATAATATATCGTATTTTACAGAAAGTGCTTAAATAATTTATCCGCATTGCCATAATAAAATGCAACTTTAAGACACAGCATATTTTATACAGCTATTATTTTATGCTTATTTCTAGTAATTTCCAATATATTTTTTAGATATATTTAATATTTATCATTCTGTATTACATACATTTGCACATCTGAAGTACTAAATCAACATTTATTGCGTAAAATTACATTTTTTTTCACAAAAATAATTTTTTTTGTGATAAATGCATATCATAATGTATATAATGTGCCCTTGAATTATATGTAAGGTGAAATTTACAAAAAAAAAAAAAAAAATATTTTTACGTTAAAAAATAAGCAATAGTTTAACATTATTATTCAAAATTTTATATCTTTCAGTTAACAAATGTAGACAGCTATAATTGTGCAATAAATCGAAACAAAAACTGAATTATAGTTTAATTTACTAAAAAAATAAAACTTGCTTAACAGTAAACAAGCCAATTATATTTATTAGTTTAACATAGGGACTCCGAATTTGATTCCTTGTATATGATTTTGTTTTTATAAGAAATTATTTATTGTAATATTTTTGGTTAAATTATGTTTTTTAAACTCTTTGTCATTGATATAAAATAACTATTCTGTTTTCATATTTAACTAGTCTATTTAAAGAAACTTATGTAAACTCATATTAACAGAGAAAAGAGAAGATATATTTTAAACCTCACATTAAGTTTAGGTAAAATTTATGTTTGATTGTTAAAAAAACTACATAATCCAACCGAATTTTCAAAAATTTAATTCTTTTCGACGAATTACCTACATGATATAAAATACAATATTTTCAATTATTTAAAATAAAAATCATTTAATTTCAGATTTATGTAGCAAAATATGTTATTCAAATATTTCCTTTTCTGCCCACTAATGCATAACAAAGTGGTTCAAAAGTCCTTTATACATTTTATTGGAAATGAAAAGTATTTGGAGCATGAGAGTTCTGTTTGGGCAGACCAGTTTCTTATGGTCGAAAATTGTATTTAAGATCTAATAAGAAATATTGTTATCTAATTTAAGAGATGACTGATTTAAAAATGTAATTTATTGTTCAATTTACCATCATTCCTCTACATATTTTAATTATCAGTGAACGGAAATTTATAATTAAAAAATATATTCTGAACAATTTTAATAGTCCAATCAAAATTTCACTGCATTTAATTAATGTATGGGTCAAAAACAGAGTTCTGACATTGGTTGAAACCAAAGTATTCACATTTAAAGGAATCATAATGGTTAAAACAAATATTTCTTTTAATCTAAATCATAAAATGATTCTTTTAACAATATACATCATGACAGTATACTAAAAAAAAATGTTAAACTTCAACTAACACATCGATTGACAGTAATAAAATTTAAGATTGAGTTTTTGATACTTTACAGTATCATTTTCCAACTTTTCCCAAATTATAAATGAATTTAAGAGGACTAGGGACCTTAAAATCCTTAAAAAAAATATTTTTTTTGTACATTTCACCTAAATATTATTCAAGGGTACATTATATGCATTATGGCATGCATTTATCACAAAAAATAAAATAAAATAAATTATTTTTGAGAAAAAAATGGAATTTTACGTGTCGTCTTAGAAATCTTCAAAATGCCCCCTGCGCATTCCATATCAATGAAAATCCCCAATATTTTTTTATAAAAGTTTGGTTTATATATATAAAAAAATAGAGCATCGAATTTTATATATTTGAATTTAAAAGTAACAAAAAAAAATAAAAGTTTTGAAATTTTTTCGAAAAAATTTCAAAATTTTTCATTTTTTTATTTTTAAATTGAAATATATAAAATTCGATGCTCTATTTTATTTATATATATTAATAAAATTTTTATAAAAAATATTGGGGATTTTCATTGACATGGAACGTGCAGGAAGCATTTCGAAGATTCCTAAGACTAAAAAAATTCCATTTTTTTTCCTCAAAAATATTTTATTTTAATTTTTTTTTGTGATACATGCATGCCATAATATATATAATGTACCCTTGGATAATATTTAAGATGAAATTTACAAAAAAAAAAAAAAAAAAAAAAAAAATGAAAAATTTGGAAATTTGAAAATGTTTTCGAAAAAAATTCAAAAATTTTCAATTTTTTTTAACCTTTAAATTTAAATATATAAAATTCGATGCTCTATTTTGTTTATATATATAAACCAAACTTTTATAAAAAATATTGGGGATTTTACTTGATATGGAATGCGCAGGAGGCATTTCGAAGATTTCTTAGACGATGCGTAAAATTCCATTTTTTTCTCAAAAATAATTTTTTTTTGTGATAAATGCATATCATAATGCAAATAATGTACCCTTGAATAATATTTAAGGTGAAATTTACAAAAAAAAAAAAAAAAAAAAAAAAAATATATATATATATATATTTTAAGGTCCCTTGTCCTCTTTAAGTTGTGAGAGATTTCGAGATTTATGTTGTCAGCCTATTCAGTGATAGATTTTATAATTGGTAGATTAAATAATGAACACAATATTCACAGGAATGATTAAATTAGATTTATAAATGCTAAACAAAAACACTAATAAATACCAGTTTAGTTTATTAAGATATTTAACATATCTTCCTAAAAATATATTTTATGATTATACAAATGTTCTAATATATTTTTACAAATTCTGAAAAAATACTTTGAAGGGAGTTTTTCATTATATCATAATTCGGTACATAAAGGGTTAATTTTCGAGATAAAATATAACTAGTTATTATGAATAATTTAAGTTTTTTCACTCTATAAAATAGTACCAACATATTTAAATAGGACCCCGCTTTCCTTAAATTCAGAATAAAAATATTATTTTATAAAAAATTAAATTTGTCGCTATAAATTCCTTTAAATTAAAAGCATTTATTCTGCCGGAAGAAGATTAAATTTGATATACCGGGCGGCGGCGACACGAATGACTACGTCATCGAGTTACGGGATGAAATCATGATGCAGGACAAGATTTTTAGAAGTAGATTAAGGAATGACTGGTCTGCCTCGACATTTCTTGGTACGATAAGCGCAGCAGCGGGCGCCAACTCGTGTACAAATGAGAACCCTATAAACATAGTATTTTACATTACATTGCCATATATACTATTTCGTATCGACTTTCAAGATGAATTAAGGGTTTAGGAAAAGCTTATTAAGAGTACGTGAGGAAAAGACTGATTCGGCATAACTTGGTACAAAGCGCAAAAAACGGGGGCCGCCAATTCGTTATTTTCACAGTGTTATTACTTCATCGAGTTACGGCTTGAAATTTTGGCAAATGAAACATACCGATTATTACAATACGAATATTTCAGTCTGCCTCGTCATATCTTGGCAGGAGATGATCAGAGCGGGCGCCAATTCTTAATTTTGGCGGTATAATCACCTCATCGAGCTACGACTTTAAACTTTTGCACATTAAATGAACATATCAGTACAATAAGAATATTTCAGTCTGCCTCGTCATATCTTGATAGGAGACGAGCAGAGCGGGGCACCAATTTTTAATTTTTGCGGTATAATCACGTCATCGAGTTACGGGATGAAATCATGATGCAGGACAAGATTTTTAGGCGTACATTAAGGAATGACCGGTCTGCCTTGACATTTCTTGGTGCAATAGGCGCAGCAGCGGGCACCAACTCGTCATTTTGGCGTCACTATCACGTCATCGAGTTACGGGATGAAACCGGTGCCAAATTAAAGGTGAAAAAAAGTATTTTAAGAATATTTTGGTCTGCCTGCGCATATCCTGGTAGAAACCCCAGGCAGACTAAAATATGTAGCAAAAAATACGTCATAATGTACAAATGAAAACCCAATAAACATAGTATTTTACATTAAACATTAAACATTGCGATTAGTACGATACGAATATTTCAGTCTGCTCGTCATATCTTGGTAGGAGATGAGCAGAGCGGGGCGCCAATTTTTAATTTTGGCGGTATAATCACCTCATCGAGCTACGACTTTAAAATTTTGCACATTAAAGGAACATATCAGTACAATAAGAATATTTCAGTCTGCCTCGTCATATCTTGATAGGAGACGAGCAGAGCGGGGCGCCAAATTTAATTTTTGCGGTATAATCACGTCATCAAGCTACGAGTGTAAAATTTTGCACATTAAAGGAACATATCAGTACAATAAGAATATTTCAGTCTGCCTCGTCATATCTTGATAGGAGACGGATATTTTTAATATTTTTGAATGTGATTATTTATAATATTTATTTTTAGTATTATTAATGTATAGAATTATTATATATAGATATATCGTATTTAAATAAAGATAGATTATAATATATAGAATTATTAATATATAGAATTATGATTATTTATAATATTTATGAATATTTTTTCAATATTTTTAATCTGATATACAAAAATTAAATTTAATCACGAAGTGAATTCACAATGAAAAAAAATTATTTTCCTCTAAATAAACTTTTTTAAAGATAAGTGTCTAAATAGAATAAACTAATTCCTCGCGGATTCTTTATTCATATATATCTTTATTTTATTTATTTATTTATTATTTGTTAAAAAGAAATTTTTTACATGAAACAATAGTTTTTGTCAAGGTCTAGGTTTTTGTCTTAATAAACTTTTCCTAAACCCTTAATTCATCTTAAAAATCGATACGAAGTAATATATTTCGCAATGTAATGTAAAATACTGTGTTTATAGGGTTTTCATTTGTACATTGTGATGTATTTTTTTGTTACAGATTTTCGTCTGCCGGGGATTTCTACCAGGATATGCGCAGGCAGACCAAAATATTCTTAAAAGACTTTTTTTCACTTTAATTTGGCACCGGTTTCATCCCGTAACTCAATGACGTGATAGTGACGCCAAAATAACGAGTTGGCGCCCGCTGCTGCGCCTAACGTACCAAGAAATGTCGAGGCAGACCAGTCATTCTTTAATGTACGCCTAAAAATCTTGTCCTGCATCATGAATTCATCCCGTAACTCCATGACGTGAATATACCGCAAAAATTAAAAATTGGCGCCCCGCGCTGCTCGTCTCGTATCAAGATATGACGAGGCAGACTGAAATATTCTTATTGTACTGATATGTTCCTTTAATGTGCAAAATTTTAAAGTCGCAGCTTGATGAGGTGATTATACCGCCAAAATTAAGAATCGGCGCTCCGCTCTGCTTATCTCCTACCAAGGTATGACGAGGCAGACTGAAATATTCGTATTGTAATAATCGGTATGTTTCATTTGCCAAAATTTCAAGCCGTAACTCGATGACGTAATAACACTGAAAATAACGAATTGGCGCCCCGTTCTTCGCGCTTTGTACCAAGTTAGGCCGAATCAGTCTTTTCCTCACGTACTCTTAATAAGCTTTTCCTAAACCCTTAATTCATATTGAAAGTCGATACGAAGTAGTATATATGGCAATGTAATGTAAAATACTATGTTTATAGGGATTGCATTTGTACATGAGTTGGCGCCCGCTGCTGCGCCTATCGTACCAAAAAATGTCGAGGCAGACCGGTCATTCCTTAATGTACTCCTAAAAATCTTGTCCTGCATCATGATTTCATCCCGTAACTCGATGACGTAGTCATTCGTGTCGCAGCCACCCGCTCTATGAATTATTTATCTGAACTTAATCACTTTAAGAAGTTTGTATGAATTGAGTTCTGAATTAAAATATATACTTTTTTTTTCCCCCAAAATGTGTGTTTCAGAGAAATTACGTTTGACTTTAGAATATATATAACATTTGAAGGAAAGTATCGAAAAAAAAAATTTGCTTTTAAAATGCTGAAAAATATTAATTTCAAACATTATTTTGGTTCTATTTTACTGTTATTATAATTCAAAATTAAGAAAAAATTTTGGAAACAAAAAATTGTCAGATTTAAAAATCATTTTGTAATATCATACATAATATTTCTGTTGTCAAAATACTTTTTTCTATGCATTTGCAAAATGCAGAAAAATGACTGAGCTATCATTCGAAAGGTTTTTTAACGAACTTCCGACATCGTACACTTGGATTTCGTTGAAATATGTTTTTGATTAAAAATTGTAGTTAGTTAAAAATTAAATCATCATTGTTTTCATAAAGGAAATAAAATATATTACTCAAATCTATGGCGCTAGAAATATAAAATACCGTGTTATATCATGCTCAAAATCATTATTAAAAAATATATATATCATAGAAAATGATAAAGTGTGACGTCTCCGCACGAGTTTATTTTATATTTATGATTAAAAAGCAAAATTAAAATTAAAATATTTAAAATAATAGATTCGATCGATCGAAGCAGTGGTATTTCATGTGTAGCCTAAAATATATGCTTTGTTATATTGTATTAAATTGTATTTTAAATGTATCCAATTTATTTTTTTTGTCCCGTGTATTTCCCGAAGATCATTTCCATCATACTTAAATGCAATCAAAATATGTTTTTTTTTTCTTCTAGCGCCTGCCATTTGCTATCTTGGATCATTTTTTACATATTTTAATCATTAAATTTTCTTAAGCGAGAAGAAAAGTTCTAGCACGTTCCACTGATAAATATTTTATTTCAGATGTCAACTTTCCTTTTTCTGTGCACATACAAAACTTACAACGATGAATGAGGTATAAGTCAGGGGGGTTTCAACATTTTTTTGATATAGTACACTCAAATTTCGTTAAAACACTTTTTTAAACTACTGTTAAGTAAAAATTATTTAAAAACTTATCAGCAAGATTGCACTGCGAAAGTTTCACACTTTTCCACTTGTTTCAATTTAAGCTCAAAAACGTTATTTACTTTCAGAAAAAGTTATTTAAATGATTATTCAAACGTACTTTAAAGATCTTTATCACAGCATTAAAGTTTTTTTTTTCAATGTTACTTTCTTTTTAAAAGTAAAAAAATATATTGTTTAAAGAAAATTGATTTAAATCCAATAGACCTGTGAATAAAAAGTTTTAATTATATTTAATGAAATTATCGAAAAATTTACATACCTGAAATCTTTCATGGAAATGTAAAGGTAATTAACATCTAAATGTAATTAATGACTGAAAGTTTGTCTCGAGATTTTCAACAATAATCGATAAAACAAACATGTTATCAATAAATATTGAGATTAAATATAATTAAATATATATATTTGTAACAAGGATAAAAAAATGCAATTATTGAAAATTTCAAGTAGAATGTACAGGGTGCTTCATAGGTTCGTAGAAACTTATAAAAAAGAAATGGCTAAAAAAAAAAATCGGTTTGCGTGAATATGATCAGAGGGACATTGAATTTTTTTCCATGCATAAAAAAAGTTTCCAAAAGTAACCGAAAGAGTGCGCGCGCACGCGTCGTACTGAGACATTTTATGCAAATCAGGCAAACACAAAGAGACAACGAAACAAAACATAATAACATGACACCTTGCGTATATATACGTGATCATTTGTGCTTGAACATATTTTAAAGTAAAATGTAAAGACGTGCCAGGGTCATGTCTGGAGATTGTGAGGACCCCTCAAACGTACAGCTTCGACTTATCACTCGGTCTTTAGGGAAAATGTCCAAGAGGAACGTGGACGATTCTCCAATCTCTCCGTTTCATCAAAACATCATACTAAATTCAGTATCCCATTCAATAAAATAGGGCTTTTTTTCGCCATCATTCCTTTCTTCGTGAGAAACTTTCGCAATGCAATAATTGTGGACTCACCATTCTTATAGAAAAGTTTAAACACCAACGTTCGATCTAGTAAGGATAACATTCGAGATCTAATGACGAATCCTTTTCCAGACAGGATGTGTCATTGCTTGCCATATTTGCATAAAAACGTCACAATATGACGCGTGAGCGCCCTCTTTCGTTTACTTTCGGAATCTTTTTTTATATGCATGGAAAAAAATCCAATGTCCCTCTAATCATATTTGCGCAAACCGAAATATTTTCCAAGCATTACTTTTTCTATTATTATTTTTTTTTAAGTTTACGAGAACTTATGACGCACCTTGTATTTTAAATATTATATTTCATTAAGTGAAATTTTTTATAATCTTTTCTGTTTATAGCATAGATCTTTTACGGAAGAAAATATTCCATAGCTAATAATAAATTAAATATTTTCCTATCTCTCAAAAAATACACACAGTCAAAAATATATCTTTGCATTTGAAAATGCAAATCAATTGACAAGTTTCACTATGTCAATTTAAATAAAGTTGACATAACTATTGATAAAACTTTTCCTCAAAGCGCAAACTTTATTGTTGGAATACCTAAATAATTTAAAAAATGTTTTAAGGAATTTTTTTCTTCATATTACTTTTGCCATATGCAGCCTTCCAATTTCACCTGAATAAATGATATTTAATATAATGTTGACAGAAATTTTGAGATACGTATCGGGAAAAAATGTTTTAGAATTTATTTAGACAATCTTTACCTTATTTTTAAACTTGACTAAATTTGGGGGAAAATTTATGTTATATATAGTTTAGATATGTTAGGAGTATAACTATGTCTCAACTCTTTTCCCAATAATAATTTAAAAAAAAAAACACTTTTATTTTGTTGCTTCAATATTCGACCATCTGTTAAGAAAATTTTAGAAATTCAAGATTTGACATTTTGTAACAAACAAGCTAAAAAAAGTTACAAACAACATTTTATTAATTTATCAAACAGTGTATTTATATTTATATGCGAGTACGCACTTGTTGCAAGATGACAAATATAAATGTTTTACCCCTCATTGCGCTGAATATAAATACAAAAACTAGTTGGATGTGCCAATCCCAAAACTTTCTTCTATCTTATACATCTTAATATTTCAAAACCAAGTTACACATGTTAATACTTCAATATTATTAGTTCAATACTATACCAACTTTGATTTTCATCTTAAATTTCTGCTCAAGTCAATTAAACGGACTAAAAACGAGTTAATCTATATCATGATATTTGTTAAAATTATTAATTTTTCCTTATTATGTCGTTATCAGCTGTTTGCGAATAGCCGGCATAGCAGGAAGCGAGTTCCCGTCGCTGCATGAGCCGCCGATGCACAATAGAACTACGAAAAATCAAGAAAAGTATACAAAAATCGCTAGCACGGAGCCCCTTTACCGCGCAATATTTCCAAATTCAAGGAAAACTTGTTGGCCAAAGCCAAAAACAAGCACAAACATTTTGGTTCAATTGTATGCATAATTTTATACGCTGTTCGATGGTACAATAATGAAAATGGCACAGAGATCGGAATAATAGCGCCCCCTTCTTTCGGAATTTTTTCAAGTTCAGGGAGGACTTGTTTGCCATAGCCAGAAACATGCACAAAAAATTTGGTTCAATTATATCGATAACTTCATACAGTTTTCGATGGTACAATAATGAAAATGGTACAGATATCGCAATTATAGTGCCCCCTTCCGGCAGAATTTTTCCAAATTCAGGGAGGACCTTCGTGACATGACCAAAAATAAACACATAAAATTTGGTTCAATTCTATGCATAACATCATACACTTTTCGGCGGTACAATATTCAAAATGGCACAAAAATTGTAGAAAAATCGCTATTACAGCGCCCTCTACGAGCGATTTTTTTACAAATTAAGGGAGGACCTCCTTGCCATAGCCAAGAACTTAATTTTTTTTTTGGTTTAATTCTATGCATAACTTCATACACTTTTCGATGGTGCAATATTCAAAATCGCACAAAAATCGCTATTACAGCGCCCCCTAACGGCGAATGTTTTGCAAATTCATGGAGGAACTGCTTGCCATATCCAAAAACTTAAAATAAAAATTTGGTTTAATTCTATGCATAACTTCATACACTTTTGGACGGTACAATATTCAAAATCGCACAAAAATCGCTATTACTGCGCCCCCTACCGGCGAATTTTTTCAAAATTCAGGGAGGACCTGCTTGCCATAGCCAAAAACTTAAAATAAAAATTTGGTTTAATTCTATGCACAACTTCATACACTTTTGGACGGTACAATATTCAAAATCGCACAAAAATCGCTATTACAGCGCCCCTTACAGGCGAATTTTTTCCAAATTCAGGGAGGACCTGCTTGCCATAGCCAAAAACTTAAAATAAAAATTTGGTTCAATTCTATGCATAACTTCATACACTTTTCGATGGTACAATATTCAAAATCGCACAAAAATCGCTATTACAGCGCCCCCTACCGGCGAATTTTTTCCAAATTCCGGGAGGACCTGCTTGCCATAGCCAAAAACTTATAATAAAATTTTGGTTTAATTCTATACATAACTTCATACACTTTTTGATGGTACAATGGCGACAGACAGACGGACAGACGGACAGACGGACAGACGGACAGACGGACGGACGGACAGACGGACAGACGGACAGACGGACACACAGACAGACAGACATTTTCTATAAACATGTTTTTTGGAATCTCTGACCCCTAAAACATGCAAATCCGTCAAAAACCGGAAGTCGAAAAAAATTTCGATTACAATACTTTCTTCTATTGAAGATAGAAGAAAGTAATAAATCATAACTAGTCAAGCTTGACATTTGACATTTTGGCAAGCATAAGCCAATAAGCTGCTACCTATTAGGAGTTAGTATGACTTTTATGAAGCTTGTAAATCGGATCTATGAATAATGCAAGCAATCTTTTATGAATGATGTAAACTATTAATAATACAGAAAGAGATTTTCTGTGACATAATCTGTTCTGCAAAACAATCAGTAACAATGGGCCTCAATAACATAGATGTGCACAATGTTAATTTTATCATGTCAATATTTATCTTTTCAAGGGAGGGGGGGGGAGGATCTGACAGGTTGTTAGTACAATAATTTTTTTTTTCAAAATAAAATTATATGAAAAGATCCTTCTTACTTATTTTGAGAGCGAGGATAAACTCGCCAGCCCCTGTTTTTATTTCGGTCTTGATAACGCTAGATAATACTTTGGGATTTTTTTTTTTTTTTCAGAATAAATACATATTACTTTTTGTAGCTTTGGAATGTAGTTAACTTTACAAAATTTAAATATTTTATCTAGAACTGCGCTTCGTTTTCCATAATCTTCCACTTCAAACTTGTTTATGATTTATCAATAAAACGGGATGGGATTTTATTTTCTATTGCTATTTTTCTAATTGCATCTAGTTATTCTTCTAGGAGATGGCTTGAGCAAGCTTCAAATGTTCTTTTTATATAATAATTAAATGGTGCTAATTTATAACTTATAGTACATTTCAAATTTTTTTTTTTAATATGAGGCATACCCTTTTCAAATATGATGAAAAATTAATCGCAGCTCCTCCCCCAAAGTTAAAAGATCTGTTAAATAATAAATTTGATCCCGTCCAAGCAATAAATAGATCTGGAGTATACATTATACCTTTCCAAAAAGATAATTATTTTATTTATGTTGGTATGACGATGAGACAATTTCGTGATAGAATTAAAGAGCATAAAGCAGATATCAGATTAAATAGACCCTATACTGCATTATAAAGATCAGCTCAAACTCAACCTATAAAAACAGATTTTAATAAATCGAAAATTATATTCCGCACAAATAATTACCAGGAAGCTATTATAAGAGAATCAATTGAAATAATCGCCAATAAAGATACAGCTTGCAACGATGCACAAGCGTACGATATCCATGGAGTATAGAAAATTTGCTGCATAATAAATGAAAGCTCGTTTTGTTGAAGATTTGAATAACTTTATCTGGCATCTCACCTGACGTACAACTTTTAAATTGAAATAAATTTCTTCTAGACAATTCTCGAATAAGCGCAAAGAAAATGATAACATTTAAATCCCACTGATGACGGCCTTGTGAAGGTTGAAAGCGTTCCGGGCTTTTTTTCTAATTTATATTAAGATATTGTTATAATTAAAGCAGAGTTATAAATACGCAGGTTTTAAGGTCATTTGGTGTGGCGTTAAAGTATAAATCACAGTCGACGAAACAGTTCATTTCAAAATAACAGTTCATTTATTAAATTCAACTTGAATTTTAAAAACTTAAATAATAAAAATATATATACATACACCTCCAGCTTTTGCTGGGAATCATATTGACATATTATAGCTATAGCAAGGAGTAAGCTTAAACTCCAGCTCCATGGTCCTTCCATTACATTACTTCCATCACTACACATCATACTCCATGGAGTTGTTTCACACTAAATATACTTACTGAGTACATCAAACTGGAATAAAAATATGCATACAGTTACAGTTAAAAGACAGTGCCTTTACGACCGAAATGGAAAAATAAAAACTGGTTCGGAACGATATAACTTCCGAACAAACCAGACGACAAATTTTGGGGGACAAGACTTTGTCCAGATTTCCAACAGATATTTTGATGTATTTTAAATACTTATAAATTATATATATACATCTGAAAGTAATTCTTGTACAGGTATATGTATTGTTTATATGAATTTAATTATTTAATTCAAGATGAACTGAGCGCTAGAATTTTAATTTCTATTTATTGGCATAAAGTAGCTCTCGCAGCGAAGCTGCGAGCCTTCGTTCGGCGACATAGGTCACTCAGGGTCCAGACTAGCGCACAACTGACACGGAATGAGCCCTCCTTAAAGAAGTTTCCTCACCGTGAAGCCGCCGCCAGCCCGCGGCCACCCAAGGTTGCGCGCCCCCCATCGCGCACCACACACCCTGCACCCAAAAGTTATGCGTCCCCTCAGACAGAACCTCCATGACAGAAACTCCATCCAGCCCGAAGAGACAGATGGTTCCTTCTCTTGGACCCTCCGCAGTTCTTCCTCAATGATCTACAAGATTCGAACACCTCTGAAGGAGTCGAACCCACAAGCCAATGCCGAGGATCACTACGGGGGGGGGGGGGGGGGGGTTTGCTTTGCGGAAGTCCTTCAAGATCAAATAAAATTATCCGGCGAAGACATGTTTGAGGAACAACCGATGAAAGTGAAGGAACCCCCTAGCTAAAACCCTCGGAGAGACAGGGAAAATTGCCTCCTGGCGGACAGCGCCCCACTCAGGGTTGTTCGCTCGGTTCCGACCTCAACGGACGGAGCCCCTCGCGACTCAACATCGGAGGCCCGGAACCAAACTAGATGCCGTTAGTGACCCCGGAAGGGCACGGGAAATCCATTTATAATGGAGTGCTAAATTTTCCGACATTTTAAAGTGTCTTAATTTTTAAGACACGTGTATGCGTCTGAATTTAAGCCATTTCAAATCGCATCCATACTTTACCAACTTACAAGTTCGGAAATAGGCAGCCATTTTTCTCTTTTTTGTAACCTTTATAAACTATAAAAAGATATCCGTTAAAATTTAGAAATTGTACTTCTAATTGAGACGCCAATTCACGTATATTAATGTAAATTTTCTTCCGTAAATTCCAGAAAATTGTCCATTTTTTCGCATATATCTGTATTTAAAATTTTCCATTTATAATGCAAAATTTAATCTTTGATGGAAAAATCCACATATTTCAATCACCACTTTCTAAACTCGCATATATGAGACATGATTTATTTATTTATATCCAAACCAGTAGAGTATCCAAGGGATGGCTGATGAAGCTGCAGTCCCTTCTGAAATTTATAAAAATGCCAATTTTAATTACGAAAGTTTAGTAAAAGGCAGGTTTTAATCTTAGAAAGTGTGTTATTTCGCAGAAACCATGGATTTTTTTTCATTTCTGCCAAGTCTCCATTATACAGAGGTTTACGTCAGTTTTACTTGCTGTTTATTGAGATACATTTAGCCGATTATTTCCAGTACTCCGTTTAAAAAAGTGCGGTATAACCATGAAATTATACTTGTTAAGACAAAAACCTGCAAAAAACGAAAATTTGCCCATTCTAATACGATTTTATCTTAACAAGTTTGATTGCATAATAGATGCGCTACCTACTACTATAACAAACCTGATTAAAGAGGAATTTTTTCGGTATCATGTGTTCTATTTTAGAAAATTTACTGTATCTCAGTCTCCTCCGAAATGACCTTTAGATACGCCACTGATTCAAACTTTTCTTGATCACTTATAACACGATAGGCAATTTATTAATCGAAAAATCGAAAACTCCTTTGGATTAAATAGTTTCTGAATAACATCACCTTCTGATTTCATGCATTTAAGAACAAAAATGAATTAAAACTTCTGCATATGGTTGTCTCAAAAAGAAACTTTCTTTGGATTTAATAATAATCATATACCTTTAAGAAAAAGAAGTGGAGGCATCTAGTTTGAGTCAAAGCACTCGAACGCATTTCATTTTTTTTTAATTATATATAATTGCTCTGAAATTTTATTACTATATATGCTAAACTTTTACCTAATGATTAAGTATCGATTTAGTTCCGGTATGATCGGTTTGCCCCGTGAGAAAATTAATTTGAACATCAAAAACAATTTTACGCTGGATTTCTATCGGAAAAAAGAAAGAAAAAAATATATGCGTAAAGCAATGATTTTTAAAACTAAATATCAATATTTTTGCACAAAAATTATACACAGTATTTAAAAACTGAGAAATTTGGTTTAGAATATATAGTCTATATATAGGAATTATAGGAATCAATTAAAAAATTTTTGCCATATATTCAATCCATCAGAGAGAAAACGAAAAAGAAAAAATAAGCAAAGAAAATAGAGCACGATATAAATACCTTCTAATTAAAAGTATTCACCTGCTTCTGGCAATAAAAAATGCATTCTTTAAATGAATAATTGATTTTTTTAAAGGGTGGTGAATTACATCCCCTGACCCACAACTGCAAAGGGGCAGCCCCCGAATTAAATATATATATATATTAATTAAATATATATATAATATACATATATACACTGTTAAATACTATTTTAAATATTTAAATATTTCAAATATAACGTGTCCTCTGTATAAAGAATAATATTTGCGGACTGCAAAAGCCCAGGGGTATAGGTGACAAAATTGAAAAAACTGAGCTAAGTGCACAGTTTTTCTGAAAATAATGTTATTCGTTTGAAGGTAAAAAAAGATTGTAAGTGATTTTCTAATTATTTGCTGCGTTCTAAACGTCAAATAATTAAACTCTTTAAATTACTTAATTCTTAACTTCTTTAATCTCTACTTAAGTTTAAGAAAAATATTGTAGTCTACTTCCCTTTTGGTTTTGCTCAAAAAAGAATTCAAACACCGCTATGAAATAAGCAACAGTTTCATATTTTAAATCAGTCAATTACTATTGATGTTCAACTTAGAACTCAATTTACTCAAAACCTAAATTTTGTCACTTGCATTCTTTAGCTTTAGGGGGGCTCCATTTGTAGTTTAAATGTTCCTTCGGTAGAAAAAAGAAAGCTGAAAGTAAAATGAGAAACATTCAAAGTTTTAGAAAGAAAATGTGTAAAATGTTCAGAATTATACTAGATTGGAAAGAAATGTACGACTACCCAAAATACATTGGTTGTGCTTCATAAATAAGTAACATCATTTCAAGCCTGAGCTCGAGAAATCCTGGGTGAATGGTTCAGACAGTTTTCTAGTAAGCAACAGATCCCTGGTTTCATACCGTCTCGGGTAAGTGTAATATGTTTACAGTAGCTTGATTTGGATATATAAATCATGTCTATGTGACTTTCGAAAGTGGTGGTTGAAATGTGGGGGTTTGTCATTAAAAAATTATATTTTTTCTTTTAAATAGAAATTTTTAAATACAGAAATCTAAAAAAAAAAAAAAAACATGGAAATTTTTCTAGAATTTACATCATAAAATTTCCAATAAAATGTGTAAATAGTACTGGAGTCTGTAGTAGCAGTACAGTTTCCATATTTTAAGGGGCATATCTTTTTCCAGTGTATAATGCTTACAAAGAAAAAAAAAAGGAGTAAAACTGCCTATCGAAGTGGTCAAACATTC
The DNA here is from genome assembly GCA_963932465.1 of Maratus speciosus. Taxonomy (NCBI): domain Eukaryota; kingdom Metazoa; phylum Arthropoda; class Arachnida; order Araneae; family Salticidae; genus Maratus; species Maratus speciosus. The sequence continues at coordinate 528,828,147 of OZ010789.1, read as the reverse complement.
GACGTTTCGACGTTTGAAATGTCTTAAATTCAGACGCTTGAACACTCCGTTTTAGGCACTTATGCGTCTGAATTTCAGACATTTCAGTTTACAGTGTAAGGGGGACTGGGATTAGTTTACCATAGAGAAGTTTGATCCACCCTTCACTTTTCCTATTTAAAAGAATTTCAGAGTTTTGCCAATAGTTGGCAACCAAAGCTACTTAAATGTTCAGGCGATAGTCTTTGTTTCATGCAGATAATTGAAACAGATGTGGAAAAATCAATTATGAAAATTTTTCAGCTTAAAAAATTTAATTTTTAGAAACATTTTGTAAGATTTTCTCAGATAAAATATAACCTAGAAATTTAAGAAGGTTTTAAGTAATGCAAGACCACGGTCAAAGTTTCCTTAATCAAGTGTTTCTGGAAATCTGTTTATTATACACTGTACATGATGAAGTGTTAATGATTACATTTTTAAAATAATGTAAATTTATTCTGTAAAGCTATAGTAGAATGGAGTGATAGAAAAGAAGATGTAAAAAAATGATTAAAGGAAGATGTGAAAAATTGCTATAGAAGAAAGTAAAATATTCAATGAAATACATAATAATTAATCCATGTAGTATGCAGTTATTCTACATTTTTTAGAACTGATTTTATTTACCTTAACGAATATTTAAATGTAAAATACAGCGGTTCAAGTCTCCCACATGTGTTGTGCCTTGACCCATTATTTTCTCATGATTAAAATCATTAATTTTCAAGTTCCTTATACGTTACACTTATGCGGCAATTCTATTTTGATAACTGATTATATAGAAAATAAAATTATATATTAAACTCTGTTCTAGGTTCAATATTAATAAAGTACCATTTTGTAAAAATAGGCCAACACTCCCCAGTCTCCCCTATAACAGATAAATAGACATTTTACATACATAATGAAGGGAACACATTTTCATCATGTAAATGCTATAGTTATTGCTCGGATGAATGAAACTAGCGCTGCAGTTCGCAGCCAAGTGCAACAAATAAGAGTGAATTATGTCAGCCAGGTATCGTCCGGATAGCCTAACAGGTAAGGCATTGGCACGGCACGCCAAGTATCCAGTTCGATTCCTGGTCTGGACATTTTTCGCTCTGTTGGAATAAACGCCAACTGTGCTACTCCATCCTCAAATATGATTTTACATACATTTAACAGATAACTTACATTCATGTCTAAAATATAAATACACATTTTTGCCTTTGTAAAAGCAAATTTTACAAAAAACTTATCCGTGGGCGTAATTGAAAGACAGATAAATTTTTATTCAATATGAGGTAATAAAATTGACTATAAATGTAATTCTTATACGGTTTCATCCCAAGTTATCACATTACTTAAATGAAAAAAATAATCCTGTCAGTTGTTGTATGGGAGTTCCTAGTATTTAAAAAATACGAACATGCGATTTTCATACCCAAATTATTTTGTAATAAAAAAAATAACAGATACATACAAAAAAAGATAACATTTGTTGAAATATTTTTTTCTTGTTTGAAATTTATTTATTTTACATAAAAGAACGAAAGGAATACATGGCATTATTCATTGAAAATAATCGATCGTGTGATGGTTTCGAGCTATATTTCTATATCCCAGATATGCGAATGATTAGTTGAGTGATAATCATTTTGTTACGGCTTGCCTTGACACTGTTTTGAACGCACCCTTGTGCGCTCACCAGACTTTTGTGTTTGCCGTTTGGCAACGGCAGTCTTTATCGCTTTGTTCTGTTGTTCGCACGTCGAATGTTTTTATGGAGAAAAACCTGCATTTTACTGAGCTATTTCGTTAGCAAAAATGACCATGGAGTCTTCATTGCTTATAATAACGACTATTATAGTATAGATGTAGCATAATTATACAGATTATGTTTTTGATTCAAGTGATATTGTCCACGAAAACAACATCGCAATGTTCCGTAACTGACTATGGTGTTAGTCCATCTAATTTCCTGTATATATGTATATAAAAAAGAACTGTTTTTTTGTTTAACTCTCTTCGTATTATTTGACTATTTTCCATTTATTTGAACTAGTTACAGTCCATAATCAATATACATACACGCACACATTTACTACAGGTAAATTTAGCACTAGAATTTTAATTTTCGTGTATTGATAGGGTTACATTTAGCGACACACACATTATCGACATTTACATTATCCTATTATTTTTAATTTCTTTTCTGCTTTTGTATTGTTATTTAGCAGCTGGTATTTAAGACACATATTAATCAAAATGAAATAATTCTCTATTTTTTTCTAGTATTTTTTTTAGAGTTTACATTGAAAGTAAAAGAAACTATGACAGTAAAAAATATTGACAAATGAAAAGCTATTCATATGAAGTAGATTTAGTTGCTATTGTATTCCAAACACAAATTACGATTATTTTAGTGAAACGTGAGTCCCTGCATTCGGTAAAATGTTTCACAATCGTGAAAAAAAAAATTAAACACCTCCTACTAAAACTGCAACTAATTATAAATGAAGAAAGTTACTAGTACAAAACGACTGAAAATGAAGTCTACTTTTAAATTATGTTCATAAAATTTGCTTAGGGGGAAATCTACAAATCAAAACTAGAGCAAATTCTGTTTTTTTTTTTTTTTTTTTTTTTTTTTTTAAGTTGCAAAACCCAATTTTGACAATGCATTTTTAATTTTCGGTTCAAACTGCGCCTAGAAACGGAATTTCAAGTCATTCGAATGATAAGTTTTTGAATTATAAACTTTCAAAATTTCGAACCTCTAATGTTAAATTACAATTTCATATTTTTATTAATATCGAAAGTATAATCCTAATGTGATAATATTTTATGAAGTTATAATACTAAAAACCAAAAGATAAGTCGAATTTGTAATAAAAAAAATTTATATTATGAATTATGAAACTAATATTCGAAAGAAATATGAATTGCAACATACAATCTTTTTGACAGATTTATTATTACATCCTACAATATGGAAATTTTCAATTTCAAATTTTTCTTCCAAGTAGTTTTCGAATTATACTTAAAAAAGTCAAAATGATGGTTTAAGGTATGTGATGTCTATGATGTGCTTATAGCATAGTTTGAAAATAATATATTTTAATCATTTTATCCAAACATTTGGGCTGGCAATTGTCGAAACATATTAAGCGAGTGAAATGTTTATATTGGCAAGAAATAATACATTAATATAAGTGACATAGTCATTTTGTAGCATTTCAGCAATTGAGTGCCGAACTTCCGTTTGGATACAACCCCTAAAATATGTTCATTTTAAAATAATATTTTTTTTTCTGAAACTAATCGTTTGATTTTCATGAAAATTTGTTTTAGCTAATTGAAGGGCTTAGAAATTATTTATGGTGTGAAACTTGAGTATTGCTATGAAAAAACCCCACAACATATGGGTTCGTTTTGATATATAGATGACCAATTAAGCAAATTTATATACACCATTTAAATGTAGACTTTATTTCCAATCGTTTGGTACCAGTAGCTTTCTTCTACAATAATTTGTTGCAGAGTTAGTGGGGGGGGGGGGGGTTACTTCTTTTTTTCCACGACTGTACATACATATACAGGGCAACTCCTGATGAATTTATATTTTTTAGTAAATTTTTTCACATTTTGTTAAAGTAAATGTGAACGATTTTTGTTTTGAGAAAGTGGTGCGAGACTGAAATAAAAATTAGTCGCCCGTATCTGCCCTGTATATATATATACCAGGTTTCCTGAAAAGGACTGACTGATTTTAAAATTCAATAACTTGCAAACGGTGACAGGTATTTTAAAAAATTCTTGCAGGAGGATTATGCATGAGCTCAAAAGTTTTTTTACAGTGATTTTCGATTTTAGTTTGAAATACAAACAATAGTTGGCGCTGCGATCAATATACGCTAAATTCAGGCTCGATTTTTGGCACTTCGGGACACACTCAATACATTTTAATCTCCTTTTTCCGCATGGGAGAAGAGAAAGGCTAAAAAATCGAGCCTGTATTTAGCGCCTATTTCTTACAACGTCATCTATTGTTTTTGTGAACAAAAATAAAAAATCACTGAAAAAAAAAAAAAAAAAAAAAAAAAAAAAAAAAAAAAAAGGCCCCACCAGTGGCCGAGAGGTTCTGCTCTCGAAGCTGGTAGACGGGAAGTGCTGGGTTCGATCCCAATCGCGCCCGTCGGCCTAATCGTTCGGAGTTTTCGTGGTTTTCTTCGAACCTTGGTTCTCCAAGCGTTAATACGGGTTAGGTTCCCTTAGAAAGACCTCCACGGAAGGCACTCCCCCCTTAGGGCCTATATCCCACGTGCAGATAATTGGCCGACATAAATACAACCAACCACTGTAAAAAACTTTTGACCTCATGCATAACCCTCCTGCAAGAATTTTTTAAATATCTGTCACCGTTTGCAAGTTATTGAATTTTAAAATCAGCCAGTCCTTTTTAGGACACCCGGTATATTAATGTGTGTGTTTGTGTGAGTGTAGTTCTATTTTTATATACATTGAGATTATTCGTTTTTCTTTTTTCAAATTTTCTGTTTCATTTTTTTTATGTGATAAATGAAAGTATAACAATGCTTAAAGTATTCCTTTGCAACAAATCTTGACTTTTAAGGTAAACCTTTCTTAATCCATTTAGTAAAACCCTAAACGCCAGCAGAAACTAACATTACTTCAATTTGCGTAAGAAGTCTTTCTAGGCGATCATCAGAACTAGTCAAAGGCTTGAAGTTAATTAGGTTACAAGTTCTTATATCTAATTAAGTTTCAACACATGTAGTTTCTATGTAAAAATCCGTAGAAAGCTAACGAAGTGAAAAACCGAAAACAACTGTGTTAGTATACTTTAATCTTATATGTCCAACTGTGTATTTCTGTTATGCAAGTGAAGAAAATAATTTGTTTTAGAAGTATAATTTAAATCCTTACATTTATAGTCATTATTGTAACATATTAATGTTTGAATTTGAAACAATTAATATTCGTTCATTTACAAGAATTTAATTAATTACAATTAATCAAAACAAATAATTATAATTATATATATATATCAATTTAAGTGAAGGCATATGACTAAGCCAGCATTTCCATGACTAACTAATGGTTTAATTAAATTTCTATGTATTGCAGTAGTTTAAAATATTATAATTTAATAAAGGCGTGCACAAAAGTTTACACACAATGCAAACATTTTATTTGCCAAAACACTAATAATGACTGAAGAATTAATATTTGTTATTGCTAACTTTTAATACAGCCCTTTCGATTGATACAAATATAAAGAACTATTATTTTCAGCTTTCAATCTCCATACCTTCTGATAACTTGAAAAGTAAGTTGATTTCGAAGTCTTCCTAAATGCTCAAAACTCTTTAACCCCTTAACGGTCGCTTAATATTTGGAAAACCCATCACAAGTGTACCTATTTTTTTTATTACAGGAATTGAATAATTATAAGGCTTCTATATACAATATGCAATTAGTTTTTTTTTCTTTCTTTTTTAAGGCGAAAATTAAAGATGTTATAGAACAAATTCACATTTGTGGAAAAGCCATCAAGCGAGAATTCTCTGTTTTAATGTTTGTTTTACACCATACAAATTAATGCGAATAAGACCTTTATTTTTCGCATCTTAAATTTTTATTTATCATCATCAAACAAAGTTTTACAAATAATACTTGAAATAATATAATATACATTAAACTTTGATTATTAATATTTTTTTTAGTGTGATATATTTCGAAACATACAATACAAAGTCAAACATCACAATCAGCGCCAGAAACCAAACCCAAACGCTATTATTCAAAGTCTTCACACGGTAATTCCAGTTAAATTTTTCTGGTTTCAGAAGTTTTTCCAGCAATAAATCTCCAGCCCGGAAATATGACGGGCACGAGAAATAACGAACGACACCTCAGCCCGTGATATTGACGTGAGCGAGAATTAAGGGGTTAAAGGCATAATTAAAAACTTTAGAAACCTTTAATCGCGGGATGAATTAAATTTTCACTGAAAATCCTGCCAATACTTTTTGGGTGAAACAAAATCAATATTTCGCTGTTAAAAAAATTGTTTTGATGGTTTTGGAAAACTTTCATGCTGCGCAATTTGCTATTTGATTTCTGTTTATTTATCTAAAATGTCACCTAAACTCAAGGAAAACGTTTATTTATTTATTTATTTTTTGGTGAAACTTCTTCGCAAACCTGTATCATTTAAAAAATGAATTAAATGGTGTGTTTGAATAAACCAAGACTATAGATAATTTTAATGGCTTCAGTAAAAAAAAAAAAAAAAAAAAAAAAAAAAAAAAAAAAAAAAAAAAAAAAAATCTTACTTGCATGAAAGATTGAAACCAGTTTAGTGTTTTCTCGCTTGCTGTTCTCGTTTTATTTTTCGTAGCTGACTACATATATAATATCTATTGAGACTCTCCGGTTATAGCATAATTAAAATTCGATCAAAGAAAAAAACGTTTTTGGTTTTGATCTAGTTCACCTACTCATAAATAATGATCTTTTAGAATAAAATAATATTTATTTTTCGCCAGACATAAAATTAGATACTACGAACCTTTTCCACGCTTGTTTTTCATATAATTCACCTTCCCATAAAATAATAGGCTTATAGAATAAATTATTTTTTTTTTTCGCCACACATAAAATTAGATAATGCGAATCTTTCGCTGATTGTTACTATGAAAGTGTGAATCTATTTTTAAATCATTACAAAATGAAATTTCTAAAAAACAATATAATATATGCTTACACTTTTACGTTAATTTGTTTTCTATTTGGAAATTTATAACACAGAATTCTTGTGGAATTTCTGCTGAAAACAAATCATCTGTAGAGTAATTTTCTAAAAAAAAAAACAAATTAAACATATTACTCTGAAATATTTTTTGAATAAATTATTTTCATCAAGTATGAACTAAAATTTATAAAATCAATTATAAAACGTTTTATAAAAATCTATTTTAACAGTGGACTTCTGTTTTTATAATGATATATAAAACTCTGCATGCATTATTTTATTCAGAAAATTAACTTTAAAAAAGTGCTTATCCTTTATCTTATCTTCTTTAAATAACACACTAATGAAACCTTGAAAAGCGATCTTTATCTGACATTAATAATATAGTTATAAATATCCAATTTTCTTTTCAATTCAGCGCGTAGTATCGATTGGTCTATACCGTCAGTTTGCGGTTTAGTAGCGTGTATTTTAAACAATTTTTTCTTCTTTTATTTTCTCTCAGCTTATAACATACGTAGTTAAATAAAAAATTGTCTTATATATTTTATAAACATACATTTTTCTAATAAATATTCTGTCTATTCGATAAAAAATGTATTTTAAATTTGTGACTATAATAATTTTAATATTTTCTAACAAAGATAATTATTACTTTTAAACTTTATATATCTTTTAATTGAAAACTTAGAATTGTAAAAGTATGTGCTAAATTACATCCCAGAGCGGCTAATTCCATTAGAAATATAATTTAAAGACAGTAAATTTCTGTGACTCCAATACCTCTATTTATACCATAAATACCGGAGAGTAAAAATCGATGAAATAGTAATAGATTAAAAATTCAATAACTTTTGTTACTTACTTCCGTTTCTTTACTAATTAACTTTATAAACTATAACATATTGAATAAAAATAATCGAAATCACTTAACGTTTCTAATAGCAATTAAATGCATATGGGGTTTTATTCAAAAGTTGCGCATTGTAATTTTTCTGAGATAGATTTCTTACTTTTTTATTCGATAGTTTTAAGTGCATACTTCCTGTCAAATGACAGTTTATCTTGTCTAACTTAATTAAACGGTATTAAAACAAGTGAAACGTTATTTAGGTAATCGCGTTTTATTATCTTCTTTTTTATTAGTCGCATGTAATGAACTGGAAAGAAAGTAAACACGCTCATAAAATGAGGCAATAGTCCAATCTATAGTTTAGATAAACATATAAATTCGTCTCTTTTAGATATCGAACGAAGAAACAAAGTTATGACTAATAACTTCTAATCTTGATATAGACACGGATAAAAGAAGATAAATTGCAATGAACCTAAATATAGAAAATTTTGCATGTGTTACAAGAAACGTATCTAATTAATTATCCTAGTAAAAGAGGATTTTGACGCTTAAAAATTCGCTTCATTAGGAAGTTTAAGTCGAAAAAATGTCAGACTCATTTTTTATTATTTTAGAAAGTATTTGATAATAGTGTTTTCCCAGAGTACAACATTTTTACTATTTTTTATACCATTAACAAAACCATCTAATACAATAAAATCCGAGATAGATATCAACTAGAAATTTACCACGAAAATTAGTGATCACTAATTTTGGTAGAAAAAATCACAAAAAATAGCCGCCTTCAGTGTTGCCAGATGGGCTACTTTTTTTAAAATCAGATTCTTGATTGGCACCACTTTTTTGAAATGGTAAAATGTGCCTTATTTAATGGCATACTAATTAAGGCAAAAACAAAGTGAATTTTACCGTTTCAAAAAAGCGGTGCAAATCAAGAAATCTGAATTTTAAAAAAAGTAGCCCACTGGCAACACTAGCCGCCTTTAGCAATCCTGTGTCATCATTTAACCCATTTATGGCTAGCGTCCCATTTTTGAGACGCTTCCAATTTTAATATATTTTTGTAATTTTCTTTTTCTTTATAACATGAGAATTGTATGAAATAATTATCTATAAATGTCTTTATCTGCTACCGAAAGATGACAGCATAAGATAGATATTTATTTGCTTAAATAAAGGCTTTTTTGGATTTTATAGATTTTTCATTTTTCAAGATGTCGAAATAGTTTACTTATGTCTTTCTACCAAAAATCGAAATAAATAAGTCGTAATATTAGCTTGCAGACTTCTTTGATAGATGTATTTTTTTTTTAATTGTGAAATTATATGTTCAAGCCAATTTTTTGTGCTTTTTTGTGATTTACAAAATTTGGGGTGCTAGGCATGAATGGGTACGTATATTTTTATCAGTAATTTAGAGGCTGGATATTTAAATAAAGTCCTTTTTGAGATAATTATGAAACAAATTGTTTTTGAGTTTAAAATACCATTATTCTTAGTTTATTATTACTAATACCTATAATGTTATTAGAATCTGTAAATAAATAAGTATATTTTTTGAGTAGTTCATAAAAATACTATTTATAGTATATAATATACAACTTAAAAGCTTATTTTATATAAATTTAGACAAAACATATAATTATGCATGTTATACTATTAAAAATAACATGAATATTCCCATATTTAGTACGTTTACATTTTCTCAAATAAATACAAAAAAAAAGCGTAATTTTTATAGTATTTTTCCAGTTTATTTTGCAACATTTTAAAGCGATTTTATCAACAAATTTAAGTAAACAAAAATTCAAGCATAAATGGGTTAAGAAAAAATTGTTTTCATGCGTCGTAAACAATTTTCCTTGCTATAGCCATCATGTTTCGCGTTAAATGAGTCCGATGAATATTTTTACTGATTCTTTTAATAACTCTTAGTTGTTATCAATTTTATTTATAATTAAAACTAAATAAAGCTCTGTAAAATCGTTTTTCCCCTTCAGCCTAAACTTCCCCCTTAATACAGTATTCCGAATTTGCATACATTTCGCATATGACTCGAAACCCGTCGAATTCGGCGAATAAACATGTTTAAAAGAACTGATTGACTGAATTTATAAAAAAAAAATAACCAAAAATAACTACAATAATTAATCAATATTATATTAGCTAGCTTAAATTTAATATTATTTTTAGCTAAAAATTAATTTCAACTCTTATAATTATTGGAAAATTTATCTTTATTCCTATACGTAATCAGTATATATATATATATATATATATGTATATATGTAATATATATATATGTTTACCCTATATATATAAAATCCTAATGAAACGAATTTATGAAACGACTGAAAAGTAACGAATTTTTGAAAGGATCCTATGAAACAACAGATTAAACAACTGATTATGTTTCACGCCGATTTCTCCTAAAATATGGAATACTTTGCGATGAAATTAACACCAAAAATCCGTATTGATCCGCAGATTTCAAAACTGGTATTAGAATTTTTTAATTTCAATTAGTTTTCGAAATACCGTATATACTCGCGTATAAGTCGACCCCCTAACTTTCGAATGCAAATTCTGGAAAAAATCAAAAACCAACGTATAAGTCGACCCCCTAATTTTTTGCTTCAAATTCGCACAAAATCTAAACAAAGATTTCACTTGCCAATGCAAAAAGGTAGTAAGTTAACAAAAACAAATCATTGAAATTTTTTAAAATGATAAATCATTATTATTTGTATATTTTATATATTATTTTTCTATTCATACTCATAAAATGCCATAATTTGCAGTATTCGAAGTTTTTGTTTTTGGCTTTTTTAACTGACTCGCGTATAAGTTGACCCCCCAAATTTGCTTACCGAAAATTGTCAGAAATTTTTCGACTTATACGCGAGTATATACGGTATTAATTTCTTTTCTAATTTTTAATACTTTTCTCTAATGATAGCATCTCAAACTTTAATCATAACAGATATTTTTTTTTCATATTTTAGAAAAGGTTGTTATTTTAAACTAATTTGGCGACCAATTTGGCCCTCCTTAAATGTATGCTAAGAAATACATCATGTTACTTTTATTCATAATTCAATTTGTATTTCATTATCATTTTAGTTAATACAAAACATTTATTTATAATTGAAAAATTTAAAATAAATGGCCTTTACATTCTTTCTTTTTTTTTAAAAAACGAAATGAAAAGAAAAATGTTAGGCACAGATGTCATATACCCCTCATAGCATGCATGGTCACAGTGACGTCGTTGTGACGTCACTGTGAGTCACTGTGGTCACGTCACATCTGTGACCGAAATGCCACCACTCAGTGATGTCACATTGTGAATGAGATGTGAACTTCTTAGAAAACTTTAAAAAATTACAAAAAATCTTCAAAACATGTTGTTACTGTAAAATTTTATTTTTCTGGCAATAAAAAAGAATTGTTATGTCACTGCATGTAACGTAGGTCACGTCACACTCACAAAAAAAATCCCCCCCATATTGTAAGTCACAGTGTGAGAAAAATATGAACTTCAAAAATCTTTGAAAATGAAGAGAAATGTTTTAAAAAGGCCCGAGTTACAGCGGCATAAGGAATGAAAATATATTAGTGGGTAGCAAGTAGTAAATTCAGACACGAAAAGATGGTGTGTGTGTGTGGGGGGGGTGGGGGGGTGGGGGGGGGGCATATAAAGGAAAATGCACGGTACAAGTATCAACAAACTAGATTTTCATGCTATATTTTATCAATTTGATATCTAAGAATGTGAAAGTGTACTTTTTTCCTGATTTCAATTTTATCTAGTATTGCAATTTAATATAATAATCCTTCTCTTATTCTTATTATTATAAAAGTGTTTCTCGGAAAAATGGTACGTGCTGGAGCAATTTGGATAACATATTTAGAATTAGGAATATTAAATATATACACTTTACATATTTAGTTTGCAGGAAGGAAAATTCTTAATTTATTTTTACCGACCACTGGTATTCGAAACACTTTTGTGGCTTCAAACTAAAAAATTTCTATTATAGTTAAGTCTGCAGCTTTTAATGATCACGTAGAAAGAGTCTTCAGAGTTTAGTCATACATACATTTCTTGCTTTATAATTTGCATTCAAGTCATATTTTTTCCTCTTAGTGTACGTAATTTAAGTAACTATTCAAAAAAAAAATTCTACTTCTTTCAGACTTTTAAAATAACATTAGCATTTTCCGAATAAAAAAAAAATATATACAAAATTTATGCAAAACCCATGATATAATTTATTATTCGTATTTCAAATTTGTGTTTTAGAGATATGACTCTAAAAAAAAGTTATTTTACGAATTGTTTTATTCTACAGGAAATTAACATGAAAAGAATGACGATTGACAAAGAAAATTTTTTTATCCTCGATATTTATTTATATCTTTTTATTTTTTAGGAAGATATTTTGTATTTGTTATGTGTGAAACAATCTTTACTTAGAAAAAGGGAGGGGGGGGGGGTTAAAACTGATAAAAAGAAAAGGTAAAATACATTGGAAAATTCTTCAAATACAAAAATTTAAATACAGACAGTCTCATAAAATGATTGCACATATAAGTTCCATATCTGTTTATATAAAAGCAAATAAACTAACACCTGCCCCAAATCGTCTGCCACGATGCCGCAGGGTAAACAGAGAACTTTTTGTTCTAACAGATGCGGTAAGTTACTAGTCTAAAATGTAAGCTTTTGCGTGTGCTTTTTTTAATGGAATAAAAAGACGTCGCCATTTTCGGATACACACGGATATTAATAATTAATTTATTGATCTCAAAAAGTAAGTCTTATTTAATTTAAATTGTTTATTAATGTTTTGTATATTTGGTGAGATGAGTTAAACAGTTTTATATTATACCTATAGAAAGAGACTGATCTGGGATTGTTTTTCAGATTAGAAATTAACATTATACTGAATGGGAAATGTCGTTTTACATACTATAGTAGTGAAACTTTTGAAAGACTTTTTTTCATTGCTAATAATATTTTAAATTATTATTTAAAATCCTAAATCTTCATATCAATGTTTTCAGATTTAACATTTGCCAAAATTATAAAATAATAGGAATTCCTTGTAACATATGGAGAGATTTTTGAGAAATTGTTAAATCTAATAATACATTTAAATCATCTATTGTACTTTGTTGTTGTTTAACAGTATAATTAGAAATACTAATTATATAGTGTTTTTCAAATTGGTATATTTATTTTTTTAAATTGTATGTAAGCACGTTTTTGCTGTTCGTGATTTTAATCAAACATTTAATTGTAGACATTCAGAATCAGTTATTAAATTTTCTTCAATTGTAAACTCATTTTCTACGTTTTCGATACACGTTCGATACTTCGCATTAAAAAATAAAATATGACAATTAAGCATTGAAATAAAGTGTTTTTCATGCCTGATAACAAGTTTATAGATTAAACTGCTTTACTATACTTTTTAAAATTTGATATTTATAATATTTATAAAAAAAATATTTATAATTTATGATATTTATAAAAGTTGATATTGTACTGTTCATTAGCGATAACTGCTGGAAATGCATTTTTAATTATAATATGCGCTTTTATGATTCACTATATTTATGCATAGTATATGGTGTATATAAAAGCTATAATTCATATACAAGGCTACACAAAAGTATACGTAAGAGTTAAGGGGTATGGGTGCAAATTGCTTAAAGGTGTTTTTTAGATGAGTTATGGATTTTTATGTTGAACTGCATTTAATTTACTAAGAAATGTTTGTAGAATATGGATAAAATGATACACAGGGTCACGCAAGGAAATGGATATATGGCCGTCTATAAATTATAATTTCTGGAAATGGGATTTCAGCAGTTTTAAGAGTGTTTTAATTTGAATTAAATTTTAACTAAATAGTGGCGTGTAATAAAGATTCTAGGTAAACTACAGGGTTGTACAAATGTATTCAAGTATGTTTTCATATATTAGTATAAATTGCTGAATGAGAATTTCAACCTATTATGCGTTTTCTTGCTAAACTAAATTTTCACATTATATACTAGTATATACCAATCTACAGATTAAATACAGGGCTATTCAAAAGAATTGGAAAACATATTTGGCTATGGACGGTAACTGCTGAAATCAGTTTTCGGTTATAATCAGTTATGCGTTTTCTAAAATATTTACTTAGTTATCTTATTTACGTCATTTCCTTAAATTACGATGTCTATTTAAAGCATTCAGGAAGCGTTGGAAAATGCTTTATAATCTATACTTAACGCATGATTTTTCTTACTTGTTTTTTCTATTTCCCAGATCAGTCATTTCCTATAAATCATACCAAATCTATTTAGCTCATATTAACAAAATACAATATACACGGGAATAAAAAATTTAAATAAATATGGCTTATCTTATTCTTCTTTAAATAGGAAATGTATTAATATCATTTGACTCCATGTTCGTATTTAATAAAATAATAACAAATCACAACACATAAAAACTTACACATTCTTAATATAAAGCTTGAACTCAAGATCAAGCTTAGAATTTAATAAAAAAGGATGCCAGTTGATAAGCATTGTTTTTTTTTCAGTGTAAAAATTAAAAGTATTTTAGAAGAATAGGACTCCAAAATAGCGATACATTGCTAAAAAGTACGGTAAAAAGATAATATTGTATATTTCAAACAAAACTTTATTTTAAAATTCATCACAGTGTTTATAACAAGAATCATCACAGCATTAATGCTTGGAAATTTTTCCAGAGAGAAACATTCGCCTTGCAAACAATATTTCAAATGGAAATCAAATTTCAAATTGATTGCTTAAAAGGCGCAAAAGCCAACATAGTGAAAAAAATTCCTTAACGGTATTTGAATCCGGGCCATCAGTATAGCGCACTGACATTCTACCGACTAAACCACATGGAACGAGACCCAGCCTGAAAATGTCTTACTATTACATGTTGTCAAGGCTACAAAGGCAGCACAAGATGGAATATTTATCGTGAGCCACCGACATGTGGCAAACACGAAACTTAATTAAATCCAGCAGCGATTCAAACTATATGAATACTTGGAAATTTTTCCAGAGAGAAACATTCGCCTTGCATACAATATTTCAAATGAAAATCAAATTTCAAATTAAAATTGCATTTTAAGCAATTAATTTGAAATTTGATTTTCATTTGAAATATTGTATGCAAGGCGAATGGTTCTCTATGGAAAAATTTCCAAGTATTTATATAGTTTGAATCGATGCTGGATTTAATTAAGTTTCGTGTTTATCCGATGTTGGCGGCTCGCGATAAATATTCCATCTTGTGCTGCGTTTGTAGCCTTGCCAACATGTACTAGTAAGAAATTTTCCAGGCTGGGTCTCGTTCCATATGGTTTAGTCGGTAGAATGTCAGTGCGCTACACTGATGGCCCGGATTCGAGTCCCGGCTTGGAATCTTTTTCTCTATGTTGGCCTTTGCGCTTTTAAGCAATTAATTTGAAATTTGATTTTCATTTGAAATCATCACATTGTTTATGACAAGTTCGTCACAAATGACACATATTTCACAAATTAGTCACAGTGTGACGTCAAAGCATTGTCGCTGTCGTCACAGGTTCGTGACAAAGTTAATACCAAAATAGTCACAAATGACACACTTTTCACAAATTTGTCACACCGTGACTTCAAAGAGTGGTCACAATGTGACGTCACAAACGACCTCTAATACGGCCATAACGACCTCGCATTCTAGTCACTATGACGTCACATCGATGTCACGTGACGTGACATCGACAGTCACAAAATCACAGTGTGACTTCACAACGACGTCGCCGTGACGTCACCATGCCTTACGGGACGCAACGGGGTACCTAATGGGCGCTAAAATGGCGTTATTTTGCCTGACATGGTAACCAGGCTATTGTTACTTATTTATTAATAAAGGTTTATTAGAATTTATTTTATTTTTATTTACAAAAATTGTTATAAATTGTTTGTTCTATAGTTATTAATTAAACTTTTTTTTAATTTATTGTTATTTCATCTTAAAAAAACAGAAAATAATTTCAAAATACATGTGTAACTGGTATTCGACCGAGGTTAACGAGGTTTTCGCCAAATTGTCGTAAAAAATACTCACGCCAAACTCGGTGCGTATATGACAATGCAACAAATCATGGCATTTAATTTCTACTTCAAAGCAATGTTTTAAAGGTACTACTTCTCCCGTCGCCCAATTTCGCCGAATTATATAAATAGCCAAATTATACAAACTGACATAATTTTTATTTTAAATAACGAACGAACAAATAAATTAGTATAACATTAATAAAAATACAAATAAAACTTCGAAATAAAAATCACTTGATGGCGTAAACACGTGTAACTTTCTTAAATTCCAGTGAATGTGACATTTACGATCAACCATTATTGGCATTTAAACTTATAGTTTGCGACAGATTTTTGGTCGATGGGATAACGTTTTAATTTAGCGCTCAAAAAAGAAAAAAAAATGCTAACTAGCGAGTTAAAAAAAAGCCATCGACGGGATTTGCACCCGGCTAACATAAAAGTACCAGGAATTCTTTGCGACCATGGAAACTTTTATGTAGTTTTATTCGAAAAAATAATTTTGATTCTTTAATGAAAATGGAAAACTTTCTTATGAAAAGCGAAGGGGTCAGCCCGTAATTGTTTATGGCAGTTACATAAATTGGACTATTATAATATAAGTGAAATTATGGTGATAGAATAATATTTGGCGATTTATCGCTTGTGGCTGGCTAACATTAAAGTACCAAAATGGCCGCATGGAATGTAAAAAGCGAAGGGATCAGCCTGGAACAGTTAATGATAGTCACGTGACTTAGGCTATTATTATGAAGATTGTTTTCAATTCGAAAAACAGCTCAAAGTATAATATTCCCTAACGATTAAAGTTTATTTACATGTGACTATTAAAAAGAGAAAAAAAACTTTAAAATTACTATTAAATGAGTACTTGTTAAAAGTAGGAAAAATATTGAAAATTATGTTTTGAAAATTGTATTTACACGTAAATATTAAAAGAGAAAGGAAACTTTAAAATAATAAATACATTAATATGCGTTTAACCCTTTCAGGGTTAAGGTACTTCTATTCGTAATATCTTGAAATCAGTGAATGGCACCGGAATTTACAAACAAATTTCGAAATACAAGAATGCTTTTGTTCACTTACTTAATAAAAGGAAAATTTTCATCCCAATATTTTGGTGCCAATGTGGCATTTAAGAATTAAAATTAAGTGATCCAAAAATGATCCACTGCCCTTGAAGAGACTGCGATACGTTACTCAACCAACGGAGAACGAACAAGGAACATCATAGAAATGAGTCCCGGCTCTGCTGACGGAGGGTTTCCGATGTGATACGGCTGACTCTAGACAGGCTGAATGAAAATTGAGATAGAGTAAAATAAAAATGTAAAAATGGCTTTTATAAACATTCGAAAAATAAAGTAATTGCGCTCTGAATTTTACAGTTTGGTTATCTGATAAAAATTAATGAAGGGATTAAAAGTTTAAATTTTTTGAATAAGATTATTATTAAGATACACGTTTTAATTTTATAGGAATTTAACTAGAAATAAATAATAGAGAGTATTAAGAAATAGGGCAATAATGGTTGGTTGGTTGTGTTTATGACGGCCAATTATCAACACGAGGGATATAGGCCCTAAGGGGGGGAAAGTGCCCTTCGTGGGGGTCTTTCTAAGGGAATCTAATCCGTATTTACGCTTGGAAATCCAAGGTTTCGAAGAAAACCACGAAAACTTCAAAGCGATTAGGCCGACGGGCGCGATTCGATACGAACCCAGCACCTCCCGTCTACCAGCTTCGAGAGCAGAACCTCTCGGCCACTGGTGGGGCAGGGAAATAATGAATACGCTGGCAGTTTTATATAACACACACACACACACACACACATATATATATATATTTCAACGAAATCTAAACATAACATATTTTTTACCGTCGCAAAATTGGCATGCATTCTTTTCATATTCATTATTTAAAAAATACTTTAACGCGCAATAGAGTATTAATAAATATATTCCCAAACTTGATGTCATGTTTGCCAGTTACAGTTTTTCATGTAAACATTCGCAGTCCTCACTTGAGGTTCTAATCTGAGTGCCGGCGAAATTCAGAAATTTACTTTTAGAAGCATTCGTATTCGTAGTAAATGTTTAGTTTTATCAAAGAAAATACTCATTTTATTTTTACAATGACACCATTTTCACCCTCTGAAGCCTTCTGAAATTAGCGTCTCAATCTCTGTAACAGCGGAATGAAAAAAATATTGAAATGCAACAGCTTTATGCGTAAAAATGCGTTGTTTTAAATTGTGCCGTCATTTTCTCTTCAAAAGCTTTTTAAAAAAGTTATTTTTAACTGTGATACGAAAATGGCATCCCTAATGATATGGTAGTTCGCATTATTTCCCTCCTCTCTTCAACAATGGAAGTAGCCCGATTGGCACTAATGTGAAGAAATTTCATAAAGGATTTTTTAAATTAAAATTAAATTATAAAAATGAGATTATTAAAAAAAAATAGCGAATGCGGGCACATCTACAAATAAAGGGTTTTCATTAATATATATATATATATATATATATATATATATATATATATATATAGTTAAAAAATTCCAATAATAATTTCAAACATTACCACAAACTGTAAACTTTAATTGAAGTACAAAATTAACTGAACCAAACCAAATAAGAACTATAATTTAACTTAATAAACAATCTTAAAGAAATACAAAATAACCAACTTTAACTTAAACAAAACAACCATAAGAAACAAGGCAAATAACTAATTAAACATGGAGACAGGTCTGCGTGGCTTATGACACGCCAATGCAGGGTTAAAACTGTTTTTAAGCATGCAACATTCCCCAGATTTACCTGTCGAGGCCATACTGAAAAAAACGAATGAAACAAGATTAAAGCTAAATGAAACCGACCGACCGAAATCAATCCATATCAAAAGCGATCTGTTTCCACTACATTCCGTAAACCACACGCTTCGATTTGTTATATATATATATATATATATATATATATATATAATAAATTTGAAATCACAAATATATGAACAAAGTGGTAAAGTTCTAAAGATGAATTAGAAATGATGTAAAATAAGAAAAATAAGAAAGGATGTAAAATAAGAAACTATGAATAACCCACAGAATCTTCAGAGGAGCTTGTGTGTTCATTCATATATTTAGTTTAGTCTTACAACCTTATTATTCTGGCATTTTTAATGGTACACTTTTTTATCAAATAAAAGGTAATTTTAGCTTGGTAATTGTTATACCTTAGTTTTAGCTGCTCAATTTCCCTTTGTTCATTTTAATTATATATATATATATATATATCAGTTCAGTAGAATGCTCAGTCCAGAAGACTATAAAAAAAACAGATTTGCCTCTTGAATATATAGAGTTTTTTCATTTCAATTTAACTTTGCTTTTATATGTAAAGATGGAATGCTGTAATCGATTTTTAACTTACTTCTCAAAATTCAGGAGTTAGAAAAAATATATAGGTGTATTTCAGATGACAATACATTTTCATGTTTTTAGAACTTAATGTTAAATTAATACATTAATTTTAAACAATTTTCGAGTTAGCCCGTCACAAAGGACAAATCGCGAATTATTTTCGATGGTTAGAATTGTATACAAGTTACAACAATAATGGATTTAGTGATGTATCAAACCACGCTCGAAAAAAATATGACAAATGAATGTGAAACTGCACCAATGAATACTTTTAAAGGCTAAAAAATAGCAAGTAAAGCATAAATAAACTATTATGTTGTGGCCATCACAAAACGTTCTTTTATATAAATCACGTCAATTAAATCATTTAAATAATACAAGAAATTACATCAATTTAGCACCAATTCATATCAAAGTATATCTGAATTTGAAGTTTTATGAAAATTCGTGCATTAGTTCTTGAGATAGCGCTAAACTGGAAATTCTGAATATTTGTGTCACTCAATATTTGTGTCACACACAGACAGACAGACTCGCAGACAGATTCACAGACTCACAGACACACATTTTGTAAAAACATGTTTTTCGGGTTCTCTGACATCTAAACGTGTAAATCCGTCGAAAACAGAAATTCGAAAATTTCCATGAATCCTATTCTTTCTTCTTATAAAGATAGAATAAAGTAAAAATAAAGAGTGTAACATTTAAAAAACTAGTATGCTGTGGCCGTCACAAAACTTTCTTCTATATAAATCACGTCAATAAAATTATTTAAATAGTACAAGAAATTACATCAATTCAGTACCAATTCATATCAAAGTATATCTGAATTTGAAGTTTGATTAAAATTCGTGCCTTAGTTCTTGAGATAGAGCTATAGCGGAAATTCTGAAAAATATAGCACAGCAGTGCTACCTGTTGAGCGATTTACATCAAAACATAAACAGCACTAATTGATATCCAGATGTACCTGAATCTGAAATTCTATGAAAAACCAAACATTAGTTTTTGAGATACAGCTATAGTGGAAATTCTGAAAAGTGCAGCATAGCAGCGCCACCTGTTGAGCGATTTGCACCAAAACATAAACAGTTCTAATTCATATCAAGGTATTCTTGAATCTGTAGTTTGTTGAAAATGTAAACATTAATTGTTGATATAGAGTTGTTGTTGTTGTATATTGTATGATTGTTATCAATATTGTTGAAATAGATTGCGGAAATCGTAAAAAATGCAGTGTAACAGCGCCACCTGCTGAGCGATTTACACCAAAATGTACAAAACTTCAATTCATGTTTAGGACTAACTGAATCTAAAGTTTGATAAAAATCCGTGCGTTAGTTCTGGAGATTGAGCTACAGTGGAAATTTTGAAAAAGGCTGCATAGCAGTGCCACCTTTTGAGCGATTTACACCAAAAACTAATAAGCATCAATTTATATCAGGGATTAACTGAATATAAATTTTTATTAAATTCCGTGCATTAGTTTTCGAGATAGAGCACCCACAAAATTTCTGTCACATACAGACAGACTCACAGACAGATATTTTCTAAAAACATGTTATCCGGAATCTCTGACCCCTAAAACGTGTAAATCCGTCGAAAACCGAAAGTCAAAAATTTTCACGAATCCAATACTTTCTTCTTGTAAAGATAGAAGAAAGTAATAAAACAAGTTTTAATCAGTTAATTGTTTAATTTTAAATAAATTCCGAATGAGCGTTGAGAAATCACTTAAGAAGTCCGAAAAATATATTATAGTTTAAATAATGTTTAAATTTTCTTTTTTGTTGCCCTATCTTAAAAAAGAAACAGATTAAAAACTGCATATTTGTTATTATAATAAATTCGTTTGCTCGCGCTTTTCACCAAATTAAGAATAGCAGGGAATTTCCAATAATTGAGTTCGATGCCCACACCAAATTAATGTATTTGAACGGTAATTTTTGGAGAAAAGAACGTGATTTGGATTAATGAAATTAGGCTTGATTTTGAAGTTAATACTCAACGCAAATAATATAACTATATATATTTAAGCATTCCATTTTTTTAAAATCTCATTTTTGAATTTAATTTTCTCTTTTTTACTACTTCAATTTTCAGATTTTTTCACATCTTATGAAATTTCACCTCTAATTACACATTTGTTCTGTTTATGTTTATTATAATTATACCATAAATTTTAATTCTTGTAGGAATATGATAACAACCTTTTATATTTTGTTCTACGGAACGTCAATAAAATAACTGTCTGAATATTTAAAAAACAAATCCCAATATAAAATACAATCAAGCATACTTAAAATTTGTCTTAAAATTTCCAATTTGCAAAGTTTTAAACAACACCGCGAATTTTTACGCAAAACAAGACGCTATATGTGATCTGCAAAAAGTTAAATAATCCTTTTGCACATTCAATGGATGGCACGGCTAATTTGATACAAATTAAAACACTGGATGGTGTTACCGTATATTGGGGTGTTCGCTTACATCACGCTCTTGCCTATAACGTGCATAGAATCTTTCAGCTTTCATTTTACAATTTTTACATATATTCGTCGTATAAAGCTCACCTGCTTCGTTCCAAAGAATTCTTTAAGCGATACACATAAAAAAAATAATATGAAAATTATTTTAAAGTGTAGTAACTATCAGTTTTCTTGTAATCTGTAATCGAAAATTATATTTTGTTAAGAAAAAATAATAGTATGATCATATAACTAGAAATCTTAATTCTTGTGATCTTATTTTTAATATCTAACCTTTCATTCTTATAAACAGAGTATAACGTGCATCTATATGTTTCGATAAATTTTATTCCGTCAAAAAATCACGTTATGTGACGCAATATAACATACAGTACATTTATTCCACTATATAATTTGCTTAGCTTAATCCAAACTTTAAAAAAAAAAAAAAAAAAAAAAAAAAAAAAAAAAGTGGAATATGATTTTTTTTTTTTTGTAATTTTAAAATATGGATATCCATACCATTGCTTTTCATCTAAATTGTTTTCAATTTAATAAATTTTTTTGTTTTGTTTTTGTTATGTATTTGGTGATGTCGTTTTGTTAATTTCACTTTTTATAATAATTCATTATCTCTCAAAAATTCATATTGTCATTCATTTTTCTTATTCTACAGCCTTTTTAAGTGCGTTCGTTATTTTATAAATAAGTAGCACCTATAGTCGTCGTTCAGTCAGTCCATCTGTCTGTCTTTCCGTCCGTATCTAACAGAGAAAAAACTACCCAACCGAATGCTCTGACATTTTATACATATAATTGCTGCAAAATGTTGTCGGACCATTTCAAATTTTATGAAAATCGGCTGCGTAGTTTAATTCCAGGAACTGTCAAACGTTTTCCGTTACATAACGGCCAATGGAAAAAATTATTTCAAGTGCATTTTAATGATGTTACAACCTTTCGAACAGAATGAAATTGATATGCACTAATGAAAAGCACTAAAATATACATTCAGTACAGAATGCCATGCAAAAAATATTTATAAAACTAGTTATAGTACGAACGCACCTCATTTACCATGTTTGGCGAGCAATTTTCAACTTGTTTATTTTAGTGTTTATGAATGTAGCAGCTTAAAATGTAAAATTAATTTTATCTATAGTGTCAGCCTTGATGAATGTTCAACAGTTTGAAATTTAAATTCCATAATTTTAGGTAGCTTTCATGATAAAAAGCTACCTATTGCAGCCGTTCGGAGGAAAGCGATTTCAAAAAATTTTGGTATATTTTCAACGACCATGACCCTCAGACCCCGAAACCACCCTCCGTTCAAAAGTTGATATACATATATATATATATATATATATACAGGGTGTCCGGTCTCAACGGTGTCCAATGGCTAATTCCTAAACCGTTAGTCATAGACATATAGTTCCAATAACAAAAATGTTTTAAATCAGGTAAAGAAACATTTTAAAAGCGATTTGGGTCAATAAAAACATTTCTTAAAAAATTACGAAATTTAAATTTTTATACGGTCCCCCGGTCCTATAAGTTATATTTAGTAATTTTTTCCTATTACACTGACAAGTAAGACAAAAAAAGTCCCATTCATATAACGCTAAAATTGAGCTACTTATGAAACTTTAAAAATGCATGACTTATGCGATTTTTCTACTCTGAAAACAAATGAGTTTGGCTTGGCTTTGAGGGATCATATACTAAGTGTTTAAAGTATTCGAAGATCTTACTTCATGTGTATCTGCGCTTTGAAAAAAAATCCTACAAGTATTATGATTAAGTCTGAAATTGGCTAAAATAACATATGTTTTATTTTGTCAGGATTTGAGACTGTTTCTCTTATCATTTCTTTTAACAAAAATTATGTTTCTTTATAAGTTTTTATGTTACTTCAACACTCGTATGTATGTTTTTCCAGTTCAAAATTTGTACTCAAATTTAACTCACTTTTAAATATCCGATCGAGATTGCATTTTACATACTGGCGCAAATCTGATAACAATCTAATATTATTAAGATTTTCGGTGGTTACCATTTATACTTATTTTACAGGATAACACAAAAAATTTCGGATAGTTTTCTGCCAAGGAGTTTAAGAAAAAGTTTTAGATTAGATAGTACCAGACTGCGATTGTTGGGTTTTTTAACTTTTATGTATTTTTTAGCACTGAATCCGAAAATTACCTTAATTTTTAACCATCATGTCAGGATATTTCGCAAATCATAAATTTTCAAATTTAAAGAATAACAAAAATCGAATACTATAAAGTAGAGGAGATTGTTGTGTTTTTCAACTTTTGATAATTGATTTTTACGCACTTTTTAGCACTGAATCTGAAAATGACCTTCATTTTTAACCATCACGTTAGAATTTTTTTGCAAATCGCAAATGTGTAAGTTAAAATAAAGCGAAAATCTCATACTATAAAACATATGTAAAACATTTTTTATTTTATTTTATTTTATTTTATTTTATTAAAAAATTTATTCAATATTTTTGCTTATCCTGGTATACTTACAGCTAAACAGCTGAGTAGTCCGATGAGATGGGGGAGGAAATTCAATTTTAACATTGAATTTCTTAACTTTGAAATTTGCAATTTGCGAAAAATCCTCATATGATAGTTAAAAAGGAAGGTCAATTTCGGATTCAGCGGTACAGAATATATAAGAATTAATTATCAAAAGCTAAAAAACATGACATAACCCAACTTTTGCAGGCTTGTGCAATCTAATAATATTTTAAAATACGTACCATTTTGTAAAGAATTGAGGCTGTTAATTTAGAATCATTTTATTTAACAAAAATTCTGTTTTTTTCTTTCTTCTTAAATGTTTATTACAAATTGTATATTTTCCATTAATATGCCAGAATGATTAAAGATTTCAAATTTATATTGCAATGTTAATTTTACTCCCAAACATTTTTTATATCTGACGAAATTATATTTCGACTAAATTTGTGAATGAACCCCAATTTGCAGCAAAAAATATGCTCCAACTTTAAACAGCTATTACTCGGTCAATTTTAATCGTAGAATAACGGGACTTTTTTTGTATTACTTGTCAGTGTAAAAGGAAAATTTCACTAAATATAACTTATAGGACCGGGGGACCGTATAAAAATTTAAATTTCGTGTTTTCTTAAGAAATGTTTTTATTGACCCAAATCGCTTTTAAAATATTTCTTTACCTGATTTAAAACATTTTAATAATTGGAACTATATGTCTATGACTAACGGTTTAGGAATTAGCCATTGGACACCGTTGAGACCGGACACCTTGTATATATATATATATATATGATCTTTGTCAAACTGTAACTCTCGTATTTATGAACCGATTTGGAAGTACATTTGTGTATACATAGTACATATCAATGTCTCGACCGAGTTCGTTGGCCAGCTTCATCCGCCATCTTGTTTCAAAATGGCGGCCATTTTTTTTTTTAAATTATAAATATGAAATGTGGTACCAAAAATTTGAAAAATAAAAAATATTTTTTTCTTATATGTTTAACCTTGATACAAAGATTCCGGAGCAGTTTTTGTTTCGTTTGTATCTTAAAAAATGGCTGAGTTATAGCACTTTGAATTTCTAACGTGGTTGAAACATTTTGAAATGACCTGATTTTTGTCACGCAATAACAGGCGTATTTATGAACCGATTTGGATGTACTTAGGTCTATACATAGTACATACTAATGTCTCGACCGAGTTCGTCGTCAGCTTCATCCGCCATCTTGTTTCAAAATATCGGCCATTAAAAAAAAAAATAATAATAATTTAAAATTTAAAATGAGGTACCAAGAAATTGGAAAATGAAAAAGAATTTTTTTTGTATGTGTTTGACCTTAATACAAAGATTCCGGAACAGTTTTTGTTTCGTCTATATCTAAGAAAATGGCTGAGTTATAGCATTTTGAATTTCTTTTGTGGCTGGCATTTTTAAACGACCTGATTTTTCTCACGCAATAACAGGCGAATTTATGAACCGATTTTGGTGTAACTTGGTGTGTACATAGTACATACCAATGTCTAGACCGAGTTCGTTGGCCAGCTTTATTCGCCATCTTGTTTCAAAAGGGCTGCCATTTAAAAAAAATTAAAATTATAAATTTAAAATAAGGTATCAAAAAATTGGAAAAAGAAAAAGATTTTTTTATGTGTTTGACCTTGATACAAAGATTCCAGAGCAGTTTTTTTTTTCGTCTATATCTTAAAAAATGGTTGAATTATAGTACTTTGAATTTATAGCATGGCTGACATTTTGAAACGATCTGTCACGCGATATTTGTCACACATGTATTTATTACGATAACACGAGTATTTATTAACCTATTTCGATGTTAGAAGGCATGTGGATAGTATATAGCAATGTCTTACCCAAGTTCGCTGGCCAGCTTTATCAGTCATCTTGTTTCAATATGGCGGACAGCAAATAAAAAAAAAAATTATATTTAAAGTAAGGTGCAAAAAAATTAGAAATTGAAAAAGGTTTCTTTTTGGGGTAACATTTTGAAAAATCTGATTTTTGCTTGCGACAGCACTCGTATATATCAACTGATTCCTGTGTGAGTGAGCATGAGCACTGGAATTACTAAGGTCTCGACCAAGTTCACTGGTTAGACGCATCCACCATGTTGTCTTAAAATGGCAGGCACTTCAAGATATCGCCGAATTTGGCAACCAAATATAAGTTACTTTAAATAAAAACAGCTCATTTTTTACACATATAGGATTTAAAGAATTTAAAGGGGATTTATAGGATTTACTCATTTTTTACACATATAGGATTTAAAGAAATGTAGTAAATAAAGTATAAATGGATATATGTAGATAGATATATAGGATGATATGCTTATGTGTATTCCGCTACATTTGAGCTGCACACAACCATTGAGTTTAACATTAATTGAATCTGAAAGGTTAAATGTAAAATCTGCAGCCAAATGTAATGTAATTTATTTTATTTTATTTTATTTTATTAAGAAATTTATTCAATATTTTTGCTTATCCT
This sequence comes from Maratus speciosus, assembly GCA_963932465.1. Taxonomy (NCBI): domain Eukaryota; kingdom Metazoa; phylum Arthropoda; class Arachnida; order Araneae; family Salticidae; genus Maratus; species Maratus speciosus. The sequence continues at coordinate 528,801,437 of OZ010789.1, read as the reverse complement.
GGGATTCTTACAGCTAAACAGCTGAGTAGTCCGATGAGATGGGGGAGGAAATTCAATTTTAACATTGAATTTCTTAACTTTGAAATTTGCAATTTGCGAAAAATCCTGATATGATAGTTAAAAAGGAAGGTCAATTTCGGATTCAGCGGTACAGAATATATAAGAATTAATTATCAAAAGCTAAAAAACATGACATAACCCAACTTTTGCAGGCTTGTGCAATCTAATAATATTTTAAAATACGTACCATTTTGTAAAGAATTGAAGCTGTTAATTTAGAATCATTTTATTTAACAAAAATTAATAACAAAACTTAATAACAAAAATTAATAACAAAAATGTAATAATAATGTAAAATGTAAAATGTCAATGCAATTTAAGATAATACTAGATTCGTCAGCTTCGAAAGTCGTTCTATCGTTTCATAACTTTAGATCAAGGCAAAAAAATAATAGAAAATGTTCTTTGAAAACGAAGTTTAATATAGGTGTAAAGGGACAATAATGATGAATGAATACGATGAAAGTAGGCGCTCGTAAAAGAAAGAACGATGAATAAATATCAGTTATATGTGACTGTCATCGTTTTTACACTAACACTTTAAAATGTTTTGAAAGAAAGCAGAATTCACATATACATTGATTTGCGTAAAAATCAGTAAGTTGCTTCATTCTAATTACATCACTTCCAGAATATATATATATATATACCAGGTGTATCTAAACTCTTGGTCAAATATTAAGGGTTGGCAGTACACATCAAGACAAACAATATTAAATACGAAACTAAAGGTCTCAAACGTCTTCCGAAGGACACAGGCGCCATTAAAGTTTAGGGTCTAAAATTTCAAATGATTATAAATAAACGGTCAAGTTAGAGTATTACTCGTGCACAGGGGGTTCCGTAGAGTAAATATATGAATTTTTAATTGTATTATTAAAAAAAGAAACGTTTCTAAAAGAATACTAAGACTTTGTAAAAAACTATACAACGTAGGGCTCGGTATAACAGTATATATTAGAAAAGTGTAAATGTATATATCATGAAAGTTCAAGGAGATATGGAACCTAAATAATATCAAATATAGCTATTCTGTATAACCCATTTTTTAATATTATCCTAATCCGTTCATGATGAACTTAATTCGGTAATGACAATAAAAGCAGTGCATAGTTAAACTTCATTTGGCATTTAATAGAACTAAATTCAGCCTAGAAATAGCCTATCTTTCTACAGTGTAGCTAAAACAAAACCTTTGCTCAAAGTTTAAATTTGGCATTGTGCTAAGCGCGCTTCGAAAGAAGGTCGCAAAGTTGCAACGCCACCTTGATCAGTACCGCGTTTTTGCAGATAGGTTTTTAATTCACTTTTAAAGTCACTCGAGGCGTATTGAGAGATACACTCAATGCAAACTAGTCGCGAATCCCACAGCATTTATGTGATTCATTCTAATTAAAACTTAGTGTCCTTAAAAAAAGCACACCTAATTTTAATTCCAAAACAGACAAACGGCACCACGAATATTTAATTAAAATTTTCCTTTTATCATGTACGTGAAAATAAGCAAGTTCGTATTTTCTAATAAATTCGTTTATAAATTCTGGTATCAGTGTAATATTTCAAAAGTTTATAAACAGAATTACTCCGCGCCGGAAAGGGTTAAATAGTCGCAGGACTTTTAACGCTTCAAAATTTTAGAAATTTTATTTTTTTTTTATATGTTAAACTCCTACCTTTTCTGAACATTTTGATATAATTGTTTTCTTGAAATTCCCATTAGAACAGAAGTTATGGCTTTTAGAATTATACTCGCTCAACAGCTGAAGTGGCGTTTCCGAAACTTTGAAGTCTTTTTTTCTCCAAATGTCGTTTTTGGGGCATAACGCGCAGGATACCTCAAAAACTTCTGAATATTTTTTCATGAAATTTCAAAACATATATTTCATGTTAGTCTGTATAAACTGAACTGAAAATTTCCTTTTATTGTTCAAAAAAATATTTTTTTATGTGATTATACTGTTGAAATTTTCAAAATTCTGTATTAGCTAAATGCGACATTGCATTAAAAATATAAAAATGCTTTAAATGCAAATTTACTTAAGTTCATGGTAATTATTGCAATCAGAAGTAAAAGTAAGCACTAAAATTTTCATTCTAGTTGCAATATTTATTTTCTAATCCTGCAAACTGTTATGCTAATTTTTTGTTCTACAAATGACTAACAGTTTCGAGCCCCTTGTAAATACTAATTCTGCATCTTGCAATTTTTTAAATACATCAAATGAAAGAACATACTTATATCTTTCATCCCAATTAAAATTGTGTTTAAAAGTCATATAAAATTTAAGACATTTAATGTTGAAAATGGTCATTTTATTTTCCAAATTTTTGTGTCCTGTGACACCTGAAATTAGTATGTTTTTAACAATTTGACATTTATTTCTTTTATGCTGTTACTGGACATCATATTACACATATATATCATTAAAACGTGTTAACTAGGCATAGAGTACGCCTCCCCTGTCATTGTGCATGTCCACCCTGGCCGTATCTTTAAGGGTTAATATCTCGGCTAATTACCGATGATTTTTTAAAATTCATTATCAATCATGCTTTTATACTTCTGGTACGATAGGTACATTCAGCGATGTTCAAAAACGTTTCCAAATGCCTGTAAATCGAAATTTGTGTGTTACAGAAAAATACGATTTTCTCAAAAACTATGTGACCTATGGTGATTGCTATAATTTTCCGGCAAGGTTTAAATTAACGTCTACTACCTCTAATTTTTTATAATTTTAGTTTCAGTAGATTCGGAATATGGGGGGAAGATGTTTTTGCGCTATATTTTCGACAATATTTTTGAAAATATAATACCTAAAATTAAAGGAATGTATTTTTGAGTTCAGCGTTACGAAAGCTTTCACACGATACTCCACACGATAGACAAAGAAAAGATTTTTGTTTTCAAGTACCATAATTAGCCCCACTACATTTTTACTAAATATATTTATGAATGTTTATTAATCTGAAAATATGTGGCCCAATGGTCTTTATTGCTTCCCTCAATTTGAACTTTCCACGTTCCATAGTTTACGAGTAAAATGGCTGTGACAGACAGACAGACATACACAGGAGTGATCTTATATTAGTTCCGCTTTTTACTTTTTAAGTACGGAACCCTAAAAACGGAAAAATTGTTCGATTCATTTGCAGTTTTTTTTTTCTAAAACTATTCTTTATGTCAGTATTTTCTTGAAAATAAATTTTAAAGTTAAAGCTAAAAAATGCTGATAGACGGCGCTTTATACTTTGGAGTAACGAACAACTATTTTTTATCGTTATTTTTTGTATCTCATTAAATGATTTCAAAAGCTTAGACTTAACGTTCAATTTTGAGCTCAAAATCTCAATCGTTCAGAGTGGTTAAGTAGGGCAAACTGAACTGTGAGTTGAAATTTGAACACCCCTCCTGAACACAGTTCAGTTTGCGCTACTTAACCCCTCCCAAGGATTCAGATTTTGAGCTCAAAATTTAAGTTTATATTCTAAGCTTTTGAAAGCATTTAATGAGATACAAAAAACAACGGTAAAAAATAATATTTTGTTACTCGAAAGTCTAGAGCGCCTTCTAGCGGCACTTTTTTTTAACTTTATGTTTAAAATTTATTTTCAAAAAAATACTGACATAAAGAATAGTTTTAGGGAAAACCGCAAACGAAACGGCCAATTTTTCCATTTTTTTAATCATTTGAAATTTCGGGCCCTAACCTTTAATGGCCCCTATCTCCTTTGGAAGACGTTTGGGACCCTTAGTTTCCCATTTCATATTGTTTGTCTTGATGTGTACTATCACCCCTTAAAGTTTTGCCCAAGAGTTTAGATACACCCTGCATATAAATGCGTATGTATATCTATAAAAAATATTTTTTTATTTCATTGTCTTATTTTAAGAGCGTTTCGCTCATAGTTCCTTACTCAATAACATTTTTTAAGAATGCAAATCATGCATTTTTAGTCACGTTTAGATGAACGTGAAAATATTTCTTGATAGTAGGAACATGAACTTGGGTTATTATTTCTTCCTGTTCAGGAGTCGAATTTTAGATAGCAAAGAAATATGAAACACATAAAATTAATAATACTTTCTTGGAATACGAGAACGGGAGACAATAATTAAGGCTGAAACGCTACGAAATACGTCTGTTATTTTCGGTTGGAAAAAAAACTATTTCATGCGGTATATCGTGAATGCCACACGTGTAAACGAGTTTTGATGTCTTTCGGTATAAAAATAAAAGGTTTAGCATATACAAATTCATTTCAACACTTTATAAAACAGAAAAAATATTCATCTGTTGATTTCTTTTGGTGCTTTTTGATTGTAGATTATAATTTTATTTTCCATTTGGTAGACAATTTAGTGTTTTAAATGAGACATGTTGGATTGCCCATATCAATTTTGTTTTATTCAACACTTTTATAAATACATATTTAAAGTTCTTTAGATTATGCTTGTTAATTTCATTTTTTATCCATTTTTTTTAAATTTCCTAAAAATATACATTGGATGAAGATGCGGTAATTTTTGACTTAATTGTTTTTAAAATCTTCTGTTGTTTTTATTTGTTATTCATTCTACCTTTCAGAGGTTTCTACCTTACAGAAAATGCATTTATACCATGTTAACCATATTTTTATAGATTGTAAAGCATTTTACTATAATAAATTCGTACATTGAAAAATATTTACCGATGCATAAACTTGGGAAATCTATCTAGAACACCAAATTACAAAAGGCTTTCAGAACAGGAAGGAGTTTCTACTATTTTAAAATTGAGAATTGATAAAAATTGCCCATCGGCAATGTGTTAAAACGATATTTAAAAAAAAAAATCCAATAATATTGACAAAAATTCTTTTAAAAATTATAATTTCAATATAAATTTAAAATGACCGAAGACGTAAACATAACTTAGTAAATTAACATAAATTTTTAATTTGCAAGAATTTCTATATAAAATAAGTTGTAGATTATAGATAAAATATTACTTTACAAGATATAAGTACATTTGAAGAGTTAAAATAATAAATATACTTTTCTGGGTTCTTTTACTTAACCAATCAATGAAAATGAGATTCCATAATGGTAACGATGATCTGTGTGCATTGCTTTTGAGTAGCACCCAATTTCTGCAATTTCCGCGCATGCACTGATTCATTATTCTCGCAACAGAGGGATTTTTTTCTTTCTTCACTTTCGTGAATTAAAGACAGTCTTGCAACAGATTCACAACAAACTACTAACGCAAGTGGGTAATGGTATACCTTGTGGGTGATTTGCAGCAAATTTGTCAAGTCAAATTTCTCACGGCAACATAATATCAGGAAAAGTCAAACTTGCTGCTAATGTGCAGTGCATGCTATCTGGGGATATACTAGAAAAGTATAAATGGATATATCATGAAAGTTCAGAAAGATAAGAAGCCTGAAAAGAATCAAAGATCGCTATTCTCTAGAATTCTTTTTCAATTCTTATCCTAATCTGTCTAAGATGAACTTAATTCGGTGTTGATAATAAAAGTAGTGCATATTTAAACTTCATTTGGCATTTCATAAACCCAAAGTCAACGTTGTAATAATCTTTTCTTTGTACATTGTACTTAAAACAAAACACTTTTTCAAAGTTTAAACTTGTCATTGTGCTAAGCGCGCTTTGAAAAGAAGTCGCAAATTGCAATTCCACCTTTGTGCGTGCCACGTTTTTCCAGCTAAGTTTTTAATTAACCTATAAGGACACGGATGGTGTTTTGAGAGAGTTACTGAATGCAAACTAGTCGCGAATCCCATTTTAGTTATTGTGATTAAGGCTAAAAAAAAATAACCTGTTTTTAATAATTTGACCTTTATTGCTTTTATATTATTATTGGCGCTGAATTACACAAATATTATATTAAAAGTTATTACGTAGGTCTTAAAAGCCAATGGCGCATAAAGTTCGCCGCACGTGTCTTTATCTAGGTCCAAGCCGTTCATATCTTTAAGGGTTATTATCTCGACTAATTACCAACAATTTTTTTCGAAAACCATTATCAACAATCATTTTATACTTCAGCGATGATAAGTATCTCCAGCTCCCCTCAACTCTTTTGCTGAACGCCCAGAAATAGAAATTTATGTGTAACGGAAAATGCAATTTTGGTAATGAGACCTTGGGTAATCCTTATAGTTTTCCTGCAATGCTTAAATTAACTTCTACTACCCTATATTTTTAATAATTTTAGTTTCAGTAGATTCGGAGATTGAGGGCCGGGGACATATTTTTGCATTACATTTTCAACGGTATGCCTGAAAATATAATACCTTAAATTAAAAGAAAAGATATTCTTGATTTCGGCGTTATACGAAAGCTTTTACACGGTACCCCTCACAATATACAAAGAAGAGATTTTTTTACAAGTAACATAAACAGTCTTTCTGCATTTTTGCTAAATATATTTGTGTATGGTTATTAATCTATAAATATGTCCGTCAATAGCCTTTATTACTTAAGAAAATTTGAACTTTCTACGTCCCATAGTTTACTAACTCGTGACAAGAAGAGAAAAAGAGATGTTATGTTTAATTGACAATACGTGGCCTGTCTGAAAAATATTCAGCCTTTGAAGGAAAAAATGCATATGTTAACTGGCAGGATTGGTACCCTTATTCCTTTCGAGGCAGGCTTTCTTGCGCCTCCACATAAGAAACTCGGCATTAATTGCACAGTAAGTTATCACACGAGATCTGGAACATCTCCTCTGCATAACCTTTGAGCTGTGAAAATGTCATTTCGAGTAATTTGCAAATCCGTACATATTTTTACAACAAATCATGCAAGCTAAAATACGTCAATATTAACCCTATTAAAAAAAATTACCCGAATAAGCCTACCCTATATATATAAAATCCTAATGAATCGAATTGAAACGAATTTATGTAACGATTCTATGAAACGACTGATTAAACAACTGATTACGTTTCACGGCGATTTCTCCTAAAATATGGAATACTTTGCGATGAAATTAACACCAAAAATTCGTATTGATCCACAGATCTCAAAACTGGTATTAGAATTTTAAAATTAGAATTAGTTTTCGAAATATTAATTTTTTTCTGATTTTAAAACTTTTTTTCTAATGATGGCAACTCCAATTTTAATCATAACAGATATTTTTTTTTTTCATATTTTAGAAAAGGTTATTTTAAATTAATTTGGCGACGAGTTTGGCCTCCCTTAAATGTATGCTAAGAAATGCATCATGTTACTTTTATTCAGAATTTAATTTGTATTTCATTATCATTTTATTTAATACAAAACTTTCATTTAAAATGGAAACCTTTAAAATAAATGGCTTTTACTTCATTCTTTTTTTTTAAACGAAACGAAAAGAAAAATATTAGACACGGATGTCATATACGCATCGGGGTACCTAATTGGCACCAAAATGGCGTTATTTTGTCTGACATGGTAACCCGGCTATTGTTGCTTATTTATTAATAAATGTTTATTTGAATTTATTTTATTTTTATTTACAAAAAATGTTATAAATTGTTTTGTACTATAGTTATTAATAAATGTTTATTTGAATTTATTTTCTTTTTATTTACAAAAAAATGTTATAAATTGTTTTGTTCTATGGTTATTAATTAATTAATTTTTATTTATTGTTATTTCATTTTAAAAATAACAGAAAATAATTTAAAAATACATATGTAACAGGTATTTGAAAACGAGGTTTTCGCCAAATTGTCGTAAAAAAAAAAAAAAAAAATCACGCCGAACCCGGTGCGTATGTGACAATGAAACAAGTCATAAGATTTAATTTCCACTTCAAAGCAACGTTTTAATGTTATTCCTTCTCCCGTCGACCAATTTCGCCAAATTATATAAATAGCCAAATTATACAAATTGACATATATATTTTTTTAACTAACAAAAGAACAAATAAATTAGTATAACATTGATAAAAATACAAATAAAACGTAGAAATAAAAATCACTCGATAGCGTGAACATGTGTAACTTCCTTATAGTCAAGTGAATGTGACATTTACGATCAACCATTATTGGCATTTAATCTTGTAGTCTGGCGACAGATTTTTGGTCGATGGGATAACCAAGTAGCACCGTTTTAATTTACCACTCGAAAAAAAAAAAAAAAAAAAATGCTAACTGGCGAGTTTAAAAAAAAGCTATTGGCGAGATTTTCACCAGGCTAACATAAAAGTACCGGGAATTCTTTGTGATCATGGCAACTTTTATGTAGTTTTATTCGAAAAAATAATTTTGATTCTTTAATCAAAATGGAAACTTTTCTTATGAAAAGCGAAGGAATCAGCCCGTTGTTTATGGCAGTTACATGACTTGGACTATTATAATATAAACGAAATAATGGGGATAGAATAATATTCGGCGACTTATCACACCTATGGCTGGCTAACATTAAAGTACCAAAATGGCCGCCTGGAATATAAAAAGCGAAGGAATCCGCCTGGAGCTGTTGATGATAGTCACATGACTTAGGCTATTATTATACAGATTGTTTTCCATTTTTAAAACAGCGCAAAGAATAATATTTCCTAACGATTAAAAATTTATTTTCACGTGACTATCAAAAACAGAAAAAAAAAAAACTTTAAAATTACTATTAAATGAGTACGTGTAAGGCAGGAAAATATTGAAAATTATGTTCTGAATATTGTATTTACACGTGAATATTAAAAGGGAAAGGAAACTTTAAAATAATAAATACATTAATATGCGTTTAACCCTTTCACGGACAAGGCACTTCTAATCGTAATATCTTCAAATCAGTGAATGGCACCAGAATTTACAAACAAATTTTGAAATACAAAAATGCTTTTGTTCACTTACTTAATAAAAGGGAAATTTTCATCCCAATATTCTGATTCTAATGTGGCATTTAAGAATTAAAATTAAGTGGACCAAAAATGAACCACCGCCCTTGAAGTGGTTAAAGCAGCAAATTTTAGTAATTCTATTATGTCAATCGTTTTATCACGCTGTTAAAAAATACCGAGAGACAAAGACTCTGTTTGCTTAATTCATTTTATTTTAGCTTCTTTTCAAATGTTTAACTGATCTTCTTTAACCAAACACGAAAACAACCATTGGATGTCTTAACAGCAACTAATTCTACCTTAAATTTTTGCAATCAAAGGGAATTGAATGGAAACCCGTTTACAGGGAGATCGCTACAGGTTTTTTCAGTATAATTCAATCTTCTCTAATCTTTTTAAAACCGATCAGATTAGCGTGCTTTTAGATTCTACAGTGTCTGAACGGGGGTTGGCGAGCGTAGCTTGCAGGGGGCAGAGCCGCCTAGTTACCATATAAAAAATCATCTAATGACAATTGAGAAAATGACCTTATGATTAAATCTCTAGATTAGAGATTAGATTAGATAATTTTATGTTAGCCGAACGCAGGTGATAAATGACCAAAAGATTTTCCCATACCCTATTCATATTGCATTTATTTCATTTAAAACGTAATCACTTCATTTAAAACGTGACAGCAACATAAAATATAGCCTATGTTGGAGCAGTGATTGTCATCATCAGTTTGCAACTATTACTTTTAAAATCGGCTTGATATTTCCAGAGATTGTGTTGAAATCGCAATTTAGAACGTTTTTAGAACGCTTTTCGCGCATTTTCATGCCTTTTAAATTTCCAGTTTTTTTTTTTTTTCGAAACTGTCCTTAAAAATTATTTGTATCTAATAAATATGTACCATGCCTAATTTCAAGTTTCTAGCACTTACCTTTCACAAAAATCGCAATTTAGAACGTTTTTTGCTTCTTCAACTCCCAGATGGTACTGACACCGACATGAAATAGCGTCTATGTTAGAGCAGAGGCTGTCTGCATCAATTTTCTGCTATTACTTTTGAAATCAGTTTGATTCTTCCTGAGATTGTTCACAAATCGGCATTTAGAAAATTTTTGAACGGTTTTCGCGTATTTTCACCCCTTTTAAATTTCAAATTTTAAAACAAATTTTCTTAGAGATCATATATATCTAATACGTATGTACCATGCCAAATTTCATGAATCTAGGTCCTCCAATAACACAAAAATCGCATTTTTAGAACGTTTTTTGCTCCTGCACTCCCTTTGAGGTAATGGAAATAGACATAAAATATAGCCTACCTTGAAGCAAGAGTTGTCACCACCATTATTACACCATCATGTTGAAATCGGTTCAGTACTTCTTGAGATTGCATAGAAATTTCAATTTAGAGCGTTTTTTAGAACGCTATTCGCGCATTTTCACCCCTTTTAAATTTCGATTTTTTTAGGAAATGTTCTTAGAGATTATGATATCTTATAAGTAACTACCATTCCAAATTTCATGACTCTAGGCCCTATCATAATACACAAACTGCAACTTAGAACATTTTTTGATCCTGCAAGGCCAAGGTGGTAGCGACACAAACATAAAATAGAGCCTATATTACAGCAAGTGCTGTCACCATCAATTTACAACCATTACTTTTCAAATCGATTTGATAGTTCCTAAAATTGCGTAGAAATCGCCATTTAGAACGTTTTCTAGAACACTCTTCATGCATTATCACCCTTTTCAAATTTCGAATTTTTTAAGAAGTGTTGTTAGAATTTTTTCATATCTAATAGGAAGCTAATATTCCAAATTTCATTTTTCTAGGCCCTTCAATAACACAAAAATCGCATTTTTAGAACGTTTTTTGCTCCTGCATCCCCTTTAGGGGTAGTTGCACCGACATAAAATATAGTCTATCTTGGAGCAAGATTTGTCACCATCATTTTGACACTATTATTTTTTAAATCAATTTGGTATTTCCTAAGATTGCGTAGAAACCACCATTTAGAACGTTTTTTAATATGCTTTTTTCGCCTTCAATTTCAAATCATTTAGGAATTGTTCTTAGAAATCCTTTATATCTAATATGTAACTAATATTCCAAATTTCCTATTTCTAGGCCCTTCAGTAACACAAAAATCGCATTTTTTAACGTTTTTGGCTCCTACGCCCCCTATGGCGTAGTTGCATCATCTTAAGATATAGCCTTATGTTTGAACGTAGAGTAACACAATCATTTTGATACCATTACTTTCCAAATCAGTTCGGTAGTTCCAGAGATTACCTCCTACAAACAAACAAAAAAATTTTACTTCTTTATATGTTAGTATAGACTAAGATAGTTTGGCTTTTTTCTTAAAAAAAAAAAAAAAAAAAAAAAAAAAAAAAAAAAAAAAAAATCCATATTCCTGTAAAATCCACATTTCCCTGTTTAAAATAGGCTTTATTATACTTTAATATTAGTGCGTGGATATTTTTTTTGCTCCATGTGATGTAATCCGATTTTTTACGAAAACATCTAGCCAGTGAAAATAACGTACATTAAATTTCCGTCACGTATGTAGATAAATTGTGCTTTTTTATCAGTTTTTTTAATATAATTTTTAAACGGTTTGGAACTTATTTTTGATAGTAGGTGCTTTTACTAGGTTACCCTCATAGGTACCTTCTGGTACAATCAGAAACTAAATCCGATAAATATTTTTTTATTTATGCTTGACGAAAGATTTTTATTAGGAATTCTTTCAGTAGGCCATGGCTTTAATATCCATCGTAGCTACTGTATGCGATTGGAAAGTAATATTGCGCTGTGTATTAGCCTTCGCTTCGCTCAGACAACTAGTAGAATGGCTGCAACAGACGAAAAAACAGACACAGGAGTGATCTTACAATGGTTCCATTTTTACTTTTTAAGTACGGAACCCTAAAAAACAAACTTATATTTGAAAAAAGGGTTATGTTCAACTTAACATTTAAGAGAATTATGTCTCTTAATTATGCCTATTTTTAAAAACATTATATCAAGTTTAAATACGGTAAAACCACCGTGATAAGGTGCTTAAGAGTCCAGCTGTTTTGTCGATGTTCTTCCTATGTCTCTTTGAACTCTTTTCAGCAGTATTTCAGATCTGCGACAATCTGCACATTTGTTTAGTAACTTTGAGGTAACGAACAGTTCCACTGAATGCACTTGATCCAGTCATATACTTCCGAGGATTTATTGCGCACTTCTAGACACTCTGAACACTCATTCTCATGCCTTAAAAAAATCATCTCCCTCATCTTGGTAGGGATTTTGATCATCATCCATATCATCGCCTGTTGAAGATTGTCGCTTTCTAGCCTTTGACTTTTTCATAACTAATTCCTTTTTAGAAAGGCTAGTGACTCCAGGAAATTTGCTACTGTTATTGTCACACCACTTTAGTTTGGATTTTATAGACCTTAATAATTATTTTATGATAATATTAAAATGAGAAACAAAACTTTTGGGAAAATTATGTCATATTTAAAACGGCACATTTAAAATGTCTAAATGCAGCAATAATTCGGCCTTAAAATCCCTCAGACAAAGGGAAATTAATGGAAACCCGTTTAAAGGAGATCGCCACTAGTCGTTTAATTGCGATTTAATCTTCCGTAGCATTTATAAAGCACATCAAATTAGCCTGTTTTTAGAGTCTGCGATGTCTTGACGAAGGTTGGCGGCGTAGCTCGTAGTGTGTGCAGACCGTAGTTATCTAAAACTGTATTATATACTACAAATATTTACATTTATTAAAAATATTTATAACTGCGTTTAACATCACATTTTTAGCAATGCTTAAAATTTATAATAATTAAATAATTATTTAATAAGGTAAATAAGGGTCATTTATAAGGCAAAATACATATAGAAAGCTTCCAAATTGTATTCATCGTAGATTTTAATATTTCTTCATGCTATTTTAAACATTTAGAAATTTTATGATTTTAATCAATGAATTTTTTTAATCAATTGATTATAATCACGATTTATTCACAGATTTAAATCGTTAACACCTTACTTAATACCCAAGAGTAATTTTAAAACAATGAAGAAAAACGAGGCATTTGACCGCAACGTAAAATAATTGGCATCTTACCACAATGGGAAATAACAGGCATTTTACCCCCAAAAAATTCGAAGACTTAGCCTAAAACATTGGACTAGACACCGGTCCCGGCACGACGTGAAGAAGCAGGAACCAGCCGCCGTTTATGCTTAGCAAAAAGACTAGGTATGAATACACCAAACTTATTTCTGTGGTTTTTAAAGTATGACTTATATAGGCATATAAATAAGCCACACAAAAAGATGTTGGACACTTACGAGAAGTGTTAAGACAAAATAGCAATACAAAAGCACGAATTACAATGAAAAAAGGAGAACGTACACTGAAATTAAAGTATCAGTAGTGAACCCTCTTCCTTTTCTCAACAGCGTCTGCGTTTATGAAAACCACTTGACACAGCACCTCACCCCCAGTTACCCTTTTAAAATTTTTGCTGTCTTTATTTACATATTTTTACACAATTTAAGAACAGAATGATTATTTGTCATGGATGTATGTCATGGAATATTTACCATGTCAATAAATATTTATCATGTTAGTCATGGTGTCCGTCAACATATTTATATAAAGACTAGGGTGCTCAGCTCCCTGCGAGCTACGCCCAACCAACCCCCTTTCAGGGCGTTGCTATGCTTTTCCGTTTGAATGGGCATTTTTCGGTTACCATGACCTCATTCATCAGTGTCGTAATAAATGACGTCTATTTTCGGATAGATAAGTGAGATCAATTTTACATTTGAAAATTGGCTTGTAATGATTAGTTAAAAATGACACTTTCTTTGTAAGTTTTATAACAACGCTATGGACAATATCGCTCCTTTAGATTTGAGGTTAAAATCTCCGTCTGCGTATCGAAAAGTATTGTGTTTTGAAATTTTATGCTTATATTTTATGTCTTGATCAAGTTTTAGACATTTCAAGAACAGGTCTTATTCATGAATTCTTTTCTCTATTTTAATACGCCATCATGAATATTTTCAAGTTTAATTTAACAATTTATATTGTTTGTATGATATATCTTGATTACCCTGTCGACAAAAAAACTATCGCCAAACTATAAGATTATATGCCAATAATGCATGACCGTAAATGTTGCATTCACTTGACGTTCAACATGATACACGTATTTGTTTCGTCTTTAAGTGATTTTTAATTCGACTTTTTATTTGTATTTTTATTAATGTTTTGCGAATTTATTTCTTATTTCGTTATTATTACATGCTTTCTTTTAACTTGCAATTATGTTTGTGTATGACAGTCAAATATTGTGACTCATTTTTCACCCACTGTTTGTTGACATAGAGCTTTGAAATTTAAAATATATGTGTATTCCTGAGGGCAATACATGGATTGGATATTGTTTTTTTTTTTTTTTTTTTTTTTTTTTTAATTCGATCCCTATGGGGGTCAACGGGCTGGAGGCAATGGTTGATTTCCTATAGAGAAATCATTATTAGCTTCAACAACGAGTAATCGTTGAAAATTGCTATTGGCAGGATTGGCACAAGAGCGCCAATTTTGACACACTTGGCGCAATATCGTTACATTTGGCGGTATCTTGCCAAATTTGGTAACAAAAAGAAATTGCCATATGTGAAGTCAACTTGGCGATAGGCCAAGTTGCCTATTTGTTGGCCAATTTTCGCCTATTTTGGCGAAATTCCAAATTCTACTTTTTAGTGCATTAAAAAAAAATTCTAATCTTTGTGAATTTTAGTGAAAGCATGTTAAAAAAAATTTTTTTTTCACATTTATACTTACTTTAAAAAATATATATATGTAAGTTTGTATAATTTGACGAAATTGATCCACGCAATAATCAAGTAGTACGGTTTGTATTAATTAATAAGAATATACGAATTTTCATTTATGTATGTATTGAGTAGTTATTCGTACAAAATAAATCGAAAGCATTTCATGCATACATTTACCTTTATTTATACTGCATCAAGTGATTTAATATACGAACAAATTTGCTTGCCGTACTAATTTTATACCATGTTACAATAAATTAAAAGTCTCCGGAGTAAAAATCGTTTTAAATGTCTCGTTTTAATGTATGACGTAATTTTCCCTGTTAAATGCATATTTCATGTAATAATTTATTTATTTTAATTTTTTTCTTTTTTAAGATTCACCGACAGATATATTGTTTACCTTAAAAGCGTTTGGAAATATTGTTTGAGCTTTTTAAATATGACCTAATATTCCCCATTAAAGTTTTCACATGTAGCAATTTAATTATATTAATCTTACGATATTTAATGTTTGGACCTTTTATAAATGACGTAATTATCACCTTTAAAGGCTTTTCGCGTGTGATAATTATATTATTTTAAAGTTTTCGTACTTTTTTAATGATTAACTAAGATTTTGACGTAGATTTCCTTATTTTCTGCTTTTAACATGAGATCATTAAATTCTTATTTTAATTTTTTCTGTTTTTAAGAGTATTGGTGTCATTTTCTCTTAATATTAATATTGTTTCACTATTAATTGAAACAAAAGATGTGAGTTCAATTATCAATCTGAAACAAACGAAAAAGAAGAAATCTAACAGTCCCTATAGTTTTTCCCTGTTCTCTCCTTTTTTTAAAAAATGGAGTAATATTGTTGCCATTACAGATTTTAAATAGCTCAATAAGTCGGGTTTTAAATTCGACAATAATTCCACTTTTGAATCTGTCAATAACTCAGCGGTTTTATTATTTTAGACCACTACGTTAAAATTTCTTTATGGCAGGAAAAAGTCAGATTAAAATTAATAGTTCAAACGGCGAATACGCGATATTCTTTTAGTTTTATTATAAAAAATATTCAAAACAGATTAAATTAGTCGTCGAAGCATAGATCTCCTGACTTTCATTTAGGGTTATTTCAAAACAAGTCTCCTAATAAAAAAAACTTTAATTATTATAATGAACTAAAAATTGCATATGCTTGGCACAGCAAAAAAATCACCCATATGTACTTGATTGTGGAATTTTCCCCATATATTTCTTACTTAGTACCTTTTTATTTTTCCCTATAAATATTTTATTTAATTTATCTTAATTCTAAATTTCATAGAATTAAGTGATAAAATGTTTTATAAATTTTGCTGAAACAGTTTTAATTGTTTTACATTTCTTAAATTTGCCATTGTGGTTGTTGCATGGCATTATGAACGCAGGTGCAGGTCTCTATCGGGGATTTCTCGATGTCTCTGATTACAGACCATAAGGAGTAAAGTATATATAATTTTCACGCAGTGAACAAAATCGTTTAAATGTTTATACGTTTAACCTCCGGATTAAGTTTCGTATATACGCTGTACCACATATACTGTTTCGTAAAATACGTATAACCGTCTTGGCCTTGTCATGCGTACCTAAAATCTGTACTACGTATAATAAGTTTTTATACAGATAAGCGTTCAATAGGGGGCACCAATTTAACATAATAGTAAACTTGGAAAATCGACATTTTGACCGAAAATAACCTTTTAATGAGGAGGTGTGGAATATAATATAATCCCACCTAATTTTAATCAAGAATTGCACCAGAAACATTTAATTAAATTTTACTTTTATAACATTGTTGGATAAAAGTTGTAAAATTGCTTTTCTCTCTTTTGAAGTAAAGTTTTTCGTAAATTCCGGTGTGAATTCAACATTCCAGAAACACAATTGCTTGCCTCTGAAAGGGTTAAAGATGTGCATATACTTTAGTGCAGAAATAAGAGAAAATATCTTGTTATCATATTTTATCTTAATTCATTTTATTCTATAATTACATTGAAATAAACAATGCTCTTTTTTTTAATTAAACCCTATATATGTTTATTTATGCCTAGGTTTGTTAAACATAATTTATTTTTTATATATTTTTTAGTCTTTTTTAAGTTTACTTCCCTTATTGTTTATTTTCCTGTCTTTATTATAACGTTAAGAATCTTTTTTGTCATGCAAGAAATAAATACTGATTCATTCTTTACAGATCACGCAATAATTTAATTACATTTAGCCGTTAGTCTCTTGAATTTCTAGAGCTGACGCTAAGAATATATTCTCTTTTTAAAAGTAGCAGAAAATGCGCTTTCCCAACTCTTTCACTGTTTTATTTCTACTTTCTAAGATAATGGATTCGACGTTTAGGAAAATGTGATAAAGTAAGTATAATTATAAGCATCTACAAAAAGAATAATATATATATATATATATATATATATATATATATATATATATTTTACTGTAAAAAGTAGGTATTTGTTTTCTAGGGACAAAAAATCTTATATTGTAACAAACCTAATATTTTTTTTTTTTTAATGTTGACGTAGCGACCTTCTCAAAACGTATTTTACTGTTCAGATTACTACAATATAACTCTTTGAATTAAAGGGGTATTCTGTTCTAGATTTCTGAAAAAATCTAAATATTTTGTCCGTATTCTTAAAGTTTAGACCTTTAACCCTTTCAAGGACAGTGATCACATGGCGTGACAACCTAATTTTAATTCAAAACACACAAATACCACCAAAAATATATTAATATATTTTTTTTTATAATGAATGTTTAGAAAAACAAGTTTTAATTTTCTAAGATATTCGTTTGTAAATTCTGGTGTCAGTCCATCATTTCATCATTTCATGAAGAGAATTTTTTGCCCCTGAAAGGGTTAAGAATATATCCTCCAGGGAAAAAAAATAAATTCCAATAATTTACGGAGTTATAGCTATGACTTTGCCCATGCAAATCCAGCCCTAAATTACAAAGTATTGACAGTAATAAAGCCGATAGAGGGAAAGTTGCCATCAGAAGGCTTACTACGTACATGTTTGGAGTCAGAAACCCAAAAAATTATGAATTGGTAAATTCATTATTCTGGATTTTTACACCAAAACGTATACATACTGGAACGCGAACAACTGAAATTGCAAATTAAATAGCTGTTTGCATTTTCAATAAAGGCTTTTTACGAAATTAAAAATATCCCAATGTCATGGGAATTACTATTGGTCCAGAAACATGCATTCACTATTCAATGGAACAATGGCGCATTGAGCACACCGAGCAACAAGCTTCTAATGCTTCTGAAGAAGGAGGGGAAGGGAAGGAAATCCGCACGGTAGCTACAAGCTGCACTGTTAAAAATTTTGCAGCATTCTGGCAGGTCATTCGACCGTTTTTTGAAAAAACGGTTTCATAACCATAATTTAATTACATTCTGACCATAAAATGGCCAATAATATGGTCAGAATAGTGTTAAATTACGGTTGTGTAACCGTTTTCGGAAAAAAAGGTCAAATGACCTGCCAGAATGCTGCAAATTTTTAACAGTGTGTAAGCCTGATGGAGTGTTATCCTACGGACGGCCGAAACCCATATATTAGTCCACCCTTTTGGCGGCAGTGAAATTAAATAAAGAAATAAATAAAATTGGTCAATGTTTATAATTATGCTTTAGTAACTCAAAAAAAAAAAAAAAAAAAAAAAAAAGACTATAAAATTCTCAATATAGCTGACTTGTTCAAAACATAACGATTTATAGTGAATACAAAATATTAGTAACAAAAACACTACTTGTAATATCTATAATACCAATAATAATAATAATAATAATAATAATAATAATAATAATTAATGAATATATAGGAAAACTATTTACAATGGTAACAAAGAAGATAAAAATAAATCATAAATCATCGCCTGAAGAATTGTCCGAGAAGCATGGATAATTATTTCTAAAAATGACGTCATTTTTTCCTATATAAATATCATTAGTGCTGATATTCTGCAGCTAGAACTGCTCGTAAATTAAAGCGAACTTAAAATATATATATTTTTTGAAATCAAAGAAGTCACACCCTATGAACCAGAAACCGCCGATTAACAAAATGTAAGTATAACGTACTATTCTATGACACTTAGACTGCTTCTGCTGCCTGAAACTTTACTCAAAACTTTCAACGCGATTTTCAATAAGATTGACATGATATCTCAACTTCAGTTTATCCGATTTACTTTAAATTTTGTACGAACCTATGTATAGCTTTCTATCGCCTCTACCATTTTTGTATCAAAATTATTATTTTTTTTTTACCATTAAAAAAAAATAAATAAAATTTATGAAAAAAAGAGTCAAAAAATGCCTTTGTTTCAGACAGCAGCCATTTCGCGATTGATTTTTTTTTTTTTTTTTTTTTTTTTTTATTACAACATTCTTAATAATTAAGAATCATTTTATTTTATTTTGTTTCAGTTGACCAGAAGCGTTGTAGTCGTGTCAAGCAACACTTCCCTCTTTGTTTTTACCCCAAACTTTACCTGCTTATAACATATTTATTTATTTTTTTATTTTTTCTTAAATACCAATAAATATGTTCCAAAGAAGGAATGGTAAAGATATTTTTATATATATATATATAGAACTCGAAGCAACGTCCAAAACGTATGCCTCTCGACCTAAATACCACCTTTAGATCCAAAACAACTTCTTAAAATAACATAAAAATATTAAAATGCGCTAGGAATTTCGAAAACTTGGTATTTCTTCATCAGGAGCATAGACCACGTGCGTCAACTTTGAAAGGAAGAGTAAAACTCACTTCTATATTAATACATGGAAATTATTCCAGAGAGAAACATTCGCCTTGCATACAATATTTCAAATGAAAATCAAATTTCAAAGTGATTGCTTAATAGTGAGAAATTTTCCGAGCTGGGTATCGTTCCAAGTGGTTTAGTCGGTAGAACGTCAGTGCGCTGTACTGATGGCCCGGGTTCGAGTTCCGGCTTGGAATCCTTTTCACTATGTTGACCTTTGCGCCTTTTAAGCAATCACTTTGAAATTTGATTTTCATTTGAAAAAGACTCACTCCTGTTTCTGACTTGCTCCTGCTTTCGAAGTTCTGATATTCTTTCGAAAGACCTAGCGAATTTCTATATTTTCCTGGTGTTTAACAAGATATTTTGGATCTTATTGTATCACAAAAACTTTTACTAATATTAATTCTTTCAGCTGTCTGAAGTAAAACACTGAATCTTTCAAAAATAATTTTATGGCATAAATCTATACAAAACAAAAAGTTAGTTTTGTATTCTTTTCTCTCTAAGGTACAGATTAATGATTATAAGAGTTTAATCAAATTTTCTTCAGTTTAATATGCTTAAATCAACTGTATCAAAGGTAGAGATAAAAATAATTTCTGAAACCGAATATACATTCCTGGAACAACTATATTCCAATTTTCTTAGAAAATACATTAATAAGTACATAAAGTATAATCTCGATTTATTGATTCTCGGTTTAAAAATTTCTTCCTCAATTTAAAGATAAGTTTTGATAATCTGGATAAGACTGTATTAATTTATTTGTTCAATGATCTTCATTTTCACGAAAACTTTCTTCTATTTAATAATAAGTTTGATACATTTTAAGTAAGGGCTTTTATCAGCTGTATTCTCTGTCACTTTTAACTTTAGTCGAAATTTGGAACATCAATTTTGTATGACATTTCTAGCCAGAAGGTTTCATTTATAAATTATATGAAATATGAGCCACCGTCCTGTTTGTGCGCTAAGTATTATATGAGAATTTTGTGAAAAATGAAGCTAAATTTGTTTGATTTAGATTCTGATGCTGATATTTAATATGAACATTATAAACTACAAAATCAAAATCTCTTTTGATTTGACAATGATTTTAAAGGAACATTTCGTTATCGTTAAATTATTGTACTGTATATCTATCTATATTATAAAGGACAAACATATCTGTGCGTAATGCATACGTCATTTTGCGAATGGCAACACTTTGACATTTGAAATAAAATTTTGGTATTGCAATTTTCTCTACTCCAAATTTTTAAACTTCTAAACAGCGCACATTTTTAATTTTTACACAGTTGTATAAGGAAAAAATGCTCTTTTAAATGCAATTTGATTGAAAGCTGTATCTCAATTTAATTTTAAGATAATATATATATATTTTTTTTGTAGTTTTTATTACTTTTTTTCTAATTGTGGCAACTGAAATACTCCATTTCTGTTGAAAGCAAAAGGAAGAAAAAAAAAAAAGTTGATTACTGTATCTCTTTGTTGCCTTTTTCTCATAAAAACTGAAAAAAAAAATTGAAATTAAATACGTGCTATGTTAATAATATCGTTTGTTATAAAACCCGATAACTTTTGGCTTTATTTCGTTTTTATTTATTAACTAGCTGTTTAACCCGTTCTATGCACGGGAGCTCATGCATTTAATTATAAAACCAAAATTAAAAATAACTATCCGATTTAGTAAAATATTTTTCCACTGCTGTGTCTTTTTTTAATGGAATTTAATGGGCGCGGCATACGTAATATGTATATCTCTAATTATATGCATGTGAGGTAAAAGAATTATCGTAAACAACTTTTTAGTAGTTTTTTTCAGCGTGGCGTACGTAGTATGCAATGCGTCTTGCAATAGAAAGGTAATTGTGGCGGTAAGAATTTTATTGTGAATTTTTAATTGTTGGCAGCTGCTATAACGAAAAAAGTTTAAATTTGATGAGAAATTGCTGAAAATTTGGTGGTTTTTTTTTCATTGAAAGTTAACTATCAATTATTTTGATTCCGGATTGCTTTAGTTGCCTTGGCTGTGTTTTAACACACATGTACATAACATTTCACAATACAGGCTTTTAAACTGATGATTTGTATAGCATTACAGACAGACAGACAATTTTTCATTTTTATGTATTAGATTAAATGATTTTTAGTTTATTTCAGTTTAACTTTACAAACGATACAACACTTTCTCTTTACAAAAATGTATTTTAAAGAATATTTGTGTGACTTATTTTCTTCGCATTTATTTAATTCGTATCAAAAATCTGAAAGAATGTAATTTTATCAATCCGTGTGTAATTACATTTTCCGAATTCTGAAAAAATATAAATGAATGATATCTGATAAAATATGGAGCTATTATAAACAAAAAAAAAAAATGTGTCATTATATAAATCATTAGATACCCGAGATTGTTTTGCCTGGCTTCCAAAATGATGTCATTGCTTTCTGCTGGGTTTGTGTATTATTCCGCGATAATGATGTTATTTGCATACCGTTCTTTAGATGTTGTTTAAGGCGGGGTCGTAAAAGTGGGATGCTTTAGCGGATGCAGTTGACGTCATTTTATATAAAAAAGCGTGTATTTTAATTCTTAAAACTGAAATATATTTTGTAGAAGTGCGTCATTTTCACCCCAGCTGCTTTGAAATTCTTCCCATGTAAAAATGTTTTATCTTTAAAAATAACTTAATTGAAATCAGACACCGATAAAACGCAATGTTTTACAAACGTTTAAAGTGCCTTTATGGAAGAGCAGTAACATACAGTGAGCATGCTCTTTATCCGAAAAATAGCGATTTATATTACAAAAGTTGGTGATTCTCTCTTGGATGAATTCGCTTCGCCGAGTTAGACATGCAGTCACAGAAGATCTTGGCAATAATTAGAAGTTTAAAATAATATCAGGTTCTCCAAGTTTTTATCCAAAATTCTCTCGACTAATAAAATTTTATTGCTATTCTTTAAGACATGTTACTTTAATTTTATCAAAATAACATAATTTGCTTAATTTAATTTTTCACTATTCTATATAATCTATATATTTAAAACACAATATTGTTTTTTAGTCATCTGCCCTGAGCTTTCTGCTGAACCAAATTGACTATTTTTTTTTCAACTGAAAGCTGTTCATTTGTATATGTGCCTGCACTAGCTGTTTTTTTTTAATATCCCATTATTATATTTTAATTTGAAAAGTATTCTATAAAACTTCTTCAAAATGATGGTAATAAGATAGCTTTCATTACTGCAGAGAAGAGAGAAATAGTGAGGTTTATTTAACCTTATTCTGATGAAAATTCAAAATTGTTGATAAAAATTGTTGTATAGGGTTTAATGGCGCAAAATCCCATTATCACATAATATTTTGATCGGAAAATTACGTACCGCTTTTGAAAACACGCATTTTCCTCATAAAGTTTCCATATTTATTTTCCTTCTGCATGTGTACTAAGTTTCTGACACTATTGGTGAAATGCTTAAGTAAGTGAAAATGACGCCATATTTAAAAGAAAACGATAATTTTCTTAGATAAAACTAAACTTTTTAACACAAATCAGTAAAAAAAACATAAATTAAGTCAATTTTTACTCTCCGGTACTGAGATTAGAATCTCGAGTTAAGAGTGCGACTGTTCACATGCAAAGATTTTGCTGTTAATCGTGACTTCACGTTTTGAGTTAAAATGGTTTTAAAATGATCCAATTAAAATACCAATTTTTTAAAACAGTGATTGCAGGTATGACAGGTTAATTTTAAAATTTATCTCCATCGCGCGGAACACGATTAAGGAAGATTAATCCGTTTGCCCTTAAAACAACATAAAGAGTTCATAATTTTCTTACAACTAATATTACATAAATAAATATAAAACTTTCTGTGTGATTAAATAAATAAAATAATATAAATAAAACACAAATTTAACAGACATGTAATTGAACTATGCGCTTAAAGCTCTGAAATTATCAGAAAATAAAAGGATGTCGTAAGCAGAAAAATCTTGGGCTAATAACTCTTAGCATGCAGTTAATACGAAAAAAGATCACTTTTGATAAATTTTAAAAGTTTATTTGATTGCATAATTCATATTTTTCACATGAAAAATGCTTTTTTATTTTTAGTGGGCAACCTAAAAAATATATTGCATGTAAAAATAAATATTACTTAAAAAAATGGTTTTCACCTATATTCTGTAATTCGGGAAGCCCGGGTACGATCCCCTAGTATATATAGAGGAAAAGGTCCAAATACCGGCTACCACTTTTGTTTTCAATCTAGATCATACAATTTTCAAAATTAATAAAATAAAAAGTGACAGCAGGGTACCTTGACACGTCTTACACCTGTTTAGAGAAAAAAAAATCAGTTTAAAAGGCGTTTTCTGTTTATAAGAAGCAAAATTCCGAAAGTCTTCAAATTTTGACTTTTTAAAATGGTGTCTAAATACCGGCTACGTAAGTTTTTTTTCTAAAAGATCACACAAATAGAGCTAATGACTATTATTAAGCAATAAGAATATTATTTTAATAAATTGTATTGATTAATAATATTTCTTATGCACAGAAAAAATGCGCAATTTTTAATAAATAAGTATTTTTGTCAAATTTCTAAAATTATTTACGACTATCTCTCACAGTCTTCTTCCCATTATGTTTCTAATTTTGTTTTTTAACGCGTAAAACAAAAAAAAAAAACCTTTCTGATTGAAATGAGAATTCTTTTACCTGAAAAAATCAAAAGCATAATATCACTCTCTGCGTCGGTATACTCCCTAGCAACCCACATATCGCATTCTTAACACTGAACACAGAATCCCCCCCCCCCCCCCCATTCTTGTCCACGGTGAAAGCATCCACGCAGAAGACACAAATTTATCATCTTTCTCTGTTGGATATTTTCCCTTTTCACTTTTTTAGCCCTCTCGCTGCGTAATTGTTTTATCAAAATAGCTTCAAAAATTGCATATTTAACACCTTCGCGACGAACGTCTTTTAAGAATTTTTATTCTTTTGTCACCGGTTTTTCAAAACAAAAGTTTTTGTCTAATTTAACCGGGAAAATGCTCCGATTAAATAAGGCATAATTTACATAAAAAAATAACTGGTGGGAATAATCAAGGAGGATTAATTAGACGGACAAAATGCAAAATCTTGGGTTGCGCAAAATTTGCTACTTTTGCGATGCCCAAGGAAATCTCGGGTTGCGCAGCGAGAGGGTTAAAATCAAATTTCTGTCTCTTTCGCCTGGTTTACTCCGTCATTTTTTTCTTTCTCTTCGCATTTATTACAGGCAATTTTGTAGTGTCCAACATTTCTTTTTTGGAAAGCGATCCGGTGACCAGTGTCGGTCCTGAAAAATTACGGCCATGGTTGCTTTTTTCATATTGCGAAATGGGACGGGGACTATTTCTGAATCATTTAAATTAATTTATTAATATTTTGAACTATTTAAATTAATTTATTTTCCTCCCCTTCAAGGAGAGCAATCGAGAGAGGTCCAAATACTGGCTAGCCGGTATTTAGATCACTCTAGATAGCCGGTATTCGGACGACTGCTATGTTTAAGTTAAAACCGGTATTACTCATTCATATAATAAAATACCAATACTGTGCGTGTGGCAATTAAGAGCTAAATATGCCTAGAAAATAACTTAATCAACAATTCAAGCCAATATACGATCAGTATATTTAAAAAAAAAATCGAAACACATATCTGAAAAACTTTTGATGTACCAGATTACGTAGATTCAACACTTTTGCATTTACTTATTGTAAATGACAGACTTCAGCGACGTACTTTTCGTAACTTTCTTCTCTCAATTAAAGTTACAAACTCTGCCTATCACCGCTAGGCTGCGCTGCGCTCAGTTCTCAGAACACCTAGTAGCCGGTATTTGGACCTCCCCCCCCCCTCTCTCTGTATATATATATATATATATATATATATATATATATATATATATATATATATATATATATATGTATATTTATATATAATTTTATTTTATTTTATATAATAATTTAACCCTGCATTTGCGTGTCATAAGCCACACAACCTGTCTCCATGTTTAGTTAGTTATTTGCCTTGTTTCTTTTGGTTGATTTTGTTTAAGTTAAAGTTGGTTATGTTGTGTTTCTTAGAGATTGTTTATTAAGTTAAAATTTAGTTCTTATTTGGTACGGTTTAGTTAATTTTGTACGTCAATTAAAGTTTACAATTTGTGGTAATGTTTGAAATTACTATTGGAATTTTTTAACTATATATATATATATATATATATATATATATATATATATATATATAATATATACAGGTTGTTACCGAATTATACGGACAAATGAAAAGGTGTAATAGTAGACATAAGGAGGATGAAAATTTTCCATACAATATGGGGTAGCAAACGACATATTTAATTAGAAATACAGGGTGTTTTACCCTAATTCAATTTGGATTGACGGTCGCAACTTTCGCAAAATTGAGGCTTATGATAATAAATCTTTTAATAGACATTATCACATTTGTTCTAACTGTGCTAATAATAAAAAAAAATCTGGTAGAAGTTTCCATTATACGCGCTAGCAGTATGCACTTAACGCTTCACATTTTGGACAGCGTTTACCAGTTCTTACGGTATCATCGATTGCTTGAGAAACATGCTTTTCCAGATCTTTTCGTGATGTTATCACATTTCACACACAACAAGGTCCATATCTTTGCATTTTCATTGCATTGTTTTGATTTTGCTCACAATTATTACCATCAATTCAAGTTCAGTTAGGATGAAACACCCTCTATTTGTGACTAAATAAGTGGTTTGCGACCACATATTCTACGCCAATTTTCCATACGTTTGGTACTTAATATTATCCCTCTGAATTTGTCAATCGAATTCTGCAACTCTCTGTATCATTTTGACATTGAAAATTAAAACGTTGAACGTTTGAAAAAAATAGTGAAAATCTTCTTGCATTTTCCGTAGAGTTCTCTTTGTAACAGTGGTAATATAGGAAATAAGTTTAAAATCTACAAACAAGATAGGCTTCGAGAAAAATCTTTTAGAATAAAATTTTTTGCGAAATGTAAAACATCAAGAAATGAATCAATCAATAGATTTGTTTTTAGTGCATTACTAATCTTTTAGACTAAAATTATTTGCGAAATGTAAAACAAAAAGAAATTTATCAATCGATTTGTTTTTAAAATGTTAAAGTTACTACACTGTACAGTTTTACATGTTTTAAAGTTACTACACTGTAAAAAAAAAAGAAACGACATTTTTACAGTACAAAGTACTGTTCATCTTGCGCACAAACTCGATCACAGTGAATGTGCTGTATCTTTCTTTGGTTTACTGACTATATTAACATGGAAAATACAGTAGTTGCGTAAAATTAACAGCACAATGTGCTGACAATTTGGACGCCAGCAGTTTGTGCTGTAAAAAAATGCGTCCAAATTGCCAGTACATTGTGCTGTTAATTTTACGCAACTACTGTATTTTCCATGTTAATATAGTCAGTAAACCAAAGAAAGATACAGCACATTCACTGTGATCGAGTTTATTCTGGCAAATTTACAGTGGTTTTTTTACAGTGTAACATGTTCATTAATATTTTATCTGTAAAATAATGTTAATATATACATAAAAAAAAAGAAAATCTTTTCTAGTTTTAGGAAACTGTTGCTATCCGAATTTAACGATATTGTAAATAAATACACTCAGATTACGATAAATATGTTTAAAATATTCTTTTCTGCAGCACATAATAAGTAAGCGAAGTAAAAATAATTTTATGTCATATGACAAATGGACAATCCTAGAACAGCGATGCATAGCATTATGTTAATGTAATTTCTTTGTACTGTAATTTAATCGTTTATTCGAGACGTTAGTTTAGATAAAGTAAAATAAAAAGAGTTCCTGTAAAATTCATCTACTTTATCATGTTCTTAAATTACTATTCGTTCTATAAAGCTAAGTAAATAAATAAATAAATAAACAGGTAGTTTCTTTTTAAATTATATTTAGTTTCCTTTGTGTTAAAAGACATGGAAGGGAAGATGAACGCTGTAAATTAAAAATAATTTTTAAAAGATTTGATTTTATTATAATTGTAAATATTCCGCAAAAAACTTGTAGATTCCAATTGAGTTTATTAATTTTAATAGAGAAAATATTTTTTTTTTATTAATCTTTTGATTTTACATATCTTTCAGTACATTTTTAGGCGTGTTCGTAATTATGTAAATACATTTAACATTTAGTCGTCGTCCGGTCCGTTAGTCTGCCTGTCCGTTTTGTCCTCATATAACAGCGCAAACACATGTCCTCATATAATAGCGCAAACCAACAGAATGGTTTGAAATTTAATATATGTAATCGTTACAGAATTTTGTCGATTCATTTGAAATTTTATGAAAATCAAATAAAAACTTAAAAATATATTAATAAAATTTTTCTTCATTTTATTAAATCCTATCATACGTAATTGATTCGATGATATCCCGTGATAGGTAATGGTTCTCTATTGCCATGGGGATAACGTCCTTTTTAAGATGGAGTCATATTATTTCCGTATTACTGAATTTAATATATACGAGTTGAAACCCGTCAAAATTCGACGAATTAAAATGTTTAGAATGGAACTCTTCGATCGAATTTATGATAAACCTACAAAAAATAATTACAATACAAAATTCATCTCGCATTGGTTGTCTAACTCTTAAAACAAATAATGTTTTTAACCTAAAATTACCAAAATATTATTTCCACAAACTTCAACTATTTAAATTATTGAAAAATTAAACTGTATTAGAATACGTAATCAAGATGAGTAATTAAGTTGAATTTATCGATTGAGGCTCTTATGTTTGTTTTTACGGGATAAAAAATCAGTAAAAAGGATTTCGCTTTGTCACATCATAAAATTTCCCCCCATAAAATCTAAACTGTACGTTATTTTCACATTCTCAAAATTTACGTACGCGCCACTCAAATTCACAATTTAAAAGTATTTTAACGCGCAATACATTATTAATAAATGGATTTCCAAACTTAAAGCCACGTTTGTCCGATACCACGTTTCATGTTAACATTCGCACAAACTTTAATTTCTATTCTCAGTACCCGCAAAAATTTACCATTCAGAAATTTGCCTTCAGTTGACATAGTATTGACCATTTAGTATTGATCAAATATTTAGTTTAATCAAAGAAAATGATTG
Organism: Maratus speciosus; assembly: GCA_963932465.1. Taxonomy (NCBI): domain Eukaryota; kingdom Metazoa; phylum Arthropoda; class Arachnida; order Araneae; family Salticidae; genus Maratus; species Maratus speciosus. The sequence goes on along the minus strand of OZ010789.1, from coordinate 528,772,620 downwards.
TTTTGTTTTAAATATGATATCATTTTTACTCACTGAATCATTTTGCCTAGCGTCTTAATCTCAGTATCAGCGTAATGTAAAAATATTGAAATATCTTCTTCAATCTTTTGATTTTTGAAGAAGAATGCGTGTTTTTTTAATGGCTGACGTCATTTTCTGTTCAAATATTAGAAAAAAAGTTACGTTTATTTGTAATGTGAAAATGGCATCAATAAGGATATAATCAATAAAAATAAATAAACCGTGACTATTTTCCCTTTACTTTTAATAGAAATGAAGTACTTCAGTTGCCACAATTACAAAATTAGTTATAAAAGCTGTAAAAAAATTAATATATCAAAAATAAATTGAGATATAGCTTTCAAACAAATTGCATTTGAAAGTGCATTTTTTCCCTATACGGCAGTGTAAAAATTGAAACTGTGCGATGTTTAGAAGTTAAAAAATTTGCAGTGGTGAAAATTGCAAAACCGAAATTTCATTTCAAATTTCAAAGTGTTGCCATTCGCAGAATGACGTATGCGTTACGCACATATATGTTTGTCCTTTATAATGTAGATAGTCGTAATATTTTTTTTATTTATGCATTTTTGCATAAGAGTGCGAAAGCAATTGGGTCAATATCGGAATATTCATTAAAGTAATTTTATAACTAATTACTTAATAATTACAAAATCTATAAATAAAGAGGTAGCACAAATACATAATAAACATTCAGTTAACACTTAACAAAACTACAAAACAATCACACGTCACAGTACACATGACATCATAGAACATAATATTCTATTTACTTTCTGAAAAGTAATTTTCATGAATTTGGGAGGAAATTGCTTGGTGCTGCCACCTGCACATTTTAAATACAAAAATAAATGTGACAGATCTCCCACTTTTGATATTTAAGTCGTTCAAGATCTCCTCTGTTCATACTAGATCTTCTAAATAACTGTGGAGAAGAAAAAAAATTAGTTTTTAAAGATTCTGCAGGATCAACAATGGAACAATTGGAAACAGAAGGTTTCCGAAGTATTGAATTGAAGTCAGTTAATTTAACACTTGAGGAATTAGCATCATGAAAGTGAGTTGGTGTAGGACTTGGAGTATTAGGATCATACGAGTCAATTGGTTTCATATGCGTTATGTTGGACTGCATTGTGGAGAATCACCTTTTTTCACTATTGCATTTTCAAGTATAAAATTTCCTGTATCACTTTCTTCAGAACTTGGATCCTTAAATAAAGAAATCTGGTAACCTATATTTGTTATTTTATAAACATGCCTTTTCTAAATATTCGAACCAACTTGAACTCTATAGCTGTAATTTTCCTTCTCTTGCTATAAATTGACCAATTTTCCATTTGATTTCTGGAGTATAATTTCTTACAGCTACTTTCTGGTTAATTTCGAATTCTTTTATTTTAACTCTGAACTTTTGTCGCATTTTGTTCATCGTGAACAAAATTTGCAACTCTTGGCACTATAAAATCTATTTTTTTTTCTGACATGAGGCATCTTTCTATATTGCAAAAAGAAGCTATTGAATTTCATTTGCAAAGTACCAGATTCTGATGCTAAATCTTTTAACCCACGTTTGAGAGTTTGCGCATGTCTCTCAGCCTTGTAACTGGGTATACTGTTAGTAAATAATGTAAATCTGTTACCATACAAGTATTTAAAAAAAATCACACCAAAAATTATAGCTAGTGCCTCTTTATCAACTTGATTATACCGTTTTTCTGCATTAGTTAACGTTCTGGACACAAACCCAATAGGTTTTTCAATTTCAATATTTTAACTCTGTTTGTTATTTCTTATTACTAATAGTTATCATTTGAGGTCTTGTTAAGTTACTTATAATATATAGGATAAAAGAAACACGTCCTAAATAAAATAACATTCCAGAATTATATTGATATATAAGTGTACTGAAAAAAGAAAAGCGGGATCAATACTATTTCTACATCGAAGGCTATCGAAGAAAAAATATTGATAGTTCTTCTTTACTAAATAACTATAACAGTCAATACAGCATCCTTCTTACTTGTCAGAAAATATTTAATATGGCAGGTGCTTGGTGCTAATGAAACAAAATATAGCTAGTTATACATTTTTTTATGACAGTGGTTGTCAGTATTATGTGTAATGTAGATCGATTTCATACATCATTTTAGCCCAGAAAAAAGACACTGCATATTGTTTTTCTTAAATAAATACATATCAGTATATGATTGATTTTATACTCATTTATCTTATTCCAAAAAATGACTTAATAAAATAGACGAAGGCTGCAGTTTTTTTCTTAGAAATTATTGGGCAATACATGGTACAAAAAATACATAATGGAAAAAACTTCGTATAATACAGAATGAATTAAGATTCTTATATTTGTATTTTACTTAATATATTCAAACACGTAATATATTCATAGAATGGTTCAAAAGATTTCAAATTCATAGAATGGTATGAAAACAAAGTCCCTAAACGAGTGAACTTAAATTTTAATATACATTTTTTATACGAAAATTAGAAAAGTTTGGTTCGCCCTCAAGTAGAAAATAAATTGAATGGAGATCGAATAAGAAAAATTTTAATCTGCAACAAATATTCAAAATCTAATAAATAAAAAATCTATGAGTGCACATATGCAAATACTGATAAACAAGAATGGTCACTAAAGTAACGTACTTACGTCTAGAATTGCTGTTTGAAAACGATAGTGGAGAAAACTGTTACATTGACAGGAGAACTGGGTATTAGATAATCTGTTTATTTTCAACTATCTATGTTATAAAGGACGAACGTGTCCTTGCCTAATGCTGATATAATTTTTCGAATGGACGAATATAGACGATTAAATTTTACTTTTATTATTTTTTATGGCAATTAGTTGAATTTCTAAATACAGCACATTTTAAATGTTTTACACCGTTTAATAGCAAATACTTTCAAATGCAATTTGTTTGAAAACTGTATCACAAATTACTCAATTTTCATTGTTTTTAAAATAATTTTTAAGCATGAATTTTTTTCAAATCTACCTCTATCTCGTACAGACGATTACTAAAGATAAATGCACTTAAATTCGTATAATCTCATCATTTGTTTCCAGCTTATTTTCCATAACGAAATTAATATATTCATTATTCAAAAAATATGAATCTAACACAAATTTAAGACATGTAATTGAATTTAGCGCTTAAGCCACTGAAATGAATAGAATCAAAAGACTGACTGGAAATAGCGATTTTTTGGGCTGTTAACCTCTGACGCGCAGCTAATATGAAACAATCGCTGTTATTGCATTTCAAAACTTTATTTGAACGCACTATTAATTTTTTTTCATATAAATATGTTTTTGAGTTTTAATAGTCTAAAAAAATATATCTATTAAATGTAAAAAAAATGTATTAGAGTTATCACAAAAAGAAAAAAAACCCGTGCGAGGTTTTTTCGCCGATATCTTAAAGATTATTTGCTGATGCGTTTTTAATTAATTTTCGATTAATTGCAGTTTTTTCTTTTAAATCAAACAACGTGTTTTAACGAAATTTAAGTATACTGCGACAAAAACCGCTTGTGTTTTTTTTTTCGAAAATACCTCCTTCCTCTCTGTGTCTTTAATATGTGCAGGCAAATTGAGATGTCAACATCCGAAATAATTTATACGATGGTTTTTACCTATATTCTGTAACCAGGAGAGCCCAGATTTATCCCCTGGTATCGATAAAACCAATAATAAGAATTGCATACATTCGTTGACTTAGTGACCAGACTTACACCCCTAACAGAAGTCAACAGAGAATTACTGGTGCATTGTGCGGAAAAGCTTGCCTTGTGAAGAAGAAACCTGTCTTAATTGAAGTGTTCGTAATTGATTTATTGTGATCTGTCGAATTTCTCGGCTAATTATTAAAAAAATCCTTTACGTGTAAAAACAAGACATCTGATAGTTTTATAGAGAAATGAGAGATAAACACGCAGAAGCAAACATTTTGGAAATTGAAGAGTATATTAAACACCATTATTTGATATACAAACAGTTTAAAATAGTTAGGTTAAAAAATGTCATAGGACCAAACAACGCATGGCAATTTAACAATCTTTCACAGGCTCTTATTTGAGTGGGCCGTGGGTAATATATATATATATTTATTTATTTTGCATAATTTTGTACATTTTTTTTTATTTTTTTTTTCTTCAAAATTTCATTAACTGATAAGAGATTTAATTCATAGTTTTAAATAGCCAATTTTTATTTGCTGTTTTTAAATTTTAAAAAACCCGATCCGTAGTTACAAAACTTTTCAATTGAAAAATGCATTTACACGTGAATAAAAAAAAATAATAAAAGCTTTCAAATAAAGAAGCTATTAAGAGAAAACCATTAAATGTTGAAAATTACGCATTTTAGTAAGATACATTTAAAGCTTTATATTATATTTTAAAACATTTTCTTATAGCGTTTCAAAATACTGTATTTTGCCTTGAAACATACATTTACGCTTGCATAATGAAAAAAAAGGAAAGCTTTAAATGATTGAATTAAGCTTTAAATGGTAAAACAAATTTTATAGACTCAAATAATTGTTTTTATTTTTTCTAAATGTTATAAAAGTCACGGGGGCAACGACATTTTTTACTTAACAATTTTATACAAGCTGCTCTTCAAATGTGTAAGTGGTCTTTCTCAATCAATGAGGTAAACAGCAGTCAGCTGTCGCGATAACCCTGGATGCGGCCTTGGGCACAGAAAAATTTCTTAGTCAGTGGGTAATGAAAAACAACCTGATTAGAAATTATAGCCACTGGTAACGATTAAACAATTTAATCTTCCGTAATTTAATAATCTCTGTAAAGAGGAGAAATTATCGTGGTGATTGGCAAGTGTAGCTAAGAAGCGACACAGCTTTTTCATTTTCTTTAAAGAAATATCGTATATTTATGCATGAATGATAATACCGACTAAAATACCCCCATTTAAGGTGACACGGAAGCTTTTTAACGTATTTTTTATTTTAAGAAGTATCATAAAAGTTGTTAATACATTTCATTTTAACATTCAACTTAAAAACGCATTTCGATATAAAAATATGTTTTTAAACTGCAAATTCAGTAAAAGAAAAATTTAAATAAAATGTTTTGAATTTTTTAAATACTTATTACCTTTTTTTTATGCTGACATTTTTGCTCCCCCTTTTTTTCATTCGCTAAATTATTACACAAGACTGTACAAGGATGTTTAGATATGTCTAATGGTATATGAGATGTAATTTTCCAACTCCTGGTTCGAATACTGGACGGGACATAAATCGCCCACTTGGAAATTTACAATTCATATGATTTATTTACCAATTAGAATAATAGATTGTGTTAAAATACATTTAGTATTAGGTTTAATGTAATTTTCTTGTGTTATATGTAGTGGAAAACAATGAAATAGTGCTTCTACGTACAGTTTTATTTGCATAAAGAAACCAAAATTATAATGCTGATTCCACGTACAGTTTTATCACATATATTAGGTCTACGGAAAGTTCAAGAAAAATACAGTAGTTGCGTAAAATTAACAGCACATTGAGCTGGGAATTTTACGCAACTACTGTATTTTTCATGTTTATATAGTCAGGAAACCAAAGAAAGTTACAGCACATTCACTGTGATCGAGTTTGTGCGCGAGATGAACAGTACTTTGTACTGTAAAAATGTCGTTTTTTTACAGTGTAGATGTATCTTTAAAACTTGTGACTGAAATTGATAGGAAAACAAAATCCGACGAAATACAGAAATAATACCAGAGTCACGGTTTCTATATTTTCCAAAATTTTATTTTACATTGTATTTATTCAAATTATACAGATTCTATTCATATATTATAACTATACTTTAGAATTTAAAACAAATTTTACAAAGAGTGTCATCCAGTAAATATAATTTCAGACGATCCTGTTTCTTGTAAATTACACTATTACACTTTTTGTAAATTACACAATAAATTACACTATTTTTTAGTCTAAAACCAATCTACTAGAAAGAGAAAAACACACCAAGCACAAGTGTTTGTTCTTCATGCATTTTTTTCCGACTATCAAAATATATTCCAAACAACACGGTTATGTACTATGTACACGAAATGCATCTTTTTTGCATATATACAGATATATGTGTACTATTGGGCAATTTACACGTTAAACTGTGTATTTCTGAGTTATCTGATAACATTTTACACACTTCAGCCACTATTAAAATACACAGGGAAATGTGAATTTTGAAATTGACGCACTATTGCGGGCATTTGGAAATTTACACGCCAATTTACAAATATAGACGAATCATTGAAATGTAGTAAACCAACGTTTAAAATGCACAAATAATGCGTGAAAAAGCAGCAAACAGCTGTTACGAATCTACAGCGAGATTCTTCTTCAGTGCAAGAGAGGGAAAAAAGGAACAGCGTGCTAGAAAAAGCAAGGCTGAGCAACAGCTGTTTGCTGCTTTTTCACGCATTATTTGTGCATTTTAAACGTTGGTTTACTACATTTCAATAATCCTGCACAAAGGCTTTAATTGCTATTTTAATATAGACGAATCGTTATTGCATCATCAGTATACCAGTTTTAATGTGTAAATTTGCTCATTTACTTTTTTAAATGTGTTAATAAATATTCATGTGTAAAAAATGTTATTCCTAAAATTTATATGACAATTTATAAACCATCAGAGGGAATAAAAAATTACAGAAATTTTTTTAGCTTTAATTCCTAAATAAAAGACGGTTTTTGTACATAAATTTCTTTATTATTTAGTGCAGTAGAGCCTCTTTTATCCGAAAATCTTTTAACCGAAACTCTGGGTTAACCGAAATTCATTTTTAATTTTTTTTTTTTTTACTGTCACATCCCTTGTGTGCAAAATCCCTTTTGAAAGCCTTAAAAAAAAAAAAAGAGAAGCTTTTATATTCCTTTTGTGCAAGCTGTCCTTTCCGAACTACGAGTACATATAGATATTTTTGATCCCCTTTCTTAGAGTTCCTTTGAATTTAACTCCCACAAGCTGCGGAGTGGATTGAAGGAAACGAACAAATGACTAATTTTGAAGCTTTCGAATGTTTTGCAAAAGGTTGGCATGGTTGGAGCAGTAAAAAACTGATACTTGTGAACTAATAATATTAAAAAACTTCATGATAGAGTTTCAAAGCAAAGGCATTCGAAACTACGACAAACATAACATTATTTCAAACTTCAAAGCCTTGTGAAATATGTAAAAGGTACTTAATTTCGAAATTAAAATTAAGGTGATTTATTCCTGTTTTTATTTTGTTGTTACTTTTATTTTTATTATGCACTTGTTACCCTAATAAAAAATAGCACGTATATTTCTCCTTAATCTTAAAATTGAAGCATTCTCTATTATCCGAAAATTTCGATTTTCCGAAAGGGGGTCGGTCTATTGTATAATCATATTTTGATAAACAGTAATTCAAAAATGCTTAAAACATCTATTTCTACGTTTTTACCTGCTCAATGTAAATCTATAAAAAGTAAGCTGCTGTCATTTAACTTTGAAAAGACGAAAGGGACATATTAAAGTATCTGAATCTGTACATATTAAAGTTTAAATGGATTTTTATGGTAATATATATATATATATATATTATACAGGGTATCCCATAGGGTACGCAGCGTCTGATTTGTACAGATCCGGATAGAGCACGTCAATATGTGTATTTTGAATGGTAACATGTGGGGTCCCCGAATATAGCGTGATTTGTTTTTTTTTTTTTTGTTTTTTTTTCATTTCTTGTGTTTTTCATATGACAAGCTCCACATTTTACTTACACTATCACGCTATATTCGGGGACCCCATATGTTACCATTCAAAACACTCATATTGACGTGCTCTATCCGAATCTGTACATATCAGACGCTGCGTACCTTGTGGGACACCCTGTACATTTAATGATCCCTTTACGAATTAAAATGACCTATTTTAGCTGTAGCAAAATGGGTGGGAGGCATAGATAAATATATTTTTCCTCGAAATACATTGTTGTGCCTAAACTTGTAGAGAACATTTTCGATCATAAGGAAAAAATAAGAAACATAGCATACACAAACTATTTTAACACAATCCAAATGATCGGCAAAGAGAAACGAGTTGAAAATTTTCAAACTTATTTAAAAGGTGTCTACACCGGCATTTGAACCAAGGACCTTTGTTTTAGCTGCCAACTCTCTTCCTGGAGAAGCTCGACGGACACATATCACTCAGTCAAACTTTGGACAATGACATCTTACCTGTTAACTGAAACTGTTCAATAGAATAAACGGCAGAATGGTTACATACTTAATTAAAATTAATTATTTTAACACAATCGTACTGACCGTTAACCCGTTCAGGACCCGTATCTTTTACACCACTTTTTGTTAAGTATTTGCGTTAATTTTATAAATCATGAAAATGTCGTAATTAAATAAAATCAGTTTTACTTTTATTTTTTACTGGTATCAAATTCAAGCGTTTTAAGCACTTTTTGATGGATGCACCCATGGTCTCGAACGTGTTAAAGAAATCATATGACTTAAGAGTTGTCCAAATGAGTGAAAAATGTATCCAGGCCGACTCAATTAGTGTTACAATTATAAACTTCAATATGTCGTATTGAACAAGTCGAATATAACAAACAATCACAATGATCCCAATAATTATTGATTAATTAAATATATATTTTTTTAATATGTTGTTTCCTCTTAGCTGCTATTTTTTAAATCAATATTTTATACTAGCGCCCTTGGCGACCAGTTTGGTTTCCATTAAATGTATGCTAATCATTGTATCATGTTACTTTTATATATAATTTAATTTACTTGCTCAATCCTTCGCCAAAACCGAAGATTCTGATACAGAAATCATGAACTCGGCATTTTTATGTTAGCCAGGCGCAAGTGATAAATCGCCAAACATTGTACCCGTCGTATTTTTTCGTATTCCATTAATTTTATTTAAAATATGGTACTTTCACTCATTTTATTTAAAATGCATAACTTTAATTTAAAACTAAAATATTTTAAATTTATGACTTAATTATTGCTTTAAAAAAAGAAAAGAAAGGAAAAGGGAAAAGTAATAAATAATACCATAAACCAATACCCATAAACCATTTAATTTCAACATCATAGCTTTGTTTTAATTTACCGCGCGAAAAATTGTTTATGACAGTCGAATGAAATGGACTATTATAATGCTGATGACATGATGGCAATGGAACAATATTTGGCGATTTATCACCTGCGCCCGACTAACATTAAATTACCAAATTGGCGGCCTGACTTTCAAGAAGCGAAGTGGTCAACCCGGAACTGTTGATGACAGTCACATGACTTAGGCTTTTATTACTAGATGTGATGCGAAATAAATAAACAAATTTTAATATTTTCTGCGATTTAAAATATAAAACAATTTAAGACATATTTTTAAATGCACACACATAGAGGATTACATTTATAAATTAAAGCCCAGCCAGATCCACATCGGTAACATTGGGGATTTCTTAATTTATGCAGCCTTTTATTTCAACCGCAAAAGAAAATATATATATATATATGTAGTTCTGAAGCTTAATGCAATTAATGCATAATAAAAAGAAAGAAAGAAACATAGATTTGTCCCATTTATGGAGGTGTATTTACATCCTCTTTTAATTATACCTAAATGAAGACAGAATCAGAATAGAAGCAAAATTTATACCACGGGCATCAGATTTTATTTAGAGAATTATTGTTTCTTCGGAAAGCTAATTAATTGCAAAGTTCATTATCGAATCGTTTCTACTTAAAGAATAACATAGGTAATTGTAGTTCCGCCCTTGTGTAGTCATTTCTTTCAGAAAAGGTGAAAAAAAAAGTCTGCAACTCTTATTCTACAATTTTTTTTTTTTTTTTTTTTTTTTTTAATGCGTAATATTTGAAAGCGTATCGTTAAAACATAGATGCTGTCATTATTTGGGAAGCATCCAAATGATTAAAATATAATTCTAGATTATAAACTGTATTTTTTTTTATTAAAAAGCAACTTAAATGTGAAACATATTTTGACTTAATTTAGAACCTAATTTCGTAATTTACACAATTCTATCCAACTCACGCAATTATCTAGTTATAAAAAAAACACAACGAGAATTAATTTTTGCTCTCTTCGTATAACGCTAATCTTATATATTTTTTACTAGCATAAATAAAAATAGGAATGAGAAATATGTGTGTATGTAACTATAGAATTTTTAAAAGTATAAATAATGCTATTAAGAAAAGTGATAATACTATCTGAATTTATTTCAGCCTTTTAGAAATATTATGTGTCTGGCAAGAACAGAAATCTGTTTATTAGATATTAGAATCCTTTAATTTTTTGGTAGAATCTAAATTAGAATGTTGAAGTATAAAATTTAATTTGGTAATTAATTTACCGCCACGAAATTTATGGAACATTTTCAATCATTCACTTGATGATGTTGACTATAAACTCAGAAAAATAAAAAAGGTCTAGCCGGGTAAGCATAGCGAAATGGCCCCCACGGTTGATGTTTGAAATAACATATCTGGTATAAATTTAAAAAGCAACGTTAAAAACGCCAGAATAAGCAAACATTCAGTAGACTAGTTTCGGTAGTGTTTAGCGTACAGTCCTCAGTGCAAAGCATAATGGAAGCTTGCTCATTTATATAGAGGAGTAGCGGATTCAACTGAGAAGTTCATTAACCAATGGGGAAACAGGAAACTGCGGGTACAAGCCAATGGGAGAATAGTATAGGTAATGCCACCAGAAATGTGAAAAAAATGGTAGTAATTAGGAAAAGAGGATTTTAGGAAATATTTATATTAGCAATCTGATAAAGGGAGAATAGCAAATTTACTATTAACAATATTGTTATAATTTTTGTAGATATGCAATGCTTCAAGAAAATTAAGTTCGTGGAGAGAAGAGGGTTTAGAGATGATTTTTGCTGAATTAAATCAAAAGATTGGTTCATCTCCCAGCAATGTTTATCATTTGAAGATCTATTGGTATCCTGTTTTTGAATATATTGTTGGTGTTATTTAATATGAAATTTAAAACCCCGTTTGGTCCGTCCAATATAGGAAAGACCGCACTGACAATTAATACTATAGATGACACACGAGTTGTATAATTCAATAGGATCTTTGAGTTTCGAGAAGGTAAGCTTATTCGTAGGGTAAAAATTATTCTGAATTCATGCTGTCTAAGAATTTTGGCAATGGGAAAGCTGGAATTAGGAAAAAAAGGTAACACCATGCTGCTTCTGGAGAGAGAAGGGGACTGATTTGAGTTAGAGGGACGTGGTTGCTGTAGTTTACGTAAAGCAGTATCGATAATAGAAGGACTGTAGTATCTGTCAATTGCAATGGCTGTAATATATTGAATTTCACTAATAAGTGAGTGAGAATCAGAACAAATATGTATGGCACGATTTATGAAATAAAAAAGGTTACCATTTTCTGGCTGGGAGGGTGACAAGAGCGATCATGAGGGGGGGGGGGTAGACAAACTGCAAAACTTTTGCGATAGACCGATGTAGTGAAACCGTCTACAGTACGCATGACAAGGATTTCCAGAAGCGGGAGAGAACCGTTATTTTCAGTTTCATAAATGAATTGTTTATTACTATCAATTCAGTTCAAAATTTTAATGATATTATAATATTGTGAAGAGAGGTGTCAATTAAGGTAAAAGTATGATCAACATAGAGAGTCCAGAACGGGAAAGAGAATTGATTAAAAAGTAAGCATTCAAAATAATGCATGTCTCTGAGAATCGGTGACAAGAGGGAACCCATGGCTAAACCGTCAGATTGTCTGTAGTAATTTCCCTGAAATGAAAAATTTGTTTGTGAGAGACAAGTTTGAGTAAGAGATAATAGCTCACTAATTTCGAAAAACGAATAATAACGAACTCTTCTGTCCACAAATACACATACAGTAAAGAATTCTATCACTTTTGCTAAAACTATTCAGAATTTACGCTCTACCAACCTAAATGTGGTTTCTTTTGATGTTAAATGGCTATTCACGAATGTTTCGACATGTGGCGCCCTCTCGTGTCTTGAAATGAGACTTCGTGAATTCCATTATTCGTTTTTCTCTATATAAATGAACCTCTATATAAATGTCCGCTATATAAATGTCCTCTATATAAATGAGCAAGTTTCCGTTTTTCTTTGCACTGAGGACGGTACGCTAAACGCTACCGAAACTTGTCTGCTGAATGTTTGCATATTTTGGCGTTTTTAGCATTGCTTTTTAAATTTGTATCATTCTGTGCAAGTAGCATCTTAATAATTAACATATCTGGTAATAATGCTCCCAATGAGAATACAATATATAATATTTTTATCCTAACTTTCATTGAGCGCTACTATTTTTCAAATACATTTTCTCAAAAAGTACACAAGTTAAAAAAATGAAACTAACGTCAATTTAATACACTTTGTGAAAGTTCAGTCGCTAATAACTCGAGGAATTTGCCTCTTGTTAACCAAAATGCTGTTGTCAATCTTTCTAGTGTTCCTTTAAGTAACAATCAACTCGATGCTCTCTAATAGAATAGCAATTTTTCTGTCTCTGCTATTCCTTCTTTACCTAATCTTATCTCCTATCTCCACAAATAATGCACGGATTTTCATCAAACTCCAGATTAAGTTAGTCCATGACATGAATAGAAGTTTTGTACATTTTGGTGTAAATCGTTCAACAGGTGGCGCTGCTATACTGCATTTTTTACGATTTCTGCAATAGCTCTATCTCAACAACTAATGCTTGGATTTTCATCAAACTTCAGATTCAAGTATACTTTGATAGGAATTAGTGCAGTTTGTGTTTTGGTGCAAATTACTCAACAGGTGGCGCTGCTATGCTGCACTTTTCAGAATTTCCATTATACCTGTATCTCAAGAACTAATGCAATAATTTTCACCAAACATCAGAATTAGTTAATCCTTGACATGAATTGACATTTTATACATTATGGTGTAAACCGCTCAACAGGTGGAACTGTTATGCTGTATTTCTCAGAATTTCCACTATAGGTGTATCTCAAGAACTAATGCACGAATTTTCATCAAATTTTAAAATCAGTTAATCCTTGACATGAAATGACATTTTGTACAGTTTGTCTGTAAATCTCTCAATAGGTGGCGCTGCTATGCTGTTTTTTGTGATTTCCGCAATAGTTCTATCTCAAGAACTAATGCTTAGATTTTCAACGAACTTCAGATCCATGTATACCTGGATATCAATTATTCCTGTTTATGTATTGGTGTAAATCACTCAACAGGTGGCGTTGCTATGCTACTTTTTTCAGAATTTTCGCTATAGCTCTATCTCAAGAACTAAGACAAGAATTTTCATCAAACTTCAAATTCAGATTTCAAATGAAAATCAAATTTCAAAGTACAAAGTAATTGCTTAAAAGGCGCAAAGGCCAACATAGTGAAAAAGATTCCAAGCCGGGACTCGAACACGGGCCATCAGTATAGCGCACTGACGTTCTACCGACTAAACCACTTGGAACGATACCCAGCATGGAAAATTTCTCACTATTATATGTTGGCAAGGTTACAAACGCAGCACAAGATGTAATATTCAACGTGAGCCACCGAACTGGGGCAAACACGGAACATAATTAAATCCAGCATCGATAGAAACTATATTAATACATGGAAATTATTCCAGAGGGAAACATTCGCCTTGCATACTATATTTCAAATGAAAATCAAATTTCAAAGTACAAAGTAATTGCTTAAAAGGCGCAAAGGCCAACATAGTGAAAAAGATTCCAAGCCGGGACTCGAACCCGGGCCATCAGTATAGCCCACTGACGTTCTACCGACTAAACCTCTTGGAACGATAATCAGCATGGAAAATTCCTCACTATTATATGTTGGCAAGTCCACAAACGCAGCACAAGATGGAATATTCAACGTGAACCACCGAACTGGGGCAAACACGGAACATAATTAAATCCAGCATCGATAGAAACTATATTAATACATGGAAATTATTCCAGAGGGAAACATTCGCCTTGCATACTATATTTCAAATGAAAATAAAATGTCAAAGTACAAAGTAATTGCTTAAAAGGCGCAAGGGCCAACTTAGTGAAAAAGATTCCAAGCCGGGACTCGAACCCAGGCCATCAGTATAGCGCACTGACTTTCTACCGACTAAACCACTTGGAACGATAGCCAGCATGGAAAATTCCTCACTATTATATGTTGCCAAAGCTACAAACGCAGCACAAGATGGAATATTCAACGTGAGCCACCGAACTGAGGCAAACACGGAACATAATTAAATCCAGCATCGATAGAAACTATATTAATACGTGAAAACTATACCAGAGGGAAACATTCGCCTTGCATACTATATTTCAAATGAAAATAAAATTTCAAAGTACAAAGTAATTGCTTAAAAGGCGCAAAGGCCAACATAGTGAAAAAGATTCCAAGCCGGGACTCGAACCCGGGCCATCAGTATAGCGCACTGACGTTCTACCGACTAAACCACTTGGAACGATACCCAGCATGGAAAATTTCTCACTATTATATGTTGGCAAGTCTACAAACGCAGCACAAGATGGAATATTCAACGTGAGCCACCGAACTGGGACAAATACGAATATAATTAAATCCAGCATCGATAGAAACTATATTAATACATGGAAATTATACCAGAGGGAAACATCCGCCTTGCATACTAGATTTCAAATGAAAATCAAATTTCAAAGTACAAAGTAATTGCTTAAAAGGCGCAAAGGCCAACATAGTGAAAACTAGTTGGATGTGCCAATCCCAAAACTTTCTTCTATCTTATACATCTTAATATTTCAAAAACTAGTTACACATGTTAATACTTCAATATTATTAGTTCAATATTATACCAACTTTGATTTTCATCTTAAATTCCTGCTTCAGTCAATTCAATGAACTAAAAACGAGTTAATCTATATCATGATATTTCTTCAAATTAATAGTTTTTCCTTATTCTGTTGTTATCAGATGTTTGCCAATAGACGGCTTAGCAGGAAGCGAGTTCCTGCGTTTGCACGAACCGCCGTTGAACAACAGAACTACGAAAAATCAAGAAAAGTATACAAATTCGCTATCACAGAGCCCCTTTACCGCGCGATATTTCCAAATTCGAGGAGGACCTTTTGGCCTAAACCAAAAATATGCACAAAAAATTTGGTTCAATTGTATGCATAATTTTATACACTTTTTGACTGTACAATAAAGAAAATGTCACAAATATCTCTATTACAGTCCCCCCCTTCCGGCTTCAAATTCAGGGAGGACTTGTTTGCCAGAAACGTAAACAAAAAATTTGGTTCAATTCTATGCATAAATTTTTACAATTTTCGAGGTACAATAATGAAAATGGCGCAGAGATCCAATTATAGCGCCAACTTCTGGCGGTATTTTTTCAAGTTCAGGGAAGACTTGCTTGCCATAGCAAGAAACATAAAAAAAAAGGTTCAATTCTATGCATTACTTCATACAATTTTCGATGGTAGAATAATGAAAATGGTACAGACATCGCAATTATAGCACCCCCTTCCGGAGGAATTTTTCCAAATTCAGGGAGGACCTTCGTGCCATGACGAAAAACAAACACAAAAAAATAGGCTCAATTCTATGCATAACTTCATACACTTTTCGATGGTACAATATTCAAAATGGCACAAAAATCGCTATTACAGCGCCCGTTACCGGTGAATTTTTCCAAATTAAGGAAGGACCTGCTTGCCATAGCCAATAACTTAAAGTAAAAATTTGGTTCAATTCTATACATAACTTTATACACTTTCGGATGGTACAATATTCAAAATCGCACAAAAATCGCTATTACAGCGCCCCCTACCGGCGATTTTTTTCCAATTTCAGGGAGGATCTGCTTGCCATAGCCAAAAACTTAAAAAAAAAGTTTGGTTCAATTCTATGCATAAATGCATACACTTTTGTATGATACAATATTCAAAATCGCACACAAATCGCTGTTACAGCTCCCCTTACCGGCGAATTTTTTTCCAATTTCAGGGAGAATCTGCTTGCCATAGCCAAAAATTTAAAATAAAAATTTGGTTCAATTCTATGCATAAATTAATACACTTTTGGATGATACAATATTCAAAATCGCGCACAAATCGCTGTTACAGCGCCCCCTACCGGCGAATTATTTCCAAATTCAGAAAGGACTTACTTGTCATATCCGAAAACTTAAAATAAAAATTTGGTTCAATTCTATGCATAACTTCATACACTATTAGATGGTACAATATTCAAAATCGCACAAAAATCGCTGTTACAACGCCCCCTACCGGTGAATTTTTTTCGAATTTAGAGAGGACTTACTTGTCATATCCAAAAACTTAAAATAAAAATTTGGTTCAATTCTATGCATAACTTCATACACTTTTAGATGGTACAATATTCAAAATCGCACAAAAATGGCTGTTACAGCGCCCCCTACCGGCGAATTATTTCCAAATTCTGAGAGGACTTACTTGCCATATCCAAAAACTTAAAATAAAAATTTGGTTCAATTCTAAGCTTAACTTCATACACTTTTGTATGGTACAATATTTAAAATCGCACAAAAATCGCTATTACAGAGCCCCCTACCGGCGAATTTTTTCCAAATTCAGGGAGGATCTGCTTGCCATAGCCAAAAACTTAAAATAGAAATTTGGTTCAATTGTATGCATAACTTCATACACTGTTTGATGGTAAAATGGCGACAGACAGACGGACACACGGACAGACAGACATTTTCTATAAACATGTTTTTTGGGATCTCTGACCCCTAAAACGTGTAAATCCGTCAAAAACCGGAAGTCGAAAAAAATTTCGATTACAATACTTTCTTCTATTGAAGATAGAAGAAAGTAAAAATTCAAAGCCGGGACTCGAACCCGGGCCATCAGTATAGCGCACTGGCGTTTTACCGACTAAACCACTTGGAACGATACCCAGCATGGAAAATTTCTCACTATTATATGTCGGCAAGGCTACAAACGCAGCACAAGATGGAATATTCAACGTGAGCCACCGAACTGGGGCAAACACGGAACATAATTAAATCCAGCATCGATAGAAACTATATTAATATATGGAAATTATTCCAGAGGGAAACATTCGCCTTGCATACTATATTTCAAATGAAAATCAAATTTCAAAGTACAAAGTAATTGCTTAAAAGGCGCAAAGGCCAACATAGTGAAAAAGATTCCAAGCCGGGACTCGAACCCGGGCCATCAGTATAGGGCATTTACGTTCTACCGACTAAACCACTTGGAACGATACCCAGCATGGAAAATTTCTCACTTTAATTCAAAATTTGAAATTTGATTTTTATTTGAAATATAGTATGCAAGGCGAATGTTTCCCTCTGGAATAATTTCCATGTATTAATATAGTTTCTATCGATGCTGGATTTAATTATGTTCCGTTTTTGCCCCAGTTCGGTGGCTCACGTTGAATATTCCATCTTGTGCTGCGTTTGTAGCCTTGCCAACATATAATAGTGAGAAATTTTCCATGCTGGGTATCGTTCCAAGTGGTTTAGTCGGTAGAATGTCAGTGCACTATACTGATGGCCCGGGTTCGAGTCCTGGCTTGGAATTTTTTTCACTATGTTGGCCTTTGCGCCTTTTAAGCAATTACTTTGTACTTTGAAATTTGATTTTCATTTGAAATATAGTATGCAAGGCGAATGTTTCCCCCTGGAATAATTTCCATGTATTAATATTCAAATTCAGATACACTTTGATATGAATGGGTGCTAAATGGATGTAATTTCTTGTACTATTTAAATGATGTAATTGATGTGATTTATACAGAAGAAAGTTTTGTGATGGCCACAACATACTAGTTCCTCTAATATTACTGATCCTATTTATAAGAAATTGACGAAATCCGTCCATTCTGAAAAGCATTCTAATTCCAATACTTCAATTCTGTTACCATTTTTTCCTAAAATCAGTCAGCAAGTTGCTAAAATCTTAAGAAGATTTGATTTTAATGTTATTTTTTCTCCTGTTAATAATTTTTCATATCTCAAACACCCCGTTGATCGCCTAGATAACTGGGGTATTTATCAAATCTCTTGCCAGAGTGGCCGTTCTTATATTGGCCAGACTAAACGTGCTCTTCGATTTCGTTTAAAATAGCATGAAGGTTATGTTAAAAATCAGGTGCTTAAACGTTCTTCTATTGCTCAACATTCTTGTCTTCTCAACTTAGGTTCGATTTTTCCTCAGCCATCATTATCCGAAAATGTTCTTCTAACCTTGATTTTGATTTTTGGGAAGCTTACATTGAGAACATAGTCTTCTTACACTTCATCCTTGCACGGTTCTGAACAGGACTTCTTGTAAATATACAGGTGGACAACATTCTTCCCCATCTTTTACTAGCAAAAATAACAAGTATCATTTCGAAACTGGTTCCTCTATCAACAAATTATATACGCATATGACAGAATAATATTAACGGCGAACTTTGGATTATTCAATATTTTGGAATGAAATGTTTTATAATCGTTCAATGGTTTTAACAATAACTTTGTATTTTCATAAAAAGAAGAAATAGACTTAAAAATTTAAGATAACAGATGTAAAGAAAAAGATTGCAAAAATTAAATTTTGATTTGATCAACAATGACAAACGATATCAAATGACAAACCCCCCTCCCCTACAGATATCTTACGATATGAAATGCCAGCCCCCTCCCCCACCCCCTTAAATTGATACTTTATATATGTACATTGTACAGCCGCATAGCCTTCTTCTGTGTGATCATCATAGTCAAATGTTGCCAATTTGTTTGTCAGTTTTTGTTATCGCGAGAACGCGAGATCCTTCCCGCAGTACGCGAGAAAGGATGCGCAGTACGCTAAAATAACAGAATATTTACAAACAAGAAACAAACCTATAGGGAAATGTTATGTATGGACATATTCTCTTATTTTGGCGCACTGCGCATCCTGCCCAAGTTGAAATGTCGCAAATCGACCAATGTATTGATAGCAGCGTATTTCTGCAAATACAAACAGGGAAAATCATGAATATTTTAGTAAGTTGCTAGCATTATTTTTGTTAAAACTCAAAAACCGCATTTTCGATTTTAATGAAACCTTTTTTCTTAAAAGTACATGCTTTGAGCATTGTTCTGTAATTTTTTGGTTGATTTAAATATAAAATTACTACATTAATAATGTTTTTCTAAATATTTTTTTTAATTTTTCTATGTTAAAATAGTACATTCTTCAAAAATTGGCGTTGGTTTCTTTTTTTTAACTTTCGTACTTTTTGAGAAAAACGTATTTGTAAAATAGTAGCGCCGTCGCATACTTTCCCAATTATCTCGAGGAAAGTTCAAGATCAGAGGCTAAAAATACTCTATATTGTATTCTCATGATGAGTTTTATTACCATACATGTTATTTCAAACATCGGGTGTGGGGGGCATTTCGCTATGCTTATCCGGTTACATCGATTATTGATACAAACAATGCTGGCCTTGTGAGCTATTCTTTCAATGCATTCGCCTCGAAGGGACCTAAGGCCTCGCAAATCCATTCATGTAAAAAAAAAAACTGGAAATTCTTTTATTTCGTCTCATTCAGAATTTCTGTTTCACGGCTCTATGTATAACACATATATTAGTATACTGCCAAAACGATTTTCAATATGAAGTCTACTATTGCACAAATTTTAATGTACACACTCGGCCCAAACAGAAAAAGCACGTGAGAGGAGGGCTGAATTCTTCCGTTGGATAGCGTTAAAGGTCAATCGGGCAAAGCAAACTGCAAGCGTTTGGGCTAAATTGCAACAAGTTTTTGGGTTGCATTTTTGGCTTACATGAAAGCCGTTGTCATGGCCATTGTCTGTTTTTTCATTCTACCTATAATTTTACGAATATTACAGAAGATTTTGTAAACCACAAGGGTACGAAAATAGGTAAATATCCCAATCTTATAGTTTAACAGATACAAACAATCAATGCATTCCATAAACATTAACAGTGTGTCCTAATTCTAAAAAGATCTCTAAGGTACCAAAAACCTTGCAAAGTCCTTCATGTAAGAAAAACAAAAAAAGCTGAAAATTCTTTTTTTTTTGTCTCATTCAGAACTTCTATTTATACTCTCAACCAATCCGTTCGAATAATATCGAAAATTTTATACCCGGATCTTCATTTTGTCAATTAGAAACAATACCGCCTTTGCAGAGTTCTAAAGACGCCTACACAATTCAATCGAAATTTAATCTCATCTACTAGCGCGAACAATAAACTCTAGCTCTCAACCAACGTGTATAATCGTGGAAAAATAAAAGTAACCACCCCCTACTAACTCCTCAACAAATTATCATAGAAGAAAGTTACTGGTACCAAACGACTGGAAATAGAGTCTACTTTTAAATGATGTACTATATAAAATTTGCTTAGTTGACCATCTACATATTAAAATGAACCCAAACGTCATTTTTTTCAATGGCAATACCCAATTTTATCAAGATATTTCAAATCTTCGGTTCAAACTATGCCAAGACAGCAAATTTCAAGTCATTTGAATGATAAGTTTTTGAATATAAACATTCAAAATATATAGTGCTTCTAATGTTAAATTACGTTTTCATATTTTCATTAATATCTCCTGAAATTGCACTACTAATGTAGTAATTTTTTGTGTAACAATGATACTAAAATACCCAAACATAAATACGTTGAATTTGCAATTTTTATAATTTTATGTTATGAATTATAAATTATGAAATTAATATTCGAAAAAATTATGAATTGCAACCTACAATTTTTTTGATGAATTTAGATTTATTAAGTCTTGCTTTATGGAAATCCAAAATTTCACATTTTTCTTTCAAGTAGTTTTCAAATTATTCTTATAAAACGGAAAATGATGGTTTAAGGGGCCGTCTATGATAGAAGTGTCAAGATATTTTGAAATTTCTTATGCTATCCTGTATTCTAGCAGTCTTCAATGAATGCTTGAGTACCGCTTAAGATGCCTTGATCAAGAAGGGGGTTCTCTCGGTCAACAATCGAGTACCGAACTTCAATTTGGAAACAGTCCCTAAAATATGCTCGTTTTAAAATAAGTAATTTATCGGAAACTTATCCAACGAATTGCATAACAATTTGTTTTTAGGCTAATTGAAGGGTGTACAGTTCATTTATGCTGTCAGAATTGTGTACTGCTATTGAAAAAAAAACAAAGTTATGGTTCATTTTAATATGTAGATTCCCCTTATGAAAATATTATATACATCATTTAAAAGTATAATTCATTAACAATCGTGTGTTACCAGTAACTTTCTTCTACGATAACTTTTTGCAGAGTTAGAAAGGGTGTTTACTTTTTTTTTTCCTCGACTGTACAATTCCGCAACAATATTTTTGTTGTTTTTCCTAAAACATTCTTTATATATTTGAAAATGATAATGTTATTTTATGTCGTATTTTTTAAAGAAATTGCTGTTTATAAACTAATTTTACAAAGAAAAAAAAACAAATCTGTAAGAGAAATGTATAATACACTGCCCTCCAAAAGTTAAGGTACAGGGACTGGGTGCTTTCGATTGCACACGTTTTGTCGAATATCTACCAATATTATTGGCGAATTGTTCTTGAACTTCTAGAATGTAAAGAACATATTTGGTTTTACATTTCTCGGTGAAGATTTATCGGGGGTATAATTAGGGGGCTAATAATAAATTTAATAATAAATTAATATTTGCGATCATCTATGTATCAGAAAAGGCTGGAAATGGTTTGTCACTGTGGTAAATGACTATTTAGGTCCTGTTCCACGTTTGTATGCATTTGTGTAAGCATAGCACTCATATTCATGAAGATGTTAACGTTTTTGTGAAAAATTCAAAAGTTTCTTGGTTATAGCATACAGAGTTTTCAACCAAATTTAACACAGCTTTCCGAAAACTTGCCAAAGAATAGTAGCAACAGTATTATATAGCAACAGCAATTAAAACATGAATATATTGAATATTTTATGAGATATGGGCATTTTTATGAGATAATTTTGTAACTGCTCATGCGCGGAAGATTTCAAAATTTTTATTTCATAATTTGGTAGTCAGTATTTCGGGGCAACTTCTATAAAATGTTCAGTCAAATGTTGAGAAAACTTAGAAAGATATAGTGAGCTGTTTGAAAAGTTGTGGAAAATCCCTTATAATAAAGCTATTTTTAGGAAGCAACTGACTATATCGATCCTATCTTTGTGAATTTTCGTGATATTTGACTGGACTTTTTATATAAGTTGCCCGAAATAGCTGACTACCAAATTATATAATAAAAATCTTAGAATCTTCCACGCATGCGCAGTTAAAAATTATTTCATACAAATGCCCATATCTCATCAAATATTCAATATATTCATGTTTTAATTGCAGAATACTGTTGCTACTGTTCTTTGTCAGGTTTTTGGAAAGTTCTGTTAAATTTGGTTGAAAACCCTGTATGCTATAAACAAAAAACTTTTGAATTTTTCCCAAAAACGATAACATCTTCACGAATATGAGTCCTATGTTTACACAAATGCATACAAACGTTGAACAGGAGCCAAATAGTCATTTACCACAGTGACAAACCATTTCCAGCCTTTTCTGTTACATAGGTGATCGCAAATATTACTTTATTATTAAATTTATTATTAGCCCCCTAATTGTACCCCCCCCCCTCGATAAATCTTCGCCGAGAAATATAAAATCATACATGTTCTTTACATCCTAGAAGTTCAAGAACAATTCTTCAATAATGTTGGTAGATATTCGACAAAACGTGTGCAATCGAAAGCATCCAGTCCCTGTACGTTAACTTTTGGAGACCAGTGTAATACTCAAAGAAATCTTTAAAATTATTTTATTAATTAAAACATTAGAATAAATAGGTTTACATTGTTCAACATAGTAAAAAAACAACAAAGTACGAATATTTAGCATCATATTCTAAATTCTTTTACTAGGCATAATAATGTTTTACTAGTTATGATAATGCTATATTATCCCTATTATTCAGGGTAGCCAAATAAGACTTTGTTTTGTTCTATGTTAAAAGGTCATTAGAGTTTTTACAAACTATTATACTTGCCATATACTTCTACAAAAACCGTAACAGAAATCAACCAGAAATAATATATTTTTTAAAATAGTGGTACGACTATAATATGGAAAAAAAACACATTTGACAACTCTGATGTAAATCTTACCATATAAAATATCTGCATTTATAAATATTACAAGTACTTTTAAAACAAAATATAAAAACGATTTCAGAAAATAGTCATGTTACTTTTGAAATAAAATAATTAAAGGAGCTAGAATTATTTGGTTAAAATTCTAAAATGTAACAATTTTTATTGATTCCTTTCTGACATTATTATAAAAAAACGACTGAAAACCAAATTAAAAACCTTTACTTCGAACTTTTTATTAAAGGAAATATAATAAGGAAAGTTATATATATAATGAAAGCTGTTATTCAGTCTTTTTTAAAGAAACAGCACTTATTTTCATATATTATGTAGTATGTTACCAATTTAGCGCATTTTTTTTTTTTATAAAAAAAATTAAAAGTATCTACCAGAATTTTCGATTTTAGTTGTTTACCTTATTTACCGTACTTTAGTTAATGACACGGATTCCACGATTAAATAAAACGAATATTACTCATAAAACATTGTGGAGGATGTTTTGAGACTGATGTAACAGATACAAACAATCAATGCATTCCATAAACATTAACAGTGTGTCCTAATTCTAAAAAGATCTCTAAGGTACCAAAAACCTTGCAAAGTCCTTCATGTAAAAAAAAAAAAAAAAAAAAAAAAAAAAAAAAAAAAAAAGCTGAAAAGAGCTTTTTTTTTTTTTTTTTTTGTCTCATTCTGAACTTCTATTTATACTCTCAACCAATCCATTCGAATAATATCGAAAATTTTATACCTGGATCTTCATTTTGCCAATTAGAAACAATACCGCCTTTGCAGCGTTCTAAAGACGCCTACACAATTCAATCGAAATTTAATCTCATCTACTAGCGCGAACAATAAACTCTAGTTCTCAACCAACGTGTATAATCGTGGAAAAATAAAAGTAACCACCCCCTACTAACTCCTCAACAAATTATCATAGAAGAAAGTTACTGGTACCAAACGACTGGAAATAGAGTCTACTTTTAAATGATGTACTATATAAAATTTGGTTAGTTGACCATCTACATATTAAAATGAACCCAAACGTCATTTTTTTTCAATGGCAATACCCAATTTTATCAAGATATTTCAAATCTTCGGTTCAAACTATGCCAAGACAGCAAATTTCAAGTCATTTGAATGATAAGTTTTTGAATATAAACATTCAAAATATATAGTGCTTCTAATGTTAAATTACGTTTTCATATTTTCATTAATATCTCCTGAAATTGCACTATTAATGTGGTAATTTTTTGTGTAACAATGATACTAAAATACCCAAACATAAATACGTTTAATTTGCAATTTTTATAATTTTATGTTATGAATTATAAATTATGAAATTAATATTCGAAAAAATTATGAATTGCAACCTACAATTTTTTTGATGGATTTAGATTTATTAAGTCTTGCTTTACGGAAATCCAAAATTTCACATTTTTCTTTCAAGTAGTTTTCAAATTATTCTTATAAAACGGAAAATGATGGTTTAAGGGGCCGTCTATGATAGAAGTGTCAAGATATTTTGAAATTTCTTATGCTATCCTGTATTCTAGCAGTCTTCAATGAATGCTTGAGTACCGCTTAAGATGCCTTGATCAAGAAGGGGGTTCTCTCGGTCAACAATCGAGTACCGAACTTCAATTTGGATACAGTCCCTAAAATATGCTCGTTTTAAGATAAGATAATTTATCGGAAACTTATCCAACGAATTGCATAACAATTTGTTTTTAGGCTAATTGAAGGGTGTACAGTTCATTTATGCTGTCAGAATTGTGTACTGCTATTGAAAAAAAACAAAGTTATGGTTCATTTTAATATGTAGATTCCCCTTATGAAAATATTATATACATCATTTAAAAGTATAATTCATTAACAATCGTGTGTTACCAGTAACTTTCTTCTACGATAACTTTTTGCAGAGTTAGTAAGGGTGTTTACTTTTTTTTTTCCTCGACTGTACAATTCCGCAACAATATTTTTGTTGTTTTTCCTAAAACATTCTTTATATATTTGAAAATGATAATGTTATTTTATGTCGTATTTTTTAAAGAAATTGCTGTTTATAAACTAATTTTACAAAGAAAAAAAAAACAAATCTGTAAGAGAAATGTATAATACACTGCCCTCCAAAATTTAAGGTACAGGACTGGGTGCTTTCGATTGCACACGTTAGGTCGAATATCTACCAATATTATTGGCAAATTGTTCTTGAACTTCTAGGATGTAAAGAACATGTTTGATTTTACATTTCTCGGTGAAGATTTATCGGGGGTATAATTAGGGGGCTAATAATAAATTTAATAATAAATTAATATTTGCGATCATCTATGTATCAGAAAAGGCTGGAAATGGTTTGTCACTGTGGTGAATGACTATTTAGGTCCTGTTCCACGTTTGTATGCATTTGTGTAAGCATAGCACTCATATTCAGGAAGATATTAACGTTTTTGTGAAAAATTCAAAAGTTTCTTGGTTATAGCATACAGAGTTTTCAACCAAATTTAACACAGCTTTACGAAAACTTGCCAAATAATAGTAGCAACAGTATTATATAGCAACAGCAATTAAAACATGAATATATTGAATATTTTATGAGATATGAGCATTTTTATGAGATAATTTTTGACTGCGCATGCGCGGAAGATTTCAAAATTTTTATTTCATAATTTGGTAGTCAGTATTTCGGGGCAACTTCTATAAAATGTTCAGTCAAATGTTGAGAAAACTTAGAAAGATATAGTGAGCTGTTTGAAAAGTTGTGGAAAATCCCTTATAATAAAGCTATTTTTAGGAAGCAACTGACTATATCGATCCTATCTTTGTGAATTTTCGTAATATTTGACTGGACTTTTTATATAAGTTGCTACCAAATTATATAATAAAAATCTTAGGATCTTCCACCCATGCGCAGTTAAAAATTATTTCATACAAATGCCCATATCTCATCAAATATTCAATATATTCATGTTTTAATTGCAGAATACTGTTGCTACTGTTCTTTGTCAGGTTTTTGGAAAGTTGTGTTAAATTTGGTTGAAAACCCTGTATGCTATAAACAAAAAACTTTTGAATTTTTCCCAAAAACGATAACATCTTCACGAATATGAGTGCTATGTTTACACAAATGCATACAAACGTTGAACAGGAGCCAAATAGTCATTTACCACAGTGACAAACCATTTTCAGCCTTTTCTGTTACATAGGTGATCGCAAATATTACTTTATTATTAAATTTATTATTAGCCCCCTAATTGTACCCCCCCCCCCCCCCCTCGATAAATCTTCACCGAGAAATATAAAATCATACATGTTCTTTACATCCTAGAAGTTCAAGAACAATTCTTCAATAATGTTGGTAGATATTCGACAAAACGTGTGCAATCGAAAGCATCCAGTCCCTGTACGTTAACTTTTGGAGGCCAGTGTAATACTCAAAGAAATCGTTAAAATTATTTTATTTATTAAAACATTAGAATAAATAGGTTTACATTTTTCAACATAGTAAAAAAACAACAAAGTACGAATATTTAGCATCATATTCTAAATTCTTTTACTAGGCATAATAATGTTTTACTAGTTATGATAATGCTATATTATCCCTATTATTCAGGGTAGCCAAATGCGACTTTGTTTTATTCTATGTTAAAAGGTCATTAGAGTTTTTACAAACTATTATACTTGCCATATACTTCTACAAAAACCGTAACAGAAATCAACCAGAAATAATATATTTTTTTAAATAGTGGTACGACTATAATATGAAAAAAAAAAAACACATTTGACAACTCTGATATCTTATATATTTATATCTTACCATATAAAATATCTGCATTTATAAATATTACAAGTACTTTTAAAACAAAATATAAAAACGATTTCAGAAAATAGTCATGTTACTTTTGAAATAAAATAATTAAAGGAGCTGCAATTATTTGGTTAAAATTCTAAAATGTAACAATTTTTATTGATTCCTTTCTGACATTATTATAAAAAAAGACTGAAAACCAAATTAAAAACCTTTACTTCGAACTTTTTATTAAAGGAAATATAATAAGGAAAGTTATGTATATAATGAAAGCTGTTATTCAGTCTTTTTTAAAGAAACAGCACTTATTTTCATATATTATGTAGTATGTTACCAATTTAGCGCATTTTTTTTTATAAAAAAAATTAAAAGTATCTACCAGAATTTTCGATTTTAGTTGTTTACCTTATTTACCGTACTTTAGTTAATGACACGGATTCCACGATTAAATAAAACGAATATTACTCATAAAACATTGTGGAGGATGTTTTCGATGTTAAAAAGGCGGAATTGGCATCACCGATTTAATACGCTACAGTTCCAGTAATATTCTCTTCTGTTGCTATATAAAACTGCCTTTAGCTCAGTATAAAACGTCGCATTCTCGTTAGGAATACATTATTCCATTCTTTCTGTAAGGAAAACAATTTTCGTAGTAGGAAGATCAAAGCAGCTAGATAAGATAGATTTTCTGTCGCAAAACTGACAATTCTGTTTCTGATTTAGAGGCCGTTGCCTTTCACGTGAAAGGAACTTTGCGAATATATCCATTATCCTTATACCATTTGGAACCATTCCAACAATTCATGCAAGTAAAATCGAATAAATTTTCCAGTGATAGATTATGTGACATAAGATTTATATCAACATGGTATTTAATCATTTTTAAGGTATATGTTTAAAAAAATTTGAAATTTGGAATGTGCGTTTTATTTACTATTTAAATATTTACTAACGTATACAATCTTAAATTCAGCAAAATAATTTGTTAAAAATAAAATAATAGAAAAGTGGAATGTAATATTGAATAAAAAGGGACAAAGAAAAACTGTAAAATAGAAATCTTAAGCAATATTTGTTATGTTTCTTTTGGAAAATTATTATTATATCCACAGTCTTTATCATAATAGATACGCATATGTACTCGATATTGCATCTGAATGACAACGTTATTGCATTTGAATAACTCTCAGACTTGACCAAAATGAGATAAATTCTTCTCTGTGTAAAAGTTGGGATGATATTTATTTATTTGCATCTCGGAGAAAAGCAAATTTCGGCTCTTTCGCTATATTGCAAAACTGAGGGATTCGTCATCATCCAGCAGTTTTACGATGACCATTTATGTTTTTTGAAACTTTAAACATAGATCTGTATTAATATTTAGCAAGATGGACTAAAGTGATACCAGATTTGAGCGGTTTGTTGCGACAAATACGTGTAACTGACAAAAAACGATGTAAGCCTTTCAGATAATTTTTATTAAGATTTAAAATGATATAAATAAAAGGCTTATACATCATCTCGTGGAGAAAATTCGATTTATTGTCTCTTTATCTATGCCGCTATCCGACTGCACGTTTTCTTGTCATCTGATTTCGTCTAGTGATATTAAATGTATGGATTGTGATTATGATTTTTTTAGAAATTCTCTTCTAAATGTAACTCAATCATTCTCCAAATATAAACAACCTAAGAGTATAGTGTACTTCATTAATAGCGAAAATCGACGAAAGGAATTTTTTTTTTCAAGCATTACAACGATTTCAAATTTTATAGAATTAGTTAATTTTTTTAGTGAAATATTTTATACTTTTTTTACAAAATAATGTTATAATATTATTAAAATAAATAGCACTTATTGATTTTTTTATACTTTATTTGCGTATCTATAGTATAAAGCTAAATTAAAGAAAACCCAATACTTTTATACATCATATCGTTTGAATTAGTTTTAAATTACCAGATATCCATTACATAATTAAAAATATAATAAATACAAATATTGTCAGTGTTTATACGAAATAAATTTTATGAATTTGAGAGGAGAAAATGTGTTATTTTAAGTCCTACTTTAATAAAAAATGCGTTTAGAAAATTTCATCAGCGTCTTTGATAATTTAATTTAAATACTGAAAGTATATATCTTTAAATATAAAAATAGAATTCCAGAATATACGACATTATTAAAACTATTTGAAAGCTAAACTATTAAAGGACCTAAGATATTTTTATTTCATTTACAGATTTTAAAATATTGTTGAAGATATAACTAATAATATTTTCTCTATTAATTAAAAACCTTATTGAAAGAAATACGGTAACTCAATTTGGTAAATCATTGTTTCGCATATTATTTAAAAAAATCAATAAACTATTAAAATTTAACCGTGCAGTATCACTTATAAACTCAATTTTCAATATTTTTTAGTCGTTTAGGGTTTCTCTTAGTAATACTTGATTTCAGTGTCCGTAATGATTCATTCAGTTCCCAATAAAGAAAAGACTGTTCATTATACTAACGACGCATGTACTCGAATTTAAATAACCCAGATTAAAGCTGTCTGTATCAAATAGAAAACGTATTTTTTTTTCCTAGATTGGATTTATGATAAGAATAGATACGGAAAAATAAGATTACTTTTTACCAAAAACTTAATTTTGACTAGCTGATCTTCAATATTATATTTAAATATGCTATAGTTCAAGAGTTATAATTAAATGAAATGCTTTAAATGAATTAGCAAAACACAAAATATTAAAATTACAAAAGTAAAAAACAGGATGCGAGCACAGATTAGCTATTAATATGATTTCTGAAATATTTTATTTAAACATGTAGACCATTTGATTTTATAATTTTAATACATCAGTGGAATTTTAACCCATTAGTTCAATTTCATGCGATACTGTTTCATATTTTAGAAAATAATAACATATGATTAAGACTGTCGTTTAAAGAAAATTCAGAAAAACGCTATGTAATGTTAGATGAAACAGCACCGAAAAACGGGCGATGAAACACGATTAAATAATAAAATTTTGTATACATGTAAAATTACACAGGACACGTTTCGAGGGGAAATTTTAACAGCCCGTCATCAGACGAAGTAAACAAGTATCCGTAAAGGGACAATGTCACAAATGAACTGAAAGGTAGAGAGTAGAACATAAAAAGAATGCGACAGGTGGCGCTAGCTGAAAGGTAAACACCAAGAGGAAGCACTTTCAGATGAGGAAAATATTTCCAAACTGATAGAGAAAAAATGGAAACAAAAGAAATAACAAAATTAAAAGAAAAGAAAAGAAATAAATTAAAAAATATATAAAACAAGAAAAAGATAAAAATAAAAGTTTGTTTTTTACATAATAAAATCAAAAGAGACAAGAAAACAAGGAAATTTTTTACAAAAGTAATTCCCAAGCTACAGAGAGAAATAGAGAGGATGAGAGATCATTGACAAGTTCATCAGAATTTTTAAAAATAAAATATACTTCAGGGAAAATCCGAATCAGTGGGAGACACAGGGAAAGAAATAATTATGGCTATGTAGAAATTGAAACAATGACTAGAAGGCCAACAGTGAGAGATAATCGAAAATTTGGAGTTTCTTTATTTGAAATATACCTCCAACGTTCACGTTTAATTTAAAGCTCTCTTGGTTTGGGCCAATATAACCTAAACTGCAAAAGCAAGGAATAAAATAAACGCCGCACCTGTTCTTAGTAGGAACAGGATCTTTCGGAGAAGGAAAGAGAATTTTATTTTATTCGTAGGTTTGAAGATAACTTTAAAATTTAAACGAGAAAGGATTTTGGAAATTTTAAAACAAAGAGGAGAATAAATTGGAAGAATGATAGATTTAAAATCAGGAAAATTAGGAGAATCAGCCTAATTTCTAAAATCTTTTCTCGTTTCGATTTTATAGTTAACTTCAAACATATGAACAAAATAAAATTATCTTCTCTGAAAAATCCTATTCCAATTCCTACTGAGAAACAATGGGGCGTTTAATTTATACCTTACTCATGCAATTTAGGTTATATTGGTGAAACTAAGAGAGCTTTAAAGTTCAGATAAAGCGACCATTAGAGGTATATTTAAAATCGAGAAATCTCAATCTTCAATAGTTTTAGTTTAATTATTTTCCAAACAACTGTCCAAATTTAATTCAGAACCAGGAACTGAATTCCGCACATGTCAATTTCAGGTCAGTATTCTAATTTTATTTGATGCAGTTAGACTAATGGTATAGTTAGGTTATATTTAATTAAAAAATATTGTTTTTGGTTTGAATTCGGTAAATTGTCAGAGAAGTGGTTGAAAAATTTCCATTCGTAATCAATAATTCCAATGCCATTGCTTTTGGTTTGAATTCGATAAATCGTTCAGGGGAGTAGTTGACAAATTTTCGTTCGTAGTCAATAATACCAATGATATTGTTTTTGGTTTGAATTTGGTAAATTGTTCAGATGAGTATTTGACAAATTTCAGTTCATTGTCAATAATTCCAATGGTATTGTTTTTTGTGTGAATTCGGTAAATTGTACTGGGGAATAGTTGATAAATTTTCGTTCGTGTTCAATATATCCAAGGTTACAATTGTTGTTATTTTTAATACCTTTATCAGTTAGGACTGCACATTAATCAACATTGTATGGTCCAATTATCCTTTATGCGCATTGTAAAGAAAATACACGTGCTTCTTATTCTAGGAAAATATAATAGAACCACGAACGAAAATGTAAAATAACTGCTAAATGTAAAAATGTAAAATTAATGTAATATATTAATAATAAAATGTAAAATTTTAATGATTCCTTAAGCGTTCTTTGTATTAAGAAACCTTATAGACCTATATGTTTTCGAGATTTAAAAGAGCATTTATAAAAGAAAAGTTTCTTTTGCTGCCACCAATTTTCGGAAACGTATCCAAATAGCTTTTATAGTGTATTAATCAGTTTTTTAA
This sequence comes from Maratus speciosus, assembly GCA_963932465.1. Lineage (NCBI taxonomy): Eukaryota > Metazoa > Arthropoda > Arachnida > Araneae > Salticidae > Maratus > Maratus speciosus. Next base: position 528,740,539 of record OZ010789.1, on the reverse strand, counting down.
AATAAGATATCGACTTTTTGAACGTAATCAGATTGTAAGAAACCCTTTTCATTTTTAACAAACATGTTTAGAGACGAACATGCATAGTTAACAGCCTTAGAATTAACATTAAACATAATATCATTTCGTTATTCTTGCACGTTTAAAATAAATTTCTCGGCTGAAAATGCTAATACAGAGTTAATATCATAAACCTATATGTTTTCGATATTTAAAAGAGCATTTATAAAAGATAAGTTTCTTTTGCTGGCACCAATTTTCGGAAACGTATCTAAATCACTTTTATAGTGCATTAATCAGTTTTCTGAAAAAGGATATCGATTTTTTGAACGTAATAAAACATTTTCATTTTTAACAAACATGTTTACAGTCAAACATGAATAGTTAACAGCCTTAGAATTAACATTAACCATAATATCATTTTGTTATTCTAGCACGTTTAAAATAAATTACCCGGCTAAAAAATGCTAATTCAGAATTAATATCGTACTAAAACCTTTATTCCATTTTCAGGAAACTGATTATTACACTATAAAAACTACTCGGACACGTTTACGAAAATCAATGGCAGAAAAACTTTTTTACATTCTTCTATCTTTACCAGAAGAAAGAATTAGATTAGTGCAAATTTTCGATTTTCGGTTTTCGACGGATTTACACATACTAGGGGTCAGATATTCCGAAAAATACAATGTCATGTTTTTACAAAATGTCTGTCTGTGAATCTGTGACTCTGTCTGTCTGTCTGTATGTGACACGAATTTTGTGGGCGCTCTACTAAAGAACTAATGCACGAAATTTAATAAAAATTTATATTCAGTTAGTCTCTGATATAAATTGATGTTGATTAAACTGTTAAAACACTATTCTTAAAAATAAGTAAATTGTACTAATTATTGAGCACTTCCCGATCATAAAATAGCTCCGAGTACTTAGCTCTTAAATTTGAAAAACGCATGTACTCATTTTTTGAGTACATACAGGGACTCGAAAATAAGTATGTATAGAAATACACATACAATATAATAAAAAAAAAAGCGAAATTACAGAGAACCGACAAATCACCATTTTTAATTACGGTAATTTTGATTTGCGAAGAACTACAATTTTTGGAGTAAAGAACAACGTATTTAATATTTTAATTCTTAAAATTTTGTGTATGAGCCACCCAGTGATTTGAACCCGCGGCCGCTAGGTGGGAGAGCAGTATTGTACTGACTCTGCTATAAGAGCATTTACCAGCTGTTTCCAAATGACACATTTTATGAATCAGCGACGGAAGATCGCTAACAGCAGAGATGAATTTTCCCTTTCTTAAATATTCTAATTTCTAATAAAACAATTTTTAAACTAAATTTTATTCTTTAACATTTCTAATGAAATTGTAAATAAATTTGAAAAGTGCGTATTATAAATTAAAAGTTATAACAAAGATAGACACATCTTTAAATATAAGCTTGGAAATCCGTACTGTCAATTTGGTATAAGAAAAGGATTTATCAGAAAACTCATATTTTTGAGCACATAAGATTTAAACATGAATATTAAGACTTTAAAATATAAAATATATGTATTCATTTCTGCATACATTTATAAATCAAGTATAATTATACACAATTACAAAATATCATGTACTCGTTTCTGAATTAATTGTACTTAAAAAAATCGAGTACAAAGAAATTTTCATTTTTAAGTAGATTAATGCTCCTTTTTAAAGCAGTTGTACTTAAAAAATATGAGTACATAGAAATGCTCATTTTTAAGTAGATTATTTTTAACAATGTACTTCTTTTTGAAACAATTATACTTAAAAAAATACGAGTACATGGAAGTTCTCATTTTTAAGTAAATTATTTTTGAGAGTGTAGTTTTTGGTGTAAATCGTTCAACAAGTGGCGTTCCTATGCAGCATTTTTCATGATTTCCGCAATAGCTCAATCTCCAGAATTAATGCACGGATTTTCATCAAAATTCAGATTCTGTTAGTCCTTGATATGATTTGACGTTTTATACAATTTGGTGTAAATCGCTCAACAGGTGGCGCTACTATGCAGCATTTTTCCATATTTTCGCAATAGCTCAAAATCCAGCACTAATGCACGCATTTTCATCAAACTTCAAATTCAAGTAGTCCTTGGCATGAATATACGCTTTATAAATTTCGGTGAAAATCGCTCAACAGGTGGCGCTTCTATGCTGCATTTTTGCGATTTTCACAATAGTCCTATCTCAAGAAATAATGCTTAGATTTTCAACAATTTTCAGATTCACGTGTACTTTGATATGAATTAGTGCTGTTTATGTTTTGGTGAAAATCACTCAAAAGGTAGCGCTGCTATGCTGCATTTTTCAGAATTTCCACTATCACTCTATCTCAAGAACTAATGCACGGATTTTCACAAAATTTCAAATTCTGGTACGCCTTGATATCAATTAGTGCTGTTCATGTGATTTATATAGAAGAAAGGTTTGTGATGGCCACAATATACTAGTTTTATAAGAGATATATGACATCTTGGATGAATATTAGTTTCTGAGGTTTCAAAAGATAAGGAATGTTTTTCGCAATCGCGGGTAATTTGGATGACGCTGTTGTATATTTGTGTAGGTTAAGAAGCATATGACTTTTTACAGCGTGTAAATAAAATAATGTGCACTTAATTGTGCTCCGCCATCTTGCCATTTGAACTTTTTATGGATAGCCTCAGAGACGCATACTTTTTAGTTTTCGAACATGGGGTTTATTTAATTGACTTTTTAAGACTGGATTTAGACTACTTTAAAATATTTGTAATAAACAACGGATTTAAAAATTTAAATTTTATTCTAACTGTTACTATATTCGATTCGCTGGATAGATTTCATATACAATTGTAATTTCTGGAATATCTAAACAGGAGAATCTAAATATTTGTTCAATATTGATTGAGTTTAGTTGCATAGGAGAAAATAAATGCAATATTCATGTGAAATATTCTTATGTTACACCCACAACCTCAGAAGGAACTCTGAGACGAGTGTATGTCTTCTTTGGTTAATAAATTCTCATTAAAATGTATCTCAGAAAATTTTATTTGTTTTTCGATTTGTTCTAAATTTACTGACGTTTCTATGAAATGGAATGTGGATGTGTTGAATTCTGTTGTCTGAATTTATTGTGTAATTGCCTACAATACATTAATATTTGTTTACAGATTTTACTTATGAGTATATGGTATTTACGAAATGTACTTAAAATTTTGATAAAGCTTCAAATTTAACTTGTTATAAGTACAGTACAAAATTTAAAATGTAAATCTTATGTTATTAATGTTTATAGTTTGCTTCAAATAAATTTCAAGTACAACTGACAAAACTATACTTACTAACTAAGAATTAATATATTTTATCTTTATTTCATCATGAAAGGATACTTATCAGTATCTTTTTGATAAATTGTCAATACAAATTGAAAAGTACCTGAAATTTCTTTAACGATATATATTTTACAAAGATCCATCTGAATTATATGAAGTCTACTAACTCATGCGTTAGCGAATAACTATGAAAAATTTCAATACTAAAATAGCGCATATGTGAAGTTATATGTATTTATATGACTAGGGGACCCGGCCCCCTACGAGCTACGCTCGCCAACCCCCGTTCAGACACCGCAGTCTCTAAAAGCACGCTAATTTGATAGCCTTTAAACAGATTTTGAAAGATTGAATTATAATTTAAAAAACAGTGGCGATCTCCCTATAAACGGGTTTCTATTCATTTCTCTTCGATTGAGGAATTTTAAGGAAAAATCAGCTGCTGTTAAAATATACAATGGCTGTTTTCGTCTTTGATTAAATAAAATCAGTTAAACATTTCAAAATAAGCTAATATAATAAGCAAATCTGCATCAAAATGCAAATATATTCTTTTGACAGAAACGATACAGAAGGTTGACGAACCTTAACTAAAACATTTAAGCGATTTCTTTATTTTCTGCTTCAAAGATTTTTCTCCTTCAAATCATATTTTTTTGTCGATGACACTTCATTTTCAGCTTGTAATCTTTTTTTATTTTTATTAAATTACTAGCAAACCCCACGGCTTTGCTCGCGTAATAGTTGAACTATGCCAAGTGATATTTGCATGACTATTTTTCAATTCCTACTATTAGCTCACACTCTCCCTATATTTATTTATATATTTGTCTTGTTCAAATTTTCAATCGTTAATAAAATACTCATTAATCATCCTATCAAGTTAAAATAATTTTTTTTAAACTTGTACTGCATGACAATTGAGGTTAATACGGTTTTTTCAATTATTAATTAATTAATTTTAGTTTTGTATAGGAAACAAAATGGCGGCCATTGGTTATTGAACATTAATGAAAGTATTTTCAATAAGGGGTTATCATAGGGTAGACCCTGTTCTGTCGCCAAATACCACCAGGTTTGTCGCCAACTTCGCGATATGTCGCCAAATTTGGCGGTCAAAATGAGTCGCCAAAAGTGACGCCAACTTGGCGATATCTCTAATATTTCGCCAAATTCCCATAGAGTTCCATTGTAAAACTACTTGCTTATAGAAAATCAACAAATTGAGATATTTTAATGCAACAAAAACTAATATTAGCATAAGGGATTATATTAAATTTTTCTTTGATGGCCTAAGTAGGAATTGACTTTAAAAACAAAATTTTTATATTACTTGTTTATTAGAAGAACACTTTAGAATAATTCAATAATTACAAATTAAGCCACAGTTTGACTCAACTTCATTATAAAAGTGCAATAGACAGAAATGAGATTTTAATTAATAAGAAGAACTAAAACTAATTCCAAATAAATGATAATTTAGAAAGTATTTTGAGTCTTTATGCTTATTTCATACGCTCATTTCAGTATTCATTTGAAGTCTTGAATTTTTTAGAAACCATCTTAACACATTTACATCTTAAAATTAACCGTCATGTCAAATTCCAAGCTTCTTATCCAACACCTCTCTGGTGTTAGTGGCACCAACATAAAATGCCGAAACAGAGTTGAAATAGAATGTATCGAAAAATGTTGAATCAGAGACTGTCACCATTAATTTGCCAACATTAACCTTGAAATCGGTTGGTATTTCTTAATATTCTGTAGAAAACGGAATTTAGATGTTTTTAAAGGCTTTCTTGTTGTTCCTGCCAATCAGGTGGCATAAAATATAGCCCGTATAGCATCAGGGACTATCACTCTTGATTCGCAACCAATAACTTCTGCGATCGGTTCATTACTTCCTGAGATTCCATAGAAATCGTAAGTTAGGACTCTTTTAGAATGCTTTTTGCTCCTTCCCTTCGCTTCACCCCTTTTTAATTTCGAATTTATTTTCGACTATTCTTAGAGAACATTTATATTTTATAAGTAAAACCGTGCTATATTTAAAGTTTCTAGACTCTTCACTACCGCAGAAATCGCAATTTAGAAAGTTTTTTCATCCTGCAACACTCTAGGGGTTGTGGCACCGACATAAAATATAGCTTATGTTTGAGCAGGTTCTACCATCATCAATTTGCAACCGTTATGTTTGAAATCGGTTTCGTATTTCATACTATTGCATAAAAATCGTAATTTAGAACGCTTATAGAACACTTTTCGCTCACTTAATCCTTGCATCTTTGAAGTAATTACCATTCCAAATTTAAAATATTAGACCCCCAGAGTAACACAAAAAATGCAGTTTAGAACATTTTTTGCTCCTGTAACCCCCCGGTGGTAGTTACAACAACGTAAAATATAGGCTATGTTGGAGCGGGGACTATCACCATCAATAGGAAATCATTACTTCTGAAATCGGTTTATAGTTCCTGAGATTGCGTAGAAATCGCTATTTAGGACGTTTTTAGAACGCTTTTCGTTCATTTTTACCCCTTTCAAATTTCAAATTTTTAAGGAACTCTTCTCAGAGAGCATTTACAACTCATAAGTAATTACCGTGCCAAATTTCAAGTTGCTAGCCCCTTCAGTGTCACAAAAATCACAATTTAGAACGGTTTTTAAAAGGGAACCGCAAGGTGGTAGTGACACCGACATGACACCGACATCCTGTATTGGAGCAATTGGATCATCATCAATTTCCAACCACTACTCTTGATATCGGTTGGGTACTTTCTGAGATTGCATAGAAATCGCAATTTAGAACGTTTTTTAGAACGTTTTTCGTCCATTTTCACCCCTTTTAAATTTCGAATTATTTAGGAAATGTTCTTAGAGATCATTTATATCTTATAAGTAACTACCATTCCAAATTTCATGTTTCTAGGCCCTTCAGTAACATAAAAATCGCATTTTCAAACGTTTTTTGGTTGCTGCACCCACTTCGGGGGCAATGGCACCGTCATAAAATGTAGCCTATGTTGGAGCAAGGGTTGTCACCATGATTTTGACACCATTAAATTTGAAATCGGTTTGGTACTTCTTGAGATTGCGTAAAAATCGCCATTTAGAACGTTTTTTAGAACGCGTTTTGCGCATTTTCAGCCCTTTTAAATTTCGATTTTTTTTAAAGAAATTTTCTTGGAAATCATTTATATCTAATAAGTAACTACCATGCAAAATTCCAGGTATCTGGGCCCTTCAGTAACACAAAAATCGCAATTCTGAACGTTTGTTTGCTCCTGCACTCCCTTTAGGGGTAGTGGCACCGACATAAAATGTAGCCTATGTTGGAGCAAGGGCTGTCACCATCATTTTAACACCATTATTTTTTAAATCGGTTTCGTACTTCTTGAGACTGTGTAAAAATTGCCATTTAGAACGTTTTTTAGAACGCTTTTTGCACATTTTTACCCCTTTTTAATTTCTATTTTTTTTTAAGAAATGTCCTATGAGATGATTAGTATCTTATAAGTAACTACCATTCCAAATTTCATGTTTCTAGGCCCTTCAGTAAAACAAAAATCACATTTTTAGAAAGTTTTTTCCTCCTGCACCCCCTTTTGGCTAGTGGCACGGACACAAGATATAGCCTATATTCTAAGTTGGACCAACACCATCATTTTGATACCATAACTTTTGGAATCGGTTGGGTAGTTCCAGAGCTTACCTCCTACAAATAAACAATTTTTACCTCTTTATAATATTAAGTATAGAATAGACTAAATACTCGCTCGAAAGCAGTCTAACGCGTTCAATAAAATTAATATTAATCTTATTAATATAATCTCAAAATATCAAAATATTGTCTCGCACAATTTTTAAATTTAAACTGTTTTGCAATATATTACTTTTCGTTCATTTTACGTAATAAGTGTTATGTGACGTAAATGTGACGTAATTTCTCCTATTTAAGACTTCTAACGCATGTTAATTGATTTATTATTTTACAATATCCTTTCTCTTTTAAAATTCACGTGTAAGTATAGTTTTTATGAAGTATTTTCAATAAGTTCCAGCTTTTCATGCGTAATTATTTAATTCTAATTTGAAAGTTTTTTTTTCTGTTAATAATAGTCACGTGTAAAATAAATTTTTAATTTGAAGCAAACATTATTATTTGCGATGTTTATACAGTTGGCAACAGTTTAAATTAATTCCAATTTCTAAAATAAGTAAAAAATATCTCTCGAAATATTGAAAATTTGAATTTAAATCAGAAGTAAATCCTCAAAAAATGAGTCAAATTAAAAAAGTCAATGCAGTCTGCACACCGGGAAATTCTGACGTATGAAATGATCTAAAAATGAATTAATTCCCATACATAGTTTTTGCTCCTATAGAACTTTTTTAATGGAACGATTTTGTCCAACTTTAGCATTAAATATTCCTTAAAATAATTATTCGATTTGAAAACTGTCTGCACCAGCGTGTTTATCAAATATTTCTCTATAACACCAACGATTTTCTGATTTTTGCATACAGTATTTTTCTAATATTAACGGAGAAAGACATCCGGTCACAAAAAATTCAAAACCGGCGGCGGCGTAAGTTACTTTTTACTTTCTGCTATCTTTACAAGAAGAAAGTATTGGATTCATGAAAATTTTCGAATTCCGGTTTTCGACGGATTTACACAATTTAAAGGTCAGAGAACCCGAAAAACATGTTTTTACAAAATGTCTGTCTGTGAGTCTGTCTGTCTGTCTATCCGCCCGTCTGTCTGTGTGTCCGTGTGTGACACAAATGTTGTGGGTGCTCTATCTCAACAACTAATGCACGGAATTTAATAAAAATTCATATTCTGTTAGTCCCTGATACAAATTGATGCTGATTAGTTTTTGGTGAAAATCGCTTAACAGGTGGCGCTGCTGTGCTGCATTTTTTATTATTTCTGAAATGGCTCTATCTCAAGAACTATTGCACGGATGTTCATGAAACTTCAGATTCAGTTAGCCCTTGATATGACTTGATGCTGATTACGTGTTGGTGTAAATCGCTCAACAGGTGGCGCTGCTACGCTGCATTTTTTATTATTTCCCCAATGACTCTATCTCAAGAACTAATGCACGGATTTTCATGAAACTTCAGATTCAGTTGGTCCTTGATATGACTTGATGCTGATTCCGTGTTGGTGCAAATCGCTCAACAGGTGGCGCTGCTATGCTGCATTTTTTACGATTTCTGCAATGGCTCTATCTCAAAAACTAGTGCACGGATGTTCATGAAACTTCAGATTTAGTTAGTCCTTGACATGACTTAATGCTGATTACGTGTTGGTGTAAATCGCTCAACAGGTGGCGCTGCTATGCTGCATTTTTTATTATTTCCATAATGACTCTATCTCAAGAACTAATGCACGGATTTTCATGAAACTTCAGATTCAGTTAGTCCTTGATATGTCTTGATGCTGATTACGTGTTGGTCAAATCGCTCAACAGGTGGCGCTGCTATGCTGCATTTTTTATTATTTCATCAATGACTCTATCTCAAGAACTAATACACGGATTTTCATGAAACTTCAGATTCAGTTAGTCCTTGATACGTCTTGATGCTGATTACGTGTTGGTGTAAATCGCTCAACAGGTGGCGTTTCTATGCTGCATTTTTTACGATTTCTGCAATGGCTCTATCTCAAAAACTAGTGCACGGATGTTCATGAAACTTCAGATTTAGTTAGTCCTTGACATGACTTAATGCTGATTACTTGTTTGTGTAAGTCGCTCAACAGGTGGCGCTGCTATGCTGCATTTTTTATTATTTCCATAATGACTCTATCTCAAGAACTAATGCACGGATTTTCATGAAACTTCAGATTCAGTTAGTCCTTGATATGTCTTGATGCTGATTACGTGTTGGTGCAAGTCGCTCAACAGGTGGCGCTGCTATGCTGCATTTTTTACGATTTCCGAAATGGCTCTATCTCAAGAACTATGCACGGATGTTCATGAAACTTCAGATTTAGTTAACCCTTGATATGACTTGATGCGGATTACGTGTTGGTGTAAATCGCTCAACAGGTGGCGCTGCAGTGCTGCATTTTGCACGATTCCCGCAATAGCTCTATCTCACAAACTAATGCACGAATTTTCATCTAACTTCACATTTAGTTAGATGTTAACACAAGTTGTTGCTGAATAGGTTTTGGTGTTAATCGACCAATAGGTGGCGCTGCTATGCTGGCATTTTCATGATTTTCGCAAGTACTCTATCTCAAAAACTAATGCACGGATTTTCCCCAAATTTCAGATTCAGTTAAACTTTGACGTAAGTGGTTGCTTGGTAGTTTTGTTCAGCATACGTTTTGATGTAAAGTACCCAAAAAAGTGGCGCTGCTAGACTGAATGTTGCTGGATTTACACGATTTCGGCCATATGTCAAGAACTAATGAACGGAATTTCATATCTATAGAATCCTGATGATGGGCATAGATTGCCGTTTAATTTTGGTAGTGTGATAGCAAATTTTCAAGTATTATCATGCATGAGATAGAAGAAAGTTTTGGGATTGGTATATCCGACTAGTTTTTAGAATAGAGAGATACTTAAGATATATACGCTGTCTATAAATGACAGTGTTGTTACTGAATGTCAAAAATATTGAAAAAGTTAGCCTTCGTTTGGTTATCCTGAGAAATAAAGTATAGAGGTCTAACCTAATGAAAACTTTGTGCCATTAATCTTGACCAGGATTAAACTTTCTTTTTCCATTAATTTAACTCGTAGGATTACATTCATATATTCTATATATCTAAAAAGCATCCGAAAATGTTTTATAAAACACCAAAAATTAATTAATTCATAAAAACTCATTTCGTAGCCCTCAAAGTACGCCTCCTCGGGTTCAATATATATATACAAGCGTAGAACACAATCCACCATACATTATTCGTCTAGGCAGATTCGGGTATGGCCTTTATCTGTTTCAGCGAATACTCTTTTATGTACCCCCCCCCCCCCAAAAAAAAAAAAAAAAACCTTTTTGAAGTCTTTTTTAAGCATCGGGACAAATAAAAGTCATACGAGGACATATCAGGCCCATACGGTGCTTGGTCGTTGACAAGCACCGCGTTTTTGAGCAAAATCGCTTGCACAACGATAGGGTAAACTTGACCTCTTTAACCAGACCTTAACCAATCTTGCGGCCCCGTATTTCATGTCCAAATTATTAGTCATAATGTTATGAACGGGTTTAAAAGAAATATTCACCTCTTGAGCCAACTCTCTAAAACTCATACGGCGACATTTTAGAACCAGCTTTTTGATTTTGTCGATGTATAGTTGTTCGTAGACGTTGAAATCCGACCAGAATGATACAAATCAACTACCCCTTTTCAGCTCTCTTGGAACGCTTTATACCATTCATATGCCCGTTTTATAAACATGCTATATTTACCGTGGGACTTCTGCAATATTTGTCAGTGATTTGGTACACGAAATTTTGTTGAATAAAAAAAAAATTGAAGCAAAATCTTAGTAAACAATGTTTTTCATTCTAAAAATAGCAGAGAATTTCAACGTATGTCTGAAAAGAAAAGAGATGCCGAGAACATACTAAGTCACAGATGGACGCTCAAACTCCTCGTTGTAACTGTAAAAAAAAATAGGACCAGATTTCCTGTAGGAATCGGAAAAATAGTTGCCCTTATCGTACCGGAAAAATTTCCGACCCAGCTCGGAAAAAAAATTAGTAAAATCGGAATAAAATCCGTAAAGTACCGTTTTAATGAATGTTTCCTTTTTTTTACGGATTTTATTCCGAGCTGGGTCGGAAAATTTTCCAGTACGATAAGGGCAACTATTTTTCCGATCCCTACAGGAATACTGCTCGGATTTTTTTACAGTGTATAGTGGTAAAAAAAAAACTACAGCAAAAAATTATGGTGATATATTTTATACACAATTTTTTTTTTTTTTTTGTAAGTATAAATTCCGATTATTTTTTACATAGAAGGTATAAAAGCTCTATTTCCAATGTCCAACTCTCCATATAGATATTATTTTTGTAAACTAGATTTACGAGTCATGTTTTTAAGTACACATTCACTGAGTTGACAGAATTAAATAAATAATTCATTTGTGGTAAAAGGTTCCTTTCATTTAAGTTTGGAGAAGAACAATATTTATAAATAATGACAATTGAAATTTAGTCTAAGTTATACATTATTTATTTTGAGGAAAAGGGGTAGTTATTATATTTTTTCAGATACTATTATGATATAAGTATATATATATATAGCTGATATTCTATATATAAATGACGGAATTGAGGGTTCCAGTTTTTTCCTATTTTGTATTTATCGTATCGAACGTTATACTCAAAGTTTCTCTTGTAGGGTATCTATTTACCTTTTGTTAAAGTAAAACAACAATGAAAAGGCGGCACTGAAGTTTGTTGAATAAGGTATTAATCTGCATCGATTCTCTGATGTTCTTCAGATAAGTAAAATTCCAGGAAAGTGCAGATTTGTAAGAAGAAAACTTAGTTTCTTGTGAAAAGAAATCAGGAAAACGTTAAAGATTTACTAGGAAATTTACTTTTTTCATGGAAGTTTTATTTGTATTGTCCTGGTAAAAACAAAGTACTTAATTAACATTCCCTTAAGAAAAACACATTTTTCTTTTTTTTAAAAAAAAAGGTATGAAATACTTTTTGATTAATGATGTTTAATTTTTTGCGTTTACTTTAGATTTTATCCAACGAATGCTACTTATTGCTTGATCATTTGGTTTAGTAAAAATATAATTTAGACATACGCCTTAGAAAAAGTATTATTTAAAGAAATGTATGCCTAAAGGTATATATAAATATTATACAGACATACAAACAATAAATACAATAAACCCAACTGGAGTGAAAAATTAGCCAGAGCCAGGAATCGAACCCGGGACCACAGTATACATGACTGCTGCTCTAACCACTGAGCTACTCCGGCCGATGCCTGAGTCTGCAATTTCTCACTAATAAACCATGTTGGGGAAGTCACCAGCCATCTATACGACAGCCTTGGATGACCGGACAACGATGAATAGATTTTACTATTACATCGATCTACGATAATTATAATAAAACACTCATACTACAATATATATTAAAGCACACATACACACATAAATAACGCCTGCATTCAACAGTTAAAGGTATATATAAATTTTATACAGACATACAAACAATAAATACAATAAACCCAACTTTTATATATACCTTTAACTGTTGAATGCAGGCGTTATTTATGTGTGCATGTGTGCTTTAATATATATTGTAGTATGAGTGTTTTATTATAATTATCGTAGATCGATGTAATAGTAAAATCTATTCATCGTTGTCCGGTCATCCAAGGCTGTCGTATAGATGGCTGGTGACTTCCCCAACATGGTTTATTAGCGAGAAATTGCAGACTCAGGCATCGGCCGGAGTAGCTCAGTGGTTAGAGCAGCAGTCTTGTATACTGTGGTCCCGAATTCGATTCCTGGCTCTGGCTAATTTTTCACTCCAGTTGGGTTTATTGCATTTATTGCTTGTATGTCTGTATAATATTTATATATACCTTTAACTGTTGAATGCAGGCGTTATTTATGTGTGTATGTGTGCTTTAATATATATTGTAGTATGAGTGTTTTATAATAAAATGTATGCCTGTTCCACCTTGTGGGTCATATTAGGACATACTGTTTTACATATCATGCATTGTTGACATGTTAATTTATAAATAAAGCGGAGTTTGATTTAGAGGCATAAATATAGTGATAGTTTCATTAATCCTTAAAACTAGTATATTTCCTGATCAGCGGACTCGGCATTATCTTTGCGAGTCCTTTTTTTAATCTGACTTTTTATAACTAGGAGGCTCTGACTTCACCGAGCTACGCTTGCCAATCCCCGTTCAGTCTTCATTGCATCTAGAATCAAGGTAACATGCACTGTTTTAAAAAAAGATTTTAATATTATAGAAGATTGAATAATGTTTTCACGAACGGCGATGATGTTTTTCAATCGGACTGCCATGCTTTTGTGTTTGAATGAGGCATTTTTTGGTTACCATGGCCTCATCCACCGCTGTCGAGACCACTGACGGCTGCTTTAGGGTTTGATAATTAAGATAAAATACACATTTAAGAATCAGCTTGTATGAACTGGTTAAGTTAAAAATGCTCCTGCCTCATGCATTTTTATAACGTCGCTATGGGAAATATTCTTCCTTTGGATTCGAGGTTACAAAAATTCGTATGTATTTTAATAACATTCAGAACCACGGCATTGAAAAGCACGGTGTTTTGAAAATTTACGCTTATATTTTATGTTTATATTCAGTATTACATATTTTCTGGAAGGAGTATAGCTTATGCATAGCTTTTTTTCTTTATTTTAATGCACCCTCATGGATAATTTCATGTTGTTTATAAAATGTAAATTGTGTAATTAAAAAGTGTATGCAAATTACATGAATTTATTGAATATTACTTCCGTACAAAATAAATTTAAAGTATTCTACGGATGCATTTACCTGTAATTATGCTGCATCAAGTAGTGAAATATTGCAAACTAGCTTGCCACTCTTTCTTTTACGCCATGTGATACCTACTATGGCGTCACTTGCATATTGTTGAATATTGTCCATAAGAAAGTTTTTTTAAATGCATCATTTTAATATATGGCGTAATTTTCACCAATAAGTGCGTTTTGCGTGTAATAATTTAATTATTTTAAGATATTTTTCTTTTTTAATATTAGCGATTAAATATATATTTTATGACATGTGATTTTTTTCAGTTTACTGTCTTTAACATGTAATCATTTAATTTATTTTAACATTTCTTTTGTGTTGTTAACACTCACTTACAAATACATTTTTAATTCAACGGATTTTTTTTTTCGCTGTTTTACTATTTGGCAACAATTAAAAAAAAAATGATCTTTTAAATAATAAAAATTTGAATAACAAAGTAAAACAAAATTAAAATAAAAAAGAAAAGTGTCCAGGTAAACTGATGGCATTGAGCTCACAGGCTATACACACTAACTGCATATAATACTCATATTTCAAAAAATAATGCCCCCCGAACTCTAAATCAAGGGGGGGGGCAGGATTAGACCCCCGTTTTCCCACTTTATACTTAACCAATGAGCCTCTAAATGTCATCAGGAAAGTGCCTTATCAGAATAAACCGGTATAACAAATTTGAAGAAAATCGGATAGAAAAATCCATTTATCTAAATTAAGTGATATTAACATCCGTATTCCCTTCAGACTTAAACAATGAACTTTCAAATCTAATCAGGGAAGCACCTGATCAGAATTAACCGGTATACAAAATTTGAAGAAAATCTGATAATTCTGCATGAAAAACGCATTTATCTAAGTTCAGGGGATGATTAGGTCCCGTCACATCCTTTATACTTAAACAATGAACATCCAAAACTAAACAGGGAAGTGCCTGATTAGAATGAACCTAGAAAAAAATTGAAGCAAACCGGATATTTCTATCAAGAGTTATCGCGCTATGTACGTACATACATACATACAGAATCGGCGTGCGCTTTAGCTCTCAGGCTTTGATAGCCTGTGAGCTAAAAATAGTCAAATTAAAGAAATAACTACACTCGCACATAATCAAGCATGCACCTGTAAAATATGTTTAAACTCCTATGCACAGTTTTCGCTCCTATAAAATATTTTTAAAGGAACTATTTTGACCGACTTCAACATTAAATAGCCCTAAAAATATTTATTCGATTTAATTCGATTTAAAACTCTCTTCTTTAACGTAGGTATAAACTATCAAATTTCACTTTTTTATATCCAATAGATTTTTTAATATTCTTTTGGAAAGACCTTTGGCCACAAAAATTCATTTATGGGGGTGACAGCGTTACTTACTTTTTTTTTTTTTTTTTTTTTTTTTTTTTTTTAAAGAATAGACAGATATTTCATATCCTGCAATCCGCAATTTAATTTTTTAAATTTACTAGGGGGTTCTGCCCCCTACAAATCAAAATCAAATCAGGGTGAAATTTCGCTGCAATTTATCTATTCCTTAGTGAGCGTGTTTTATTTTCCGGTTGTCGTTTCTACCTAATTTGACGTTTGAATGTTGTTAGACCCATAAAAGTTAGTTCAAATTTTTAAATGAAGTAACTCTCTTTGGTGATTTCCCGATTGGCGATACCGACTAAAGGTGGGTTCGTCATAAAAACGACATTGCACCATGAATTTGATCTCGAATTACTTTAATTCATCTTTTAACTGATCCCTCAATGAAAGACAAAATCATGTGCAAAAATTTCAAACTTTGAAATTATATAATTGGGTCAATTGTTGTATACTGTGTCAATTTTTGCAGACAGATGTAAAACCTTTTGTGTTATAGCTATTATGATACGTGTAAAATTTTACTAATTATAACTATAGGGACTGGGGGACCGTATAAAAAGTTAAATTTCGTAATTTTTATAAAATTGATTTTTTACTTTAAATAATGCCACACCATGAATACTTAGCTCATTTGAAACGTTTTTGTAATTGGAACTATATGTCTACGGCCAACGGTTGAGAAATTAAAGGTCAGCGATAGATAACATATTGACCCCTGTATATATATATATATATATATATATATATGTAATATTCCTCTAAACTTCCGGAAATTAGACAGGTCACATTAAACATGGTTTTATGTATTAATATTCTGATGAACAGTTTATTCTTGTAATGTTTTCGAAAAAAAAAGTTTCATAAAAGGTTCTCTGAACCAAAATCTCTCAAAACTGCTAGTTGAATGCTCTTCTTAAATGTCAACACGTGGCTCAATGTCAGGGCAGTAAACAAGAACCTTTCGGGGGAGATGATTCCTAAATCCAGAACTGTAGTACCGAAAGGCAAGATTGTTTCAAAATTCATCGAATCCATCTATTTCCATACTGTATACAGCAGTTCACAACCAGTATAACGTAATTAACATGTCATTCCAAAAAATAACCGCAACAATGACATTCCAGGATATTCCTACATATTTTGCGAATCATTAAAAAATGACAGACTACGTCGGATTCACGAACTTGTGTTAGAATTCAGGTTACCACGATCGTACGCAAAATCTCAAAACTCACTCGTCCACTACAAAAATATATAAATAGGTGTTCTGCTTCAATATCAGAACTTATAATTTTGTTGATTTAACATCAAAAGTATTGATCGAAAAAGTGTTTCCATATACATAATTCACAAAATTTATTACAAACTTCAATTTATTTCTATTTTACGGTTTAGAATTCTACATTGTATTAAAACATAAAGATTTATGGATCGTCTAATCACCTTAAGACGCTGTTATATTCTACAAAGAACATACTCTCTCCTACTTTATTCTAAATTTGTACAGAAATTTGATATGTTCCTGTGAAAAGTTGTTCTTCATATTCGGGGAGAAATATGATTTTCCACAGGGAACATCAATTAGGAAAGAAATAGTGCGTCGGAAACAGAACAATTGCCATAGTTATTGATTTGAATGGGAGAAGATAGAAGTTTCCTAATAATGTTTCTTAATTTCTGAAGCCATTTATGTCAAAATAGTTTTTTTTTTTTTTTTTTTTTTTTTTTTTTGTAAAAGTTGAGAAATTACAAATAAAAGTATTTTTTGTAAAACTCATTTAAAATAAAGCATTTGACAACAAAATTTCATTAAATAAGGTATGTAAGCCAAAGGTGCCCATAGTTAAGTTTGGAGATTTTTTCATATTTTTCTTGTCAGGTGTATGTGGCTGAATTTGTTTTTTTCAAAATTGAATACTTATCTCTAACACATATCAAGTATATTTTTATTTGAAAAATAAATTTAATTATATTTATAATATAATTTCAAAGTTGTAGCTTGTGGACTTCCTTTGGCACATAGTTTGCCAAAGGTGGCTCATGTACTGAAATCATTTGTAAAATGTAAAATGTAATCGGCAAACTATTTTCTTTCAGAAGAGTATTACAGTGTTCAATTAAAAGTAAGTATCTAATTACAAAAGAATTACAAAGAATAAATTACGTTGAACATTTTTCAAAATTGAAATTTTCTTGTTTGTCTTATTTTGTAAGACATTAACACACTTCATGCACATATTGCAAGCATTGATTACACAAACGTAGTCCTTTATTTTGTCTTTCTGGCATAAATGGCAAAACCAGCTTACTTTTACTTGGCAACCACTTGTGTCAGGGATGGTAGTATCAGTTTGTTTGGGATGGTAGTATCAGTTTATTTGGAAGTCTTTTTTTGCGGTGTACCGGATTGGTTTAGGATTTTATTATTACTATGCTTAATATTATGCTCTGATGCGTCTTTCTTGTGATATTTCAATTTTTTCTTCTTATTTTCTGACACGAAAAGACTTTAAACCACTTTTTGTTTAACGATAGTTCAGGTCTTCTCTTCTGTGATTACAGACTTCTTTGGTGGGAACTCTGGTGTTCTCAGAACTGTGGAAATCGTTGGAGAAGTCTGATTTAAGTGACACTAAATGGTAATAAGTTTTTTCAGATATTTAAGTAGAAATTTTGAAAATTACCGTTATCTACATTTATTTCCATATTTGTTTCTTAACCCCTTCAAGGGCAGTGGCAATTTAAACACATGTAAATTAAAATATCTTCTTAATTGGAAATTAGAACGACTACTCCTCAAACGTGAAACCACTGCTTAAAATGGCGGTCGATCAATTTGGTCTCGCCAAATTTAGCCATGTGAACTACAGATACATGATTCACAATGCAGCAGTGCAACTTTCTGATTAAAAACGAAATTAATTCTACTATTGGGGACTGAGCTATCTTAGGAAAATCTTCATATCCTTTTTTGGCTCACCTACCTTACATTCTAAACATTCAATACAAGCATTTTAATATTCTAAATCAGGATTTTTATTTTATATATAAATTAGATTTTTTAAAATTAAAAAACACTTACATACATTAGAAGAATAATATAGAAAACAGATATGTTTTCGTGTAATTTCTAAAAATTAAATTAGCGAGCTACATAGGATTTGCAATTTCTTTAGTCTGAAATAAAGAAATACGTCTTTCTTATTTGTTTTCTTATTTACGTGATAATACTCAAATTAAAAACTATTTTAATTTCCTTAATAAAAAAAGAAATTCTCCGAGATTTTACGAATAAAAACTACTCAAATCATTTAGAATTTGAGAAAAAAAAATTTGTAAACTAATTTAATTAATTGAAATATTTCAATGAAACTCGATCACTTTCTGTGTTGTTTAAATATTAAATTAGTTAAAGTGAATTTGACATCACTATATTAAATTAAAAAATAAGCAAAATATATTTTCAGTTTTTTAAATTTAATTATTTTATTTTTTATTTATTAAAATACCGAAATCCTTAAGGAATTAGATCTATTTTAAAAATGAGATAAAAATTGATTCGTTTCATAATTTTTGAACATTTGTGCAAACGTAACCCGTGTTCAGAAGGTAAATTTCAGCTTCCAAAAATGCATTTTTGTTTTAGAGTGAATTTGCATGACGCTGAAAAGAATACGATTATTTTTATTGAAATAGTAAATAAAATATTTTCTATAAAGCAGTTTAATTTGATAAATATAAGTGAATATGTTTATGAATGTATTTGTCATAATTTCAATATTTTCATTAGATTTAAAATATATAAACTTAAAGAAATTAATCTACTTTTTAATCATAATAATTGAACAATCCCATTATTAAAAAATTTAATAAAAGGGATAAATATCTGTAACTAAAGAGTTTATATAATTCTCTTTAAAGTTACTTGCATCATTCAACAAATTCTGTGACTTCATACAAATTTATAAAATGATTTTATTCAGCTTTTTTTGAAATGTCATTCTAATTATTTGTAATTATAAAAAAGTGTTTGAACGCATCCGAACAGAAAAGAATTTTCTATCGGAGACATACTTAAAACAAATTATAAATAAAACATAATAAATAATGATGTTTATTTGCTATGCCTTCAAAATATATCAGCACTGTTTGCGAAAAGTAATTCTTGTTTGATATGATCTTAAATTTCTCTCATAAAAACAGCGAATATTTATATTCGAAAAACGTGCTATGCAATAATATAGCACTTAATGAATGAACTTAAGAATGAAAAATATTTCTTGAAATATTTTTTCTGCGTTAGAAAAAATGGAAATAAAATTTTAAAATGTTGTTAAAGAAAAAAATTCTACATAAAAAATAAAATTTACATTATATATATTGTGTAATAACGGGGTGATTATCAAAATGTGGGATCATTAAACGTTAACTATAAGTAATTTTCTAAATTTTCAAATGAAAGGCCAATTTTTTTTTGCAGTATTGCATATAAGTCTACAAAATTATACACAAACATTAAAAGACAGCAAGTATTATGGAAAATTAATTATTAAATCATTTAATTAGTAGATCTGTAAGTTACAAATTTTGGCCATTTCTGGCACGTAGGTTATAGATTTTGGACATTGCTGATATGTAGGTTACACAGTTTTGACCTTTCCATAAATAAGTTGTGCTTAGTATTTAAAAAATTCCTAAGACTAAGAATGTAGTAAATTTGTTCTATAATTGTATGTGTATACATATATAGGTATAATTAACTTTTTGTTATCCAGTAATAATAATAACAAAATCAGATGTTAAACTTTGATATTAAAATATTTACTACTTTTTTAGAAGTAATATCTTAATTTTATAAGAATTGCACATTATGCAAAAAACATAAATTTTACACAATATTAGAAGTATCCAACATATAAGTTATTCTTTTTATTTTCTCAAAAAACAAGTTACACTGCCATTTTTTTTAATGCACATATCTATAATTTCTTTATCAAAAGGAAATTCCCCTCTTGCTGTCACAGGGTTAGGTGGCGATGGTTATTTCAGCAAAATATCTCCATATTTTAAATTTGCGCTGTCTTTTTTAGATGGATAACGAAACCTGTTAAAATCAAAGTTTTCTGATGAGTCAAAGAATTTATAGCAAATATTTGTTCACCATTATCGATGCTGTACTTTTCAATAACGTCTGGTCATAAGTTTTCATCATAAATTACAAAGCACCAGTCACAAATGTTAATCTATATTCAATTGTGAGGATTCAGTTATAGAAGCAATCTTTTTTTCAACAGCCTCATTGGTAATGCATTCTTGATTATTTTTTAAAAGATTGCAAAAACAAGATATATTTCTTATTTGAATAGAACCAAATTTGTTTGCCGTTTGTATGGAGTGAATCTTTTGAGTACATTTAACCGTTTTCGCTGGCTGTCTTAGTATACTTCGAGTACTGTCAATTTCTGTTTTTTTTTTTTTTTTTTTTTTTTTTTTTTTTTTTTTTTTTTTTTTTTAACCAAAATTTCAGCATGAAGTGTCTTGAACTTTTTATTTGCCTTGCATTTTGATGGGGAAGCAAAGATGAAGAATGAAATTTTAAGGAGAGGGGATTTTTTAACCTTGAATTTAAAAAAAAAGACCTCAAGTATTCAAAGACCTCAACTTAACAAATATATATATATATACATATATATAAGATGTATCTTAGAACAATGGACTGTGTTATAATATAATTATGTCGGGCTAGCTCAGATTCAAACCACACAGAAATTTCACATAATTTCAAGATAATAATTTCTCGGGGTATAACATTTTAAATATTTTTTATTTAATCTTGGTAAGACGGCACATCACAAATAGCACGGCACATAACACATATATAATAACACGGATATAACTTTTTACATGTTACCACAGCTCAAAAAAAGAACAGAACTCCATCGAACTCACAGCATTTTTCATTCGGCAAAGCTCACGCAAGCTAGTCACGTGATTGCCGGTCGAGTCGATTTTTGAAACGGGTGGTGCGCGTTACATCCTCCCCCTCTGTTTCCAATCTACGTCTCGGAGAGGAAACAGGATGCTTTCTGGGTCTTAATCTTTTTCTCAAGGGTGCAACTGGAATAGTTTCAGATTCTTGAAAAGGTGACAAGGCGGAAACGTGGTAAGACCCAATTCGCTCAGTAGGATTGTCCAGGCTAGCAATGCCATATGTCACTAGTGACTTTTGAGTCAAAACTATGTATGGACCATCTCTCTTAGACATAAATTTGGCATTTTTATTTTTAGTTGCTTTGCTCATAGGTGTAGGCCATACTTTATCACCAGGTGCGAAATACACTCGTCTACGATTTTTATTGTAATATTTCTTCCTCTGATCTTGTTTCATTTCAACACGCTCTTTCACACTTTTTGAAACATTTGCAAGACGTTTAAGATATGGGGTTATTTCCGGAACAAAATTGTCATTTTCCACAACAGCTCTAAAATTGTTCACCACATCATCGATTGTTCTTAATTCTCGACCAAATTGCAGATAGGCGGCAGTTTGGCCTGTTGTATCAGATTTGGCAGAGTTCATAGCAAATCTAATAAAAGGAAGTTTATCAATCCAGGAAGTGTGTTCATACCCAACAAGGATTGCTATTCGAGGTTTCAAGTCTCGATTTTTGCGTTCGACCGGATTTGCCTGAGGATGGTTCAAAGGTGTCCATGATTGGTCTATTCCAAGAATGTAACAAACTTGTTGTAGAACAGCGCTCACAAACTGAGGGCCGTTATCACTTATGAGTCTTCATGGGATACCATAATGAAGGAAGATCTCTTCAATCAGAGTAGTCGCACATTCTTGTGCAGTGGCAGTTGTTAAGGGAAATAGTTCTACCCTTTTAGTGGCACAATCTTCTACTATAAAAATCCATCGGTGTCCATCTTTACTAGGAGGAAATGGTCCAAAGAGATCAATGCTGAGGGTCTCAAATCGCTGAGCATAAGCAGGTGTTCGTATGTAGGCAACATGAATGTAGGCAACAGCTTTTGGATATCTATCTTACTCTCCGGGTGAGACATTACCCCTGCTGCATTACCACCTACCGCTCCACTGGAAACACTTTGGCTCTGAGCCTGTAACTTGAGCTTCTCAAGCTAAAAATTCATCTCACATTTTTTTAACTCTAACTTTTCCGCTCTATGCTTTTCTTCTAATTCCAGTTTATGCTGTTCTAACTCAGCTACTTTTTGTTTTTCTTCCAAGTCTCGCCTGCGCTGTTCATCTTCGCGAGTCGAAATTTGGTTTCTGACTAATGAATTTACAAAATCAACTTCGTACGAGGGGGAGGATTTAATTTTTTCACGCAATGTGACAACTGTCATAGAGGGTTGCACATCTAAATTCATTTCTAACTCAACCTGATATAAATCCTCTATGCGAGCTTTATTAAGTTCAGACATTTTAAACTTTAGCAAAACAACAAAACAAGTACCCCACCAATGCGTAAATTCGTTTAAATTATTCCCCAAACGTGTAAGCTTTGCCGTTACAACTCATATAAACAAGACTTTAATAAAGCAAAACCGTAAGGTTTAACCTTAGCAAAACTCGGACTACAAAACAAAACAAACTTTAAATCCCTGCAGGTATAAATAAGCTGTATTGTCATAACGCGACATTTAATCAAAACAATATTTTAACCAATATAAACCAAGTTACTGAATATTTAACACTTTCAAACAATATTCTAAATAATATCAAACACATAATGAATAATTAAATTTTCAACCAATATTATAATTATATTACTAAGACTACTTAATATCAGTTTCATCCAATATAACTTTAAAAGAAAAGAAACTTTTATAAACAAACAATAAATGCAAAAACTTACTCATTTCGTTTTGAAAATCACATTCAAGGCCTTTTTTCATCAGTAAATCAGCAACTCAAAATTAAATACTTACGTTTAGCATTTAAATAATCACAAACACTTAAATAAAAATAGTAATCAGTTCTCTTACGAAACCAATAATAATAAAAAAATTAAATACATAAACACGTATCTTTATGCGAATTGCGATAAAATTATAAATACATTTGACTGACAGTTTATTTCCCTCATTATAAAAAGAAAAGAAAAAAAAATCATCGAACGTAACTGAATACTTCTTTTACTTCCGCTGTCTTTCTCTTTTTTTTTATGAATCGAAAAATATCTTACTTAAAGCAAAGTAAAAATAAAACATACATGAACAGAATCAATACTAATTTCCAGAATATTGGGTGAGGGAGAGGGAAAGGGGAAATATGCAATACAAACATGACAGGAAAATAATAGAATGAATTAAAATTAATAATGTTAAATATATGACGAATACCGGTAATGTTACGAAGAATACATTCTTTTTATTAAACAAACAATGGATCCATTCTATTTAAAAATAGCTTACTTGATGATAATATTTTGTAGAATAAACAAATCTTGTAGAATAAACAAATCTTGTAGAATAAATCACTGTAGGCACAAACACTGTAGGTATCGTTGTAAGAACAAATGAAGTGAAAGTCCCTTAAAAACACAATCATCCTAGAACTTTCTTAGGACATTAACGAAATATTTTGTAGAACTTTAACTTGAGAAAATAACAACACATATCACGTATGGTGGAAAGAGGATGGCAAAGATAACGAAACATTTCAGATTCAGAACATATTTCACAGTTCGACGACAAATTCATCTGTCGAATATTAGGAACATATCACACGCAGACATGACGACTTAATCTGTAGAATTTTAGGAACGTATTTCACACTGACAACGACCGGTCGTGCCAGTTTTTTTCTCTACTAGTTGAAAACCACACTTTATCAAGATGCTTCTTAATTTAAAAAATATTACTATATCACTTGGTTTGAAGAATGATGAAATAATATTGTGAACGCTTTTGAAAAATTAGGATGTGAACATTTTTCTTCGAATTCGTGACCGAACGTCGGGTAGACAATTGTCGGGCTAGCTCAGATTCAAATCACACAGAAATTTCACATAATTTCAAGATAATAATTTCTCGGGGTATAACTTTTTAAATATTTTTTATTTAATCTCGGCACATAACACATATATAAGAACACGGATATAACTTTTTACATGTTACCACAGCTCAAAAAAAGAACAGAACTCCATCGAACTCAGAGCATTTTTCATTCGGCAAATCTCACGCAAGCTAGTCACGTGATTGCCGGTCAAGTCGATTTTTGAAACGGGTGGTGCGCGTTACAATTATGCATTTAGAAAATAAAAATTATTAGTGTTTAGATCGTTCTACGATTTGGACATGGTTATTAAATAATCTTTTTGGGTACATTTGCTGCAAAGAAAAATTTGCAAAATGCATAAAAATGCGTAAGATCACTGAAGAATAACTTTTGAAATAAATAAAAGAAGTTTTACTATTAATTTTAAATCATACTTTTAAATAAGCATGTCCGAAATTTCGTAACGATCGCAGAGGCCATCATTTTGTGTCGACCGTACACACGTAAGTTGATCATGCTTCTAATTAAGTTATATTATTATACGTACGAAATAAGCTTTATTTATACAAAACACGTAATTATTTGAGATAAAACATTATAATAAATATCTTTTTATACGTTTCAGGACATCGAATAATCTTTAAAAATAAATTTACCGAAATAAAAATCGCCGTTTCGATCGTTACGCAATTCGAGACATTCCAGTTTCTTATTTGAGAAAAGTGGATTTATTGAAAAAATATCTCACAAAAATAAATCTTTAAATTAAAATTTTTTTTAAGTTAGATAAAAGTATTTAACCTACTTACTTGACGTATCTTTCGTGAAAATGACAGCTTTCTTACGATCGTTACTTTTGGACATAACAAAATACAGAAAAGTTCTTCCTAGAAAAGTCCTTCTATTTTCAAAAAGCAATAAACCAGACTGCCATCTCTTAACGAAATTATCAAAAAATCATCCGTTTCTTTTATGCATTCGTTGTTTACCATTATAACAACCTGGAAACAATTTAAAACTCTTTTTCTTGGAGGTACATTGGAACAGTTAACATTTTGAATATCCAAAATTGCCCTCTTTTGCATAAAATAATGACATTTCAAGATATTTATACAAAACTTTTGCAATAAATTATGTCATTTTCTGTCTCTGAACAAAATTAAAAACTCAGTGTAAAAAAATTAAAGTTGATGATAATTATATTCATTTATTGGAAAGCTTAAAGTTATGGTGTGTATCCAGTGCCCAACTTTTGAAAATTGTCCAACGTTTACTGTTATCTGAATTGAAATATTTTTCTAAATAACCATCTACCTACATTTCCTTTATTAATATTATTATTTAGTTTGCTTTTTAACTAAAGACAAGCTCACTATTTTATTTTTATATCGAACAATATTGATTTTATATTGTGTGCATATTATTTTTTTCTGTACTAGCATTAAAAATATTCAAACATTCTGTCACAAAAGATTTAATATTCCATTCGTTAAATTTATTATCTAATATGATCTCTTCATTTAAATTAATCGTTTTTTGGAAAGTAGAAGAGACATATATATTTATCAGATGCTTTTGAGAATATAATTCTTTTTAGTGTGAGAGATGGATAAAAAATCTGCTTTCTTTACACTACTAATTGAATATAAAAGAACACTATTATTACATTGCTACTATTACAGCAGTAATAATTTTTTCATCGTATAAGCTTTGTGAGTTACCTCCTGTTAGAGCTACAAATCGTCTGGAAAACAGCTTTTAATTGTGTCTGTGGCATCAATTATTACTCTAGTAAGTTTAGTTTTAAGAATCGACAAAAAACAGCTGAGTTAATAAAAAAAAAATTAAGGTCATCGTGCCGAAGTGGGACAACCTATAAATGCGACAGTATTTTTCTACCTAAATTATTTATACGTCAATCGTTTATAAATCCTATATGTTAAAACACATAATGTAACAAACAAATAAACAAATTGAATAGGAAAACTTCACTAACGTTTTACTGTAATTAAAACATTTTCGTTACAATAATTTCCCCTTACAATAATCATACTTCAATTGTATTGTTATATATTGTATTAAAATTATACTTAAAGAAGAAATTGTGATTAATTAATCTTTATTTAATTAATAAATTAGAAAATGCTATAGGATTGTGCTCGAATGTTTTTCATTCATTTAGTATTCAAATGATGATAAAAATACCTTTCTTTAAAAAATTTAATCACACATATTACTTAGTAAGGACGGTGTATATTCAAACAAAGAATTAAAAAAAATATGATAAGTGGATTATAAAAGACATTTATTGGACTGCAGTTTAGAAAATTATTGAATAGTTTTAAACCACTTAAATTTTTATTCAATTTTAAAAAACTGTTTTTTTTTCATTCAATCGGTGTGCTGTTGTAAAATCATCAATCTCAATGTCTTCCAAAGCTATAAAAAATTGCAAATCCAGAAAGATGGAATAAATTTCTACCCTATATATATAAAATCCTAATGAAACGGAAGTATGAAACGAATTTATGAAACGAAAGTATGAATCGACTGATTAAACAACTGATTGTGTTTCAAGCGATTTCTCCTAAAATATGGAATACTTTGCGATGAAATTAACACCAAAAATCAATATTGATCCGCAGATTTCAAAACTGGTATTAGAAATTTAAATTCGAATTAGTTTTCGAAATATTAATTTTTTTCTAATTTTATATACATTTTTCTAATGATGACAACTCAAATTTTAATCATAACAGATATTTTGTTTTCAGATCTTAGAAAAGGTTACTATTTTAAACTAATTTGGCGAGAAGTTTGCCCCCCCCCCCTTAAATGTATGCTAAGAAATGTATCACGTTACTTTTCTTCATAATTCATTTTGTATTTCATTATCATTTTATTTAATACAAACATATACACATATAGTATATACATTTAAAATAAATGGCTTTCATTTCTTTATTTTTCTTTTTAAACGAAATGAAAAGAAAAATATTAGGCACATATGTCATATACGCACTGGGGTACCTAATTGGCAACATAATGGCATTATTTTGGTTGACATGGTAACGCGGCTATTGCTGTTTATTTAATAATAATAAATGTTTATTTACTCTATTTTCTTTTTTTAAATTACATAAATTGTTTTGTTCTATAGTTAATTATTTTTTTGGTTATTTTCCTTTAAAAATAATATCGCCAAACCACTCGCCAAATTACACAAATTGACATAATTTTTATTTTAAATAACGAAAGAACAAAGAAAATAGTATAACATTAATAAATATACAAATAAAACGTCGAAATAAAAATCACTTGATGACGTAATGACGTGTAACTTGCTTAAAGTCAAGTGAATGTGACATTTACTATCAACCATTTTTGGCATTTAATCTTATAGTATGGTGATAGATTTTTGGTCGACGGAATAACTAAGTAGTACCAAAAATACATACGTAACTGGTATTCAAAAACGAGGTTTTCGCCAAATTTTCGTTAAAAAAATCACGCCAAACCCGGTGCGTATATGAAATCTGGCCAAATATTAAATGATGTAACAAACGATGACATTTAATTTCAACTTCAAAGCAATGTTTTAATTTACCACTCGAAAAAAAAAAATGCTAACTTGCGAGTTGAAAAATAGCTATTGGCGAGATTTGCACCCGGCTAGCGTAACAGTACCATGAATTCTTTGCGACCAGTGAAACTTTTATGTAGTTTTATTCGAAAAAGAAATTTGATTTTTTAATCAAAAGGGAAAACATTCGGCACAGATGTCATATACGGACCCATATTGGCGCGAATTTTTTCTGACGCCAATGTCATATACGCAACGGGTACTTAACTGGGGCCATAGTATCACTATTTTGCTTGATTTGGTAAGCCAGATGTTGTTTATGCTGTTGATGTTTTCCCCAAATTAGCGTCGGGAAAAATCGCGCCAATATGGGCCGTATATGATATCTGGGCCAAACTTTCATATGAAAAGCGAAGGGATCAGAGTGTATTTATTTATGGCAGTTACATGACTTGGACTGTTATAATATAGATCAAATGATGGCGATAGAATAATATTTGGCGACTTATCACCTGTACCTGGCTAACATTAAAGTACCATTCACATTCACCCATCAACACATTCACACTTATAAATATATCTTCTTATAGCTAATCTAGTGATTTTGAAAAGGTGTTAGTTAAAAACAGTTTCACCTATCTAATCAAACACTAAAAAAAAAAAAATAAATAAATAAATAAAAGCAGTGCAATTAAACATTGGAGAATGTTTAACAACTGAAGCATACATACATATAAAATAAAAGAGGACAACGTAGTGAAAGGAAAAAAAAATAGAGACAAAAAAGAACAATTAAAGCCTAAAAAAGAAAAAAAAAGCGCTACAAAAACATAATTCAGCAAAGCTGTAAGCAACCGCTAAAATAATCTAGAAATAAAGGTAGAACAGAAATAGAAAATATGAATAAGCCTATGCCTCAAAATTATCTATATTTACCTTCCATAAATAAATAAAATAAATAAATATTGAGGTCTACAAGAAAGCTTAAAAGAAAAATAAACTTAAAGGCAATCAGAAAAGCAAAATATCGACTAAAAATATACAGTAATAAACTTTGGAAAATTTATGTTGTATCGATCATTCATTGTTTACGATTTGTTGTTTTTTAAATGTTCAGAGTTAAAAGAGACAAAAGTTTGAATAATGAAGTATTCATTACTTAATTATAATAAATTCAATGGCATGTATCACAAAGTTATATTGTTTTAGTTACATGTGCATGAAGTAGCTCAATAATAAATAAGATACATTTTTTGAAGTTAATAAAAAATAGTGAATTATCACCTGTGAAACAGAAATAGACTTTTAGAAGCTTCAGACATACAAATCCAAAATTACAGTTCATTTCAAACAGTTCTTTTAGAGATATGCTTCAAAAATTACCCGCGTCGCAATCTTACTTCAACGATTAACAAAACGAAAAATCTTGCGCACAGCATTTATGGTGGTTGGATGATAAAAAGGTGAGAAATATCATAGAACATTTTATTTTTTTAGCAATGACATAATATTAATACTCTAAGTCAACTTGGGATCAAATATCTCTGATCAAATTATAAATAATCAAATTATAAATAAAATTGTGATCAAATAATATCTTATGATCAAAGAGTACACTGAGTTGTAACCACAAAAGACCACGCCGACATGGCAATCATTTTAAAAATGATTCGTTAAAATAAATATTTAGATATACTTGAAAAACTAGAAGAAATAAGAAAAAAAATGTTACCTGAAAAACAAAAACAGTGGTGAATGCAAAATAAAGTGACTCCATTGAAAAATTCAGCTTGAAAAATTCTTTATTTAAGAAAGAAAATTCTTCTTGAAAAAAATATTCTCTAATGGCTATCTCCCTTTAATAGAGGCATTTTATTTTTTAGGATGAATCAGTAAACAATCGAAGTTTTTCGATTAGCGCATAATATGAGAAAATATAATAAACGATTCTTTTGGGGAATATGGAGGCTCTCGTTTTTAAAAATTAAAATCAATCATCTGATGGTAGCACCAGTGGAAATTGAAAATCAAGAATAGCTGCCACATAGCAGTCAGCAGGATTCACGTAATTTTATAAACGATTCATTGTTGCATCTCAGTTTGTGGAAATATTATCCACCCTTGTCACAAGCAAAAGGAATTATACATTCAAAATCATCATATTAAAAAAAAATTATATTTCATTTACTACTTTCGTTTCACGCATATGAATCTTCACAGAATGGCAAGGGGGAAACCATTCTGCCTTAAAATATCAAACAGACTGAGAAAAAGCACCGGCTGCGTAGAAGAGGGCAAAAAGGGAGTTGCTGTAATAATTGAAATTCGCCAATTGGCGGGGATAAAAATGCTAGAATCTTGCTTTGGCACAATTCGAAACGTTATAAGATATGAAAAACTGCTTCAGTTAGATTAAATTTATAGATTTTTTAAAGATAAGATACCAAATAGCAGTAAAGTGTTACAATTTTTGAAATTACATATTAAAATGATTTGAATACGATTGGCTAGGAGCGGGGCTAGAAAGAGAAATGACTTCAGAAATAAAAGGCCGTAGAACGTTCCAGAGAATTCTATTCCCGGAAGTACAAATTTCAAAATTATGTTTATCATTTTAAAATGATACAAAATGTTACGTAAGAAAAAAAAGCTTACAGGGGAATATTTAAAAGGAAGTAAAAAATTTATTTTAGAATGCGAATTTTAATATTAAATGAATAAAGATTAATAAAATATTTCTTAAATTAAATTAAATAAAACTATAGCAGTGGTTGGATGTAACACAACAGCTTAGATTACAGCATACAGCATAGATTTGGATAGATTATGAAACACTTTCCAACACATTTAGAGTACTATAACAAAACATCACAGTTTACAAATGTGTAACATTATGTCTAAATGAAACATTTGGAAAACGCAAAACACATTGGAAAAACCGATTTATGATATTACCATGAATAGTGCTTAAAATATATGATTTTGTATTGTGCAGCCCTGCACAGGATCTACAGATATGCATGTATACTAAATAAAATCTATCGAGTTAGTTCAGTTAAACGCATAGCAGAGTTGAAAATTTCCACTCATTAATTTCCGCCAATAAAAGGATGTTGTTGAGAACTTTCGAGCGACGCTGATGTATAGAATGTATACACACCAAGCTTTATTTAAAATATAGTTCAGTTTAAAAACGGATACAAGTTCTGACAACACACTTCGAGCAATTAATGTCCATAGGCTTCAATAGTTAAATTTTTGCTCATTTTCTTCAGTAGCCCGATTCTTTTGTGTGTCCCTGTGAATGAATGATAAGTTCTATGCACACCATATTCTAAAGTAAGAACCATGTAGTACACCTCGGTGATCTATATCAATTTCAATATGTTTAAAATACTGTAATATCATTAAAAAACACGGCAAACGATTTTTCGCCTTAGACCATAATGTAAAGGAATTCTTTTGCATAGCCCTGTAAATGAACCAAAAATGCTACCCACTACCTTTTCAATACCGAAATGCCTTAGTACACCCCAGTAATATATATAAATTTCATGGCAATCGGGCTGTATTTACGCGATTTAGAGCACGACCAGACACTTTTCAAATGTGTTGGGATTAATTATATTAATATTGTTAATATAGAATTTAAAATTAGAAGTTGCAAACTTTAAACCAGCATAATTCCTTAACTATATGACTGAATGACTATGAGTTTGGTATACTAAAGGTAAATTTTACCGAAACATCCAAATATGATGTAAAACGTAGGTGTTACTATTGAAAGATTTCAAGCTTTCAAAGATACAGTTTTTTTTTTTGAGATGACTCCTTAAAGGTCATTCCATATCACGTGTGGGACAGCTTTTCTACATATTTGTGCTGTTTTAACAATGTTATTATATCCTCAAATTAAAAAACAACCACGCTAATATGAAAATCTATATTTTGTTTTGTTATTTTTAATGTATAATTTATGTTTTAACAACTAAAACGTCAGTAGATAAAGGTATTTATGTAAGTGTCGCGCGCAGGACATTTTGTCAGTTTTTCATGGAATCGCCCTGAAACGGGCAGATTACTTAAGTCTAGGATTTAAAATGTGGAGATTTTTATTATTATTATTTTTATTATGTATTTATTATTAAAAACGGGTATCTTACTAAGGTCTAACGTTTAAAATCTGGATATTCTTAAACCTATTAAAGGACCATCCCATATCACATGTGAAGAAGTTTTTTTACATATTATTGCTGTTTTAAAAATGCTATTGTATCATCAAATTAAAAAAATTATGCTAATATAAAAAAATAGCTTAAAAAATAGGTTTTTTGTTATTTTAATGCATAGTTTATATTCTAACAACTTAAAAGTTAATAAAGATAGGTATTTATGTACGCGAAACGTGCGGGACATTTTGTTTGTTTTTCATGGAATGTCCTATAAGCAAAATTTAAGTACAGTAGAACCTCTTTTATCTGAAACTCCGAAACTCTCGGTTAACCGAAATCAATTTTTAAAGCCCTTTTTTTTAACTATCGCATTCCTTGTGTGCAAGCGGTCCTTTCCGAACTGCGAGTACATATAAATATTTTCGATCCCCTTTCTCAGAGTTCCTTTGAATTTAATTTGAGCTCCCGTAAGCTGCGGACTGGAACGAAGAAAACAAACAAATTAGCAATTATGAAGCTTTTGAATGTTTTGCAAAAGGTTTGCCATAGCTGGAGCGGTAGTAAGAATGTTGTACTGGTGAACTAATAATATTAAAAGGATCCGTTATAGAGCTTCAAAGCAAAGGCAATCAAAGCTTCGACAAACAAAACATTTTTTTCAAACCCTTGTAACATACGTAAAAGTCACTTAATTTTAAAATTAACATGCCGGTAATTTATTCTTGTTTCTATTTTGCTATTGCTTTATTTTTATTAAGCACTTGTAGCCATAATAAGAAATATTGCATATAGTTCTCTTTAATCTTAAAATTAAAGCATTCTTGATTATCCGAAAATTTCTATTTACCGAAATATAGTGTCCCAATTAATTCGGACAATCGAGGTTCTACTGTATGGCAAAAATTAGTAAACGTTATTAATACATTTCTGTCAGTCACATTTTTATGCAATGATTTCCAAGAATGTTAATAGTTTTTTTCCCCAGAACGTATTAGACATGAAAAAGCATTTTAATGCCTTTTAATTTGTGATGCGGAAGTTTTGTAACTGCTTAATCTATATATATATTTTTAGGTGTAGGTATGCTTACTTTAAGGGAATAAAATGTGTTTTTTTAAGAGCTCCAGGTATACTATGAATTTTTTTATATTATCGACGCATAATTGCAACAAAATGGAGAGTTCATTTAAACATGTACCGTTAACCGAGGCTACTTTGGGCCATTTTTCCCTGATTCCACTCACATTTCCATTATTAAAAAATATCATTTGTGATTTTTCCACGTCGAAATGGAGTTGTAAACAATTAACATGAGCTGTATGGTTTTAAAGAGGAATTTTTTAATTTTTTAACAACTTTTAAAGATTTGGAACAAAGTTGACCATGCTGGGGGGATTCTTTGGGTCATTCAATTAGTTTCATATAATATGAATACATTTCATATGTAATTTCAAATAAATACATTTCATATATAAATAAGTACATTTTTAATAAAACCCCCTTGCAATAACATTTGCTAATAAATTACCACTGCAAACTCGATAAACAATTTTTTTTAAAACATTTAAACACCATAAACCAATTGTAAGTATTAAATACACGAGAAACAGTTTTTAACATGTTATTCTCAGCAACTGGAGCAAAAACAATTAATGTAACATTTTGCTAGAGTAACGTCTTAAAAAAATTTTTACTTAAAAAATGTTTTAATATATTTGGTTGTTTAAAAGGCATTTCTAAGTAATTGGGACTATTTTCGGATCAAAAAAGGCCTGGCAGAAAGTAGCCCCAAAATACTAGTTTTCATGCTAGCTTTTTGAAAACGTAAAAAGTTAAAGAAAAATCTAAGATCACACATGGGTTACAGGTTACTAAAGATAATATTTTGACACTTACCTTATTTGTAGCTCTTATCCAGATTGTTCCATTATAGAAAGTTTGGAGAGTTAAAATTTACACACGAAAACAATTGTTTACAATTACATCCAGTGCCGCCACTAAAAAAATTAAAATTACTCCCAAACTATTCAAATTCCCTATAGTAAGGTATAAATTATTTTTCAAAGGCAAAAACTACAAAATATCTTGAATTGTTTTGTGTAAAATATATCATCACTGTAAAAAAAAAATATGTAACGTTACTCCATAAAATTTGTGGCAGACTTCCTGCCTCCATTTTATGGAGTAATTTAATCGATATAAGTGGTGTTACGTTACACTAATGTGTAATATTACACCAGTTACACTGTAAAAACAACGGACTAAAATGCGAGAATACTACTGGTAATTGAGACGCGAGTACTATTTCCGTATTTTAACGGAACTTTTTCCAGGTAAATTGCAGAAAAATTTCCGTTTCTTTGGCATTTACGGTGGAAAACTTCCATTAAAATACGGAAATAGTACTGTCGTCTCAATTTCTAGTAGTATTTCCGTATGTTAGTCCATTTTTGTTTACAGTGTATAACAGTTTAAATTACAACATTATACAAATAAAATTACTGCACAAACTTTTTACAGTGGTTCTACTCAACCTAAAACTATCTCTGGGGGAAAAGTTTTAAATGTTTGAAAACCCAGCAAAGAAAGAAACAGTGGGCCATCAGCTGGGAAAAAGACGGATGCCAGCACTGCCGTCAGCGGTAAAGTGCAATGGTGCCATTACTTAAACCTGTCAAAAAGTGTACGTGCGGAATGCAGCCGGCCCATCATTGATGGCCAACAGCAGGCCAGCATTGGTATGCCGTCACATTACATCAATGCGGTACTTTTCCTGCAGTGCTAGCACCTATCCTACTGCTATTCCTTTGCTGGCCCAGCACTTTCCCTTACAAAAGTTTCTTATGGAATTCTATAAAAAAAAAACGAAGTATTATGGCTCTTTTTCCAATAAGCTAGTTTCACCAAGAGTTGTAGAAATGCCAATGGAAATATTTGAACTTGCAGCGGATTCCCTGTGGTCACCCTCCCAAAATACCAACCGCGCTCGATACTGTTTGGTTTTCGTGATCTGACATAAACAAGTACTCTAAGCGTATGCTACGACCGCTCGTATTTTTCAAGCTCTCATTACACTATTTCAAGTTTGTTTTTTTGTGATATACGTTCCAAATCATTAAAATGCTATAGAAATTATTGTATTGTATAGAAATCCTACATATTTTATACGCTTTTTTTATTATTACTGATTCTGAACTGTGTAAATTATGAAAACCGAAATTTTTTGTAACTTAGTAAAACCAGATTTAAGAAAAAAAAAGTCCTTCCGGCCAGTGCCGGGAGGAAGAGGTAGCTTTCATATTCCTTATTTTTAAAAAGCCAACTTATATTATTCAAACACACGAAGCTCAATTAAGTGGAAACCGAATGTAGGATATTCAATACTAATTTTTATCAATACTAAATCATTATGAATGAGAATTTCGCGAAATTAGTCAGCTTTATCCAAGCTGCTTTTATTTAACCCTCCGAGCGTCTTGCGAAAGGGTAAAATTGTAATGTTGTTTTCTCTACATTTTGTTTTAAATGTTAAGAAAATATGATTTTTTCAACATTATAAAAAAATCTCAATTACAAATATGAATGCAATCCTTGAGAGTATTAATCATTCTTCAATGTGTTTAAAATTAATTAAATCTACAGAATTATATTATCTTAAATATTGCTTGTATTGCTGTGAAACCTGCAGCTTAGTGAACGGAATATTACGCCCCAAACACTTAGAGGGTTAAAGTCACTTATATTTGGCTGCCAAATTCGGCGATTTCTTAAAGTGCCTGCCATTTTAAGACAACATGGTAGATGAGGCTAACCAGTGAACTTTGTCGAGACCTTAGTAATTGCTGTGCACATGCTCACTCATATCGGAATCGGTTGATATATACGAGTGCTGTCGCAGGCAAAAAATCAGATTTTTCAAAATGTCACCCACTTTAGAAATTGAAACTGCTATATTTGAGCCATTTTTTAAGATAAAGACAAACAAAAAATTGCTCCTGAATCCTTATATCAAGGTTAAATACTTAAGAAAGAAACATTTTTCAATTTCTAATTTTTTTGCATCTCACTTTAAATATAATTTTTTTTAAATTTAATGGCCGCCATTTTGAAACAAGATGGCTGATGAAGCTGGCCAGCGAACTTGGTCGAGATATTGATGTATACTATCCACATGCCTTCTTCCATCGAAATAGGTGAATGAATAAGTGTGGTATCGCGTGACAAATACAAGATCGTTTCAAAGTGTTAGCCATGATAGAAATTCAAAGTGCTATAATTGAACCACTTTTTAAGATATAAACAAAAGAACAAATTTTCAGAAACAAAAACTGCTCCAGAATCTTTGTATCAAGGCCAAACACATAAAAAAAATCTTTTTCATTTTCCAATTTTTTAATACCTCATTTTAAATTTTAAATTACATTTTTTTTTAAATGCCAACCCTTTTGAAACAAGATGGCGAATGCAGCTGGCCAACGAACTCGGTCGAGACATTGGTATGTACTATGTACAGACCAAGTTACATCAAAATCGGTTCATAAATACGCCTGTTGTCGCGTGACAAAAATCAGGTCGTTTTAAAATGTCAGCCACAATAGAAATTCAAAATGTTATAACTCAGCCATTTTTTTAGATGTAGACAAAAAAAAACCTGTTCCGGAATCTTTGTATTAAGGTCAAACACATACAAAAAAAAAAAATCTTTTTCATTTTCCAATTTTTTGGTATCTCATTTTAATTTTTTTTTAATTTTTTTAAATGGCCACCATTTTGAAACAAGATGGCGAATGAAGCTGGTCAACGAACTCGGTTGAGTTATTTGTATGTATTATGTACACACCAAGTTACATTCAAATCGGTTCATAAATACGCCTGTTATCGTGTGACAAAAATCAGGTCGTTTTACAATGTCAGCCACAATAGAAACTCAAAATGTTATAACTCAGCCATTTTTTTAGATGTAGATGAAACAAAACCTGTTCCGGAATCTTTGTATTAAGGTCAAACACATACAAAAAAAATCTTTTTCATTTTACAATTTTTTGGTATCTCATTTTAAATTTATTTTTTTTTAATTTTTTTAAATGGCCACCATTTTGAAACAAGATGGCGAATGAAGCTGGTCAACGAACTCGGTTGAGTTATTTGTATGTACTATGTACACACCAAGGTACATCCAAATCGGTTCATAAATACGTTTGTTATCACGTGGCTAAAATCAGGACGTTTTAAAATGTCAGCCACGCTAGAAATTCAAAATGCTATAACTCAGCCATTTTTTAAGATATAGGCGAAACAAAAAGTGCTCCCGAATCTTTTTATCAAGTTCAAACACATAAGAAAACAATATTTTTTCAATTTTCAATTTTTTGCTACCACATTTCAAATTTAAATTTTCCTTAAAATTTTAAATGGCCGCCATTTTTAAACAAGATGGCGGATGAAGCTGGCCAACGAACTCGTTCGAGACATTGGTCTGTACTATGTATAAACGAAGTTACATCCAAATCGGTTCATAAATACGCCTTTTATCGCGTGACAAAATTCAGGACGTTTCAAAATGTCAGCTTCGCTAGAAATTCAAAATGCTATAACTCAGCCATTTTTTAAGATATAGACGAACCAAAAACTGCTACGGAGTCTTTGTATAAAGGTCAAATACATAAGAAAAAAATATTTTTCCATTTTCAATTTTTTGGTACCACATTTCAAATTTTATTTTTTTTTTAAATTTTAAATCGCCGCCATTTTGAAACAAAATGGCGGATGAAGCTGGCCAACGAACTCGGTCAAGACATTGGTATGTACTATGTACACACCGAATTACATCCAAATCGGTTCATAAATACGAGAGTTACAGTGTGACATAGGTCAGATATATATATATATATATATATATATATATATATATCAATTTTGAACGGAGGGTGGTTTCGGGGTCTGGGGGTCATGATCGATGAAAATATACCAAAATTTTTTGAAATCGTTTTCCTCCGAACGGCTGCAATAGGTAGCTTTTTGTAAAGAAAGCTACCTAAAAGTGCGTTGAAATAAAGAATTTATTTATTTATCCATTTACTAATTTATATTGTTGGTGGCAGTGGTGCTATATTATTTACAATTTCAAAAAAAGTTAGCTTCACAGCTTAAATTGTGTTAAGATATTCATTTCAGATTTGTGTTTAAATACTCAATGTCTTCGATATTTGCAACGCGACCTAGCGTAGAGGTTCATAGTAATAATACTGCGAAAGTTCCTGCACTTCCAGGTAGTGGTGGCCCAGCGCATGAGATAAGATGGAAGTCCACCAGAATTTTATCTGATGATTTCCAACAGCAAATTTGACTGAAGCTGTCCAGCAGTGATCATGCAGTGGTAGACATTAGCCAGCACTTCTCCATCGTTGCCAGCATCTATCTTGCTGCTGGCCAGCAATTTCCTCTTTGGTGGGAATCCAGGTTAATATAAAGGATCATTACGAAAACGTAATGAAGTCAAAAATGTCACTAAATTATCCGTAATCACAAATAGCTGCATATCTATTAGACTAATATAAACTTAAAAAATAAAACTTTAAAAGATTCCTGCTAACTATATCAGAACATAAATCATCATATAATAATAAAACATACTCTAATCATGATTAGTTCCAATTTTTTGTATCCTGGGAATAGTAATGGGAATCAATGCTAATATATATTTAGATGCTTCTATAAAAATGTTGAAAACATTAA
This sequence comes from Maratus speciosus, assembly GCA_963932465.1. Classification (NCBI taxonomy): domain Eukaryota; kingdom Metazoa; phylum Arthropoda; class Arachnida; order Araneae; family Salticidae; genus Maratus; species Maratus speciosus. The sequence goes on along the minus strand of OZ010789.1, from coordinate 528,701,751 downwards.
TAAATTCATGCTGATAATCCACTTGTATAACTAACTTTTAAAGTTCCGTCAAATATATCATCTTCTACATGTCAGTGTTTCATGAATACTCTGTTTAAATTTCAAATAGTCTTAAATTAAATAACTGTTACAAAAAAATCAATTTTTACAATGAATGTACTTTTGAGAATTTTATATGAGTTCTTTAATATGTTCTCACTGAGTTCACTGTTGAAATTCCTGAATTAGTTAAAATTTGATTCGCATATCAAAACGCAATTGGTCTGACAAGTCATATTTTGGTGGAAATCACCTAAAAACCTAACTTTAGTGGTTGACTCGTAGGTTTACCATTGTATTTTCCTTCTTTCAGTCTTTCATTTTTCCATAAATTTGGGTGCAGGAAAACAATATGGTAAACCTACGGGTCAACCACTAAATTCGAGTTTTCAGCTGTTTTCCACCAAGATATGAGTTGTCAGATGTTATTAGGTTTTCAGTTCCGTTTTTATATGCGAATAGAGTTATAACTAATACTGGAATTACAGCCGTGAAGTCGATGAGGTGATTGTCTGTGCTATCGCCTCCCGGTCTAAACAGAAAAAGCATTTTATAATCTAGATTATTCGAGTGTACAAATTACGTAAATGGTAAATTTTTGCATGTAATTCTAATTGAGTATCTGTTATATTAATAATGTATCATATAATTGCTGTATTATTTTTATATTTATTATATATTACGGAAAAGGCTGTGTATTTCATGATAATTTAAAAAAAACATTATTTTATAAATTTAAAGATATTTATAGTTTGTAAAAGGAACAGATAAAACGCTTTCATATGGTGTTTATACAGTTTTAACATTCTGAATTTGTTCTATTTCAGCATCAAACAAAATAATTTTTTTTTATCTAAATCCAAGAACAATTCACTATGGGCTATTCCTTGCCCAACAGTATAAAAACCAAGCGATAATATTTTTTATAAATTTTATGTTTAAACATATATATATATAATATATATATATATATATACAGGGTGTCCCAGAAGTAATGGGACAAACTTTAAGGGGAGTTAGGGGACATCACAAGGATTCAGATTTGCATAGCAACCCAGGATCGGAAACGCTTTCCTAACGCGGTAGTGGCGACACAAAACACAAGAAAGACAGGATACGAATAAGAGGAGAAAACATGTTTATTATCCTTAGTTCATAAAAAACTAAGAAGAAAGAACATTAAAGGGACAATGAACGTCATCAAAGTAGGTGTTCGAAATTACGACCCCGGGCCGTGATGCATAGAAGCGCATCTCCGGCGTATGGAAGACCTAATGTTCTCCAAAATACTGGGAGTGCCCCGGGCTTCCCTAGTAGCTGCCACGATACGTGCAACAAGTTCCTCAACTTTCCAGCATTGTCCCGGCATTTTTGCAGTACTATGAGTAATAAACATGTCTTCTCTCCCTGTTCGTGTCCTTTCTTTCTTGTGTTTTGTGTCGTAACTTCCGCGACAGGAATGCGTTTCCGACCCTGGGTTGCTATGCAAATCTGAATCCTTGTGATGTCCTTTACCTCCCCTTAAAGTATATATATATTAAGTTAAGGGAAATCTTGCTTTGAAAATTATTTAAACAATACTACTAAATCTAATAAAGGATGTGAATTAAAATAATTTTAAATATTGCTTTGAATATTTTTTTATTATTATTCATTTACGTTTGATTGATTAAAAGAAAAAAGTTGTCCTGTTGAAAATAAAAATGTACTCAAAATCATGTTGAAAATATTTATAATTATGAGCTTTTTACGACAACTGACTTGTTTATTTATATTTCTTCATTTTTAAAAGTATTTCGATTTATTTTTCTAACGTCTTAAAATATTCTGTATATGCATTTTACGCATTGCATATTTTCTCACATTCTTTTATAAACTTTACTAAGTAAGTACATATTAAAGAACCTTCCCCAGAACATCTTACCTAATTGCTTAAATAATGATCTGCAATAAACATTTTTCAATAAATATACCCCTAAGACTAATTAGGTCCTTAAATATTGAAAAATGTTCGTGTTGGTAATTAATAATTTATTCTGTCATTTATTGCATCAGAAGTTATATTGCATTTTAAAGAATAATTAGCTCATGTGATATATAGTGCATAATGATGTTACATGAGTAATGCATAGCTAATTTGCAATGATAACGCTAAAATGAAAAATGTTACGCAAAAGTGTTGTGCATTCAGAACTCCGTTGGGATGTCCAATCATAGTAAAACAAAAACAAAAAAAAATTAAAGATTTTGTACGTTATTTCAAAAACAGAATGAAAGTAAAGAAATGAGAAAGATGTATGGAAATAACTGAGTAATGCAATTTATTAAACAATTTCATTGTAAAAATGAAATTGATGCACAATTTGAAATTAAGAAAAGAAATATAAAATTTATTACTTTAAAAAAGCAAGTTCATATCGTAAGCTAAAATTGTATTTCCATTAAACAAGGGAAGTAAAATGATGTGGGTTATTTATATAAATATTTTATAGATATTTAATTGAAGAAAAATAAAATGCGTCTTTTTTATTATATTTCGGAAAATACTAAAACAGCGAAACTATCCTAAAACGTGTCATGTTTGTATTTAAATTTATTAACTCTAGATGGCAGCATCAAAGTTTTCTTTCCTCTCACAATTTTGTTCTGTTTGCTTTTGTTGTCACGCGATTGACGTTTTTAAGTGATGTTTTTGTTTTGTGAAATGTTCCAGTAAATGTTTATATGTTTACGATGCTTCCTCGTTAATTCATAGTTGTGTTAATTATTATTAATTACTAAAATAACTAAAAATACAATAAGTGGCGACGATGGACAGAAATTAAATATTTGTACCGGAAAAACATTACCGAAAATGTGAATTGTGCCGATGAAATTGGCTATATTTCTGGTTTAAATGTTCTACAGTTCGGTGCAATACGGCAATGCTATATTAATACTTCATAGTCTTCTACAGTATTTACGGCGGTGGTAAGTGTACATTTACTTTTACATTTTTACGCTTTTGCTACGTTTAATGAAGTAAAATGTTCACGCATTTCAAAGTATTTGATGAAAAAGTAGAATCTTTCACAACGTACGTGAAAAGAATGGAATAAAATTTTGTTCTACATGACATAACAGAACAGAAGAAAATTCCCGCTATTTCATGATTATTAGGACCAAAATTACATGGTTTATTATGTGATTTATGTGTACCTAAGAATTGTGAAACTTTAAGATATAATGAAATTGTTGATATTCTGCTTAAACACTTAAGCCCGCCCCTAATGAATTCATTAAGAGAATTAAATTTAGAAAATATTTTCAGAATGAAACTGAATCAATTCCAGATTTTGCTGCTAGATTAAAAAAGGGTATAACCTTTTGTTCATTTACTGGTAATACTCTAAATGTAAATTTGCCGGAACAGTTTCTGCGCGGTTTGAAAAGCGAAAATATTCAGAATAAATTCATTACGCAAGTTGATGATTTAAATTTCGAAAAAGCTGTTGAGAAAGATTTAGCTTTATATAATGTAGATATTGAAATTGCTGAAATTAAACATAAAAATTTCAATGTAAATAAAATGTCCAGTACCAAAAATGTACAAAATAAGAAATTACAAAATTGTTCTCAAAAAGAAAATGTCAACAATCACGTAAATAATACAGATTTTGACGTGAATAAAAATAAGTTAAAGTGCTATCGATGTGGAAATGCCTCACATTTAGCAACTGTTTGCAGATTTATTAATGTTACTTGCAACCTTTATAGAAAAAAGGCCATTTAAACCAGGTATGCAGAAGTACAAATTCTCAAAAACAGGTTAATTCTTTAAATACTGTAAATGTTTTATCTGTTAAGTATAATAAAAGTTCAAATCCAATTAAGTTATCTGCTTTTATTGAAAACAAGGCTAGAGCTGATATGGAATTAGATACTGGATCAGGAATTTCTGTTGTTCCTTTAAAAAGATTTCGCAGAATTTTTCCTGATCATAAATTTTTTCCTCTAGATGTTCAGTTAAAAACTGCCACGTTAAAACTGCCTTGTGTAGGTTATGTTAAAGTAAATGTTACTTATGAAAATAAAACTAGAAAGGTAAAATTGTATTTGATAAAAGAAGATAATTTTCCATTATTATTTGGTAGAGATTGGGTATCTGAATTTGATATTTTCCCACATAATTTAAAATCACTATATGTGAATGAAGTTGTAAATTATTCTGATAAATTACAAGGTTTGACACAGGAATTTTCTGATTTATTTACAGATAAGGCTGGGGAGATACAATGTTTACAAGCAGAACTTTATCTTGAAAAAGATGCTACACCCATATTTTGCAAAGCTAGGGCTGTCACTTATGCGCTACGTGCAACAGTCAATGACTAATTAGAAAGATTACAAGACGAAAGTATTATTAAACCAGTTACAAACAGAAAGTGGGCAACTCCTATAGTTCCAGTGGTTACGCCTAATGGAAAAATTTGGTTATGTGGCTATTTTAAAGTAACATTAAATAAATTTCTGAAGGGTGAAATATATCCTTTACCTAAAATAGAAGACATGCTAGCTACATTAGGTGGTTACGAAAATTGATTTAAATCAAGCTTATCTTCAGTTACCTGTAGACGAACAATCACAAGAATTATTAACCATTAATACACCAAAAGTATTATTCCAATTCCTTAAGTTACCCATGGGTGTTGCTAGTTCTCCTACTATATGGCAAAGAAAAAGTGAGCATATTTTAAGAAGAATTGAGGGAGTTACAATTTTTATGGATGATATTGGGGTTATACGTGAAACAGATGAAATTCATTTACAGAGATTAAAGAATTATTAAAGATTATTGGAAAGATTAAGGGATTATAACATTAGAATAAATAAAGAAAGATCATTCTTTATGGCAGATGAGATTACTTATTGTGATTATAAAGTTGATAAACATGGTATTCATAACACACAAGATAAAATTGAAACAATTTTAAATGCTCCAAGACCAGTAAATGTATCTCAGGTTAAAGATTTTCTAGGCTTAGTTACATATTATGATAAGTTTGTACCAAACATATCTACTATTGCAAATACTTTAAATTATTTGCTTAAGAAGAATGTTAAATTTAATTGGTTTTATAAATGTTAACAGGCATTTAAAAGTATAAAAAAAAAATTACTTCTGACAGGGTTCTTATTCACTTTAATCCTAAGTTACCTTTAGTTTTAGCTACTGATGCTTCTCCTTATGTTATCTCTGCAGTTCTTTCGCATTTGATGCCAGATAACACTGAAAAACCTATTGGGTTTGTGTCCAGAACTTTAAGTAAAGCAGAAAACGGTATAGGCAAGTTGATAAAAAAGCTTTAGCAGTTATATTTGGTGTGATGAAATTTTTTCTGAATTTCGAAATTGAATTGTGAAGTTGCTATACAATAATATTTTGTATAGCAACAGGTTTACCTTATTTACTGACAATAAACGTTTAGTGTCCCTTTTTTCTTCTTCTAAAAGTATTCCTGTTGTATCTGCTGCTAGAATGAAACGATACGCAATCTATTTAGAAACGTTTCAATATGATATCCGTTAAAAAAAATCAACTGATCAATGAAATATTGATTCTCTTTCACGACTTCCTTTACGTAGTGAAGATTTACCTCAACAATTAAATTCGAATGATGCAATCGATGAATCTGAAATTCTTGAAATTAATCAACTCTCTAACTTACCATTAAATTCTAAATGTATTGTTTCAGCTACAAAATCTGATCCCCTTTTACGTCAAATTTTTCATCACCTGATTTCTGGTTCTGAAATTCCTAAAAATTTATTTTTTGGTAGTAAACAAGAAGAATTCACTTTCACAACATCGTTGTATTTTAAAAGGTTGTAGGGTAGTTATCCCTAAAATTCAGAGAAACCAAATCTTAAAAGAATTACACTTTGGTCATTTTGGTATAGTTAAAATGAAGTCTTTAGCCCGTAGTTTTGTATGGTGGCCAGATATAGACCAAGATATTGAAGATCTTGCACGATATTGCACTACTTGTGTAAATTTAAAAAATAATCCTCCCAAAGTTGATGCACACCATTGGGGGTTGATGCCCACAGCAAATGGCAAGAAGTTCTTATTGTTCCTAGTACAACTTCAGAAAATACCATTACTTGTCTCTCTTCACTTTTTGCATGATACGGTTTTCCAATTTCTTTAGTACCAGATGATGCTAAACAGTTTACATCTGAAGAATTTGAGACATTTTTGAGAAATCATGGTGTAAAACATAAGTTCAGTGCTCCATACCACCCAGCTACAAATGAACAGGCGGAGAGATATGTGCAAATTCTTAAGCGTTGATTAAAAGCCTTAGCTTCCGAAACTGGTACTTACAAATGAAATTAAATAGCTTCCTTTTGCAATATAAGAAGATGCCTTATGTTACAACGGGGAGAGTTCTGCATCTTTATTTCTAAAACGTCATATAAGAACAAAAATAGATTTGATAGTACCAAATGTTACAAATTTCGTTCATGATAAACAAGATGCGAAAAAGTCCAAAATTAAAATAAAAGAATTTGAAATTAACCAGAAAGTAGCTGTAAGAAATTATACTCCAGAAGAAAAGTGGAAAATTGGTCGAATAATAGCACGAGAAGGGAAAATACATTATAGAGTTCAAGTTGGTTCGAATATCTGGAAAAGGCATGTTGATCAATTAACTAATGTAGTTTCAGAGATTTCTTTAGTTAATGATACAAATTCTGAAGACAATGATACAGGAAATTTCAGAAGTGAATATGCAATTGTGAAACAAGGTGATTTTGCACCAATACACCCCAGTATCGCAGATCCACAACCAGTTGATTCTCATGAGCCATGTACTCCAGGTCCTACACCAACTGACTTTCATCCTGATTCTCCAACACCTTCTGTTCCCACTAGTTCAATAGTTGATGCTGCTTAACTTATAAAACCTAATTCTTCTTCTCCTTCTCCACAGGTACTGAGAAAGATCCGGTATGTACAGAAGAGCTCCTGACCGTTTTTCATATTAAGTGGGACGAGCTGTCTTGTTTGTATTTCAATTTATTAACTCTAGATGGCAGCATCAAAGTTTTCTTTCCTCCCACAATTCTGTTCTGTTTACTTTTGTTGTCACGTGATTGACGTTTGTAAGTGATGTTTTTGTTTTGTGAAATGTTCCAGTAAATGTTTATATGTTTACGATGCTCCCTCGTTAATTCATAGTTGTGTTAATTATTAGTAATTACTTACTCAATATACAATAAAACATATCGGAAGTATAATGTTATAGAAGAAAAGCTGTTTAATAAAAATAAATTTCATAATAAAATTCTTATGTAATTCGTGTAATTAATTTTGTCACATTTATATTAATATCAGACTGAATCAGACTTAAAATCTACACACAGTGGAGTATTTGACCCAAATTCCTGGCCAAAAATCTTTTTCTATATAAATATAGTCGGATTGCCTTGAAATTCTTAGATGTTATTAGGAATCGCTATGGCATGTTTGGTATTGTAAATGAAGTCTATAGCATTTACGGTTAATTTACAGAGACACCCAAAAGAATTCCATTACATTATGGTCTGTGGGGAAAAATCGTTTGCTCTGTATTTTAATGATATCACGCTATTTTAAACGTACTGGAATTTATATGCATCACTGAGGTGTACTAAGACACTTATTGTAGAATATGGTGTGCATAGAATAAATTGTTCATTTACAGGGACACACAAAAGAATTTGGCTGAAGAATAAATTTAACTATTGAGGTCTACGACCAATAATTGCTGGAAGTGCGTTTTTACTTGTGATATCCGTTTTTAACCGCATGACTGCCGAGCAAAAGGGCAAAATTGTAGTGTTGTTGTCTCCTTAATTTAAAAAAAAATTTAAAACAAGATGATTTTTCCGCATGACATAAAAAATTTAATTGCTTATAAGAATATAAGCCTTGAGAGTAGTATTAATAACAAAATGATTTAAAACTGTATTATATTTGTAGAATTATATTAATTTAAATAATGCTGTAAAACCTTATATTGCTGTAAAACCTGCAGTTTAGTGAACGAATATATCAGTTCGCGGCGGTGAGAAGTTTAAAATGAACTATTTTTTTAAATATTACTTGGTGTGGATACATTCTATAGATCATATACATGGCCGCACAAAAGTTCTCAAGTACACAAATCCATTTGTGTATGGATGACAAAAATACAAACAATTGCCCTCAGCTTTCAGATTTATCATGTATAAAGAATTGCAATTGAAACTCACTTAAGGATATTCAATCGTATTATATTACAGGGGCAAACAGATACATTAAATATGTCTCAATTGATATTGACATTTAGATTTATTGTTATGATTCGAATCTAAATACTTTACATGATTTTATGCTCACGGGAGAATGGTTAATTTTCCCTATTATGCGTATTTTGTGAGTACATTTAAATCTGCTGTACGATTTCAATATTTCACTAATAATGAGCTCGAAGTAGCTAGGAGTCGTTCGGTAGCTTCATCGCCCCGAGCCCTCCCTTCCTGGTTTTCGGTGTCTTTAATTTGTGTAATTTCCCTTTTAAATTTGTCCGGTTTCAATTTTTGATTTTTTTTTCAACGTTGCTTTCGCTAGAGAGTCTTTCACTCGGGACGTGGCTGAGGGGCTACGAATCTTGCTTTCGCAAAAGAGTCGGACTAAAGTAGAAGAATAAAGGGCTGCGGACGAAGATGGGCCGCTTGCCGCGGCGGTCCTGGCTGGGCCCTATATTGGCCTATATTGGCCTATATTGGCCTATATTGGCCCCTATATAAAATATTGGCTGTACCCTTTATTCATGGAAATGGCCGAATGGAAATTGTTAATTGTGATGAGCGTTTCACTGAGCTAACTTTTTCATACTATGTAGTATGCATACAAATCCATAGCTTAGTTTAATATTTTATATCTTAAAAGCTGATGAATTGTAAGTAAGATTTTAACACTTCACATAATAATAAGTATACATTTTATAACTATTTTGACAACTAAGAAAAAAAGAGACATCATTTAAGAAGAGCACAAAGAAAAAATAAATTAAAATATTAATTTACTAAGTAGATATTTAAAAAATACGAATATATCACATGCGCATAGATTTAACATTACCGAAGAGAGTTTGGAAGTTGAGTGACTAGCAGCCTTAAATGTTTACTGTTTATAAGAGAAAAGTTTTTATTGATAAATTGTTTTATTTGCTAGTAATGTTTAATTAATAGTATTTAATTTTACTATCTATAAAACTTATTATTTACATTTAATTTACTTTAATAATAATTATTACATTTAATTTACATTTAATAAAGATTATTTACATTTGATAAAGTTACATTTAACAAAGTGCAATCTCTACAGTATATATATGCTGCTTTTTTCAGTGTATTTAATAGATTACCAGTTCCAATTTGATTCTTCAAAACTCTGTTTTTCATCTTCTTCATCACACTCTTCTGGGCTTTTATCAGGACTACCATCAGACCTAGCTCGAAGAAAAAGTTGTAGGTTTTCGCTACTGTATGGCTTAATTTTTGTCTAGAACAGTTTATAAAAGGATCACTGCTTAAAAGAATGCAATTTGGAACATCTCTATTGCACTTTCTTCAGTATTTGTACGGTACTGTCAAAAGTGTTTGTTTCTGCCCTCGGCAGCTTCTTCTGACCGTTGGCCAATGGGTACGAATGCTTTCTTAATTACAGTGCCACCATAAATCAAAACCTTGTGCATTGTTGGAATCATGGTTACCAATTGTAAATGTTCACATGCAGTTTTGCTGTTTCATTATCAGATGTTTGGAACTTTTATTCGTCACTGCGATGCCGATTCGTTATGACTTCCAATATTACTTACAACCTTTTAATCATTTCTTCGTTTACACCAGACTTCTTTCCCTCCTTTCTCCCTTTATTTTCTAGCTATGAGCTCCTGAAACTAATTGGAGAAACGTTTTTCAGTAAATAAGTATTTACAATTTGAAGCTGATCTGATATTTCTATCAAGAGTTATCGAGATGCATACGTATGTACGTACCTACATATGTACGTACATGCAAACATACAGAATCTGTAAGAGCAAAAGCTTTCAGTCAATATCCTGTAAGCTAAAAACCTGAAATACGACAGTAAAAATATAGTTTTTATCTCTTTAATTCGGTTGCCGCAAAAAAGCGATTTAAGTAGTTCTTCCTAAAAAATATATATATATAAAAAATTGCAACAATATGCGGAACATGTTTTCTGTGAAATTGACATTCAGAACTATAACCAATACGATTATAGTTCAAAAATGATCCGCCAAAGTCTGGCACACTTTAAAAAAAGCTTTCGATATGTTTAAACTAGAGCCAAAAGCCCTTTAAAATTACCCCTTTTACAAATGTAATGTTTTTTTATTAAATTAAAATCTAAACTATTTAATTTAACACATAGTTTAACACAAAGCTCTGACCTTTCTTAAACACTTAAGCGTTATTTAATTTCAGTTCAACAATTCATTCAGTCACAAAAAAAATAATTACATTTAAAAGTAACAACAATGCCAAACCTACAAAAAATCATGTCTTCTTTTAAAGAAATTTTCTCTTCAGTTGAGGCCTGGAGCCACCTGCATCCTGCCTGACCGCTCAGATTCACCTGCACCGCTCAGGTTCCTGAAATAGGCATTGATCGACGCGCCAGTTAGTCAGCTATTAAAAAATATGATTTTTACAATTGTTGATGAATTTTTAATTTTTGCATAGGTTTTTGGATCAAATACTCCACTGTGCGACGTATGAATTGCTCAAAATAAAGACGTATAAATTAAAGAAATATTGGGGAATGTTATTATCACTTTAGTTAAATACAAATATCCTTGTAATGAATGTTTAAAGCGAATAAACAACGCGAAAATTACCGAAAAATGACGTAGTACAACAGGAAAACGGCAAATTTTATTTAGATCACAGTGGGAACATTGGTGTTTGTAAATGATTTTTAAATGTACTAAGAAAGAGCTATTTAGGGGTCCCATTTTTAAATTTACAGATACTTAGAATGAATTTTTTTCTGAAATATGTGTTTATACAGTAGCGCTCAAAAGTATTTTGACAACCTTATATTCTCTTTTATTTTATTTAATATAAAAATGTAAAATAAAATATATTCCCTATAATTGAGAACACTATGACTGCAGTTATTCAAACGTATCAAGTTTCAACTTGCTTGTTTCCATTCGGCGCCACCAAAGAAATATGACTCCTCCTTAGCTCAAAAGTATTTTGACAATTAGTTTGCATTCAATAGTTGAAGATGTCAGTGGTGCTATAGCTTCGATTAGTGTTTATATCGACTAATTATGATTATTTTTAAATTCCGAAATGTAATAAATATTGAAGTGATTCTTGAAAAGCCGCTGTAAATGCACTTAAGAAAGGTAGACTGCAAGCAGAATTAGCTCGATCTTTTAACGGGTCTCGTCAACTTGTTATTACATGAAATAAAGTTTTTAATAAACAGAAATACATCGAAAATAAGCCTCAAAGTGGCCATCCGAAAAAAAAAAACTTGCAATGTTGACTGTATTCTAAAAATGACATCAACAAGTGATTGTCATAAGTCCGCTGCAATAATAAAAAATTAATTGAAAAAAAAATTACGGCATAGAAATACACGTTTCATCAGTCAAACGACGCCTAAACCTCTATGGTTTACATGGCAGAAGACCAGCAAAAACACGTCTGTTATCTACTAAGAATAGGAAGGCTAGAGTTGCATTTGTAAAACGGCATAACCCTTTCAGGGGAAAGCAATTCCATTGTAAAGTGTTGAAATTAATGACTGACACCGTAATTTTGGTTTAAAAAAATTCGGTTTATTATGTGTGTGAAATATAGCTTTTTCATATTTAGAAATAAATTTGTTTTCAAATTCCGGTGTCAGTCATTAAATTCCACACTTTAGCAATGGAATTGCTTTGCCCCTGAAAGGGTTATGCCGTTTTACAAATGCGACTCTAGCCTTCCTATTCTTAGTAGATAACAAACGTGTGTTTGCTGGTCTTCTGCCATGTAAACCATAGAGGTTTAGGCGTCGTTTGACTGATGAAACGTGTATGTCTATGCCGTAATTTTCTTTCAATATTTTTTATTATTACAGCGGACTTACGACAATCACTTGTAGATATCATTTTTAGAATACAGTCAACATTGCAAGTTGTTTTTTTCGGATGGCCACTTTGAGGCTTATTTTCGATGTATTTCTGTTTATTAAAAACTTTATTATATGTAATAACAAGTTGACGAGAACCGTTAAATAACGAGCTAATTCTGCTTGCAGTCTACCTTTCTTAAGTGCATTTTCAGCGGCTTTTCTAGAATCACTTCAATATTTTTTACATTTCGGCATTTAAAAATAATCACAATTAGTCGATATAAACACTAATCGAAGCTATAGCGCCACTGACACTTTCAACAATTAAATGCAAACTAATTGTCAAAATACTTTTGAGCCTAGGAGGAGTCATATTTCTTCGGTGGCGCCGAATGTAAACAAGCAAGTTGAAACTTGATACATTTGAATAACTGCAGTCATAGTGTTCTCAATTATAGGTAATATATTTTATTTTACATTTTTATATTAAATAAAAAAAGAGAGAATATAAGGTTGTCAAATTACTTTTGAGCGCTACTGTATAATGGGAAAATACTAATGTATATATATGTGAAAATACATATGTAAAAAAATACTGAATACTTTAAAACATTAAAACCAAAATTAAATTTAAAAATTTAAACATATTTATTTTCGATATAATTCTTGAACCACTTACCTGATTTGCATAACATTTGCACTGTTGTGTACAGATAACGTCCAATTTTAATTTGACAGGATTTTTAAAAATATTAATTATAAAGTCATAAGTTTCAAAGTGAAAAACTAAAGTTTTTTCATGAGTGACTTTTGCATTAAAATTTGCATTTAAATGTTCTCACTTAAAATCGAAAATTCCGATGACAATTTATTAGAAATATGATACAGAAACTCCATTGAAAATTTCATACGTATACCTTACAAGGAATTTTAGATATATCCTTTCAAAACTGACAAATCATCAAAACAATGTGAGAGCAATTAAGTTAACAATCTCGCTGCGTATTTTTAAAATCAAAATAGGTTTAAAAATTGCGCATTTTTTTAATTACATATTTCAAATCTACATATATTTTAGAATTAAAATATGTAAAATTTTTTATAAAAGAGTTTTTTTTAATATAGAATTCGATTATAAAAAAAGGTTGTAAGAAAACTGAATTTGAAGAATAATCATATGAAAGAGAAATTCTGAAAATTAATCTTGGTTAAATTGCGATTTAAATTATGAAATATGAAGGTAAAACAAATATACTAATGAAAATATGCAAAATACAAAACTTGCACTAGAAATGAAGTTTAGTATGATAAATTTCGAATCAAGGTTCAAGGCAAAGTCCTATTTCGTAATCTTTGGATCGAATTCGCGTTTCTTTGCAAAATGTTCTGCCAGTTTCCATTTTTTTTTTTTTTTTTACAACAAACAGCACGCTCTCTACGAGACTCTTTCTTGATGGGATTAGCTGGTATATGGCTAGCAAAATGTCGAGCAGTTAGTCTCATGGAGTGGAGACATCTTTGATCTTTCAAAAGATAGCGCCGAATGCTTGCAAAATAATCTTGTAAACTTCACAGATATATGGACAACTGATTCCATGCCAGACTTCAATCAACAATTAAACATCACAGAAAATAATAAATGAACCGTTGAATTGAAAAGAGTGGCTTGTGCTTTTCAATTAACGGATAAATGCATCCCCGTGGAAATCGCGGGATGCGCAGCGAGAGAGTTAAAGTTCCCGTCGCGTTTGGCATCACAAGACGAAAACTGTTATCTCTAATTATATATCTCTGCGATCTAATGTTATCAAACATGCGGTTTGCGGTATTTAACTCTGAAAACTATAATTTGTTTTAAGTCAATAATTTAAAAAAATGGAGAATTTTCTGTCCCAGATCCCATTTAGGAGTGCTAAGGATTTAGATTTTATAAAATGCCTAGTATCGCAAGATAGGTATCAATTCTGTAGAAAGAGAAATAAAGTAGAATTTTGATATTAAATTATGTTTGAATGTTGTTTACTTCTTTTGTAGCTGTCGTTTTCTAGCGCTAATTTAAAAATTTAATGCAAGAATATTCCTTATTTTTGTTCAGAAGCAACTAATAAATTTGGTATTCAAATATCACCAAATTTTATCTAGATATGAAGCAATAGAATTAAAACTGTTTATTTTGTACCTGGGTACGCGGGCGATTTTAGAGAAAATATTAAAAGCGCGATAAGATTTTAATAATTGTTCGATTGATTTGTACATCGGCAGAAAATTTCTTATAGTGGTTTCCAAAACGATCAACAGGTAGCAGCGTTGCAAGACTGAAAATTGTAAATATGGCTGACTTGACCTGCACCACATTGGTGATCTTCAGACAGATATTATAATGCTGTTACTCCAAAATGCGATTTCTCGTAACCAAGTAGAAATGCTGTATAGGAAAAAAGGATTGTGCAGTGATTCATAAGGTGATTCCCGCCAAGGCAAAAATTAGAAGCTGAAAAGAAAAATAAAATAAAAACTTTTTGCAAAAACGACTAACTTCGCAAAAAGAATTCTTGTGAAGATTACGCGTTTTCTCAAAGCACTGCAGTGTGCTATCTGATGTCACAGTAATTATCTGGAATAATTATCTGATCGCAAGTCTTTCGCAATGCAAGTAGTCAATGAAGCGTCAATATTTCATTCGCGTTGCTTCTTTCTTCAGTGGTACAACATTATGTGTTCACTGGTTTCATTAAACCCTTCAAGGGCGGTGTTTCTTTTGTGGACCACTTAATATTAATTCCTAAATGTCAGATCGGCATCAGAATATTAGAATGAAAATTTTCCTTATATTAAGCACGTGAATAAAATTTGTTTGTAAATTCTGGTGTCATTTATTCATTTCAGCATTTTACGAATAGAAGTACATTGCCCCTGAAAGGGTTAAGCCACAAGTTAGTACCTGACACCTATTTTGACATGTTAAGTGCGCATGTTAACACACCTATTTTGACATGATTGGTGTATTTGACGAAATAATTGCTACTAGATCCCTGGTATATTCTTTCTGGAATTACTCCATACATAATCGCATGTTCAGCGTCTCTAACAACAGAATAGACTCTATATATCCACTATTTTTTGAATATGTGGTAAATTTAAATAAAAAGCAAAAAAAAAATAACTGTTGTCAATATAGTAAGAAATTTCAACCCCTTTTCAGATTTTTATTTAATTTTTTTGCTTTTTATTTAAATTTACCACGTATTCAAAAAATAGTAGATATATAGAGAATTCTGCTGCTAGAGACGCTGAACATGCGATTATCTATGGAGTAATTCCAGAAAGAATATACCAGGGATCTAGTGGCAATTATTTCGTCAAATACATCAATCATGTCAAAATAAGTGTGTTTAAGCTAAAAGATGAGGAACCGTATAGACGGTTAAATCCAAAATGGACTAAATTGTGTCATAAGGTGTGTTGTCTTTGTCGTTTCGGCCGTAGCTGTCTTGTTCCAAATCAACGTTATCTTTCAGCGGCTGGGGCTTCATTTGTAGATAAGATTTTTCAATTGAATATAATCCCCAAAACCAAAGTGGTAAAACTAGTTAGTGAGTCATTTAATTATTCTGCTATTGATAAAGCTATGTCAAGGACAAAAAGAATATTATAGAAAAATTTTCACGGAGCAGTAGTCATTTTAATAGGATTGGACTTCCTCCTAAAGTAGGATCTTTTCAGTTATTTTTTGAGGGTTACAAAGATGCTGATTATTGGCTGCGTGTATTTGATTCAGAACCTGCTGTAGCTAACGGTATGATCCCTATCAATTCTGAACTTAAAATAGCTGGAATTGATAATGGTTTAGCTTTTTTATATAACTAGTCGGATTTGCAACTTCTAATTTTTTTTCTATCTCAGATAAGTTTTGTTATTACATTTTACATTTTTTGTCAATAAATAGTTTTAAAATTCTGGAAAGGGGATGAGGAAATTTGTAATTAAGTATAATTAATGGGTAATATATAAAAAGTACGCGGAAAATTTTGCTTTTTAGAAATGTGCAACTAAAATTTGGGCAACTGTGTGATTCAGTTATTTTTTTATTTCAACAGCTACGGCGCAGGTCCCGAAAATCGTAAAAAAGACCGCTATCACAGTGCCACAACCAGGTCATCTCCAAAATTTTATACAATCCTCAGCCTATTACTTTATATCTAAATGTGGAATTTCGTCAAAAAATATTCAAAAACTCTTCACTTAAATTGCACAGAGTCGAAAAAAATAGCACAAAAATCGCTATCGGAACGACCTTTGAGGAAATATTTCCATTTTCAACCACGGCCTGACGAAATAGTTAAAACATATATTTGAAATTTGGTTCAATTGTATCCATAACTTCAAACACTTTCCGATAATAGAAAGGAAAACGCTGCTATTAGAGACTCACTTCCGGGGCGCTTTCTCCAAAATTGTATACAACCCTCGGCCTAGGACAATACATCTGAATATAAAATTTTGTCGAAAAATATTCGTAAATTATTCACTCAAACTGCAAAATATCAAGAAAATTGCATAAAAATTGCTATCACATTTCCCGTTTCTGGCGGTATATCCGCATTTCCAACTAGGACTTAACGCCCATAGTCTAAACTTTACACATAAAATATGGTTCAATTCTACAGTTAAGGAAAAAATTATAAGGACACGTTGAAAAAAGAGTAATATGTATTAAAGTAATCATCAACTGAAAACAAAATCAAACATAATTTACTACTCGTAATTAGGAAACTTTAAGCACCTATTAATACGAAATTAAATTACAATAAAATTTATAAATCACATATTAATAGTAAAAAAATACGTCAAACATGGAAAAAATTATTAGAAGATAATGAAATATGTCAGGAAATAAATTAATATTTGGAACCTATTAATACGAAATTAAATTACAATGAAATTTATAAATCACACATTAATAGTAAAAGATTACGTCAAACATGGAAAAAAATTATAAGAATATAATGAAATATGCCTGGAAATAAATTAATATTTTACAAAATCACCTTTTTATTTTCAGTGACCTTTATTAATCGTGCAGTCATTGACTCAGAAAGTCCAGTTAAAGTTTGTTTAGAAATGTATTTTACGTTAATTCGATAAATGATGTCAAATCGTCTGTATTTGCATATTGTGTGTCATGCTTACATTTTCATCTAGGTAAAATGCCCCACAGATTCTGTGTGGGGTTTAAATCAGGGCTTGCCAATCCAAAAGTTGGACAGAATTGGCTTTGAACAATGAACGTGATGATCATGACACATGGCAATTTGCATTGTCTTGTAAAAGCAAATAATCATCACTGCGATAACTGGTGCTTCAGGCAATAATTTTTCAGCTAGCATATTTGCATATGATTCTGAATTCATGCGACCTCGAATGAATAACACTGGTGTTTCTTCCATTGGCTGCAAAACATGCCCACATCATCACAGAACGTCCTCGGATTTGGCGTTTGGATAAAAGAGTGTTATCTTTTAGCAAATCATACCAATAATGGCGAAAACCATCTGGTCCGTCCAAATTAAAAATATTTTCGCCCGAGAATACTGCCTCTTTTCAGACAGAACCAAAAGAAATGTGTTTCTTAGCAAATTCCAATCTAAGCTTGTTATTGCCGAAACGTCAGTGAAGGCTTACTGTGGAGACACGAAAAGTTTTGGTTTTGGTTAGTCTGTCTGTCTGTACCGCGATAACTGCCGCAAAAAGCATCCGATCGGCTTGAAATTCACTGGGCATGTTGATGAGGTACCCGGACTTAGCTGTATAGTTTTTGGTT
Source organism: Maratus speciosus (assembly GCA_963932465.1). Taxonomy (NCBI): domain Eukaryota; kingdom Metazoa; phylum Arthropoda; class Arachnida; order Araneae; family Salticidae; genus Maratus; species Maratus speciosus. Next base: position 528,683,722 of record OZ010789.1, on the reverse strand, counting down.
AAATTTGGTTCATTCGTTCGGGAAATATGGAACATTTTATTTTGCTCTATAATGCATTTCTATGGCAAGTCAGACGATTTTCAGATTTTCATTTCTTGAAAGAAATGGCTCGTATGAAAAATGGATTTAAATGGTAAATTTTTGGTGCTGAAATTTTTAAATAAGATTATTAAATTATTCAAATTAGTTTGAAATTTTGACAATATATTTGCGAGAATTTTTTAATTAGGTTTATAACATTAGGGGGAATTTTACGCATGTTTTCCAATAATATAAAGGATTTTGTTTTATCAATTTGACCTAATGCATATTTCATTTTTTTCCTTTTCTTTCATCTGTTGCCTAGCAACGTATTTGATCCTAATAATATTAGTATAATTGCGTGTATAATGTTTGAGTAAAGCCAATGTCAAAACGGATGAATTAATGCATTTGTATCTTTGCATATAGATGGATTTTAGCCCAGAAATAAAAATAGGCAATATTTCATTTATTTTATTCAAATATTTTGCTTAAAAATGCAAAAGTTCATTATTTTCATAGAGAATAACGTAACATTTTTCCATAACATTTACCAATATTTCTTTAATTGTTGCCAAGAAAATCAAAACCCGGAATAATATTTTCTTTTAAACAATTTTCAATTGAAATGTTTTGTCGTGAATCAGGAAAATGAAAAATAAAATTAAGAATAAAAAATTAATATGGCGGCATATTGGAAATAAAAAGAAAACTCTTGAGTATTTCTTAATATAACAAGATGAAAAGTTTTGAGTAAGTACGCATAACAGGTGAATTAGACGTCATTTATCGAAAACAAAGATGCTGGAATAAAAAGATCTTGAGTAAAATAAAATTAACTATTAATCACGGAGGAAAGAGATAGATGGAGATGCAGTATGCCGTAAAAACAGTTTGCAATACGATGTGCGTTATCGCTCAGATTTAAATGCCCTCATTCGGCCCAAACAAAACAAGCACGTAGAACAGGGACCGAATTCTTTGACTTCATCCGTGCATTTTTTCTGTAAAATGAAAATGATCTGCTTATATTTAAGCAATAAGCATTCTAAGGTAGCATTTCATTGTATTATGAATTAAAAACTTTATTACTAAAAATATTATTATGTTTTTTATTTATTTATTTATTTATTTATTTATTTTAAGCACGTTGTTGTGTTGTGCCGAATGTAGCGGATTTTAGGGTTACATTTTTGGCGTCACTTTAAGATTTATTGTCTGTGTACGGTTAACATGAATATTTTATTTTGAATTTAAATTTTATTAATTTATAAAAAAAAAACTTATGCTTATCCTTATAAATCACAGCGTAAAAAAAATCTAAGTTATACTATAATCATCCGCACAATCAATAAAAAATTACGAACGTAAATTTAAATAGACTACGGGGGGTTCAGGGGGGCTCTGCCCCCCTGAAGAAATGCAATTTTTGATTTAAAAAGTTACCAGAATAAGTAGCTAATCAGAATTTCAGAACATCAATGTATAACCACTTGTTTAACACTTTTAATTGATGAAACTTTACGAAGTATCTTGTATGCTTATAAATATTTATGTAATTTTAAAATTTTAAAAAGCGATTTGTAGGAAGTTGAATGTTACGCAATGAGTGTTAAAAAGCAATGACTTGCAAAGATGACGTTGAGGCTCCTGATCTGCAGATTTACTAGTGTAATTTTGTTAGTGGTGGACGTGACCGTAGCTTTGTTAGCACAATTTATGCTTAAGGCATGAGAACAACTTTACCTCATAATATACTTATATAATCACAATAACTATATAATATAGGTAAGTTAAATTTGCTTACCTTTTCTAAGATATCCAAACCTTTTACTGGTCTTCTGATAAACAATCAATTCAATAATTCAGCAACAGCTTGAAGATCTAATTATCACATTTATTTACGTGTGTCATTTTTTTGTGCATTACGAGTTGCTGTGTATTTTTTTTTCTTTTGATAAAACAGGTTTCTGGAATATACTAAGGCATTTATTTAATGTAATAAAACAGGAGCAGCTATAAAGGCACATGTATCTTGTTGAGACTCTCAGCTACAACTAACTTACATAGTTTATACATGAAAAAATATTTTTAGAACAGAAAGTAAAAAATAAATTTAAGGAGATTTATGATATATTATTAGTGTCATTATATGAAGAATATTCGAGTTTTTTTAAATCATTATTGATAATTATAGGGTCCTTGAAACACTCAACGGAGAACAGATAAATAAATGCTTCACTTCCTTATTCATCTGGCAATCCTGATATGTTTCTTGATTAACTGATACAGATGAAAGAACTTTATGAGATTAATCGTTATTTATGCTTCATTTGGGGATTATAAAATTTGATATATTGTAACAGGTTTAGCATATCTAAAATTGGGATTATTTTGCAGAACATTACACACTATTCGGCTAGTACAAGGTTAATTTATTTCTGTTTGAATTTGAGTAGAACTCTGTTTTTTTTAAGCAAGCTCGATGCACGCAATTCCACGACTCTAGCGCATAGTAAGATAAGCAAGAATTATAAATTACAGTTTTTGACCAATTCATGGTAGTTGCAATTTCACGTCCGCTCATTCAACAGTTTCTGTGATCAATAATTTTTCCTTTTTTAAATTAAGACAGTTGTGTGCTCTTTGGCATGATGAAGAACGAGAGAAACTGAACAATCTTACTGCGCAACAGTTTTAGGCTACTTTATACAATCCCATGATATTACGAACTATGCAAAATTTTGATTGTGATTTCAAAAGAAATGCTTGTCCTTGTAATTTTTTCGAGTAGCAAGCTATTAAAACCTTTTAATTTCATGCTTTTTAATGATTTTTTTAAATTTTTAACTTAAAGTTCGTTTGCAAATGTTCCGTTTCATGCATTTTTGTCACACAGATATTTGCATAATTTTCTAGCCAAGCAGCTCCTACATTTGGCGACTTTTCATTTGTCCTTATAAATTTTTCCATGGCTGCATCTATAACTTTATACACTTTCCGATGTTGCAAATATATATATGTGTAGAATAGGTGGGATTGACTGTGGTCGAACTTTGGTGATAAAGGCTTCTGATTGAACACACGTAGTATAGAAATAATCACGTTTTAATGTCTTGATTAACGCATAGATTATGTTTACAGAGCACATTAACTATATACAGGGCTTAGGGGGATGAGGGGAATTTCTTACGGCAGTTTACCGGCATTCAATATATTTCGGAAGCTTGACCGGTTACGTCTTACCAGGTCAGTCCGCAGCACAACTCTGACGTTACATCGAACCTTAGCCCTCCGGCTGCGGTTAAGAACTACTCGCTCATCAGGTTTATTGTCTTATAGAATTTGTCTACTCTGTCAGTTCTCATGGGATTTTAGCTGCACCTCTTACTGTATTCAGGATGTGGTTTAGATTGTTTTGGGAACCGCAAGCTAGATCCACACTCGTCCATCTTGACAGGTGTGCGCCCCTGCACACGTGAGAGCAACCGCAGCAAGGAAAAAGGCAAATTAAAATTTATCTAAAAAAAAACACTAACAAAAATTTTCGAAATTTCTAAAGTTAAAAGAAAGAAAGGAAGAAAAACTTATCTTTAAAAAAACATTTAGAGGCCGAAAGGGAAAGAACTGACGAAACACGAACAAAAAAAATGAATTTAAATTTTGGCTTTTCCATTACAATGCATAAGCTGAACTGCACTACACTACGTGAAGAAAAAAAAAAACGTCTTCGAAGAAGAAAAAAAATTGAAAGTTAAAAAAACGTCGTTGTGAACATGACGTTTGGTGTTTAAGATCTTTCGTCTTTAAGATCTTTCGTCTTTAAGATCTTTCGTCTTTTGATCTTTCGTCTTTAAGAAGATCCGCCTACGGAACTTCACGTCTTTCGTCATTAAAATATTTTTCGTCATTCGTCTTAAAAATCTAACATAAGAAAAGAAAAAAAAATTCGTCTTAAGTAGTGCAAGCAGTCAGTTGCTATACAGAGAGAAAAAAAAATAACCTAGCTAAAAAAAATAAATGCTGGTATTGGGGAAAGGGGGGTGGGTACATACTAATAATTTAAACAATTATTTGAATTAAACATTTCAAAATATATATAAATTATCAAATATATAAAGACATACATAATAATACGAGAAACAATAATATTGATGGCAACTTGTAAAATAATAGGAGTAATAATAAATGAAAAGCTGTTATTCCATTGCTGTGTATAAAAAGAGAGGTAAAAAAGTCTTTGAAAAATTTCTCTTATCTGGGAGAGTTCTGTAATAAACAGTTTTTGATGGTAAATAAGTTCTTGGCCTATCAGTCACTGATAAAAAAAATAAGGTTTGGCGATGTCCGACTCATGAAGTCCAGATAAAGAAAAATAAAAATAAAGTACTTACAGTCTGCTGTCTGGATGACATGTCGATAAATAAGTGACTTTTCGTGAAAAGAAAAAAATGCACCACTATTAATACTGGTTGATGATAAACACTGGGATATTTGGGTGGTAGACGGGGCACACAGAGAAAAAACATGAACACTTCCTATGGCGAAATAAAATAAAACACACTTTTCGCAACGCGGGAATTTATTGGAAGTACAAAAGAGTACTGTGGGCATATGGTTAATGTTGCGGCCAAGGTTTCATGTGATCTATTGCAGAAAATGTCGTATGGGGGGCCTTCGTGCTGACCCACTTTTTGGAGTTGATATCTGTCGTTGGGCTTGACTTCAATAACTTTATACGGACCAAAATATTTGGGTCGTAGTTTCAATCCAGATCCAAATTGAGTCCTTTGAATCGCAACTAAGTCACCGATGTTATATTGCGTAGGAGGTTTACTTCGCTTATTGTATTGGGTACGATTTAATTCTTGTTGTTTTAAAATGTTGGTTTTCGCTGTATCTCGGAGCTGTTGTTTATGGCCCATAGTTAACTGAATTTGTTCGGCTTCTAATAACTGTTTAATGACTAGGTCATCCTTACTTTTCATTTTCACACCTGTAAGCAGCTCAAATGGGGAGAATTTGGTCGTGGCCGAAGTCGTACTATTTATTATTCTCTGCTTTGATGATACATGTTTATACCATTTCGCGGGGTCGTTTAAAGTTAATTTCGTTAAAATGGGGATGAGCGTGACATGTAGTCTTTCAATCTGAGCGTTCCCTCGGGGAATCCCAGTCGTAATGGGATGGTGTTCGATATTTTCTTGTTCACAAAAAGTTTTAAAGTCCGAAGATGTGAACGCTGGACCTTTGTCTGTGATAATGCATCTGGGGTTACCAAATGTGGTTTGTTGGAGTTTGAGCTTATCCAGTGCGTCTTGTGCTGACGTAGATTTGACCGGATATAACCAGACAAATTTTGTGAATGCATCGACCACTGTGAACAGGTGGTTATAATTTTTATTTGTCGATGCTAATGGACCTAGAAATCGCAGTGATATGTATCGAGGGGCGTATCGCCTTTAGGAATCGGATGCAAAAACCCTTCTTTTTTCACGACTTCCGGGAATCTAAAATGTCCAGGATACAGTTTGCCACAACTGTACTTGCGAGCTCGGGTAGCTTAGGTATAAAAAGGTTTTGGGACACAATTTCTTCCATTTTCTTTGCAGAGAAGTGTCCCTTATTGTGGGTATCTTGAACTATGTTAAGCTGCATTGCTTCGGGAATCACTAATAAATCTCTACCACGTTGAACTTTATACAACACGTTGTTGCGAACCAGGAAGTCGGCGACCGGGTTTTCGGCCGCCGCTGTTTTGATACCCGATACAAAGGGGTCCTTCTCTTGCGCCCGTATGACTTTGAGTGTGAGTTCATGAAATGTAACATGCAGAACGGGATATCTACTAAGAGAGTCTACATGTTTCATTTTCGTAGCTGGGCGGTGTTTAATTTCGAAATCAAAGTCTTGTAGGAATAAGGCCCACCGTGCGATTTTCGGTGTAAGGTCTTTTTTATCTACCGTTTTTTGGAGTGATGATACGGAATCTGGTGCCATGGAGGTAAACACGGAATTTTTTAAGTGCTTCGATAACTGCTATGACTTCTAGTTCATAGCTACTTAATTTTTCTTCCTGTGGTGAAGTTTTTTTACTCATATACTGAACCGAATGGAAGTGGTCGTCAGAAGACTTTTGCATAAGTGCTGCTCCAAAACTCTATTTACAGGCGTCGGTGTGCACTTCGAGGTCCGAACCCGGTATAAAAATATGTAAAACTGGAGCGCTAGTGAGCAGATTACGTAAGGTGTGCAGCGCTTGCCTCTGCTCTGGTCCAAATTCGAAAGTTGATGTTTTTCGTAAAAGGTCGCTCAGGGGTCGTGCGATAGACGCATATTGTGGGATAAATTTTCGAAAATATCCCGTCAATCCTAGGAGCGATTGCAACTGTTTGACGTTTTTGGGTTCCGGAAAATGTTGGACTGCTTTAACTTTTGTTGGAGAGGGTGCAATGGTATTATTCTCAATGCCGTGACCCAAAAATTCGATTTTTCGCTGCAGAAACTGACATTTTTTGAAGTTGATATCTAAACCGTAATCAGCGGCAGTGTCTAATACTCGTTTCAGCTTTTGGAGGTCTTCGGCTTCTGTTTTTGCGGGAATAATGAGATCATCCATATACAAAATTAATACTCCTTCTATCAGCAGTTCGCGGAAAACACAAACGAGGTATCTAACGAATACAGCAGGGCTGCAGCAGAGTCCGAAAGGGACTTTAAGGAATTCGAATTGACCGTCATATGTGATAAACGCGGTGTACTTAACGCTTTGCGGGTCCACGTCTACATGGAAAAATCCATTTTTGAGGTCGAGTGTTGTAAAGACTATAGCTTGCTTTAGTTGGTCAATGATATCATCGATGAGGGGTAGGGGGAAACGATCTTTAACGATCTTTTTATTAAGTCTACGAAAGTCAATGCATAAACGCATCGTCCTTTTTCTTCACTAATACTACGGGACTTGCGTAGCCGCTGCATAACGGTTGTATAATGCCGTCTTTTAGCCACTGATCAATCTGGTTGCGGATTAGTTCCTTCTCGTTGAGGGACATTCGTCGTGGGCGTTGATAGACTGGTACGTCGTCGGTTAGGACTATTGACATCCTTAAATCTGTAGATTTTATTTTATTAGGTTTGTAGGATTGGATTAGGGTCATTACTTGTTTGCGGATATCTTTGTCGGTAATCTGGGTTAGGTCCACTTCGTGTGCACTTTCACAGATGTCGATGCAACTTATAAATAATGGTGTGACGGGTGTCTTTTTGAGTGAGAAACTATTTTGGTCACACGTAAGTAATCCCTGGAAAATGATATCTCGTCCTATGATGAGAGGGATGGCCATGCGAGAAAAGTCTATGATATAAGTAGTAGTAGGGAATGTATCGTCATCTATCGGGATGGTCGTGCAGTAATAGTCCATTAGGGTTACATTGCTGCCGCCGAACCCGCTAAGTTGAACGGTGACGTGGGTTAGAGGGGGGGACCCGAGTAACCGGTATAGGTCTTCCCGTATCGCAGTTATGGGGCTGCCCGTATCGAATAACGCTTCCACTGTTAGGCCTGCGATTTGTACTAATTTTTTCATGTTTTGATGCGACTTATCCAATTCTAGTACGTGGATTTTCCTATCACGCTTTGTCGCGGAATTCTGAGGAGGTGGAGGGGTGCCTGTGTGCGACGCTGGACGGCGGGTGGTCTGAGCACAGTCATAACTTTTGTGTCCAAAATTATTACACGAAAAACATTTAATTCCTTTATCTTTATGGGTACACTGTTTCGCAACGTGCCCACTTGCCCGCAAGAAAAACAAATCGTTTTCGGGGCTTTTTCCGCGTGTAGGGGTTTATTACTGACATGTGTAGGCCGCGGCTGGGACTGGCGCAGGTGGGGGCTTTGATCGCAAATTTGCTGATAAATTTGAAGCTTACTTTTAAATTCGATGAGGGTTTGACAGTCAAAAAGAATTGCTTTATTAGTAGGTGTATCTCTAATACCAGTGATAACATAATGCATGAGTGATGCGTCGTCTATTTATATGCATGAGTGATGCGTCGTCTAAAAAATATTCACTCATTTTTTCGTTGGGCTTACAAGTACGTGAAGCTAGAATTTCGTGTATTTGGGCGGAAGAGGAAATATGCGCGAATTCTTGTATTAACGCTTGCTTTAACGCTGCGTACGACGATAATTCTGGCTCACTGCGGACAAGCAACAATGCAGTACACTTGAGAGCCCTTTCGACAAAAAGAAATTTTTGCAACTTTTCAGTTGAAATGTTGTGGCCAAGCCTTCAAATCTTTCTAAACATTGTAGAATGTTTTCGACTGGCTTGCCGGAAAAGGGTGTAATTAAATTTTCGAAATCGGTAAAAGAAATGGACTGACGCGGTGCCGAATGGGGGGAGATGGCAGCATTATATTGCAAAGTGGTACCAGAAAAACTCGTTAATGGATTGGATTGCAAAGTATTGCGAGAATCGTCGTCATCTGACTCGGAATCGGTTTGTGGTGAAATGGAGGACTGTAATTTTGTTAGGTCTGCTAGGGCTTCAATAATACGTCGTGAAATGTCTGCTTCGTTACCAGCAATGTCTAGACAAAGTAAATTTGCCATAGAAATGAGTTGAGCTAAGGGGAAGTTTTTGGCCGTTTCAGCGATTTTATCGTCAAATTCAGGATCCCCAATTTTAAATTTGAATCCCTGAAACTTCCGTAAATTTTTCCGATTATTTCTATTTTCATCAGTGCCGAATACCAAGGTATGTAGAATTTTGATTCGTTCAACTCGTGCTGAATTAATTTGAGCTAACACCGGCCGTATACCTTGCAAAAACATGGCTGAATAAGAAATAAATCTTACTGCCAAATTGCTATACTTTTTTTAAAAAGAGAACGCCGAATGGTTTCATTATATCCATTGCGAACGAAAAAAAAATATCACAGATGTCTTCTTTCACACCACGCACACAGAAAACGGGTGAGTCGATAACAGATAAGTAGGTCAGTAGATCTTCCTTCTCTCGCTCTTTCCTTATCAGAACTGGGAGAGAAACTTCGAACAGAATCTTCGCAGATCTTAAATATTTCAGAAGTTGGATTTCACAACAGTTTCATGGATGTCTAGGGGCTTGATAAATAGTTGGATTCGCCGAGGTCGAGCGCTCATGTAGAATAGGTGGGATTGACTGTGGTCAAACTTTGGTGATAAAGGCTTCTGATTGAACACTCGTAGTATAGAAATAATCACGTTTTAATGTCTTGATTAACTCATAGATTATATTTACAGAGCACATTAACTATATACAGGGCTTAGGGGGATGAGGGAGAATTTCTTACGGCAGTTTACCGGAATTCAATATATTTCGGAAGCTTGGCCGGGTACGTCTTACCAGGTCAGTCCGCAGCACAACTCTGACGTTACATCGAACCTTAGCCCTCCGGCTGCGGTTCAGAATTACTCGCTCATCAGGTTTATTGTCTTATAGAATTTGTCTACTCTGTCAGTTCTCATGGCATTTTAGCTGCACCTCTTACTGTATTCAGGATGTGGTTTAGATTGTTTTGGGATCCGCAAGCCACATCCACATATATATATATATATATCGCGCAAAAATCATTATCACAGCGCCTCCCCGTGAGAAATATCACCAGATTAAACTGGGATGTGACGGCCATAGACAAAAACATAGTATATATGTAGTTCAGTTGAATAGTATGCATAACTTCATACTCTTCCCAGTCATGCAATGAGGACACACAGACAGACCGACAGGCAGACATTTTGTAAAAACGTGTAATTTCTGTATCTGTGACTTCTAAAACGCATAAATGTGTCGAAAACCGAAACTCGATTAGAGACGTTTCTTCTATTATAGACAGAAGAAAGTAAAAAAGTAAATCTGCAATTCAATGATACACTGTAAAAAAAAAAAAAATACTGCCAGTTTTCCGGTAGGGATCGGAAAAATAGTTGCCCTTATCGTACCGGAATAATTTCCAACCCAGCTCGGAATGAAATCTGTAAAATACCGTTTTACTGACTATTTCCTTATTTTTACGGATTTTATTCCGAGCTGGGTCGTAAATTATTCCGGTACGGTAAGGGTAACTATTTTTCCGATTTCACCGAAAAACTGGCAGTATTTTTTTTGCAGTGTATATGCATTAAAAATTCATTTAAAAAATTATTTTTATCCTGAAGTATTTCCTCTACAAGAGAGTGGCAGATACATTTATGTGTTTGATACCACTGGGTTATATTTTCGAATAGAACTTATATAATTTATGACATATTTCGATTAAAATTTCGTCTATAATACGAATATGATTTAAATCATTTTGTATCTGTAATTTAAAAGATTGTGAGTATAAGGATCGAAAGGATTACGAAATATGCACAAATTCTAGCAATCATATAAGTTTTAAATAATTGTACAAAATTATTCATAATTTTTCTGAGTTATATGCAATAAAAAAGTAGAAACGTAAAAATATAAAATATAAAATGCAAAGAATAATAATATTCTAGTACGTTGAATTGCCTTGGAAGACAACATGTTGGAAGAAAGAAGACGCATGAAAGGAATAAGAAGGGACATTTTTACTCATAGAGCACTTTGTAAAATACATTTCACTGTTATATACTAGGCAATCTATTTTACATAATAAATTATTTTTAAATAATTAGTATTATATTTTTAAACATCTTTATTAAGCTAATAATCGAAGTGTGAAATTTTTGATTTTGCAAATTATTATTTTTTCATCATACAATAGGAAATGGACTTCATATTACTTTTAATTGCAAAACTACTTATAAAAGTTACTGAATCGCACATGAATTACACGGCAATATGTGTATTAATGTCAAAATTGTCTTAAACACGAAGAATTACCATCAACAAACTTTTTTTACTTTATATAAATGAATCAATTTTATAACATATTACTCACTATAATGGTTCATGCAGTCTTTTGATATTGTTTCAACAACATATAATGAGTTTTACTACTTCTCATTCGAAATAACATTTATACCTTTGTCAAAATTGTAAAGTAACTCTTTCAAAGATTTCCCAATGGTGAATTGATTAACGGTTTAATATTTCATCTGTCTATTCTTAAAAAAATTGTAACTAACGCTGTCACCGCCGCCGCCGGATTTGAATTTTTTATGTTTTGAATTTATTGCAAACAAAAATATGAAAATCAGTGGTATTATAGAGAAATGTTTGATAAACACGCTGATGTAGACAGTTTTCAAATGGAAGATGTATTTTAAGAGGTATTTAACGTTAAAGTTGGTGAAAATCGTTCCATAAAAAAAGTTTTATAGAAGCAAAAACTACACATAGAAATTTAATCATTTTAGATCATAAGAATTTCCTAGTGTGCAGACTGCATTCCTTTTTTTTAATTCGACTCTTTTAATTTGACTCATTTTTTGAGGTTTTATTTTTATTTGAAATTCAAATTTTCAGCATTTCGAGAAATAAAATGTTAAATTTTAGAAAAAGGTATTATTTTAAATTGTTGCCAAATTTAAAAACAGCGCAAAGAATAATATTTCCTTCAAATTAAAAATTTATTTACACGTGATTATTATAAACGGAAAAAAAAACTTTGAAATGAGAATTAAATGATTACGATTAAAAGAAGGAAAATATTGATAATTACTTCATAAAAATTACATTTACTCATCAATTTTAAAAGAGAAAGAAAATTGTAAAGTAATAAATTCATTAATATACGTTAAAAGACGTAAATAGAAGAAATTTCGTCATATTTAAAATTGCCAAACCATAATATTGCCAAACAATTTAAATTTAAAAATATAGTTGCGCGAGACATTTATGTCATATTTTTAGGTAATCTTTTAAAACTAATCTATATACATATTACGCTATCGAACGTGACACAGAATTCGCGATTATTTGTTAAATGATTAATAGCAACGCTCGAATGAAACGCATCTCATTGGTTATTGAACAGCATGTAATCCATCTCCATAGGTTATCATAGGCTGGGGCCCTGTTCCACCGCCAAATTCCGCCAAGTTTGCGATATATCGTCAAATTTGGCGACCAAAATTAGCTGTCAAAAGTGACGTCAACTTGGCAATATCTCTAATATTTTGCCAAATTCCCATAGACCTCCATTGTAAACCAATAGGATTTACTTTCTTACAGAAAATCAACAAATTGAGATATTTTGAACCAATGAACCAATGCAGATGTTATTGAAGTGCGTACAAGAGTCGCATTACTCTTGTGTTGAGAGTTCTAAGACAACGCAAATAATATTTCCTTTCTAACAACAAAAGTATTTTCACGTGAATATTAAAAAGAGAAAGAAAAATTTGGTGAAAATTACATCAGATTTAAAACGATACATTTAAAATGTCTTATTAAGAAAAAGAAAACCCTTCTTATACCGTTGTTTTAAAATACCGGGAGGCTAAGATTCTGTTTACTTAAATCATTTTATATTAGCTTATTTTCACATGCTTCTCTGATCGATTAATCAAAGACGAAAAGAACCTGTTAACAGGGAGTTAGCCGCCGTTTTTTTAATTATAATTCATTCTTCCGATTTTTTTAAAGCTGACCAAACTAGCGTGATTTTAGAGTTTGCGGTGTCTGAACGGGCGTTGGCGAGCATAGCTCATAGGGGCCAAAGCCCTCCTAGTTGTTAAAGAAATCAAAGAATAGTTTTTTTATTAAATGTATATATTTTTATATAAATATTGGGCCCTTCCCCCTACGACGTTTCAACATATGTCTGAAGAGATCTTATGCATTCCTAGTTTTGACAGAGCTAAGGAGAACAGGTCACACTTAGACAATAGGTTATGGCCAGGTAAAATTTGGACAATAGAGAAGGTGAATCAAAATGAATGATATTGTTAATATATTCTGCCCCATTCATTTTAACATCATACTGTATTTAGATATAAAGAGATTTTGTTTCTATTATTATTATTATTATTTTTTTTTTTAACTACGATGCGTTATTTCCGGAAGTGCGGGGCATGGGAGAAGGGTTAAAGGAAAAATGATAATATAATGTAATACAAATCTCATTTGCATATTTAAGTTAATATTCTGGGCTTTGTTTCACAGTAATTTGATTTTTAGTAAGGTAATGTAACGAATATATTCTGTTTTACAATGTAATAATAATTTTAATTGTATTTTACTACATTTCTTTATGCTTTTTATATAAAGCATGTGCACGATTTTGAAAAATTAAATAAAAAGTTAAATTTTATTAATTATTTAATTAATTAGTATTTAATTACTAGTTAGTAATTAATAATGTTTCTTAATTAATTAGTTTAAAATTTAAAGTAACTTTTTATCCGTAGGAAGAAAACTTGAGAAAAGCCTATTTCGAAGAATAAGAACTTTACGAACTCAAAAGAAATTGCATAATTATCTCCATCATTAACTCGTATTTAAATTGGAAAAATAAATGAAAGAAATTAAATCTTATGATTAATTATCAAGAATTTTTTAAAGATAATTAATCATAAGCTCTGGATTTAAGTTACTGTTTATCGTCTTTCAGATATTTACCTTCGGCATAAATTGAAAAGTCATTCTTTCGAAAAAATTTTAATGGCGAAATCAAGCTTAATCGTTGAAAATTTCATACGTAAAGAAACTAAAATATAAGTTTTTAAAATTAAATAGCATTAATAATGACTTTTCTGTCACAATGCGGTTCTACTCAATACAATTTTTGAACGTATGCTTGAAGGGAATTTATTTATTCTTAAATTCTATACAGCTAAGACCAAATCCCATTTAGTGGATGAGTTTCGAAATGAAGAACATTCGTTTCTATATTTCTTTCAGAAGATGGATCATTATATGCAATATTAGCAGCGGTCGGTGGAGAGCGGGATGTTAAAGGAAAAATAATCATTTATTATAAGACTAATTGCTTTATAGAAATCTTATTTTTATATTTATGTTAATAGTGAGGTCTTTAGTTTCACAATATTGGATTAAGGGTGAGATCATTTAAGGAATATATTCGATATTTCGATGTACTAATAATGTTTATTGCGTTTTCCTGCATTTGCTTATGTATTTTAATAAAGCATGTGCAATCTTCCAAAGAAACGGAAGACAAATTTAAATTTTAAAATGTTTGGAAATTTAAAGTTACTTTCATACGTAGAAAGAAAACCTGAGAAATGTCTATTTTGAAAATTAAATAATTTACGAACGCGAAAAGCGATTACATTATAACCTTCAGCATTAACTCCCAAATAATTTATAGGTGATTTTTAGAATCTGTCTTTAGATAAAGATCAGTAAAGTTTAAGGGAAAATAAATTAAGCAATTGAATTCCTATTGTCAGGAATAAATTATTATTGTCAGGAACAATCTGTTATAGAAAATTAATCAGCAGTTCTGGATTTACGTTATCGCTTATCATCATTCAGATAATTACCTCTGTCATAAATTCAAAAGTCAATCTTTCGAAGATTTTCTGATAATGAACTATAGGTTTATAGTTTAATATTTCATAGTTAAATAAATAAAACAAAATGTTTTATAAGTTAAATATTATATATATTATTTATACATTTTCCCCCCTATCAATAGGAACACTTCTCCCAACAGACTATCCTTCCAAATCCCCGTTGAGACCCCACAGCCTTCAAAACACATTTGACATATAATTTGACATATTTTAAAGGAATTAATAGGTTACAGAAGCTAGAATGATATTATACCGATCAGTAGCGGTCGTTTGAAATCGGGCTTTCTCTGTGACTGAGGGATATTTCCGTGTCCAATATCGCCACCACAGCTGTCGCGACAGTTTTGCCTGATTTTATGACTGATTAAGTAAGATCAATAAAACACTTAAAATTATAGAAGCGTAAAAAATACAACGTTAAAAGCACCAAAAATTTTTAATTTTAAGCGTGCCGGTTTCGGTAGCATATAGCATACCTTCTTCAGTGCTAAGGATGGCGGAAATTTGCCCACATATATAGGAGAAATGGGGATTCAAGTTAAAGGTTTATTGACCAATAGGAAAACAGAGGATTGCAGGTAACAGCCAATAGGAAAATAGATGGGAAATGGAACCGAAGTAATGAGGGGGGGAAAAAAGAAAAATTAAGAGACAGAAGTTTTTATGTAATATTTCCAATAATCTGACAGTGGGGGAATAGCGAATTCACAATTAACAATTATTAATTACACTGTCAGATTATTGTAAATATTACATAAAAATTACATAAAATTACAAAAATTACATAAAAATTGAAATTTTTTTCAATGCCTTTTTTAAATGTTTCAAGTGTTTCTAAATTGATACGTAAATACTAAATAAATTACTGTTCCAAATTGCAGTAGAAAATGATAAAGAAAATGTTATTGGAATACATAGTCAAATTCTCATTTATTAAAAAAAATCTAACTGGGAATTAATTAGTTATTTATTCATAGTTTTTTTATTCATAGAATAACGTAAAGCATTCATAAAATATGTTAACCTTTAAAAGTAAATATTGTGATAGCTGTCTTAAATCACACGCATTTTTATTAATTTTTTTAAGTAAGCAATTAAAATTATTTATGTTGTATAATTAAATTGAAATAACTTTATAACAAATTTTTAAGCAGTTAACAAAAGCATTTTGAAATAAATTAATGAATGATTTGATTTTTCGTTAGTAATTATTTAAACTTTAGAATTTAAGAAATTAATTAATTTGTTTTTTACATGATTTACCAAACTATGATGATATTTTTTGAAATTTTAGACTTTGTTCATAATTAAATATAATGACGGCTTTCGAGTATTTATTATTTTATTTCTTCACCGATTGAATTTTCTTTTCGAAAATTCTTTCGCTAGATTAATTGCAATTTTTTACTATCGAAAAAGATAAAGTTGTAAATACTGTTTTATATACTGTAATTTTTCTGCACTAAAAATAAGAGTTCTATGTTTATGTTTATTTTTAGGTGTAACTCTGGTATATTTGCACAAATATTGTGGAATTTGTTTCCATATTTGTACAATCTGTTTTTCATAAAAAATAAAAATAAATAAATCCCAACTACTATTAAAGTTGTTTATGTATAGTATATAACATGAATAATTTTCATTGGTTCTTAAATTTAACAAAAAAAAAAAAAGTTTTAATTTTAAAAATATGAAGAAGATTCTATTTGTAAAAGTTCTATTTCAGGATATTTTAGCTTTGTATACGAAACAACAAACTATCAAAAAATAATTAAATTACTTTCTACACAGACTTACGCAAATAAGTTACATTTTAATACAATATAATTTAATTTAATTATTAACATTACATAATTAAAAAATAGTAAATATTTTATTTTTACCCGACTGAAAAGAAGGGTTATTTGTTTCACGCGTATCTGGGTATGTGAATTTCTTTATATCCTCGAAACATGGCAACGGCTGGATAATTATTTAAACTTTATAATTTAAGAAATTAATTCATTTGTTTTTTACATGATTTACCAAACTATGATGATATTTTTTGAAATTTTAGACTTTGTTCATAATTGAATATAATGACGGCTTTCGAGCATTTATTATTTTATTTCTTCACCGATTGAATTTTCTTTTCGAAAATTCTTTCACTAGGTTAATTGCAGTTTTTTACTATCGAAAAAGATAAAGTTGTAAACACTGTTGCTTTTTTTTTTACTGTTTTATATACTGTAATTTTCCTGCACTAAAAATAAGAGTTCTATGTTTATGTTTATTTTTAGGTGTAACTTTGGTATATTTGCACAAATATTGTGGAAATTGTTTCCATATTCGTACAATCTGTTTTTCATAAAAAATAAAAATAAATAAATCGCAACTGCTATTAAAGTTGTTTATGTATAGTATATAACATGAATAATTTTCATTGGTTCTTAAATTAAAAAAGAAAAAAAAATTAATTTAAAAAATATGCAGGAGATTTTATTTGTAAAAGTTCTATTTCAGGATATTTTAGCTTTGTGTACGAAACAACAAACTATCAAAAAATAATTAAATTACTTTCTACACAGACTTACGCAAATAAGTTACATTTTAAAACAATGTAATTTAATTTAATTATTAAGATTACTTAATTAAAAAAATAGTAAAAATTTTATTTTTATCCGACTGAAAAGAAGGGTTATTTGTTTCACGCGTATCTGGGTATGTCAATTTCTTTATAGCCTCGAAACATGACAACGGCTGGATTGATTTTAATGAATGAAGTCTCTATCAATTCGTCGTAATAGCCCGATGGTTATAGGCTAGGTTTTGTTTTTATAAATTCAAAATGGCGTCCGTAAAATACAAAATGGCGGTAGAGACGAAAAAAAAAATTACGCACCCTATTGAGTGGCATATTATTGGATAGGTCATTCAAAATGAAGACGATGTTTCATTGACTATTTTACAGCCAGAAGCTCCGTTAAAATATTATACCACCTGGAAATTGTGTACGTAGGATCTCTAGCTGTACTGCAACTCTAACCATCATAGACATCTATAGACCTCATGAAAACAGTGTTTATAGATAGGAACTAACAATTAAACACAACTTAAAAGTCATCAATACAAGTAAATAAAAAAATAGGTAAGTAATAATTCACATTGAAGAGAAATAATTAATTAGTTCTCTGCTTGTGCAGTAGGGTTTTTTGATTTTTAAATTTAATTGTATTATTGGAATATGAAAAAGTAATTTATTAAGGAATTATATGTAAAAAATTTCGAAGCATTTGAAAGCATCACTATGACATTAATATATATATATATATATATATATATATATATAAAGCACAAATATGGTATCACTACGCATGATTTATACAAAAAGCAAAACATCTTTCCACGTAACTACATGTGTGTATTTTCATACTTCCCAACACTGGACTAAACATTCGTAAACTATGAGTTAATATAAACCAGGTTTAACAGGTTTCTAATCAAAAAATATATTTTTATATATCATTAACTATTTAATTTCATGTTTCTACGGGGAAATTTTTGATATTACCCTTTTTTCTTTATTCTGTTTCGAAACATTTTTAACACGTTCATTGCCAAGCTGAAAATCGCAATTTCGTGTAGAGATCAACTTTTTTATTTAGTTCTTACGATTCAGAGTCACTCTCACAATCAATAAATTCATAGTTTATATCATCGATATCTCTCCCTGCATAAAAGTCGTCGTCCGAATTCAGTAATAACTTTTCTACTTCTGTACTCTTTAAACTTTTTTGCACGATCCGGCATTGCATTGTGTCTTTCCGAGAGACCTGGTTGGTCATTCATATATAAAAAATATAATAAATACTCAAAATAAATAAAAACCAACCCTCAAGCACGCTAAATCAACGAATAAATAAACAAAGTCCTCGCCTTGTCCGAACGCTGCTGCTGTGGGCACTGGCTAACATAAATAATAGACAATGACTCGCAGTCTTCCCCACTCCACGAAAGTCAATCCCTACCCTAGAGGCCAATATAGATATTGCGGTCCGTTTCGCTGAGCCCGCTGTACTATTCCGCTTAGGAACTTAAAACCGACGTCCACGTGAAAACGCGTGATCGGCCATTCGGTGAGAACTCGCATCATGCGATATCGCGTGATTGGCAATGAACGTGTTAACCTGAGTCAAATTAACCCAGATTTTAGCGAAGAATATGGCAAGGTTGGCACGAATGTGCTGGGTGATATTAGACATATGTTGGAAAGCTTTTAACTTTTTGATGCTGGGAGATAGAGATTTCTTTTACAACGTAAGGGAAAATCACACCATTACCTCCAATTAAAGTGGAATACGACAACCATGATTAAAGTCGGATTCTAACACCACACCTACCCATAATTAGACCGCGGACTTACCATTACATTTGCAAGTGACCTTAAACTTATTGGCATAAGAATTCATATTTTTGGTAATAATACATTTTAAGTAATAGTTAATTTTTTAAAAGTTAAAATATTTAATACTTCTTTTTAAGTAAGAAAAAAAGTGTTAATTTCTCGAAGGTGTTAATATTTTTCTTTTTTAAAAATATCTTTTTATAAATGGGGTTTGGGAATGTGATCTACTATTTAATCTATTACTGAACTATATACAGGGTGTCCACTATCAACGGTGTCCAGTGGCTAATTTTTAAACCGTTGGTCATAAACGTATAAATCCAATTACAAAAATGTTTTAAATGGAGGTAAAGAAGTATATTAAAAGCGATTCGGGTCAATAAAAACATTTCTTAAAAAATTACGAAAAATTAAATTTTATACCGTCCCCCGATCCTATAATTTATATTTAGTAAAATTTTCCTGTTACTCTGACACGTAAGACAAAAAAGTCCCGTTATTCTACGATTAAAATTGGCCAAATAATAGCAGTTTAAAGTTGAAACATATTTTTTGCTGCAAATTAGAGGTCATTCACAAATTTATTAGAAATATAAATTTCGTCAGATATAATAAAACTAGTTGGATGTGCCAATCCCAAAACTTTCTTCTATCTTATACATCTTAATATTTCTAAAACTAGTTACACATGTTAACACTTCAATATTATTAGTTCAATACTATACCAACTTTGATTTTCATCTTAAATTTCTGCTTCAGTCAATTAAATGAACTAAAAACGAGTTAATCTATATCATGATATTTGTTGAAATTAATAGTTTTTCCTTATTCTGTTATTATCAGATGTTTGCGATTAGCCGGCTCAGCAGGAAGTGAGTTTCCGCCTTTGCACGAGCCGCCGATGGACAATAGAACTCAAAATCAAGAAAAGTAAAGAAAAATCGCTATCACGGAGCCCCTTTACCGTGCAATATTTCCAAATTCAAGAGGACTTGTTGGCCAAAACCAAAAACATGTACAAAAAATTTGGTTCAATTGTATGCATAATTTATGCACTTTTCGATTGTACAATAAAGAAAATGGCACAAACATCGTTATTACAGCGCTCCCCTTCTGGAAGATTTTTTTTTTCACATTTAGGGAGGACTTTTTTGCCATAGCCAGAAACCTACAAAAAATATTTGGTTCAACTCTATGCATAAATTCATACACTTTCCGATGGTACAATAATGAAAATGACACAGAAATCCAATTATAGCGCCCCTTTCTGGGGGAATTTTTTCAAGTTCAGGGAAGACTTGCTTGCCATAGCCAGAAACATACACAAAAAGTTTGATTCAATTATATACATAACTTCATACAGTTTTCGATGGTACAATAATTAAAATGGTACAGACATCGGAATTATAGCGTCCCCTCCAGGTGGAATTTTTCCAAATTCAGGGAGGACCTTCGTGCCATGACCAAAAACAAACACAAAAAATTTGGCTCAATTCTATGCATAACTTCATACACTTTTCGATGGTACAATATTTAAAATCGCACAAAAATCGCTATTACAGTGACCCCTTCCGGCGAATGTTTTCCAAATTCAGGTAGGATCTGCTTTCCATAGCCAAAAACTTAAAATTAAAATTTGGTCAATTCTATGCATAAATTCATACACTTTTGGATGGTTCAATATTCAAAATCGCACAAAAATCGCTGTTACAGCGCCCTCTAGCGGCGATTTTTTTCCAAATTCAGGGAGGACCTACTTGTCATACCCAAAAACTTAAAATAAAAATTTGTTTCAATTCTATGCATAACTTCATACACTTTTTGATGGTACAATGGCGACAGACACACGGACAGACGGACAGACAGACATTTTCTACAAACATGTTTTTTTGGGATCTCTGACCCGTAAAACGTGTAAATCCGTCGAAAAGCGGAAGTCGAAAAAATTTTCGATTACAATACTTTCTTCTATTGAAGATAGAAGAAAGTAAAAATGGTTTAGAGGAAAATTAACATTGCAATATAAATTTGAAATCTTTAATCATTCTAATATATTAATGCAAATTATGCAACTTGTAATAAGCATGTAAGAAGGAAAAAAAACAGAATTTTTATTAAATAAAATAAAGAAAATTAACAGCCTAAATTTTACAACATGATGCATGCATTAAAATGTTATTAGATTACACTAGTCTGTAAAAGTTGGGTTAAGTCATATTTTTTAGCTTTTGATAATTGATTGTTATGTATTCTGTACCGCTGAATCTGAAAATCGCCTTCATTTTTTTACAATCACGTAAAGAGTTTTTGCAAATCGTAAATTTTAAAGTTAAAAAAAGAAAAAATAGCGAAAATTTAATTCTATAAAATAGATGTGATTGTTGTGTGATGATTGTGACTTTTGATAATTGATTCTTATGTATTTTTTACCGCTGATTCCGAAAATGACTTTTATTTTTAACCATCATGTAAATTTCAAAGTTAAAAAAAAATCGAACCTCCTTCCCCATCTAGACGGAACCCTCAGCTGTTTATCTGTAAGAATCCCATTAAAAGCCCCAAAATTGAATAAATTATTGAATGAAATAAAATAAAATAAAGTTTTACATCTGTTTTATAGTATTAGATTTTTGCTATACAATTATCCCCCGATTTACGTAAATAATGCGTTCCGTAAACTTTTGTATAAGTCGAATTTTACGTGTGTCGAATTTGTAAATTCCTTAGATAAAATTTTGTCAGAAACTGCAATATTTATTATAAATATATATAATATATACATTATTTACACAGTATTATTTTATAAATAAAGTAGCATGCAACAGTTTTTATTTGGATATAAACTATAAAAGTATGAAAAAATATAAAAATAAACTGAAAGAACACTTTTCAAATAAAAAGTATCTTGTTGAATATGGGATTTATAACTTTAACATTGATGAATTAATTTATATTAATTTTGAATCTATATCAAACGATCAGCTCTGGAGCTGGAAGAAAAAATACACTTGTTCGTCTTCACCGAAACTTTAAAATTAGGTTTCGTTATGGTCTGAAATCAGCTAACAAAAATGTAACGGTTAAACAGAGTTTTTTTTAGCTCATTTTAATCTGATTTGTGTTTATTTTGTTAAAAATGAGATTGAATATCCCAATAAAAATATAATTATATCTAATATATAAAACTATATTATTGTTCTGGTTTTTATGTGCAAATGTTATTTATAAAACTATTATAAAAAGTATACAAAGGCGTATCAAATGCACTAGTATGTTCATAAATGTAATTTTCGAAATTTCTTACATAAGTGCGAAATTACGTAAGTCGAGTATTAGGTAAGAGTATATTATGTGCATTTTAACTATGTCATTTATGATTTGCAAAAAATTCTAACATGATGGTTAAAAAGGAAAGTCATTTTCAGATTCAGTGCTAACAAGTACATAAAAATCAATTATCAAAAGTAAAAAAACACAACCATCTCTTCTATTTTGTAATATCCAATTTTTGTTATTTTTAACTTTGACAATTTATGATTTGCGAAAAATCCTGACATCATGGTTAGAAATTAAGGTAATTTTCGGATTTTGTGTTAATAAATACAAAAAAGTTAAAAACAAAACCATCGCAGTCTTGTGTTATCTAAAAATTTTTCTTGAACTTCTTGGTGGTAATCAATTCGAAATTTTTTGCGCTATTTAGTAAAATAAGTATAAATTGTAACCACCGAAAATCATAATAATATTAGATTGTCATCGGACTTAGGTCAGTATGTAAAATTTAATCTCGATCGGATACTTGAATGTAAGTTAAATTTCCAGTACAAATTTTGAACTAGAAAAATATCCGTACAATGGTTGAAGTTCAATAAAAATTTATAAAAATAACATAATCTTCGTTAAAAAAAATAATGAAAAGAAACAGCCTCAAATCCTTACAAAATAAAACATATGTTAAAATACAATTATTTTAGAAAACTTAATAAAAGTTAACTCAATGATAATACTTGTACGATTTTTTTCAAAGCTCAGATACACATGAAATGAGTTCTTCGAATACTTAAAGCAATTGATATATGACCCCTCAAAGCATGGCTGAACTCATTTGTGTTCCGATGCAGAAAAGCGTCATAAGTCATACATTTTTAAAGTTTCATAACTCGGTCAATTTTAGGGTTATATGAAGGGGAATATTTTTGTTCTACTTGTCAGTGTAATACGAAACTTTTACTAAATATAACTTATAGGACTGAAGGACCGCACAAAAAATTAAATTTCGTAGTTAAAAAAAGAAAAAACTATTGACCCAAATCTCTTTTAAACTATCTCTTTACGTCATTTAAAACATTTTTGTAAATTGCAACTATATGTCTATGACTAACGGTTTAAGAATTAGCCATTGGACACCGTTGAGAATGGCCACTAAGGTGGTCACAAGCAACATGAGAAAAAAATTTTTAACGTTTTCTTCGGGGGGTGGGGGACCCTCCTGAAAGTTGCCAATTAGTTAGAAAATGAGATTGTCAAAATTTCAGCTCAAATGAATAACATTAACCCGTGTCTCATCGAGGTTAAATTCTTGAAAATTTACAATTTTTGGCAAAAAAATCGTCATTTTTTTTCTTTCTTTACTTGAAAACTATATGTCTTAGAGACCTGATTCTTCTTTTATTTCATAGAAACCGTTGTTGCCTTGAACTTTTACTCTCATAAAAACTTTTTTTTTAAGAACATTTAGTATTTTTCATGCCAGCTCGTGAATCGTACCCTCAAACTCTGCATTTTTGAAACATACGTGAAAAATGACAAATTAATAATTTTATTACTTTTGATAATTTTTTTGTATTATTTTCATTAATAGGCAAAAATATGTGAACAAATTTTGTAACTTTAAAAATATTTCACGAATTATAATTGATTATTAGTATCTAGTTCTGTATCTAGCAAGAAAAAGCTTCACGATTTGTATTGCAGTTGAACCTCTGAATTTCTCTTTTTATTACAAGGCTGTTTTTGTTATCTGTTATCGTTATCTAATTTTAGAATTGACGAAACATTCCGTAAAACCCCCTCTGCTTTTTGATATGATGGCAGAAATGTCAGATTTTTTTTTAAATTGGACACATGTCTCTTCAAATCATTGACAGTAAGCTACCAAGTAATTGTCAAGTTTTATGTATTTTATTTTATAATATTTGCAAAATAAACTTAACGTCAGAGAAGCTGCTAGACTTAAAGTATATCCACCAGCTACCACAAATTTTAATTTAAAGTAGAAGTGCAACCGACATCGCAAATAACTATTTCGTAAACAAAGAACTGAGCTCATTAAAAATAGATTTAAAAATTCCGGTTTAGAGAGAACTGTTGTTCACTGGGATGGAAAACTGCTTCATCATTTTTTGAATAAAGAATATGTAGAGGCAATAGAAATTTTAATTAGTTGTGGGGATGAAGAAGTGTTACTACGAGTTCCACAGCTTGAAAATAGTATCTGAATAATCCAGGTGAAAGCTGTATTTTCAGCAGTTGAAGAGTGGAGGAAGTTGGTGAAATCCAGGCAATATATTTTGATACAGCTGCAGTAAATCCCGGTCGCCGCAGAGCAACCTGCATTTTTCTATAGCAATTGTAAAAGGAAAAGTCTTCTGTATTTACCATGTCTCCCCCATAATTTAGAAATTATCCTAAAATCTGTGTTTGATTGTAAAGTGGACATAATCACTGCCCCTCAGCCAGATATAAAAAAAAACAATTATGATTGGGTAGTCAAAATTTAACCAGAGTAAGTATAAAAATGCTACTGAAGATCAAATACTAGATATAAATGGTTAATTCAGAAGAATTTTCAAGTTTTCTTACAGGACCTTTTAAAAAGTAACAGCTCAGGGATGATTATAAAGAGTTTATCTAACTTTGTTTAATTTTTATAGGACTCCTTCCTACAAAAGACTTTTTTTCAGAGCACCTGGTGATTTTAATCATGTCAGATGGATTGCACAGGCCATTTATTCTCTCAAAATATATTGTCATAGATAATCTCTCAATAACAAAGTTAGAAAAAGAAGGCATTAGAGACCTTTGCTTATTTCTAATAAATATTTATGTAAAAGCATGCTTCAATACTCCCACTTCTACTTTGGATTCCAATCCAAGATCTGCAAATAATAAAATCACTTGTTCACTACAGAAAAAAATAATAAATAGGTTGCAGATAAAGCACTTGCTAATAGGATAAACTGCCTTTGGTATCTTAATTCGGATCAAGTTACATTTTTATTTTTAGTTGATAATTTGTGAAAAAAAATGTCAATATAAGCATGGCTGTAAAATTAATGTCATTTGAAGAAGAAATGATGATGATGATAGGAATTTAAGAGCAACAAAAGTTTTCAACGAAGTGGATAATTTTTTGAACAAAAGAGTCAATGTTTTTGTTTCATCGCAAACTGTAACATATTTTAAGTTTTTTTTTTTTTTTTACATTAATAAGCATTGTTTAAATACTGATCCCGATGTATGGTGTGAAAATAAACCTTATTTGGAAGCAAGAAAACAGTCAATGGTTTTAAAGTTGTCAGTAACACAACTGAAAGGGGAAGAAAATTAACCCGAGATTTCAATTCCTGTTTAACAAAAGACGAAACATAAAAACAATATGCTAAAAGTTGTATCTGAATATAGAAAAACTTTTCAAGATTCTTCAAAAGCCACCTTATCTGAGCCATTACCACCTTAATCCTTTCCGGCGTAGTGGTCCCATGTCGGGACTACCTAATTTTAATTTCAAACTTACAAACGGCACCAAGAATATTTTAATAGAATTTTCCCTTTAAAATGAAAGATTAAAGTAATATGTTCTTAATTTCTAAAAAAGTCGTTTGTAAATTTCAGTGTAGACAATCATTTCATTATTTTACGAACATAATTTTTCTGTGCTGGAAAGGGTTAACGTGACACTTGTAAGGGATAATAATTTGTTTTCTTTATTATGCTTCCTTTCTTGTAACACAACTTTAATAATAAAATGCATTTGAGTATTATTTGTTCTCATTCTTATACTTTCTTTGCACTCTTTTTTTTTTTTACAATTCTTTCAGTTTAAAATACGAGTTTTTTCATTTTCTTTGGATTTTTTTTTTAATTAAACCTTTTATTATGTACAAAATGAAAAAAACGAAAACAAAACAAAAGGTGGAAAACAGATGAAATAGAATGTTACAATTTTTTTTCGCATTTTCATAAAAAGTAAATTTTTAGGATTCGGGTGAAGTCTGGTCCTAAAAAATGCGCATATTTTTAAATCTATACATTTTTAGAAAAAAAATGGTGTATGGTTCTTCAAAGCGAAACTTTCTTTTATAAAATGAGACCTGAATTATGTTTCTAGGTTCAATTGTATTTATTTCATGAAGAAAAACAACATTTTTTGCGAAAAATCCCGTTTTTTTTCAAACTTAAACGTCAATGAGGCACGGGTGAATATTATCCAAATGAGCTGAAACTTTGCCAATCTCACTTTCTAGTCTATTGGCCACTTTTTGGAGGTCCTCCAGAAAAAATTCGAAAATTGATTTCTTGTGACCACCCTAGTGGGAACCCTGTATATTCTACACATAAAATGTATTTCAGTTTAATTATATTTTGTTCTTTTTGGCTAAATTTCATACTTATTCATTTTAACAAATAATTTATTTTTGATACCATTGATAATTTATTACAATTTGAAAATTTTGTTGCAACTGGTGATTTTACTTTTTTGAATTCTGCTAATTTTTTTTGTTGTTATATCTGAAACAATTTAATTTATTAAAAAATTATTTTTCAACATGTCACAAAATAAGTTGTGCTGAGATATTTAATATTGAACACACAGTGAAGTAGATTTTCATTTAAGATAATATTACTTTCTTCTATCTTTACAAGAAGAAAGTATTGGATTCGTAAAAAAATTCGGCTTCCAGTCATATAATCGGACTTATACATTTTAGAAGGTCCTGAACACGATTTGATAATTTTTAGAAAATGTCTATCTGTGAGTCTGTCTGTCAGCCTGCCACTCTGTGTGTCTGTATGTGACAAAAATTTTGTGGGCACTCTATCTCAAGAACTAATGCAGTGAATTTCACAAAACTTTAGAGTGCGTTACACCTTAATATAAACTAGTGCTGATTACTTTTTTGTGTAAATAGTCCAATAGGTGGCGCTACTGTGCTGCATTTTTTATGATTTCCGCAACATATAACAACCGATTTTCATAAAACTTCAGATTCCGTTAGTCCTTGATATAATTTTGTGCTGATTACTTTTTGATGAAAATCACCCAACATGTTACACTGTTATGTTGCATTATTCATAATTATCGTAATAGCTCTATCTCAAGAACTAATGCACGAATTTTCATCAAACTTCAGATTCAGCCAGTCCCTCATATAGATTAGTGCTGGTTAATTCTCGGTGTAACTCGCCCGACAGGGGGCACTGCTGTGTAGCATTTTACATGATGTCTGTAATAGCTGTATCTCAAGAACTAATGCATGATCAAGCTTCAGATTCAGTTAATCCCTGGTATAAATTGGTCCTAATTAGTTTTTGGTATAAATCCCTCAAAAGATAGCGCTCTTATATAGAATTTTTTACGATTTCCTCATTAGTAATGCGCACATTATTTCATCAAGCTTCAGATTCAATTAGAAGTTGACATAAGTTGTTGATGATTAGATTTTGGTGTAAATGACCTGACCGGTGGTTGTGATATGCTGTATTTTTCAGGAAGTATTAACATGTGTTAGTCTGAAGAAAATTTTGTGATTACCACATCCGTCTAGTTTTTCATTTGTTTTACTATTTTAATTAATGTATTATATAAAAAAATGATATTTAATATCCGCACTTCATACTGTAAAAAATTGCAATTAAAGGTATTTGTTATTCATAATTTGATTTTAAAGCTGCATATGAAATATCTGTAAGCAAATGTAATAAAATGTTATTGCGTTTATTATCTTAATTTTTATATCTTACTTACATCAAAAAATTATTTACTGCTTCATATAATGATGTATTTTATATGTACACCTAATATAAATCTTCCATAATAACTATTTCAAAATGTTTGCTCATTATTTCCATTAACTAAAGTTTTCACTCATATCTAAATACCATTGGGAAATATAACAAATTGTGCATTTTAAGACAAACTTTTTAGAGCAAAATAGCATAATATTAATTATTCTTTACATTTATGTTGTTTAAATGACACAAATGCAAGCTATAGTAATGGAAGTAGAAGAAAATTAAAATAGGTTATAGCATTGGAATAATCGAAGTTAGTATTATTGAAATAGTTTTACTATTTTTCTCAATGCAGTCATATCTATATTTTTATATTCAACTAGTGTAAACGCCCTCCTAGGACGGTGGGTAGAAATCGTGGTTTTCTCTTAAAATTTGCAATAATCGATACAAATATTTATATACTTTTATTCCGTAATCGAGCTATTTGTTTTAAAAATCATAAAAAGTCAGTAAATTGAAATGCAGTTTTCAAATATTTTACATTTCAAAGTACACCCTCCTTATTCCACTGTGTAAAATTTAAAATTATGCGATGTTACACCCAGAAAAAATAATTGATTAAAACTACAAAACATGTTTTGTTGAGTACATTTTTGTTGTTTTAAACAAAATTTTCAGTTGAAATAAAAACTCGGTTCTGTTGCTTGGAAAAAAAAATATTGTTGACACTCTTACAAAGTTTTAACAAAATTTCATCAATTTTACCTGAATTAACAAAATTTGTTTTTCTCTTAATTTTACAATAATCTTGTAATTTAAATTTGTAATTCCAAAATTTTGTTGTTTTTGCAAAATTTAAATTGTGGTGTAGTAGTCATAACTCTCTCACGTGATTTGGTTTATCTGACTTATATAGTTATATAATTAAAGGATTGACGTAATTTTTGGTTAATTAAAACTTTTTAAATTGGGACGGACCAAAGTAGTTTTAAAAATCCCCTTCTCCCATTTATTTTTCTTGATTCTTTATTTTATATTGAGCATTTAGATTTTAAATAGTTCTGAAGATTTATCAGGTAAATTACACCAAAATAATGTGTACTTTACAGTACATAGTTAATTCGTTGTTGAGGTCTTAATTTTAGGAATAAGAGAAAATAATGCAAGACAAAGAAGTTTTTTTTAGAAAATAAAATATTTTTCGTATTAAAAAAAACTAAATTATAGTCTGAAATATTTTATTACTGTATGGATTTTATTTATATTCTAGCCGGGCTATCCCCGTCTAAACAGGAGTTCCCGCTGCCTTCAGCTGTGTGTTTCCCGGGCACCTTCAAAGAAATCACCTCATATTTATAAACTCCTCCAAAATTTCCTTCCCATTCGTTAAAGTAATTCTCAAAAAACATATTAATCGTAAAGAATCACGAAATGTTCATGGGAAACAGAAAAAGAAAAAAGAAAAGTGTCCAGTCTATTCACACTAATTATATATTATACTCTTACTTCAAAGATTATTGCCTTTCGAAAAATAAATTAAGGCGGAATTACCTCCCCCCCCCCTTGTTTCACATCTTTATACTTAACCAATGAGCTTCCAAATCTCATCAGAGAAGCGCCTTATCAGAATAAACCTGTATACAAATTTGAAGGCAAATCGGATAGAAAAACCAATTTATCTAAATTAAGGGGTGTATTAGCTCCCGTTCCCTCATTTATACTTAACTAATGAATCTCCAAATCTCATCAGGGAAGTGCCATATCATAATAAACCGGTATACCAAATTTGAAGCAAATCGGAGAAGAAAAAATATTTATCTAAATAAAGGCGGTATTACCCCCCCCCCCCCGTCCCCGATCAGCCTTTATATTTAAACAATGAATCTCCAAATCTAATCAATCTCAATTTTGACGTACATTTTTGGCACTTCAGTCGAAAATTAAAACAACAAATTTTGAATCTTTATTCAACAAAATTTTTCTCTGGGTGTGAAAAGCAATTAAGTTTTTAGAAAAAGAAGGAGAAGGAAAATGGATTAATCATTCATCAAATATATTTTCCAAACTAAATTAAACATCGGGAAACAAAGAAACTAAATACTATGTTTATTACATCAATCCCCAGAAAATAAAGTACTTTTGTTCCCGATGACATATTGCATTAATTTGACATAAAATAGGGAAGTTACAATCAGATAATTTACTTTTTGACCGTCAATCAAAATTGCCTGGTTGATCTCCGCGCCCATAATCTTTTCAGCTACTAATCACAGTTACCATTCAACAGTTCTTTGACCTCCAATTGTAAATTAGAGATGTCATAAGAATCTTTTCTATAAAAACCTTTAATCCATTTCATTTTAAAAGCATAACTTTTATTTAAAATACAAACATTCAAAATACACATATTGCATACTCTTAAAATACATGCCTTTCACTATTTCTTTTAAAATACCTAACAACAGTAATGATAATTAATACCATAGAATTTTATTTTAATTTCAAAGCATTGTTTCTAAATCACACACGCGAAAAAATAACTACTATTGGCGGAAAAAATACGTTATTGGCGAGATTTGCCCCCGGATAATATAAAGGTACCGGAAACAGAGTTGAGTTTTCTAAGACTTTGCTTTTAAATTAAAAACTTATTTCATTGGTTCATAGGCGAATGACGTCAAAGACATATTAAAATTACCGGAGTTAAAATATTCAATGTGCGAAAGTTTTTAAATGTTTATCAATGAATTTGCAAAAATGAATGACTCACAACACATTGTTTACATTTTTAAAATTAATCACGATTTTTGAAATTTTCATTTGTGTGTATCGGTAATCTGTTGTTGTGCGGGTTCTTATTTTTAATTTAGAACTTAAAACATTATAATTGTATTGTATAGTATTTCAAGGTTTTAGAGAAAATGAAGAAGTATAGATGTAATATAACATAGATTGTATTTTCTAAAGTCGATCAATTGTCTTATTTATGGCATCAGAATGATTGCGATCGGTGAGGCGGTCCAACTGGAATTGTGAAGGACAAAGACATGGATTTTATATAAATAGATGCACGTTCTTTACGTATATAATTTTGCTTGTTTAAAGCTGCATTACACAAACAAATGCAAGATTCTAATTAGAATCTCCGCTGCAAACAGATTAGTCTGCAACCAGGTCCAAAGCTGCTAGCCGGATATCGACAAACTTCTACTAGTATTTTATAAAATAAATTTATTGGCTTATTTAAAACAATAATTCGATTTTTATGTAAAGCGAAATCTATCTAATGTTTTACAGCCCGTTAATCGGGATCCAGCTGCATCAATAATAATTATTGTCGACGCAGCATGGGTCATATTCGGATGCGGTAAAATCTGGATACATGATTCTATAAGGAATTATAATCTAAATCTAGCCAGACCTAAAAATCTTATAGCCGTTGTATCCTCGGGCTCTCGGAGTTGTCTGGTTCTGGTAAAATCTGGTTACTCGGTCCTATAACAGAATCATATCCACAGCCAATTTGAAGCAAAAAAAGAATCATCTAATTATCATGCCCTATATCATTTCTCATTATCTAATCTGGTAAAATCTGATTGCGTAATTGACTTGCAGATGCAGAAAACCAACATGCCAATAAAGTAATTTCTTATTACTACGAATTTCTGGGGAGCACTAATTAAATTCGCTAGACTGAAAAAAATCTTTAAAGTGAACATTTTTATAATGAAATAGGATAATAAGATTTTTTTAATTAACCAAATAATACTCGTTAAACTGAAAAATTCGTTAAAGTGACATTCGTTGTAACGAGATTCTACCATATTTTAGCAAGTGCAGAAAACGGAATATAAAAAAGTTGGCTATGTAGTTATCGGTGTAAATATACGTATAAGGATATATCGTCCTCGTAGCTCAAATGATAGAGCGTTGAAGTGATATTTCAAGGATCCGGGTTTGTTTCCAGGATTGGAAAATTTTCAGTTTTTTTGTATTTTATGCTTATTTACATTGTGATAATAAACGAATTTAATATTAAAAAATTAAATATATTTTCGAATATAAGTAGCATTTTAACTTAAAGGAGATATATATATATACATACATATATATACAGGGTGCAATATGTTATCTATCACCGACCTTTAATTTCGCAACCGTAGGCCGTATACATGTAGTTCCATTTGCAAAAACGTTTCAAATAAGCTAAATATTCATGTTGTGGCATTATTTAAAGTAAAAAATCAATTTTATAAAAATTACGAAATCTAACTTTTTATACGGTCCCCCAGTCCCTATAGTTATATTTAGTAAAAGTTTACACATATCATAACAGATCTAACAGAAAAAGTTTGACATCTGTATTGCAAAAATTGACACAGTTATTAAATTTCAATGTTTGAAATTTTTGCACATGATTTTGTCTTTCATTGAGGGATCAGTTAAAAGATGAAATAAAGTAATTCGAGATCAAATTCAGGGTGCAATGTCCTTTTTACGGCAAAACCACTTTTAGCCGTTATCTAAAATTTGAAGTAACTTTTATGGGTCGAACAATATTCAAACGTCAAAGTAGGTAGAATCGACAACCGGAAAATAAAACATACTCACTGGGGACTAGATTAATGGCAGCGCAATTGCACCCTGATTTTAATCTCGAATTACTTTAATTCATCTTTTAACTGATCCCGCAATGAAAGACAAAATCATGTGCAAAAATCTCAAACTTTGAAATTTAATAACTGTGTCAATTTTTGTACTACAGATGTCAAACTTTTTGTGTTATATCTGTTATGATATGTGTAGACTTTTACTAAATATAACTATAGGGACTGGGGGACCGTATAAAAAGTTAGATTTCGTAATTTTTATAAAATTGAGTTTTTACTTTAAATAATGCCGCTGCGTGAATATTTACTTCATTTGAAACGTTTTTGTAATTGGAACTATATGTCTACGACCAACGGTTGAGAGATTAAAGGTCGGCGATAGATAACATATTGCACCCTGTATATATATATATATATACAGTCGAGCTCGCTTAAACCGAGCGTGAAGGGACCATGATGCTTGCTCGTTATAGCCAGTTGCTCGTAAAAAACGGGTTCGTAAAAAATTATAAAAATTCAAACATACTTACTTTATTATACATATTTATTTATTTTTTGTTTCCGTATAGTACAAAATAAATTGACTAATTTGCTTTGAACTGTCTTATTGAATCTTTCTTTTGCTATTGTACTTTGGAGAAGACTCATGGCCCGAAATTTTTACGCCCCTGACTTCGAAAAATGTTTAAAGTTTTTCTGCGCACTAAAATGCCGTTGAGTATGTTGGGGTCGGTTCAGCTTGAAATTCTCCAAATTCGTCGTTATCATCGTCGTTTTCAAGATTTATGACTCATCAGTAACTTTTCGTTTACTTCAGAATGTTAAGGAATTTTCCCAAGAAACAATTAGCTCATCCGATGAGGTGGAAGTCACTAAAAATTTTAAGAATCATAAAAATATTACTCGCTTTAACCAGGGTTTGCTCGTTAAATACGAGTTATGATCTCGTAGACTTAACATTGTACCAACCAAGTATTTCTTATTTCCTCGTTAAATCCGATTTCTCATTAAATCAGGGCTCGTTATAAGCGAGTTTGACTGTATATATATAGAATAATTATTGTCGGCGCGACACGGGTCATATTCGGATGTGGTAAAATCTGGATATATGATTATATAAGGATTAATAATCTACATCTAGCCAGAAATAAAAAACTTATTGCCGTTGTAGCCTAGGACACTTGGAGTTATCGGGTTCCGGTAAAATCTGGTTACTCGGTCCTGTAACAGAATCATATCCACAGGCAATCTGAAGTAAAAAAAGAATCATCTAATTATTATCCCCTATATCACCTCTCATTATGTAATCGGGTAAAATCTGATTACGTAATTGACTTGCATATGCAGGAAACCAACAAGCAAATACAGTAAATTCTCATTACTAAGATTCTCTGGGGAGCACTAATTAAATACGGTAAGTTGAAAAATTTTAAAGTGAACATTTTTATAATGAAAGAGGATAATAAGATTTTTTAAATAAACCCAATAATAATACTCGTTAAACTGAAAAATTCGTTAAAGGTGACATTCGTTGTAACGAGATTCTACTATATTCTAGAAAGTACAGAAAACAGAATATATAAAAGTTGGATATGTAATTATTGGTGTAAATATACGTATAAGGTGATATCGTCCTCGTACACTGTAAAAATATCGTGAAAAATTACCTCTGTTTTTAAAGGCTATCTACTTTCTGACCAATGAGAACGCTACATAGAGCGTTCTCATTGGCCTTTAAAAACAGAGGTAATTTTTCACGATATTTTTAACAGTGTAGCTCAAAAGGTAGAGTATTGAAGTGATATTTCAAGGGTCCGGGTTTCATTCCCGGCTTGGACATTTTTCACTTTTTTTATTTTACGCTTAGTTTACATTGTGATAATTAACGAATTTAATATTAAAAAATTAAATAATTTTTCGAATATAAGCAGCATTTTAACTTAAAGGAGATATATATATATATACATACATACATACATATATATATATATAATATGTATAATTATTGTCGGCTATATTCGGATGTGGTAAAATCTGGATACATGATTCTATAAAGATTTATATTCTTAATCTAGCCAGAGCTAAACATCTTATAGCCGTTGCAGCCTCGCAGTTGTCGGTTCTGGTAAATTCTAGTTACTCGGTCCTATAACAGAATCATATTCGCAGCCAATCTGAAGTAAATAAAGAAATTACTGTCGAATCATCTAATTATCACCCCCTATATCATCTCTAATCGGGTAAAACCTGATTACGTAATTGACTTGCATATGCAGGAACCAACAAGCGAATACAGTAAATTCTCATTACAAAGAATCTTTGGGGAACACTAATTAAATTCGGTAGATTGAAAAAAATTTAAAGTGAACAATTTTATAACGAAATAGGATAATAAGTTTTTATTAATAAACCAAATAACAATATTCGTGAAACTGAAAAATTCGCTAAAGTGACATTCGTTGTAACGAGATTCTACTATATTCTAGAAAGTACAGAAAAAGTAATATATATATAAAACAAGTGGGTAAGTGTGATCGCAGATCGCACAGAGGGTTTCGTTAAATATTCCTTTTAAAACACTTTATCCTTTTTCAAAATCTGTTAGTTCCACATTTCGCAACCACGGGACACACTCTATTCTACACAAACCTCTATTGGAACGAAACTCTGTTTTACAACCTATACGCAGATATAATAATTGAGGGGATCGGATCCATAGCACCCGAGATAGGTAGGATGTTCCTGACGGTAAAAAAAGGCACTAAAATATGTAAGGCTATGTGCATAATATAAAAAAGTGGTCAAAGGGGTGTCGGGAAAGTTAGAAATGTACTCACCGGGTGAAAAGGGAGAGGTTAGAAAATTGCTTAAAATACACAAGTTAGAGCCCGAAGGGGTAAATAATATAAGAGTTTTTGAAAATTTTATGATTTGCCGTGTGATCGCAATTATTCGGCTATAAGTATGTAAAATTTCAAGTCTTTAACTTAAATAGGGCTGAGTTAGAAAAATTGCTTAAAATGCACAAGTTAGAGCCTGAAGGTGTAAATAATATAAGACTTTTTGAAAATTTTATGATGTTTCGTGTTATCGCAAGTGTTCTGCCATGAGTATGCAAAATTTCATACCTCCAATTTAATTTGGGGCTGGGTTAGAAAAATTGCTTAAAATACACAAGTTAGAGACCGGAGGCGTATATATAAGACTTTTTGAAATTTTTATGATATGCTGTGTGATCGCAAGTGTTGAGCTATAAGTCTGCAAAATTTCAAGTCTTCAACTTAAATAGGGGCTCAGTTAGAGAAAAAAACTTAAAATACACAAGTTAGAGCCCAGAAGGGTAAATATAAGACTGTTTGAAATTTTTATGGTTTTTGTGTGATCGTAAGTGTTCAGCTATAAGTATGCAAAATTTCAAGTCTTCAACTTAAATAGGGGCTGAGTTAGAGAAAAAAACTTAAAATACACAAGTTAGAGCCCAGAAGGGTAAATATAAGACTGTTTGAAATTTTTATGGGTTTTGTGTGATCGCAAGTGTTCAGCTATAAGTATGCAAAATTTCAAGTCTGCAACTTAATTAGAGGCTCAGTTTGAACAAAAAGATTGAAATACGCAAGTTAGAGCCCAGAAGGGTAAATATAAGACTTTTTCAAAATTTTATGATTTATCGTTTGATGTGAGGTGTTCAGCTATAAATATGCAAAATTTCAAGTCTCCAATATGAATAGTTTCTGAGAACGGGTTCTGTGACGGACAGACAGACAGACAGAGGAGAAAGACGAATAGGGTTTCGTCAGATGAACGAAAACCTAAAAAACAGAAAAAATTAAAAACACTTTATTTCTATTTGTTGTAATAGTCTTGTTACAAGTAAATCTGACAACTGCAGTAGAAGTTGGATATGTAATTGGATGTGTAAATATATGTATAAGGATATCGCCGTCGTAGCGCAAATGGTAGAGCGCTGAAGCGATATTTCAAGGGTTCGGGTTTGTTTCCCGGCTTGGACATATTTCTCTTTTTTGGTTTTACGCTTAGATTACGTTGATAAAATTAACTAATTTAATATTAAAAAATTAAATATATTTTCGAATATAAGTAGCATTTTAACTTAAAGGACAGCTATATATACATGTTAGATTATTCTAACATTGAAAGGTTTTACTAGTGAATGAAGTAACTATCTGTCATGTTACCAGTAGTGCAGGGTTATTCGTAACTATAGTAATCTGAAAAGAAAACTGCAGGAGTGGGTTGGTACGAATATTCGAAGTGGTAGCAGTGATCAAGGGATAATTCAGCTAATAAAAAT
The DNA here is from genome assembly GCA_963932465.1 of Maratus speciosus. NCBI lineage: Eukaryota > Metazoa > Arthropoda > Arachnida > Araneae > Salticidae > Maratus > Maratus speciosus. The sequence continues at coordinate 528,646,880 of OZ010789.1, read as the reverse complement.
TTCGAAGTAGTGGCAGCCATCTAGTGAAAATACGGCGAAAAAATCGTCCAATGTAGATTTCCTATAGTAATTGAAACAAGGCAGTGATATGTTCAAATCTTTATTTGAATAACTAGACCATAGTAGCTTCCACAAATAGTTGGAGTCTAATCATCACTTTATTGTAATCAAACAATGTCAAGCAAATAGCTTTAAATAATTATTAGAGGTAAACAAGATTTGAGATAAAAACATATCATACGGTAACCAGGGGATGGTTTTACAAGTGGAAATACGACCAAAATCTGTGGAAACATTGCGATAATCGGCATTTTCTTTGCCTAGCTTAGTAATACAAATATGACGTAGGTCGCACTCTAAACCAATTAATAATTAAGGATATCACGCCATGGAAAGAGGACCGACATAGTAGCGGATGAATAAGAAAGTAAAAAGGAAGCCCCGGAATTAAGCCCGGGGAATGAAATTCTCTGCTGGAATAAAAATGACTACCAAAGAACATTCTAAAACGCGAAAGATCGGAAATGGAACATTTAATTTAAGAATACTAAAAGCGTAATAATTAAGTTAATTAGACAAGTGAGACATTAAATTAAAGAGAATTTAACAGAGTTAAAAATAGAGATTATTTAATAATAAAGATTTAGTGAATGTAGAATAGTTATTTAAAATAGTACAGGGAAATCGCGAAGGAAGATTTAATATTGTAACATACATATATATTTAGATTTAAAAATATTTCTTAGGGCATGGATCTTTAGTGCTAATTTTTACAATAAATTAATAAATTTTTACCGGTTGAAAATATAACAATGGTGATAATGTAATGAACTAAAATATATGCCAAAATAATTTTCTATTAAGAATGAAAGTTTGCCGAATAATCCTTATTAACTTCCCATCCTAATTACTATAGATTAAAATGAAGGCTGCGAAATGAAAACTGAAATTTTCTTTTTTTAATAAACGCGAAAGTGTAAATTGACAGTTTTCTTCAGCAAGCGATGAAATAAATCCATAAACAACTTAAAAGCTTAAAACATCAAACACGAAATAAATTACTGCTTCAAGTTTCGTTACTTTTATTTATATCAACAATGCAAGTGAAAGGATAAATTTTATTATTTATAATGTTTCCTGAAAGTAAATTATATTTTATACAAATTATTATGATTTATATGTTTACAATGTATTGAAATGATAAATTTCTATAAGTTATAAATAAATTTCAAGCTATTTTGGTATTAGTATGAACTTATTTTTCAAAAAGAATTCTACAGTAAACTCTCTGTAAGGCGGACTCTGTGTAAGATGGAAATCTGTCTACCTCGGAAAGATTTTAGAGTAAAATTTGTCTAAGGCGGAATATTGTCAACTGCGGATAATTTTCTTAGTCCCGATCGATTCCGCCTTAGGCAGAGTTTTCTGGAGTTGTTTTCAATCAAGATACTGTCTCTGTACAAACGTAAATGTATACAGTTTAACTTCACATATGTATGCAATTCAGGTATGCATTTCATAGTAAGAAATAAAATTGTATAAAATGCATACGTATAAATGTATTTAAAACCTATTCTTGGCCAGAATCTGGATTCAATGAAAATTTTCCTTATCAATTTAGGAAACAATAGACACCACTTAAGTTCAGCTGATTTATTTCAAATTGTAAAATCAAGTTTTTTTTTAAAGTGCCTGCCAGTACCTGTCATATTTTACTTAAGTTACTTAAGTAGTTAAGTTCCATATGCTTAAATAAGTGTAGAGAAATGTCGTTTATTCCTTAAACCTTTTAAAATTCCTATAAGGTAACAAATTAAATTATAAATTATATGTATGTGTTATCCTTATAAATTGAAAGCCCAGTAGTGAAATTATCTTTTCGAAGTTGGAAAAAGAAGAATTCTGCTTCACTTAATTTAGCTGTCATTTTTTTTCTTATAAAAATTATAAGAACTGTTCAGCTCTTTTTTTTAAAATGTGAACAGCTAAGCTAAAACTTTATAGAAATTAATTAAATATAATTAAATGTAAATCTCTATTTGCTTTTAATTTTATTATATTAAGATAATTATTAAATTATAATTTTTTTTGTGAATTTATGAAAAAATATTTAAGATATATATTTTGATATTTTTGATACACAGTACCACACACCAGAAAAAAGACTTAAACTCTTATATATTCTGCTTGACTATTATAAATTCCCTGTATCTGAAATTTCTTTGACATATAAGTGAATTTTTAAATTTTTATTTTTCTGAAATATTCCACCTGTAATATGTGAAAATTACATTGAATTATTAGGTTTGAAGTAAATTTACATATTTTAGAAGTGAAAATAGTTTCAATATGTATATGTTTTTAAAATATAATACGCTTGTTTTGTTTTTAGACTGAGTGCATAAGTTATACATGAATTAAGACATTTTCCTTTATAGTTGTATGAATTCGGTTTTTATTATGTAACGCCAAGTTATGTAGTTAATATTTTCCATTAAATTGTTTTATGTTAAGTATTTTAAGAATTTCAGGAAGAATAAAATCCATACATTCATCTTATGGAGGGAATATGCAATTTATCATTCCCATTATAAATGCATGAGTGTATTTAAAAGAGAGGTTTTAAGTTTCTGTGTCAATAGTAGTGTTAGCATTCTATTAAAAAATGACATGTTCTCAGTGAAGGAATTCTTTAACGTGTGTGTAATTAAATCTTTTTTTCCGTTTTGCAGAAAGAAGAGTTTAAAATTAATTCATGCGTTTCGTTAACCTGTTAACTATAGATGAAGTTTTGTGAATTTGGGAAATGTCGTGGATGTAAGACAGCTGTCTTAAGAAATCTCGTATTTTGCAATTCAAAATTAAAATCAAAATTATTAACGCCAAAGTTTTCTTGAAAATATTTCTAATTAGATTTTTTGGATAACCGTTATTCTTAAGATATTCATGTATTTTACTTCTTTCAATTTCAAGGATTTTATTACTACTGCAATACTTTACGGCTCTAACTGCTAAAGTTTTTATAATAGAGATTTTGTGGCTAATACGACAATCTGAATCAAAATGCGTATACTGACCCGTTGAAGTTGATTTTCTGTAAACTGAAGTTGATATTAATTGAAAATTAATATAATTTTTTCTTTGGACACGTGTGTTCAAATATAGTAACTTACCATTGACCTCACGCTCCAGAGTAAATTTTAAAGATTCTGAAAATAAGTTGGCTGTCGAAAGAATGTCATCCAGGTCACTATCTTTGGCTACTATGCAAATATCATCCAAGTATATTCTCCAAAATCTCAGACGGGGCCAAGTTCATTAATAATATGTAATTCAATTGTTTGCAACACTACTTCGGCAACCACAATCGAAAGGGGGAGCCCATAGCGGTTCCGGACAACTGTTTATAAAAACAATCGTTGAACACGAAACAATTTGAAGTCAAACAGAATCTCAATAAGTTAGTAATCTCATCAGAATTTAAATCAGTATCAAGAGGAGACTCGGCTAAATTTTATGTATAGTATCACAAATTAATTCAATAGGTATTGAAGTAAACAATGCTACGACACCCAACGACGCCATAACCTAACCATTTGGAAATTCAAGATCTTTCAAATCTTCCGTAAACCGGAAAGTTGAATTCAAGCTGTAGTTAGAATGGATTAAAGGATTTCAATAACATAGCCAAATAACTTTATAGGCGATAAAGGGGGGGATTTCGAAAATCTATAATTGGACGTAACGGAATATTTGGTTTATGTAGTTTAAGCAAGCAGTAAAATCTTGGAACTAAAATGATATAACATTTTAATTTTGAAGGAACATTAATAGGAATTTTCTTAAGCTTTTCATAGTTAGAGACAATTAAGTTCATATTACGTTGGATAGATTGCGTATTGTCCTTTTTTAAAACGGCATAAGTATTCGGCTCATCCAAAAGTGCTTAAGCCTTTGAGTCGTACAGATTCCTGTTCATAATTACAGTAGTTCTTCCTTTATCTGCTTTAGTAAGTAGCTGAGATATAGTGACCTAGATGACATTCTTTCGACAGCACTTCATTGCAGAGCCTTTAAAATTTACTCTCGACCGTGAGGTCAATGATAAATTACCATTTTTGGACATCCTTGTCCAAAGGAAAAATGATATTAATTTTCAATTAATTTCAACGTTAGTTTACAGAAAACCAACTTCAACGGGTCAGTATAAGCATTTTGATTCCAATTGTCCCATGAGTCATAAAATCTCTATTATAAAAATCTTATCATTTAGAGCCATAAAGTATAGCAGTAGTAATAAAGTCCTTGAAATTGAAAGAAATTACACGAATATCTTAAGAATAACGATTATTCAAAAAATCGTATTAGAAGTATTTTCAAGAAAACTTTGGAGCTCATAAATTCAACCTCTCTTCCTTTTAAACGGTTTAAACCTGATACTTTTGTTTCTTTACTGTATTACGATACTGTTTCGGAAAAAGTTTCATCTGTTCGTAACTCTTTTAACATTGGGGTTTCTTTTATAACAGTAAATAAATTAAGTTCTTTTTTAAATAGCCACAAACACAAATATGACGTAACAAAATTAACCGGTGTTGTTTAGATGATTCCATGTAGCGACTGTGACAACGTATATATAGGTAAAACTAACAGTTCGATGGCTATCAGACTTAAAGAGCATGTCCGTGCCTTTAAAAATGGAAGATTAAACTCTAAATTAGTACAGCATGCCTTTGAAACGGACCACATACGAGTCTTCTAAAATTCATTGATTTTGAAAAATAATTGCAACACTTATCATTATAGATTATTCATGGAAAATCGATTTATTAGACTCCCTTACACGCTCAACAAATCTGGTACAGTCCCGGTGGAATATTGTTTTGAAACAGTAACTTTAATCTTGAGTTTGACTGTGTCCACGACTTTCAATATTCTGCTGTTGCTGATATGTGTACTGATGAGGCTGTGCATTTCACAGCGAAACGTCTAATTTTGTACATATTTTTGTTTTTAATTAAATGTTTTTATATATTTTTTTAATTTAATTTCTCTGTTTAATGTAGTGAAGTCTGTCTAGTGTATGAAAATTAGTGTAGAAAATGTTGTTATTTTTAAACTAATTTAGCGACCAGTTTGGCTTCCCTTTAAATGTATGCTAAGAAATGTACCATATTACTTTTATTCATAATTCTATTTACTTGAACAATCTTTCGGCAAATCTGAAGATCCTGTTAGAGAAATCAAGAACTCGGTATATTTATGCTAGCGCGACGCAGGTGATAAATCGCCAAACATTTCTCCCGTCGCAGTTTATTTTGTATTTCATTATCATTTTATTTAATACAAAACTTTCATTTAAAACTGAAAAATTAAAAATGAATGGATTTCACTTTATTAATGGTCTTTCTTCTTTTTTAAACGAAACGAAAAGAAACATAAAAAAAAAATCCCTGTCGGCCCAGCCTACAGGCAGAGGTAGATTTCGAAGTTAAGTATACTAATTTCACTAACAAAAACTGAATCATGGTTAGAGATAAACTCACTTTAACAATTTTATATGGCCGCTTTTGACGAGTTTTTATTTCATCGTTATATAATAGCTGGTTTTATCAGAATCATGTTAAGGAGGTATTAAAGAAAAATATTTTTCCATGCTCAACAACTCTACATTTTCTGGCACATTTTCAGATTCAATTTTAATAGAAAAAATATGGAACTTGCTGACGTGATTTTTGAAGAGATTTATAAGCGACCTGTGTTTTGATTTTTCGTTCAATTAATTGAAACTTGATTTATAAACAATTATTTTTCCAGTAGTACAATATTTTTCGTTTTCAACACAATCGCTTCGAGAAATTCTGTTCAGAATGCCCACTTTGACATCATTTTTTGAAAGATATTCTGCCTCTATCAAAATTTCGATCATTACGGTACATTATATAGTTTCTGAGTAAGAGAATCTACCAATTGGACGCGTTTGAGAGGAAAAATTAATTTAAAAATAAGCAGTTTGGATTTGAATACATTCTTAATAAGAGGATGTTTTTCTTCAACCGCTATGTATTTTTAATTTGTTTTTGCTGTAAGAATTGGTTCTATCAAAATCTTGTCTGTATAAATGACGAAGAAAATATTTTAAGATATATGATAAATTCATGAGTATTTTATATCTTGTGAATTGACGGAATTATGGAAATTTTTCTTCTTCACCCCCCTTTTTTTGTTTTCGTTTTTATTTTTATTTTTTTTTGCGGTAAGAATTGGTCCTATCAAAAACATGTGAATATAAAAGTTATAGATAATATTAAGGAGATGTATAATAAAATTAATTGGATTTGATATCTTGAGAATTGACGAAGTTATGAATTTTTCTCTCCCAAAAACACTATTTTTGCGCCCCTTGAGCCCATTTTTAATTTTATAAAAAATCTGTGATGCGTAAATTTTTGGTCCTATTTTTAGAAGTAATAAAAGCTTTAAACTGATTTGATATGTACAAAAATTAAGAAGTTAGGGGGGGTTTTCGGTTTTCACAAAACCCCTCCCTATTTCCATTCCCTTGGTCCGATTTTGCCCATTCACGAACTTGACCGAGATTTTATGACCCTTGATTTTATGTATCAGTGTGGAAGAGATTAGTGCAGAATTGTGGAAGTTATCGTGTCCAGAATAAAGTGATATATATATATATATATATATATATTAGGGTGGTCACAAGAAATCAATTTTTGAATTTTTTCCGGGGGACCCCCCAAAAAGTTGCCAATAGACTAGAAAGTGAGAATGGCAAAGTTTTAGCTCATTTGGATAATATTAACCCGTGCCTCATTGAGGTTAAAGTTTGAAAAAAACGTGATTTTTCGCAAAAAAAATGCTGTTTTTCCTTCATAAAATAAATAAAATTGAACCTAGAAACATAATTAAGGTCTCATTTTATAAAAAAAAGCTTCGTTTTGAAGAACCGAACATCATTTTATTTCTAAAAATATATTAATTTAGACATATGTGCATTTTTCAGGACCAGACTTCACCCGACTCCTAAAAATTGATTTTTATGAAAATGCGAAAAAAACATTGTAACATTCCATTTCATCTGCTTTCCCCCTTTTGTTTTTCATTTTGTGCATAATAAAGTACTAATTTTAAAACAATTCCAAAGAAAATGAAAAAATATCGAATTTTAAACTGAAAAAATTAAAAAAAAAGGGGGGGGGTGCAAAGAAAGTATAAAAATTAGAACAAATGCTGAAATGCATTTTATTATTAAAGTTGTGTTATAAGAAAGGAAGCATAATAAAGAAAATAAATTATTATCCCTTACAATTGTCACATTAACCCTTTCCAGTACAGAAAAATTCTGTTCGTGAAATAATGAAATGATTGACTACACCTAAATTTACAAACAAGTAAGTTTGGAATTAAAATTAGGTAGTCTCGACATGGGACCACTGTGCCAGAAAGGATTAGATGGTAAATGGATCAGATAAGGTGGCTTTTGAAGAATCTGGAAAAGTTTTTCTACATTCACATACAACTTTTAGCATATAGGGGAGACCGGGGGAATGCCGCCAACCCGGGTTATGCCGCCACCCCACCTAGTTTAAAAACTAAGGGCAGTTTGAGATAGTGAATGTACCTGCACTATAGCGGCCAACAATATAAACAGTGCCTAAAGTGAGAGTGACTTTGCTGTACGTAGTTCGTTTGTTCTAGTGAAAAATGTAGTTTTCAACTAGTTGCTTATTATTTTGGAGCTTCAAATGAGTACAGATAAGCACCTTTTATTGTAACATTAGGTATTTAAGATAATATGACCCGTAATCTACATGCATTCGCCGACATTTTGATGCAATGTGTTGAACAAGTTCGGTTCTTCTTTCGGCTTTGCTTGGGGATTTCAGCCATATTGTCCTCTCGGGGTAATGCCGCCGCCATGCAAATCGGGTGAGAAATGGCCTCATTTTAATGTAGTGGATCCAATTCAGCAGAGTGACTTTTGCAATATGAAGTAAATTGTAAGCTTAATCATCATTCTGGTCAATTAGATTGCTTTCTAACTATTTTTTGTAGGTTGTGTGTTTCCTAGTATCCATTTGATGCATGTACTAGATCATTAAAGAGTGGCGGCATTACCCCGGTACAGTGGCGGAATTACCCCAGTGTCCTGGGTAATCCCGCCACTGTGCAGAGGTTTAAAAAATATTTTTTTATGTATGCTTACTTTACAGTTATCATTACGGTTAAATTTATACAGATACTAAAGATCATGATTCAGCTGTAGAATTATTACTATTAAAAAATAAACATTTTTTCGAGGTGAAAAAATTTAAATTCCCTTAAGGTGTCGCCATTCCCCCGGTCTCCCCTACTGTTTTTATTTTTCGTTTTTTGTTAAACAGGAATTGAAATCTCTGGTTAATTTTCTCCCCCTTTCAGCTGTATCATTGAGAACTTTAAAACCATTCACTGTTTTCTTGCTTCCAAATAAGGTTTATTTTCACACCATACATTGGAATCAGTATTTAAAAAATGCTTATTAATATAAAATCTCTTAAAAATTTTTATACTTTGAGATGAAATAAAAACATTGACTTCTTTGTTCAATAAATAATCCACTTCATTGAAAACGTTTGTTGCTTTTAAATTCTTATCATCATCATCATTTCTTCTTCAAATGACATTAATTTTACAGCCATGCTTATGTTGACTTTTTTTTTTTCCAAAATATCATCTAAAAATGAAAATGCAACTTGATCCGAGTTAAGCTACCAAAGACGGTTTATCATTTTAACGAGTGCTTTGTCTGCAACCTATTTATCAATTTTTCTGTAGTGAACAAGTGATTTTATTATTTGCAGGTCTTGGATTGAGGTCCAAAGTGGGAGTGGGAATACTGACGCACGATTTTACATAAATATTGATTAGAAATAAGCAAATGTCTCTAATACCTTCTTTTTCTAAATTTGTATTGAGAGATTATCTATGACAATATATTTTGAGAGAATAAATTGCCTGTGCATCTGACATGATTAAAAGCACCAGGTGCTCTGAAAAAAGTATTTTGTAGGAAGGAGTCCTATAAAGATTAAACAAAATTGGATAAACCCTTTATAATCATCCCTGAGCTGTTAATTTTTAAATGGTCCTGTAAGAAAACTTGAAATTTCTTCTGAATTAACTATTTATATCTAGTATTTCATCTTCAATAGCATTTTTATATTTACACTGGTTTAATTTAAACCACCCAATCAGAATTGTTTTTTTAAATATCTGGCTGAGGAGCAGTGATTATTCCCACTTTACAATCAAAACCAGCTTTTAGGATAATTTCTAGATTATGGTGGTAAATACAGAAGACTTTTCCTGTAACAATTGCTATAGAAGAATGCAGGTTCCTCTGAGGTGACCGTTGTTTACAGCAGTTTTATCAAAACATATCGCCTGGATTTTATCAACTTCCTCCACTCTTCAACTGCTGAAAATACAGCTTTCGCCTGAATTATTCCGATACTATTTTCAAGTTGTGGAACTCGTAGTAACTGTTCTTCAGCCCCACAACTAATTAAAACTTCTATCCTCTCTACATTTTCTTTATTCAAAAAATGGTGAAGCACTTTTCCATCCCAGTGAATAACAGTTCTCTCTAAACCGGAATTTTTAAATCTGTTTTTGATGATCTCAGTTCTTTGTTTTCGAAATAGTTATTTGCGAAGTCGATTGCACTTCTACTTAAAATTAAAGTCTATGGTTAACTGGTGGATGTACTCAAAATCTAGCAGCTTCTCTGATGTTCAGTTTCATTTTGCGAATATTATAAAATAAAATACCTAAAACTTACGATTACTTGGTAGCTTACTGTCGATTATTTGATGAGACAAGTGGCCAATTTAAAAAATCTTACATTTCTGCCATCATATCAAAGGGGGGGGGGGGCTTTACGGAATGTTTCGTCAATTCTAAAAATAGATAACGATAACAGGTAACAAAAACAGCCTTGTAATAAAAAGAGAAATTCAGAGGTTCAACTGCAACACAAATCGAGAAACTCTTTCTTACTTGACACAGAACTAGATAACTAATAATCAATTATAATTCCTGAAATATTTTTAAAGTTGCAAAAATTGTTCATTTATTTTTGCCTATTAATGAAAATGATGCAAAAAAAATATCAAAAGTAATAAAATTATTAATTTGTCATTTTTCACTTATGTTTCAAAAATGCAGAGTTTGAGGGTATGGTTCACGAGCTGACCTCAAAAATACTAATATCCATTAAATATAAGTTTTGATGAGAGTAAAAGTTTAAGGGAACAATTGTTTCTATGAAATAAAACAAGAATCAGGTTTCTAAGACAAATAGTTTTCACGTAAAGAAAGAAAAACGACAATTTTTTGCCAAAAATTGCAAATTTTCAAGACTTTAACCTCGATGAGGCATGGGTTAATGTTATTAATTTCAGTTGAAACTTTGCCAATCTCATTTTCTAACTAATTGGCAACTTTTAGGAGGGTCCACCCGAAGAAAACGTTAAATTTTTTTCCCATGTTGCTTGTGACCACCGTAATATATATATCACACACACACACACACATAAAGTTTTTTAGTGAGGGTGGTTTTGGGTTCTAGGGGTCATGATCGGTGTAGATCTGCAAAATGTTTTCAGAAATTCCAACATAGGAACGACACCAATAGGTAGTATTTCATACGAAATCTACCTAATAGGCACATATGTAACATAGGGGTACCTAATTCGCACCCAAATGGCGTTTTTTGCCTGACATGGATATTGTTAACCCGGATATTGTTGCTTATTTATTAATAAATGTTTATTTACATTTATTTTTCAACTTACTATTCAACTTATTTAAAAAATATATATATTATAAATTGTTTTGTTCTGTAGTTATTAATTAAACTTTTATTTATTTATTGTTATTTCATTTTAAAAATAACAGAAAATAATTAAAAAATACATATGTAACTGATATTCGAAAACGAGGTTTTCGCAAATTTGTCGCAAAAAATGTCACGCCAAACCCGGTGCGTATATGACATATGTGCCAAATATTAAATAATGAAAAATCATGACATTTAATTTCAACTTCAAAGCAATGTTTTAATGGTACTACTTAGTTATCCCGTCGACCAATTTCGCCGAATTTTATAAATCGTCAAACCACTCGCAAATTATACAAATTGACATAATTTTTGTTTTAAATAACGAAAGAACAAATCAATTAGTATAAAATTAATAAAAATACAAATAAAACATCAAAATAAAAATCACTTGATGGAATAAGCGCGTGTAACTTCCTTAAAGTCACGTGAATGTGACATTTAAGATAAACCATTATTGGCATTTAATCTTATAGTTTGGCGATATATTTTTGTTCGATGGAATAACCAAGTAGTACGGTTTTAATTTAACGAATCGAAAAATAAAAAAAATGCTAACTGGCGAGTTAAAGAAAAAGCTATTGGCTAGATTTGCACCCGGCCAAAATAAAAGTACCAAGAATTCATTGTGATCATGGCAAATTTTATGTAGTTTTATTCGAAAAATAATTTTGATTCTTTAATCAAAATGGAAACCTTTCATATGGAAAGCGAAGGGATCAGCCCGTAATTGTTTATGGCAGTTCCATGACTTGAACTATTAATATTCAAGTGAAATGATGGCGGTAAAATATTATTTGGCGACTTATCACCTGTAGCTGGCTAACATTAAACTACCAAAATGGACGCCTGGAATAAAAAAAGCGAAGACATCCGCCCGGAACTGTTGATGATAGTCACATGACTTAGGCTATTATTATAGAAATTGTTTTCAATTCTAAAAACAGCGCAAAGAATAATATTTCCTTACGATTAAAAATTTATTTACACGTGACTATTAAAAACGGAAAAAAAAACTTTAAAATTACTATTAAACGAGTACGTGCTAAAAGAAGGAAAATATTGAAAATTGTATTTACACGTGAATATTAAAAGAGAAAGGAAACTTTAAAATAGTAAATACATTAATATTCGTTTAAACCTTTCAGGGGCAACATACTTCCATTCGTAAAATGTTGAAACCAGTGAATGGCACCAGAATTTACAAACAAATTTATTTCCAAGTGCGAAAATGCTTTTGTTCACTTCCTTAATAAAAAAGAAATTTTCAATGCTGGTGCCAATGCGGCATTTAAGAATTAAAAATAAGTTGTCCAAAAATGAACCATCATCCTTGAAGGGGTTAAAGCAGTAAATTGTATTATGCCAATCGTTTTATAACGCTGTTAAAAAAATGGGAGGCAAAGACTCTGTTTACTTAATTCTTTTTATTTTAGCTTCTTTTCAAATGTTTAATTGATCTTCTTTAATAAAACACGGAAACAACCATTGAATGTCTTAAAAGCAACTGATTCGACCTTAAATTTTCGCAATCAAAGGGAATTGAATGGAAATCCGTTTACAGGCAGATCGCTACAGATTTTTTCATTATAATTCAATCTTTTCTAGTCTTTTTAAAACCGACCAGATTAGCGTACTTTTAGATTCTGCGGTTTCTGGGGTTTGGCGAGCGTAGCATGCAGTGGGCAGAGCCCCATAGTTTTCAATATAATGTTCAACATGTGAAAAATCAAGCATGTAATGTAGATAACAATCCCTTTTAAAAGAATATGTCATATTTTAAGAAACATGGTATATAAGCTACTTTCAAAATCAACACAAAACTAAAATACTCTGTGGGAAAAGCATAGACAGCCATTAATTCAAATAATTTCGAAGACCATTGGAAGTCTATGCATATATAATAAAAGAGATCATCATGGCAAAGGGTGTTAAGCCAATGTATTAACCATATATTTTTTTTGCAAATATTCTAAATATTTGTCCCAGATAGGTTTTAACTCCATATTTGTTTATAGCCGCATTTATAGAAATAAAATTATATTAAATAATTGTAAAATCAATTCGTACTTATTTTTAATCCGTTTCTTCCAAACATATTTATCAATTTTAATAGCATACAACGTTTCAGCAACTTAAAAACTTCATATAAATTTTTGGCATTGAGCGTTGAAAACATAAATGCTGATTCCAATCATTTAGCCAGGTAGTAACAAATCAACGAGCTTCAGGTGTCGAAATTTCCTATTGAAATATACAGTAATAACTACTTTTATTCAAAGACTAAAAGTTTGTTCCATATATTTTTTAAAGAATAATGTATTTTTCTAAAACAATAATCTTACTTAAGATAGAACTGTCACCTTTTCATCTGCCTGAGTGTTTTTTCACTGTCTATTTTCATCAGTTTTTTTTTTAAATTCTAGATGTGCTTAAATATATGTTTAAAATCAAGTGAAAAATGCCTTTATCTAATTACTTTTTGATTAAAAATAACCAGATATGCAGGTATATTAAAAATGTTGAAAATGTAATTAAAATATAGGCGTATTGCGTTAATCATATAAATATTGATTTATACAGGGTGTCCGGTCTCAACGGTGTCCAATGGCTTATTCCTAAACTGCTATCATATAATTCCAATTACAAAAATGTTTAAAATCAGGTAAAAGAAATATTTTAAAAGCCATTTAGGTCAATAAAAACATTTCTTAAAAAATTACGAAATTTAAATTTTTATACGGTCTCCCGGTCTTATACGCTATATTTAGTAAAATTTTCATTTTACACTGAAAAGTAACACACAAAATGTCCCGTTATCCTACAATTAAAATTGACAGAGTAAAAGTAAGCTGTTTAAAGTTGGAGCATATTTTTTTGCAGCAAATTGGGGGTCATTAACAAATTTAGTGGAAATATAATTTCGTCAGATATATTAAAAAATGGTTGAGAGTAAAATTAACATTGCAATATAAATTTGAAATCTTTAATCATTCTCACATATTAATGCAATATATACAATTTGTAATAAACATTTAAGAAGAAAGAAAAAACAGAATTTTTGTTAAATAAAATGATGCTAAATTAACAGCCTCATTTTTTTACAAAAGTATACGTATTTTAAAATATTAGTTTACACTAGCCTGCAAAAGTTGGGTTATGTCATGTTTTTTCGCTTTTAATAATTGATTCTTATGTAGTTTGTACCGCTGAATCTGAAATTGACCTTCATTTTTAACTAACACATCAGGATTTTTCGCAAATTTCAAAGTTAAAAAATTAAAAGTTAAAATTGAATCTCCTTCCTCATCTCATAGGACCCCTCAGCTATTTAGCTGTAAGAATCCCAGGACAAGCAAAAATATCGAATAAATTATTGAATAAAATAAAATAAAAAAATATATAAAATAAAATAAAATAAAATAAAATAAAATAAAATAAAATAAAAAAGTTTTACATATGTTTTATAGTATGAGATTTTCGCTGTATTTTAACTTACACGTTTACGATTTGCAAAAAAAATCTAACGTGATGGTTAAAAATGAAGGTCATTTTCAGATTCAGTGCTAAAAAGTACGTAAAAATCAATTATCAAAAGTTAAAAAACACAACCATCTCCTCTACTTTATAGTATCCGATTTTTGTTATTATTTAAATTTGACAATTTATTTTTTGCGAAATATCCTGACACGATGGTTAAAAATTAATGTAATTTTCGGATTCAGTGCTAAAAATACATAAAAGTTAAAAATACCAACAATCACAGTCTTGTATTACCTAATCTAAAACTTTTCCTTAAACTTCTTGGCGGTAATCTATCCGAAATTTTTGTGTTATCCTGTAAAATAAGTATAAATGGTAACCACCGAAAATCATAATAATATTAGATTGTTATTGATTTTGCGCCAGTATGTAAAATGTAATCTCTATCGGATATTTAAAAGTGAGTTAAAGTTCGAGTACAAATTTTGAACTGGAAAAACGTATATACGATCGTAGAAGTAACACAAAAACTTATAAAAATAACATAATTTTTGTTGAAAGAAATCATAAAAGAAACAGTCTCAAATCCTGACAAAATAAAACATATGTCAATTTAGCCAATCTGAAACTTAATAAATGTTGACTTAATCGTAATACTTGTACGATTTTTTTCAAAGCGCAGATACACATGAAATAAGATCTTCGAATACTTTAAGCAGTTGGTATGTGACCCTCAAACCCAAGCCGAACTCATTTGTTTTCAGAGCAGAAAAGTGGCATAAGTCATGCATTTTTAAAGTTTCATAACTCTCTTAATTTTAGGGTTATATGTATGGGACTTTTTTTGTATTACTTGTCAGTGTAATAGGAAAATTTTACTAAATATAACTTATAGGACCGGGAGACCGTATAAAAATTTAAATTTCTTAATTTTTAAAGAAATGTTTTTATCGACCCAAATCGCTTTTAAAATATTTCTTTACCTGATTTAAAACATTTTTGTAATTGGAACTACATGTATTTGACCAACGGTTTAGGAATTAGCCATTGGACACCGTTGAGACGGGACACCCTGTATAAGTACAAATCGTCAGAGAATATAAAAAACTATTTTAAATCACTGAAAATAAAGAACTTTTAACAGGGATTTATTATAAATTTTGTCATTTTATGTAACATGAGAGAGGTCATATTTTTAGTTGTTAGGTAATGTTTTATCCCACCTATCCTGTCCCGTGTAAGTTTAACTGAAACATCGCAATAAAACGCTGTCTTAAATTATACGCTACTCTTGTAATCGGATTTTATTATCTTTTGAAGACATAAAACTTTTATTATCCGTCAACGATAATGAACTAAGAAGAATATAAACACGCTCGTAAAATGTGACTATCATTTATGGTACAGGTAAAGAACTTTAATTTATACATCACACCTATGCAAACAATCAAAGCTAATCTGGATTTAAAGAAAATAAAGTCTCGTGCAAAAAACATATAATCATAAAAACTAAAAGAGTTCCGCGATATATTGTGTAAGTTCGGATTAAAATTAAACATTACATATAATTACATTCAAAGTACTGAAATGTAAAGTTGTCATAAATACTATCGTTGAATTAAATATCTTGGTGTTCAACCAGGTAACTATTCTTGTTGACAGAGCAGATTAAAACTACATCCTGTATCAAGTCTCTTTGATTAAAATTTTGCAACGAATTTCTAGGGAAAACGTTTCTGTTTCTAATAATGATATAATATCTGAGAATTTATAAATTTAGAATATGAGTGAAATGCAATGATATCACCAGCATATAATACATACGTTACGAAAAAACAACCGATAAATTGCGAAATTTAAAAGAAGTGCATTAAGCTGTTACAGCAACTCAACCTTTCTTACGAAAAAACATTTATCGGAATAACATCCCCTTAATCGCCGCGTAATTTTCGGAAAAATCATTCAACACTCACCGACTTTTTTTTATTCACACACATCTTTCAATTCCTACAAATTCTTAAAATTAATCATCCCGATCTTAAAATCAAATTGATCAATTCAGTACTGCCTTCTATTGAGCACTGTAGTCCCTGATCCTTAATGAATCGTTTAGTCTTTAGTTTATGAGAAGTTCAGCCTGTGAGGATCAGGGGAGCCACAAAATGTGTTTCCAAATGACTACCAGTGAACGTATCGGACGCAACGATTAAGTGATTAAGAAACGGGATCGCTCATAAAGCTACATAGGTAAACAGACTGAAGCAAACACCAATTTCCGGTTAAGATAGTCGCAAAACTTCTGATGAGCAAAATGGTAAAAAATGGTAAGTATTACAGTCATATTTAACTAAAAGTCCTCTCATGCATCTTCTTATTGGGAAAAATTCGACTACAAGTGTATAATAATTTTATACAAATTACTTATTAGTGTGATCTTTTCTGTGTGACCAATACTACTACTTCTGGATATTTTTTTGTTTCAGCCTTTTCTTTTTCATCCTTTAGCGAAATTATTTAGTTTCCATCCACTACTCGGTTTGAAAAATAAAACCTGTTATGCAGTAGGGAATGTAAAAAAAAACTTAAAAGGGATTTTTTTTTCAGTGTCATCTTCGTCTGAGAATGAATAGAGGAAGGGTTTAATCCTATTCGATTTTTGTTACAACTTAATGATATATTGTACTATACCTCAGTACATTTCTATAAACTTAATCAAATCCAAACCGTTTAATGAGAGTTGCTACATTTACTAGCTTACTTTTTATATTTACCCTAAGCGTATCCATTCAATAGTCCTTAATTTATATTATTAAATATTTCTGGATCTACCACTTTTATTCCAATTTACTTCTCATAGGCATGTTTTATCCTTTTCTTAGCCCATGCCGCACCCCATTAGTGTAGCTAGAAATAACTATTTTTTTCAATTACAGCCTAGTTTTTTTAATATTAGCTATAAGTATAGAAGCATAGTTACTTAGTAATACGTATTTTAATAAAACGGTTTTCGTTAGGTGGGTGGAGGTAGTAAAAGATAAATGGCACTCAGTTTTACGCATTTTTTATACCTTAAAAACTTTAAACAAAACATGTTTAATATCCTTTTCTCGTGTTTTTATTTTATAAATGTACATATATATACATTCATCTGAGATTTTATTTATGTGCTTGCGTAATGTTTATACTGAGCCGACACACTCACACACACACGCATATATATATATAAGCATGTTTCTGTGTATTTGTTTATGTATTTTTGCGTAGATAGTTTAAAAATTTAACAAAACGTGATTTTAAAAAGTTGACGACCTCTATTTTACAATGATTAGTAGCTCATTGTTATTTTTTACCCGACTGCCAGGAAGGGTTATGTGTTTCACGCGTATCTGGTTATGTGGATTTCTTTATACCCTCGAAACATACCAACAGCTGGATGGATTTTAATGAATGAGGTCTCTATCGATTCGCCTTAAGCTTCCAATAGTTATAGACTAAGTTTTGTTTTTATAAATTCAAAATGGCGGTAGAGACGAAAACATATTTTTACTTACCATAGTGAGTGGCATATCATTGGATAGGTCTTTCAAAATAAAGACGATGTTTCATTGACTATTTTATAGTCAGCTCCATTTAAATACTACACAACCTGAAAGTGGTGTAGGTATGATCTCTAGCATAACAGTAGCTCTAACGTTCTTAGAAATCTGTAGGCCTCATCGAAACAGTGTTTATAGATAGAAACTAACAATTAAACACAACTTAAAAGTCGTCAATACAAGTAAATAAAAAAATAGGTAAGTAATATAAAAAATAGTTTCACATTGATGAGAAATAATTAATTAGTTCGCTTTATACGCAGTCGGGTATTTTGATTTTTTTAAATTTAATTATAAATTACTTCAGTACATTTTTCTATAGGCTGTAAAGATTGGAAGTTTTTATAGCATGTAATTTTTGCGGTGTAGAAATTACAGGTGTTTTTGGATATATTCCATAAAATGATTTCAAAAATCAGTATAAGGGAACTACAGAAATTATAGACCACAGAATTTTTTCCACTCCAACCTTAGTTTTTAAAAATAAATTTGAAACAGGAAACAACAGAGAAATGGGAACATGGATGACATACTGGTGATCTGTGGAAGTAAACTTTCAATTTATTTCACAAAATGTTATGAAGACCAACTACGTTCCCACAGGAATCTATTTTTATTTACAATTGATCACACAATTTAATAGAACAATATCGCTACTTTGTGTATGTGGGCACAAATAAAATTTTCCGTATTATTTATAGAAATTACCCTCTCAGAAATGATCATATTCTTTTGCATATATGTAAAAAAGAAATAATCTAATAGATAAAATGATTACATGTATCATAATAATAGGAAATAGCCAACATAATTTCAATAATGTATCTTTATGTACAGCAGATACTTTATATGATGTCCTAATCTTTCCAGAGACGAATCTGTAACCTTACTGGACTAATGCCATACACTATGTTTTTTTTTTCTGTGTTTATTTGTCAGGTGAAAAAATTTATATGAAGTTGTAACCCATTTTTATGTTTATTTTTTAATAACTACTGCTGGAGCACACAAGATATAAACTATATAGGTTGGCACATCTACTCGGACTCACTCCGACTCTGTCCAACATTCCGCCATTTGACTTTACCAGCATCTTATCATAAACTTGCCATAAGTACCTTGAAGGTTCTTTGTCGTGTAGTTGGTTCATTTTTTATTCCTGTTGTGAGGTAAATAATAAACAAATAAATTTGACAGAGTATTTTTTAAATGTGTGTAATCATCTGTTAAATAAACCTATGATTTCAATAAAACTATTTTTTATATATTTGTGTAGTCACTAAAAACCAAAACTCAGAAAAATAAATTTGCTAAGAACTTTAAATTGAAATTCCTTCAGAATAATGATAATAATAAAATAACAATGCAATCAAAAATCATTCCAAAAAATCTGAAAGAATTAAGATTTATTCCTTTTTTTCTGTTTCTCAATAAACCTTCTCGTGACGTCATAAATTTATTCAATTGGATTTTTATAGATACCCACAATGGCGGATGAGGTAATAAGATTTTACAAAACAAATTACAAAATGTTATGTGCATTATCTGAGATGAATATAATTTTACCTCTACTTTTATATAATTTTGTATAGCATTATTTGTAAAAACCTGTTTTGTCTTTAAGAACACAGCTATTACACAAACTGTGTAAAGAATGCTTTAAAAATACGCATTCAAAAATTTCTTAATTTCAAATAAAAGTATATTCGCTTGAAGATAGTGAGATTACTTTCAGACGTGCAAAATTATTACATTAAAATAGTTTTTATTAAAATAATTTTACATTAATCACTTACGATTGCATAATAGATAATTGTTTTAAATAATTTTTTGCAGTAAAAAATAAATTCTAATTATTGCTTAAGTCATTTTTAATATGTCTACTTTCCTTTTTATTAAATGTCTTTCTTATAAATGTATCAAAATATTTCATTAAACTAAGAAATATTTTACTGTGTAGTACATAATCTAAAAATATTCAATTTACATACTATATTATTATTAATTGCTGGTTTGAAATATTTTTTAATAAATA
The DNA here is from genome assembly GCA_963932465.1 of Maratus speciosus. Taxonomy (NCBI): domain Eukaryota; kingdom Metazoa; phylum Arthropoda; class Arachnida; order Araneae; family Salticidae; genus Maratus; species Maratus speciosus. Next base: position 528,626,866 of record OZ010789.1, on the reverse strand, counting down.
TAAAAAAAATCCTATGTTTGTTAGCCTACTTTTATGTTTCTTCATCTTTCTAAAATCCCATCATTGATTGTATTTCCTTTCATTCCTTCCAACTTCATAAAAAAATAAAACATTTATTTATTTATTTATTTATTTTGAATAAAGAACATTGAATTATAGTCTTCACGATGCAACACTAAATTTAAATTTTTCTGTTCATAATTTTTTCTTATGGTTTCTTTATAGAGCACGCCATAATTTAATCACATTTTACCGTTACATTTTCTGTCTGTTTACTAATGCTATTATATATGCGTATCTTTTTAACAAAAGAGAAGACATAAATAAAAATTTCTGACCGTTTAATAACTTTTCCCCGACGTTTGTTTTCCGACAAAAAGGGTTCAACGTTTAGAAAACTGAATAAATAAAAAATCTTTTAAAATACTTCGAGGGAAAGAAGTATTTTAAGTGTACAGAAAATTAAACCTCCTTTGTTTGGAAGATATATTTTGAAATGCTTTTAAAGAAACAGTTATGTTACTAATAATGTATAATTCTGAACGGCAATCATATTCTATTTTTTTTCGTCCTTTAAATATTTTCGTGAAAAATATAACCACTGAAATATATATCGCTAAGTCACTCGTTGATGCATATATAAGAATTAATATCTGACAAAAGTTTTTTTTATTATTATTATTCATCGAATGTACCCTATATTGCCATTAATGACCGGCAATTTTCAATTTTAGACATTTTGTCGAATATTTAGAATGATACATGTCAAATTCATATGGAATTTCAGGATTAAAAAGAACAGGTATGACCTTATATTTAGCAATGTCGATTTGATAAGGGGGTCAATTATGGGGCCAACAAAAAATCAAAGAAAAAAATAATACTTGGGATCACCCTGTAAAATAATATGCACAAAATGATCTATCGCTACCGAATATAAATAAACAGACATTGTGCAATATGTGTATTCTTTTGTGTAAGAATAGCACGTATATTAATAGAGATATAGCGATTTATTTAAAAAAAATAAAAAAGTTCTTGCATGTTTTTTGCTTATAACATACAGGGTTTTCAACCAAATTTAACGCCGATTTCAGAAAACTTGACAAAATATAGTAGAAACAATATAGAGGAAACGGAATATAAATATATTAAATATTTTAGGAAATATGAGCAGTTGTATGAAATAATTTTTATCTGCGCATACGCAAACTATAACAAAGATCATTTTACATAATTTAATAGTCAACTCTATAGAGCAACTTATTGAAAAAAATCTAGTCAAATATCGTAAAAATTCAGAAAGATATCGGCGTTAGAGTGAGCAAATTTTTAGTTGTTCTCTAAAAGCAGCTGAATAATAAGGGATTTCCCACAAATTGTCATTTTGAATTTAATTTTTTTTAATTTTCTTTTTTTATTGATGCTTCAGTTCTTCTCTGATAACCACTAGAACAAGCCCATACCATGATTAAAAGAAGTATCAGAATCGAAGCATTTTTTCCAAATCTACTCGTTGATAGTCACTAAATACTAACTTTTTTCAGAAAGTCAGCTAATAAAAAATGACAATTTGTATAAAATAGGTTAATAGTTAACAGGCTCTGCAAAGACAAAACCATTTTTTTACTCCCATCCCACCATTTACAACAGAAAACAACAGTAATATTTTCTGTTTGAAGATTATTTTGAGCTTTTACGAAAAAAAAATTATTTGTATCTTTTTTCATTTTATATCCTTTCTGTAAAAGTTCTATAAAATGTCTCCATATCAATGCGGGCTCTATGATCTTTTATTTTTTGCTATTTTTGCTTTAAGTAAATTCAACAATGTTGTAATAGTCCTGATCAGGACTCCCAAATGGTCCGCGAACTAAACAACAATATTTTCTAACAGAAAACTTCATGGTAGGTTTCTACAGCATTTGCGCTAGAATTAACCCCCGAAGGTGATTTCTGGGCAATCTGCAAAAAAAAAAATCTAACGAGAAAAATTTTCTACGAAAATATTGATGTTTAGTTGACGGACCATTTGGGATCCCTGCCTGATTGAGTGCCTCCGTTTGAATGATTAGACTTACATAAATGACGGAATTCATGCATTCACCTTAACTCAGAGGGAATATTAATTCTGATTTTTAAAAAAATGTAAAACGCCCAATAAAATCTTTAACAGGTTTTACAAAAGCAGCGCTTTTCTTTTTTTCCATCACATCATATCAACAAAAACAAGTAATAATTCGTGTTTTAAGGATTTTCAGCTTCTTGCGAAAATAATTTATATGCATCCTTTTTTCATTTTATATTATTTCAGTAACAATTCCATAAAACATCACAATGTCAACAAGGACTCCTTGGACTTTTCTCTTTTACTGTTTTTCAATAAAATAAGATCAGCAATAATGTGAACCGCCAGATTACGTTCCTTCGTTTGAAAGATATGTTTTTTTTTTAAATACTGTGGTATACTTGAGCTATTTTGCTTACCGTCAACAGGGGTGACTTTGTCCACCGAGGAGGGACCCTTTCCCACCCCGTGAATGGGACCTCCGTGGCCGAGTGGTTAAGACACCACGCTGCTAATCGCTTTAGAGCGTGGGGGGCTTGTCGGGTTCGACTCCCGCTGACTCCATTGCACACTTTTTGTGGAGCTCCCGGATGAAAAAATTCTCTGTTTTGTAAATTTCATTGTGCTATCTCGTCCCTATATATCGACGATGACTTATAAGCGGGCCTTGTTGTCAAGCACACAAGTCTGATGTATGTGTCCAATAAAACAAACAAACAAACAACCCCGTGAATAAAGACAAACATGTAATAAATAAAATTTGTTTCAATAAAACTAATTAGCATTCCCGAAATAGATTGTGGCAGTAGCTTAAAGAAAAATTATTTAATTTAGCATTATACAAATTGAGTTTGACATCACTTCGGTTGTTATTTTGTTTAATATCTCGCGCATGATTTTACTGGGGGAAACTTTTGGTTGGAAAAGTTATTTATTATTGATTCCGTAAAGGGTTAAATACATTTTTTTTCTAAACATGTCTTCTTTACAAATGAATGAGATTTTTATATATTAATTTGATATTAAGATTTTACATTGATTTTAGTAAAAAAACAGCATTTTTAATGTCAATTTGGGGTGAGACTGTTTCGGCATAAAGTCGCCAACAATTTAGTATATTTCTTATATTCAAGTTTTTTTTAAATAAAATCATAAAAGCAAACATGTGAATATATCTAAAATTTGTTTTTTATTGAAAAATATTAATCTTGTCGTCTTAATTGTTAATTGTTTTCGCACGTCTTGCATAATGCTCATCTTTTAATAAAATTTGGTTTTTCTTTTTATTCTCATAACAAATTTGTGTTTTTTTAAATCTCAAAATGACGCAGTTTTTTTATTATGTTTTATTATTATATCACAATAGTCGATTTACATTTTTTCAAAATTTGTTTAAGACTTATTTTATGATTTTTTTAGTTATGAGACAAGACAGGGAAAGACCTTGTCCCCCCTTTTTTAAAAATATATTAAAAAAACTATTCTTGTAACAAATATTTAAATACTGATACACTAGATGGCAGCACACGACAGTTTAGCGGGCTGCCAAATAGGTTTTCCCATAATGCATTGCGGATTAGCTTTTACGCAGAGAGATTGTTTTTTGAGACGCAGAACGTAGAGGTGTTAGAAATACAAGCTGCTTGCTTGATTTTTCCCCCGGAGCTTTTTATGAGCGGCGGGAAATGATAAAATGTTTTGCAATCAGTGGATTTCTTCTGAGTTTTGGTGCTGTAAATATGTACAGTATTCCTGTTAATAATAATATGTGTTGTAGTACAGAGATTCATTAAACCTTACTTTGTACTAAAGCATAGAGTCGCGTTTCTTTTCTGAAGTGATGAGTCGATTGATAAAAGATTGTAGCGTCTACTTATGGAAAGTAAGCTGGCTATATTCTTTAAAAGTATTAAATATGAATTTTAAAATTTTAAATTATTATCTTGAAACTAGAAACAAGCATTTGGAAGTGTTTAAATAAAATCATCAATAAATTTTGGATCTTTAAAGACAAGAGGCTAAAAATGAGACAGAGTCATGGTACAGTAAAAGTCAATATCATTAACGTCACTTAAAATCAAATCATAATATTCTTCATAACAAAACATTCTTGAATACATGCCACTTTTGGGTAACACAAGTTATCCCAATAGTCGCAGAGCGATAAAAAAATACAGACATAAATAAATAAGATAATAAATGTGACTCTAAATTACAGTGGAGTTTCAAATTTGGAGAAAATACCTCTTCAGAATGTTCATTTTGTAATTTTTGCGCAATGATAATATTTCTTAGCACAATTTCCGATTAAAAAAAATCGATTATAATCATTTTTAAGCAAGAAGAGTGCATATCTTTATCTAATGTGCAAATCTGTATAAATTCTTATCTAATGTGAAAATCTTAAATGAATTATGCTGTTTCAGTAACCCCCCTTTTAAACAGTTTTTGCATAGCTGGGATGTTGTACGCTTTCTTCTTACACTAAGCTTTAATAGTATTTTTTTTCTTTATTTAATCTCAGATGTTGGCAATTAAATAAGCTGAATCGTTATTAGTAACATAAAAAATATAAGTTGGCAAATGTACCTTTGACACGTTTGGCGTGAATTATTCCCCCTGCGGCTTTTTTGGCACTGTCAATGGCTTTATTTCTTTTTCATGAATATATTTTCTAACACGGAGTTTCTCAATATTCAGCATATTCAAAATGCTTATAAAAATTTTAATTTGCGATGCAACTGAAAACTACACTTTAAAAGATGAGTAAATTTTTCTAACTTTCCAGCGACAAAGCATTTTGTGCAGAAAATATTATGTAAAATATGATGATATTTCCTCTTAAAAGAAAAATATGGTGTTTGAGGAAAAAAAAAATATGTCATGAGAAATAATTTCAGATATTCAAATGTAATAGATAATAAGGGTGCAGAAATTTCTAAATATAGTAATTTCTTCTTCCTAAAATATGTTTTCTAATTTCGAGAAATTTCATTATATTTCATTTTATTATAATTTATAAAATATATATAATTTTACATTACTACAAACAAATTTGATGCGTTTGCATATTGTAAAAGAATATTTTTTAGTAATATTAGTGAGTGTATGTTATATGTCGACAACTTGAAATTTAAAATATAGCAGAACGATTGATTTATTAGTTGACATATACATTGGCTGTATATATATAATAATAGCAGAAAATGAGCCCTAAATAGTCATAAACATTTATTTATAGTTAAAAGAGTTAAAAATACATATATATCGAACATTTTTAACTCTTTTATTCCTACAAAGTGGCTTAGATTACTTGACACAAGTTGCACTACTTAAGTACTTAGTGTGAGGCTTTTATTCATGCCCTGACCTATTTACTGATTCAGAACCACTAACGAATTTTAATACAATCTGAACTACGATAATATAACATAGTTCGGATAGAGGTTTGTTTAGAACAGAGTGCGCCCCCTGGTTGCGAAATGTAGAACTAACATAATTTACAAAAGCATAAAGTGTTTTGAATGGAATATTAAACGAAACCCTTTGTGCGATCTGTGATCACATTTACCAACTTGTTTTCTTTACTTTCTACAGAAATGGTATACTTGAGTTGCCAAAATTAAACAAATGGCGCTAAAAACTTGAAAAAAATTAATATCTCAGAAGTAAATTGAGATGCAATTTTCAAATAAATTAAATTTAAAAGTACTTTTTCCCCCAACACGAGGGTATCAATTTGAATACTTGCGATGCTTAGAAGTTAAAAAAATTGCAGTTAAGTATTTAACAGTACAATGATATATCTGCTTTGTTTTACCGCTAGCCTATACAACGGAAAGTTATTTTTTGGAGACGACACTTTAATTGCTGGGAGAAAGAAATAGCATATTGGGTGCGAAATAGATCAAATAGCAGAATGTATTTTTTCATCAATTATCCACTCGTTTTCTGAATTTGAATGTAAATAATTTACCGTTTCCTTTTCAATATTATTCAAAATATCGTGAAGTATATACATTTTTTCTCTTTAATAGGAATGTGGAAAGACATGGGAGTAGAATCAAATCACTTGAAAAATAGATGTAGTACAACATGCGCTCAAACATTTATAAAAAAAAAATCCAAGATTTTGAAACTATGAAAAACTAAAGATTAGTCAATATATATAAATATATCCTTCTACATATAAAAAAAAGTTTTGATTTGGAAATGGACTAATGAAAATCTGCGTAGATATTTCGGGTAGATCGGCATCCAATTTGAATGCTTAAGAATAGCCTTTCATCGTTAATATTAATAAAACTGTTGCATACAAAAATATGAAAATCGGTGGTATTATAGAGAAATGTTTGATAAACACGCTGATGCAGACCGTTTTCAAATCGAAGAATTAATTTAAGAGATATTTAATGCTAAATTTCGACAAAATCGCTCCATTAAAAAAGTTTTATTGGAGCAAAAACTATACATGAGAATTTAATAATTTTTCGATCATTTTATATATTATAAGTTCCCGGTGTGCAGATTGTATTTATTTTTCTTATTTGACTCATTTTTTGAGGTATTATTTCTATTTTAAATTCAAATTTTGAGCATTTCGAGAGATATTTTTTACAAATTTTAGAAAGTGTTATTAATTTAAACTGTTGCCAATTGTATAAACAGCGCAAACAGTAATGTTTACTTCAAATTAAAAGTTTATTTACACGTGACTATTACAAATAGGAAAAAAAACTTTTAAATTAGAACTAAATTATTACATATTAAAAGCAGAAAAGTTACGTCATAAAAACCATATTTACACTATTTACACTTGATTTTAAAAGAGAAACAGAATCTTAAAATAAAAAAATCATTATTGTGCGTTAAAACTTGTAAATGGAGGAAATTACGTCATATTTAAAATGGACAAAAAATATGGCAAAACAATTTAAATTGAAAAATATATTTGCGCGAGATATTCTTTTCAACTATTATCGTGAATTCGAAGACAGCTCAAATAATATTTCCTTCTAACAACAAAAGTATTTTCACGTGAATATTAATAAGAGAAATAAAACTTTGGTGTAAATTACGTCAGATTTGAAACGATACATTGAAAATGAATTATTTAAAAGAACTATCTTATATAGCGCTGTTAAAAAATACCGGGAGACAATGATACTGTTTACTTAATTCATTTTACATTAGCTTATTTTCAAATGTTTAACTAATTTTTTTAATTAAGTACAAAAACAGCCATTGTATCTCTTAACAGCAGCAGATTTGGACTTAAAAATCCCCAATCCAAGGAAAACGAATGGAAACCCGTTTACAGAGAGATCTCTACTGTTTTTTAATTTTTATTCAATATTTTTAAAGCCGATCAAATTAGCGTGCTTTTTGGATTTTATGTGACTGAACGGGGGTTGGCGAGCGTAGCTCGTAGGGAGCAGAGCCCCCTAGTATATATATAAATGTAATATAAATGTATATATATAAATGTATGTCTAAATAAAAACTATGCCAACTTGGAATTTGATTCCATATTCACTCATAAAATCTTTATTTTTTAACACTTTTTTCTTCTATCTACACCTGCGAGTCATCATTTTCTCAAACGCACATTAAACCCTTTATGACCAGAAGATTTTTGATAGAAATGAAAAGTTTTGGTATTTTGCCCTAATTAATAGGATCACATGTCATTGAAAAAATATTTAAAAAATACCCAATGTCAGGTTATGCCAATGGAGGATCCATGCAATTATGTGGGTACAGGATCGACTTTAAATCGCACAAAAAAGGAAAATGTTTTTATTTTTCTTTAGGAACACCAACACAAATGAGCCGGTCATGTCTTAAGGAGGTCGGGACACATTTTCAAATTTTTTTTTATTTAGTGAGTTAAAATTTCGAAAATTTTTGTTATAGTTAACCATATCATTTGTAAACAAAATCACATGATAAAAATTCTCTTTTTTTTTTTTTTTTTTTTTTTTTTTTTTTTTTTTATTAAAAAGTACGGTAATTTAAAATAGTTATAACTCGAAATATTATTTGTAGAATTTCCTTTTTTTTTATTTAAATAAACAGAAATATATAAGTTTTAATTTAGATTCAACATTTTTTAAAATATTAATTTAAATAAAAATTAAAAGCAATTAAATAAAAATTAAAAAAATATATATATTTAACTTTATTAAAAAAAAAACATGTTTTCAAAAGTATATATATATTTTTAAAAAATTTCTGAATCAAAATTAAAGTAAAACAATCGAAAAAGACATGTTCCAAGTTTGAACAATTTATCTTTAACGGTTCTTGACTTATAACAATTTAAATACTAGAAATGGGGAAAAAAACACCATGAAGTAAAACTAATTTTTACAAAATGTCGTTTTCATGACAACCATTGCTTGAAAGCTAGATTTTGAAAACAAACCAAAACGAAAAAATGAATATTTCCTGTTTCAATTAAGATAGAAATATTACTTAAACGTCATTTTAAGCAGAAAAAACAAACAAACAAACAAATTCTTTATGTTTTTTTTCCGGAAAATTTGAAGATTTTTATGTAACGAACACCCTTAAAGTGATAAATAACTCAAATAGAAAGCACGTGTAAGATAATTCCAGTTTAAATGACTTTCTTATGAAATTAACAAAATTTAAACCTGATATTAATTATTTTCATTCCTAAGTGAAGAACAGAAATCACATTTAATCGCATTAATATAATTATTAATGTCTAATACATATATTCTTCTACAATTATTGCAGCGCAATACCTATATATATGTTGTCCTTATTTTTTAAATCCTGAAAGCGATTTTTCAAGCAACTTTGATTCATTAACTTTCAATTCGCTTTTTATATTACTCACTTCTTATTTAACACATTATTTTAGTTGGCACGTAATGTTCCTATCAAATATTTCTTTGATTCATTAATTTTCAATTCACTTATTATATTACTCACTTGTTATTTAACAAAATTATTTTAGTTGGCACGTAATGTTCCTTTCAAATATTTCTTTTTAAAAAAACATGGCACAATGATTTACAACAATGATAAATTACATTTCAAATAAGTAAAGTTTCCTTAATTATATTCCTGAGTTGAATTGGTCTGCCCATGTTCTATAAAGAGAAATACCATTTTCCGCTACTACATTGCTTTTCAAAGTTATGGAAGTAAATGTTTTCTGTAGTTCCATTTTACTCCATAAAAATAACAGTCAATAATAGCAACATGATTTCTATTTCCCAGGAAATATCCAATATGGCATCTGAGTGGCTCTAATGAAACAAAATATAGCTTCTTATACATTGTGACTGACAATAGGTGTCAGTATTATTTGTAACGTTGATTGATGCCATAGTTAATTTTCTTTGAGAAAAGGATAGTAATTTTTTGAGATAATATGTAGGGACAAGATCCATACAGAATATATGTCATTCAGGTTTTACTTTTTCACAAAAAACTTAATAATTTAAACGGATCTTTTATGAGAAAGTAGTAAAAAGGTAATAGATTAAAAAATTAGAAATAATATGTCACAAGAGACAATTTCATGTTGAACGAAATTATTCAGAATTTATACAGTACGAAAAGAAGTTTCTGAAAATCGTGCAATTTATAAAAAACACTAGAATGACAATAGCTGTCAGTATTATTTTTAACATTGATTGATGTATTATTTCATTTTCTTTGAAAAAATAGTAGATATTTTAGATAATCGGTATGGGCAAAGAACCATACAGAATATATGTCCTTCTGTTTTTAATTTTTTCGCAAAATGACTTAATAATTTTAACAAGAGTTTTATGAAAATGTTATTAAAAGGTAATAGAGTAAAAAATTCGAAATAATATATCACAAGAGACAATTTCATGTTAAATAAAATACTCAAAATTTACACCGTACGAAAAAAACTTTCTGAAAATTGCGCAACTTCTAAAAGATTGTATGTAGTTTCGATGTCTTACAATTTATATAAATTATCTACAAAGCAAATAAACCTCTTACTGTAAATTATTGGAATGTTCACGAAATAATTTCCGAAAATTGAGATTTCAATCCATAACAAATTTGTTAAAAAATATTTATCATTGATCGAAACTATCATAATACAAACTAATGATCCAGCAAAACGTATTAACATGTTATCGGATTAAAACAGAAGGGGAAACTCACAACATGGAAGACATTATTGAGCGTCAGATCACGTAAGAAATGTGGAAGAAAACAAAACAGAAAAAACATAAGGCATACGTTATGAAACACAACCCAGCATTACGAAATTGCTTCTACTTATCTTTAGTTTCAACTTCGGCAAAAAAGTAGGAACAACTCTAACTAAAAAGCAATGCTAAGTGCTTGGTTTAATCCTGTAGTCATTTAAAGAAAAATACATTAAAAAGTTTTAAAAAATTGAGAAAATTGCGCAAAAATGCATTAAGAAAATTTTTACCTAATATTCACCTTTTTTTTTGGCCATGTAAAACTTAGTAAAATATTCTCCGTGCAATTTTATCTCAATTACAAAAAATAACCTGTTTATTATGATAATCGTTGTATGTAGTGAAAATTCTTTTGCACTGTTTTATATATCTTCTTGTTAGAAATCTTATTAAAATCGTACCTCTGTTTCTTCAGTTTAATATGCTAAGCAGTTAATAAAAAATATGGTATGTGGATTTTCTTTCAAATATTATGAATATGACAGCAGCTGATGTATTAAAAAAATCATCTGTGCATATAGTGTTATTCAAAATTCAATATTATTAAATGAAATTTGATTGCTATTTCCATTAAATTATCAAAATATCAAAATTAAAGAACAGTTTAAAAAAACACTACTTATAGAAACTCTTCGCGTTTCAATATTTATACATATATGTCAAGGAACCAGACTTATATTCTTGGTACTTATTTAATGTAACTTGTTAAATATTTACAGTATGTACAAGGCTAGTCGAGAATTAACAGATGCGGTCGGCCAAGTGCGTGACTGTACCCAAGGGTACGCTAAAGTCGTCTGTCCACACAAAGGATTTGGGACATTATTTAAGCAGAAATACTTGCTGAGCAAGCTACATTCTCACAAGGGAATTGTGCAACGTTGCCAATTATTTGGCATGCCGAAAAGCGCTGACACAATCCTTTCTCTTGTGAGACAACTTTTGCTGTCTCAGCTCCATTAAGGGCTGGTCGTTGCCTGTTACTATGTGTGTGCTGTTTCTGGATGACTCTTAATGCATCACGGCTTTCGGTCAGTGACCTAACCCGTCTCTGATACTCGGCGATTCGACGCTGTTAGCCCTCTGGCCGCAAGCAGCAACGCATAATAACACTAACACTATATAAAACTTGCAAAGCACTAACACACAATGTAAAACAATACATAAACACAGTAAATACTAATACGGAATGAAAAATATGCAACATAACTGAAAACTAAAATTTTACCGTTTTATACTTCACTGCTTCTTGTAAATTTCTGAGTTGTCCAATTTTAACAAAAATTTTGCTTATCGAAACTTTAAGTAAAAATAAATATTAAAACTGTATTAAAACATCGTGTCTAATCCTTACGATAGTCACATATACTATCTTCAAAAATATTTAAAAATTTTAAATAAATCACGTCTTTATGTTGTGCTATTTAAATCGTTGAAGACATTTGAAGAGCTAAGTGGAAGAACATGATAAGTAAGAAAATTTACATTTGAAGAAATTCGATGTGAAAGTTTATGTTGTCAATTTTAATGATTTATTTTCTGTGTGATACCATGTGTTTAAAACATTAAGAGGTGTGGTACTAAACTCTATCAAAAAACTTATGCATATTTAATTTTTAAATATTAATATTATTTGCATTATTAAATATTAAAATATTAAATATTAATGAATAATGTCTTAAATCTTCAAGGCTAAATAAGACTTTGTTATTTTAGCTTTACCATGTGATAGAATACCTGATAACACCTTCATCCAAAAGATAAAATAATTTTTAAGAAAATGTGGTATAACATGTTCTTCCATTCAGCTCTTCATTTGTCTCCTGCACCGTCTTAAAAAAATTTCGTCTTTTCTTAAATTTAAGTCTAAACTCAAATTTCTGCTTATCGTCTGTAAAAATAAACATCTTAACATATTCAACTAACGTCATTAGCATCTTTAAAAATACAACAAAAAAAAACATATCTACGTTAAATACACTGCTCAAAACAATTAGGGGAGCACATGGTTTTAACGAAATTACGCAGATATTTACTCTGATAAGTAACGTAAAATAAAACATCCATAATTTAAAGTACTGTAGAAAACAGATAAAGAAAACTTCACATGTAAATTAAAGTTTATGACGTCAAAAACTGGAAAAAGGTGATAAGTGCAGAAATCGGGATTTTGCAAAATTGTTTGATTCACTGCCTCAGTTGTAAAATTCAATTGCTCAGCTTGTGTTTTGAGAAAAGTTGGCTTGGAAATGTCACAACAACATGATTAACCGCAATCCACGGCTTGGCAGTTATCGGGACAGTTGAATTTGGGGAAACACAACGAAGTGTAGTGGATGCTGTTGGAGTCGCAAGAAGTGTCCATGAAAGGCTGTGGAATCGATTCCAAGACACATGGAATGGTAGTCGTCGACAAGTGCAAGGTCGAAAATGTGCTAACACAGAAACTGATGACCGATATATCCTGTTAATAGCCCGTCGAGACGGAACGGGCAATGCTACTCAGCTGCAAACACAGCTGTTCTTGGCCAAAGTACGAAGAGTGTCCAGCCAAACAGTCCAAAATAAGCTTCATCAGGGTGGTCTCTATGGACGTAAGCCAATGGACTGTATTCCGTTGACCTCAAGCCACTGTGCGGCCCAAAGAAGTTGGGAACTGAACATCGAGTTTGGAGGCAACGCTGTTGGAGTGAAATTCTGTTTACAGACGAGTCCCAATTCAGTCTGGATGTGATATCTGATGTGTTTTGGCATGGAGGGAAAGAGGTACTCAAAATAATCCCACATTAGTTCATGAAAGATCACATTACAGACGAAGTGGGTTGATGCTCTTGGCTGGAATCAGCATAGGTGGACGTACGGGCCTGCATATAATTCGGAATGGCACTTTGACGGTCCGGAGTAATACAGACAAGATACCGAGACCTCATGTCGTATTTTATGTTGCAGTAATTAGTGATTTCTTTTCTTCCATGCATGATAATGCCAGACATTATGCAGTTCGTCTTGTGGAAAACATGCTTGAAGCTAAAACAATACAGCGTATGGAATGACCAGCGTGCTCTCCTGACCTAAATCCCATCGAGCATGTTTGGGTCATACTCAGACGATGCATTGCTGCAAGACCGAGGCCTCCTTTTACTGTCCGGGACTTGGAGATTGCAATTCTTGAGCAGTGGAACAATATTCCCCAAAGTCTTATCGATAACCTGTGCAATATTTCTATAGACACTTCTATAGCTATTGGTGATACTAGCTCATACAAAAACCGGCCATTATTCTATAATACTTTTTCTATGAGGTTTTTTATAGAATTCTATAAGAAATTTTTCTAAGGGAAAGTGCAGGGCCAGCAAAGGTATAGCAGTCGGATAGGTGCAATCACTGCAGGAAAAATGCCGGATTGAAGTAATGTGATGGCATATCAATGCTGGCCTGCTGTTGGCCATCACTGATGGGCCAGCTGCATTCCGCACGGACACTTTTGTACTGGTTTAAGTAATGGCACCATTGCACTTTACCACTGATAACAGTGCTGGCTGCCATATTTTTTCCAGCTGATGGCCCACTATTTCTTTCTTTGCTGGGAAAGAACTAAAAAATAATATGTATACAGAGGAAGTTCGAGAATTATGGAATATCATTTACTTTTTTATCTGTAAGCCAACATAAACTAGTTGGATGTGCCAGTCCCAGAACTTTCTTCTATCTCATACATTTTAATATTTCAAAATGTTGTTACAAATGTTAATATTTCTTCTTTATTACTTCAATACTATATCAACTTTGACTTTCATCTTACATTTCTGTTTCAGTCAAGTAATCGGAGTAAAAGCGAGTAAACTCTATCATGATATTTATTAAATCAGTAGTTTTTCGTTATTGTGTTGTATATGAGCTGTTCGCGAATAGTCGGCTTATCAAGATGGAAAGTTTCCGTCGATTCACCAGCACCGATCTACAATTGAACTACAAAAAATAAAAAAAAAATACACAAAAATTTCTAATAGAGTGCCCCCTTTTGGCGGAATATTTTCAAATTCAGGGAGGACATTCTTGCCATGGCAAAAAACATTCACAAAAAATTGGTTCAAATCTATGCATAACTTTATACACTTTTAGATGGTACAATATTGCAAATGGCACAAAAATTACTATTATAGCGCCCCTTTTCGGTGGCATTTTTCCAAATTCAGGGAGGACCTTTTTGCCAAGGCAAAAAACATACACAAAAAATAGGTTCAAATCTATGCATAACTTCATACACTTTTCGATGCTACAATATTCAGAAATGCACAGAAATCGCTATTACAGCGCCCCTTCCGGCGGATTTTTTTGAAATTCAGGGAGGATCTGCTTGCCATAGCCAAAAATTTTTAAAATTTGGTTCAATTCTATGTGTAACTTCATCCACTTTTTAATGGTACAATGGTGACAGACATACTGGTGTACAAATACGCGGACAGACTGACATTTTCTATAAACATGTTTTTTGCGATTTCTGACCCCTAAAATGTGTAAATCCGTCGAGAACCGAAAGCCGAAAAAAATTTCGATTACAATAATTTCTTCTATTAAAGATAGAAGAAAGTAAAAATTGAGATATATTAATAGGTAGTAAAGATCAAGCTTTGGTTATTTGTTAACACATTTTTTATAGTTTTAAAGTGGAAGTAAAAAATACATATAAATATTTAGATATAAAAAATTACACTTTTCGGGTAATGGCAACCATTCGGTTAGTATGGAACAGGGTTGTAAGAAATAATAAAATTGCAAGAGAAACCACTATTTGCAAGAATAACAAAAATTATTTAAAAGTAAACATTAGTACATGATCTATAAATCATTGATTTTTAGAAATATTTTTAATTTTTTACAAAAACACAAGTGTAGTCTATTGTTTCGGCCTTACCGCAGTCCACCCGAGTCCACTTCAGGCATTATATCCAGTCTTCCGTTCTTCTTACCCTCTCAATATATTCTATTACAAAACAAATACACTGCATTTTCCTCATCTAATGTACAATTTGGTTAAAAGCCCATCTCAAATGATATGTCGGAGTGGCATCATTGTTCGTCTTCCCAAAACACGTCTTGAAACAGTTGTCAAGCTGATACTTCATAGTACCTGACACCATCTGGAAAAAAAGTATCCACTGCACACGTCAACAAGTTACCATAGAGAGAATTAACTAACGTAGCGATAAATATAACTGTTCAACTTTATACTGAACTTAGTTAACATCACTGACAGTGAGATTTTATAATTAATACAAATTTTATAAAATTTAGCTGCAGATATCTGCAAAAATTGGGAATAAAATTCTATTTCACCACGTTGCTCCAACAACACGTATCCTAACAAAACTCATGGGAGTACTACAAAGTAGTTTCCCAGTTTTACGCTTGGTTGCAACTGTGTATGCACCAGATTTCGAAGTATTCTGTATTGTCTGAAAATTGCATTTTACCCGAATTTCCTATATATATAATTTATTTTTTTGGGACGACATTATTTATTATTATTTTTCGTTTTTTTATATAACTAAAGGGAACATACACGAATTTTATTTTTTCATGTAATATTATAATTGTATATTATATTTTTCATAATGATAAAAAGTACATTATTATAGTGATGTTGAAATATCATTTAGAGATTCCTACTCTACATGCATACTGAAATATCATACCTAAAAAAACATGTATCTATTATGTAATGGTATAAAACTCATTAGTTTCACATTCACAGTTTTAATTTGTTCTTTTTTTACATCTAGTAATATCCTCCATGACTGATATCGTATTCCATTATTCTATGTTCATTTAGTGCAAAACAACTAACTAAATTTCTTCCCTAAAAAAATAATCCTTTTTTCTTATTTATGCACCATTTAGTTTTTCCTTCTCACTTCGTTGGAATTGTTTAAAACTGTTACGCAATAATTGTTTTTTATTTGAAAGGGTTTGATTTTTATTTGCAAAAAAATCACATTCGCGATTCAAGGGTCCGCATAAATTATTCAATAATTGTAGAATTTATTTTAGCAATAAAATTAAAGTTATTTTAAAATAAAAAAGAATGCTTAAATATAAAACCGAAAAATATAATGCTTTAGCAAAAAGATGGAAAGTAAATTATCAGAGATATTTGTGGTAGGTAAGTCGTTTTAGCGTCAGAGTAAATTTGTTATTAAAAATGAATATGTGCATTATAGGTTACAAATTAACTAACAAGATAAAAAGATTTTGATACAATGGAATCAATATAACGTCTGTTTAAAAATTCAAAATAGATTTTTGTGGTATAATGGATGCTATTTTTGATAAAAAGGTATAAGTAATACGGAAAATATTTCACTATATTAGATTAACCGAAATAAAAATAAAAAGTATGTATGTATCCATTACGAGCTTTTTCTAAGACAATACATATTTAAAAATCATTATACAGGGTGCAGAATATATTCTGATAAACATTTTCAAATTAACGATTTCCTTTTAAAATTTTAATAAATATAAATTTTTACTAATGTTTAACAATCACCGAACATTTTACTTTGTAATCATGTATATTATATTTTTAGGTAGATTTCGTATGAAACACTACCTATTACATTCTCCCCTATGTTGGAATTTCTGAAAAGTTTTTGCAGATCTACACCGATCATGACCCCTAGAACCCAAAACCACCCTCAGTAAAAACCTTACAAATGTATCTCTCTCTCTCTCTCTCTCTCTCTCTATATATATATATATATATATATATATAATACCAAAAAACACACACTGCACATCCAATCCCAAAACTACTGAACTACAGAGAAAATTAACAAAACCATGGAAAAAACTTACTAACAAAACCATGAACGAAAAGAAAACATCCAATGGAGACAGATTGCAAGGCTAAAGACTTGCATGCTGGGTTATACCGGTAATTACTCATGAAACTTCCCCCATATCTGTCGAGACCATACTGGACAAAGAAAACTTTAAAACTGGCCATCCGAAGCAGTAACCGAATTCGAAAAGAACACTTTAAAACTAAATAATCATTGTTGAACGTCTGATATACGAGTTAAAAATAATAAATATATTACAAATCATCAGACATACAAGTAAAATTACATAAATACATTTAATACAATTAAAATGTATTAACATGATGTTCACCTGTCTATAAATTGTCTAGTTTTTTATCGACATTGTTGAAACCTCTAACTTTGGAATCCATTTACTGTCTTACATCAGCTTATCAATTTCTGGACTGTCTTAAGAGTTTCCATTTTCCACCTAACTGCATGATGGCTTCATTTGACGTAGTGTCTCTGTTTACATCTATACCGATTGATTTTGCTTGCGAGGTTGTCCAGAAAGTATGGCCTAAATATAATATGGACTCAAGTCTTGACATTTTGGACGTTGTTGATCTTGTGAGATTTTGTCTTACATCTAATTGTTTCATTTTTGATGAAAATTTTTATAGCCAACTTAATGGAACTGCTATGGGATCCCCAATTTCCGTTAGAATAGCTGAAATAGTAATGCAGTACATTGAGTATGAACTAATGTGCCTTTTAGGCTCTAAGGTCTGTTTTTGGAGACGTTATGTTGATGACGTTTTTCTTGTTGCGAAGCAGGAGGATTTGAATGAAATTCTACAAACTGCGAACTCTATCTGTCCAGCAATCCAATTCACTGCCGAAATCGAGACTGATCGCAAATTACCTTTCCTCGACATTATGGTTGAAAGAGTAGAGAATACTGATATTCAGAAAGTTTTAACATCTGTATACCGTAAGTCGATAAATTCTGGGCAATACCTAAATTTTGAATCTATGAACCCACTCTCCCATAAAATCGCAGTCGTTAGAACTTTAATCCACAGAGCTAAAAGTTATTGTAATACTGATGCAGCCTTCCAATTTGAAAAAAAAGAAGATATTTAGTGACCTAATTCTAAATGGATATCCTTTAAGATGGTTAAAAAGGATTTTTTCTGAGCATCACGTGTCATCCTCTGTAAATTGTAAGGCTCCCGCTATTTACATATCTCTACCCTACAACAAATATCTTTCTGAAAAAATCTCTAACCTTTTGAAGTCTCATAACATCAGTACATCATTCAAGCCTCAAAATGTTTTGAAAAACTTACTTTGTAAATCTAAACCTAAAATTCCCCCCTTACTAAGAACCGGTTCAATTTACAGTATACCATGTAAAGGTTGCCACTCAGTATATATTGGCGAAACTGGTCGCACTTGCGCCATTCGCCTTGCCGAGCATAAACGTACTTACAAATCTGGAAACCTACAGTCTAAAATTGTACAGCATTCTTTGGATACCGACCATATCCCAGATTTCACGAATATGAAAGTTATCAGATCCGGTTGCAATAATATTAAAAGTAGAGTTTTTCTGGAAGGTGTGTTCACTCGTAAGCAAACGTCGCCGATAAATGAATCATGTGCACTTCCTCCTGAATACTCAGCATTGTTTTAAAAAAATTTTATACTTTATTTAATTTTAACTGCTAATAATTTTTAACTGTAAACATGATATATAGTTTTCTGTCATTTGAATGTTTTGTTGCACTGATGAGGGGCTAAAATTTAGCTTGAAACGTTTGCCTTTTAATTGTATTAAATGTATTTATGTAATTTTACTTGTATGTCTGATGATTTGTAATATATTTATTATTTTTAACTTTAAAACTGTCCATCCAAAGCAGCAACCCAATTCAAAAAGAACGACACATCCAAACAGAGCTCCTTATAAAGCCTACGATTATTTGGCGATGTTTTTAATCGCCAAAAGTAAAGCATCGCGGTAATCTTCATCCTTGACGAAATTGTTTGTCAAACTATTTAACAAACTAATAGGAAAATTCTGAACCATTGCACCTTGATAGAGATTTATAATGTCATTTATTATACTATTATGATTAGAATTTAACTCCACAATTCTGCACAAATCTCTTCTAAACTAATACATAAAATCAAGGGGCATAAAATCTCGGTCAAGTTCGTTAATGGGCAAAATCGGACCAAGGGCATGGAAATAGGGAAGAGTTTTGTGAAAACTGAAAAAAAGCCCATAATTTCTTAATTTTTGTACATATCAAATCAGTTTAAAGTTTTTATTACTTCTTAAAATAGGGCCAAAAATTATGTATCACAGATTTTGGGCTCAAGGGGCGCTAAAATAGGGTTTTTGGGAGAAAAAAAAATTCATAACATCGTTAATTCTCCAGATATCAAATCCAATGAATTTTATGATAAATCTCCTAAATATTATCTACAACTTTTATATTCACAAGTTTTTGATAATACCAATTCGTACCAAAAAAAGGTGGGGGGGGGGGGGGATTGAAGAAGAAAAACTCGTACCTCCGTCAATTCACAATATATAAAATACCCATGAATTTATCATATACCTTCTTAATATTGTCTACAACATTTATATAGACAAGTTTTTGATAGGACTAATTCTTACAGCAAAAACAAATTAAAAATTCATAGCGGTTGAAGAAAAAAGTCATCTCATTAAGGGTGTATTCAAATCCAAACTATCTATTTTCTTACTCATTTTTAAATTCATTTTTGCTCACAGACGCATCCTATTGGTAGATTCTCTTATTCAGAAACTATATAATGTACCGTTATGATCGATTTTTTGATAGAGGCAGAATATATTTCAAAAAATGATTTCAAAGTGGGCATTTTGATCAGAATTTCCCAAATCGATTGTGTTAGAAACGCAAAATATTGTTCTACTGAGAAAATAATTGTTTATAAATCAAATTTTAGTTAATTGAACGAAAAATAAAAATACTGGTCGCTTATAAGTCTCTTCAAAAATCACGTCAGCAAGTTTCATATTTTTTCTATAAAAAATTAATCTGAAAATGTGCCAGAAAATTTCGAGTTGTTGAGCATGGAAAAGTATTTTTTTTTTTAATACCGCCTTAACATGATTCTAATAAAACCAGCTATTATATAAAAATGAAATAAAAACTCATCAAAAGCGACCAGATAAAATTGTTAATGTGGGTTTATCTCTAATCATGATTTAGTTTTTGTTGGTGAAATTAGTATACTTAACTTCGAAATCTACCTCCGCCTGTAGGCCGGGCCGGCAGGGATTTTTTTAATTGTATATTTGTTTTCTTTTCAATAATTATGAAGCAATTTAGAAGGATTGTAAAAAAAAAAATGTAAATAAAGAGACGCTTTCTGAGTTGTTTTAAAACTTCTAACAGTATATATTCACTGAAGATAAGAGGATATAGAGAAATAAATACGATGAATGTCAGAACATGTTCAAGACGAAAACGTACTATTCCTAAGCTCATTAAAAGAACGGGAGAGAAAATCAGTGAGTGAGACAAAAGTTAAAAGTTTATGAGCCCAAGAACTGAATATATCTCAAGGAACCGTTTGATCTATCCCATATTTGATGTCTATGCATTTTCTTGAATGTCGCATTCATTTTCTTAAATGGAATTTCTTTTTTCAGAAAAACCTTTGATCTTGCAAAGTCATTGAATATGTCCAGCAACGCTCAAGAGATTCCTGAACATCAACTTTCCGGAAGATCATGTCTCTAAATACACAAATGCCTATTTTTATGATTTGGGAAAGGGTGGGTCAATACGCAACAGGGGGATGTGTGCCCTCGTTTCTTTAGAAAAATATGTACTACAGTATTTTAAAACTGGTATTTTAAATAAATCCATGCACTCAATGATCGGACAAATGATTGAGAAGGACAATTATTGTTAACATGATCAATATGAGATATAAGCTCATATCGCAAAAAAAATGTCCAAGAATGCTGTAATGGCAATTTAGCTGATTCGTAAAGCAAAGGTTATAGGCATTGACTCTAATAGACTTGCGATCATTTATTTTTCTCAGAATAATTCATTTTTGACAACAAGTATAACTGTGAAACTAATTATGGAGCTTTATCTCTATTCTTTGTGTGATGAAATTTAATATAAATGCTTCTTATTTTCTAATGAGTAGAAATTTACCAAATATTAAACTTGAGGTTAATTAACAAATATATCTATCTTAATCTAATTTATAATTTTGCTATCCAGTAGGTTATGTTGTTTCTTTTATTCACTGATAACAGTAATTCCTTGTTAATTTCAAAGAAATGCATTATAGATTCATAATTATTGGTGCTCTTATAAATTAATGCATTAGAATTGTAAAGAAAAAGTTTTGTGATGACCGAAGTGTATAAAGTTTTTAATTAAGCTACAAATTTCAGAGGTTTTATTTAAAAAATCTGCATTGAGGAAACCAAGTGCTTAAGATTTAAAATTCGAATGTATTTCAATTAGTCATCTTTGCTTTTAATCGGATGATAAGAGCATAACATGATATTTTTGTGAAAAATAATGGTGCGTTTTAAAAGTTTTCTTTGGATTTACCAAGTATTTACGAAAGAAACGGGTTCTTTCTATGACTTTCTTTGGATGTACTATTAAATAACCACTAGCGGGCATGACCTAGCTAAACTAGGTCAAAATAAGCCTTGTGTTCAATTCGATATTTCATTCTCACTGTAAAAGTCTTGCTGTTTAGATAAAATGTCATGATCCTAAGCAACAGGGACCGACTAACCGAAATTTTTCGAACACACAACCTAACCAATGCTCTTCTCGAACCCGAAAACGACAGAATACAAAATTTAGTCAAAATTGCTGACGTCATTTTATAGATAAAATTAGCTTGATCCATGTAGCCCAAAAAGGACCTACTAATCTAAATTTATCGAACATGTGACCTATCCCAATAGTCTTCTCGTGCCCGGAAACAGTATAACACAACGCTCGAAAACGGTGTAATAAGAAATTATGTCAAAATCGTTTGAGCCATTTTTTAGATAAAATTGGCTAAACCTTGACCCACAGTGACCCAAAATGACTGGTTAACCGAATTTTCTTGAGCATGCGACGTAGACTAATGATCTTCTCGAATCCGAAAACGATAGAAAACAAAATTTAAGCTGTTTAAAAGCTGCATTAAAGCTGTTTTCTAGATAAAATTTACTTGACCCACAGTGACCCCAAAATGACCCATTAATCAAATTTTCTCGAACATGTGACCTAACCCAATGATCTTCTGGTGCCAGGAAACGATATAATTCAAAGTTTTGCCATAATGTTTTGAGCCGTTTTTTTAGATACACTTAGCTTGATCCACAGTGACCCAAAAATGACCCACTAAATGAATTTTCTCGAACATGTGACTTAGCCCAATGGTCTTCTCGTGTCCAGGAACTGTATAATACAAAATTTTGACAAAATCGTTTGAGTCGTTTTTTTAGACACAAATAGTTTGGCCCACAGTGACCCAAATATGACCAACTAATCAATTTTTCTCGAACATGTGATTTAGCCCTATAGTCATCTCCTGCCCGGAAACGGTATATTACTGAATTTTGTGAAAAAGTTTTGGGCCTTATTTAGGTTCAATTAGCTTAACATCTCATTCAGGTCACACATGGTCACGAGTGTCACAGTCACTACGGCAAAACAAAAATAGGAAATTCCATACGTCACTTTTATGAGTTTCAAATGTCTACTATATTTGTCTCCACTGAAAAGTCACTGTGACTACTGCTTTGTGGCGAGTTACCAGATGACTTTACAATGTCGTTTCATTGAGACTACCTTGTGACTGTCATTTGGAAAATAAATTTCAAACTCATTGTGAACATTGCATTATGATAAATCACCAAATAATGTCACATTAATGTCACATGGTGACTGTCTGTCACATGACTTTGTCAAATGGTAATAGAGACCCATATTGACACAAAATGATCCACTAATCGAATTTTCTATAATAGTGATTTAGTCTTCTCGTAATCCAAAACAACAGAATAAAAAATTTAGTCAAAATCGTTAAAGCCGTTTATTAGATAAAATTGGCTTGACCCATAGTGACCCCAAAATGATCCACAAATCGAAATTTCTCGAGCATGTGACCTAGCCCAATAGTTTTCTCATGACGGTTTCTCACGACAAACGGTTGGGTATAAAATTTATCAAAATCGATTGAGTCGTTTTTTAGATATAATTAGCCTGACCTTGACCCATTATGACCCAAAATGACCCACTAATTGATTTTTCTCGTACATGGAGCTTAATCCAATGGTCGTCTTATGCCCATAAACAATATATTAAAAAAAATTATCGAAATACTTTGGGCTTTTTTCTGGATTAAATTAGCTTGACTGAGGCCCATTGTGACCCAAAACGACTCACTAATCGTATTTTCTTGAACATGCGACCAAGCCCAATAGTATTCTCGTGCCCGAAAACGATAGAATAAAAAATTTCGTCAAAATCGTTCGGGCCGTTTGCTAGATAAACTTTGTTTGATCGACAGTGACCCAAAAATGACCCACTAATCGAATTTTCTCTAATATATGACTTATCCCATTGGTCTTCACGTAATCAAAGACGACAAAATACAAAATTTAGTCAAAATCGTTAGAGCCGTTTTTTAGATAAAATTGTCTTGACCCATAGTGACCCAAAAAATGATCCACTAATCGAAATTTATCGAACATGTGACCTAGCCCAATAGATTTCTCGTGCCGAAAAATGGTTGTATATAAAATTTAGTCAAAATCGATTGAGCCACTTTTTAGATATAACTAGCTTGAACTTGACCCATTATGACCCAAAATGACCCACTAATCGAATTTTCTCGAACACGTGACCTAGCCCAATGGTATTCTCGTTCTTGAAAATGGTAAAATAGAAAATTTCGTCAAAATCGTTAGAGCTGTTTTCTAGATAAACTTTGCTTGACCCACAGTGACCGAAAATTGACCCACTATCGAATTTTTTCGAATATGTGACTTGGCCCATTCGTCTTTTCGTAATCGAAAACGACAAAATACAAAATTTAGTCAAAATCGTTAGAGCCGTTTTTTAGCTAAAATTGGCTTGACCCATAGTGACCCAAAAATGACCCACTAATCGAAATTTATCGAACATGTGACCTAGCCCAATAGTTTCTCGTGCAGAAAAACGGTTGGATATAAAAATTTAGTCAAAATCGATTGAGCCGCTTTTTAGATATAATTAGCTTGACCTTGACCCAATATGACCCAAAATGATCCACTAATCGAATTTTCTCGAAAACGTGACGTAGCCCAATTGTCTTATAGTGCCCGAAAATGGTAAAATACAAAGTTTCGTCAAAATCGTTTGAGCCGTTTTTAAGAAAAATTTCCTACACACACACACAATTTTTGCTCGCATTATAATATAAGATAAAAACTTAAAAAAAAAATATTTTTATTAGAATTCAATGCTTAACTGTCAAACAAACTCTAATTTCATGACAAAAATTCATGATTTTCCAAAGAATTTCCTTTAGAGTGCGCTCATTTAGCGTGGTACCGCTATGGATTATGGATAATTCACAGCTTTCTTCTTCTTGGTAGATTGTTCGATCTAAAGATTTTTTTAAAATGTACGTACCTTTTCTCCGTTTTTTCATGATACCGCAAAAGGAAAAAAACACATTTTTTAAGCTATATGTTACCATTTCTAAATTGATTTTTCAACGTATAATGTTAGTTTAATTAACATGAAGCTATTAATTGATTAAAGATTATATTTAATTACTACATTCATTCTTTTATACTTATATTTTCTACTTTTATTGTTTAAAATAGTTCGTTTTTGCTGTTTCACAGCTATTTTGCTTATTTCGGCAAGCATAACATTAGCGCATCATTCAATTATTTATTGTTGTAACTGGTTTACAATTGTAACTATAAACAATATTTGGCAAATTATCAACTACGACCGGCGCTCCAACGCAAATATGCATTAAAATTTAGTTCTAAAGATATTGAAATGCAATATTGTCTTAGAAAACATACTTGTGAATGTATGTACTATAATTATAGTGTATCAGGAAGTCTGTGAAAATCGTTTACAAAATTCTATCTTTACGTACAATGTTGAGTGAAATAAAAGAGTGCAAAAAAATTAATCTTTTGTTTGATACTACTTATGGAACATATGATAAAGTAATAATAAAAATATCTTAGAAAGATTATACTTAATTTTGATCTTTAAATAACAATTTTTGGTTTCAATTTTAATAAAGCAATACGACTTTTTATCAAAATACCGTAAGAAATCAGCATTTAACTCTAAAAATACAGAAAATAAATCTAAATAAATTTGTAAGTGGAAATGTCCTTGCAACTTATTATTATGTAAAACAAAGCATGCCAATTGGCAACAATATCCTTTAAACGAATGTTGAAACATATACATTAAATGAGATTTTGAGATAAATGATGTGATTAAATTCAGATTACGACATGTTATTTTTCAATTCCTGCTATTAGTTCACACTCTCCCTATATTTATTTATTTATTTATATACATATCTTGTTCAAATTTTCAATAGTTAATAAAATACTTATTATTCATCTTATCAAGTTAAAATAATTTTTTTAAAACTTGTACTGGATGACAATTGATGTTAATACAGTTTTTCAAATATTAATTCATTAACTAAATTTTAATTAATTAATTTTAGTTTTACATGGGAAACAAAATGGCAGCCATTGTTATTGAAGCATTTAATGCATCTTCATATCTATATGGGGGGTTACCATCGGGGGGGGACCCTGTTCTGTCGTCAAATACCGCCAATTCCAAATACCGCCAATATATCGCCAAATTTTGCGACCAAAATGAGTTGCCAAAAGTGACGCCAACTTGGCGATATCTCTAATATTTCGCCAAATTACCATAGACTTCCATTGTAAACCTGATTGCTTATAGAAAATCAACAAATTGAGATATTTTAATGCCTCATAAAATACTATTAACTTCAGGGATTATATTAACTTTTTCTTTGATGACTTAAGTAGGAATTAACTTTAATTTTTTTTATATATTACTTGTTATTTATAAGTTTTTAATGCCCTTAAAGGTTTTAAAACGGATGTACAGGAAAGAAAATGAGAAAACACATTTAGAAATATGTCGAAACACTAAAACTTTAAGTTTTCGGTCATTACATGTCAACTGACCAAGAGGCTCCTGCTCGAACCCTTGGAATTACGATGTTTTCGATACAGGACAAACATATATGTGTAATAAAAGATCTGCAAACTGTCTGAGTCAGAAATATAGTTTGGTCACTAAGGATCCTTCTATAAAGTTCACTATTTCAAAGCAGCAGAAAAAATGATTAAATTACAAAATTTATAATTTTATTTTTCATGATATAAGAAGCCTTATTTATTGAAAATGTGTGATCTAATACACAGTTTTTGTGCTAAAAAACATAATTGAAGCATTAAAGATCAATAATGAATACATTCAACTTTACTCGGCCTCAAAGTTGGCCATATGGCATGTCGCATTTTACCCTTTCTGTTACAAACTTTAATTTTTGAACAAATTACTTTAAACGTTTGTCACTATACCAATAAATTACCTCTGAAGATGTAATAGAGCCTCTGAAGTTATATCTCGTCAGCTTAAATTTTCTTTAATTTATTAATATTTCAGATTTCTCTAATAATCAATCATAAATTCAACCATATCACAAAATTGAAACTCCTGCTTTCATAACCACTTTTACCACTGAACAAAAGGCATGTTAATTGAGAAAAAAACTTTTGTTTAATTTTGGTTTCTTCTGTGATATTCGAAAATATATCTGCCGTAGAAATTGATTCTAAAAATGTCTAGAAGAAGTTTCTCTGGACGACTGAGAACACTAACATAAAAGTACACTGGTTTCCAAAAATTAAGGAAAAATAACAAAAATAGAGATTACTCAAAATGTTACATGTAGATTTTAATAAATCTGAGCCACAATATACAACACATAGTAAGGTATAAAATAACATTTAAAAAAATTCCAGACGATTTTGGTGTTTCAGAAATTAGCACAATTATAAAATAAACAAAATAAATGTGTCAGTTTGGTATAGAAAAAGTACCTTTAATATGAAGTATGACACTCCTAGAAGCAATACAGTACATATAGCGATATGAGTTACTGTCAATTATGCGATCGATAAGTTCTCTGGGACATGCGAGCTTTGCTCGTGTAAAGCAGTTGTAAGCGTGGCAAGGGTCTGAGGATGGGGATTGAGAGCAGCAACACATCTTCCTAAAGGATCCCAAACATGGTCAATGGGATTCAAGTTCGGTGATTGAGCTGGCCATTCCATGCGCTGAATTATTTGGTGCTAAAGATAATCTTCCACGATGCGATACCTGTGTGGTCTAGCGTTATCGTCCTGTAACAAGAAATCATTACGTATTGCGCCGGCATAAGGGCGAACATAAGCATCAGGAATGTCATCTCTATAGACGTGAACAATCACAGTTCCACGTGGAAAGACACAGAGGTCTGTACGTCCACCCGAGGAGATACCACCACAAACTCAGACACTGCCTCTTCCGTATGAATCTCTATCACGAATATTTGATGGATGATAGCGTGTTCTCTGTGGTCTCCAAATCAAATAACGCCTACTATCGCTTTGGAGGCTAAACTGGGACTCACCCGTGAAGAGAACATGCCTCCGCTGATAAGCCGTTCAGTGGACATTTTGAATGTACACTTTAAACCTTCCCTCCGGTGACGTGAGGCACGAGGTACACAAATGGCTTGTCGCCTCGCATAAAGACCACCTTCATGAAACCTTCTACGCACAGTACACGTTGGTACCAACCTTCCAGTGGCTGCAGCAAGGGAGGCTCTATAATGAGAGAGGGTTGCTGTTCTATTCCTTAGTACACATAACCGCAAATATCGGTCATCGGTGTTTGTCATAGCTCTTGCCCGTCCTTAGCTGAACCTACTGGAGGCGGAACCAGTGTTTGAATTTGTTGTCACAGAATATGAACAACAAAAGGCCCCACTTTTAGCCATCTAGCCAAATCTGTCTAATTTTGACCTGCCTCCAATCTTCCAATATCTCTATATCGCAGCTGTGCGGACAAATGATACCTTGAGGTCATACTAATGAACTGACTATCTTAGTTTTCTTATCTCATAATCGCAGCGACAACTGTAGCCGAAATCTCTAGCATCCTCCTCACAGACGATAAAATCCTATTGTAGTGACACTAATTTGCATATTCTAATTACATTTAGCCTCTCTTAGTTAACAACATACGAAACTTTCATATCGATAGGTTTTTTTTTGAACGAATTATCGCTCTTTTTGTGATTTTTCCTTAATTTATGGAAACCAGTGTGTATGAAGTAAGTGGATCATTCCACGACATCGTGGCCTAAAGGATCCTGACCAGGAGCAAAGTAATTTCCCGGTGCACTAAACCATCTCTTAACGGATAAAGCTAGAATAGCTAAAATGGGTATGTGCTATCATATGAGAGTGCTCGCAGCGCCTTTTAGTGTATGCTGAAATTGTCCATCCTGTCACTTAAAATATGACAGATAGCAAATAAATGTCAATTACAAAAGTGTATTCTGAATGAAAAGAATTGTTAGATGTAAAAATTGCTGTGTTAGACGCTTTGAAATGTTAATTTTTCGAAATCTAATAATCTACGAAAATTGCTTCGATATTTCAATGCTTCTAATAAAGTTATTTTTATATGTATGACGTCCTTCCATACTCCTTGCAACGCTATATACCACAGATATCACATAAAATAATTTTTTTAAAAATACTTTTAAAGTTACATATTTTACTCTATTTTAAAAATTTCAGTCATTGGTTACTCAAAAAACAACGATGCTAAAAATATGTTTTTAATGCATGTCAGTTGAAACGAGGAATGACTTTACATGTAACGTGCAATGAATATAGCATACTAATAAAACATTTTGCAGAAACTTTCTTAATTATTTTGACGCTTCAGAAAACAATGATGTATAGAGACCGTCTTAAATCGCTGTAAGGAAAACGATATACATATATATATATATATATATACATATAATATTTTCATAATCTGTTGCATAATGTTGAAAATGTCCTTGGTGTTTTTATTAAAGATAATAATACTATACAACATTACGTTTTTAAAGGATTTCTCCTCTTTCAGATACAGTGAGAGCTATAATTTAAAAATAAGTTGTAGTATTGGTAACTCTAATTATTATTATACTACATTTTATTATAGTTGATTGATACATATTTTATATTCTACTATTTGTCAAACAATATTTCAAAAAATGTATGATATGTGTTCGAATATATAAATTTATCGATAAAAAAAGAATTGGATTTGTGAATTTATGTAATCATAACCATACAAAATACTGTACACAATCTTCTAAGACAACATATATATTTTTCAAAGTATGTATGTTTTATTTACTGTGTATTATTATTAAACACTTAAATTAGAATCAGATAGCCAATATTAGGCATTTGAGTCCGAATCTTTTAGAAAATGCGGAAAATCACTCAAAAAAATTCACGATTCATAACAATTCATCTCTTTAGATTTTTCGCCCTTACACAAAATCATTAAATATATACATTGAAATAATTTTAAACATGAATAAAATAACAGAGAAAAATTTTGGAAGCAATCTTTACAAATTCATTTTTCGTTCTTTTAGTTTTCTAGACTGCGTGATTCATTAATCAAAATACCAGAATGATGAATTAAGAAATTCTAACGGAAATTTGAAGCTGCTTGAGGTTTAAAGAAAGAAAAATTAAAAAAAAACGAAGTTCTCTGAAACCTTTTGAAAGATAGAATTAATATCTAAGATTAAGAAATGAGAACCGAACCAATACATTATAATAGAAAAACAGCGTAAACTCTAAGACAAAATAATTTAAGAGCGATATATACCAAGAAACTTTAGGAATGAAGCATCATACTGAAAATAAATATTTCAGCTTTAAAAAATTGAACATATTCTATATTATCATGCAGCAGGTTACATAAAAGTCTGCCAACACACAACTAATGAAAAAAAAATATATATATTAAGCAGCTGCATTATGGCAGTGACATTTCATTGAGACTGGAGCTGCGGATTTCGAGACAAAAGAAACGAGAAAAAGTTCCATTCTGACCCAGTGCAAAGCAATTTACTGGTTAGAGCGTAGGAATACAAAAACCCGCAGTGCGCGAGGCTCGTAGCCATTAGCAGAGCCCACTTTGGCGGACGAAGAAAAGAAGCCAAAAGTCTTAAAAAAAAGCGAGAATACATTGAAGCATCCTTCGAAAAAGTATACGATGAAAAAAAATAATATTTTAAAATCGAGTGATTTCAGGGAGGTAAAAAAAAAATGGGGTGCGTTCAAGTCAAATTTTGAATAGGGAAATGTCAAAAAGAATAAAAGATGCGCATTGTAAATGGGAAATAATAAATTAAAAGGAAATAAATTTAATTAAATGGGATAAAAAATTTAGAACAGATTTAAAAAAAAGTTAAAAATTTAAAAGATATTGCATGTATATATCTTTATACTTTAAAATTAGAAAATATTATATTACCATTTTAGAATAGAAGTAAAAATATCAAATATAATAGGTTTAGTCTTGGATTGAAATTACAACACATTGAGATATCTCTTTTAATATTCTTTTTTTAAAACTGACATTATATTAATCGGGTTGCACATTTTGTGTTTTAAAGTTAATCAAATAGGCAAGCTACTTGATATACATATGCATTCCCAAGCAAAGTCCATAAAACATTATACATAGATATTTGGAGGTTAGATAGCCGGCTCACGTGTGTTTTATTTAGAATAATACAAGATTACTGCAATTTGTTGCTTGCATTTTGAACATAGAGCTTAGTTTGTTTTTGGGCCGAAAAAAATATTGTCTGAAAAACCAGAATTCAGCTCAACTCGTTTCGATGACAATATGATATTAATCCACGTTGTTTATCGACGTCTCATATATTCATTTTGATAATGGCAATTAAAAAATTATGTTAATTTTTTTAACGTGCGTAATAAATTTTTAAATATTTAAACGGCATAATTTCAATATTAACCTTTCTAACAAAACGCCTATGTACTTGACCCTGTTTAAAGACTATATTGAAATTTTTAATTTGCTTATTTGTTTTAGTTTGCAATAAAAAAAAATGTGTAGTTACATGTAGTATGTAGTACTAGAATAAATATAACTCAATTTTAAGTTTTGTTGCAACATCACATTAATCCATTGCATTTACATAATAATCCATTTACATTTGTCAAATATGATGCCGTCAGTTGTATGGTATTCATTAATCAAATTTAATTACAATGTTAGAATCTTGAGACGGTATACATTTTACATGTCTACCGTTAATCTATTTATTCACATCAAACAACGGAGCCTGTATTAAACACTAATAAGGAATAAAAACGGAATGGCTTGTTACAAATCCACGTTCGGAAATTTGAATTTCTAATAATTTATTGAATTCAGAAGAATAATTGTTATGTGATTTCAGCAGACAAGAGCGTTTCGAGAGATGATATTTCTATTGTATTCTTAAAGAGAATTTATCTCATTTTGGAGTTAAAATATGCAGGCTTTATAGAATGCAAATTCGGTGTGACCAGTAGATAGATTTGATTATCTTTAAAATAACAAATATGACGGATGTTTTGATTCTTTTTATATTAACAAATAAAAATGCATGCAGAAAGTTAATGACATTAAATTAGCTAAATTGTATAAAATTTATATCTAATAACAGAGATCAAACAATGTAAATATGTTTATTAATCTTTCAGAAGCGCCCTCATTTTTGTGCCTAAAGTTATGATGTTTTAAATGTGTAATTTAAAAGACAAATTTTTATAGAGCTTTCGTATGGAAATGCTTTGTTTCCAAAATGGTTCTATGGCTTTTATTGAACACCAAAGAAAATCGAGAGCTGAATATTAACTTAAAATGCATGATGTTTCTGAATCTTAATAAACTAAACAAAATATGGTTGAGTACTAACTCATTGAAATAAATGTTTTTAAAATGTAAATAAAGAAAAAAGGATATATATATATGTAATGCTACATAAATTTCTTGTCACAACAGTGAAAGACTGTAGTTAAGTACATTAAATTCGTAGATCGCAGGCAGCCTGTGAACATTCGTATTAATTTTGAAGTCGACAAATCCAGTCAATTTAGAAATTAGTTGGCCATGACCGAGGTCGGCGAATTCTAATGAAAACACAGGCACTGCTTTCGCAGTCACTTACTACGATGGTTAGAACTTAAATATAGAAAAGCAATCCAAGGGTTCGATTATAGTAAGGTCTCGTTTATGTTAATGAGACATGGACTTGTTAAAACTCTAGTGATAAAATGAGCGAAAGTGAAATACGTAGCATTCCTTTTGACCCTGAGTCAGGGATGAATGTACAATCTTGGATGACACATTTTGACAAATCATACCTTTCTGATAAGAAAGGTGAAAATTGGAAAATATAAAATATTGCTAAATTTTTGAAGGGAGAAGCTTTAAAGGTGTTTATAAATGGATGCTTAGAAAGTACTACTTTTGATAAAAAAAATTGAAATCCTTACTGAAAAAGTATAAAGGAACACGTTCCTCGATTTTCAGATTTTGCTTCTCTGAAGTTAAATGATCTTAATGATTTGGAGAATTATTTTAGAAAAAAGATTGAAATATGTAGACAACTTCATTTATGTGAAACCGTAATAGTACAAGGCTTGTCAGATGGTCTAAAGCCTGAGCACCAGAATTACATGATTAGTAATCCTCCAGTGAGCACCACAGACTGGTACAGAATGGCTAAACGACAGGTAGTAATTCCAACCTCTCATGTTAACATTAGTAATCATAGCAATAACTCTCATAGATCATTTCAGCAGTATAATCATGCACCTAGGCGTTGGGAGTGCCCCAGAAAAAAATTCCATGTGCCAAATTCCAATTTTCATCCACAGAGCAATTTTAATGTAACAAATTTTAGGTTTATTAGCCCTATATTACATACTGCCGAGTTTCAGAGAAATTAACCATGTCGACCATGTCGAATGTGTTTGAATAGAGGTATACAAGATGCTTATGACTGGGAGAGGAGTTGTAATTTCAATGCTGAACGCATGCAGCCTTATGTTCCTTCTTCTAGTCAGCCACAACAACCTAGTAATAACATTTAATTTAATTGTTTCAGGATATGCAAATAATACCTTGTGTTATAGACTCTGGCTCCGCAATATCAATTTTACCTTTTAAATTGTTAAATTACTATGCTAAACTAATAATTATTCTATTTTTTATTATTTTCCAAACCAAAGGAACTGTCGTAATAGATAAAGCTTGCAATGTATTGTTTAAAATAGGTAATATACAAAATTGTATTAGATTTTCGATATGCAACGCAGATCTAAATTACACCGTACTAGGTTTACAGAAATGTTCTAAGTTTAATTTAATTATTGATTATGCTAAATGTAAATTATTACAAGGGGACCTCGTTTTTAATCAGTTTAAGAGTATATCCAGTGATAATTTAAGGTTACATAATTTTAATGTTTAATAATAATTATCAGAGAGTGCAAACTGTTTATGGAAATCTCGTACATCCTCACCCCTTTGTTCAAATTATTCCTAATGATTCTAAATTACTTGGGGAAATAAATGCTATAAAAACTTCGATGGATAGTATAAGGGTTATTTAGACTTAAGAAATGTTATGTGGGGAAAATTAATATTGAACTGTGATTGAATTGCGGCGTATATTCCTTATCTCTGACCTACCCATATCTATGAGGCCTTATCGCACTTCTATAGTAGAGGAAAATGAAATTTAAGAAGAAATTTAATCTTTATCAGCTGCTGGTTCAATTAAAGAAACTATTAGTCCTTATTCTGTCCCTGTTACTTTAGTTATGAAACGCGATTAAGGGAACAAAAGTAGAAAGTTTCTATATTATCGTAAAATTATGCAATAATGAAAAATGATGCTGAAACTTTACCACGTATAGATGGAATTCTTGACAGATTAAATAGTGCTCAGTATTTTTCCACATTGGACTTAGCCTCTGGCTACTTGCACATACCTGTACATCTAGCATGTACTGCAAAATTGGCTTTTGCTACCAATTCCGGACTTTTTGAGTGGAATTTCTTCCATTCGGCATCCAAGTTGGTTCCCGAATTTTCAATAGAACTCTTAGAAGAATTTTCACTAAACGTAGACTTGATATTACTTGTTATTATTTGATGATATCATTATTTTTTTTCCTCGTTAGAAGAACGTGTGTAACATTTAAACAGAAATTATCCATCCAGATTATTGAAACAGAGATCTAAGTTGAAAATTGAATTATTTATTTATTTATTCGTTATTGAAAAATATTTTTTATTAAATTAAATTATTTACGCTAGAAAATTTTTACTTACTTCTTTAGAGGCCGTTAAAGATTCACTCCCTATCAAATCCTTAAAATATATATTTGATGTAAATTTTCAAATTAATAGACAGACTCAAAATAAAATTACTGAAATAGTCCATTCATTAAAATTGCATCATTATTATCCTCCTGACAAACTAAAGTTGGCCCATCAGAAACAACACGCTAATATTAATTCCATAGATTAATATTAAATTTATAAATACGTTAAATTGACTAAAATTAATGAAATAAATTTTATTTAACTAATCAACTCTTTTCTGTATAACAGTGTGTTCATGAAGGATCCACAGGAATATTTGTTACCGGGGCATTTTACTTGAATTATCTTTTTATGCAGGCTTAAATTGGTTGATTTGAGTTGAGAATTGCTTGTACTGGATTGAATTAGATTAGAATAGTAACTTAAATTAAATGAAATTAGATTAAATAAATATTCACTGGATTAAATTAAAGTAAAAAATAATAATAGGATTTTCTTTTCTAATAATAATAACAATTGAACTTATTATGGACTTTTCTTAAAAATACTTCAAGGTCCTATTTTCATCTAACAACTTATGTTTCTCTTGTTTGACTGAAAACAAGATGATCACATAATCCT
This sequence comes from Maratus speciosus, assembly GCA_963932465.1. Lineage (NCBI taxonomy): Eukaryota > Metazoa > Arthropoda > Arachnida > Araneae > Salticidae > Maratus > Maratus speciosus. The sequence continues at coordinate 528,591,552 of OZ010789.1, read as the reverse complement.
AATGAATTGATGATAATTTTCCACTAACATTTCTTATTTACTATTTTTCTTATTTTGTTTTCTTTTATTGAGTATATTTTTATTTCTCATTGATATTGAAAGAATGATGAATTAAATTATATACTGAGAAGTATTGATGAAATATTTGATTTGTACTATTTTAAATTTTATTGTTTGTTATTGTTGAAATATTATTGTTATTATTACTATTTATTAGATGGTAAAATTATTACAATAATAATATTGTTAAGAGTTGGAAAAAAGATGTAATTAATAGAAATTAATTGATAGTAGAAAGTAACATCTTGATAGCAAACATATTATAAATGAATTAGTTGAATACTAGATCTAGTTGGCTGAAATGTTGTATTTGACTGGAATAATTATCCTATAAAAAAATAACACGGCCATATTTTCCTTGTATCCGTATTACTTGGATACGTATTTTCATCACTTGACATCATGAAATTGAATTTTGAAATTGAAATTTCATATTTTCCTTAGTATGGAACAAAAACAAATTTGTTTGCTTTTTATAGAACTACAACTGAAAGAATTTGTTAAATTTGACTTAAGATGACTATGTTTATAGCGGGCATACGCAACAACTCTAAGATAGCATCAGGACATTTAAAAATTTTAAACTAAAGGTTGAAATTATTAAATATTGTTTTTGTTTATGCTATATTCATAATTTCTCATTTTTTATGCTAAGAAACTTCGTAAACAATTATCTGTAACTATTTGTATTTTAATTTTATTTTAAAAAAGGAACTCCCTCATAATCGGGTTTGCGAATTAAATTATTGGGTTGGCTTTGACAAAATCGGAGAAATTTTTCACATTAACTAGATTACCAGGTAACTATTTTGTTCGTCAGTATAGTTCGTTAGTATAGATTTTCATTAAAATAGATCAAGGCGTAGGGGTTGAAAACAACTTTGTTCGAATAGATTTTCGTTAATAATATAAAATAAAAATAGACATTAGATTTGCGTAGCATCCCGGTATACCCTGCTACTGACGGACCCGAACTGTAGTTTCGTTTGGATAGCTTTCCATTTAAAAATATAAAATCAATCAAATTAGAGTGCGTACGATGCCAAACATAGAGGGTCCTATAACATTAGATTCATTTGGAAAGATTTTCGTTTAAAAATATCCTATCATTCAATACTGATTTTAGCTGTGCTGGGTGGACCGGGCAACGGCGGCCATATCAGCTTCTGATAGAATATGTGTATATGAATTTGTTGTTCAAGAAATGTTGCCTATGAAAACTTTGTAGTAAATATCCCGGTACAAAACAGGTGTTTACAATGACCCTATAATATTTGGGTTAATTATGAACAACTGGGGTAATAGTGAATAAGCACTTTTAGCTACTTAATTACAGTCCGCACCACCAATAGCTATTATAGCTGAAGTATAAGAGTGAATCAAAAGTTTTATGGTCATTTCACAAGCTGGACAAGTGCTCCTTAAAGCTGTCAGTAGTTTTAACTAGTTAAATTTGGTCTCAATTACACCAACTAACCTATAAAACTTTTCACATTGTGCTGAATCAAAAATCCTTCACTTTTAACCTAGTAATATAACAAACCTTTGTTGAGAAGGAAATTTATTATTAGGATAGAAGACTTTAAAAAAAAAATTGGCAAATAGAATTAAGTTATCGGTATTATATTTTCCAATAATTCTGATAGTAATTTAGCCCAAAAAAACCCCGCTCTCTTGTGGACTAGTAGAACAACACGAATTAAAATTTTTCTGAGCATTGTTTCTATATATTACACATTTTACCCTGTTCAAAAATTTGGTTTTTCTGACTCTGTTTTGGAGAAAACCGACACAAATATACGGATACTCGTTATGCTGGAGCAATGGCACGAAAACCGAAATGTCAAGTCTAATCCAGGGTGCACGATAAACTTAACTATAAATACAAATTTTTCTTATTTTTTTTATACAGTAACGCACCATTTACCCCAGCAAGTCGGGACCGACCCTAGTTCGAATAAGCAAAAGTTCGAGTAAATCGACAGATAATTTAGGAAATGTTTCTGACTATACTAAAACTTTCACACTTTATACAGGTTTAGGACTGGCTGAACCAGTTAGTGCTAGCGTATTTAAAACCTGTTCTTTTTTTTATCATTTAAAATTTTCTTTTTCTCTTTTTATCATTTCCTGAACCTCATAGATTATAATTTAAGCAAAAAAAAAAAAAAAAAAAAAAAAGCTTTCGATTCTTACTTGCTTCAAAGAAGACTTTTTTCCAATGCTGCCATATATCGAAATCTTCTTAAATACGTTAGTGGAATGGGACCAGCGTTCTTCTGCCGTTCGAGCCATTTCATTAGCTTTTAACAAACACTCAAAGGCTTTGTTATGTGATGGATCTGGGGAATTTTGGGGGCATTCTTTTCCTTTTCTTCAATTTCTTTTTCATCTTAAATCTCATCCACACAATCATCATCATTAAACAAAATTTTTGAGATAAATAGGCTGTTCGGATAAATAGAAGTTCGGTTACATTTTTTTTTTAGAGAAATAGGCTGTTCGGATAATTGGAAGTTCGGTTAATTGAGTTTCCGATAATCGGGCCTCTACTGTATTTATTTTCTATATTAACGTTTTTCATTAGAAATATTACTTACAAGAAATCAACTATTTTTTTTTTTTTTTTTTATAATAATGGTAATGAAAATTATGTCATTCAATTTTATCATAATCTAACATGTACTATGTCTTTTCTGGTTTGTTCTGTTGAGTTCAGGAATACAGTGATTATTAGAAACAAGAAAGAAAAAATCATGTGTCGCGCATAGATTATGAAATACTTTTCAATACATTCAGAATAATGCAACAAAACTGCACTTAAAAAAATAAAATATTACGTCTTATTCAACTCTATGGAAACACATAACACATTTCAAAACCCAATTTCAGCTGTTCTCGTCCACAATTGGAAATGTATCCAAATTTTTTCAGCAACCTTGTATAGGATATATAGATTTGAATCTATTAACTACATGCTTGCCAAAATTTAGTTCACTTAAGAGATACATGTACTTCAGTTGAAAATTTACCTTCAGCATTTTCCTCTAATAAGGAGAACGGTACGTGAATATTTTTGTGCAGCCCTGTATTTGAGGTATAGAATTTATATATAACGACTAAGATGCAAAAAAATAAATAAATTGAAAAGCGCATACCGAATTTTAAACCGTACACTCCAGCAATTATTTCTCAAAGACAGTACTGTACTGTAACCGATTTCTTTTGTGCGTCCCTGTAAATGAATAAAAAAGGCTATGAATGTCTGTTCTAACGTGATCGTAGTGGAATTCAGTGATTTATATCAGTTTCAATACCTTTGAAATAGCGTAATGTCATTAAAATACTCTGCAAACGATTCCCCCCCCCCCCCCTATACCATAAAGGAATGGAATACTTTTGAGTGCCCCTGTAATTGAACTATTAATTCTACATACTTCATATACAATACCAAACATGCTTGGGTGACCCTAAATAACCTTTATCAATTTCATGAAAATTCGAGTATAATTACAGGAGTTACAGCGTGGACAGACGGACAGACAAACCGAAGTCATAAACACTTTTCAACTATGTTGGAAAGTGTTAAAAAAATATTTAAAGTATGCTAATAGACAAAGGATAAAAATGATAAAAATAGCAATCACTAAATGTTTCGTTTTTTTATCGTTCAACCCTACAGACTTTTGAAAGAAGTTATATATTTATAAAGTAATGTAAGATTTAGTTGAATTTCATTAACAGAATATTATTTTAGTTGAAATTTAAAAAAAGGGTTTTTTCCCCAAGATCCACATTTTACACTCGATGAAAATGTATAAGTGCTTTGTACAGGGTGTTTCAGCATAGCGGTTACAAACATTTTGGAGAGATACAGTGCACATAGACGATGGTTAATCACATAGCAATGCATGGTCGGAAACGCTTCCTGGCGCGGTAGTGACGAAACTCAGGGGTTACATTGTATAGGGAAATTTTTATTGTTCCTATCAAAACCCTTAATCAGTAATCTTCATGATAATTTTATTTAAAATATGCTATAGAAAGGCAGGATAAAGATATTATTTTCAAAATAGTGGTAGGAACAATAAAATTCTATAGAATGCGATCCCTGGACACAAAACACAAGAAAGTAGGAACACTAACATGGTGAGAAAACATTTTTATTATTCTTAGTACCGCAAAAATGCTAGGACAATGGTGAACAGTGCTAAGGAACTTGTTGCACGCATTGTGGTATCTGTTGAGGAAGTCCGGGACATGCCCAGTATTTTCGAGAATTTTAGAACTTCCATGCGCCAGAGATGTTAAGCCTACACACGGCCGTGGGTCATTATTTTGAATAACTTCTTTGATGGCGAGATTGTTGTCTCTCTTTTTGTACTTATTTCTTAGTTTTTTGTTATGCTAAGCATAATAAACCTGTTTCCTCACCTTGTTCGTGTCATTTCTTCCTTGCGTTTTGTGTCGTTACTAGTTTTGGTAGGTGTCCCAAGTAAAGCAGGAATCTAAATGCTCTGGACTCAGTATTTTAAAGTAATTTTCTTCGAGGTATCTAATGCCAGGATTATCGGCGATTAAAGATAGCGAAATGAACTGTAAGAAATTAATGATTTCCAGAGCATTTAGAGCATTGATTTACGGGGACACCTGGCAACACTAGTCGTCAATACTTGGAAAGGAAATCGTTTCCATCCATGCAGTGCTATGTGATTTCTCATCGCCTAGGTATACTCTATTTCTCGTGTATGTTTGTAATCACTGTGATGAAACACTCTGTATAAGTAAATATAATATTTTATTGTAAAATATCGAACCGTTGAAAGATTGAATTGACGACGAAATTTATCTGTAATATAATTAATGCATTCTAGTGAAGCTTGATATGCATTAACCTAGAATGTGAACTTCTATTCATTTCTCCCGTGAATATGATTCTTCCATAACAAAGTATCCTGTCATAAGCTGTTGCTGCAGGTGTTTATTTAATTGAATAACATCTAGTGAATCATATCAAGTCACACATCAAGTTCATCAACATAATGTAAAACTAAATGAATCTAGTTGTCAGAATTAGTAATCTAATAAGGAAAATTATAACTTTGCTAAATTTAAAATACAATTGACAAATAAATTCTAAGAACGAAAATGGAATAAAGTTATTTAGATAATTATTTAAAAAATAATGCTAATTTGATTATGTTAATTATCTTACCTTCTCTAAAACATTCATTTACTTTCCAGAGTATAAAATAGTGTTGCAAAAAATTGGAAAACACAAAAAAGCGTCTTTTAGTTTCTCCTTATCATCAAGTAAATAAACATATTAAAAACTGTTTCGTTCTTCATATTACTTAAAATTAAATTTGTAGTAAAAACTTATATGTTGGTTTGAGGAATAATTCATGAGCATTTTTCTCATATTCCGAATCTTGCTCATTGAGTGAAAGAGGTTCACCTTATTTTATCACAATTTATCTACCGGGTTGTTTGAAGTTGATTTTCGATAAGAAGGTGTTGGATCGCAATTTATCGAACTCAGTTGGTTGACCAGTTTGTGATCCGCCCTTCAGACTGAAATTCCAATTTTTGAAAGGCGGAAAAAAGCGGTCGGCAATAGTTTGAGTCATTGCTTCTCCTCCAAATACAGTTCAAAACATACATGTAACTTCGGCGTCCTATGATAAAAAAAAGCACATGTCGTGAAAAGTCTCAGTTTTGCCATTTTACCAGTCCATTTTAGTGATAAAAAAACTAGTAAATAAAAAAATCAAAACACGCTATCTTCCAGAACAAACAATTGTCTTTAAAATAACATAAAACATTTTTCCAATGCGTTTTATTTCTGAAAATGAAAATCTAATAATAAAAGTAGAGACTCATAAATTATTCTTTAACCTCTTCGTTCCCTGTGTCCACATATGTGGACCTCCGTTTTGTTACATTTTATTAATGATACTTGAACATAATTATTATTTCGATACCAGAGTGATATTTTTCAAAAACTAAGATAAGAACTAATTCCAATAAATTAAAATTCTGCTCTGAAGTCAAATGGGAGAAGAAATAATTCAGTAATAATCAATAATACTGCATTAATACTTAGTAACGAAGAGGTTACTCTAATAGGAACACTTTTGTGCCGTTCAAAATAAAGACGTAAAATAAATGCATGCATTTATTTATAGCTGCTAACTGCTACAATGTTTGGCCACCAGTATTTTCTAATTGTAATATTTGACTTATTTAATCGACATTTCTTTGCTTAAATAAGTCCAAGACTTCAATTTAAAAGTAATGCTAGCCAAAAATCGTAGCAGTCGGTAATTTTGTTTATCTTTATTATAAAAGGTTTGTGTTTGTATTTCCGTCATAGGTAGATAATTAAATAAAAATACAGATATTTGCAAGAAGCAATTTCTCTTTGAGAAATCGTTGTTTCCTCTGGTGAAAGGTTCATAAAACGCGAGAAAAAACATAAATTCGACGTTTCGTGATTATCTTCTTTTCCTTTTTCTTTTCGATAGTTATCGAAAATGTTTTTTCAAATGGATTGTGGCGTTTAAAACGTAAAAGTTCAAAATTTCAGAATATGCTATCTGCTTTTCCGTTTTTTTGCGGTTCGTCAGTAATGTATTAACAAAAACGGTAAACTGAAAATACCGATCTCGCACTTTGCTCTTTCTCTGCTTGTCGGCTTCACACAGCCCCAAACGGAGCATGCACAGTCGTGCTTGCCGATTTTCAAATTAAAGAATGTGCTTTTGATGAGTTGTTAATTGATATTTCGGCTAACTATGATGGCCGACTAAGTATGATCCTCTTGTGCATCTCCTGCCTTGAACTACCATTATGCAAATTCTCAGACTTCAGCGCATGGTAGATTTCCCTTGCCATCGCTAACTGACAGACGCACAAATTTTCTTCTCTTATTAGTATAGAGAGATATTGAAGAAATTCAGTATTTAAATAAATTAAAATACTGCTTATCAGCGTATCATCAGGAGAAGGCAATGCTAACAATGTTTCTCGTTTATTTGATCCCGTTTGCTGATGGTCCTTCAAGTTAGTAGACAATGCCATGCTCTGCTTTTTTATCTCGTATAACTATATATCTCACCTTCATTTATAAAGTCTACTGGATCTCTCAAAGTATAATAATTTATGTCATATAGTTCTTAAAATCTCTTTTTTTATCGCGCAACTAACTAAAGCGAATTTCTCCACAAGAAAAAACTTCTAATTTCCCAGGAAAATTTCCCCGACCGGTCCTTCCGCCCTGCATATATATTAATAGTGGATTCGTCATTATATTTAGCCATACCTATTGCCGAATTTCTAAGCGAACATTTCGAGCTTTTCATCCCGCTTTAATACCTTTATTAATAATGTTTCGATTTTTCTTGTTTAAAAGGATATCTTGCACACTTATTAACTCCTATAGTAAAATCCTAAGTATATTTAATACACCAATATATTTAATGCGCCAGTTTAAAGAAAGTTAAACAAGTTATAAAATACGTTTTTTTAGTATATGTAAACGCACAAAACAATATTTTTTAGAGAAAATTGCTATTTTCTCTGAAAAATTATTTATGATACATCAATTATAATACATCAATTTTCCTTTTCTAAATGGTTGTCAGATATATATACAGCATTTGAATAACACTTCAGTGAAGAGGTGGCCCGGTGAGCGTGTGTGGTGTTTCTGGGAAAAGCTGTTAGCACACGTGTGCGTTGCGGGTTTTTTTCTAGTGTGGTGAGAATAAGTTTTTCGAGTATTGAAATATATTAGTTTTTATATTATTGTTTGTATTTTTCGCTGAGTGTAGTTTGTTTCAAGTGAGTGTTGAAAGTCTGTGTACTTTGGACTAATCTCCGGGTACAGTTTAGTACTATGTCGGGAACGGAAGTTAAAATTAAAGAAAGTCTAGGGTTCAACAGCGAAGAATTCAAGAGATTTAACTGGAATGATGGAAGGACGGCAAAAGATCAAATCAATATTATACCAAATTTAAAAGATTATGTCATTATTACTGAGAGCCAAAAGGGTGGCCTTCATAAGTTTAACCCGATTCAGCTGAAATAAAACAGAACTTTGAACATTATAAGGAAATCGACACCGTCAGATATACAAGAAATAACAAAATGTTGATAACTACGAAAAACTGTGAATGCGCAAACGAGATTGTTAATACACAAAAAATATTCGACACTAAAGTTAAACACATTGTAATGAATGAGAATATTACTACGAGATTCCTAATTTTCATAATCGATACCGACATAACATTGAAGGAAATTCAGGGGAAGACTGAAGAGGAAAATAAAATGACCATTCAGAATATTAGAAGATTCACAACCAGACACACTGAGAACAATCACACTTTCAAATCTGAGTAAATCTAAGTTTTCATTTCGTTATGAAACTTTTTGTTTCAAATATGACGACCCCATGCTTTTAATTCTGAAATACCATAAATACAAAGTTTCAAACAAAAATACTTTTCATTCCTTAAACGTAGTAAATTTTACCAGGGTAGTTGAATTTATTAATATTATATTATTTGTTATGATTTCGAACAAAACGCTCCCTTCAGTAATAATTTATAACATGAAATGTGGCGAACTACATTTTTATCGTGTTCGTGGAAAAACATTTAAAAGCCGGCGTAATATAATCCCGAAAGCGTAAATTTTATTCTTCAACCTTCGAAATCGAGAAATGGATGAATTCGTAAAAGAAAGACTTCGCAGGTGAGATCTGACAACCATCAACAATATATAAATACAAACATCATGGATAATCGTGAATAAACATCATGAATAAAGCGTTATGTGCTCATATTTAAGTATGTCCATATTTTCAGAAATAAGTACATACATGTTTCAAACTTGAGTAACTTTGTTTCGGAGCCACTTTGACTATCCGACATACTCAGATTTGAATATTTTTTACTCAGTTTTGAAAATGTCGTTTTTAGAGTGCATGAAGGTTGGATAGTTCCTACAGGAACGGTGCTAATAATCATATATGGACATTATTTACCGGAACACGTAAAAATGTTCTATATGAGACAGAAGATTAGCCTATTTGTCGACAGGCCTAGAAGATGTAATGTCTCTCAAAGTTTCAATCACGGAACTAATAAATGCACAAATGAAATGCACAAACGATGTGGAAAAAATCATCCTGAATTAATATGCAAGAAAATGGAAGTTAAATGTGCAAACTGTGGGAAAACGCATGAGGCAGTTGACGAGGAATGCGAAATAACAAAAAGAGTCTGAAATTACAAAATGTAAAAGTGAAAAACATATCACGCTTGCTGAAGCGAGAAGACAATTCAACTTTAAAATAACTAACAGCTACGTGGCCAAAATGAAAACAAATGTTGAAAAAGTGAATGAGGAGAGTAATTACCACAAATTAGCCGTGCTAATGGAAGAAAAGTGTAACAAAATAATGGATATAGTTGGTAATATAAGCGAAGTTATGGTGAATTTACAACAAATATCAGAAAGTGGTGTAGTAAACGCGTTGAAAGGAAATGAAAGTGAAACGACAAAAAAAAGTAAAATTGGAAAAAGAGATGTGATGATGGAGTTTTATAATCAGTTAAGAGAAAAAAAATTAAATTAACAAATGAAGCCCAGTAAGTAGAAATATTTTTATTACAAGCAAGTCTAGCTCCAGAAAGTGACAAAATGTTGGTAGATCCGGAAAATGGATAAGGACTATGGACTTGTATGTGTTAGTTTACTTGGTGCTAGTGATTTGCTTATTTTTGGCTGGCTAATCGGTTTGTTTTTCTGGACTGTGATGGAAACTGTTGTTTGTTGATAGTTTTTGTGTCTCATTGTTGTTCTGTGTTCTTAGTGTGTTTTTTACTGTCATTGCTCTTGGACACCTTTTTATGCTAGTGGAACATAAGAGGTATGAGATCTAACTTGCCCTGTCTTCGCACTAATATGTTTCGTAACTGTATTGTCTGGGCGTTTCAGGAAACGCTTCTCAGTAGTAAGTTTAACTTATGCTTTAGAAATAGAAATTTATTTCGTGCTGACAAGCCTGGTAGTTTATCGAGGGGGGAGATAGTTTGCTTCTAGCGGTGTTGAGACGGATTTATGTTAAAATGATTCATCTTTCTATGATTGGCCGGGATCATGAGGCTCTTGGAATCAAATTATGGTATAAAAAACGATGGATTGTTATCATCAATATTTATTCGCCGAAGGGGTTTGCTGACATTAGGTGGTTGGATAGGATTAAAGAGCTGATAGGGCACGGTTATATCATAGTTGGTGACTTCAATATTAATTTTCGTAATTGGCAAAACAACCCAAAAGCTCATAAAATGATAAATTTGATGAACTGGATTAATCATATGGATGTTATATTAATGAATTTGAATCAGGTCACGAGATGTAGGGGTGGGGGTACGGGGTCATTATTGGATTTGAAAATTGTTTCGGATAGTTTATCTCGGGGTTTCCGGATGGATGTTCTTTCGGATCCGTTGGCGTCGGACCCCTACCCGATCAGGATTCTTGAAAGGGTCAGTGGTGGTAGCGATAAGAAAACCTACTGGACTCAGATCAATTGGCAGAGAGTTGGTTCGGCAGTGGATGGTTTCGGAGGTGATGTTTATGTTGAGGGGCTGGACAGGTGGTCAAAGGAAATCTCCCAGGCTATGGTTCAGTGTTACTGAGAGGATTCCAGTGAGTGGAGATAATCTTCCGCCCGGGTGGGGGATTGTCACCCGTCGGCTTTTGGGCACTTAAAAGGGTTTTATCATAGGAAGGCAATTCGATTAGTTCAGTTGGATTTATGGTGTAAATATAAGTTATTTAATGCCAAACTGAAGAAGGAGATTAACAAGGATAACCAGAAGTTTTGGAATTCTGTGGCCAGGGAGGCTGGGAGGGGATCACATATTTACAAGATAATCCATGGGATTAACACATTGAAGAACGATGATGTGAATATGGATTTCAATTTTCCAAATTGTCCACCTGATGCTGTATTCCAAGCTAATTCGTTAGCTACTATATTTCGAAATTCTCCGATCATTCAAGGCATACCCATTGCTTTCTCGGGTGAAGATGAGTTGGATACAAATCTTACGATGGATCATATGGAGAGAAGTATCAGGAAAAGCAAGTCCACATCACCCGATATGGATGGAAATAAAATGAACTTTTATAAAAATCTAAAAACCAGGATTTTGACTCAGGCGCTGGAGATGTATAACAAGATTCTTGAGACACAAAAAAATCCCCGAGATTTGGAAAGAAGTCGTTATGCTGCCCATTAAAAAGGCAGGAACAAATGGGAACAACATAAGGGGATACAGACCAATTGCTTTGACTGTGACCAGCAAAAAGTTTTTTGAAAAGATGATATTGGATATCCTGCTCAATTGGAGCATGAAAAACAAAATTTTTCATAGAAATCACTACGGTTTTTATACCGTTTAGATATTGCGAGGCTGCTGCTTATAAAATTTACAGAGATATTAGAAGAGGACGTCAATCCAAACAGAAGGGTTTTTTAGTGGCTTTAGACATTAAAGGTGCATATGATAATGTATGGTGGGATGGCTGCTTCTGAAACTCAAAAAAATGGGACTAGGTGCTGATCTGAGTATTATGATCTGGAATCTGATGCAGGAGCTTAGGATTCGGGTTAAATGGAGGGACTTGTTTTCGGTGCCATTCATGTATCAGAGGGACCTATTACAGGGCTGTCCTCTTTCTCCATTTCTTTTTGCCATATACTTAGCTGACATCTTTGAGATCCTTGATTCATGTATTCAATGTGTGGTTTATGCGGTCGATATTTTTCTATATCGATTTCATGACAATGTGGAGTGGTTACGAGATATTTTACAGGAGAATATTATCAGGACAATTCATTGGTTGTGTGCGTGGAATCTTGAGGTGAGCCCAACTTATTGCAAATAATGGAAATATGACGGTGGAATGAGGACGTGGAGAAGAGATTTATGTTCAAAGGTCAGGAGGTAGACTTTTCAGGGAAGTTAAGAGTTTTAAGTTTTTTTAAATTGTCAAGGGAATCTTAAAAGCCATGCTGAGAGAGAAATCAAGTAAAAGACTGAACATGCTTAAAGTTATTGCTGGTAGGAGTTGGGGTACTGAAACAAAATACCTTTTAAAAATCACAAAAAGTATAATGGGATCTCTTCTTGATGGGAACCCGAGGATTCTCACGCATTCATGTAAAACAGAAAGTCGCCAACTTCAAGTGATACATAATGTGAGCCTTTCATGAACCAATCGCATCCCAAAGGGGTGCCCAATCCCGGTGTTATTACAAGAAAGTGGAGTCTGGAGTAGCCACTTTAGAAGAGAATTTTTGGCTAAAAAAAGGACGGTTTCGGATATTAAACATAAAGGTTATACTGATGTTCTTTCAAAGGATTTACTTCACAGGGAACTGAATATCCTTAGTTGGTATAATACAAATGTCAATGAAATGATTACTTATAAGTGGGGCAACAAGGTGAATGATAATTTTAGAATATATGTCAATGCTTGGCCCTTTCAGAATAAAAATTTTCCAGAGGAGGCGATTAGGAATTCGTTTAACTGTTTCTATCAGATGCATAGTGATAAAACGATTATCATTGCAACGGATGCTTCGAAAGAGCGGAATAAGAAAGCGATTGCAATGGTCAACCAACATACGGGTAGTCGGATGGCGTTTAAAATTCCTAACATCAATTCGATCTTCACTGCGGAAGCGATTGCGTTATTGGTAGCTATTAAATCTTATACGGTGGAGAATGGGAGCTTTATGTTTTTCACTGATGCTAAAAGTGTCTTGATGGCTCTAGATACGATCAATAGTAAATCTGTGGCTGTTATTACCATTCACCACGCTAAGGGATGAGATCAACAGGAAGATGATTGATCAGTACAGATGGAGTTTATTTGGGTGCCTGGGCATAAAGGAATTGGTATCAATGAGTATGCGGATATCTGGCCAGGAAGGATCCGTATAGTAATATTTGTATACCGTGGTTTTCTCCCGAGGATTGGATGCTGGTCGTGAAGAATAATAAACAGAGGGAGTCAGTATGGGATTGGAAAAAATATTGCAAAGATCACTCTGGTTGCAGCTGGGATTACGCTAACATTGGGGATATGCATCATAACCTACGGAGGAATAGTGGTGTTATTTTTGCTCGGTTTCTTACTAAGTCTGTTCTAACTCAGGTTCCTGGTAAGAAGTTTCTGGGAAGTGGTGGTGCAAAGTGCGACTTATGCGGTGGCGAGGAGCAAACCGAAGAACTCTTGGTATTGAGATGTAAGAAGTTTTTGGGGATTCGAGATAAGATGGCTGGGAAATTATTGGTGTCGAAGAGTATATCGCACGAAGATATATTTTCTGCAATGGGGAGAAAGGGTGATGAAGATTTGGTTCTGTTTTCTCAGCTATTGAATAAGGTTTATAGTCACTGTCGTAGTTGGATTGGTGTTGCCATACAGAGGTTGATCTAGTCAGTGGTGGTTCTATCGGCGTAGTGCCGGCTTGTTAGGTTTACGTCGTATCTTTCTCCTGTAATTTGTCTAGGATGTGGATTAAGACAGCTATACAGAAACAGAAAGCTGTTCACCGGGCCCAATAGGGTCAAAAACAACAACAACACTTCAGTAACATTCTACTAATATTTCACTTTTACGAATAAAATAATATGATGAAATAGTTTGACAATTCCTAATTGTAAAAACTGAAGAAATTAAATCTTAAAACACAATATTTTTATTATTATTATTATTATAGTCAAATTTATGTGCACGTCATTTTCCCAAAAGCATTTTCTTAGTAATTGCAGCAAATATTGCAGTGCACATTTAAAATTATTCCTTTCTTATTCGTGGAAAAGCAATTTTAGAGAGACACAAATCACAGAAGTTTTCTAAGATTGATTTTCTTTCGTAAATCTATCAATTTTACTGCTGATTTAGATGCCGTTGCTCTTCATCATTGACAAACTTAGCAAACCCATTGGCTTCCTGGTAATGTTTGGAGTAATTTTAAAGGTTTCTGCAAGAAAGCTGTATTTTCGTTTAACATTTTTAACAGCTGGTTGTGCACTGCATAGTAATATTCGCAGCTCGCTACTAAGACGTATAGATGTTTTTAAATTAAGAGAAAAGAAATTACTTCCTCACAGAAGAAAGAAAGGAAGAAATTACTTCCTCAAAAGAGACTTCCAATAGTGTATAGTTTGCATTTGGAATACGCAGAAAAAATATGTTTGCAATATTTATAACTTTGCAATATTTATAACTTTGAATATTTATCCAAGTACATATCTCTAAATGCAATTTCGACTGTATTTATATGCCTATAAAAATTATAGCCGATAGATATATTTATTTATTTACATTTAATATTTTATATTCGTTATTATCTTTGCGATAGAAATATGATAAAAATATAATTGTAATAATCATTTAAAACTCGACGACTATCTGATAATATTTGGAGCCGTTCAGAAAACTTTTCCCAAACAAAACTGTATTTTCCTTTATATTTTTAAACGACTGATTGTACTATGCATAGTTTTACTAAATAAATAACTATGAAATATAGACGTTTTCAAATTGAAGAAGAAATTACATCCTTAAAAGATATTTCAAATATTGTACGGTTTTGCAAAATTATAGGGAAAAAATAGCGTTCAACAGATTTAAAATTTTGTATCTGAATATGTATCCATGTACATATCGTTAACGGAAATTTCTACTCTATGTAAATATATATATATCTAACAAATATCGCCGGCATATATATTCACTTATATACATTCGATATTTTATATTCCTTATTAACACTGTGATAAGAATAGAATAAGATATCATCTGTCACAATCTTTGTAAACACTTCAACCTACTGGTAATATTGAGTGTCATTCCAAAAGTTTTGGCGACAAAGCGGTATTTTTGTGTAAATTTTTCAATTTGGACTTAAGTAAATGGGCTCATGTTTATCTCATTTAGTTTGTTATGGAATTGGAACTACTTTGGATATCAATATTTTCATTCTGATGTTGGTACATTTTGATATAAATTTTTGAACGTGCCTATTAAATTTTTAACCCTCTAAACATAATCAGCACAATTTCAATTTGAACCTGTCTAACTAACCACAATGCAACTTAATCCTGATTAAAGATATATTTTTAAACGTCCGAATACAATTAATTATTTTATTTATTTATTTGTTTTAGTTTGCATTAATTTTTTTTGTATATTTACATGTAGTATGTAGTAATGGAATAAATATAACCCAATTTTAAATGTTGTTGTAACCATCTCTTTAACCCATTACGTTTAGATAATAATCCATTTACATTTGTCAAATATGATGCCGTCATTTGTGCATTTGATTCATCAAATTTAATTAGAATGTTAGAATCTTGAGACGGAATACATTTAACATGTCTAGCATTAATCTGTTGAATCACATCAAACAAGGAAGCCTGTATTTCCCAATAATAAAGATTAAAATCGGAAAGGTTTGTAACAAATTTACGTTCGGAAATTTGAATTTCTAATAATTTATCGAATTCGGAAGAATAATTGTTGTTTCATTTCAGTAGACAAGAACGTCTCGAAAGGTGGTTATTCTATAAAATTCCTTAAAGGAATTTATCTCATTTCGCAGTTAAAATATGCAGGCTTAATAAAATGCAAATTTATTATAACCATTGGAAATGCTATCTTTAAAGTTTTACAAGTATTACGGATGTTTCAATTCCTATTAGATTAACAAATAAAAATGCTTACAGAAAATGAAAAACCTTAAGCTAAATACTATAAAAATTAGCTAATACTATAAAAATTTCATCTAATAACAGAGATCAAACAATATAAATATGTATATTAATGTTTCAGAAACAAACTTAACATGTGACTAAAGTTATGATGCTTTAAATTTGAAATTTACGAGGGTGGTTCAATAATTATATATCAGGAATGTGCGTAAAATATTTGTACTGCGATTGTTGATGTGGAATATTGAAGCCTAATGTCTTAGATGCCCATATGCTCCATTTCAGAACTGTAGCTGTTATATTGATTTTTTTCGTTTTTGATGTGAGAGGTTGCACCTACCTTGAAAGAGGAGGGGGGGGGGTTGTGGGGTGCCAGTGAATGAGACATGGCTACTGTTGTGTGAACTCGGGATCACGGTTATGTATTCACGTCTCATCCACTGTCAAAAATGTATCATAGAACTGCTTCAAGTCTGGCCCCATAAGCTCCAAACCAATCTTTCCCCCACCCACCCCCCTTTCAAGCTAGGTGCTACGTCTCACACCTAAAAGGAAAAAAAAGTACGTTAATATAGCATCTACGGTTCTGAAATTGATCATATAAGCATCTAAGACATTAGGCTTCAACTATTGCAGTACAAATATTTTATACACACTCATGACAATAATTATTGAAACACCCTCGTAAAATACAACTTTACATAGAACTCTCATATGCAAATGTTCATTTCCAAAATGATTCTATGGCTTTTATTGAACAAAAAAAAAATCTTAAGTTGGACATGATCTTAAAACGAATGATGTTTCAGAAACTTAATAAACTACACAAAATATGTTTGATTACGAAAACAGTGAAATAAACGCTTTTTAATTGCACATAAAGAAAAAGAGAACACATATATATTTTGGAAAAGTTTTAGAAGTTGAATAATTAACTATATTTAACATACAAATAATGTTTTGAAATTTAGTTACTTGCTTGTTTTGTAGAAAAATGGATTTACATTACAATATAACATAAAATATTATACATTGTTTTATACCATTATCCAATGAGAAAAGGATTTTTTTAAACAGTAAATTAAAACATAAGTAAATGGCAACTGGCCAAGTTTTTTATAAACATCTTTATTTACATTACGCAGAATGAGTCGAGTCACAAAAAGTGAGTAGGGTAAAGTGGGGGTAATTATGAACACATGTGTGTGTAGGGGAACGTCAACACAAGCGTCACTTACGCTCATGTAGGAGTAGCTGATATTTAAGTAAAGTAGAAATCAAATTTTTACTTCACTGATTACAAAATGAGAGCGTTTCCTTCTTTTTTGCTTCGAGATTGGTATTCTTGCTCACACTTTATCAAATTTCTTAACAGTCCATATTGACAAACTGTCTTATAGTGCTGTGAATAACTCTTTGTTTCTATCAGATAAAATAAAGGTAAGTCATTGTTCTCAATCAATAAATGTTAAGTTAAAATTAATTTAACGCAATATCAATCAGTTTTTGCTTCAACACATTTTCAAGGATTTACAGAATAAGGTTCATATTTACCCCCTCTCATTTTGTGATGTGGTTCGTTACATGTACTTCATTTAATATTAAGTCGCAACTGCTAAAATAAGAAAGACATTTTAAACTTTAGATTTTCTCAGAATTTGTTCAGAATTGAAGGATTAATGTACCTAAATTGCAGAAATCAAGTCTGCAATCACTATAACGGGAACCCTTGAGATCGTTACGCTAGATTTTGATTAAAATAGCTAAAACCGTGGGGGCCAAAAACAAGTTTTTTTTCATAGATTATCGTTGAACAATATAAAATAAAAGTAGACTGCACGCTCTGTATACGCTGCTGTGGGCAGTGGGGAATCAAACTTTAGTTTCGTTTGGATAGCTTTCCATTTAAAGTTATAAAATCAATTAAATTAGAGGGTGTACGTTGCTGAAGACAGTAGGTCCTCTAACATTAGACTCATTTGGAATGATTTTCGTTTAAAAATATCAAACCAATCAATACTGAATTTAGCTAAACTTAGTGGCACGAGTAGTGACAGAAAAATGTGTATATCAATTTGATGTTCAACTATTTTGTGTATGAAAATTTTAATCGCCCAGGCTTATAACCTCAATTAACAAATGGTATTTAGGGTAGTTATGAACATTTCGAAACATTAACGAAAACGCAATTTTAGTTACTTAATTATGATTCTCAATACCAATACCTATTTCTACTTGGAGTATAAGAGTAAAAAAAAAACAAACATTATGGTCGTTTTACGAAATTGTAAATGGATCAAGTGCTCCTGAAAGCTGTCAACAGTTTAAACTATCAAAATTTGTTCACAATTACACAGACTGACAGATAAAACTTTTCACATTATGCTGAATCGAAAACCTTGCAATCTTTATATATTGCACATTAAAATCTGTTACAATCAGAAACTTTTTCGAGAAAACCGATACGATTCCGCGTGATACTGAGTCAATGTTGTGAAACCAGAACTGTCAAGTCGAATCCAAGGCGCAATATAAACCTAACTAGAAATGTCATATTACCACATTTTGATATTTGTCTTGTATTTGTTTTCCGTTTTCCATTAGAATCATTATTTACAAGGAAATCAATCATTATTTTCATCATAATTTGAAGGAAACATTTGATTCAATTTTTCCTTAAGTTTTCCCTATTAGCTTTGATTTTCATGCGACAATTGTTGACAATAACAAGTACTACGTATATGGTTATTTCTGTTGAATTCATAAACAGAGATATTATTAGAAAATTGAAAATATTTAAAATATATTAATGGTCAAAGAAGAAAAATGAATAAAAATAGAATTGCGGACAATCTCTAGGTGTTTCTTTTTTTTAAGTTCTACTATACTGTCTTTTGAAATACGTTAGATCTACATGTAGTATGGTAAAGTTTAGTTAAACTCCATTAATAGAATATTATTCAAGTTGAAATTTACAAAATAATTTCTTTTTTCAAAATCCACAGTTTACACTCAATGTAAATGTATAAGTGCATTATATAAGTAAACATTTTATTTTCTTTTAAAATTTCGAAACGCTGAAAGATAGATATGAATACGAAATCTATCTGTTAATACAAGGAATGCACTTCAGTGAAGCTTTGGCATTCATTAACCTAGAATCTGATATTGTATTCATTTCTCGGGTGAATATGATTCTTCCATCACAAAGTACCCTGTCATAAGCTGTTGCAACAGGTGATTATTTAGACGAATAATATCTAGTGAATCATATCAAGTCACACATCAATTTTATCAACGCAATGTGAAACTAAGTTAATCTAGCAGGCGGATCTAGTAGTCTGATAAGCCAAATTTATCCATTTTCCAAATTTAAAACACAAACACAACTGTACAAAAGATATTCTAAAAACGAATATGGAAATAGGTTGTTTATATAATAACCAAAAAATTAAGCTAATCTTAATTTTCTTACCTTCTCTAAAATATTAATATACTTTTCAAAGTATAAAATAATGCTGAAAAAAATTGGAAAATAGAAAAAAAAGACTTCTTCATTTTCTCTATTCCATCAAAAACATAAACATTTAAAAAAATGTTTTGTTCTTAATTTTACTTAATAATAAAATTTGTTGCAAAAAAGTATACATTTGGTTGAGGAATAATTCATGAGCATTTTACTCATGTTCCGAACTTTGTTATTGAATGAATGGGTTTCACGACAGTATTTGCTTTATCAGAATTTATCTGTCCCAGTCGTATGAAGTTGATTTTCGGGAAGAAGGTGTTTGATCGCTCTTTATTCAATTCAATTTTTTGAAAAGTTTGTGATGCATGCATAATATTGAAATTCCCAATTAAGCACATGCTGTTAAAACTTTTCTGTTTTTTCATCTTGTCAGTTCATTTTAGTGATCTGAAAAAACGTATAGATCAATAAAATTAAAAAATCAAAACACATTATCTTTTAGAGCTAAAAAATTTCTTTAACCTCTTCAGTCCTTGTGTCCCCATACGTGGACCTATATTTTTTCTTTATGAAACCTAAAATGTCTGACATTTTTACATTTTCACATAACTTTTTAAATACTAAATGTTTCTTTTTTTTTTTCATTCTAAGCAAACGAATAAATGGCAGCATCTAAGCTGATTCCCACACAAAATAAATGTTATTTTCATCTGAGTTTTCAAAATGCCTAAAAATGTTCAAAAGACAGTATGACCAAGAAAGTGAGAAATTTTCATATTTCACTTAAATCTTTTCAATAAAAAATTTTGAGGATTTGTCGATTATTTGCTTGTTTAAAGATCTTGAATTTGTGATTGTGTTAATTTAGGTTAATGGTAATTAAATTGATGTTTTTAAGGCAAACGCCTTAAAAACATGTAGCTTTATATCCATATTTTTAAACCTAAATTACTAAGCTCCTAAAGGATCAATTTCAGAAAATATATTTTTTCAATCGTTTACTATGTAATTTTGTTTGAAAAAAAAACAATGAATAAGCATTTGTATTATTATTTTTGCCGAAGAGATTAAAATAACATAAAATATTTTGTAAATAGGCGATTCTCAAAAGGTGGGCACTGGACACACGTCATAACTTTAAGCCTTTCAAACATAACTTTAATTATCATTCACTTTTTTTTTCTTTTTACACTGAGTTTTTAATTCTATTCAGTGACAGAAAATGACATAATTTATTGTTTTACAATAAATTATGTCATTTTGTTATGTCATGCTTTGTATAAATCTCTTAAAATTTTATTATTTTATGCTAAAGTGGCCAATTTCGGACATTCATAACGTTAACTGCTCCAATGTACCACCAAGAAAAAGAGTTTTAACTTTTTTCCAGGTGGTTCTAATGATAAACAACGAATGCATAAAGGAAACGGATGGTTTTTTGATAATTTCGTTAAGAGATGGCAGGCTGATTTATTGCTTTTTTGAAAATAGAAGGACTTTTCTATAAAGAATTTTTCTGTATTTTGTTTGGTCCGAAAGTAACGTACGTAACAAAGCATTTGATTTTATTATTATTAATACTGGATAACAAAAAGTTAATTACACATATATATATGTATACAGACACATTTACTACATTCTTAGTCTTAAGAATTTTTTAAATACTAAGAGCAACGTCCAAAATCTGTAACGTATGTGCGAAAAAAATGTCCAAAATTTGAAACGTACACAACTGCTAATTAAATGCTTTAATCATTAATTTTCCAGAATAGTTGCTGTCTTTTAATGTTTGCGTGTAATTTTGTAGACATACTATTAAAAATATTTATATATTATATTTATAGACAACATACTATACTATTAAAAAAATTGGCCTTAAATTTGAAAATTTAAAAAATTACATAGAGTTAACGTTTGATGATCCCACCTTTTGAGAATCTCCCAAATGCGCTTTATTTCTGCGTAAATTAAAAACAAAGGCTCATGAATTATGTCTTAAACTAATACAGACACTTTTATGCCGTTCAAAACAATGACAAAATATAAATGCATGCATTTATCCATGGCTGCTAACTGCTCCGAATTTGAGCACTGGTATTTTCAAATTGAAATATTTGTCCTATTTAACCGAGATTTCTCCGATTACATAAGTCCAAGGCTTCAATATAAAAATACTGCTAGGCAAAAATCGTAGCAGTTCGCAGCTTTGCTTATCTCTATTAAAAAGAATTATTTGCATTTCCATCAAGTGTATTTATCTATATTATAATGGACAAACATATCTGTGCGTAACGCATACGTCATTTTGCGAATGGCAACACTTTGAAATTTGAAATAAAATTTCTGTTTTGCAATTATATCTACGGCAAATTTTTAAACTTCTAAACATCACACAGCTTAAATTTTAACACCGTCGTATAAGGAAAAAAAATGCTCTTTTAAACGCAATTTGTTTGAAAACTGTATCTGAATTTATTTTTGAGACATTAATTTTTTTTTTTTTTGTAAATTTTAATACAAATTTTGTAATTGCGGCGACTGAAGTACTCCATTTATATCGAAAGTAAAGGGAAAACAGTCATGGTTTATTATTTTTATTGATTGTATCCTTATTGATGTTATTTTCACATTACAAATAAAAGTAACTTTTTTATCATATTTGAACAGAAAATGATGTCAAACATTAAAAAAGAACATGCATTCTTCTTCATAAATCAGTTTCATTTCAATATTTTTACATTACGCTGATACTGAGTCTGAGACGCTAGGCAAAATGATTCAGTGAGTAAAAATGACGTCATATTTAAAACAATACGATCATTTATTTTGATAAAACTAAATATTTGACCAATATTATGACAACTAATGGCAAATTTCTGAATTTTTTTTTCGCAGGTATTGGATTAGAACTCAATGTTTGTGCGAATGTTCAAATGAAAAGTTGTATCGGACAAACGTGACTTTAAGTTTGGAAATACATTCATTAATAATGTATTGCGCGTTAAAATACTTTCAAATTGTGAATTTGAGTGGTGCGTAATGCAAATTATTAGAATGGGAAAATAACAAACAGTTTAGATTTTATGGGGGGAAATTTTATGATGTGACAAAGCGAAATAGTTGTTACTGATTTTTCATCCGGTAAATACAAACATAAGAGCCTCAATCGATAAATTCATCATAATTACTCATCTTGATTACGTATTCTAATAGAGTTTAATTTTTCAATAATTTAAGCAGTTGAAGTTTGTGGAAATAATATTTTGGTAATTTTAGGTTAAAAATATTATTTGTTTTAAGGGTGAGACAACCAATATTAGACGATTTTTTTATTGTAATTATTTTTGTAGGTTTGTTATAAATTCAATCTGAAGTTCCTTTCTAACATTTTAGTTCGTCGAATTTCGAGGGTTCCAACTCGTTTAAATAAAAATTGAAATACAGTTATTTTCGGCAAGCAAATTGCTTTTGGAAAATCGTTGTTTCTTCAGATGCGCGGTTCATAAAACGTAGAAAAGAAAATGAATTCGATGTTTCGTAATTTTTGTTTTAAAGGGTTATCCATAGTATTTTTTCGAACGGATTGCGGCGTTTAAAACATAAAAGTACGAAATTTGAGAATATTCCATCTGTTTTTTATTTCTATTTTTACGTTCTTCTATCTTCAATAGTAGAAAGTATTGTAATCGAAATTGTTTTTGACTTCCGGTTTTCGATGGATTTATACGTTTTAGGGGTCAGAGATCCCCAAAGACATGTTTATAGAAAATGTCTGTCTGTCCGTGTGTCCGTCAGTCCTTCTGTCTGTCGCCATTGTACAATCAAAAAGTGTATGGAGTTATGCATAGAATTGAACCAAATTTTTATTTTATGATTTTGTCTATGGCAAGCAGGTCCTCCCTGAATTTGAAAAAAATTCGCCGGTAGGGGGCGCTGTAATAGCGATTTTTGTGCGATTTTAAATATTGTACCATCGAAAAGTGTATGAAGTTATGCATAGAATTGAACCAAATTTTTATTTTAAGTTTTCGGCCATGGTAAGCAGGTCCTCCCTAAATTTGGAAATAAATCGCCGGTAGTGGGAGCTGTAGTAGCGATTATTGTGCGATTTTGAATAATTTACGATCAAAAAGTGTATGAAGTTATGTATAGAATTGAACCAAATTTTATTTTAAGTCTTGGCTATGGCAATCAGGTTCTTCCTTAATTTGGAAAACATTCGCCGGTAGGGAACGCTGTAATAGCGATTTGTGTGCCATTTTGAATATTGTACCATCGAAAAGTGTATGACGTTATGCATAGAATTGAGCCAAATTTTTTGTGTTTGTTTTCGGCCATGGCACGAAGGTCCTCCCTGAATTTGGAAAAATTCCACCGGAAGTGGGCGCTATAATGACAATTTTTGTACGATTTTTGTGCCATTTTGAATATTGTACCATCGAAAAGCGTATGAAGTTATGCATGGAATTGAACCAAATTTTTTGTGCTTGTTTTTGGTCATGGCACAAAGGTTACCCCTAAATGTGGAAAAATTCCGCCGGAAGGGGGCGCTATAATTGCGATGTCTGTATCACTTTCATTATTGTACCATCGAAAAGTGTATGAAGTTTTACATATAATTGAACCAATTTTTTTGTGCATGTTACTGGCTATGGTAAGCAAGAAAGAAAAGAAAATCGGCACGAAGCGGGGCGCTGTAATAGCGATGTTTGTGCCACTTTCCTTATTGTACCATCAAAAAGTGTATAAAATTATGCATACAATTGAACCAATTTTTTGTGTATGTTTTTGGCTCTCCTTGAATTTGGAAATATTGTGCGGTAAAGGAGCTCTGTGATAGCGATTTTTGTATACTTTTCTTGATTTTTCGTAACTTTATTGTCCATCGGCGGCTCGTGAAACGGCGGGAACTCGCTTCCTGCTAAGCCGGCTATTCGCAAACTGCTGATAACAACAGAATAAGGAAAAACTATTAATTTTAACAAATATCATGATATAGATTAACTCGTTTTTAGTCCGTTTAATTGACTTAAGCAGAAATTTAAGATGAAAATCAAAGTTGGTATAGTATTGAACGAATAATATTGAAGTATTAACATGTGTAACTAGTTTTTGAAATAGAAGAAAGTTTTGGGATTGGCACATCCAACTATTTTATTTTTGTTGTGCGTCTGTAGTGAGTTACGAAAAACGTCAAATTAAAAATCTGACCTCGCATTTTGCTTTTTCTCTACTTCTCGGCTTCGGAATGTTCCGAACTGAGGATGCGCGTTCCCCCTGGCTGATTGTGTTTTCGATCAGAATTTAAATAATATCCCGGCTAACTATAAAAAAATGAAGTGTGTTTCGTGTGCATCATAATTGGCCTTGGACTATTATACATGGATCATACAATTTTCAGAACTCTGTGCTTTGTAGAATTGTCTGGGTATCTGTAACTGACACACACACCAAGCCAACGGTCAAGTAATGTTTGAGGGAAAATGCAAGCATTTTCTTATTGAAAATTTGCTACTTTTTATCGAGTGGTTTACTTAGACGAATCTTTCTATAAGAAAAATCTAGTAATATCGACGAAAAATTTACTGACCAGTTCCTTCCTCTCACCCCCAGCACATACATTATAGCAGATTTATTTTTGTTTTTAGCCACCGCTGTTTCCGGTTTTTCTAAACGAACATCCCGTTAGGACTTTTGAGTCCAGTTTAATACGTTTATTATTGTGTATCGATTTTTCTTGTTTAAAAGGATATAGAGTATGTTTATTATCTATTACAGTAAAGTGCTATGTAGATTTAAAATACCGATGTTTTTACTGTTCCAATAAAAGGAGTTTAATTTTTTTTTTTTTATGTGTTTTACCTAGTACATGTAAACACAAAAAACAATAATTTTATAAGAGAAAATTGTTATTTTCTATGAAACATTCTTTATAATATATCAGTTATAATATAATAACATTCATTTTCTAAATAACTGTTATATAGATATATTTAGCATTTTAAAATTACTTCAGGAACATTTTACAAAAATTTCACTTTTACGAATAAAGTAATGGGATCATTTTTTTAACAATTCCTAATTGTAAAAATTCACGGTATTAAATCTTAAAAAGCAATATTTTATTATTTTTTTAGCCTGATTCATGTGCATGTAGTTTTCTCCAAAACATTTTCTTAACAATTGCAGCATATATTCTGGTGCGCATTTCAAATTATTTCATTCTTTTTCGGAGAAAAGCTATTTTAGAGAGAAGCATATAAAGGAGCCTACGAAGATTGATTTTCTGTCGTTATGCTATCAATTTTACTACTGATTTAGATGGCGTTGCTCTTCAACTCTAACAAACTTTGCAAACGCATCGACTTCATGGTAACGTTTGGAGTCATTCCAAAATTTTCTGCAAACGAATCTGTATTTTCGTTTAAATTTTTGAGCAACTGGTTTTACGATGCATAGTTGCACCTATCTGTAAAATTGTTCTAAAATTGAAAAAGAAATTACTTCTTCAAAAGAGATTTCAAATAGTGTATAGTTTTTACTAAGAATATAGAGGAAAATATAAATGTTTATAAAATTTAAAACTTTGTATCGGAATATTTATCGATGTACATATCTCTGAACACAATTTCGACCGTATGTATATATCTCTAAAAAATATTGCGACACATATATAAATTTATTTAATTCTAAATTTTACATTCTTTATTATCATTTCGATAAGAATAGAATAAAAATTCACCTGTAACAAACACTGTAAACACACTCACTATCCAATGATATTTGGAGCCATTCCAAATTTTTCTCCAAACAAAGCTGTATTTTCCTTTAAATTGTTGAATAATTGATTGCAAGATACATAGTTTTACCTAATAGTAAAATTAGAATTATAGATATTTTTAAATATAAGAATAAATTAGATCCCTAAAAGACATCAAATTGTATATAGTTTTCGTAACAATATAGAGAAAAAATTAATGTTTATAATATTTAAAACATAATATCGGAATGTCTATCCATGTACATATCTCTATAGATAATTTCGAATCTATGTAAATCTCTAACAAATATCGCCGGCATATGCATTTATTTTTATTCTTTTTTATCATTGCGATAAAAATAGGATAAAAATTCATCTGTAACAATCTTTGAAAACACCGACTACCAGATAAAGTTTAAAGCCATTCCAAAAGTTTCTTGGAATCAGGCAGTATTTTCATGACAATTTTTGAATACATGATTGTGCGGGGCATAGATTTACCTATTCGTAACTACGAAGAAAAACATGTGTTTTCAAATTTAATCAAGAAATTACTTCCTTTAAAAGAGATTTCAAATGTATATGACTATTTATCCATCTACATTTCTGTAAACACAATTTCGACTGTATTTATATATCTGTAAAAATATAGCCGACATATATTATTTACTTACATTCCATATTTTACTTTCCTTATTAATATTACAATAAGAATGGGATAAAAATAGGAAATAAGAAGACTTTTAAAAGTGACAAATGATCAGAAGTTTTACAACCTGGAATTAAAAATTAAATTATCGCTTTCTGAAAGTATTGCCATATTCATTTTTTATTATGATTAAAAATACTTTAAATAATATAAAGTGAACATAAGTAAATTTTCGATCATATACTGTTGAATAATTTTCTGTTTGGCCGTTATATAAGGCGTTGTATTTAACATTTCAAATATAGTGTTAATGAATTTTTCTTGAACAGTGTTAATTAAATATTTCTTCAGAGTTTTGCTTAAGTTATGAAGAAACTAAATCAGTGATAAGCAAGGTGAGATCAGGCCGAAAAATGCACAAGTGCTTCTGACAATAGATATATATCAAAGATATATATCAAAGATAGAAGAATTTCACCTGATGCTGTTAGATGTGAAATGAATGCGTTGAGTATTTCAGTTAGTTTAAGAACAATAAGGAGAAGCTTAGCAGGTTTTGGACTGAAAGGTAGAATTCCGGGAAAAAAACATTTTTAAATCTTTACCGATGCAAGAACCGAGTTCAGTGAACAAAAGAAAACATTAATTGGTCAGAAAATCAGTGGAAGTAAATAATATGGAGCGATGAGTGTAAAAGATTGCTATTTGGTAGTGATGGGCTAAAATATGTGATACGTAGAGTACAGGAAGAGCTATATCTCTATTGCAATGAAGCAACTACAAAAAACACATCAAAAGTCATGATTTGGGCCTGTATATCCGCAGATGGTGTGGGCCGCATTCAAGTGATTGACTGCATTCTGAATGAAAAAAAAAAACATCGAAACTGTCCTGGAACCAAAATCGATACCTTCCATCAGGGATCTCTTCCCTAATAAAGCACCATTTATCTTTCAGCAGGATTCAGCTCCATGCACTTCGGCAAAAAATATGCAAAGAAAGGTTTAAAAATAAAAACATGCAATTATTATGCCTGGAAACAGCCCTGATCTGAATCCTATAGAAAATTTGTGGCATCGTTTGAAAATTCTTGTACAAAAAAGCGTCCATCTAATAAAACGCAACTTATTAAAGCTATAATTAATCCTTAGAATCATGTGATTAAAAAGAATGAACTCCAAACATTGGTTTTATCGATGAAAAGACGCTCTGAAGCTGTAACGAAAAACAAGTGTTGTTCTACTAAATATTGAATATGTAAGTGTAACTTTAAAAGACAATGAATTCTAAGGTAGATCTTATTTTTTGTAAGCGTAACGTTTTTTGTAATGCAGATATTTTAATTGTGATTTTTTTTTATTAAATTCAACATTAAATCTCCTTGAATTTGATATATAAACATTTGTATTAAGTGAAATTTATTACATTCTTCAAGCACACAAACTTATAAAACATGAAAATTTCAAAAAATGTCACAATTTTGACAACCACTGTATATATAAGGGTGTTCCAAATATAACGATTCATTTCTATGATAACACTAATCTGTTGATTTCTTCCATAGGTGTTTGAAGAAATGCTCTTCATCGACAAAATAATAGCCAACGTTTCCTGGAAACTGGGTGATAAAACATAATGAAGAGGTGTGTTAGCTGTATCATCGAAAATACTGAAAACAACCACCAACAAAGTCCAATATCAGACTACTTGTGAACAAGTTCAGACGAACTGGTACCGTGGCGAATGAAAAACATCCATCACGATCATCAACATCTGACGATACCGTCAAGAGCATTCCTGAAGTAGTTGATAGGAGCAAACGTGCTTCTGTTCGTCAATTGGGCCGTGAGTTGAGAATTCCTCAAACCACTGTTTGGCGTACTCTTCGTTTTACTCTGAAGAAAAAGGCGTATCACGTGCAGATATTGCATCACCTGGGAGAGTAATATTATGCAGCCCGTATGGCAATGTGTAGTGACCTTTCGGAGAAACGTACAAATGAAAACTTGTTAGACAACATCATGTGTACAAACGAGGCCACATTTCACACATGTGGATTAGTGAATTGTCACAACTATAGAATATGGACCGACAGCAATCCTCATGAGGTGAAGAATAGCAAAGAAACACCCCGGAGGTTAACCTGTGGTTAGGGATCACCAAGGCTAAGATTTATGGTCCATTCATGTTTGCGGAGGAAATGGTAAATGGTACAACTTACCTTGATATGCTTGAGTTTTTTTGCAACCAGCTTGCTTAAGATTACATTAAATCCTTTGTGCACAGGGTTAAATTCACAGTGCTGTATCAGCTGTGTGCAATCATTGTGGAAGCAGTCAACAACATCATACCTAATCAACTAAAGGATGTGTTCCGTTCCACGGCGGAACGTTGGTTTCTGTGTGTTGACATGCAAGATAGACATGTCGAAATTTATTAAATTCCTGTATATATATGTGACTTGCTCTATACATCTATTCGTTTTCTTCATTAAACATGCTAATCATGAAAATGGATTGTGATTTCTGGAACACTGTATACATACATATGTACGCATACACATACACACACTCACACACGCATACACACTCATATACATACACTTAAAAGTAAAATGCACTATAGTGTGAGAAAACAAAAAGAAGGGATAGAAATTTTAACAAGTAAAAATTAAATTTAAAAAATCAAAAATCCCGACTGCTTAAAAAGCGAACTAATTAATTATTTCTCATCAGTGTGAAACTATTTTTTATATTACTTACATATATTTTGTATTTACTTGTATTGATGACTCTTAAGTTATGTTTAATTGTTAGTTTCTATCTATAAACACTGTTTTGATGAGACCTATAGATGTCTATGAAGGTTAGAGTTGCAGTAAAGCTAGAGATCCTACTTACACAACTTACAGGTTGTGTAATATTTAAACGGAGCTTCCGACTGTAATATAGTCAATGAAGCATCGTCTTCATTTTGAAAGACCTATCCAATGATATGCCACTCAATATGGTGCGTGAAAATGGTTTTTTTCCTTTTTACCGCCATTTTGTATTTTACGGCCGCAATTTTGAATCCATAAAAACAAAACGTAACCTATTACCATCGGACGGTTAAGACGAATCGACAGAGACCTCATTCATCAAAATCCATCCAGCTGTTGGGATGTTTCGAGGCTATACAGAAATCCACATACCCAGATACGCGTCAAACATATAACCCTTCTTGGAAGTCGGGTAAAAAAGGAGAAAAAGTGCTTCGATAAATGTGTTCAATTATTTTAATAAAATTCATATATATAAAGTGAGTGACCTCTATATCCGGCCTATATATGACCTCTCGACCACTGCATCAGTCAGCCAGGAAGTCTGGGAAAATGCTAATGTTTCCTTGTCTATCTCAGCCACCTCTCTTATATTACTCTCTTTATCTCTCTTATATACTCTCTTATATTACTCTCTTTATCTCTCTTATATACTCTCTTATATTACTCTCTTTTCTCTTATATTACCCGCTGCATTTAAGACATTTATGTTTTAATAAAATATGTACTTTTTCTAGAATCAATGGGACTATCTATATATACTGTTTTTTCAATTTACATAAAAGTTCTTAAATTTTACTTTGCTGATTAAAATAGCTCATTACAGATAATAATTTTTAAACTGATTATTTTATAATAAGGATATAAATTATACAATTTAACCGAAGCTAATCAAAAGAAAAATCTTGTGTTTTCATCTTTTTATGTTCATAATGTAATATCTTATCGTAAATTATCTTTAAATATAAAGATTTTACTTTACATTTTAATTTAAATTCAAAAAGAGATGGAAATTATTTTCATATTATAAATTCAAAGAATGTGGAGTTACAACTTTTAGGAAAAACGCTTACAAATTTAAAGTAACGAGATAACAATCTATGAAGATTAAATGAAATAGTTAAGTAAATTAAAGGGTTTTTAAAGATTTTTTAGTGGTTTCAGTATTATGACTGGCATATATTTTTAATAATAATATGCGGGATAAATTAGTTTTATAAAAACTGTTTCTATTCAGTCTAAAATCATTCTCATTTAGAATCTTGAAACGTATTTTGAGAAACTCTATTTCTGAGATTTAATGAGCTTCATTTCTGAAAATTTATTTTAAAGGTATTCGTAATAAGATGTAATCAACGAGATTGTTATTGCAAATTGGATGATAATATTTCGTTAGAATGATGATTAAATTTTATTCATAGAAATCCTACGAATTAATAGGAAAAAAAGATTTTGCTTTCGTTTTTATCATATTCTAGGTACTCAAATTAGTGAAGTTTTCTGACACGTTATTCTTTTCTGTTCAAAAATTCAATTTTACGATGCATACTTGAAAACTGTTCATTTAATTATTAAAGTTAATAAAGATAATGGAATGACAAAATATTGAAAATTTTCAACTCCAAGAAATATTGTTTGATTCACTGAAAAAAAAAAAAAAAAAAAAAAAAAAAAAAACTGCAAATGGCAAATGAATAAATGAGGGAAATAAAGAATTTTCATGGGGTATTTTTCTACGTATAAGATACATTTTTGTTCCGTAAAATGTATCTTAATAATGAGATATGACGCATGTAATAATGGAATAGATTTATATCGTAAAAACTGGATACAGTTTTTCACCAAGACAAAGAAACAACAATGCAATGAACCGTAAGTGAAAGGAATTTCAGCAAATTGATGCCAAACGATTTTACAGAACTTTTTTAGTGGGGGAGACCGAAACTAGTGGGTTACAGGAGTAAGTAGGCGCAGTCCTCATAATTCGCCTTTTTGGAGATAGATGGCTCAACCAGACACATAGTTCCTTTCGTCTTCCTTTCTGCAATCACCATGGTAGTTTTGCAACGTTACCCTTGTGCACACTGCAAAAGGCCATTTACTACGATTTGTTTCTTTTTTTTTTGCATTGATAAGTAATTTTTTGTTGCTTCATAATTTTTCTAATTTCTAATACACATCTTAATAATTGCGATTTAGCTTGTGCAGTTTTTCATAGCGTACGATTAACTCTACTTATGATTTATTTGTGTTGTTTATGTTTAGAAGGTTACGTCTCCCATTTTGTAAAGAAATTTATTATGAGGCTAGTAGGCGCATTGAACAAGGGCATGTTGGTTGATTGCGCCAACTAACCCCGTTATATTGTTTCGTAATCTTTTCTGCTGTTTTATACCGTTTGATAAGTTAATTACTTTTTTTTACAGAACTAGGGGGCTCGGCCCCCTACGAGCTACGCTCGCCAACCCCCGTCCAGACACCGCAGGCTCTAAATGCAAGCTAATTTGATCGGCTTTAAAAATATTTCGAAAGATTGAATTATAATTTAAAAAACAGTGGCGATCTCCCTATAAACGAATTTCTATTCATTTCGCTTTGATTGGGGAATTTTAACGCCAAATCCGCTGCGGTACTACTTGATTATCCCGTCGACCAATTTCGTCAAATTATATAAATCGCCAAACCACTCGCCAAATTATACAAATTGACATAATTTTTATTTTAAATAACGAAAGAACAAATAAATTCGTACATTTAAAAAAAAAATACAAATAAAACGTCGAAATAAAAATAACTTGATGACGTAGACACGTGTAACAACATTTCAAAATCAGCTAATATAAGAGGAATTAAGTAAACAGAGTCTTTGTCTCCTGGTATTTTTTAACAAAGCGAAAAGAAAGTTCTTTTAAATGAGACATTTTAAATTAATCGTTTTTAATCTGACGTAATTTTTACCAAGCTATTCTTTCTCTTTTAAATAATCGCGTGAAAGTACTTTAGTTAGCAATGAAATATTATTTGCGCTTTCCTAACAAAAATAGTTGAAAATATTTTCTCAAAATATTAAATAAATGTCTAGCGCAATTTCTAAATTTAAACTTTTTTGCAATATTATTTTGTGTTCATTTTATGTAATAACTATAATGTGACGTAAATATGACGTAATTTCTCCTAAGACTTCTAACGCATTTGATGAATTTATTATTTTACAATATCCTTTCTCTTTTAAAATTCACGTGTATACTTTTTATGACGTAATTTTTAATAAGTTCCTGCTTTTTATACATAATTATTTAATTCTAATTTGAAAGTTTTTTTCCTGTTCATAATAGTCACGTGTAAATAAATTTTTAATTTGAAGCAAACATTATTGCTTGCGCTTTTTATACAGTTGGCAACAGTTTAAATTAGTACAATTTTCTGAAATCTGTAAAAAATATCTCTAGAAATGCTGAAAATTTGAATTTAAAATAGAAATAAAACCTGAAAAAATGAGTCAAAATAAACAAATTAATGCAATCTGCACTCCGGCAAATTCTAACGCATAAAATGATCTAAAAATGATTACACTACCATGTATAGTTTTTGCTGCTATAAAACTTTTTTAGTGGAACGATTTTGTCCTACTTTAGCATTAAATATCTCTTAAAATAATTCTTCGATTTGAAAACTGTCTGCATCAGCGTGTTTATCAAACATTTCTGTATAAAACCACTGATTTTCATATTTTTGTATGCATTATTTTTCTCAATATTAACGAAGAAAGACCTCCGGTCACAAAAAATTCAAAACCGGCGGCGGCGGCGGTGACAGCGGTAGTTACTTTTTTTTAGAATAGAGAGAAACACGCGTAATTGCCAAAGAAAAACTGAACAGACTAAAACACGGAAAAATGTTATAAAAAATACTGTAGATAAGTATTAATTAAAGTGGCGATCGGCAAACTGCAAAAGCTTTTAATATTCCGTCGATAAATCTGACCCGGTATTGCCAAATTATGACTAATGAAGTTCAACCAAGGATGTGTTCACAACTCACCTATAACTGGCGAGAATCTGGATATTCAAAAGATTCAGTGACAAAATTTTCGGTTTTATCTCCAGCAGTCACTGGAGTTACTCTGATTTCCGCTTAGAATGTTGTAACTCCTGATGATGTTAAACCATTAAAAAGACAGAATGAAGAAAGAAAGTAGGGAAAATACCCAACGGAGAAAGGGAACCAGAAGAATATTGAGAGAATCACCAAATCTAAAGACATAGAAAGAGGAAAAGGAAGCTTTAGAGAGAGAGAAAAAAATGAAGTACAAAAAATAAGAAAATAAATTCAGCAGTAAAAGTTAGCCAAACGTAGAGAGAAAATAAAGTTTTTCCACTTACAAAAAAAGAAAACAGTAACTGAGAAAAGCACGAATCTTGTCAATAGTTCAGATGACGAGGAATGTTATTGCCTGGTGTGTGTTGATACTTAAAAAACAACAAACACAGGGAAAAGTGGGTGCAATGCAAGTTTCAGGCACACGAGGTTTGCACAAACGGAAACACTCTATTTTACATTTGTGATAACTATAACGCTGATTATAACATCGAGTAAGATAAAAGTTACTCGATGTTAATGTTTTATTCATTATTTTTATGTCTGTATAATTTAAAATTTACATTGTATGCGGATAATTCCCTTGTTTACAGTTTATGATAATAATAAAATTGATTTCTCTTAACTGCCTATCTTATTTGAGTTTCATGTGACATTTTAGGAAGCGTGTGCCAACTTACCCCATAGGTATAAGCAAAGTGTCCTGCGACGGAGTAGGTTGGCACAAATATTAAAAAAAAGGGTTATATACACTCGATATTCAGATATGTTACGCATTGGACCAAGTTAAGCTCTCCATTGTAAGGCGGCATGGAAGCATTTATGTTTCGTTTACAGGGTCATTTGAAAGGCCTTGTTTACGTTTTAATCGATGAATATTTACTGAGTGGCATGTATTTTAATTACTTTATGCTATTATCAATCTCCATAAAGTTTTATTATGTTACTTGAAAAATAAATCTGAATTCAGTCTTTTCATGTGATAGGTCGTCAAACTGTGTTTCCACTTTATGAAAGATCTTTGTATTGTTTACTTTATTAAAGATGCTTCTAGATTTCAGCACGCACCCTTTTAAAAATCCAGTACTATACTATAGCGATTTTTGGATGCAAAATTTAGATAACAATTAAATAAAATTTTATTTTGCAGGAAACCGCAATTGTGTTTGACGGAGGTACTGCGGAAAAAAGCATCGCGGAATGTCCTGCTGATATTGGAGGAGAATCGAGATAAAGAAACATACCAGTAGACCTCAATTACGGAAAAATTATAGGTAAACACCGACTACAGAGAAACCACACAACATACTGAAAAAGATAATGCAAGAACTTTAATGAATCGCAGAGTA
The DNA here is from genome assembly GCA_963932465.1 of Maratus speciosus. Taxonomy (NCBI): domain Eukaryota; kingdom Metazoa; phylum Arthropoda; class Arachnida; order Araneae; family Salticidae; genus Maratus; species Maratus speciosus. The sequence goes on along the minus strand of OZ010789.1, from coordinate 528,556,534 downwards.
CTTACAGTCCGGAAAATAATTCGACTGAACTTTGTTTATCATACTGAAATAAGTCAGAAAATGTTTTCTTCCATATTGCTTTTTTACTAAAATGCTTGAAAATGATAGTAAAGATTCGGCATCCCTTTTATTATAAACATTTTGGTGTTAAAGAAATGCACATAAAGAAACGTATGTACGTTGATTAGAGCTTGTCATACTGCAATAACTGAAATAATGGCCTCTTCCATTTCATTTTGAATTACTCATAGTGGAGAAAGTATATCTTGTGTGTTTCATTTACTTTTAAACTGATCAATTTTTTTAAACATTCATAGAGGTTTTACATGTGTTTTTTGGGTTCTGTCTGTCTATCTACATGTACATTGCATATATACTCGAAAATTATTTTTGACAGTCCAAACTCTTAATTTATTCAACTTAAGCCATTTTACAAAGGTAATATAGGCAGCAAGGTTTTTCATTACATAACTTTCGTTTCATTACTCACAATCTTTTTTTATCAAATAAATTTTTGGCAGTTTTATTGGAATCGTCGCAGCGTCAATTCGTCGTGGTATCAATTCGTCGCGGCGTCAATGCATCGTAGCGAAAAATTTTTTAAAGGCGATCATGAATTTTTTTTCAGATATGGCGAATTATAGCTAACATGTTACCAGACGATTTTAGATCCAGATATATTTAAATATATAAAGACAGTATATATGTTTCTTTACTGATTTTGTCAAAAAATATGAATTGTAAAAATGGCGCGGAATTTTTTTACATGTTGTTTTAGCGAGAATATGAAAGTTTAATGAATTAGTGCAACTCATTTCTTATTACATTAGTGATAAAATAGATATTGTTTCAATGACAGAGCAAATAATGAATAAACATTCCAGAAGAATTGTAAAAAAAAAAAGAAATATATATATATTTGGCATGTGCGTACATAGGGAAAGTGGTTGCAAGGGAGACATTCTTTTCCTTAAACGCTGGAATTGTTTAACTCCTTCAATTGTCTATGTAAGCTAACGCCATTAAACAATAACATACTGTAAAACATTAAAAACACTTACTAATTATCCCTTTAAGACCCGATGTATTTGTAAACAAAGTTAGTCATGCTTGTAAAAAGTAAAGCATGGGCTACAACCGCTGTATGTTGATAAAAAATGTTACTTTACTCCATCTGAAAGCCAGAACTATCGTTCGATTCGAGATTTTATTACATACGACTCAGAAGCAAACATTTAAAGAAATGTCTAACCCGCACGATCGTGCGGGTTGCGTCTTTAAGGGATAAGGTAATTAGAATTAGTAAAACAAAATAATCAAGTTATTATTTCGGTTTACTTTTGTAATGAGATTTTTTTTAAATTAAAACATACACAGTCAATCATGCTATGTCAAATCAGTCAATATTCAATCAAAATTTCAAAGAGCATTAAGGCAACAATTAAAGTGTCGTCCCTAAAAATAACTGTACGTTACATAAGCCAACCGCAAAACGAAGTAGATAAGCCATTGTACGGTTCAATACTGATAATCTCTACTGCAAATTTTTAAATCTCTGAGCATAGCACATTTTAAATTTTTACACCTTCTTATTGGGGGGGGGGAGTACTTTTAACTGCATTTTTTTTTCTTTTTGAAAACTGCATCACAATTTATTTTTGAGATATAAATTTTCTTGTCGTTTTTAATGCCATTTCTGTAATGGTAGCCACTGAAGTATTCCATTTCTGTAGATAGTAAGGGGAAAATATTAGATAACTATATCTTTTTGTTGCGATTTTCTCATAATAACTAGGAAAAAAAATGTGATTAAAATACGTGCTATTTTGAAAAATATAAATGATTGAATTCTGAAAAAACAAGGAGCTATTATGAACGCTATTTTATTTTAAGTATACATATTAACGTTACAAACAAATGAAGGAATATAAATTTAGGTAGGCAAATTTTTTTTTGTCGACATCGCTTTTTTGCTGGGTTTGTGTATTATTCCTCGATAGTGCCGTCATATGCCATACTGTCAATTAGAACAAACCCGAAGCATCTTACGACGCAAGGGCGTACCATTGTCTTTTCGAATAAAGGAATCAGAACTGGCGTATAAATGACTACTTACAGTTATCATATGGCATAGTATGGTAGAATTCATTAACAATAAAAACGAATGAAGGCTGGAGTTTCTATTGCTTGTTACCGGCCAAACCCGATTTTTGACTAAATTAGATTAGCCTAAACCAAACTAGTTTCTTCTAACGTGCATTGGATAAACTAGTTTTTCCTAGGTTAAACTAGTTTATCCTAACGCCCATGGGATAATCTAGTTTTTCCTAGACCAAACTAGTTTGGCCTAACGCTCATAGGATAAACTAGTTTAGCCTGATATTCATTGGTCCGAACTAATTTATCCTAGGCCAATGCAATTGGACGTGCTCTTATTGATCCCAACTACCACACTGGCGCCAACCTTGTGCAAAGTAGTATTGCCGTCATCTCTGTATAATATAATTTAGTCGATGGGGAGTGGGATACTGCCGACCTATCTTTCCAATTTCATCGCCACCAGTAGTTATAAAGTATGTTCCATGTGACAAATTGTGTGCTGGAGGACCAAAGAATGGGGTGAGGGGTTATCAAAAAATTTAGGAGAAAAAGAATTTAGAGGGTTGATTAATAATGTACAGTATAACCTCGAAAATCCGATCATCGGCGTCGGGAATTCGCCGGATTGTTGAAAATTCCAGATTTAAATAAGAATATGAAATGTACTTCTGATATTCTTAATGGTACATTTATTCATAATTAATTCAAAGACTAGTGATATTTGTGTGAGAAAAAAAAGAAAAATAAAAATCTTTTTTTTTTTTTTTATATTTTTTCTCACATAAATATCACATGGCTTTGAATTAATTATGAATAAATGCACCATTAAGAATATCAGAAGTACATTTAATATTCTTTCAGAAATATAGACTTTTCAAAAATCCGGCAAAGTGCCGTTCATGGTTTGGCGTAAAATACATATATTTTTAAGCTACCATTATTCCACAATTAAAATTCTCTTTAAAGAATAGTACATATACCATAATAGTAGTACATATATATACGGATGGGCATACAGTACTGTTAAACCTGTTAGGAGAATTTGTGTATGAGGCAATCTTGTTTTAAACTTTTTTTTTAATATATCGGTGCAAATTGGATATAATAATCCGTTTGAAAAAAAAAAAAACAACAACATAATACATTTAGTAAAAACGAAGGGCCTGCTAAACAAAGAAATTAACTATAACAAAGTTTTTTTCTCTATGTCATTCCGTCTTAGAAGATTTTTCATATAATTATTTTCAGATTGTCAAGTCTCCAAGCCATGTAAAAAATTATTAGTATTAGTAATTATTCAGATAGTTACATACAAACAGAGATTCATTAAAAAATCAATATAGTTTACAATAGAATCATTGATATCATTAATACACATTCTATGGCTTAGAGATTTAAAAAATTATATACAATAAAATTTTCTGAGACGTAATTGCATAGGAAAGAAGAAAATTCCGTTATAGGCAGGTTCCCTTATTAGAAGCTTCATCGTCTGTTGTAAATGCATTATATTATTTTTACAAGTACTAATATCCTTATTTTACATAGATCAATATTTTTTTTGTTTGATAAACACGGTATTCCACCATAGGCAAGTTATTTTCCTCAGGTTTTACAGTACTTTAATTTTATTACCTAAAATTGTATCTACTCATCTTAAAAAATAATAATAAATATATATATAGATATATAAATTTTAATTGTGGCATAATAGCGATTTAAAAATACGTGCATTAAAAAAAAGTTGGGCCGGGCCAAATGTTACTAATATTTTTACTGAACAGACCAGAGATCCTGCCCGTCCAAATGATTTCCATATTCGCTGGGTTGGAAATTGGACTGAAAAATTCTACCTGTGCAGACCTCAAGAAGAATGCAATCCTGTCCGAACCTGTCGAAAGAAATAAACCCCAAACCAAATCCGGACCGAGTTTGGGAAGGAAAATTGGGCATGCCAGTAAAGACCCTTACATTGAATAACCAAAAGACTGTCTTACAAAATTTTGGAAATTTGGGCGCTAAATTTCTATTGTATAAAAAAATAACAAAAAAACGAGTTTTTTTTTTTTTCTGGTGAACGAACTCAACACTAGCTAGCATAAATTAAAGCACATGAAACTGAATTGACTAAGGAAGAGGCGCCGAAGAGGTCATTGGAATCAGTAAAAACGCGCCAAATTGAATGGGCGTAGCATAAACTAGTTCAGACCAATGAATAATAGGCTAAACTAGATTATGCTATGAGTGTTAGGCCAAACAAGTTTGGCCTTGGAAAAACTAGTTTATCTTAAGGGCGTCAACATAAACTAGTTTGGCCTAGTAAAAGCTAGTTTATCCTATAAGCGTTAAGTTAAACTAGTTTCGACTAGGACAATGTAGTTTGGCCTAAAATTGGGTTTGGCCGGTAACATATATACTATAAAAAAGTTTAAAAATAAATAAATTTTAAATGGTTTTTTTTCTCATCGGGGACGACACTAAATTCCTGCTTGTGCTTACATACTGTTTGTACTTTTCTTTTTGTTAATTTTTCGTAGGTTAGAGAGCTCAGTTTGCACCCCTCCCTCTTTTTGTACGCAAATGCCAACTGATAATTTGATATAATTTTTCTAGCATTATTATTTACCCTTTCTTTCATAATCGATGTACTTATACCTTAAATCTCATGCTATTTTCCTAGTTATCGAAAGCAATATTTATTCTAATCTTAAAATAAAAAAATAATTTTCTCTAGCACATCAAGCATTCAATCGGTAATTTCATAAAAATCACAGTAATTTCTTTTCTTCTCTTCATTATTGATAATGTAAAGTTAGACTGAAGCAACATAAAACAAAGTAATTTATAAAAATATTTATAATGTACCTGCATCTGAAATCGTCCTATAAAACGTTAGCTATCACAATTCACCGCATTCGAAAAATAAAATAAAATAAATTATCATTAAATAATTTTAATAAATCATCCTTACTCTTACCATCCTCGTTTTTAGGTAGATATCGTATGAAATACTACCTATTGGGATCGTTCCTATGTTGGAATTTCTTTTTGCAGATCTACACCGACCATGACCCCTAGAACCCAAAACCAACCTCAGTAAAAAACTTTATATATATATATATATATATATATATATATATCACTTTCTTCTGGACACAATAACTTCCACAATTCTGCACAAATCTCTTCCAAACTGATACATACTTCCACAATTCTCCACATACCAACCATCTCCACATACCAACTTCCACAATTCTCTTCCAAACTGATACATAAAATCAAGGGGCATAAAATCTCCGTCAAATTCGTTAATGGGCAAAATCGGACCAAAGGGATGGAAATAGGAAGGGGTTTGAGAAAACCGAAAAAAACCCATAACTTCTTCATTTTTGCACATATCAAATCAGTTTAAATTTTATATTTCTTCTAAAAGTAGGGCAAAAAATTTATGTATCACAGGTTTTTGATAAAACTAAACTAGTCGTTGGGGGCCACCGTAATCCTTACCCATTATGGATATACATAATGTAAAATATGAAAATAAAACATGTGATATTTGCTAAGCATTGTACCATGTTACTTTTATTCATAATGTAATATATTTGGACTTCCTTAAATATAATCAACATAACCCCTTAATCTAATATTACTTTTTGTTGCATTAAAATATCTCAATTTGTTGATTTTCTGTAAGCAAGTAACCGCTATTGGTTTACAATGGAAGTATAAGGGAATTTGACGAAATATTACAGATACCGCCAGTTTGACGTCACTTTTAGCGACTCATTTTGGCCGTCAAATTTGGCGATATACCGCCAAGTTGGCGACAAACATGGCGGTATTTGGGGACAGAACAGAGTCCCCTCTATGGTAAACCCCCTTATAGGCAGGGAGAGGCATTAAATGCTTGACATTTACGATAAGCCATTATTGGCATTTAATCTTATAGAATGGCGATAAGTTTTTGGTCGGCAGGATAATCGACGGGAGTAGTACCGAATTGCGTAAAAGAAACATATTTATAACTCGAAAAATTATTATCCTATTAACTAACAGTTTACTGCGTCGAATTAAGCGTCTCATTTCCAATTAAAATATATCTTTGAATTGGAATTTAAATGAAATACAGGGTCATGAAAAATCGAAGAGTGTGAAAGTTAGAATTACAGAAGTCTGGGCAACTAATTATCCAATCGGGTTCATTCATGATACAAAATTTATGTTTTTTATTGTCTTTATATTCACCTCTTCAAATAAACAATTTTGAAAATTTTTGTATACCTGTTATCAGAACGAATATTTCAAGAGTCCGAAAAAAATAGTTCCGTTTAATCGAGGCTACGGATATTCAATAGGCTTCTTTTCATTATTACTCCCTAAGTACATACCGAATTTTAATTCTATATCTCAAATTGTTCGGGAGATAGAACGATTACAGACACACACACATACAAACGGATGGAGAAATTTTTTTTCTAAAAATATGTTTTTCGGAATCTCCAGTGTCTGAAACGTGTAAATCCGTCAAAATTTTTTCCCGATTTTTAAAACGATTACAAGACTTACCCTATACTACGTATGATGGGTAAGTAAAATGGGTTCAAGGGGCGCAAAAAAATAGGGTTTTTGGGAGAAAATATTCCTAACTTCGTCAATTCTCAAGATATCAAATCCAATTAATTTTATTATACATCTCTTTAATATTATCTACAGCTTTTATATTCACAAGTTTTTGATAGGACCAATTCGTACCTAAAAAAAAATAAAAACGAAAATAAACAAGTAAGAAAAATCATGAGTACAATTATGAAACACGTTCCAACACTCCCTGAAAGCTTTAACGAAACTTCGTTACTTAGGGAAATAAGGTAAATAAGATAACTAAGTAAACATTTAAAAATCTGATTTCAGTAGTTATCGCCCATAGCCAAATATGTATTCCAATTCTTTTGAACAGCCCTGTATTCGATCTGTATGTTGATATATGTACTATATAATGGGAAAATTTAGTTTATCAAGAAAATGCATAACAGATTGAAATTCATCTTTCAGCAATTTATATTAACAGATGGAAACATACTTGAATACTTTTGTACAGCACTGTAGTTTACTTAGTACCTTTATTACATGTCACTATTTAGCTAAAATTTAATTCAAACTAAAACACGCTTAAAAGTACTGAAAATACATTTCCAGAAATTATCATCCATAGACGGCCATGTATCCAACTCTTTGCTTGGCCCTGTATATCATTTTACCTATAGTCTAGAAATATTTCTTAGTACACTAAATTCAGTTCAGCGTAAAAATGCATAACTCCTTTAAAACCCACCTTTAAGCAATTTATGCTCATACTCAGTAACCTTTACGAATTCCTTTCTGTAGCTCTGTATATGAACTATAGCATTTATACGCACTTTATTGTATGCATAAATATAGTGAACAAGTATGTAAGTGTGATCACAGATCGTACAGAGGGTTTCGTTTAATATTCCTTTCAAAACACTTTATCCTTTTGAAAAATCTGTTTGTTCCACATTTCGCAACCAGGGGCGCACTCCATTCTAAACAAACCTCTGTCCGAACGAAACTCCGTTTTATATACTATACGTAGATATATTAGCCGAGGGGATTGGGCCGATAGAACCCGAGATAAGTAGGCGCCCCTGGCGGTAAAAAGTGGAACTAAAATATGTAAGGCTACGTTGCATAATATGAAAGAATGGTCAAAGGGGTGTCGGCAAAAGTTGGAAAAGTGCCCCCCGGGAGAAAAATGCAGAGGTTAGAAAAATTGCTTAAAATACACAATTTAGAGCCCGGAGGAGTAAATAATATAAGACTTCTTGAAAATTTTATGATTTTCCGTGTGGTCTGAGGTATTCAGCTATACGTATGCAAAAAATTCATGTCTCCCACTTAATTAGCGCCCTCTTAGAAAGAATTGCTTAAAATACACATGTGGTAGCTCAAAGGGTTAAACGTAAGACTTTTTCAAGATTTTATGATTTGTCGCCAGGCCTCAGGCGTTCTGCTATAAGTGTGCATAATTTCAAATCTCTAATTTAATAAGGGGCTCAGTTAGAAAGATTTGCTTAAAATACGAATGATGGAGCCCAAAGGGTTAAATGTACGATTTTTGCAAAATTTTATGATTTGTCGTATGATATGTGGTGTTCAGTTATAAGTATGCAAAATTTCACGTTTTCAACCTAAATAGGGACTCACATAGAAAGAATTGTTTAAAGTACACGTGTGGGAGCTCAAAGGGTTAAATGGACGGCTTTGACAAAATTTTATGGTTTGTCATTTGATGCGAGGTGTTCAGCTATAAGTATGCAAAATTTCACGTCTCCAACTTAAATAGGGTCTCACTTAGAAAGAATTGATTAAAATACACATGTTGGATCCCAAAGTATTAAATGTACGATTTTTTCAAAATTTTATGATTTGTCATTTAATGTGAGGTGTTTAGTATGCCAAATTTCACGCGTCCAACCAAATTAGGGTCTCACTTAGAAAGAATTGTTTAAAATACACATGTGGAGCCCAAAGTGTTACACGTACGACTTTTTCAAAATTTTATGATTTGTCGTATGATGCGTGGTGTTCAGCTATAAGTATGGGAAATTTCACACCTCCAACATAATTAGGGGCTCTCTTAGAAAGAATTGTTTAAAATACACATGTGGGAGCCCAAAGGGTTAAATTTATGACTTTTTCAAAATTTAATGATTTGTCGTATGATGTGTAGTGCTCAGCTATAAGTATGCAAAATTTCAAGTGTCCAACATGTATAGTTTCTGAGAACGGGCTCTGTGACAGAAGGACAGGCGGACAGACAGACAGACTGACAGAGGAGCGAGACGAATAGGGTTTTGTCAGATGAACGAAACCCTAAAAAAGCGCATATCACAATTAAAAATGTATTTCGAGCAATCATTACTAATATACAGCAATTCGGATACAATATAGTATCTGAAATCTTTTCAAATACACCGCAAGCAATTTCCCCTATACCATTATGAACGGAATTTTTTTGTGTAGCCCTGTAAATGAAAGATAACTATTCTTTGCACCGCATATTCAACAGAATGCATAATTTAGTGGGCTTCATAAATGAATACCAACTTTACTTTGTTTTATGTAACACCATTAAAAATCATTTGAAACGATTTTTTCCCATTGGCCGTAATGTAACGGAAAACTTTTGACTGTCCCTGTAAATGAACTAAACATGCTACAAACTTCATTTGCAATATGGATTGTGCTATGATAGAGGTCACTAACATCCAAAAATGTCAGACCGATCCGAGCATATTTACGAGAGTTAGAGCGCGGACAGACGGAAGAAAAGCGAAGTCATGAACACTTTTCAACTTTGTTGAAAAGTGTTAATTAGGGGGATGAAGAAGAAAAATTTCCATAACTCCGTCAATTCACAAGATATAAATTACCCATGAATTTATCATATATCTTCTAAATATTTTCTTCAACATTTATACAGACAAGTTTTTGATGGGACCAGTTCTTACAGTAAAAACAAATTAAAAATACATAGCGGTTGAAGAAAAAAAAATATCTTATTAAGGGTGTATTTAAATCCAAACTGCTTATTTTCTGACTCATTTTTAATACTTTCCAACAAAGTTGAAAAGTGTTTATGACTTCGGTTTGTCTGCTTAACACTTTCCAACAAAGGTGAAAAGTGTTTATGACTTCGGTTTGTCTGTCCGTCTGTCTGCGCTCTAACTCTCGTAAATATACTCGGATCGTTCTGAAATTTTTGAATATTAGTAACCTCTACAATAGCACAAATTCTATTTCAAATGAAGTTTGTAGCACATTTAGTTCATTTACAGGGACAGTCAAAAGTTTTCCGTTACATTACGGCCTATGGGAAAAAAATGTTTAAAATGATTTTTAATGAAGTTACATGCTTTCAAACATAATAAAATTGATATTCATTTATCAAGTGCACTAAAATATGCATTCTGTAGAATATGCGGCGCAAGGAATAGTTAATATTCATTTACAGGGCCACACAAAAGGATTCCGTTGCATAATAATATAGGGGTGGAGGGACTTTTGTCCTGCGTATTTCAATTATGTTAAATTATTTCATGTATAATGAAATTGATATAAGTCACTGAGGTTTACTATAAGTTTTTTCATGTATAATACGAAGTGCATAGCATTATTTACAGGGATACACAAAAGATTTCAGATACTACATTGTATCCGAAGTACTGTACATTAGCAATGTTTGCTGGAAATGCATTTTTAATTATGGTATGTGCTTTTATGTTTCACTATATGTATGCATTGTATATGGTGTGTGTAAATGCTCTAATAGATATACAGGGCTACACGAAAGAATTCGTAATGGTTACAGGGTATGATTGCAAATTGCTTAAAGGTGGTTTTTAAATGAGTTATGCATTTTTACGCTGAACTTAATTTAGTTTGCTAAGAAATGTTTGTAGAATATGCATAAAATGATATACAGGGTCACGCAAAGAATTGGATACATGGCCGTCTATAAATGATAATTTCTGGAAATGTGATTCCAGTAGTTTTAAGAGTGTTTTACTTTGAATTAAACTTTAGATAAATAGTGGCGTGTAATAAAGGTACTAGGTTAACTACAGGGTTGACAAAATTATATAAGTATGTTTCCATCTATTAGTATAAATTGCTGAAAGAGAAATTTCAACCTTGTGAAGAAGCTTCCGTTACATACAGAGAGGGCCGTTTTGTTGACAACGTATAGGGATTTAGAAAAACCAGGACTTACAAAAAAAAACTCCAGTTTGGTAAACGAAGATCTTTTTTTATTCCATGATGAAAGCAGAAGGGAGAGGTACAAAGGGAAGAGAAAGGAGCCTCTTTTTAAAACGACTTCACGAGGCTAGAGACGGAGCAGGAGTGGGGTGAATATACAGTTACAACTTTCTTGCTTGGCGGACTACAATATCGCCAATCTACAAGTATTTTGCGCCATGCACAAGAGGCCTCGAAAAACATTAGCTGGTATGGATTCGCCAAATACATATGGTAGGCTTCTACCATATATTAATTGTGTAGGGGCGCCAGACTGTGGGTTGCTAAAATTCCTGAATCATGATAGGCGCAATCTAATCTGTACTTTGAATACAGCTGCGGTTAAGTGTAAAAAAAATAAAAATGTTTCTGGATAACGACATAATAACAGACCGAATTCGTTAGGCGAAAAGGCATGAGAATGTATTTTTCTAGACCAGATGTTAGATCAAAGATGAGCCCCGTGCATAACCACAAAAATGCAGAATTGACATACATATGAACAAAAGGGTGTGAATGTTAAAGCGTATTGCGAAGGTAATTCTAATGAATAGATTGCATGTTAAGTGATTTTAAACGATGCGTTATATTCATGCCCAAATAAGGAAATGCCCGAAGTTAAAATGCTTTTCGTTTCTAAGAGACAGCAGTAACGTTTTTCTACAAGGTTAAATCGTATGTGTGAGAGACTCACAAAGTAAAAATGGATACTGAATCACTGATTTTATTTTATTACAGAGATGAGTAACTAGAATAATTTAATTTAAATGTGCAGAGCGATTAATACAATCGCTTTAGTTTTTAAATGTTGAATTAAATTTAGGGGCTGCACTTTTTGACTATAGTGCTCTAAAATAAATAAGTTATTAAACAGAATTTAATTGAAACTGCTGGGGGGGATTGAACGCAAGCATATATAACGAGATAGTCGTTATATATATCACCTGGGACAACGCAAAAAAAAAAAACTTTTTGTTGACCCGTGTGCATGGGCAAAACAGCGAGAAAAAAATAGTTACACATATAAAATATATTTTCAAAACAGAAAAGTTTTTTTTAAAAACAAATTGCTGTCATGAACATAAAAAAAAATCTATTTCATCAATAGTTCAACAGTCCTAAGAGATTTTATGAATTAATATTTTCTAATTGGTTTTATTGGATATACACCTTAAGTAAAATTTTCTTCAAAATTACGTACCATGGTATATTTTTCTTTTACTGAGTCGACTCTGACAGCAAACAATTAAGCAGCATGTAACTAAACCATTGGCTGCACATCATCAAAATATTGATCCTGATTCGGATCATTTTATGAAAAACACAAGTACTAACAATAAAAAAATATATAATATATAAGCACAAATGCAACACTAGAAGTAAAGAGTAAATAATAATAAGTGAAATGTGTAATTGTAAACTAATAAGCAATTGTAATATGATTTAAAAGAAATTGGACATGATTAAAAAAATATATAATGTTTATGCATGCAGCATAGAATGACAAAAAAAAAAAAAAAAAAGAGGTGCCTGAAGCACGCCCATGAAAAGGGTGTCACCCTGAATCTTGTGTAGACCACAAGTATTATGGCGTCGGCTTAGGGCTTCGGCCTTCTATGAGGAGGGAGTTTTGAGACTCATACAGCGCCCGCTTATATGAGTCCCTGCTCCTCCGAAGACGCTAGCGGTCCTTTAACGGAGCACACGTCGTTTTACAAGCAAAAATTAATTTTTTTTGTGAATTGGAACACCAATTCCAAGGGGTTGTCTCTCAACACAATGAACTTTTGGACCCTAAGGGCAATAATTTTGAACGGGAACAAAACATTCGAAAGGGAGAATTAAAAATAAAAATAAAAATAGATATATGTCACATATATATCAAATCAAAGAGGGGTAGACAATTCTAGAGTGAAGAGAGACATAAAAAAATGAAAAGTCATAATCAGGTTAAATAATGCACAAGTCGTATAATTAGAAGGTAACTAACTGGTTGACTTAAAGAAAATGTTATCAAATTACATGTGAATTATTTTTTTAAATAACTGCAATTATTAAATGTGTTAGTTATCACTGTTAACTGAAATGTAATCGTAAAAGAATGAAATGTAAAATAAATGTTAAACTGTAAATAATAGTTAAGTGTATATAAATAACATAAAAGTGTAAAGTAAAATGAAAAGAGTGTAAAGTGATTCAAAATATTGTTCACAAGAGATCTTCGAAGAAAACAGTCATGGGCCAGCCATAATGTTGTCAAAGATCTGTTGTAAGCAACATACATACAACCTAGGCCTCTGGTTGTACACTTTGCTTCACAATACATGCCATAAGAAAAAAATGTAAACAAAAGTATATTATTTTCTGTTTCTTAAATTATACGTATGTGGTTGATAAACATTAGGGAAGTTGTGATTGTTTAAGTGATTTGTAGCATCGAATAAATGTCCATATCGAGGTGGTGCAAGAAGTAACCTATCAATGTGTACACGAAATGCTGTATTATCAGCAGCATACAACCTCTTTATCGAGAATGACACAGGTGAATGTTTGAAAGTTACAGTGTATGGTCCAGTGTATTTAGGTTTGAATTTATCAACAGATTTTAAGTACACAATATCTTTGAGGCAAATGGTTCTTAATTTAGCTTTTTGACCGTAATGTTTATATCTTTTATCCTGTGCTGTTTTAATGTTATTGTAAGCCTTGTCATATATTTTGTGTAAATCTTCAAGTAGTTTATGTATTTCAATATGTTTATCAAGAAAAGGTTGATTGCTATTCTGATCAAAAGTGTCAAAAATTAATGAAAGTTCACGTCCAAAGTGTAGAAGATTAGGAGTGAATAATGTAGTTGAATGTTTTGAACCATTATAGAGCGACTTGTGCATAAATATTGCATTTTCAAATGAGTGACCTTCTTGCAAGAGTATATTAACAGAGTATTTGATTGATTTATTGATTCTCTCCGAAAGAGCATTGCTTTGTGGCCTCGACACAGAGCTGTGAAGTACCTTAATACCTAGAGTATCATTAAAAATGTTGTATATTTGAGATGTATATTGGGGTCCTAAGTCTGATAAGACAACAGAAGGTCTCCCAAAGGTGGTTATATAAGAGAATAAACATTTAACGACCTTAGCTGCAGATATATCATTAAGTGGAAAAAGTTCAACATGTCTTGAAAAGTGATCTGTAATAGTTAAAATATGTTTACCATTAGAAAAAGGTCCAACGAGATCTGTACTAATAGTATGGCCAGGGTATCTGGGCGTGTAGGTGGGTTGTAAGGGTGCAGGAGGGGTTTGATGATGTTTACATTGAAGACATTTGACACATGAAGCTACAAAGTTTAAAGTGTCAACATACATGCCTTTCCAAAAGTATCTTGATGATAGGAACTCATAGGTTTTATTAAAACCAAAGTGAGATAAATGAGAGATTGTTAAAACTTTGCTTTTAAGAGAGTTAGGAACAACAATGTGATATGAAAAAGTGTTGTTAAGATTGTTTTCTTTCTTTAACATTAAAACTTTCGAATCAGGGTGTATGAAGTAATTAGGATATTTTTGAGAAGGTCCTTTCTTTAGAATATCCTTGTAAACAGTGGACAAGGTGGTGTAATTTTTTTTTGTTCAGTGCAGAAAGTTTCATTTGAAATTTCCAATAAAGGATCTGGATTTGTTTGTTTACCAGATACAAGATAGTTTACATATTTCTTAGTGGCACTTGAACATGAATTATTACTGTAAGGTGTATCATAGTCAACAATAGGTAATGGTTGAGGGTCATGTATAAGTTCAGGATTAGTAACAAGAGTTTGTTGATTGTTTTCAAAAGTACAGCGAGATACATAGTCAGCAAGAACATTTTTTTACCAGGGATATGTTTAAAAGTGTATGAGTACTCTGAAAGCTCCATGAGCCAACGAGAGATAATATCAGCTGGATTAGTAGTCTTGTTATATTTTTCTAAGGGTTTACTATCAGAAAGGATTACAAATTGTCTGTTATATAAATAACATTTGAAAGCGGTAACAGATTTATAAATTGCCATGAGTTCTAATTTAAGTGCAGGGTATTTTTTTTGAAGCCTTAAGAGATTTAGAAAAATATGCTGCTGGTAAAAGTTGGTGATCATGTTCGTGTAATAAAACACCAAAAACAGCAACATTTGACGCATCTGTGTTTAAATAAAATGTCTTGTTCCAATCAGGTAATCTAACCATGGGAGAATTAAAGAAAATTTTCTGTATTGTGTCCATGATTTCTTGATGTTTAACTGTCCATTTAAATTTAACTTTTGGAGTAGTTAGGTTTATCAGTGGCTGTACTGACTCAGAAAATGATGGAATTAGACTTATAAAAAGTTATAACACCAATGAGTCTTTTTAGTTGACGTTTAGTTGTGGGTGTGGGAAAAGATGTTATTTTCATGATATTTGACTGAATTGGGGAAACAGACTGATTTTCTACATGAAATCCCAAATAGTCAATGCTAGATTTATGAAAAGTACATTTGGTAGGAGACAGGGTCAGGTTATATTTGGTTAAGATAGAGAGAATTTTTTTAATTTACTACACATTTCATCAAAAGTGTTTGCAGCTACAATGAAATCATCCTGATATATATATACACCATCGAATTGTAATTCGTCAAGCAAAGAGTCCATTAAAGCTTGGAAAATAGAAGCGCTATTTTTTAATCCGAACACTAATCTCTTGTATCTAAAAGGACCAAACATACTAGTAAATGTCAACTGATTTTGGAATTTTGCTGGCAAATCAATTTGATGATATGCCTGATGAAAGTCGAGAGAAGAAAAATATCGATACTGAGAAAGATTTGAAATGATGGTTTGAATTTTAGGTAGAGGGTAAGATGAGAATTGAATGACAGTATTGCTCATTCGAGGATCTAACGCGAGACGGAATTTTTGTTTACCAGTTCCGTCTGGTTTCTGCTTGACTAATAGCATGGGACAAGCCCATTCTGAACAGTGACGTTCAATAATTTTGGCATCAAGTAGATATTTAATTTGTTCTAAAGCACCTTTTTGCAATGATTGAGGAAGGGGGAATGGAAGTGTTTTTATAGGATAGTCATTAATAAATTTCAAATCAGGTACAATCTTATCAGTATGTCCAAGTGTATTTAATGATTTTGAGAAGGCGGGGTAGTAATTAAGTAACAGTTTACTCAATGTATTTGCTTCATTAGAACTTAAATGTGTAAGATTGAAATCGCTAGCTGACAAATCCTCTTTCCTCTTTTTTAATGTTTCATAGATGCCTGGATAAAATTTAGGAAGTGTTGTTCTGAGTTATGATGCTTGTCCAAATCATCAGAGGGGTACTCAAGAATTTCCTCAACCTCAGATAAATGTCCAATTTTTGTGTGTTTAGGGAGATGAATGGTAGTGTCAGAATTATTTTTAAGTGAAATAGAAAAGAAATGATTTAATTGTACATGCTTCTTGTTGCGTTTAGATTTCTTATCCATTTGAATAATGGCATCATGACCTATTAATTCTTTTTTATCTGCCAAATATTCAAATAGATAGTTTATGTCATGTTTGATATTATTGTTTGTGTAAACTGAGCACCATGTTTGCTCTTGGGGTTCTAGAATTATTTTACGTTTTAAGAAAACTGTTTGATTTGTCACCACATCACATAAGGTGTTACATTGATTACTTTCCCTGACTTTTGACTTAGTGTGTGATGTTTCTAGTGGAATAGTCAAGCTGTTGTTAATGTGAATGCATTTATTGAAAGTATCAATGATAATGTTAAATTTACTAATGAAATCAAAACCAAGAATGCCTTTAAAACTGGAGGATTCAGGAATATCCACTATATAAAAGTGGTGCGAGAAGGATTTTTTTTCTAACTTAATGGATGCTCTAATACATGAAGAAAAAGAAACATCCGAATTACAGTTTTGATGTTTATGGCTGTTGATAGTCTCTTGTATTTCAATACAGGTTTAAGTTCATTAAATAATTTTTGTGAAAGTACAGGAATGCTACTTCCAGAATCAGCCAATAAGGTGATATTATGGTTTGCAATAGTGGCCTTTACAAGAGGGAGTGATGGAGAATGCGTATTAACACTACAAATGATGTGAACATTGTTATAGTCTTCATTTTCTGTTTGAGTAGTGATATTATTTGCGATTTTAATGTGATCAGAAGTCTGTGACCCGGTTGAATTCACTAACCTTTCTTTAGAGATTTTTGGTAATGTAGGGTCAATAGGAAATGTTGCTGATGTTAAGTCACATGGTTGAGACACAAAATCATCAGCATAAAAATTGTGTCTCTGTTCTAGTTTTCCTGAACATGGTAATTGTTGCGTCTGTTGAAATTTTCCCTTCTCTGTGTATTAAGGGGTCTCAGGACTCTTAAAGCTCTAAAATTTTCGAAATTTTAATTTTTTTAGATGTGAAACTTCTATGTTTTCTGAACATTTTGATATAATTGTTATCTTGAAATTCCGATTAGAACAGAAGTTATGGCATTTTGAATTATACTCGCTCAATAGCTGAAGCAGTGTTTCCAAAATTTGAAGTCATTTTTCTCCAAATAACGTTTTTGGGCATAACGCGCACGATATTTCAAAAACTTCTGAATATTTTTTCATGAAATTTTCAAAACATATGTTTCATCTTAGTTTGTATAAACTTAACCTAAAATTTCCTTTTTATTGTAAAAAAAAAAATATTTTGTTAAGGGTTTATATTGTTGAAATCTTCTAAATTTTGCATTATCTAAATACAACTTTATATTAAAAATATAAAAATGCTTTAAATACAAATTTATTTAGGTTCAGTGTAATTATTATAATCTGAGGTTTACGTAGGCACCAAAAGTTTTATTCTAGTTGCAAAATTTATTTTGTAATCGTGCGCATAAGCTGTTATGCCGATTTTCTGCTCGTCAAATGTCTGCCAGTATGGAGCCCCCTGTAAATGCTAATTCTGCATCTTGCAATTTTTCAAATATTTGAAATGAAAGAACATACTTGTATCTTTCATTCCCATTTAAAATTGTGTCTTAATATGAAATATATTTTAAGATATTAAATGTTGAAAATGGTCCTTTTTTTCATTTTTTCCAATTTTAAGAGTCCTGAGACCTCTTAACTCTTTTCCATTTAAAACACTGTTGGGCCTGGTGGCCATTGCGGAAACAGAGTTGACACGTGACAACTTTTCTTTGTGGAAATTTGTGAGGGGAAAAACGTTTTGGGAAATTGAGAATTTTGAAATTTTTCCTATAGCGCATCGCATTTGATTTATACTTTGGGCTACCTTGCATGTCATTTTTTCTAGTTTCTGTTTTGGGTCCAGGCGGTGCAAGTGTTAACGCATTTATTTTTTCCGAGAGTTCCTTCAATTGATCTTCAACGTTATTTTGAGATTTACTGACAGAGGGTAAGGGACGTAGAATCTTTTCATTATGCAGAATTTCGTGTAACGTCTGTGCTCTTTCAACAGCAGCACGATATTCTGTGATACCTTCTTCTTGTAACTTTATTCGTATGTTAGCTGGCACAGCTTCCATGAATTTCATAAGTTTAATTGTGTTACGGGCATTCTCGTCGTTAATATCAGCATACACGGTTGCGGCTAACACGTTTAATCGGTGTGCCAGATTTTTAATTGACTCCGCTGGCAGAAGAGATAAACTCGAAAGTTCAACGCCAGCTTCGCACTTGCTCGGAGGTGAGAAAAATGCCGCAAATTCTTTTTCAAGCGTATCTAGATCGTTGACTTTTTGAAGTTCCGGATCCTGTGCATAAAATTTTTGCTCGGGACCAATTAACTTCCCTACAAGTACAGAAATGGTAGTCTGAGGGATGTATTTGTTAATTTCAGCGACCGACCTAATTTGGTTAAAAATGAATTTAAGCAAATCCGGATCTCCATCAAATTGGTTAATGTTGATTTTGAACTTGTTTAGCGGACATGGCCAACGATTTACGTAACACAAATTCCCTAATCAAAAATTGTTACTGAAATTCTGCATACACATATAAATATAACACACATTTAACAGATAAGAATGTAAATGAAATAAAGTAATGGAATAAAATAGTATAATAATCACATTAAAAAATAACACACAACTTAAAAAAATAAACAAAAGATCTTTTTCAAACCTTTTATAGAAAAAATAGAGAAAAAAAATTATCCAGGGACAAAATTGTGTTTCTCAACGTAAAAATAATATCGTTGCTTATTTTAAGCAAAAGAAAGAGAAACAAAAATATATTTCGCAATAGCTCCTTTTTTTTTTTTTTTTTTTTTTTTTTTTTGGATGGAACATGTACGTCTTTCAAAACAAAACTACTAGGAGCAAGCAACTGAAGTAAAAACTTATTTTATCTTTTTTTACCGAGAAAAAAAATTGCTATCTGTCCTTGTTTCTCTAAAAGGACAGAAATTTAAATTCTCTCAAATTAAAATATTTTCAAGCCGAAAGGCAAACTAGAAAAATCTTATTTTAACATTCGTAGATAATATAAAACGGGACAAAGTATAATCCTCGTTAACTCTTTTTGAAGCAAAGAAAAAAAATCAACATATTTTAATTAAGAGTTAAGCAGAGGGGACTGTATTTGATATTAACCAAAAATATTGGAAAATTCCATGCAATGCGAAAAAAAATATATTATATTTATAAATATTATAATAAACAGCACAAAATAACTTCACAAAATATTAAAAATAGCAATATCACTGTGTTTTCGTATCCTGTACAAAAACACAATAATATTAATAAAATCAATTCTCAAGTACTTGTGAGTACTTATGGAGTATGAAAGCATAAAAATGGAATGAAACAACTTTAAAAATTTTAAAAGAATGTTTCCAGAATTAACTGAAAATAAATTAGTCTATAGAAAAACAAACAAATGGGGGGGGGGGGAAATAAAAAGAAATGCTTTCATCCTCAAAAATGTGTTATTTAAGTGACTATTTCAGTATTTATTTTCACTTTTTTGTATCTGATTTGTGACACTTTTTTTTTTTTTTTACTAATGCACTTTCATTCTTTTTTAAATTGTGAACTTTTGTTTTTAAGTGCATATTTATCTAACTCTCTACGATTTTTTTTATTTGTAGACAACCGAGAGTTTATGGAGCACAACTTCAGGAGTTATTTGAATGATTTTCTGTTGATTGACTCCTTTGATTTGAACGACTCACAACCAGTGATTTGTAGATTAGCATATTGACTTTCACACAGTAAATACTAACTTTTTTGCACAAATCTGCTTGAGGAAAAAAATTTGCACACGCGGAGTACTTCACTTAGCATTTTCCTTCATTCTTGCGGGAAATGCACACAATTTTTTTGCAGTGTATTTTTAAATGCAAATGACTCACTTGATTCGTTTGTTTTGAAGACACAAATACGCGTTCACATATTTCACACAGTGAGGACTCCTACAAATTCAGGCACTTATCACAGACTTGTGTAAGCACTGGGGATGCCTTTTAGGCGAGAAAAAAAAAACAAAAAAAAACATAGGCTTCTTTTTCATCGCGCGGCATTTCTTCTTCTTATGTTTCTAATTAAACGGAAAGGCTTTTTTATATTCTTGAGCACACACAAACACACTTATACTTGTTATACTTTCACAAACAGGGAGTCGCAGCGGTTCGGTGAAAGACACATAGAAGTTTATATTCGAAGATATCATAGAATTCAGTTGTCGCGGTATCAGCGTAGTGATGCACATTCAGGCGGGACAGCAAACAGAAGGGCCGGGGCGATGCTCCGATTCAAACAAGAGGGGGAAGCAGGATAGCAGGAGCAGGCAGGCACGGATATTTCATCGGCGAAGAGCAGTCGTCCGGGGCGAAAAGTTCACTCCAGGATGAAATCCTCCATCTTTTGACGAGGTGGCGAGCCGTTGATTCAAGGATGACTTTTTTTAGGTGACGGGGGTGAGTTAACTCAGCGTCCAAGCAGCTGGGATAACAAAGTGTCCAGAAGTCAACAGTATAGAGCGCGCAGGTGCCGGGAAGGATCCATCGCTTCAAAGTCCATGCAGAAAAATAAGATTGGAAGCACGTACCTCTCCCTTACTCTTTTTTAGGAGAAAAAAAACTGGTCAGGCGACCAAAATATGTGAAGAAGCTTCCGTTACATACAGAGAGGGCCGTTTTGTTGACAACGTATAGGGATTTAGAAAAACCAAGACTTACAAAAAAAACTCCAGTTTGGTAAACGAAGACCTTTTTTTATTCCATGATGAAAGCAGAAGGGAGAGGTACAAGGGTAAGAGAAAGGAGCCTCTTTATAAAACGACATCACGAGGGTAGAGACGGAGAAGGAGTGGGGTGAATATACAGTTACAACTTTCTTGCTTGGCGGACTACAATATCGCCAATCTACAAGTATTTTGCGCCATGCACAAGAGACCTTGAAAAACATTAGCTGGTATGGATTCGCCAAATACTTACGGTAGGCTTCTACCATATATTAATTGTGTAGGGGCGCCAGACTGTGGGTTGCTAAAATTCCTGAATCATGATAGGCGCAATCTAATCTGTACTTTGAATACAGCTGCGGTTAAGTGTAAAAAAAATAAAAATGTTTCTGGATAATTACATAATAACAGACCGAATTCGTTAGGCGAAAAGGCATGAGAATGCATTTTTCTCGACCAGATGTTAGATCAAAGATGAGCAACGTGCCTAACCACAAAAATGCAGAATTGACATACATATGAACAAAAGGGTGTGAATGTTAAAGCGTATTGCGAAGATAATTCTAATGAATAGATTGCATGTTAAGTGATTTTAAACGATGAGTTACATTCATGCCCAAATAAGGAAATGCCCGAAGTTAAAGTGCTTTTCGTTTCTAAGAGACAGCAGTAACGTTTTTCTACAAGGTTAAATCGTATGTGTGAGATACTCACAAAGTAAAAATGGATACTGAATCACTGATTTTATTTTATTACAGAGATGAGTAACTAGAATAATTTAATTTAAATGAGCAGAGCCATGAATACAATCGCTTTAGTTTTTAAATGTTGAATTAAATTTAGGGGCTGCACTGTTTGACTATAGTGCACTAAAATAAATAAGTTATTAAACAGATTTTAATTGAAACTGCTGGGGGGGGGGGGGAATGAAACAGAAACATATATAACGAGATAGTCGCTATAAACCTGTTATATGTTTTCTTGCTAAACTAAATTTCTCCAATATATAGTATCTATATCAACCTACAGATCAAATACAGGGCTGTTCAAAAGAATTGGAATACGTATTTGCTATGGAAGGTAACTGCTGAAATCAGTTTTTCAAATGTTTTATGCGTTTTCTAAAATGTTTAGTTAGTTCTCTTACATACTTTATTTCCCAAAATAACGAAGTTTTGTTAAAGCATTCAGGAAGTGTTGAAAGGGTTTCATAATCTATGCTTAACGCATGATTTTTCTTAAATGTTAAATTCATTTTTGCTCTCAAACGCATTCAATTGGTATATTCTGTTATTCAGAAACTATATACCGTAATGATCGATTTTTTTTTGATAGAGGCAGAATATATTTCAAAAAATGATGTCAACGTGGACATTTTGAACAGAATTTCCCGAAGCGATTGTGTTAGAAATGAAAAATATTTATAATTGTTTATTAATCATATTATATATAAATAACTGTTTATTAATCAAGTTTTAATTAATTGAAAGAAAAATAAAAACACAAGTCGATTACAAATCTCTCCAAAAACCACGTCAGCAAGTTCATATTTTTTCTATTAAAAATGAATCTGAAAATGTGCCGGAAAATTTCAAGTGTTGAGCATGAAAGAGTATTTTTTTTAATACCGCCTTAACATGATTCTGATAAAACCAGGTATTATATAAAAATGAAATAAAAACTCGTCAAAGGCGGCCAGATAAAACTGTTAAAGTTGATTCATATCTAATCATGATTTAGTTTTGGTTGGTGAAATTAGTATACTTAACTTCGAAATCTACCTCCGCCCGTAGGCCGGGCCGGCAGGGATTTTTTTAAAACATTTTCGCTACTTGCAATCCCTTTTCTTTGTGTACGCACGTGCCAACTATTTTTTTTTTTCAATGTTTCTAGAATTTTTATTCATTATTTGCTCTGGTCATCGAAACAATATTTATTTTATCATTAATTTAAATAAGAAATGAGTTGCAATAATTCCTTAAAATTTCATGTTCTCTATAAGGAACTTCACTAAAATCACATATAAAAAATTTCCTCTACATTTTACACTGTAAAAAAAATTCCGCAACGTTCCTGGGAAAAAATGGGCAGCTGAGTTGCCCATTATTTCCAAGAAACATTTCTTGAAAATGACTGGTACTTTACTGTATATGTTAAAAACTTTCTACAGAAATGCCAGTAAGTTTCCTGCGAAATACCAGGAATATTTCTGTTGACGGCAAAACATTACTGACATATTCAAGGCTGGAGTAGCACAAGAGCGAAAAATGTCCAGACCAGGGATCGAACCTGGATACTTGGCGTGCCGTGCCAATGCCTTACCTGTTAGGCTATCCGGACCGATACCTGGCTGACATAATTCACTCTGGATGTTCGTTCCCTTCATTATGACATTACTGACATTTCATAGCATGCGGGATCCGCAGACGATTTTTACATTTCCAGTTGACAATTTTCGCTTTATTATCATTATTTGTTAGAATGAAAAAATATTTTTAAATTGACATCAAAATTATTATTTATAATTTACACGAAATAATAAATTTTCAGTTAAAATTCAATAAAGTAAATATATATGTGATATATTGTTTCTGAACTTTGCTTAAAATATAAAAATATATAAATGTAAATAATAATTAGAAAAAAAATCTAGACATAAAATATTTTGGATTTTCGTCAGTGATTATGTTAGTTTACATGTTAGATAAAATACATATAAATTTTCATGAAAAAAAAACCTAAACGTAATTGTATATTTTTTCCGAAAAAAAAAAATCAAATTTGCAGCAATTCAAAGTGTCAAATATATGTCAAATTTAAATCAAATTGTAATAAAGTGTTAAAATATAAAATTAATTAAAAAAGAAAAAAAAAGTCAAGAGGTAGCATCGAACCCGGGCCATAGGGGTGGCGTGCAAGCTTTCTGCGTCCACACCACGAAAGACACGTTGAGAGCTGCAAACTAATGGGTATTTGAAACGTATGCTAAAACTCGGCATCTAATTTCTGAAAATCCCATTTGAAGGCCCATTTGAAGAAATCCTTTCACAAGAATAATTAGAGATAAGAACTCTAAAACATACTTTAAATTAATCAAAATAGGTGAGAATCATATTTGATTGTCCCCTGGTTAATGCAGATCCAAATAATAGGTGTATTTTTTTTTTTTACACAGTCTGCTCGTTAAAGATTTCACAGACAAGTACGAGAGATAATCTCTTAGTGATGTCACAGAGGTATTGTATTTTCATCTGAATTATCTTGACAATAGAGACGTAAAGGATTATGTAGTCTATTGATTTATTTGCATTCCATATTGATTTTTTTACATTCATTTAAGGAATTCGTTTTCGACACTCGCGCGCGAGCAACGGATTATAGGAAAAAAAAATAATAAATGGCGGCCGCAGCGTTTTGCTGTTTCCAACTTTTGTTCAGGAACGTTTCAGATAAGAAAACCAGAATTTCACAGGAAAGAGCTAAATTATTCTGAAAACCTGATAAAAGGCGAAACGTTCCTGGATTTTACATGGAAAGTTACCATTTTTTTTTACAGTGTAATGATTGATATTTTTGGAAAAAGTAATAAAAAAGCATTAATATATATTTTTTAAATGCATATCTGTATCTAAAACAAGCCTGTAATATGTTAGTTAATATAATTCGCTATATCTAGAAAAAAAAAACCATCATCGCCTTTACAAATTTTTTCGCTACGATGAATGGACGCCGCGACAAATTGGTACTCTGTAAAAAAAAAAATCCTCTAAAGTTACTAAAGTTTTTCTAGGAAACTGGGAGTCCTAGAACATTTTATGTAACGGCAACAACAAAAATTCATGCAACAGACACACTTTAGCGCCGAAAATAAAAAAATCTGTAAGGTTACTAAGAATTTTTTAGGAAACTGAGATGCCTAGAACTTTTCATGTCACTGCAACCAGGGTTACAGATAAAATATTAGTAAGATTACTGTAAATTTAGCAAACTCATTTGTAAAGTTACAGGTTGGTGTAGCTTTACAAAAAGTAGTTATGTAGATTTGCAGCTTTCTTTGTATAATTACAGTTGAATGTTCGGTAAGTATGTAGTTTTACATCTCTAGAACTACAATTTTTTAACTGTGTACCATGACAAATTGACGCTGCGACAAATTGACACCGCTAGGAATTGACGCTGCGATGAATTGTTGCTGCGACGAATTGATACTGCTATGAATTGTTCTGCAATGAACTGTGGGCGACGAATTGACGCAGAACTGAATATTTTAACTCCTGTAGTTTTAATATGTCTTTGACGTCATTCTCCTACACTGTAAAAAAAAATCTGTAGTTCTACAGATGTAAAGTTACATGCTTACTAAACTTTCACCTGTAACTGTACGAAAAAAGCTGCAAATCTACAAAACTAGTTTTTGTAAAGCTACAAAAATCTGTAACTTTACAAATGAATCTGCTAAAATTTCAGTAATCTTACTAAACTTTTATTTGTAACCCTGGCTGCAGTTACATGAAAAGTTCACGGAATCCCAGTTTCCAAAAAAATTCTTAGTAACCTTACAGATTTTTTGATTTTCGGCGCAAAAGTGTGTCTGTTACATGAAATTTTGTTGTTGCCGTTACATGAAAAGTTCTAGGAATCCAAGTTTCCTAGAAAAACTTTTGTAACTTCACAGATTTTTTTTTACAGTGTATGAACTAATGAAAATAGTTTTTGACTTAAAAGCAAAAACTCAACTCAATTTTCGGTACTTTTATGTTACCCGGGGACAAATCTCGCCTATAACAGTTTTTTTTCCCCAAATAGTACACTGTAAAAAAAAAAAAAAAAAGATGTAACTTTACAGATGTAAAGTTACAGAAATGTGTATGCTTACTAAAATTTTAACTGTATACCATACAAAACTAGTATGTTGTGGCCATCACAAAACTTTCTTGTATCGCATACATGTCAATACTTCACTATCTCAGTGCCAAATTAAATGGCAATCTGTGTTCATCATGATAATTATAAAAATATGAAATTCCGTGCATTAGTTCTTGAGGTATGACCGTCACTGAAATCGTGCAAATCCAGCAAAATGCAGCATAGCAGCGCCACCTATTGGGTTATTTACACCAGAACATAATTATCACCAACTTATGTCAACGTCTAACTGAATATAAAGTTTGAGGAATATTCGTGCATTAGTTCTTGAGATAGAGGTATTGCGCAAATCATGACAAATGCAGCATAGAAGCGCCACCTGCTGAGCGATTTGCAACAACACTTCATCAGGAGCAATATTAATCAAGTTATACTTAAATCTGAAGTTTCATGAAAATTCGTGCATTAGTTCTTGAGATAGAGCTACTGAGGAAATTGTTCAAAATGCAGCACAGCAGCGCCACCTATTGGGCGATTTACACCAACACGTAGTCAGCATCATTTCATATGAAGGACTAACTAAATCCGGAGTTTGAGGAAAATGTGTGCATTAGTTCTTGAGATAGAGCTACTGCGAAAATAGTGTAAATCCTGCAAAATGCAGCATAGCAGCGCCACCTGTTGAGCGATTTACACCAAAACGTAAACATCATCCACTCATGTCAAGGACTAACGGAATCTGAAGTTTTATAAAAATACGTGCATTAGTTCTTGAGATAGAGCTTTTGCGAAAATTCTGCAAAATGCTACATAGCAGCGCCACCTGCAGGGCAATTTACACCAAAAACTAATCAGCACCAATATATATCAGGGACTACCTGAATATAAATTTTTATTAAATTCCGTGCATTAGTTCTTGAGATAGAGCGCCCACAAAATTTGTGTCACATACAGACAGACAGACAGACAGACAGACAGACAGACAGACAGACAGACGGACAGACAGACAGACTCACAGACAGACATTTTGTAAAAACATGTTTTTTGGAATCTCTGACCCACAAAACGTGTAAATCCGTCGAAAACTGGAATTCGAAAATTTTCATGAAACCAATACTTTCTTCTTGTAAAGATAGAAGAAAGTAAAAAGATGTAAATCAACAAAACTACTTTCAGCTACAGATTTCTGTAGCTTTACAAAAGAATCTTCCAAAATTACAGCAATCTTACAAAAATTTTAGTAACCCGGGTTGCAGTTACATAAAAAGTTCTAGGCATCCCAGTTTCCTAAACATATCTTTGTAACCTTACAGATTGTTTGATTTACGGTGCAAAAGTGTTTACATGAATTCTTGTTCACAGTAAAAAAAAAATCTGTGAAGTTACAAAAGTTTTTCTAGGAAACTTGGATTCCTAGAACTTTTCATGTAACGGCAACAACAAAATTTCATGTAACAGACACACTTTTGCGCCGAAAATCAAAAAATCTGTAAGGTTACTAAGAATTTTTTTGGTAACTGGGATTCCGTGAACTTTTCATGTAACTGCACTGTAAAAAAAATCTGTAGTTCTACAGATGTAAAAATACATGCTTACTAAACTTTCACCTGTAACTGTACGAAAAAACCTGCAAATCTACAAAACTAGTTTTTGTTAAGCTACAAAAATCTGTAACTTTACAAATGAATCTGCTAAAATTTCAGTAATCTTACTAAACTTTTATTTGTAACCCTGGCTGCAGTTACATGAAAAGTTCTCGGAATCCCAGTTTCCAAAAAAATTCTTAGTAACCTTACAGATTTTTTGATTTTCGGCGCAAAAGTGTGTCTGTTACATGAAATTTTGTTGTTGACGTTACATGAAAAGTTCTAGGAATCCCAGTTTCCTAGAAAAACTTTAGTAACTTCACAGATTTTTTTTTACAGTGTGCAGCCAGGGTTACAAATAAAAGTTTAGTAAGATTACTGAAATTTTAGCAGATTCATTTGTAAAGTTACAGATTTTTGTAGCTTTACAAAAACTAGTTTTGTAGATTTGCAGCTTTTTTCGTACAGTTACAGGTGAAAGTTTAGTAAGCATGTAACTTTACATCTGTAGAACTACAGATTTTTTTTTTACAGTGTTGTTGTCGTTACATAAAAAGCTCTAGAAATCCCAGTTTCCTAGAAAAATTTTAGTAAGATTTTTACAGATTTTTTTTTTTGTTTGTTTGTTTACAGTGTAGTTATTTTTTCGCGTGTGTGATTTAGAAAAAAATGCTTTAAAGTTTAAATAAAATGCTATGGTATTTAATTTTAGGAAAAGGCTATCAAATACTGAGAACTAATGTGCTAGCAGGTTCTGTATGTACGTTACGTATGTATGTATATACGTTCGTCACGCGATAACTTTTGATAGAAAAATCCGATTTACTTCGAATTTTGTAAATAGGTTCGTTCTAATAAGGCGCTTCCCTGATTAACTTTGGAAGTGTATTGGTTAAAAATAAAGTGGGGAATGGGGGACTAATCCCCCTTAATTTCAATAAATGTATTTTTCATGCAGAATTATCCGATTTTATTCAATTTTAGTATATTGGTTTATTCTGGTAAGGCACGTTCGTGATTGGATTTGGAGGTTCACTGGCTAAGGATAAAGAGAGGAACGGGGAGCTAATCCGCTGTTTAATTTATATAAATGTGTGTTTTTCACGCAGATTTATCCATTTTGCTTCAAATTCGGTGTACCGGTTTATTTTAATAAAGTGCTTTCCTGATTAGACTTGCAGGTTTATTGGTTAAGTATGGAGGGGGGGGGGGTACGGGGGTTAATCCTCTTAATTTAGATAAATGGGTTTTCATGTTGAATTATTCGATTTGCTTCAAATTTGGTATGCCGGTTCATTCTAATAAGGCACTCCCCTGATTAGATTTGGAGGTTCATTGGTTATGTAAAAGAGTTGGAACGAGGGCCTAATCCCCCCCCCCCCCTTAATTTAGATAAATGGAGTTTTCATACAGAATTATCCAATTTGCTTCAAATTTGTTACACCAGTCAATTTTGATAAGGCGCTTCCTTGATTATTTACCGTTTTGCTCAAAAAGAGTGAGTTCTTTTTTAGAAATAATAAACATAAATAAGTGTATAATATACATTTACTGTGAATAGCCTGTGCGTTCATTTCCATCAGTATAACTGAGTAATTTTCTTTGTTATTATTGTCATGTACTTTAAGGGAAATTGTTGTAGTGCATTTATTTTAATTGTATGCAATATATGAATTTCGAATGTTTGTATTTTAAATAAAAACTATATTTTTTAAATGAAATGGGTTATATGTATGTATTTTATGTGAAATTAATGCAATATGAATGATGTGAATGGGAACATTATTTGGTTATTTATCATATCACCAAGCTAACATATAAGTACTCTATTTCCTGTGTATTAATGCAATAAACATGGTCTGAAGTTTGTTTGTTTCAGGTTTGTATCTTTAATTTATTTCGAAAAAACTGATTTGTTTAATCATTAATCCATTTTCCTTTCCTTTCTGTTCGATCTCATTCGCGCCCGTCGGCCTAATCGTTCGGAGTTTTCGTGGTTTTCTTCGAACCATGGATTTCCAAGCCTTAATACGGGTTAGGTTACCTTAGAAAGACCCCCACGAAGGGCACCCCCCCTGGGCCTATATCCCTAGAGCAGATAATTGGCCGTCAAAAATGAACCAACCAACCAACCTTTCCTTTCTTTTTTTTAAATTTTAATTGCTTCTCAACATTGCATAATTTTAAATTTTATACCGCTGGATAGGGCGGGTGTACTTTCAAATATAAAATGTTTGAATACAGTTTTCCAATTTACTGACTTTTTATTACTTTTTTAACCAAATAGCTCGATTACGGAATATGAATATTTTTATCAATTATTTAAAACTTTAAGCGAAAACCACTATTTCTACCCACCGTCCTAGGACGGGCGTTTACACTAGCATAGTAATATTTTTGAAATGAAGCAGTCATACATTAACTTTTTCTCACAGTAGTCATTTTGCAGACAAATGCACTATGGACAATCTTTATAATATCAACTTAACTCTATAATCGCATCTTGAACCAAAAATTTTACCTAATTTAGATAATAAAATATTTACGATATTAATATATATTAAAAAATATCAGATATTATTTTGCATATTATTAAATAAATTTACGTGTATAAATTTACAAAAAATGATCGAAATAAAAGGCGAGCCTTACTCGATACTCAGCTCTGTTGTCTTATAAATACACCATCAGTTTGACTTATAAATCCATGCTCAAAAAAGTAAAATCTAAAAAAGAATGTATTTATCATTTTTTTTTAATGCTGCAGTTCCAGAAATCAGCATGTGATTAGAAATAGAAAAATGTTAATAGGTTATATTAAAGTTCCTCAATGTTTTATTATAATACTAAGGAAATTGACCTCCGTGTATATTATCCGTTTTTATTTTTATTTTTATTTTTATTTTTTTAATAACGCATTACCAGTATTTCAGAGCTTACTTCAGATCTGTATTGAAACATTACTGCGAACATCACGTGTTTATTCTTCAACGCATTAAATATAGTAAAAATTATCGCCTCCTATCTTTAGTACTGATTAATAAAAGTAAGACTAAGTATGTTACAAATGCGAAAACAACACAGAATTTCTTTTAGATGAAGAAAGTGCTTTATTTAGACGACGAGAAACAAAACATTTAGCTAGAAACCAGAGATAGGATACAGTGAATAAGTTCCAAATATAGAAAAATAAACATAAAGTGACATTTATATAATAGAGTATTTTTATCACATTGAAAAAATCTGTAATGATTAGTGACAGAAGAATGACAGTTATATCAGAAGAAATGTTGAAATATTATATAGAATTTCAAGTAACTTATATCATTGTCAGAAAAACTGAAAAGTTTATATTCATCTATCATTTTCTATGACATATACAATGTATCATTTTATATTCTACATTGATATATGAGAATGATGTTTAAAGTTTCTTAAAAGAATATACATATCTTTTATAACGTTAAGTGAATTTTTATCAGATATCCATACTACATATATAAAAATATATTAAATTAACCTATTTAGTTAAAAAACATACATTTTTTTCATCTTACATTGAGAAATTTTTAAAAAAGAGCCACGAATGTAGAATAAAAAGAAATATATTTCACACAACTAAATAAGTTAGAATTTCAATAAGAATTGATTTTCTCATATAACATGTATAATGATTTAAAAACAGGATTTTTCTAATAGTATATTGCATTAGAATTAATAGGGATTTATTGAGAATAACTTCATTGCCGTGTGTAATACTTACATTTGATTCCAATGCATTTAGCCAAATGTTCTAGACACATTTATTTAATTATAACAATTTGGCAAGTTTAATTTAATTTCTATTGTAATATTTTCTATAATTATAATTTCTTTAAATTATTATTTTCATAAAAGGTTCTAAATAGGAAAAAATTACTATCAAAACATAATGTATCTGAATATTTTCTTTTAATGGACGCTTCTTACGGAGAAAAGATCTTCCCCGAAAGCCTTATTTAGAAAAAAAAATCCTGGAATGATATCTGGTCATTCGGGGCTTATGTAAGATATCCGTAAATTGGAAATAAGAAAGGCACACAACAGAGTGCGAATTTATACAGTAATAAAATTGTTTTGTCTTTGCTTACAAAGCAATATATCATTAAAATTATATTCCTTTTAAATACAGTAGAACCCCTCTAATCCGAACTAACTGAGACCCGTGCCTGTTCGGATTATGCAAAATTCGGATTACCCGAAATACCGGTAAAAATAAAAAAGAATAAGACACATGCTCAAAAAAATGGAAGTTATAAGTACTCAATAGTACAGCAAACATCCTTCTAATCCGGCATCCCAAGGTCCGACATGCTGGATAATCCGATACCACTTTCGGAAAAAAATAGTATTCCTCGTTTAATCACTCTTGATGTTTATAATAGTTTCACGGAACAGCAGAATGGGGAATTACATAACAACCCATTACAAAAGGTTCAAAATCGTGAATCTATAAATAGCTCAGTCTTCACTCATGCAGTTTATTCAAACGGAAAGCAGTATTCTTCAGTTAAGGATTTAAGGATTTTAAAGATGCCATTGAGAACGCGTGGTTTAAAATTGCACCAGAAACAATACATAACCTAATTTTATCGATTGAAGAGCGTATATTTAACGTATGGAGCTATAATCATGTATTATTTAGTTTATTCATGTTCTACAAAAATTTAAAGAACTACTGTGCTTAATAGAGTAAAAACACTGTTTTTTAAACACTAGTGTCGTGAAGGAAATTTTCACCTTGTTATTAATAGACTTTATAATATACTTATAACTACTTAAAATGTGACAAAAACATATAAAAACATATACAAATATTATTTAATGTAACCCGAGATCTCTCGAACACACACGCGTTCATTTTCAAAGGGAGATGATTGACTGAATAGAAATACATTTTAAAAACAAAAACAAAAATAGTGCGCATGCGCAAGCGGAGTTCAGTCCATTTCTCTGCAGAAGGGTGAAAAGATTAGTTCATATTATCAGGAGATCGTGAAATATTTACGACGTACGAATCGTTTGTAACGACGTCCTTTCCTATAATATTCCCGTAATTTGGTACAATATCCTAAATATTTCATGATCTCCTGATAATATGAACTAATCTTTTCACCCTTCTGCAGAGAAATGGACTGAACTCCGCTTGCGCATGCGCACTATTTTTGTTTTTGTTTTTAAAATGTATTTCTATTCAGTCAATCATCTTTTATCTCTTTGAAAATGAACGTGTGTGTGTTCGAAAGATCTCGGGTTACATTAAATAATATTTTTATATGTTTTTATATGTTTTTGTCACCTTTTAAGTAGTTATAAGTATATTATAAAGTTTACTGTGCTTAAACTTTTAACACACTCATTTTTGTTCTTTTGATAAATTCTATTATATGAGAAAAATTTTAAAGCATAAATCTGTTAAATATCTTTTTAAAACTACAATTTGTAGGTCATGTGAAAAGGAAAATAACTTTCAGTCAATAATAAAATTTTATTTTCAAATTTTATGTTGTGCTTAAAGTTTTGACAGGCACTGTATAATTGTTATAATTGTGACTTTTCACTGCCTGTTTATATAAGGTGCCCGATAGAGGTGAGAACCAAATTATGAAAAAAATGTGCTATCATTGGTTCAAGCGTAGTTGAAAAACAGTTAATAGAAGCTCATATTTTACGGAATGTTAAAAATCTTTGTTTTTGAATTATAGTATAATATTTTTGCGGCATTTAAAAAAATTATTTAAAAATGGGGCTAAATTTGGTATAAAATGCTGCAACAATACATAATTTTTTTTTTTTTTTTTTTTTTTTTTTTTTTTTTTTTTATTAAAGCTTACAAAACATTTCAATATTTTGTGATGTTTAAAAATCCCATATATTACTTTTTTTCGTTGTTGGTTCATAATTGCATTCGCGATTATATCTTAACTTCTTTACATTCTCGAAGTTCAATAATAATTCATCGTGTATTTATCAGGATATTGGACTAATCGTTTAAAACCGAAAGTATCCGGTGCATTTTACTCATGTTAAAATAATAATGTTAAGAAATATGATGTCCACAAAATCAATAAATGGAAAAATAATACAAATAAGAAAGCATAAAAAAATAGGTATTCGTATTTTCCATAACCCTTGTTTGTTTGTTTGTATCACCTTTCTTTTATTCGATTCCGAAATACAGTTTTTTCAAAAGGAATGAGGAATGTATTTTTTTTTCATTTGTTATTTTATATGATTGGAACAAATGGGGGAAATACTGCATTTGAAATTTTCTTGAAAATTAAACCTCTTATTACAAATATGGTTCATTATTTATGCATATAAATTTTATAATTTAACCCCTTTTTATGAGTATAATATTCTTTAAATAAAATGTATTAACTGAATTAACCTATAAAATACATTATCATTTGAAACACTGTAAATATTTCCATTTTTAATATGCATTTATATACTTATATCTATTCCTAAAAAAATATTTTTTTCGAAAGCCATACACTTTATGGGCACACATTACTTTTAATTTACTTCCGCAATGAAGATCCAATTCATTTGGAAAGCAGTTTGTTTTTGTAATGAAATTTTCTCCAGTGACTTTTTTTTCTACATTATTTTGAAAGCTGCAATTGATATTTAAAGCTCTGGTAAGTCCTATAGAAGAAAACAAATACGCTAATTTTATTTTTTCTCTAATTAACTGCTGATTACCAAAGTCCCTACACTCATAAACAAACTAAAAAAATGATGCTATTAAAATAATTTGTAACGATAGAAAACATTAGGTCAGAATAAAATCTCTTTTATTTTAATTTCTATGCCGGTAAGGAGTAATTAATTTGGAGTAAAAATAAAAAACGTCCATGAATTACTGAATGCTACTTAAATAAACGATGGAAAATACAAAAGGGGTATGCGAAATGATTCAACAGAGATACGTTTTTTGAAGACATACAATTAAAATATTTAGAGATGATAACGGAGTTACTTATTTAGTTTCAGAATCGGAAACAAAATTAGTTTATTAGAATTTTACAGAAAGCAACGTTGTAACTGTTATTCGTTTTTACTGCAATGCTTCGCATTGTACTGCTCCACTACCAGAAGACGGTAAAGAAATATATACTATATCTTCCAAATTTAATGTATTATCAAATAATACTAAGTGATTCCGAATTATGCAGAATTTTTTATTTAATTTTATATTTAACTAGGGCAATCTAACCGAATTGTTTAGTTTATTTTCGAAGATAGTAGAAGTCTAAGTAGCTTCACTAAATTTAGTTGGAATTGCAGTGTTTCGAAAATAGTAAAAACTAAAAATAGCTCGATTAAACGTCTATTAGAAACTAATTTTATCATAACACCTTAAAAAAATCTTTAACGTTTACTGTTATGAAGGAAACGCTTACACAAGTCCAATGTATCTTGCTAGTTTCCCTCTACTCTAAAAACATATCCTTCAAAACTTGAAGGAAATAATTAATTTAGTAACCTTCGAAACCAATATCTTTTCAAAAATAATAAACAGTTTTTATTTTTTAATTACTCTCCCCCCCATATATATATATATATATATTAGAGAAAAAAAATAAACTCAGAAGACTATCGTTTTCTGCGATTTAATGTTTAATAATGAATATACGTACAATTTCGGAAACGCGTTACCGCTATCTGGGTCGTTTTCTTCAATATATCATGTTTCATTTTATAAATTTTGCTCGAAAAATTTGTTAAATTAATGTTGTATCAACATAGTAATATACACACATTGTAATAAAGTTCATCTTCTAGAACATATTTACTTTTTCGTTAACACATAATTATGGGTTTCTAGCTTATTATTGTAAGGAGCGTATGTTTACCCAAACCATAGATGCATATGTTTACCAAAATGAAGAAGTTACTCAGTTACTCAGTTACTCATAGTTACTCAGAATAACTATTATATTACAGTGGAAATATTTTCTTTTTCTAATCTAATCTGGCATAACAAATATTTCTGAGTAATAACACTATGAAATCCATAAACTGATAACTAAGATATAAGTTATCTTATATGAACATAAAGTAAAATACGTTACAAATAAAGACACTTAATATGAGGTGCCCACAACCATAGTAGACAAAGCTCAATTCTGAAAAAAATGAGATAGTCCATTTAGAATGGTGAATAAAATCTGTTTTATCGACTCCCACAGTATACCAAGGCTAAAATCAGATTACATATATGAGAAAGTATGGGAAAACAGACTTGATTCACTGTGGGAGTGTATAAAACACATTATTTGCGCCCCCTAAATGGACTATCTCATTTTTTAAAAATGAAATTGGTCTACTAT
This sequence comes from Maratus speciosus, assembly GCA_963932465.1. Taxonomy (NCBI): domain Eukaryota; kingdom Metazoa; phylum Arthropoda; class Arachnida; order Araneae; family Salticidae; genus Maratus; species Maratus speciosus. The sequence goes on along the minus strand of OZ010789.1, from coordinate 528,520,558 downwards.
GCTTGTAAATCCCTTATATAATTGCATAGTGATATGTATATATATATATGCATATATATATGTAGATGACCAAATTATCCCAGTTGGTGAAACTAAATCCATGTTTGTTTTTGCAGAATTAACAATGAATAAGCTATATGGAACTAAATTTGAAATAAATTTTATTTGAGAAGATTAACAACATATATATAGGTTGATTGGGTGAAGATGCCGTAGTTTTTTACCCAAATGTTTAAAAAATCGCCTGTTGTTTTTATTTGTTATTCATTGATTCCTTGCTAAAGTTTGCACTCTAATGTTGATTTAAAAACTTTTTTCAGTTTACAAATATTATAGAAAGCATCAATAACTTTGTTTTTATGCAAACATGCGTTTCGGCATCTTATCCCAAGGTATGGGTAAGATGGAACAAATGTCTAGGGGTAAGACGCCTTCTGGAGTTTCAATGTAAATGATTGTTTCTGCGAAGCAGTATAAAACATAATGCGACGAATAAAAATAACTTTAATATTTTAGCCATACTAAAGTTGTTAATCAGTTAATATTAGGAAATTACAAAAATATGAATGTAACAAACGTTGGCAATTTAATAAAAGATTAAATTAATATTTGGAAAAAAAGGTTATTTTGTACTTAACATTTAACAGAATTATGGCTCTTAAGGATGCCTTTTTTGTTGATGTTTTTTATATGTCCCTTTGTTCCTTTCAGCAATATCTCAGATATGGCACAAACTGCACATTTGTTTAGGAACTTTGAGCAATTTTTATATAAGCAACAGTTTCACTGAATGCACTTGATCGAATTACATTTTTCAGAGGTTATATTGCACCCTCCTAGACACTACGAACCCTCATTCTCATTCACTTTAAAAACATCCACATATTTTGAATCTCGATAAGAAATTTACTCATCATCCATATCATCGTCTGTTGAAGATTCACTCTTCTTATTTCTTATCTAATTCCTTTTTAGAAAGGCTTGAAACACCTGGAAATTTGCAGTTACTATTCTCACCCCGATTTAGTTTGCCTTTTATAGGCCTTTAAAGTTATTTTTATGTCGATATTAAAATGAGAAACAAAATTTTGGTGAAAAATACGTGATATTTAAAACGGTACATTTAAAATGTCTAATGTACAATAAATTTCTTATAGCGTTTTTATAAAATTGTTTACTTAGCCATTTTATACAAGCTACTTTTAAATTGTTGAGTTGATCTTATTTAATCAATCATGAAAATAGCCGTAAACTGTCTCGACAGCAATTGATTTGGCTTAAAACCCTTCAGCCAAAGGGAAATGAATGGAAACCTGATTACAGTAGATCCCTGCTAATAGTTTAATTACGATTTAATCTTCCGTTATCTTTTCAAAGCAGATCAAATTAGTGTGTTTTTAGAGTCTGCGGTGTCTGGATGGAAGTTGGCGAGCGTAGCTCGTAGGAGCCAGAAACGACTAGTTATCTAAAACTATATTATGTACTACTGATATTTACATTTATTGAAATTATTTATAATTGCGTTAGCATCAAATTGTTAATAATGATTAAAACTAATAATTATTAATAAGGCCAATAAAGTTTATTTATAAGGCAGAATACATATAGAAACATTTCAAATCATGTTTATCTTAGATTTTAATATTTATTTATGTCATTTTAAACATTTAGAAAATTTATGATATTAATCAATGATTTTTTTTAATCAGTTGTTTAGTATCACGATTTAATCACCAATTTAAATTATCTGATTAAAATCGTTGACAACTTAGTTAATAGCCAAGAGTAATTTGGACAGTGAAGAAACAACGAGGCATTTGACCGCAACGGAAAATAACCGGCATCTTATCCCGAAACATTTTCGTCGACTAACCCCAAAGCACTGTGCAAGACGTCGCCCCCCTCCCTCCCCCCCCCCCCCCGATAAATGACGTGAAGAAGCAGGAAACAGCCACCATTTATACTTTGCAGAAAGGCCATGTACCAGTATTCTTAAAAAAACATCATATTTATTTCTCTAGTCTTTAAATTAAGACTTATATAGGCAAATAAAGAAGTCTCGTAAAAGATTTTGGGCACTTACCAGAAGAGTTAAGACGAAATATCAACAAAAAAGCCCCATTTAAATTTTTAAAAAAAGAACGCAAACGGAAATTAAAGCATCAGTAGGGAACCCTCTTCCTTACACCTAAGCGGCGTTTCCCTACAGTGCCTACGCTTATGATAACTACCTGATACGGCATCTTGTACAATACTGCATCTCACCTCAAATTACCCTACATGTCATTTTTTATCAGTAATTAAAGTATATCTTCCTGCGCTCATTTTATTGCAGAGAAATGAGAAATTATTAATGTTTCTTTTAATACAGGGTGTCTGTAAAGTATATAAAGTCTTTGTATAAGTACGTTTTAATTCTAATCTTTTGCATGTGATCAGATAATTCTTTCAAAAGTTTATTCATTGTTTGACCTCGTCTATGTGGTATAACATATGAACAAACGCAGTACATAATCCTCCATAAACTCTGAAAAGCTTCCCTTTACATAGTAGCAATTAAATTCTGTAAACAAAATATCAAGTGAACTTGTAGCGTTAAAGATAAAGATTCATTAGACGGATCTTTGATCACACAAGATGTTTTGCAAAGAAGCAGTCAAGCATAGCTCCAAGTCATCCACTTGGAAACAGCCGCCATCTTCTTGTTCCACATGATCAAGACCTAATTGCTATCGGTTTGTCTAGCTCAACGTGTTCTTGGGTCAAAATGTTGACCTAAATAGATAAGTTGCATTAGATAATGAAAAAAAAAAGAATACAAAGCAGACTTTATCATTGCGGAGAATGACGAGATACATCCTTTCTGCCGTTCCTTACTGAATAAACAAGTTGGAAATTGCTCGTCAAACGTGGCAAATGAGATGCGTTCGTACTATAACTAGTTTCATAAATATTCTTTGCACCGCATTTTGCACTGATTGTATATTTTAGTGCACTTCACAAGTGCATATCCATTTCATTCTGTTCGAAAGGCTGTAACATCATTAAAATGCACTTGAAATATTTTTTCCCATTAGCCTTAATGTAAAGTAAAATTTTGACTGTCCCTGTAATTAAACTATACATTCGATTTTGAAAAAAATTGAAATGACTCGACAAAATTTTGCAACAATTACGTATTTAAAATTTTAGACCATACGGAATGCTGTAACATCATTAAAATGCACTTGCAATATTTTTTTCCCATGGGCCGTAATGTAACAGGAAACTTTTGACTGTCTCTGTAATTAAACTATACTATAAACAACTTTGGACTATTACACCATAGGTAATTCAAATATAAATAAGTGAAATGTAAATAAACTACAAATCATTTGCTAAAATGGTGTATAAACATTTAATACAGTTTAAAACATTAAAAACACTAAAACAACCATTCTACGATTTCAGCACACCTCCGTGGCCTTCTTTAGGACTCTAAATGAACCAAGATGCCATCTATGTCAAAACTCAGCCCGACAGAAATTCATACACATTAGGGTGGAACTTAAGTATAGGGTAAAAAAAAAACTTTTTTGTTTTAATGTGTAATAGTGAAAACTTTTTTCCTTTATGGATGTCTAAACTTTTGGCTGAAAAGGTTTTTTTTAATTAAGTTGTTTTCCGGTTCCTCAAAGAGGTCAAAGTTTTGAAATTTCAGTATAAAGTAACTTAAAGTAAACAACGTAGCTGTTAGCTCATATCTACTTTTATTTTGCAAATACTATCCAGAAGTCACCACGAGGAGGTGGTTAAATATTGACTTCCACCCTCCTTACCTCCCTTTGCTATGGATTAATTCAATTGGATATTCAACCTACTGTCTTTTTAGGCAAACTTTGCCATTACATTGTGGGAATTCAACTTTCCCAAGATTAAGCCATCTTTTGCTTAATATTTAAAGACTGTTGACGCAGCTCGCAGGACAATTTTGACACACGTTTCCACTGTTTGAGTATGACAAGGAAAATCTAAAATTCAGGTGTATCCCCTGTTTGTACTTTTTTTAAGTTCTTCATCCTATCAGTCTGTCAAGATAGGATCAATGTTTTATAGTCTATAATTTCAATATGTTCGCATTTTTTCAAGTCGCTTTCCTACTGGTCCAGAAAATCCTTTTGTACCCGTAGTTTTTCCAGCAAGATGTTGAAATAAGTATCTAAGAAAAAAGTTCATTTGCATGTAATAATCAAACTATCCATTATAAAGTTTTTAGGGTATTGCTTCTGATGTTTTAACAACTTCAGATTAGCAGCCTGCATTAAAGGCGTTTCTTTTTCACCCAATAACTTTCAAACTTGAATTGTCTGTATTATTATTTTGAAAATACACCAAAATTGCAGTGGCTATATTACTATAAAAAGAAGATGTCAATGAAATATGACCAATATATTTTTATCCTAGTTTTTGAACTAAGACCAGGTGTTCGTCTTTAATGATTCTTAGTTATACTTTTTTCCCTCTGCTTCAGTTATCATAGCGTTATCCTTTCTGCCATCAAAATACTAACCATCTAAAATTAACTCATTTCGTCTTTTCTGTTCTTTCAAATTCTTCCTTTTCTTTTCTCTTTGTCGTCTTCAAGTCCTTCTTTCAGTTACCTTTTCTTTATTATCATCAGAAATACCCATATCGTCAAAGGTGCCATTTGCAATAATATTTGCAGTTCTGTCTAATACTCCGGATCTTTCACCTTGTTGATTACCAAATTCAGGTTTAGAAAAATAACCGATTGAACTATTTCCTTTCGAACTATTTTATACACTTGACGATCCTTCAATCAAAACATCCTTTTTTTTGTTTTAAAATAACTTTTTTCCTTGATATTTCCTTTTCCAGTCTTGCTACATATTTTTTGTAGTTTTTATATCTATTTACCCTATTACCATCACCCTATCTCTCTTTGGTCTTTGAGAAAGTCACGTTCTTGTTCTGATACACGATAATATTTAGTGCTTTTACACAAAGAAATGTTTTTTTGCAGGATTACCTAACATTTTGCAATTTTATATTGGATGTGGGATTATTCTTTCTAATCTTAATATTTTTCTTCAAATTTTGGCATTTCTCGCGCTAGTCTCTAATCATTTTTTATGATTTGTGTATCAGAAACCGTTGGAATTGAAGGTCTCAGCAATACACTTTTAATTGTATCATCAACAGCTTTAGATATTTTAGAAATAGTGTGTACCAGATTCCAGCTGTCAGATTTTAAGTTAAATTGAACCCAAAAATAATGTTTCATAACATTTTCATATGTTCGTCAAAGATGACAGTCTAATGTTAATTGTTTTGGTTCACGAAATACAGGACACTTCAACAATTATCTAGATTTAGGTACGTTAACAGACTTTGTCACTTTTGACACCGAAAGTTTATTGAAAAATAATTAAAGAAACTGTTAACACACGTTAAATCGGACTAACTTGTTATGCGTCGCAGCGAAATAAATCAGAGACAATGAAAGCCGACGCCCACGACACTGGCTTCTACAAAAGTCAAATAAAGTGGGGCTAACTTTTCTCAGGCACTCAAACAAAATTATTCTCTTTATTACAGGACATTAACACTTAATTAATTTAATTTGCAAAATATAAATTTAACAATAAGCTTAAAAAACTTTTCATGCAATTATTGGCTTTTTTTTGTTGTTTAGGGAAAATCAGGTGCTTTGAGGAACCGGAAAATATCATTTTAAAATTAAAAGAAAAATATTTTCTTTTTATGGAGTTAAAAAGGAAAAAAATAATCACTATTAGAATATAAAATTCGAAACTTCGTTTTTTAGTTCCACCCTAATACACATGTTGGGAAATTAACCAATGACAGGGAAATAAGAATTTACTGGCGCCATCTGTTGAGATAATATAAATACTCTGGGGCTATCTGTTGAGATATGATGACAATATAAATACTCTGTCGCCATCTGTTGAGATATGATGATAATATAAATATTCTGTCGTTATCTATGTGTGAAAAAAGTTGTTAAACTGCATAACACTGTTTGGACCCCACTCCTCTCAGTTTTCGAGCTGGCAGTTATGAAATACCCATTACTGGTGAGGACAATAGTAAGAAATATTATATAGGCATGACTAAGGGAAAGTTTGTGTAAAGGTTAAGGGAGCACCGTTATGACATAAAATATCAAAAACCGTCTACAGCCTAGTCGAGATTTTAAGTCAATAATTATCATTGCTGTATTGATTTTGAGAATGCTAACATTATTGTTCCAGTTAATTACTCACATAGAAATTTAATTAGAGAATCAATAGAAATTTCATTAAGAAAAGATGAAGTATGTAATGACAATATATCATATAATATTCCAAACCTTTGGTTACATATCCTTAGAAACGTTTGATTTTATGTTATGCAGTTTAACAACTTTTTTCAGACATAGATAACGACAGAATATTTATATTACCATTATATCTCAACAGATGGCGACATAGTATTTATGTTGTCATCATATTTCAACAGATGGCGACAGAGTGTTTATATTATCTCAATAGATTGCTCCAGTAGATTCTTATTTCCTGGTCATTGGTTAATTTCCAACATGTGTACGATTTTCTGTCGGGCGGAGATTTGACATAGCTGACATCTTGGTTCATTTAGATTCCTGAAGAAGGCCACGGAGGTGTGCTGAAACCATAGAACAGTTGTTTTAGTGATTTTAATGTTTTAATCTGTATTAAATGTTTATACATCATTTTAGCAAATGGTTTGTAATTTATTTACATTTCACTTATTTATATTTGGATTAAACTATACATTCGATTTTTTATAAAATTTGAAATGTCCCGACAAAATTTTGCGACAATTATATATTTAAAATATTAGACCAGACAGAAGGCTGTAACATCATTAAAATGCACTTGCAATAATTTTTTCCCATTGGCCGTAATGTAACGGAAAACCTTTGACTGTCCCTGTAATTAAACTATAAACGCGATTTTCATACAATTTGAAATTACTCGACAAAATTTTGGAAGAATTATATATTTAAATTTTAGACCATACGGAAGACTGTAACATCATTAAAATGCACTTGCAATAATTTTTTCCCATTGGCCGTAATGTAACGGAAAACCTTTGACTGTCCCTGTAATTAAACTATAAACCCGATTTTCATAAACTTTGAAAATACTTGAGAAAATTTTCTAACAATTATATATTTAAAATTTCAGACCATTCGGTTGGGTAGTTTTTACTCTGTTATATGCGAACGGACGGACAGACAGACAGACTGACAGACGGACGGACAGATGAACAGACAGACGGACAGATGGACAGAATGACTGACTAAACGATGACTATAGGTGCTACGTATTTATATAATTACGAACGCACCTAAAAATGGCTTCGTTGGCTCTCCCATTGTAGCGAGTTCGAAAGCTCGTGTGCAGCTGCCATTATTCCTCATTTTCCTGTTTGGAAAATCTTCTGCATCTTTTAAATAAACATGTCTATGGCATTCAATCTGCGCACAGGCTTCAATCTAAGAAAAAACAGCTCATAAAGCTATGTTTTACGTTTTGTTGGAAGCTGTGGATATTGATAACTTAATGCAGATGAAGGCTTCTCGTATATGTTCAATGATTATCCCATTTATATATGCACTGCACAAGCACTGGATATATTTTCTTACCTTTGAAACATTCTCTCAGAGCACCGTCATAGAAATTGAATTTTGAACGCGATTCTCAAAAATAATTATTAATTTTATAGGCATCCTGGTTTTAGTATTAAATGCAACAGATTCTATATAACTGCAAACTTTTGGCAGAAAAATAAACATTATCATTATATAGAAATATTTTTTTTCTCTGCTACATCGACCTACCCGAAAAAATATATCGTACAAACTCGACGTATTGCATATATTGATTTAAGCAAATTATTCCTTACTGTGAGACTGATAAGTGCATTAGTGTAAGAAAACAAAGTAAATAAAAATAAGTCATCAATGAAATGTTCTAAATTATACAATTTACTTCTGGATCTCTGAAAATTTATTTCTCAATTACAATAGCATATAATAATTAAATTTAGATGAGAGAACCATTAAGTTTTAAATTATCTACTCTGAAAAAAAAAATTCATATTAAATATTTCTTACAATTAATTAAATCGGTTCTTTCATTTCATGAACTCAAGAACTGACAAAATATTTTAAAAATACTGAAAAAATATACAAAGTGTTTTCTAAAGTTTATTTATGTATGCTTCAATTATGCAAAACCTATCAAAATAACGTTATATATATCCTCGTTTTGCATCCTTCAATTTTTACGGTTACTTCCTAAACTCCACTGATGACATCACATACAGGCGTAAATTTATATTTTAGAGGCTTAAAGATTTGCATTTAAGACCTGTTTCATTATTTAAGACCATCACCTGTTCTTAGCATTTTTTACTAAGCTAATTTTTTATACTGTGAAAAGTTCTTCATCCAATGCTTAGTGGTACGCGATATTTTCTTGAACGTTTGAATGTATTATAAAATTTTGTAACTTTCTAAAATAAAGTTTAAATTTACTAAAAGTTTTACTCTTAACTCAATAATATCAGAGAAGTATTAAAACACATGAAAAAAAATAGTTAAGGAATATATTTTATTGCAGAAGCGAGATAAATTTCAAGAGAGAAGCTTTTCCCCTTCCCTGAACAATGAATCAATTACTTTAGCACTGGATGTTGAGAGCCATATTTCACATTCTCGTTTTTATTTGATTTTATTTTATTTTACTTTTTGTAAAAAAATATCTCTTTGCAGCTTGGTTAGACAATTTTCTTAAATATATCTAAACTTGAAATTCTGTATTTAGTGGGCTTCCGAAATACACAATTCAATTAAATATGGCGCTTATATCGTATGATATCGAAACTTTTTTTCAAAAAAATTTTCGCATATCTTTTCCCAAACATATATTCTTACAAATATCGAATAGACTCACGTAAAAAAAAAAAAAAAAAAAAAAAAAAAAAAAAAAAAAAAGTTAATACAAAAAGAAGAAAAATAAAGTATGGCTATTGAGGAGTGACTACCAAGTAATTATTTAGCATCAGTCTTTTTCACATGTAAAATTTCAAAAAGTACAGCTTGCCAAAAACGATGTCGTGGTTTTATCTACCCTATATATATAAAATCCTAATGAAACGAATTTATGAAACGGATATATGAAACGAATTTATGAAACGGATATATGAATCGACTGATTAAACAACTGATTATATTTCAAGCGATTTCTCCTAAAATATGGAATACTTTGCGATGAAATTAACACCAACAATCAGCATTGATCCTCAGATCTCAAAACTGGTATTAGAATTTTTAAATTCGAATTAGTTTTTGAAATATTAATTTTTTGTAATTTTATATACTTTTCTCTAATGATGCCAACTCAAATTTTAATCATAACAGATATTTTTTTTCATATTTCAGATAAGGTTAACATGGTAATCCGGTTATTGTTGTTTATTTGATGATAAATGTTTATTTACTTTTATTTATTTTTATAAATTATATAAATTATTTTGTTCTATAATTATTAATTATTTTTTTATATTTCCTTTAGAAAATAATAGAAAATAATAAAAAAATACGGTACTACTTAGTAATTCCGCCAACCAATTTCGCCAAATTATATAAATCGCCAAAACACTCGCCAAATTATACAAATTGACATAATTTTTATTTTAAATAACGAAAGAACAAATAAATTAGTATAACATTAATAAATATACAAATTAAAAGTCGAAATAAAAATCACTTGATGACGTAAACACGTGTAACTTGCTTAAAGTCAAGTGAATGTGACATTTACGATCAACCATTATTGGCATTTAAACTTATAGTTTGGCGATAGATTTTTGGTCGACGGGATAACTAAGTAATACCAAAATGCATATGTAACTGGTATTTGAAAACGAGGTTTTCGCCAAATTTTCGCAAAAAAAAAAAAAAAAAACAATAACGCCAAACCTGCTGTGCGTGTATGACATCTGGCCAAATCTTACCACTCGAAAAAAAAAATGATAACTGGCGAGTTGAAAAAAAAGCTATTGGCGAGATTTGCATCCGGCTAGCGTAACAGTATCAAGAATTCTTTGCAGCCATGGGAAATTTTATGTAGTTTTATCCGAAAAAAAATTTTTGATTTTTTAATCAAAATGGAAATCTTACGGTACCATGTTGGGGCGATTTTTTTCTGACGCCAATGTCATATACGGAATGGGCACTTAACTGGCGCCAAAGTATCGTTATTTTGATTAATATGGTAAGCCGGATGTTGTTGTTTATGCTGTTGAAGCGCTTCCCAAATTGGCGTCGTTAAAAAATTGCGCCAATATGGGACGTATATGACATCTGAGCCAAACTTTCATATGAACGGCGAAGGGATCAGACCGTATTTGTTTATGGCAGTTGATGACTTGAACTATTATAATATAGATGAAATGATGGCGATAGAATAATATTTGGCGACTTATCATCTGTGCCTGGCTAACATTAAAGTACCAAAATGGCACCTTGAGTATAAAAAGTGAAGTGGTCCGCCTGGAACTGTTGATGATAGTCACATGATTTAGACTATCGTTATAGAGATTGTTTTAAAATACCGGGAAAGACTCTGTATACTTAATTTATTTTATTTTAGCTTCTTTTCAAATGTTTAACTAATCCTCTTTAATCAAAAACGAAAATAACCATTGGATGTCTTAACAGCCACTGAATCGCCCTTAAATTTTTGCAATCAAAGGGAATTAAATGGAAACCCGTTTACAGGGAGATCTGCACAGCTTTTTTCAGTATAATTCAATCTTCTCTAATATTTTTAAAACCCATCAGATTAGCGTGTTTTTAGATCCTGCGGTGTCTGAACGGGGGTTAGCGAGCATAGCTTGCAGGGGACAGAACCCTCTAGTTTAGATATAAATTCACAAGGGGCGTAAGCACATTATTTCCTTAGAATGACTGTGGAGTCGGGTGGGTCGAGAAAAAAAAACATTTTCGGAACGCTTTAGTGCGGAAAAGTTGCCTATTGTAATAAGAAGAAAAACGGCATAGATATTTTAAAAATCGGATAACATCTTCCATTCGCGCATCGTACTTAAAGTTGATGAAAAATTGCAAAAATCGCGCCTTTTTTCTAATTTTTTTTAATTTAATTAAAACTTTAAAATTAAACACGCTTTATCTTTTTATGCTTGTTTCATGGTTTACATAACCTAAATCAATTAAATTCCGATCAATAATCCAATTTTTTTTTTGTTTCCCCAAGAACTTAGAAAAAACATAAATTTACCAATTTTTTGCAATTTTTACCGTGCAACTCTTAGTTCGTTTTGCTAAAACAAAACCACACAGAACTCGGCACGTGGTGGTGGTTTCACGTTGAATTCCACCCACACCTTACCCAATCAACCGTCCAAGTGTTGTGTGTGCTATTTATATTATATTAAATAGACCACATGCATGTCAATGTGCAATTCTAATTAAATGCTTATGTAAAAAAAAAAAAAAAAAAAAATGCATAGAAAATTCGTGTCTTTGAGTTGAGGTTCATGATTCTTCAAAAGAATTACAATTTTGGGGGAAATCGGATGTATTTACAATATAGTTACAAAAACGTTGAATGTGAAGGCCGAGCGGAAAGCTCGTGATCTTCAGCAAGCACCAAGTGATTCCTCAAATAGTTCTAAAGTTTCTAAAGTGAGAGTGTACTATGAAATTGATGAACTCAAACACACTTCTTTTGAAGACTCGTAGTATGAGGAAGATAAATAGAAACCGAGTACATCGACTAAAAGCCCAAATGGTAGATGATAATTAGAATTAACGCAACAGCGCTAAACAGCGATCGTTTCGGTGTTTCTGATCGGCCAAAAGCTGTCATACCGTCAAGTGTTCTGGATAACCGACACATATTATTCTGATGTGGTTGATAAGGGTAAAATAAAAAGAGACAAGAGACTTTTAGGACGGAATTTAAAAACCGATTCACACCCCCAGAGGGAAGTTCGAGTCTTTTTTTGGCGGACAAAAATGAGATACTTTGTTCGTCGAAAAGTTTAATGCCAAGCAGTTTCATAGGAATGTGAAATAAGAACTCTATTCTCTTATTCAGGAATCTGTATCAACTTATATTGGACATATATCTCCTTCCTAGAGTTCATCAAATGATATAATCAAAACATGATTTCTTGTTTGTTTGAACTATCAGTATTACTAGAAAAAAAGTAGTAGCGTCTGATGGTACTGTAACGAACATTGGATGGAATAACGGTACTTTCCACCGACTAGAAAATCATAAAATGTGGAGCATATGCATCCCGAATTTTAAGGAGCTTTATTATCGCCAAATTTTTCAACTTATTCACGGTCAAACTGAAGAGCCTAAATCTTACATTGCGCAATCGGGTAGCAGCTCACTTGCTGTGAAATAGCTCCCGTGGTCGATTGTGAACCAGCAGATTGTTCGATTCCTTATATAGACAGGACTGTTTTGAGCGAAGAACAACAGTATTTTTGAGAAATTTTGAATGCAATCACCTTGGGACATTGTTCAGAAGACTTGGAGAATTGTGACACTAGTACGATTCCAAATGCCTAACTGCGGCCAATCGAGAACTTAGATTGTATCAGACTCATCTTAAACCTTAAAAGAAATACCTGGTTTCATCATAAAATCATACATGCCTGTGTAACTTGCCATAAAATAAGCAAATATTTTACTGACGGACCAATACATGCATTTCAAGCAATCCAAACATCACACTATTTATCCGACGAATTACTACAAGTTTTCAATCCAGTAATAGAACGAAATGCGTTTTTTGAGCACCCAGACAATGTTCTATTGACACTAATTGTCGATTAAAGGAAACATATTCGGGATATTGTTTACAGAAGGATCGTAAAAGCAAATCAAACCGTCCCAAAGAAGAACACTGTTAGAAATGTAATGCCACAGAATGGAAACTTTCAAGCCTCTGATTACATAGAAATTATTAATTGGAATTCTTGTGCGGTGTATCCTTCCCCAATGCCGCGGGACCTAATTGAAGATGATGTTAAATCGTTCATCACTTCTGACACTACTCTCATCAAAGAAATGCAAATGTTTCCCTGTCACACCGAGACTGTAAAGATGTGCGTTAAACTTGTGACAAAGACCTCGAATAAAGTATATGGACATGAAGCTAGAGATGGATATATCCGAGCAACACTGAAGTCTAAATTTGTTATGCTTCATTTCTCCATAAAATCAGACTTAAAATGTGTAGTAGATATAAAAAAGAAAACGTAAAAAGCGCAGTAATCCAAAGAATGCTACTCTATGGAAAACCTTTGTAAATAATTTCAAATATAATGTAAATGCCACACCCAACAATTGGATGGTTGGTTGGGTAGGTTGGAGGTGGAACTCTGCGTTCAACCACCTCCACGTGTGAGTTCTGGGTTGTTTTGTTCTAGCAAAACGAGCGAATACTTGCACGGTGAAAATTGGAAAAATTGTTAAATTTATGTTTTTTCTGAGATGTTGCGCGAACGTAAAAATTAGATTATTGATTAGAATTTAATTTATTTAGGTTATGTAAACCATAAAACAAGCATACAAAGCTAAAGCGTGTTTATTTTTAAAGTTTTAATTAATATAAAAAAATTAGAGAAACGGCACGATTTTTGCAATTTTTCATCAACTTTAAGTGCGATGCGCGAATGGAAGATGTTAACCAATTTTAATTTTTTTATACAGTTTTTCTTCTTATTACAATAGGTAACTTTTCCGCTCTAAAGCGTTCCGGAAAAAAAAATTCTTATTTTCGACCCACTCTACTGTGGAGTGAAGAACCACTATTTCAGATCATAAATTTCTGCCAAATAGCTTTTTTCAGATCGGTAATTTTTCTGCGATTAGTCACAGACATATTAATGTTTGTCATGAATTAAATAAAGCAAAACATTCTGTTCCAAAAATACGTTAAAATTGTAGGCACACTCAATTCAAAACGTGTTAAGTATTTTGTGATTTTATTTCTTTGTATACCAACACTGAAAATAGTCTTTTTTATTTTTTATATAAAATGCTGAATTAAATAAATGTAAGGGAAAAATATTCTAATTAGTTTTGTTTATTAAAAGTTTAAATGTTTTAACTCATAAAACGTTAAAAATATATTTTTGAGCAAATATAAAGAGTTTGTATGTACTAATATTAAAAACTAGAATAAAACAAATACACTTTTGCAGGATTTTATATAAATTTATTGAAAAAACAATTAACAAATTTAACGTTAAATACATTTATTGGAAAATATTTAAACCCTTAATTTCATCAATTCACATTTATTTCAAATTCCGCTCGCATAAATAAATATAGACTGCATTTTGAGGTTTTTCAGTATGTTTCTATCTTCCGCAAAATCATAGATCTATTGTTAGTAAACATAAGTTGCATAATTCTATTTTAAAACTCAATAAACATCAATACATAATTTAGTGATAAAACTGCCGTCCAACACAAAAAAAATAGAGTGATATTATTATTTTTTATATTTGTACTTAAATTGAATATCATATAATGCTATGAAGTACACAGATATAAATATTTCTGTAAAAAAATTATAAATATTCACTTTGGAAGGTTTTTAAATAGTACTTTATGCCACTTTATATAAGAATAATTTTGAATCTTTGTCTTACACTTTTTAGGGGTATCAGAACGTGTTTATCTCTTGTTAAATTAAAACAAAAATTATATGAAGGAGAAAAACGTGGTTTAATAACGCATTAAACATCATCATTTCACAAATTTCTTTTGAATAAGTCGCGTTGAGGAAAGTAATGATATGCTAAATAGAAACTTAGTTTACCATGCATTAGAAAATATTTTCATTTATTACAAAAAAAGACCTGCCTTTGCTTTTCACTAAACGTTTACTAACAACTTCCTGCCCTAAATGTTATCATCTATTAGTAATCCGTCGTAACACATGTGCAACCGGGAACTAAAATTATTGCTTTTTAACAAAAAAATACATGACATATATGTTACAGAAAGTCCACTTATATCATGTTGCATAGGTGCCGACTTAACAAAGGCATCGGTAGGGGGTGGGGAGCATTCAGGTAAATTTACTGCACTATTTTTTAATCTTCATAATCACAGTGATTATTCAGAAAAAATTAACATTAGTGCTGGAAGAATGTGTACTTCCTACTAATAGCCTACTTCGCCCCTTTCGAAGTCGGCGGCTACATCATGCTGTCCATATTTTTTTACAAGGTTTTTATCAAACTAATTTAATATTTCCTTAAAGTGTAAAAAATACATTTAAAAGTCTAAAAATACCTTCATTTACACAGATTTGACATGTTTCATCACTCTGTGGAAATCATTCTCAAGAAATAAGATAATACCATTATTTTCGCAAAAAAATTTTAATTAAAAAATGGCAAAAAAAATCACGCGAACTCAAGTATAATGAAATTAACTGCAATATTAACAAGAAAGAAAAATCATGCGTTAAGCATAGATTATAAAACATTTTCCAACACTTCCTGAGCGCTTTAACAAAACTTTGTTATTTAGGGAAATAAGGTATATTAGATAACTAAGTAAACATTTTAGTAAACGCGTAAAACAGTTGAAAATCTGATTTCAGCAATTACCGTACATAGGAAATATGTATTCCAATTATTTTAAACAACCCTGTATTTGATCTTTAGGTTGATATATATACTATATAATGGAGAAATTTAGTTTAGCAAGAAAATGCATAATAATTTGAAATTTCTCTTTCAGCAATTTATACTAATAGATGCGAACATACTTGTATACTTTTGTACAACCCTATAGTTAACCTAGTACTTTTATTATACGCCACTATTTAGGTAAAATTTAATTCAAACTAAAACACTCTTCAAACTACTGAAAATCAAATTTCAAGAAATTATCATATATAGACGGCCATGCACCCAATTCTTTGCGTGACCCTGTATATAATTTTATCTATATTCTACAAACATTTCTTACTAAACTAAATGCAGTTCAACGTAAAAAAGGAAAAATTCATTTAAAAACCACTTTTAAGCAATTTGCACTCATATCCAGTAACCCTTACGAATTCTTTTGTGTTACCCTGTATATGAATTATAGTATTTATACACACCATATATTATGCATAAACATATTGAAACATAAAAGCGCATAACATAATTAAAAACCCATTTCCAGCAATCACCTCTACTGTACAGTACTTCGGATACAATATAGTAATATAGTATCTGAAATCTTTTGCGTGTCTCTATAAATTCTATGCACTTCGTATTATACATGAAATAAGTTATATTAAACCTCAGCGACGTATATCAATTTCATTATACATGAAATAATTTAACATAACAACCTCATTTAACATAATGCCTCAAACAATTCCCTCCACCCCTATATCATTATGTAACGGAATTCTTTTGTATGGCCCTGTAAATTAATAATAACTATTTTTTGTATTCTAAAACATATTCTAAATTCCAGTAACATATTCTAAAAAATGCATATTTTATTGCACTTCATAAATGCATATAAATTTTATTGTGTTTGTAACCGTGCATCATTAAAAATCATTTTAAATGATTTTTTGCCATAGGCTGTAATGTAACGAAAATCTTTTGACTGTCCCTGTAAATGAACTAAACATGTTACAAACTTCATTTGAAATAGGAAACGTGCTATGGTAAACGTTAATAACATCCAAAAATTTCAGGACAATCCGAGTATTTTTACGGGAGTTAGAGCGCGGACAAACGGCCATACAGACAGACGGACCGACAAACCGAAGTCATAAACACTTTTCAATTTTGTTGGAAAGTTTTAAAAGAGGATATTTGTGACAGTGACTTTTTATATTATTGTTTCAATATTCTGCAGATAATCCCTTTCCAAATTTTAGGAAGGCTGAATCTTTGCATATATTCTCACTGCGTAATAAGATCTCTACTGATTCTCAGATAATGGATGGCAAATAAAATGTAGATGGATAACTTATTCTGCTATTTTTAAAATTAATCATTAAAGGTTCTTTGTTATATAGTCTGGCTAAAGGTGTAGTTTTCTTGGTGTATTTATTGTCTGCTATGTGTTCTTTGATCCTAGTTTTAAGCTTTCTGTTTCTCATTCCTATATAAAATTGTACTGTCCTCTCTTCTTTGGTGAAAGGTATTTCATATGCCCCTGATAATTGATTTGGTTCTATTGGGAATATTCTATATTAAGTTCGTATATTGAGAGATATTTACTTATGCATAAACTTCAGAAACGTACCTAAAAAAACAAATTATGAAAGATTTTCAAAAGGTGAGGAGCGTCTACAATTTAAAAAATCTGGATTTTACAAAAATATATGAACATCAATGTTTTAATTTTAAAAAATATTAATATTTAACGTTGCCGGTAATTTACTGAAAAAATGTTTCTACGAAATCCAACATATGGGTCTCAGAAAATAATAATTAAGAAACAAAATTCTGAAAGTAAAGCAAATGTGCTAATCATACATTATAATACCATAAAATAGCGTGAATTGGAACAGTTTCAAGATTAGTCGTGAAATGCCATTATTAATGTTTCAAAATAAAAAATTCATACTGAAAAATGTGAGCCTGACTAACTTTTTCTGATATGAAAACAAAAGGAAATTAAAGCAGAATGAAAAATCAAGCATCAAGCATATACTGTAAAATATTTGGCAGCAAATTCAGAATACTGTAACAAAATTTCTCTGTCATAAAGAAAAATATTATATATATGAAAAAAAAACATTAGCGAAACATATGGTACATTTGAAAAACCTATTTTATCAATAGGCGGAAATATATAAGATTTCTTTTGTACAGCTCTGTTTACGCCCTATACAGCGCAGTTCAAATTCCCCCTTCAATAATTTCCGTTAATGAATTGAAATGTACTCGATACGTTTTTATTAGTCTTGCATATGATCTATGATTTTTACGGTACAAGTAATACGCAAAAAATAGTTACATTTAAAAACGCGAACCACAACTGAAATTGCACTTTCAGCAACTGTTGTTCATAGGCAGTACTGTAATCGAAATTTCTGTGTACCCGTGTAAATGAACGATGAACTCTATCTGCTCCTTATTCTGTAATAATCATCAGTAGCTCAGCTATATCTATCAATTTCAAAATATTTGAAATATAGTAACATGATTAAAATATACCAGAAATTATATCTCCACATAGATCGTAATGTAAATGGCTTTTTTGAGTGTTCTTGCAAACGAACTTAAAATGCTACATACCGAACACGTCATAGTAAACCACAATAACATATATCAATTGTATTTCACCGAAATATTTTAGCGCGAGTTAGAGCAAGGACAGACGACAGACAGTCAGACGCGCAGCAAGAGGAATAGATGCCTAGACAGACAAACAAACTGAAATCATAAACACTTTTCAACTATGTTGGGGAGTGTTAGAATGAACTTTAAATTACATAAAAATGACATATAATGTTATTAATCACGGCACAAAGAATGGGGAAAAAGGGATGCCTCTTAAACTCTCCCAGGGTTTCGATTTCTATACGCGTAAGATCAAAAAGGAAGGTATAACAACTCAGAGGAGTGAATATGAACACAAACTTTTATCGGAAAAAAGTAGTTACGAAAATAAAATTGTTCCGGACACATAACTTTTTATGATCAGGAAAATTCTATTTAACCGAATAAAAGAAATAAAACACCGAGTTCTTTTTATAGGTTATCATGCTTATAAAACCTGAAGATATTTTGATATTTATAGTAAGAACCAATTTTTTATACCATTTTTTATATTTAATAGTGTCTCTTCTCCCTGTTCGACATAAATCCGGAATCAGCTAACCGTTTTATATATATACTAGATGGTACCCGTCAAGATTTGACGGTAAATAACTTGAATGTTTCATTAAAAAAATTCTTGAACTTTTAATGAATTGCTTTTAAATTAATTATTGAAATTGTGACAAATTTCTATATTGCATAAGTGATTCCTATTTCTTTAAAGCGATAGAGGGTAGTCAGCCAAACCTATTCAATGAAGTCACAGAATTTTAACTTTATAATTTACAACCAATTATGCTTCTTTTTACCAAAAATTTAACTAAAAATAGTGGGTAAAGCATTTATTTTTATTTACTATGGTCTCATTTTTTCGAAAAAAAAAATATCAGTATTTATTATGATTTTTTAACTACATGACCATTAAAAGCTGCTATGAATTTTATTTTTATCAGTCTCATTCTCTAAAAGCCCAAATTTGAAACGCGGGGCAGAATATAATTTTTATTACTTGAATTTCATTTTACATTTTTATACATTTTTAAATATTAAACTATGGATATCAAGGTAATTTTTTTAATAGTTTTTATATGAATATCTTTCTTTTTTTCCGTTTTCTTTTTTTAAGGAAAAGAAAGGCAAACTTTTCTTTCTGACACACACGCGCATATATACTTGATAATGGTCAGAAGAGATAACAAAAATTGTAGATCAGCTCAATTTATTTAATTGATAATTACATTAAAAATATTTTAGCTTAAATATTTTAAGTACAAAATTATTATTATTATTATTTTAAATATTGTCCAGCGTTAAATTTTATTTACTTATAAAGCATTCAGATAATAATAATAATAATAAAATAAAAATCATATAACTTCTCCTCTTAATAAAATATGTCATTATTGAAATAACTTATCGCGAAAAAGAATACAGAAATCATTTTGCCGGGCGTTGGATTCGAACCTGCTATCCACTACCAAATAGCGGCGCTTTAAACTGCTGCGTTAGACCACTCAGCTACCGAGAACGTGTTCCCAATCCCTCTAAATTGAACACCATTGATGCATGTGCAGATGTCCCGAAATGGGTCTACTTAAAATTTTACCTTTGCGTTTTAATACATATAATGATTTTATAGTTTTTGAAGGTTTTAAAAAACTGAAGAAGGATATATGTTATACAACGTAGATTAAATAATGCAGTTGTTCGACTGATAATACGGCATCGGAATGCTTAAGCCTAACATGGCCGAAATAAAATGGCTGATTTTAACGAAAGATTGTCAAGATCCGGATGAGTTCACTCCGGAAGCGTTATACACTTTGCGCCTTTATATATATATATATATATATATATATATATATATAAATCTACAAACCCGTCATGAAGAATGTATAAAATTTTGTTATCATTGAGCTTTTCTGAATTCTTGGTCGTAACATATATTTTGACAGTGAGAAAGTCTACGGATCGGTAGAAAAAACATAAGGGCTTTTATGGCTTTATGAAATATCGAAGTGACGTTCTCTCTCAGATATTTTTAAAAATACAAACTATTTATCATGGTCTTGCATCACTTAACTCGAGTAATGTTATTATTTTTTTATTACGACAATTATTATTTATTTTTATATTAATAATGTTATTATTAAAGGCGCACATTAGCCTTTATAGCTGTTAGACCTGAATGAAAAGCGGAAAATGCTATGTGCATCCCACGTATTGCAATTTTGTGATATTTCAACAAGAAAGTATTGTTTGCATAAACTGTTTCATAAAAATAGTAGAACTCATATGGATTACTGTTATTTAGATCTATATGTAACCAAAAACTTAGTTATCCTAAATCTATGAAATCTTTTGTTTCGTATTTGCAGAAAAAGTTTTGAAGAGGTCAATTTCTATGATTTATGTTTTTGTTATGTATAAGTATGAATGTGTAAGTATGAAAGCAAGGATGTCAACAACATAAAACTTCATTTATGAACTCATTTTCATATCTTCTTTTATCAACTCATTTTCACCATATTACAGAACTTACAAAAAAAGTAAAGATGTTAAAAAGACTGCAGTATATATTTTTAAGACAATTCTTTTTTTCGTCTCACGAAGTTTCGTTTCATCCGGCTGTGCCTGTTCAAATAATTTTACGTTAATAACACCATTATGTAACATATCAATCCTATTCAACAAAAAATTTAGAAAACTTTGAATTGAATGTTATATTTAATTTATTTAATAGAACAAATTATCGATTTGCTTTTCTAGAAATGCTCTGTATCTCATGCTAAATTCTGAGAATTCTGACAAATTTAGAAAAAAAGTTAGAACTTATATTAATGCTATCATGATATGTAAAACTTCTTGTAATATAATTTGAATGTAAACTTTAAATTTAAATTAAGAAATAAATTTTTTGAAAGACACTTACCAAAGTCTACATGTAGTATTTCTCTAAAACTTAAAACTTTCCATGTAACTACGTACATATTTAAATAATTGAAAGTATTGAATAAATCTATTCTTATGCATAATCCTTAACATGTAAATTTTAAAATGAATTCGTTATTTCAAATGATAAGAAAAAGATTTTTTTTTACGTACTGTAATAGCTTTTAAGACAGTAGTATTTTTGAACTATTAAAGAGAATAGTTAACAGCAGGATGATTAATCAAACAAAAATTATTAAACGTAAGGACTGTTTAAACTGCAAAGAAAACAGTTTTTCATTTTAAAGTAATTATATTATTGGTTTTATATGATCAAAAATATAAACATATTACTGTATTACATTATTTAAGTATATGTAACCTTAAACAATTAGATACATGGTATAACTCCAGTATTTTGAATTTATCATATATGGGTCATTCTCACAATCTTTTGACTTTTGGGGAAAAAAAATCTGACAAAATTAAACTTGCCAAAATAACATTTTAATCTGATAGACGAATGCCTTAATGATTCAAAATAAAGAAAAAATGGTCAGCAGTGAATTTTTTTTTATTTAACTGAGGTTTAAGTTAAACTTGCGAGTTTAATTTTCCTTACCATTTTACTCCTAGAACTTTTTATTTTCTTCTAAATTTGTACTTATAATGAATTTGCATAGTACCCACAGTACATTCAAATAAGAAATAATAGCAATGTAGTACTTTTAATAAAGAATTTTTGTATAACATTGTCTTAAAGGGGTGTTAAAGAAGGGACAGTAATGTAAAAAAAGGGGATAGTATTGGAAAAAACGGACGAAATGGTAAAAAAAAAGGGACAGTAAGGATGGAACGGTAAGGAAAATTAACACCTATTTTTAGGAAAACCATGTTAAGACTAAGTGATAGCCACAATGTTCATTGATTTTTAGAAGCAGTTGTTAACATTGGATTAAATTATTATATTTTTTAATTTACCTCGAAAAGTGCAGAAATAAACCTTGGGGACGGTGAGACTACAATAAAGCCACGATGCTTGAAATTCATATTTAAATGCTGATTTAAATTCTAAAGTAAATTTCCTGTCAAAGAATTTTAGACATTATTTCTCTAGCATACTTCTGCATGAGAAAAAACTCGAAAAAAATTCTGTGGCTGCATCTGAAATGATTTTCTGTATAATTTTAGAAGAGGGATGGTAAGGAATCAAAAACACAGGGACAGAGTTTAAAAAATAATAACAAACCTATAAATGTGTACACTGTAAAAAAAAATCTGTAAAGTTACTAAAATTTTTCTAGGAAACTAGGATTCCAGGAACTTTTTATGTAACGGCAACAGCAAAAATTTCTGTAACAGCATCTGTTACAGGAATTTTTCTTGTTGCCGTTACATAAAAAGTTCCTGGAATCCCAGTTTCCTAGAAAAATTTTAGTAACTTTACAAATTTTTTTTTACAGTGTACAGGTTAATTTTTAGCTACATATTTATAAAAAAAATAGTTCCAGTTTCAGAAAAAAAATTACATCGAATTATTTTTATTGAAACAATTTTATGCAGACAGTTCCAAACTTAAAAATCAGCATCAGGGACAAGGGACGAGTTTTCCAGGTATTTGGGCTCCCAACATCGTCCAAAACTTATTTATCTTGTTAATATTGTTGTGCAATCATGCAATGGGATGTTTCCCATTATATGAAATAAAAAAAAAAACACAAAAAAGTGTATTAAAATAAAAATTATTATTCAGGGACATGAAAGTCAAAAGATTGTGAAAATGCTCCATATCAGTATGTAAAAACAAACTCCTAAGAAATAAACATTTTTTAACTTTATTAAAAACAAGCTGACCCGAAAGCATTGCCCGTGCCCGTGAGAATATTCTTAAATGAAATTGAAATTTCTGTGATTTTATATCTTTAACTCGATTTTGTCTGAAATACGTGCTCGCTGACTGTGTGAAAAATCGTTAAAAAAAAAAAAAAAAAAAAAAAAAAAACAATTTAGTGATAAAAAGGACTCGATATAGCTGTAAAGGGAAACCCGGGGGGATTCGATATGTTTCCGATGACTGCGTATGTAAAAATTACCGTTATACACGTATCTAATTATTGTTTTTTCACATCAAAATCCTGAGTGTTTTTTTTTTTTAATCTAATTATATCACCCTTAAATTCGACCATATATGAATGAAATCGATTCTTGATCATTTTGGTAAAGGTTAGTATATAGTATTAAAATTTTAGAGTTATTGCATAAAATTGTGTACCTAAATTGTGTACTTAACAGTAACGTAACCGTAACCTAACTTTATCCTAACCGCGCATGCTCTGCAAAGTACTATAGTTCCATTTTCTATTCCCAGGTGAAGCAATATGTTTTATGCGAACATCCGATACTGTGCCTACTGCCTGCGGCATCGTATAGAAGGTTTGCTGAGCACGCTTTGCTAAATCTGTTGGTTCTACTTTCCAATTCCAGGTTGCGCACTCTTTTCTAAACAAGCTTATCTTATTGCAGGCGTGCTGCGCACGCTTTACAAATTATGTTAGTTCCACCAATAATGGTTAAACTCTTCCATAGTTATAACCACTACTAATAAATTAACGTCGCAATATGTCCTGTACGAATATGCGACACGGGTCTCCGCTACCTGCGGCACCGCATAGCAGACTTGCTATAAATTCAAAACATTATTATGCATTACAAAAAGAAGAATGATAAAAAAATGCATTTAAAAATTTCTTTAAAAATAAAGAAAACCTTTTCTGAAATAAAAAAAATATATCATTAATAGTATCTAAAATGAGAATTTAATTTCTATTAAAAATGTTGCTACTCGGTACAGCAACAGAAAGCATTGAAATGGAAGAACATACTGTTGCAAGTTTCCAATTTCCCGTGGTAAAATAGCCAGTAAGGAGTGTTCTAATCTTTTATTTAACGCTTAATGATTATAATTCTTATCTAAACAGATCATTTTGAACCACGTAACTACGTGCCTCTGATTTTCCACTTCCCAAACAAAATATTATCGCTTAATCAATCAAAGTAGAGAAAAACTGGAAAAACCGATGGGCAACCAGAATGTCCAAAATATTGTCCAGTGTTTGTTAAAGTGTGACGTCAGTGGAAATTGATCTATCTATATTATAAAGGACAAACATATCTGTGCGTAACGCATACGTCATTCTGTGAATGGCAACACGTTGAAATTTGAAATAAAATTTTGGTTTTGCAATTTTCTATACTGCAAATTTTTAAACTTCTAAACATCGCACATTTTAAATTATTACACCGTCGTGTAACGAAAAAAATGCTCTTTTAAATGCAATTTGTTTTAAAGCTGTATCTCAATTTAATTTTGAGATATTATTTTTTTTGTAGTTTTTAATACATTTTTTGTAATTGTGGCAACTGAAGAACTCCATTTCTGTTGAAAGTCGTGGAGGGTTGAAAGTAAAGGGAAACTAATCACGGAAGAAAGAAAATAATATATTACAGTACGTTTTTGTTGCCATTTTCTCATAAAAACTGAAAAAAATAAATTGAAATTAAAATGCGTGGTATGTCAGCGATTTTTTAAATTTCTAAATATCGCACATTTCCAATTTTTAAACCGTCAAATAGAGAAAAAAATCTACTTTCATATGCAATCTGTTGAGAAAATTGTATCTTGACTGAGTTATTATGGCTTTAAAAATAACTAGCCACCCGTGGCGACCAACTTGGCCTCCCTTAAATGTATGCTAGGCATTGTATCATGTTACTTTTATTCATAATTTAATCTACTTGCTCAATCCTTCACCAAATTTTAATATTCTGAGAGAAATCGAGAACTCCCTACAGTTATGTTAGTCGGGCAAAATGTGATAAATCGCCAAACATTTTACCCGTCGCATTTTTTATATATATGTTTCGTTAATTCAGATTAAAACATAATCCTTTTACTCATTTTATTTAGAATGGATGCCTTTAATTTAAAAATAAAACCTTTAAAATTCATGACTTTCACTTAAAAAAAAAAAAATCTTTAAAAAAAGAAAAAGAAAAGAAAAAGAATAAGTAATACCATAAGCCATTTAATTTCAACATCAAAGCATTGTTTTAATTTACCCTCGAAAAATAAAAAAATGCTGCTGGCGAGTTAAAAAAATGCTATTGGCGAGAATTGCACCCTGCTAACATAAAAGTATGAACTGTTTGCGATTATGGACACTTTTATGTAGTTTTATTTGAAAAAAAAATATTTTGATTAAATCGGTTGCCAGAAAAAAATTTCTTTTCTCGCCATGGACCTTTTCTCTATTTCCCCAAGTACCTATACTGGAAAAGCACCTTCATTCATTTTTTTATTTATTGTACTTTAAATTAGATGAATAAAACGGGTGTCATATACGCACTACGTTGGCACGACTGTTTTCTGACGACAATGTCATATACGCACCGGGGTAATTAACTGACGCCAAAGTGTCGTTATTTTGCTTGATATGGTAACCCGGATGCTGTTGTTTATTTATTAATAAATTGTTTATTTACTTTTATTTTATTTCTTAAAATTATATAAACTGTTTTGTTCTATAGTTATTAATTAAACTTTTTATTTATTTATTGTTATTCACTTTTTTAAAATATTACACAATAACCAATGAGATGCGTTTCATTCGGGCGTTGCCATTAAACAATTAACCGCCAATTGTTTACAATTAACCAATTGAACAATTAATCGCGATTTCTGTGTCACGTACGATAGCGTAATATATATATAGATTTTCGAGCATAAATTATTTTTTAATTTAACTCTATCATGTGTAGCTCGATTACGGAAGGTTAATCCGCTAGCTCTTAAAACAATGCAAAAAGTTCAGCATATGTTTTCGTCTAATGTTCCATAACAAAGTTAAAACTTCCTCTATAAAAAAATAAATAAATTAATGTAAATAAGAAACAAATATAACAGACATGCGATTGAACCACGCGCTTATGCACCGAAATGATCGGAAAGACTGACGTAAGTGACAAAATCTTGGGTTAATAACTCCTGGCATGTGGTGACATGTGAAGTATCGCTTTTAATAAATTTCAAAACTTTACTTGATTGCATAATTGATATTTTTCATATAAAAATTCTTTTTGATGTTAGTGGGCAATCTAAAATATATATTACATGTAAAAAAAAAAAAAATAATTAGATAAAAAAAATTGGTTTTCACCTAAATTATGTAACCCGAGGAGCTCGGGTTCGATCCCCCTAGTCTATATTATAAAGGACAAACATATCTATGCGTAACGCATACGTCATTTTGCGAATGGCAACACTTTGAAATTGAAATGAAATTTTGGTTTTGCAATTTTCTCTACTGCAAATTTTTAAACTTCTAAACATCGCACATTTTAAATTTTTACACCGTCGAATAAGGAAAAATATGCTCTTTTAAATGCTTTTTGTTTGAAAGCTGTATCTCAATTTATTTTTGAGATATTAATTTTTTTGTAGTTTTTAATAACATTTTTCTTATCGTGGCAAAAAAAAGTACCCCATTTCTATTGAAAGTCATTAAAAGTAAACGGAAAATATTCGAAAATAGGCGATACTGTATCATTTGTTGCCATTTTCTCATAAAACCTGAAAAAAAAAGTTGAAATTAAAATATGGGCTATGTCAAGAATATTGTCTGTTATTCCGTGATAATGACGTCATATGCGTACTTTTCTATAGACAAAGTTAAAACTGTATTGTAAAAGTGCATTGCTTTAGCGGATGCAAATGACGTCATTTTATAAAAAAGCGTGTATTTTAATTCTTAAACCCGAACTATGTTTTGTAGAAGTGCGTCATTTTCACAGCCCAGTTGCTTTGAAATTTTTCACAGGTTAAAATGCTTCACTTTTGAAAATAATGTAATCGAAATCACACACTGATAAAACGCAATGTTTTACAAAAAATTAGAATGTCTTTATAAAAGAGAAATGACATGCAAATAATAGCGATTTATATTACAGAAATTGATGATTCTCTGCTGGATGGATTTGCTTCGCCGAGTTAGACGAGCAAACAAATAATTGGTGGTTTAAAATAATATTATGTTCCTGAAAATTTTGTCCAAAATTCTCTCGAATAATAAAATTTTAATGCTTTAGGACATTCTACTATAATTTTATGAACATAACATAATTTGCTTAATTTAATTTTTCCTAATTTTATATAATCTATGCATTTAAAACACAAGTGTGTTTTTTAGTCATCTGCCCCGATATTTCTGCTGAACCAATTTTACTAATATTTTTTTTTTTTAACTGAAAGTAGATGTCATAGCACTATCTGTTTTTTTTTTTAATATCCCCACTTTTATATTTTAATTTTAAAAGCATTTTATGAAATTTCTTCAAAATGGTGAAAATTAGATAGCTTTCATTATTGAAGAAAAGAGAGAAATAATGAGGTATTTTTATCTTTATTCATGATATCTTCTGATAAAAATTCAAAATTGTTGATAAAAATTGTTGTATAGGGTTTAGTGTCGCAAAATCCCACTAGGAGCAGAATATTATATTAGGGGCTTAATAACGGAAAATGACATACTGCTTTTGAAAACACGCATTTTTCCTCATAAATTTTCTATATTGTTTTTCCTTCTGCATGTGTACTGATACTAGGTTTCAGACATTAGGTGAAATGCTTATTTAAGTGAAAATGAAGCCATATTTAAAATAAAATTATCATTTTCCTAGATAAAACTAAACATTTTAACACAGCGTCTAAAAACATAAATTACGGAAATTTTTACTCTCCGGAATTGAGATTAGGATCTCAAAAGAGTGCGTCTGTTCACATAAAAAATATTGCTGATAATCATGACTTCAAGTTTTGAGTTAAAATGATTTTTAAATGATCAAACAAGATACAAATTAACAAAATTAATACTTCTTTTATAAACAAATAAAAGAATAATATTGAAAAAACAGAAATCTAACATATTTATAATCGCACAATTTAAATTTTTAGATCACCAAATAGGATTTTTTTTTTATTTTTTCAAATGGAATTTGTTTGCAAAGTTCATCTCTGTTTACTTATTGTAAATGGTTTTAAAAACAATTTTTAAACATGAAATATATTTAATTTATCTATATCGAGCGGAGCTCGATTACGAAATATTAATCCGTTTGTCCTTAAAACAAAATAAAGAGTTTATCATTTTCTTACGGCTAATATACATTAAAAAAACTTCTTTACGAATAAATAAATAAAATAATATAAATAAAACACAAATTTAACAGACATGTATAAGCTCTGAAATTATCAGAATATAAAAGGATGCCATAAGTAGCAAAATCTTGGTCAAATAACTCTTAGCATGCGGCTAATAAGAAAATGTCGCTTTTGATAAATTTCAAAAATTTATTTGATTGTATAATTCGTTTTATCCATATGAAAAATGCTTTTTTAATGTAAGTGGGTAATCTAAAAAAATTATTGCATAAAAAAAAATATTAGTCTTCAATTAAAAAAAAAAAATGTTTACACATATATTCTTTAACCCGGGAAGCCCGGGTACGATCCCCTAGTTCTTTTAAATTTTCATGAGCAATTAACATGTTTCCAAAGCATATGTTTAACCTTCGTGCTAAAGTATTGATATTCAGTTGGAAAAAACAGTAATTCTTGAAACATTAAACACTCAAATGGCATTGCTACTTCTTTTTATTTAATTATCTTTGGGAAAGCTTTATACAAACAACCAAGCGAAAACAAGCGGAACGAAAAAGAGTACACTCTAAAAATAAATCTGTGAAGTTACTAAAGTTTTTCTAGGAAACTTGGATTCCTAGAACTTTTCATGTAACGGCAACAACAAAATTTCATGTAACAGACACACTTTTGCGCCAAAAATCAAAAAATCTGTAAGGTTACTAAGAATTTTTTTGGAAACTGGGATTCCGAGAACTTTTCATGTAGCTGCAGCCAGGGTTACAAATAAAAGTTTAGTAAGATTACTGAAATTTTAGCAGATTCATTTGTAAAGTTACAGATTTTTGTAGCTTTACAAAAACTAGTTTTGTAGATTTGCAGCTTTTTTCGTACAGTTACAGGTGAAAGTTTAGTAAGCATGTAACTTTACATCTGTAGAAGTACAGATTTTTTTTTACAGTGTAGTTGTTGATGAGTATTAATTGTGATTTTCAATTAATATCTCATCTAGAAATAAAAAAATTAGAACTCTGAGCAACAGGTACACCAGGAGGCCTTCGACTATCCTCACAAAATGTTTCAGCTTCTGACGTGCGCTATATATCGCTAGCCATCGAAGACAGACGCGCACACAGAACGAAACTTCCTTTTATTAGTATAGATTGAAGTTTTTTTCTTTATTACATCTAATAAATATTTCAATATATTAACAAAGCTTCATTTTTAGTTTGTATTTTTCCACATTCAGAGACAACGGTATTCTCTAAATAACATGCTTTCGACTGAATAAGTAGTGAAATACAAAATTTTCCCTAGAAAAATGTCTCTTCCTAATCAGAACGAAAAGTGATATTTTTAAAGAAGATTAGATTACATAAGACACATTAATTGGAAACTAAAAGCAGAATTGCGATTGTTATACATTTCAAAATAGACAGCGAAGCATTATCTCACATCCTCATCGCAGAACTAAATTTTTATTGCATTAAAAATATAACAGAAATTTCTGGGAATGTGGAAATTATATATTATGAAATCCTGTATTAAAAAGATGTTTCACAGCCAAAAGTAAACAATAAAAATTTTAAAAGACGGCGTACTTGCAAAGGCGGAATTATTTCGCGCAATAATGTCTGAAATTTTACAATTATTTTCTATTTTTCCTTTCTAGTATGTACAGGGTGGTTATAATTAAACTTCCCCTATAAACAACATCCTACAGCGCAAACGGGTGAACCGATTGCAATGAAATTTGGTATATAGACTATACAAGAGATGCGCTCACGGAACTTCGAAAAAAAAATTAGTTCCAAAATGTCCCCCAGATTGCGCTCTTTCCGGAAAAAAACATTAAACTTAACACAATAAACGGCCAAAACAACCGGTTTTACATTTTATTGCTCATAATTCTTGTTCTGGATTGTTAATATTCTTTTTGTATTCCGTTTTGGTCGTTTATTGTGTTAAATTTAATGTTTTTTTCGGATAAAGCGACCCCTGGTGGACATTTTGGAAAAATAAAATTCGAAATTCCGCGAGCGCATCTCGTGTATAGTCTACATACCAAATTTTATTGCATTCCGCTCACCCGTTTGCGCTGTAGGGTGCTGTTTATTGGGGAAGTTTAATTATAACCACCCTGTATGTCCACGCATATTTCTTCAACGGATACTCAGATTTGGAATTTTTTTTTTTTTTTTTTTTTCTTTGCTGTAAGAAAGTTGTACATGGTAATGGTAGAATATTATCGGGATCTAAAAATAATAGATACTTGTTTGTAAGGTTTTTTTTTTTTTTTTTTTGAGGGGTATTAATCTGCTTTAACATTCGTAAAAATTGATCAATCACCAAAATCCTTATATGAAGAAAAGTTTGTTACGTTGATGTTTTAAAATTGTCGTTGTAGTATCGTGTGTGATATTGAAAGGGGCATATCGACAATTTAACTCTATCAACGGAAAATGCTCGTTAAAAAAGGCGCTGTTACTAACTGACGGAATTAAAATTAATGTGAATTAGAATCATACATTTGTGTACTATCCGATTTTATCGAAATGCGACGCAACCAGCGAATGAGGTCCACGTTAATTTTCTTTGTCATGGGTTGGGTTCGAGTAGAGTCGACTTTTAAAATGTTTTTCGTACCTGCACCCCCATGAGGATAGTCGTATCGACATAAAATATAGCCTATGTTGGAGTCTGAAGAATCACCATCATTTTCCCGTATTACTTTTAAAATCATTTCCATAGTTCTAGAGATTACCCCTACAAATAAACACACAAACAAACATTTCTTCTTTATAATATTAGTATAGATATAGATTGATGAGAGATCTTTTAACTCATAGCCTTTGATGAAGAATTTTCCTTTTAATACTGAATTCGCATTTGAACAGAACATATTTTACTTTACTAAAATGACTGTTCAACATCAAATGTCAAATAGTTAATCACTATCTAATTTTTAAACAGATTTTACCAAAAGTTTATAAATTTCGAAATTTACTTGTATATGTACGTGGGAGTAAGGTTGATAAATCAAATACAAACGTTTAATGGGACATAAAATATACATATAGGAGTTTAATATGTAAACAGATTATTATCAAAGAATAATAGCGTATTAATACACAGCAAATTGAAAGGGACAGGAAATGCCGACATAGAAATCATGTAAAATTTCATTAATAGAACATGATTTCGTTAGATGCACATATTAATCTAACGACCAACAAAACATATGATTTTAAGGGTTTTAAACAGCTGTGTCATATTATTAAAATTTATATGAATACAAATTTTGATTCATTATACCATCATGGCTTTTATTACTTTGTCGTATGATGTAGTATAATTATACTTAAATCGAATTTGTCGTTTAAATATTTAATTAAAATTAATCATTTTAAAGATGATTTACGAAGCTTCATGACATATTATTTTTTAAATAATTACTAAAGATATATTACTTTCATTAGCTTTGAATTCTTATATTCATAAATGATGGGTAATTAAAAAAAAATTATCTATCATTCATTTTTCAATGAACGTGAACGAGAGACACTATTGCATTGTTTATGTTAATATCATCAGCTATCTATTCAACTATCTCGGATGCATAGTAAAAACATAAATCAGACAATAAAATTATAACATTTTTATCAATTTTGTATGCTTCAAAAAATCATTATTAATGGTAAGAATGGTTTCTTGCTTAAGAGAACTAACTTTGAAATATATTTTATCAGAACTTTATCATATTAATATAAGATGTAAGCAACTAATATTGATAATTTCAGAGTTGTATTTAATTTTGTTATTTTATCTCTTAACAAAAAAAAAAAAAAAAAAAAAAAAAAAAAACATTCAAAGGGGAAAAAATGGTTGGCTCTTCTTGAATCGTTGTCTTAATTTTTATGTTGCGTCTTTTTACTGCCATATATTGTAAACGACAGATAAATAGAGGTGGCGCATTTCAGAAAATTAAATAATTACTTTAAAAAAACTGAATAAAAATCAAAAATGCCTTGCAGGTACAAAGGTACAAACATTCAAACACAAAAATATGGTCAGGGCTTAAAGCGTTTAGTATTTTTAAATAATTTTCAAGCAGGAATTTGTTTTATGCATTTTTAAGAAATTGACTCGTCACCCGACCATGGATGATTAACCCATTCGTACTTAAAACAACGTAAATAATTTAGCTTTTATTATTTTTTGTGTAATATTCAGTAACTAAATTTCCAAATGAATTTAAAACTTCACAAAAAGTATATATAGCATGATGTAACAGACATGTACTCGAACTACGTGCGTAAATTCTCAAATAATCAAAATCAACTAGTTTCCTATCAATTGAGAACCTTTCGCGACCCCCCTTTTACATAATTTTCCATTAAAAAATAATTTTCACCTTCTTTCTATACACCGGGCAGTAGGGTGGAGCAAAAAACCTTTTTCTAGAAATTCACATTGCCTGAGTGATTATATGGTGCCAAATTGCCTGGCACAAATTGTCAAGAAATTTCAACTCAAAATATTGACACCCTGAGGCTCCACCCCTCATGTGAATATTTGTATTGCCTTTTTAAAATGTTTTTATTACGTTTTAATCAAAAGATAATAATTAATTAAATTCTAAACTAATATTAATTATTTACGTTTTCATTAATAAATTGCTTTATTAAAACGTTCTTGTCAGATGTTAGTGCTAGAAAGAGCATTTCGTACATAAATAGCAAATTTATGCTTCAAAATCTAAAGATCGAAGCTCGTACTCTAATCTAATAACTGTGACTGACACGTGACTTTTATTATGTGGAATGATTCGTTTTTGCAGCGGTTGTCTTTGTTTCATGCTTGTCTTTGTTTCAACCACTAATATCTAGATGCTAATTTATTTATTTATTTATTTATTTTGTCAATACAATACGGAATTTTAATTTAAACATGACCTCAACTGAAAAGGTAACTTTTTGCAATGTTTTTGGAATTCCAATACAATTAAAAGAGGTTGGTTTGGTTGGTTGATTTGTGACGGCCGATTATCTACACTAGGGATATAGGCCCGAGGAGGAGTGCCCTTCGTGGGGGTCTTTCTAAGGGAACCTAACCCGTATTAACGCATGGAAATCCATGGCTCGAAGAAAACCACGAAAACTCCGAACGATTAGGCCGACGGGCGCGATTGGGATCGAACCCAGCACTTCCCGTCTACCAGTTTCGAGAGCAGAACCTCTCAGCCACTGGTGGGGCTCACAATTAAAAGAGATCCCACATATGTTGTTTCCCACGTATGTTGTTTTAATAAATTATTCGCTATGGATAAAAAATGAACACGGAAAGAAACTTTTTAGCAGACCAACAGTATGAGAGAAAAACAGGATCAATTAACTTTCTGAAACTCAAAAAATGTAGCATGTTAGAGAAAGACAATGTAGAAGGGGGAATCCAGGAATCTAAAGCAAAGGAACGGGCGTATAAAAAATTACAGATTTAGAAGCAAACGCCGTTTTAGGTTCTGATTCAGAATTGGAAGATAACTCTGAAGTTGAAGACGATTACGTTTGTAATGAAGCCAAATGTCGGAAATCTACTGACTATGAAACTCCTTCAACCTGCAAGACAGGCCAAATGAGAATATCACTGCCAAATCTAGCCCTTTCTTTTGATAGAACGGGTGTATCGGGTAGGTCAGCTGCTATTATTGTATCACATATGCATCCTGATATAGGGATTGTATCTAAAGATACTCCATCCAAAGTTACTGAATGGAGTAAACTGAGGAGAGAACGTCGATTACACTTTCAGAACAGATGCCGTTGGCTGTGATGAAACGAGCGTCAACTATGGGGGAAAATGGCGCAGTTAGACAGCTTAGAATCTTTGTTCGCAACAAATTTGACTGGTTTGTATGCTTATAGCATACTACTGAACTACCTCTACGTCGCCTTTTCCAGAAGATTGACGGTAAGACATTTGAGCAACACCAGTTTTTCGGAAAAATAGGAAAATATCTGGAAACGTGCGAACCCCTTGCTGTGTTTCTATTCAAGTTGCTCAGCGTAAATTTTATAGAAAAAATCTCAGTGCAGACCAAAAATATCTCTTCGATATTTTTAGGGCAGTATTCTCCGGGAAGTGCCTTCCAGATTTAGCAAACAGAAGTCTTGGAACGATGTCTCATTCAGTATGGCTCACTACATCCAACAGAATCCTGCGCCTATATGTGTCGACTGCCGAACCAACAGAAAACTTTAAGATCCTAGTAGAATATAACATGAAAGTTTACGGGCCATCCTGGTTTTAAATAAAGAAAATCACAAGAGCTGCTCATGTAGCCCATAAACTGCAGAGAATGATAAAAAAAAGCTCATTCTGGCCAGAAGATTTTAAGCCAATCGTACACGAAGTTATTAAGAGGAATACTGTTCAAAGAACGATCATATATTCGAGAACTGGTTCTCAAAAGAATACTGAAAGCAAGAAAAGTTGACTGAAAGGAGAAAATACGCCAATTTCACCTTCCAAATTTAGATTTCGAAGCAAAAGAATATTTTGAGATGATTCACTGGGATAATCCTTTGGAACCACCAGCTACCATGATCCTCAGTGACGAAGACATAGCAAGTACGATCAGGAACGGTGTAAAGCTCCCTTGTCATTCCCTAGCAATAGAGAGTCATGTGCGACTAGTAACACAAACATCATTGGTAACACGTGGAGCAGAAGGTCGCAATGTAATCAAAGGAACTCCAAAATTTGACACCAAATTGAATTTTTTGGTTCTCATGTGAAAGGAAAAATTGAAGACACACTAAAGTAAAATGTTTTACGGTTTCTTTTTAATTTTTAGAACTGTTTTTAAGTTAGAAAATAAAGCTATTGTACACATCAATATTAAATAACAGAAATCGATTTTTTTAGTTACTATTCCTTTCTTCGACCACCTGTGTGGAACCTGAAGAAGATAAGTGATTGCGCTGGAATTTTTTTACAGTGTCTTTTTACCCAAACAGCACCATTTGTTGAGTCAGGAAATATTAAAATAAAAAAAAGTGCCTTTTTTCACTCCTCCCTACCGGGCAGTAAATTGGCATTTTTAATGTTATGTAACCGGGATTAGATCGCCTGTTGTGTATAGCTCAATTTCGTAACATAAGATTGTTTTGAGAAAGGGAGGGATGTTACATGGCCTTATGTGTCTTAGTTCTCTCATAAATTTGGTCAGTTTGTGAGTACAATCATTTTCTGTCGAGAGCATCAACAGAAAAAAATATAATACATTACAAAAATTAAAAATATTGTTTTTAAAGAAATATTTTATTTGCTGCAAAACACATTATAAAGAATATTTTATTTCTTATAAATGTACATATTACGGATATAAGTTTAATTACTGTAGCTAATATAATTTCTAATAATACAACGAAGCGCATTGTACATGAGACAATTTAAAGTCTCTGTTTCGTTATAAAAATACATCGTAACTGAATATTTTGTAAATGTCTCAGAATAAATTGATTACCAGATAGAAAATATATATATTCCTCAGCTTGAAATGTTGCTCTGCATATCACATATATAAGCATTTCACATATGTCAAATAGCCAAGAGATTTTAAAACCATTTACTCAAATATAATATTGATAGGATATTAAAAGTAAAGTAGTCAGTGTACAAATGTGTTTGGCAGAAATAAAATAATATTTCAGGATTTTAAATAAAATCATAATTAAAAATATCGCATGATGAGTTTCCTCATTAGCAACTTTAAAAGAATGTTAAAATTCTAGTGCTAAATTCAACTTGAGTAAATATTTGCAATGTAACCCCAATGGGCTCTTACTGCACGACCATCCAGATAGATGACGATACATTCCATACTACTACTTATATCATAGA
Organism: Maratus speciosus; assembly: GCA_963932465.1. Lineage (NCBI taxonomy): Eukaryota > Metazoa > Arthropoda > Arachnida > Araneae > Salticidae > Maratus > Maratus speciosus. Next base: position 528,484,130 of record OZ010789.1, on the reverse strand, counting down.
CTTTTCTCGCATGAGCACCCCTCTCATCATCGGAAGAGATATAATATCTCAGGGAATACTTACGTGTGATCAGAACGGTATCTCACTCCAAAAAACACCCGTCACACCATTATTTATTAGTTGCATCGACATCTGTGAAAGTGCACATGAAGTGGAGTTAAACAACATTACCGACAAAAATATCCGCAAACAGGTAACGATCCTAATCCAATCCTACAAACTTAATTAAATAAAATCTACAGATTTAAGGATGTCAATAGTTCTAGCCGACGACGTACCAGTCTATCAACGCCCACGACGAATGTCCCTCAACGAGAAGGAACTAATCCGCAACCAAATTGACCAGTGGCTAAAAGACGGCATTATACAACCGTCATGCAGCGACTACGCAAGTCTCGTAGTATTAGTGAAAAAAAGGACAATTATATGCGTCTCTGTATTGATTTTCGTAAACTTAATCAAAAAATCGTTAAAGATCGTTTCCCCCTACCTCTCATCGATGATATCCTTGACCAACAAAAGCAAGCTGTAGTCCTTACAACCCTCGACCTCAAAAATGGATTCTTCCATGTAGACGTGGACCCGCAAAGCGTTAAGCACACCGCTTTTATCACATATGACGGTCAATTCGAGTTTCTTAATGTCCCATTCGGACTCTGCTGATAGAATGAGTATTAATTTTGTGTATGGACGATCTCATTATTCCCGCAAAAACAGAAGCCGAAGGCCTCCAAAAGCTGAAACGAGCATTAGACATTGCCGCTGATTACGGATTAGATATCAACTTCAAAAAATGTTTCTGCAGCGAAAATCGAATTTTTGGGCCACGTCATTGAGAATAATACCATAGCGCCCTCTCCAACAAAAGTTAAAGCAGTCCAACATTTTCCGGAACCCAAAAACGTCAAACAGTTGCAATCGTTCCTAGGATTGACGGGATATTTTCGAAAATTTATTCCACAATATGCCTCTATCGCACGGCCCCTGAGCGACCTCTTACGAAAACATCAACTTTCGAGTTTGGACCAGAGCAGAGGCAAGCGCTACACACCTTACGTAATCCGCTCACTAGCGCTCTAGTTTTACACATTTTTATACCGGGTTCGGACCTCGAAGTGCACACCGACGCTAGTAAATACGATTTTGGCTCAACACTTATGAAAAAGTCTTCTGACGGCCACTTCCATCCGGTTCAGTATATGAGTAAAAAAACATCACCACAGGAAGAAAAATTAAGTAGCTATGAACTAGAAGTCCTAGCAGTTATCGAAACACTTAAAAAATTCCGTGTCTACCTCCATGGCACAAGATTCCGTATCATTACAGACTGCCAGGTATTCCAAAAAACGGTAGACAAAAAATACCTTACACCGAAAATCGCGCGGTGGGCGTTATTCCTACAAGACTTTGATTTCGAAATAAAACACCGCCCAGCTAACAAAATTCAGATGGAATAAGTGCTTTTTTTATAATTCCATAAGTTTGTGAAACATGCAAGGATTTTACAAGATAAAATATTTTGCCCTTTGCTTGCTACTTTTGGTCTTACGTGTGCAGGGGCTCACACATGTCAAGATGCCCGAGTGCGGAGGTGGCTTGCATTTCCTAAACATTCTAACCACATCCTGACCGCAATAAGAGGGTGCAGCTAATTCCCATGAGAACGCACAGATTGTGCAAATTCTAGAGGACAATAAACCTGATGAGTTAGTGATTTTGAGCCTCCAGCCTGGGAGCAAAGGTTCGATTTAACTTCAGAGTTGTTGCGCGGATTGATTTGGAAAGACGTATCCGATCAAGCTGCTAGAGCGCGCCGGAGTATATTGAAGGCCGGTAGATTGCCGGAAAAAGCCCCTCTCATCCCCTTAAACCCTGTACATAGTTAGTGTGCCCTGTAAATAGAATTCATGCCTTACTCCAGACATTAAAATCTTATTATTTCTACACCAGCGAGTGTTCAATCAGAAGCATTTATCACCAAAGGTCAACTACAGCCAATTCCACCAATTCTATATATATGCATCTAAAAGCAAGTTTAGTACGTTTTATTCGTGCTTTATACGAATTTTAATTGGTAGCTTTAAGTTTCTTAAAATAAATATGAAAGTTTCTGAGAAAGTTAATCAGGAAGTATTTATGACTTCTGTTCGTGTGTTCGTCTGTCTGACAGACTCTCTACGCTTTATGCGTCGTAAATATACTTGACATTCACTTGACACCATTAAATTGTATTATTGAGGTTTACTAAAGCATGTTTCCTTTTTTCTGACTAGGGGGCTCGGCCCCCTACGAGCTACGCTCGCCAACCCCCGTCCAGACACCGCAGACTCTAAATGCACGCTAATTTGATCGGCTTTAAAAAGATTTCGAAAGATTGAATTATAATTTAAAAAACAGTGGCGATCTCCCTATAAACGAATTTCTATTCATTTCTCTTTGTTTGGGGAATTTTAACGCCAAATCCGCTGCGGTACTACTTGATTATCCTGTCGACCAATTTCGCCAAATTATATAAATCGCCAAACCACTCGCCAAATTATACAAATTGATATAATTTTTATTTTAAATAACAAAAGAACAAATAAATTCGTACAACATTAATAAAAACACAAATAAAACGTCGAAATAAAAATAACTTGATGACGTATACACCTGTAACAACATTTCAAAATAAGCTAATATAAAAGGAGTTAAGTAAAGAGAGCCTTTGTCTCCTGGTATTTTTTAAGAAAGCGAAAAGAAAGTTCTTTTAAATGAGACATTTTAAATTAATTCTCAAAATATCAAATAAATGTCTAGCGCAATTTCTAAATTTAAACTTTTTTGCAATATTATTTTGTGTTCATTTTATGTAATAACTATAATGTGACGTAAATATGACGTAATTTCTCCTAAGACTTCTAACGCATGTTAATGAATTTATTATTTTACAATATCCTTTCTCTTTTAAAATTCACGTGTATACTGTTTATGACGTAATTTTTAATAAGTTCCTGCTTTTTATACGTAATTATTTAATTCTAATTTGAAAGTTTTTTTCCTGTTTATAATAGTCACGTGTAAATAAATTTTTAATTTCAAGCAAACATTATTGCTTGCGCTTTTTATACAGTTGGCAACAGTTTAAATTAGTACAATTTTCTGAAATCTGTAAAAAATATCTCTAGAAATGCTGAAAATTTGAATTTAAAATAGAAATAAAACCTGAAAAAATGAGTCAAAATAAAAAAATTAATGCAATCTGCACTCCGGCAAATTCTAACTCATAAAATGATCTACAAATGATTACACTGCCATGCATAGTTTTTGCTGCTATAAAACTTTTTTAGTGGAACGATTTTGTCCAACTTTAGCATTAAATAACTCTTAAAATAATTCTTCGATTTGAAAACTGTCTGCATCAGCGTGTTTATCAAACATTTCTGTATAAAACCACCGATTTTCATATTTTTGTAGGCATTATTTTTGTTAATATTAACGAAGAAAGGCCTCCGGTCACAAAAAAATCAAAACCGGCGGCGGCGGCGGTGACAGCGGTAGTTACTTTTTTTTAGAATAGAGAGATTCCTTTCTGAGAAAGTTAATCAGAAAGTATTTATGACTTCTGTTCGTGTGTTCGTCTGTCTGACAGACTCTCTACGCTTTATCCGTCGTAAATATACTTGACATTCACTTGACACCATTAAATTGTGTTATTGAGGTTTACTAAAGCATGTTTCCTTTTATGTGTGGCTGTTAGAGTTCGTTTACCGGGGCACACAAACAATTTTATTACATCATGGTCTATGCGGGAAAATTGTTTGAAGTATATTTTAATAATTTTACGCCTTCTCAAGCATAATGATATGAACAACCATAAATATGAGCTTCAAACTTTTTTATTTATAGAACTAGGGGGCTCGGCCCCCTACGAGCTACGCTCGCCAACCCCCGTCCAGACACCGCAGACTCTAAATGCACGCTAATTTGATCGGCTTTAAAAAGATTTCGAAAGATTGAATTATAATTTAAAAAACAGTGGCGATCTCCCTATAAACGAATTTCTATTCATTTCTCTTTGATTGGGGAATTTTAACGCCAAATCCGCTGCGGTACTACTTGATTATCTGTCGACCAATTTCGCCAAATTATATAAATCGCCAAACCACTCGCCAAATTATACAAATTGATATAATTTTTATTTTAAATAACGAAAGAACAAATAAATTCGTACAACATTAATAAAAACACAAATAAAACGTCGAAATAAAAATAACTTGATGACGTATACACGTGTAACAACATTTCAAAATAAACTAATATAAAAGGAATTAAGTAAAGAGAGTCTTTGTCTCCTGGTATTTTTTAACAAAGCGAAAAGAAAGTTCTTTTAAATGAGACATTTTAAATTAATTCTCAAAATATCAAATAAATGTCTAGCGCAATTTCTAAATTTAAACTTTTTTGCAATATTATTTTGTGTTCATTTTATGTAATAACTATAATGTGACGTAAATATGACGTAATTTCTCCTAAGACTTCTAACGCATGTTAATGAATTTATTATTTTACAATATCCTTTCTCTTTTAAAATTCACGTGTATACTTTTTATGACGTAATTTTTAATAAGTTCCTGCTTTTTATACGTAATTATTTAATTCTAATTTGAAAGTTTTTTTCCTGTTTATAATAGTCGCGTGTAAATAAATTTTTAATTTGAAGCAAACATTATTGCTTGCGCTTTTTATACAGTTGGCAACAGTTTAAATTAGTACAATTTTCTGAAATCTGTAAAAAATATCTCTAGAAATGCTGAAAATTTGAATTTAAAATAGAAATAAAACCTCGAAAAATGAGTCAAAATAAAAAAATTAATGCAATCTGCACTCCGGCAAATTCTAACTCATAAAATGATCTACAAATGATTACACTGCCATGTATGGTTTTTGCTGCTATAAAACTTTTTTAGTGGAACGATTTTGTCCAACTTTAGCATTAAATATGTCTAAAAATAATTCTTCGATTTGAAAACTGTCTGCATCAGCGTGTTTATCAAACATTTCTGTATAAAACCACCGATTTTCATATTTTTGTATGCATTATTTTTGTTAATATTAACGAAGAAAGGCCTCCGGTCACAAAAAAATCAAAACCGGCGGCGGCGGCGGTGGTGACAGCGGTAGTTACTTTTTTTTAGAATAGAGAGATACGATCTAATTAACATTTATAATTCAATTACGTAGACATGCATTGAATTCCTTTACATTATGATCCATAGGGAAAAGTTGTTTGCAGTATTTTTCAGTGATGTTACGCAACTTCAAACACAATGAAATTCATATCCATTACTGAATCTCAATACAACAAGTTTTTTTGTGTAATAGATTGTACAGAATTTATCGTTTATTTAAAGATACACAAAAAATTTCGATTATATGACTGTCTATAAACAATAATTTCTGGAAATGCATTTTAAGCTGATACATGCATTTTTAAGCTTAATTGACTTTTAATTTATTACGTGGTGTGTATAATTTCTTTAGATTATATAACGGGCTGCACAAGGGAATTTGTAAACTCTGTCATCTTTGGGCGTGAATTGCTTAAAGTATGTTTTAAGTGTATTATTAACCCTTTGCACTCGAGAGTTGACTCTCGCTCACCACTAGTGTTGCCATGTGTCACGCGTAAATCAGGACTCTAAATTCTCTGGACACCACTTCTTTCTTATAGTTTATTTCGCCATATTTAATCGCACATAATTCTGCCATTAGATAAGACTAAGAGAATTTCTTTAAAATAATGGTGTTCAGAGCAGTTGAGCATTCGAATTTACGCAAGACACCTGGGAGCACTAGTGGTGAGTTAGAGTCACCTCTCGAGTGCAAAGGGTTAATTTTCCATCTGAACTACTTGTATTTCTACTTGCAACTTTCTTATGTACTAATAGACGCTTGTTGCTGATTAGTGTTTCGTGTATATCGCCCAACATGTGGCGCTGCTATGCCGCATTTTGCACGATTTCCGCAATTGCTCTATCTCTATAACTAATGCACGGATTTTCGTAAAACTTCAGATTCAGTTAGTTCGTCATGTGAGTTAGAGCTGATTAAGTTTTAGTGTAAATCGTCTAACAGGTGGCGCGGCTATACTGTATTTTTTACGATTTCGCAATGGTTCTAACTCAAGAACTGATACACGAATTTTCATCAAACTTCAGATTCAGGTATACTTTGATAAATATTGGTACTGATTATGTTTTGGTGTAAATCGTCCAACAGGTGGCGCTACTATGCTGTCTTTTCAAGATTTCCGCAATAACCCTATCTCAAAAATTAATGCACGAATTTTCACCTAACTTCAGATTCAGTTAGACGCTGACACATGTTGTTGCTGACTAGGTTTGCCTGACAGTCGCTCAATAGATGGCGCTGCTATATTGGATTTTTTACTATTTTTGCAATAGCTCTATTTTAAAAACTAATGCACAGATTTTCATCAAATTTCAGATTCTGTTAGACGTTGACATAAGTTATTGCTGATAGGTTTTCGTGTAAATCGCCAACAGGTGGCATTTTGCATTATTTACACGATTTTAGCGATGCAAACATCCTGATTTTAGCAATGTGAAAGCCCTGTAAATACTTGTTCATGTTATGCACCTCCCGTAAACCTCCTCACCCCTGCCCTCTCGGGGGCACTTTTCTCAATTCTGCCGACACCCCTCATGTTGTATATAGTTGGAAAGGCCTGTGACTACTGATTCATGTTATGCACCTCCGGTGTCGTTCAACCAACTTTGCCTATCCCTGGGGTGAGGGAGGGGGGCATTTTTATAAATTTTGCCGACAACCCTCATGTTGATATATAGTTGGGAAGCCCTATGACGACTTATTTTTGTTACGCAGCTTCCATGTCACTCCAACTTCTTTGCCTCCTAGGGGTCACATTCTAATTTTGCCAACACCCATCATGTGATATATCGTTGGAAGTCCCTGGACGGTGGCATAGAATATTTTTCCAGTACGTGCGCAGCAAGCCTGCTTTACGGTGACATAGGCAGAGGAGACCCGGTTCGAGATTTGAAACGTTTGAAATTTAATATTGATTCAAGGACACAGATAAACAAACTTCATTTTACACTATTTTACTGTGAGTGCGTAGCACGGCTACTTTATGGGGTCAAAGGTAGTGGATGACCTATTCGAGGTTCGTTTGATTCGAGATTTACGTATAAATTAGAGGTTTCTTTGAAAGGAGGGTCCCAATAGCGGGCGAAGCCTGCTAGTCAATATTATTAATGTTGGTATACGCCTGTCTGTCTGTGTATTCGTCTGAAGACTCTATATCCCAACTCTCGGACGATGCAGAGACACCGAAGAGGTGTCGGAACGCGCGTAAAATTATTCTCAAGGAAAAGTTTAGTTTTAAAATTTCTGTCAACTCTGGGGGCACGAGAGTGGACGCAAGTAGGGTGGCAGTTTTCAAACTTTTTCCGAAACACTAAAGTGATATATCATCGGAAAACCCTACGACCACACTTTCATATTATGAACCTTTCTTCCCTCCTCACCCAAATTTGACACCTCAGGGGGGATCTTCTAATCCAGCTCCTAATTAACCACTTCACCGGCGACAGGTATGGGGAAACAGTGCTTTTACCCCCGGCTTATCTCGGGGCAGCCGGTGAAGTGGTTAAAGGGTACAGTGAAATTCGACCTCATTTATAGGATTAAATTTAGGTGAAACTCTCCTCGGGGATTCGATTGGTCGGGTCTATTTTGATCCCAGAAATTTAAGGAGCATTTTCCTCAGTGGCAAAGCGGAAATATATTTTTCATGTGAAACATCGTTTTAAAGCTTCTGTCCTGCACATTACTAAGCACCCACTCATCCTCTTAAATAACTTTTTCACCACTAGGGGGCTTTTTAATTTTTTAATTTGTTCAGTACTACCCCATAAAATTTTCCCTATCCGGTGGCATTGGCAGCGGGGATCCGGTTCGAGGATTTGATGGTTCGAGAGTGTTTTTTCCCAAGATTTTATGCCTGCTATACGCTGCCGTTTGCAGCGGGTACCCGGTTCAAGGTTCGTCCGATTGGAGTTTTTCTTTTCCTTTTTTTTTTCTTTTCTTTTCTTTTCTTTTTTTTTTGAGAAATTTCATTTTAAAAGGTTCTGCAGCACGTACTAACCATGCTATACACTCCTGCTATATAACCCTTTAAGACCCGATGTTTTTGTAAACAAAGCTAAGTCATGCCTGTAGAAAATAAAACATGGATTGTAACCGCTACCTGTTGATAAAAAATGATACCTTGCTATATCTGCAAACCAGAACTATCGTTCGATTCGCGTTTTCATTACATATGACTCAGAAGCAAAAATTTAAATGAATGTCTAATCCGCACGATCGTGCGGGTTGGGTCTTAAAGGGATAAACGTTTGATGATAAAGAAAACCAGCCTCTAATTTTTAGTAATAATATAAACTAAGTGGATATAAATTAATTCATATTTAAAAAATTGAACAAATTACACAAATAAACAGGCGGCTTAAAAAGTACACGATGATAATATAATAATAAACATTATCTAAGATAGCAGAAAAAAGTTGGAACTTTTAATTTTAAATATTGGTTGAGCATTGAAACGTCTTTGGTAAGATTGTAAATGATCCAAAAGTGTTAATTAGGTAACTATTTTAGAATTAGCAAGTGTTTTTTCTGTGAGTGGATCACTCGTTACGAGATCCAAGTCTTTAAAGACTAACATTTATATTATGGGAGCGAACTAAAGACTAATTTTTTATATTTAATAGTATAAATATTTGCAAAATAATTACTTTCTGGTGGATTTCCTTTAAATATATCCTAGGATATTTGTATAGCAGAGAATTGTTTTTTTTAAGTAGAGAGAATTGAATAGAAAATATTCCACTGGGACATATACAGGGTAATTTCAAAACCGTTAGCCATAGGCCTATAGATCCAATTTCCAAAAGTTTTAAATGAGGTTAAAAAAAAAAAAAATAAAAAAAAAATAAAGTCCTTTTGATCAATAAAAACAGTCCTTAAAAAGTTACAAAATTTAAACTTGTATACCGCCCCCCTGTCCTAAAGGTGATATTTAGTAAAAATTTCCTATTACACTAACAAGTAAGATAACAAATATTAAATTTAAAAAATCAAAAAACCCGACTGCGTAAAAAGCGAACTAATTAATTATTTCTCCTCAATGTGAAACTATCTTCTATATTACTTACCTATTTATTTTTTATTTACTAGTATTGATGACTTTTAAGTTGTGTTTAATTATTAGTTCATATCTATAAACAATGTTTTGATGAGGGCTATAGATGTCTATGAAATTTAGAATTAAAGTAAAGCTAGAGATCCTACCTACACAAATTTCAGATTGTGTAATATTTAAACGGAGCTTCTGACTGTGAAATAGTCAATGAAACATCGTCTTCATTTTGAAAGACCTATCCAATGATATGCCACTCAATATGGTGTGTAAATTTTTTTTCGTCTTTACCGTCATTTTGTATTGTACGGTCTACATTTTGAATTTATAAAAACAAAACCTTGCCTATAACCATCGGGCGGTTAAGACAAATCGATAGAGACCCCACTCATTAAAATTCATCCAGCCGTTGGGATGTTTTGAGGATATAAAGAAATCCAATTACCCAGATACGCGTGAAACACATAACCCTTCTTGGCAGTCGGGTAAAAATAAAGTCCCATTCATGCAACACTAATTGACCAAGTTATAAAACTTTGAATTCCATGACTTATATCAATTTTGCGCACCTGAACATAGTTGAGTTCGCCTATGCTTTGAGGGATAGTACACAAAGTGCTTAAAGTATCTGAAGGATTTATTTCGCGAGTACATTTTGCATTGCAGCGAACGGGAGACACTCGCAGCAAGTTTTTAGGTAACTTTATTTTTTACTAATCAACTTTTAAATTAGATAATAAAATAGCATTTTAAAATATTTATGATTTTGTAAAGAATTGCGAGTGTTGCTTTTCATAAATTCATTTAACAAAAATTCTGTTATTTCTTAACTTATATTTTTGGTACAAGTTGTATATTTTTATTTAATATGTCAGAAAGAAACTAGATTTCAAATTTATATTGTAATGTTAATTTTACTCTGAACGTTTACTTTTTTTACCTGAAGATTATTTATATTTCCAGTAAATTTGTGAATGTCCTTTTTTTCGCAGCAAAGAAGCTACTGTAACTTTAAACGGCTATTATTCCGTCAGTTTTAATCGTTGAAGTACGGGACTTTTTTTCTTTTAATTCTAAGTGTAATAGGATAGTTTTTCTAACTATAACTTATAGGAGCAGTAGACCGTATAAAAATTTAAATTTCGTAATTTATTCTTAAATGTTTTTATTGTCCTAAATTGCTTTTAAAATACTGCTTTACCTCATTTAAAACATTTTTGTAACTGGAACTATATCTCTATGCTTAACGGTTTAGGAATCAGCTACTGGACATCGTTGAGAGTGGACCTCTGTATATCCCAACCTGTAATCAAAGGGATTACAGGATAACCCAAGGTAACATGAGTAACAATTGATGGAAAGTAAGTTTAAAAAACATTTAGACTTACGTTTCAAAAAATAAGTCTAAATTAATCCCCAGGATTAAAAATATACATAAACTCGTCAATTTTCTGGAAAAATTCAAGATTTTTTATTAAATATCACTATTTACTAATAAAATGTAATATGTGTATTTCACAAATAAAATGCAATTTGTGATTTATTTTAGACGGTTTTATTATTATTATTATTTGTGGCTTTATGTTCATCTATGCATGTAAAATTTCTTAGATCAATTATTATGCACGTCAAATTACAAATTCTTTAACTGTTGAGAAATAATTCTCGGAACAGTAATGGGGCATTAAATTTCTAAATTAAGAGATTTGCTAATTAAAATATATAGTAAATTACATAACATATAATTGTATAACATTCATTATATAACATAAGCATTTTTCTCTCATATAAAAATCTATTTAAATAATATAAATTTGGCTTCAAAAATTTATATTAAATTCAGGTTATTTTATAATAGAAAACATTTAATTAATTTCTGTGAGAATTATTAACTTAAGATTATTTCATTATATAAAGTGTCATTGCTTAAGGAATTTTGTTAATAAAAAACTATTTAAAAAAAGGCTTACATAAAGACGTTTGCGTTTTCTGAGAAACAAACTGGTTTTCAATTAAATTTCTTACTATATATATATTTTTTAATAAGCTATTTACATATAAGTGTCATTTTAATTTACTCGTTTTGAAATTAGGAAAGTATTACGTGTTATTATTCTGGATGTTTAATGCTAAATATTTAGAGGTGTTCTTTCAGTCGAAAATCTATTCATATTTATTTTTCTAAAAACTATTTAAAAATAAACAAAGTTAAAACTAAATTTGACAAACCGCATTTTCTACAATAATGTAAAAATAAAACAAAAAAACTAAAATAAATCGCAGTTTAAAGATCAGTTTAAGTATTATAGTTAATAAATATACAGTTTATTTAAGAAATTGAATTTTAAATTTTTGAAATATGTTATTATATTTCCTTTAATTTGCATAAGACATATATTTATTATTCAATATATCATTTGAAATTTGAAATTATATCAGAAAAATTTCGTTCAATTTATAATTTTTTTAACAGAAATAAAGCACACTATAAACTAAAAAAATACCTAAGTAAATTTATATAATTATAATATTTCCAATTTTTTTTTAAATAAAAACTTGAATGCAGTATTATATAATTCAGTTTAAAAGAATAAATATTGTTCATTCAAAATATTTATTGAAAGTTTTAATTTTCAGGTTTAAAGTGGAAACTACCTACAATGATGAAAACATCGTTCGTTTATTAAACGTTATTCTAAGTTTGTTTTAAAGGATTAAACAAGGATATTTTTAATATTGTTATTTTTAAATCCATTACATCAAATACTTATTAATATTATGTTTTTTTACAGGTAACTGAATGATTATTTATTTCTAATGCAATTTCCCTTTGTTTCAAATCATAAGTTGAAAAAAAAATGAAGTATTTGCAAAACTTGTTTTCCAATACTGGCAAAACATATTTTCAAAAACAATAACAACAACAATGTTGAATTAGCAAATAATATTCTTTGAATTACTTCTAAAAAGAGTATTAATTATTAGATATGATTAATGTATTAATAATAAAATTCAAATTTTAGTAACCTTACTTTTTTTCAGAAGCTTTGAATAGCGTAACTTGAGGTGAGATGCCGTGTTGTACAAGATGCTGTATCACGTAGTTTTCATATGAGCAGGCAATGTAGGGAAACGCTGCTCAGTTGTAAGGAAGAGGGTTCCCTATTGATACTTTACTTTCCATTTGCGTTCTTTTTTAAATTTTTAAGTTGTACTTTTTTATTGCTATTTCGTCCTAACACGTCTAGTAAGTGTCCAAAATCTTTTACGTGGCTTCTATATTTACCTATATAAGTCTTAGTTTAAAGGTCAGTGAAATACATCTGATGTTTTAGAGAGTACTGGTACCTGACTATTCTGAAAAGCATAAATGGCAGCCGGTTCCCGCTTCTTGACGTCAGTAAGGGGGGGGGGGGGCACCGGCGTCTTGCCAGATACTTTGGGGTAAAACGACGAACATTTTTGGGGGTAAGATGCCATTTGTTTTCCTTGGGGTAAGATGACGACTATTTTGTATGACGGTCAAAGGCCTGGTCGTTTCTTCATTGTTTAAATTACTCTTGGCTATTAACTAACTTGTCAACAATTTTAATCAGATAATTTAAATCAGTGATTAAATCGTGATTTTAATCAACTGAATAAAAAATAATAATTAGTTAAAATTATAAATTTTCTAAATGGTTAAAATGACATAAAGAAATATTGAAATCTACGGTGAACATAATTTGAAAGGTTTCTATATGTATTCTGCCTTATAAATAAACTTTATTGGCCTTATAAATAATTGTTTAATAGTTAATAATTTTAATCATTGTTAAAAATTGTATGTTAAATACAGTTATAAATAATTTTAATAAATGTAAATATCGGTAGTACATAACATAGTTTTAGATAACTAGGGATTTCTGCACCCTACGAGCTATGGTGGCCAACCTTCATCCAGACATCGCACAGTCTAAAAACACACTAATTTGATCTGCTTTGAAAAGATTACGGAAGATTAAATCGGAATTAAACGACTGGCGTTGATCTCCTGTAAACATGTTTCCATTCGTTTCCCTTTGGCTGAGTGATTTTAAGACAGAATCAATTGCTGTCGAGACAGCTATTTGCTACTTTCGTGGTTGATTAAATAAGATCAACCCAACAATTTAAAGTTAGCTAGTATAAAATTGCTAAGTAAACAATTTTATAAAGACGCTATAAGAAATGTATTTTAAATTAGACATTTTAAATGTATCGTTTAAAATATGACGTAATTTTCACCAAAGTTTTTTTTCTCATTTTAATATTCAAATAAAAATAATTTTAATGGCCTATAATAGCTAAACTAAATCGGTGTGACAATAGCAACTGCGAATTCCCAGGTGTCTCAAGCCTTTCTAAAAAGGAATTAGATAAGAAATGAAATGGTAGAAAGACAGAATCTTCAACTGACGATGATATAGATGATGATTAAATTCCCTTCCAAGATTCAGAAGACGAGGATTTTTTTTTTAGTGAATGATTGTTCAGCGTGTCTAACATAGTGCAATAAAACCTCGGGAAAATGCATTCAATGAAACTGTTGGTTATATAAAAGGCGCTCAAAGTTTTTAAACAAATCTGCAGTTTGTGGCAGACCTGAGATATTGCTAAAAGGAACAAAGGGATATATGAAAAACATTAACAAAATAGTTTGACTCTAAAGCACTTTATCACAGTGGCATTACCGTAGTTAAACTTGTTATAATTTTTTTAAATAGTCATACCTAATAGCCATAATTCTTTTAAATGTTAAGTAGAACATAATATATTAAAAAAATACTATACAAACAAATATATTAACATAAGATAAATAATTATATAATAAATAAATATTAGTTTGTTCCTTTATTATATTGCCAACGTTTTTTACATTCATATTTTTGTAAATTTTTAATATTAAGTAAGTTGACAACTTTAGTATATCTAAAATATTAAAGTTACTTTTATTCGTTCAATTATGTTTTTTACTGCTTCACAGAAATTATTGTTTACATTGAAACTCTATAAGGTATCTTACCCCTAGATATTTGGCCATCTTACCCAAACCTATGGGTAAGAAGCCGAAATGCAAGTGTTTACAAAAACAAAATTTTCGATGCTTTTTATGACATCTGTAAAATGAAATAAGTTTTTAAATCATACATAAGAGTCTAAATTTTAGCAAGAAAGCAATGAATAACAAATATAAATAACAGGTGATTTTTAAAACAATTAATTCAAAAACTACGGCATCTTCAGCCAATCTACCCTATTAATTATTGACTGATTTTCTGAATTTTTTAGAACAAGATTTGTTTTCAATATTTTTTTTATAATACCTACAGTTTTTTTAATATGCATTAAATCTATAATTTTATTGATATATTTAATTTTTTTAGCAGCTGCAACCTTAAAACAGAAGGCTTTTCTTGATGAGCTTTCCGAATGATTTTTGTGTAGATTTAGGAAGTGTTCGATATTTTTGCATTTTAAATTCCGTGGATTAATTTTTTAAATCTCTTAAATATTCGATAAATTGTTGCTTTTGTTTTTGTTCATTTTTAAAAATGGTAAATTGTCGTTGTTTTATCCCTTCCAGCAATGTTATCGTAGAATTAGTCAACAGGGTTTCCAAAGATTTTTTTTTTTTTTTTTTCGGTGGATAATTTTAAAGCGAAAACACGAGAACTATTTTATCATAAATTACATATTTGAATTAACTGTAAAAAACGAATAATACTTATCAGATATGCTTAATTTGGTAAAAATAAAATTAAAACTTTTGTAGCCCTACATCTTGTTGAAAACTTACAAAATTCTATTTCCTATTATTCTTCAGAAATTCAGAATTCAAATTATTTTCAAAATACAAGGGTGGCTGGTGATAATGTAGGTAAATGTATACAAAATTTAGAAAGTGAAGATAATAACACACTAAATCATGTCCCGAATACTTGTTAATTGTTTTTTATCCATTGTTAAAATTTTCCCTCCAAAAAATACCAAACATCTCAAATATGTTCGTATATCAGATGCAGTTATACACCGCATATGCGGGGTATGCCTTGACAATATTCGGTTTTCAAGCAGGTAAAAACCTCCGTGCACGCGGGAGAAGCCATTGGAGTCCAAATCTGTAGATTCCATTGCATAGATTTTAATTAAAAAATACAATTCCACACACAGTCTAGTGTCTACGCTGCCGATGACAGTGGATTCCTCAACGTTAGGTACGTTTGGAATGATTTTATCATAAAATTCCTTCCCAGTAAAAAGTCTCACTTCAACAGTGATTTTAGGTATATTTATTGTTATTATCCCAAACGGACAATGACGCGCGGTTCAACAAGCAATTATATATGAGGCATTCAGAAGGCAATCCGACTAACTCCATTTTAAGTGGCATTTTTTTTAAACGAAGTAACACTGAACAATTTTCCATAGATTTATACAGTAATAAAAAGTTACCCTTGAATAAAAGAAAATTAATGAGGTCAATCAAAATATCCCAAGAAAAACATATTATATAGAAACAATATTTTTATAGTTTCAATAACTTTAACTGTTTATACTGAACATTTTCATTTTATGGAGTTAATCGGTTTGTGCACTTAACGGCTCATACGATTATTTAGTTTGCTGTGTGTTTTTTTAATTGCCCTGTATGTTTTTAAAGGCGCATTTGTATTATGTAAACTGTATATGTATTATATAAACAGTATATTAGTATAAATATAGCATATTATATAGATATGTTCAGACTCACGAGACATTAAGTTGCATCTTACTAATTGGTCATAGCAGTCTCGTGGATGCATATAATAATCTATGGATAAACAAAGCGTTTTCATACCTTAGAATTTCACGAATATTTTCATCGTACAAAACAAAGAACTCATTATTCCTGAAGAACTAAATCTAAAGAAAATATCGAAAGAGAAAAGGGTGTTTTGTTTATTTATTTTTTTGTTTCATTTTTAATTTTGTATAGGGAATTACCTGGAACGAAATGACGAACTTTTTGAAATTTTTAAAGTGCAAAAGTGTTAATCTATTACACTCGAGTTAATTTGATATTGTACATTAAAAAAAAAACATATCATGCTTGAAAATTATATTAAAAATCATAAAAACTCAGTAGGTTGAGAAACATTTTTCAAACAAATTGGAAATGAAAAGACATGTTTCTCTCTATTCAGTGTTGCGATGTATAAGAGATAATAATTTGGATATAAAAAAGGAATTGGATGTACAATTAATCACTCCGTCGATATCGCACCCTCGTAAGTTACGGTCATTATTTTGCTTTGTAATATAAAAAGATGAATTAAGGATATAGATCCTTACTAATAATATAACGTAATTCTATATTTTTTATTTTTCTCTGACTTTTAAATCCGAGTTAAGAAGCTTCATATATATATATGTATGTATAACGTAATCTTTATTTATGATCCAGAAGCAATTATACTAACTTCCTACGAACGAATTTCATTCAAATCTTCTATCGTGGTCAATTTTATGTTTGATACAAAAATTGTACAATAAGTTGGTTTTTTGTGCTAGAAGTGTAACTAAAAAGTTTAAATGTTTTATTTAATATACTTTTTACCACACTGAGAATTAAAATTAGATAGGACAGATTTTTCTCAAATATCTTTAACGCTCATTATAGCCCCTATCAAGAAATTAAGTAACCAAATTTAAATAAAATGGTTTTTCAATTTAAAAATAACATAACATAGATTTGAAAATGTTTCAACTAAATGTTCTTTGTCATACATCGGAGCACATGCCTGCCGAATTTTGAATTTCAATAATCCGAAACTACAATGGAACAATCGATATTACAATGTTTCTTTTTCACACTTTGATACAAAGTAGAAAAGTGGTTAGGAATTCGATTTGTCTGTCCGCCCGCGCTCTTACTCGCGTAAATATAGTCCGATTGCCTTGAAACTGATACACTTTTTGGTTATTACTATGGCATGTTCGGTATTGAAGATGAAGTATGTAGCATTTACGGTTAATTTACAAAGACACTCAAAAGAAATCGGTTACATGAA
Organism: Maratus speciosus; assembly: GCA_963932465.1. NCBI lineage: Eukaryota > Metazoa > Arthropoda > Arachnida > Araneae > Salticidae > Maratus > Maratus speciosus. Next base: position 528,466,832 of record OZ010789.1, on the reverse strand, counting down.
AATATATGGGCAAAAATCGTTTGCGGTGCATTTTAATGACATTACACTATTTTAAACAAACTGAAATTAACATATATCATCGAGATGAACTATACGGCCCTTAATGTAGAATATGATCTGCACAGAATATATCTTTCATTTACAGGGGGACACAAAAGTATTTTGCTAAAGAAGTAATTGAAGCCTATGAACAATAACTACTTGGTGCGGATAAATTCTATAAATCATATGCAGGGCTGCACAAAATTTCTCAAGTACATTTTTGTTTATTCACGAAAATTGACGAATGGAGATTTTCAACAGCGCTATTCGTTTCAATGAACTAACTTTTAGAATGCTATGTAGTATACATATAAATCCATAGATCATATACAGAGGTGCACAAAAAAAAAAGAAAAAAAAGATACTTTTCCAACTATTGATTTTAATAGCAGAAATGGGGTCCTCAAATTGCTTATTTAGACATCATATTTTACCTTAATAAACTGTGAAATTTCGTTTCAGTATTCAGAATGTGTTGAAAAGTGTTACGCAATCTATGCTGGCCGCATGATTTTTCATTCTTGTTTAATAATCGGAGTGATTTTTCATAAATAACAGATTTTATCCGGTGATTGAATTCAATTAGCAACACTTTCAAATAAATGTTGTGGACATATGCACAAAATATGTCAAACGCCGCAAAGTTATTTTGTTAAAAAAAAAATCGCAAAACTGAAATTTTTCTCGATTTGACAATGTGTATTTTTTGTGTATCAAATACTTTTTGCACATAATAATTTAATTATTTTTAAATTTTCTTTATTTTCTACACGTATAAATATATTTTTCAACTGTAAATACGGTGTTTGGAAATATTATTATACGATCTTTTCATAATCTGGGCATCAATAGATGAAAACCGCTATTTCAAAATACGAATTAAATCTCTATTCAGATAATAGCATTTTGAATACAAAATTGGAATGAAACTTAAAAAACAGACAAATAAAACAAGTTGGAAATTGCTCGTGTGCTCAATCAAACATGAAAACTTTCAGAGATTAAGTGGGATAAATATTTTGTCATTTCTCATAAATATGCTACTGTAGAAATACCTTAATAGAGAAAAAGAACAATGCAATGAATATATGATACTTAAACCCTTAATCACTGCCCGGAGTCTTCGCGGGCTAATTTCTCGTGAACGTATCCATCCATGAACGCAATAAATGCAAAGCAGAAAAATAAGAAATATTAAAATAGAATAACAAGGAAAAGAGTTTACTGACGACACATAACCTTACACAGTGTGCATGGAATTTTAAGCACAATAAAGGAAAGGAAATGCTAATATATATAAATAATAATAAGCAAGATAGAATTATTGGAATATTGCCTACTATAAAAAGTAATGAAGAATTAGTTAATAAGATATATATTTTAATTATCATTGAGTGAAATTTTTTGGCAAATTAATTCATTGATTTTCCTCTAAATCTTACATAAACTAAGCCATGAGTAAGAAATAGTAATAAATAAATTATTTTCATTATTGGTTTAAATAATAATAACTTCTGAATAATGCTTTTGCCTTTAACAGAGAAAAAAATGCGCAAGTAGGTACATAAATAGATATCTTTCAAGACAGGTATGTTCGTTTATGAATAATTAATAATATCTTTTCAAGTGGGCATACATTAATACCTTGCAACTTTCATCTGAGGGAGTTTTCTTTTTTTCGAATCTTGTATAAAGATTGAAAATCGGGGCGGTGTGAGTTCGGTCGGGCATTAAATAAAACATACGAGATTGACGAGGAAGACAATATAACAGTGAATATTTAAACAATAGTTCTTCTTGTTTTAGGTAGTTGTCACATGGGTTTTTTGCCAAGAAATTCTTTTCTATCCTCATATAAACTATGTAACTTAAGATTTCCTCAGTACATGCTTTTAAGGAAGACATTCAGTAGACAAGAATGTCCACTTTGTCCACCATGACTGTCAAATTCCGAACTGACACAACTTATACGATGGTAGAAATGCATTTTCTAACAACCTTCCCCAATCTCTCCTATATCTAAGAAAATCGGGTTTTATTTGAATATTTAGAACATTTTATATTAAAACTACTTTTTTATTTATTGTAAGTATAAAATGCCGCTTATGGAACTGAGATATGTTTTGAATATTATTCTAAAAGTATAATTATGTTACGTACTGGATTTTGTATGAAGCTGTTAAATATTTAAATACAGAATTTGATATCTTTATTTGATTTTACCTTTAAAGTATCACAGAAAGGTTGACATTTTTGAAATATGAATGGAAAATAAATATGATTTGAATTTTATTGTGAAACTGAACTACGCATTGGATTTCGAATGAAGCTGCTAAATATTTAAATACCAGATTGTCGTATCGTTATTAAATTTCACCTATAAAGTATCACAGAAAGGATGATACTTTTGAAATAGTATATAACTAGAAATATGACTAAAAATATTTCGATGTTTAGAAAATAAAATAATGCTACATTGTTGTATTTTTAAAAGTTATTCTAATTGTTACACTCATATAAATGACAAAAAGATAAAAGAGTATTGCACAGCAATAAATAAAAATTTATATATCTTGGTGTATGTCAGATAAGTCAATCACTTTATTTTAGTCTTTAACTTGTCTGTCGCCATCGAAAGTTTTCATTGTACAAAATTCAATTAATACTTTTATAGGATATTATGTAATATTTTTACGCATAAAATTGTGTTTTTAATTCTTCAGAAAATGTATATATATATATATATATATATATGTATATATATATATATATATATATATATATATATATATATATATATATATATATATATATATATATATATATATATATATATATATATATATATATATATATCCATTTCATTATACATTAAGTAATGTCTTATTGCATTATTAATTTTTTATTAAGTCTGGCATAAAGTAATAAAAAATATCATCTTAATTTGGAAAGCAAGGAAGATGAATAATGGTATGAGTTACTGCTCATTAAACATAAAAATCAGTTTTTATGTGACGCGAATAATTTAGTTAAAACAACCGGACTTCGCCCGCTTCGTTCGTCAATTTCTCTAACAGAACCTTGAATCAAACGAAATATATCTAGCTAGGATGAAATGTGTTTACCTATTTTTACTTTCTTGTATCTTTACAAGAAGAAAGCATTGGATTCGTGGAAATTTTCGAATGCCGGTTTTCGACGGATTTACAGGTTTTAGGGGTCACAGAACCCGAAAAACATGTTTTTAAAAAATGTTTGTGTGTGAGTCTGTGACTCTGTCTGTCTGTCTGTATGTATGTGACACAAATATTGTGGGCGCTTTATCTCAAGAACTAATGCACGGAATTTAATAAAAAGTTATATTCATTTAGTCGCTGATATAAATTATTAGTTTTTGGTGTAAATCGCTCAACAGGTGGCGCGGCTATGCAGCATTATTTGCGATTTCCACAGTAGCTCAAGCTCCGGAACTAATGCACGGATTTTCACCAAGCTTCATAGTCAATTAGTCCTTGACATGAATTGACGTTTTACACATTTTCGTGTAAATCGCTCAACAGACGGCGCTGCTATGCAGAATTTTTTGAGATTCCCGCCATTGCTCTATCTCAAGAAGTAATGCTTGGATTTTCAATAAACTTCAGATTCAGGTGTACCTGCACACTCAGAAATGAATACTCGGATTTCACGAAATTTTCTTTGTTTTTGACGAAACGGTTTCCTGGAATATGCTCCGAGCGAATATTTCGTCAAATTGATGAAATTACTTTCTTCACTTGTTTGACGATATAAATTTCCTCAAAAGTTTCGTCAAAAAAGGGCTGGTGGCGCCATCTATTGAACAGTTTGGAAGCTCCTCTACCAAGGGAATTAAAAAATCACTTCCCGTTTTCCTCGGCGTGACTTGAACCCGCGGACTTTGGTGTGGGAGACACTTGCTCTACCGATCAGGCTATTGGGAACTTGTCTAAATGTGATTTTAGAATGATGAAAGCTGCCGCGTGATTATATTTTTATAAGATAGATTGTAATTTTATCGGTGCTGAAAGTTTTAGGAAGGCTAATTTATTATTATGTTTTTCTCATGGTCAATGAATAATTACAATATGGCTTGATTAAATCATTTATTAGTGAAATTTTCTTTGCTCAATGAATGGTTAGAATATGGTCTGGTTAATTTGTTGCACACAAATAACGAACTGTGAAGTGCATATTGCGTGAGATTTTATAACTTTGAATAGGTGGATAAGATTTTAACACTTTACTGTTTATAAAAGGGAGAGGGATCAATTATGTTTATTTTTAATCTGATTGAAAACAGAATATACTTCTTAAATAAATTTAAAAAAAAAGATATCCCGGATCTTTGAAATTTTATTGAATAAATTTTCTTTTTGGATGTTTTTGAACACAGGAAATATATTCTTTTCGAATTAAAAAATAACGAACAACAACATAAGTAATAATAATAATAATAATAATAATAATAAGCATTCCTAAAAATTTTAACAGCTAAAAAAATAACTTATGAAGAAACAATAACTACCTATATTTTAGTATTTTCTGAAAAGCACTAAAAAGTGCTGTTTTAAAAATAAATTATTACGGGACTAATACAAACAAGCAAATATCTGCTTGCTAAAATCGCAGGATTTCAGGAGGTACAGCAACGGTTTCCTTAAAATGCATTGAGTCTGACCGTGATTGAGGAAAAACTTTCGTCAAATATCTGAGAGTTTACCTTTCCTTAAAAGTCACGTGATGGTGATAGGAAATGATCGTCAAAAACGACGAAATACAGCTTGAGGATTGCTAAATCGTCAAAAGTGAGAATTCTATTTCTGAGAGTGTGGCTATGAATTAGTGCTGTTTAGTGTTTGGTGTAAATCGCTCAACATGTGGCACTGCTATGCAGCATTTTTTCACGATTTCCACAATAGCTGAATCTCCGGAACTAATTCACGGATTTTCATGAAACTTCAGATTCAGTTAGTACTTGACATGAATTGACGTTTTATACATTTTGGTGTAAATTGCTCAACAGGTGGCGCTGCTATGCTGCATTTTTCGCAATTTCCGCAATAGCTCTATCTCAAGAGCGAGTGCATGGATTTTCAACAAACTTCAGATTCTGGTATACCTTAATATGAATTAGTGTTTTTTATGTTTTGGTGCTAATCACTTAACAGGTGGCGCTGCTATGCTGCATTTTTCACACTTTCCACTATAGCTCTATCTCTATAACTATTGCACGAACTTTCATCAATTTTCAGATTCAGGTATAGCTTGATGTGAATTAGTGCTGTTTATGTTTTGGTGTAAATAGCTCAACAGGTGGTGCTGCTATGATACAATTTTCAGAATTTCCGCTATATCTCTATCTCAAGAACTACCGCACGCATTTTCTTTAAACTTCAAATTCAGATATGCTTTGATATGAATTGGTGCTAAATTGATGTAATTTTATGTACTATTTAAATGATTTAATTGACGTGATTTATATAGAAGAAAGTTTTGTGATGGCCACAACATACTAGTTTTAGTATGTTTGTGATCTTGAATTTCACGCTTCTACCTAAAATATTTACTAAGATAAGCCAAATGTTCTAAAATTTTCGACCCCTCTTTTAAAACCCTTAGGTTGGGGAAGTTGTAAAATTGGTGAAACATGTTTTCTATTATTTTTTATTAATTTATTTTCTGGGAGTTCACGCTTCTGCCTAAAACGGTTGCTGAGATGTGGCCAAATGTTCTAAAAGTTTCAACACCCCATTTTAAACCCCTTAATAGTGAATTACTAAAAACGCTGAAACACATGTTTAATTATTTTTTTAGTAGATTTATTTTCTGGAATTTTACGCTCCTACTTAAAACGGCTGGTGAGATATGGCAAATGTTCTAAAATTGTCGAACCCCTTTTCAAGGGGGAAATTTCTAAAATCGCTGAAATAAGTGGTTAATTAGTTTTTTAGTATATTAATTTTCTGAAATTTCACGTCTCTAGCTAAAACGGCTGCAGAGATATGGCTAAATGCTCAAAAAGTTTTGACCGCCCCCCCTCTTTAACTCCCTTATGGAGGGAATATCCTAAATCGCAGAAACATGTGTTTAACTTGTTTTAATAGGTTTATTTTCTGGAATTTCATGCTCCAAACTAAAACGACCGCTGAGATATGGCCATATGCTCTAGAAATTTAGATCCCTCCCATTTAAACCCCATTAGGGGAAGGGGGATGTTCAAAAATCCGTCTTTAGTGATCTTTGCTCCCCAATTTAATGCTTCTAGGTTCAGTCGTTTGGGCTGGGCTTTTTATATATGTAGATAAAGATTAAAATCTATCTCAAACGATTTTTTTCCCATAGGCCGTAATGTAATGGAATTATTTTGAGTGTCCCTGTAATCCCTCACTCCCATCCACTGCGATCAAACTGCCTTACTAGCATCAAGAGACCAAGGGCTATCTAACCACTACACCACTACAATTGCGTATGGGGGCTGTCTTTATCCACATAGAATTGACTTTTATCTCTCTCTCTCTCTCTCTCTATATATATATATATATATATGTATGTATAGATTTTACTTGTATGTTTATATTTGTTTTTAATAAAAATATTTGTAGACATCACATTGTTTTGCTTCTTAATATCATATTGATTGTCTGAAGAAGATTTTACCAAATAAGATCATATTAGATGAAAACAATTAAATATGCCCACATATTTTAATATTGCTAATCGAAAATTGACAGTGTGGACATATAGCAACGCAATAAACAATAAACTTTTTAAGATTTTTGCAAATTTGCCCTTTTGTAAGCAAAGAGGGTAAAAGAATATATATAAAGATTTGTAGAAAGCATTTGGCTACCAGGCACGCTTTGTATTTTTGTCATTTACCTTTAAAATCATATTTTAATTTATGGTCAGAAAAAAAAAAAACTTTGTCAGTATATGGACCTCTAGCGGTCGTTCCGTTCAACCGATCGAGATGAGATTTCAGATATTGTATGAGCTCGAAATTCTTTGAAACACAATAAAGTGTTCCTCACGGTTACGGTTATAGGTATATAAATACGTCATAAAATACCCATTGTTTCCGCTCAGCGCATGCAAAAACCCTAAAGAGCATTGGAACAGTATGTGTATCACAAAAAACGGACGTGTTATGCACGCACAACACACAACTCTGCGAATGGCCAAAAAACATGCGATCGGGGTGCACAGAGGAAATTTGTATATGCCAGAGGCAAGACACCAATCACTGATTACAACATTGATCGAAAAAATAAAACGTTTATTGGGATTACACATTTTCCTCATATGTGCATTAACAGGCAATTGCATGCGAGAGACTATGGACAATGCAGCCGAACGTATCATAGCACGAAAGATGTTTGCACTCTCACGAGTCTTTCAAACCGGCAAAATTTGCTGATTTCACATGTACACTCTAGATTTGAGATATCTCCAAAATCAGAAATCCATAGGAGTGAGGTCGGCGGATCGCGGAGTCCCGTAAATGGAAAATGGCGCGAGATGACGTTATCGCCAAAATGCTATTCCAGGTACCTGCGAACAGACTTCGCTATATGTGGAGCTGCTCCATCTTGCATCCAAACGATGTTATTCAGTGCATTTCCCTGCAAAAATTCTGGCATGACGCAATTTTGCAGCATGGCTGTATAGCAAGAGCGTGTCACAGAGCCCGTTTCCAAATCTGCTCGTGCCGCTTCCTCAAAGAATTACGGGCTGTGAACAATTGTGCTTGCAATGCCGCACCACACAGTAACTTTGGCTTCGTATGAAAGTACTGGTGCCACAGCGTACGGATTTGTGTCTGCCCAGCGCACACAATTTTTGGTGTTGACATTGCCATTTAAAGTGAAATGTGCCTCATCCGTCCATAATATGCGAAGAGCCCAGTCGGTATCGCCATCACATCAGATAATAAATTCAATTGCAAAGTCAATATGTTGTTGATGGTCCCTCAGCGTCCAACATCTGGACGCGCTGGGCCGGTATGGGAATATGCGGATTACTGAGAGCAGTAGCTTTAAGACCGTTTTTTTTTTCGGTATATCCAATGCACGATCTGCAGTTTGCATAACCATATGTCTAGAAGTCACTATTTAAAGCACGTCCATAACAATGTCCTCAGGTACAGTTGATCGTCTGAATCGTGGTCTAAAACAGGTGCATCATAGTTTCTTCAAATTTCTTTACTAAATCACCCAGAGTTTTTGGGTACTCTGCTCACGTATTTGGCACCGGTTTCGATGGTAAACACGCAAGGCTTCCTTGGCGTTTATCCCATTTTGATAATAGACTTTTAACAATTCACCACGAACGTTTTCTGTCAAAATCATTTCGTCAGCATGTGCAAGCTACCGACTAAAGAATCAACCTTCCCACCCCGCCTTTTTATCCATTATCTAAGCTGAATATCTGCAAAAAGCGTTCTGCGATTGGTGTCTTTTCTCTGTCATATACAAATTTCCTCCGTGCGCTTCGATCGTGTTTTTTGGACTTTCGCAGAGCTGTTTTTTGTGCGTGCATAATGCGTCCATTTTTGTAATACATGTCTCGTTTCAACGCTCTTTAGTGTTTTCGTATGGGCTGAACCTTTTGCGTAGTGAAAAAATAGTCGTTGCTATTAGAAAATCCCACGGTTCTGAACCTATAATCGTAACCGTGTGTGCCACTTTGTCACTGTTAACAGAATTCTGAGCCCATAACTATAGATGAAATCTCATCTTGATCGGTTGAATGGACCGGCTGCTAGAGTTCCATATATTAACAAAGATTTTTTATGACCATGCTGTATATTATATCAGCTTTAACTTGGAACAGATAATTTTCTTACCCATTGCAGGATTAGTAGAATCCGTTATTTATGGTCTTGCAGCGATTTTACTAGCTATTGAACCAGTTTTACTTTTTCAGGGGATTTTACTACCCCTTTTGTTTTTTATAGGATTGCGTAGTGTCAAGTGAATAAAGATATCTGGCGGTACTCCATTATTGGTTCTTTCTTTTTTCTCCGATGGTCGGATATGGTCTCTTCCTATTAAGTATGTTTATTTTCTAGTTTTATTTACTGATTTCGGTCTCTGAATGATTTTAATCTGTTTATGGCTTTTTGCTTTGTCTGTAAATTTCTTTTCAAAGCTTAGGTTCCCTTCGGTTTTAAAATTTGAATTTAATGTCTTCATTTCTAGAAAATTAACTATCCTTGATATTATTACTTACTTTCCTTAAGTGTATATACCTTATTCCTTAGATCTGTTGTCGAACCCGACAATGATATCTGGTACTGCTTTGTCATGGATTTTTTTATATAATCATTGGCTTTCATAGAATTTTTTTCAAATGGCATAAATTTTGTTTTATTTATCACCAGAGATCAAAGCATGTTTTGTCAATGGACTTGGTACGAAGAGTGCTTTGTAAGTATGTAGCAGTATTTATTTATTCCCGTCAAAATTTCTGAGGTAGGTTTGATCGGATAACATACTGCATATCCCCTCTTATGGAATCCTATTTTTTTACCACACTGTTTCTTGAGTCAAAATATGGCAGGGTTAGTTAGTGTTGCATGCCACTTCACCATCTCATTAGTCATATTCATCTCCATTGTCCCATCCGAACATTCCGACTTTCTCCCAATTTGGCTATTTACCATGGCAAGTGTTTTTTTTTTTAGTTTTGTTAGTACGTCCCCTTTCTTTTGACAGCATGTAACTTTTGTTAAATCTGGTTAAATCATCATTGAATGTAAAAAAATGTGTTTTCACTCTTGTGGTTTGAATATAAATAGTACAACAAAATATTTGTATTATTAACTAAAGAACGCTAGTTCGTGTCTTTTAAAGCGACTTCAAATATGGAATGCCAGTTATTGCTGTCTTTATGCAAGTCTCGCTGAGCATTTCGTATTTGAAAAAGTTAATGTATATTTGAGAAGCTGGCAGCTTTGATATAATCTCTATAATGGGTCCGTATTTTTTTGGCCTAGTCTTTTATAGTCATTAATCTATACCATTCTCATTTTTGAAATTACATGCAAGTTTCAAGCAATTTTTGGTTATAACTTCGTCTAATACGACTTCAAATAAATTATTGTTACTTTCACTTGCATGGAATGTTACCCGTTATACTGTAATTATATATAATACAGTAGCGCTCAAAAGTATTTCGACAACATTATATTCTGTCTTATTTTATTTAATATAAAAATGTCAAAGAAAATATATTCCTTATAATTGAGAACACTATGACTGCAATTATTCAAATGTATCAAGTTTCAACTTGTTTTTTTACATTTGGCACCACCGAAGAAATATTACTTCTTTTAGCTCAAAAGTATTTTGACAATTAGTTTGCATTTAATTGTTGAAGGTGTCAGTGGCGCTATAGCTTCGATTAGTGTTTATATTGACTTAGTGTAATTATTTTTAAATGCCGAAATGTAAAAAATATTGAAGTGATTCTAGAAAAGCCGCTGTAAATGCACTTAAGAAAGGTAGACTGCAAGCAGAATTAGCTCGTTCTTTTAACGTGTCTCCGCAACTTCTTATTACATGGAATAAAGTTTTTAATAAACAGAAATACATCGAAAATAAGCCTCAAAGTGGCCAACCGAAAAAAACAACTTGCAATGTTGACTGTATTATAAAAATGATATCTACAAATGATTGTGGTAAGTCCGCTGTAATAATAAAAAATGAATTGAAAGAAAATTACGGCATAGACATACATGCTTCATCAGTCAAACGGCGCCTAAACCTCTATGGTTTACATGACGGAAGACCTGCAAAAACACGTTTGTTATCTACTAAGAATAGAAAGGCTAAAGTTGCATCTGTAAAACGGCATAACCCTTTCAGGGCAAAGGAATTCCATTGCTAAAGGGATGAAATTAATGATCGACACCGGAATTTGAAAACAAATTTATTTGTAAATAGGAAAAATCTATATTTCACACACATAATAAACTGAATATTTTTTAACCAAAATTCTGGTGTCAATCATTAATTTCAACACTTTAGCAATGGAATTGCTTTGCCCCTGAAAGGGTTATGCCGTTTTAGAAATGCAAATCTAGCCTTCCTGTTCTTAGTAGATAATAAACGTGTTTTTGCTGGTCTTCTGCCATGTAAACCATAGAGGTTTAGGCGTCGTTTGACTGATGAAACGTGTATGTCTATGCCGTAATTTTCATTCAATTCATTTTTTATTATTATAACGGACTAACGAGAATCGTTTGTAGACATCATTTTTATAATACAGTCAACATTGCAAGTTGTTTTTTTGGTCGGCCTCTTTGAGGCTTATTTTCGATGTATTTATGTTTATTAAAAATTTTATTCCATATAATAACAAGGTGCCGAGACACGTTAAAAGAACGAGCTAATTCTGCTTGAAGTCTACCTTTCTTAAGTGCATTTACAGCGTCTTTTCTAGAATCACATTGATATTTTTTTACATTTCTGCATTTCAAAATAATCACAATAAGTCAATATAAACACTAATCGAAGCTATAGCGCCACTGACACCTTCAACAATTAAATGCAAACTAATTGTCAAAATACTTTTGAGCTAAGGAGGAGTCATATTTCTTCGGTGGTGCCGAATGTAAACAATCAAGTTGAAACTTGATACATTTGAATAACTGCAGTCACAGTGCTCTCAATTATAGGGAATATATTTTCTTTTACATTTGTATATTAAATAAAATAAGAGAGAATATAAGGTTGTCATAATACTTTTGAGCGCTACTGTATCTTCAAAGATCGATCTATTCAGAGCCATTCTGCCTGGCTTTTATTACTAAGAGTAGATTACGATCAATGTCTGATATAAATAGAACTTCTTTGCGTGTTATTTTGTTTATATCTTCTTCAGATGTTATAGTGTTTATTATTGCGTCGCCTGAGCCGCAGAATGTGACTAGAAAATATTTCCATTGGTGATAGCTACATTTGTATTTTCTTTGCTTTATACATAAGTAAATAAATCTTTTCAGTTTTAATTGTGTGATACACTAACACTGTCAATTATGCAGGTCTGCTTACCTGAATAATTTGTTAGACACACTAAGTTATTCATCTGCTTTGTATCCGTTTCTGCATCATCTCAAAATGTATTGTTCGTCTTGTGTTAAGCGGTAATTTTTTTTTCAAAGTAAGTTTGTTAGTATCGAAACATAATGAGAAAAAATATTAATTATTCCTTCGTGTCAGTATTACTATATGTGTGTGTGCTAGCGATTTTTTAGGTGTAAGCACTCTGATTTTGAAGGGTATTTCCCATGCCAATATGGACGGTACGAACGGTGCTTTCTTTTGTATGATTGCTGTATTTTGCATTATTACTTTGGGTTTTGGAGATCTTTGTCGCGTTTTCAAACCAAGGTTCTACATTTTCCATGTGTAGATTATTCGCATCTTATATCCGAATAATGTACTCAGTAAGTGTTTTTTCAATATAACCTTTTATGACCTGACCTACGCAATTGTGTAGATGATACTAAAGAAAAATAAAAACATTTTCCTCTTTTGTGTGATTTAATGTCCAGCCTGTAACCACAAAATTGCGTGGATCCACCTTTGGCATAACCTGACATCGATATATTTTTTAAATATTCATTTCAATCAAATATGGTCCTATTAATTATTGAAAACCACGAAAACATTTCATTTCTAACAGAAATCTGCCCCTCTTAAAGGGATAAAAGCTGAAGACAATTCTTCTTCCGGTTAGCTTTGAGGACTGTTACTTGAAAAAGGAACATAGAAATAATGACATAGAACAGAACATAGAAAATATTCCAATGATTAATAGGTTCCCCAACAACATTTAACAAACCAACTACATGCATGGTTTCAAAAAGTTTAGTTTCATGTTTTGCCAAAACATGCTTTATAAAAGAATCTACTAAAATTACAGTAATCTTACTAAAATCTTATTTGTAACCCGGGTTGCAGTTACATAAAAAGTTCTAAGCATCCCAGTTTCCTAAAAACATTCTTAGTAGGCTTACAGATTTTTTGATTTACGGCGCAAAAGTGTATCTGTTACATGAATTTTTGTTGTTGCCATTACATAAAATGTTCTACGAATCCCAGTTTCCTAGAAAAGTTTTAGTAACTTTACAGATTTTTTTTTCACAGTGTACGTTTAGTTCTATTTTAGCGGAAACAACTGTGTCTGGGTATAAATTTCAATGACTGCTCGCGTCGAATGTCTGCTTCAGCATATTCTTCTACATGCATGTTGAAAGAAGAAAGCATATTATTTTTATCTATTCCTTTACGAAAATTTTGAATACTTAGAAAAGAGGACTGGATAGAAATTTATTTTCGTAACAATTTAAAAAATTACTCTTTTCACGTAAATGGATTCTCTTAATATGATGAAGGTTAACATTTTAAACATTTTTCTAATTTCAACTATACCATTAGAATGAACAGTTTAAGAATTATCTATTGGCCAAGAACGATAACGGACATCCTTTACAATTAATTTTGAGTAATTGTTTGTAGTCTTTGTATGGATTTATTGTTAAATGTTATAATTTTTCAATCTCTCCAAATAATAATTTAAAATAAAAGATTAAAAGTGTTTTTTTTTTATTATTGTGGCGTTGTCGTATTGATAACTATATATGCATGTCTCACACTCGCATTACTGCGTCGCTTTCTTAGAGTAATGTAACTTTTTTTGCAGATTATTTATATCCTTCCAGGACGCAGAGGCACCCACTGTCTAGAATAATGCCGAAAGCATTTCACGAGTGTTTACAGTTCTCGTATCTTTGTATTATGTAACGAAATTAAAACATTTTTTTTATAAAGATAATAAGCAACATATTTGTATTTACCAGTTTTGCAAGCTGGACATTCTTATTTAAAAAAAAAAAAAAAAACTTTATTTAAATATAATACTAATAACCTGTAGCTGAATAAATTAAAAATTTTATTTAGCCACAGGAAATTATGTTACATAACAAAAAAATTATATTTTTGGGTATATATGCAATATAGAGTAACATAGAGTTTTTTATTTCAGTGCCTTTTGATCCTGCCAGGACATAGGTTTATTTAATACTGTGTGTATATTTAATTTTAAGCATTTATATTAATGTTACAAACAAATGAAGCCCTTTGAATCATCAGATAGCCGATTGTTTAAAACATCACTTTTAGCTGGGTTTGTGTAATATTCCGTGATAGTGACGCCATATGCAATCTTTTCTGTAGTTGTTGTTTAAGACTGGATCGTAAATGTGGATCGTAAATTCTTCATCCGATGCAAATGACGTCATTTTACATAAAATAAAATCACGCATTTTAATTTTTAAAACTGAAATATGGTTTGTAGAAATACATCATTTTCACTCCAGCGGGTTTGAAATTCTTCACAGTTGGGAATGCTTCACTTAGTAAATTGAAATCACACACTGATAAAATGAAATGTTTTAAAAAATTTTAGAACGTCTTTATGGAAGAGCAGTGACCTTTAGGTTAAAATAATATTTGTTTGAGAGTTAGACTAAGCAATAAGACGCATTTTTTTTTTTGTAAATAAGGTTTTTTTTTTATAAATTAATGAAACAGTGCCTTGTTAAACATTTTCTTTCGTCGAAATTAGACGGATTCTACTTCATAATAATAATAATAACTTTTTCCCACCGGAGGAGACACTAAATTCTGAAAAAGCAGTTTTCTTGCTTTCTGCTTGGTTTGTAATCTCCGTTGTCCCTGTGCATCTCAGTAATGTTCATATTATTTTTGTTAAAAATAAAATAGTTACAGCTTTTCAATTAAGATAGAAATGTATATATTTGATTGTAAGTTGAGGAATAGTGTGAGAAAGGAGAATTTTATAATTTTTGCAGGGGTTAGTACACATCGATTTCTCCAAGTATTTATGAATGGAAAACACAATTGAATCTGCGATTGTATATTGTTTTCATGCCATTATTTATTGTTGTCTACAATCTCTCCCAGGGGATGTGTTATCATATGTTAAAGCAAACACTTGTAAATATTGTAATCTGACTAAAATTATTTGTTTTTGTCGTTTCTGTGCTCTCATTTGTTGTTGTTGTTGCTTTTCTTTCCCTTTATTATTTGTCACTGTTTATAGTGCTGCAGGTAATGTTTTAAAGCTGTGTATGGAATTTTAGTATGATGCTTGCTTTCGAAGAAAGAAATGGTTATTGCCATTGAAAAACTCTGGCACTATAACCATAAGTGAAAAAAAAAATCTTTTTTGTTTTGGCACTATAACCATAAGTGTGATTGATCGATAGTTGCAGTTCACCACATTTTAGTGTAACATGTCTTAAAACACCAGCATTCCAAATGGCATCTCGTAACTTTTAATTCTACCATCAGTAGATATATTGGCCCATATATTGGCAATTATTTTTTTACTCTGTACATTTGAAAAATAAATTCGTTTATTTATATATTTGAAATATTTTATATATTAACGTTCAAAGTTGTACATTTACCAAAACTCGGTCATGTTAGGTCTTCTGGAAATTCGCCATAAAGCTTCAATGCCTGAATTCTGAACAGACTTTTGCAATTTAATTTACTGTTAAACTATTGTCACTAACTTCTCGCATACTAGTATAAAAAATATTTTTAATTGAGATTTTGTGTTAAAATTTGCCTGCTCGTAGTGTCTTTGGAATATATGTCTAAGCGATTTTATTCAATCAATTATTTGCCTAAGTCACCATCCGTCTTTTGCTGGTTTAGCTTCCTAAATATTTCACGCTGATTTATTTCCATTCTATTCTTATTATAGTCTTTTTTTTCCATGCGCAAATGTTAATTAAATAGTTGGTGAGTTGTCATTTCAAGATATGTGAGACAGGTTGTCACTTCTGCGTATAATGTCATTTGATTTATTTTTTTTTCTGCAAATAAACTCTTCATGTTTTTAGGTTGTTAAATCTCAACTAGCTAGGCATAGCAGACACATGGGAGATTTCGCAACACAAATGATAACATTGAATCACACAGTTCCGTATTCCAGTTTTTATACAACCATCTTTTCCTATTTTTAAAATTTAAATCCCATAAAAAATATTCACTTTTACATTCCTCTTATTGTTGATCAATACAGCAGAATCAAACTTTTAAACGTTACAATTTTTAAAGTTACAGTTGCACATGCTTTCTCATAACCATCGGAGAAAGTTGACAATTGTTGGGTGCCTCTCCTGACAGTGGTTGTCTTATATCTTTGGCCAACAATCAATGCAGTTTCGCTTCAGCAATCATACTGGAAAGAGTCCAATTTGCTATGCAGCAATAAATTTATAATTCCTCTGATAAAGGGATTTTAATTTAGATTTGCCTTTACAGTTTGACACACGCTTACGTCGGTTAATATACGAGCATCTAACAAAATATAGTAGTTTTTTTTATTATTATTTGGTTTGAATTACGACGAAAATCTTTTTAAAACTAATGTCATATTACTCCAATTGAGGTTAAACATACTACAATGCGTCCTTGACCTCTTATTGGGAATGTTCAAAAATAATTTTTTAAGGGGTCTCATACGTTTTAAAATCTCCATCGCCAGTGCAAAAGTGATCTAAATTCAAGTTCTCATAACTGTCTAAATACTTATTGAAATTACATAAAAGTGTAATATATTTAGGTCATACTTAATTTTTTATAAAATGTAAAAATAAACAATTATAGTATAATAAAAAATACAGTTGAGTTAATATTGCAAAATACTTTCACATTGTACGTCGCAATCCTCACGATAACTTAATTTAGAATAGATATATAAACATAAAACCTTACGTTAAAATGAGCTCTAACCTATATTTTATAGAATGAATTAATGTTATTCAGATAAATAAATATTTGAATTATTTTTTAATCATGAATTAATTATTTTTTCAATTTGTTTTCATTTATCAAATTGAATTGAATTTTTGTTTAAAATAGCTTCTGCCAAAGAATTTATATATCATTAATTAATTCAATAAAGTGTAGTTAAAGTTTGTTTTAACATACGTTTTATGTTGATATACATATTCTAAGTTACGTTACCATGCGGACAGTGACATGCCATGTGAAAAAGTTTTACAATATTAATTGAACTGTGTCTTTTAATATATTTCCTTATGTTTATTTTCCTAATTTACAAAGCCTTAAGTATGGCTTAAATATATTATAAAGTTTTATGTAATTTCAATAAGTATATAAAAAATTGTGAGAACTCGAAACCACATCACTTTTGCATTGGCGACAGAGAATTTAAAACGTATAAGACCCCTTAAGACGTAGCGTAACTCATGCTGATTTATTAAAAATAATGTTTGTAAGATATTTCCTTCACGTTTCTTGCAATAGTTCACTCATCTGGAGGTAGGTATAGAATGAATCGTACCTGGAACGGTAGAAATGTTTACTACATGGAGTTGCAATTTGGTTCATATGTTTTGATTTGCAGATAATATGGAGAATAACACAATGCTTTTCTTAATCTTAATCACTATCAGTCGTGTAGATTTCCAGTCGGAATATTAGTTTCTGAGGAATTGCTAATTTGTATATCTTATGATATTAAGCAGATGATCTATTATTCTTATAAATTATTCTTTTTTTCAGAGATTTACTAAAATTTTACTGAATTAAATTTATGTTTCTTCATATTATTGAAAATCCAATCCATTTAAATGAAATGAAATTTATTTCAATTTTCTTTTTAATTAAAATCTTTAGACTAATGAGGTTAGTATTTTTATCAGTAAGCAAATGTTAGTAATTAAGCCTTCTGGAATTTAAATAACTAGGACTTCCCTCAGAGGGATTAGTTGGGCAATATTGCTGAGAACATAGATTTAATAATAACACGTGGAAGCAAAGAAAATGAGAAATTAACTTTAATTGTCCATATACTGCAATAAATTGAAATGATGAAAATAAACGAATCGTAGAATTACGAAAACTTACATATAAATTCGTATACACTGTTTAAAAAATGGGAAAGCAAACCATACAAGGTAGCCATGCATCGATATAAAATTGAAAGTGCGCAATATATTAAAAGTAAAATAGAAAATGAAACACTAAATTATCTTATATCGAAATTTTAACTGTATAAAATGATGTCAAGAGCATAATCAGACGCTCCGCACCAATTTGCGTAACATTAAATGACAAATATATGATGTTTAAAAAGAATGGACTGTACTTTATATGGTGTGTGCTCCCCCGAAATAGTTAATATTGTACAATATTTGTTTTCCATGGATGCAATGAGGTTGTCGATAAGAGATAAGGAATTATCTCTTCAAAATCTGTTATAGTATCAAAGTACGGAACACATCAACAGTGGCATGCAATGCGTCGTTAGAGTGTGTTTTAGATATGCTCGATCGTATTTAAATGATGAGTGTATGCTGGCCACTACATCCGCGGTATTGTTTTGTTTTCAAACATATTCTGCACAAGTTGAGCTGTATTTAGCATGTATTAAATAAAAGAAATCGACAATGATTGCAAAATAAAGTATGATACAAGATCTGAACTATATCAAGGAAAGCCTAGAGAAGGAGTACTTTAACAAGTACTTTCGGGCAACCTACTCACTGTTTCATATAGGTCTTTATTCATTATTTACACAATTTATTTAATGCTAGGTGGGTATCTATCACTTTTGTTGCATTTAAATTGCATGTTTTGTGGAGGAAATGCGGCATTATGAAATATTTAAAGTTGCTATACCTAATAATTCCAAATTAATGGTAATTGAGATCGCTTTCCGTTCATTAGAAACCATTCATAGAGAAAATTGTATAATTTAAAACTAACCCGAAGCAAAATTTCAAGTTTTTGGGCTGAGCAGTAACACAGAAATAGAAAATTTTCGAAAGTTTTTTGTTTCTGCAGTGTTTTATATAGCGACATTTATAGAAATTGTTCTATTGCGAGAATTTACGTCATGATAAATACAGTCATGCAAATTTTCATGTTTATAGTCCTAACAATTCCATGTACTTCGTTACTTAGATCATCTTTATATCTTTTTCCGCTTTGTTTAGTCTTTCGATTTTTTAGAATTCGTTCTACAACGAGCATTTACATCTTATAAATTACTGACATTCCAAAATTCTAGTTTCTAACCCCAACAGTATCCCAGAAATTTCAGTATTCCAAATATATCATAATTTAGAACCTTTCTAGAAACTTTTACATTTATCAGTCAAATTGAACTTTCGAACCTTTTAGAGAGCGTTCATATCGAGTATTTACATCTTAAAAGTAACCACCGCACCGAATTTAAAGTTTCTAACCCAATCAATATCACAGCAATTGCAATTTTAGAAATTATTTGTTCCGGCAGCGATGTAGATGTTGCACTGACATAAAATACAGTCTTTTTTTCGGAGCAGAGATGGCCACCAACTTTTTTTATATTGGCTATGTAGTTTCAGAGAAAACACCTCACAAACGTACAGACATTAATAATATTGTACACTTTATAATATTATAACGCTTTATAATATTAGCATTAGATATACAGATACAAAAGCCATTTATCTATTATAAACTAAAGTGCCCGGCGTTGCCCAGAATTTGAAGGATGTTTGTTCTGAAAAATTAATTTCAAAATTTAACATGCAACATAAACAAACATTAAAAAAAGCAGTCGAAGTGTTGTACGCATGAATCAAATGAAAACACAATATAAAAATGTATAAATGTATATAACAGACGAAAAAGAATACAGCTATAAATGAACTTATTTCAATTTATAATTCGAGCAATAATGTTAAAATACGCCAATATTTCCATAATCGGGTTTTTATCATGCTTCAATACGTTTTTCCACACTCATATCATGTTATACTATATTCACCATGTCCTTTATATTTCCAATATGACGTAATATTTTCCTATTTCACGTGGAAACCTTGAAATAGAAAAGTTATGAAGTTATATCTATATTCATTTAAATTCGTCAAACAATCTATTTCATTTTCATTTTTCATGTGAATATCTTGGAATAGAAAAGTTATGACATAATATTCACCTTTTTTTAAATTCGGCAAACTATTTATTTCATTTTAATTTTTCACGTGGAAATCTTGCAGTAGAAAATTAATTGTTGTAGTAAGAATTTTATAGTGTATTTTAATTGTTAGCAACTGCTATAACGAAAAATGTTTAAATTTGATAAGAAATTGCTGTTAAATTGGTGATTTTGTATTAATTTATAATTAACTATAAATTATTTCGATTCCGGATTACTTTAGTTGCCTGGGCCGTGTTTTAATACACATGTACGTATCTTTTCATAAATTTGGCTTCCAAACTGTCGATTTGTATAGAATTACAAACAGACTGATAGACAAATTTTCATTTTTATATATTAGATTATATACAAACATAAATAACTTATTTAATACGTGTTAGCATATGCATTTTTAAATATCTATATATATAAACCCGTATAATACTTATTCTGTTTTATTTTCATAGTCATTTGGCAAAATATCTCACTTTCTTAATCCCGATTTGCGTGCTTTTTACAAAAGCGCCAAAGTCCATATAACAGCGAAATACTACGAAAAGCATTAAATGCATGGTAATAAGCTACTTAGAATGCGACATTTACGATCAACCATTATTGGCATTCAGTCTTATAATTTGGCGATAGATTTTTGGTCGACGGGATAACTAATTAGTACAAAATACTGTACTGCAAGTTAACTTCAATTTAACTTAATCCTCTCTATTCTACTATTTTAAGATTTTTATCTTCTAAACATCGCACATTTTCAATTTTTATACCATCGAATTGGAAAGAAAAATATACATTTAAGTGCGATTTATTTGAAAACTGCATTTCAATTTCTTTTTGAAATATTAAATTTTGTAGTTTTTAGCGCCATTTGTTTAATTTTGGCAACTCAAATACTCCATTTCTGTAGAAAGTAGGGGAAAAATAGCTGGAAAATAGTAATTATACCTTTTTGTTGCCTTTTTTCCTTAACAACTTAAAAAAAATGTAATTAAAATTTTATTTTAATTACATAACTAAAATATTTTAATTACATACACAAGTGCTATTTTGAAAAAATATAAAGGAATGATTTCTTTTTAAAATTTAATTTTAAGTATCTATATTAATATTACAAACAAATGAGGGCATATGAATCAGGAGATAGCCGATATTTTTTTTTCTTTTCTTTTCTTTTGTAGAGTTTCTTGAATGACGACATCTTTTTTATTTTTTTTTTGGATTTGTGTATTATTCAGCGATAGTTAAGTCCTAAGAGTACTTTACTGTAGAAGTTGTTTAAGACTTTATCGTTATGGAGAATTCTTCAGCGGTTGCGAATGACGCCATTCTGTACAAAATAAAAGTGTGTGTTTTAAGTTTTAAAACTGAAATATGTTTTGTACTATCCATATTTATATATTTTATTTTCATCGAGGGTGACACTAAATTCTGAAAAAACAGACTTCCCGTTTTCTAGTTTTTTTCAATCTTTGTGCAGTTTCGCCTCAAAAAGTGAGATTTGTTGCAAAAAAATATAAATAGCTATGAAAACAAACCTGATGAACGTTTATGCTTATTTTTACAAGTAAATATGGCACAGATGTCATATACGCACCGAGGTACCTAATTGACGCCAAAGTGGCGTTACTTTGCCTGACGTGGTAACCAGTGGCGGCTCGTGACTGTCATATTTTGGGGCACTAAATGCATGGCGGACATTATTATTATTTTCTTACCATTTTTTTTAAAGAAAAAAATTACCTTGTTTGGTCGAATACTCTGCCAGCAAATGTGGCAAAGATTTCCTTTAAAGCAATAGTGGTAAGAGAAGAATAAATTTGGCAGCTATGGATTTAGTGCCTCCCAAAATGCCAGTCACGAGCCACCACTGATGTAACCCTATATAACGCTATTATAAATTGTTTTGTTCTATAATTATATCATTTATTGATTGTTATTTACTTTTAAAAATAATAGAAAATGTTTTGTTTATCACTTTATTTTGTTTTCATATTGAAATAAAAAATAACGTACTATTATAGCACGCTATATGTAACTGGTATTCGAAAACGACGTTTTCGAACAAATTGGCATAAAAAAAATCACGCCACACCCGGTGCGTTTATGACATCTCTGCCATAAATATAAACTTTATTTATATATATAATATCATTGCTTTTTATATACAATTTACTTTTTGTTTATATATAAAAATAGGTAAGAGGCTTATAACACAAGATAAATTTCATAAACCTTTCAAAAATTGCTTGAGTACATGAAACAATGAATAAGTTGCACAAAAATGTGCATAAAAAGCTGTACCAATTTCATTTTTTAAAGACTAAAAAGAAATTAATATAAATGGAATTGTTTTTTGAAAATCATGCTTTCATTAACATTCACAAAAATTTAGAAAATGTATATGTTTTTTAAATGCACTAGATATTAGAAAAGTCTTGAAAAAAACCTTAAATGCACGGAGTTTAAATTTAATTCGTTGAGTTCAATTATGGAAGATAAATGGATTTAAATGGGAATTTTGCCAAGTTTGCTATCTCCCAGTTGGCTTCATGTATAGAAACTTTTTAGTCGCCGAATTTGGCGAATATGACATCTGTTCCCAAGTGGCGCGGTGCCCTGGGCAGCCTGAGGATTTTGCTATCCATGTATACATACTGACATTTGCCGAAAAATACTCGAAACAATCCTTGGATATCTGAAACGTAAATACGGGGCATCTTAAAATCATATACCAAAATTTTATATACCAACACTTCCCTTACTCTATATGACAGAAAAGTAATAAAAATTTAGTCTACAAAACGGATATTAGAGAGTTTCGGAACAGATGTCATATTCGCCCCATATTGGCGCGATTTTTTTCTGACGCCAAATCATATAGGCAAAGGGTACTTAACTTGCGCCAAAGTGTCGTTGTTTTGCTTGATGTGGTAACCCGGATTATGTTGTTTATGCTGTTGATGTTTTCGCCAAATTAGCAACCGAAAAAAATCGCGCCAATATGGGGCGAATATGACATCTGTACCAGAGTTTCATTTGTTCAGAAAATTTTTTAAAGCTGTAAACAATTGATATATTAAAAATAAAAAAATATATTACAATTCATCAGACATGCAAGTAAAATTACATAAATACATTTAATACAATTAAAAAGAAAACGTTTCAAGCTAAATTTTAGCCCCTCATCAGTGCAACAAAACATTCAAATGACAGAAAACTATATATCATGTTTACAGTTAAAAATTATTAGCAGTTAAAATTAAATAAAGTATAAAATTTTTTAAAACAATGCTGAGTATTCAGGAGGAAGTGCACATGATTCATTTATCGACGACGTTTGCTTACGAGTGAACACACCTTCCAGGAAAACTCTACTTTTAGTATTATTACATATCGGCGACGTTTGCTTACGAGTGAACACACCTTCCAGAAAAACTCTACTTTTAATATTATTGCAGGTTGCAATAATATTAAAAGTAGAGTTTTTCTGGAAGGTGTGTTCACTCGTAAGCAAACGTTGCCGATAAATGAATCATGTGCACTTCCTCCTGAATACTCAGCATTGTTTTAAAAAATTTTATACTTTATTTAATTTTAACTGCTAATAATTTTTAACTGTAAACATGATATATAGTTTTCTGTCATTTGAATGTTTTGTTGCACTGATGAGGGGCTAAAATTTAGCTTGAAACGTTTGCTTTTTAATTGTATTAAATGTATTTATGTAATTTTACTTGCATGTCTGATGAATTGTAATATATTTTTTTATTTTTAATATATCAATTGTTTACAGCTTTAAAAAATTTTCTGAACAAATGAAACTCTGGTACAGATGTCATATTCGCCCCATATTGGCGCGATTTTTTTCGGTTGCCAATTTGGCGAAAACATCAACAGCATAAACAACATAATCCGGGTTACCACATCAAGCAAAACAACGACACTTTGGCGCAAGTTAAGTACCCTTTGCCTATATGATTTGGCGTCAGAAAAAAATCGCGCCAATATGGGGAGAATATGACATCTGTTCCGAAACTCTCTAGTATCCGTTTTGTAGACTAAATTTTTATTACTTTTCTGTCATATAGAGTAAGGGAAGTGTTGGTATATAAAATTTTGGTATATGATTTTAAGATGCCCCGTATTTACGTTTCAGATATCCAAGGATTGTTTCGAGTATTTTTCGGCAAATGTCAGTATGTATACATGGATAGCAAAATCCTCAGGCTGCCCAGGGCACCGCGCCACTTGTAGTATTATTAGGGTTTATATACAATTCCAAATAACGTTACCCTATATAAAATATTGATACTATTGTTCTAAATTTGTCTTTAATTGCTTTTTCACGAAAAAAGTTAGTATTAACTTTATTCCTTAAAGTCAACGTTGATATAATTGCCGGGAAATGCATAGATGTGAGGATCCTGAAAGTAGCATTAAACACAAAAAATTATTTTTTCTAAAGAATAGAAGATTTTTATAAATTAAAAATAGTTATTGCATTTGAAAGCACGTTTTTCCACGCCTTTTACACTCTATATTATGAATTATTGTATGATTAATATGCAATTTTTAAAAATGAATTTTAATTAGTCGAACATTGCGGTAAGAGACATTAATCCCCTGTATAGGATTTACCAGGGCATTGCGCCGACTCTGTATGTATGTATAAGTGTGAGTATACATGATACCGTCAAAGCTGTTCTTTCCATTCAGCTTCCATTTCGCGAATATATGATAGGCCACTGTCGCTAGAGCTGTATTCACTTTTGTACAAATTGGACTAGGCATTTGGTAGCTAAACCATTTTTAAACTACTTTTGCTCCAAAAAGTACATTCTTTTTTACCTCAATTATTCAAGAAAATATTTTTCACACTCATTTTATGTTGATATAAAAACTATTTTAAAATCCAACTTAAAGGAGTAATGTTTACCTCTTTAAAGCAAATTTGGGCAACGAAATGCAATTGCGTATTACATACTAACATGAGCCCTACATATCACCAGATTTTCATAATTATTTTGAATTTACTGGTTTAAAACTGTCTCTCGTTGGATAAAGTATAATTTCTTTGAATATTATGATAAATTAAATAAAAAATTTGGATATATACAACAGGGTATTTATTGGTTTCATCTGTACAAATGAAACTTATCTAAAATAATTTAACTGTAGAATTGATCTGTAGCGCGAGTCTCATTATGTCTTCCTCTAATAAATTTCGAGATAATTTTGAATAACGAGATCAAGTAGAAGATAATTATAAAACGTCTATATTTGTATCGTAATAGTTAGAATATTAAATCCGAATTCATTTTATCATTAGAAATAGTAAGCGTGATAGTCCTTCATATAATGCAAATTGCACTGAAGGAAATAGATATTCCTGTTCCAGGTTATGCTTAATTGAGTAATGATTAATAAATATTATGTAAAATTTATTGAAAGATTGGAAGGAATTATTTCTACTCTCATATTAAATGATTAGTTATCGAGGCGTACATTTGCAAAATTGTAAAGAAAGAAATAATAAAAATTATATTACTTTTTGTTTTATAAAGAAAAAAATGCATTGGTGATAATTTTTAAGTTAGATGCATTATAACATGTTTAGAATTGTATGCTTCTCAATAAATTCTTTTTGGTTTCCATAATACACAATATACACCTTCAAATAATAAGATTTTTTAAGTCTGAAAAAGGAACTTAGAAGACGTGTATAGAAGAGTATATATATAGTCTTTGTAAACTTCCGCAACGCAATGTTTGAAGGTGATGCTTTTTTCATTAATTTTTAATTAATTGCAGTTTACAACCAAACAATGTTTTTTCTTAACGAATTATGAGTATTCTATGTCAAAAACATGTTCAAAAGCCTTTCGAAAGATGTTGCATTCACTGCTATGCGTTTTGTACGTACATAAAAAAGCGATGTTGAAGACAGAATATATATATGCTACAATATTAGATCTATCTCCGCGATTTCCCTATACTATTCTAAATTAATACACTTAATTCACTAAATCCTTATAATAATCCTTCTTAAATAATCTCTATCATTAATTCTGTTAAATTCCCTTTAATTTAATGTCTCACATGTCAAATTCACTTAATTATTACGCTTTTAGTATTCTTAATTAAATATTCTATTTCCGATCTTTCGCCTTTTAGAATGTTTTTTGGTAGTCATTTTTATTTTTGTTCCAGCCGAGATTTACTTTCCCGCGCTTAAATCCGGAGATTCTTTTTGCTTTCTTATTCATCCGCTACTGGCGTAATATCTTTACATCTTAATTGGTTTAGAGCACGTACTACGTCAAAATTGTATTCCTACGCTTAGTAAGCAAAAAGCAGTTACGTACGATTCCCCATCAGATTTTGCTGAGTTTTCGAAGTGTAAACTGCCCCCTGGCTGTGTGTCTGTGAAAATATCGTTCGTTCTAAAGATTTTACCTTTTTATATAATCAAATGATTTCTATCGATAATAGATGTTTTCTACATCGAACTTATTCAGGACACTGCATCGTAATTTTGTGGAAACTGCCACCCGATCTTATTAAATAAAAACCTGTTAACAGAAACGCTTTTGTTACTTGTCTCCTGGAGAAATTTCAATCTTCATCTCCATTGTTTTTGCCAGTAGCCACTCGACAGTCAATCATGTTTAATGAGAAATGATGATCGTATACAAAGATTAAGCTGCTCAATTGAATAGGTTGGGTTGGGTTGATTTTTTGACGGCCGATTATCAACACGAGGGATATGGGCCCTGGGGGAAGTGCCCTCCGTGGGGGTCTTTCTAAGGGAACCTAACCCGTATTTACGCATGGACATCCAAGGTTTCGAAGAGAACCATGAAAACTCCGAAACGAAATTGAATAGGTGAAGCTGTTGATCTATTTTCACTTACTACATTTTCTTATATTGATGCTCCAACTCCATGCTACAACATATAATGTAACTAAAGGTTACATCTATCACGGCTAAATCAATTATGTAGCAGGAATCGTTACATATAAGCATAATCACTGTAAGATTATGCTACATTCGTCTTCTTCACCTACATCTCTACTAGATAGATTTTTTTTCCAGTAACCCGATACCTTTACAAATAAGCCGATCAGGATAATCAACTTGTACGCCATACCATTACATATATATATTTTTTAAGTTCGGTGTATCTAATATATATACTGGGCAAAAGGTCCTTGACACATTTTAAATTCAATGAAAAATCAAGTTATTTACGAACAAGACTGCGAACTTTGTTTTTAAACGAGAGGCCTTTTTTTTTTTTTTTTTTTTTTTTTTTTTTTTTTTTTTTTTAAACATGGCATTTTAAAAGAAAAACAAGCCATATTTAAGCTATATATTGCTAAATTATTTTCTAAACGTATAATGATAATTTAAATAATTCTTTTTACATTACGCTGATACTGAGTTTGAGACGCTAGGCAAAATGATTCAGTGAGTAAAAATGATGTCATATTTAAAACAAAACGATCATTTTTTTTTTATAAAACTAAATATTTGACCAATACTAAATGGCCAATACTATGGCAACTAAAGGCAAATTTCTGAATGGCAGATTTTCGCGGGTACTGAGATTTGAACTTAAAGTTTGTGCGAATGTCCACATGAAAAGTGGTATCGGACATACGTGACTTTAAGTTTGGAAATAAATTCATTAATAATCTATTGCGTATTAAAATACTTTTAAATTGTGGATTTGAGTGGTGTGTATATAAATTTTGAGAATGTGTAAATAACGTACAGTTTAGATTTTATGGGGGAAAATTTTATGTGACAAAGCGAAATCCTTTTTACTGATTTCTCATCCTGTAAAAAGAAATATAAGAGCCTCAATCGATAACATCAACATAATTATTATCTTGATTACGTATTCTAATACAGTTTAATTTTTCAATAATTTAAGCAGTTGAAGTTTGTGGAAATACTGTTTTGGTAATTTTAGGTTAAAAATATTATTTGTTTTAAGAGTTAGACAACCAATGCAAGATGGACTTTTTATCGTAATTATTTTTGTAGGTTTATTATAAATTCGATCTCACAGTTCCATTCTAAACATTTTAATTCGTCGAATTTCGACAGGTTCCAACTCGTTATTATAAAAGTGTTTCTCGGAAAAATGGTACGTGCTGGAGCAATTTGGATGACATATTTAGAATTAGGAATATTAAATCTATGCACTTTACATATTAAGTTTACAGGGAGGAAGTTGTTTTATTTTTTTGTCGACCAGTGGTATTCGAAACACTTCTGTTGTTTCAAACTAAAAATTTTCTATTAGAATTAAGTCTGCAGTTTGAGCACGTAGAAACAGTCTTCAGACTTTAGTCATATATGTATTTCTTGCTTTAGAATTTGCATTCAAATCACATTTTTTCCTGTTAGTGTTTAACTATTTTAAGTAACTATTTTAGATAAAAATTCCACTTCTTTCAGACTTTTTAAATAAAATTAGAATTTTCAGAAAAAATATATATACAAAATTTATCCAAAACTCATGATATAATTATTAGTTTTTCAAATTTGTGTTTTAGAGATATGACTTTCAAAAAAGTTATTTTACAAATTGTTTTATTCTACAGATAATGAATATGAAAAGAATGACAGATTGACAAAGAAAATGCTTTTATCCTCTATACTCCGTTTTCATTTATTAAGAACATACGTATTTTGTATTTATTACGTGTAAAACAAACTTTACATAAAAAAATAAAAAAGAAAAAAAGGGAGGTGTTTCACTCAAATAGAAATGTTTAATCATAGACACTCTGAAAAAGATAAAATTATTGCGCATTTAAACTTTAAATCTGTTGTATACGAAAAAAAAATAATTATAATAATACATTAGAAACACCTACTTTTTCAAAATCGTCTACCCCGAATTTAACCGCAGATAAGAATCATAGAACTTTTGACGCGGGAAGTTAGCTCAACTCTTAAAAAAAAAAAAAAACAGAAAGATGTCTGACAGTTTAGGATAAAATACCGATATTATTACAGTATTTAGGAGCATAAAAGGTATGTCTTATTTAATTTAAATATTTTATTCCTGTTTGATATATTATTATCACGAGTTAAATAGTTTTACCTTATATACAATGAGACTGATCTGGATTTTTTTCAGAAGCAATATTTTCCGATTCGATACTGTAAAATATCTTAATCTGCCACCGCTAGAAAAAAAAGGCTGACTCAGAACCTGATTCTAACATAGTATTTATCGGCATTATTATTTTGGAGTTAAATATGATATTCGATTATAATGACATTGCGAAACTGTTTCAATTTAGAAATTAACATTATACTGGGAAAATGTCTTTCTACATATTATAGTGGTGAAACTTTTGGAAAAAAATTTCATTGCTAATAATATTTTAAATTAGTACTAGCTGTTTAACCCGTTCTACGGACTGGTGTTCATAAACTTAATTCTAAAACCAAAATTAAAAATAAAAATCGGTACAACCAAATTTAAGTTTATGAATATAAAAATGTGTTATATCTATTAAAAATCAGTAAGTACACAACCAATATGAAATATATATGTACACAAAAAATCAGGTATGTATTAAAAAATAAATAAAAGTAAGTATTTACACAAACAAATTAAAGTTGGGGATATAAAAATCAGTTATAAAGTCAATATTTACACAACCAAACAACCATTTGTAAGAAAAAAAATGAAATTTACATCATGACTGTAAAAAAATGAAAAAAATTATTTTAAAATGAAAAATCGTTGCACTGTTTTCCACGTCACCAATGAGGTAAATTGCGAAAGACTCGTTTTTTTAGTGAGTATTTACACAACCAAATTTAAGTTTAGGAAATCAGCTATAAAGTCGATATTTACACAACCAAACAAAAGTTTGTAAGAAAGAATGAAATTTACATCGTCATTGCAAAAATACCTGAAAAAATTCAAAACATTTCTTCTAAAATAAAAAATCTTTTCATTGTTTTCCACGTCATCCATGAGGTAAAGTGCAGTAGTCTACTTTTCGTTTGTTTGTTTGTTTTTTACAATACAGCAAAATAGTTGCGACTTAAGATAAAACTTCCCGGAAGACAATGTTTTGTGTAAATGCCTTATCAGACTGTGAAAAAGCTTTCCTTGTTTTGGTCCGTCCTTGACCCAAACACGTACACATTCTCTAGAAGTTGCTCTTGAAAAGGTTACATACAACATCCCATGTAAAAAATATGAATGGGGCAAATAGATTCCAACTTTTTTCACGGTTTGACCCTGAGATTTACTGATAGTCATAGCAATGGTGATCCTAAGTGGAAACTGATGGCGGGTAACTGGAAAGCTAAACTGGTATCCGACAGTGTAAGCAGGGTCATCGGTATGAAAACACGGGTGCCTCTCCTATGTCCTGTCAAAACTTCTGCATCTATAACATTTTGCGACAACCTTCTGACTATTAAACGTGTTCCATTACAGAGACCACTGGACGAATTCATGTTTCTAAGCAACATAACAATAACGCCAACTTTAAGATTTAACTGATGTGGTGGCATTCCAGAAGGTGTTAAACTATTGATGAAATCCATTTGCAAATTGTTTTGTTCTTCTTCATCATCACAAAGTGTTGTATCAGCACTAAAATAAGTTTTGACTTCTCCAGGTACTTTTCGTAAAACCCCTTAATTCAATCTCAAAGAATCCTCATTCTTGGGACTCAAAATGACTTTTTCCGAAAGTTGATCAAGATCAATTTCAGACGAACCAAAAATATCATCCACTATAGAATACTGCACTAAACGTTCTGTAGTTATTTCAATAATATCTTCTCCGAGTTCATAATCATTAGTCACCCGACCATCTCACAGGCGAATGAGTCATTCCACGAAATCAAGTCCCTCCGGCTCCGTTCGCATATTTGTAACCAGATTGAACTGTCAAAATGTTGGCCAGAGAGAAGAATTCTTGATACAACTTTCAAAAATGAGTGTTTTGTTTCCATGTATAACCATAGATAAAATCTGCCTCCAGTCACCTCCAAGAATAAACACTTTGCCCAAAAATGGGACATCATTGCCATCCAAATATCGCTGAAGTCTATCAACAGCATTCAAAGCATGAATAGGTGCCATGGTACATTCATCCCATATAATGAGCTTAGCTATTTTTAGTAATCTTCCTTCAGATGTATTTTGCCGAATTTTTGAAGCTGAATTATCCAATATGGGGACTGGTATTTTAATCTGAGAATGTGCAGTACTTCCACCTTGCAAGAATATCGATGCGATGCCTATCCATGCAACGGGAATAGCAGTGATGTAACGCGCGCCACCCGTTTTAAAACAAATAGACTCTACCGGCAGTCACGTGACCGTTTTCCGTGAGCTTTGCCGAATGAGAAATGCTGCGAGTGGGAGAGTGTTCTGTTACAGCGTTGACTGTAGTTGTGTTCTGTTTTTGAGATGTGCTAAAAATGTAAAAAGTTATATCCGTGTTATTATATATGTGTTATGTGCCGTGCTACTTGTGATGTGCCGTCTTATCAAGATTAAATAAAAAATATTTAAAAAAGCTACCCCGAGAATGTGATATTTTGAAATTATGTGAAATTTCTGGGTGATTTGAAACTGAGCTAGCCAGACAATTTGGCTACCCAACTCGGGCCACGAATTCGAAGAAAAATGTTCACATTTAAATTTTTCAAAAGTGTTCGCAATATTATTTCATCATTCTTCAAGTCAAGTGATATAGTAATATATTTTTATTCAAGAAGTGTGGTTTTCAACTAGCAGAAAAAAAAAAAATGGCACGACCGGTCGTTGCGTATAAAAATATGTTCCTATAATTCCACAGAATAATTCGTCGTCGTAAGTTTGTGAGGTATGTTCGCCATGGTATATAGATTAATTTTTGTTTCGTTACCTTTGCCATTTTCATGCATCAGCTTTACACGATGTGATATGTGTTGTTATTTTCGAAAGCTATTCTGCAAATTGTTTTGTTTACGACAAAGAAAAATGCTGCGATATGAGTGTTTTTAAAAAACCTTTCACTTCATTTGTTCTTAGAACGGTGCCTACAGTGTTTGTGCCTATAGTGGTTTATTCTACAAGATTTGTTTGTTCTACAAAATATTTTTACCAAGTAAGCGTTTTAAATAGAATGGATCCATAATATTTTTATTAAAAAAGAATGCATTCTTCAGATTCTTGACTTCGTAACATTGTTCATGTTCTAAAAATTCTAAATAGTTTTGACATTATTAAATTTTAATTCATTCTATTATTTTCCTGTCATGTTTGTATTGCATATTTCCCCTTCCCCCCTCCCTCACCCATTATTCTGAAAATTTTACTTTGATTCTGTTCATGTATGTTTAATTTTTACTTTGCTTTAAGTAAAATATTTTGATTCATAAAAAAAAAAAAAAAAAAAAGAGTGAGTGCGAGAGAAAGCGAAAGAAATATTCATTTACGTTTTCGTTGATTTTTTTTTCTTTTCTTTTAAAAGAGGAAAATAAACTGTTGTCAGTCAAATTAGAAGTTGTTAAAATGATTCATAATTTTATCGCAATTCTCATAAAGATATGTGCTTATTTTTATTATTTTTTTTATTGGTTTCGTAAGAGAAATGATTACTATTTTTATTTAAGTGTTTGTTATTATTTAAATGCTAAACGTAAGTATTTAATTTTGAGTTGCTGATTTACTGATGAAAAAGCCTTGAATGTGATTCATTTCCAAAACGGAATGAGTAAGTTTTTGTATTTATTATTTGTTTATAAAAGAAACTTTATTTTCTTTTTAAGTGATATTGAATGAAACCGATATTAAGTAGCGTTAGTAATATAATAATAATATTGGTTGAAATTTTAATTATTCAATTATGTGTTTTATATTATTTAGAATATTGTTTGAAAGTGTTAACTATTCAGTAAATGGCTTTATATTGGTTAAAATATTGTTTAGATTAAGTGTCGCGGTATGGCCATACTGTTTATTTATACCTGCAGGGATTTAAAGTTTGTTTTGTTTTGTAGTCAAGAGTTTTGCTAATGTTAAACCTTACTGTTTTGCTCTATTAAAGTCTTGTTTATATGAGTTGTAACGGCAAAGCTCACACGTTTGGGGAATAATTTAAACGAATTTTCGGCATTTGTGGGGTACTCGTTTTGTTGTTTTGCTAAAGTTTAAAATGTCTGAACTTAATAAAGCTCGTAAAGAGGATTTATATCAGGTTGCGTTAGAAATGAATTTAGATGTGCAACCCTCTATGACAGTTGTCACATTGCGTGAAAAAATTAAATCCTCCCCCTCGTACGAAGTTGATTTTGTAAATTCATTAGTCAGAAACCAAATTTCGACTCGTGAGGAAGAACAACGCAGACGGGACTTAGAGGAAAAACAAAAAGCAGCTGAGTTAGAACAGCGCAAATTAGAATTAGAAGAAAAGCATAGAGCGGAAGAGTTAGAGTTAAAAAAGCTTGAGATGAATTTTGAGCTTGAGAAGCTCAAGTTACAGGCTCAGGGCCAAAGTGTTTCCAGTGGAGCGGTAGGTGGTAGTGCAGCAGGGGTAATGTCTCACCCGGAGAGTAAGATAGATATCCAAAAGCTGTTGCCTACATTCAGGCCAGAAACTGATGATGTAACCTTGTTTTTGGTGCTCCTGGAACGTCAATTAAAGCTCTCGAAGGTACCAGAGCATCTATGGGTTTCGTATTTACTCAGTGTTGTACCATCTTCTATCTCTACGCTTATCGCTCGTGAATCAGAAGAAAACGCTTCAAAATTTTCACATGTTAAAGATTTACTTCTAAAAAGGTTTAAAATTAGTGCCGAAAAGTTTAGACAGCTGTTCTTTACGCATCGCAAGTCCAAAGAAATTACTTGGCGAGATTATTATTTCGAACTTCGAGCTTATTTTGAAAACTGGCTTAAAGAATTAACTGTAACGTCTTTTGAAGATCTTCAGGATCTTATCATAGCTGATCAAATGAAAAGGCGCGTGCCTGTTGAATGCAAACAACATATGTTAGATGATTGGGAAAATTTAAATTCGCCAGTCGACCTTGCCGAAAAATTAGATGCGTATGATATTATTAGATCTACGTTTCCTAAAAGGGATCCGGTTGTACCCCAAGAGAAAAAAGAGTTTTCTCGTCGAGAAAATAATTGGAAGCAGAGTAAGCCTCCAAAAGAAGACAGATCTTCCCCTAAGTTTGCTAATCGACGCATAGAATCCGATATTGTTTGCTATGGTTGTGGTAAATTGGGATTTATAAAGAAGAAATGTCCAGATTGTTCCCCTACGGTTAAAAAACAAACTGTTCAAGCACAGCGTCTTGAGCTATATAGTTTAAATACATCAGCAGTTTCAGCTCCAAATGTGCCTATCACGATCTGCAATAAGAAGGTGTTAGTTTGTGCAGATACGGGAGCGAATCGTTCTATTGCAGGAGAACGTATGTATAAATTATTTTTAAAAACTGGTGTTGCATTGAACCCTCATACTTATGAAGTAACGTTAGCTGATGGAATTACGGTGGTTAGAGACACTTTGTCTGCCACTGTGCCCGTAGAGATTGAAGGCCGAGTCTTCGAAACGGAGTTCATCGTATTACCAGATGCCAAGGGTAATAGAACTCTTTTAGGTATGGATTTCTTACAGAATGCTAACATGGTGTTAGATACTGCCAACAAAACATGGTATTTCAGCGATAAACCTCGGGAAAAGTTTTATCTTGTTGATGAATACCAAGAAGAAAATAGCACGTTAGCTGGTGCGGTCGAAGTCATTCCGTATGCTTTACATGAAGATGAAGGCAAAAATCTAAATTCCGATGAAAGGGACAAACTTGATGATGTTCTGAAAAGGTATGAAAAATGTTTTCAACCAGGGGGAGAGACAACCCCGTTTGTGGAGCATAGTATGAATACAGGTGATAGTGCTCCTGTTGCTGCACCACCTTATCGGATGACTCCTGCTAAGAAAGCAATTCTTAAGAAGGAAATAGATAATCTTCTAGCTCAAGGTATCATAGAAGAATGTGAATCACCTTATGCTTCGCCGGTGGTTCTCGTAACAAAGCCGGATGGCAGTATAAGATTATGCATAGATTATAGGAAATTAAATGCAGTTACAGTAGCAGATAAATATCCATTACCTCGAATGGACGACCTTTTACATGAAGCCAAGCATACTTCTTACATGTCAACTTTAGATCTTCGTTCTGGGTATCACCAAGTTCGAGTCTACCCGCCAGATCAAGATAAAACTGCATTTGTCTGCCCTTTTGGAACTTATCGTTTTTTAAAGATGCCTTTTGGACTCAAAAATGCTCCTGCCACGTTTCAAAGATTGATAGATCAATTTAGAAGTGGTCTTAAAGATGTCCTTGCTTTATCGTATCTAGACGACATCATCGTTTTGTCAGAAACGTTTGAAAAACATCTCTCAGATCTTACAGCTGTGTTCGAGAGACTCATTGAACTTAAGTTAGATGCCAAACGTGAAAAATGTCATTTCTCCTGTGAGAAAGTCAAGTACTTAGGACACTGGATAACCCCAAATGGTCTAGAAGTAGATTCAGACAAGGTATCGGCAATTAAAGCGATACCTCCACCCAAAAATGTTAAAGAGATCCAGTCTTTCCTACAAACCTGTTCTTGGTACCGGAGATTTATATCAAATTTTGCTGATATCTCAAGACCCCTTAGCAATCTTACGAAAAAGAAAGCAACCTGGAAATGGGGAAAAGAAGAGCAAGTAGCCTTTGAAACTCTAAAAGAGTGTCTCATGACATCTCCAGTGCTGAAGCAAGCTGATGGGGCAAAACCATTTATTCTGCGAACTGACGCTAGTAACTACGCTCTTGGTGCTGTACTTTTACAGGGTACTGACAAGGCCTCTGAGCACCCCATAGAATATGCTAGCCGTCTTCTTACAAGTGCAGAGAGAAATTATTCCACTACAGAACGCGAGGCTTTGGCTGTTGTCTGGGCCTTAGAAAAATTTCGTGGCTATGTGGAAGGCCAAGAAGTGGTTGTAGCAACGGATCACCAACCTTTAAAATGGCTTTTGAGCCTTAAGTCACCATCGGGGAGATTAGCCCGTTGGGCACTACAGTTACAATCGTTCTTATTGAAAATAGAATATGAACCTGGAAAATCTAATGTTGTGGCTGACATGCTGTCACGCCCTGTCTGTAATCATCAATCTGCTTTCTGTGAGACATGCAATTTTGTCAGCATAGACATGCCAACAAGAAGTCCAAAAGATATCAGAGAAGCACAGTTGCAAGATGAAAACCTTAAAAAGATCATAGATTCTTTTGAAGACGAACAGAAAAGCGAAGATTTCGCCAATTGGACTGATAGAGGATTCCTGATGAATCAAGGTGTGCTTTATAGGTATGCTCCCGAATCAGATGCCGAAGAAGCGCAATTAGTCGTTCCAGTACAAGAAAGACAAAATATTTTGAAACTTCATCATGACGACCCTTCAGCCGGACATTATGGTGAAGCAGGAACTTATCAGAGAATTGCTAAAAGATATTATTGGACAGGCATGAGAGCATACATTTCTGAATATGTGAAAAAGT
This sequence comes from Maratus speciosus, assembly GCA_963932465.1. Classification (NCBI taxonomy): domain Eukaryota; kingdom Metazoa; phylum Arthropoda; class Arachnida; order Araneae; family Salticidae; genus Maratus; species Maratus speciosus. The sequence continues at coordinate 528,430,112 of OZ010789.1, read as the reverse complement.
GCCCAGAGTGCGCCCGTTATAAAGCAACAAATCAGAAACCCGCTGGTTTATTACGAACACCTGCTTATGCTCAGCGGTTTGAGACCCTCAGCATTGATCTCTTTGGACCATTGCCTCCTAGTAAAGATGGGCATCGATGGATTTTTATAGTAGAAGATTGTGCCACTAAATGGGTCGAACTATTTGCCTTAACAACTGCTACTGCACAAGAATGTGCAACTACTCTGATTGAAGAGATCTTCCTTCGTTATGGTATCCCAAGAAGACTCATAAGTGATAACGGCCCTCAGTTTGTGAGCGCTGTTCTACAACAAGTTTGTTACATTCTTGGAATAGACCAATCATTGACACCTTTGTACCATCCTCAGGCCAATCCAGTCGAACGCAAAAATCGAGACTTGAAACCTCGAATAGCAATCCTTGTTGGAGATGAACACACTTCCTGGATTGATAAACTTCCTTTTATTAGATTTGCTATGAACTCTGCCAAATCTGATACAACTGGCCAAACTGCCGCCTATCTGCAATTTGGTCGAGAATTAAGAACAATCGATGATGTGGTAAACGATTTTAGAGCTGTTGTGGAAAATGACAATTTTGTTCCGGAAATAACCCCATATCTTAAACGTCTTGCAAATATTTCAAAAAGTGTGAAAGAGCGTGTTGAAATGAAACAAGATCAGCGGAAGAAATATTACGATAAAAATCGTAGACGAGTGTATTTCGCACCTGGTGATAAAGTATGGGTTAACCTACATCCTGTGAGCAAAGCAAGTAAAAATAAAACAGCAAAATTTATGCCTAAGAGAGATGGGCCATACATAGTTTTGACTCAAAAGTCACTAGTGACATATGACATTGCTAGCCTGGACAATCCTACTGAGCGAATTGGGTCTTACCATGTTTCCGCTTTGTCACCATTTCAAGAAACTGAAACTATTCCAGTTGCACCCTTAAGGAAAAGAGGAAGACCCAGAAAGCATCCTGTTTCCTCTCCGAGACGTAAATCGGAAACAGAGGGGGAGGATGTAACGCGCGCCACCCGTTTTAAAACAAATAGACTCTACCGGCAGTCACGTGACCGTTTTCCGTGAGCTTTGCCGAATGAGAAATGCTGCGAGTGGGAGAGTGTTCTGTTACAGCGTTGACTGTAGTTGTGTTCTGTTTTTGAGATGTGCTAAAAATGTAAAAAGTTATATCCGTGTTATTATATATGTGTTATGTGCCGTGCTACTTGTGATGTGCCGTCTTATCAAGATTAAATAAAAAATATTTAAAAAAGCTACCCCGAGAATGTGATATTTTGAAATTATGTGAAATTTCTGGGTGATTTGAAACTGAGCTAGCCAGACAGTATGTCCCATTCCTATGACGTAATGCAGTAAAGCATTGAATAGGAACGTTTTTCCTGATCCCGCAAAAGCATTGACAAAGAAAACCTTAGCAAGAATAGCATAATCATTTTGAATACTTTCATTGACAGCATCAAAAATTATACATTGTTCCGGATATAGCATGTTTAACATTCGTTTCCCTACTGCTCTTTCTTCCTGTAAATCATAGACATAGCATTCCACAGAGTTCTCCAGGTTTGAAGGTTCAGGTAATTCAAGGTTCTGAAGTGTCACGTTGTGTATGCGTAGATGATTGGCTATGTCTTGAAGGGCTCTGCACTACTCTCCTGTAGCGGCAGATGGCGAGCAAAATCTTCTGAAAGTTCTGACTTAAACTGTTCTCATAATTGAATCGGTAAATTTGGATTGCCAAAGACACATATGAACGAAAACAGTTGTCTCAGTTTGGGTGGAATTTCAAAACCACATGCTTCAGTTAAACAATGTTGCCTTTCATCATCATCTTCTAATAAATTTCTAGCACGGCATGCTCCCTTGAATGTTTCATGGACAGTATTCTCATACGTCCTTAACTCCTCGAAAGACTTGGCACCGGAAACATGACAAAGCAGCATACGAAGATGTAATCGCTCAATATCCTTTGGGCTTGCTTTTGAGAATACAGAATACATCCTGATACTATGAAGTCACCTAATGTAACACGCCTTTGCCACACATTGCCTTTCCATACAAAGTGCTTTGGAATTTCTGTATAGAGATAGATGTTTGCTGAAGGATCAGAACTGTTATGTAGAAACCAAGCAGAGATATTGGTGTCTTTATTTCTTGCTCTTTCAAAAGCTTCCCGTTCCTCCGCTTCCCTAAAATACACAGATTGCATGTCTTGTAGATGCACCGGCAATCTAATAATAACATGGGACTTGTCCTGCATGGGCTTCTCAAAAAGTCGCAACATTGCCTGTGGTGCCGAAATATGCCGTTCATTTAAGCGTGGCGTACGTAATACGTATATCTCGAAAAATATTTTTCTACTACTGTGCATTTTTTTAATGAAATTTAATTTATTATGTTGCTATGGCAGCAGACGTTATAAAATTAAATCTTTGGAATAAGGGAATAAATAGAATAAAAAGTTTTCCTTATTTTTAAAATAAGGTAATAATTAAGCGCAATTAAATAATCTCTAATTATTTGCGTGCAAAGTGAAAGAATTATCGTAATACCCGCTACAACTTCTTACTGTTGCATCGTGGCTTACGTAATATGTATATCTCACATTGTAGTAAGCATTTAGAACTGGTTTGAACTTGCGCGATTACGGATTAAACTTAAAAAAAGGCAAAAATTCTTTTTTGGATTTTTGGTGTCAATTTCATCGCAAAGTATTCCATAGTTTAGGAGAAATCGCCGTGAAACATAATCAGTTGTTAAATCAGTCGTTTCAAAAAATCGTTTCATTTCAGTCGTTTCATATATCCGTTTCATAAATTCGTTTCATTAGGATTTTATATATATAGGGTATGTATATAATATACAAATATAGTCACATTTGAACGGAGGGAGGTTTTGGTGTCTGAAGGTTATAATCGATGAAAATGTATCAAATGTTTTCGGAAGCGGCCTCCGGACGGCCGCAATAAGTAGTTCTTTAATTTTGTAATGAATGCTACCTAAAAGAGGAAACGCCAGTAATTATTGGAGACATCCTCAGAATCAGACGAAGATCCTGGTCAAACGGTGACAGTGTCTACTGACTACGAAGACAACAAAAATGATTGTGAATGTTCTGTCTGTAACCAGATTTACCCAACGGATAGGCGTGTAGAAAAATGGATATATTGAATTAAATGTAGCGTTTCGTGTCATGAGAAATATCTTTAGCCTCTGATTACTAAACCTACATTTACGATTTTTGTTTAAAAACATAATTTCTATTCATATCTGCAAATGGCAATTTATAGCCTTAATTCTTTCTAAAATATCATACTCAGATAAAAATGAGTTCTTTATTAACTATAATACAGGGGAAGCACACTTCATGTATACAAAATTCAGTACCCTCGGTACTTCATTATTATCCAGGGTGCAATATGTTATCTATCGCCAACCTTTAATTTCTCAACCGTTGGTCGTAGACATATAGTTCCAATTACAAAAATGTTTCAAATGAGGCAAATATTCATGTTGTGACATTATTTAAAGTAAAAAATCAATTTTATAAAAATTACGAAATCTAACATTTTATACGGTCCCCCAGTCCCTATAGTTATATTTAGTAAAAGTTTACACATATCTTAAAAGATATAACACAAAAAGTTTGACAACTGTTCTACAAAAATTGACACAGTTATTAAATTTCAAATTTTAAGATTTTTTTCCAATGATTTTGTCTTTCATTGAGGGATCAGTTAAAAGATGAATTAAAGTAATTCGAGATCAAAGTCAGGGTGCAATTCCACTGCCATTTATCTAGTCCTTAGTGAGTATCTTTTATTTTCCGGTTGTTGATTCTACCTACTTTGACATTTGAATGTTGTTCGACCCATAAAAGTTAACTCAAATTTTTAGATGAAATAACCCTCTTTTTTGATTCCCCGATTTGGCGAAACCGACTAAAGGTGATTTCGCCGTAAAAAGGACATTGCACCCTGACTTTGATCTCGAAATACTTTAATTCATCTTTTAACTGATCCCTCAATAAAAGACAAAATCATGTGCACTGTAAAAAAAAATTTGTATGGTTACTAAGAATTTTGTAGGAAACTGGGATTCCTAGAACTTTTTATGTAATCACAACATAAGATAATCATGTAAAATTACAGAAGTGTCTTCAGTAACTGTTACTAAATATTGCTTAGTAAACGTACTAGTGATTTTTTAGGGAGTTTCCCCAAAACACTCTTGTAAATTTACCAAATATTGTTTAGTGAGGTTACTAATGCTTGTTTAGGGAATTTACTAAATAAGTTTTAGTAAATTTATCGGTGAATATGTTGTAAACGTACTATCCATTTTTAGGGCGTTTTCTAAAAATTTTTTTGTAAATTTACTAAATATTGTTCTGTAAATTTCTAACGGTTTTTCAAGGGAGTTTCTCTAATTAGTTTTTGTAAATTTACTAAATGTTTCTTAGTAAACTTACTAGCGATGTTTTAGGGAGTTTACTAAAAATTTTTTTGTAAATTTACTAAATATTGTTCTGTAAATTTCTAACGGTTTTTCAAGGGAGTTTCTCTAATTAGTTTTTGTAAATTTACTAAATGTTTCTTAGTAAACTTACTAGCGATGTTTTAGGGAGTTTACTAAAGAATTTGTGGTAATTTTTCCAAAGATAGTTTAGTAAACGTACTAAGGATATTTTAGAGAGTTTTCCAAAGAATTCCTTGTAAGTTTACTAAATATTGTTCAGTAAACTTACTAACGATTTTTTAGGGAGTTTACTAAAGAATTTTTCGTAAATTTACTTAGGATTATTTAGTCAAGGTACTAACGACTTTTTTCGGTAGTTTCCTAAAGAATACTTTGTGAATTTTCTAATGATTTTTTAGTACACTTACAAAGGAATTTTTAGTACATTGACTATGAAATGTTTTTGTAAATTTGCGAAGGATTTCATAGTACATTTACTATGAATTTTTTTAGTATTGCACCCAAAACTTTACATATACTTCAGCAAAAAATGTTTGGTAACTTTATTAAAGTAATGTCAGAAAAATTACCAATGATTTTTTAGTGTTGTATCTAAAACAGTTTTTGTATTCTCGCCAGAAAGTTTTTTGTAATCGTGCAAGAGATTTGCAGTAAAGTCAAAATTCTTCGATCAAAATAAGTAATATGACCTGACGTGGTTTTCAGTATTACCACAGCAATTGCCAGAAATATTTGTATGTTATGCATTAAAAAACTGACTGAAGCTTCACTGTAGATATTCAAATATGTACAAAATATTAAATTACATAAGTTCCATATTAAATTAGCATTATAACAACAGCAGTAAATAAGCAGATAAGCAGAATCAGATCTTACGGTTATTAGTTAAATTAAAAAAGCGAATAGAAACAATAATGAATGTAAAGTATCATTACTAAGTTTATAAAGTATGCCTAATTTTTTTTTTTTAAATGTTATCGATACACTGTTAAAAATAAAGTGTGATGTTTCACCAAGAAAATGGTGAAAAGTCGCTGAAATTTAGCTGCAACCAAGATATTGGCGATAAGTTTTACCAGTTTATTGGTGCTTTCTCAAATACCATTATATCAGTGAAATGTTAAACAATGATTCAGGTTTTTTATAAATCCAATTTTCTGGTGAAAGGTTGAACCATAAATCAGGATTTTTTTTTAAATCCAATTTTCTGATAAAAGGTTTAACCATAAAACAAGTTTTTCTTTTTAAATCCAATTTTCTGGTAACAGTTTGAACCATAATTTAGTTTTTTTTAATCAATTTTTCTGGTAAAAGGTTGAACCACGAAACAGGATTGTTTTTAAATCCAATTTTCTGGTGAAAGGTTAAATCATAATTCAAGGTTTTCTCTATTCCAATTTTTTGCTAAAAGTTTGAATCACGATTCAGGATTTTCTCTCATCTTTATGTGGAATGGTTACACCGGATTGTAGCTTTCTTTCCCCCCCCCCCTCACTTTGGGTTTTCAATTTATCATTTTATGGTGTAATAAACCAAATTTCAGATTATGCGAGATTATCTTGCAGTAGGAAAGCTTACTTTTTTTTTTTTTTTTTCATTAAACCGAAAATTATTTAAGTTTTAATTATTGATTCTATTGTCTTTGAAATATATTTAAAGAACAAATGTAAACCAATTTGATCCAATTTCACAAAATAATTGCATTATTTTCACCACAAATATTACCTTTCTGTCCTTTTACATTTTGGAATATTTCTTCGCACTCAGTTACACTTATAGTCCATTTAGTGTTTGCTTATTCACAAAGAAAATATAAAAAAAAAATTCTTTAGATTTAAATATATACCCTGTTTTTATTATTGTTTTAATTTAAACAATGGCTGAATAAATTTCTTCAACCAGTATTAATTTTTGCACGAGTTTGAAAAGGTTTTTTGCATAATGCACTTAGCTGCTACTTTCATGATCTGTTTTTTTTTCTTTAATTCTTGTGAATCTATAGATGCTGAAATTTTCATATTATACAGTTTTCAAATTTTTACCTTCTTTTCACAAAACAAAAAATAAAATAGAAATATTTTTAAAATTTATATTGCAACACAGCTCAATTATGCAAAATTAATTGATTTGAATATAAATCAACAACAAAAAAAGTTTAGTATTTGTTTCTGTTTATCATTCAATAATGAATATAACACATTTGAATAAATAAAGCACAAACATAACGAATACATAATCAAAGTATATGCGTAAATACTGAAATAATCAGCATTAAAAAGGCAGCTAAAAGTAGCAGAATCCATTTAACCTCTAATATCAGCTAATACAAAATATTACTTTAAACTTCAAAGCTTTTTTAAAATACACAATGTATTTCTATAGTATATTAAATACTTACTTTGAAAGGTTAATTTAATAACAGCAGTGTCCCCACCAAGCGACTAATTATTCTTACATATAAGTATTTTTTCAGTATTCCTAATTGATAATCTATGACGACGATTTATTTATTTTTTAACAGTACTCGTAAAAAAGGAAAATATTCACCAGCAGCAGCCTTGCAATAGCTGAAAAATAAATGGTTACAGACACTATTAAATAGCAACACATTTAAGTTGGTTTGCGGTATGCCGCTCCATTTATTGAAAATACAAATTATATAATCATTAAATTATATGTATAGTATGTCAGACTAATATTTACTGTAATATAATATCATTTCACATAGAGTTTCTCTCAGACAGTTTTAGGAGGGTGCTGCACCCTCTCTGACTATTCAGGTCATCAAATATAAAGAATTCTTGAAGCTTAGCATGTTCTGAATCAGGATTTCAAGTCAGGAATAGATCCAAGCATCAGGTTAATTTATCCACCTATTTTAAATGAAAGAGTAAATATTTTAAGACATAAAATATTTCTTGTGCAGACATAACAATAATCAAATTTCACACAGGGGAATTAATCAAAAAATTAAACAGTATATCAATTCAAATCTCTTTTACAAGGAAATCTTCAGCATTTAAAAAATCAGTGTTCGAAATCATTGGTGGTCCGCTGGTCCGAGAACAACAAAAATTCATTCGGACCACTAATTTGAAAATTTTAGTGGTCAGCAGGAACAGTAACTCCCCCCTACCCCTCTCTTACAGGGTCACAGGTAAACTTAAATTTTCCCGTCTCAGAGAAAACGGCAACCAAACACAAATCACAGAATTTTATTTATTTTAAAAAATAAATAAAACTGCATTGAACTTTAGTCAATTGAAATATTGGAATTAAAATACCTAAATTAATAATTTTATAGTTTTTCTTTATGTGCTGTTTATTTAATTTTTAGTTATAATTTTATATTTTATTAGGCTGAAAATTTTGGATAACTGCAAAGAAAGTTTGTAAGAAAAAGCTGCAAAATTCTCCATTTGTTAGGTAGAAGGAAAATATTGTGAAATTCTTAAATCAAATGTGGAAAAATATTTCAAAAAGCGTCAATTGGTTGTTGAGGGAAAAAAATCGTCAATCAATCGTGATTAACAAAAACTAATGCTTGCCATTTGGCTGCAATAGGGTGTTAACGATTTTAATCAACGATTAAATCATGATTTTAATCAACTGATTTTTTTTTAGAAAATTTGTGATTTTCATCGATGATTTTTATGGTCTATTTCAATGGCCTGTAGGGAAAAATCATTTGTAGTATATTGGAATGATATTACACTATTTCAAACATATGGAAATTGATACACATCACTGAAATGTACAAAAAGATGCTTACTATAGAACATGATGAGCATAGCATTAATTTAATCGTTTATTTATGTGGGGGGGGGGGGGCAAAAGGATTCGCTTATAGTACTGTAATTAGATTCAATTACTCTTAAAAAATTGTTTTATTTGATTCTAGATTTTACGCGTATAACCACTATTTTTCAGCATAATTAATATTCCTGAGTACTACATCTAATTCTTTCCTTTCCTGATAATATTTAAAAATTTTTACTGATCTTTTGCTTATAGAATTAAGAGTAGTGACGCCATATTTTAAACTCTGTCATGTTGGGGTAAAACCGGGTACTTAAGAGTGGGTCAAAACTGGGTATTCCCGATTTTGTCCGACACTCATAGAATGTTTTTTAGTATAGTTAATAAATTAGCATGGAATTTTAAATTGCATTCTTAATGCTGTAAAGTTAATACAATTCTAAATATATCTAGTTATAATGAAAAAAACTAATTTTGATTTTGTTTTATATTAAAAAGTGGGTCTAATTTTTAACTTACATTTATGAAATTAAATAATTTGCAATTATTAATGAACAAAATAATGGTACTAATTAAGCATAATTTTATATTATGCCTATTACATTTTAATAAATAACTTTCTAATCTGAGGTGTAATAACTTGCGTTATAGGTCCACTTAAAATGCAAAAATATTTCGTGACTTGTTTCTCTAAATAAAATAATCTTCCCAAATTGACAAATAATCCATAAAATCTCAATCCTATATAACTAGGCTATATAATCTATAACAGGATTTTTTTTATCAAATATTAAACAGGCAAGAAAAAAACCTCTTGATGAATGAAACTTTCCCAGACTCATTTGCTGTATATAATAGGAGTGGATGGATTACGAAATTAGGTCTTTATTTTATTTGGTTAAAAGATTTTTCCAATCCTCGTCCTGAAAAGCCCGTTCTTTAAATCCTTAACAGGTGTTCAATTCATATAAAAGAATCCTGTTAATCTAGTAAGAGAAAGCAATGTATTTATATATGATTCTTTCCTTACGCAACGCATCGATTTCAACCCCTTGATGTGTCATTCATGCATCTCTAAGCTCATACTAAGAACAAGAGGTGAAGAAGTGGTTATTTTTCAACTCTGCGCGATCTGTAACAATTTACCAAATTAGAAAATTATTTAAAACTGCATTTTCGAGAGCAGCAATTGTAAATACTGCAATCAGAAGGTTCGAGAAAACAGGGAGTTTTCCCTACAACAATGTTTTTCCAGACCATCTTTTTGCTCCTTCGGAAGTGAGAGAGAAACCCATGAAAGTCATGATAACACACCTAGGTCTATGCAACCCCAGGTTTGCATAGCTGCAGAAATAAATATTTCTGAAACATCACAGGATAATGGAGCTCAACCTTCCGAACATAAACGAGTTGACAACATCCAGCGTCTTTCACGTCGAGCTGCTTCCAGATGCAGCAGTTAACATCACAGTCACAGACGTCATCACTCATTCAAAATTTTACATCTACAGAATACATTAGTAAAATTATCCACTCGACATCTTCAGACTATATAGCCTAGCAATCTGTATTTCCAATTTCGCCTAAAAAGTTATCCCCTTCTAAGGAAGGCTTTAGAATTGAGTAAAGAAAGGGAAAAACTTATTTTGATTTCTTCTCCCTATAAATTACAGGTCGAAACAGATATTAAGGAGAAAAAAGCCAAACAAACTGCAAGACGGAAAAAGAAGTTTCTTTAAAAAAAAAAGATTGCGGAAACATCTTCAGAAGAAGAGAACAATGAAACCTGTATGTTTTGCTATGAACTTTACTCAAATTCTAAATCCAAATACGATGTTTGAAATGCCACGAATAGGCACACGAAGCATGTAGTATATCAGAAGAATATGATGATAAATTCATCTGTGATTTTTGAAGCTAAAAGAACTCTTAAACGTACAGTGTAAAGTAAGCAGGCCTATACAACGTAGAAAATTTTCCAACGAATTATTTTTTTTTACACATGGAAGAACACATGTGCAATTTCGTTTTGTTAAAAATAATAAAAATGTATTTTTTACTATATTAAGCAAGACCTTTTTGACCAAAATGAGTTTTCCAGTAGTTTTAAATGGATACCCAGTTTTACCCAACCAGCGAGGTAAAATCGGATTTTTGCATACGTTTGAAAAAAGCTATTTTTTTATATAAACACTTATATATATATATTGTTTGAAAAGAATGTTTTATTATAGCCAAGGTTCATTTTACATTAAAAACAGTGTTCAAAGTTTGTTTTCCCATTTCACAGCATTTGAGACTAACAAACTTATATGGTACCCAATTTTGCCCCACCTTCCCCTATATATATTTATTTATTTAAAGGATGCTGTAGAAGAAAATAGCATGAAACATTTATTAGCTCTTTTCTACATCTGTTTCTACTAAAATTTTTGGTAACATGCCTTTTATCTTTTAAAATAAGCAATTTTTCTAGTCGCATACACATTACGGTAGTTATCGCGATATATCACCAATATTAACACGTTGATACATTCCGATATTAAATTTACGATATTCTCCCCACCTAGCAGTTAAACTTTTGAAAAAAAAGATGAAAAAAGGTTTTCCGAAAACTTGTAGCAATTTATTGCAGGATGATATTTTAGAAGTATCGGCAAATATATATATATATATATATATATATATATATATATATATATATATATATATATATATATATATTATATATATATATATATGCTCTAAAAGTTAAAATCTTCTAACTGAGAGTTTTAACTCTTTCAAATACATTGGTGAGCGTAGGTCACTTCGCGCCTCACAAAGACTATTTTTCTACCATAAAACTAACTAAACGTCCGTATTTTAACACAATCTTTTTTAGAGCAACTCACCAGGCCAGATTTACATTTACTTACGAAAATTTCGAAACATTCGGACAAATATAAATATTTTTTACTAAATAAAATGTGCAAAAACTTCGTCAAAATTAGCAAAAACCTCAGTTACATCGTGGTAAAAATCTTACCAGCCTTTTCCCCACTAAATATTAATATTTTTTCCCTCGGGCTACGAAAACATTATGTTTTTAACATCTAAAAATTTCACAGAGTTTGGATGATAACGGCAAACTTTAAGAATTTAAAATTCTGGAAGAACCTTGTCCCTCCCCCACCTCCCTTTCCAAGCATATTTCAAAATTACACCTAAGACTCCAAAAATCAAATTATGCAAAATATTAATACCAAATAATAACAATACCAAAAAGCATATACATTCAATTCTGTTTGAAATACTGCAATACATTTAAAAAAAATACAAAAATAATCTTTAAAAAAAAATCATTGTCCGAAGTCACTTTTCTGTTTTTCTGCGCATTTTACTGTACGACTCACATTACGTATATATTATTTTAAAATACACGATGTTATACAGTAGCTTTGAAATGATCGAGTATTCATTTGATTCAGATATAAATGGATTTAAGGGTGAAAAAAATTAGTTTGAAAAGAAAAAAACCCCACCAAGATTTTGATATGAAAATAAAATCTATATCTATATTATAAAAAACAAATATATCTGTGCGTAACGCTGACGTCATTTTGCAAATGGCAGTACTTTGAAATCTGGAATGAAATTTAGGTTTTGCAATTTCCGTGTTCAGCTCGTCGTCAGCTTAAAATTCCGAGTAAAATGAGAACTACATTTAACAATTTTGTTGAACATTGTCACAATTCTATTTCAAAGACCCGTGATCGGGGGATGTAACTCGCAATTAAGTGGGTGGGAAACTGGAAATTGTTTTAATCCCTTCCGTTTAGGTCTAAAATGAAAGTACTAAGTTTTATCCCACGTACTAGGCGAACATTAGAAAATATGTACATATTTATAGTCAAAAACACTTTTTAAAAATTATCTTAACAATATCTCAGAACAATTCTTTTGAAAAACATCGTTAATACAAATGTCGTAGAATTTGAAATTCTGAATAAAATGAGTACCCATATTAATAATTTTGCTGAACATTAGGGTCGCAATTCTATTTCTAAATTTTGTCTTAACCGCGCTAATCCAGAGGGAGACAGAGTTATCAATCCGCCCTGCCTCCGTTTATTACATACATGCATTTTCTTTAAGTTGTTGAGGCCCTCGCGATGTTTCTGTAATTATATTAATGCTTTATTTTGTATATTTTGAGGATTATAATTTAGTAGTTATCAGGAAAGAGGTACATAATTGACAGCCGTTTTACATGCCATTTCTCAACTGATATCGTCAACCTTAAACCTTAGTTTAAAAAAATAAATAAATAAATAAAAAAAAAAGTAAAGCTTATAATACTTTTTTTCAATATTCCTTAGGTTTTAAAATTTTATGAATTTAACTTAAGATGCTCGTATACTAGTCGAAAATAATTTTTATTAGAACCATCTTAGTCCTTTTCGTTAAATATCGCAGTTTAAAATCGTGCTATTGGTTGACCTATAATTCCTCTAGCGACAATAATCCTGCACACTCATTTGTTCCCTCGCTCCTCCCCACTATTTTCGACCTCCTTAAATGTGATGCATACGCACTGTTATTCGCTATATATGTCAAATTAAATACGACGCATAATTGAAATACAATCAGAGATCATAGACAATATTTCCCATCATTTACAAATCATTTTTGAAATATGCTAAAAATCTTGAAATAATGCACTTTAAGTTATCTATTTGTTTGTAGCGACAAAGTCGCACCTAGTAGGGCGGGAAAACTTAGTACGTTTATTTTTGACCTATGTCGAAGGGATTAAAACAATTTCCAGCTTTCCCGTATTTAATTCCGAATTCGGCCTTTTTTTTCATTTCCTACCACTGGGCTATAATCCGTAATCAAGAGTTTAAGCCATAACTCTGAAAATATCCAAAATAAACCCTAAAATAATTAAAATCCTCAAATAGTACCTCGATAAATTAAAATGTATATAGGGGAGTTGGGGGCACATGTGAACAGTTCGCATAAATATAGCTTTTTCTCATGACAGGACTAATTTCTATAAACCAAACCTACTCAATACAGTAAATAGAACTTTCTTTTATACATGGTATTTTTTTTAAAAATAACCTGTATAGTTCTTACATTTTTTAATAGTTTTAAAAATTCGAAAAATTGTTCACATGTGCCCCATCAGCGGGGTAGTTGTGAACACACGTGGGGTACATGTGAACACAAGGAAAAATATCCTTTGACATGCTTTTTATTCTGTTATTCATTTGTCATCGTAATGATTAGTTAATTACCTGTGAAATTCGCCATAAAAAAGTATATATATATACACACATTTCTCTAGTTTCTGGGTGATATGTTTAAGCAAAAGATTATAAAATGAAAATAAGTAGATTTTGGGGGTGGAAGCTTAGATGATTCATTAAGTATTGCTGAAATAAAATAAAAATATACAGAAGCAATTTTAAAAAAGAAATTAAAACAAATTTTGCTTAGGGGTTTTTGTTTGGGAAAATTTTTGGGGAGGGGGCGTTTACATACTATTTATCTCAAATCTGCCCAAATACGAAAGATTCCCACTGCTGTATTTGCCTTATTTACTTGTAAATTATAGATAAAGGAGGGGTTTTTAATGATTTTAATGAAAAAAATCTCGACTATAACCCCCCCCCCCCTCCCCTAACTTCTTTTCCTTTTGAAAGAGAGAGGGGTTACAATAGGGATTTTACGGTAGTTATCAGTTTAAAAATTTTACTTTCTTAAAATATTACTCATATGTATCTCCATTCAAAGCGTCATATACATAACTGTTTTAGATATGGAAGTAAGCCATCATTGCAAGTTTAGAATAAATGTAATACAAAAATTTGCAAAGTTGTTCAGGGTAATACTTTTGTATTAACAATGCATAAAAAATATTGTTGTAAACTGTTTAGTAAAATAATATATTACACTTACTGGATTTTAGAAAACATTGAATATATTTAAAGTACAATTGAATGTAAACGAGCTTGTTGTTCTTTATGTATTTGCTGAAAGATGTGTTTGATGAAGTTTCAATGCAAAATCAACTTTGTGTGAGGAAAATGTCTTCTATTTCAGGAAAATTATAGGTAATGGAACGGACATTATTTATCATTAAGTTAACTGAAAAGAACAGAATCACAGAATGATTATTGGGGCACTTAAGTAGGGGAGACCGGGGGAATGGCGACACCTTAAGGGAATTTAAATTTTTTCACCTCGAAAAAATGTTTATTTTTTAATAGTAAAAATTCTAAAGCTGAATCATGATCTTTAGTACCTGTATAAATTTAACAGTAATCATAACTGTAAAGTAAGCATATATAAAAAAATATTTTTTAAACCTCTGCACAGTGGCGGGATTACCCAGGACCAGGGTAATTCCGCCACTGTACCGGGGTAATGCCGCCACTCTTTAATGACCTAGTACATGCATCAAATGGATACTAGGAAACACACAACCTACTGAAAATAGTTAGAAAGTAATGTAATTGAGCAGAATAATTGTTAAGCTTATAATTTACTTCCTATTGCAAAAGTCACTCTGCTGAATCGGCTCCACTACATTGAAATGAGGCCATTTCTCACCCGATTTGCATGGCGGTGGCATTACCCCGAGAGGACAATATGGCGGAAATCCCCAAGCAAAGCCGAAACAAGAACCGAACTTGTTCAACACATTGCATCAAAATGTCGGCGAATGCATGTAGATTACGGGTCATATTATCTTAAATACCTAATGTTACAATAAAAGGTGCTTATCTCTACTCATTTGAAGCTCCAAAATAATAAGCAACTAGATGAAAACTACATTTTTCACCAGAACAGACGAACGACGTACAGCAAAGTCACTCCCACTTTAGGCACTGTTTATATTGTTGGCCGCTATAGTGCAGGCACATTTACTGTATCAAACTGCCTTTAGTTTTTAAACTAGGTGGGGTGGCGGCATAACCCGGGTTGGCGACATTCCCCCGGTCTCCCCTACTGTTCATATCTGCCCCAACTTGTCTGTTCACAAGTGCCCCACATTGCTGCTTCTGTTAAATTGATAAATTATTAATATTTCTCAAATTTAGAAGAAAAAGAACTGTATTAAAAATATTTATTAATATTCATAGTGCATGTTAAAACACTCAAATTCAAATAAATGAATAAATAAATTTAAACGCTTATGAACTCGGAACAAAGATTTGACTTTTGAGATCTAAAAACAGTGTTTTGGCTACAGAGGACAAACAAAAGGTCAAAAAGCTTCAAAAAATTTTTACCGTATGTCTACAGGTGTTGTCATCTTTAGTAGTTTTTTTCAAATAAAAAAACTTACAATAACCATTGAAAAATTGCGATGTTCACATCTGCCCCCTGTTCACATGTGCCCCCATCTCCCCTATAAATTAGAAACAGGGTAAACTGATAACCACGTCTGTTCTGGCTTCAATCACTTGATTAACGAATTAGGCAAAACTTTGCAATATAATTGTAAAAATTCAACAAAAATATTAAGTACACATTTCAATCAGAATTTTAACCTCTACAACATCTGTATTGACAATGTTTTTAATAGAGTTAGTTTTTTTTTAGATATTGTTATGGTAATTAATAAAAATGTGTTTTTTGACTATAAATCTGTACATTTCTTCAACCACTCACCTAGTAAGAGGCGGAAAACTTAGTACATTCATTCTAGACTTAAAGTAAAGGGATTAAAACAATTTCCAGCTTTCCCCTAATTAATTCTGAATGCGGCCCTTTTTTCCTCCCCTACCATTGGTCTATAAAGAGTTTTAAAGACTTTAAAATTCTATGCGCTCTAAGTTTTTTTTTAAGGGGGGGGGGATGCCAATTTCGAGTGGGAAGAAAAATCTTGATTATTTATTGTGACAAAATGACACAGAACATATATATATATATATATATATATATATATTAATTTAAGCAGTTTTAAAGAGTTTTGAATCTTTAAGTATTATTACTGTGACAGGTTAAGAAAACGGGGAAACGAAATTTTGAAGGTGAAATTCAGATAAAATTTTAATGAAATGGATATGATGGAATGAATAGTTAATGAAATTCAGGACTGATTATTTATTCACTTAAAGTAACAAATACAGTAGAGCAATTTTTTTTAACCTGTAACTGATGTCAAAGAAATTATCACATAACTAGTGTGAAGCGGTCTGTGAGACCGCTCCAACGAAAGACGAATAAAAGCCGCGATAAACTCATAGGATGTTGTTTTTGTACTAAACTTTTTGCACAGGAGTGTTATAATTAAAATTCACCTATTCAAAAGTCTCTGGTGTTAGTACTAAAGTTTCAAACGAAACAAAATTTCAGTAGTGTTTGTAGATAAACTGAAATTTGCAAGTTAAACTATGAAAATTGAAAAAAGCAGTGGTCTGTGAGACCGGTAACATCAGTTAAAGGATAAAAAAAAGTTTTAAACAGTTTAAACTTTGGTATTGTGGAGAAGGGAGTAAAAAGGGGAGGTGAAATTTCAGAAGAAAGGTTAGCTATGGAGGTTTTATCTTTATTTTTTAAATAAGAAATGAAAAGAAATGCAGAAGAGTTCCACCACAGATTAAGAAATAATATGACAGTAAAGCACTTTTAAGGACTTAAAAAAAAATTTGTATGAAAATAAGCACTTTCAAGCACAAAAAAATCCTTTTTGAAAAATGCAAGTACTTTTAAGGACCGTACGAATCCTGATATATGGAAAATTTCCCGACTACAGAGTAGTCCTGCACGGGTCAAGTTGCAAAAGACACAAAACCGAATATTATACTTAAGTCAACCCGCAACTCGACACGAACACTCCAAAAATATTTCCTCGATCCGCAACCTGACCAGAATCAGCCAAAATAATTTTCGGCAACCTGCAACTCAACCCAGACTTATTTCAACCAGAACCCGAAATAAAAGGAAAGGAAATCGTGTTTTATTGATATTATGAAATGTAATATACAATTACATCTCTAATAACAATTTATGTTTTATGTAGGAAAATGGACAAATGTAAATACTTTAATATTCAAACATATGTGGGTATCATGCCCACAAGTATTTGAAGTGAGGACAGCTTGTTAAAAAGCGCCATCGATATTCACCATCATGGTTGATTTCAATGGCGCTTGGTGACAAGTTGTCCACATGGCACACAATCGCATGACACCTAAGTGATGTACGATAGGTGGGGGCTAAAGTTACGCACTTATCATTAATTTTGATTTTTAATGAACACATTGATCTAAACTTATGTGACGACTGATTAAAATGTTGTATTAAAACCTTAGGCACGTTCCACTATCTAACGACATTCTGTCAAGTTATAATTCCGTGAGAAATTGTAATTTTTAAAAAAACATTGCTCTGAGCATCTTTGCCCCAATGGTTGGGCTAAAAGTACGCAGTGATGAGGCAAAGATACACAGTGCGCATTTTTGCCCCATTACGGCCGGATTTTGCCCCATTTTCACTAAAATGAATGAGTAATGTAAAAGCATTAGTAAATTTCGATAGTATTTCAACTGAAAATTCTAAACTAGACCATGAAAAAAATAGCGGTCTGTGAGATCGCAAATAGCAGTTAACCTCTAACTGTTGTGATAAAAATTGTTTCATAAATACTGTAAACGGTTTCCGAGACCGGTTAATCGTTGATTGAATAAAATGGTTGACTGACTCATAAGAGGCGGTTTCTGCGCTAAACTTTATGCAAAGGGCTATTATAGTAAAATTTCCCGCATTCAGAAGTCTTCAGCTATACTTCTAATTTACCAAACGAATCAAAATTAAACTAACATAACTACTTAAATTGAAAGTTACAAGTTAAACTGTGAAAACTGAATATTACAGCGGTCGGTGAGACCGTTAACAGGAGTTAAGGATTAAGGTTTAAAACAAAAGCGATTCATGAAATAAGAATATTGATTTTTAAAAGGAGGTAGGTAGGTACATACGTTCTATATTTAAAAACTTCTAGAAAAAGGGAAATGTAGTTTACTAACTTATATTAGTTAAGTCGCTA
Organism: Maratus speciosus; assembly: GCA_963932465.1. Taxonomy (NCBI): domain Eukaryota; kingdom Metazoa; phylum Arthropoda; class Arachnida; order Araneae; family Salticidae; genus Maratus; species Maratus speciosus. Next base: position 528,411,800 of record OZ010789.1, on the reverse strand, counting down.
TTATATTTTATATAATACAAATTTAGAAATTGTGGAAAGCTTTGCATCTAGCTAAAACGATAGGGCAAAGTCCCGTATCTTAAACATGTGCGTATCTTTGTCCCAAGGATGATGCGTACTTTTATCCTATTCTGCAGTATTTTGCTTAACCGGCTACGCATAAGTATAAACAAATGTGATCGAGGTAAACTGCGGCGTTTAGAAGCTAAAAATCTTTCGATCTCCACTAAAATTTTGGATTTGTAAAAATTCCAGGTACTGTTAGCTAAAGAATAAAGTGAAATTTTAAAAATATTAGATCAAAATTCGAAAATTTGAACTCCTCATTTTCTTAGCACAAATTGCTACTTTTATCAAAGGTTTAAACAAATGACTAGTACACTTGAAACAAAACTGCCACCTATTGGCCAAGAGAGCAGAAATGTTACTTCATATGAAATCAGCCGGTGCGTATTTTTGCTCCACTCGTATCTTTACCCCTACATACCCTGTATCTCTCTTTGCATGAGAAAGTAAAAACTCGGCATTTTATCGCTCAGAAACTCACGTAAAATGCAAACGTTTATATTTAGGTTTTTTCCAAGTCTAAGATTTTCACAAAAAATTTGAGCAGAACAATTTTTCAGATAAAATAAATACATATTTCAATATGAATGAGTTATTAAATTTACTCCTTAACCTTTAACTGATGTCACAGAAATTGTCACAACTAGTGTGAAGTTGTCTGTGAGACCGCTTTATTGAAAGATGAATAAAAGGCACGATTAACTCATAGGATGGTGTTTTTGTACTAAACTTTTTGTACAGCACTGTTATAATTAAAATTCACCTATTCAAAAGTGTCTGGTGATGGTACTAAGTTCACAACGGAACAAAATTTGGTAGTGTTTGTAGTTAAACTGAAAATTGCAAGTATATAAAAAATTGCAAAACTATAAAAATTAAAAAAAAGGTGCGGTCTGAGAGACCGGTAACATCAGTTAAAGGTTAAGAAATAAAAAGTATATAAATAATGTGATAAATTATTTTTATTTAAAGCACAGTTAAGAACGATTTTTTCTTCTCTAGGAATAAGAAAAATATTACCAACATTTCATTTTTCATATACACGCAAACACATGTATAATATTTCTGATAGTTTTAAAACAAATACCCATAATACGTGTGTATAGATAGAGAAATGCCCAATATTCAGAGTTAAAAGCATAGGAGAGAGTATGGAGGAATGGGACACCTTTTACAAAAATAAGAAAAAGAACTTTGACACAAAAACAATATTGCAATTTATAGAATACAAAATGAAATACTTTCTATTGTCCTTGAACAATGTAGAAACATAATTTTCAGAAACAATTTTATAATTAAAGGAATGGAAATATAAGAATGGAAATATAACAAAATTTAACTCATAAAGTAGAAATATTTACTTGCGTCCTAATTTGAAATCATAATCAAGATGGATGCCTTGAACATCTCTGTGGCTGCGTGAATAGTCATTACGTCATCATTGAAGTCCTTTCTCATTGGCTGACAGTTGACACTAAGATATTTCATGTATTTTTACTATGCGAGTGGTAAATATTATACCCGGTTACAGATAAAATTCTAGTAAACATGCAGATTTCTGTAGTTTTACAAAAACTAGTTTTGTAGGATTACAGATTTTTTTTTACAGTGTGCAAAATTCTCAAACTTTGAAATTTAATAACTGTTTCAATTTTTGCAGTACAGGTGTCAAACATTTTGTGTTATATCTATTATGATATGTGTAAACTTTTACTAAATATAAATATAGGGACGGGACCGTATAAAAGTTAGATTTCGTAATTTTTATAAAATTGATTTTTTTACTTTAAATAATGCCACAACATGAATATTTATCTCATTTGAAACGTTTTTATAATTGGAACTGTATATCTACGACCAACGGTTGAGAAATTAAAGGTCGGCGATAAATAACATGTTGCACCCTCTATATGTATATTTCTCTTCAGTTGCGCGAAAAAAGTCTCAATTTGTAGCTTGCCGTTTTGCAACAACCGTAGTAATATGAAAGTGACTTTCCTTATTAGATGTACAGTATTCCTGTAACGTAACATAAGGTAAAATGATGAATTTTATACCCTCGAACCGAAACAAATAGGCTCCATTTCTTTATGGATTATTAGCTGGTAACAAATGCTAAACTACTTATATTCTTTTAATTATAAATGTAATTTTCTTTAATCATCTGCATACAATAAATACGATAGACGATATTCCTGTGACGTCACATAAGGTAAATTGGCGATTATTATAGTCTCGAACTGAAAGGAAGAATAAGGTCAAACACTGAAACTTGAGTCATATTTAAAAGAAAACTTTCAATGGTTTTCATGGAAAGAAAATACATTAAAATGATTGCGTTTAATTATGCACTGATCGCGGAATCCCATAATAAGCAGAACGCAGATTATTTATTGAGAAAAAATATTAAGTAATCTTTGTAAATAAAATAACAGTAAATAATCTTTCATAGAATGCAATATGTAAAGCAAAATGTTTTCGATGAAGAAAATGACGTCAGTCGGAAAACAAAAGATTCATTTTCATCCATGAATATAAAATGTTTTAATATAACTGTGTCAGTATTGACGTCATATTCTCTTACTCTTATTCTTGCAAATAAATGGACTGAACTCTTGGTATTTATTTAAAGACTTTTTGTATGCACAAGTAAAATATTTCTGATTATTACATAATTTCTAATTATGTAATCCAATTATCAAGAACTTTTTTTATTAACGTTTACATGCTATTAAACCTTTACAACATTCTGCTGAAACTTGAAATGAAACAGAAGATAATTTTTTGAAAGCTTATTACAAATTATTTCTTTCACCAGTTGGCAACACAAAGCAAAATTTAGAAAATAAAAAAACAATATGAAGATATAAACATAAAGTTGCTTAAGTTTGCATAAATGGATCAGAATAAACTTTATCAGAAACATATTCATGATCATAATTATCTAGAATTTTAGCAGATGTTGAATTAGTTTCAGAAGATGCATGTAAATTTGATGTTCATCAAGTCATTTTAGCACAAAAAGGTGTGTTCTTTCGGGATTTATTCTGCCTTTATCGAAATGACACGGAGTCTGTATCAATTCCTATCAGAGGAAACATTTTAGACGAAATTCTTTATTTTCTTTATACGGAAACTGTTGAATTTAACGAGTATAATTTCATAGATATCATGATTGCTTCGGACTATTTACAGATAGAGGAATTACACCTTCAAGCAAAATAATTTGCGGAATTAATATTATCAACGGAAAACTGCTTCAAAATATATGCCGCTTCTATTAAAGTAGGTTATGAGCATTTACAAGAGCTATGCTTCAGAATGATCCAGACAAATTTCAATAGCATGGTTCAAAGAAATGAAGATGATTTTGTTGAAATACCACCAGAGAGTTTGAAAGTGCTTTTGAGTGACAGAAGTCTGCGAGTGAGTGGAGAAAGGACTGTTTGGGAGTCTATTTTAAAGTGGGCAGGCAGAGACCCACCAAACCGTTTTAAGGAAGCTAGTGGTTTTCTGAAGTGTTTGAAGTTTGAAGATATCGAAGAATCACTAGCCAGTGAAATAATCACATGGATACCTAACAATCTTCATTGTGAAGCCTTAGAGAACTTAGAACTTCAGAATTTTCATAATAATTTAGATGCTCTTAAAAGCTTAGTTGAAAATTATCTAGAAACTCCTGAAATCATTCCTCTTTCCAATTTTTAGAATTATCGAATTCCTAATTGTTTACGCGTGTTTTGTATATACGATGGCTTGCTACCGAGCGACTTGGATGCAAATGGTATATTTGTCACCTATGATGAAAGGGTGGACATATTGAGAGAACTCAATGACAGTGATATTCCTGAGGGTGATGAATATCCTTTCATACACCTTGTCCGAAGTGATATTTATGTATTTGCTGTAGACATTCGGGTATACGACTTATATGAAAAAGAATGGCATGTAAGAGAAAACACATTTGATAGTTCTGAATGGGGAAATTCTGTAATTCTAAGAAAAAAGCATCTACTTTATATCTCATACCCCGGTTGATGATGGGCTGAAAGTAAAATTTTATAACACAGAAAATGGTCGATGGTATGATGCAACGTCTATGTCTCCCACTTCAGAATTTCAGTCTGTTTCAATAGAAAGTAAAATTTTTGTAGTGGGTCAAGCGCCTGACAATTTAAACATGTTAACACAAGTCTATGATGAAGATTCGAACTCGTGGTCTGTTGTTTCTCCACCAAGCACTTATCGATATGGATTTTGTTTTGTTGAACATCATGGCAAGCTGTATGTCATGGGTGGTCTCGATAATGCTTTTGAATATACAAGCACCGTTGATGTTTTTGATACATTAACAAATGAATGGAGTAGAACAGAAAACTTGCCTTTGAGATCCAATTTCAATTTTGAATATGACTTTGAAGAGAGGCCATTACCAGTTCCTTATGTCTTTAACGATCGACTCATTGTAATTGACATTTCAAACAATGTACCAGATGAGCAGTATGTACTCAACGAAACCAGTAAGACTTGGGAAAAAGAGAGTAATGAAATGCGTTTAAAATTTGAATGTATTCAGAATATGTTTACGATATCTGACAGACTTTTAATAAAAGCACTCGTAAGAGAAAGCTGGCAACCAGAAACTACTTTGGACGAAAACCCTTTTCAATTCTATGAATATTATGAGAACGAGCAGTAATGATTTTTCTTAAAATAAAATAAAAGTATAGTGTAATGGCTTTGAATATTTCTACAATAATTTAATGAAACAAGCACAGAAAGCGAAGAGTTCCGTATCATGTGACAATTGGTACGGTTGGCGAAAAAAATCCAAAATCATGCCAAAATACCTTTTTAGTCTTATAAAATTTTAATTTTAATCTATTTTATTTTATTTATATATATATATATATATATACTAGGGTAATGCTTAGTTATACCATCGTCCAATTTCGCGAAATTGTATAAATCGCCAAACTACTCGCCAAATTATACAAATTGATATAAATTCTATTTTAAATAACGAAAGAACAAATAAAGGTACTACTTAGTTATCCCATCGACGAATTTCGCCAAATTATATACATCGTCAAACCACTCGTCAAATTATACAAATTGACATAATTTTTATTTTAAATAACGAAATAACAAATAAATTAGTATAACATTAATAAAAAAAAAATTATAATTTAATAGATTACAACGACCATTTGGAATTTTTTTTTGACTTAATATTTACTTAGTTTTAATTTTGGGGCATTTCGACAAGAGAAGCCAATAAACTCTCCAAGTCCCGTTTCGAGAAGAAAAACAGTTTAAAAATCGAAAGCAGTTCCACCGAGTCATCTACAGATTGCAACAAATTACCTACGTTGAGCTCAATTTTCCCCGGTTAGAATCGACCGATTGTAAAACGCCGTGGCTAGTGGATTGGAGCCCCTCGAGACATGGCCTTTTACTATCAATGGATTAAACATTAGATTGTTTCCTCTTTCGCGTTCGTCTTTTATTCTGTAATTGATTTTCATGGGCTACATGATCAGTTGAAGGCCTCGATTTTCATGGGCTACATAATCAGTTGAAGACCTCGATTTTCATGGCCTACATAATGAGTTGAAGACCTCGATTTTTGCTTTGCAAGACGATTTTCATTTAGGCGTCGCTCTTTGTGTTTGGATTTTTCCATATCTGATAATTTGCGCCTTCCCATTTTGTAACTTTTTCAATTTTTAACGATTTTATGCCTTTCAATTACCTATTCAAACACTTTTTTAACTATTTTATGCCTTTCTAATACCTATTCAAATAAAAATTCTTCTAAAAGTAAAGAACATCGTTGAATTTTGTTAAAAAAAAAATTAAATGCCAGCATCATTTGGCCCCATCCTCGACCGAAAACAACAACCATTTCCAAATGGTTAATAAAATAGATAAAAATCTATTTAAAATTTTCGAATTCTTTGCCCCAATCGTTCATGGGTCTCCTAACAGCAACCCGTGTGCCAAATTTCGTAGCCCTGCACTCTTTGGTTTCCGAGTTTTTGTGGTTACAAACATACGCGCACAGATTTTAATAGTATAGATTTAAAATCCTAAATCTTCATACCAATATTTTCAGATTTAACATTTGCCAAAATTATAAAAGAATAGGAATTCCTTATAACATATGGAAAGATTTTTGAGAAATTGTTAAATCTAATAATGCATTTAATTCATCCATTGTAGATTGTTGTTGTTTAATAGTACAATTATAAATACTAATTATTTAATGTTTTTCAAATATTGATATATTTATGTTTTAAATTGTATGTAAGCATTTTTTTTTAATCAAACATTTAATTGTAGACATTCAGAATCAGTTATTAAATTTTCTTCGATTGTAAAATCATTTTCTACGTTTTCGATACATGTAATTAGTGGCATTAAAAAATAAAATATAATATTTAAGCATTGAAATAAAATGTTTTCCATGCCTGATAAAGTTGAAAAGTGTTTATGACTTCGGTTTGTCTGGTCGTCTGTCCGCTCTAACTCGCCTAAATATACACGGCTTGCCCTGACATTTTTGTATGTTACTGACGTTTAGCACGTTCCATATTTGCAATGAAGTTTGTAGCATGTTTAGTTCCTTTACAGGGACAGTCAAAAGTATTCCATTACATTACGGCCTGCGGGGAAAAAATTGTTTCAAATGATTTTTAATGATTTTACACGCTTTCAATCAGAATTAATTGATATGCATTTAAGAAGGGCACTAAAATGTGCATTCTGTAGAATATGTGATGCAAAGAATAGTTATTATTCATTTACAGGGTTAAAAAAGGAATTTCAATACATAATGATATAGGGGTGGAGGGAATTGTTTGTGGCTTACTTTAATAATGTTAATCTATTTGATATATAATGAAATTCATATATGTCGTTTAGGTTTACATACGATGAATTATTTTATGTATAATACGAAGTGTATATAGCATTTACAGGGACACACAAAATATTTCAGGTACTATATTGTATCCGAAGTACTGTTCATTAGCGATGATTGCTGGAAATGCATTTTTAATTATGATATGCGCTTTTATGATTCACTGTATTTATGCATAGTATATGGTGTATATAGTATACTATAATTCATATTCAGGACTACAGAAAAGTATTCGTAAGGGTAACTGGGTATGGGCACAAATTGCTTAAAGGTGGTTTTTAAATGAGTTATGCATTTTTATGCTGAACTGCATTTAATTTACTAAGAACCGTTTGTAGAATATATATAAATTGATATACAGGGTCACGTAAAGAATTGAATACGTTGCCGTCTATAAATTATAATTTCTGGAAATGTGACTTCAGCAGTTTTAAGAGTGTTTTAGTTTGAATTAAATTTTAACTAAATAGTGGCGTGTAATAAAGATCCTAGGTAAACTACAGGATTGTACAAATGTATTTAAGTATGTTTACGTATATTAGCATAAATTGCTGAAAGAGAATTTCAACCTGTTATGCGCTTTCTTCATAAACTAAATTTTTACATTATATACTATAGATATCAATCTACAGATCAAATACAGGACTGTTCAAAAGAATTGGAAAACATATTTGGCTATGGATGGTAACTGCTGAAATCAGTTTTTCAAATATTTTATGCGTTTTCATGTTTACTTAGTTGTCTTATTTACGTTATTTCCCTAAATTACGATGTCTTGTTAAAGTATTCAGGAAGTGTTAGAAAGTGTTTTATAATCTGTGCTTAACGCATGAATTTTCTTATTTGATTTTTCTATTTCCCAGATCAGTCTTTTCCTATAAAACATATCAAATCCATTTAGCTCATATTCACAAAATTCAATATACACAGGAATAAAAAATTTAAATAAATAAGGCTTATCATGTTCTATAAACAAGAGTTGTATTAATATCCGTTAGACTCCAAGTTCGTATTTAATAAAGCAATGCCAAATCACAACACATTAAAAAACTTACATATTCTTAATATCAAGCTTGAATTCAAGCTCAAGCTTAGAATTTAATTAAAAAAAAGATGTCAGTTGATAAGCATTGTTTTTTAAAAGGAAAAATTAAAAAGATTTTAGCAGAATAGGACTCCAAAATAGCGATATTGTGCTAAAAAGTACGGTTAAAAGATAAGATTTTATATTTGAAACAAAACTTTACTTTAAAATTCATTACAGTGTTTGTGACAAGAATCATCACAGTATTAATACTTGGAAATTTTTCCAGAGAGAAACATTCGTCTTGCATACAGTATTTCAAATGAAAATCAAATTTCAAATTAAAATTGCCTTTTAAGCAATTAATTTGACATTTGATTTTCATTTGAAATATTGTATGCAAGGCGAATGGTTCTCTCTGGAAAATTTTCCAAGTATTAATATAGTTTCAATCGTTGCTGGATTTAATTAAGTTTCGTGTTTGCCCCATGTCGGTGGCTCACGATAAATATACCACCTTGTGCTGCGTTTGTCGCCTTGCCAACATGTAATAGTGAGAAATTTTCCAGATTGGGTATCGTTCCACGTGGTTTAGTCGGTAGAATGTCTGTGCGCTATACTGATGACCCCGGATCGAGTCCCAGCATGGAATCTTTTTCACTATGTTGTCCTTTGCGCCTTTTAAACAATTAATTTGAAATTTGAGTTCCATTTGAAATCACCACAGTGTTTATGACAAGTTCCTCACAAATGACACAAATTTCACAAATTGGTCACAGTGTGACTTCAATGCATTGTCGCTTTCGTCGCATGTTCGTCACAAAATTAATGCCAAAGTAGTCACAAACGACACACTTGTCACAAATTTGTCACACCGTGACTTCACAGGGTGGTCACAATGTTACGTCACAAACGACCTCTAAAACGGCCATAACGACTTCGCATTCTAGTCACATCGACGGTAACAAAGTCACAATGTGACTTCACAACGACGTCGCCGTGACGTCACCATGACTTACTTGTAGATGACACTGGCTCCAAAAACACGCCAATTTTCTCTGTTTTAAAATATTACCCAATTACGAAATAAGGATATTATCACGAGTGCAGGGTTGCCACGGCGACTATTTTTTAATTCTATTTCGCACCACTTTTTTCAGAACAAAAATGTTTTATATACACATTTACAATATTTGCAAGAGAAATATGCTACAAAATGTATTTTTAAAAAATAGTGGTGAAAGCATAATTTAAAAATAGTCACCTGTGGCTGTACTGCAAGTGGCTATTCTCTGTAACATTCATTTCCCTTTGACCAGCAAGGAAGTTCTCCATTAGCGCATACTCATACAAATTTGAAAAAAAATACCGAATATGCTTGCCATGAGCTATATATGTCTGTGCAAACATTTCATTCTGAACTTCGATAGAGCGTCCGTAAAAAAATAAAGTTTTTTTTTTATTCATTTATTTATTTATTTATTTTTGCGATTTATCGTCGCTTGACGACACAATAAAATTTGAAATGATACGCTTTCATGATAAATACTCTAAGGAAAGTACTTAGGAAAAGCTTTTTCTACTCTTCATGATAAACTAGTTTAAGGAAGTTTAACTTAAATAAATTCACTTTTATCGCTGCAGGATTGTAGTATACATTTGTATGTATATATAAAGAAGTTTAATCATCGTATAACATAGTTTAATTTAAATTGATTAAGGTCAAAATTAAGGTCTTATTCTGATAACTGTCAATTCGGCTTCGATATTATAAGTGTAGGATACAATAGAACGGTATTTTTGCCATGGCAATAACCATGCAATATGCAATCTCAATATTTATGCAACATTTCTTCAATATCGAAATATATGACAACATTCTGAATCAGACATTTACTTTTAAATTACACTTAAAACTTATTATTATAGGTGAAATCGTATAAAATTAAATAACTGCTGCAACACGATATTATGTATGTATTTTACTTTAAATAGTACCCGTCAAAATTTGACTTTGATGTTTCATTAGAAAAATTCTTGAATTATTGATTAGCTGCTTTTAAATTAATTATTGAAATCGTGACAAATTCCTATATTTAATAAGTGTTTCTTATTTTTTTAAGGAGAAAGATGGTGCTGTCAGTCTAATCTTTTCAAAGAAGTAAAATAATTTTAAGTTTATAATTTACAATCAACTATGCTTTTTATCTAAACATTTAGGGTAAAGCATTTATTTTTACTTGCTATGGTCACTTTTTTTTTTGAAAAAATAACAAAATTTATTTTTATTTTATTTATTTAATTTTTAACTACACGACGATTTATTTTATTTATTTTTTAACAACACTTGAATTTTATTTTTATCAGTCTCATTCTCTTAAAGCCTAAAGTTGAAACTTTATGCAGCTAACGATTTATAATATATACTCTTTATTACTTTATTTTTTCACATTTTTATACATTTTTTTTATATTAAACCATGATTATCAATGTAATTTCTTTTACAGTTCTTATATGAATATTTTTCTTTCTTTCCGCTTAATTATTTTTTACGGAAAAGAATGGCTCTTCTTTCTGACACGCACACATATAAACTCTTGATAATGGTAAAAAAATATAACAAAAATTGTACATCAGCTAAATTTATTTAATTTATAAATCCATGGAATATATTTTAGCTTAAATATTTTAAACATAACATTGTTATTATTTTTTTTAATGTCATTGAACGTTAAATTTTATTCAATTATAAATATTCAAATAATAATAACGAAATAAAAATCATATAACGTCCCCTCCTAGTAAAACATGTCATTATTGAAATGATTTATCACCAAAAATATTGCAAAAATCATTTTGCCGGGCGTTGGGCTCGAATATGCGTCTTCTTCAAAAATTCAGAGCTTTAAACCGAGGAACTCGTTCTACTTTAACTCTAAACTGAAGAGGTTTGAAAAAGAGTTGACGCATTCGCAAATATGTTGATTCCAATCTACTTAATTTTTTACGTTTTGCGTTTTAATATATATGATATATCATATCTACCCTATATATAAAAAATCCTAATGAAACGAATATTATGAAACGAATTTATGTAAGGATTCTATGAAACGACTGATTATGTTTCACGGCGATTTCTCCTAAAATACGAAATACTTTGCGATAAAATTAACACTAAAAATCCGTATTGATCTGCAGATCTCAAAACTGGTGTTAGAATTTTTAAATTCAAAATAGTTTTCGAAATATTAATTTTTATTCTAATTTTATATACTTTTTTGTAATGATGGCAACTAAAATTTTAGTCATAACACATTTTTTTTTTCAGATTTTAGAAAAGGTTACTATTTTAAAATAATTTGGCGAGAAGTTTGGCTTCGCTTAAATGTACGCTAAGAAATGTATCATGTTACTTTTCTTCGTAATTCAATTTGTATTTCATTATCATTTTATTTGATATAAACTGAAACATTTAAAATAAATGGCTTTCATTTCTTAATTTTTTTTTTTAAACGAAATGAAAAGAAAAGTATTAGGCACAGATGTGCCCGGCTGTTTTTTTATTTAATAATAAATGTTTATTTTCTTTATTTTCTTTTTTTTTTATTACATAAATTGTTTTGTTCTATAGTTAATTATTTTTTTCGTTATTTTCCTTTAAAAATAATAGAAAATAATTAAAAAATACGGTACTACTTAGTTATTCCGTCGACCCATTTCGCCAAATTATAAAAATCGCCAAACCACTCGCCAAATTATACAAATTGACATAAATTTTATTTTAAATAACGAAAGAACAAAGAAAATAGTATAACATTATTAAATATACAAAGAAAACGTCGAACTAAAAATCACTTGATGACGTAAAGACGTGTAACTTGCTTAAAGTCAAGTGAATGTGACATTTACGATCAAACATTATTGGCATTTAATCTTATAGTTTGGGGATAGATTTTTGGTCAACGGGATAACTAAATAGTACCAAAAATATATATGTAACTGGTATTCGTAAACGAGGTTTTCGCCAAATTTTCGTAAAAAAAATCACGCCAAACACGGTGCGTATATGACATCTGGCCAAATATTAAATGATGTAACAAACGATGACATTTATTTTCAACTTCAAAGCAATGTTTTAATTTACCACTCGAAAAAAAAAATGCTAACTTGCGAGTTGAAAAATAGCTATTGGCGAGATTTGCACCCGGCTAGCGTAACAGTACCAGTAATTCTTTGCGACCATTGAAACTTTTATGTAGTTTTATTCGAAAAAGAAATTTGATTTTTTAATCAAAAGGGAAAACTTTCGGCACAGATGTCATATACGGACATTGGCGCAATTTTTTTCTGACGCCAATGTCATGTACGCAACGGGTACTTAACTGGCGCCATAGTATCGTGATTTTGCTTGATTTGGTAACCCGGATGTTGCTGTTTATGCTTTTGGTGTTTTCCCCAAATTAGCGTCGGAAAAAATCGCGCCAATATGGGGCCGTATACGGTATCTAGGCTAAACTTTCATATGAAAAGCGAAGGGATCACAGTGTATTTATTTATGGCAGTTACATGACTAGGACTATTATAATATTGATGAAATGATGGCGATAGAATAATATTTGGCGACTTATCACCTGTACCTAGCTAACATTAATGTACCAAAATGGCACCAGGAACATAAAAAGCGAAGTGGCTCGCCCGAAACAGTTGATGATAGTCACATGATTTAGGCTATTGTTATATAAATTGTTTTAAAATACCGGGAAACAAAGACTCTGTACACTTAATTCATTTTATTTTAGCTTCTTTTCAAATGTTTAACTGATCCTCTTTAATCAAACACGAAAACAACCATTGGATGTTTTAACAGCAACTGATTCGGCCTTAAATTTTTGAAATCAAAGGAAATTGAATGGAAACCCGTTTACACGGAGATCTGCACAGCTTTTTTCAGTATAATTCAATCTTCTCTAATATAATTAAAACCGATCAGATCAGCGTGTTTTTAGATTCTGCGGTGTCTGATGGGGGTTGGCGAGCGTAGCTTGCAGGAGGCAGAGCCCCATAGTAAGATTATAAAAATAATAATAAAGTAGATAAACTCTGAATTCATTAAGTACTGCCCACTCAAACATTCTTTTAACAAGCAATTTCTAAATGCCTTAAAATTGCGTGCATTTGGCGAGAAAAAAGAGTTACTATACAAGTCGCATCTTTTTGTGCCAAATACTGGAAGGTTTTTTTTTTTTTTTTTTTTTTTTTTTCTTTTTTACAGATTTTTTAGAGGAATTCTTCAGAAAAATTTAACTAATCTTTTATAACGTACATGAGTAGCTTCATTGTCATTTTTTTTTTCAAATTATTCTGAGTGTGCGCTTTAACGATAATTCTTTTATAACAGGAATTTTCTGTTGCTTTCGCGACAACGGACGACTTATTTGGTATCTGGTAAAGTAGATCTATCAAAATATATCATCTATTTCGATATGAATATCATACAGCAAACTTCCAAAAATATGCATATTTGGAAATTGAAAAGGAAGATAAAATGAAATAAGTATGATACCAAATTTGTGAAGAGACATAACAAAATATTTTATATTTTTCAAACAGATTTATAAAATCATATCAAAAGCTATATTTAAAAAAATCTGATAAATGTAATGACAAAGTTTAAAATACATCAAACTAATTTTGAAGACACCTATTTAGAAATTTTTGGATCCATATTTTGATATTTAATTCAATTATCCACATGCCCCTCTTTTTTTTTTTTCAAAGAATACTAAAATTTGAAAATCGTCTGGATTTCCATAGAAAAACAGTAGGATTAAAAATAAATGCTCTCTACTTTTCGAACGAATGAACTAAATTAAATCAAAATCTATACAGTTAAAATCCGAGTATTTCACCAACATGCCAATTCCAAGTTAAATACACACATATATGTGCATGTGATTACACACGCATGAAGGTACACGTCTCTATCTCTTTGCCTGAATATACACACACACACACATATATATATATATGTGTGTATGTATAGATATAGATATAGATATAGCTATGTGTATGTATGTTATTTTAGTCTTTTTTACGTAGTAATTTAAGTGTTATTGATTATCTTTTTCATCTATAATAAGATATGTCATTTTGTATTTCTTTTACTAGTGAACAAAGATTTCACAAGCCTTCACAATTTTTTCCGTCGTTACTTTTTGTTTCGACATATTTTGCATCAAGAGAAAATTCATTATCATCGGGAATTTAATATTGAAATACTATGTACTGTATTTTTTACTTTAGGCTTCAGTAAAAATAAAGAACATACATATATTTTTAATTTACAATTATGTTTACAATTATTTCCTGATAGAGTTTTGTGATGCAATGTCAAAATTAATAGTATGAACTAATCACGTTTCAATCAAGCCTCTAAAATCATAGACATTTCTTAGGGGAGAGTAGCCGAATTTGGACCACTTCAATTATTTTCAGGTGTAACTCACTTAATTTTTGGAATCTCAGCAAAAGATCATTACACAGGGTCAATCTATTAATCTACTAACTAAATAAGTATTTAGACCAATTTCTTTTTTAAAATCTTAAATTTTATTTTAATTTGAAACATTTTTCAAAAGTAGTCCAAATTTAGCAACTGGTCGCTTAAGTTGGACTCCCAGTCTTCTACATTGGACCAAATAATATCAGGTTGTTTTAATGACTAGGAAATATAACTAATTTTATTAAAAGCAAAGATTTGCGATTAATGAAACAATCAAACAAAATAACAGCAATTAAATTTAATGAAGTCAAATATCTGAAAATAAGAGTAATTGGTTTAAATCAAAATGTATCCAAAATATTAATCAAAGTTATCAGTAATTAAGAATATAAATTTTGGAACTAATTGTCAGTTATTTGAATATCATGTAAGGAGTGATCCAAAGCTTATACATGAATTTTGTTTATTGTTTTTGTTTTCCAGCGCACACAGCATGGAACCGTATAGGTTATCTGAACACTGAAACATTTCTGCTATTTAATTTTTCTTATATACAAATTTGGCAAAACCAATCATTACTGTCTAGATTGTTCTTTTAGATTCTGAATTATCAGACTTTTTTTTTCAACAGAAGTTTTCTTTATATTATGTTTGTAGTTCTTCTCTTCCATCATTTTCTTGCTAATTGCATTACGCCTATTTTTTAAAACTCGATGTTCCAATTGCTTTTGTGCTGTGAAAGTTTCCCTTTTTTTTCAAGGTTTTGTTTATATGGCGATGATGTTAACACAACTGTTTTTTGGTTCACTCTGTACTTTGATTTAATTTAATTTAGCAAGGGGAATAACATTTCTAATGATCTTTTTGCTTTTCGGGAGGATTTGTAGCTGCAGCCTTGTTGCAGGTCAATTTCTTCACAACTTATTGTCTTCTTTTTGTTTCATATATCTTTAACAGCTTTTGCTGTCACGGGTGTTTTTCTTCCTGACAGTTTGTCTGTCTTTTTCAACATTTTCATGAAGGCTTAAAATTTTATGCATTTTAGTGGCAAAAAAGTATGATTCCACCCTCCAGAACTGTAAAGAGTCTTCCATCGCAAATATCCTGCAGGAGGAAAATGTTTGAATTCAACTCTGTAAATCAAATATGCCGTAGGAATAAAGAATTCAAGGAAAATAAATAAATTACATACAAGATAAAAGACATTGGAAACAAAATTTATTGCATAGACATGTAAAAATATTTTTATGTTTATATAGGCCTAAACTGTATAAAAAAAATTGATCCAGATATACAAAAAAAACTTGCATGGAGATAGTAATTCATTATAAAATATAAAAAAAATAGTGTACAAAGCGTACCGTCCTCGAAGTTCATTACGTACTTTTCAAATTTATGATTGCATATCTGGTCCAATTTAAGCAACTTAAATTGGCCCAATTACTGCAACAGCGCCATTTTTTAAAACAATTAATTTCAAGACTAAGAACAAAAATGAAATCAAAGAAATACACGTGAAAAATATGAGCAATAAACAGATGAATTCATATATGAATATGAAAACATAACAACTTACCTTAGTTTTAAAATATTCACTTACGTTTAGTAGGAAAAAATTAGAAAACAGCTAACTATACAAAACAGCTAACTATAGGGGTTTTTTTTTAATTGTCTGAAAACAGCACGTGGCAGGCAGCTGCTTCTTCTAATCATGAGTGACGTCATTCTGATGAGTAGGATTTCAGCGCTAGATGGAGTTTCTTTATGCAATTAACGGCAGAATGGCAACGGTCCTATTAAAGCGGCGGTCCAAATATGTCTACTCTCCCGTAATATCAATTATTTTATGTTTTTAAAATTTACATGCATTTATTCAAAAATACTCTTTCCTAAACAGTCAAACATATTTTAATACTATTCAATGTCTGTTATAAGGCTCTTTAAGGAAAACAAGTTAACACAAATGTCTAATGCATAATTTTTAATTCAATTACTTTCCATAAAATGAGAGATGTAATCCATTAAATCTTTTGAGAACATCCCCCTTTTGTTTTCTTTATCACATTTAAACATAAAGGGATTATGTCCTGGGCGTTTCTATCATAAACTATATATTCTTCGAGTCCCTTTTATGGTTGAGATCGGAAGATAATTTTATCATCTATCAACAAAGAATCGTTATCCAACATGATTCCATCTTCCATGCACTCGATATAATGGTGAAAAAACACAGGCAAATTGATGATTTTGTAATACATATACATATTAGAGTCCAAAAAGATGTATAAAAGATAGAAAATTTATTTTAAACGCAGCTTTAGATCATTTTAAACGCTTTCCAAAATATTTGAAACTGTTTATGACTTATATTTGTATTTTTGTCTAACACTTTCCAAAATATTTCGAATATATTTATGAATTATGTTTGTCTTTTAGTCTGTCTGTTCGTGCTTTAACTCTCTTAAATATACTCGGGTTGCCATGCAAGTGATATATGTTATTTATGTTGACTATAGAATGTTCTCTATTGAAAATGGGAGTGTATAGCATTTTTAGCTCATTTACACTGAAAAGAATCTCGTTACTACTATGGGGTGTATGAGAGAAATAGTTGGAAGATTATTTTAATAAAATTAAACTATTTCAAGCGCAATAAATTGATATGCATTTCTGAAAAACACTAAACAGCGATTTCTGTAGAATATGAAGTGCAAAGTATATATCAAACTTTTACTTGGTCACTCAAAAGAATCCGATAACAGTACTGTGTATGACCTTTAAATATCTGAAGTGCGTTTTCAGTATTGATATGCGTTTTAAGGTTTAAATATTTGTTGCGTGATCTTCATAATTTTATTTAGATTTTGACGTATTACCGTTCATTCACAATAACCATAGTAACAAAAAATATGTTTATTTTTCATCTTTGAATAAACAGTTATTTCCAAAGTTTCTTAGATCTGGCGTATAAGACGCAATGGAGGCTCTAAAATCAATCGCATTTATTACATGTCAAATATTTTCTATTCGCTAAAGTTGCATGCATTCAATCTTTTCACTATTTCCTTCCTTCTAGAAGACACATTCTCAAGCTAAATGTGATGTGTATAAATTCTGTGTCCACACATACAGAATCATATACAGGTCACACAAAAGAAGTAGTAAGCGTGGAACGTGAATTGCTTAAGGAGAATTTTTAATTGTGTTATGCATTTTACAACAAACCTATATTTACTATACTAAGAAATGTTTGTCGAATGTAAATAAATTCGTATGCAAAGATATACAAATAGTAGGATACGTATCCATTTATGGATAGTTATTTTTGAAAGTACGTTTTCAGTTGTTGTGTATTTTCTAAATTGTTAGTTAAGATATCTTCTTTCCCCTTATTGAACGGTGCAGTTCCGTTAAATTATTCTGGAAGGGGTTGGAAAGCATTTTATAATCTATTCTTGACTCATGATTTTTATTTCTTGTTTATATTTAATTTTGTGTATTATATTGTTCATTAAAAAGTTGCAAATATTTTAGGGATCGATATGATTTTACAACTTTTGAATAAAATCGTGTGTCATTAACCATTTATAAACCAAATTATGAATTTGAAAAACCATCTCCTCAAAACTATGAGCATTACTATGCTACATTAGAAGATATATGCACTAAAAATAAAAGTTTTAATATTTTTGTTATTTACGGCTAATTACTTGGTACTTCAAAGTACCGTTGGGTCATAACGTTAGAACAAAATTCGAAACTTAGCAACAAAAAAAATATATATACCAATTTTTCTTATTATTTTAATGGTACTTACTATGCATATATCTAGTGTATATATGTCTATGATGTATATGGGAAATTCTCATAATCTTTTGACTTTCGGGATTAAGAATCTGGTGAAATTAAACATGCTAAAATAACATTTTAATCTGATAGACGAATGCCTTAATGATTCAAAATAAAGAAAAATGGTCAGCAGTTAAAATTTTTTCATTTAACAGAGGTTTAAGTTAAACTTACGAGTTTGATTTTTCTTACCATTTTCCCACTATAAATTTCTATTTTCTTCTAAATTTTTACTTATAATGAATTTTCATAGTACCTACAGGACATTCAAATAAGAAATAATAATAATGTAGTATTTTTAGTACAAAATTTTGGTATAACATTGTCTTAACGGAATGTTAAAGAAGGAACGGAAGAAAAAAAAAGGAAATGGTAAAGGAAAAAAGGGACGGTAATGGAAAAAAAGGGATGGTAAGGATGGGACGGTAAGGAAAATTACCATTTTTTTTAGGCAAATCATGTTAAGACTAAGTGATAGTCACAATGGTCATTGAATTTTAAAAACAGTTATTTACATTGGATTAGATAAAAAAAAATAATAATTTACCTCGAAAAGTGCAGGAATAAACCTTCAGGACGGTAAGACTACCAATAAAGCCACGGTGCTTGAAATTGATATTTAATTGCTGATTTAAATTCTGCAGTAAATTTCCTTGTCAAAAATTTTTAGACATTCTTTCTGTTCTATAGACATTTTGTGGCTTTATCTGAAGTGATTTTCTGTATACGTTTAGCAAGAGGGATTGTAAGGAATCTAAAACCCAGGGAGAGAATTAAAAAAAAAATGTAAACCGTAAAAATGTGTGCAGGTTAATGTTTTGCTACATATTTATATAAAACAATTGTCCCAGTTTCGGAAAAAATTACATCGAATTACTTTTATTGAAACAATTTTATACTGACAGCTCCAAACATAAAAATCAGCATCAGGGGCACGGAACGGTATAGGAAGTTTCCTGGTATTCAAACCTCTAACATCGTCCACAACTTTTATCTCGTTAATATTGTTATGCAATCATGCAATGGGATGTTCCCCAGCACATGAAATTAAAAAAAAACACAAGAATATGTACTAAAATAAAAATTATTATTCAGGGACTTAAAAGTCAAATGATTGTGAGAATGCCCCATATATGACTAGATTATGATTTAGTTGATGCTTCACCAGTGAGAGTTTCGCCATCAGAAGAATATTCTACAGTTGTAATAATATCGTCGAGTGAAAGCATAGCCGAAACAAATTTCCAGACTTTTAGTTGTAGAAAACTCAAAAGTATTCATAAAAATGCTAAAAGATATTTAGATTTTTTTTTTCTAATTTGTAATTTTTTGCCATTTTGTTTATTAAATAACATATTTTTTTCTAAAGATAAAAATAACACCTTTTGCTTTATTATTCATCAATGCCATACATAAATCATACAATATCTACAGCTATATTGTATCAAAATCCACCTGTCTGGCACACACGCACCCCTAGTGAATATATTCATTTTTATGCACCATATATATTCAAATGATAAAAGCCTAAGTAAAAAACCTGTTCAACGTAATCCCGACGGTACTCAAGAGTACAGCATTCAAAAGTGCTTCGTAAAGTAAAGAAACTGAAAATTAATTTTTATTACCCGATTGAAAAGAAGGGTTATATTTTTCACGCATATCTGTGTATGTGGGTTCCTTTTTACCCTCGAAACATCCCAACGACTAGATGGATTTTAATGAATGAGGTCTCTATCAATTCGTTCTAACAGCCCGATGTTTATAGGCAAGGTTTTATTTTTATAAATTCAAAATGACGGCCGTAAAATACAAAATGGTGGTAGAGGCGAAAAAAAAATTACGCACCCTATTGAGTGGCATATCGTTGGATAGATCTTTCAATATGAAGACGATGTTTCTGTGACTATTTTACAGTCAGAAGCTCCGTTAAAATATTATAATACCTGAAAGTTGTGTATGTAGGATCTCTAGCTTTACTGCAACTCTACCCATCATAGACATCTATAGACCTCATCAAAACAGTGTTTATAGATAGGAACTAACATTTATATACAACTTAAAAGCCACCAATGCAAGTAAATAAGAAAAATAGGTAAGTAATATAAACAAGTAACATAAAAACAATATTTTAAGTTAATTCCTACTTAGGTCAATAAGCGAATTTTTTTTCCCATTCTTCTTTCCTCTTGTGTGGCGCGTAAAATGCCTTGATCAAGAAGAGGGCTCTCTCGATTATTGAAAATTAATTAATTTAATTTAATGAATGAATTATTATTTGAAAAAAACTGGATTAAAATCAAGTGTCATCCACGACAAGTTTTAAAAAATTTATTTGAGCTTGATTGGATGAAATTTGAACAAGATATATATAGCGAGAGTGTGAGCTAATAGTAGGAATTGGAAAAAAAATAGTTTCACATTGATGAGAAGTAACTAATTAGTTCCCTTTTTACGCAGTCGTTTTTTTTTAATTTAATTGTTTATTTAGGATAACATATTGGTGTCAGACAAGAAAATGGAAACAAAATTGACGGTTACACTTCTGAAAATAGCTTTGTGAACAATTTTCTGCTTACTGAAACTGCTATTGCTATCTAGTGATGGTCAAAGGAAGTATTTTCTATTTTGTTTTATATTGTGATTACATTCAATGAGTGTGTTTTAATTGGGATAGAAAACTGTGGTACTTTAAAGTACCGTCAGGACCGTGTTAAGAAAAAGTATAAATTAATTTGTTATATTACACCAGTGATACCTTATGGTATATATTTTAGAATACCACCACAGACTCATCTAAATAAAATTTTGATACTGATAATGTTTGATAAAATTATTCCTGAGAAAGCTCAATTTTTATGGAAGAAAGAAAAATGTTTTTCAAGAAATTGTTTTTGCCGAATCTGAAAAACAGTTTGATATTTTCAATTAGTTACAAAAAAGTGCTTTAAAAATTAGTTTACCTTAAAGTTTAGCATGATATGTTTAAGGCAAAGCTTTTTTTGAAGTAGTTAGAGATGTAATAAATAAAATCTTTTAGAAACATTCTCTTTCTTTTATTAGGATATTTAAACATATGGAATCTTCTTGCGGTTCATAACGTTCGCCTCATGAATTATGCATTCATAGACCCTCCTCTCCGGTTGGGGTTGGAATAGAAGCATATCATCGATCAAAAGAGGATTGTCATTCAACTGAGTAATCCATTTTCCGAGCACATCATATTAGGGGTGAAAAGAAATAAGTAAATTGATACTTTTGGAATGGATGAAAAAATTGTATTAGCATCCAAATAGTATCATAAAATAAAGGGATTTTTCAAAATATTTATGGTTAATTTATATATAAATTCAAATTTTCTATAATGTATTTTTTTAATCGCACAACATTTTACGACTTTGTGCAGTTTTGTTAACCGTAGGCTGACGACATTTCAAAATCATGTCCATCTATAATCTTCATTCGTGATTTATTTAGATTTTTTTGTATTAGCCTTTCCTTCACAATAACCGGAGTGAAATAAAATATGTACATTTTTCATTTTTGATTATATAGTTATTTCCAAATTTTCGTAGATCTGCCGCATAAGAAGCTGAATACAAAAACCCTTAACGAATTAAAAGTTTGAGACCCTCCAGTTTATTTAAAGACTCAAAGAATGTGTAATTTAAAAGTAATGATATCAAATTTTGAATGAAGCTGTGCTATTAATTAAAAATATATATTTGTATTATTTATCTCATCATTTTGTTTTTGTTCTATTTATAATCACATGTGCAATAGTTATTTTCAACATGAAAAGATGTATAAAACTTCATTCACTGATGCTTTTTCTCTTATAAAGTCAAAATATGATTTTTAAAAGATATGACATAAAATTTAAGTGACACCTTGATGTGGCTTTAAAATGTTTTTTTTTAATTCAATTTCAATTATTTTTGATTTGGTAAAATATATTTACATATTTAAACAATACTTTTAATTTTCCAATTCACTTTTAAATATATCACTTCATTGAATCTATAGTATACATTGAAATGTATTTATTTCAATAAACTGTAACGAATATCTTATATTTAAAGATTATTACATAAGGTGGCAGCACTAGCCGGCAGTCACCAATTTTCCATCTTTACATACGGTTATTCCACCCCACGCCCCCCTCCAGAGTTATTCATGAAACATAGGAAGGAAGTGGTGGTGAAGATGCATGTGTGCCAATAAATAGAAATGTGTCGTGCAGTACAGAAGTTTTATTAAACTTCTACTAAATTCTCAGAGTAGAGTGTCCTTTTGAAGTAATGTCTCCATTATTAAATTGTGGAGCATACTTTTGGAATATAAGTTGCTATCCCAACAAAAAGTTTCCGGTAAAAAAAAAAAAAAAAAAAAAAAGCGCCAAGTTCTCCTTAATGTTTCGGCCAGAAAAAGTAGTGATATCTGAAGTTCGCCCAAGTTAAAAGCCAAACATCCCAAATCTTTCATTGAAAATGGCTTCCTGCGACTTGGCCGTTAATGCCTTCTACAGCATTTCAAAATTAATGATTGGAAATTACGCATTTATGAATTATTTAAATATTAAAAGTAATATTAGAATGCAAAGAGGCAAATTCACATAAAGACATTATAAGTAAAAGATTTCTGATAACTACCATTCAGTTTCAACAAACATTAGTTTTGATTATAGATCATTTAGTACACTTGTGGTTTAATTGCCATTTTGTACGGTCTAAAGCTAAAGTCACTAACGTAAAACCCAAGAAATAAAACAAAATTTACTTACTTCAAATCTCACAATATGTTACATTATCTTTTATTGTATAATACTGAAATCTTGTGTATTGATGAAAGAGATTTTTTTCGTTTGAGCATTTATTATAGTTTGTTTGCTTACATTAAGAGGTATTCGATTTATAAACTGTTAAAAGCTGATACTAATTATTTTTTAGCAATTAGGGATATTATCTCCTGAATACAAGTATTTTGTTATTTTAAACTTCTAAGAATTTAAATAGACTGAAGTTGTTTAAATGCTTTTTTCAAATGTGTATTTTATTTCTGTACTCTGTGCCACAAAATGCCTAAAAGAATGAAAAAATGTAGTTGACATGTAGCTCATTTGTACATATTTTAAAATTTGAAATACTCTCTCGAAGGCATTAACGGTCAAGTCGCAGGAAGCCATTTTCAATGAAAGATTTGGGATGTTTGGCTTTTAACTTGTGCGAACTTCAGATATCACTACTTTTTCTGGCCGAAACATTAAGGAGAACTTGGCGCTTTTTTTTTTTTTTACCGGAAACTTTTTGTTGGGATATCACTACTTTTTGTATGTTTTTTCAAGTTTGTTATTCTAAACTATATTAATACGAAAAAACTTAAATTTCGGTATTTTTATGTTAGCCGGGAGCAAATCTCCTCATTAGCCTTTTGTTTTTTCGCCAATAGCAGTTTTCATTTTTTACATGTGTAAATTAGAAACAATGCTTTGATTTTCAAATAAAATATTTTGGTTTATGTTATTATTTCTTATTTATTTAATTAATTATTTCTATGTTAAATATTCTATTAAATAAAATGAGGGAAATGCATCTATTTTAAATGAGATGACTGAAAAGTACATATCCTTAAATGAAATGAATGCAATATGAACAATGGAGTTGGGAACAGTATTTGGCGATTTGCCACTTGCGCCCGGCTAACATAAAAATATCTAAATTTATTTTATTGAGCTTTACAAATTTATACTTTGTTTCTTTTTATGTTAAAGTACTAGCCGACTCTAGCAAACAGTATTTACCGTATTAATTCCATGTTAAACGTTGCATCGTGTTACTGTTATTCATAATTTAATTTACTTGCCCATTCTTTTGCCAAGTCGGAAGCTTTTGATAGAGAAATCAAGAACTCTTTACGATCATGGAAGCACATCATATATTTTGTGTTGTTATGTATTTCATCTTTCGTGACAAATACCTCTGAACTCACTTATGCATGTTTCCTTAGCAGTTACGATTCGTTCTCTAATGCGGAAATTTTTAATCCTATTAAGTAATCTTTTTTAATTGGGCTCACTGCCAATTGTTGTATTTTAACTGATACAAATGGGTACAAGTCAAATTATGAAATCCTTTGACAATATCTGCATTTTCATTAAACCATATTGATACTAATATCTTTTTGTTTCACGTTAACCTTTTCAATAGACTCGATTACGGAAGAATAGAAGGTCTACCGGCTCACTGCCATGATCCATTTGAAAATCTATCATGCTTCGCATCTGATCGTGTTGAAGAATTAGTCAATGTGCCATGGTTTTAAGTTTTTAGCTAATTTTATTCGAAACTTGAAAACTAAAATGCAAGGAACCGGATTATAGAAGATTCATTCTAACGTACATATCGATTAACAGGTTACATATTATAGAATTATAATAATTATAAGGAGAACCGGCAGTTTCAATGCTTTAATAGTTTCCGTAAATTCTCTTATAATACAGAAGTTTTAGCGGTGTAAAGATTAACAACATAGTCACAGTAAGTATAATAACAGTACAATATAATAACAATAGCAGAGGTTTTGGGCAGTGACGAAACTATTAGCACTTTGAAATATTAGTACGTTATATCATTTAACTATCCAGATGATATGCGGAAAAATAAAAATAGATGGCTCCCATTAATAATTAACTCATTGAAAAATAGCCACTAGTGTCAAATATTCGCCAAGCTTGGCGACATTTAGCAAAGTTTCGCCAAATTTGGTAATATATCATGTCAATTCTCAAATTTGGCGACAAAAAACATTTTGTTTATTCTGACGTCATAATGATGCATATGTATTATTATACACATACCTATAATGTGTAATGATGCAAATGTATTACGTATTATATGCATATGTATAATATGTATGATGCATATGCATAAGTTCATTAACATCACTAAAACGCACTTAAAGGAATAGTGTTCCATAAATAGTAGGGATAATTGCCAGGTTGACCAGAGTGCTATTGAGATTAGAATTCCGACATTTACAATGGACCGGGAGGTGTCTGCACACACCATCACCTCACGAGTTTACAGCTGAAATTTTAGGATTAGGTAAAACTAGATTAGCATATTTAAATGCAACTAGTCTGTTAAGTCATATATTGGTAGAAACCACCTGAAGATCTAATTTTAGTGGTTAACTGATAGGTTTACTGTTGTATTTTCCTGCATCCAAAAGTTTGGAAACATGGAGGAATGAGTGCAGGAAAACACAATGGAAAATCCATCAATTAACCCGTAAAATCGGGTCTGTAGGTGGTTTCCACAAAGATATGACTTTGCAGACCAGTTACATTTCAATACGCTAATCGATATTTAAATAATCCTAAAATTTCAGCCGTCAACTCGATGAGATGATGATCTGTGCGGACGCCTCCCGGTCTTTAATAAAATTTGTTTTAAGGAAATAAAAGATAGAAAGATGGACAGATAAACTGAAAGATTTGCATCATTAAGATTTTTGTAAAAGCATATAAAAATTCATTCAGCTTGAAATCATGTAACACCTTTATAACTCAGGCTAATTTTCTGTAATCGGGTTTTGGCGACCAACATATCTTATCTATAACTATAATATATCTTTTACAGATTTAAAATTAACAATAAATTAACAGTAAGTAGGCTAATAATACAATATAATAACTTTAGCAGCGGACTTCGGAAGAAAATCTTTCCCACACCGTTAAAGACAGTTTATTAGTTACACATTTCATTTAATTAAAAGGAGATTTTTAAACTTTCATATGGAATTAGGATATTTTTCCACTATAGGGACCTTGGCAATTTTGTTTAAATCATGGCGCAATTCGGACTTCAGAAACTGAGATATGTTGCCAAATGATATAAACAACTATGAAAACAAACCTGATGAACTTTAATGTTATTTATATATGTATTTGATACTTCTTAGTTATCCCGTCGACCAATTTCGCCAAATTATATCAATCGCCAAACCACTCGCCAAATTATTCACATTGGCATAATTTTTATTTTAAATAACGAAAGAACAAATAAATTAGTAAAACATTAATAAAAATACGAATTAATGGTTTTATTGGCCATTATTGGCATTTAATCTTACAATTAATTAATTAATGGCAAACCATTATTGCCATTTAATCTTACAATTTGGCGACAGTAATTTGATCGACGGGATAACTAAGAAGTACGATGTATTTATATACCTATAAACATTTTATTTATAGATGTATAAAATATGGCACAGATGTCATATTCGCCCCATATTGGCTCGATTTTTTTTCGGCTGCCAATTTGGCGAAAACATCAACAGCATAAACAACATAGGAACAGATGTCATATTCGCCCCATATTGGTGCGATTTTTTTCTGTCGCTAATATCATATAGGCAACAGGTACTTAACTTGCGCCAAAGTGCTTGATGTGGTAACCCGGATTATGTTGTTTACGCTGTTGATGTTTTCGCCAAATTGGCAACCGAAAAAAATCGCGCCAATATGGGGCGAATATGACATCTGTACCACAACATAATCCGGGTTACCACATCAAGCAAAATAACGACACTTTGGCGCCAGTTAAGTACCCGTTGAGTATATGACATTGGCGTCAGAAAAAAATCGCGCCAATATGGGGCGAATATGACATCTGTGCCTAAAATATTATTTTTATATACAAATTATTTATGTTGGTATATAAAAATAAATAAACGGGTTCCTTACATTAAATAAATTGTATACATATTGAAAAAATTGCTTGTGTATATAACACAGTAAATAAGTTGCCAGAAAATACGTTATTATCAAATTTCTTTTCTCGTCAAAGCTATTTTCTGTATTTCGCCAAGGCTACTATATCGGAAACGTACCGAATTGCGGTTATATTTTGTTAAATGTTTTGTTGTTTTAATAGCGTAAATATATTATAACCTATACTGATTAAAATTTTTAGGTATATTCATTTTTTCCATTTAACAAACATCTTTGGAAAAGCATATATATAAAATGTTATTTTGCTTGAAATCACGTGACTCCCTTCAAAACTCTGTAATCGAGTTTTGGCGACCAACATTGGCACAATTGAATGTGTTAAGGAACTGTTTACGGCCAAATGAACACCCCCTGTTTGAAGGGTTTAGAGGCGGAAATTCTGTGTTTTCAGATTTTTCTGGTTAATTGTGCTACAAACCCAACTTACTTGTGAAATTTCATGATTCTACGACTTTTAGAAGTACCGTAGTTATTTGATGATGCGAAGTGAGTCAGTGACAGAAAAGCGCTTTTTCGGAATTTAATATTTCGAAAACTACTAAATATAGATACATGAAATCGTGGAACCTTAGTTCAGTTTGACCATACGAACATATGTATAAAAGAAAAATTTCTATATCTCTCCCTAAAACGACGTTATGAGGGGGTGAAAAGTATGCCGAAATGGTTCAGGAAAAGGTAGCTTACGGCTTGTGCGAACTTGGCGGACGCACTGCCGTGCTCCCAGATAATAGTGAGTTATTTTTTGTATCACGTTATTCAAATTGTAATTAAAATTTATTTAAATGCTTTATTTGCATAAAACTATCGATTTGTATCAATTTCACTTAGTTTGGATACAAGGACGAAAAGAAACCATTTACATAAATTTTACTTACAATTTTGAATATTGTGACACAAAAGATAAAATAATTTATTGAAATAAATACCTTTCAATGCATAGTATAGATTCAATGAAAGTGGTATATTTAACGGTGAATTGGAAAATTAAAATTATTGTTCACATATGTAAATATATTTTACCAAATCAAAAAAACATTTTAAATAGAATTGTAAAACAAACCTTTTAAAACCACATTAAGGCTTCACTTAAACTTTATCATAGCAAACGCGGTAACGTTAAGCTATAATATGATTAAGAAATAGAAAATGCAAACGATTTTCTTAAATTTCTGGCGAACCAGTTGACATACGACAATGATTTTTCTTTTGAAAGATAGAACTCGACGCGACGAATAAACTGATAGCATTTAAAAAATTACTGTATCTTTCAGTAGTTTTTTATTTAATCTTAAACGAAAAAATGAAGACACAAAATTCAACAAAGTGTAGCTAACGTTCCAGTGGATGGATTAACTTCGTTTTTGTTTTATTTTTGATCCTCTTGTTAAAACTTAGAATAGGTTTTTTTTTCATCTTTGTATGTTTGACGGTCGCTGAGAAAATCGAAATTGTCTTTTATAATGTCTCCATAAAATTATAGAAATCACTACTTTTCATTTTCTAATTTTCTAATTCAATAATTTCTTTCGTGTTGCCACTCCCTAAAAAGCAGTACAATATTAAAAAAAAAAAAGGATAACACGTGTACTTTTGTTTTTATAAGTTAATAAAAATTGAAATTTTACTAACAGATTTTTGTATTTTTGAAACCGACGTCAACCTAAGCAGATAATGCATAATTTTCATAAATACATATATAAACTTTCTTGATTAATATTTTGAACTGAGGTAATAGACACAATGGAGCACAAACGAGTTGATAGGAAAAAAAAAAACTAGGGTAAATCCCAAGCTTCTGTTCAGGAGCTAAATGTAAGTTTTTTTTTTTTTTTTTTTTTTAATTATCATCATAACATTCTGACTTACACAAGCGACAGTTATGCAGTAATGTAAATACTTCACATACTAAGCATAAACTTAAAAAATACCATTCCATCTATTTTAAATAAGGAAGATATGTCATATACGCACCAGAGTACTTAACTAGCTCGATAATGGCGTTATTTTGCCTGATATGGTAACTGAGCTATTGTTGTTTATTTATCAATTATTTTTGATTTACTTTTATTTTATTTTTTAAAATTATATAAATTGTTTTGTTCTATAGTTATTAATTAAACTTTTCATTATTTATTGTTATTTCCTTTTTAAATAATAGAAAGTAATTTAAAAATATATATGTAACTGCTATTCGATTTTCGTCATATTGGCGTCAGAAAAACCGCGCCAAACCCGTTGTGTATATGACATCTGTGCCTTAAATAATTAGGGTTTCGTTTAACTTTAGGTACTTTTGCTTGAGATATTGTCGAAAATGTACAGCAAAAATATACGGTAGTACTTGATTATCCCGTTGACCAATTTCGCCAAACTATTCGCCAAATGATACAAACTGACATAATTTTTATTTTAAATAACGGAAGAATAAATAAATTAATAAAACATTAATAAAAATATTAATAAAAACTTGGGCACAGATGTCATATATGCTCCGTAATGGCGCGATTTTTTCTGAAGCCAATTTGGCGAAAACCTCGTTAATATATCACCTATATCCGGGTTACCATATCAAGCAAAATAACGACACTTTGTCTCCAGTTAAGTACTCGGTGCGTATATGACATTGGCGTCAAAAAAATCGTGCCAATATGGGGCGTATATGACATCTGTGCCAAAACTTGAATTAAAAATCACTTGATGACGTAACAAACACGTGTATCGTGTTTAATGTCAAGTGAATGTAACATTTACTATCATCCATTATTGTCATTTAATCTTATAGTTTGGCGGTAATTTTTTGATCGACAGGCTAATCAAGTTGTACCAAGTATGGTACAGATTTCATATACGCACCACGTTGGCGCGATATTTTTTCTGACGCCAATTTGGCGAAAACCTCGTTTTCGAATACCAGTTACATATGTATTTTTAAAAAGGGTTTAACAATAAATTAAAAAAATTTTAATTAATAACAATAGAACAAAATAATTTATATAATTTTAAAAAAGAAAATAAATGTAAATAAACAATTTATTAATAAATCAACAACAACACCCGGGTTACCATATCAAGCAAAATAACAAAACTTTGGCGCCAGTTAAGTACACCGGTTCGTATATGACATTGGCGTCAGAAAAAAATCGGATCAAGGTGATGTTCATATGACGTCTGTGGTGATTCAAGTACACTTCTGAAAGTTACTTTGAAATCGGTGAGTTTCATCGCCAAAATCGCCAAGATGCTTAATGATCATCGCCATTGAATATATAAATAATGCCATATTTGCAAACTTATAGGTCAAAATATAAGTGGAACCTCGGTTTACGACCGCCTCTGTTTATGACCAGTTCGGTTTATGTCCAACTTCGGTGATCAAAATTTGACTCGGTTGGCGTGCAATATCCCGGTTCACGACCAAGGCTGCCGAATAGTTCAGTTGGCAACCCTTACATAACACGTGTTATTAGTCAAGTTTGGAGTAAGGTGTGCATATCAGAGTACTTTGTGTACCTTTATTACTGTAAAAAAATTAACTTTTTGTTTTACTTTTAGTCAGGTTTGCGCTAATTTTATCTCTCATTATGGCTTCTAAGAATGAAAAAGTGCTTAGTGATAGCAGTAGTAAGAAGCTTAAGCGAATTACTGTTCGATAAAAGGTGTAGCAAAACATGAGAACGATATTAGTATAACCGGTCTAGCTAAACAATACGATGTGACCTAAACCTTAGATTTCCTCGATAATCTCTATATATATATACATATTACGCTAACGTCTGTGTCACAGAAATTGCGATTAGTTGTTAATTGTTTAATGGCAACTCTCGAATGAAACGCATCCCATTGGTTAGAGAACAGCATTTAATGCATCTCTATACCTATAAGGGGGGGGCTACCATAGGCAGGACTCTGTTATGTCGCCAAATACCGCCAAGTTTGTCATCAGCTTGTAAATATATCGCCAAATTCCTATAGACTTCCATTGTAAACCAATAGGGTTTACTTGTTTAGAGAGAATCAACAAATTGAGATATTTTGATGCAACAAAAACTAATATCAGTTTAAGAATTAAATTAATTATATTTAAGGGAGCCCAAGTAAATTAAATTATGAATAAAAATAACGTGAATTTGATTTAAAAACCTTGAACCTCTTAAAACAGTGTGCATTACTTGGTTAAATAGTGCATTATTGCGCGAAATAAGAAAACAGTATTGGGAATATTTAAAAGCAACTCAGGTTTATTTATATTCAATATATAATTATCAAAAAATTTAAATGACTAGTATTAAAAAATGCTCTGACGAGCACCAAAAAAGGCTAATATGTTTTTAAGTATGATAAAGGGTTTGACAAGTGCTTCTAATTGGGCATGAAAAAGGACAATGGTTCCCTTCTTGGCTGCAGCTCACTGTCAATGCCAACTTTGAAAATATCATATTTGCGCTTTTTTCATATTAAAAAAATCAGCCACAGTTACGATAAAACTGTGTAATATAACGACGCAGCCTGATTAAACATGCATGTAAGGCGACATAGCACCAAAAACCTTAGTTCCTGCAGCGTATCACACTCATGCAGGGCCACAAAGCACGCCCGCAGTGTAGAACTGTACAAAAAACTGATTTGTAGTGCAGTGCAGACTGTTGCAGCACTCTGCACAGGAACAATTTTACATGTGCACGCATAACAGTATAATGCATTCATTAATTGTTGAAATTATATGCAAGTGGCTGTGGTTGTACAATGTACTATGCAGTACAGCAATGCATGTAAATTATAAACGAACATTAGACGCAGACACCTTTAATACGGAAGTACAAAAGCACAGTGTGAGTGTGCGCTGAGGTTCAAAAATTAAAAGCATAATAGGAATGTACAGTGTAGTATAATTTATAGAGAAATAATGGTACACAGTGCACTGTACAAAGTTGCATTGCAGACACATGCCCAGTGCAACAGTGCGTTAACGTGTAAAGCGCGACGGAAATTTTTACTAAAGTACCGTGAATTTATTTTATATAGAAAAAGCGTAAATATGATTTTTTCAAAGTTGGCATTGACAGTGAGCTGCAGCCAAGAAGGGAACCCTTGTCCTTTTTCATGCCCAATTGGAAGCACTTGTCAAACCCTTTTTCATACTTAAAAACATATTAGCCTTTTTTGGTGCTCGTCAGAGCATTTTTTAATACTAGTATCATATGTTTTAAAACTCTATTTTGAATTTACAAGAGATGTGGATTAAAAAGCACAAGTGAATAAAGTTTTATACATCTCTTCGTGTTGAACATTACTTTTACAGATGCAGTTATAAGTAGAACAAAAATAAAATTATGAAAAAAATAATACAAGTATATATTTAGTATATATTTTTTAATTGATAGCATAGCTTCCCTCAAAACTTCATATTATTATTTTTAAAATCCGTATTTAAAATTCTTAGAGCCATTAGATAAACTGCTGCTTCATAAGCTTTTAACCCGTTAAGGGTTTTGTGTTGATACTTTTACTTTTTTAAAGTTATAATTCAAAGTATAAACAAAAAAAGTTTCTTATGCGATTTGATGAAGAGTTTAAGAAGATAAAGTCGAAAAATTAATGTTTTCTTCACATTTTTTAACAAGAAATATCCTGTATTTCATAGGCTTTAATCCCTAAACAGATGAAAAGGATGTCACTTTATAGCAATTGCCTCAAAAAGCTTCCCTTTTATGAATGAAAATGCAAGTTTACTTATAAGACTGTTTTCAAATCCTAAACTACCTACTTCCTAACACATTTTTGAATTTATTTTATTCGTAAAAATTGTCAAGTGCTTTTGAGCAGAAACTGTGTAATCGAACAATTTGTTCCATTTTTTGGTAAAGGCAGATGATTTTTTCGAAAATGTTGTGAAAGTTAATGTTTTGAACTGCATTTCCAGTCGGCGAATGTAATAACGTAATCATATTAATTTTTCTAAGCTTATTAATTTAAAACTTATTTTTAAACTACACATGAGTTATATTTTCCTTAAACACCGAGATATATATGTGTAAAAACTTAAACTTAAGAAAAATTACAATACATTCGAAAAGTATTACATTGATATTGATACTGAAAGTAAAATTCGTAACTTCCACACTTGTTTTGAGGTACTAATTTGAATGTCGGCGAAAACCATAAAATTATGTCTCTTTAAACCCATTCGCAATAAAATATTTAGTTTTATCAAAGTAAATATTCATTTCATTTTTACTATGACGTCATTCTCACTCACTGAAGCACTCTGAGATGAGCGTCTCAATTTCAATATCATCGGAAGGAAAAAAAAATATTGAAATGTAACAGCTTTATGAGTAAAATACATCATTTCTGCCAATATGCGTCAGTTACGTCATTTTCTGCCCAATATTTAAAAAAAAAGTTATTTTTAATTGCAATGCAAAAATAGCAACCATAAGGATATAGTAATTCCCATTGTTTCCCTTATATCTTGAACGATGGATGTAAACAGATTACCACCAGTGAGAAGAAATTTCATAAAAGACATTTTAAATTAAAATTAAAATATAAAAATGGGATTATTTAAAAAAAAAATAGCAAGTGCGGGCACATATACTAAAAATGCGCTTTCATTTAAAAAAAGAATGACCAAAATCGGTTCAGAAGAAAGCTCAGGCCAGATGACTAAATCAAGAAGACCATCAAGTATCAATTAATTATGAAGGAGAATTGCTTTAACAAGTTGTATAAAATTTATTTAAAAAATTAAATTATATTTATTTACGTTTCTTTTATTGTAATTTATAATCAAAAATAATTATTCATTTATAATTTTTGAAAAAGGTTGAAAATAAATATTTATAAAAATAATAAAATTTCCTATGGTAATATATTTATTGCTAAAAAATTGTCATAAAATCTTATGTTAAACTCTTTAAAAAAAAAGAAGAAGATTAATATCATAATATTAATTACATGTTTAAATAAAAATAATGATATTTTTTTTAATGAAAACCTTTAAATATCTTGCTTGCACTACTTTATAACTATAGATGAACTAGTACTTGGTACAAAAGAATACTAGTAAATTAACGATGATTTTTCATATATGAAGGATAATGCTTAATTTCTAAAAAATGAAATAGTTAATAATTATGCTAATTTAATATTTATCTTTTATTAAACTTCTTTTACTACACTATCTTTTACTAAATTATCTTCTCTAACATAAAAATATACTTAATGTAACTTTAGGAGATATTATTATAGAATTATAATAAATGTTTATTTTATTAATAAAAAAGAGCTTACATAAATTTTTAAATTTAATTATTGAAATTTATTTAAAATGAAGTTTCATTTCATTAAACTTATGATTGTAATTTAATTTTGTTTAACCTTATTACAATTAAAAAATTATTAAAATTTTATTTAATGATCCAATTGGCAATAAAAATTACAAAAAACTGATAATAAAGGTCAACTATTCTTTATTAATTGACTTAAAAATCATCAAAACAAATATCTGAAAATAAACATAAAAACATCAATGAGGACACAACCCGCGTACATATGTTCACTAGCTCATTGGCTTTAACAACTTATTAAGTTCTTTCGCAGATATTTTTCCAACTTAATATGGAGGAAAGGAAGGCATACCAACGAACACGATAATGGAAATTTCACCGCAAGTGCGTGACAAATCAATGGCGAAAAAATATAGTCCCATTTTTGAAAGAGATTAAATGAAAAAATAGAGTTTTCCTTAAAAGAGAGAAAGCTTTAATTGCTTCATCTCAAACCGATTTATATTATATATTAATTTTTTTTTAAACCGCCAGGGCCATTTCCGTGAAAAAAAAACACAATCTTAGACGGTCATAATCACTTTAAAAAATGGGTTTATAGATCACAAAATATGCTGCACGTAGAAATGCAAAAATTTCAAAATAGGATTAGACTGCAGGTCAAAGACTGTTCTTAAAAAATCAAAACAATATGAGCTACAATATGAGCAGTGATTAAATGGCTGGCTTTTTGCGTTTCTTTTGATCCCGAGTTAGCTGTAAATATGATTTCTACGATTTTGGGCTTAAAGCTGCGTCACACGGGAATACTATCGTTTCCCATGACCATCTTGCAATGAAGGTTCTAAAATAAATCGCATTTATTGCATTTCTGATATTTTCCATTCCCTAAAGCTACATGCATTTAATCTTTTAACTATTTCATTTCTTCTAGAAAATATCATACTCAAAATAATAATAATAATAATAATAACTTTATTATATATTATCTCCAACAAAGAGCTAGGACAAAACAATTTAACTTCATTTTTAACACAAAGCTTTTATTTCAATTATTTAAATAAGATATGTAATCAATAATATCTTTTGAAAATGTCTTTGTTTTGTTTTCATTATTTAGACGCGAATAATATTATTATGTTTCTAGACGTTTGTATTTTCAAATCTGGGGAGTCGTTTTCATCGAATTTCGATATCAAAATTTCGGGTCTCAACACTTCACCATCCATAGTACGGAACTGCTGTAGAAAAAGTTCATTTTTGAAAGTTGAACTAAACTTTTTGCTCACACGTTATATTTCGCAGAATTAAGGTGCATGTACAAGTAGGTACATAGGGTAAGATTCCCTATTTTCGTACCCCAGTAACTTTTAGGACTCTAAGAAGTTTTAATTTTCAGTGAACACTTACCAAATTTGTATTTTGCATAGACTAACTACTCACGCGCATAGAAACATAGACAAATATCGCACGAAAAATTTAACACTGCGAAAATGTTTTTTTCAAATGTATTTATATATGGCAAATGAAAGAAAAATTTGTCCCAATTTCGTCCCCTCAAAAAATCCAATACGCCGAGGCTTAACTTATAACTAAATCAAAATTTATTTCTAAAGAAGTAAGTCATTTAATTTACATTAAAGTAAGGCACAAAGAAATGTACTAATTATCAATAGAAGAATAACATAAAGAAACATTAGCCATCCAAACATGAGGAATATATAAATTTTGTATTCCTTTTGGATCCTGGACATATTTCGTGCGACTAAGTGCAGCATTGAAAGCACTGAACCCATTGTTCTCTATGTTTATCACCAGAAGAACGCTTCAAGCAGAAAGAGCACTCTGCATCATTGCCGCCATCATTATCACTTGTATTTTCAACATAAAGAATGCGAACAGATGATTCACTTTCGTCATTAGGGTCGCTGGGTAGGCAACTTTTGGACTTTTTACATGGTTGATTATTCCCCTTTCCCATCAGAATGGTGGGTGCCAGAAGTTATTTTTTCAGCTGAGCGATTCTTCTTCGCTTGGGAATCTTCCACTTTGTTTTTATGCGAGATCCAGTGCTTAATGTCGCTGAAACTCCTGGGGATATTTCGTGTGACCCAGTACAGCACTGGACCCATTGTTTTCCACGTTTATCACAAGAAAAACGCTTCTAGCAAAGAGGGCATTCTGCATAATTGTCTCCATCATTATTGCTTGTATTATTATCATAAGGAATGTCAACAGATGAGTCACTTTCGTCATCAGAATCGCTAGTTTGATCACGTTTGGACATTTTACACTGTTGATTATTTCCATTTCCCTAGAGAATGGTGGGTGATAGAAGTTTGCTTTTGGCTGAGCGTTTCTTCTTCGAATGGAAATATTTCACTTTGGTTTTATGGGGAGTTCTAGAGCTCAATGTCGCTGAACTTCTTCGGGCAGAAGTTGCTGGCACTTCCTTGATCCCTTTAGGGATGATTGGAAGAACAATTTGACCGTTTGATGATGGTTGATCAGGCCCTCTCGTAGTCTTCAATGAAAAGTTGTGCTATTTCTAAATATTCAACTATTCTATCAGGATAGTTTGACACCAATTTTCTATTGCTTTAGAATAAAATGTTTTAAAAGAAACATAAACGCGACACCGAGAAATTGCAGTTTTGCTGTTGCATGTTAAGGAAAACACAATTATAACACCATTCTCCCATGCAAAGCTTTATCCCACTTCTTCCGCGACACCAACTGCAACGATCAAGAGATAAAATATTTTTTCTTTTAATAAAAATTAAAGAATTTTAAAAAGAATGTTAAAAGTTTTTTGAAGTATAAAGATTATTTTCGTTTTAAATTTTATTTTAAACTGTTTTATTTTATTGTATTTTAGTTTATTGTACTTTTAATTTTATTTTATATTAAACATTATTTTCATTTTGAATTTTATTTTAAACTTTTTTCATTTTATTGTATTTTATTATACTTATTATTTTATTTTATGTTAAACTTTATTTTCATTTTGAAATAATTGTCATGAAAAAGCATTCCTAATTTCGTCCCCGGGAAGAAAATAAGAACTGCAGGAGAATGAAATTGGGACCACGCTATTTCCCAATATGTCGGAGCTTCAGTTCCCGTAAAATAAACTGAGAGCCCTAAAACTCACTGTATGCTACTGTCAACATCTTACCTGCGTAAAATACATGCAATGAATAAGAAATAAATACTAACAGTACAATAAATAACGTTCTAAAAACGACATAATGAGAACTCAGGTCTTCTATAAATAGGAAATCCGGCGTCTTAATTATATGCATGCGTCTTGGCAAACGTAAGTTTTGCTACTGACCCATTTTACCTTCTGTTCCCCGTGCTTTGTATGATAAGAGGCGCCACTTTCGCAGAAGCGGATAAGAAAAGGGCGACGACATTGGGGCACTTTATCCTAATACGATATTCTCTATTATTGAAAATATTATTTTCTAAAACAAATTGTTGCAGGCGATATTTTACCTTTTTAAATAATTTCGACGTGTAACATTTCCCTTTTTCGAATATGAAAGAACAGAGTTTTATTGCGTGTATTATTATTATTTTTATTATTATTATTATTATTTAATCTTTGAAATGGATGGGTAGTATTTAGTGTAATTCTTTATGGTATTCTCTCCTCTTTCTATTTGCGGTCATTTTCTCTTGTTTCCATTTGTGGTCAATCTCTCTTCTTTCTATATGTGGTCATTTGCTCTTCTTTATATTGTATAAAAGATAATTTGTCTTTGGTTGAATTTTTATTTGCTTCACCGAAATAGAAACTTCCGCCAATTTTTCCGAAGTACAAAGCAGA
The DNA here is from genome assembly GCA_963932465.1 of Maratus speciosus. Classification (NCBI taxonomy): domain Eukaryota; kingdom Metazoa; phylum Arthropoda; class Arachnida; order Araneae; family Salticidae; genus Maratus; species Maratus speciosus. The sequence goes on along the minus strand of OZ010789.1, from coordinate 528,373,510 downwards.
TGACTCACAACTTCCACCATTGAAAAAAGATCTTTAAAAAACTACATAAAAGTAATATTTACAGTGCAGTTGTTTTTCTGAGAATAAACCCAGTGTTTGCACTATTGGAGACCTACTAATCTTTCGGATAAAACGGAAAACGTTCTATTCTTTATGTAACAAAGACGGATCATTGTATGCAAATCAGAAAACAGCTTGAATGTCGAAAATACTCGAATTTAGTCCGATCACTTTCAGTCTAGTGATTACATAAAAATAATTATATCAGAATATTTGGGTTAAGTTCCTGCTAACATTGACAATTTTAAAAAGAACCTTTCTAATATCTCCTGTCAATTAAAAAAAAAAGGGAAATGAGTTATTTTTATTTATTAGCACAGTTATAATTATTACTGTGCACTAGTTCACATTCAAGCTTACGATAAACACATAGACATACTAGATTTTTCAAAAAAGATTTAACCAAATGCGCGAAAAATATAATTCAAAATCTTTCAGATAGAATGAAAGAAATCCTGAAGTTAGAGGTCTGCACGGGACCAGGCTTGGCCCGAGGCCCGTACCCGGCACGGCCCGCGGGCCGTGCCGGTCCGACAGACAAAATTAACGGGCCGGGCTGATAAAAAAATTAATCGGGCCTATCGGCCCGATATAAGAATTCAAGCGATGCAGATAAAATACGAGCCATTTTCAATTAATATGATTTTCTCGAGAAGTATAAATGTGTGTCACAAGCCGATGTGAGTTTAACAAGATCAATACAGAAATGTAACATGTCCATCGTAGAGATCGGGAGTCAGACGACTCGTGACGGGACGGAACTAGTCTTAATCGATCGCATCATGTGTAGGACAGGCATTACGTTTCGTAAAGCAAAGTATTAATAGTGATAATGAACTTATGTTAACACTATCTTTGGAAATATACCTTAAAGTGGTTCTCATATTCACTGCTCAACAATGTGAAACTTTCAGACACATTTTCTGACTCATTTTTAACTATAAAAGCATAAATGTAGGCCTGACTATTGAAGGCATTTGGAAACGAATAGCTTTCTCCATAATTGATAAATCACTTACAGAGATAACAGAGATTCTTGTCACGTGATTGTACGTTTTTCTCCTTTCCTATGCTATCGTTTCCGGAAATTCGATTAAAAACGCTAACTTTGGCAATATTTTCAGAAAGATATATTGCTTTTATCTATGAAAAAACGGCATTTACATAGTTTCTGAATAAGAATACCTGCCAATCTTACGCGTTTCTGAAAAGAAATGAATTCATAAATGTGTCGAAATGTAGCTCCTTTGGACTTGAGAAAATGAGAGAAATATTTTCACAAATCTACTTTTTATTATACAGCTTCAAAAGTTATCATGTTTTTAATCCTTTATTCTCTACTGCATTAATCTTTTAATGAATCATTATTTGAATTTTGAAATATCTGTAGAGACGATGACTAAAACACTGTAAGTAATCGTTAATGTTTGCTATTGTGTGTTTTCTGTTTTGCGAACACATAGTAATCTAAAATATACTGTAAAGTGTTCCCATAAATATGTATGTAGTATTCATTAAAATAATCTTAATTGTATGTCAAGAAAAAACGGATTTATTTTGTAGAAATTGAGTCGGGCTGTTCCGGGCCAGGCCTGTTTTCACTGATTTTTCTACGTGTCGGGCCGGGCCGAGAACTGTAAAAATGCAAACGGGCCGGTCCGGGCTCGGGCCGAACTTTCAATTTTTACCCCGGGCCGGGCTCGGGCCGAACTTTCAATTTTTACACCGGGCCGGGCCAAGATAACTTTCGTTCGGGCCGAGCCCGGGCCTGGAAATTCCGGCCCGTGCAGACCTCTACCTGAAGTATTTACCAAAACAGAAATTTCGAAGAATGTTAGTGTTGAAAAATATCATTTACATATGAATACTAAGCTTAAAATGCTAAGAAACAAAATGTAATTAAAAAGAAGACATAATTTTCAGGCTAGATATATTATAGATGAAAAATGCTCTTGTGCATTTAGCAGCACTCACATAGATTGCTTGGTCGAAATAAAAAAACAAATTCATCAGAAAATTAAAAAAAAATGTGAAGTAAATGTAATTCGATGGCATAATAAATAGTCCGAAAAAAAGAAAATAATAAAGCACACATCTCAAATACGTCTTTAAAATACATCATATAATGAAAGCAAATGAAAACGTATTCTAAGCATAAAACGTTTAATTATAATAATTATCAAACCCTTCATTCATTTGGAACGCGTACAAGATTTTAAAATTAGACTATAAAAATAACTGTCTAAATTTTATTATTAATGACACTTGTTACACATTAAGACACCAGGTCTGGTATAAGGTTTCTTTTCTTTGCAATCTAAAATAACATTTTAATTATGCCAATTTAAAAAAGATTTTTTTTAATAATTCGTAAACTGAAGGTTTAAAGCATTTAAAAACATTTTTTATTATAGTACACCATAAAAATTCACATTAATTAACCTTTCTGAAAAGAATATATCAATTGTATTATTCTGATTTTCAAATTTTATCACTTATATCTCATACTTATATCTCATAAATCGCATTATATCGTACATTTATTTAAAAATAATTAAATATTTTGCGTTTTAATAATTAAAGTTTCTATTTTTATTTGTCTTTAAATCTCCTTAATAAATGTTTTTTTTTTTTTTTTTTTTTTTTAATCCCAATACGTAAATATAGTTAATCAAAGCAACCGAAAAAAAAAAACAATCATTAAATTTTATTTTCAAACTCGAAAACAGCTAACATTGAAAATTTTAGGTATAGCACATTTTTATGTAATATGCAATTTTAAACTTTAATTCGCTTTCAAAATTTAGATTAATGGTGTTCAGTTCAAATTTGTCTGAGACTAATTCAAAATAAATTGAAAAGCAAATAGTAAGGTATACAAAAAGGGATTGGCTAAAAGAAAACATTACTAACTATTTTACAGTCGTTTTAATAAGGGAATCAATCATATTAGAAGCGTAAGTTATATATAAAAAAAAAAACAAAATAGCACATTACATCATTAAATTTTGCCATGTCGAAAAAAGAGAACAGTTTAAATTTTCAATGTGATACATGTTCTATGTATGAACAATATTTTTCAGCTGTTAAAGGGTTTTTCGCAGGAATTTTCACTTCATGTATATCAATTAAAAATAGTCCCACTTGAATATAAAGCCTATTGGAAAACACAAATGAGAATCAGCGATGGTGCACAATTAAGGGAACGAGGAACCTTTAAAATATTTTTTTTTTTTTTTTTTTTTTTTGCAAATTTCACATTAAATATTATTCATTGGTACATTATATGCATTTTGGCATGCATTTATCACAAAAAAAAAAAAAAAGGAATTTTCCATAATGTTTTAGAACTTTTCAAAATGCCCCATGCGCATTCCATATCGATGAAAATCCTCAATATATTTTTTTTTATATACGGGTTTGGTTTATATATATATAAATAAAACTGTTCATCGAATTTTATATATTTGAATATAAAGGTAAGAAAAAAAATATTTTCTATTTTTTTTAATATTTACAGTGAAATTTACCAAAAATAAAAAGTCGTTTTTAAAGGTCCCTCGTCCCTTAAGTCAAACAGCGTGTAGCCCGCTCCCAGTTGGCTAATAAATGTGTAGCGATTTCATAGTATAAAACCAGTTACTAGCTTTCAGTAACTGACTTGGCCTTTTGCTCGACACTAACATTCTCGCCTACTGAACATGAGATTTCTGTCAACATGACTTCCTCACTTCAAATCCCACCGGCTCCAATTCAATCGCTAAAAGGTAGATATGCTACGGTCAAACATATAAGTTCATTCAATTCTTAAATTTGATGGCCATTTCGTACTTTGCGAGATTTCTAGCCAATCTCAGATATACATGAAATAAACAACGGATATATTATGACTCCTTCTATACGGGCTGACGTACACCGCCATGCAACTGATGGCAGCATGTGGCGGGATTCATTAGGACGCATGCCTTGGTGTCTTATCCCGTAAAGTGGCAAAAGAATTTAGTTAATCACATGGGAAAACATATCAGTAAATAGTTAAAAGAGTTAACAGTGTCGTACATTAAAATGTACAAAAATTACACATAGTTATGTTTTTGTGTAATGCCTTATAAAAATTAAAAATTCATTTTTACCAGCTAATATTTATTTGTATATCAAAATCAAAAGTGACAAAGGAAATTGCACTAAGATTAAATTTTATTTTATGTGACATATATATGATATATGCACACCATTAGACTCCTACATTTTTTAGTTAGCATTTAAGTTATGATATAATTTAATATTAAGAAAAAAATAATAAAATACTAATAATCGTAGTAATATTCTATTCAGTAAGATTCATAATTTAAATATACCTTTTTTAATGATTTAATCGGATACAAAGTAACCCTTTATTAAATAATTAACCGACGTGAAAAAAAAAAAAAGAAGAGTTTCTCAATTTGACTCGTTGTTATTTTTTTTTTCCATATGTTCACCGATTACTTCGAAACTACGCGACCAATACAAGTGATATTTTTTTAATTGAAAGGGGATACTCTCGAACTGGTCCCATTTATGTTTCATCAAAAATGATTCAGTATATATTTTTTTATTCAACAAAAATCTAAAAATAAATAAATAAATCTCTTTAAAATAATTTTCAACGATTTCAATCAAGTGACGTAGCGCTATCTGTTTCGCACGAAAGTCGCTACTCGGATGTTTTCCTACCCATTATACGGTTTTGTTTCTAGGATTGTTGTAGGGAAAACCAGAAAGCAATGTTTTAATCGTTAAAAGCTTTTATGACATAAACAATCAGCATAAAAAAATTGTAAAGCTGTTACATTCACCCGTGATTCCTGTGGTATGTGTACGTATACTCGTTTTATTTGAATAACTATATTTTTACTGAAGAGGGATTTGTATGCTCATACACGGTTGTAACAAAAGTCCCTGGCAAATTTTTCAAAGTTTATTTTTTATGTAAATGTTTATAATAATAATAATGATAAAAATAATAATAATAATAATAACAATAATAACAGTAACAATAATTCTTAAGAAATAATGAGAAACTTTCGCGTATCGATTGATTTTAGGGTCTTTTTACATTTACCCCCCCCCCCCCCCCCAAGACAAAATCGCTTTTTTCCAGCGCACATATTATAAAATCTGCTAAACCTTTTCTTTTTTTCACATTTTTGCTCATTTGTTACTTTACAACAAATATAAACAACCATTTTTCAAAATAATTATTTACAACACCAGATAATAAAATTAAGAAGATTTGTATTATAGTAAATAGTTCTTTTTTTAATATCAAATGTTATACTTTTAAATGTTCGACAAAATAAGTATATGCAGTATTTTGCATATTTAGAACACGCTTTATAGTGAATATGTAGAAAATATAATAATGCATAAGCAATAACATAAAGAAAAGCACAATCGTATTAAATTTAGAGTATGTGGGATCTTAGTGCTGCTTTTCACTCTCGTTTTTGACACTTTGTACTAACGAAGATGCTCTTTTTATGAAGCCTTGAATTAGCTGAAAATTTTGTTTAGACGTTTATTAACGTAGCTCTTTTCACGTCATGTATTCGTGGAAATGCATAAATTTTTGTGTTTATCAAGCACATCATGCCTCTTGACTCAAAAAATAGGGCTTTTCCTCTATGTTTTGCTACGCTAAACCGTTAGTACCAGGGCCTCATTATCCAAAAGGCACGTGAAGCACGTGATTCCACTCTAAAATTTAAGAGTGCCCCAAAATAACTGTGAAATGGGTCCTCAAATTTCCAGTTTCATTTTCTTTACATTATTTTTTTTTTTTTTTTTTTTTTTTAGGAGTCTTTAGTAGGAAAGTATTTTGCCTATTTGCCTTTGAAGAGAAAATGAACACGCTGATTCAGGAAGCTTATTTAACTGGGAAACATGAATGTGACCAATAGAATGTTTATCATTAACATCCTGATGTGCTAGCTGGTTAGAAACCATCCGGGTAATTGAGCATGAGGCTATATGTACTAAATATATCTGAATTATTTACTGGGAGCATAAAAAAGCTGTTTAATGAAATATATATGTGATTTCAGTTAATCCACTCCCGGGAATAATATTAGTATCCTGTATGAGTTTTCATGCATGAAGAATTAAAAAAAAACATTTGCCAAAATTAAAAGGGATCCCAAAATGATACCGTGCTTCCCTTGATTCAGAAGTTAGTCGGTGCCTGGTTAGTGCGGTGATAACGATAACGGGGACCTTCAGTATAAAGGATTTTATGCGTTTCTACAGCAATCACTATAGAAAGCTCTAATTATAAATATACTTTTTCCCCTTTGTGCCCAATAATAGTTAAAACGGCAATAATTGATGCCCTCATTAAAACGAGGTATTACGTACTTCCCGACCATTGACGTTTTGTTTACAAGCAAAATTTTGCTTGTAAACAAAAACGAAATGAAAAATCAAACTGCAAGCAAATATGTTGCTTGCAGTTTGATTTTTCCTCATCGTCGATAATTTGAGTAAAAATTCGAGGAAACTACATCATTTCGGTACATTCATTGTTATATATTTCACTTATATCAATGGAAATGCTCGCTTTATGTTAGCTATGTGCCATTGTTCAAAAGTGTAAACTACTTTATTATATTTCAGCCACTGTTACCTTTCGGGTTTTTTTTTTTTTTAGGTATTTAAAAAATGTATTTTTTCTTTTTTTTTTCTTTTTTTTTTTTTTACTCAAGAGATTCACGGAAAAAAATAAATAGCATAGAAAATTATTATTTTGAAATACGAAATGTTATTCAATGAACTAAACACATTTTATTCAAGATAGTTTATTCACAAAGTAGAAAAACGTTTTAATATTATCCAATACTTGCAAGAAAGTGCTAAAAAAACAATTTAAATTTAACTTTTACCACTTTAATTTTCTTCATCTTCTAATAGGATTTTCTTCGATGCTGAGGTATCCTTTTATAGAAAATTTTATTTCTTTTTATGTTCTTCAGTTTTTTGTTGAATACTTTGTGACAACCAGTATGGCGTGTCCACCTGAAAGAAAATAAGACATGGCGCATATGTAAGAAAAAAATACGAACTTATTTTCAGTAATTAAAACAGATAAAAGCTGAGGAACGGGATGAATTAATTAGATAACCCTAATCTAATTCTTACTCTGAACTAAATAGGAACGAAGCAACTTTAATGCTTATTGAGTTACAATTTTAGTTATGAGACCAGTCTTTAAAAGAATATATGTTCCTGACTTTAGAATACCCTCTCCCACCCAAAAAATTCTTTAATAGAAATAAAAGTTCATTTAGATGAGTAAACACACTCAATAAAGTACCATGGACCTGACCTCGATAGTTCTTTTCTTCGAAGTCAAAAAAGGAGAAAAAAACCAATAAAACATCGCAGTTTACTACAGTAATACCTTCGGCAATATACAGGGTGTCCGGTCTCAACGGTGTCCAATGGCTAATTCCTAAACAGTTAGTCATAGACATATAGTTCCAATTACAAAAATTATTTAAATCAGGTAAAGAAATATTTTAAAAGCGATTTGGGTCAATAAAAATATTTCTTAAAAAATTACGAAATTTAAATTTTTATATGGTCCCCCGGTTCTATAAGTTATATTTAGTAAATTTTTCCTATTACACTGACAAGTAAGACAAAAAAAAAGCCCCATTCATATAACACTAAAATTGAGCGAGTTACGAAACTTTAAAAATGCATGACTTATGCCACTTTTCTGCTCAGACAAATGAGTTCGGCTTGGATTTGAGGGGTCATATACAAAACTGCTAAAAGTATTCGAAAATCTTATTTCATGTGTATCTGCGCTTTGAGAAAAATCGTATAAGTATTACGATTAAGTTTCAAATTGGCTAAAATAACATATGAATTGAATATTTCCAACTGAGCGAAAAAATGCCCAGGCCGGGAATCGAACCCAGATCCTTGGCTTACAAGGCCAATGCTTTTCCATTTAAGCTAACTGGGCCGACAGCCAGCCAGCATATTTCGCTCAGATAACCTTATTGGTAGGAACATCTGGTCTGTCATGTAGATAGCTCAACAGAATAAACCGCAGGTTAAGGACCTCCATATAAACGATGGATACGTAGATGAACTATTATTTTAACACAGTCAAACTGACTGGTAAAGTTATCATACGAATTGAATATTTCCAACTGAGCGAAAAAATGCCCAGGCCGGGAATCGAACCCAGATCCTTGGCTTACAAGGCCAATGCTTTTCCATTTAAGCTAACTGGGCCGACAGCCAGCCAGCATATTTCGCTCAGATAACCTTATTGGTAGGAACATCTGGTCTGTCATGTAGATAGCTCAACAGAATAAACCGCAGGTTAAGGACCTCCATATAAACGATGGATACGTAGATGAACTATTATTTTAACACAGTCAAACTGACTGGTAAAGTTATCATACGAATTGAATATTTCCAACTGAGCGAAAAAATGCCCAGGCCGGGAATCGAACCCAGATCCTTGGCTTACAAGGCCAATGCTTTTCCATTTAAGATAACATATGTTTTATTTTGTCAGGATTTGAGACTGTTTCTTTTATTATTTCTTTTAACAAAAAATATGTTATTTTTATAAGTTTTTATGTTGCTTCAACGACCGTATGTATGTTTGTCCAGTTCAAAATTTATACTCGAACTTTAACCCACTTTTAAATATCCGATCGAGATTACATTTTACCTACTGGCGCAAATCCGATAACAATCTAATATTATTATGATTTTCGGTGGTTACCATTTATACGTATTTTACAGGATAATACAAAATAGTTCGGATAGATTACCACCAAGAAGTTTAAGAAAAACTTTTAGATTAGATAATACAAGACTGCGATTGTTGGGCTTTTTAGCACTGAATCCGAAAATAACCTTAATTTTTAACCATCATGTCAGGATATTTCGCAAATCATAAATTGTCAAATTTAAAGAATAACAAAAATCGGATACTATAAAGTAGAGGTTTAGTGTGTAGAGTTAGTGTGATTTTTAACTTTTCATAATTGATTTTTACGTACTTTTTAGCAATGAACCTGAAAATGACTTTCATTTTTAACCATCACGTTAGTATTTTTTAGCAAATCGCAAATGTGTAAGTTAAAATATAACGAAAATCTCATACTATAAAACATATGTAAAATATTATTTTATTTTATTTTATTTTATTTTATTTTATTTTATTTTATTTTATTCAATAATTTATTCGATATTTTTGCTTATCCTGGGATTCTTACAGCTAAACAGCTGAATGGTCCGATGAGATGGGGGAGTAGATTCAATTTTAACTTTGAACTCTTTAACTTTGCAATTTGCAATTTGCGAAAAATCCTGATGTGATAGCTAAAAATGAAGGTCAATTTCGGATTCAGGGGTACAGAATATATAAGAATCAATTATCAAAAGCTAAAAAACATGACATAACCCAACTTTTTAAGGCTGGTGCAATCTAATAATATTTTAAAATACGTATCATTTTGTAAAGAATTGAGGCTGTTAATTTAGCATCATTTTATTTAACAAAAATTCTGTTTTTTCTTTCTTCTTAAATGTTTATTACAAATTGTAAATTTTGGATTAATATGTCAGAATGATTACAGATTTCAAATTTATATCGCAATTTTAATTTTACTCTCAACCATTTTTTAATATATCTGACGAAATTATATTTCGACTAAATTTGTGAATGGTCCCCAATTTGCAGCTCTAACTTTAAACAGCTACTACTTGGTCAATTTTAATCGTAGATTAACCTGACTTTTTGTGTGTTACTTGTCAGTGTAAAAGGAAAATTTTACTAAATATAACTTATAGGACCGGGGCACCGTATAAAAATTTAAAATTTGTAATTTTTTAAGAACTGTTTTTATTGTCCCAAATCGCTTTTAAAATATTTATTTACCTGATTTAAAACATTTTTGTAATTGGAACTATATGTCTATGACTAACGGTTTAGGAATTAGCCTTTGGACACCGTTGAGACCGGACACCCTGTATGAAGAGAAATTTTCTCTAACGCGCATGTTGAGCCACGTCATAAAACATATAGGGCAAGATGTGATTGAAATCTGAAGTTTGTTTCTACAATTCCAATATAAAGTTGAACCTCTTTTATCCGAAACTCTGTTAACCGAAACTGTCGGTTAACCGAAATAAATTTTTAAAGCTTTTTTTTTTTTACTGTCACATTTCTCGTGTGAAAAATGCATTTTTAAAGGGTTTTTTTTTTTTTTTTTTTTTTTTTTTTTTTTTTTTTTTTTTTTTACTATCACATTCCTTGTGTGCGAAATCCACATTTAAAGCTATATTTAAATAAAGAAAATAAATACTATATAGCTTTGTTAATTATTGGAAAAAAATACGCATTTGAAGTCCCCTTGTTTGTCATTTTTTTTGTTATATGAATGCTATGTTTATGACTTCGTGATAGAGCTGAAAAGCAAAGGCAATCGAAACAGCGGCAAACAAAACTTTGTTTCAAATCCTTGTGAAATATGTAAAAGGTACTTAATTTCAAAAATTAAGATTCATGTAATTTATTATTGTTCCTATTTTGCTATTGCTTTATTTTTATTAAGCAGTTGTTACCATAATAAGAAATATTGCATATATTTGTCCTTATTCTTAAAATTGAAGCATTTTCGATTATCCGAAAATTTTGATTTTCCGAAAGAGGGTCGGTCCCAATTCGGATAATCGAGGTTCTACTGTATGGAATTACCGGAAGACCACATTATACCTAATTAACATAACTTTGCAATGCACCAGTAACAACCAAATTCCGAAAAAAATCGTTTACAGTTTCTAAAATGTAAAGAAGAATTGCATACTTTTTTTATTCACTAACAGAATATTAGTAACACAAAGCAACAAAAATTTCCCAAATTGTTTAAATCACTGAGAGTACCTCTTTCAAAGTGTATCAATACATACTATCACCATGCTAGAGCTTCAACGTCCGTTATCTTGTTATCGCTCATGACCTGTAATATTTTTTACCAGTATATTTTAAATTTAATTATTTTCAACTATGTAATTAATGTTCTAGTAATGTAATGAATAATGTACTTTGAAAATTTTTACAACTATTTTTTTCACTTATGATATTTATACATGGCGGATCTTGTGTTCTAGACGTTCATACAATCCATTACGATTTTATTGATTGTTCTCTTTGGTTGGGATGGGAAGAGAAATGATTCATCCATCAACAGAATATTGTCCCCAAACTGAATAATCCATGTTCCAGACACACAACATTGCGAATGAAAAGAAATAAGTAATTTAATACTTTCGTCGGGAAAGAAATTTGATGATTGAAAAAAAGTATAGAATATTCTTCTCATAAGTATATATATCCATAAAAAAATCGGAATAACCTCTATTTAGCACTCCTACAAAAAATAATGAAAATTTCATTTTTTGCGATTTAGCGCTGGATGGCGACACGATAAAATTTTGAATAATACTATGATAAATATTCTTTAAGAAAAACTTTTTCAACTCTCGATACGAAGTTAGTTTAAGTAAGTTTAACTTAAATAAATACATATTTATAACTGCAGTTTTGTCATATACATTTATATATGTAATAATGAAATTTAACGATCGTATTTATGCCGTTTACAACGAAATTTAAATGGATTAAAAGTGTTTCAAACTCAAATTAAGGTCCGACTCTGAGCATTGGCAATTTGACTTCGATATTGTTAGTGTCAGAGACAACAAGAGAGATTTATTGCCATGGAAACAACAATTTAATATCGAAATGTTTAATGATAGCATTCTTAATTAAAATACCCTTAACACTTATCCAGCCGGTGACGCCGTATAAAATTAAATAGCTCAATACAAATAACACGCAATTTGCATATGTTATATAAGCTTACAGCAAAAATAGTAAACTAATACACAGTTTAAGTTTAAATTTATTGAGCATTAGGCATTTAATCACTTATTTAACAAGGAATTTATAAATGCATTTCAATCTCTTGCATTTGTCGAGGAAACGTATTGGTTCGCCAAAGAGCGTGGAGCGTTCGTCTTTTCGCGCCAAATACTCGATTTTTTTTTTTTTTTTTTTTTTTTTTTTTTACAGATTTTTTTACAGATTTTTTACTGGGATTCTACCGCAATATTTTTACTGATCTTTTATACATACATGAGTAATTTTATTAGCATTTCCTTTTTCAAAATATTTTGAGTATGCGTTTTAAGGAGACCGTCCAAGTGAGTAACAATTATTATTATTATTATTATTATTATGTATCTCTTACAGAAAAAACTAGCAGATGTAATTATAAAAATGACGATATTATATAAATGACAGTTAATATTATAAAAGTGGAGTCAAATATTTAAATTTTAATGCAAACGTTTGCCCCCCCCCCCCTCCCACACACACACACACATATTATAAGTAATTTAATTTCAGATATTAAAAATATATTTTTCGCGTACTTTACTACGGAAACATGCTATTTTGTTTTTTCCCAAACTTATGTCTTTTATAACCACGAACTCAGATCAACGAATATTGTCCACTATTTTTGAAGGTTTTTAATATTGGATTAATCTTCCGTAATCAGGTTACCCGCTAATTAGTGTATTTACTGAACTATTTGGATGTTTCTTTTATATTTGAAAGAGTCTCTGGACAGTGATCGCGATTGCAGAAGATTAAATGGAATTTGTACTTAGCGATTAGTAAATTTATGTTTTTTTCATTATGAAGCAAACGGAGAACAGAAGATTTAGTATTATATATTTTTTATTTACAGTTACTTTACTGTCACTAAAAAATAAATACTTGGAAAAAAAATTTGAAATTCCAATGGTGGCTGGTGGAACAATATTTGTTGATTTATCATTTTATCCTAGATCAGAAAAAAAAGTACCTGATATGCAGATAAAATTGAAAATAGAAATCATTATAAAGCAAGTTCTTCTGACGCACAATCCTATTCGCTAAACTGAGGAACAAATTAACAATTTTAGGTTTATTTAGGTAGCAGACTGAAGAATAATGTAATTTTGAAAATAAAAAGTGCATTTATTTCTCCGTGTTATTGTACTCTTTAGAGAAATGAAAAAAGGTCTTCGGTGCATAAAAAAGATTATTTCGTTATATTATAACGTGTTAGGTTATTAAATTTTGTATAACTGACTTTATTTGTCATTTACAAAGAGTATTTTTGGCGAAAGATCTGTATTTCAGCCAACAGCAATTTGACTTTATTTAATGGAATGTAGTTTGGCGCATAATTACGTATGTTTTACGTGTGTTAACTCTGGTAAATTTGTAACCATATAGTTTGCAAACACTTCTAATGTTTGCCGTAAAACTTAGCTGTGCACCCAATTATGGAAGATTGGGAAGATTTTGATTGGATGAAAACAAGAGGTTGATTTTTCTATCATAATCAGTTATCGAGGGTTTTTTTTTTCAGGTTAACTGGTACATAATTGCAAGTGGTATATATATAAAAAGGAAATGGTAATGAAAATGAAAATGACATTATTTTAATTTTATTCAAACACTTCATTTTTAAAAATCCACTTTTATGTGATTCACATTTCTTTTAATAAAAGTTAAAGATTTTTTGTGTGCAAACAATTTAATACATTTTTTTACCATATTTACTCTGCTGTAATCCGAAGATAGAAAACTGCAGTAGACTTGCTAGAAGACGTATATTACAAAATATAATGCAACGTAGAGAGAAATTGTATTTGAGCTACCAGAACTACACATAGCACCAAGCTGAGAAGCCCGGAGTTCAAGAACTATCAAACGAAAGTGAATAATCCGAACATAATTAATATTCAGTGGTCACTCTCTGTCATCATTGTAATTATCTCTCATTTTAGTGGTGTGGTAACTAGAGAACATTTTCACATTTCTGATTATCATAACGGCCGTATTTTCTTCCCAACCTCTGCTTTAAATATGTACTGTAAAAAGAGTTTCTTCTCAATAGCCCGAATTTTGCCTAACCCATAAGATAATATAATAGCTAAATAGCGTTCGCATAGTATTCAGCAAATGCGGAAAGATTTTCCCGGTGAAGGTCCATATTAATTTAAAATACAAGGTCGAATTCATAATTTTGTTTGATCAAGGATCATTTGAAAAATGGACCAGCGAAGCGGGTGTAGCCTGCTAGTTGTTTTATATAAATATGTCGCAAAAATTATCCTGCGCACATTTTTACGGTTGTTATTATTTTTTAACTCTGTCCCTCGATTTTACATTCCTTACTGTCCCTCTTGCTAAACTTATACAGAAAATTACTTCAGATGCAGCCACAGAATTTTTTCAACTTTTTTCTCATGCAGACGAATTCTATAGAAAGAATGACTAAAATTCTTTGGCAGAAAATTTATTTCAGAATTTAAATCAGCATTTAAATATCAATTTTAATCACCGTAGCTTTATTGGTAGTATTACCATCTCCAAGGTTTATTCCTGCACTTTTCGAGGTAATTTTTTTTTTTAATATTTAATCCAACGTAAATAACTGTTGCTAAAAATAAATGAACATTTTGGCTATCACTTAGTCTTAACATGATTTGCCTAAAAATAGGTGGTAATTTCCCTTACCTCCCATCGCTACCGTCCCCTTTTTTCCCCTTGCTGTCCCTTCCTTAACAACACCTTAAAACAATGTTATACCAAAATTTTGTACTAAAAATACTACATTGCTATTATTTCTTATTTAAATATTCTGTGGGTACTACGCAATTTCATTATAAGTAAAAATTTAAAAGAAAATAAAAAGTTAGAGAGATAAAACGGTAAGGAAAATTAAACTCGCAAATTTAACTTAATCCTCAGATAAATAAAACAATCGTCACTGCTGGCCATTTTTTCGTTATTTTGAATCATTAAGACATTCGTCTATAAGTTTAAAATGTTACTTTATTAAGTTTAGTTTCACCAGATTTTTATTCCTAAAAGCTAAAATTAAGAATTCATCATATACATTATATCAATCTGTATGCATGTATTTTACTTTAGCCACATTAGTAAATTTTCCGAAAATATGAATTTTAACAAACAAAAAGAACGAAAATAATCATTGAATTTATTTTAAACTTAATTCTAGAATTCCGAATTAGTTTTATTGTGTTCAAAATTTGACATGCGCGATTCCACGTAAAAAGAGTTAAGTACCCATTCGGTGATGCATATGATTTGTAAAATTATATTTAAAATCGTACAACTTCAAATTTGTGCAATTTTTCCATTATTTGAATTGCAGTAGACTTGAATATTTATTTTGATGCATATATATCTATATATATTATAAAACAGTGTTCTATGCTCTGGTATATAAAACTTCTAATCTTGTGCAACAAATTTTTGCTTTTAAAATATTGAAATTAGTAAGCGTATGATGTATTCATAAAATTTCACATTTTTCAAAATTATTAAAGCGTTCTATCATTTAAGAGGTATGATCACTAAATACCGTTCAGACCAAGCGATCTGAAAAAAAAATATCCTTTTTAATAAGGCATTTTCAAAAATGGAACTTTAAAGTTCACGATTCATAAACTGAAATGCACATTATTTTCTGGATATTACGCAACTTTCATTACTAAACAATAAACCCTAATACATTGAGATCAAAAGATTTTTAATCTTCCTCACTTTTTTTTAAAATATATTGTAAAAAAAAATCAATTTTGTTAAAAGTAAAATAATTATAGGAAATAAATTTTTAAAAATTAAATTAATTTTTTAAAAATGATCTGTTGTTAAACATGACGGAATAAACTGCCCTTCGTGTACTGTTTTCCATATATCATTAAAAATTTCAAACCTTGAAAAGGCATAATTCTCTTTAATGGAAGTATGGCGTACTATAAACATAATACATACATAAGTCTGAAATATTAAAATATGACATAATGTTCACCAATAAATGTTTTTCTTACGTAATAATTTATTTCTTTTAAACTTTTATTTCTGCGTGTATAGTTTTCTATCTACATGTAGTATCTACGTGTAACTATATATAATTAAAAGTACATTATTTTGAAATATTTGTATTAGGTATTTTGAAATGTTTAAAACTTTCAATTAAAAAGAGTTTGAAAAATGTTATTTTTTTCTCTATTTCGACAATGCAATTTTGAATAAAAATCGAAAAAGAAAAACCCAAAGTAGTCAAATTTAATGAATGATTGGACACTGCATACAACATTACAATCAAGTATGTGCCTCAAATAAAAAAAACAAGAACGAAATATCATGCATCTAGTATATATTATGTAACACTTTCCAACACATTCAGAATACTGCAACAAAACTTCACAGTTTTCTAAGGTGAAAAATAATGTCTAAATTAACAATTTGAAAAACGAATAACACATTTGAAAACCCAACTTATACTATCACCATCACTACACGGAAAAATATCCATTTTTTTGTTGTTGTTCAGCCCTGTATATGATCTATAGGTTTGTATGCATATTGCATAGTATGCTAAAAGTTTGTTCAGGTAAACGAATAGCAGTTGAAAATTTTCATTCAGAAATTTCCGTGAATTAACGGAATTGTACTGGAAAACTTTTATTTCGCCCTGTATATGATCTATGGAAATTATACTCACCAAGTAATATTTAAAAAAAAATAGTTCAATTGAAGAACGCATAACGCATTTCAAAACCCAATTTCTGTAAATACCATCAATAGCCAGTAAAATATCCAAATATTTAGCAGCCCTGTATATGATCTATATAATTTATACACACCAAGTAATATTAAATAAAATATTTCAATTTAAAAACGATAACCACAGCTGAAAGCGTACATCAAATTCATACACTTCAATAGTTCAATTACTGTTCAATTTTTTCTGCAGACATATACTTTTGTGTGTCCCTGTAAATGAGCGATAAATTCTATGCACACGATATTCTTCAGTAAGAACAGTGTAATACACCTCAGTGATGTATGTAAATTTCATTATGTTTAAAATAGTGTAATATCATAAAAATACACCTGAAACTATTTTTCCACATAGACCGTAATGTATCGGATTTTTTTTTTTTAGTGTCTCTGTAAATGAACCGTAAATGCTACACAATTCATTTTCAATACGGAACATGCCATAGTAAAATCCAATCACATCAAGGAATTTTATGGCAATCGGGCGATATTTACGTGAGGTAGAGTTCGGACGGACAGAGGGACAAATAGACAAACAGAAAAACAAATGAATTCATAAACACTTTTCAACTTTTTTGGAAAATTTTAAACAAGTTTTAATTTCTATGTACACGTTTTTATTAAACTTGTGTAACTGAATTATCTTGGCCTATTGAAACATCAAATACTGATTAAAATAATCAAACGATTTAATGACAGTTTGATTCAGCATGTTTATCATACATATCATTTTCAAAATAGATGTTTTCATGAAATATTTGCTATATTGTTTGCATTATAAGATGAAATAAGAAGGGCACAATGGATTGTAAAGCGGCAACTTTAGTAATTTTTTTCTCCGATATATTTTTATCCCATGGGTGGCACTGCAGCTGCTAAGAAACCCCACATAGGCATTAAAAGGGTGTTGCAAAAGAAGCATTTAATCACAGATTGCGCAATTCATTCCCACAATAAAAAATTATTTCCCGGTTGCATGTACCTTTTGTTAGCCCACGGTATGGTATGCTATTTATTTCTCCCAGCTTATTTTGTGTCGTATTAAAAAAATAACGTTACCTTACAGAAACCAGCCGTAAAACAAAGCAGTATGATTAAATACTTAATGGTAATTTTTCAAACTTCTAAGCATCGCACATTTTCAATTTTATACCGGTCGTAATGGGGAAAAAAACGACGGTTCCCATTACGACGGTCGTAATGGGAAAAAAAGTACTTTTAAATGCTATTTGTTTGAAAACTGCATCTACATTTATTTTTGAAATATTAATTTTTTTGTAGTTTTGGAGCCATTTGCTTAATATTGGCAACTGAAATACTCTATTTCTGCAGAAAGTAAAGGAAAAATAGTTGTAAAATATTAATTATATATTTTTCTTGCCATTTTTTCATAAGACCGAAAGAAAATGTAATTAAAATACGTGCTATTTTGAAAAAATATAAACGAATTATTTCTGTTAAAACATGGAGATATTATAAACTATAGCTAAACAGCACCGATGGGAAGCAATTAAAATAATTAATTTTTGTAAAAAACCACCATAAAATAAAAACAATTCATAGGACGCGTTTCCAATTAAAAATATTAACAGCTCGTCATCAGCTACAGTAAACACGTGTCCGTAAGGGGACAAGGTCAAAAATGAACTGAAAGGAGCTGAAAGGAGCACATGCAGAAGACGAAAGTGTTGCCAAACTGATAGAAGAGAAATTGATAGAGAAAATGGAAATAAAAGGTATAAACAAAATTAAAATAAAATAAAAGAAGTAAATTAAAAAATGTAAATATAAATAATAATAATAAATAAATATAAAAGAATAAAACAAGGAAAAAAACAAAAGATTCCTTTTTTTTATTAAATAAAATAAAAAGAAAAGAAACAAGAGAAGGGGGAAAAGAATTACAAAAGTAATTCCCACGCTGGAGAGAGGAAAGGAGATCATGAGAGATCATTGACAAGGTTATCAGAATTTTAAAAAATAAAATATGTTTCATAAAAATCCAAGTGAGAGAGTGAGGCAGGGGAAGAAATAATTCTTTCCATGGATAAATTGAAACAATGACTGGAAGACCAACAGTGAGAAGCAATCGAAGATTTAGATATTCTTGATTTGCAATATACCTCTGATGCTCGTCTTATCTGAATTGTAAAGCTCCCTTTGTTTGACCAATATAACCTAAATTGCAAGAGCAAGGAATAAAATAAACACCCCACCGGTTCTTAGTAGGAATAGGATCATTTAAAGAAGATAATTTGAATTTATTCATAGGTTTGAAGATAACTTTAAAATTAAAACGAGAAATTATTTTAGCAATTTTAAAAGAGAGAAGAGAATAAAAGGACAGAACTATAGAGTTAAAATTAGGAGGATTATTTGGATCAGAAAAAGGACATTTAGGCATATTAAATTTATATAAAGCTTTATCAATCATAGAGAGATTATAACTACGAGCAAGGGCGAGAGATTTGAGATAATTAATTTCATTATTCAGAGCAGGAGAGAGAGAACAAATGCGTAACGCCCTAAAAACCAAAGTATAACTGACGCCACTTTTTGTTGAGGAGGATGATTTGAAAGAGCAGGAGTATGAAGAGATACAGCGAAAGGATTTCTATAAACGGAGGTAGAGAATCGATCTGGGTGTTTCGAAACCAAGACGTCAAGGAAAAGAAGAGAATTGTTCTCTTCGACTTTGAGAGTAAAGAGAGCTTCCTTCTTCCATTCGTGTTCAAAATGCCTTAACTAGGAGTAAATTTTCTATTCTTAGAGCCATCATTAAAGATGTTCGTCACTCTCTTTCTTGCATTGAATATGAATTATATTCTTTGCATTTACAGTTAAGTAAAACTGTAATTTATTTTCCTTTCCTTGAGAAGCGGATTTTTGCTTACGTCGATTTCAAATCTAGATGTCACAATGCTATTTTGGAAAAAAAGTTTTCTTCTCTTCTGACTTCTAATTCTTCTGCTCCTAGTATCTCTCCTGTTGAGCAAAGTTATGTTGTCAATTTGTATTCCCATTCTCTTACTGATTCTCAGCGTGATGTTCTCACTCTTGGCTTGAATTTTTCGTGTATTTCTAAGCCTTTCTTTCTGAATTCAATTGCTCCCATTTCACATTCTTTCAAAAACAGTAAAATTTCTTCTGGTCAACTTGATTCTCCTCGCTACCTTTTGGCTAAGGTAATTTCTTCCAATAAATCTTTAAAAAAAAGTCTAATCTTTCTTTTTCTCTGAGATCTGCTCTCGGTGAACTTAATTCCGTTCCTAACCTTCTTATTACTAAGGCTGATAAAGGTGGGTAAACAGTTCTTCTCAATAAATCTCATTATATTTCTCACTTTGAATCTATGTTAAACCCTGGTCCATATTACAAATTAAAGAAGGATCCTTCTACATGAGAATCTATCTGATATCAAGCATGTCATTAAAAATTCTGTCTTTCTTAATGATAATACCAAACGTTTGGTCATCCCTTCTATCGCTAATTGTGCTCGTTTCTATGATCTTCCTAAGGCCCGTAAACCTACTCTTTCCTTTCGCCCTATCGTTTCCAATATTGATACTGCTTCTTATAAACTTGCCAAGTTTCTTTCTAAGTTACTCGCTCCTTTATTTTCCACTAACTTTCACACCGTGAAAAACTCTTTTGACATTGTTGATAAAATTAAACGCATTTCTCCTTGCAATTATATAATGGTTTACTTAGATTTTAAATCCCTTTTCACTAACGTTCCTGTTCGAGGGGCAAATGATTGTTTGAAAAGAATGATGCGCGAGATTCATTACTCTTCCATTGAGATTGATGAAATCCTACATTTAGTTAGTATTTGTGTCAGGCAAACCGCCTTCCAGTTTAACAATTCTTTCTATTCTCAAACTGAGGGTTTGGCCAGGGGTAATCCACTCTCTCCTCTTTTATGTGGTATCTATATGCATTTTGTTGAAGAAAAACTCTTCAGTTTATATAAATTTCCTTTCTGGTTTAGGTTTGTTGATGATACTTTTATTTTAATTCCCTCTGACCTGGATCTTTCTAATCTCCTTTCTCTTGTTAATTGTCTTGATCCTTGTATTCAATTTACTCTCGAGATCGAAGAAAACAATTCTCTTCCTGTCCTTGACGCCTTGGTTTCGAAACACCCAGATCGGTTCTCCACCTCCGTTTATACAAAACCTTTCGCTGTATCTCTTCCTCCTCATTCTCTTTCAAATCATCCTCCTCAACAAAAAGTGGCGTCCTTTTATATTTTTGTTTTTAGGGCGTTATGCATTTGTTCTGACTCTTCTGCTCTGAATAATGAAATTAATTATCTCAAATATCTTGCACTTGCTCGTGGTAATAATCCCTCTTCGATTGATAAAGCTCTGTATAAATTTAATAAGCCTAAGTCTTTTGCTGCATTTGTGTATTATTTCGCGATAGTGACGTCGTATGCCTACTTTACTGTAGATGTTTAAGAGTTGGTCGTAAATGTGGAATTCTTAAGCGGATGCGAATGACGTCATTTTACATAAAATAAAAGCGTGTGCTGTAAGCCTTAAAACTGAAATATGTTTTGTTCTATTTATATATACACTAGGGGGATCTGCCCGCTGCAAACTACGCTCGCCAACCCGCGTTCAGATACCGTAGAATCTAAAAGCACACCAATTTGATAGGTATTAAAAAGATTAGAGATGTACTATAGAGATTGTACTATAATGAAAAAATCTATAGTGATCTCCCTGTGAACGGGTTTCCATTCAATTCTCTTTGATTGCGAAAATTTAAAGCCGAATCAGTTGCTGTTAAGACATCCAATGGTTGTTTTCGTGTTTGATTAAAGTAGATTATTTAAACATTTAAATTGAAGCTAGAATAAATTGAATTAAATAAACAGAGTCTTTGCCTCCCGGTATTTTTTAACAGCGTTTTAAAACGATTGACATAATACAATTTACTACAATTTATTGCTTTAAGCCATTCAAGGGCGGTGCTTCATTTTTGGACCACTTAATTTTAATTCTTAAATGCCACACTGGCACCAGAATATTCGAATAAAAATTTTCCTTTTATTATGTAAGTGAACAAAAGCATTTTAGTATTTCGAAATTTGTTTTAACCTTCTGGTGCCATTTCACTGATTTCAACATTTTACGAATAGAAGTACCTTGCCCCTGAAAGGGTAGAACGCATATTAATGAATTTATTATTTTAAAGTTTCCTATCGCTTTAATATTCACGTGTAAATACAATTTTCAAGACACAATTTTCAATATTTTCCTGCTTTTAACACTTACTCATTTAATAGTAATTTTAAAAGGTTTTTTTTACTATTTTAAAAAGTCACGTGTAAACAAATATTTAATCTTTAGGAAATATTATTCTTTGCACTGTTTTTAGAATTGAAAACAATCTCTATAATAATAGCCTAAGTCATGTGATTATTATCAACAGTTCCGGGAGGATCCCTTTGCTTTTTATATTCCAGGCGGCCATTTTGGTTCTTTAATGTTAGCCAGCCACAGTCGGAAATATTATTCTATCGCCATCATTTCACTTATATTAAAATAGTCCAAGTCATGTAACTGCCATTCGCTTTTCATAAGAAAGGTGTCCGTTGAGATTAAAGAATGTGATTAAAGAATGATTAAAGAAGTCATGTAACTGCCACAAACAATTACAACCCTTCGCTTTTTGATTAAAGAATTAAAGTTATTTTTTCGAATAAAACTACATAAAAGTGTCTTGATTGCAAAGAATTCTCGGTACTTTTATGTGATACGGGTTTAATCTCGCCAATAGCTTTTTTTTTTTTTTTTTTTTTTTTTTTTTTTTTTTTTTAACTCGCCAGTTAGCTTTTTTTTTTTTTTTTTCGAGTGGTGAATTAAGACGGTACTACTTGGTTATCCCATCGACCAAAAATCTATCCCTAGACTATAAGATTAAATGCCAATAACGGTTCATCGTAAATGTGACAGTCACTTGACCGTAAGGAAGTTACACGTGTTTACGCCATCAAGTGATTTTTATTTCGACGTTTTATTTTTATTTTTATTAATGTTATACTAATTTATTTGTTCTTTCGTTATTTAAAATAAAAATTACGTCAATTTGTATAATTTGTTGAGTGGTTTGGCGATTTATATAATTTGGAGAAATTGGTCAACAGGATAAATATTTAGTACCATTAAAACATTGCTTTGAATTTGAAATTAAATGTCAGGATTTGTTGCATTATTTAATCGGGTTTGCCGTGATTTTTTTACGACAATTTGGCGAAAACATCGTTTTCGAATACCAGTTACATATGTATTTTTAAATTATTTTCTATTATTTTTTAAATGAAATAACAATAAATAAAAAAATAATTGATAACTATAGAACAAAACAATTTATAATATTTTTTTTTAAATAAAAAGAAAATAAATGTAAATAAACATTTATTAATAAATAAGCAACAATAGTCGGGTTTCCATGTCAGGCAAAATAACGCCATTTTGACTTGCATTTAGGTATCCCGGTGCATATAAGACATCTGTGCCTAATATTTTTCTTTTCGTTTTGTTTAAATAAAAAACAAAAAGAAGTAAAAACCATTAATTTTAAACTTTTCAGTTTTAAATGAAAGTTTTGTGTTAAATAAAATGATAAAAAAAAAAAAAAAAAAAAAAAAAAAAAAAAGCATTGTTCTTATCATACATTTAAGGGAGGCCAAACTGGTCGCCAAATTAGTTTAAAATAATTACCTTTAGTAAAGTATGAAAAAAAAAATATCTGTTATGATTAAAATTTGAGTTGCCATCATTAGAAAAATGTATTTAAAATTAGAAAAAAATTAATATTTCGAAAACTATTTCGAATTTAAAAATTCTAATACCAGTTTTGAGATCTGCGGATCAATACCGATTTTTGGTGTTAATTTCGTCGCAAATTATTCCTTATTTTAGGAGAAATCGCCGCAAAACGTAATCAGTTGTTTAATCATTCGTTTCATAGAATCGTTTCATAAATTCTTTACACTTGAGTCGTTTCATATATCCGTTTCATAAATTCATTTCATTAGGATTTTATATATATAGGGTATATTATATATATTTTTTCATCGGGGGCGTCACTAAATACTGAAAAAGCAGAATTCCTGTTTTCTAGTTTTCTTCATATTTTTGTCGTTGCGACTCATCAGAAGGATAGGATTGTAGGGGAAAAATTAAACTAATTTGAAGAAGCTTACTAAAAGGAGAAGTTGTTGGACACTTTAAAGTAAACCAGAGTAATAAATTAGGATAATATTTTAATTTAAATTTATTTTAATTTTTAAAAACATTAAAACATTTATACATAATTAATGAAATATAGTCGATTTCAAGGACACAACACATGCATTTTTGAAGAGCGATAAAAGTAGACACTAAGGTAGATTTTTTTTTTTTTTTTTTTTTTTTTTTTAACGAAATAGATCAATTAGAATCCTGCAATTTCGCAACATTTTTGCTGTTTTCGAAAATCTAGCAAAATAGAAGATTCGGATTGGCACTGTGCTAAAAACAGTACGAAGGGCTAACATCCTATTATGCTATATAGACTCTGCTAGCTGTCTTTCCGTACAATGCCCTAGAATTTAGGAGTAAAATTTATAGAAAAATACAGATTTCCCCTCACAGAGTATAGCATATATATTTTGAAATTAGATTTTATTTTAATAATATGATGTTGCTATAGTTTTCACTGATGTATATATATTTTTTTTTATAAAAAAAAACTACACATTTTACTTAGTTTCATTAAAAATATTTAATTAGGCATTATTTAAAAATAAAATTTTATATACGGTCAACAAACAAGAAGCAAAAGCATTCTTTAAGTACTGTTCATAAAAATATGAAAAAGGTGTAGAAATGACCAAAAGGGATCAAATATTTGAAGAAAAGTGTATGATCATTGTGTGATGAGGTCCTAGAAGAATATGAACCGCTGAAGTAGCTCTCCGTTATATTACGGTGATAAGCATGTTTCTGAAATAGCTATTATAATCCTTTCTTTAATATGTACATTTAAAGATAAAAAAGCATTAGATTGAAAACTATTTTGAATGAGATTTATACATTAAATAGTGTTTTGCATCATGAGACGGAAAGAGTAGAATGTCTTTATACATAACTGCATGGCGAGATACGTGCAAGTAAATTTAATTTGTCGAGAAGATTTTGGAAAAAAATAAACGCAGAATATTTTGGTTACCTTGATAATATTGATAACTTATCTTATTGACTTGCCTCCTTCGTCTAATGAAACTTATACAGACCACTATCTGCAAGTTCTAAAATGTGCGATGCTACTAATTAGACAAACAAATTCATCTAAACATGCGCATTGGTCGTATGCTGCTGTTCTAATTTATAAAGGATGGATACCTATGTGGAAGCATTACAAGTGTATTGTTATTTATGAGATAATTTTGGAACTATAATTATATTTGATTAAACAAAACTTTCATTTATGAAAAGCATTTTAGTCTAAACCGTTCTTTAGTACGCAAAATGTTGGATTTTACATTGAATTGAAAAAAAGTGTCGAGGACTTTTGATCGTTAATCCAACATGTATTTTAAACACAATTTTATTTTATTTTTTAAAAGTAAAAAATGAATTAAATTACTTTTTGAGTTTTAAATATAAATTTTTTATATTAACCGTGTTAATAGATATTGATTTAAAAACAAAAAATGAAATTTTCCATACAAATATTTATTTCCTTGCGAAAAGGATTTGATTTTTAACTGTCCCTTGTTTACACTTACATAATGTATATCTCCTAAAATGATTATAAAACATTTTGCTATACTTTTTAGTTTCCATATTTTCTTTATCGAACATTTTACTATGCTTGTACATTAAAACATTGAAATGTATGTTATATTTTTAATATTCAAATTTAAATACATGCGGGCTTTTCAGAAAGCATTATTTACTTTAAATTTATTATATATTTTTTCTTTATGTGAATCAAAACAATATTTTGTAATTAGATCCTTCAGATCAAAAATCAAGTTAAAAAAATCTTTAACAACGCAGATAATTCTGAAAAGAGTCAATCCATAAAATATTTTAAAACAGAAATTATACGCTTCACAGTACTTTGATTAAAAAAATAACATGTACCACTCGACAGCAATAAAAGAGAGAAAATTTTGCTATGTTTTTAATGCTCATTTCTTCTTCGCATTCATTAAATTCTGACATTTTGAAAGCCAGCACTTTACGGTTGCTTAACAAAATCCTTTTTGTAGTGCATTTCAATAAAATTGATATAGCTTATTGCTATTGACTGTCATTCTTAAACCCTCAAAATCCCTGCTTTATTTCGTTGACTTAGGTATCGATATTACCTTAAGAGAGAATTAAGTTTGGTTTCATTTGTTCTTTATCACTTTTGGAAATGTCCGATTTGTTTTTTTAGTTAGCTAATGGAGTTTTATAATACTATCATAAAATATAAGTGATTTTTCGTTTTCTGTTTTAAAGAAGAAAGGAATCGTAATTAGTCTTCCTTTTTTTTTATTGTACTCTAAGAATATTTGAAAAAATAAAGTTGAATGAAAAATAAATATATAAGTTCATATATTTAGATTTTTGTATGAAATTTAATTCTCCGATAACTTTCCTGTATTAAAAAAAGATTAAGTAATAGCAAATAATAAATAAATGAATAAAACACAATTTATTATTAAAGGTACACATATATTAAGACAGACTAAACACACTTAATAGAATAAATCCAACTGGAGAGAAAAAATTACACAGGGCCAGCATTCGAACCTGGGTTCCACAGCGTATCGTGCTGTTGCTCTAACCACTAAGTACTCTGTCCGATACCGTAGCTCGTCAATTTCTCAGTAATAAGCCATGTTGGGGAAGTCACTGTCCATCTATCAGTTAGCACAAGAGGACGCGATAACGATGAATAAATTTCTTTTTCAATGACCCACAATATATATTCAAAAGTACATAAATTAAAGTCTGAATTCCTTCTATCGCGTCGTCCTGTGCTATCTGATAGATGGACGGTGACGTTCCCCAACATGGTTTATTAGTTAGAAATTGCCGGGCAAGGACATCAGACCGTGTCGGTTAGTGGTGAGACCAATTTCACGGTGCACTGAGGACTCAGGTTGGTTTATTGTATTACACTCTATTGTATTACTCACTCTAGTTGAATCATTGTATTAATTATGCTTATAATCTGTCTTAATGTATGTGTACCTTTAATTATAAAGAAATGGAAGACTTTCAGACTTTAATTTATGTGCTTAAAATAAAAAAACAATTAATTGAGTATGTTTGATAGAAATACTAATTATTTACTGCAAAGAATAAAACCTTTTTAAATGCACCTATCTATAACGGAATTTTGCTTATAACGTTAATTTAATAAACATTTAAGAAAATTGAAAGATAAATAAGAAAATAGCTAATGTGATGAATAAATTATTAATTTCAACAGATATATTTATTAAGAAGAAAATTATTTATTGCATTTGGTAAAACGTGTAAGGATGGTACTTTCTATGATGTAATCCAATATAAAAAATATATGATTTTCTTTAATGAATAAATGGGTAACAAATGTGTGACTAAAAGACTAAAATTTAAGGTAAACATTTATTATTTATTAATTTCAGTTAACAGAAACAGCACAAACAACCGTAAACCGGTAACTACGGAACATACTTCATTTACGGAACATACTTCATAAAAATCTTCATTTAAGGAACCAGAAGGGATTGAAATGCGAAACTTAAATCAAGTTTGATCGTGGGTTTTGATACCTGTAACATAGCTCCGCAACTAAAAATCTGCATAAGATTTATTTACTGCTTCTTATAGATTTTTACTCACTGAAACCGAGAAAAATATTAAATTCCATTAAGTCAGGTTTTTTGCGAAACTCATGTGTTTAGCATAAATTTTTCATTTTTAACCTGAAATCTGGTAGTCTGTTCTTGAGTAAATAACCTTACCCAATAATGATTCCATATATTAATTTCATATTTCTAAGAGTGAAACTCGTGAGAAATACAAATAGAAAATGCGAGGAATTTGAGAAACTAGAAAAAACAATTACACACAGACATAAGCATCTACCATGATTCACATAACATCTACTGAAATATAAAGAGTAAACAAGGGGGAAAGTATAATTTGGAACTTGTAGTATAGTTTTTAACATACTTATTTGTAATAAAATATCGATATTTTTTCATCGCCGTTACGTTTGTCTAATGTAAACTCCCCATGTTTTGCAATAATATTTTACGTGATGCGGAAACACAGAGGTCATTTTTGGATTCAGCACACTAAAAAACATTTAATTAACCAAAAATATCCCATGCAGCTGAAAAAAACTATTTTTTCGCAGACCTGTGCAATTAACACTATTAATCATTTTTGCTTCCATTCGTTACTCTTGTGATAATTAGAGCAAATTTTCATATATAATTCCAATTATTTTATTACAAAATATAAGAAAGATAAAAATTGATATAACCAGCTAAATACCACTGTGTTCCACACACAAACATATATCTAATTTATAACAAAAAAAATTACTTATGTATATATTAAATGACTCTTGTGACCCTCTGGTCACAAGAGTAACAAAATTTTGATTGATTATATAGACAAGGGAAGTGCTTTTTGTTACAAATTAGTTATATATTAAATGAGTGGAGCACAATAGTAATTTACTGGTTATATCACTTTTTATCTTAATTATAATTTATAGTAAAATAATTGCAAGTATTTGTAAAAAACTGCACGAATGGTCACAAGAGTAACAGTGGACGTTCCCATATTCGTCACAAAGTTAATGACAAAATCATCACACAATTTTCATAAAATTGTCACAATGTGATTAGCAACATTGTCACTACCGTCACAGAACCATCACATGCTAATGACAATTTCGTCACAAATGACACACTTTTCACAAATTTGTCACACGATGACTTCACAAAGTGGACACAATGTGACGGCACAAACGAGCTCTAAAACGGCCAGAACAACTTCGCATTTTAGTCACTATGACGTCACATAGACGTCACATCGACAGTCACAAAGTCACAGTGTGACGTCACAACGACGTCGCAGTGACGTCACCATGCAATACGGAGCTGCTCAACATTTACGGCCTACTGGACAGTAAATTTAAGACTTTCGTAATTGGACCAACTATAAGACATGCTTAATGGTTCAAATATTATGAAAATAAAAACAAAAAATTTCATTTTCTTGTCATTTCGTAAATTTCTGGTCCCCTAAATGAGAAAAAAATCAAATAAAATATTAAATGAATTATGAATAAACGATGAATTAAAAGAAAACATATGTTCAAGATTTTTAAGATATATGGTTATATATTACTTAATACAGTAAAGCCTGCTAAGACGAAACTTTTCTTAAATGGTGATCTGCCAAAACATTATAAATTAATAACTGTTATTAAAACTTACTAGAAGGCGCTGGCTCACAGAAAATTAGAACGCTTTTCATAACAGTTTTCGGTGCCGTTTGCAACTTAGCTGTGCAGCAACATGGAAGCATTCTGATGAAAAGTACTCAACAACGCAATAAAAATAATTAAGACAGACGAAAGAGGGACAAGTGATGACATTAAAAAGATGAACAACTTACTAGAATTGGTATACCAAATTTTACAATATTATTAAAATTCTACTTTAGGCTAATATTGACTCAACTCTTGTTATGGATATTGTTAATCGAATAACAATTGGAGAAAGAAAAATGAAGGCTAGAGAACAGGAATTCTGCTTTTTCAGAATTTAGTGTCACCCCCGACATTTACATTACTTCATTTTCTTCTAGTGGACTGGTGGTTTCTATTATTATGAAACAGCAATTATAAATGAAGCGTTAGGTGAAGATGAAAGAGCAGTCGTAAAAAGTTAGAACTCTGATTTTCTGGTCACAATGGGAAAAAAAATGCCCCCAATTTTTTTTTTTTTTTAATTATGGTCATTTTTTCCCTATTCTGAACAGAAAATCAGAGTTCTAACTTTTTACGACTGCTCTTTCATCTTCACCTAACGCTTCATTTATAATGGCTGTTTCATAATAATAGATGTCACCAGTCCATTAGAAGAAAATAACTCGGTTAAGCCGGACTCTACTGCAAAACATATTTCAATTTTAAGACTTAAATCACACGCTTTTACTTTATGTTAAATGACGTCATTTGCATTAATATAGATACTTAAAATTAAATATAGTTTATAATAGCTCCATGTTTTATCATAAATCTTTCATTTATATTTTTTCAAAATAACACGTATTTTAATTTTTTTTTTCAATATTTATGAGAAAATGGCAACAAAAAGATATAATTGCTATTTTTCAACAATTTTTTCTTTACTTTCTACAGAAATGGAGTACTTGAGTTGCCAAAATGAAACAAATGTCGCTAAAAACTACAAAAAAAATTATATTTCAAAAACAAATGGAGATGCAGTTTTCAAACAAATTGCATTAAAAAGTACTTTTTTTCCAATACGACGGTATAAATATTGAAAATGTGCGATGCTTAGAAGTTTTAAAAAATGCTGTACAGTATTTAATTGCACAATGAAACATCGGCTTTTGTTTTACGGCTGGCGTATGCCAGGTAACGTTATTTATTGGAGAGAAAATAAGCTGGGAGAAAGAAATTGCATACCGGGAGCTAAAAAGAAAGAAGAAATTAAAAATGAATATTTGAATATGGAAAATGATTAATTGAATTTTTTTTCCTGATACAATTTTGCAATTTAAAGAACATAAGCAGTGCTATGTAATGAATTGCGTATTTTTGTACACTGTTTTTATAAAGCAATGTATGTAAAAGAAAATCGTAAATTAGTTGTTTTGCTTAGATCTAGAAAAACTACTTTACAATTTTTAAATCCGTACTTAGAGCTGTGTAAGGGGTCTGAATTTATCTGATTTTGATCCATGAATGAGCAATCGTGTCTCCTTAAAAACCCTTTAAAAAGCATTTATAGCGATTTCGCCCATTAGTCAACGCAATTGATGCATAGCAATATCCACAATTAACTTCCTAATTTTTTTCTTCATTTCATTCTCATTTTGCTGTAAAACCTAACAATAGATTTTAATCAATGGAAACATAGATGTAACAATAATTATTAAAAACGGATGCGGATTCTAGCACACTGGCTACCTTTTTAATACCATTACCGTGTCTCTCAATTCTTTGCTTTTATTACTCCCCATCAAAAGCCTTGCAATATTTGGTAGCTAAATTGTAAATGAAATAAACTGACATAGAAAACATTCATGAAACCCTCTACAATTCTGTAGGTCCGTTTCTTCCAGTGAATTTTAATAACTATTATTAGCTTATAACGTTAAAGAGAAATTTGAACTTAAGGAAGGTTTCATCTTAGCAGGATTTACTCTATTCAGTGAGATAAATTATCTTAAACAAAATTCGTTTAATTAATCACTTATTAATTTATAATTTATTGTTATATTTGATTATTTTCCTTTAAGTAATCGTTATAGAAACATTACGTATTCATAGGTTTTGCTCTATTTAATAAATAAAAAAGGTATTTTAAGTAGTAAAATAGCCTCTTTATCAGAAAGTCAGTTGTCACTAATTTATTCTTTTTACTCGGCTGCCAAAAAGAGTTATGTGTTTCATGCGTATCTGGGTATGTAGATTTCTTTATACTCTCGAAACATCCCAACGGCTGGATAGAATTTAATGAATGAGGTCTCTATCGATTAGTCTTAACCGTCAGATGGTTATAAGCCAGGTTTTGTTTTTATTAATTAAAAATGGTGGCCGTAAAATACAAAATGGCGGTAGAGACGAAAAAAAATATTACGCACCCTTTTGAGTGGCATATAATTGGATAGGTCTTTCAAAATGAAGACGATGTTTCATTGACTATTTTACAGTCTCAGAAGCTCCGTTTAAATACACTGCTCAAAACAATTAAAGGATATTTGAAGTTTTATATAAAATAAAGATATAAACGAAATTTTTTTTGCCGAAAATAGAAGAAGAGAATCACAAATGCAAATTTTTCTGGTTTTCAAACTGTGGAGTATGCAAATTTTGAGTTCGACGTCAAAAACGTCGCTTCAGCGGCAGCGAATGAAATTTGACTTTCAACTGGTTAAAAGAGAATGAAGACAAGGATGATCGGCATTCAGTGATTGCTTTGTTTCGATGAGTACGATGTCTCAGCGAAGTCATTTGACAGATTCAGAAGCTTTGAGAATTGTTGGTAGGTTAGAAGGGGGCCAAACTCAAGCCGAAGTAGCGCAAGCCATTGGAGTGTCACAAAGTGTCATTTCCAGGATCTGGAACCGTTTTTTGGAGAGTGGATGTGCAGGCCGAAGACCAGGGCAAGGTCGTAGATGGGCAACAACGCCCAATGAAGATCGGTATTTAGCGTTAACAGCTCGGAGACACCGAACCATGAACGCTACTCTTCTCCAACAACACCTTCGCTCGGCTACAGGCACCACGATTTCAACTCAGACTGTCCAAAACCGGCTCCATGCTGTAGGTCTGTATGCTCGCCGACCGATGGTATGTGTTAGATTAACATCAAGACATCGTCGCGACCGCAGGGAGTGGGCAACCGAGCATGTCAACTGGAGGAGAAATGAATGGAGCAATATTCTGTTTTCTGACGAGTCCTGTTTTTCTGTGCATTAGGATAATAGGCGTATTTTCATCTGGAGGGACCGTGGCAGTAGGAATAATCCTGCGTTCGTGCACGAAAGTGTCAGATTTGGCGGTGGAGGGGTGTTGGTGTATGGTGGCATCTCCATTGACGGGCGCACTGACCTCTACATCATTCGAGATGGAGCTCTGACTGGTCGCCGATATAGGGATGAGATCCTCAGACCTATTGTAGTCCCTTACGCTGCAGCAATCGGAGATAACTTCATTTTAATGGACGATAACTGCAGGCCACATCGTGCAAACCTGGTGGAGGATTTCCTTTTCGAGGAAGGAAACGTTCGAATGGAATGGCCAGCGTGTTCTCCAGACATGAATCCAATCAAGCACGTTTGGGACGCTCTAGGAAGACGAGTTTCTGGCCGCCAACAACCCCCACAAACTCTCCAAGAACTGGAAAGAGCTCTTCTGGAAGAGTGGGGCAAAATACCCCAACTCGTCATTAATAGCCTCATTGAGTCCATGCCTCAAAGGTGCTCAACGTTGCTGGCCACTCGTGGAAACCATACCCCCTACTGAAAAGGATTTTCTTTGAAGAAAACACCTTTTCTTTTTCTTTTTTTCTCGTATGCACAAATTGTGTTTTTTTCCTTTAGTACACATGTCTGTCGACCATGTATCAATCAGCTAAACAGTTTACCAGATACAAAATCCACCTAAAACTGCAATATTCTTTAATTGTTTTGAGCAGTGTATCACACAACCTGGAAGTTGTGTAGGTAGGATCTCCAGCTTTACTGCAACTCTAACCTTCATAGACATCTATAGGCCTCAAAACAGTGTTTATAGATAGGAACTAACAATTAAACACAACTTAAAAGTCATCAATACAGGTAAATAAAAAAATAGGTAAGAAATATAAAAAATAGGTTCACATTGATGAGAAATAATTAATTAGTTCTCTTTTTACGCAGTCGAGTTTTTTGATTTTTTTTATTTAATTTACATTAGTAGTCAATGCAGAGACGGAAGGAATGTTGCGTTTATAATTGCTAAAATGTTTACAAATGTTATTTTAAAGCATGAATCCTTTTACTTTTATAACTGGATTTCTCTATGGACAGACTGCATCCTAACTCGTTTTACTACAATTAAAAAAATAAAATTTATTTGTATTCATTATAGATGTTTAAAATAGTAATTTATTCACTTAATTGGCCGTTTATGTGTTTATCATTCAATTTTATTAATTGCTATTTATTTAAAGTGAATGACAATATTAAAGAGGTCCATCTTAACAGGTTCAATTGTTTCAGTAAATAATCAGGATTTCCCTTGAAGCATCTAAATTAAATGCTGCTTTCTTCATTTATTTGTTATATATTATTTATTGTACTAGCCGCCTTTGGCGACCAGTTTGGCCTCCCTTAAATGTAGTCTAATCATTGTATCATGTTACTTTTACTCATAATTTAATTTACTTACCCAATCCTTCACCAAATCGGAAGATTCTGATACAGAAATCGTGAATTCGGTATTTTTATGTTAGACAGGTGCAGGTGAAAAATCGCCAAACATTGTTCCTGTCGGATTTTTTTGTATTTCATTAATTTCATTTAAAATATAATACCATCATTCATTTTATTTAAGATACATAACTTTAATTTTAAACTGAAATATTTAAAATTTATGACACAATTATTTCTATAAAAAAAGAAAAGAATAGAAAAAAGAAAAGTAATAAATAACACCATAAACCATGACATTTAATTTCAACATCAAAGCTTTGTTTTAATTTACACGCGAAAAATTAATTATGAGAGTCGCATGAAATGCACAATTATAATATTGATGACATGATAGCGTTGGAACAATATTTGGCGATTTATCACCTGCGCCGGGCTAACATTAAATTACCAAATTGGTCGTCAGGCATATAAAAAGCGAAGTGGTCAACCCGGAACTGTTGATGACAGTCACGTGACTTAGGCTTTTATTATAAATATGTTAATTGTTATCCATTTTATTCAAGTTTACATTATAAACGAGTCCCGTTTTAAGGGGTTTTCAGTGAGATTCCTACTCAATCATAGTATAAATATAATACGTGGATGCTTATTTTAATCAGAAAGTTGTGTTCTACAAATTTTACATATTTTTTTTTTTTTTAATTACTTTTGATACTTTAAAGATCAAATTTTATATAAACTTTTTTTTTTCACTTTTGATACTTTAAAGACATTTTTATTTCAATCATAAAAATACAATTTCCGAATACAAATTTCCATGCAGCATCTAACGCTTACCAGTCGGAGGTGGGAAACTTATGATGTTCATTGCATTAGTTTGGAAATCGGTTTGTTTTTTATCCCTAGCGCCTAAGCAATATTTCTAATGTCCTATATTTACCCTATATATATAAAATCCTGATGAAACGAATTTATGAAACGAATATATGAAACGGCTGAAATCTATCGATTCTTCGAATCGACTGATTAAACAACTGATTTTGTTTCACGGCGATTTCTCCTAAAATATGGAATACTTTGCGATGAAATTAACACCAAAAATCCATGTTGATCCAAAGATATCAAAACTGGTATTATAATTTTTAAATTCGAATTAGTTTTCGAAATATTAATTTTTTTCTAATTTTAAATACATTTTTTCTAATGATGGCAACTCAAATTTTAATCATAACAGATATTTTTTTTCATAATTCAGAAAAGGTTACTATTTTAAATTAATATGGCGACCAGTTTGGCCTCCTTTAAATCTGTGCTAAGAACAATGCTTTTTTGTATTTCGTTATCTTTTTATTAAATATAAAACTTTCCTTTAAAAATGAAACATTTAATCTGATGGCTTTCACTTCTTTTTTTTTTTTTCAAAAAAAAAAAAAAAAGAAAAAAAAAAAAAGAAAAGGAAAATATTAGGCACAGATGTCATATACGCACCGGGGTACCTAATTGGCACACAAATGGCATTATTTTGATTGACATAGTAACCCGGCTGTTGTTGTTTATTTAATAATAAATGTTTACTTACTTATTTCTTTTTTAAATTTATATAAATTATTTTGTTCTATAGTTATTAATTATTTTTTTGCTATTTTCTTTTGAAAATAATAGAAAATAATTTAAAAACACGGTACAATGTAGTAGTTATTCCGTCAACCAATTTCGCAAATTATATAAATCGACAAATCACTCGCAAAATTGTACAGATTGACAAAATTTTTATTTTAAATAACGAAAGAACAAATAAATTAGTATACATTAATAAATATAAAAATAAAACGTGGAAATAAAAATCCCTTGATGACGTAAACACGTGTAACTTGCTAAAAGTCAAGTGAATGTGACATTTACGATCAACCATTATTGCCATTTAATCTTATAGTTCACGATAGATTTTTGGTCGACGGGATAACTAAGTAGTACCAAAAATACATATGTAACTGGTATTTGAAAACGAGGTTTTTGCCAAATTTTCGTAAAAAAAAAAAAAAAAAAAAAAAAAAAAAATTATGCCAAACATGCGTGCGTATATGTCATCTGGCGAAATATCAAATTATGTAACAAACCATGACATTTAATTTCAACTTCAAATCAACGTTTTAATTTACCACTCGAACAATAAAAAAAATGCTAACTGGCGGGTTGAAAAAAAGATATTGGCGAGATTTGCAACCGGCTTTTTTTCTTTCGGCACAGATGTCATATACGGCCCCATATTAGCGCGATTTTTTTCTGACGCAAATGTCATATACGCAACGGGTACTAAACTGGCGCCAATGTATCGTTATTTTGCTTGATATGGCAAGCCGGATGTTGTTGTTTATGCTGTTAATGCGTTTCCCAAATTGGCGTTGGAAAAAAATCGCGCCAATATTATGACATTTGTGCCAAACCTTCATATGAAAGGCGAAGGGACCATATCGTATTTGTTTATGGCATTTGATGACTTGAACTATTATAATATAGATGAAATGATGGGGATAGAATAATATTTGGCGACTTATCACCTGTGCCTGCATAACATTAAAGTATCAAAATGGCACCTAGAGTATAAAAATCAAAGTGTTCCGCCCGGAAATGTTGATGATAGTCACATGATTTAGGCTATTGTTATAGAGATTGTTTTAAAATATCGGTTGACAAAGACTCTGGACTTAATTCATTTTATTTTAGCTTCTTTTCAAATGCTTAACTGATCCTCTTTAATCAAAAACGAAAACAACCATTGGATGTCTTAACAGCAACTGATTCTCCCTTAAATTTTTGCAATCAAAGGTAATTGAAGGGAAACCCGTTTACAGGGAGATCTTCACAGCTTTTTTCATTATAATTTAATCGTCTCTAATATTTTTAAAACCCATCAGATTAGCATGTTTTTAGATTTTTAGATTCTGCGGTGTCTGAACGGGGGTTGGCGAGCGTAGCTTGCAGGGGCAGAGCCCCCTAGTTTATATATATTATGTGCCAATGAAATTTTACAAGACGCTGATATAATTTTAATAGATTTTTATGATTAATTTTAAATAATAAAAGATATTCAATAAGTATTTTTTTTAATGGAATTAACTTTTATGTATATTTGGGGAATATATGAAGTAAAAAATATGGAGACATTAAGAAGTACTCATTTCCACGTGAAAAGTTTGTAATTTTATCCGTTTTTATCTTAGAATCTGCCTTTCTTGTAAGCAGATTAATTGAAATTATTTTTATATAATTCTCAGCATTATAATTTTTTTTATAAGGCAATGTACAATGCGTGGATCAATAAGAGTTTTATTCTTGAACGGATGGACCAGTGCCAGGCTTTCGCATTGCAATCAGTGAGATTATCTGTAAAGTAATTCTACCAAATAAGGCTATGCTTTTAATAATACTATGCTCGAACTGAGATAGTTGAATCACTTAACTTGAAGTTTTTTGACGATTTCGAAGATTTCGACACTAGCAAGTTTCGGAAACTCACTTAACTTTTGATACTCGCTTAACTATGAGTTAAGTGGAAATCTACCTGCTGAACTCTTTTTCTTATTTGAAACTTTTATTAAAATTAGAGTAGAGTTCTACAAATAATTATTCAGCCTTTTTCGAATGATCTCTTGAATCGTGTATTTAATTAACACGCCGCAAATAATAAAAAGAATAATAAAATATGTATTTTTAGAAGTTTTAGTTACAAATTTAACATAAGTTAAATCTCTTAAAACT
This sequence comes from Maratus speciosus, assembly GCA_963932465.1. Lineage (NCBI taxonomy): Eukaryota > Metazoa > Arthropoda > Arachnida > Araneae > Salticidae > Maratus > Maratus speciosus. The sequence continues at coordinate 528,335,794 of OZ010789.1, read as the reverse complement.
TTTCGCAATGTGAACAAGTGAAACCTAAATCTGGGTATCCCGTTTCAAAAAAGTTAAGTGACTCAACTATGTCAGTGCAAACGTAGTATAAGGTCATCAGCCTATATCCTCTAGGGAACGGTCTCAGAAATAAATAGCACTATATATCTCGCAGTTTATGCCTGCATGAGATGTGCGTTTTACTCGCAGCCGATAAAGACGTCATCGTCATTTTCGGACCACTGAATATTTCGACACATCGTTGTTAAACAGTAAGTAAACTTTCATATGCAAGCGGCGTTATTAATTGATTGCATGTCACAGTATTTACATAATGTTCGAGATGATTTAACGATCTTTTAAAATATATACGAAATACTCAGTATGTTTAAATCTGTCTGGTTTGAAAGTAAAATATCTAAAAAACAGAAAACTCCTAATAAGGCCGGTTAGTATAAGACATAGTCTTAGTAAGGGATACTCCAATTTCATCGTATACTATCATTACCAAAGTGAAATCAAGTCCCTCTGAGTCAGTATTTATTAAAAAGTATGTGAAATCTATTAAATAGATGGTAAAAAAGCACAATAGGGGAAAATGGAATCAGAAGTTTTGATTCTTCGAAACGGTATACCCGTAAGTAGAACAAACTCAGAATATTGTATCACAAGGAGAACTCTTTATTTCGTTTGATTTTGTTGCAATTCCTTCAAAATATCTTTTAATTAAATTTAAATCATGTATTTAGTTTTTGTTGTCTTATTTAAAACACGCACTTTTAACAAAGCCACTTTTAAATGTATTTCGTTTTGAACTTTCCTGTCCGCAAATAAAAAGCGGCAAGAGTAGGAATGAATTGATGTTGTAAAAACATTAAACCCAACAATTTTCACAGTTTTAAAGCTGATATAAAACATTTTATTGTGGTCTGAAACAGTAACGCGACCTTATTTTTTTTTCATTTACCTTAGATACGTTTTTTATTTAATTTCAATTAACTGCAATTTTTAATGAAAAACTAACGTTTTAACAACTAGGGAGCTCAGCCCCCTACGAGCTACGCTCGCCAACCCCCGTTCAGACACCGCCAGTGGTGTAGTCGTAAAAAAAAACAGAGGGTATACGTTCTAAGCAGAGGGTATACGCTCAAGGCAGAGGGTATACCCTAGTATATATATACTATAGCTTTCTTGAGAAACAGAGGGTATACGGTGTTCCTTAAAAAAATCCAGAGGGTATACGGCGTATACCCCCGTATACCCTCCACTACATCCCTGGACATCGCAGACTCTAAAAGCACGCTAATTTGATTGGCTTTAAAAAGATTTCGAAAGATTGAATTATAACTTAAAAAACAGTAAGTAAGTAAGTAAGCACCCACCCTGGGAACCCGCTTTTGGCTTATGGTTAGGTGTAACCCCCAAGCCCAGGGCAGGGAAAAGTTTTACTACCTGCGGAAACAAGCCCAGAACCCCAGTCTCCGGGAAAGAAGACTTCAGAACGACCCGCCTGACACGCCGAAGAGAGCACAAGAGGCAAGTGCCGTGTCCCCGGACCGCCTGTGAAAATTTATTATTATTTAAGATGGCGATTCTTTACCAATCACAATTGGCTACCCCATTGTTTCAGGGCGAGCCTAGAAATATAATACGATTATGATTTATATGTTTTGGAATTTACGTACTATTTGAAAAAAAATTTAAGTATTTACATTCATCTTTTCATTTGATAAGAAATATTTTTTTTTCCCCTTTTTTTCACCCTTTTAAACAAAAATATTTATACATATTTACAATATTTCTAGTGGTATTTAAGTTCTTAAAAATAAAACAATCTCAAAAACACCCTTCCATACACCACGTGGACCCATGACATGTCCACCACAGGCAATCAGAAGAGGTAATTATTGAATGTATTTATATTGAATAAAAGAATAATGGCTATTGAGAATATCGTAGTTAGCATAAAGTTTTTTAAGTTGTGCCGGGTCATTAATTATTTTTAGGATGTCCTGAAGGATTGTCGTTTCTGTTCTGTGAAATTTAAACTTCATGAATTTGCAGTTGCCGAAAATGTAATGCATCGGGTCTCCTCGACCACCACATTTACAAAGGTCGTCATCTTTTTTGCCGATATTATAAAGGAAAGACGGGAAGCTGCCGCGGCCTGTTAAAAAGTAAATAGATACTTTATCTTTTGAAATTATTTGGTTCTGAACTTTTGGTACCAGCCCGTGCGTATATCTGCCACCCCCTGAGTGATCCCAGTTGTACTGCCACCTGTCCAGTAATTGGGTTCGAATACATTTTATAAGATAGGACCGAGGCAATTTAACTCCTCGATCCACTGGTAGGTCGCAGTACTGGGCGGCATCATTCGCCAGCTCATCCGCCAGTTCATTACCCGCTATGCCAATGTGGCCTTTTATCCAAGTAATGTAAAGAATTTTATTTTGATTTTGTTTAATTAAATTATGGATGTAATAAATTGAGGGGTTAGTTGGAAATAAATTGTCTAAGGCTTTAATAGTGGACTGACTGTCACTTAATATTTGGAATTTTGTATAAGGGGAGTTAATGGCCCAATTAATTGCCGAAATTATTGCGTGCAGCTCCGCCTGAAAGATTGAATTTTCTGCTCTCAGTTTGACTGTTTTTTCATAAATTTTAATGTTATGATTGTAGGCTACCATTGCATATGCTGTGCCAGAGTCCACCTTAGAACCATCTGTGTAAATCGAAATAAGATTAGTTTTTGTAATAATTTTGTCTGTAACTATTAAGTTATTTAAATGAATTTCCGGATTTATTTCATATTTTAGGATTTTATTTTCTATATCATCTTTACATATTGGTTTGGGTTCTTTAAGTAATAAGTTTTTATTGTGTAAAATATTGTATTTTAGATTTTTATATTCCAGTGTTATTAAAATTGGTGGTATTCCTAATAGGACCTGTAACGTATGTGTTGCAACATTTTTATATGTTTTGGTTATTGACGTGAGACAAGTTCTTTGGATGGATTGGAGAGCGCGTTTATCTTTTATCCTGAGGTCTCCAAACCACACCTCCGAACCATAATCTATAATTTTTTCTAGTACTGCTATGTACCAGGTTCTAAGATAGCCTCTGTCCACCCCCCAAGTAGCCGAGAAGACCCGTTTAATGGATGAGGTTAGCTGTAAAATTTTGTTTTTTATGCTAGTTATGTGCTTGTCCCATTTTAAAGTACTCTGGAAAATTATCCCTAAAATTTTTATTTCCTTTAATGGCTTGATGGTATAGTTACCCAATTTAAAGGTTGGTGGACGTTTATCCAAAGTGTTTTTCCCCAACATAATAAAAGTCGTTTTTTCCTTTGAAATCTGTAAATTTAAGTTATTGCAAATATTATAAAAAAGTTTTATTTTTTGGTTGGTTTCGGTCTCTAAGATGAGTCTGCTCCTCGCTTTGACAACCATATTGAAGTCATCGCAAAAAACATACAGGTCTTCGAATTTACTGTAAAAGTTTATTAAGATTATATTTGCTATGATTAGCCACAGAAGCGGCCCAAGGCACGACCCCTGTGGACAGTCTTGATAAGTTGGTCTTTTAATGTTATTTGATAAATAATTTGTTATTAGTTCTCGTTCGGATAAGAAGCTAAGAAGGATACATTTTAAATATTGCGGAATTGGTAATTCGTTAATTTGTTGACCCAAAGTGACCCAATCGATATTGTCAAACGCCCCTACAATGTCGAATGAGATAATGCTGCAGTATTTATATTTTTCAAGATACGTTTTTGCTTTATGTTTTAATTTGTTTAACAGTTGAATTGTGCTTCTGTTCTCACGGAAGCCATACTGGGCCCCGTGAAGAACATTTAATTTTTCTAAGTAGTGATTAATTCTTCGTTTTAGGATCCTCTCATAGATTTTTCCCAGCATGGGATGGAGACAAATGGGTCTATAGGAGGAAGGTTGGCGTGGATTTTTATTACGTTTTGCGAAGAAGATCACATTTGCTATTTTCCATGATTTAGGAAAGTAGTTAAGAGTAAGACATTTGTTATATAAGTCACGTATTAGATGTTTAAAATTATTGTATATGTTTTTAATAATAAATGCTTCAATTTTATCAAATCCAGGGGCTTTTAAATTATTTTGCTCATTAAGTGCTGATTTTATTTCTTTAAAAGATATTAGGGGGGGGAGGGGGGGGGGAGATCTTCCTCTGCCGCTGGGTCCATGAGAGGTGGATGCGGGTTTTGATGTATTGGGAAATGGTGGTTAAGTAATATGTTGAAAGTGTCTAATTTTGTAGTATATGGGGTTGAACCCTGTAGTGTTGTGTGTATGAAATGATTATTTTTGAGTCTTTTATTCATTGCTATTTTAAAGGCTTGGCCAAATTTGTCTTTTGTTTTAGAGCAGAAACTCTGCCATGATTTAGTTTTTTGTTGTTTTATACGTTTTTTGTATATTGCTCTTTCTCTTTGTAGGAGGGTTCTCCACTTTGGGTCATTTGTTGATTTAAATCTTTTCCGTAATGCTGAGATTTTATTTCGCTGGACCTTCAGCTCTGCTGTCCACCAGTCAAATGTTGGATATAATTTGAAACTTTTTGTTTTTAGTGAGGATTTACAGGTGTCTAGAATTACTTGGTTAAAACCATCAAGCCATTCATCCAGTTCTAGTCGAGTTTTAGTATCAGATAAGGATTTAAGTAAATTATTAATTTTCGGTTTCAAGATGTAATTAAATTTTTTAAAATTTGAGTATCTTGTTTTAAATCTTTTAAGGTCTAGAATAACTGGTTTAAGATTTAATGAGAATCTGATATACCTGTGGTCCGACGTGCTCTCTACTGTGTCATCTACATACCATGAGTCCACGCAGTCCACCAGGTCTTGTGTACAAAGGGTTACATCTGGATTCCCCTTCATGGGACGATTCGGCTGTCCTATAAATGAATGAGGTGCCTCTATATCATTGATCAGAGTTAAGTTATTAGATAATAGTAAGTATGTCAAAATTTTTCCCCGTTCATCTTCTTTCTGATATCCTAAAAGTGACAAGTGGACATTGAGGTCTCCTCCCATTATGATGTGATTCAATGGTTCGAAGAAGTCCAGCCACTTCATATCACCTCTGAAATCACCTTTTGGTCTGGCATACACAGAGCCTATTGTGATCTTGCCGGATTCAGTAGTAAGATTGACGAATATTGCATTATCGTCTTTATATGTCTCTATCACTTCCACGTCCTTTCGAGTTACCACAACTGCCGCTGTTTTATTTTTTGAGATAAATGCTTGCCAATTTGACGGAATTGACCATATGGCTTCGTTAAAGTAGTAAAAGTCCTGTAATAGAAGAACTAGTATTTTATGCTGATTTGCAAATCCCATTAGGGTTGATGTTGCAGAACTTGATCCCTGTAGATTAATTTGAATAAAGGTTAGTTCATTTGGAATATATATTTTCTGTGGTTTTGCAGGGTTATTCAGAATTTCTGTTATTATTTGTTCTTGGTTTACTGTTAAATTTCCATTTTGAGTATTGGAGTTGTTTGAGTTTGTTGAGTTATTAGAATTATTTATTTCTTCATTTATCGGATTGAACTTTCTTGATTAATTTGTATATTTTTATTTCTCTGTGACAGGTAGTACTGTAGTGTTGGACAGTCTGATGAACTCGATCTATGCGGGAAGTCGCTATTTGTTCCAGCACAGTTTCTGCCTATATCGAATTTATTTTATTTATTTGTGCTAGATTGCTTCGCTGTAGTATTAAATATTGTAAAGTCGGACATTCACTAGAACTAGCTGCATGCGGGAAGTCACTCGCACTCCCCATGCAGTTTCTGCATCTGTGTTGTTGTGGTTTATTTCTGTAATAACAATATTTTTGATCATGGCGTCCTGCACAGTATTCACACGTTGGAGATTGTCGACAATTCTGATCCACGTGTCCGAAAGATTGACAGTTCTTACATCTTAATATAGGTTGGTAAGGTGTAATCCTGACCGATGTAAATCCCATGACGATCTTTCATTGTCTCAGTAGATGAATCGCAACTGGAGCTTCTGCTTCAAAAATTAGTTGGTATGTTGAAGCTTTTTCTCTTTGTTTTCTATTAATGTAGTTTATTGGAATATCTGAATCATAAAGATTTTTTAGATTGGTTATTATTTCTTGTGGATCCATATATGTCGGGATCCCTAAAAGAATCAGTTTTCGGAGATCCACAGCCTTATATTCTATATCCACAATGTCTTTTAGGGTTTCTATCTTCTCAATCGTCTCAAGCAGCTTATTCGTGTTTTCATCACTAAACGTTTTAATTATTAGTGTATTTTTGTTTTTGGCAAGTTCACAATATATTTGTTTATATTCAATTGTGTTTCTAGTTTCTCTTGTTAGCATGATTTTTATGTCATTGAGCGACATATTCGTGTTTTTCTGCCGAGTTATCAGGATAGCTGCTTTTGAATACTGTGCATGTACCGTTGGAATTGTTGTCTTCTTAGGTATTGCAGCCACCTCCGAATATAGTGAATTATCTGTATTTGCCTGTATGTTTTCTTCTATATTATTGCATTTTATGATTGGTTGTTGTTCCTCTACTGTTTCTATTTTTTCTCTTATCTTTTTAAGTTCTTCCAAGATGATTCTAGTATAAGGTATCGTTTCTTCTGTATTTTGCTGTTGAATTAAGTCTTCTATTACTTTATTTTTGTTTCTTATTTCTTTTAATTGTTTTTCTATTTCTTCTTTGTATTTTAATTCTTTTTCTAGTAGTTCATTCAATTCTTTATTGCATTTTTCCAATTCATTTGTTAGAGTGGGCTGTTCTTGCAACTTCTTAATCGTTTCTAATTGATCTTTTATGATTTGTTCGTGTTCAAGGATTTTTTGACGTTGATCTAACGTCACCTTATTGACGGTGTTGAGATTCGCCGTTATTCTATTATTTTCTTCTCTTTGTATTTCAAGGTCTTTCACCATTTCACTTGCTTTAAAGATAATTTTGTCTAGGTATTTTTTAGCTTCTTCACAATCACCTCTTCTTCTACTTCTTGAAAGTGATTTAAAAATCTCTGTCATTTGAGTCATTGTCATCTTCTTTATAGCAAGTTCACCATACCTCGGCGTGGCTACTTCCTCCGGAGAATCTTGAGTCGACATTGAGGAATTTTGTGTGTTGTCTTCTCGTATAGATATTTGAGTTGCTCTTTCTTCTGTAGTTTTTAAGTCATGTCTGCCCGATTTTCCTGTCCCCGTTCTTCTACTCTTCTCCTTTAATTCTCTAATCATCTTTTCCTGCTGTTCCGCTCTTTTTTCCAGATTATTTTTGTTGTCATCTAATTCTCTTATTTTTTGTTTTATTTTGATGAGATATTTTTCTGCCATACTAGACGCTCCTTTAGCATGAGTGCTCTTCGTCTTGCTGTAGCTATCTATCAATTGTTCCAGCGACATTAATTTTGCCATGGGTTCTGAATATGTTGTCAGATTTTTTGGAAGGTCTTTAGTATTTAATCTTGGTGTTGAGTGTATTGATATACTGGAATCAAATGATCCTTCAGTTTCATGCTCCACAAGATCCTTTACTCTCTGTGGCTTTGGAGTCGCCTGGGCAGTTATTAACTGATTTTCTAATTCTTGGATTGTCTGATCCAGTTGTATCATCATTCTCTCTTTTTCCTCTACGATTTCTTTCAACTCCATTATTTCATGTTCTTTTTCCTTCAAGTTTTGCTCAATTTCGTCACTTTTCATCAGAGCACATTCTAATTTTTCTTTGTACTCTGCTATTTTAAGTTCGTTTTGTTCTTTATTTAATTTATTCTTCTTTTTATTTTTTAATTTCTGACTATATTCGTGAAATATTTGTAGGAGCGTCGGTTCCGAGCTACTTATTTCATATGAATGTTCGCCTATTAAAGAGCTTTCTTCTTGTATTTGTGACTTATTCATTATTCCACTTTTATTTTGGACTTTTTATAATCTATTATTTCGTGAGAATTATTTATTTAGTATATTTATATCTGAAAGTTATATTGTAACGGGATCGGGGAGCCACTAGGCCCCTGCCACACATCTTTGAAGGAAAGGGAAATAGATAGTTAAAAGCAAAAACCAGTGGTCGTAACCACCGAAGATGACTTAGAATAAAATTTAATTGCCAAATGGGGGGTAATTTTGAATTTAAAAAAAAAAAAAAAAAAAAAAAAAAAAAAAAAAAAAAAGATAGTGATAGTAAAACCATTACTAATGGGAGAAAAGAGGGAAGTATGTGCTATTGCTCCCGTGACACCAAGACCATACACTTAAATTATTAATTATCAGTTACTACTCTTTTACCAATAACATTGTTCCCCTGTGAAAAATGCATTACTGCATGTATACATTATCTCACTATTTTTCACAGGAGTTGTAGCGTTAAATTTTGATGAGGAATTCGTAATTATGTACAATATAAAGAATTATATAATATAGTATGTAATATAAAATGTAATTTAATTCAATTTTAAATAATAGACAAATTTACATATGTACATTTTTGATATTGATAATTTGTTATAAATCATTGAAAGTAATTTATTAGTACACAAATTTGCATTTAATCACTCTTAATGTTGATCTGTTATGTACAACTTCAGCAATATTGTTCTAGTATGAGTATTGCACGTCGAGTCTCGATTTCCCATAAACGAACCAAAAAAGGAGTAAAAAAGGAGTAAAGGGAGTAATGGTAGATTGGGTGGACCTGTCAGATGGAAAACATTTGGAAAATATTTCTTAATGTACTGCAGTAGGAAAGCAAACATTACTCATCCAACACTACAAGGGTCCCGCCGACTTGCCTGTAGGATAATGTAAAAGACAATATAACAGATTTAAACTTTAAGATTTAAATGTAAGTGCGCCAAAATCAGTGCAGGGACCTCCCAAGGACCAAGGAGGGTAAAATGAGACGGAGAGGATAATGCCAACAGCAATGTAGTGCTAAATGTAAAATAGTAAATGGGAACAAGAATGTAGGACATGTTATGACTCAAATTTAATAATCGTTTACATTAAACCCAGTAATCAAAAAAGTTGCTAATAATAAGGAAATGAGTGCTAATTGTAGTAGTGATTAGTGGGAAAGAATATATGACGTATGGGAAATCCCAATGAAAAACAGAAGAATAACTCAAAAAAAAAAAAAAATAAAAAAAAAAAAAAAAAAAAAGTAGTCAATGCTAAGCCAAGAAATGTGTGCAAGGTCAAATAATTAAAATGAGAATAAAACTGTTGGCAACCTCCAGTACATTCAAGAAAAAACCAGAATAGTAATCCAGTAACAACAGAATGTATGTCATATGAGTAATCCCAATGATCAGTAGAATAACTCAAATAATAAAAAAATAGTCAATGATAGGCAAAGAAATGTTTGTATGGTCAATTAATTATAATGGGAACAAAATTGTTGGCAACCTCCAGTACATTCCAGAAAGAACCAGAGAAATAACCCAATAAACAAAAAAGTTGCTATTGTTAAGGATAAAAAATATTAAAAGTAAAAATGTATATTGGGACCAAGAAAATATGCCATATGAGTTATCCTAGTGAAAAAATCAGAAGAATAACTCAAATAATAAAAAAGTAGTCAATGTTAAGCTTAGAAATGAGTGCAAGGTCAAATAATTTTAGTGGGATCAATACTGTGTGCAACCCCTAGTACAATCAAGAAAAAACCAGAAAAATATCTTAATAATTGTAAAAGTTGCCAATGTTAAGGAAAAACCTTAACAACTTATAAAAAGTGTAAAATGTGACTTGGGACTGTTATAACAGTCGAAAATGAATGTAAATTAGAAAAAACCATGTCTCTAGCCCAATTAGGAAAAAAGTAGCAACTGTTATAGATAAGGGAGGTAGGCAAAAGATGGTGACAGTAGAAAAAATAATGTAGTATGTAAAAAAGTGTCAAATATATGACAATAACAAAAATAAAAGCTATTATAATGAAGAGCCACATTTGACCCCTCCCCGGCAGGCCCCTAATTGTGCTAGAGGTAAACGGAATAGTGGAAAAGACGGGGGGGAAAGTTCACTTAGGCTGCAAGCAGCTGATTTTGGTGCAGCAGAATACCCCTACGACCAATACTTTTCGAGTTATTTAGCTTTTTATGCAATAATTCAAGTGTAAAATACATCCATCAGAAACAAAATGGCGTGTTTTAGTGATTAGATGGCAAACCTAGTAGTTAATTATTGTGCTAAAAGTTGGAGAAGACCTTCCTATACATGTTGCCATTGAAAAAAAAATAGTTAAGTGTTCATTATTAGTTTTTATTATAATTAATTTATGTATTATTTTAAAGCGTTGAGAAATTTTTTGAGAAGGCAACCTACTTGAGTTTTCAATTATTTTAAAGCATTAATATTGACTTGCCCTTACAGAACACGAATTGTGTGAGAGCAACCAGTGTCCACCCAACCGCTCCAAATCAAAAATTACCAATTTTAAAATTAAAATTAAAAATACTTCTAGGTATTCAGTATTAAAACAAATAGTACCGCTAAAAAGAGTAAAGATTCAACTTTCAGAATATTTAAATATGTAAAAGATCGGTACATAAATAGTAGTTAAAAAATTAAATTAAAAAAGTAAACAACCTAATACAATCCTATGGGAAATCGGAAAAGTTTCTTAAAAAAATGACACTTTTTCAAAAATCAATTAAAAAATATCAAATTGACCTAGAGAGACACGGGTGGAGGCGGAGAAAAGCTAAAAGTTCAAAATATCGAGATCTGGCGTTAGTTTTTCAAAATAATAAAGAGATCATAAAAATTAAGCTATGTTAAAAGTATAGAATATGCCTCCAAAAACCCATGTTTCTCTATGGGAATGAGGGTTACTTCAGGTATCAAAAATCACAAAAAAGAACACTTTTAAAAATAATCATTTGGCATAGTAAATATCAATATTTTTGGACAAAATAGGTATCAAATTAAAGCTTATAGCCTTATCTAAGTGAAAAATACAATATATTATCATTTTGAAGAGTTTTAGGTAGTTTTTAGGACAATAGAATTCCATTGTTTAACCCATGTTAAGTCTATGGGGAAAATGTTCAAAAAATGCAGTTTTTGATGTAAAGTTTAAAGGGTTAAAACTAACCGATAACTTAAAACCAATGGTACTAAAATAAACTACGTACTTTAGTTAAGGTGAATGAAACAATAGATTTTAGTTTTCTGAAAGATTTAGTTGTTTTTGAAGGAACTGAAAAATGTCATTTTTGAAAATGGCTCCAAAATTTTGAAAGTAATTTATAGAATTTATGTTAAAATTAATAGAAAGAATGACTTAGAGATACAAGATAGGACTTAGAAGAGAGCTAAGAAGATGGTGAAGGGCAAATGAGCCATGAAAAAAAAAAAAAACAATAGGTAACTTAACATGGTCAAAATTGCAATGGAATTCCATTGTTTTTTCCCATGTTATCTCTATGAGAGAAAAACATGAAAACTTCACTTTTTAAATTGGATATTTAAGGCTTAAAACTTCGGGTTTCTATTCATTTCTCTTTGATTAGGGAATTTGGCCAAATCACCTACTGTTAAAAGATACAATGGCTGCTTCCGTATTTGATTAAATAATTTTAGTTAAACATTTCAAAATATAAAATGGATTAAGTAAACAGAGTCTTTGTCTCCCGGTATTTTTTAACAAAGCGAAAAGAAAGTTTTTTTTAAATAAGACATTTTAAATATATCGTTTATAATCTGACATAATTTTCACCAAACTTTTCTTTCTCTTTTTAATATTCACGTGAAAATACTTTTGTTATGAAATGAAATATTATGCTGTCCTAACCAAAATAGTTGAAAAATATCAAATAAATGTCGCGCGCAATTTTTTTAATTTAAAATGTTTTGCGATATTATTTTTTGTTTATTATACGTAATAAGTGTAATGTGATGTAATTTCTCCTATTTAAGACTTCTAACGCATGTTAATGAATTTATTATTCTACAATATTCTTTCTCTTTTAAAATTCACTTGTTAATATAATTTTAATGGCGTAATTTTCAATGAGTTCCTGTTTTTTTATATTTTATGTTTACAATAGTCACGTGTAAATAATTTTTAATTTGAAGCAAACATTGCGCTGTTTATACAGTTGGTAACGGTTTAAATTAATACCATATTGTAAATTATGTAAAAAATATCTCTGAAAATTCTGAAAATTTGAATTTAAAATAGAAATAAAACCTCAAAAAATGAGTCAAAATAAAAAAATTAATGCAATCTAACGCATAAAATGATCTAAAAATGATTACACTGCCATGTATAGTTTTTGCTGCTATAAAACTTTTTTAATGGAACGATTTTGTCCAACTTTAGCATTAAATATCTCTTAAAATAAATCTTCGATTTGAAAACTGTCTGCATCAGCGTGTTTATCAAACATTTCTCTATAATACCACTGATTTTCATATTTTTGTATGCAACATTTTTCTTAATATTAACGAAGAAAGACCTCCGGTCACGAAAAATTTAAAACCGGCGGCGGCGGTGACAGCGGTAGTTACTTTTTTTAGAATAGAGAGATATGCAAATGCACTATGTAAAAACCCTGTTAAAAACATTTAGTTTGGTACCTGATTCATTATTGAGCATTATGTATGCGTATAGAAAAGGGGATGTTGATATTAGAAATTAAATACATGAGAAAAATAATATTCTTAAAAAACATTGAAATTACTGAATTTTCGAACTATTAAAAAAATGTATTATACAGATTTACTTTCTTTGTACTTTATATATAAAAAATGGAAACAATATTTCTCAATTTAATAACTTAAGTGGGAAATCAAATTAAAAATCGTTAAAACTGCAGCTAATCATGAATCGGTGAATCGATGATGAACAGATGAACCGTTACTACGTTCTTTGCCATCCAATTCCACGTTAAACGTTGAATCTAATAAAAAAAAAATGAAAATTTGTCTGTCTGTCAGTAAGTCTATACAAATCCACAGTTTGGAAGCCATAATTTTGAAATGTACCTAGTACATGTGTATTAAAACAAGGCCGAGGCAAGTAAAGTAATCAGGAATCGAAATGATTTATAGTTAATTTTTAATTAATAAAAAACCACCAATTTCACAGCATTTTCCTATTAAATTTAAGCATTTTTCGTTATAGCTGTTGCCAACAATTACAAACCCACATAAAATTCTTACCACAACAATTACTTTTCTATTGCAATATTACCAAGTGATAAATGAAAAGGAAATAATTAGTTTGACGAATTAAAAAAAAAAAAAGTGAATATTATGCCATATTGGAAATAAAATGGACGTCAGCAGGTGAATATATAATGTCATATGAGTTCGTAAAAACGTATTGAAGTATGATAAAATCCCGATTATGTTGTCATACTTTAGCGTTTTGAGGTTCTCTGAATTTGTTCTCGCCATTTTAAAATCTATTCCATATATATACGTGTGTGTAAGCCTGTATATTAGAATTTCGACAGAGTTTTAGGTCCATAGAGTGAAGAATCGAAATAAAGATTACAGATTTAAAAAAAATAAAATTCAAAGAATTTTAGTACTTGCCATTTTTATTTAATCATTTAATCATGAAAAAATCATTCCCATAACAAAATACTCGAAAACAACTTTTTATTAAAAGGTTTTAATCTCTGTCTCAACCCAGATCACAGATTATATTTACTAAGTAAGTAAGTAATCTATCGTCCAGATTAAATGAAAAAAAACCTAGAAAACAGGAATTCTGCTTTTTCAGAATTTAGTGTTGCCCCCGATCAAAAAAAAAAAAAAAATGTATATATAAACAGTACAAAACATATCTCTATTTTAAGACTTAAAGCACACACATTTATTTTATGTGAAATAATGTCATTCGCATCCGCTTAAGAATTCCACATTTACGATCCACTCTTAAACATCTACAGTAAAGCATGCATAGGACGTCACTATCGCAAAATAATATACAAATGCTGCAAAAAGATGTCGTCATTAAAGAAACTCGACAAAAAAACGGCTATCTAATGATTCATAGGCTTTCATTTGTTTGTAACTTTAATATAGATTATTTCAGTCGTGACGTCAGTCATGACGTTTTGGTTGGAAACTGACTCCAAACAAACTGTTGCTATGTTGTATTTTCTATTTCTTTTGTGTGTTGCAGCTATATCTAAAATCTATACCTCACAACTAAGTGTTTTAACCCTTAAATGTCTGGTGTTGCTTTTCGGCAACATACCCAATTTAGGCTCTAAAATACTATTAGAATAATATTGAAGCTATAATGCCTAATGTTGCCAATAAAATACATTTTGAAAATATTATTAAATCGATTTTCAACATGTAGATGGCAAAACTTGTGCTGTTTATGAATAAAGATAGATTTATTTTTTCAATTGTTGGTACTTGAGCTTTTTGTTTTGTTTGGAAGCTTGCGAAATACCATATTTTGACCTGCAGTGAGCAAGTAAAATTTATTTCTTACTATAGTTCCTAAAATTCTTGTGTGTTTAATATTATAGAATTTTATCAAGGAAAATTATTTTTTAAATTAAACACCAGTATTGCCGATTAGTAACAAACTGTTTTTTAGCCGTAAACTATGCTTAAAACAAAATATGATTTTTAAAAGTATTTTTCCCATGATTTATTTAAAAAATGAAAGCCGAAAAACATTATTACAATGATTTTTGAAAAATCAGGCATTTAAGGGTTAATACTTGATATGTACGGGCAACATTTTCCACGATTTATATTTAAAAATATATCATGCATAGCAACCGTGTGTTTGGAGTCAGTTTCCAACCAAAATGTCATGACTAACGTCACACTGAAAGCGTCTATAGATACTTAAAATTAAATATAGTTTATAATAGCTCCATGTTTTAACAGAAATTATTCGTTTATATTTTTTCAAAATAGCACATATTTTAATTTCATTTTCTTTAGGTTGTTATGAGAAAATGGCAACAAAAAGATATAATTGCTATTTTTCAACTATTTCCCCTTTACTTTCTACCTAAATGGAGTACTTGAGTTCCTAAAATTAAACAAATGATGCTAAAAACTACAAAAAAAAAAAAAAATAATAATAATATTTCAAAAAATAAATGCAGATACAGTTTTCAAACAAATTGCATTTAAAAATATTTTTTTTTCCAATACGACGGTATAAGAATTGAAAATGTATTTAATCTGTTATTTTTTTTTGGCTGGTTTCTGTAAGGTAACTTTTTTTTTTTTTTTTTTTTTTTTTTTTTTTGTAGTCGACACAAAATAAGCTGGGAGAAAGAAATAGCATACCGTACCTGGAGCTAAAAAGAGTGAAAATTGTGCTAATTGACAAGCAATCGTTATTTTTTATAATGGCAACACATGTGCCTTGTTTATACGTAAAGTTACATGTGAAAGAACGTTAGCTGATAAATTCTGTGTTTTACGCTAGATTTCGAAATTATCATTTTACCATGAAAATTAGTTGTTGTTTTGAAATGATTTTCAGGCATTTTATTGCTTTTATTTGTGTTTAGAATTTAAGATAGTTTATGAAGCTACTTTGAAGTAATTGTTTTTTTATTTCATTCCATCATGTACGGTTCAATGAGATTTTGACATTTTTTTCTTTTTATCTTTTGTTGCTTTAATGATGAATGGACATTTATAGCTCTATTCTTTTGAGTCTGTTATATAAATTTATACATTTTTATTTTGAGTTTTCATTTAATTCATGTGTATTACACTTCAGCGTTTTTTTTTTTATTATTATTGTTTGTTTTATACTGTATGTTTATCTTTGAAGTTGATTTTTCAAAACTAACATTATTAAAATTTCGGGAAACACCGGGTACTTTAGCTAGTAAATGATAAAGTTATTTTTTCCTGCGAACAGTTATAAAAATGAATAAAAAATGGATACTACTTAGTTATCCCGTCGACCAAAAATCTATCGCCAAACTATAAGATTCAATGTCAATAATGGTTGACCGTAAATGTCCCATTCACTTGACTTTAAGCAAGTTAAAAGTGTTTACGTCATCAAGCGATTTTCATTTCGATGTTTTATTTGTAATTTCTATTAATGTTATACTAATTTATTTGTTCCTTCGTTATTTAAAGTAAAAATTAAGTCAACGTGTATAATTTGGCGAGTGTTTTGGCGATTTATATAATTTGGCGAAATTGGTCAACGGGATGACTAAGTAGTACCAAAAAATTTTATTTCTGTTAATATAGATTTCTACTTCACATTTTAAAATTTTTGACATTCTGTGCAACGTATGTCAGCTTAAAAAGATACTTGTTGCAGGAAATTTCAATAATGTTAGGTTACTGTTTTATTTCTTAGGTCTTCAAAATCCCTGTATTTTAGGTAGCTTTCTTTACAAAAAGCTACCTATTGCAGCCGTTCGGAGGAAAGCGATTTCAAAAAATGTTGGTATATTTTCATCGAGCATGACCCCCAGACCCCGAAACCACCCTCCGTTCAAAATTGATATATATATATATATATATATATCTGACCTATGTCACACTGTAACTCTCGTATTTATGAACCGATTTGGATGTAATTCGGTGTGTACATAGTACATACCAATGTCTCAACCGAGTTCGTTGGCCAGCTTCATCCGCCATTTTGTTTCAAAATGGCGGCCATTTAAAAATTAAAAAAAAATTTAAATTTAAAATGTGGTACCAAAAAATTGAAAATGGAAAAATATTTTTTTCTTATGTATTTGACCTTTATACAAAGACTCCGTAGCAGTTTTAGTTTCGTCTATATCTTAAAAAATGGCTGAGTTATAGCATTTTGAATTTCTAGCGAAGCTGACATTTTGAAACGTCCTGAATTTTGTCAAGCGATAAAAAGCGTATTTATGAACCGATTTGGATGTAACTTCGTTTATACATAGTACAGACAAATGTCTCGACCGAGTTCGTTGGCCAGCTTCATCCGCCATTTTGTTTAAAAATGGCGGCCATTTAAAATTTTAAGAAAAATTTAAATTTGAAATGTGGTACCAAAAAATTGAAAATTGAAAAAATATTTTTTTCTTATGTGTTTGACCTCGATAAAAAGATTCGGGAGCAGTTTTTGTTTCGTCTATATCTTAAAAAATGGCTGAGTTATAGCATTTTGAATTTCTAGCGTGACTGACATTTTGAAACGCCCTGATTTTTGTCACACGATAACAGGCGTATTTATGAACCGATTTGAATGTAATTTGGTCTGTACATAGTACATACCAATGTTTCGACCGAGTTTGTTGGCCAGCTTCATTCGCCATCTTGTTTCAAAAGGGTTGCCATTTAAAAAAAAAATGTAATTTAAAATTTTAAATGAGGTATTAAAAAATTGGAAAATGAAAAAGATTTTTTTATGTGTTTGGCCTTGATACAAAGATTCTGGAGCAGTTTTTGTTTCTGAAAATTTGTTCTTTTGTTTATATCTTAAAAAGTAGTTGAATTATAGCACTTTAAATTTCTATCATGGCTAAGACTTTGAAACGATCTTGTATTTGTCTCGCGATACCGCACGTATTCGCCTATTTCGATGGAAGAAGGCATGTGGATAGTATACATCAATATCTCGACCAAGTTCGCTGGCCAGCTTCATCAGCCATCTTGTTTCAAAATGGCGGCCATTAAATTAAAAATATATACATATTTAAAGTGAGGTGCAAAAAAATTAGAAATTGAAAAAGGTTTCTTTCTTAAGTATTTGACCTTGATATAAGGATTCAGGAGCAGTTTTTGTTTGTCTTTATCTTAAAAAATGGCTCAGATGTAGCAGTTTCAATTTCTAACGTGGGTGACATTTTGAAAAATCTGATTTTTTGCCTGCGACAGCACTCGTATGTATCAACCGATTCCGATGTGAGTGAGCATGTGCACAGCAATTACTAAGGTCTCGACCAAGTTCACTGGTTAGCCTCATCCACCCTGTTGTCTTAAAATGGCAGGCACTTTAAGAAATCGCCGAATTTGGCAGCAAATACAAGTTACTTTAAATAAAAGCAGCTTGGACTAATAGCTGACTAATTTTGCGAAATTCTCATTCATAATGATTTAGTATTGATAAAAATTAGTATTGAATCTCCTACATTCGGTTTCCACTTAATTGAGCTTCGTGTGTTTGAATAATATAAGTTGGCTTTTTTAAAATAAGGAATATGAAAGCTACCTCTTCCTCCCGGCACTGGCCGGAAGGACTTTTTTTATTTTATTTATTTATTTTTTTTTTGCTGGTTTATACAAGATGTCCACATTCAAATGTTTCCAACGGTTAATTCTTTAACCATTAGCAATAGACATATGGTTCCAATTACAAAATTGTTTTAAATACGGTAATGATATGCTTTAAAAGCTATTTGGATAAATAAAGACATTTCTTAAGAAATTACGAAATTTAAATTTTTATACGATCCCCCGGTTATGTAAGTTATATTTAGTAAAATATCCTATTACTCAAAGAAGTAAGACGAAAAAAGTCCCATTCTTCTAGGATTAAAACTAACTGAGTAATAGCTGTTTAAAGTTGAAGCATATTTTTTGCTGCGAAAAAGGGATCCTTCACAAATTTACTAGAAATATAAATAATCATAAGACTTAAAAAAAATAAGACTTGAAAGTTAAATTAGCATTACACTATAAATTTGACATTTTTTTTCATTCTGAAATATTAAAGAAAAATATAAATCTTGTACTAAAAATATAAGTTAAAAAAATAACAGAAATTTTGTTAAATGAAATGATGAAAAGCAACAGTCGCAATTACTTACAAAATGATATATATTTTAAAATGCTATTAGATTATCAAATCTAAAATTTAATCAATAAAAATCAATTTAACTTAAAAGTTGTTAGAAGCGACTCCCTTCGGCTGCAATGCAGAAAAATAAACGCAATATAAATCTTTCTAACACTTTAAGTACTTTTTGTACGATTACTCGAAACATAGTCTATCTCATCTGTGTTCAAATTCAGAAAATTGGCATAATTAATGGAATTCAAAGTTTCAGAACTCGGCCAATTTCAGTGTTAGATGAATGGGACTTTGTTCTGACTTACCTTTTATTGTGATAGGAAAATTTTTACTGAATACCGCATGACCGTACAAAAAATTAAATTTCGTAAATTTTAAGAATTGTTTTTATTGATAAAACCGACAGATTTTTTTTTATTCCATTTAAAAAAGTTTTGTAATTGGAGCTATATGTCTATGACTAAGGGTTTAGAAATTAGCCGTTGGACGCCGCTGAGAGTGAAAACCCAGAACGCAATTTTAAATTATGTTAATACATTTTTGAATTCGTTTTTGTTATTTGTTTTAAAGTATAAAATAAAATTATTTCTCATTGTTCAAATTAGGTATTATTTTATAATATTTGAAGAAAAAAGTCCCTAAATGTATTGCTTTATATAACTAGAGGACTCTGCTCCCTACGAGCTACGCTCGCCAACTCTCGTCAGACACCGCAAACTCTAAAAGCACGCTAATTTGATCGGCTTTAAAAAAAAATTCGGAAAAATGAATTATAATTAAAAAAGAGTAGCTCTCTCCCTGTTAACGGGTTGTTTTCGTTTTTGATTAAATCAGATCAGTGAAACATGTGAAAATAAGCTAATATAAAATGATTTAAGCAAAGAGAGCCTTTGTCTCCCGGTATTTTTTAACAACGCTATAAGAAAGTTTTTTTTTTTAAATAAGACATTTTAAATGTATCGTTTTAAATCTGACGTAATTTTTACCAAAGTTTTCTTTCTCTTTTTAATATTCACATGAAAATCATTTTGTAGTTAGAAAGGAAATATTATTTGTGCTGTCTTAGAATTCTCAACATAAGTTGCCACTCTTGTAGGCACTTATATAGTGTCTGCATTGGTTCATTAATTCAAAATATCTCAATTTTTTTATTTTATGTAAGAAAGTAAACCCTATT
This sequence comes from Maratus speciosus, assembly GCA_963932465.1. Classification (NCBI taxonomy): domain Eukaryota; kingdom Metazoa; phylum Arthropoda; class Arachnida; order Araneae; family Salticidae; genus Maratus; species Maratus speciosus. The sequence goes on along the minus strand of OZ010789.1, from coordinate 528,315,828 downwards.
GGTTTAAAATGTAAGCCTATGGGTATTTGGCAAAATATTTTAGATATCGTAAGTAGGCGACAAATTTGGCGGTATTTGGTGGCACGACAGGTTCCGCCCCCCCCCCCCCCCCCTCCTATGGTAACAATTCTTATAGGAATGGAGATGCATTAAATGCTTTTCAATAACCAATGAGATGCGTTTCATTTGGGCGTTGTCATTAAACAATTAAGAAATAGTCAGGATTTCTGTGCCACGTAATGATAACGTAATACATATATAGATTAATTTTAAAAGATTATCTCAAAAATATGAAATGTCTCGCGCAAGTATATTTTCAAATTTAAACTGTTTGGCAATATTATGGTTTGGCAATTTTAAATATGACTTAATTTCCTCCATTTACGTCTTTTAACGCTTATTAATAAATTTATTATTTTACAATTTTCTTTCTCTTTTAAAACTCACGTGTAAATATAGTTTTTATGACGTAATTATCAACATTTTCCTGCTTTTAATACGTAATCTTTTAATTCTCATTTGAAAGTTTTTTTTCTATTTATAATAGTCACGAGTAAATGAATTTTTAATTTGAAGGAAATATTATTCTTTGCGCTGTTTTTAAATTTGGCAAAAAATTAAAATAATACCCTTTTCTAAAAGTTGTAAAAAATATCTCTCGAAATGCTGAAAATTTGAATTTAAAATAGATATAAAACTGCAAAAAATGAGTCAAATTAAAGAAATAAATGCAGTCTGGACACTGGGAACTTCTAGTGCATAAAATGATCTAAAAATGATTAAATTCCTATGAATAGTTTTTGCTTCTATAAATCTTTTTAATGGAACGATTTTGACCACTTTTAACATTAAATATCTCTTAAAATAATTCTTCGATTTGAAAACTGTCTACTTCATCGTATTTATCAAACATTTCTCTGTAATACCACCGATTTTCATATTTTTGTAAATATTATTCTTAATATTAACGAAGAAAGACCTCCGGTCACAAAAAATTCAAAACCAAACTCGGTGGTAACAGAGTTAGCTACTTTTTTTTAGAATACAGAGAAACTATTCCTTCATCTGTATCTGAGTATAACTGTTCCATTGTACGTGTATTCTCTGTATGCATGGTTTTGCAATTGCTTATTTTTTCTAGCAATTTGCTTCATGTATTGCGCAATGATTCTCACAATAACACTTATATTAATGTATAACGAAAAATTTCTTTAAAAACTCTTGAAATAAATAAACACGCGAATTTCAGAAAATATTATATTTTACGATATAAATCTACCCTATCCTATATAAAATCATAATGAAACGAATTTATGAAACGATTTTATCATTACACATTATGAAACGACTTTATGAAACCACATTAAGAAACGATTTTATGAAACGACTGATTATGTTTCATTGCTATTTCTCCCAAAATGTTGAATATTATGCAGTGCAATTAACACTAATTACCATATTGATCCGTAGATGTCAAAACTAGTATTATAATTTCAAAATTTGTATTAGTTTTCGAAATATTAATTTTTTTCTAATTTGAATTTAATTATTCCAGTTATGGCAAGCAAATTACTCCATTTTTGTGAAAAAAGGGAGAACTTGGATAACGATAGGGATTATAAGAGTTTTTTTCTTTTTCGCCATTTTTAAATAAAAACTGAAATTATCTTTTATTTTAATCGGTAGTGAAAACAATATTGCGATTAAATTATGTTTTTCAGGAAAAACTGAAAAAATAGTTAATTAAATAATAATAATAATAATAAATAAATAATAATTTCTTATTTCAAATGAAAATCAAATTTCATAGTGATTGCTTAAGAGGGGCAAAGGCCAACATCGTGAAAAAGATTCTATGCCGGGACTCGAACGCGAGCCTTCAGTAATGCGCACTGACTTTCTACCGACTAAACCACATGGAATGATACCCAGCCTGGAAAATTTCTCACTATTATATGTTGGCAAGGCTACAAACGCAGCACAAGATGGAATATTGAGCCGCCGATATGGGGTAAACACAAAAATGCAGCAACGACTGAAACTATATTAATACTTGAAAAAATTTCCAGAGAGAAACATTCACCTTGCATACAATATTTCAAATGAAAATCAAATTTCAAAGTATTTGCTTAAGAGGCGCAACCTTCGTGTTTGCCCCATGTCGGTGGCTCGCGATAAATATTCCATCTTGAGCTGCGTTTGTAGCCTTGCCAACATATAATAGTGAGAAATTTTCCAGGCTGGGTATCGTACCATGTGGTTTAGCAGGTAGAACGTTAGTGCGCTATACTGATGACCCGGGTTCGAGTCCCGGCATAGAATATTTTTCACTATGTTGGCCCTTTGCGCCACTTAAGCGATTACTTTGAAATTTTATTTTCATTTGAAATATTGTATGCAAGGCGAATGTTTCTCTCTGGAAAACTTTCTATGTATTAATAATTTCTTATTTAGTTTAATTAAATTTTCATCATTTCAAGCTATATTTTTTGCATATTTTGAAAGGGTATTATTTCAAATTGTTGCCAATTGTAGAAAAAGTGCAAAGAATAATATTTCCTTAGGATTAAAAATTTATTTACACATGACTATTTAAAACAGAAAAACTTCAGAATTAAATGATTACGTGTTAAATAAAAGCAGGAAAATATTTAAAATACGTCATAAAAATTGAGTTTACTATGACTATTAAAAAAGAAAGAAAACTTTAAAATAATAAATGCATTAATAGCATTAAAAGCAGTAAATGCGGGAATTTACGTCATATTTAAAATGGCCAAGTAATAATTCTGCCAAACGTTTTAAATTTAAAAATATATTTGCGAGACTTTTATTTAATATTTCGAGATGCATTTTTTAACGTTTGTCATCAATTTCTAAGGCAATGTAAATTATACTTCTTTTTTAACAACAAAACTATTTTCACATGAATATTAAAAAGTGAAAGAAAATTTTAAAATGATGAATTCAATAATATTCGTTAAAAGCAGCAAATGGGAGTAATTACGTCGTATTTAAAATGGACAAATGGTAATATTGACGAACAGTTAAAAATTAAAAATATATTTATGCGAGACTTCTATTTGAAAGATATTGGGGTTTTTTGTGTGCGTGTATGTGTGTGTGTACCCATAACAATAAGATGAATTAAATTTCAATAAAAATAATAATGATTTTTTACAAGTCCATGGAGGCTACACACTTTTAAATTAAATAATGTATTTCAAAATGATACATTTAAAACGGATCATTCCGGAGAATTTTAATGTGACATCACATGGTATAAAAGAGATGCGGCTAAAAAATTTATTTATGTATTACATTACTTGATGCAGCATAAATACAGGTAAATGCATTTGCAAAATACTTTAAATTAAAATTCGATGAATAGATATTAGAAAATTCCGATATTTTTATTAATTAATATAAATTATATGCAATATTTAAAAAAAAAAAAAACATAAAATTTGCATGATGGTGTATCAAAATGGAAAAAAGAATTCATGAATAAGCTTTATCTGTTCCTGGAAACATCGAAAACTCGATCAAAACATATAATATAAGCGCAAACACAAAGTTTTTCAATACCGTGGCTCTTGAAATCTCTTCCCATGAAGACGGAGTTTTTTAACCTCTAACCTAAAGAAAGATATTGTCCATAGCGTCTTTATGAAAGTCAGAAAGATAGCGTCATTTTTAATGTACCATTTTATACAAGCTGATTTTCAAATGTGTAATTGATCTTATCAACCCCAGAGTCATCAGTTGTTACGAAAATGATGGATGAGGCCATGGGAATAGAAAAATGCCCCGTTTAAAATGAGAAGTATGGCATAACGATTACAGAAGGTAGCCGCCGCTATGGTGATAATATCGGTCAATCTTCCGTAAACTGTCAATATTTTTTAAACAGGGCACATTACCATATTTGCAGAGGCTGCGAAGTTTGAACAGGGGTTGGCGGGCGTAGCTCGCAGGAGGCTGAACCCCCTAGTTTTTATATATCATTTTTAAAATCAAAGAATGAATAAATTCGAAAAAGCATTTACCAAATTAATTATGTAAATCAAAAATCAAGATTAAAAAATCGTTAAAACCGCAGATAATGACAAAACGAGTCGATGCTTGCCATTTCCTTATTTCTTAAATACCGTCTTGACCATTTGTAAATGATGATACCAAATTATACCCCACTCAAAAGAAATAAAACAGAAAAACTGTTATTTTTATTTCTACAATTTCCTTCTTCTAATTCGTTAAATTCTGACATTTTAAAAGCTTGCTCTTTTCAGCTTCTTAACAAAGTACTTCTTGTAGTACATTTGAATATAGTTGACATAGCTTATTGATATAGCCTGTTATTCCTAAGCCTTTTAAATCCCTTCTTTATTTCGGTTACTTATATATTAATATTACCCTAAGAAATAATTAAAATTACTTTTTTTTTAGTTTTTTAAGTTTTAATTTTTTAATTTTTTTTTCGTGTTTCACTAATGGATTTTATAGTAGGAGCGTCTATTTTAAATGGATTTTTGTAATTCGTTTTAAAGGAGAAAGAAAAATAATTAGTTAAAAATTGCTACAGTTTTAAATAAATTCAGGAAACAAAGAAAAATAAGTGAATTTAGTTAGAAATATTTAGTTTCTTGCATATTTAACTGTCTTTGAATATTTCATCGAATTTCTTCATTGTAAGAATAGAATCAATTAATATTACATTTCAATAGGTGGTAATTTTCATATTTCCAGTTGAGATAACGACATGAAACTAGTTGGATGTGCCAATCCCAAAACTTTCTTCTATCTTATACATCTTAATATTTCAAAACCTAGTTACACATGTTAATACTTCAATATTATTAGTTCAATACTATACCAACTTTGATTTTCATCTTAAATTTCTGCTCAAGTCAATTAAACGGACTAAAAACGAGTTAATCTATATCATGATATTTGTTAAAATTATTAATTTTTCCTTATTCTGTCGTTATCAGCTGTTTGCGAATAGCCGGCATAGCAGGAAGCGAGTTCCCGCCGCTGCACGAGCCGCCGATGCACAATAGAACTACGAAAAATCAAGAAAAGTATACAAAAATCGCTAGCACGGAGCCCCTTTACCGCGCAATATTTCCAAATTCAAGGAGAACCTGTTGGCCAAAGCCAAAAACAAGCACAAACATTTTGGTTCAATTGTATGCATAATTTTATACGCTGTTCGATGGTACAATAATGAAAATGGCACAGAGATCGGAATTATAGCGCCCCCTTCTTTCGGAATTTTTTCAAGTTCAGGGAGGACTTGTTTGCCATAGCCAGAAACATGCACAAAAAATTTGGTTCAATTATATGGATAACTTCATACACTTTCCGATGGTACAATAATGAAAATGGTACAGACATCGCAATTATAGTGCCCCCTTCCGGCAGAATTTTTTCAAATTCAGGGAGGGCCTTCGTGACATGACCAAAAATAAACACATAAAGTTTGGTTCAATTCTATGCATAACTTCATACACTTTTCGGCGGTACAATATTCAAAATGGCACAAAAATTGTACAAAAATTGCTATTACAGCGCCCTCTACGAGCGATTTTTTTACAAATTAAGGGAGGACCTCCTTGCCATAGCCAAGAACTTAAAAATTTTTTTTGATTCAATTCTATGCATAACTTCATACACTTTTCGATGGTGCAATATTCAAAATCGAACAAAAATCGCTATTACAGCGCCCCCTACCGGCGAATTTTTTGCAAATTCATGGAGGACCTGCTTGCCATTTCCAAAAACTTAAAATAAAAATTTGGTTTAATTCTATGCATAACTTCATACACTTTTGGACGGTACAATATTCAAAATCGCACAAAAATCGCTATTACAGCGCCCCTACCGGCGAATTTTTTCCAAATTCAGGGAGGACCTGCTCGCCATAGCCAAAAACTTAAAATAAAAATTTGGTTCAATTCTATGCATAAATTCATACACTTTTCGACGGTACAATATTCAAAATCGCACAAAAAACACATTTACAGCGCCCCCTACCGGCGAATTTTTTCCAAATTCAGGGAGGACCTGCTTGTCATATCCAAAAACTTAAACTAAAAATTTGGTTCAATTCTATGCATAACTCCATGCACTTTTGGATGGTACAATATTCATAATCGCACAAAAATTGTTATATCAGCGCCCCCTACCGGCGAATTTTTTCCAAATTCATGGAGGACCTGCTTGCCATAGCCAAAAACTTATAATAAAATTTTGGTTTAATTCTATACATAACTTCATACACTTTTTGATGGTACAATGGCGACAGACAGACGGACAGACGGACAGACGGACGGACGGACAGACGGACAGACGGACGGACGGACAGACGGACACACAGACAGACAGACATTTTCTATAAACATGTTTTTTGGAATCTCTGACCCCTAAAACATGCAAATCCGTCGAAAACCGGAAGTCGAAAAAAATTTCGATTACAATACTTTCTTCTATTGAAGATAGAAGAAAGTAAAAATCAGAGACCTAAATTTCAGCCAAGCAAGATACTACAGTTTTTAGTAGCTTTGAAGCCTGCAAATACTATTTTATTATTATTATTATTATTTTATTTATTATTATTTTTTTTTACGTTTTTGACTCATTGCAAAAACTATTTCGGATAAAATGTATTGTTGGGGATGTCTGCTTTCTGAAACCACCGTATTACATTAAAGTGATATTTTTAATCTTCAGAAATTCTAGTTCTCCTTTAATATCTCACTAAATACATCATAATTAAAGGCTAATTACATTTGCTGATTTTTTTTTTCAATAGATGATTTAAGGAGGTGGTGGTGAAGGGGTTGAAAAGTCAAGTAATGAATGAACATCTAATTTATATTATTCTTTGTTGTGTAGTGCAATATGGAAAAATGTACTTCAGAAAATACGTATCATTAAATGATTTTAATGTAACTGTCTTACTATAATTGTTCTTTTTTTTACTTTTGTTAATTCTCTTAAGCGAATATGTTTATTTACTACTCCCATGCAGAATATACCGTTAGTTTGAAAAACATAAACGACCTAAATTAATATTACATAATTTTCCTTCCTTTTATGTTTGGCGTCAATTGCACCTATAATATTCTATTTTATACAGAAAGTTGAAAAAAAAAAGAGTCGGGTGTACCATTCCCAAAACTTTCTTCTATCTCATACATGTTAATACTTCAAAATTCACTATCACACAGAAAAATTAAATGGCAATATATGCCCCTCATGAGGATTCTAAAGATATGAAAATCCCGTGCATTAGTTCTTGAGATATGACTATCGCTGAAATGTTGTAAATCCAGCAAAATCCAGCCTAGCTGCGCCACCTATTGGGTGATCCTAAACAAAACCTAATCAGCAACAACCTATGTCAACTTCTGACTGAATCCAAAGTTTAGAGAAAATCCGTGCATTAGTTTTTCAGACAAGCTATTGCAGAAATCGAGAAAATTTCAGCATAGCAGCGCCATATATTGGCCGATTAACATCATAAACTAATCAGCAACATCTTGTATTAACGTCTAACTAAAACTGAAGTTAGATGCAAATTCATGTATTAGTTCTTAAGATAGAGCTATTTCGGAAATCGTGAAAAATGCAGCACCGTAGCGCCACCTGTTGGGCTGTTTGCACCAACTCGTAATCAGCACCAACGCTCATAAAGGACTAATTGAATCTGAAGTTTGATGAAAATCCGTACATTATTTCTTCAGATACAGCTATTGCGAAAATGGAATAAATCCTGCAAAATGTAGCATAGCAGCGCCACCGCTTTGGCCATTTTCATCAAAGCGTAGTCCGCACAAATTCATATCAAGGACTAACTGAATCTGAAGTTTGATGGAAATCTGTGCATTAGTTCTTGAGATAGAACTACTGCAGAAATCGGAAAAAAATGCAGCATAGCAGCGCCACCTGTAGGGAGATGTACATCGAAAACTAATCAGCACCAACTTATATTAGGGACTACCTCAATATAAATTTTTATTAAATTACTTGCATTAGTTCTTGAGATAGGGTGCCCACAAAATTTCAGTCACATACAGACAGACAAACACTTTCTTTCTAACCGATGACCAGGCCCCTACCTTTCGGGTCTTCCCAGCTGAACGGGTTTGATACCTGGTATCGGGGCGGTGATCGCCCAATCGCCGTGTAACGGTAATTAATATGACCACGGCCTAGATCTTCATCCTATCGACTGTGCCTACTGCTTAGATGTGAACTTAGTTAAACCGGTTACTTAACATTTTTATCTTGTTGTTTTGTACCTGCGTTTTACTACTCAAGTTGGCGACGTAATTTAGAACCTTGATCAGCACTTGGCAAGGCACCTCCAGAGGTATAATTCATAGGTAAAATGGAGACTTTGCACTTTGCACCCACGACGGATTTTACATGCACCATGGCGGACATCGGCTGACTCCAAACCGATGACCGGACCCCTATTTGCCATGACAGACAGACATTTTGTAAAAACATGTTTTCCGGGATCTCTGACTCCTAAAACGTGTAAATCTTTGAAAACCGGAAGTCGAAAATTTTCACGAATCCAATACTTTCTTCTTAAGATAGAAGAATGTAAAAAAACAACAGAATTTCCGCTCACCGTAACATTTTCCTGTGTACTTATTTCTTTTTTCTTCTGTCAAACATAGGTAAAAATTTCCAGAACACAAATTATTTTTCATTCTCGTCTCTATACAATGAAGCTAAAAAATCTTAAATGAAATATTTTTAAGTTTAATAATCATGCAAAATAATCATAATGTAAATATGGTTTAAATGAAAATTTTACCTTGTAAACCCTTAAAAATCGAGAAGTAGAAAAAAAAGATAGGGTTGATAATCCTAACCCTTTTACTCACTTTCTGTGATGGCAAATTTTCACATTGTTTAATTTAACGGCCTCCGGATAACAACAGTTTTTCTGTAGCACGACGCAACTAAGTCAGACCTATTAGTGGAATAAAACCCAAAATGTATTTTTTAGAGATGTGTCACTTTTCTCGTGGGTATTGATAGCTACTAAATTTTAAGAAAACCGGATGCCTTATTGTAACAGCCTTCTTGAGACAAGCAACTATACTGTATACTGTACAAACATACATATACTGTACAAAATGATAAATTGTTTTAACAGCAAACAGAAATTTATAATATCTCCTTACGAGTTACAACCAATTTGGAAAAGCATTCTTTATCAATTAAAACAACGAAAACTAATATAGTTTCGGTATTTAAAGAATGAATATAAAGACAAAGTTTTCTTTGCCGCCATTGATTTTTGGAAACGTTTCCAAATTGTTTTTATGGTATATTAATAACTTTTATAAACCCGTAATATACGTTTTTGGGATGCTATCAATTTCAATTAAAAGTTTTTCATGTTTAATAAACTGATTTATAAACAACCATGATAAATTAACACCACTAACATTGACATTGATGTTAAATATCATTGATATTGAATATTATTTTCTCAACTTGCATGTCTATATTAATTTACGCAGCCGAAAATGTTTAATTGAAAGTTAATACTATCCTAAATCATATATTCAGGTTGAAAAAATAAGCTATGAAAACTATTTTGAAAAATTTATGAAAATTAGTGGCAGCAACAGAAACGTTGTTTTCATAAATGCTTCTTTTCGGATTCGTATGTAACTTGGATGAGGTAAATGTATTTTTTCGTACGTGGTTATATAATATTTTTCTAGATGAAGAAATGTGTTTTTACTTACCCATCATCCGTAGTACCTATAAGGTAAGTCTTGTAATCACTTTAAAAAGCGGAAAAAATTATTGACGGAAGATTCCGAAAAACATATCTTCAGAAAAAAAAATTGCCGTCCGTCTGTCTGTGTGTCTATAAACTCTTTATCTCAAATTGCGATAGAGACTTGAAATTTGGTATGTACTTAATATTAAATAATGCGTAGAAGCCTGTTGAATGTCAGTAACCTCTATTAACCGTAACTATTTTTTTCGAACTCTTGAAATTTTCGTTCTGATAAAAGGTATATAAAAATTTTCGAAATTGTTTGTTTTAAGGAGTGAACGAAAAAAAAAAAATACAAAAACATACATTCTGCATAAAGAATGAAGTCTATCGGATAATTAGTTGCCGAGATATCTTTAATTATATTTTTCATGACCCTATGTATTTCATTCAAATTTCAATTCAAAGATATATTTTAATTGGAAATGAGACGCTTAATCCGACGCAGTAAACTGTTATTTAATATGATTATCATTTTTGAAGTTATAAGGATGTTTCTTTTATGCATTTCGGTGCTACTAGATTATCCCGTCGACCAAAACACTATCGCCAAATTACAAGATTAAATTCCAATAATGGCTTATCGTAAATGTCACATTCACTTGACATTAAACACGTTACGCGTTTTTGTTTTGGCATCAAGTGATATTTAATTCGACGTTTTATTTGTATTTTTATTAATATTTTACTAATTTTTTCGTTATTTAAAATTAAAAAAAAAATCTTATTTGTATGATTTCGCAAGTATTTTTTCAGTTTATATAATTTTTTGAAATTGGTCGACCGGATAATCAAGTAGTATCCGCAATTAAGGAATAGAGAATTATAATGAATTAAAATATTTGAATATACGTTTAAATTTTATTTTGGAATTGCAATGCATTTTATAAATAGTTTACACACGTTTTATTTTCATATTTTATATTATGCATATACATGATGGCTAATCATTATATTAGTCCCCCAATGACTAGTTTCACAGTAAATAAATTTTCATTGTTTTACGGCAATAAGCATTTCACATAAGCAATATTTTACCAACAAATAAGGTGATTGGCCTCGAATATCCCAGCCGTTTTTATTTATTAAAGTGATAATACTTTGATTGAAAATAACATACCTTAACTATATAGGTTTGTAATCAGAAATTTGTTTAAAATAGCAATCAACGTGTAACATTTCACTGCCATTACTCCCTCATTCAAAGCCAGGGGTCAACATGCTCATTATGCTATTTTTCAGCGAAAATCATTAACTTCATTTAATAAGTCGGTATATTTTGTTCTAGAAAACTAAAAACCCAATATAAAAATATTTTTTTTTTAATAATGTTAATTTGTTTTTAAGATCTGAAGTTATTTACACTCTAGGTTCGCTTTAACTTTGTCTCAACTTACTGAAAACATTAGGAGATTTAATTTAAATATTTAAAATATTTAACAAGATAAATAAAAAATGATTTATCGGCAGACATAATTTTATTAATTAGTAATTTTACATTGTGGAACAATTTTTTGCAAATTTTATCATGATTCTATAATAAGACATACATACTTATTCTAGTGTTTTTTATTTTTTCAAAAAATATTTCATCACTTGTTTCTTCTGAAGTCTAGAAAAAATTGTAATGATTTCTTAAAATAATAATAACTCTCAAGTCTTTTCTTGGAATGTACATAATTAAATATTTTGTGATTATACACATGTATTGAAAACATTTTTGCAACTGAAATACAGCATAGGATTTGATAATTTAGAGTTTCTCTTTTCTTAAGTTAAAAGTAAATCTTTTGACAGTGATTGTTGCGTCAATATTTCTCTTGAAATATGGCTTGTTCTCCTTAAACACACATTTGGAAGCAATTTGGAAAAGTTCCAACAAGTCACTTTTCCTTAAATTACTTCGATTACGTTTTCTGCTAAATCAGATGTAATAAATAATTCATAATTCAATTTAGTGTAACACATAAATTCTTAAAGTGACAGACAATTTCCAGATGGAATAAAGTAAAAACTATTTCATGTTATACAATTTCGAAAAATGAAATGGATATATCTTTTGCGTTTCGCAATAAACAACTTTAACGTGAACCACATTATATAGTTGAAGAGCTAAGTGGAAGAACATGTTAAATAAAAAAAAAATTACTTTTCAAAAAATTTGAGGTGAAAGTTTTTGCTGTAAATTTTAATGATTTATTTTCGGTTTGATACCATGTGTTTAAAATATTAACAGGTATGGTAGTAAACTCTCTCAGAAAAGCTTATTCATGTTTAATTTTCAAATAGTAAAAATTATTAGTATTATTGACATTATTAAATATTAAAATATTAAGTAATAATGAATAATGTCTTAAATCTTCAAGACTAAATTGAATCTTAGTATTTTAACTTCACCATGTGATAGGATAGCCTCATAACGCTTTCATTCAAAAGATTAAAAAAAAAATAATAATAAAATAAATAGAAACTGTAGCATAACATGTTCATCCACTCAGCTCTTCAGTTCAGAACTTTCGCAAAATATGATTTAAACTATTATTCTATAATGGTCAAAAAGAACTTCTTAAAAGACCATAAAATTATAGAAATGCGCGACGCCTTTCAAAAGAACTTCTTCCTTCATGAAGCACAAAAAATACGTGTTTCTATTTTAAAAACAGGAGAAAGTTGCAAGTCTTGCTCCTGTTTTCAAAGTAGAAGCACGAATTTTTGCGCCTGATGAAGGAAGACGTTCTTTCAAAAGGCATTTCTATAATTTTACGATCTTTTAAGTTCTTTTCACGTTGTTGTATCAAACAGCTTAGTATATCATTAATTCTATTGTTCTATTTCGTATTTAATCTTTAACTCTATTGAAAAGACGATTTTGTTCAACAGACAATTGAAAATAAAATTGAAACAGCACCGAAAAAGCTGGCGATAAATCACAATTAAAATATTAATTTTTTCTATAAATCAACATAAAATCAAAACAACACACAGGACGCGTTTCGAGCTGGAAAATATAACACCCCGTCATCAGCCAATGTAAACACATGTGTTAGTGCAGGTACCGAACAACAAGATGGAAATGTTAAGTAACCTGATTAACAAAGATAACAACTAAGCATAAGGCACTGCCGATAGGATGAAGATCAGGGCGCTAGTCAGATTTATTGCCCCTACACGGCGATTAGCCGGTCATCGTCCACATACCAAGTACCAAACCTGTTCAGCTGGAGCGACCCGCCAGGTAGGAGCTTGGTCATCAGTTAGAAAGAAAGAAAGTGTAAACACGTGTCCGTAAGGTGACTTTGTCCCCTTTGTTGTTGACAGTTGAAAAAAGTTTACCTTTGTGTCCCTTGTCCCCTTATGGGTACGTGTTTACATTGACTGATGACGGGTTTTATATTTTTCAGTTCGAAACGATTCCTATGTGTTGTTTTTATTTTATCGTGATTTATGCAAAGTTTTATAATTTTCCTAATTGAAAATAAATTTATATTTATTAAAAACAGTGTTTTCCTTTTTATCCTTTGTTATTTAAATATTTTTCCAAAAAAAAAAAGTACAATATATGATTGAATGATATAAAGCTTCTCTTCTCTACCGTTATAAATATCTCTTTTGATAGCGATTATTATATCATTATCCCTCTTGAAATATGGTTCTTATTAAGCAACACACAATAGGATATCATTTGGAGAAGTTCCAACTACTCAGTCTTCCTTAACTTAGATCAATCAGTTTTTCGGCTAAATCAACGATAACAAATAATTCATTGTAAAATATATCCCAACACAAAAATTCTTAAAGATGGCTATAATTTGCAGATGATTTAAAATAAAATCTATCTAATTCCATACAATTTGAAAACGAAAAAAGGTAACATATTTTTAAGTTTTTTTTAATTACCAACTTTAAAATGAACCCGATTTGCACTTAAGAACTTTTGCAAAACGTCATTTAAACAATTACTAGGAAATATATCTAATCCGTTGCTGCGAAATATCTGGTGCAGACTTAAAATCATAAAGTGGTGCCCGCCGAAATTGGACATAAAAAACGTTTAAGGAAGAATTGTTCTTTTGAACTTAATAAACCTAAATATATATTTTAGATAAAAAAAATAACCTTACATTGGCCAGTAAAATTTCTAAAAGAAATTAAACTCTTAACAACATTTATAAAAATACAAATTCATTTGATTTCGTAACTTCAAAATATTCAAAAAGTAAATTTCTTCACCTAAGCAATCAGTAATCTACCTTATCCTTATCTATCCGAGCGCGTAACTATGTAACCTCAAAAACTCGGAAACCATAGGGCGCAGGGCTACGAAATTTGGCACACGGATTGCTGGTAGGGGACCCATGAACGATTGGGAAAAAAATAGAAAATTTTAAATATTTTTTTATTTTATGTTTTTGGCGAATTTTTGCCTTTTTATGTTCAACCCGTAATCGTGCGAGTTCCAATCAGTCCTAAATGTTTACTGCAATGTGAGATATACATATTACGTTCGTCACGCTGCAATACTAAGAAGATGTAGCAGGTATTAAGATAATTCTTTTACCTCGTTTGCAAATAATTAGAGATTTAATTGCGCTTAGTTATTACATTTTTTTAAATAAAGAAAAACATTTTATCGCAAACATCAGCAAAACGTTTTATTCTATCTATTCCCTTATTAAAAACATATCGCTTTATCGTCTGCTGCCATACCAGCATGATAAATTAAATTTCATTTAAAAATATACACAGTAGTAGAAAAATATTTTTTTTCTAAATCGAATAGTTATTGAACATGAACTCCCATGCGTAGAACGAGTTAAACAGCTAGTTTTTAATAAAGCTAAACATCCATGATGAACTAATTGAGGTTCTATTCTTTGGCATTACGTAAAAAAAACGATCATTGAAAATTACGTCACTTTGACACTTTAGTGTGAAAGGATTAATGGATTACCAAACAAACATTTTAACACTGTAATAGAAGTAAGTTGAAGAATTTCCAAAATGCAAATAAAACGAACTAATAGAGTCTGACGCAAAATTTAGATAGATTGGATTGTAGAAATTTTATAGAGCAACTTCCTAAAAGTTAGTTTGAAAGTTCCAATATTACTGCAAGCTTTCAAGAGGATTCTCCGATATTCAGAATTCTCTTCTAGCCTTTGATATGTTACCAGTATGGCATCACGAAAACGTAAATAAATAGAAAATCCCATATAGTTTGATTCAAGTACAACTGAAACGCGTCTGATATACTGGAAAGAGAAAATTGCATTCTTGTACAATTAGATAAACCAATTGTTGCGATAATGGCACTTTCGTGTACATCATCTGATTGAATAGGAATTTAACAATAAGCTTTAATTAGATCAAATGGGTGTATATTTTCGTACCATGAAGATTAGAAGTGACGCCTAAAACATTTGGAACAAGTAATAATTTGTTGTTGTTTTTGCATTAAGTACTCGGTAAAAATTAACTGGTCTCTATTCTAGAGAATTCTATTTTGGAATCATAGTTGGGGTATAGTTCCTTTTGGATGTCCGTATGCTACTAAGAACAAGCATTTGCTGAAATTCAGCTTTGGCTATTTTCAATTTACCGTGAGCTACTCTCCTTGGTTAGACATGAATAGGAGTGCCGTTAGTTTCTAAATGATGGAACACAGATTGATTTATAGTTTCATCAACACTAGAGAATTTAGTTGTATCGAGAATATAAAATATTAACTGGTGATAAATATTACCTCAATATTTTTTCCCGAAACAGTTCTCATAGAATGAGTAGATCTGTATATATTTGATCGGGAGCAGACAAGTTTATTACACTATTCACAAGTTTTTTATTAAAAATATCTCACATGAGATTAAAATGAGGAAGAAAATCTGCACCAATGATTGAGGTGTTTACTTCACCTTTTGAAGAAAATCATCGAAACAATTTTAAGCGATTGAAATCAGGGTCCAGAATCTTTTCTCAATATGCATTGATACTTGAAGTATTAGCAGCAGAACTAGTTATAAAAAGAAAAACCTGAATTCGTCCAAGTGTATCGTACAATTGCAAGTTTCACTTTCTACTGAAAGTCATGCTATGTGTATAGAAGAAAACAATGCACTGTATTTTACACAAACATTTTTGTTACTATCGTTATTTAAAGATATGGAATCAGCCAAAATGCTTCCAATGGTGAAAAGAGATTTAGAATAAAGTTTATGGAATTTTACTGGTGATACTGATGACAAGGAAGACGATAATTTTATGCCTTACGAAATCACAACGTACAGTGGGTGGTGATGTTAGGTGCAGTCATACGATGTTTAGCTGGCACTGTACTAGCAGACGCGTGAGAAAGTGATCGTCAATTTGATTGCTTTGAAGCTCAAGAGTTTAATTATATCATAAACAAAATCGATTTTATCCATTATTAAAAATAATCAAATTCACCTGTTGATAGTGATCATGTTGAGCAATCTACCGTTCTCAATCAAGAACAATAAACATATATAACTGGACTAAGCAATTCAATGACCTTATTACTATTAAGAGATCCATAATTCTTAAGGTTGCTAGAGTTGGCAGATGCGTAGTCATCAACGAAATTGGGAAGACCGCAGAATCAATTTACGGAGAGAATAGTCTGCTTATTATTGCTCCGATTGGTTGCGCAGCTAACAATATAAAAGGCAAAGATACACTCGGCATTAAAATTGAATGTTAAACATTTGATGATTTTAAACGGTAAAACGTAGAATAATCATTAAATGCGCTATAGCATAGTCGCATAGTAGCATAGTCGACTGTGAAGATATATCCACGTTTAATGAAACAATCTTGTCCATGATGGAGATCTGCTTCGCCAATCAAAATATGACAATCAAGACGAACCTGAACGGTGGGAATTTTCTCATATATCTGTGGTGCTAAGCCTCAGCTTTTGCCTGTTCTAGATCGCGCACTATTGCGGAAACAAAAAAACCTCATCAGTGTTCTGTTTACGGCCGAAGTATTTTCGAACGTGTCGAATAGACATTGCTTTATAAAGCAGCCATGCCATTGAAGCTGAACAAGAAGAATTTCAGAATGTTTTAACAAATATCCATGACATTTAATAAATGTCAAACTTCCGTGTCTGAATCTGACAATATGTTCATGCAAACTATATTTTAAAATCAACATTTGCCAAGAAACAAAACATTCGATGACGCACTCCACATTAGGGTGGGCCGAAAAAAACTTCTATTCGATTTTCGATTATGGGTAGTGCGGAAAAGTTGCCACTGGTGGCACTAAGTTTACACAAAAAAAATTGAGATTTTTCGGACAATTCCTTTATTTGCCGCAAATGGCTTAAAAACTTTCTCAAATGCTGATTTTTGATCTTTTTAAGCAAAAATTTTAAATGTATTTTCGGTACTTGAAATAACTTGTTTAGTGTACGAAATGTTTAAATAAGCCTTGATTATCTATTATTTATTAGTTATGTGTATTTTGAATCAGGCGATTTTTGTAGCCTTTTCGCGTATAACTTTGTAAAAATTGTAAGTATTGTTTGATTCGTTCATCGGTTTCTCTCTTTTGTCTTTTTTATGTTCATCTCTCTTCCTTCGGTTTTTCAACGCGTTCAGAGTCACATATTTGAATGCCGGAGCACAGCATATCTTGACAGAAATTCTGGAAGGAGAGGAGAATGTGGAGTAGAAACCAATGAAAACGCAATCAGTCATCATGAGTACGAGGGAGAAAATAAGAGATGGAAGTAACTGTGAGATGGGATGTTAATTATTTTTCTGCTTTAAAATACAGCTATTGTCAGAAGATTAAAAAAATAGGAACTTTGAAGCAGGGGCTTCGTCTGAATCGGAATTTGAAGAAGGGTCTTCAAAAGCAGACACTTCAAAACGCATATGACTTTCTCACACAGCGTTCGACGGATTTAGAACTGGTATATCATATAGGTAAATTGCGTTAAGAGCTTCACCTGTGCTTCGGGATGCAGGAATTGTGACAACGAGGAATAAGGATCTCGTCATCGATAAAGAGTTTGTCAGTAGACAGAAAACGAAACTTGAAAAGAAGATACAGGAGGAGAAATATCTTGGGGGATAAAAAATTACAACCATATTTTTTGATGGTTGAAATAATAAGACGGTCTTCACAGAAAAAAAAGAAACAAACGGCACCGTCGAGAGAAATACGAATCACATAATCACTAATGGCGTGCGAAAATGTACGTGTCCATTTCTATGAGCCTATTCCTGTTTCATGAGCATCAGAAATGCAAAAGGCTGAATATTTGAGTACTTTATTAATCTATCTCCGTTTCAGTTGTAAAGGTCTTAGGTCAAGTGGTTCTACCATGTAGTTTAGACAGTTGATGTCGATGTCAGAGTGGAGGCTCGATCGTATGAAGAATACATATCAAATGCTGCAGTTCTCTTCTTGATTTTTTCCAAAGCAGACTTTATTCTGGCAAAGAAAATTATATAATTATTTTGCTATTTCTCCGCAGCGACCAGAAGTTGGTGTCACGTGACCCAAATATTCCGAACCGCGTTCACACAACATGGTGATATTTGTTTCGCCTTTCTGTCGACGGTGCTGGTAGTTCTTTTTTCTATGAAGATCGTTTTATTTTTTCTACTATCAAAAAAGATGCTTGTAATTTTTCTCCCTCCAAAATCTTCTTCCTCCTGAATCTTCTTTCCAAGTTTGTTTTTCTGTCTCTTGACCAAATCTTTATCGATGACGAGATCCTTATTGCCTGTTGTCACAATTTCTGCAATTTTTGCTCACTTATACGTTAAAAAAAGCTATGAAAGTCACCTAATTCAAAATGCATATAACTATTAAATAATACATAAACATAGCTTATTTAAACATTTCGTACACAAAGCATGACATTTCAAGTAAATTCAGCTAAAATAACTTAAATTTAACATTTTTAAAATTTTTGCTAAAAAAGTTGAAAAATCAGCATTTGAGCAAAACTTCAAGCCATTTACGACAAATGTTGGAATTGTCCGAAAAATCTCAAATTTTTTGTGTAAACTTAGTGCCATCAGTGAACTTTTCCGCACTACCCATCGTCGAAAATCGAAAAAAAGTTTTTTTCGGCTCACCCTACTCCACATTATGATTGAAAAACACGAAGCTTATTACATTTTCATCAGTATCTGAAGAGTCTACTCACCCTAAGATGCCCAGTAGTTTTAAGCCGAGATTGAAATAATAACAGCGTCTCTTCATTTGCTCGATCTGAAGAGTTCCAGTACTTAGAGAATATTTTACTTCTAGTTGTCTGTTATTGTCTTATGCTACGCCAAAACATACGGACAGAAAGTGGATTAAGGAATGATACGACTAGCAGTGTTTGTAACATTTTCTAAATCACTTACAACGAGTCGAGCCATCTTGAAATGCTACTAGAGTACGTTCCTGTCAAGCACCCAAGCTACCAATACTGTACGACAACGCCGTTGTTTTTATTACATTTGTCAGTTCATTTCCGAAAACATCGCATGAATTATGTAAAAAAGCAGCTGACTCGCTTATTGAATATCCAAAAATCATAAGGTATGATTCTGGACATCGGGACCAAAGAAATCAGCTGTGGATTGCCGTAAGAGTTTTTGAGTCGTATGCCAACAGCACACGACTCAAGCACAGTCACGTGACAGCCTGGCTATAAACCCAGGGTTGCCACACAAATAATTCTTTATAATCAAGAGTGGCGGAGAATGATAACACAAATAAACAGATGGGAAAGAACGTCTTGCTCTAAAATGTATAATAAGTGTATAATAAGATATAGCTTATTGAAATAAATATTAATATAATATTGAAACAAACATATATACAGGGTGTCCGGTCTCAACGGTGTCCAATGGCTAATTAAAATATTTTAAAAGCGATTTGAGTCAATAAACACATTCCTTAAAAGATTACGAAATTAAAATTTTATACGTTCTAACGGTCCTATAAATTATATTTAGTAAATTTTACCTATTACACTAACAAGTAAGACAAAATGTCCCATTCATATAACACTAAAATTGAGCGAGTTATGAAACTTAAAAAATGCATGACTTATGCCACTTTTCTGCTTTGAAAACAAAGAGTTTGGCTTGTCTTTGAGGGGTCACATACCAAGTGCTTAAAGTATTCGAAGATCTTATTTCATGTGTACCTGCGCTTTGAAAAAAATCATACAAGTATTACGATTAAGTTAACATTTATTAAGTTTCAGATTGGCTAAGATAACATATGTTTTATTTTGTCAGCATTTGAGATTGTTTCTTTTATGATTTCTTTTAACAAAAATTATGTTATTTTTGTTATTTAGTTTGTTATTTGTTATTTAGTTTTTATGTTACTTCAACGATCATATCTATGTTTTTTCCAGTTCAAAATTTGTACTCGAACTTTAACTCACTTTTAAATATACGATTGAGATTACATTTTACATACTGGCGCAAATCCCATAACAATCTAATATTATTATGATTTTCGGTGGTTATCATTTATACTTATTTTACAGTACAACACAAAATATTTCTGATCACCGCCTAGAAGTTTAAGAAAAAGTTTTAGATTAGATAATACAAGACTGGGATTGTTGTTGTTTTTAACTTTTATGTATTTTTTAGCACCGAATCTGAAAATTACATTAATTTTTAACCATCATGTCAGGATATTTCGCAAATCATAAATTTTCAAATTTAAAGAATAACAAAAATCGGATACTATAAAGTAGAGGAGATGGTTATGTTTTTTAACTTTTGATAATTGATTTTTACGTACTTTTTAGCACTGAATCTGAAAATGACCTTCATTTTTTACCATCACGTTACAATTTGTTTGCAAATCTTAAATGTGTAAGTTAAACTATAGCGAAAATCTCATACTTTAAAACATATGTAAAGCTTTATTTGTTTTATTTTATTTTATTTTATTCAATAATTTATTCCATATTTTTGATTATCCTGGGATTTGTACAGCTAAATAGCTGAATGGTCCGATAAGATGAGGCAGGAGATTCAATTTTAACTTTCAACTTTTTACTTTGAAATTTGCAAAAAATCCTCATGTGATGGTTAAAAATGAAGGTCAATTTCAGATTCAGCGGTACAGAATACATAAGAATCAATTATCAAAAGCTAAAAAACATGACATAACCCAACTTTTGCAGGCTAATGTAATCTAATAATATTTTAAAATACGTATCATTTTGCCAAGAATTGAGGCTGTTAATTTAGCATCATTTTATTTACCAAAAAGGTAAGTTAGGAATTAGCCATTGGACACAGTTGAGATCGGACAGCCTGTATAATAAAATGTGTTTACATTAAATTCACTGAACATGTATTTTTTTAACATTCCCATTTTAAAGAACTCTCAAAATATATTGACTGAGGCTGAGAAGTTAGCAGAAAAGATAGTGACGATGAAACATTCTGGGTTTTGTGCTCTTGGTTGCAGTCTTTGTCAGCTACGAACTGTACCAAAGTTATCGCAAATATGTTCTTGCTATCAATACGCTAAACAAAAAATCCGGTGGTCCTAACAGTGAGCCTGCTATAGTATAATAGTTGGCTGAGGTTTATGGTAGGATTATTCAGCTTACATTGTTCCGTTGCCAATGCATTGTAATTAAAATTAACATTTTCCAGCTGCACCATATTTTATCGAATATGAGTCCAATTTTCTGCTGGAGGAAAAAAAATATTCAAGGCCGCTTTACATATAGAGATTGAAACAAGCACATCTTCTTTCCGCAGTACAATTATGGAAACTCGAGATTTTTAAACAAATGTTTTTTTTTCGGCAAACTTTCTTTCAACGAATAATAGTCCAGGCAATAGAGACCATATCTCTACCTAGCAAAATTCATTATAGTTCTTGAAAAAGGCTTACTATATGTTTTTTGGGTCGCTGGATCCGAATTTTTAACTTCCCACCAAACTTTTCCCCGAGCAACCCACCCAAATTTTGGTAAAATGCCCCCCAAAAAGGTTTTTATTAAAAAATCAATTTTTTTATTGTTTTAGGGAAAAGTATCTAGAAATTCAGAAAGTAGACAAAATTTGCAACAAATTAGATTGCCCCAAATTTTCCCCCCGAACGCCCCCCCCCCCAAATACTTGTTTTTAACATAAATTTCTTATTGTTTTAGGGGGAAAGCATTACGAAATTCAGAAACTAGACAAAATTTGCAACAAATAGGATATACGACATTGTGACGTAGGATGAACGGGGAGTGGGAGGGCTGCCTCTGAACATGCACTGCGGCGCTACGTGCACTAAGTTATGAAGTCCATGCAATAAGAGATTTTACCTGGCAAAATTAATACTAGTTCTGTATTTCGACTCACGTTATGTTTCTTGGGTCGCTTAATTCGAATTTGTAATTTCCCACCAAAATTTCACCTGGCAACTCCCAAAAAATTGATTTTTTGAAAAAATTTGGTTTCTGAGAGAAGCGCGCGGGGAATGTTCCGAGGCAGCCCCCTCTCTCCCCGTTTATCCTATGTCATAATGTCATGTATCCTATTTGTTGCAAATTTTATCTAGTTTCTGAATTTCGTAATGCTTTTCCCCTAAAACAATAAGAAATTTAAGTTAAAAACAACTATTTTGGGGGGTTTTCGGGGGGGGGGAGATTTTGGGAGTAAGTTAAAAATTCGGATTCAGCGACCCAAAAAACTTAAAGTAAACCTTATAGAGAAAGTTCGGAGGGGAGATGGGAGGGCGAATGTAAACGTGTGAATGGTTAAGTAGAATTGCGCAACTTAGTCCACGCAGCACCGCGGCACATGTTCCGAGCAGATCCCCCCTTCCCCTTCATCCTAAGTCATAATGTTATACATCTAATTTGTTGCAAATTTTGTCTACTTTCTGAATTTCTAGATAAGAATTTCTAGATTTCCCTAAAACAATAAAAAATTGGTTTTTTTAATAAAAACCTTTTTTTTGGGGGGTGGGGGGTGGGGGGGGAGGTTGCCGGGGGAAATTTTGGTGGGAAGTTACAAATTCGGATTCAGCGATCCTAAAAACATAAAGTAAGCCGATTTCTAGAACTACCATTAATTTTGCTAGGTAAAATTCCCTATTGCCTGGACTATAATGTAATCTTAATGTTCATTTCGACTTTAGAAATTAGCAATGTCTGCTTGAAGACATCAAATGAATGTTTGAAAATTAATTCGTTCAGCGCAATTTTGTGCATATCTCACAAGTGTTACCTTAGTATTCTTGTATCTGTGGAAACATTGAGTTTTCATAAAAGTTTCTGTTTTCGTAAGTACATTTAGATTGTGCCAGAATTTATCAAAATACAGTACCCCGCTATTACAGAGCGCACTCGTATGGATATATCACTCGTTTATCTCCACATTCCAAATACCAAAAATAAATAGTTCTACTTAAACGCATTTTAACATTATGCATATGCAGAATGCAAGAAAGGTTTCTATCGTTAGTTTTATTTAAAAAATGTGCGTTTGACGTTTAAGGTACCGTAAACTGGTGTTAGTTGGATATACAAGAAAAAACATTCAAACGTTTCAGCTGGTGCGCTTAAATGTTTGTTACGGAGAAGACTTACAGTAATACAAATACAGCTAGCTCAAACACTAATTAAACAAAAACATAATTTGAAGAACAAATTAAAAATAACATAATTTATTTCCTACATTGTTTAAGCCCGAGAAGGGGCAGATATTAAGATATTTCATTCAATTAGTTCTACATTTAATGTTAAATTTTTGTAACAAATTAGTTAAGCCAATTAAAGATTAGAAAATAAAAATAAATTCATACAATATGATACTTAAAACACTCTAAAAAATTAGTTAAGTTAAAAATGAAATCGAAATAAATCTCAGACTTCTTCCATTTTTAATTGAAAATTCTTGTATTGCAGATTTTGTATTTTGTTTATGACAATTGTATATAAAATGATAAGATGCATGCAAAATACAAAACTTTAAAAAAAAGTCTAAGATTTATTTTGATTTCATTTGAACGGAATCTAATTTTTTAGGTTGTTTTAGGTATCATATTATATGAATTTTATTTTTATTTTTTAATATTCAATTGGCTTAATTAATTTGTTAAAAACATTTAACATTAAATGTAGAACTAATTGAATGAAATATCTTAATATCTGCCCCTTCTCGGGCTTAAACAATGTAGGAAATAAATTTTGTTATTTTTAATTTGTTCTTCAAATTATGTTTTTGTTTAATATGGCAGGTTTTTTAATAACTACTGCATTCACCGAACTCATTTCAAAATTAATAGAGGGTATCATCATCAGGCTTTGACGTATGCGGTATTGCATCACAATGTGTGATGCAGTTTACCTATATATAATTCAAACTATTTCACCACTGTAGTAATGCAGGTTGCGGTAGTTTGGCAAAAAACCTCTAATCTGAACGTAAAAAAATCTATAATCAAAACATAAAGAATTAACTTCACTTAAATTTAGATACCCTATTTCTCACTCAGGAACGCTATGAATGTAAATGTAAATTGTGTTGAATCCTTACTGCTAATATTTAACAATATTATAGCTGTGATACAGTAAAAAAATAAAAAATAAAAGTTTTACTTAAATTTTTAAACCTTATTCTCTCCCAAGGGGTGATATAAACACATCAGAAAATTATTACCCAAGTTTAACTTGGGGTTTAAATAGCTCTCATCTCGAAAAAAAAAATACATTTTAAAATTTAAGTTATGTAATTCCCCACTAAGATCGCTACCTGCGTAAAAATAGCTATCCATTAGAAACTTTTTACTAAAATATAAACTTGACTAAAGAAAAAACATATTCTGAAAATATCCTTTCTATTTCCACTATAACGCCATATTCAACTTTTTAATTTTTGAAAAAAAAAAAAAAAAAAAAAAAAAAAAAAAAAAAAAAAAAAAACTAGCTCAATTTAATATTTCACGTGAAAATTTTTCAACTAAAAATAAATAAATTATTATTAGGTCTTTTGAAATTTTTGCAACAATGAAGTAAAAATGTTACATTTTCTATGAAAAATGTCCGTTGACGTTCAATGAAAAAAGCGAAAATTGGAATTATTAAGAAAAATATTTGAATAATGTAAAAGAAAATTGGCCCATGTTTCTCTCTGGGTTATAATTCACCCATATGCAAAGGTATTTTACCATTCGTTTTGGCCCTGACGTCAGGCAAACGTTTTTACACTTTAAATTTATAATATCATTAGACTTAGTAAAGAATAAAAAAATTAGTGGCATCAGGGACAAAAAGGTGGGAAGAAAAAATGAAAAAGTTATGATCTCTATAGGCTTCTCCATGTTAAATTAACATTGAGAAGTGACACTGGAAATAAATAAGTATCGCGGTGCCGCGCAATACTTAAATGAGAGACATGTTAAAAAAGTATTTTTAACATGCCAACAGTATACGTAACGTATAATATAACAGTATCATGCCAACAGTTGAATTTAAATGTCGGTGCTGTTTGGGATAACAAAGTTAAGAAAAAAGGACTTTATCTTAAAATTTCAAACGTAGCTTCTGTTGGATGGTTAAATCAGTCCTTGTTGAACTATATTAAACAATCTATTTATATAAAATCCAAGTCTCTGTGTGTCCCTCATTATTCCGGTAGGACCGCCTCATTGAAATGAGTAATTGTTGAAAAATATTAATGCAGGGTTACCACAGTAGCGCCAAATGTTAGCCAACTTGGCGATAGCTGGCTAATTTGGCGAAATTCCCATTTAAAACCATTAATCTTTCACAAAGGAGGTCACCAAAATTTAATTTAAACTCCGCTCTTTTAAGATATTTTTTCAAAATCTATGGGTGAGAATTTAAAGTATATCTTTACATCTTCCTCCCGATGCTACTAATAAAATAACCGCCAATAGACGACGCTGTACTGTATGAGCTCCTAACTGCGCGATTTTAATGTGCTTTAGGTACTTTTCCAGTATAGGTGCCTTGGCGAAAAAGGAAATTTGGTAACATATTTTCCGGGAACCTATTCACTGTTTCACTTTATATACACACGCATTTTTTTCGATATTTATACGATTTATTTAACATAAAAAGGCCGTTTCTCTAATTTTATACAGGAACAGATGTAATTTGTTAAGAAAAAGAAGAAACAACGTATAAAGGCACAAATAAAATGTGTTTAAAAGCATACAGCTGTTTCAAAACCTCTAAGGTTTCCTCATCAGTGCTTAAAATAAAAGTTAAAACTAAGACATTGTGTAAACAGAGGGGGGGGGGGAGAGAGAGAGAGGTGGACAGAGAGTCAGAAAAGCGTACCTTTCAGCTCTACTGCCAACGGTGAAATGCGACCTACGGCTGACAAACAGTTACGGAGTTGATCTCACGCGCATATTCAGGGAGACCAATCAAAATACCCAATTGCTCTGGAAGAGTCCAAACCCAGAAGGAGAAAAAAAAGGGGGGGGGAGTGGAGGGAATTATAGAAAATTAAACCATACCTTTGAAAAATTGGGCGTACTAGATAAATCATTAACTAAACTGTTTGAATTTTTCCATATGTGGTAAGCCTCCCAGAAGTCCAGGTCATAGATTGAAGCACATTTCTGTATTATGGAGGCTTCGGAAAATTTAAAATTATGGTTGTTGGACCAGCAGTGGTTGGCAATAGCGGAACGTTTGATATCACAATTTTTAACGCAAGTTTTATGCTCCCCAAAACGGATCTTAAAGGCACGCTTCGTTTTACCAATGTACATTTTGTTGCATTCGCAAGATATCCTGTAAATACCCCAATTTGAAAAACTGTCAATTGGATGTTTCAGATTTGTGAATTGAATTTTATTAAAAGGAGTATAAACTACTTTAAAGTCAAATTTTGACAAGATTTTAGAAATTTGATGGCTTATTTTCGGAAAATATGGGAGTATAATTAAATTTTCATTACCGACAGTATTAGCCCTGGATTTTGTACGTTTACTTAGTTTGTTATGAATGGAATCGACGATTTCAGCTGTAAAACCTCGATCAATGGCAATAGATTTAATGTAGTCTAATTCTGTTTTTAGTAAACTGTCGGAAGAACAAATATTTAAAGCCCTGTAAACATAACTGTTAAAGGTAGCCAACTTTTGATTAGGTGGATGGGATGAAAGGCGATGTGGGGGTAAGGATACTGCGAATGGTTTACGGTAAACAGTAGTGTGAAACAAATTATTTTCGCGGAAAACCATAACATCAAGAAAGGACAAACGACTGTTATTTTCGAGTTCGAAAGTGAACTGAATATGTTCATCTATAGAATTCATAATATCGAGAATATTAGTAAGATTAAGATCATCAGAGTTTAATAATGCAAAGCAGTCATCGACATAGCGGATGTAAAATGGAAAAGATAATATCTTGAAAAGGTTTGATTCGTAATAGTGCATGTAAATATCACTGAGGATGGGGCTGAGGGGGGAGCCCATGGACAAACCATCAGTCATGCAATAAAAATTACCATTAAAAATGAATGTGTTTTGCGATAAACAAATGCTAGTAAGATGTATAAGCTCATCAATTTCGTAATATGAATAATGAAATTCTTGTAGGCGTAATTTAAGACAATTTAAAGCACCTTGAACCGGTACGTTAGTAAATAGTGACTTAACGTCGAATGAAACCATACTATTGTTTTGAGTACCACTGAAGCTACGAAGCTTATTAACAAACTCATAAGAGTTCCTGCAAGTGTAGATATTGTTAGAGAGCAGGGGGGAGAAAATAGAGGTCAAATATTTCGCTAATTTATAGGAAGAGGTACCAATGTTCGAAACTATTGGTCTGAAAGGAATGCCTTGTTTATGGACTTTTGGGAGCGTATAAAATCTTGCGCAGTGTGACACTGAAGGAATGAGGGATAATTTAACGTTGTTGGAAATGAGTGGCGAGTGCTCGATAGCCGATTTTATAGTTTTCAATTCTTTTTGAGAAGGATCAGATTTAATCTTTTTATAAGGACCCTCGTCTATCAAGTTTTGTGTTTTGGATCAGACTTGTCCATAACAACAATCTGGCCACCCTTATCAGCCTTGCTGATAACTATGTCAGTATTAGATTTTAGATTTTTTATGCAACTTGATGCAGCTTTGCTGATATTGGATTTAGGAAGGTTATTATTGAAATTCACATTATTGGTGATTAAGTGTCTAATTGAATCCTTCTGAGAAGGGTTTAAGGCACTGAACTTGAACGCTCTTTCGATGGGGGCAATCACATGAGGAAAAGACGGTTTAGTAGTAAATGCAAAATTATTATTTAATTTAAGATAATGGATTTCATCCTGAGTAAGGTTAGCACTTGAAAGATTGATAACGGCATTCTGGTTAACCAACGGTAAGGTATTGGGTAAACTATTGTTATGTTTACTAGAGAGTAAATTAAATTTCGTTTTCAAAGTAGCTATATGTTTGGTAGACTTGCTTCTTGCACTAAACCAAGACTGGTTGTCAATGGAAGTGAAATCGTGATGTGAGTTGGATAGATTAATATGTAGATCATACAATTCCTGTTCAATAAGGGCAATTTTTCGACGGGTCTCCTGTATTACAGATCTTAACAGTGCGAGATTCGTACGGAAACTAAAAAGAGAATTAGACTACATTAAATCTATTGCCATTGATCGAGGTTTTACAGCTGAAATCGTCGATTCCATTCATAACAAACTAAGTAAACGTACAAAATCCAGGGCTAATACTGTCGGTAATGAAAATTTAATTATACTCCCATATTTTCCGAAAATAAGCCATCAAATTTCTAAAATCTTGTCAAAATTTGACTTTAAAGTAGTTTATACTCCTTTTAATAAAATTCAATTCACAAATCTGAAACATCCAATTGACAGTTTTTCAAATTGGGGTATTTACAGGATATCTTGCGAATGCAACAAAATGTACATTGGTCAAACGAAGCGTGCCTTTAAGATCCGTTTGGGGGAGCATAAAACTTGCGTTAAAAATTGTGATATCAAACGTTCCGCTATTGCCAACCACTGCTGGTCCAACAACCATAATTTTAAATTTTCCGAAGCCTCCATAATACAGAAATGTACTTCAATCTATGACCTGGACTTCTGGGAGGCTTACCACATATGGAAAAATTCAAACAGTTTAGTTAATGATTTATCTAGTACGACCAATTTTTCAAAGGTATGGTTTAATCTTCTATAATTCCCTCCACCCCCCCCCCCCTTTTTTCTCCTTCTGGGTTTGGACTCTTCCAGAGCAATTGGGCATTTTGATTGGTCTCCCTGAATATGCGCGTGAGATCAACTCCGAAACTGTTTGTCAGCCGTAGGTCGCATTTCACCGTTGGCAGTAGAGCTGAAAGGTACGCTTTTCTGACTCTCTGTCCACCTCTCTCTCCCCCCCCCCCTCCTCTGTTTACACAATGTCTTAGTTTTAACTTTTATTTTAAGCACTGATGAGGAAACCTTAGAGGTTTTGAAACAGCTGTATGCTTTTAAACACATTTTATTTGTGCCTTTATACGTTGTTTCTTCTTTTTCTTAATATATTGGCACAAAGTACAATCCTTCCCCACTTTTTATGACAGATGTAATTTGTACATAAAAACATCAATAATATACATATAAAACAAACAAAAACGCTCATCAAATTTGTTTTCATAGCTGTTTATATGATTCGACAACAAATCTCGATATTTTTCCGTTATACGAATACCATGCCAAAATGTATGCTAACGCGCCAATTATTTCAAAATGCTAAAAGATATTTGTAATTTTATGCCAGCAGTTTAATATGAGTTTTATTTTATTACTTTATTTTATAGCAGTTATTTGTTCACTTATTTTAAGTATATATTTGTGATTTGATGAAATAGTTCGTAAAAGTCTGGAATTTTCAAATGTTATAATTTTTAAATGCTCACTTTAGTATCACAATGGTTTTTCTTTTATTTTTCAAATGCTTCTATTCACGATTTTGCGCCAACTATTACGCTTGGCGACAATGGTGTCCGCATAGCGGAAAAGTACCCAAATCTCACTTTCTGATGCCCAAATTACACCAACATTTAAAAAAAAAATGCCAAAGCCCCTACTGTGGAAAAGTACCAAACTGTCTATTATTTTGCGTTATCCGTGTTATAGTTTGTACTATATGCAAGGGGAGTGGAGCGAGGAGTTTAAACATTAAATATTAAAGTTTCGGCACAGATGTCATACGCCCTATATTGGCGCGATTTTTTTCCAACGCCAATGTCATATACACAACGGGTACTTAACTGGCGCCAAAGTATCGTAATTTTGCTTGATATGGTAATCCGGATGTTGTTGTTTATGCTGTTGATGTTTTCGGTAAATTGGCGTCGGAAAAAAATCGCGCCAATATATGATAACGTATATGACAACTGTGCCAAAGTTTCTATAAAGCAGTATAAGACTAAAAAATTAAGAATAAAATAAATGCAAAATAAGACTAAAGAAGAAAGAAAAATCATGCGTTAAGCATAGAATATGAAACACTTTCCAACACATCCTGAATGCTTTAACAAAACTTCGTTATTTAGGGAAATAAGGTAAATAAGATAACGTTACTTCTTAGATATCCCGTCGACCAATTTCGCCAAATTATATAAATCGCCAAATCAATAGTAAAACATTAATAAAAATACAAATAAAACGTCGAATTAATGGTTTTATTGGCCATTATTGGCATTTAA
The DNA here is from genome assembly GCA_963932465.1 of Maratus speciosus. Taxonomy (NCBI): domain Eukaryota; kingdom Metazoa; phylum Arthropoda; class Arachnida; order Araneae; family Salticidae; genus Maratus; species Maratus speciosus. The sequence goes on along the minus strand of OZ010789.1, from coordinate 528,285,283 downwards.
TTAATTAATTAATGGCAACCATTATTGGCAATTAATCTTACAATTTGGCGACAGTAATTTGGTCGACGGGATAACTAAGAAGTACCAAGATAACTAAGTAAACATTTTAGAAAACGCATAAAAAATTTTTTTAAATTGATTTCAGCAGTTACCGTCCACAGACAATAGTACCGTTATTACATGCCACTATTTAGCTAAAATTTAATTTAATCTACTCTTAAAACTACTGAAATCACATTTCCAGATATTATCATCCATAGACGGTTATGTATCCAATTCTTTGCGTGACCATGTGTATCATTTTATCTATATTCCACAAACATTTCTTGGGAAACTAAATGCAGTTCAGCGTAAAAATGCACGGTACAGATGTCATATTCGCCCCATATTGGCGCGATTTTTTTCTGTCGCCAATATCATATAGGCAACAGGTACTTAACGTGCGCCAAAGTGTCGTTATTTTCCTTGATGTGGTAACCCGGATTATGTTGTTTATGCTGTTGATGTTTTCGCCAAATTGGCAACCGAAAAGAATCGCGCCAATATAGGGCGAATATGACATCTGTTCCAAATGCATAACTCCTTTAAAAACCACCTTTAAGCAATTTACTCTCATACTCAGTAACCCTTACGAATTCTTTTGTGTGGCCCTGCATATGAACTGTAGCATTTATACACACAGTATAGTATGCATAAATATAGTGAAACATAAAAGCGCATATCATAATTAAAAATGCATTTCTAGCAATCATTGCTTATGTACAATACATCGGAGAAAAGTTTCTTGGCGAGAAAGAAGTTTGCCAACGTATTTTCTGGCAACCTATTCACTGCTTCATACTCACAAGCATTTTTTTCCATGTGTATACAATTTGGCACAGATGTCATATTCGTCCCATATTGTCGCGATTTTTTCCGACCCCAATTTGGCGAAAATATCAACAGCATAATCAACATTCGGGTTACCATTACAAGCAAAATAACGACACTTTGGCGCCAGTTAAGTACCCGGTGCGTATATGACATCGGCGTCAAAAAACAATCGCGCCAATATGGGCGTATATGACATCTGTGCCGACAATTTAATATAAAAAAGTCACAGATGTCATATTCGCCGCATATTGGCGCGATTTTTTTCTGTCGCCAATATCATATAGGCAACGGGTTTTTAACTTGCGCCAAAGTGTCGTTATTTTGCTTGATGTGGTAACCCGGATTATGTTGTTTATGCTGTTGATGTTTTTGCCAAATTGGCAACCGAAAAAATCGCGCCAATATGGGGCGAATATGACATCTGTACCATAAAAAAAGCTATTTACCCATTTTTATAAAGAAACAGAAGTAATTTTTGCACAGATGTCATATACGCATGGGGGTTGGCGTGATTTTTCTATGACGCCAATTTGGCAGAAATCTCGCTTTCGAATACCAGTTACTATATATTTTTCAATTATTTGCTATCATTCAAAGGAAATAACTATAAATAAATAAAAGTTTGAATAATAACTATAGAACAAAGCAGTTTATATAATTAAAAAAACAGAAAATAAAAGTAAATAAACAATTTATTAATAAATAAAAAACAATAACCGGGTTACCATAGCAGGCAAAATAACACCATTTTGGCGCCAGTTAGATATCCCTGTTCATATCTGAAATCTGTACCGTAATTTGTATATAAAAAAAATTATATATGTTTAGAAACTATTTTTTATGCATATAAGTGCATATATAAACAAAGATAAAAGTTCATTAGATTTGTTTTCATAGCTGTTTATATATTTTCGCAACATATCTCACTTTCTGATGCCCGAATCGCGCCAAGCTTTTTTTAAAAATGCGTTATAATGGAAAAGTACTTAAATAAATAATTAACAGAAATAACAAATTATACAAACTAAAACTTTTTATTTCGAGATCAAAGCATTGTTTTTAATTTTGATTAAAAATACATATATCGATGGATAACTTCAATTGAAATTAGTTTCACAGCTTAATATCTCATTCCATAAATCTAAACAAACACAAGTGATTCATTCATCGTGAAATGTCAAAAATATTAAATCATTGAGGTAATCATTCACAAAGAAGTTCTCCAACAATCAATGGGCAATATTCTAATGACGTCATAGTAGGTAAAATAGTGGCGGTATCGTTTGTTTATGGTTTGTAATCACAAAGCTTTAATTTTGCAATGTCTCTTAGTTACATTATTTTATTGTCATATTTATGAACTCAGAACAAAAGCCTATTTTTTCATTATATAGTTATTAAAGACGGGAAAAAATCATAAATGCATGATTTGAAAATTTTAAATAATTTTCTTTCTTAATACTAAAAAATAACATCGGAAAGTAACAGCGGGTTTAAGTTAAATAAGTGTAACTGTTTAATTCTGTTGTAATGTTCAAAATAACTGTATTTATTAGATTTCAGTACTCAACATCAGGGCCCGATTAAACTTTGAAGTTAGAGGAATTACAATGTCATTTCAAGACCTTTCTTTTGGAGAAGCTTTTCTAAATTCCATATATACATAGAAAATCTTCAGTGTTAGAAATATTATTCCTAGGACTGACGTAACACGAGAACGGGCTGCAATTTTATACAAGTTTTTGAAAGCTACTTTATATCAGCAATTTTACTAAAAACTGGTTACTTTTTTATTATAGCGGCCCATACTATTAGGATTATGACAAGTTGCAGCCAATTTCGCCAACGTCGTAACCAAGATCGTGAAGCACACACATATAATACCATATAATACCATTTCATGAAATCGTATACGATAATTTAATAGTTTTTAACCTTACTTCAAGTGTGTTATTTATTTATTTTTAAGGCTCAACAATCTAAATTGTCCAATATATGAATTTAAAAAATGTAAACAAAAATTGAATAGACATGACCGCAAAAAGCCTCAAATCTGCATAACACTTGGAACCAAAATATGCAGATTAGTGGTCTTCTACTGTACACAGTTTTTCATAAATGTGTTTCGTTCTTAAAATGTGTTATTTTCATCTATCACTGCGGAACAAGCGAGAAAACTCATATTCTTGCACATGAGTTGTATATATCTTTATATCTAAATTTCCGTCATTTTTGACAGGCTACCTTTCTAGTACTTAATAATGCACATCAACATTCCCACTGGAATAGACCAAGGGCTGATTCAAAATATTTTTTTTTTATTGTGGGTTTATGTAATCGTAAGTCACAATAACAGCATGAAAATAAAAAATATGCATTTAAAAGTTATTAACTTTTTTAATTTCTCTAATGTCATTAATTATATCGCCGGTTTGGATGTAACACGAATTTTCATATCCCCTGTCTGGAGAGATATAGCAAAAGATCAAATATGAAGGAGACTATTTCCATAGATGCGTTTTCAATTATTATGTACCAAAATTATACCAATGTTATTTTTATACAAAGCTTTAATTTACGCATACACAATTTATTCAAAATATTGTGAGTTATTTATTTTTGTATAATAAAAATAACTACAATGTCTATGAATTATACTGCAACAAAATTCTTCATTTTTTTTTTATCTGGTGGAAATCTCCCTCTACCTAAATCGTATTTAAGGGGCAACATATCTTCTGAAATACATGTTTTTCAGAATATATGCTCGAACTCTAAGGGAGATTATAGAGTGATTTACTGTAAAACTTCTCTTTGATTTTTTGTGCGAGATATCGATTGCCCCATGTAAGGTAAATAAAATGCATTTTTTCCAGTTGATTGAAAAAATATCAAAGCCAGGATTTAAAACCTAAACTTTTAAACTTAAATTGTAACGATTCAGCTGTAACGATTCAGCTTCCTAGGCTGACAACCGGCAAGCGTATTCTTTTAGATAACCTTATTAACAATATCATCTGCTCTGCCATGTAGGCAGCTCAACGGAATATAACAAGGGTAACGGAAATCCATTAAATGATGGGTACTTGGGACACTGTTGTTTGTTTCCCTCTATCATACCGATTGATAAAAATATCATAAGAACTGAATTTTTCCAACTGAGCAATCTGTCGGCACCGGTAGCTTAATCGGTAGAGCATTGGGAATTTAAATTAAAAGCTTCTGGGTTCGAATTACGGATTCGGCATTTTCTGCCTTAGTTGGGAAAATACAATTATCTATTCTAATCAGTATGATTGAAGGCAAAAATAACAGTGTACAACTTGCACAAAACGAAACGTTTTTAGGATCGATTTGCCGCTCGATTCTCGAAATATTAACATATCTATCGCTTATTATATCTATGGCGATCATTAAGAAATTGGACTTACAAAATACTCCATAGATTCCTTTAATTAATAGAGTGAAATATGTTGTTGAAATTTAATGTTGAAAGAGGAGTTTCACTTTTTGTGTGTTTTTCCATAACTGAATTGCCTTATTTAACCTACTTTAAGGCAATTTGAAATCTGTTTGTAATATTAGTATACTTGAGATCTAGTTAAGGTGTCATTTCTTAAATGTACATTCACATTGTTCCAAATACCACTAGGTCTGCGAGCTTTCATTAGCTGAAATTTTTATAACTAGCATCCGTCAGGTCAAAATGTCGGAACACGGAGTCGCATAAATTTAAAAGATAATATTTAAAAAAATGTTTACTTTCAAGTTTACTGTTTAATAATATAAAAGTAAGTTTAAAAAGACAGCCCTCGAAAGATTATTTTCCAGTGTTTAATATAGTTGTGAGTAGCTCCAGCTAATGCTCAAATCCTTATCCTTATCTATACTAATATTATAAAGAGGTAAAAATTGTTTATTTGTAGGAGGTAAGTTCTGGAACTACCGAACCGATTCCAAAAGTAATGGTATCAAAATGATGGTGTTAGTCCAACTTAGAACATAGGCTATATTTTATGCCGGTGCCACTACCCCAAAGGGGGTGCAGGAGCAAAAAACGTTCTAAAAATGCGATTTTTGCGTTACTGGAGGACTTAGAAATATGAAAGTTGGAATATTAGTTACTTATAAGATATAAAGGATTTCTAAGAACAGTTCTTAAACAATTCGAAATTTAATAGGGGTGAAAATGCACAAAAAGCGTTCTAAATGGTGGTTTCTACACAACCTCAGGAAATACCAAAACGATTTAAAAAATAATGGTGTCAAAATGACGGTGACAAACCTTGCTCCAACATAGGCTATGTTTTATGTCGGTGCCACTAACCGATAGGGGGTGCAGGAGCAAAAAACGTTCTAAAAATGCGATTTTTGCGTTACTGAAGGGCCTAGAAATATGAAATTTGAAATATTACCTACTTATTAGATATAAAGGATTTCTAAGAACAGTTCTTAAACAATTCAAAATTTGAAAGGGGGTGAAAATGCGCGAAAAGCGTTCTAAAAAACGTTCTACATGGTGGTTTCTACACAATCACATGAAATACCAAACCGATCTAAAAAATAATAGCGTCACAATGATGGTGACAACCCTTGCTGCAACATAGGCTATGTTTTATGTCGGTGCCACTAACCCAAAGGGAGTGCAGAGAAAAACGTTCTAAATTGCGGTTTTTGCGTTACGGAAGGATTTGTAGCCATTCTTCCCTAAGAGCTTGCTTAAGTTCTGATTTGTTAAAAAATTTCTTTTTCCTTATTTTCCCTTCCAAAATATGCCATAAATTTTCAATCGGATTGAGGTTTGGTGATTGTGGTGGAGTTTTCGATTGATTTTTTACATTATAAAGCAGCCATAACCTCGTAATATATGCAGTGTGTTTCGGATCGTTATCATGTTGGAAATAATATGAATTAAGAATTCCTAATTTCAGAGCAATCGTGAAATTTGGAATGGTCGTTAGTTATAAGATATCAATGATCTTTAAGGACATTTCCTAAAAAAATCGAAATTTAAAAGGAGGTCAAAATGCGCAAAAAGCGTTGTAAAAAACGTTCTAAATTGCGATTTCTATGCAATCTCAGGAAGTGCTGAACCGATTTCAAATATAATGGTGTAAAAATGATGGCGATAGATCTTGCTCCAAGATAGGCTATATTTTATATCTGTTTCCACCCAGAGGAGATGCAGGAGCAAAATGCGCGAAAAGCGTTCTAAAAACGTTGTAAATGCCGAGTTGTCAGCAATGTCTCAGGAAGAATCAAACTGATTTCAAACGTAATCGTAGGAAATTGATGCTTACAGCCTCTGCTCTAACATAGACGCTATTTTATGTCGGTATCACTATCACCTAGACGTTTTAGGAGCAAAAAAGCGTTCTAAATTTCGATTTTTGTGATCGGTAGGGGCTAGCAACTTAAAATTAGGCAAGGTACATGTTTATTAGATATAAATAATCTTTAAGAACACTCTCAGAAATAAAACTCTCCCTTTTGACGATTCAGAAATCCTCGAGCTGTATTTCGTCGTTTTTGACGGTCATTTCCTATTAACATCACGTGACTTTTAACGAAACTTAAACCCTCAAATATTTGACGAAAGTTTTGCCTCAATCACGGTCAGACTCAATGCATTTTAAGGAAACATTTCCTCAAATCCTCCTCAAATCCTACGATTTTAGCAAACAGATATTTGCTTGTTTATGTTAGTCCTGTAATAATTTATTTTAAAACAGAACTTAGTGCTTTTCAGAAAATACTGAAATATAGGTAGTTATTGTTTCTTCATTAGTTATTTTTTTAGCTGTTAGAATTTTTACGAATGCTTATTAATATTATTATTATTTTATTTATATGTTGTCGTTCGTTATGTTTTACTTCGAAAAGAATAAATTTCCTGTGTTTTTCAAAACCATTCAATAAGAAAATTAGGTCAATAAAATTTCAAACTTCTAGGATATCTTTTTTTTTTTTTTTTTTTTTTTTTTTTTAAGAAGTATATTATGTTTTCAATCAAATTAAAAATAAACATAATTGATCCCTCTCCTCTTTATAAACAGTAAAGTGTTAAAATCTTATCCTCCTACTCAAAGTGATAAAATCTCACGCAATATGCACTTCACAATTCATTATTTGTGAGCAACAAATTAACGAGACCATATTCTAATCACCCATTGATGAAAGAAAATTTCAGTTGTAAATTATTTAATCAAGCCATATTATAATTATTCATTGATACGAGAAAACCATAAAAATAAATTAGCTTTCCTTAAAACTTTCAGAAAATATAGCAGCCCGATAAAATTGCAATCTACGTTATAATAATAAAACACGAAGTAGAATTCATTATACCAGTCTAAAAGCAGACACTTTCAACTCCCCAGCAGTCGGGTTGGAAGAACAGCGACCTCCCATACGAAAGGTCGTGAGTTCGAATCACGCCGGGGAAAGAGAGAGGTGATTTTTTTTCTCTCCCCGTGTCAAATACTGGAGCTTCCAAACTGATTGAGAGATGGCGCCACCAGCCCTCTTTTGACGAAACTATTGACGAAATTTATATCGTCAAGCAAGTGAAAAAAGTAATTTCATCAATTTGACGAAATGTTCGCTCGGAGCATTTTCCAGGAAACTATTTCGTCAAAAACAAAGAAAATTTCGTGAAATCTGAGTATTCATTTCTGAGAGTGAACAGTTTCGAAAAAATTGGAAATTTAAAAAGGGGTGAAAATGCGCGAAAAGCGTTCTAAAAACGTTCTAAATAGTGATTTCTACTCAATCTCAGGAAATACCAAAACTATTTCAAATGTAATTGTTGCAAATCAATGGTGACAGTCCCTGCTAAAACACGTTATATTTTATGTTGCTGCCACTACCATCTGAGGGTTGCAAAAACAAAACATGTTCTAATTTGCGTTTTTTTTTGCACAACTAAGGGGTTTAACACTTTGAAGTATGGCATGGTATTTACTTACAAGATGCAACTGCTTTTTCTAAGAACAGTCGAAAGAAAATTCCAAGTTTAAAAAGATGAAGTGAGCGAAAAGCATTATAAATTACAATTTTTAAGCAAACTTATAAAATACCAAACCGATTAAAAAAATAATGATGACAAATTGTTGGTGATAGAACCTGCTCAAACATAAGCTATATATTATGCTCAAACATAATATGCTTTATATGCTCAAACGTAAGCTATATTTGTCTGTGCCACTACCAGCAGATGGTTGCAGGAGCTAAAAAATTTATAAATTGCGATTTCTGTGATACTGAAATGTCTAGAAACTTTAAATATGGCATGGTAGTTACTTATAAAATATAAATGCCCTCGAGGACTGTCGAAAATAAATTCGAATTAAAAAGGGGTGAAGCGAAGGGGAGGTGCGAAAAGCATTCTAAAAACGTCCTAAATTACGATTTCTATGCAATTTCAGGGAATATAAACCGATTATAAAAGTAATAGTTGCAAATCAATTGTAACAGCCTCGGATCCTACACAGGCTATATTTTATGCCGATGATTCTACCACCTGGGGTTCACAGGAACAACAATCGTTCTAAAAAAGGCCTTTAAAAGTTTTCTAAAATACGTTTCTGTGGAATATTAGGAAATAACAAACCGATTTCAAAATTAATGTTGGCAAATTAATGGTGACAGTTCCTATTTCAACATAGCCCTTTATGTTGAGAGAGGTGGTAGGACTTGGAATTCGACATGATAGTTAATTTTAAGATGTAAGAAGATGGTTTCTAAAAAATTCAAAACTTCAAATGAATACTGAAATAAGCGTATTAATTGAGCATAAAATTTTCAAAATATTTTCTAAATTATCATTTATTTAGTTTTATTTCGTTTTATTAATTTAAGTCGAATTTCTGCCTAATGCAGTGTAATAATGATGTTTAATCAAACTGTGTTTTAAATAGTATTTTTTGAATTATTCCTAAAAGTAATAAGTACCTTTTAAAGAAAAAACCTTTTAATAAAATAAAATATTACTTTTTAATAAAATAAAAATTTAGTTAGTACGTTTTAATAAAAATTAGACATATAAATATCACTTTGCATATTTCAAATATTACGCGAGCAAAGCCGCGGGGTTTGCTAGTAATATTATAAATGTCAAAGTCTGTCCGAAAGTTTGAATGAAGACAACTTCTAAACGGATGAATTAAGGTTTTTGTATCTTTTCATATAGGTATATTATAAAACGGAAATGAGCATAGGCTAAATTTTATTTAATTTATTCAAATAATTTTCGGTACTACTTAGTTATCCCGTCGACTATTTTCGCCAAATTATGCAAATTGACATAATTTTTATTTTAAGTAACGAAAGAAAAAATAAATTAGCATAACATTAAGAAAAATACAGGTAAAACATCGAAATAAAAATCGCTTGATGACGTAAACACGTGTAACTTGCTTAAAGTAAAGTGAATGTGACATTTACAATCAACCATTATTGACATTTAACCCAGGAGAACTCGCTGCATGAGATCTTCTCTCACAGTTGTACTTTTTAAAGACTCTTATTTAAGCCATTTTTCATTTTAATTAAAATTTCAAAATGTTATTTCAATTATTTTACCTATTTTGTGAATAAAAGTACTAAGCCAACAAAAAAAAAGTTGATATTATATGAATGTAATGTCATATACGTAACGGGTACTTAACTGGAGCAGAGTGTCGTTATTTTGCTTGATATGGTAACGGATGTTGTTGTTTATTCTGTTGATATTTTCGCAATCTGCCAGTTTTTGTTGCATTAAATTATCTCAATTTTTGATTTTCTGTAAGCAAGCAATCCCTATAGGTTTACAATGGAAGTCTATGAGAATTTGGCGAAATATTAGTGGTATCGCCAAGTTGGCGTTAGTTTTGGCGACTTACTATGGTTGCCAAATTTGGTGATATGCCGCCAATTTGGCGACAAACTTGGCGGAATTTGGCGATATAACAGAGTACATCCTATGAGTAACCTCCCATATAGGCATGGGGATGGATTAAATGCTGTTCAATAGCCAATGAGATCCGTTTCATTCGGGCGTTGCCATTAAACAATTAACAAATAATTACGATTTTTGTGCCACGTATGATAGCGTAATATACACATAGATGACATTTTTTTTATTCACTGGAGCACTTCGCCTGTCGTCTCAAACTCAGTATCGTCGGAATGAAAAAAAGTATTTTTATATAAAGTAACGTGCGTGTTTTTTTTATCTGTTTACATTTTTTTAAATGTTACTTCTAATAGTAATGAGCAAATGACATCATAAAAGATTTTACAAATTAATAAAACCAATTATTTTTCTGGAACAGTGGAAGTAATCTGATTGCGACCATTTTGATGAAATTTCATAAATAACGTTTAAAATGAAATCAAAATTATAAAAATAGGATTTTTTAAGAATTTAGCTTCGTGAGGAGACATCTGCAGTAATCAGCTTTCATTAAAAACAAAATAATTAGTAAAATTGGCTCGAAAGAAAGCTGACGGCAGATGACTATAAAAAGGCATTTTTTTTATTTTTTTGTTTTAAGTATACAGATGTAAACAATCGCAGTGTTATCTCTATGGGAAATGTTTGAGACGACATTTCAAGCTGTTAGTGTTGACGAATATATATATATATATATATATATATATATATATATATATATATATATATATATATATTAATACCCACCGATATTTTGACAGCAATTTATTCCGAAAATGACGGGCAGGAAAGACAAATTTATTTTTATAAATTCTTCTTTAAATTTCGAAAGTAATTTTTTTTTCTGGTTTCTAAAGATAAAGAAACGTTTTTCAGAATATTGGTGATTTGGAAGCGATTATCTAATATTTTCGTTTCATGATTATAGTAAACTTTCATAAATTAAGAAACATCTGTCTTTTTTTGCAGTGTACTAATGAAAAATATGTTTTTAAACATTAAACAACTCATCATATTTGACAAAATAAAACTCTATTTAAAAAAAAAAAAAAAAAATTACATTTTGATCCCACTCGTATATTTAAAAGAATAATGTAAGTTAATTAAGCTATAAAATTTGAAATTCACTTTAAACGTATTTTAGATTATTAATGTAATTAATTAAACAATCTGTAATAAAAAATAAATAACTGAAACGAAAATTTTTATTTTTTTTTAATAATGCTAATTTTGTTCTGCATGGAATTACAATAAACATTAATTTATCAGTATTTATAAATACAATATTTAGAGGTAAGGAAATACTTATAAACGTAAAATATCAGTTAATTTTCATGCCGAAATTATTCAGAATTTTCAGTTTTTTATGAGAATTTTGCTATATTTTCATATTGGATTATATGCATTCTTCTTAATTTTGCAATTATTTCTTCTACTCTTCAGGATACCTAAAAATATATAAAATTATGAAAATACATGTACAGTTAAAATAACACGAATAGTAAACTAATGGATGAACATGAATGCATTCGTTATAGTTAATGTAATATATCAAGTTCATAAAAACTGTTTTATTCGTTCCCTCAAATATACCACATCTTATCACAATTCTGAACCTAAACTAATTACAGTAAACTCTCTGTAAGGCGGACTCTGAGTAAGACGGAAATCTGTCTAACCCAGAAATATTTTCAAGTCCCTACGGATCCATAGACATAGAGTAAAATTTGTCTAAGGCGGAATATTGTCTACTACGGAAAATTTTCTCGGTCCCAATCGATTCCGCCTTAGACAGAGTTTACTGTACATTACAAATATGGATGTGTGTATAATATTTTCATCTGAAGTCAGCGTCAAAGCGGATATTTTACTGCCTTTGTGTTTATAGGTGTGTTCGTAATTATATATACCGGGTGTCCTAGAAAGGACTGACTGATTTTAAAAATCAATAACTTGCAAACGGTGACAGATATTTAAAAAATTCTTGCAGGAGGGTTATGCATAAGGTCAAAAGTTTTTTTACAGTGATTTTCGATTTTAGTTCAAATTACAAACAATAGATGGCACTGCGATCATTAGACGCTAAATTCAGGCTCGATTTTTGGTACTTTCGCGCCCACTCAATACCTATTCATATCCTTTTTCCGCATGGAAGAAGAGATAGGACCAATAATCGCGCCTGAATTTAACATCTATTGATCGCAGCGCCATCTATTTTTTGTAATTCGAACTAAAATAGAAAATCACTGTAAAAATTTTTTGACCTTATGCATAACCCTCCTGCAAGAATTTTTTAAATATCTGTAACCGTTTGCAAGTTATTGATTTTTAAAATCAGTCAGTCCTTTTTAGGGCACCCGGTATATATATATATATAACCATTAATTAAACATTACCGACCACCCACAAAAATTGTGATATATATATATATATATATATATAGTTGTCTGGTCCGTCCATCTGTCCACGTATAACAGCATAATTGGTTTGAAATTTAATATAAATAATCGTTGCAGAATTTTGCAGAGTCATTTAAAATTTTCTGAAAATCTAATCAAAACTTAAAAATCTAATGAAGATATTTATAAAAGTTTTCTTCATTCTATTAAATCCTATCATACGTAATTAATTCAATAATAGCCCATGATAGGTACTGATTCTAGGTTGTCATGGTGATTACGTCCTATTTAAGTGTAGTCATACTATTTCCGTATTGTAGAATTTAATATATATAATTGTAATAAATTTTATATTCGTGATTTTTGATAAGAGTGCAACAACTATTGCACCAAGATCTGAATAGTTATAAAACAAGTTGTGGAACGAATGCAGCTCATTTGCCAAGTTTGACGCACAATTTTGGACTTGTCTCATATATATGGATTATAACGAATGTTTTAGTCTATTTTTTGTTGCTTCCTTGAAATATATATTTTTTTTAAACAAGTCGGATATACCCCTAGTTTTAGCTGGACTCGACAATCCCCATCCGAACCACACAGTCTCTAAAAATTTGCTAATTTTCCATCTCTGTTTTAAAAAGATTACATGATTATGGAATGATGAATGGTGTTGTCCTGATCAGTGTTGATCTTCCGTAATTGTGTGCTATTCATTTTCCTTTGACTTGGAGATTTTTCGGTACTCAAGGCCGCCTCCACCGCTGTTCCGACCGGTGAAGACTCTTTTAATGATTAATTAAAAACTATTAATTACACATTTTAAAATAAATTTGTTTAAAATGGTTAAGTAAAAAAGGGTTAAGCTTCCGAGACTTTCCTAATGTTTAGAAAAAACAATTATGTTATACGTTTTAAATAAATTGTTATACATGTGACATTTTAATTATATCATTACAAATCTGACGTAAATTTCAGCATTAAACAATTATCACACTAATAATTAAATTATTTTAAAAAATTTCTTCTTTTTCATATTCACGAGAATATATATTTTTCAACTGAAAAGTGTTTGGATATATTATTTGTGCTTTTTAAAATTGGGTAACCGTAGATAAAAACTGCTATTTCAAACTATGAATTTAACCTCCATTCAGATAAAGAAATTTGTAATTAAAAATTGTAAAAAAAGAATAAAATAAATAAATTTCAAAATCCATTGGACACTGTACACCACGATCTACTTACGTTCCATAGATTTTCGTCCTATAAAACTTAGTTAACTAAACTATCTTGACCAACGTTAACTTAAATAGCTCTTAAATAATTATTCTGTTAAAAAACTACATGCTTTATCCTCTTTATCATATATGTCTTTATAAAAATACGATTTGTCATATAGGTTGTAATATTCTATCTGGTCGGAAAATGCCCGGATTCGAACCAGGGACTTCTTGGCTGTAGCTGATAATGCGCTGCCAACTGAGCTATATCCTGGACGAATCTAGAGGATTTGGAGGGGAATTAGGTTCTCCAGAGTCCTCAAGGATAGCTGAATCTGAAGATAGATCCTCCAGATTCGTCCAGGATAGCTCAGTTGGCAAAGCATTGGCAGCTTCAGCCAAGAGATCATTGGTTCGAAACCTGACTCGGACATTTTTCACCCAGTTAGAATATTACAACTCATATAATTGATTTACCAATTAGAATAATTGTGTTAAAATTAAACTAGTTAAAATTATCATGTTTTAATATGCAATAATTTTTGCAGCATAAACCGTGAAAGTGAATCGTTCACAATAATTTCAATTACGCAGCAGCGGCATTAATTACTTTTTTAAGATATAAACATTCAGAATATGATCTATTTATATAATACGCTAAAGTGACGATTCCGGCTCTTACTCATCCTCGAGTAAAGCAACTTATCATGGCCATGTTAGGCATACGTATTCAAGATGCCGTACGTTTGCTGCTTGCTCAACTTATGGAAATATACACCTAACCTGCTTTATATCACATCTATTCTTGATTATTTTTTTCTAAAATCTCCAAAAATTATCCGAAAACAATGTTTTAAATTCTGAATTAAAAATAACGGGTAATCAACTATTAGAGATAACGGATAACCAGATATAAACAAACGAAGATTGTTGCAGTTTAGAACTCCAAATTCAAAATCTAGAAACAAATGAACGCCTCTTGCAGCATTCCATAAAAAAATGCACGTTAACGTCTGATTTTGCTATTAAAATAGTTGTAAAAACATATTTAAAGCCTTTAAATATTTTGAAATGCGTTTTTAACTTTTTCATACCATCTCATGATTTTGTGAAAATGGACGAATTTTCTGTATTCTCTACACTAGAGCCCTCGGTCTGAGCTTTACAGAAAATTTCGTCTATTTTTAAACATTGTTTTTGTGGCATCAACGGCAATCAGTATAAATGAAAGAACTTTTGATTGAAATTAGAGTTTTTTTTAAAAAAAATTCAGGGGGTGATGATGTAATTAGAGATAACTTTTTAAAAGTTTCGTTAATATAATTTTAAAATTTCATTCAATATAAATAAAATGAACATCATTATTATTATTACGATTCTTTGACATAATTTTAGTTTATTTTATTACTTTTTAAGAGTCTAACATTTATCCATTTATTTTTTTTTAATTTTGTGAGCATAAAAAATTATTTTTTTTTTACCTAGATATAATTGAAATATAATATGTTACCATTATTGCATTTGTATGGCTGAAAATTACTTTTTCTCTTCTTAAAATACAATTTTGTTTTCACCCCAAAGTTATGTTCAGATGTTATTATGTTAAAAATCGAAATTTTATCTGCATTGATATAATTAATATAAATAGTACATAACATAGAATTGTAAATTCCATACATTTAATTGCATTTGATATAAAATATAAATTTTATTTACAATCTAAGCCAATTTCAAGTAGATATAAGCTATGTACATAAAAATTGATAAAATGAAGTTACCATTTTACGAAAGAAATAATGAAAATTCGTAAGTTTTGGTTTTATGTAAAACGAATGAAATTTTAAAGTTATACAGATGAAGCTTTAAAAAAATTAAAATAATGCGTCCTGCATATTTTCTATAAAAAAATACAATTTTAACAAAAAGTTTCTCTTTATATTAATTGACGATAAATGGAGCAAAATACATATTTAGAAACCAATCGTAAAGCTCCACAGATGAGTAAAACCGCTGCCTTGATCCCAGAGAGTTATAATACACTTTACCTATATTCTAACTTCGTGTCTCGATCCACACTTAAAGAAAAGCGATTTTCTGAGACATTCATTATTCAGATGCATTCATTTTTATAAAATTTCGTGTTCATTTTAAAATTAAAACAAACCTTAACGCATTGAAAATTTAATTTTAAAGTTTTGTGAAATCTTCAGAAATTGTGTTTCACTGTGCTAATTATTAGTATTGCTGCAATAACTACTGCTACTTGTTTTCTCCAATTGTAGAACTAGTTAAATATATATGGAAAACTATATGTAAGAGAAACGACACATTCACCTTATTACTTTAAGTTAAAACATGAATACATTAAAATGATTCTCAGATTTTATTTCTAAAATAGGTGCTAAAAATACAATTAACAGGTTTTAAAACATTAAAACCAATAATCAGATGGTAAAAACTTCCCGAGCGCTTTCGACCAAGCCCTGGTCATCATCAATGGGGTGCAAAATGAGAATAAGACCTTCAGAATGCATACTGGTATAAATAACGCTGGTCGATTCCAAAAACTGTAAAAAGGGGGGGGGGGAGGGAGAGAGGGACGGATGAGTTCATGCAGCTACATTGATCATTCCAATCCAAAGATTCCATTGACACCAAGTAGACCAAACCAAATGCTCGGTATATGACAGGACAATGTATCATTACAAGTGTTTCTGCCTCTGGTTAAAATTTCAATAGACTCTCTCAAAATACATGTGTTAAATTGATTTGTATGTGTGATGATCTTTGCTTTACTAAAAAGGATGTCAATATCAGCTTCTAAATTTAACCGAGCTAAAGCTGTAGATGGTTTCCCCTTTCCTATATCAGCCATATGTTCTTTCAGCCTTTCCTGTAGCCTTCTGGTTGTCATTCCAATGTATGTATAAGTTCTATTGTTATTTTTATATCTGAATGGGATCATATAAATTCCTGCTTTGTCATATGAATTAACTGGATCAACTTTTCTGTGAACTAGATTTTACTTTTACTAGATTTTGTAGAACTAGTTCAGAAATTTAATATTGAATAAAAAAATAGCATCATCATTTCTATTTATAGAAACCACTTGTGATTTTTGAAATGTACTTTTCTAAAATTCAAACCAATTAAGACTAATATCACAATATTAAAATATTTATTTGCTTAAAAGACGTTATGAAAATACATTAAAAGTAAATTAAAAATCTATATTTACATGTTTGAACTCTTTTAATAGGATCAATTTTAGTATTTAAAAGCATCTTTAATTTCGGAAGAGGCTTCGCGATCAAACATAAACCAAATTTTCTTATATGATTTTTTATAAGTTCAAAAAAACACGGGAAATAATTTGCTACAACCCTTTTCATATTAACTTCATTAATAGTTTCATTTTTATTTTTAGAAGTATCAAAGGAGCTCTGAATCAATTTGTTAATTAATTTTACCTGATATCCTTTATGAATAGTAATACGTTTAATTTTCTTTAATTCATACCAAAGATTTATATCGGAAGAAATCATGAAAGCACGATTAATTAGGAACCTGAAGGTGGATAATTTATAAGGCACTGGGGGGCATGCATCGGAAGGTATAACGGTTAGACCTAAATTGATCCTATTAATAGAGATGGCCTCTCAGGAGTTTATATGACTCCATTTATTAGGGTGAGGGGAATCAAAAATCATTATATAGGTATAACCCAACGAAAATTCAATATCAGATGTAAAGAACATATAGTGGGCATAAAATACAATAGAGGTAATACTGCTTTATCCCGGCTGAATCAAATAGAGAACATTAACATACTTTTTAATGAAAGTAAAATAATCTACAGGTCTAATTTTTATTTACAATTATTTATAACAGAGTCTATTTAAATTTATTTAAGAGGTTCAGGAGTTTATAACGATACATTATCTTTTCGTATCCCGATTTTATGGGTTGAATGGTTTGACAACTTACGGCGTCGCGACATAGAAGAACACGCTCAATCGCGAAAATGTAGAGTGTGTTACATGATTACTTATTTATATTCGATGATTTTTTCCATTTTTCATATGCATTTGTAATTATCTGCTATAAATTCTGATGATGACGCAGTAAAACAGTTGAAACATGTAAATATAGATATTTAATTTACTTTTAATGTATTTTTATAACGTCTTTTCAGCAAATAAATAGTTTAATATTGTGATATGGTTAGTAGTGGACGTAATTTTGACTTATTAATAGCACATATTTATAATTAAGACTCATTAACCCATTAACCTCATTTCGCATGGAATAAAATGAGTTCATATTTGAAGTAAAACGAGCATTTGCAATTTAATTATAATACAGAGAGGATGAATATCAATTAAAATGGTAATCATGCCCATCAGAACTTATTTTCTAAAACAGGACAGTGTATCTGCTAGTTACCCAGCAACTTAATTTGTAATTATTTTTTATACCATTTTATTTTTTTCTTAGCTTATTGCAATATGTTATAATGACTTTCATTTTTTATAATAGATTATACAGCCGTAGTGTTTATTTTTTATAAAATACAGTAACAAGGTCACTCAGATCCAATGAGACCTTTATAGGAAATTCCTAAAAGAAAATTTATAAGTTTTGGTAGCTATTATTTAAGAATTCATTTCTGTCTCATCTAAATGTGCAGATATCGGTTAGGTATGCGTATGTATGTTTTTAGAAATATGTTATTATATGATGTATTTTGATAAATACTTCCTTTTTCACGTGTTCTTTATCTTATGTGGACTTTTCTGATTGTTTTCTTAAAAATTAATTCCCTTCAGTGGTTAAATATTAAATGAAGATTTTAAAATTGTAAACACATAAATATTAAGTGCATAATTACTAAATCCTGTAACACTTAAAATGGCAGCAAAACGTTTAAACGTTAGCAAGTAATTAGAAAATGGTCAGTTAACATGTGTCACTAAATTATCCCAAATATTTGAAAAGTCTAAATTTACGTATATAGGTTCTTACATAAACACAGCATCACTTTCTAAGAAATATATATATTTTTTTGTCTTGGTACCGAATTAATGAATCCGATAATTCTTTATCCACAAACTTTCGAAAAACGTTTCTTTTTTTTATGAAATTTGTATTTTTAAAACTGAAATTTTCATTAAACAAATGTATTTAAAAACACGTATACAGGTTCGCAGCATTCCTAAATTTTTCTGCACTTCCTTCCACTATTTCAAATAAAAAATATTCGTGGTAGATTCCTTTAACATCTGCAATAGAAGTTTGTGATAAAATTTGTCATTTTAAAATAGTGGTAGTAAAGTGAGAAAATTTTAGGAACGGTGCGAGCCATGCGTATATGTTCTTATTCCTCTCAAGCAATGACAAATTGTGTTCTTCTGAGAATAACGTAAACATTTCCTAGTTCTAAGTTTGATTTGTATCAATTCTAATTCAATATTCTGTGCTAAAAATTAAAATTTTCCAAGTCAAAACAGACATTTGCTGCATATTTGTGTGCAAGTGGATCTATTATCAGTCTACGATCTTAACCGTTACAGCGACAGCAAAGTTTTGTTGTGGCTCTAAAAATACCCCAAAAAATCCTCGAACTGTCTGCGAGTTTACGCTTTCCGAATTTGTCATTAAAACACATTGAACAGCAGGATATACATTTAATGTTCAATTTAATGGAGTTGAATCAGTTATAATGTAGCTTCGTTCCGTTTCTATGAGTGCTAAATTTGAAGTATTAAATGTTAATTATTGATTTAAGTGACATTCTATTCATGTTGATTAGTGTTTCAAATTGAATAAGTTCTTTAAAGTTGATAGTCTACTAGTGAGGGGGAACCTTTTTGAGTATGCGGGCCAAAAATTTCAAAATTATTAGGTACCAACTTTCTAACGTGCCAGAAATATTTTAATAATAAACAATAATTAATTTTTGTATAATTTTTACTTAAATATTTTTACACTTATACTAAATTCGGATCCTAACTTATTTATTAAGCTGTATTTACTCGATAATACAGCAATGTCGTAAAGAATTCCTCATTAATAATCTATAAATAAGTTTTTAATTTATTGTATGCTTCCTAATGAGATCATTTTTAGTTCTTCAGGTCTAACCAAGTTCAATAGATACATAATTATTTACACTAACAGTTAAAATTCAATTTCCAAAATAAAAACCTGAATATAACAAAATCAGAAATAACTTAAAACAACCTATACCTGATTAAAGTAAAATCTAATAAGAAGTAGAAGCGTATCAATTAGGTAAATTACTATGCGAACAACCTCTTAAAATTCAGTTTTCAAAAGTAAAACTCTTGTAATATGATAGAGAAACAAAATGATTAGGAAAACACTATATGTTGAACGGTTTGGCGAGAAAATGACGCTACAGGCAGCTTTCAGTGAGATTTGTAACACGTTCATTTATTCAAAACTAACGGATTATTTTAAAGAATATTATATACCTGTTACACAAAACTATATTTTTTGTTAAAAAAAAAAAAAAAAAAAAAGAGAGAGAGACACAAATTAGATTGATCTCCATCAACTCAATATAATCTATATGTTTCGTCGCGTGCCAGAGAAGATTTCTTACGTGCCAAGTTGTGCACGCGTGCCATAGGTTTGCTATCCCTGCTAGGCCATATATAACTAGCATTGGAATTCAGATTGTTAATTTGGCAGCTACAAGTGCTTCGAAGCAGGTTGCTCATTCACAAATGCATAAGAACGACAGTGCAGCGACCAATATGCTGGTTTATGTCATAGAGCTTTGTAAAAACGCAAATCATAAGTGCTTCATCAAAGAAAAGAAAATGTTTAAGGACTTTTATATGGATTTTCATTCATGAGAAATTAATTTTTTCAATGCTTGATCGAGAGAAAAAAATAGACAATGAAAGTAAAAATAATATCTATTAATATCTTATCAGTGTTGTTAAGGTAATTTGGGTTTCTGAATTATTTAGCTAGCATAAGAATTTTACTAAAAAATAAAAACGAACATTTTTATGTATGGATATGATAGAGACGTTGTTAAGAAATGGGATATACCTATAAATTCAAATGTTGTGCGGCAAAGACGAAGGGTTTGAATCACCTTGATGTATTTTGATATCTTGGTAGTTATTGATAGCTATTGATATTTAGGATTTATTTATACTTCAAGATATTCTAAGAAACTCATTGTAGTCTTACAAGTTGTCATACAGAAACATAAACGTTTACCAGCTTACTTCTTTATTAAAGCTTTTGCCTCAGTAGATCCGACTGAAATGGTAACTGGAGCTTTCTTTGGTCTGATATTTGGTAAGTGAATACATTCACGTCTGGAAAGAGAAAATTTCTGCATGAAAATAACATAATAAGCATAAACAGAATACAAATACCATAATTATTTAAATACCAGTTCAAGATAATTTCCCTTTTACAATATAAAAAAATACCATTTAAGCAGACAGAACTGACAAAGTATCTCTCTATTCTAAAAAAACTGTAACTAGCGCTACCACCGCCACTGTAAATGAATATTTTGTGACTGGGGATCTTTCTTTGCTAATATTAAGAAAACTCCTGCATACAAAAGTATGGAAATTGGTAGAATTATAAAGAAATGCTTGATATACCTGCTGATCCGACAGTTTTTAAATCGACTAATTATTTTAAGAGATATTTAATGTCAAAGATAGTCAAAAGCGTTCCATTAAATACGTTGTATAGGGGCAAAAACTATACATAGGAATTTAATATTTTTTAAGGACATTAAAAGCTCCCGGTGTGCAGACTGCATTTATTTTTTTAATTGGGATGTTTTTTTGAGGCTTCATTTCCATTTAAACTTCAAATTTTCAGCACTTCGAGACATTTTTTACATATTTTAGAAAAGTTTACTATTTTAAATTGTTTCCTATTGTAAAAACAGCGCAAAGAATGATATGATATTTCCGTCGAAGCTCAATAAGAACTTACACGTGTGTATTAATTCCAGAATTTTATTTCATACAGAATGCTTGAAACCAATGACATGAAATTGCTTGATTGATTTAATTTTTAAATTTACATCAAAATATCAAGCTGTTACAAAAGCAACTGGATGCAAATGTGTTGTAAAAACTTTTGAATTGGGGAGGACCCAGCTTTCTCCCTGTAAGGAAATTTCAAAAATCAGGAACTTTATTAATTCTGTGATCAACATATTTATGTACCCACTATGTTTCAAAAACAAAACAGTGGATCCGGATAAATCGCTTTATAGTAACATTAAAAATAAGTTTTCTAATTCCGTGCTCATTACAATCAAGTGCTGGGTAATTTTAATTTAATTTGAAAAATCTACATTATAATGTATTTTAAATCTTCAGAATTGCGAGAAAAAATGACAGAAAACATAAAGAAACACGGTTTCGCAATTAAACTTTTGTCAGAAAAATAAAGGCCATCTCAGTACAATAGAAACTATACTTGCGTTGAAATAAAATTTATATTGAAATAAAATATTCAAGACATGACTAACGTTGAAGAAAATGTAATGAAAAAAAAATGCTGTTTTTTTTTATCATTATCTTTATTTAAATGGTGTTAAATATCATTTGGTTGTCATATCATTATCATTGTCATATCAATGGTGTTAAATATCGTTTCTTGAATGTGTATGCTAGAAAGTCTAGTACGAATGAATGAATAACTGTGCCGATTCAGAACTCACCACCGCGTAATCACAAATATCACTAACCCAAAACAAGATTTGTGTGTTCATTAAAATATCTTTAATTATTATTGAGGGCATTGACAATTGTGCTAGGTTTTGAAGGGATCCATCCAGTACTTCTTAATCAGAAAAAAGTAGATTGCAACTCTTGTGGAAAAGACAAAATGCGTTTGACTTGCTAAGAAACACTATTCTTATTTTGTCAGTATAATTGTAAAGCAATTCAAAACCATTTTTCAATGATAATTGGATACCTCACGCAACCAATCAAATATTCCACACATAAAAGATACATACAATGATTACACATAAAATAAAAACAAATATTTAATTTAACCTTACCTATTTGTATCAGGAAATGGCCTGAAAAAAAGAAAAATATAACAATGCATTAAAATACATTTTCATATAATTTATCCTAATGAATAATATTTTAAACAATTATTTATTAATTGAAATTTATAGAACAATCGAATTCGAATAAGACGCATTTCAAGTAATCGGGCAAAATGGATTGCGTGTATTAAAAGTCATTCATATATTTTTGAAGAAAATTAATGAAACTTTTAAATAAAAATATTTACACGTTTAAGCGTCAAAATACAATTTAGGGCTTTGGCTTATATGTTATGAATGAAGAATTGTATCTTTTGCCGACATTTGGATAAAGCATAACACCAAGTGTAATTGATTATTTGTTACTATAGGAGCGAGTGGAATAATAACTATCATAGATCGGAATTGAATTATAGATTTATTTCATTAATTCCAACAAATAAACCGCACAACTCATATTAAACCGAAATTTTATACAAACACTTAAATACATTTTTTACACAAAACTACATATACACTTGCAGCACAACACAGTTTCCAAGTAACTAAAATCACAAATTGTATTTATGGTAATGAATACCCTTATAATCTGTACTGAAACTTTTCATTGACGAATGAAGAGGTTATTTTTTTTTTCAAGATGGCGGCGTGTCAGTTAATATATAGTATCAGCTAGACAATAGTTTCAAGACGAGTATAATTGAGATGAACAATCTTTCCACTACCACGTGTCATCTGAGATGGGCTTTTTACCAGGTCGTATACCAGATGAAAAAGGTGCATATGTAAAATGTGTATTATATTATGATATGTAATATATGGTAAAATGTCTGATTTGTGCGAGGGCCCAAACAACTATTGTGGTAGCGAAACAACAGACTATATTTGTAACTTTATTTAAATTGAAAAAAATATATACGAATCTGATGATTAATATATGAAGTACTAAAGTTTACCCATTAAATAATATTGGTAATTTATGTAAATCTTGATTTTTTTTAAAATTTAAACATTCCTTATAACATTATTCCACATTACCCGACAGGCTCTATTTTCCGAAAAGTATAATTCTTTAACATCTAAATATTGATATGCAATTTTTTTCTTCAACTTTAAGTTCATTAAAAATGTGTTAATAAATAGTCAAATTTTGTACTTTACATACTTTTAATGTATCTCAAATTTTTAGGGTTTCGTTCATCTGACGAAACCCTATTCGTCTCAGTCCTTTGTCTGTCTGTCTGTCCGTCACAGAGCCCGTTCTCAGAAACTATACATGTTAGAGACTTGAAATTTTGGGTACTTATAGCTGAACACCTCACATCAAACAACAAATCATAAAATTTCGAAAAAGTTGGTAATTAACCGAATTACGGTCTAATTAACTTCTAAAATTAATCAATCCACCTTTTTAACGCAGGAACTCCAAATCTTCGAAGTTTCTCCTAAGGATTGCCAGTAAAATCAGCGGATGCATAGTTACCACGGAGGAAATTAAGAAATAAATGAAGTGGACATTTAAAAAGTGAAATCGCATCTCCGAAAGTATTGGTCGTACAAATTCATAAAAGGTATAGAAATACGCGGAAAAAATTCTACTTTATTTTGGTATAAAGTTCAAATTTCTGCGTTGGGTATAACGCAAAAAATCCACTAAAATCGATCGATAAAAATTTATTTTCTGTATTTGAAAAGACAATGAAAAGAGATTTAATTTCAGCGTAATGCAGATGTTGTCATCTTTCAGACATATCGGCGCTGGAGAAATTTAAGCAGAGGATATTTTAACACGAAATTTAAACTTTTTAAATATTAAATTTTTTGATTAAATTTTTTGACATCCCGACGCGAAATTGTTCGCTGATTTCATATATATCCAGTTCAAACTCCCAGCTTAATTACAAGCTGAGATATTAATTATTATTTCATTAATTGGATCATTGCTTTAAAACTTTCCTTTCAAAAGGGTTTTTTATCTCAGACATAACGGCGCACCTGCGGTTTTTATTTTAATACGAAATTTGAACTTTTTAAATATTAAATTTTTTGGCATCCCGATTTAAAATTCTTCGCTGATTTCATGCATACCGAGTTCAAACTCCTAGATTAATTACAAGCTGAGATATTAATTATTATTTAATTAATCGGTTTCATTTCCATCAAATGCGGGTGGCACGTGCTTTTCTAACCACGAAATAATTTAAATTAGGAAATCTATCAATTTGCGTGAGGTTCAGCGCTATCAGATAGGTATAACTTTCGAGGGGAGACAAAAGCGTGCTCCGCCCGCTATCGTATAATTTTTATTTGTTAGGTTTGTATCAATGGAAAGTGGGGGGGGGGAGGAAATACTTTTGATTAAATATCCCAGTTAGTTCGCATTACAGATATTATTATGACAAAGACTAGCGTGCATCGCCCGCTATCGGATAATTTCACTGCGTGATAGCTTAATTAGAAGCTGCGATATTAATTATTATTTAATTAATCTGTATGTGTAGTGGACAATGTGGTGCGTTTTGGATCCTTTTTAGGCAGATTATACAAATCCAGCAATGCCAACAACGTATTTCTTTAAGATAGTTTATAACACGTACGAACAAGTTTATAAAAGAATGGTCCGTGAAATTTCGGGCAAGTTCGGTGGGGGGGAGGGGGTCGAAAAATTAATTTTTTTACCTTTGTGTTTCTGACTTTCAGGTGCGGTTTTCTGACGGAATCTTCAGGTAAACGCTACTTATTAAATATAAAAATGCCAAAAGTTAAGTTACCACTATTCCCGAATAGTAACTTTAGCAAATTTCTTAATTTTTAGCTTAAACACCGCCACCAACTCGAGTAACTTATCCACTGATAGGTTTTTTAACAGAGTATCGTTCAGATACACTTTTGTTATCAATAGAGTGCGCTCCCTGGTGGTGGAATGTGGAACTAACAGGCCGCGATTCCATTTAATGTAGGAAGTCTAACAAGGCGCCTTGAGACTTTAAGATAGTTTATAACACATATGAACAAGTTTATAAAAGAATGGCGCATAAAATTTCGGGCAGATGGGGGTGGGAAGGGAGGGTCGAAAATTTTCTTTTTTTTACCTTTGCGTTTCTGACCGTTTCAGGTGCGGTTTTCTGACGGAGTCTTCAGATAAACGCTACTTATTAAATATAAAAATGTCAAAAGTTAAGTTACCACTATTTCCGAATAGTAATTTCAGCAAATATATGAATTTCTTGCTTAAGACCGCCACCACTTCGAGTAACATATCTACTGATAGGTTGTTTAACAGACTTTCAGTCAGATGCAGTTTTGTTAAGAATACAGTGCGCTTCCTGGTGGTGGAATGTGGAACTAACATAAAGCGGTTTTGTTTAAATTAGGCAATCTAACAAGGCGATCTGTTTGAGCCTTTAAGATAGTTGATAACACATAATAAAAAGCTTATAAAAGATTGGCGCGTACAATTTCGTGTGAGGAGGTGAGGGGGAGGTTCGAAAAATTTCTTTTTTTACCTTTGCATTTCTGACATTCAGGTGCGTTTTTCTGACGGAGTCTTCAGGTAAGCGCTACTTATTAAATATAAAAATGCCAAAAGTTAAGTTACCACTATTCCCGAATAGTAATTTCAGCAAATTTCTTAATTTCTAGCTTAAGACCGCCACCAACTCGAGTAACATATCCACTGATAGGTTTTTTAACAGAGTTTCGTTCAGATACACTTTTGTTATGAATAGAGTGTGCTCGTTGGTGGTGGAATGTGGAACTAACAGACCGCGATTCCATTTAAAGTAGGAAGTCTAACAAGGCGCCTTGAGACTTTAAGATAGTTTATAACACATAACAAAAAGTTTATAAAAAATGGCGCGTGAAATTTCGGGCAGGTGGGGAGAGGGGGAGGGGCAAAATATTTATTTTTTGTTTCATACCATTTCAGATGCGTTTTTTTTGACGGAGTCCTCGGATACATGCTACTTATTAAATATAAATATGTCAAAAGTTAAATTACCACTATTTCCGAATAGTAATTTCAACAATTATCTTAAATTCTTGCTGAAGACCGCTACCCCCTCGAGTAACATACATACTGATAGGTTGTGTAAAGGAGTTTCGTTCAGATACGCTTTTGTTAAGAATACAGTGTGCTCCTTGGTGGTGGAATGTCGAACTAACAGACCGCGATTTCATTTAAAGTAGGAAATCTAACAATGCGATCTGTTTTAAACTTTAAGATACTTTATAACAAATGATAATGAAGTATAAAGAAGAATGGCGTGTCGCATTTTGAGAGGGGGTAAGGGAAGGGCGCGAGCAAAATTAGGAAATACAGCTGGATGATCTGTTTGAAACTTTAATATAGCTTATAAAACATAACAAAAAAATTTTAAACATCAGTCCGCGCCAAAAATCATGGTGACCATTATCCCGCTTCACCCCCCCCCCCCACAAAGGGGGAACTTTTCTAAATTTGGCAGATACACGTCATGTGATATATCGTAGCATTTCCGGGAGGCACGCACAAAATTAGGAAATATAACAAGGCGAATCTGTTTGAAGCTTTACGTTAGCTTAGGAAGCATTTGCCAAAATTTAGAAGATGTTCCATGGCGATAAATGAACTGGACGTTTTGAAAGGAATATTAAACGAAACCCTTTGTGCGATCTATGATCACACTTACCCACTTGTTTTATGTTCAGTTACTAATTAAAATGTAAACCGTATTCCATAATATCGAGCTTCCTCTATATAAATATATTTACATATATAATATCTTTTCAGACTGCACGGATGTCAGTCTGTAATTGATACCAGACTTTCCTTATAAAAATTAACTACGTTTTGTTTAGTCTGATCGTCCGAAATTGTTCATTCTCTCACCTTCCATTCAAGATAGACGAATATATATATATAACATCCATTAAGAAAACCTAGCAGATACAAGATATATACACAAAAAATTGATAACATACATTAAAAAAACCTTGAAATAGATAAAATCATACGTAACCATTAATGATTGTTACGGCACATCTGAGCAAGTGTGTAATGTCACTTTTTTCAAGGGACAGGTGAGTGTTAAGGTTCGTCTTCATCTTTATCTGCATCACTGTCGGAGTCATTGGAAAATAGGTAAAAATTGCTTTAGAAAAAAAATTAGGGGTCCCCTGCAAGCAATTCTTGCCAACCACCATACAGGCATCACAGGTTCTAACAACACGTTAATTTCCATTGCTTTAAAAAATTGCACTAGTACGGAAGTTTGAATAATATAAACACGACCAGTATCTATTTTCTCTGATCGGGTTGCCATTCATTTCCCTTTGGATGAGGAATGTTTGTGTTTTTTAGGCAGAATTAGCTGTTGTCACGGCAGCTGGTGGTTGTTTTCGAGATTGATTATGTAAGATCAATTACAATTTGAAAATCAACTGTTATAACAAGTCATCGACTCGCGGATTTTGTAACGATCCTGTAAGAAAATCGTTTTAAATAAGCGGTTTTAAATATATAGTTTTAAATTTTGACGTAAGTTACCCTATTAATTGTATTTTGTACGTAAGAAGTGCATAGTTTTAAACTTTCTATTTTTTTTTAATATTCACACGTATATTTTTCAATTTAAAAGTTTGTTAATTTTGTTATTAGGCCTTTTAAAAATATGGCTACAGTAGGTTAAAAACGATTTTTTGAAACTATGAATTAAATCTCTAATCAGGTAATGAAACATTTAATAAAAAATTAAAAATACAGTAAACTCACGACTATCCGGCCCTCCGTACTATCCGGTTTAGTAAAAAAATGATGAATGTTGCAAGCGACCGAGACAGGCAGGTTCCCGGTCGTAGGAAAGTGATAATTCACGACAGGAAGGAGCAGGAAGGGATTGCAGAAGGCAATAGCAGAGAGAGGCAGGAATGGAAATGGAGGGTTAAGGCATGATAACCTGTTTCGTCAGTTGTGCAACGGATATTGATAAGTGCGGACGTTATATACCGCTTACACTGGTTACTTTCGCATAGTCATTTGGTGTGTTTCGTGTTTATATATTGAAAATTAACGAAATAGGTGATAACCAAAAAAAGGTGATAGTGACTATGGAGCAGATACTACGAGTTAGAAGGAGGAAGCGAAGCCAGCTGATATTATCTGCTTGTGTAAATCGGGGGGGGGGGGGGGGGATTGCGTCGAGGAAGAGAGCGAACTGGGAGAAGCAGTCATCGATCAAAGACTTGTTGCGGTTTGCGTGTAGGTCATTCCCTTGGTAATTATTTTATTCAAAATGACGTACAGCTTTGGTATCCTCATTTTTTAATAGAGGGTGCTTCCGACACATCTTCGACATTTCAATGACATCACTCCTGGGTGTTTTACTACCAGATTCACATACTTTCAGGAAGTGTTAGGTATGCAAAGAGGACTCGTAATCACATAGGAATGTAACGTTGGAAATGCCTTTTTTGCAAGTTATGGTTAAAAGAAGCAGATAAAAAAGTACCAGAAAGAAGCAGAGAAACAGCATCACGTTAAAGTGACAGTAAACAGTTTATTTAAAGGTTTTAGTACAAAAGGTGTCCGAAATTACGATCAGAAGTAGTCCGGCAAGCTTGACAGCGACTGTAGATGGCACTGCGGTGTCCTTGCGGCTCGTATTTCTGTAGCTGCCAAAAAGCTATCAGAGATGCAAGGAATCTTCCAGAGCGTGAGGAATTGCAAGCTTGCCAGACTACTTCTGGTCGTAATTTTGAACACCTTTTGTAGTAAAACCTTTAAATAAATTGTTTTTTGTCATGTTAACGTGTAGCTGTTTCTCTGCTTCTTTCTGTTGCTTTTTTCTCTGATTCGCAAAAAAGGCATTTCCAAAATTACATACCTATGTGATTCCGAGTCGTCTTTGCATCCCAACACTTCCTGGAAGTATGTTGGTCTGGTAGTAAAACACCCAGGAGTAATGTCATTGAGATATGGTCGGAAGCGCCCTCTACTAAAAAATGAGGACACTAAAGTTGTACGTCATTTTGAATAAAATAATTACCAAGGGAATAACCTACACGCAAACCGCAACAAAATTAATTAGTTTTTTCAATGTTTATGAGCGTTTAAAATCCCTCCCCTTCTGTAGTTCAATTTTAGCTAGTTGCCCGATCACACTGTTTTCGATTTTGGGCTTGAAATTTAAGTTAAAGTCTAAACTTTACAATAATTTTAACCCCATACAAATAATAACGGTAAAAAGTAGTTGTTCGTTACTCTAAAGTCTAAAGCGTCCTCCTTCGACAGTTTTTGAACGTAACCTTTAAAAAAAAATTTAAGAAAATCGTGAAATAAAGAATGATTTTATCGAAAACCGCAAACGAATCGACACTGTTTTCCGTTTTTTATCACCGTTTGAAATTTTGGACCTTAAACATTAATGGCCCCTATCTCCTACAGAAGACGTTTGCGCCCCATGGTTTCCTATTTAATAATGTTTGTCTTCATGTCTACTATCACCCCTCAACTTTTGTCGGTCTGGTAGTGAAACACACTGTATATATATATATCTGATATTTGTCACATAGTAACTCTCGTATTTATGAACCGATTTGGATGAAATTTCGTGTATACATAGTGCATACCAATGTCTCGGCCGTGTTCGTTGGCCAGCTTCATCCGCCATATTGTTTCAAAATGGCGGCCATTTAATTTTTTTTTAATTTAAAATTTCAAATGTGGTACCAAAAAATTAAAAATTAAGAAATATTTTTTTATGTATTTGACCTTGATACAAAGATTCTGGAGCATTTTTTGTTTCGTCTATATCTTAAAAAATGGCTGAGTTATAGCGCTTCGAATTTCTAGCTTCGCTGACATTTTTAAATGGCCTGATATTTGTCACGCGATAACAGGCGTATTTATGAAGCGATTTGGATGTACCTTGGTGTATACATAATACGTACCAATGTCTCCACCGAGTTCGTTGGCCAGCTTCATCCGCCATCTTGTTTCAAAATGGCGGCCATTTAAATTTTTAAAAAAAATTTAAAATTTGAAATGTGGTACCAAAAAATTGGAAAATTGAAAAATATTTTTTTCTTAGATGGTTAACCTTGATACAAAGATTCCGGAGCAGTTTTTTTTTGTCTATATCTTAAAAAATGGCTGAGTTATAGCACTTTGAATTTCAAGCGTGGCTGACATTTTGAAACGACCTGATTTTTGTCAGGCGATAAAAAGCGTATTTACGAACCGATTTGGATGTACCTTGGAGTATACATAATACGTACCAATGTCTCGACCGAGTTCGTTCACCAGCTTCACCCGCAATCTTGTTTATAAATGGCGGCCATTTAAATAATTTTTAAAAAATTGAAATTTAAAATGACGTACCAAAAAATTGGAAAATGAAAAATATTTTTTTTATATGTGTTTGACCTTAATACAAAATATTCCGGAACAGTTTTTGTTTCGTCTATATCTAAAAAAATGGCTGAGTTATAGCATTTTGAATTTCTATTGTGGCTGACATTTTGAAATGACTTTATTTTTTGTCACGCGATAACAGGCGTATTTATGAACCGATTTAGATGTAACTTGGTATGTACATAGTACATCAGCCATCTTGTTTCAAAATGGAGGCTATTAAATTTAAAAAATATATATTTAAAGTGAGGTGCAAAAAATTAGAAATTGAAAGTATTTGACCATGATATAAGGATTCCGGAGCATTTTTTGTTTTGTTTTTATCTTAAAAAATGACTCAGATATAGCAGTTTGAATTTCTAATGTGGGTAACATTTTGAAAAATCTCGATTTTTTGCCTGCGACAGCACTTGTTTAAATCAACCGATTCCGATGTGAGTGAGCATGTGCACAGGAATTACTAAGGTCTCGACCAAGCTCATTCGTTAGCCTCATCCACCATGTTGTCTTAAAATCGCAGGAACTTCAAGATATCGCCGAATTTGGCAACCGAATATAAGTTACTTTAAATAAAAGCAGCTTGGATAAAGCTGACTAATTTCGCGAAATTATCATTCATAATGATTTAGTATTGGTAAAAATTAGTATTGAATCTCCTATAATCGGTTTTCACTAAATTGAACTTCGAGTGTTTGAATAATATAAGCTTGCTTTTTAAAAATAAGGAATATGAAAGCTACCTCTTCCTCCCGGCACTGGCCGGAAGGACTTTTTTTACTTTGCCGATTTTCGATGACTTCCACTTCATTAAGAATTGTACTGAAAAAGTTATTTACCAATTTAGGTTACAAATAATATTATTTAAGATCCTTATATATAAATATAATGTAATTTACTCATCAATACCTAAGAGGTGCAAAATCCTTTGTAATATTAGGCAATTCAAAAGCTTCGAAGTTTATCAAATGCTCCGTGAAGACAGGTCTAAAAAATATATATATATATATATGTTATATGTAAAATATAATGCAAAATATTTAGAGAAAATTAAATAATGTGATAGTACAGTTTATGATAGTTTTAGATATTTGGTAGTTTTAGCTGTACTTAATGTAATTTTTTATATTGAATGTGAAATTGAGAATACAATTGGTGTATCATGTACTGTACGAGATGTGGCTATTAAATAACGAGACTTTTGCTGTAATATTTTTTATTTTAAAATTAGGCCTATTTAGTTATTATCCTCTTCAATATATATACCTTAGTCTCTACAGTGCTCCATACGAATTTTTCATTGTTTGAAACAGGCTGAAAGTGGTCTTCGTTTAGCTCGTTCATGATGCGTGCCACTTTTTCTTTCAGAGTATCAACGGCCTGAAATTTGGTTCCTTCTAACGCAGATTTGACCTTGGGAAATAGTAAAAAGTCACATGGTGCCACGCCAAGCGAATAAGTCTCATGGCCCAACACTGTGATCTTATACTTGGCTAGAAATGTCTTGACAGACAATTCAGTATGAGCCGGTGTGTGATCCTGATGAAGCACCCATAAATGTTTTTTACACAATTCAGGTCGTTATTTTCATATATTTTCCTGGAGTTGAATAAGGACTTCAAGGTAGTAATGTTGATTAATAGTTTGATCTCCAGGAACCCAGTGAAGATACCCCATGAATATCGAAAAATTTCTCCGTAGTTAACGTGAAAAGCCGACCTAGGCGAATATCATCTGCAATGTATTCTCGGCCATCTTGGAAACGCTTAAAACACTTAACAATCCATTCACATTTTAAATATTCATTGCCGCATGCTTCTCTTAACAAATAAGGAGTTTCAGTACCTGATTTTCCAAGTTAAAAAATAAATTTTACAGTAATTCGCTGCTCTTTTAAAAAACTCAGTATTTTTTCGGAAAAACACTAAAATAGGGTCCAAACCAAATGAAGGCAACGGCCAGACTAATTGGAATACAGCCAATTTAGGGGAGGTAATCCATAGGGGGGCTTTGCGCTGCGCAACTATTGGTCGTATGAATTTGGTGCATGCGCAGTTCTTCTGTAAAAGCATTAGTCCCGTTACACCTCGTATTTACACAAATTTGAGTTTTATGATATGTAAAATGGGCTACACTCTCGCACAATTAAAGTTTAATAAAAAAAACCTGACGCATAATTTTTTTCTTTTTCAATAATATAAAATGTTACACATTTTATTGACACATTTCTTCATCTATTTTTGAGTGAAACTTTGGTTTTAGGATAGACCACGTAGATACGACTGGTCTTTACACACACTTAAAGTTTATACTTGGAAAGAAGATTTAATTTTTTTACGGGTAAAAAAAGCATTCTTATTAATTATTTTACTGGTATCGTAGGAAGCGAAATGCCAAGCTGATTATTACCATTTTTTGGTATGTAATATTAGTGGTTATGTATTTAGAAACAAAACAAGAATACTGAAATCTTCTATCTGCTTTGACCATAGCTGACAACTTTTCCTGTTTCTTTTTACTTTCACTGTTTTCAAATAGTTGCCTTCTTATTATATCATAGAATTTATCTCAAAATACGAAATGTATGTTTCAACACAAAAATGATCAAATTTGAAGAACAGAGAAGATAAAGGCTTTAGTATTTATTGTACACGATGCACAAATTTCTGATACCCTTTTACAAGACATATTCAAAGATTCAAACTCAAACTCTGATACATAAAATGCTGTTGCTGCTGATTTTCAGTGTAATATAACAAACAATGATCCCGATTTATTCCATCAATCGAAAAATTTTCATTCAATTAAATTTCTGCTATAGTCTAAGACATTTTAGGCTACTTGTTTTATTAACTATATTAAAAGAGGTCTAGACGCAAAGATTAAAAACGTTTTAACTCCTATTACTTTATATATAACAAAGAACAGAAGTCTATTTTTTTTATTTTCTATAAGATAATGTCCAAGTTTATTCCAAATATATTAAAACTTTGGTGCGCTTCTTTGTCGTTAAATGTTAAGCCTTTTGAAGAGGACTTTTATTGACTATATTAAACGAAAGCTGTTATTTTACAAAATGAGAAGAAATATGTATTTTTACTTATTATACCTTGTTAGTGGAATATTAGTCAGCGGATTATCTATTATTACTGTATTTTCAATGTTAAAGATGCATAATAAATACACACACATAAAAAAACGCAGCTTTACCAAAAAACAAATATGTTGTAAAGTTTAAAAAATGTACATGATTTCAAGTTTATTTTAACTGGATTATGTATTTATATACAAATACATATCTATACATAACATTTTTCATTATATTGTTTTACTTTAATTATTTTTGAATATTAGACTGAACAATCCCTATGCATAAATGTTATACATGTTAAATCTGATTGTGAAAAAACTGTATGCTTTAGAAAAAAAGATGTAATTGCTGGAGTATTGTTGCCTCCAAAAAATATACAGGGTGTCCGGTCTCAACGGTGTCCAATGGCTAATTCCTAAACCATTAGTCATAGGCATATAGTTCCAATTACAAAAATGTTTTAAATCAGGTAAAGAAATAAATTTAAAAGTGATTTGGTTCAATAAAAACATTTCTTAAAAAATTACGAAATTTAAATTTTTATACGGTCCCCAGGTCCTATAAATTATATTTAGTAAAATTTTCCTATTATACTGACAAGTAAGACAAAACAAGTCCCATTCATATAATGCTAAAATTGAGTGAGTTATGAAACTTTAAAAATGCATATGACTTATGCCACTTTTCTGCTTTGAAAACAAATGAGTTCGGCTTGGCTTTGAGGGATCACATACCAAGTGCGAAGATCTTATTTCATGTGTATCTGCGCTTTGAAAAAAATCGTACAAGTATTCCGATTAAGATAAAATTTATTAAGTTTTAGATTGGCTAAAATAACATATGTTTTATTGTGTCAAGATTTGAGGCTGTTTCTTTTATGATTTCTTTTAACAAACAAGTTATTTTTTTTTAAGTTTTTGTGTTACTTCAACGATCTTATGTATGTTTTTCCAGTTTAAAATTTTGTACTCGGACTTTAACTCACTTTTAAATATCGATCGAGATTACATTTTACATACATGCGCAAATCCAATAACAATCTAATATTATTATGATTTTCCGTGGTTACCATTTATACTTATTTTACAGGATAGCACAAAAAATTTCGGATAGATTACCACCAAGAAGTTTAAGAAAAAGTTTTAGATTAGATAATACAAGACCGCGATTGTTGGGCTTTTAACTTTTATGTATTTTATAGCACTGAATCTGAAAATTACATTAATTTTTAATTATCATGTCAGGATATTTCGCAAATCATAAATTGTCAAGTTTAAAGAACAACAAAAATCGGATTCTATAAAGTAGAGGAGATGGTTGTGTTTTTTTAACTTTTGATAATTGATTTTTACGTACTTTTTAGCACTGAATCTGAAAATGACTTTCATTTTTAACTATCATGTTAGAATTTTTCTGCAAATCGTAAATGTGTAAGTTAAAATATAGCGAAAATCTCATACTATAAAACGTATGTAAAACTTTTTTTTTGTTTTATTTTATTTTATTCAATAATTTATTCGATATTTTTGATTATCCTGTGATTCTTACAGCTAAATAGCTGAGTGGTCCGATGAGATGAGGGAGGAGATTCAATTTTAATTTTGAACTGTTTAACTTTGAAATTTGAGAAAAATCCTGATGTGATGGTTAAAAATGAAGGACAATTTCAGATTCAGCGGTACAGAATACATAAGAATCAATTATCAAAAGCTAAAAAACATGACATAACCCAACTTTTGCAGGCTAGTGTAATCTAATAATATTTTAAAATACATATCATTTTGTAAAGAATTGAGGCTGTTAATTTAGCATAATTTTATTTAACAAAAATTCTGTTTTCTCTTTCTTCTTAAATGTTTATTACAAATTGTATATTTTGCATTAATATGTCAGAATGATTAAAGATTTCAAATTTATATTGAAATGTTAATTTTAGTCTCAATCATTTTCTAATATATCTCATGAAATTATATTTCGACTAAATTTGTGAATGACCCACAATTTGCAGCGAAAAATATGCTCCAACTTTAAACAGCTGTTACTCGGTCAATTTTAATCGTAGAATAATGGGACTTTTTGTGTATTACTCGTCAGTGTAAAAAGAAAATTTTACTAAATATAATTTATAGGACCGGGGGACCGTATAAAAATTTAAATTTCGTAATTTTTTAAGAAATGTTTTTATTGACCTAAATCGCTTTTAATCTATTTCTTTACCTGATTTTAAACATTTTTGTAATTGGAACTATATGTCTATGACTCACGGTTTAGGAATTAGCCATTGGACACCGTTGAGACCGGACACCCTGTATAGAAGCGATAGAATTTTTTTTAAGTTTTCAGAAACGTAAATTTTGTAGATTGCGTTATTGATTAAAAATGCGGTTTAATTTTGCATATGCTTATTTATTTTCTGCATTACTCTATGCTTATTTTATATGTAGCTTTGGAAATTCAATGATACCAAATTTTCCAGAACTACGGAATAGCAATGATTTACACCTGTATAGTCACAGAAGGATCGTATTCGGAACAGTACTGACTCTATTTGCATGCATTAAAAAAATATTTTACAGGATTCAGTCTTATTAATTTAGGAAAGGCCATGCATTTCCGGTACATAAAGTGCATATTTTCGTTCATTTCTATTTTACAAAAAAAAAAAAAAAAAAAAAAAAAAAAAAAAAGAATGAATGAAATGGATGAGTGTTTTAATATGTAATTTTTTTTAATTTTAATTATAACTACTCTCAACACATTTATTTAAACGAGTTACAACATAGGACGCAACTATAGCATTACATTAAAACCCCTTAATGTCTGAGGGTTTTCATAAATCCCTAACAAAACTCAAGTGAACTTAAAGCTTCTTTTGTGCTAAAATATCTTTTTATTTCTCTTTATCCTAGCTCTTTACAAAACTAATTTTTTTTAAGGTTTTGTCCACAAGCAATTTAGTTGTTATAGATAAATTCAAAAATGCAGAAGAGACGCTTTGAGGGCTATTTCAGCTGTCAGATAATGAAAAACATAGAAAAAACACTAAATTTATTTACTGTTAAATGCTTAATGAATCACCTACTTCAAACTTTAGTTATGCTCTTATTGGATTAATTGTAGATAGTTGTATCCATAAAGGTTTGATGATCGATAAAATGTAACATTTCAAAATTTAGATGTTGCAACTTTTCTAAACTGGTCTAATATTTTAACTGGAATTAAATTTAAAAGCGCATCTTTAACATAAAATAAAATATTGACTTTAACATATAACAGCTGATCTGTTTGAAAAAAAAAAGAAAATACAGATATTAATGTTTTATAACCACTTACATTCATCCCTTAAAGAAGAACATTGTTATACAATGTTTTGTAAAATGCTTTAACACAAAGAAAATGCGCAAGATTTCATAATATATTTACTTACTGTTCAGTATGTCTGCCTGTTTCATCAGGTTTTGTGGTTTCAGAATGTTTATCATCAAACATTTGACGCATGCCATCTTCTCCTATAAGTCTTTTAAGACTGAAAAGGTATATCAAAGAATAAGTTAATATATTTCTTTTCATTTCTAAAGATTTTATTCCTTATAACATAGACAAAATACAAAACAATTAACAAATATTTTCAAAATTTATTTTAAGGAATGTGGGAAACTTTATAAAATGCAATGAATATAGTTTAACACATATTGAAAGTAGTTCACATTTTTATTATTTTTAGCATATCAATGTAATTAATTATATTACGCATATTAAATATAACTTGAAAGAACCGATGACCAAAGGAACTAAAGGAAATGAACTAAAAACGACTAAAGGAATGCAATTAAAATATTTAAATGTGTAAAATGTGCCTTAGTTTCAGTTTTTATTTACACGACACAAAAGGCTTTTTAATTTGAAATTATTAATTTGCTTATGTATCTTTCATATTCTTACTCCATAAATTATCTCAATATTTACATTTTTACATATTTATACACATCTTCATAATTATATATCTAAAAAGATACATTTTTCTTGGACTACATGCTTTCAAAGGTAGGTCTGCCACGGGCGACAT
Organism: Maratus speciosus; assembly: GCA_963932465.1. Classification (NCBI taxonomy): domain Eukaryota; kingdom Metazoa; phylum Arthropoda; class Arachnida; order Araneae; family Salticidae; genus Maratus; species Maratus speciosus. Next base: position 528,247,228 of record OZ010789.1, on the reverse strand, counting down.
TACATTTGCACGACTATTTCCTCAAAAATTAATTTAGTAGTAGATTTCGCTTACAAATGTTGTCAAGGAATAGGTGAAAGATTTATGTTTGAAAAAAGTGGTACGAAGGAATAAAATGAATAGTCCTCAGCGGCAGTTATGATCTTATATAGTCTGGGTCAAAATTCTATTATCAATAACGCCTACTAATAAATTATATACTCAATTTTAGTTTATATATCGCCTAGATATAACAATTGTTTCAAACTTTAATATTGTCAATACTTACCCTTAAATTTGACAAGACATTTAATTCGTTCGGAAAATTTTACTCACGGACGCCAAAGTGAAAGCGATCTGGACAAGTAGTCTACGCATTATTCAGTTTTAAAGAGACTCCCAAAGTTAATTTCATTTTCAATCTATACAAAACACATATGCGCGTAGGTTTTGAACAATTATAAAAAAAAAACAATATAGTAATTTTCCAATTGTGAATTTTCCTATTTGGAAGTTGTAGAATTTTATGCTGAACAATCACTGGTTAAAATTCAAATTTCTTATGAATTTTGTGATTGAAATTAAATTAAAAAAGAATACAAATGACTTATGACTTATACTTTTTTTTAAGGGAAATTAATTTCTATAAACTTTCAGAATGGGAATAAAAAATTATATCTCATTTCACCAAGACTTGTTTGATTTATGTTTTAAAAACTACCCGCAGTGCAATCTTAGCAAAGAATAAAAAATAATTTAGCATGAGGAATTCCAAACTTTAAACCTGCATAACAGCTATAAAACTTCTCCAAATGAGTTCCCGTTTCGTATCCGAAAGTGATATTTACATAACGAATCAAATCTAATTCCAAATTTAGAGTCTAGTATTGATAAGATTAAAGCTTAAAACAATTTCTACTTGTGGACGAAACTCTAAATAAAAATAGCGCATAGCATTCATCTGTAGACGATATTGGTAATTCATTGGTACCAGTCACGTTTCAATAAGATGACTTGCAGAAGAATTTGCAATGGTGTACCTTTTCTTTTTCACTGACTGTACATTAGGGTAGAGTGAAAAAAATGAAAGTTGGAATTTTGATTTCAGATAGCAGCCAAAATTGCCTTTCAGTACCTCTAATAAACGTGCCAAATTTCATGAATTTTGAAAAACTCCTCCTAGGCTCTACCTGGTTCTTTATATTTTTATTGTTCCATACAATAAGTGCTTACCATACCTCGTACATTTACAGTGTTTTTTTTTTTTTTTTTGTAATCTCGTTTAACATTTATGAATTTAAAATGATTTGTGTAACTTTTTTTATAATTCTCAAACTTTAAGTCGTTATTTTAAAATATTTGAAACGTTTTATTGAGTTTTACAAATTGATTGCTCTCACTTTTGGAGTCAAAATGAGTGCGGGTATAGGCAAACCGAAGTTTACCATTATTAGAAGTGTAGTGGAATCTCCCCTATTTGATGCTCCTTCAAAACTAAATGAAGTTGTTTTGAAAACAAAAGCAGACGTTATAAAATACGTTTACACACAAGACAATAATTAAAGACCAGCAATAATGGGGAAGATCCACAAAGTCAGAGGTAATTAAAATCCTAAGCGAAAAGATCGAAGAAATTTGGAAAAAAACATTAACTATTGTCATTTCCCAGAGGCGTATTGATCAAGTACTAGACAACAATTTTTCTGAATACCAAAAACATATTCAATTCCCCTAATCCAAAAGAAATGATAATTACATGAAGTAGGTTCAGTTTTACAAATCTAAAGCTGTAAGAAAACTTCTAGACATTTCGGCCTGCAATTGCAAACCAATTCCTAAGTGTACGTGCAAAAAATCAAAGAAGGTGCCTTTAAAAGAACAAGAATTTCTTCTTTCCAAAGGTCAATAAGAAAGATGGTTATTGGCAAGCTCGATAAAGCCAAGACAAGTAAACTGAAACAAAGAGACGACATAAAAACAAAGGACTCGATGATGGCTCGAAAGCCAAGTTTCAAGTCTGCAGCTAATCAGGACAGTACGGTTGTTATGTATTGTGACAGTGGTGATGAAGAAAGAAGTAGTAGCACTTCACCAGGGTGTGAAAAATAATGTCCGTATCACAAAAATCTACTTTTAAGGAAGAGTCACAAATGAGAACACGTCTACTTACGTTTTCAAGGGCCTCAGATCAGTATCGTGTTTCAGATAGATGCGTGGCAGCAATAACTTCTGCAATTCTTCAAGATGTTGGAATTGTAACAGAAAACGATTCATCACATATAATTGACAGATGCAACGCATGTAGAGAATAAAAGAAAACTAGAGAATGTACTAAAAAATGTGATCTGAAAGCTTTAGAAGCTGGAATCGAAAGTATATATATTTTGATAAAAGAAAAGAAAAAACACTATATCAAGAGAATTGGGGTTAGATTACATAGAAGCTGGCGTATTAGCCACCGCAAGAGACGGCTAATCTTTGTTTCAAAAATCTAATTGCACCATTGTTTCTTCCAGTGTTTACATTCGATCCGTCACAACATAAGTCCGTAAATTTATCACGGTTTAAGTTGTTTTCAGTGCAATATTTTAAAATGATTTCTGCAATATGCTTTTCTGAACCAGAAGGTGGTGGAATGTGTCCCAGATACAGTGAATTTGGCTCTTCAATCAGAGATACATATTCTTCACTTATAGTTCTTCGATGTAATCTATCTACAATTCTCTTGATGTAGTTTTTTTTTTTTTTTTTTTTTTTTTTTTTAAATCTTTCCTTTTATCAAAATATATACTTTCGATTCCTGCTTCTAAGGCTTTCAGATCACTTTTTTTAGCAAATTCTCTAGTTTTCTTTCGTTCACTTCGTACTTTGCGTGTGTTAATTATATGTGATAAATCGTTTTCTGTACAATGCCAACATATTGCAGGATTGCAGAAGTTACTGCTGCCACGCATCTATCAGAAACCCGATACTGATCTGAGACCCTTGAAACCGTAGGTAGATGTGTTCTCATTTGTCTTTGTGACTCTTCCTTAAAAGTAGAATCTTGTGATACAGATATTAATTCTTCACGCCCTCATGAAGTGCTACTACTTCAATCTATCACCACCTTCACAATACATAACAACTGTACTGTCCTGATTATCTGCAGACTTCAAACTTGCTTTTCTAGCCCTCATCAAGTTGTTTTTATCTCGCCTCTTTGTTCCAATTTACTTGTCTTGGCTTTATCGAGCCTACCTATAACCACCTTTCTTGTTGACCTTTGGTCAAGAAGAAATTCTTGTTCTTTTAGAGGCACCTTCTTTGATTTTTCGCAGGTACACTTAGGAATTGGTTTGCATTTGCACGCCAAAATGTCTAGACGTTTACTTATAGCTTCAGCTTTGTAAAACTGAACCTTCTTTATGTAAATATCATTTCTCTTGAATTAGGGGAATCGAATAAGTTTCTGGTATTCAGAAAAATTGTTGTCTAGTATTTGATCAATACGCCTCTGGGAAACTGCAATAGTTGGTGCCTTTTTCCCTATTTCTTCGATCTTTTCTCTAAGGATTTTAATTACCTCCTACTTTGGTGGATCCTTAACATTCCTGATGTGCTTTAATTGTTGTCTTGTATGCAAGTAAAGTAATATTTTATAACGTCTGCTACTGTTTTCAAAACTACTTCATTTAATTCTGAATGAGCACCAAATAGGGGAAATTCCACTGCACTTCTAATAACGGTAAACTTCGGTTTGCCTATACTCGCACTCATTTTTACTCAAAAAATGAGAACAAATAATTTGTAAAACTCAATAAAACGTTTCAAATATTTTAAAATAAAGATTTAAACTTTAAATTTTATAAAGAAAGTTACATTAAACGTTTAAAATTTAAAAATGTTAAACAAGATTACCAAAAAACGGTGAAAATGTACAATTTATGGTAAGAACCTACTGTGTGAAACAATGAAAATATAAAGGTCCTAGTAGAGCCCTGAACGAGTTTTTTAAAATTCATGAAATTTTGCACGTTTATTACAGGTACTAAAACGCAACTTTTGGCTGCTATCCGAAATCAAAATTCCAACTTTCGTTTTCTTCACTCCACCCTACTGTACATCCTTCTCGCACACATCCTTCTGATACGAGTATATACGAGTTATATAAATCTTACATCTAAACATGTCACAGAAAACATACGGGTGATCTATGAGTCACAAAACATATGCAACTTCAATTATTTGAAACTCAGAATTATTAGTACGAAATGGGCTTTTACAGAAACACATAGAAAGATATGTTTTTTGGTAGCAAAAAAAAGTTATTGTCATAATAGATGATTTTTTCATTTGTGAAAACGCTAGTGTGGTCACAAAGCTATCAGAATTTGTTACTTAAACCATCCTGTGTCAACAACTACAGCCAAAGTCCGTTCTGGCATTCAGCAGATTTTGATCCCACTTTTAACAACTATCAGTGAAATTGAACACTTGTAAACTTACGCGTTGTAAACTATGCTATGCTGATGTACAAACTGATGACAAAATTTAAACGCCACTTGTTAGTACATAATGCTATTATTCAACTAATTAAATGTTTTTTATTAAATAATTTCGTGACAATCCGTATGTTTCAGTGCAAATTGCATAGTACTAGTACGTACACTTCTCGAAATGATGAAATTTTGATTCTTCTGTGACATTCGCATTAACCCGTACTTCTTAAATGCACAAGATGCATACTTAAATTGCAGTACTTTTATAATTTTAAAACATACAACTAAAAAAATATCTGATATATATTTGATAGTCTATAGAACATATTCTTCTGATAATAAATGTGAAATTGACCACCTGAATGCTGAGATACCTCCCAATTATGTAAAATACTACAATCTTTTCACCTATTTCTTTAAATATATCTATGTAAATTAAAGAATTTTCCATATTGATAAAGTACTATAATATTCTAATCAATATTTTTATTTTAAACAAATACTACATATACAATATTAATATTGCTATATTTTACAGTATTCAACCAAAGGTATAGAAATGGCATATCTGTAGCCTTTAGTAAATTTTTAGTTAAACACTTTAGTAGCACAAACAATAAAGTAGAGGGTTGCATTACCTGTTTTTTTTTTTTTTTTTTTTTTTTTTTTTTTTTTTTTTTAGTTTTGAAAAAAATTTCCAGTCTTTGCTTCTAATATTTTCTGAGTAACATAATTTCCATAAATGACAATCTTTAAATTTCCTTCAAAATATGACCTCAACCGATTTTGATCACAATACATTTAATATTAAGTTACACTACCATATTTACACTACCGTTACACTACTTGCGAATTTATTCTACTATATAATAACTCAAACTTACCAAGCCGTTGTAAAAGCTAACTCATTTGATGGTTTCCTGCTTCTTTTCACAGTCGCTTTGCTGATATTGCTGAAATATGAATAAAGGAGTTTAACTTTTTAATATAATAAATTTCAGGTGAGTGTATGTAATGCGTTTTAATAAGTCACTTACCTAAATGAGATTTTCTACACTAATCTGGCTCCATATAAGAAACTTAAATTTAAGGTCATGATACGACAATTCAGAAAATCTATTTTAATTCAACATAAATATCGATAATCTTAGAGTACAGATATGTTTAAATACCGTAATAAATTTATAAGTAAAAGACCGGTGACATTCTAATTTTAAAGATACTATTAATCATTTAAATATAAAAAAAAAAGATTTTCAATACCGTTTACATGGAATGGCAAAATTCTAGCTGACAAAATAGGCAAAAACGTGATAACATCATCTACCGAGTTTCTGTAGTATTGACTACAAAACGTACAATGCATCCTTGCAAGTATATTTAGAGCTACAAAATATGAAATGTTGGTAGTAGCATTTTAGCTTGTGGATTGCTGCTCATCCAATTTTTACTTTCTTCTATCTTCAATAGAAGAAAGTTTTGTAATCGAAATTTTTTTCAACTTCCGGTTTTCGACGGATTCACACGTTTTAGGGCTCAGAGATACCAAAAAACATGTTTATAGAAAATGTCTGTCTGTCCGTGTATCTGTCCGTCCGTCTGTCCGTGTGTCTGTCGCCATTGTACCATCAAAAAGTGTATGAAGTTATGTGTAGAATTGAACCGAATTTTCATTTTAAGTTTTTGGCTACAGCAAGCAAGTCCTCCCTAAATTTAGAAACAATTAGCGCTAGGGGGCGCTGTAATAGCAATTTTTGTGCGATTATGAATATTGTACCATCGAAAAGTGTATGAAGTTTTCCATAGAATTGAACCAAATTTTTATTTTAAGTTTTCGGCCATGGTAAGCAGGTCCTCCCTGAATTTGGAAAAAATTCACCGGTAGGGAGCGCTGTAATAACGATTTTTGTACGATTTTGAATATTGTACCATCGAAAAGTGTATGAAGTTATGCATAGACTTGAACTAATTTTTTTTTTAAGTTTTTGGCTATACCAAGCAGGTCTTCCCTTAATTTAAAAAAAAATGGCCGGAAGGGGGCGCTGTAATAGCGATTTTTGTGCGATTTTGATTATTGTACAATTGAAAACTATATGAAGTTTTGCATAGAATGGAACAAAATTTTTTTTTTAAGTTCCGGGCTATGGCAAGCAGGTCCCTCCTTAATTTGGAAAAAAATCGCCATTAGGGGGCGCTGTAATAGCGATTTTTGTGCCATTTTGAATATTGTACCATTGAAAAGTGTATGAAGTTATGCATAGAATTGAACCAATTTTTTTGTGTTAATTTTTGGTCATAGCACGAAGGTCCTCCCTGAATTTGGAAAGATTCCCCTATAAGATTGTGCTATAATTGCGATGTCTGTACTCTTTTTATTATTGTACCATCGAAAAGTGTATGAAGTTATGCATAGAATTGAACCAAATTTTTTGTGTATGTTTCTGGCTATGGCAAGCAAGTACTCCCTGAACTTGAAAGAAATCTGCCGCAAAGGGGGTGCAGTAATACGATATTTGTGCCATTTTCTTTATTGTACCATCGAAAAGTGTATAAAATTATGCATACAATTGAACCAAATTTTTGTGCATGTTTTTGGCTTTGGCCAACAGATCCTCCTTGAATTTGGAAATATTGCGCTGTAAAGGGGATCTGTGATAGCGATTTTTGTATACCTTTCTTAATTTTTCGTAGTTCCATTATCCATCGGCGGTTCGTGCAGCGGCTGGAACTCGCTTCCTGCTATGCCGGCTATTCGCAAACAGCTGATAACAACAGATTAAGGGAAAAGTATTAATTTTAACAAAGATCATGATATAGATTAACACGTTTTCAGTCCGTTTAATTGACTGAAGAAGAAAATTGTGATGAAAATCAAAGTTGGTATAGTATTGAACTAATAATATTAAAGTATCAACATGTGTAACTAGTTTTTGAAATATTAAGATGTGTAAGATAGAAGAAAGTTTTGGGATTGGCACATCCAACTAGTTTTAATTTAGTTGATGCAATTATAACAGTGTAATTCGAAGTCAACGAACTGCTGGATATGTTAATTTAGTCAATATTTAATAAGTTCGCAGTAATTTAAGATTTATCTAATGTAATAAAATCACTCAACCTTACTTTGAAAAATGCTCCGAAAAATAATTAATTAAATGTCTTTAAAAAATGACTGTAATAAACACAATCTAATTTATAATAACACACATCGTTTAATGTACACTGTTAAAAATTTGCAACAATTTTCTGACCAGTGATTCAACCATTTTTTATAGAAAACGTTTCCATAACCCTCATTTAACTCCACTCTGACCGTAATATGGTCTATTATGATACCAATGACATACCTGTCTGTTAAAAATACGGGCAGAATAGTGTTAAATTACAGTTGTGTTACCATCTTCTTTAAAAACAGTTGAATGAGCGGAGAGTTTCCTGCAAATTTTTTACACTTTAGATGTCAGCATGAGCTGTCAGAATCGACCCTCTCTTTATGTTTGCTAATAAATGTGTCATAAATTATATAATACATTTCAAATTGCTACTACAAACTTATTTATTTCCTTCAAATGGTGGTGGAAAAAGAAACATATCGTCTATAATTGTTTACATTAATTCGATGACATATCAATTTTTCGTAACGTTCTATATGGCGTTCGCGGGAAACAATTCGAAAGATAAATCATCTATATTATAAAGGACAAACATATCTGTGCGTAACGCATACGTCATTTTGCGAATGGCAACACTTTCAAATTTGAAATGAATTTGCGTTTGGCAATTTTCGCTACTGAAAATTTTTAAACTTCTACACATCGCACATTTTCAATTTTTATATCGTTGTATAAGAAAAAAAAAAGTACTTTTAAATGCAATTTGTTTGAAAGATGTACCTCAATTTATTTTTGCGATATTAATTTTTGTATAGTTTTTAGTACCAATTTTATAATTGTGGCAACATAAGTACTCCATTTTTACTTTCTTCTATCTTTACAAGAAGAAAGAATTGGATTCGTGAAAAATTTCGACTTCCGGTTTTCGACGGATTTATACGTTTTAGAATGCCCAGAACACGATTTGATGGTTTTTGAAAATGTCTGTCTGTGAGTCTGTCTGTCACTCTGTCACTCTGTCTGTGACTCTGTATGTGACAAAAATTTTCTGGGCGCTCTATCTCAAGAGCTAATGCATGGAATTTCACAAAACTTCATATTTAGTTAGACCTTGATATAAACTGGATCTGATTAGTTTTTGGTGAAAATCGCCCAACATGTGGCGCTGCTATGCGGCATTTTTCACGATTTCTGCAATAGCTATATCTCAAGAACTACAGCACGGATTTTCATAAAATTTCAGATTCAGCTAGTCCAAGATATAGTTTGGTGCTGATTATTTTCTGGTGAAAATCGCCCAACAGGTGGCACTGGTATGCTGCATTGTTCATGATTATCGCAATAGCTCTAACTCAAGAAAAAATGCAAGAATTTTCATCAAACTTGAGATTCAGTTAGTCCCTGGTATAAATTAGTGCTTTTTAATTTTTGGTGTAAATCGCCCAACAGGTGGCGATGCTGTGCTGCATTTTTCACGATTTCCACAAGAGCAGTATCTCAAGAACTATTGCACGGATTTTCATCAAACTTCAGATTTAGTTAGTCCTTGACATGAATTGACGTATAAATCAGTGCTGTTTAATTTTTGGTGTAAATCACTCAACAGGTGGCGCTGCTATTCTTTATTTTTTTGCGATTTCCGCAATAGCTTTATCTCAAGAACTAATGCTTGGATTTTCAACAAACTTCAGATTCAGGTATACCTTGATATCATTTAGTGCTGCTTATTTTTGGTGTAAATCGCTCAACAGGTGGCGCTGCTATGCTACATTTTCCAGAATTTCTGCTATAGCTCTATCTCAAGAACTAATGCACGAATTTTCATCCAACTTCAAATTCAGATATACTTTGATGTGAATTGGGGCTAAATTGTTGTTATTTCTTGTGCTATTTAAATGATTTAATTAACGTGATTTACATAGAAGAAAGTTTTGTGATGGCCACAACATACTAGTTATTCAAAGAAAAAGGAAAATAGTAGATTACTGTTTTTTTGTTGCCATTTCCTCATAAAAATTGAAATTATAAAACATGCTATGTCAAAAATACCGTTTATTATAAATTCCGGTGAATTTTGGTTTTATTTCGTTTCTGTTCATTAATTAAATGTTTCTTAGTTTTTAGCAAAAGCATTTTACAAACGATATAACACTTTCTTTTTATGAAAACGTATTTTAAATAATTGTGTGACTTTCCTTCACAATTACTTATTTCGTATCAGAAAGCTGAAAAAATGCAATTTTATTTGTCCATGTGAAATAATATTTTCCGAATTTTGTAAAAATGATTTCTGATCATGATTTCTGATAAAACATGGAGCTATTATAAACAAAAACAAGGGAAGGCATGTGTAGCATTAAATACCCGATTTCTTTTGCCGATCATCTTGAATGACGATATTGCTTTTTGTTGAGTTTGTGTATTATTCTGCGATAATGACGCCATTTCAATACTTTTCTATAGATGTAGGACTGAGTACAAAATTTAAGAATTCTAGAAGCTCTATATAGACTATTTAACGTGGATCATAAAAGTGGAATGCATGGTGGAATGCAGTGGAATGGTTCTAAAATAGTGACATCTTTTAAAGAACTTCATGATTATCTGCTGGATAAATTCGCTTCGTCGAGTTATACAAGCAAACAACGAGGATCATGGCAATAATTTGAGGTTTAAAATAATATCCTGTTCCATATGTTTTTATCCAAAATTCTCTTGACTAATAAAATTTTACTGCTATTCTTTAAGACATTCTACTATAATTTTATTAAAATACTAAAATTTGCTTAATTATTTTTATAATTTTATATAATCTATATGATTAAAACACGAGGCTGTTATTTAATCATCTGCCCTGAGCTTTCTACTGAATCAATTTTACTAATCTTTTTTTATTTATTTGGAAGCTGTTTATTTGTATACGTGTCCGCACTATCCGTTTTTTTTATATCCCTACTTTAATGATTTAATTTAAGAAATATTTTATGAAATTTCTTCAAAATGATCTTAATTAGATAGCTTTCATTATTGCAGAATTGAGAGAATAATGAGGTTTATTTACCTTTATTCATGCCATTTTTTGATAAGAATTAAAAAAATATATGTTTTTTCTATGATTTAAATTTCGTTGTATAGGGTTAAGTGGCGCAAAATCCCATTAGGAACATATTGCACCAAAATATTTTGAATGGGAAATGACGTGCTGCTTTTGAAAACACGCATTTTTCCTTATAAAGTTTCCATATTTTTTTCTTCTGCATGAGTGCTGATACTAATTTTGAGACACTAGGCAAAATGATTAAGTAAGTGAAAATGACGTCATATTTAAAAGAAAATGATCAATCTCTTAGATAATACTAAAAATTTTAACACAAATGTGTCTAAAAAACATTAAATATGGCAATTTTTACGCGCAGTGTTGAGATTAATATTTGAAATTAAGAGTGCGACTGTTCACATATAAATATGTTGTTGACAATCGTGACTTCAAGTTTTGAGTTAAAATGATCAAATTAAAATACCATTTTTTAAAAGATGGTGAATACGGGTATGAGAAGTACATATGTAAATTATGAGAAGGTGAAAATGATGTCGGGTTTAGATTTTACAGGAAATAAAATCTGATTGTATCAAACTGCAATCCATCTTGTTTATTTAAAAGCGATAAATAGTTACTTTGATGATCAAAAAGCACACATACAAAGCATAAAGAAGTTGTTATAGCCTTCCGTTCTGTATCCGTTATAAGATTTAAAACGTATAGTGAAAAATATATATAGATCTTTATAAAAGATACAGATAGCATAAATTGTTTACTAAACATTTTTAATTAGAAATACGTGTCAATGGACATCATCAAAAATAAAATTTACCTCATTCTTAAAAAGAATTTCGACTGTTTACCTTTAAATACTTTAGACTGATTTTTTTTTTTTTAAATAAAGTGAAGAGAATCTGAAAGAGTGTTTTATAGCCCACTATTAAGGAAATAAAAGTTATATTTTCTCAATAAAGGATTTTTTTAGAAAATGTTATACATTTTCAGAAGTAGAGCAACATAACTAATCGTCTAGATACTAAAGATATGTTTGAATATTTCACAGGTAATGATGTAATAAATAAAGGATTAATATTTTCAAAATATTCATTGACTTTAATGATGCTTAATGTTATTTTGGTTATTTTATTTGTCAAGTGTGAATATAATTCCTTCTCTCTAAGATAATCGTCAGATATTAAGGTATTTTAGAATTAATTTTATGATATATTTCTGAGAATTTGACAACATAAGCTCCAGTCAGAGGAGAAAAAAAACGCTAAAATTTTGTTCTGAGAAATATTTATGATTTTGATATGATGTTGATATGATGTTGATATTATTAAACACCATAATTGATTGATAGATACCTTCGGAATATATAAAAGTGATAAAATGTCTCTAAAATTTGTGTCTTGCATCATTTTCCATACGAAAATTATATGCACCGCTGTTATATTAATGGAGTATGTTGGTATATGAATCAACATCGGATGAATAGAAAACAATTTAAACACTTTTTAAACATTTTTTACAGTCATGTTTTAGAATAAACTTTTTAAATTTAAAGAAAACAAATTATTATATCAAATTCTATTACAATAAAATGAAAAACTTTCATTCAAACAGACTGGCATAACATGAATAAACAAAACAAATGTACTAATGAGACAGATTATTGTACACTGTAAAAAAAAATACTGCCAGTTTTCCAGTAGGAATCGGAAAAATAGTTACCCTTATCGTACCGGAATAATTTCGGACTCAGCTCGGAATAAAATCCGTAAAAATAAGGAAATAATCAGTAAAACGGTATTTTACGGATTATATTCCGATTTTACGGATTTTATTTTGAGCTGGGTTGAAAATTATTCCGGTACGATAATAGCAACTATTTTTCCGATTCCTACCGGAAAACTGGCATTATTTTTTTTACAATGAAATTAATCACAGATTTTGTGTCTAATAGCACACATTTATAATATTTAGAAAAATGAAAATGCATACTTTTTAGCTGAATCCTGAGGAATTTTCTTTTTGTTGTCTATAACCATACCACTAATTAAAAATAAGATAAATGTTAATGCAAATATTTTGATAAATCAGATAATTTTTAAGGGTTTAAATATTAGATACATTTTTTTACATGAAAATTTCACATCTATGTAATAAATTTATGAAACGATACGCGCATTAACAGAATCAGGCTACAATGAATGCGAAGTAATAAGAATTTGGTGTTGAAAAAGCAATATTTTTTAACATATTGCTTTATGAAAATCCAATTTATAAAAAGAATTACCATATTTTTACCCAGGCGTTTTTTTTTTCTTTTAGGCGTTCTCAAGTTTCTACCTCCTATCGTTTTTAACACTTTGACGAACGGCAATTTAATATGAAATCGCATTCCAATAATGATAATGTTGTTTACACTATGTTTTAAAAAATATTTAATGACATATATCAGCGATTAAATAAGTAATAAATAATAAGATTATTTTTGAAAATTTCTTGTAACATAAAATTAGCCAGCTATCCAAAGGTGAATATACCAGTCACCGCCAACAATGATTTAAGAACAACAGGAAATATGACGAATGCTGTACCATATTTACAAAATTGTTGCATATGTAACTTTTCATAAAGCTTTTATTCCGAAAATTATTTTTTTGGTAATTATTGTATTAAAAAACAAATCTCTTCTATGTCTTTTATTTATACCTAATGACATATTTACCATTTATTGTAGAATTATTGATTATGTTTTGAGAGATTTCTTGCCAGTGGAAAAACGGGCAGAATCAAATGAGTTAAAAGTTCATTGGACAACACCACAGTTATTAATTAGATTTTAAGAGACGAATATAGATCGTAGTGTTATAGTGGATAAATAAGTCGAAAAATGAATTGTTGCTGATTTTGCAATCTATGTATTTAACATAATTGCAAAAACCAGGCTCGTACTGTTTTAACATTCGAATGCCACTATTTTAAAATAACAAATTTCTTCTTATTTAATCACAAATTTCTGTAATTAAGTAAGACAAATATAACTTTTCGAAATAAAATGTGTGAATAATGAAAGTGTATGTTGACGATGAGTGAATAATAAAGATTGGGATGATAAATTTTTCATTAAAATATTAATTTTCGAATAATTTGAAATTTATTTTGATGTTGCAAAAAATTAGTAATTCTTTACATTTCTTAAAATTTGAAATTTATTCGACATTGACTTAAATATAAAAAGTAAGAAATTAATCACTGCTAGACACTTCTATAAGACAGTTTCTCCCCATAAATAGCCCTTCGGACTTTACCCAGAGGAAAAGGTATTTTTCATATACCTTGATTAATAAAACTCAGCATATATAAATTTAATTAATTTAACTAACATATGGGGTAAATGCTATGTTGGACACATCGTCCTCGTTGCTTAAATGGTAGAGCAGTTGGAGAGCTATTCCAAGGGTTCCGGGTTCGATTCAGCCTTGGACATTTTTCACGTTGTTTGCTCTACGCTTTGTTGGCAATGTGATAAATCACGTGTTATATATTCAACTCAGCTTATTTTACTCAAGCACCTGAGGAACCCGAGTAAAGAGGATTCAATCACAGTTTTCGTCAATACTGAATCTGAATGAAAATTTTGCCAAATTAGTCAGCTATATCCAAGTTGGCTTCATTTAGAGCAATTTATGTTTGGCAGCCGACATTGACGGTAGTTTAAAGTGACCGCCATTTTAAAACATGAAGTATGAAGCTTACCAATGAACCTAGTGGAGGCCTTGGCAAATCGTAAGCACATTTTCACTCAATCAAAATCGGTTAATATATACGAGTGTTGTTTTTTGTACATCTTTTGAAATTAACAATAAAATAAAATAAAATTGTCGTCCTTCTGAAACTAGATAGAGGATAAAACTGGCTAACGAACTTTGTCAAGACCTTCGTATGTCCTGTGCACTTACTTATTCACACCCGAAACGGTTAATTAATACGCATAAAGTCGCATAATAAAAATCAGATTGTTTCAAAATGTCAGCAACCCTAGAAATTCAAATCATTTCTTAAGTACTAGATTTAGATCGTGACAAATGTAAAACGAAAATTAAATTTTAATGAAATTTATTCCGTAAAAAATTATTTTCTAAAATAACTTTACAATCATAGTTTATTCAATTATTTCTTATCTTAAATAATATTCCATTCATTCCGTTTACTTAAATTAATTCCTTTTTAAATTGCGTATTTTAATACTTTATTTCCTTTCAAAATCTACTATAAAAACATTTCCCTTAATTATTGTTTACTTTCATGGTCTTTCATATCTCAATCTTAAAATTCCGATATGAATTCTATTAAAATTATCTGTTTGTACAATTTTTTTGTTTAATTTTAAAACTCGTTTGGCGCTCTTTTCCCGTCAAAACCGCATTATTCCGATTTTCTTATCCCGTTAAAATGTAGTTCGGTCCAGCTTCGATCGGTTATTGATCCTTTCCCATATACGCAACGCCGGAAATAACGTTCCGCGCCTTGTGTAAAACACCGAAACATGAGTACGGAAAACAGAATTTTCGTGTCATCAGATGTCTTTAAGTACTACGCCTGCTGTTAGAAAGAGACTGCTTGGAAACATAGAAGTTTTAGTAGTGAAAGCGTCTAAATATTTTATGGAACAGTGGGATGTTTACTTGAATTGCACTCGACTGACCTAATAAAGTGCTTCCGAACTGATAATTCTATTTTCTGCTTAATGTTTAAAACATAATCCATTCAATTCATGTCACAGCGGCTAACGACGACTGCAAACAAGCTGTTCTAATGTATTTACTCCAGTATTTATCTACTAGATAAGTAGCATAATTTTGTTGATTAAAATTCCTGAATTTGGGATTTATGAGTTGGTATCGATGAGTATTCTAAAGGGAGTTATAGAGAGCAATTTGTAGTTATGACCTCAGTTTTCGCCTGAATGTTACAAATAACCGTAACGCATATACATAAATAAACATTTAAACACAGGGTGTTATATAACAAAGTTATGTGCGACTGCAGTAGGTCGCTTTTTATTTTTTGGCATTGAAATATACCTAAAAAATGATATCTTTCATAATAAAAGACAAAATATTTTTTTGCAGCTATATTTTAATTTTCACATGTAAAATTATTATTTAATTCACAAAAATTCATTGTATTATTTAAACATATAAAAATTAATAAAAGCAATATTTTAGGTACAAATCATTTTGCATAATTATTCAATTGCGTCTAATGTTTAGGAATGAAGTACTTTATCAAAAGAGTAATACAAAATAAAGATAAAAGTAAAAATATTTGTTTGTTTTTTAACACTAGGGGGCTCGGCCCCTTACGAGCTAAGCTCGCCAACCCCCGTTCAGATACCGCAGTTTCTAAAAGCATGCTAATTTCATCGGCTTTAAAAAGATTTTGAAAGATTGAATTATAATTTAAAAAGCAGTGGCAATCTCACTATAAACGGGTTTCTATTCATTTCTCTTTGATTGGGGAATTTTAAGGAAAAATCAGCTGATGTTAAAAGATACTATGGCTGTTTTCCTCTTTGATTAATTAAAAACAGTTAAACATTTCCGAATAAGCTAATATAAAATTAATTAAGTCAACAGAGTCTTTGTCTCCCGGTATTTTTTAACAAAGCGAAAAGAAAGTTCTTTTAAATAAGACATTTTAAGCGGGCTCTTATGTCAAGCGAACAAGTCGCATGTTTGTTGTAATAAATAAATAAATGAAAGACATTTTAAATGTATCGTTTTTAATCTCACGCAATTTTCACCAAACTTTTATTTTCTTTTTAATATTCACGTGAAACGTTTGTTAGAAATGAAATATTATTTGCGCTGTCCCAACTAAAATAGTTGAAAAGTTCATCTCGAAATATCAAATAAATGTCTCGAGCAGTTTTTAAATTTAAACTGTTTTGCAATATTATTTTTTGTTCATTTTACGTAATAAGTGTAATGTGACGTAAATGTGACGTAATTTCTCCTATTTAAGACTTTAAACGCATGTTAATGGATTTATTATTTTACAATATCCTTTCTCTGTTAAAATTCACGTGTAAATATAGTTTTTATGAAGTAATTTTCAATAAGCTTCTGCTTTTTATACGTAATTATTTAATTCTAATTTGAAAGTTTTTTTTTCTGTTTATAATAGTCACGTGTAAATAAATTTTTAATTTTAAACAAACATTATTGTTTGCGCTGTTTATACAGTTGGCAACGGGTTAAATTAGTACAATTTTCTAAAATAAGAATAAAATATCTCTCGGAATGATGAAAATTTGAATTTAAAATAGAAATAAAAGCTCAAAAAATGAGTCAAATTTAAAAAATAAATCCTTTCTGCACACCGGGAAATTATAACGTATAAAATGATCTAAAAATGATCAAATTCCGATGTACAGTTTTTGCTCCTATAAAACTTTTTTAATGGAACGACTTTGTCCAACTTTAGCATTAAATATCTCTTAAAATAATTCTTCGATTTGAAAACTGTCTGCATCAGCGTGTTTATCAAACATTTCTCTATAATACTACCGATTTTCATATTTTTGTATGCAATATTTTTCTTAATATTAACGGAGAAAGACGTCCGGTCACAAAAATTCAAAACCGGCGGCGGCGGTGACAGCGGTAGTTAATTTTTTTAGAATAGAGAGAATCTTTTATAAGCGTTCAATGTTCATCTTCAACATCACGCTTTATTCTTTGACCTCGATTCATGTTTTCCCCAAAACCATCTGTTGCAATACATTATTGTAGCGTAGTCATCAAACACAGTTATGAAAATTTAACTTTTTTTCTTTTTTATGTTTGTTAAAAAGTACTAGCGAGAGAATTTATTAAAAAATATAAAATTTTCGCTCTGTTTCCTTTTTTTTTTTAAACATAGGGAGAAACAGAAAAAAGAAAAAGAATGAAGCGTTTTTTAAACCATCTTTTTCGGATTTTTAAATTAATCTCTCAACGTATAACACACAATTAATTAATATTAATCAAATAATTGATAAACACTTTGTTTTATATTACACTCTTCATTTTTTATTTATAACTATTTTCAAATTTTTTACCTTAAAAATGTTTCATTTTTGCAGTTCCACAGCCATTTGGTATATTTTTGTTGAATTTTTCTTATCGCATAGTTAAACCCATTTCTGCTGTAAATCGCAAGCAGTTTTACGTGTTACATAGAAAATATTTAGCGATTTCTCATCTGAATTAAAGTAGCAGAAAAAAAATCTATAAGTGTTGTATTGTCGTCGGAAACACCTCTGTAAGTATTTTCTACAATTCCAGCATATCACTAATTGGATTAAAAATCGATTATACAGAATTCAATCTTTACATACAAAAAACAGATTCATCTAAATAAAATATTTTAATGACTTTTTACGAAATAATGAGTAACATTTAAAATTATTTCCTAAATTTGAAATTATTGAATTTTTTCTTATTTTATACAATATGAAACATAGGAAAACTTAAAATTTGGTATAGGAATAAGTATAAAAAGTCTTTCCGGCCAGTGCCGTGAGGAAGAGGTAGCTTTCATAATCCTTATTTTAAAAAAGCCAACTTATATTATTCAAACACACGAGGCTCAATTTAGTGGAAACCAAATATAGGAGGTTCAATACTAATTTTTATCAATACTAAATCATTATGAATGAGAATTTCGCGAAATTAGTCAGCTTTATCCAAGCTGCTTTTATTTAAAGTAACTTATATTTGGCTGCCAAATTCGGCGATTTCTTAAAGTGCCTGCCATTTTAAGACAACATGGTGGATGAGGCTAACCAGTGAACTTGGTGGAGACCTTAGTAATTGCTGTGTACATGCTTACTCACATTGGAAGCGATTGATATACACGAGTGCTTTCGCAGGCAAAAAATCAGATTTTTCAAAATGTCACCCACATTAGATATTGAAATTGCTATATATGAGCCATTTTTACTTTCTTCTATCTTCAATAGAAGAAAGTATTGTAATCGAAATTTTTTTCGACTTCCGGTTTTCGACGGATTTGCATGTTTTAGGGGTCAGAGATTCCAAAAAACATGTTTATAGAAAATGTCTGTCTGTCTGTGTGTCCGTCTGTCCGTCTGTCCGTCCGTCCGTCCGTCCGTCCGTCCGTCCGTCTGTCCGTCTGTCCGTCTGTCCGTCTGTCTGTCGCCATTGTACCATCAAAAAGTGTATGAAGTTATGTATAGAATTAAACCAAAATTTTATTATAAGTTTTTGGCTATGGCAAGCAGGTCCTCCCGGAATTTGGAAAAAATTCGCCGGTAGGGGGCGCTGATATAACATTTTTTGTGCGATTTTGAATATTGTACCACCCAAAAGTGTATGGAGTTATGCATAGAATTGAACCAAATTTTTAGTTTAAGTTTTTGGCTATAGCAAGCAGGTCCTCCCTGAATTTGGAAAAAATTCGCCGGTAGGGGGCGCTGTAAATGCGTTTTTTGTGCGATTTTGAATATTGTACCATCGAAAAGTGTATGAAGTTATGCATAGAATTGAACCAAATTTTTATTTTAAACTTTTGGCTATGGCAAGCAGGTCCTCCATGAATTTGGAAAAAATTCGCCGGTAGGGGGCGCTGTAATAGCGATTTTTGTGCGTTTTTGAATATTGTACCGTCCAAAAGTGTATGAAGTTATGCATAGAATTAAACCAAATTTTTATTTTAAGTTTTTGGCTATAGCAAGCAGGTCCTCCCTGAATTTGGAAAAAATTCGCCTGTAGGGGGCGCTGTAATAGCGATTTTTGTGCGATTTTGAATATTGTACCGTCCAAAAGTGTATGAAGTTATGCATAGAATTAAACCAAATTTTTATTTTAAGTTTTTGGATATGGCAAGCAGGTCCTCCATGAATTTGCAAAAAATTCGCCGTTAGGGGGCGCTGTAATAGCGATTTTTGTGCGATTTTGAATATTGCACCATCGAAAAGTGTATGAAGTTATGCATAGAATTGAACCAAAAAAAAATTTAAGTTCTTGGCTATGGCAAGGAGGTCCTCCCTTAATTTGTAAAAAAATCGCTCGTAGAGGGCGCTGTAATAGCGATTTTTGTACAATTTTTGTGCCATTTTGAATATTGTACCGCCGAAAAGTGTATGAAGTTGTGCATAGAATTGAACCGAATTTTACGTGTTTATTTTTGGTCATGTCACGAAGGTCCTCCTTGAATTTGGAAAAATTCTGCCGGAAGGGGGCACTATAATTGCGATGTCTGTACCATTTTCATTATTGTACCATCGAAAAGTGTATGAAGTTATCCATATAATTGAACCAAATTTTTTGTGCATGTTTCTGGCTATGGCAAACAAGTCCTCCCTGAACTTGAAAAAATTCCGAAAGAAGGGGGCGCTATAATTCCGATCTCTGTGCCATTTTCATTATTGTACCATCGAACAGCGTATAAAATTATGCATACAATTGAACCAAAATGTTAGTGCTTGTTTTTGGCTTTGGCCAACAGGTTCTCCTTGAATTTGGAAATATTGCGCGGTAAAGGGGCTCCGTGCTAGCGATTTTTGTATACTTTTCTTGATTTTTCGTAGTTCTATTGTGCATCGGCGGCTCATGCAGCGGCGGGAACTCGCTTCCTGCTATGCCGGCTATTCGCAAACAGCTGATAACGACAGAATAAAGAAAAATTAATAATTTTAACAAATATCATGATATAGATTAACTCGTTTTTAGCCCGTTTAATTGACTTGAGCAGAAATTTAAGATGAAAATCAAAGTTGGTATAGTATTGAACTAATAATATTGAAGTATTAACATGTGTAACTAGGTTTTGAAATAGTAAGATGTATAAGATAGAAGAAAGTTTTGGGATTGGCACATCCAACTAGTTTAAGATAAAGACAAACAAAAAATGCTCCTGAATCCTTATATCAAGGTCAAATACTTAAGAAAGAAACTTTTTTCAATATCTAATTTTTTTTTTGCACCGCACTTTAAATATATATTTTTATTAATTTAATTGCCGCCATTTTGAAACAAGACGGCTGATGAAGCTGGCCAGCGAACTTGGTCGAGATATTGATGTATATTATCTACATGCCTTCTTACATCGAAATAGGTGAATAAGTGTGTTATCGCTTGACAAATACAAGATCGTTTCAAAATGTTAGCCATGCTAGAAATTCAAAGTGCTATAATTCAACCATTTTTACTTTCTTCTATCTTCAATAGAAGAAAGTATTGTAATCGAATTTTTTTTTACTTTCTTCTATCTTCAATAGAAGAAAGTATTGTAATCGAAATTTTTTTCGACTTCCGGTTTTCGACGGATTTGCATGTTTTAAGGGTCCGAGATTCCAAAAAACATGTTTATAGAAAATGTCTGTCTGTCTGTGTGTCCGTCTGTCCGTCTGTCCGTCTGTCTGTCGCCATTGTACCATCAAAAAGTGTATGAAGTTATGTATAGAATTAAACCAAAATTTTATTATAAGTTTTTGGCTATGGCAAGCATGTCCTCCCGGAATTTGGAAAAAATTCGCCGGTAGGGGGCGCTGATATAACAATTTTTGTGCGATTTTGAATATTGTACCATCCAAAAGTGTATGGAGTTATGCATAGAATTGAACCAAATTTTTAGTTTAAGTTTTTGAATATGACAAGCAGGTCCTCCCTGAATTTGGAAAAAATTCGCCGGTAGGGGGCGCTGTAAATGCGTTTTTGTGCGATTTTGAATATTGTACTATCGAAAAGTGTATGAAGTTATGCATAGAATTGAACCAAATTTTTAGTTTAAGTTTTTGGCTATGGCAAGCAGGTCCTCCCTGAATTTGGAAAAAATTCGCCGGTAGGGGGCGCTGTAATAGCGATTTTTGTGCGATTTTGAATATTGTACCGTCCAAAAGTGTATGAAGTTATGCATAGAATTAAACCAAATTTTTATTTTAAGTTTTTGGCTATGGCAAGCAGGTCCTCCCTGAATTTGGAAAAAAATCTCCGGTAGGGGGCGCTGTAATGGTGATTTTTGTGCGATTTTGAATATTGTACCGTCCAAAAGTGCATAAAGTTATGCATAGAATTAAAGTAAATTTTTATTTTAAGTTTTTGGATATGGCAAGCAGGTCCTCCATGAATTTGCAAAGAATTCGCCGTTAGGGGGCGCTGTAATAGCGATTTTTGTGCGATTTTGAATATTGCACCATCGAAAAGTGTATGAAGTTATGCATAGAATTGAACCAAAAAAAAATTTTAAGTTCTTGGCTATAGCAAGGAGGTCTCCCTTAATTTGTAAAAAAATCGCTCATAGAGGGCGCTGTAATAGCGATTTTTGTGCAATTTTTGTGCCATTTTGAATATTGTACCGCCGAAAATTGTATGAAGTTATGCATAGAATGGAACCAAATTTTATGTGTTTATTTTTGGTCATGTCACGAAGGTCCTCCCTGAATTTGGAAAAATTCTGCAGGAAGGGGGCACTATAATTGCGATGTCTGTACCATTTTCATTATTGTACCATCGAAAAGTGTATGAAGTTATCCATATAATTGAACCAAATTTTTTGTGCATGTTTCTGGCTATGGCAAACAAGTCCTCCCTGAACTTGAAAAAATTCCGAAAGAAGGGGGCGCTATAATTCCGATCTCTGTGCCATTTTCATTATTGTATCATCGAACAGCGTATAAAATTATGCATACAATTGAACCAAATTGTTTGTGCTTGTTTTTGGCTTTGGCCAACAGGTTCTCCTTGAATTTGGAAATATTGCGCGGTAAAGGGGCTCCGTGCTAGCGATTTTTGTATACTTTTCTTGATTTTTCGTAGTTCTATTGTGCATCGGCGGCTCATGCAGCGGCGGGAACTCGCTTCCTGCTATGCCGGCTATTCGCAAACAGCTGATAACGACAGAATAAGGAAAAATTAATAATTTTAACAAATATCATGATATAGATTAACTCGTTTTTAGTCCGTTTAATTGACTTGAGCAGAAATTTAAGATGAAAATCAAAGTTGGTATAGTATTGAACTAATAATATTGAAGTATTAACATGTGTAACTAGGTTTTGAAATATTAAGATGTATAAGATAGAAGAAAGTTTTGGGATTGGCACATCCAACTAGTTTAAGATATAAACAAAACAACAAAATTTCAGAGACAAAAACTGCTCCGGAATCTTTGTATCAAGGCCAAATACATAAAAAAAAATCTTTTTAATTTTCCAATTTTTTAATACCTCATTTTAAATTTTAAATTTAATTTTTTTTAATGGCAACCCTTTTGAAACAAGATGGCGAATGAAGCTGTCCAACGAACTCTTTCGAGACATTCGTATGTATTATGTACAGACCAAGTTACATCCAAATCGGTTCATAAATACGCCTAATATCGCGTGACAAAAATCTGGTCGTTTTAAAATGTCAGCCACAATAGAAATTCAAAATGCTATAACTCAGCCATTTTTACTTTCTTCTATCTTCAATAGAAGAAAGTATTGTAATCGAAATTTTTTTCGGTTTTCGACGGATTTGCATGTTTTAGGGGTCAGAGATTCCAAAAAACATGTTTATAGAAAATGTCTGCCTGTTTGTGTGTCCGTCTGTCCGTCTGTCTGTCGCCATTGTACCATCAAAAAGTGTATGAAGTTATGTATAGAATTAAACCAAAATTATATTATAAATTTTAGGCTATGGCAAGCAGGTCCTCCCGGAATTTGGAAAAAATTCGCTGGTAGGGGGCGCTGATATAACAATTTTTGTGCGATTTTGAATATTGTACCGTCCAAAAGTGTATGGAGTTATGCATAGAATTGAACCAAATTTTTAGTTTAAGTTTTTGGATATGACAAGCAGGTCCTCCCTGAATTTGGAAAAAGTTCGCCGGTAGGGGGCGCTGTAAATGCGATTTTTGTGCGATTTTGAATATTGTACCGTCCAAAAGTGTATGAAGTTATGCATAGAATTAAACCAAATTTTTATTTTAAGTTTTTGGCTATGGCAAGCAGGACCTCCCTGAATTTGGAAAAAAATCGCCGATAGGGGGCGCTGTAATAGCGATTTTTGTGCGATTTTGAATATTGTACCGTCCAAAAGTGTATGAAGTTATGCATAGAATTAAACCAAATTTTTATTTTCAGTTTTTGGATATGGCAAGCAGGTCCTCCATGAATTTGCAAAACATTCGCCGTTAAGGGGCGCTGTAATAGCGATTTTTGTGCGATTTTGAATATTGCACCATCGAAAAGTGTATGAAGTTATGCATAGAATTGAACCCAAAAAAATTTTAAGTTCTTGGCTATGGCAAGGAGGTCCTCCCTTAATTTGTAAAAAAATCGCTCGTAGAGGGCGCTGTAATAGCGATTTTTGTACAATTATTGTGCCATTTTGAATATTGTACCGCCGATAAGTGTATGAAGTTATGCATAGAATTGAACCAAATTTTATGTGTTTATTTTTGGTCGGGTCACGAAGGTCCTCCCTGAATTTGGAAACATTCTGCCGGAAGGGGACACTATAATTGCGATGTATGTACCATTTTCATTATTGTACCATCGAAAAGTGTATGAAGTTATCCATATAATTGAACCAAATTTTTTGTGCATGTTTCTGGCTATGGCAAACAAGTCCTCCCTGAACTTGAAAAAATTCCGAAAGAAGGGGGCGCTATAATTCCGATCTCTGTGCCATTTTCATTATTGTACCATCGAACAGCGTATAAAATTATGCATACAATTGAACCGAAATGTTTGTGCTTGTTTTTGGCTTTGGCCAACAGGTTCTCCTTGAATTGGGAAATATTGCGCGGTAAAGGGGCTCCGTGCTAGCGATTTTTGTATACTTTTCTTGATTTTTCGTAGTTCTATTGTGCATCGGCGGCTCATGCAGCGGCGGGAACTCGCTTCCTGCTATGCCGGCTATTCGCAAACAGCTGATAACGACAGAATAAGGAAAAATTAATAATTTTAACAAATATCATGATATAGATTAACTCGTTTTTAGTCCTTTAATTGAGCAGAAATTTAAGATGAAAATCAAAGTTGGTATAGTATTGAACTAATAATATTGAAGTATTAACATGTGTAACTAGGTTTTGAAATATTAAGATGTATAAGATAGAAGAAAGTTTTGGGATTGGCACATCCAACTAGTTTTTTAGATATAGACGAAACAAAAACTGTTCCGGAATCTTTGTATTAAGGTCAAACGCATACGAAAAAAATCTTTTTCACTTTTCTATTTTTTGGTATCTCATTTTAAATTTTAAATTGTTTAAAATTTTTTAAATGTCCGTCATTTTGAAACAAGATGGCGGATGAAGCTGGACAACGAACTCGGTCGAGATATTTGTATGTACTATGTACACACTAAGGTACATCCAAATCGGTTCATAAATACGCCCGTTATCACGTGACAAAAATCAGGACGTTTCAAAATGTCAGCCTCGCTAGAAATTCAAAGTGCTATAATTCAGCCATTTTTTAAGATAGAGACGAAACAAAAACTGCTCCCGAATCTTTTTATCAAGGTCAAACACGTAAGAAAAAAATATTTTTTCAATTTTCAATTTTTTGGTACCACATTTCAAATTTAAATTTTCCTAAAAAATTTAAATGGCCGCCATTTTTAAACAAGATGGCGGATGAAGCTGGCCAACGAACTCGGTCGAGACATTGGTATGTACTATGTATAAAAGAAGTTACGTCCAAATCGGTTCATAAATACGCCTTTTATCGAGTGACAAAATTCAGGACGTTTCAAAATGTCAGCCACGCTAGAAATTCAAAATGCTATAACTCAGCCATTTTTTAAGATATAGACAAAACAAAAAATGCTCCGGAATATTTGTGTAAAGGTCAAATACATAAGAGAAAAATATTTTTCCATTTTCAATTTTTTTGTACCACATTTCAAATTTTGAATTTTTAAAAAACTTTAAATGGCTGCCATTTTGAAACAAAATATATATATATATATATTGATATATATATATATATATATACAGTGAAACCCCGATCTGTCGTTCCCGCATCCATCGTTTTCCCGCATTGATTGTTTTATTTCTATGGTCCCTGCAAGAATCATATTTAAATAATGTTAACGAAACCCGCATGCATCGTTCATCAAAAAGTCGTTTTCCCGCATTCATCGTTGTAAAATTTTTCTCCTCACCGAAATGAAATTGAAGGTCAAGCGGATCCATATGACATAGAAAGTGGAATTATTTCTTTTATCCTAAAATAATTCATTTGTGCTGTTTTAGGAAGCTGATATTCTGACATGTATGCATGTGTAAATAACTGAATGCGGAACAGGTGTTTTTGTTTGGAGAATGGGTTATTCTATTCTGTGTAAAAGGGAGGATGCAGCCACTTCGGCCAGTTGCCACATTCTTTCACTCTCCTGGAATCTGTTGTGTGCAGTGCATGTGTTTAATTTTTCAAGAGTAAGGGCTATCAATTTAATGCGTTTTGCGCTAAATTTTATGCGTTCTGTGAATTTTAAGAATGCAAAACAAATCCGAACCTTAAAAGAAAGGCTTCACATCATAGATAAGGTGGAAAAGAATCCTTTTGAAAAAATAAATAACATCGCTAATCAATCTGGAATTCAATAATTTCGAAAAAGAAGGAAATTAGAGAGCAGGCTGATAAATATGGAACTTCTGCAAAAAAGAGAAAAACTAGCAAAATGTCTACTTACAGTGAGTTGGAAAGACTTTTCTTCACCTGGTACGAACAGGCTCGTGCGTTAAATATTTCTATGGGTGGGAATATTCTTCGACAGACTCTGGAAGTACCTGCCTCATATGACATGGATACTTTTTCTGCATCAAATGTGTGGATTTCACGTTTTAAAATTCGCCATAAAAATGGTTTGGCAAACATGAAATTACGCGGCGAAAGTGCCGCAGTAGTAAATACTGATGCCATAGAAATGTGGTTCGAAAAACTTCCGAAGTTACTAGAAGGATACAAGGATTGTGACATCTATAATGCACACGAAACAGGCCTGCTTTAGAGAGAAAACGCTAACGTTCAAAGGAGAGTCTTGTCATGGTGGTAAACATTCCAAAGAAAGACTTAACCGTGCTACTATGCACAAATAAGGACGGTTCTGGTAAACGAGCACCCCTCATTGGTAAATCTGCTAGACCTCGATGCTTCAAGAGTGTAAAGAAACTGCCTGTAGTCTAACCATTCGAACGCCAAGGCATGGATGGAAAAGTATGTTTTTACAAAATTTCTTTATGACTTTGCTAGATCAATCGGTGATCAATAAAGGAAAACCATTCTATTTATTGACAATTGTTCAGCTCATTCACCAGAGATATCGTCTTTGAAAAATATAAAAGTCAGTTTTTTCTCAGCTAATTAATTATAAATCTCTTGTACAACCCTTTGATGCCGGGATAATCAACTGTTTTAAGCAATTTTACGGGAGAAAGCTAGTGAAATGATCTTTATGTTTCATGGAACAAGCAAGAGAACCTACTCCAAAAATAGATCTTCTGCAAGCTATTCATTTTGTACTTTCAGCATGGCTTGAAGTAACCTCTTCAGCTATCCAGAATTGTTTCGAGAAGTGCGGTTTTGTGCGAAAAATTGATGAAGAACGCTCAACAGAAGTGAAAGAAAATAATGATGATGGTAACGATAATGCAGATGAAGAGTGGTTGCGTGTAGCAGAGGATGTATCTGGTGAGAAATTTAGCGATTATATTTCCATTGATCAAGATGTTGCGACTTGTGGTTTCCTAAGCATAGAATGAATGTGTGATGATGCAAAAAATGAAAATAATGGTGAAGAAGCAGATGATAATGTTTATGCCAATGAAGTTGAGCCTACGCCAGTGCCAAGTCTGTTTGATGCAACTATTGCATTTAAAACTGTACAAACGTTTATATATGAACATAAAATTACAGAAAATGACCAGAAAAATGTTGTATGTTTCTTGTATACATCTTGAATGTTTAATTTAAAAAATGAACGAAAAACCCAACATAAAATTACAGGTTTTTAAAAATAAATATCAATTTTCTACAACTTCGATTTATTTATTTTACACTTTTAGTAAGTAACAAATTAGTATATATTAGTATACTGTATACATTGAACGCATTAGTAATGCATTAACATTGTTTTTTTTGTGTTTTAACGTAAACCCGCATTCACCGTTTTCCCGCATTCATCGTTTTTTTCCACGCACCCCTTGAATAACGATGGATCGAGGTTCTACTGTATTGATATATATGTATATATATATATATATATATATATGTCAATTTTGGTTTCGGGGTTTGGGGGTCATGATCGATGAAAATATACCAAAATTTTTTGAAATCGCTTTCCTCCGAACGGCTGCAATAGGTAGCTTTTTGTAATGAAAGCTACCTAAAACGAGACCTTTTCTTGCGGGCATATAAACGAGTTAAATGGCTCAGTTTTTTTTTCTTTTTTTAATCAGTTATATTTCAAAATTTTCAATGTCGTATAGTTTAACTTGTACGAAGTTAATTCACTTCGTTTAGTAACGATTACATGTTTTATTCAAAAGTAAATTATTCAGCTATAAAATTAATGCTTCATTAGAAATTATAACTTATTTTTAAAACGATACATTCCTACTTAATTAAATTTAGCTTTATAATGATTTTCAAAAGCTTTAGATTTCTTTCAATAAATTGTAATGTTGATATTTATTATAAATTTAGATTAAAGTAACTCAAAGTTTTCAAGTATGTTTAGAAATTAAGATATCAAAATCTGTATACAAAAGATAGCTCTTCGTTGAGTTTGAAAGATGATAATGCTACCATAAACTTTTAAAGATATCTTAGAGAAATCACGCATTCTTGATTATGTTATGTAGTTGTAATGAAAATCGTATTGTGGTACATTTTCTTTTCATTATTTATTAACATTATCTATACAAACATATTCAAAAATTGAATTGCTACAAATCCTCTCTGAAACACTCTTTGAAAATAATTTATCATTTCTTTAGAGCGAAATAAGTTATTTTGGTTGGATATATTATTGGGAAAATATACATACAATACTTAACAAAAAATATCATTTTTCTTTTTTTAATCATCATTATTTTCGTTTTGAAAATTAAATTTAGAAGTAGAATTAAAGTGATATCAAAACATTAATACTTTTCTTTATAACTTTTCATTAATATATAAGATACAATATGTTATATGACATTTAATTGCTATTTTTTATAATAAAATTTAATTTTAACTTGTTTAAGTTTTTTTATAAAATTGAATAATGTGAAAGTTCTACTTTCAATGAAATAAAACGCTGCACTTAAAGACTAAAATACTTTATTTACCTTTCGCAAACCATTTTATATTAACCTTCCTACTCTGTTGAAATTTTACTCAACCTTAATAAAAACATTTCACACCAGAATTTTCTTTAAAATTATTTAAAATTATTTAATGTATTTAACATTATTAGTGCTTTTTATTTATCTTAGTTAAAAAAAAAAACATTTCTGGTTTGATGAAATGAATTATAGAAATGGTCGTTTCAACCCATTCAGGGTAGGAAGGTTAAAGAATTTATAGCCCTGGAGGTAGCATCAAATATTTGTTACAAACTTTAGTGTAGATAATTTTTTCTAAATACTATAGATTATTAAAAAAAAAAAAAAAATGCCAGGCAGTTTGTGCACCAGTTGAAGAGGAGGAAGGCTGCCATAGCAAGGTCACACAACCCATTGCAATGTGAAATTATTGGCAAACCGATGACCAGTGACGCTACCGCATCAAATTTACATCAGTAATCTAGGTGCCATTTATTTTACATTGAAGTGGATTGTGCGACGTTGCAAAGTCAACATTCTCCTTCCTCAGGTGGTGCACAAACTGTCTGGCAGTTTCGTTATATGCTTCATTTAATATGACGTATGTATATAAATCAACGATACTAAAATTGATTGCAGAAATGTGTGCCCGGACTATTAGCACAACTCGGTGCTTTTTGTGACAAACACTTATTGTTTCCTATGTACTATTGAAATCCTATTGTTGTCAGCATGGATCATGTTTAACGTGTAGTAGACAATCATATATTAAAATACTTGGCACATCTATGTAAACAAAAACTCTATGTGATACGACAATTTTTTCTAAAAATATAAAATTACATAGAATCTAAATATTTAAAACACAAGGCTATCTTATTTATTCATCTGCACTGAGATATTTACACAACCAATTTTGCTAATTTTTTTTTTTTTTTAAATGAAAGCGGTTCATTTGTAAATGTGCCCGCACTAGATATTTTTTAATATTTTCGAATTTTTATACTTTATTTTTAATTTAATTTTTTTATGAAATTCCTTTACAGCCATTGGTGTACTTCAATCATAATTAAAGAGAAAAAATAATAAAAGGGAATTTTTAAATCTTCACTGATGCAATTTCCACATTATAATTAAAAACATATAAATTTGTTTAAAAATCAACAGAAAATGGCGTTACTCGTATTTTCACCATTAAAGCTGTTATATTTCAATATTTTTTTTTCTATTTATACTGAGTTTGAGATGCTAATCTCAGAGGCTGTAGACATGATTTAGTCAGTGAAAATGACGAGATAGTAAGAAGCACACGGATATATATATATATATTTTTTTGATAAAACTAAATATTGTACTACGAATGCGACTAAAAGAATAAATTTCGCCGGGACTGAGATTTTAAACTCAAGTCAAGAGTGCAAATGTCCACATGCAAAGTTGTAGCTGGCAAACGTGACATCAAGTTTTGAAATATATTTATTAAAAATCTATTGCACCTTAAAATAATTTTGTAATAGTATATATGAACATGAAAAATAAAGTACGAATTTAAAGTTTGCGACGGTGAAAATGATGTTATGTTTAATTTCATTGAAGAAGAACATAATTGTGTAGAAGTGGTGCAGTTTTTGCTGATTTTAAATTTTTTAATACGAAAGATCAAATACGATATCTGGATTAGATGTTACTGATTACTTATAGGATTAAAGTTTAATTTTCAATAATTTGAAAAGTATAAGTAAATGGACAAAGTAAGTTTGGTAGCTTTAGTAAAAACAAATATTTGTTTTAAGAATTAGACCACTGACTAGTATACGACTGATTGTTTGTTGTAGTTATTTTTGCAAACATTTTTAATTCATTCAAAAGGTTTTTTTTTTTTCTTTCGTCGAATTCGAAGGGATGAATTTCGCTATATGTTTATAATATTTTCAAATGACTTGACGACTGGCACTTTTTTCTGAAAATTAAATCATACAATGTTTAAAAAGACATTAAAAAACAATAAAGCAGAAAGAAAACGGCATTTTTATATCATAGAGTTTTTTTACGGATCCAATGTAAAAAAAAAAAAAAAAAAAAAAAAAAAAAAAAAAAAAAAAAAAATGTTTAAACAAAACAAAAGAAAAATATTTTAAAGTCTAAACATCTGTTCAAAATTTTGGTTTGTTTTGAATAAAAAAAAATACAATACAACGAAACATGTAGCCTCCTTTGTTCAATGACTTTAAAATAATTATTATTATTATCTATGTATTTTTATAAACAATGAGTATGACTGAATTCTCTTATGCATCCTCATTTTTAAATAGACTACATTTTTTTTCAAACAAATATGTTTAAAAAATTAAATATAAAAGAATATCCTATTTATTTTATGTGAAATCTTACCATTAGTCAGATGAGCAAGGGTCACATGACCTAGCGCTAATTCTCCCTATATTTAAAAATAACACATATGACCTGGTTATCAACTGACCTAGGTAGAACTAATTGTCTTGAAATAGGGAGTATTGATTTTAAAATATTGTGTATGGAGAAGAATATGTACAACTAACGTAATTTTACAAGGATCTAAAAAATACACGACACTGGGCAATGCTTTATAACCCATATATCAACGTTTCACAACCATGATAAATAAATAAATACAGAAGTATATTTTATAGCTTCGTCGTATAAGAATTTCAAAAGACAAAAAATTCAGAAATACAAAGATTAATATCAGTCTTCTTGCCCATACAAAATTTCTGAATGGGGAAACCTGATTATAAATGATTCTCACAAATATAAGATTTTTGGTCATGCTGCTATCCCTCTAGGAATGGACGTAAGCTTCGTGTACAAACGAAAAAAAAAAAAGAAATATCATAACTGCATGCAGCAACCACGTTGTACAGGAATTTAAAACGTACATGACATCTGGATACACCGAAATCACTATAACGCATGTATGAGTGCTTCGCACTTATGAAAAAGAAATTCGCTGAATACAAAAACGTCTCTGTGAAGCTATCTGAAAAGTACGTGAAATTGAGTAAACACGTGATAATTATACGTTAACTATCATAAGTATAAATATCTAGGAACGAAAAAGGATTGATTTCATGCTCATGAGTGCGGAAAACAAACTATTGCGATGCGAAAGGGCTATTACTGGTTATTAACGACGGAAAATAACTCTTTTTCTCAGGATCCTAGTGCAATTAATAGATACCCTGATCCTCAAAATTAATCATCATTTTACTCCTGATAGCTAAGGTTTTATTTTTACAGTATTTTATAATTTATTACTTTTAAAAGATGTAAGCAAGATTTAGCAAATAAGACTAATTTCAGTACATTAAATAACATCCAGACAGTAAACAATCCTATTACACGGATTAAAAATGAAGAAAATGACATATATAAATTTTAATTTAAAGATGAAAGTGTTTGAAATTTTTTACCTCAGAGGAAGATGTGCTTTCCGCTTGCAACAGATACACCTGTTATGATAAGAAAAATGTTAATATAATATTAGTCATGAATAAAACAATTTCTTTATATATTAACAAATATGCAAATTCAATTACAGTCAAAACATCACGGATTAAAGTTTAAAACATTATATTATAAATTATAGTATATTTAATGAAAATGGAGCATTTTTTAAAAATAAATTTGTAAAGTTCTTCTCAAGTAAAGAAAATTATAAATATGCACAGAAAACTTTAAATGCTGTTTACATTTAACTCATCCATGCACTAATTATTCTTAAATGAATGAAAAATTATCACGCTGAATAAAACAAAATAATCATCCTTGAGTTTAAAAAGGGTCGTTTTGTTAATATTAATGCAGATAGTGCTATAGAAATGCTACGAAGTGAACGGAAATTAGAGTGATGCAGCTACAACACAGATTTAACTTGGAGTGACTAAGTTATTCTGCAGTAGATAAATAGTTCGTTAAGATGGTTAAATATAGGTATTTGTCGAAGTGGAACAAAAGTATTATCATTCACTCGACCACATAGTGAGCTCAATTGCCCGATTTGTTCATGTATCGAAGCGAATTGCTTAACTTGCCTGCAAGATATATTGCGCCCTTTCTGGCCATAAAAAACGGCGTTTTTGGAGGAACAAGCTCCTAACCAGAGGGAATCAGTTGTCACATCTCCTTCATAAAAATACGTTACAAATCCGGGATCATTTGCTGCAGCAAGTGCTAGTGAACTGAGGTCTATCTCCACGAGTTTCAGAGCAAAAATTACGAAGGGAATTGCACGTATTAATCATTTGAAGCAGCCCACCAAACACGGAGCTATCGGCTGACAGCCGCTTGCCACTACAGCGGTATTGGCACGATACCGGCTGTCACTACCGGTAGTATATCTTTTATGATACACTTCGTTAATGCGGTCCACAGCCTTGATTCATCATGCACACAGACGGTCCGCTATCGGCAGTACACAATGCCGATAGCTAACCAAACGAATACCGTCCGCAACCTGACACCAGCATCAACTGAAAAAAAATGTCCAATTTGTTGGCGCCATCTATGAGCCATCTTGGCATGTACATTTGTTAATATTTTAAAGGAGCATATTTCGGCGTTTGAAGAGGTTGGGTTGGACCTGCACCCCTAGGGCAGAATGTAAACGGATAATAAGGGGAAGGCATAAGTGAAGGTTTGTCATTGTTGGTAAATTTTAGATGGTAAATTTGGAATTTTGAAGTGTTTTTAAAGTTTTTTTTTAATGGTCTTATGCCCGTGTATATAAAAGTTAATTTAATATTTAAATGAATGAAAAAAATACCTTAGCGAATTATTTAAAGCAAACGAATTGTTTTTTCTTATAAATGTAAAAACGAATTGTTTTTTCTTATAAATGCAAGAGTCATTAATTATTTTTAAAAAATAATTATTTTTAGAGGTTTTGTACAGTTAATATTTTTTTCTGATTAGGTATTTAATAAAATGGGGGAATTTTAAAGGTTTTTCTGTTGATACAATTTTTTGGGAGTTATAATGTAATTAACTGTGTTAATTTAAGAAATATATATTAGTAACATGGAAAAACTAATTTTAATAAAACAAAATAAGTTGGTAATTAATCAGTTTTACTTAGAATAAGAACTTATCTTGTGTCACTTGATGATTTAATGTAGAATATATTTTTAATGATTATGTAGCAATATTAATTATTTTACTTATCAACATTCTTTAATCTTAAAATAAAACAGAAATACTAATTTATCTTTTTTTTTTCGTTTGGTAAATAATTTTTTAAAAGGGGGGAGATTTCTGAATCTTTCTTTTAAATTCTAATGATAAAAAGATGAGTAGATTTTTCACAATTTTATAGCTTGTAAAATAATTTAAAAAACTTTTTAATAATTTGATTTTTAATAAAATAAGGATCTTGCTTTTAAAATGATGCTTTTAAAATCTTGCTTTTAAAATGAATAGGTAACTATAGAAGACAAGTTAAATTAACTTATGAAGTTTTTTTCTCTCCTTTCTTCGATTATGTTTATAGGGGAGAGTAGCCTAATTTGGACCGCCGCTTTAATTGGACCGTTGCCATTCTGTCGTTAATTACAGGAAGAGACGACACCTACCGCTGAAATCCTACTCATCAGAATGACGTCACTCATGATTAGAAGATGCAACCGCCTACCACGTGTTGTTTTCAGACAATTTTAAAAAACCTAAAGTTGGCTGTTTTGATCTACATTTTTCCTACTAAACGTAAGTGAATACTTTAAAACTAAGGTAAGTTGTTATGTTTTTATATACACTAGGGGATCGTACCCGGGCTCCAGGGTTACAGAATATAGGTGAAAACATTTTTTTTTTTTTTATTGAAAACTAATAATTTTTTATGTGCAATAAATTTTTTCGATTGTCCACTTACATTAAAGAAGCATTTTTCATATGAAAAATACGAATTATAAAATCAAATAAATTTTTGAAATTTATCAAAAGCGATATTTTCTTATTAGCCGCATGCTAAGAATTATTTGACCAATATTTTGCTACTTACAGCATATAATCTGATAATTTCAGAGCTTATATATGTCTGTTAAATTTGTGTTTTATTTATATTATTTTATTTATTTATTCATAGGTAAGTTTTTTTTAATGGTTATTAGCCGTAAGAAAATGATGAACTCTTTATTTTGTTTTAAGGGCAATCGCATTAATCTTTAGTAATCGAGCTCCGCGCGATATAGATTTCAGGCATTAAAATTGTTTTTAAAACCATAGACAATCAGTAAACTGAGATGAACTTTGCAAACAAATTCCATTTGAAAAAAAAAATCCTATTTGATGATCTAAAAATTTAAATTGTATGATTATAAATATGTTAGATTTGTGGGTTTTTTTATATTATTCTTTTATTTATTTATAAAAGAAGTATTAATTTCGTTAATTTGTCTTTCACAAATGTGTTTGGTTTTTTTTTTTAATATTATTCTTTTATTTGTTTATAAAGGAAGTATTAACTTCGTTATGCAAAAATAGTCAGAAACAAATGCCCAACAATGTTTGTTGCTTTATGTGCAAAATGTTTATTATTATTATGTATTGAAACCACTACGGGATAAGTTAAACTTTAAAAAAATCGCATGATTAAAAATTATTTAAAAAAAAAATACATCAGTCAATTAAGATACAGTTTTTAAACAAATTGCATTTGAATGTAACTTTTTTCCCAATGCGGAGAAAATTGAAAATGTACGATGGTCAGAAGATTAAAAAAATGCAGTAGCGAAAATTTCAAGACCGAAATTTGATCGTGAAGTGTTGCCATTCGCAAAATGACGTCAGCGTTATGCACAGAAACGCTTGTTCTTTATAATATAGATATGTAATCAGTAAAATATAATAATGATCAGTTATTAGGATGCAGTTATCAATTGAAGTTCTTATGCTTGGTATTCCGGAATGAAAAACAGCAATTTTCACCTTCTCAAAATTTGCATACGTACTTCTCATAACCATATTCATCATTTTTTTAAAAATTGTATTTTGTTTGATCATTTTAAAATCATTTTAACTAAAAACTTGAAGTCACCATTATCAGCAACATATTTTACGTGAATAGACGCACTCTTTACTTGAGATTCTAATCTCAATTCCGGAGAGTAAAAATTTCCGTAATTTATGTTTTTTAGACGAATTTGTGTTAAAATGTTTAGTTTTATCTAAGAAAATGATCGTTTTCATTTAAATATGACTTCATTTTCACTTAAATAAGCATTTCGCCTAGTGTCTGAAACTTGGTATCAGTACACATGCAGAAGGAAAAACAATTTAGAAAATTTATGAGGAAAAATGCGTGTTTTCAAAAGCAGTATGTCATTTTCCGTTATTATGCTCCTAATATAATATTCTGCTCCTAATGGAATTTTGCGCCACTAAACCGTATACAACAATTTTTATCAACGATTTTGAATTTTTATCAGAAAATAGCATAAATAAAGTTAAAAATACTTCATTATTTCTCCCTTGTCTGCTATAATGAAAGCTATCTAATTTTCAACATTTTGAAAAATTTCATAAAATGCTTTTAAAATTAAAATATAAAAGTGGGGATATTTAAAAAAAAAAAAAAAAAAAAAAAAACAGATAGTGCTATCACATCTGCAAATGAACAGCTTTGATTTGAAAAAAAATATTAGTAAAATTGGTTCAGCAGAAAGATCAGGGAAGATGACTAAAAAACACACTTGTGTTTTAAATACATAGATTATATAAAATTGTGAAAAATTAAATTAAGCAAATTATGTTATTTTGATTAAAAATTATAGTAGAATATCCTAAAGAATATCATTAAAGTTTTATTATTCGAGCAAAGTTTGGACAATAACTTCAGGAACATGATATTACTTTAAACCTCGAGTTATTTGTTTGCTCGTCTAACTCGGCGAAGCAAATCCATCCAGGCGAGAATCATCAATTTCTGTAATATAAATCGCTATCATTTGCACGTCACCTCTCTTTTATAAAGACGCTCTAAATTTTTGTAAAACATTGCGTTTTATCAGTGTGTGATTTCGATTACATTATTTTCAAAAGTGAAGCATTTTCACTTGTGAAGAATTTGAAAGCAGCTGGGCTGTGAAAATGACGCACTTCTACAAAACATAATTCAGTTTTAAGAATGAAAATGCACGCTGTTTTATAAAATGACGTCATTTGCATCCGCTAAAGCAATCCTTTTACAATCCAATCTTAAACTTTGTCTGTAGAAAAGTATGCATATGACATCATTATCGCGGAATAACAGACAATATTCTTGACATAGCCCGTATTTTAATTTCAACTTTTTTTTTCAGGTTTTATGAGGAAATGTCAACAAAAAGATACAGTAATCTCCTATTTTCGACTTTCGACTATTTTCCGTTTACTTTCAATGACTTTCAATAAAAATGGGGTACTTTTGTTGCCACAGTTGGAAAAGTGGTATTAAAAACTACAAAAAAATTAATATCTCAAAAATAAATTGAGATACAGCTTTCAAACAAATTGCATTTAAAAGAGCATTTTTTTTCCTTATACGACAGTGTAAAATTTTAAAATGTGCGATGTTTAGAAGTTTAAAAATTTGAAGTAGAGAAAATTGCAAAACCAAAATTTCATTTCAAATTTCAAAGTGTTGCCATTCCCTAAATGACGTATGCGTTACGCACAGATATGTTTGTCCTTTATAATATAGATATATAGATTCATCTGTTAATTGCGCATATTTCTCACGCGGCTTTGTTTGATATCGTTTTTGTTCTTAGTCTTGAAATTATCTGTTTTAAAAAATGGCGCAGTTGCCATAATTGGACCATTTTAAGTTGCTTAAATTAGACCAGATATGCGATCATAAATTTTGAAAATTAAGTAATGAATTTCGAGGACGGTACACTTTGTACACTATTTTTTTAATTTTTTTATACTTTATAATGGATTACTTTCTCCATGCAAGGTTTTTTTTTGGTGGGGGGGCGGGGGGGGGGGTTGTTTATTTCTGGATTAATTTTTTTATACAGTTTAGGCCCATATAAACAAAAATATTTTTACATGTTTAAGCAATAAATTTTGTTTGCAATTTCTTTTATCTTGTATGTATTTGTATTTGTTTTCTTTGAATACATTATTCCTACGGCGTATTTGGTTTACAGAGTTGAATTCAAACATTTTTTTCCTGGAGGATATTTGCGATTCCCTGAAGAAGGGCAGACTTTTTACAGTTCTGGAGGGTGGAATTACACTTTTTTGCCATTAAAACTCATAAAACCTCAGACCTTCCGGGAGGAGGGGGTGAATTCAATAATGTTGAATATATAATGTTTGCGTATAATTAATCGTAGAGTATTTTTCAGTAGAGCATATTTTTTTTAAACAATTTTATAATATAGTGTTAAAAATGTTGAAAAAGGCACGGACAATCTGTCTGGAAAAAGAACAGGTGACAGAAAAAGCTGTTAAAGATATAGGAAATAAAAAAGAGAGAGTAAGTTGTGAAGAAATTGACCTGCAATAAGGCTGTAGCTACAAATTCTCCCCAAAAGCCAAAAATTCATTAGAAATATTATATCCTTTGCTAAATTTAGTTTTAAAAAAGTACAGAGGGAGCCAAAAAAATAGTTGTGTTAACATCTTCGACATATAAAGTAATCCTTGAAATGAAAAAAACACAAAAAATCCGACTAAAAGGAAGCTATCACAGCATAAAAGCAAATGGAACATCAAGTTTTAAATAAGTGGGTAAGTGTGATCACAGATCGCACAGAGGGTTTCGTTTAATATTCCTTTCAAAACACTTTAACCTTTTGAAAAATCTGTTAGTTCCATATTTCAAAACCAGGGGGCGCACTTGATTCTAAACAAACCTGTATCCGAACGAAAATCCGTTTTACATACTATCCGTAGATATATTAGTCGAGGGGATTGGGCCCATAGCACCCGAGATAAGTAGGCGCACCTGGCGGGAAAAAATGGAACTAAAATATGTAAGGCTATGGTGCATAATATGAAAGAATGGTCAAAGGGGTGTCGACAAAAGTTGGAAAATTTCTCCCCGGGTTAAAAGGGCGCAGGTTAGAAAAATTGCTTAAAATACACAAGTTAGAGCCCAGAGGGGTAACTAATAAAAGACTTTTTGAAAATTTTATGAT
This sequence comes from Maratus speciosus, assembly GCA_963932465.1. Taxonomy (NCBI): domain Eukaryota; kingdom Metazoa; phylum Arthropoda; class Arachnida; order Araneae; family Salticidae; genus Maratus; species Maratus speciosus. Next base: position 528,208,131 of record OZ010789.1, on the reverse strand, counting down.
TTGTCGTGTGGTCTGAGTCTTTCAGCTATACGTATGCAAAATTCCATGTCACCAACTTAATTAGGGGCTCTCTTAGAAAGAATTGCTTCAAATACATATGTGGTAGCTCAAAGGGTTAAACGTAAGACTTTTTCAAGATTTTATGATTTGTCGCTTGGCCTCAGGTGTTCTGCAAAAAGTATGCAAAATTTCAAATCTCCAATTTAATTAGGGGCTCGGTTAGAAAGAATGGCTTAAAATACACAAGCTGGAGTTGAAAGGGTTAAACATAAAACTTTTTCAAAATTTATTATTTGACGTGAGATCTGAGGTGTTGAGCTATAAGTATGCAAAATTTCAACCTAAATAGGGGTTCACTTAGAAAGAATTGTTTAAAATGCACATGTGGGAGCACAAAGGGTTAAATGTACGACTTTTTCAAAAATTTTATGATTTGTCGTTTGATGTGAGGTGTTCAGCTATAAGTATGCAAAATTTCACGTCTCCAAACTAATTAGGAAGCTCACTTAGAAAGAATTTTTTTTAAATAGACATGCACGACTCCAAAGGGTTAAATGTACGACTTTTGCAAAAGTTTATCATTTGTCGTATGATGTGAGGTGTTCAGCTATAAGTATCCAAAATTTCACGTCTCCAACATAATTAGGGGCTCACTTAGAAAGAATTGTTTAAAATACACGTGTGGGACCCCAAAGGATTAAATGCACGACTTTTTCAAAATTTTATTATTTGTCGTTGAATATGAGGTGTTCAGATATAAGTATGCAAAATTTCACGCCTCCAACCTAATTAGGGGCTCACTTAGAAAGAATTGTTTAAAATACACATGTGGGACCCCAAAGGGTTAAACGTACGACATTTTCAAAATTTTACGATTTGTCGTTTGATGTGAGGTGTCCAGCTATAAGTATGCAAAATTTCACGCCTCCAAACTAATTAGGAGCTTACTTAGAAAGAATTGTTTAAAATACACATGCGAAAGCCCAAAGGGTTTTAAATGTACGACTTTTTCAAAATTTTATGATTTGTTGTCGTGATTAGTTCATGAAAACTTACATATACTTCAGTACCTTGACTGGCCCATACACTGTTAAAAATGCACAGTAAATTCATTTAAGTGTTTTTATAGAAACAGTTATATAACCGTAATTTATCTTTCCCCTGAACAATAAGAGCCCTTTAAAATTTTAAATCGATTGAATCAATGAACAGTTTACTGTATATTTTTAACAGGGTAGAGTGACCTGATCTTAAAACAACAGAAAATCTGGGGAACTACTTGGTATAACAACTAACACGCAGACAAAATAAGTCCTGCAATTTGGTGGCTTTACCTGAATGTGTGGCGTCAACAGGGTATATCATACAGCAGAATCTTGTAGACTTTATTCTCCGACAAATAGAGGTAATTATGACGATCGAAAGTTGTTTTATAATATATAAGTGAGGTATTGCTAGGAGGTGACTAATGATTTTCCGGTGCGATTGTATTGAGTACTTAAAATAGATTTAAAGTGGATTATTAAAATCAAATAATGTTAAGGATTAAAAACTCTTACAAAATGCACTTAATATGAGAGATTTAGAGCATTGTAATACTATTAATAATAATTAAAATATAGTGTTTATGATTATTTAAACTTTGTAGACATTAACAGAAAGTGAAAACATTTTGTCATTGCTTTTGTCTGTATCGTGGAGCAGAAATTCATTTTGAAATGCTCTCCAGTGCAGGAGAGAGTCGGCTTTCTCAAGGGAATTTTTTATACGAATATTGTAAAAAGAAATGATTCTGTTATCTATTGAAGAATATGAAAACGCTATTGAATTTTATATTAAATTTAGAAGGCTTGTAATATGCAATAAAATACAAAAAATATTTCAGTTAGGAGATGCATGCCACAGATGAAAATTCCCCTTTTGCAATAAAAATCGGTAAATCGAAATGTACTGGAATTCTTTTGTGAATCCCTGTATGTGATCTATAGAATTTATATACATCAAGTAATACGCAAACAGGAACATAAATTTTAAATAGTATACTAAAATTTAAAGCGCACTTTCAGCAAATATTGCTGAAAGACAATACTGTAGCTTAATTATTACTGCGTCCCTATAAATGAACGATATATACTTTTATTTGCACACCATATTCCACAGTAAGCATCTTCTAGTGCACCTAAGTGCTATATATCGGTGCTGTATATAAATAAGTTTGAAATAGTATAACATCATTAAAATATATCGCAATCGACTTATCCCCCTAGATCAAAATGTAACTGAGTTCTTTTGAATTTTCTGAAAATTTCTACACATTTTACTCTCAATACCGAACATACAATTGTAAACTTAAATATCATATATCAGTTATGCGGCAATCGTAGAATATTTGCGGAAGTAACAGTACGGTGAGACAGACAGACCACAGGGCAAGGCAAGTGTTTAAACACTTTACCAGATTATTGGAATGAGTTAAAAATTATCTTCTATTACTTCTAAAGTAACTGCACAGGCGGAGAGCTATTACCAAAAATCACTACTTTTATTTTTCAGAAATTATTTAAAGTCTATTATCATTGTCATTTTGTTTTGTTTATAAAGATATCGAATGTCTGTTAATTAAGTCTTGTTATAAATATAGTAAAATTTTTAGTTTTCGCGAAATATAAAGAAAATATATTTTAAAGAAATTGTGTTTTTTATTGACAAAGATATTATGAAAAACACGTTTTTATTTTTGCTTGATGTCATCTATTCATTTAAAAATAATGACTTTACAAAAATAGAAAAATTTACTTGTATCTTAAAGTTCTACTAAAAAAATATATTTCTGCGCACAAAAACCCAACACTTTTTGGCAAATTCACAGGGTTATTTTGCATAAAGAATAATTAAATACGTAAATTTCACAACTGAAACAAATTGTAATTAAGCAGTACAATAGCCATTTCTATAAATGTATTACATCATGAATTATAATACATTGTTGTTTCAATATTATCATTTCCGTGTTAATGCGTCCTGAAAAATCTTCTTATAAACACCAAAACTTTGCAGGTTTTTTCTGAAAGGTCGAAAAATAGAAAACACTAATTTATCGAAAACTGGAAAATTTTACTCGACATGTTAGTTTTAGTATTAGAACGGTAGCACGTTTTGTGCTTTTAGGAATAAAATTAACTTTCTCAGAAAAAGACTGCTTGGATTTCGGAACAGTGTTAAGGCAACCATTAAAACAGAATATTTCCGTTTATTTCTTATTTGGTCAGAAACAAGAAAACACAAAAGAATAAAACAATGTGCAGAAATTTATTATAATATTATTATAATCTATTATTGAAATTTTTTAATAATACGTTTCCTGCTAATGATATTCTTTACTGAAATTTAAAATATTAAGTTATTTAAAGGAAAAATATTTATTATAAATGGAATTTAACAAAGCATAGCATCTAGTTGCTTTCTAAAACAAAATTTTATTTTATTTTATTGACACAGGAGATATAGCTATCTCTCCTATAGCTATTTCTCCAGTTTTAAACGAAATTTTACTTAAATGCAAGCGGAGTATTGTAATTTATTTTGTTGCTTTATTGTTAAGTTAAACTACATTTTATTTTGCAGCTTAACATTCTTACCGACGCGAACTCATATATCCGTTCATTAAGCTGCAGGTTTCACTGCAATAAAAGCATCCCTCTATTCTAAAAAAAGTAACTACCGCTGTCACCGCCGCCGCCGACGCCGCCGGTTTTGATTTTTTTGTGACCGGAGGCCTTTCTTCGTTAATATTAACATAAATAATGCATACAAAAATATGAAAATCGGTGGTTTTATACAGAAATGTTTGATAAACACGCTGATGTAGACAGTTTTCAAATCGAAGAATTATTTTAAGAGTTATTTAATGCTAAAGTTGGACAAAATCGTTCCACTAAAAAAGTTTTATAGCAGCAAAAACTATACATGGCAGTGTAATCATTTTTAGATCATTTTATGCGTTAGAATTTGCCGGAGTGCAGATTGCATTAATTTTTTTATTTTGACTCATTTTTCCAGGTTTTATTTCTATTTTAAATTCAAATTTTCAGCATTTCTAGAGATATTTTTTACAGATTTCAGAAAATTGTACTAATTTAAACTGTTGCCAACTGTATAAAAAGCGCAAGCAATAATGTTTGCTTCAAATTAAAAATTTATTTATACGTGACTATTATAAACAGGAAAAAAAATTTCAAATTAGAATTAAATAATTACGTATAAGAAGCAGGAACTTATTAAAAATTACGTCATAAAAAGTATACACGTGAATTTTAAAAGAGAAAGGATATTGTAAAATAATAAATTCCTTAACATGCGTTAGAAGTCTTAGGAGAAATTAAGTCATATTTACGTCACATTACAGTTATTACATAAAATGAACACAAAATAATATTGCAAAAAAGTTTAAATTTAGAAATTGCGCTAGACATTTATTTGATATTTTGAGAATTAATTTAAAATGTCTCATTTAAAAGAACTTTCTTTTCGCTTTGTTAAAAAATACCAGGAGACAAAGACTCTCTTTACTTAATTCCTTTTATATTAGCTTATTTTGAAATGTTGTTACACGTGTATACGTCATCAAGTGATTTTTATTTCGACGTTTTATTTGTGTTTTTATAAATGTTGTACGAATTTATTTGTTCTTTCGTTATTTAAAATAAAAATTATATCAATTTGTATAATTTGGCGAGTGGTTTGGCGATTTATATAATTTGGCGAAATTGGTCGACAGGATAATCAAGTAGTACCGCAGCAGATTTGGCGTTAAAATTCCCCAATCAAAGAGAAATGAATAGAAATTCGTTTATAGGGAGATCGCCATTGTTTTTTAAATTATAATTCAATCTTTCGAAATCTTTTTAAAGCCGATCAAATTAGCGTGCATTTAGAGTCTGCGGTGTCTGGACGGGGGTTGGCGAGCGTAGCTCGTAGGGGGCCGAGCCCCCTAGTTATTTAAATTAATATAGCTAAGGAGCTCTGCACCCTACGAGTTGCGCTCGCCAATCCCAGTTCAGATTCTAAAAATCCGTTAGTTTGATCTGCTTTAAAAAGATTACGGAAGATTGAATTTTAAAAAGCCAGAGGAGATCTCAATGTAAACGGGTTTCCGTGTATTTCCCTTTTACTGAGGTATTTTAAGCCCGAATCAGCTGCTGTTAATTGCTTTTTTCGTGCTGTATTAAATAAGATTAGTTAAACATCTGAAAATTAGCTAATATAAAATTAACTAAGTAAACAGAGTCTTTGCTTCAAGGTATTTTTAACAGCGTTATAAAAAATGATTTTAAATAAGAGAGTTTAAATGTAACGTTTTAAATCTGAGGTAATTTTCACCAAACTTTTCTTTCCCTTAAAATATTTTAATTATTAGAAAGGTAATATTATTATTTGCACTGTCTCAGAATTGGTAACAATAGTTTAAATCATATTCTCGAAATATGAAATAAATCTCTCATGTGTACGTGTAAATATATTTTTTTAATTTAAACTGCTTGGTAATATTATTATTTGGACATTTGCAATAGGACATCTTTTCCCCCATTTACTGCTTTTAAGACATATTAAATAACTGATTATTTTATAGTTTTCTTTCTTTTTAAATATGCTTGTGTGAAAACAATTTATATGACGTAATTTTCGATATTTTCCTTTTCTTAACACGTAATCGTTTAATTCTAATTTGACAGCGTTTTTTTCTGTTTATAATAGCTGCGTGTGAAAATTTTTTAATTTAATAGAATTATTATTCTTTGCACTGTTTTTAAAATTTGGCAAAAATTTAAAATAATAATTTTTTCTAAAATATTAAAAAATATATCTCTGAAAATGCTGAAAATTTGAATTTAAAATTAAAATAAACCGTAAAAAGATAGTCATATTGGAAAAAAAAATGCAGTCTGCACACCGTGAGTTTCTAAGGAATATCCTTTGAAAAAATTATTACATTCCTCTGTAAATTGTTTGCTCCTATAAAACTTTTTTAATGCAACGATTTTAACTAACTTTAATATTAAATATCTCTTAAAATAATAACTTCAATTTAAAAACTGTCTTCAACGTGTTTATGAAACATTTCTGTATAATATTACCCATTTACATATTTTTGCATGTAAAAGTTTTCTTAATACTAGCGAAGAAAGATCCCCGGTTACAAAAAATGCATTGAAAGCGGCGCTGACAGCGTTAGTTACTTTTTTTAGAATATGTTCTACAAATACAAAGCAGTTTTAAAACATTTTGTTAAGATTAATACTCTTAAGGATTATATTCATATACGTAATTAAATTTTTCATGTCATGTTGGAAAAATAATCCTTTTATACATTGTTTTTTTTTAAATTACTATAGAGAAAACAGCATTACAATTTTGCCTTTTTACCTGGTTCGAATGCATTTTGATAATTATTAAGGATTTCGTATCATTGACAATTATTAAGGATTTCGTAATTATTTTAATTGTCCATTTTATAAAGACTTTTTATAGCACATCTGTTTCTCTGTACATAATACACACGGAATATAACATTACAAGGATAAAATCTATTTCCCTTCCTTAATATTTTGAATACTTACTTAGATATACCACATGTTTCAGGATAAATCACATATTTTATGAGCTCTTGCATGCTTCTGATTGCTTTGCTTAATGTATTAAGTTTCTTATTTAGTTCTTCTTTATCTTGGTTCATTTCCTCTTGTGCAGCCTTTAGCTCTAATTCCTTTAGGATATCCTGATTCACTGCGTCCCATTTTTCTTTCTAGTAAAGAATTTCGATAAAATATGTTGGATTTTGGTTACGGTTTATCGCATAAAATTATAATTAAAGTGTCATTGAAAAAATATACATTTTTAACGAAATTTACATTTAAACGATTTGCATATAATTTCAGTGCATATATTTTACAGTTATAATATATCAAAGTAAATAATTAATATAATCTTAAAATATCCTCATAGTAAAGCTATATCATTGTATCATTTATTATAGCGTTATTGTTATTGTACCTTTATTATTAAAAACAACATTTGCATAAAAACATTTTTTTCCATTTTAAATTATGAGCAATTTACAGAGATAATTGGAAATTTATCCATTATCTTATATCTAATTCTTTAAAGCATAGACCCAGTGGAAAAGTTGGCTTTTCTATTTAGTATTAAAATCGTCTGCTTATGAACTTTGTCTCTGAACTCTGTTACAGAATACCATCTAGGTTTACACAATCATTTGGCTCATGTCGGTGTACATGGTTTGGCGTAAATGTAATTTTGTTGTTGTAGCCCTTGTGGTATTTATTACACACTTGAAACTACATTATTGTCAACATTGCTCGACTTCCATTGACTTTGCTAGTCAAAATGATCTTTTTTCTATCAGGCCACTTAAAGATTTCAAAGTACCTTATCTCATCTTTTTTATGAACAGGTGGAGCAATAAATGGTTTGGTATCCTTGCATCAAGGCTTAAAACATTTTTTTATTTTTTACTAGGGGGCTCTGCCCCCTACGAGCTGCGCTCGCCAGCCCCCGTTCAGACACCCCAGATTCTAAAAGCATGATAATTTCATCGGCCTTAAAAAGATTGAATTATAATTTAAATAAACAGTGACGGTCTCCATGTAAACGGGTTTTCATTCATTTTCCTTTGATTGGAGATTTTTAAGACAAACTCAGCCGCTGCTAAGAGATACAATGGCTGTTTTCGTCTTTGATTAAAAACAAAAAAGAAAAATCATGCGTACGGCATAGATTATGAAACACTTTCCAACACTCCCTGAAAGCTTTAACAAAACTTCGTTATTTAGGGAAATAAGGTAAATAAGATAACTAACTAAACATTTAAAAAACTGATTTCAGCAGTTACCATCCATAGCCAAATATTTATTCGAATTCTTCCGAACAGCCCTGTATTTGATCTGTATACTGATATATATAAACTAAATATTAGAAAATTTAGTTTAGCAAGAAAACGCATAACAGGTTGAAATTTCTCTTTCAGCAATTTATACTAATAGATGGAAACATACTTGAATACTTTTGTTCAGCCCTGTTGCTTACCTAGTACCTTTATTACTTGCCACTATTTAGCTAAACTTTAATTCAAACTAAATCACTCTTAAAACTACTGAAATCGCATTTCCAGAATTTATCATCTATAGGCGGCCATGTATCCAATTCTTTGCGTGTCCCTGTATATCATTTTATCTATATTCTACAAACATTTTATAGAAAACTACATGCAGTTCAGCATAACACATTTTAAACCCACCTTTCAGCAATTTACGGTCATACTCAGTAACCTTTACAAATTCTTTTGCGTAGCCTGTATATCAACTATAACATTTACACACACCATATAGTATGCATAAATATAGTGAAACTTAAAAGCACATATCATAATTAAAAATGCATTCCCTGACATCGCCGCTAATATACAGTACTTAAGATAGAAAATACTTGTCTGAAATGTTTTGTATGTTCCTGTAAATGCTCTGCACTTCGTATTATGCATGAAATAACTTAAGTAAGCCTCACCGACGTATATCAATTTTATTATATATGAATTTGTATAATTAAAATACGCCGCAAACAATTTCCCCCTATAACATTTGTAATGGAATTCTTTTGTGTTGTTGGGTGGTTTTTCTCTTCTTCTAATTTTACACTCCACTTTTAATTTACTCAAATAATTTTCACCAATGACATTAACCTAACCTCATATCTTTAAACAAGGTGTGAGCAGTTTACCACAAAATAGATGTTGTTACCAAAGAAAGGAAATTTAAAAAAAAATAAGCAAATATGCTTAGAGAAATATCAATTTAGTAAATTGAAATTTAGAGCAATTACTAACAAACAAAAACAGAATAGCGAGGAAATACATAAATTAACTTTAAGTATATTAAAATGTTACCATTAGAAATTGCAAGATTAAACCTTAATTTTTTAACAGTAACAACACCCTCAACCATTCACAACTTATGAAGAGAATACCACCAACACTACTGGATTTGAAAACATAAGACATTCATAATAAAAAAAGGAAAAGTAAAATTTTATTACCACAGAGCCTGGAAGGTGAAAGGCAAACTCTTAAGTCTGCACCAATTTTAAACAATATGTTTTAATAATTTAAAATAATGGAATAATAAAATTATGTCTGCACTTTATATTCTCAAATCCAGGGGCCAAATAATCGTATAGTGTCATTAGCATTGAAAACTATAAAATCTGATGAATTTCACTTCTGACAAAGTTCTTTCTTAAGCCACTCATTTATGTATCAAAATTTGTATTAATTATTCCAGTGGCTACGTAGATTTCAGTATTTATAATTTTTTTTTTTTTTTTAAACAATGCTTACTCTTTTCAGGAGTTAATTACTTATATATAATAATTTATTTTTTTTTCTTTTTTTTAAATCACTCAGGGAACACATGTGCGACTGAATTTCCATCTAAAATGGATCTTGTTACCATATTACCTAACTCCTTAATTTAAAGAACTTAAGAATCAACATGAGTACAACCAGAAAAGTAAGTTAATAAGAGGGGTAATACACATTAAAATTAATCCACACAACATACATAAAATGAAAGGGAAATGCATAGTAAGCATAAAAGCCATTAATAAAAAAAAAGGTAACAAAACCCTCAATTCATTTCGCACAGTATTCTTCACTTAATACATGATCTAAATAATAGTTCATAGTTTTAAAATTTTAAGATACTTTTTGTATTAATTTTACTTATCACTGCTATTAAACTTCTTCACTTTTAAAGATTATATTAGTTAAACAGAAGAAAGAGAAACAAAGCAGATTATTACATTTAACATAATTTATTAAGTATTAGATCTTATTAAAACTTTACTATAACTTTAAATCAATATATTGTAATGGTACTTTAGTGTGTAAATAGCACTTGTAAATTTAGATAACATATCTCATCATAATTTAATTCACAAAAATTTCGAGAAATCACTATTAATTCTCATGGGATTCTCCATTCAGTAAAATTATATTAATAGATATTTCAGTACTTATTAATTGCACATTATTTACATTTCTTACAATTGACAACTTTCAATATATAAAAGTACTAGTCCAAAAATTACTTACATGATAAATCGCTAAACAGGAGTTGTATTGGCATCATGATTTTTACATTCTTCACTGTCATCCCATGGTTGGCAGTCCTCTTAACCCTTTGAGCTCCGGGTTATTAAAATTTTTCAAATATGATAGAAAAACACTTAAAATGTGATTAGGGGACTGTCTGAAATTGAACCATGTGATTAAAAATTTTTTAAAATACCCCCTTTAGGCTGAGGGACGAGGGAAGTTTTTCCACCATCAGAGCTCTAGAGCATTCATTTCAACACGCAAATACAATAAATGACACCGCAAAGTTATTCTAAAATTACTATAATTGCTGAAATTTCAACATATTTTAAGTAGTTACATTGTTTAAACAAATTCTAAGACTATTAAAATATTTTAAAAATTTATTAAATGAGAAAATTCAAAATTTAAATTTTTTTAAATCATAATATAAAAATACAAACTAATCAAATTTATAGATGAAACAGATTTTAAAAATATTTAATTTTTGTTTAGAAATATTTAAAACATAATAAACTCGTCAATCTGCTGAATTAAACACAAATTTAAATTCCTTAGAATTAAATTATAAGCATCTAAATTTTGGTTCTGAAACACTGTCTGGTATGTAATTTTAGTGCTGCCATCTAGTGACAAAGCACATTTTTGTAGCCCTTAGAGCTCTGCTGGTAGAAAATTCTACCATTACTTATTTCTATCCCCTGTAATTATTTAAATTTTCAGTTTAGTGATTTGCATGTAATTATTATTAAATGTTTGATGTGTCCAAGAGAAAAAAATGTTATCTCCTTTGAAAAATATTTCTTTATAATGCTTGAAAAATACAAAATTTCTAAACCTTCAAAATTGGAGTGTTTTTTAGGTCGCATTAAAAACCTATTAGATATTTGCAGAGAATAGTGCTGCAATCTAGATTTTAAGAAGACAAGTAAAATCTACAAAACCCAGTTTTTGCAATTAAAATGGAGACTTTTTGAAGGAAATTAAACGATTTTGATTTTATGTGGGTGAAAATTCACCCGGCAGAGCTCAAAGGGTTTTAAGGGTACGAAATTCAACGCTTGAAAGTTGGAGGTACATAATGTCACACTGTTAGTTGCACTATTATAATTTTCCGATTATTGGAACTCTTGGGATGAGAAAAGATAGAGTCCAAAAATATCTCCTGACGATTGATCTCTCCACTCTCTAGTCCAGCGTACGTTGACGATTACGCAAACACTTCCTTTTTATTTATTGCTGGTGACGCCTTTATACACTAGTAAATTTTTTTGCTTTCGGTTGAAACTCAACCGGTCCTCAGAAAGACACGATGACTTGAAAGAAGCAAGCGTTCGGCATTCGTTCGCGCAACTTTTCTTCAATAGAAAGCCATAATAACACGATGTTATACACAAGAGACTCCAAACTGTTGCATGTCTTCGGACAGGCTCACTGTATTACTGATTGTACTCAGCGGACACTGCTCCATCAGAAAATAGTTCGCACGGCGTATTACTTAATTCTTAGGGATTACGTTTCACAGGATAAACAAGAGAAAAATGCCCTCTCTCTTTCGCAGCTAGACTCATTCTGCACTCTCATCCTTTCCTTTCATTTCAAAATAAAAAAGAACTATCCACTGGACAGGAGGAGGGCTAAAAGAAAGCCTCCTTTCCCCCTACCCCCACTTACTAAGAGAAAAATATCACATCTTTACTCTCGGAAACTCCTGCCTTAACTAACTTTTTCCCCGTATCGTGTAATAAAATTTCACACGTGCACTAATACTTGCTGATGTCAGACGCTCCTATTCACTAACCTGGTAGGGTTCAACCACTTATCTAAAAGGGGGTGTAATCCACTTTCCACCTTATACACTTTTTCTAATGGGCCACCCATCTTTAAACGCCAAGGAAACTATCTTTTCTCACGGCAGTATCCCATAAAAATTTCCAAAATTGTCTGTATGACAATAGCCTTTAAAAGGAGGGTTATAAAATTGCACCAAGCATTTTACTTAAAAGGCTCATAAAATTTTATATACATGGTTGGCCACCCAAGCTGGCTTTTAGGCTGCGATAATAAGCAACACAAAATTGTGAGAAAATGCAGAGTTTTTTCCCGCGCTCACTCTATACCAACAAAAGGAGGTTGCCATGGTCACGGGTGCACCTGTTACATTTCCGTTCCCTTGTTTGGTATTGAGAAACACTTCTCTCTCTTTTTTTTTTTTTTTTTTTTTTTTTTTTACTCTGCCCCAAAACATGAAACAAACACGCAGAACAACATTGTACTTTAAGAGTTCTAACAAGGATATAGGCGGTGTATATAAATACAATTTGATAATATTTGGTACTGGAATATTTTTAAATATACTGTAACATGGCTCCCCTATCTCAAAGAAAAACAAAAAAATTTTTTGGAAACACCAAATTTTTTTTTTTTTTTTTTAAAGAAACGAAAACTTAACTCCCAGCGGAGAACTCGATTTTCCCACTCAAAGTTAGTTAATTAAGCATATTAAATAAATAATAAAAAAAATGGGTGAAGCGAAAATATAAGTATGTCCATTGCAATGCTGGGGTATCACCGACATGAGCACTTGATACTCGAACAAATCAAACAGCGACTCGAAGCACTACATATCTGACACACCACTCTGCACAGTCCGGAATGCGCAATATGAGCTGCTTACAATGAATCGACTACCTAAACACTTCCTTAATAGACAGGAACTTTAAGTTGAATAATCTAACAAAAAAGAGTTAAATATTAAGCCATAAAAGTAATCTACAGCCAGCTGAATTCCAATCCCAGCCTTCATACTAGCACCCAGTATCTGCACAACATAATATTTACCTATAATTTTACCTGTTTATACTTTTGACCTAAACATGTAGACAGTGAACTCTCATTTTAGTACTACTACTACTCTTACTGAATGAACCCCACACCTGACCATACTTGCTCATTACATCTGCAACTGAGCCAAAAAAATTTCTAAAATAGAGAACTCTAAATTAATATGGAGGAATAAATATGTGAAGGACTGCCAACCGGTACTTACACATATGCATAAACATCAATTTGACACAGGCTGGAGATGCAGATGCATACAAATAAAAAAATCAAATCTTTTGCAAAACACATAACAGTATCTGATTCATAACTAAAAAAAGATCATTGAAACTAACTTACAGCATTAACATGATATTATATACATACATATGTTTAAATAGAAAAACATCAATAACATTACACGGTGTGTAAAATTTGTACTGTGAAAAAAATTTTGTAACCCCTATCGTGAAAACGTTCGTTGTCCAAAAGGTGGGGTTTTAACTTGAAATTTACAAATGCACTTACAGACCATTTGTGCAAACAGTGTATGTCTGCAGTTCTGTACTACTAGGAATACACTACCCATAGCTTAGAAAAATTTAGAAAAAGGCAAAAATAAACTACACAAACAATGCAAGGATGGTGATGTATTGTCTACAATCATCCAATAAACATGTCTACCAAATTTAATCAAAGAAGAAAAAAAATAACAGGAAAGAATAATAATAATAAAATAAATAAGGAGAATTTATACATTTACTCATATTTACAGCTAAAGAAAATAAAACATGTAAAGCATAAAGAATATGAGCGTGTACTAGTATGGCAGTAGATAACTCACATCAAAAACACAGAGAAGTATAAACATAATACCATTCCGAAAATTTTGCAAAATACCCCAAAAATTTATTTATTTCAGAGAGAAAAAAAGATATCTATGTAAAAGATATTGGATACACAATACAAAATACACTTAACTAAACGTAAGTAGACATTTAAACATATCGCTTCAGTTGCAGCACCTAATTTTCAAAACACGCCTGAAAATTTCAAACTCCTCAAAATTAGCTTAAATTTTGGCTAAAATTGGCTAAAAACTTTTTTGAAAACTGGTGCGGAACGGTGTGCAGGCCATAATATAACACAAAACATGAGAATTTTGTCAAACAGGACATATAAAGCTCCAAAAACTGCTACTAATATTTACGGACGACAAATCAAATCAAACCCATTTTGAAGCTTAAACATTTTCGATATTGAGTTTTAAATTAAATACATTTACCTAAAAACAGATTAAAACACATATAAATACAAATTAATTAAAATATATGTACAGAAAACATAAAAAAAAAACAACAAATAAAATCGTTACTCCCTATAATCTGGTCGAACACTTCTATCTCGAAACGAATATTCGGTTCGTGTAGTCGACCTGGATCGACTGACGCGTTTCGATTTCGCGACAGTTCGTATCGAATCACCCGACGTCCCTGCATTGTTGCTATCTGGATGATCAATTTCGTCCCTGACCCTTTCAGCAACGCTAGATGCATCTGGTGAGCAACCTAAACATTCCCCTCACGGTGCAATCTCTGGTTGCGATTCTACTCCTCCCGGAGCTTCCTGCGGTTGCGGGGAAAGAGCAACAATTTCCGTTGGATCACTACGTGCGTCATCGGGAGTACTGCCTCTATTTTCATTAGTTTCGATTTCCCTGGTGCTTTCACTCACATTACGTTGCACTACAGGGGGCGGTACCCATGCATAGCATCTCCTACGTCTACTAGTGCGGGGGTGGGTTGCTCACTCGCTACTCTGAATCGGTTCTGTTTCATCGATGAGCGGACTGTGAATCGAATCCCCATTAGTCGTTTGTTGTTGTTGTGGATTGTTTTGGTCTGCAATCGTTCTGTTTTTGAATAAAGTGAGCCTGTCAATATGCACAACTTGAGTATTTTTCGGGTTAGCAACTAGCGCGATTTTAAAATTAACATCATTTAACTGCTCTATTATAATGAAAGGACCATTATTTAACTTACTTAATTTTTTTGTATGACCTGGCTCAATTTTAGGTGTGTAAAGCCACACAAGATCACCCACTTTTAGATTTTTACAAACTGCTGTTTTCTCTCTGTATTTTTCTTGCTTCTCAGCTACTGAAATAAGATTGTTGTGAACTTCAGCATACACTTTTTGAAGGGCGGGGATTATGAGTTCACAAAAAGATGGTGAATCGTTGTAATTGATTCTAGGTGGTTGTGAAAATAGACTATAGGGAAGGTTTAGGTTTCTTCCATACATTACGGCTGCCGGAGTAAGTTTTGTTGAAGAGTGTACAGCAGTACGCATTGCAAGAAGGGGAAATTTAAGCTTAGTATCCCAGTCAGATTGATTTTCCTTTACAATATGAGAGAGTGCATTTTTTAATGTACGATTTTGGCGTTCGATCTGGCCATTGCTAGAAGCATGATAGGAAGTTGTTCTGATATGCTTTATGCCAAACATATTGTACACATGTTCAATCGCTTCTGATATTAAGTTTTTACCATTATCTGTTGTAATATAACACGGTGCTCCATATCGCGATATGAAATCAGCCAAAGTGTCTGCTATCACATCAGATGTGATCGAACTGACAGCATATGCTTCTGGCCACTTTGTAAACGAGTCAATGTAGGTAATTATATACTTATTTCCAGAAAAGGTCTGTGGCAAGACTCCAATTATATCTAAGTGTACTTTATTAAGAGGGAATTGGGGGGTGGGAAGACGTTGCAGTGGTGCAAGATGGTTTGCCTTATGGCTCTTTTTTCTTGGCAGCTAATACATGATTCCACTAGGTGCTTGACATCTGACGACATCCCCGGCCAGTAAAAAGGCTCACGGATGCGGTCAATCGTTTTTTGGAACCCCTGATGACAGGCAGCTAGAGAGTCATGTGTTGGAGTGAATACTTGTAAAATTAATGCTTTAGGAACAACTAATTTGATAGGATTATTTACAATTAAAGAATCTCTCGTACCTTCACATACTAGGATATCATCTCTAAAAAAACCTTCATGTATTTAGGTGAAATTTCCAAACCTTGCTCTAATTTCTTTACAATCTCACAACACTTCTTGTCCGCTTTTTGGCATTCACTAATTTTTCCATAACGTTGGAGTATGGTTCAAAGGATGTCTCTTTAGCAACTTGAATATTGAAATTGCAGCTGACTGCACATGTAGGCTCGTCTACCTTAACAAAACGGGATAAAAAGACTGCCACACTATTACATTTACCACGGACATAACTTATAGTAAAGTTATAGTCTGATAGAGTACAAATCCATTTTGCCATTCGTGACGTCGGGTCTTGAATCTTTAACATGAAAGTTAGTGGTGCATGATCTGTATAAATGGTGAAATGAGTGTTGGCAAGGTAGCATTTAAAATGGGCAGTGGCCCAGACAAGAGCAAGAAGCTCCCTCTCAGTGGCCGAATATCTTACCTCAGCATCTTTGAGTCTCCTGCTAGCAAAAGCAACAGGGTGTATCATCTTGTTCTCGTCAAGTTGTGAAAGGACTGTCCCTAGAGATTCACTACTTGCATCTGTATATATAATGAATTCTTTGTTAAAATCTGGCAAGGTGAGACATGGTTTTGAGATAAGCGCTTGCTTAAGATCCTCAAATTCCTTTTGGGCTGCCTCATTCCAGACAAAAGGCCCAGTTTCTTTAGTTAAATCTATTAAATTAATTGCTCTTTTAGTAAAATCTGTGATAAAACGCCTGTAAAAAGAAAGTGTGCCGATAAAAGATCTGACACCTTTACGAGTAGTAGGAGGTTGCAATTTTTCAATAATTTCAATATTTTTATTAATGGGAGACACTTTGCCACCATGAATTTCAAAACCAAGATATTGAATTTTATCTGTTAAAAATTTACATTTGCTAGGTTTAAGTTTTAGTTTGTGTTGGCGAAGCCTTTCAAATACAAGATTAAGTTTCTTGATGTGAGACTCAATGTCTTTCGACGAGACCACTATATCATCAATGTAGACCAAAATACCCAAGTTTCCTAGGTCCCCAAAAATGGTATTCATAAGTCTTTGGAACGAATTTCCAGAATTCGCCAAACCGAAGCAGTTGCGGGACCACTCAAATAATCCTTTATGTGTTATAATGGCTGTCTTATGCTTGTCCTCAGGTCTAATAACTTGTTGAAAAAACCCACTCGTGAGATCAAGAGTTGAAAAATATTTAGCACCTGACAAAGAATCTACAGAGTCTGTGATATTAGGAATAGGGTACGCATCTTTTACCAGATTCTTGTTAAGCTTTCGACAAACGACAGCTAGGCGATAACTACCATCTGCTTTTTCCACTAAGATGACAGGAGAGGCAAATTCCAACATTGAAGGTGACAAAATATTAGCTTCTAACAAAATATTCAATTGATCCTCCATTTCCTGGCGCAGTTTGTAGGGAACTCTATAAGCTTTGCAGCGAACCGGTTTGTCAGAAGTTAAGTTTATAGTATGGGGAATTGTGTCACATCCAGGTAAATCTAGTACAGAGGCTGCAAACACATCTTTATTTTTATCAAGGAATTCTTGCATTTGAGTTTTTAAAGGAGGTGTTAAGTGATCCAAATTAATTTCTGAACTCCACTTTAAATCAGCGTGATCAAAATCTGCTATTGGGGTGTCAAAATTTACATTACAGGTTAAGTTACATTTATTTGGAGTTGAATTACATTTACTTGAAGTTAAATTACATTCATCATGAGTTAAATTTAAGTTATCTGTACATTTAAGAATTTTAGCTACAAACGTTCCTTTATTTAAGTGAATCATATTGTCTGAAAAATTAGCAAAAGATAAAAATAAACCATGCTCTTGTGTGCAAATGGTTCTGGAAATAAGGAGGCCTTGATGCAAACTCCTAGCAAGGGGTTCTAACATTATAGTATCATTTACGCTTACATTTAATTCTTTACTACACTTAACATTTGTCAAAATTTTAGTTTGGGGAGGGATTGTTATTTTATCATATAATGCGGCTATACCTATGATGGTTTTGTCATCACTTTATTTTCACTTTCACTATTCTCATTGTCATCACTTAAATCCTCCTCAATATCAGCAATTTGCACCGCATCAGGTTTTTTTTCTCTCCTCCTTGCTGTACCCTACCTGCGTCTTGCGAAATAAGGTTTACTTGGTGAACAGGAGTAGTTTGTGGTATATTGTGGTTATCTATGGTACTCTCAACTTCCTCGGTGACTTCCTCAGTTTGTAAGTCACTATTACTTTCATTTAGTAACTTCTTTTTCTCTCTACTACCTAATTCTTCCTTCTCATTACTTATGGTACCCTGAACTGCCTCTATACCACGACTACAGACTCCTTTTTGTTCACTATTAGCTTTGTTTACACTTTTGCATTGGTAGTTCTCAAAAGTAAATTTCCCACAATTTGTACACATTTTTGCTATATTACATTTACATTTACAATTACATTTACTAGAATTATTTACAGCATTATTTACAAAGTTTGACACAATTTGGTACTATTCTGACACTTTTCTACATCCTCGGTTACTGTGCTAATACTATGGCAACCTGAATTTCCCTCAACTTTGGAATGATCCTGGTCTTCAGTTGTTTGTTTACCTTGTGTTTGTTCAGAGCTTTTAAGACTGACAGTATTATTTGAACAATCAATGGTAACTCCGTACTTTTTAAAAAAAGGCATTCCTAAAATGGCAGAAAATTCATCCGCCAGTTTCCCTGGGACAACAAAAAATTTAGCACTGCACAGAATATCATTAATTTTAAACGTTGCTACCACACATTGATTTAGATTCATTTTCTCGCCAGTTACAGTCACAATGGATGTGCAACATTCCTCTACGTTACTCTCCAAAAAAAATTTAGCATAGCACTACTCAAAAGATTTATCGCAGATCCAGAATCGCATAATGCAGTGATAATTTTATTATTTACAATCATACTCGTCACTGGGAGACTGTACATGTGGGGAAAAAACACTATATACTGGGGTGGAGTCGTTCGGCTTCCGGGGGATCAGTCCGACCATCTCAGATCCAGCCTTATTTAGTTTAAAGGTACTTTAGGAGCACCCTGTGTATTGCTGTCACTACTAGGTTGATTTACATTTACATTATTCGTTTGATCCCTATTACTATTCCCTTGATTATCATGGTTATCTGTACCCCTATTGCTATAATCATTCCTATCCCTACCACTATAATCATTTCTGTCCCTATTGTTATTACCACTTCTACCCTTACTTCCCCTATAGTTAAAGTCCTGTCTATCTCTACCATTATAATTATAATCATTTCAGTCTCTATTTTCCCTAAAATAAGTATTATCAGGTTGGCCAGGATACCCTCGATAATTGTTGCCATAGCCCCCACGGCCCCTATAGTTACTAAACCTGCCCCTACCATAATTGTTTTGATACCTAGCTTGCGGGCAATCTCGTGCAAAGTGGCCTATCTCAGAACAGATGTAACACGAAAAATTACGCATATTTGTTCTTTCCTGGCTCTGCATCTCGCTCCGTTTATCATTACTTTGCACCAAACTTTCGATTTTCGCTGTGAGTAATTCTACTTGTTCCCTTAGTTTATTTATTTCCTGCTGTGACTGTTTCGATTCGCTTTTTGGGTGCACAGCGGCACATGCTATATTTTGTTGTACACACTGAGGTGTAAAAGGGGTACTAACGTCATTTTGCAGATTGTAGAAAGGGTTTACACTAACACTCTTACATGCCTTTTCTTCTAAAAGCGCAACTCTGAGGATTTCCTCAGGTGTTTGTGGGTTTTTTGTGATAACCCCTCTCCTAATTTCTGCGGAAAGGTTACCAAGGAGCATCGAGTGCAAAATAGCATTCCTATTTTTTTCTACTACATCACCCTGCAGCCCATCAATATCCAACGCTTTAAGCGACATATCATATGCCCTATCATAGAAATCCTGCACTGACATATGGGGTGTTTGCTTGAAACTGAAAAAATTCGAGAGTGCTACATCCGGAGTGATATGGTGGGTATATTTTTCCTTAAAAATTTTTATAATATCCTCTACTGTTTTACCCTTATTAAGCTTATATAATCTGGCTGCTCCCCCATTTACTCTACTAAACAAAGCAAACTTTTTTTCTTCCTCTTCCCATTTGAAAAAATTAGCCAAACTATCAAAATTTTCAAAAAATTCATTGAAGGGCACTGAATTTGCCTCACCGCTAAAAGGTGTAATGGAGGAAATATTTTCCATAAGTGCATTCTTCTTTTGGACCAGTGCAAAATCTTTGATGTGATCGTCAGTAGCCATAATTAGTACAAGAAAAATTTCAAGAGGGGTGCAACTATTCACAGAAAAGTAAATTCGTAAAAAAAATACCAAGAAAACTCTTAAAATTACACCAGTATGAAAAAAGAAATATCCACAGCAATCCTTAATCAGTAGTACAGAACCACACACTTACCTTTCACATATGTTTATATAAAAATGCAACAAAATTTTAAAAACAACAAACCAGGACTAAATGTCACTGTACCATTCTTGTTGGGTGGTTTTTCTCTTCTTCTAATTTTACACTCCACTTTTAATTTACTCAAATAATTTTCACCAATGACATTAACCTAACCTCATATCTTTAAACAAGGTGTGAGCAGTTTACCACAAAATAGATGTTGTTACCAAAGAAAGGAAATTTAAAAAAAAAATAAGCAAATATGCTTAGAGGAATATCAATTTAGTAAATTGAAATTTAGAGCAATTACTAACAAACAAAAACAGAATAGCGAGGAAATACATAAATTAACTTTAAGTATATTAAAATGTTACCATTAGAAATTGCAAGATTAAACCTTAATTCTTTAACAGTAACAACACCCTCAACCATTCACAACTTATGAAGAGAATACTACCAACACTACTGGATTTGAAAATATAAGACATTCATAATAAAAAAAGGAAAAGTAAAATTTTATTACCACAGAGCCTGAAAGGTGAAAGGCAAACTCTTAAGTCTTCACCAATTTTAAACAATATGTTTTAATAATTTAAAATAATGGAATAATAAAATTATGTCTGCACTTTATATTCTCAAATCCAGGGGCCAAATAATCGTATAGTGTCATTAGCATTGAAAACTATAAAATCTGATGAATTTCACTTCTGACAAAGTTCTTTCTTAAGCCACTCATTTATGTATCAAAATTTGTATTAATTATTCCAGTGGCTACCTAGATTTCAGTATTTATAATTTTTTTTTGAAACAATGCTTACTCTTTTCAGGAGTTAATTACTTATATATAATACTTTATTATTTTTCTTTTTTTTTAAATCACTCAGGGAACACATGTGCGACTGAATTTCCATCTAAAATGGATCTTGTTACCATATTACCTAACTCCTTAATTTAAAGAACTTAAGAATCAACATGAGTACAACCAGAAAAGTAAGTTAATAAGAGGGGTAATACACATTAAAATTAATCCACACAACACACATAAAATGAAAGGGAAATGCATAGTAAGCATAAAAGCCATTAATAAAAAAAAAGGTAACAAAACCCTCAATTCATTTCGCACAGTATTCTTCACTTAATACATGATCTAAATAATAGTTCATAGTTTTAAAATTTTAAGATACTTTTTGTATTAATTTTACTTATCACTGATATTAAACTACTTCACTTTTAAAGATTATATTAGTTAAACAGAAGAAAGAGAAACAAAGCAGATTATTACATTTAACATAATTTATTAAGTATTAGATCTTATTAAAACTTTACTATAACTTTAAATCAATATATTGTAATGGTACTTTAGTGTGTAAATAGCACTTGTAAATTTAGATAACATATCTCATCATAATTTAGTTCACAAAAATTTCGAGAAATCACTATTAATTCTCATGGGATTCTCCATTCAGTAAAATTATATTAATAGATATTTCAGTACTTATTAATTGCACATTATTTACATTTCTTACAATTGACAACTTTCAATATATAAAAGTACTAGTGCAAAAATTACTTACATGATAAATCGCTAAACAGGAGTTGTATTGGCATCATGATTTTTACATTCTTCACTGTCATCCCATGGTTGGCAGTCCTCTTAAGGGTACGAAATTCAACGCTTGAAAGTTGGAGGTACATAATGTCACACTGTTAGTTGCACTATTATAATTTTCCGATCATTGGAACTCTTGGGATGAAAAAAGATAGAGTCCAAAAATATCTCCTGACGATTGATCTCTCCACTCTCTAGTCCAGCGTACGTTGACGATTACGCAAACACTTCCTTTTTATTTATTGCTGGTGACCCCACTATACACTAGTAAATCTTTTTGCTTTCGGTGTAAACTCAATCGGTCCTCAGAAAGACACGATGACTTGAAAGAAGCAAGCGTTCGGCATTCGTTCGCGCAACTTTTCTTCAATAGAAAGCCATAATAACACGATGTTATACACAAGAGACTCCAAACTGTTGCATGTCTTCGGACAGGCTCACTGTATTACTGATTGTACTCAGCGGACACTGCTCCATCAGAAAATAGTTCGCACGGCGTATTACTTAATTCTTAGGGATTACGTTTCACAGGATAAACAAGAGAAAAATGCCCTCTCTCTTTCGCAGCTAGACTCATTCTGCACTCTCATCCTTTCCTTTCATTTCAAAATAAAAAAGAACTATCCACTGGACAGGAGGAGGGCTAAAAGAAAGCCTCCTTTCCCCCTACCCCCACTTACTAAGAGAAAAATATAACATCTTTACTCTCGGAAACTCCTGCCTTAACTAACTTTTTCCCCGTATAGTTTAATAAAATTTCACACGTGCACTACTGCTTGCTGACGTCAGACGCTCCTATTCGCTAACCTGGTAGGGTTCAACCACTTATCTAAAAGGGGGTGTAATCCACTTTCCACCTTATACACATTTTCTAATGGGCCACCCATCTTTAAACGCCAAGGAAACTATCTTTTCTCACGGCAGTATCCCATAAAAATTTCCAAAATTGTCTGTATGACAATAGCTATTAAAAAGAGGGTTATAAAACTGCACCAAGCATTTTACTTAAAAGGCTCATAAAATTTTATATACATGCTTGGCCACCCAAGCAGGCTTTTAGGCTGCGATAATAAGCAACACAAAATTGTGGGAAAATGCATCCGCAGAGTTTTTTCCCGTGCTCACTCTATACCAACAAAAGGAGGTTGCCATGGTCACGGGTGCACCTGTTACATTTCCGTTCCCTTGTTTGGTATTGAGAAACACTTCTCTCACTATTTCTTCTTCTTTTTTTTTTTTTACTCTGCCCCCAAAACATGAAACAAATACGCAGAACAACATTGTACTTTAAGAGTTCTAACAAGGATATAGGGGGTGTATATAAATACAATTTGATAATATTTAGGTACTGGAATATTTTTAAATATACTGTAACAGTGTAGCCCTGTAAATAAATAGTAACTATTCGTTGCACCGCATATGCTACAGAATATTCTGCATATTTTAGTGCACTTCGTAAATGCATATAATTTTTATTATGTTTGAAAGGGTGCAACATCATTAAAATTCATTTGAAATGATTTTTTTCCATTCGCCGTAATGTAACGGAATACTTTTGACTGTCCCTGTAAATGAACTAAAGATGCTACAAACTTCATTTGAAATAGGGTTCGTGCTAGGCTAAACGTCAATAACCAAAAGTTTCAGTGCGAGCCGAGTATATTAACAAGAGTTAGAGCACGAACAGACAAACCGAAATCAATAACACTTTTCAACTTTGTTGGAAAGTGTTAAAAATTAATTAAAAATTTGAAAGTAAGCTAATGTAAAATGAATTAAGTACACAGAGTCTTTGTCTGTCGGTACCTTTTAACAACGCTATGAGAAATTTCTTTTAAATGTACCGTTTTAAATCTGACGTAATTTTCACCAAAGTATCTTTTCTCTTTTTAATATTCACATGAAAATACTTTTGTTATTAGAAAGGAAATATTGTTTGCGCTGTATTAGAATTCACGATAATAGTTGAAAAGATTATCTCAAAATATGATATAAATGTCTCGTGCAAAATTATTTTTTAATTTAAAGTGTTTTGCCAACTTTTATTTATTTGGCCTTTTTAAATATGACGTAATTTCCTTCATTTGTGACTTTTAACGCATAATAATGAATTTAGTATTTAAAAATTTTCTTTCCCTTTTAAAATTCACGTGCAACTGTAGCTTTTATGATGTAATTTTCAATATTTTCTCGATTTTTAACACGTAATCACTTAATTCTAATTTGAATGTTTTTTTTTCTGTTTATAATAGTCACGTGTAAATAAATTTTTTATTTAAAGGAAATATTATTCTTTGCTCTGATTTTAAAATTGGCAACAGTTTAAAATAATTGCCCTTTTGTAAAATGTGTAAAAAATATCTCTCGAAATGCTGAAAATTTCAATTTAAAATGGAAATAAATCCTCAAAAAATGAGCCAAATTAAAAAGATAATTTCAGTCTGCACATCGGGATCTTCCAATGTATAAAATGATCTAAAAATGTTTAAATTCCTATGTATAGTTTTTCTCCTATAAAACTTTTTTAATGGAACGATTTTGACCATCTTTAACATTGAATATCTCTTAAAATAATTATTCGATTTAAAAACTGTCTGCATCAGCGTGTTTATCAAACATGTCTCTATAATATCACTGATTTTCATATTTTTGTATGAAACAGTTTTCTTAATAGTAACGAAGAAAGACTCCCGGTCATAAAAAATATGGATGCTGATCTAGTAGGAATATACCCGGATGATCTACGCAGATTTTCATTGATCCATTTCCAAATCAAAACTTTTTTTTTATATATAGAAGGATTTCTAATAAATTTTTCGCGACCCAGTCTTTGACTACGGATATTTTTGTCGTCGACAAGATATCGTAGTTTACATTTGGATGCATGCCAAAACCAGTTGTAATTTTTAGACAAGTATAACAATAGTAACATTCACCGGCGTCATTACATTCTCGTTTACTCCACTTACATTAGCTCTAAAGAGGGCATAATTTAAAACTTTATATCTCCAAATAGGGACAAAGTTACTTTTAAACGAAATTTGTTTGCAAATTTTAACTCAGTTTAATGACTGTTAGTGACGTTTAAATTATTTTTAAACATAAATTATTATTTTTTAAATTTATCTCAGCAATGAGCATTTGTTTGCTTCAAGAATATAAAGCAGTTAATAGTAAAGTTACCAATTGGAAATTGTTTGCCAAGGTCAAATGTTTAAAAGTGCGATTTTAAATATCAAAAATGGTAATTAAACATCAGACAAATTTACAATAAGATACCCCACATTCTCATTAAATTAAAATTCGCCAGCTAAAAAGAAAAATTTTCATATTATGTTTAATATTAAATTAATATCAAGTTAATCAGAATTAGTTAAAAGATATACTGTATTAGAATATGCTAGGATCAGTATTTTATTTTATTGAAATCTATATTAATTTTTTAAATAAAGCAATGAACATGCCACTTCATAAGATGGAAGGAACCCCAATCTTGGGAAAATAAATTTCTGTCCCGATTATGGAAAATGAATGAAGAATACATACAAAGAAATTAGTACATGAAAACATTAAAAATCTGCCTTATTTTCAGATTTTTTGTTATATATTATTTAAGTAATTTATTTTTAAGTTTGAAATATTTAAGTTGCCACCACACAACGGCGGCCCAGGTTAGTCCCAAAAACTTTGTTAAAATCTCGATATACCCTAGATGTATGCCTAATTTCATCTAAATCGGTTCTCGAAAACGTCAGCAAAAAATTTGATATACATTTACATGCTCTGATGAATACTTGCTGACGATGGATACGCTGTCAACGATAACAGGCACAAAATCCTCATCAGCAGCATTATACGTATGATATAGGAAAAGAAAAAAAATTCCTTCATTTCCTTGAAAATTACATACTTAAGCATAACTAGAATTTTCCCTTTTTGTCTCGGAAACACATTTATAAATCTTCTGCCGCCATTGCTGCTAAAGCAATTCATTAAAATGCAGAAAATGTAAATATTATAATCTCTATAATAATAGCCTAAGTCATGTGACTATCATCAATAGTTCCGAGTTGACCGCTTCACTTTTTATATGCCAAACAGCCAATTTGGTAATTTAATGAAGTCATGTGACTGTCATCAATAGTTCCGGGATGACCGCTTCACTTTTTATATGCCAAACAGCCAATTTGGTAATTTAATGTTAGCCGGGCGCAGGTGATAAATCGCCAAATATTGTTCCATCGCCATCATATCATCAGTATTTTAATAGTCCAACTCATGCGACTGTCTTAAACAATTTTTCGCGAGGTAATTTACAACAAAACTTTGATGTTGAAATTAAATGTCATAATTTATGGTATTATTTACTATTTTTTTTTTTTTTTTTTTCTTTTTTTAAGAAATAAGAGAAAATTTAGAATCATAAATTTTAAGTATTTCCGTTTAAATTAAAGATAAGTATTTTAAATAAAATGAGTGAAAGTATTATATTTTAAATGAAATTAATGAAATAAGAAAAAATACGACGGGTACAATGTTTGGCCATTTATCACCTGCACTCGGCTAACATAAAAATACCGAGTTCATTATTTCTATATCAGAATGTTCCGATTTGGCGAAGGATTGAGAAAATAAATTAAATTATGAATAAAATGAACACGATGTAATGCTTAGCATAGATATAAAGGCGACCAAACTTGTCGCCAAGGGCGGCTAGTTAGTAAATAAAAGTGTTCGGTTAATGAGTCTAAAATTAATCGTAGAAAAAGAAGAAAAAATTGAATTTAGGCAAAAATAAGTATTTATAATTTTCTATCATGGATTTTTTATTTTTATTTTATTTTATTTATTTATTTTTTTTTTTTTTTTTGGGGGGGGGGGGGGGTATTACAAAACATAAAAATTAATCTTTTAACAAAAAAACTGTCAAGTGCGAGAATTACTCGCACACAGAGGGTTCCATACAATAATATATGAATTAGTAAGTGCATTATTAAAAAAATACCGTTGCAAAAAAAAAAAAACACTAAGACTTTGTAAAAACTATACAACGTAGGGTTGCGTATAGCTGTATAGTATACAGGGTGCAAAGGAAAATCCCTCTAACCTGAAAATATTTGCAAACGGTGAGAGCTACAGCTATGCAAGTGAGGTAACGGTACAGTAAAAACGACTACGCCCAACATAATGCAAACCACAGCAGCGCCTCTAATGGCGAAATTTGGAAGATAGGCATTGCAAATCGAAAACGAAAAGAGGTAGAGAAAATTTTTTATTTAGAAAGTTTTAGAGCATCAATTAATTAGTACGAGACGACATTTGGTTCACAAGGATAAGATAAATCGTCGCCTTCATATCCAAAAATGTCCGAAATCGATGAGCGACGATTCTACTTTGCGTATTCACATTCCGGAAATGTAGCAGTGCACACTTGCAGATTCTGACGCTGTGCTGTGCTGTAATGTCTGTAAAAATTTAATTTCCAATGCATTTAAAATTTTAGATTAACCTTTTCAAGGGCAGAAGATTTCTGTTCGTAAACTGATGAAATAATTGACTGACACCAGAATATTAAAACGGATTTCTTAGAACACAAAAACAAGCTAATTTGCACTTTCATTACAAAAGCAAAATTTTATTAAAATATTCTTGGTGCCATTTATCAGTTTTGGAATTAAAATTAGGTTACTAAACCGTCTAGCCACCGCCCATAAAAGTGTTAAATCTTTGTCGTCGTATTGAAGAGGCTTGCAATAGATGTTCCATGCTGAGAAATGCGCATGCAGAATTACTCTCAGGAATATAAACGTGTATCGTGAGCAATGGCGAACTTTTCGAACATACAGAATATTAACTTTTCATCACTGTGAGACAGTTTGTCTTATTCTTTCTTTCTTTCTTTTTTTTTTGTGCGATGTCATCAAAATGTATTGCAATAAGTACGTATTTATAGCATTAATTGTGCGTATTTCTTCATAATTCTGGCTATTCCATTCAAACGTTTACACAAAATGGAGTGCATCAATTTCGGACATTTTGGGGTAAACAGACGAAGATTTATCTTATCCATGTAAAACAAATGTCGTATTCTGCTAATTAATTAATCCTCTGAAAACTTCTAACTGGAAATTTTGCTCGATCGCTTTTCGTTTTCGATTTGCAGTGGCTATCTTCCAAATTTCGCCACTAGGGGCGCTGCTGTCGTTTTCATTAAGTCGGGCGTAGTCGCTTTACTATCCTGTTACCTCACTTGCATAGCTGTAGCTCTCTTCGTTCGCAAGTATTTTCAGGTTAAAGGGACTTTCCATTACATACTATATACTAGAAAAGTATAAATGGATATACGATGAAAGTTCAAAGATATATGGAACCTAAATAATATCAGATATAGCTATTCTGCATATGTGTTTTCCATATAGGTTTTTAGTTAACCTTTAAATACACGGTATGTGCATTGAGAGAGCCACTCAATGCAAACTAGTCGCGTATCCCATAGTATTTATGTGATTAATTCTCATTAAATTAGTCTGCATTTAACAATTTGACGTTTATTGCTTTTATACTGCTACTGGGCATTGCATTACACAAATATATTATTAAAATGTGTGTTCTGGACTTTAAGCCGATGGAGCATAGAGTACGCCGTCCCTGTTATTAAGTATGTTCAAACCGTCCGTGTATTTAATTGTTGATATCTTGGCTAATTACCGACTATTTTTTTCGAAATTCGAGATCAAAAATGCTTTTATACTTCTGCTACGATAGGTACCTCCAGCGATGCTCAACACTTTTGCTGAAGCCCGTAAATTGAAATTTTGAAAAATGTTACGGAAAAATGCGATTTTCTCAAAAACATTGTGACCTAGGGTAATCGCTATAATTTTCCTGCAAGGTTTAAATTAATGTCTACTACCTCTAATTTTTTTTTTATTTTAGTTTCAATAAATTCAGAATTAGACGGGGGGGGGGGGACATATTTTTGCACTTCATTTTCCACCATAACTTTCAAAATATAATACCTAAAATTAAATGAAATATATTTTTTATTTTAGCATTACGAAAGCTTTCACACGATAACCCCACACGATATACAAAGAAAAGATTTTTCTTTTCAAGTAACTTAGCCCCTGTATATTTTTCCTAAATATATTTGTGAATATTTATTAATCTGTAAGTATCTGGGTCAATAATCTTTATTACTTCCCCCCAAATTGAACTTTCCACGTTGCATAGTTTAAGAGTAAAAGGGCTGTGACAGACACAGGAGTGATCTTATAATAGTTACGTTTTTACTTTTTAAGTACGGAACCCTAAAAATTAAAATATACAATAAAAATAGATGCCAATACTTATGTTATGTTGGCGGTTTTATTTTCTTACAGTTTTTATAGATACATCTTTATTTTAGATTTATTTAGGGATTTCTTGTGGGTTATGGATAGTGCTTATTTATTTAGTTTTCATCGTATCTTTCTATATAGCTACCATGAGATCATTTGAATAACTTTAGCGCATTCCTCAGCAATAATTTTTCTAGACATGAATGTTCTCTTGCTGCTACCAATGTTTCAGTGTTGATATACAAAATATTTTCGAATATTAACAGTCAATATATATATTTAAAACTAAAGTATAACATTTTGCAGCTCATAATCCTTCCTATCTCGAAAGAACATAAATAGTGCAATTTTCATTTTTTTTTTTTTTTTTTTTTTTTTTTTAAGAAACAAAATTAACTTACTTGTTCCTTCTGTTTCAGTCTTAACAAACCCAAAGCTTCACTTAATTCTACAATTGTATCTTCAAACTCTTCGCGTCCAACTGTTGGTCCGGAGTAACTGCTTTCAGTCTGTAAAAAATCAAGTAATTCGCAAATAAATTTTTAAAATGTAAGTACCACATTCCTGACTTTTATTTGATTGCTTTCAATTCTTTTACATCTTTTATACACTTTATCTAAACTAATTCTAATAGGCAATATCCAACTAAATATAAAATTAGTTGCATGTGGCAATTCCAAAACTTTCTTCTATCTCATACATCATAATATTTCAAAAGTAGTTACAGATCTTAATACCTCAATATTATTAGTTCAATGCTATGCCAACTTTGATTTTCATCTTAAATTTCTACTTCAGTCAATAGTCCGGAGTAAAAACGAGTTAATCTCGATCATGATATTTATTAAAATCAGTAGTTTTTCGTTATTCTGCTGTACATCTTATGACTTCCCGTCGCTGCACGAGCCGCTAATGGACAATAGAACAACGAAAAATCTAGAGAGTTATACAAAAATCGCTATCACAGCGCCTCTTTCAGTCAGAATATTTCAAAATTCAAGGAGGACTTTAATTTGGTCCTGAATTTTTTTTTAGTTCAGGGAGGACATGCTTGCCATAGCCAAGAACGTCGTTCAATTCTATGCATAACTTCATACACTTTTCGACGATACAGTAATGAAAATAACACAGACATCGTTATTACAGCTCCTCCTTCAGGGGAAATATTTCCAAACTGAAAGAGGACCTGCTGGCCATATAGCCAAAAACACATACAAAAAATTAGTTCAGTTCTATGCATAACTTCATACAATTTTAGATGGAACAATAATGAAACTTGCACAAAAATCGCTATAACAGCATCCCCTTCCTGTGGAATATTTCTAAATTGAAGAAGGCCCTGCTTGACACAGCCAAAAATCATACAACAAAAATTTTGTTTAATTATACGTATAACTTCATACACTTTTCGATGGTGCAATGGCAACACACACACAGACAGACATTATGTATAAATATGTTTTTTAGTCCAGACAATAGAGACCGTACAGGGGCTCTACCTAGCAAAATTCATGGTAGTTCTGGAAAAAGGCTTACTATATGTTTTTTGGGTCGCTGAATTCGAATTTTTAACTTCCCACCAAAATTTCCCCCGGCAACCAACCAAATTTTGGTAAAATGTCCCCCAAAACAGAATTTTATTAAAAAAATCAAATTTTTTATTGTTTTAGAGAAAAAGTATCTAGAAATTCAGAAAGTAGACAAAATTTGCAACAAATTAGATATATGACATTATGACTTAGGATGAAGGGGAAGGGGGGATCTGTCTCTTAACATACGCGCGGTGCTGCGTGAACTAAGTTGCGCAATTCCACTTAACCACTCACACGTTTACATTCGCCCTACCACCTCCCCTCCTAACTTTCTCTATAAGGTTTAGTTTAAGTTTTTTGGGTCGCTGAATCCGAATTTTTAACTTCCCCCCCAAAATTCCCCCCCCCAATTAGTTGTTTTTAACTTAAATTTCTTATTATTTTAGGGGAAAAGCATTACGAAATTCAGAAACTAGACAAAATTTTCAACAAATAGGATATATGACATTATGACATAGGATGAACGGGGAGGGGGAGGGCTGCCTCTGAACATGCACTGCGGCGGTACGTGCACTAAGTTATGAAGTCCAGGCAATAGGGGATTTTACCTGGAAAAATTAATACTAGTTCTGGATTTCGACTCACTTTATGTTTTTGGGGTCACTGGATACGAATTTGTAACTTCCCACCAAACTTTTACCCGGCAACCCCCCCCCCAAAAAAAATGGATTTTTTGAAAAAAATTGGTTTTTGAGAAAAGCGCAGGGGAATGTTCAGAGGCAGCCCCCCCCCCCCACTTCATCCTACGTCATAATGTCATATATCCTATTTGTTGTAAATTTTGTCTAGTTTCTGAATTTCGTAATGCTTTTCCCCTAAAACAATAAGAAATTTAAGTTAATAACAACTATTTTGGGGGAGGGGTTTCGGGGGGGGATTTGGGGGGTAAGTGAAAAATTTGGATTCAGCGACCCAAAAAACTTAAAGTAAACTTTATAAGAAAAGTTCGGAGGGGAGATGGAAGGGCGAATGTAAACGTGTGAGTGGTTAAGTGGAATTGTGCAACTTAGTCCACGCAGCACCGCGCGCATGTTCCGAGGCAGATCCCCTCTTCCCCTTCATCCTAAGTGATAATGTCATATATCTAATTTGTTGAAAATTTTGTCTACTTTCTGAATTTCTAGATACTTTTCCTCTAATAAAGAATTTTTTAATAAAAAGCTTTTTGGGGGACCTTTTTACCAAAATTTGGGGGGGGTGCCGGGGGAAATTTTGATGGGAAGTTACAAATTCGGATTCAGCGACCCAAAAAACATAAAGTAAGCCGATTTCCAGAACTACCATTAATTTTGCTAGGTAAAATTCCCTATTAACTGGACTATTTAGAGATCTCTAAACCCTAAAACGTGTAAATCCGTCGAGAATCGCTTGTCAAAAAGATTTCGCTTACAATACTTTCTACCATTGAAGATAGAAGAAAGTAAATATAACGTTAGCATAAACTTTTTTTGTAAATATAATCGAAGTAATTTGAACAGGCGGGGAAAGAATAAAATCCATTCATGTTCTGCAACTTTAATTGGCCTTTTTGTTAATTAATAACAGTCATAAAAAAACATCAATTTTCACAACTCTTAGAGCACACAACTATACGCTTTCTGTATAAAATATTACTTTTTCGGTAGAGATAAACTTATTTTCCATATCAGTGGGCTGAAAGCCCCAAAAAGTCGCAGGCTCTGTCCAGAAGACGCAGTCTTTTAAAGCCGCTAATGTGTTCTGTTTTTCTAAAAATTACCCAATTACAGACGATTGGATGATATTATTACGACAAGTGTCGATCTTCGGGTTGCTATTCATTTTTCATTTGACCTGGAGATTTTTTGGTTCTAAAGATTGCATCCATCACTGCTGCGACAGCAGGTGGCTGATTTCGCGATTCATACAGCAACTTCCAAGCATGTGAAAATAAGCTTGTCTAAAATGGTTAAATAGGAAATGCTGCTGCGTCCCAGAATTTTATAAAATATCAGAAAAAATATTTCAGTAAGATTCTATGGAAAAATCGTTCGAAATATGATATCTTAAATATGTCGTTTTATATATGACGCAGTTTTGAACAGAAAAAGGTTTCTCATGTAATAAAAAAATAATTTTAAAGTTTTCTTTCTTTTTTTAATATTGATTTTTTAATATTTTAATAAACATATTTTTCAGATGATAAGTGTTTTCAAAGATCATTTGTGCTTTTAAAGATCTGGTAACAATACATAAGATCTGCATTTTCAATCCATGAATGGAATCTCTAATCATATAACAAAAAATTGAATAAAAATTTTCAAAAAAATCAGTTAAAAATTAGACTAATCTAAAAAAGTATTGCAAACTGCACGTCGGAATCTAGTCATATATACACCTGCAAAAGATGATGCTCCTTAAAACCTTATGTAACTGAAATATCATAACCTGTATACATATTAAATAGCACTTAAAACAATTCTTCGATTTAGATATTGTCTGCTATAATGTGTTTATTATAGATAATGCTAAAAATTACCATATTTCATGTTTTTAGATGCAATACTTTTTGCAGGATACACTCCAAAAGTGAGAAGATCACAATATATTCTATTACTGCAGCAGTAGCAGTAGCAGCAGTAGCAGTAGCAGCAACAGCAGTAGCAGTAGCAGCAGTAGCAGTAGCAGCAACAGCAGTAGCAGTAGCAGCAGCAGCGTATGTTCTTATAATAGAGAGTATCAGTGATCTGTAACACTGATTAATCTTATTGATCTGATCTTATTGATTCCATATCTTGTTCACATGCTTATTAATATACTATTGTTATTGTTGTTTTTTATTATCGAATGTAAGCAAGATATAACAACTTCTATTTCTTTCTGCACATTATAGTTTCATTATTTTTGCAGATTCCAGGACAGTGGACTTTATATATATTTGTTGACATGTCTTAAATTTTAGACTTAAATAAATATTTTCTAAATTATAAACTATAAAATGATCGATTCCTCTACATTGTTAAAGGTGTTATAAGAGGTTATAAACACAACCGGTATCAGATCTCTCCGCAAAATATTTCAAAAGAGATTTAAAAGTTAATCAATTGTATTAAAATATTACACAGTGTTTTTAAGTAAGAATGGATACGATTAACGTCCAATTTTTATTTGCAATTCTTAAATACACTATGTAATACAAAATAAAAAAAAATCATGTATGCAAATTTTATTATCTATAACTAGTGGACTCCACCCCCGATCATTCCTTGCGCGAAAACCTTGACCATTAAGCTCTTTTTGGTGTTAGGGCAGTCCATTGTTTCCCCTCTCTTTTTCATTGTAATTGTATTGTACTTTTGATAACACACACATTGAAACAAATATATTCATTTATTTTTAAAAACATATCTTTCCTACACATATTTACAAGCAACGTTTGTAATAGCCCAAGAACACTAAACTTTTATTCTTTTAGAAATTTTAGCTTCTTTTTAGTAAACATGGGATTCTGTTAAATATATATGGGCTGTTAAATATATCGTTAAAATTAAAATAATCTGTAGATTCATCCAATGAACAATTTGTTTAAAAATATATATACTAGTTCTTATTCAACATAATATATAATTTAATTACCCTTCCCTAAGAAAATATTATTGTTAATTAAATTATTGTAAATTGAATAATCGCTATCAAAAAATTGAACATTAATGTTAAAGTTAAACATATTACTTCTTCTTCAACTAGTCGGAATCGTTTGGTCTTAGCCGCTTTCCATTCCCGAAGATCGTCTACTGTATCAACTATCTGAAATAGATATCTTCATATTACTCAATATTGAAAATTCATCCACATGATGAATATTTGCTTAAAAGAAGAAAGAAAAAAATCATTCGTCAAACATAGTTAATGAAGCACTTTCAAACGCATTCAGAATAATGTGACAAAAGTGCACCGTTTAAAATGTTAAAATATTCCGTCTAATTCAACCATATGGAAACGAATAACACATTTGAAAAGCCAATTTCAGCTTTTTTCATCTACAATCGGAAAGTTATCTGATTTCTTTTAGAGGCCCTATATGTTATATATATATTTGTATTAATTAACTACATGCATTCCAAAAAATAGTTCACTTAAGAAGTACATATAACTCTGTTGAAAATCCCCTTCTACAATTTCCTCTAATAAAGAAAATGATCCTTGAATTCTTTTGTGCAGCCCTGTATATGAGGTATAGATTTTATATACAACGAGCAACATGCAAAAAATTATATACAAGGTGGCCATAATTAAACCGACAGTGCCCGGAGTGTTCTGTAGCAAAATCTAATGGAAAGAATGACGCCAAATTTAGTAAAAAGATTAAACAAGACAGGGGACGAAGGATTCCGCGAAAAAAAATTAGTTTCAAAAGTCACCACTTGGGGAATATGTGGCGCTGTGCAACAGAAAAGACGGTTTTAAAAAAGTGCAGAATCAATACTGAAATAAAATTACCTTTTATTTAGCACATTTAACGGTTTCAGTATTGATTCTACATTTTTAAAACTCTTTTTTCTGTTATACAGCGCCACATATTCCCCTATCAGTGAGCTTTAGAACTATTGGCCCCCGTCTTGTTTAATCTTCTTAAAAAATTTGACATCATCCTCTCAATTAGATCGCGCTACAGAACACTTTGAGTACTGTCAGTTTAACTATGGTCGAATTGTACATTTTGAAGCGGATACCGAATTGTAAAGCACACTTACAGCAATTGTTATTCAAAGACAGTACTGTAACCGATTTCTTCTATGTGTCCCCAGATGAATGACAAATGGTATGAATGCCCTATTCTATCGTAATCATCATATAGTGAAATTCAGTAATCTGTATCAGTTTAAATACATATGAAATTGTGTAATCTCATTAATACTTTGTAGATTTTTTCCCATGTGTAATAATATAATGGAATTCTTTTGAGTGCCCTTGTAAATGAACTATTAATCCTACATATTTTATATACAATAACAAACATGCTTTGGTAATCCAAAATAACGTTTATCAATTGCGTGAGTATTCGAGCATATCTAAATGCGTTAGAACGAGGATAGACGGACAAGCAAATCGAAAGCATAAACACTTTTCAACTTTGTTGTAATGTGTTAATAAAAATGAAGAAATTAAATATTAAAACCAAATATTAATCCAATTGCATTTTCCTAATGAAACATTACTGAAAACAACTTTAGTAATGGGTTGCCGATTCGATTACATTTTGAAGTTAGTAATAAACATTGACATACAAAAACAGTAAACAATGAACACATTAATACAAATTTAAATATTTAAAACAATAAATTTTCTCACTGGTGACATTATGATAAAAGTTATTAGAACATCCATGAATATTCTACAAGAAAGACAATAAAGTCTGCACCAAGAAAAACAATTAGAAAACCCTTCCGGCCAGTGCCGGGAGGAAGAGGTAGTTTTCATATTCCTTATTTTTTAAAAGCTAGCTTATATTATTCGAGCACACGAAGCTCAATTTAGTGCAAACCGATTATAGAAGATTCAATACTAATTTTTATCAATACAAAATCATTATGAATGAGAATTTTGCGAAATTAGTCAGTGTTATTCAAGCTGATTTTATTTAAAGTAACTTATATTTGGTTTCCAAATTCGGCGATATCTTGAAGTGAAGAATATCCCTTTTAAGACAAAATGGTGGATGAGGCTAACCAGTGAATTTTGTCGAGACCTTAGTAATTCCTGTGCACATGCTCACTCACATCGGAATCGGTTGATATATACGAATGCTGCCGCAGGCAAAAAATCAGATTTTTCAAAATATCACCGACATAAAGAAATTCAAACTGCTATATCTGAGCCATTTTTTAAGACAAAGACAAAACAAAAATTGCTCCGAAATCCTTATATCAAAGTCAAATACTTAAGAAAGAAACCTTTTTCAATCTCTAATTTTTTTGCACCTCAATTTAAATTCATTTTTTTTAATTTAATGGCCGCCATTTTGAAACAAGATGGCGGATGAAGCTGGCCAGTGATCTTGTTCGAGACATAGCTATACACTATCCACATGCCTTTTTACATCCAAATAGCTTAATAAATACGTGTGTTATCGCGTGACAAATATCAGATCGTTTCAAAATGTCAGCCATACTAGAAATTCAAAATGCTATAACTCAACCATTTTTTAAGATACAAACCAAACAAAAACTGCCACTGAATCTCTGTATTAAGGTCAAACACATAAAAAAACCTTTTTCATTTTCCACATTTTGGATACCTCATTTTAAATTTTAAATTAAATTTATTTTTTAAATGTTCCTTTTTGAAACAAGATGGCGAATGAAGCTTGCCTACGAACTCGGTCGAGAAATTGGTATGTACTATGTACACACCAAGTTACACCCAAATCGGTTCTTAAATACGCCTGTTATCGCGTGACAAAAATTAGGTCGTTTCAAAATGTCAGCCACAATAGAAATTCAAAATGCTATAACTCAGCCATTTTTTTAGATATAGAGGAAACAAAAACTGTTCCGGAATCTCTGTATTAAGGTCAAACACATAAGAAAAAAATCTTTTTTATTTTCCAATTTTTTGATACCTCATTTTAAATTTTAAATGTTTAAATTTTTTTTAATGGCCGCCATTTTGAAACAAGATGGCGGATAAGGCTGGCCAACGAACTTGGTCGAGACGTTGGTATGTACTTTGTACACTCCAAGGTACATCCATATCGGTTCGTGAATACACCTGTTATCGCGTGACAAAAATCAGGACATTTCAAAATATCAGCCACGGTAGAAATTCAAAGTGCTATAACTCAGCTCTTTTTTAAGATATAGATAAAACAAATACTGCTCCAGAATCTTTGTATCAAGGTCAAACACATAAAAAAATATTTTTCAATTTTCAATTTTTTGGTACCACATTTTAAATTTTAATTTTTTTTTAAAATTTTTAAGAGCCGCCATTTTGAGACAAGATGGCGGATGAAGCTAGTCAACAAACTTGGTCGAGCCATTGGTATGTATTATGCCGAGTTTCAATTAAATCGGTTCACAAATACGCCTGTTATCGCGAGACAAAAATCAGGTCGTTTCAAAATGTCAGCCACAATAGAAATTCAAAATGCTATAACTCAGCCATTTTTTTAGATATAGACGAAACAAAAACTCTTCCGGAAACTTTGTATTAAGGTCAAATACATAAGAAAAAAAGCTTTTTCATTTTCCAATTTTAGGTAGCTTTCTTTACAAAAAGCTACCTATTGCAGCCGTTCGGAGGAAAGCGATTTCAAAAAATTTTGGTATATTTTCATCGATCATGACCCCCAGACCTCGAAACCACCCTCCGTTCAAAATTGATATATATATATATATATATATATATCAATATATATATATATATATATATATATATATATGACCTATGTCACACTGTAACTCTCGTAATTATGAACCGATTTCGATGTAATTCGGTGTGTACATAGTACATACCAATGTCTCGAGCGAGTTCGTTGGCCAGCTTCATCCGCCATTTTGTTTCAAAATGGCGGCCATTTAAAATTTTGTAAAAAATTTAAAATTTGAAATGTGGTACCAAAAAATTGAAAATGGAAAAATATTTTTTTCTTATGTATTTGACCTTTATACAAAGACTCCGTAGCAGTTTTTGTTTCGTCTATATCTTAAAAAATGGCTGAGTTATAGCATTTTGAATTTCTAGCGAAGCTGACATTTTGAAACGTCCTGAATTTTGACACGCGATAAAAGCCGTATTTATGAACCGATTTGGATGTAACTTCGTTTATACATAGTACAGACCAATGTCTCGAACGAGTTCGTTGGCCAGCTTCATCCGCCATCTTGTTTAAAAATGGCGGCCATTTAAAATTTTAAGAAAAATTTAAATTTGAAATGTGGTAGCAAAAAATTGAAAATTGAAAAAATATTTTTTTCTTATGTGTTTGACCTTGATAAAAAGATTCGGGAACAGTTTTTGTTTCGTCTATATCTTAAAAAATGGCTGAGTTATAGCATTTTGAATTTCTAGCGTGGCTGACATTTTGAAACGTCCTGATTTTTGCCACGTGA
Organism: Maratus speciosus; assembly: GCA_963932465.1. Classification (NCBI taxonomy): domain Eukaryota; kingdom Metazoa; phylum Arthropoda; class Arachnida; order Araneae; family Salticidae; genus Maratus; species Maratus speciosus. The sequence continues at coordinate 528,169,039 of OZ010789.1, read as the reverse complement.
TAACAGACGTATTTATGAACCGATTTGGATGTACCTTGGTGTGTACATAGTACATACAAATAACTCAACCGAGTTCGTTGACCAGCTTCATTCGCCATCTTGTTTCAAAATGGTGGCCATTTAAACAAATTTAAAAAAAAATAAATTTAAAATGAGATACCAAAAAATTGGAAAATGAAAAAGATTTTTTTTGTATGTGTTTGACCTTAATACAAAGATTCCGGAACAGGTTTTGTTTCGTCTACATCTAAAAAAATGGCTGAGTTATAACATTTTGAATTTCTATTGTGGCTGACATTTTAAAACGACCTGATTTTTGTCACGCCATAACAGCCGTATTTCTGAACCGATTTGAATGTAACTTGGTCTGTACATAGTACATACCAATGTCTCGACCGAGTTCGTTGGCCAGCTTCATTCGCCATCTTGTTTCAAAAGGGTTGACATTTTTTAAAAAAAATGTAATTTAAAATTTAAAATGAGGTATTAAAAAATTGGAAAATGAAAAAGATTTTTTTATGTGTTTGGCCTTGATACAAAGATTCTGGAGCAGTTTTTGTTTCTGAAAATTTGTTCTTTTGTTTATATCTTAAAAAGTGGTTGAATTATAGCACTTTGAATTTCTATCATGGCTAACACTTTGAAACGATCTTGTATTTGTCACGCGATACCACACTTATTCGCCTATTTCGATGGAAGAAGGCATGTGAATAGTATACATCAATATCTCGACCAAGTTCGCTGGCCAGCTTCATCAGCCATCTTGTTTCCAAATGGCGGCCATTAAATTAAAAAAAAAATTATATTTAAAGTGAGGTGCAAAAAAATTAGAAATTGAAAAAGGTTTCTTTCTTAAGTATTTGACCTTGGTATAAGGATTCAGGAGCATTTTTCGTTTGTGTTTATCTTAAAAAATGGCTCAGACATAGCAGTTTCAATTTCTAAAGTGGGTGACATTTTGAAAAATCTGATTTTTTGCCTGCGACAGCACTCGTATATATCAACCGATTCCGATATGAGTGAGCATGTGCACAGCAACTACTAAGGTCTCGACCAAGTTCACTGATTAGCCTCATCTACCATGTTGTCTTAAAATGGCAGCCACTTTAAGAAATCGCCGAATTTGGCAGCCAAATATAAGTGACTTTAAATAAAAGCAGCTTGGATAAAGCTGACTAATTTCGCGAAATTCTCATTCATAATGATTTAGTATTGATAAAAATTAGTATTGAATCTCCTACATTCGGTTTCCACTTAATTGAGCTTCGTGTGTTTGAATAATATAAGTTGGCTTTTTAAAAATAAGGAATATGAAAGCTACCTCTTCCTCCCGGCACTGACCGGAAGGACTTTTTTGATACCTCCTTTTAAATTTAAATTTTTTTTTAAATGACCGCCATTTTGAAACAAAATGGCGGAGGAAGCTGATCTACGAACTCGGTCGAGACATTGGTATGTACTTTGTACACACAAAGGTACATCCATATCGGTTCATAAATACGCCTGTGATCGCATAACAAAAATCAGGATGTTTCAAAATGTCAGCCACGCTAGAAATTCAAAATGCTATAAATCAGCCATTTTTTAAGATATAGACGAAACAAAAACTGCTCCGGAATCTTTGTATCAAGGTCAAACACATAAGAAAACAATATTTTTTAATTTTCAATTTTTTGGTACCACATTTCAAATTTTAAATTTTTTTTTAAATTTTAAATGGCCGCCATTTTGAAACAAGATGGCGGATGAAGCTGGCCAACGAACTCGGTCGAGACATTGGTATGTACTATGTACACACTGAATTTCATCCAAATCGGTTTATAAATACGAGAGTTACAGTGTGACAAAGATCATATATATATATATATATATATATATGTATATATCAACATTTGAACGGAGGGTGTTTTCGGGGTCTGGGGGTCATGATCGATGAAAATATACGAAAATTTTTTTAAATCGCTTTCCTCCGAACGGCTGCAATAGGTAGCTTTTTAACTCACAGGCTATAAAAGCCTGAGAGGTAATGTGCCCGCCCGTTCTGTATGTATGTATGTATGCATGTATGTACGTACGTATGTACGTAACGCCATAACTCTTGATGGAAACATCCGATTTGCTTCAAAAAAATTTTCTAGGTTCATTGTGATAAGGCGCTTCCCTGATTAGTTTTGGGAGTTCATTGTTTAAGGATAAAGGGGAAAAACGGGGTTAGTCCCCCCCCCCCCCCCCCTTAATTCAGATAAATGCGTTTTTATTGCAGAATGGTTCGATTTGCTCCGACTTTGGTATATCGTTTTATTATGTTAAGGAACTTCCCTGATTAGATTTGGGAGTCCATTGGTTAAGGATAAAGGGGGGGAAAAGGGGTTTAGCCCACCCCTCTTAATTTAGATAAATAGGTTTTTCATGCAGAATTATTCGATTTGCACCGAATTTTGTATACCGGTTTATTATGTTAAGGAACTTCCCTGATTAGTTTTGGGGATTCATTGGTTAAGGATAAAGGGGGGAAAGAGGTTTAGTCCGCCCCCCTTAATTCAGATAAATGCGTTTTTCATGCAGAATTATTCGATTTGCTCCGAATTTGGTTTACCGGTTTATTATGTTGAGGAGCTTCCCTGATTCGTTTTGGAGATTCATTGGTTAAGTATAAAGGGAGGATAGTTCACTCCCTTAATTTAGATAAATGGGGGTTTTTTTTGCAGGATTATTCGATTTGCTCCAAATTTGGTATACCGGTTTATTATGTTAAGGAGCTTCCCTGATTGGATTTGGAGGTTCACTGGTTAAGTAGAAAGGAGGAAACGGGGGTTAATACCCATTCACATATTTTTTTTTTTTTTTTTTGACGGGCATTATTCTTTAAAATAAGAGTATAATATACAATTAGTGTGAATAGCCTGTGAGCTCAATGCCATCAGTTTAGCCGGGCACTTTTCTTTGTTATTGCAATGAAAGCTACCTAAAAGCAGAGAAATAATAAAACTTTCCAATCCTAGGTGAAACCATGGTCATTCACGTGTAACGGTTACATGCGCGTTTCCAAGTTTTTCTTTTTTTTTTTTTTTTTTTTTTTTTTTTTTTTTTTTTTTTTTTTTTTTAGGCATCATACTTTATCGAATAGTATTACCAATATTGTTTAAATATGAGTATAAATTGTAAAATAATTGTACCAGTTCAATTCAATTTAACATTCAATTTAAAAATTAATACTGGCTCTTAAATTTTCATTTGAAATAAAATTAGGCATTTTTTACATTAAATAATTTAAATTAAAAATGAATTGATTTAACACCATTTAATTTGACAACTTTATATTTAATAATTACATAAACTACTGTTGTTTACATAAACTACTAGTTATAATGTACCCGGCGTTGCCCGTAATTTTAAGAATGTTTGTTTTCAAAAATCAATTTCAAAATTAAACATCATCATAGAACCTCAAAAGCTAAAATATGCAAATATTTCCATAATCGGGTTTTTATCATGTTTCAGTACGTTTTTAGGTACGTTCGTAATTAAATAAATAGCATCCTATAGTCGTCGTTCACTCCATCTGTCCGCATATAACAGAGCAAAAACTACCCAACCGAATGATCTGTAATTTTAAATATATAATTGATGCTAAATTTTGGCGAGTCATTTCAAATTTTATGAAAATCGGATGCATAGTTTAGTTACAGGGGCAGTCAAATATTTTTTTTTACATTACGGTCAACGGAAAAAAAAATATTTTAAGTGCATTTTAATGATGTTACATCCTTTCGAACAGAATGAAATTGATATACACGTATGAACTCTACGAAAATATACATTCAGTACAATATGCGGTGCAAAAAGTATTTATAAAATTATTTATAGTACGAACGCACCTCAATTGCCACGTTTGACGTGCAATTTACAATTCCTTTCAAACACGAATGCGGTTATTTATTCACCTGCACAGGTCCTTTATATTTCCAATATGACATAATATTATCATTTTTTTAAATTTGTAAAACTGTTTGTTTCATTTTCATTTTTCACGTGGAAATCTTGCAATAGAAAAGTTATAACCTAATATCCGATTTCTTTAAATTCGCCAAACTATTTATTTTTATTTTTCAAATGGAAATCTTGCAATACAAAAGTTATGACTAAATATTTGCTTTTTTAAAATTTGCCAAACTATTTATTTCATTTTCCTTTTTCACGTGGGAATCTTGTAATCGAAAAGTAAATGTTGTGGTAAGAATTTTAATGTGGATTTTATTTTTTGGCAATTTCTATAACGAAAAATGTTTAAATTTGATATGAAATTGCTATTAAATTTGTGGTATTTTTTAATTAAAAATTAACTAATAATTATTTCGATTCCGGATTACTTTAGTTGCCTACGCCGTGTTTTAACTTCATTGTACAACTAGTCATCTTTTCCATTTCTTTACGGTAGCTCTTGATGAAAGGCCTTTTTCCTTAAGTGCCACAATTTTTCCTTTCTCAAAATCGCTTAAATCGCTTTTACGACCCATATGCCCCTAGAACGCACTTTGCGGTCACGTTTGAAAATTCCCAAACCTGCAACGTTCCTTTATATGCTGTACAAATTTGCATATTTCTGCTTGTTCTTCTCGGAGTGTCATTCGTTACTTGTGTACAGTCTAGATGCCCGTTTGGTTGTAATTTCGTTCTGTGTTTACATCATTTTGAAACATCATTTTTATAGATAATTTATATTTCCAATTAATCTAAAGTTTTCTATTTACTTTAAAATTTTGTATTGTCTAAGATTATTGTAAGTGTCACCAGAATGGGATTTTCTGATAATTATTTACGATTTTTTGCCATGATATTATTAAAATACTGGTTGTTTAACATTTTAAAACACAGTGTAATTCCAAAACGTCTATACACTTCATTTTCGTGCACATTGGGGTTGCAATAGAGAACAGATGTCCCCATGAGATTTCTATTTTTACACTTCTTCATGACCTAACAGCCAGGTTTGAGAATTATAGTGTACCTGTATAAAGGTTTATTTATTTATTTCGAAACTCTATCGCAAATACGTAAAAAATATGCTAAACTTAGATAATCTTGTTTTATGAAATGAAATACCCTACAGAATTCAATTCCTCTTCAACCGCTTCAATTCTTTTTAAAACTTTCTTTAGCTCCCACATTTGCAACATGCCAGGTGATTTTTCACTAGTAGGAGTTTGTAGTTTAGTCTCGGAATCATCAGCAGCTCTTCTCATAAACTGTTGTCTCTTTGTCAACTTCGCGTCATCTGAGATCTCATCTTCATCTGTTCAAAAAAAAAAAAAAAAAACAATTCATCAAATTACAACGACCATTTGGAAAACGATTTTTTCGAAGACTAAAATTTAAGACATAAAAAATCGCACGGAGTTGATGATACATTACGTACGCCATGAATTAAACATTAATAGTGTTATTACACGTAAAAATTGCAAGCCAAAAAAATCGCCTGAGACTCGTCAGATTTCCTGAAACTTACATATTATCCAAGCATTTAATTGGCTGTTCGGGAAAAGGCCTTTACATCGTCCAAGAAATCTGACGATCAATTTTAAATGAAATTTCATTTTTAAACTTCTAAACATTCCACAATATTACTTTTTACACCGTCGTATAGAGAAAAATGTACTTTTAAATGCAATTTGTTTGAAAGCTGTATCTCAATTTGTTTCTGAGTTGGTATTTTTTTATTGTAGTTTTTATTACTTTTTTGTCATAGTGGCAACAGAAGGTATCCATTTCTGTTGAAAGTAAAGGGAAATACAGATTACTGTATGGACCAATCAGAACACGAGTAAAATGCGGATTCAACCAATAAAAAGCTTCATATATGTATTTTGATTTCCTATTCTGACGAGGACAATAACCATTTTTCCAAATGGTTAATAAAAAAAAAATGACTCCAGATTATGAATTAAAAAGTTGTATTTTATTCATGCCAGACAGACAGCGGATATCAAAAAGACTGTAACTTTTCACACAAAAATGTTTAAAAACAGGTTTTTTAAATATAGTAGCACTTTTATTATCATATTTTTAAAATAATTGAGTTCTTTTAAAAATAGTATTAATATTAAATTGTAAAATATCGAAACAAAATTACCATAAAGTTATTTTTTCCTAATGTAATTACAGATTTCTGTTATTAACTTGATTTGGCGAAGATTACTAGTTGAAATATCGGGTTGCATATTGCTTCTTTCTAAATTCAGAAAGATTTCTCAATAGGGATTTTTTTCTCTTATGTTCATGAATTTTTTAAAGAACAAATTAAAACAAAAAACCTTATTCAGACAAAAAAAAATATTCATACATCAACATTATTTAACTACATTGTAAGAAAAACGACATTTTTACAGTACAAAGTACTGTTCATCTCGTGCACAAACTCGATCACAGTGAATGTGTTGTATCTTTCTTTGGTTTCCTGACTATATTAACATGGAAAATACAGTAGTTGCGTAAAATTAACAGCACAATGTGCTGGCAATTTGGACGTCAGCAGTTTGTGCTGTCCTGTTTTCGCGTCCAAATTGCCAGCACATTGTGCTGTTAATTTTACGCAACTACTGTATTTTCTATGTTAATATAGTCAGGAAACCAAAGAAAGATACAGCACATTCACTGTGATCGAGTTTGTTCTTCCAAATTTACAGTGGTTTTTTTACAGTGTATACCCTAAAGGACATTTTGCTATACATACATTAAAAAATATCTGAAATTTTCAATAAAGATATGTTGATAATAATAAGTTTGCATCAAATATAGGCAGGTTTACTAATAAAAATATACAATATAGGCATGAGATTAAAATAAATACTTTTTGTCTATATAAATTTTTTTTAAGTAAAAGCTATATATAAAAATAATATATAAATAAGCATCCATTCTTTTCTTTTTATTTATCTTAATCATATTCATTATCTGTTGCATATATATATATATTTGCATTAAAATAAACACGTAATATATTTAAACAACTGATTAAAGCCCGAAGCATCTGTTTTGTATTTTATTTATTTTAATCTAAATTCCATACTTGATTTTTAATTCTATATTTTTAGTTGAAGAATATTGATGAAGTGTAATTCATTTGGGCGCATCCTGCATATTATATGATCACTGATGTAAACTTTATTTACATATATACTCATAATTTGAAGTATTTTACGGCTTTTGTATTTAAATATAAATTAAATGATATTTCAGAAAACTTTGTTATTTCATATATTGTGTCGATATTACCTGGAATATTCTAAACACGTTTTCATCTTGTAATACCTTTAAATAACGAAAAAGAGACTACAAAAATCTTTATATCCACAATGCTCTTGCAAAAACGTGAATGATGGAAAAGAAAGCATAAAATAACATTTAAAAAGGGGTTCTCATTTATTTTCTTTTTATACCACCCGACTTTATTTGAAATAAAATGAAAATGTGATGCTTCAAAATATTAAAGAATAACTATTTTTCGTTTTTTAAAACACGTATTATTTAAAATGCATTATTCTAATATTTTGAACCCAATAAATGGTTATTTTAATATTTTGATTTTTGGCAAGTGTGAATAATTATTTTAATTTTGTATTTTTTTTTTCCTTTATGCTAAAGCATTCTACAAACTATGTAGATTCTTATAATATTAAGTTTTATCCTGTATTACTTTTTTTAAAGGGATACATAAAAAACCTTTTTTTAGAATTCCTATTTTTCTATTATTCTAATTTTTTGACTTGGAGCTGTGTATTTAAAAAATACTTCGAATGTGCTTTTTATTTATTAGTATTCTGATCTATTAGTGAGTCTTTTTCAGTGATCTATTGGTCTAGAAAATGTTCTGTACGTGAATCACAACAGATATATCTCAAATCAGCAGTCAATACAAACATGTCTCTGGCCTTAGGTCTTGTATAGATATTCTGTGTACGATAGTATAGATATTCTGTAACCTCCTAAAAATTGTAAAGTCGTTAACATGTCCGTTTTGGTACACGGAGGAAATATTTATTGAAAATCATGGATATAACTATAAATACGGTGTCTCAAATGAAATCAACTTGATAAGTGCGGTAATAAAAACTTCTTCTCCTCTAACCGTCTGCCAACGCAAGAGGCATGGATATTAAATCCCCAAAGCAAATCCATTCTCTGGGTGTATATCTTATTATTTTTTGCTAAAAGAATTATGCTGCCTGAGCCTTATCTCAAAAAGGCAAAAACTAATGCTCTAGAATGAGAATATTAATCCAAATGTATATGTGCTATAACCACGAACGAAATATCTACAATGTTTTTGTTCCAAAATCAGTCTTTTTGTTAAATATCTAGAAACAGACTAATAGGTTAAAATGTATTATCTTAATTTCATTAATTTTATCGTGTTCATTTCACTGATGACTCTATAACGTAGTAGGAACTAGGGGAAGGTTTCCGTATCCTGTGCATTTTTTTTTTGGGGGGGGGGGAAGATTTTAATGTTGATAAATGTTTGTATGTGACTGTTGCAGTCTTCAGTCTTTGGGGATGCTTTATTACCACTGAAAAATATTTTATTCTCATGACATAGCTCATACTCCATAGGTGTTTTAATAATATTTTAAAGTAAATTGCGTCAGCAGATGAATTTTAGCCTTGTATTCCGATCTTGTGTAAAAATCCAGTTTACTGGTGGATAAACAATATATGTTTTTTTTTAAATAATTTACAATTTATATTTATTTTTGCAAGTATTTTTCTATTAATACATGGAAATTATTCCAGAGGGAAACACTCGCCTTGGATACAATATTTCAAATGAAAATCAAATTTCAAAGTAATTGCTTAATAGGCGCAAAGGCCAACATAGTGAAAAAGATTCCAAGCCCGTGTTCGCCCCAGGTTGGTAGCTCACGGTATATATTTCATCTTGTGCTGCGTTTGTAGCCTTGCCAACATATAATAGTGAAAAATTTTCCTTGCTGGGTATCGTTCCAAGTGGTTTAGTCGGTAGAACGTCAGTGCGCTATACTGATGGCCCGGGTTCGAGTCCCGGCTTGGAATCTTTTTCACTATGTTGGCCTTTGCGCCTATTAAGCAATTACTTTGAAATTTGATTTTCATTTGAAATAAGTATTTTTCTGTATTTTTAAGGTTATATAAAGTTGACTTTACAACATAATGACACTTTACGCGGTGAAGTCGTTTTGTAACTTTTTATCTGTGCCTCCGAAATCATTGAAAAACAAAAAAGATTTATATAAAAAGAAGTTTATTGTTTGACACGTTTATACGGACCTTTTCATGGATCTCTTTCACATTCCTGTTTATTTATTTTTTGATTGCGCAAAAACATAACGCATGTGTATAGGTATTTTTAAAAATGTCTTTCAGCCGTCTTAAAAAAAAAAAAAAAAAAAAAAAAAAAAATGTATGATGTTTAATCTGCAACGACCTTTTGGCGCATTTTAGGTTTTTTTTCCCTGTAGCGCCAACCGGCACAGGATACGGAACTCTAACCCATACTTCACTAAATTAGTCTTTACCTGGTTTCTCTGAAACAATCGGTGGTTCTGCTCTCTGTGTGACGGCAGCTGTGTCACGGCTCTCTACTCTCACGGTTGCTTCAAAAGCTTTATCTTCAGAAACTGGCGGAAGTCTTACTTCACTTTTCACTTTCTCTTCAGATTTTGCTGATTCTGCTATTTCTCTTTCTTTTTCTTCCGCAATTCTAGTCAAAATAGGATGATCAGGTAACTTTTCTTCTTGTATTAAGCCTTGACTTACTGGTATATGATGCGGAATGGGCTCCCATTCACCAGTGACATTTTGGAGCTTGCATTCTGTCAATATTTTATGCAAAACTATTCTTAAGATGTTGAAGTTTACAGCTCCAACTTCGGGAGTTTGAAGAGCACGATCCACTAATTCTGGTAAAGTATAAACATTCGAGGACATTATCTAAGGAAAATAAAAAGAATATAGAATAAAACAACCACTTCGAAAATCGTGTCTGAAATAATTTATGCTCTATTCGATTAAGTAAACACTGAAATTACGCGACATTTTGAAGCAAGGATATATTCGATCATATAGAAAGTGATAGCGCATGTCCTGTCGTTTGTTGATTATTACATGTTGTTGCATTTGCATTGGGCACATTTGGGATTTGTGTGGAGGACATTTTACACATAATAGAATATAACAGAATATTTACAAACACAAAACAAACCTATAGGGAAGTGGTAAGTATGAAAACATTCTGCTATTTTGGCGCACTGCTCCTCCTGCCAGAGTAGAAATGTCACTAATCGACCAATGCATTGATAGTAGCGTATTTCTGGACATGCAAACAGGTAAAGTTACGAATACTTTAGCAAGTTGCAAGCATTATTTTTTTATAACTCTAAAAAGCGCATCTTCGATTTTAACTAATTTTTTTTTTCTTAAAAGTACATACTTTGAGCGTTATTCTCTAATTTTTTGGTTGGTGTAAATATGAAATTACTACATTAATTTTTTTAACCTTTTTTTGTTTATTTTTCTATGTTAAAATTTGTGTAAAAATGTGAAAAAAATATATATACCGGGTGTCCTAAAAAGGACTGACTAATTTTAAAATTCAATAACTTGCAAACCGTGACAGATATTTAAAAAATTCTTGCCGGAGGGTTATGCATGAGGTCAAAAGTTTTTTTACAGTGATTTTCGATTTTAGTTCGAATTACAAACATTAGATGGCGCTGCGATCAATGGACGCTAAATTCAGGCTCGATTTTTTATCCTTGGGGACCCACTTAATGCTTTTCCATCTCCTTTTTCCGCATGGAAGGAGAGATCGACCTAAAAATCGAGCCTGTTTTTAGCGCCTATTGCTTACAGCGCCATCTATTGTTTGTAATTCGAACTAAAATCGAAAATCACTGTAAAAAAACATTTGACCTTATGCATAACCCTCCTCCAAGACTTTTTTAAATATCTGTCACCGTTTGCAAGTTATTGAATTTTAAAATCAGTCAGTCATTTTTAGGACACTCGGTATATAATGTGAACTAATATATTCTTCAATAATTGGCGTTGGTTTCATTTTTTTTTAACTTTTCTACTTTTTGAGAAAAACGTATTTGAAAAATAGTAGCGTCGGCGCATACATTTCCGATTATCTCAAGGACAATTCAAGATCAGAGGTTAAAAATACTCTATATTATGTTCTCATGGTGAGCCTTATTACTACATGTGTTATTTCAAACATCGACCTTGGGGGTCATTTCGCCATGTTTATCTGGCTAGACCCTTTGAGCGGTAACAGGTTTCATATTGCAAACCGTTTTCACGGCTTAATGCATCGCTATGCTTTATTTTTACCCTGTGGAAAATAATATATTACTATATATTTTTGTTGTTATTTTCTCATAAAAACTGAAAAAAAAGGGTGTAATTAAAATATGTGCTAAGCCAAGAATATTGTCTGCTATAAAAATGAGTTTTAAAGTATATTTGAGTGACTTTTTTTAACCACATTTACTTAATTCCTATCAGAAAATTGAAAAAATGCAATTTTATTAACCCTTGGGTAATAACGTTTTCCGAATCTTAATAAAATATAAATGAATGATTTCTGATAAAACATAGAGCTATTATAAAGTATATGTAATTTTCAATATCCATGTTAATGTTACAAACAAATGAAGGCATATGTATCATTAGATACCAGAATTCTTTGATGAAATTCTTGAATGACAACAGCCCTTTTAGTTCTTTTTATGTATTATTCTGCGATAGTGACGTCATATGCATAATTTTCTTTTCTATAGATGTAGTTTAAGACTGTGTCGTAAATGTGAATTTCTTCAGCGGATGCAAATGACGGCATTTTACGTAAGATAAAAGCGTGCATTTTAATCCTTAAAACTGATTTTTTTCTGTACTATCTATATTTACATTTTTTTTTCATCGGGGGCGACAGTAAATTCTGAAAAAGCAGAATTTCTGTTGTCTAGTTTTCAGATTTCGTTGAAAAAGATACATAATTGCCGAAACGTCAGTGAAGGCTTACTGTGGAGACCCGAAATTTTTTGGTTTCCATCTGTTTGTTTGTTTGTTAGTTAGTTAGTTAGTCTGTCTGTCCCGCGATAACTGCCGTAAAAAGCATCCGATTAGCTTGAAATTAAGGATGTATATTGGTGAGCTCCCCGGATTGAGCTGTATAGTTTTGGGTTAAATTTGGTTCATTCCTTCGGAATATATAGAACATTTTATTTTGTGACAAAATGCTTTTCTATGGGAAGTCAGACGATTTTAACATTTTCATTTGTTGAAAGAAATCGCTCATATGAATAATAGATTTAAATGGTAAATTTTGGATGCTGAAAATTTTAAATAAGAGTATTAAATTATTCCTTTTAGTTTGCAATTTTGTCAAAACATTTGTCAGAGCTTTTAAATTAGGTGTATAACTTATGATGGAATTTTATACATGTGTTCGAATAATATAAAACATTTTATTTTATTAATATACTTATATTTCATTTTTTTCTTTTAACTGTTACGTAGCAACTATATTTCATCTAAAAATATCATAAATGTGAAAGTATGTATGGTTTTCTAAGTCAAATCAAAGTTAAAAGGAATGAATTAATGAATGCCTTTGTATAGATATTTGCATATAGATTGATTTAAACGCAGAAATGAAAATAGTATTTTTATTTATGTATTCAACTATTTTGATTATAAATGAAAAAGTTCGTTATTTTCATACAGAATAAACTGACATTATTCTATTAAACTTTATAAACTTTATTGTTGCCAAAAAAAGGAATAACAATTCCTCCCAAAGGGTTAATTTTAATTTGCAAGATTCTCACGTGCAAAAGGAAAATGGAATAAGCAAATTACAAATAATAAAAAAGATAAATAGGACAGGAATGAATACATATAAATATTTCACACCAAATACCACCTAAAATAATTTTTGTAGTGGTATTTTGCCAACACTACGAAGAAAGATTCCTCGATTTACACAATTGTACTTGGCCTTCCTTTTCTCATTGGTTGCGATTTCATTTTCGCAATTGTGTATATTAATTGGCACAAAATTTTACATTTTTATGACTGAGGTATATATAAGGCCATACGAATAAGAAATTTCCGTATTGTCTCCTATAAAATGTGATAAAGTGTTGGTTAACTATATATGTTTCTATTAAGAGGAGGAGAGATGCCAAGCCTCCGGCGTTCTGGATACTAGTATTTTAATACAAAAAATGTTACTTTATTTAATTGAAACATTTGCGCGATTTAAAAGAACAACATTTTCTGTAAGATAATAGTGTTGTGCAAAAAGCCTGAGACTTGCCATGTCTGGTGGGGAGTGAAATGTTTTATTTAATGCATTTATCTCTATTTTAATGCTACGTGAACAACGTCCCGTGTAACAGCTTGTAGAGTGTAAAATAAATTAAATTATTAAAATAATCCCTATTACGAAAAATGAAACAAAATGCCCGGCTAAGGGAAATAAAAGGTTAGTTAACCTTTCTTAATTTGACCTGAACACAGGTGTGCGTTAAATTTCAACGGTGTTTGTAACATCGCGATTTTAAATTAAATGTGGATACTATTAAAAGGCTATCACAAAAAATACTTAACCGCGCCAAATCACGTTTATCTATTTAGTCAATTGGAAGTGGACACGATGATGTATTATTAACCGTTAGGTTTAGAAGTCCCCCTACTTTAGGGTGATTTTAGTAAGTTAATGCTATCGAGTACATTTTTAGATATTTAGATTAGATCTTAGATATAAATATTGCAGAATGGCAATCAAATTTATTTTTTGGAAACAAAAATTATAAAGGTATTAGATTTCTAAATTAGATGTCTCAGTTTACATTTCCAAAAGTTCTTTATCCATTAGATACAGGTGTTTGTGGTTAGCAGGCAAGTAAATACTGCTGTATGGATATTAGGATAACGTAAAATGCTTAACCAAATTGTTGCTTATCCTTATAAATAGCAGTGTAAAAAGGAATCTAAGATATAGGATAATCATTAACTCAATCAATAGAAAATTACAAATGCAAAATAAATTACACAACGATGGGTTCAGGGAGGCGCCCCCCTGAAGAAATTTGCTTTATTATATAAAAAATACTAGAATAAGTAGCTCGTGAGAATTTCAGAATATCATTGCATAATAACGTGTTTAATTTAACGCTTCTAATGTCTGAAACCATCGAAATATATTTTTTTTCTTTTATAAATGTTTGTGTAATTGAAAAAGTTTAAATTTTGTTTTTGTAGAAAGATTAATATTACGCAAAGTTTGCTAAAAAGAATAAGTTACAGAGATGACGTTGAGGCTCTTGATCTGCAGATTTACTAGTTCCCGAAAAGTCAGTGAAGGCTTACTGTGGAGACACGAAAAGTTTTGATTTCCGTTTGTCTGTCTGTCTGTCTGTCTGTCTGTCTGTCTGTCCGTCTGTTCCGCGATAACTGCCGCAAAAAGCATCCGATCGGCGTGAAATTAATGTGGCATGTTGATGAGGTACTCGGACTTAGCTGTATGGTTTTTGGTTAAATTTGGTTCATTCGTTCGGGAAATATAGAACATTTTATTTTGCTCTGTAATGCTTTTCAATGGCAAGTCAGACGATTTTCAAATTTTCATTTGTTGAAAGAAATGGCTCATATAAAAAATGGATTTAAATGGTAAATTTTTGATGCTGAAATTTTTACATAAGAGTAGTAAATTATTCCTATTAGTTTGCAATTTTGTCAAAACATTTGTCAGAGCTTTTAAATTAGGTGTATAACTTATGATGGAATTTTATACATGTGTTCGAATAATATAAAACATTTTATTTTATGAATTTACTTATATTTCATTTTTTTTTCTTTCTTTTAACCGTTGCGTAGCAACTATATCTCATCTAAAAATATCATAAATGTGAAAGTATGTATGGTTTTTAAAGTCAAATCAAAGTTAAAAGGAATGAATTAATGAATGCCTTTGTATAGATATTTGCATATAGATTGATTTAAACGCAGAAATGAAAATAGTATTTATATACTATATAGAATAATATCTTTATTTATGTATTCAACTATTTTGATTATAAAGGAAAAAGTTCGTTATTTTCATACAGAATAAACTGACATTATTCTATTAAACTTTATAAACTTTATTGTTGCCAAAAAAAAAAAAGGGGGGGGGATAACAATTTCTCCCAAAGAGTTCATTTTAATTTGTAAGATTTTCACGTGCAAAGGGAAAATGCAGCAAATTACAAATAATAAAAAAAGATAAATAGGACAGGAATGAATACATATAAACATTTCACACCAAATACCACCTAAATTAATTTTTGTAGTGGTATTTTCCCACACTACGAAGAAAGATTCCTCGATTTACACGATTTTACTTGGCCTTCCTTTTCTCATTGGTTGCAATTTCATTTTCGCAATTGCGTATATTAATTGGCACAAAATTTTACATTTTTATGACTGAGGTATATGTAAGGCCATACAAATAAGAAATTCCGTATTGTTTCCTATAAAATGTGATAAAGTGTTGGTTAACTATATATGTTTCTATTAAGAGGAGCAGGGCTGCCAAGCCTCCGGCGTTCTGGATACCAGTATTTTAATACAAAAAATGTTACTTTATTTAATTGAAACATTTGCGCGATTTAAAAGAACAACATTTTCTGTAAGGTAATAGTGTTGTGCAAAAAGCCTGAGACTTGCCATGTCTGGTGGTGAGTGAAATGTTTTATTTAATGCATTTATCTCTATTTTAATGCTACGTGAACAACGTCCCGTGTAACAACTTGTAGAGTGTAAAATAAATTATTAAAATAATCCCTATTACGAAAAATGAAACAAAATGCCCGGCGAAGGGAAATAAAAGGTTAGTTAACCTTTCGTAATTTGACCTGAACACAGGTGTGCATCAAATTTCAACGGTGTTTGTAACATCACGATTTTAAATTAAATGTGGATACTATTAAAAGGCTATCACAAAAAATACTTAACGGCGCCATATCACGTTTATCTATTTAGTCAATTGGAAGTGGACACGATGATGAATTATTAACCGTTAGGTTTAGAACTCCCCCTACTTTAGGGTGATTTTAGTAAGTTAATGCTATCGAGTACATTTTTAGATATTTAGATTAGATCTTAGATATAAATATTGCAGAATGGTAATCAAAATTATTATTAGATTTCTAAATTAGATGTATCAGTTTACATTTCCAAAATCAATCCAGATCAATTCTTTATCCATTAGATACAGATGTTTGTGGTTAGCAGGCAAGTAAATACTGCTGTATGGATATTAGGATAACGTAAAATGCTTGACCAAATTGTTGCTTATCCTTATAAATCGCAGTGTAAAAATGAATCTAAGATATAGGATAATCATTAACTCAATCAATAGAAAATTACAAATGCAAAATAAATTACACAACGGGGGGTTCAGGGGGGGGGCATCCCCCTGAAGAAATTTGCTTTATTATATAAAAATTACTAGAATAAGTAGCTCGTGAGAATTTCAGAATATCATTACATAACAACGTGTTTAATTTAACGCTTCTAATGTCTGAAACCATCGAAATATTTTTTTCTCCTTCTATAAATGTTTGTGTAATTTAAAAGTTTAAATTTTGTTTTTGTAGAAAGATTAATATTACGCAAAGTTTGCTAAAAACAATAAGATGCAGAGATGACGTTGAGGCTCTTGATCTGCAGATTTACTAGTATGATAGTGTCCTGAGTAGACTAAAATTTAAACACAATTTAATTGCCGAAACGTCAGTGAAGGCTTACTGTGGAGACACGAAAAGTTTTCGTTTCCGTTAGTCTGTCAGTCTGTTAGTCTGTCTGTATGTCAGTCTGTCTGTCTGTTCCGCGATAACTGCCGTAAAAAGCATCCGATTATCTTAAAATTAAGGATGCATGTTGGTGAAATCCCCGGATTTAGCTGTATAGTTTTTGGTTAAATTTGGTTCATTCGTTCGGAATATATAGAACATTTTATTTTGCGACTTAATGCTTACCTATAGCAATTCAGACGATTTTTCCATTTTTATTTGTTGAAAAGAAATGGGTCATATGATTGAAGGATTTAAATGCTAAATTAAGGATGATGAAATTTCCTAATTAGAACCATACATTATTCATATTAGTTTGAAATTTTGTGTATACATTTGTCAAAGTTTTTAAATTCGGTGTATAACTTTTATGGAGGGATTTTACATATGTGTTTCAATAATATAAAATATTTTTTTTATATATAAATTTTCTTTTTAAGCACATATTTAATTGTTTTTATTATATTTTAACTGTTACCTAGCATCGAACTACACCTAAAAATATCGTAAATGTGAAAGTATGTGTAATTGTTTGAAGTTAAATCAAAGTCAAAAGGGACGAATTAATGCTTTTGTGTCTTTACATATAGATGGAATTTACCACAGAAATAAAGAAAGACTATGTTCTATTTATTTTGTTCAAATATTTTTCTTTTAAATTAAAAAGTTCATTATTTTCATAAGGAATAAATCGACATTTTGCTATGAAATTTAACAATCTTTTTTTTTTTTTTTTTTTTTTTTTTTTTTTGCCGTTGCCACGAAAATTCAATCCCGGAATAAAAATTTATCCTAAACATTTAATTTTGATTTGAAAGATTTTTATGTGTGAGAGGAAAATGAAATAAAAAATAGACATGAATACGCCTTCATATTAGAAATAAAGTGAAAATACGAAAAGAAGGTGTATTTGATCTCATATATCAAAAATAAAACGAATACGCTTTGAGGTTGAAATAAAAGGGGCTTGTGTTATGATATTAATTCTTATTATTAAAAAAAAAGTTACTAATATCTCATGGTTTATCGTCTGCACACAGCTAACAGAAATGTTAATTCTTAATCGAAAATTCCAATGAGAAAAAAAAAAAAAAAAAAAAAAAAAAAAAAAAAAAAAAAACTTTTGAAAAGCAAATATATAATAAATATCAAAATTATGCACCGCAAAATTATCACTGTCGAAAATGACTTCATTGTATCGGGAAATAAATATTTTCATCCTTAAAAATCAAGCATTAACTAAATTGTCTGATTTTTTTTTTTTTTTTTTTTTTTTTTTTTTTTTTTTTTGACGGGTGTTATTTCTTAAAGCCGCCTCATTTCAGAAAATATGAATGAAAATTATTTTATTTTTAAAGGAAATTACATTTTTATTCATGAAACCTAAACGTTTAATATAATTGCGTCAATGTAAATCATTTTCTGTATTACCAGTATTGAAAAATAAGGCTCGAAGTGTAAAAACAAATCTAAGATTTGCGCTAACCATTAGCGCAATCAATAAAAAGTTACGTATGTAAATTAATAAGACCACGGGGGGTTCAGGGGGGCTCCACCCCCCCCCCCTGAAGAAATCTACTTTATTATTTAAAAAATATACCAGAATTAACAGCTCATGAAAATTTCGAAATATCCTTCCATAACGTTTTTAATTTAATGCTTCTAATGTCTGAAAACTTCGTATTTTTTATTCTTATAAATAATTACGTAATTTGAAAACTTTAAATTGCGGTTTGCAGGAAATTGAATATTACTAGAGTGTGTCTAAAAAGAATGAATTACAGATCTGACGTTGAGGCTCCTGATCTGCAGATTTACTAGTTGTATAATAGTTGCGCAACTTTCGTTGATTTTTCATCGCGTAATTCCAAAGATCAAAGCCTCAATTAATAACTTCATAATTTTATTATCTCAGTTGCATGTTACTGATTACGTATAGGAATAAAGTTTAACTAGCCGCCCTTGGCGACCAGTTTGGTCTCCCTTAAAATTTATGTTTGGGAAAGCATGCTAAGCATTGTAAAATGTTACTTTTATTCATATTTTAATTTACTTGGACTCCCTTAAATATAATTAGTATAATCCCTTAAGCTAATATTAATTTTGTTGCTTTAAAATATCTCAATTTGTTGATTTTCTGTATGCAAGTAAACCCTATTGGTTTACAATGGAAGTCTACGAGAATTTGGCGAAATATTAGAGGTATCGCCAAGTTGGCGTTAGTTTTGGCGACTAATTTTGGTCGCCAAATTTGGCAATATATCATCAAGTTGGCGACAAACTTGGCGGCATTTGGCGACAGAACAGGTTTCTCCCCAAGTAACTCCATTATAGGTATGGAGATTGTTTAAATGCTGTTCAATAACCAATAAGATGCGTTTCATTCGGGCGTTGCCATTAAACAATTAACAAAAAATATTTTGATGCCACGTACGATAGCGTAATGTATATATAGATTTTTCAATAATTTGAAAAATTGAAATTAAACTTTGTATCTGATAATTGGCGCCTACCCATTTTGTAACTTTTTCAATTTTTAACGATTTTATGCCTTTCGGTTACCTATTCAAGTAAAAATTCTTCTAACAGTAAAGAACACCGTTGAATTTCGTTAAAAAAAAATAAAATGCGAGCAGCATTTGGCCCCATCCTCGACCAAAAATAACAACAATTTCCAAATGGTTAACAATCTTTCATATTTTTTCATTTACGTTATTTTTCTTAATTATACATACCGTCTAGTGGATACAAGTTTGTGGCATCTGTTCAAACTAATCCGAGGCTAACGAAAAAGACAGGCTACCGCGGTGCATCCTACGTGTCTTTTTTTACAGACCGCTAGAGTGACGTGATGCTCTTTTTGTACACCTACATTGGTGCATTCGAGGATCACGTAACTCCAGCGGTCTGTAAAAAAAATGATACGTGGAATGCACCGCGTTAGCCTGTCTTTTTCGTTTGTTACGAAACTAATCTATTGTGCGTAACTACGCATCGCAATATTTGTTCATTGTTTTTTCTCTTAATATCACCGTTTATATACGTATTTGTATTTTAAATAACAAAAAACTAATTAATCATTAAATATCATTAACCCTAGATCTACCGGGAATTTTATTCAAGTTTTAATAAAACGTTCTACACCAGAATTTTTATTTAAAACTATTTAACTTATTTATTTACCTTATTTTTGTCTGGTTTATATACTTAGTTTATTTTAAAGAAATTTCTGGTTTGAATGAATATTTTGTATGTACCTGTCGGGTCCAATGGACCCGTCTGGTAGACGGAGGGTTAAAAATACAAATACACATCGAATTAAGTTATAGGTTAATAACGTAATAAACGTGTCATTTGTAACAACGCGTGATCACGAAAAAATCAGTGCTCAAAGTTTTTAACAATAAAAGAGCTGCATGACTGAATATCGACGATTTGGAAAGCTTTCGCCAAATGGTTGAATCAAATAAGATGGAACCTTTAGGATCAACTAAATAAATAAAATGCAATATTGACCCAGTCAAATTGTCAAAAATAGATGCAAAAATTCTGCTAGAAGATTTTATGTTTTTAAACTGTTTATGGGAATGCTAATAACAGGAATTAATTGTTTCCCAACAAAATATCTCGAGGCTAAATTTTGTGGAGCCAAAAAACCACGAAATTTTCGGACTTTTTTCAGTTTTTTGCCTATAACTCGAAAATTATAAAATTTTTGTGTACCATACTCCATTACAAAAAGAAAGAGCATTAAATTTTCTACAAATTTCATTATAAAAGTCTTTTTCTAAATCCATTATTAAGCGCGCTACAGCTTCCTGAAAATGATACTTTTTTTCTAACTTTGTGAAAAAATCGCAAATACCAACATTTGACACCATTTTTATTTCTTTTATCCTCTTTAATGTAACTTTTTATATTACAGATATTTGCATGATAGTAATAATGATTAATTACAATGGTAAAACCGTAAAAAATTGACAACATTGTAATTTTTTTTTGTATTTACAATTTAAGGTGAGAACAATAATAGTAGGTATTATGAATGTAGGTAGCATGAATGTAAGTAAAAAAATACTTACAGTAACATCTTTAATGGATTTAGTAACGTCTGGAGCGCTTGCGGGTTGATGAGTTTGGTTCGTCAGCCTCAGCTTGAGAAGCAAAGGAGCAGGCTGCATGATCTTCAACAGCTTTGAACTGCTTTGAGCTTGTTGCGACATCATCATCCTGGCTGCGAAAGTCATCGACGTTGCTGGTTTGGTCGATGGTTTCCCAGGTATCAGCTTCATAATCCTCTTCTTCTGCATAAATAATATCATCCACATTTTCACAATTGACCCCGTTACAGTTTTTGCAAATTGCCGAGCATTTGAATCCTGATTTTACGCAAGAGCATGCCTTGGTGCACCCTTTTTTACAGCTACATGAGACAACATGCAGCAAGGATTCAGGTGCTGGGTTTTGGTACATTTGAACTGGCTGAAAAAGACCGTCAGACCTGCGAACCCACCCCCATTCTTCAGGAGGCATGTTGTTTCCTAGCCAAGCTTGTACCTGATGATAACATCTTAGGAAATGATGCTGCGCAGCCTCTTGCGTCGGTGGCAGCCTCGCAAGATGAACTTTGCTTTTTGTGGCTGATTTAGCAAATAACTGGAACCTCAAACTGTTCAATGTCTGCGTGGTATCTACGCATCCACTGTATAGTGCAATAAGGAATTTTTCTCCAGCCTTGATGATTTCTTGACGGGTAGACTCTGGTTTATTAAAAACACATGATACTTCCTCAAGCTGCTTATGTTTTTTTAAAGTGTTACAAAACTTTGACTTTCCTTGCCCAAAAAGAGCAGATGTTGTATCGCATCCATTAATTGCATGAGTGAAAAGAACATTGCTGTGATTGTATTTGTAAGAATTGGTTGAAAACCACTTTGTTTCGATGCTTCCTCTTCCTGGTTTTTGGAAAAACAGATTTTTGTGTTGATATCCCAAGCTTGTCATGATCGCGAGAATATCAATATCCTCTCCGACAATTACGATACTTTCAAAGGCTTTGGCTCTTGAAATGGCTAAGGCAAGAGCATGATATAAGCGTCTTCTTCTGCCTGGTCAACTTGAATTCTGTTATTTTGAAGCTCTGTTTTAACCCCTTAATTCTCGCTCCCGTCATATTTCGGGCTGAGTCTTTTACTCAGATTGTTTGATTGTTGTTTATTGTTTAACCTTGTAATCATCGCGCCCGATACAATCACGGACAAATTGCCCGTGAATGTATCAGGCTCAACGTTTAATGGTTAAGCATAAAAGGTGATAATAAATCAAACAAAATATCTAAACTTATGATACAGTTAGACTAAATAAAAATGTTTATAATGTAGATATTTATCTATAATAAGGTAGAGTTCACTTGATCTATTTCAACAGCAAATGCGCACTTAATATTACACAGCTCACCCAAGATTTTTGTATTACTGATCTAAAACAAGCCGTTTTTACATTTGATGCGCATATCCATAACTTATTTTTGGCAAAAGGTGAAATTTTAAAGTAAACTGAAAAAGAATATTTTTTAAACTATCAAAAGTGGGATGGGGTAGAAAAATGGAAGAAAACGTTGTGCGGGCACATTTAAACGTACACCTAATACCTAAAAAGCGCTATAGACCTAAAAAATACTAAAAACGTATAACGTACGAGAAAAACGTACTATCTGGCAACCCTACCTTCTGCCTAACCTTCTTGAAAATTTGCCTTCTTACTTATTCATCAATAGGTGCATTTCATTTCCACAGTTAGTGATGAAAAGAAATTTTTTTTAGGGATGGGAGGTGAAAAATAGGTCACTTTCTATGAAGTTGAGAAAAATGTGCTATTTTCAAAAAGTTGTAGCGCGCTTAATAATGGGTTTAGAAAAACGTTTTTAGTATGAAATTTGCAGAGAATTTAATTTTCTTTCTTTTTGTTATTAAGTATGGTACGCAAAAATTTTATAATTTTCGAGTTATAGACAAAAAACTGAAAAAAGTCCGAAAATTTCGTGGTTTTTTGGCTCCACAAAGTTTAGCCTCGAGATATTTTGTTGGGAAACAATTAATTCCTGTTATTAGCATCCCCATAAACACTTTAAAAACATAAAATCTTCTAGCAGAATTTTTGCATCTATCGGCCCAATTTTCTGACAATTTGACTGGACTATATCGTATTTCATTCCGACCTCTTTAAACTCAGGTTCTATTAAACAAATTGTGATCTGACTCATATTGCTAGTTAATACAGTATCTGGTAGGACAAGCCTCGCTCGGTGTTTTTTTTTTTTTTTTTTTTTTTTTTTTTTTTTTTTTTTTTTAACACTCAATTTTTTTTTTTTTTTTTTTTTTTTTTTTTTTTTTTTTTTTACTTAACCTGTTTTTTGTATGTAAAGATGGAATTTTGTAATAGAATTTCAACCCACTTCTTCATAGGCTAGAATTAGAAAAATTACGTTCACAGGCGCAATTTCGATGACAATGCATTTTTTTAATTATTTTTAGAACATAGTTATAAATTAATACATTAATTTTAAGTCATTTTACGACTAAACCGCCAGATGTGATAAGTCGCCAAGTACTCTCTATGATGTCTACATGACGTTGATGGGAGTGAAAATACAATGTATTTAATTATGCGCCATAAACTGCAACAATGCTACATTTTAAGGTCTAAAAAGTAGAAAATAAATTATAAACAACTTGGAGGGTTCCGCTCCCCTGATCGCTACGCTCACCAACCCCCCTCCCAGCCCCGCGTAATCCCTTCGCGATTCCGTTCGACATTGAGAAGCAAACCTTATTTTCCAGCCAACCCCAGAGGAAATTGTTTCACGTTTCCATTTTGGATCGCTGCGCGGTTCCATTTTTTCTATGCATTCAAATTTTAGATTCCACTTTGTATAAATGCACTCCTCTCCAACTCCTGACGATTTTATTTCCTTATCTCCAAGCAGGTAATCTGCTTGGAGGCTGCCAGTGGCTTGCACTCTGCCAGTGGCTTGCACTCTGCCAGTGGCTGAGAGGTTCTGCTCTTGAAGCTGGTAGACGGGAGGTGCTGGGTTCGAACCCAATCGCGTCCGTCGGACCAACCTTTTCGGAGTTTTCGTGGTTTTCTTCGAAACCATGGATTACCATGCGTAAATACGGGTGACCCCCCACGAAGGGCACCCCCCCCCAGGGCCTATATCTCACGTGTTGATAATTGGCCGTCACAAATACAAACCAAACCAAGCAGGTAATCATTAGAGGTTACAGAGTTTCATAAATAAAAGAACTATTAAATATAAAATCATTAAAAAAAGGTAAAATTTATTATTTGAATAATTACAAATTAAATAAAAATTATATATATAGTGTTCCGACTATTGTAAATAGTTAGTGTTTGTGTTTAAAAATAATGTAAATAGTTCAATTAAACTCTATTCATAAGCTAATATTAGTTTTTGTTGCATTGAAATATCTCAGTTTGTTGATTTTTTGCAAGCAACTAAGTCCTGTTGGATTTCAATAGGGATCTATGGAAATTTGGAGAAATACTGGAAATAGCGCCAAGCTGGCGTCACTTTTGGCGACTAATTTTGGTCATCAAATTTGACGATATATCGCGAAGTTGGCGACAAACTTGGTGACGTTTGCGACAGAGCCTGGACCCCTCTCTTATAGCGTCAGAACGCTCTGACCAATCAGATGCGTTGCACGGTATCTACGCACATTTTTATTGGTCCAATTCCAGATTTTAGCCCTTAGTCCAGCCCTTAGCCCAGATTTGAATTCCATGGAGAATATATGGGGGATCTTATCTCGTAAAATATATGAAAATGGAAAGCAATATACATACGTAAAAGACTAAAAATTGCAATTGACAAAGCGTGGTATGAAATACCTCCTTCTGTAATGCAATGTTTAGTTAATTCTATGGAACAACGGGTATTTGATGATATAAAGTGTCGTGGCAATATAATTAAATATTAAAAGTAAGTTTTTGGTTACTTTTATAAATGTAAAACCCAAAAAAATTACATGTATCTATACTTTTGGGACAGTACATTTTTATATAATTTAACGTATATTTTATAGCTTCAAAACTTTCATCAAAATTTATATGGGTATATCAGCCAAACTGCTTTTATTTATTACCTAAATTACGAATTTTAGTTGTACCTTATTACTTTTTATGTTAATGCAAGTTTTATTGATTGTGTAAACTTTTGGGACGCGGTGTAGAAGAAAGTATTTGTATAACATATACTGGACAATTGCACCATAAAATATAATAAATAAAGACACAAACTTGCTTAATGGTACAAAAACACAAACTTTAATAAGCTAAAAGTTAACTTCTACGTTTCAAGCGTATTTATGTTGTTCATTTTAAGTATAACGTCTTTATTTACCTATTTTCAATAGTTACTGATATTCATGCTCCTTGTATTTTTAACGAATACTTGAAAATGCCTGTTTTATTTCAAATATGATGCCATATTTTTCCAAGCGAAATATTTTCTTAATAATATAATTCATTTTCGTTACTATCCCTTATAATTGTTACGCCATTTTTGATAGAAAACCTCTTTTTAACGTAACAGATATTCATGCTTTATGTATAATAAAAAATATACCCTTTTTTTTGTTTCAACTATTACGTCATATATTTTTTTTTCGAATTCATTGTATTTTCACGTGGAAATTGTTAAATTCAAAATTAATTGTCAAGGATAAAGTATTATTCCGGGTTTTGATTTTCTTGGAAGCGGTAAAGAAAGATGGTTAAATATTATAGGAAAACTTGGCGACCAGTTGGCGAACCCTTGGCGACCAGTTTGGTCTCCTTTAAATCTATGCTAAGCATTATATCATTTTACTTTTGCTCATAATTTAATTTACTTGCTCAATTCTTCGCCAAATCGGAATATTTTGATACAGAAATCACGAACTCGATATTTTTATGTTAGCCGAGTGCAGGTGATAAATCTCCAAACATTGTACTCGTCGTATTTTTAGGTAGATTTCGTAAGAAATACTACCTATTGCAATCGTTACCATGGTACGACTTTTGAAAAATTCCTTCATTACTTTTCATTATAGGACCCCAGGAACCCAAAACCACCCCCACCTAAAAAGTTTATATATATATATATATATATATATATATATATATATGTATGTATGTATGTACTAAATTTTGTCCGCACGATAAAAGTCGCAATTGTGCACGAATCATCTTCAAACTCGCCAACATCTTTGAGATGGCTAATATCTCGGCGGGGATTGAAAATGGGCGAAATCGGCCCAAGAGGGTGGAAATGGGGAGAGTTCAAAATTTTGAATACTGTCTTAACATGATTCTGATAAAACCAGCTCTTACACAACAATGGCAGGAAAAAAATAAAAGTTTTTCGCTATAGCAGTTGCCAACAATTAAAAAAAAACAAATAATAAAATTCTCACCACAACAATTACTTTTCTTTTGCAAAATTTTCACGTGTAAAATTAAAGTTTGACAAATTGAAAACAAATTGAATATTACGTCATAAGTTTCCTAGAGCAAGATTTCAGCATGAAAACTCAAAATAAATAGTTTGACGAATTAAAAAAATATGTATATTGCTCATATTGGAAATATAATGGACCTCAGCAGGTGAATATGTAACGCCATGTAAGTTTGAAGAAACGTATTAAAACATGATAAAAACCCGACTATGGAAATATTAACATATTTTAACACTTTAAGGTTCTCTGAATTTTTTGTAGACATTTTTTAAACCTATTCCATATATATGTGTGTGTGTATTCGTGTATATTACAATTTTCACAAAAAGTTTAGCTCCCTACAGCTCGCTCTTTGTGAAAAAACTGGGTTTTATCTCTAAACTTGATTTAAGTTTTGTTGGAGAATTTAGTACTTAACATCGAAATCTACCTCCGCCTGTAGGCTCGAGCCGGCAGGGATTTTATTTCTTATTTCATTTAAAATATAATACTTTCGCTCATTTTATTTAAAACACATAACTTTAATTTAACACTCAAATACTTAAAATTTATGACTCTCAATTTTCTCTCATTTGCTTAAAAAAATAAAAAAAGAAAAGAAAAGAAAAAGAAAAGAAAAGTATGAAAAGAAAAGAAAAAAAGCAATAAGTAATACTATAAGCTATGACATTTAATTTCAACATCAAAGCTTTGTTTTAATTTACCTCGCGAAAAATTCTTTCTGATAGTCGCATGAGATTGACCATTATAATAATGATGATATGATGGCGATGGAACAATATATGGCGATTTATCACCTGCGCCCGGCTAACATTAAATTACCAAATTGGCTGTTTGGCAGATAAAAAGTGAAGCGGTCAACCCGGAACTGTTGATAACAGTCACATGACTTAGGCTATCCTTCTATATATAAAAACTAGTTGGATGTGCCAATCCCAAAACTTTCTTCTATCTTATACATCTTAATATTTCAAAACCTAGTTACACATGTTAATACTTCAATATTATTAGTTCAATACTATACCAACTTTGATTTTCATCTTAAATTTCTGCTCAAGTCAATTAAACGGACTAAAAACGAGTTAATCTATATCATGATATTTGTTAAAATTATTAATTTTTTCTTATTCTGTCGTTATCAGCTGTTTGCGAATAGCCGGCATAGCAGGAAGCGAGTTCCCGCCGCTGCATGAGCCGCCGATGCACAATAGAACTACGAAAAATCAAGAAAAGTATACAAAAATCACTAGCACGGAGCCCCTTTACCGCGCAATATTTCCAAATTCAAGGAGAACCTGTTGGCCAAAGCCAAAAACAAGCACAAACATTTTGGTTCAATTGTATGCATAATTTTATACGCTGTTCGATGGTACAATAATGAAAATGGCACAGAGATCGGAATTATAGCGCCCCCTTCTTTCGCAATTTTTTCAAGTTCAGGGAGGACTTGTTTGCCATAGCCAGAAACATGCACAAAAAATTTGGTTCAATTATATGGATAACTTCATACACTTTTCGATGGTACAATAATAAAAATGGTACAGACATCGCAATTATAGTGCCCCCTTCCGGCAGAATTTTTCCAAATTCAGGGAGGACCTTCGTGACATGACCAAAAATAAACACATAAAATTTGGTTCAATTCTATGCATAACTTCATACACTTTTCGGCGGTACAATATTCAAAATGGCACAAAAATTGTACAAAAATCGCTATTACAGCGCCCTCTACGAGCGATTTTTTTACAAACTAAGGGAGGACCTCCTTGCCATAGCCAAGAACTTAAATTTTTTTTTTGGTTCAATTCTATGCATAACTTCATACACTTTTCGATGGTGCAATATTCAAAATCGCACAAAAATCGCTATTACAGCGCCCCCTAACGGAGAATTTTTTGCAAATTCATGGAGGACCTGCTTGCTATATCCAAAAACTTAAAATAAAAATTTGGTTTAATTCTATGCATAACGTCATACACTTTTGGACGGTACAATATTCAAAATCGCACAAAAATCGCTATTACAGCGCCCTCTACCGGCGAATTTTTTCCAAATTCAGGGAGGACCTGCTTGCCATAGCCAAAAACTTAAAATAAAAATTTGGTTTAATTCTATGCATAACTTCATACACTTTTGGCCGGTACAATATTCAAAATCGCACAAAAATCGGAATTACAGCGCCCCCTACCGGCGAATTTTTTCCAAATTCAGGGAGGACCTGCTTGCCATAGCCAAAAACTTAAAATAAAAATTTGGTTCAAATCTATGCATAACTTCATACACTTTTCGATGGTACAATATTCAAAATCGCATAAAAACGCATTTACAGCGCCCCCTACCGGCAAATTTTTTTCAAATTCAGGGAGGACCTGCTTGTCATATCCAAAAACTTAAACTAAAAATTTGGTTCAATTCTATGCATAACTCCATACACTTTTGGATGGTACAATATTCAAAATCGCACAAAAATTGTTATATCAGCGCCCCCTACCGGCGAATTTTTTCCAAATTCCGGGAGGACCTGCTTGCCATAGTCAAAAACTTATAATAAAATTTTGGTTTAATTCTATACATAACTTCATACACTTTTTGATGGTACAATGGCGACAGACAGACGGACAGACGGACAGACGGACAGACGGACGGACGGACAGACGGACAGACGGACAG
This sequence comes from Maratus speciosus, assembly GCA_963932465.1. Lineage (NCBI taxonomy): Eukaryota > Metazoa > Arthropoda > Arachnida > Araneae > Salticidae > Maratus > Maratus speciosus. The sequence goes on along the minus strand of OZ010789.1, from coordinate 528,139,968 downwards.
ACGGACACACAGACAGACAGACATTTTCTATAAATATGTTTTTTGGAATCTCTGACCCCTAAAACATGCAAATCCGTCGAAAACCGGGAGTCGAAAAAAATTTCGATTACAATACTTTCTTCTATTGAAGATAGAAGAAAGTAAAAATGTTTTGATTTGGAAATGAACCAATGAAAATCTGCTTAGATATTCCCGGCAGATCGGCATCCGATTTGAATGCTTAAGCATGGCCTTTCTTCGTTAATATTAAAAAACTATTGCATACAAAAATATGGAAATCGGTAGTATTATAGAGAAATGTTTGATAAACACGCTGATGAAGACAGTTTTCAAATAGAACAATTATTTTAAGAGATATTTAATGCCAAAGTTGGACAAAGACGTTCAATTAAAAAAGTTTTATAGGAGCAAAAACTGTACATATGAATTTAATCATTTTTAGATCATTTTATGCGTCAGAATTTCCCGGTGCATTTACTACATTTAGTTTTTTAATTTGACTCATTTTTGAGGTTTTATTTCAATTTTAAATTCAAATTTTCAGCATTTCGAGAAACATTTTTTCATATTTTAGAAAATTGTATTAATTTAAACTGCTGCCGTCTGTATAAACAGCACAAACAATAATGTTTGCTTCAAATTAAAAATTTATTTTACACGTGACTATTATAAACAGGAAATATAAAAAGCAGGAACTCATTGAAAATTACGTCATAAAAACTATATTTACACGTGAATTTTAAAGAGAAAGAATATTGTAAAATAATGAATTCATTAACATGCCTTAGAAGTCTTAAATAGGAGAATTTACGTCACATTTACGTCATATTACACTTATTAAGTAAAATGAACAAAAAATAACATTGCAAAACAGTTTAAATTTAAAAATTGCGCATTTATTTGATATTTTAAGATGATCATAATATTTCATTTCCAACAAAAGTATTTTTACGTGAATATTAAAAAGAGAAAGAAAAGTTTGATGAAAATTACTTCAGATTATAATTGTTAGATTCAAATTATAATTCAATCTTCCGAAATGTTTTCAAAGCCGAAAGAACAAATAAGCGTGCTGTTATAGTCTGCGGTGTCTGAACGGGGGTTGACGAGCGTAGCTCGTAGGGGGCAGACCCCCCTAGTTATTATGAAGATAAGGATTTCTGAAAATAATAAAATGCTCAACTGTCATCGAAACTCACCCATGAACATAATTTTAATAATTCTAGGTTATCCTGAAGCGTATTAAAAATAGAGTACAAAATTACATATATACATACAAAAACCAGGTTGGGTTAAATAAAAGAGTTAAAAGAGAAATGCGATTTTATCAATTAATAGTTTAAATTAACCAATACGTTGATAAATCAATTTTGAATTTCTAAAAAGATAGTTTAAATGATGATTCATTTTACCCTATCATAAAAAAGAAAAATTTCAAAAATTATATACTTTTTAATAAATTCAATTGTCTGCGCTTTTAACCTAGCTTAAAAAATTAATTTTTCATAATCAATTACGTAACCGCGCGAAATTAATATATTTTTAGTAAAAATAAATTAGGTGTGATTTTGAAGATGAACATGCTTCTAAAAGAGTGTTTTTTTTAAAACTATTTTTTATTTCTATACATATTTTTCAATAAACATCAAAATGTGAAAGTTACTATAAGCAAAACCTCAATAAGTCATGGAAGATATATTTAAATCTACGGCTCGTAGTCTTAGCAATGCAGAAAGCGAAAAGCCAGTGGAAATGATGTGACAGTGGTCCAAAAGTGATGACAAGTTTCAGATACAATACAAAAACGCTTGCTTTATTTTAAATATAATGTCATTTATGCGGAGCGGAGCATAATTTAGATTTTATATTGTAAACAATATTGTAAGAAGAAATGTACATCGAAGGAAATTTGGATTGTCATTTATGAAAATAAAAGACATATTCTTAATGCATTTTCTATTTTTTATAAAAATTTAAATGATTATTCTTCAACAATCGTTATCCAAGTCAGTAGTTGGCGGCAAAAATGAGCCATTTCGGGAAGAACTGTGTGGCAAGTTTAGCTATTAAACTACTTTAATAGTCTTTTAAACTGCTGCTAATTTTGGGCCAGGGTGTATCGCCATGATATCAATCAATAGCGATATTTCTAACAATATGTTAGTACTTTTAAACATAGCAAAAGTATAGACAGAGTTATTTATAAAGAAATATTAGCATATTTAGATAATATTTATGAAAATGTTTAAGTTCACGAAATCAACATTTGATAAAATCAATTAATTTTATTTATTTTAGCCAGTTAAAACAAGTTTTACCGTATTTTTGACATAGGGGAGCCGGGGGAAATGGCGCTACACGGGGTTATGCCGCCGCCCTGCCTAGTTTAAAAAGTCCTTCCGGCCAGTGCCGGGAGGAAGAGGTAGCTTTCATAATCCTTATTTAAAAAAAGCCAAATTATATCATTCAAACACACGAAGCTCAATTTAGTGGAAACCGAATATAGGAGATTCAATACTAATTTTTATCAATATAATGAATGAGAATTTCGCGAAATTAGTCAGCTTTATCCAAGCTGCTTTTCTTTGAAGTAACATATATTTGGCTGCCAAATTCGGCAATTTCTTAAAGTGCCTGTCATTTTAAGACAACATGGTGGATGAGGCTAAGCAGTGAACTCGGTCGAGACCTTAGTAATTGCTGTGCACATGCTCACTCACATCGGAATCGGTTAATATATAGGAGTGCTGTCGCATGCAAAAAATCAGATTTTTCAAAATGTCACCCACAATAGAAATTGAAACTGCTATATCTGAGCCATTTTTTAAGGTAAAGACAAACAAAAAATGCTCCTGAATCCTTATATCAAGGTCAAATACTTAAGAAAGAAACCCTTTTCAATTTCTAATTTTTTTGCACCTCACTTTAAATATATATATATATATATTTTAATTTAATGGTCGCCATTTTGAAACAAGATGGCTGATGAATCTGGCCAGCGAACTTGGTCGAGGTGTTGATGTATACTATCCACATGCCTTCTTACATCGAAATAGGCGAATACGTGTGTTATCGCGTGACAAATACAAGATCGTTTCAAAATGTTAGCCATGCTAGAAATTCAAAGTGCTATAAATCAACCATTTTTTAAGATATAAACAAAAGAACAAATTTTCAGAAACAAAAACTGCTCCGGAATCTTTGTATCAAGGTCAAACACATAAAAAAATCTTTTTCATTTTCCAATTGTTTAATACCTCATTTTGAATTTTAAATTTAATTTTTTTTAAATGGCAACCCTTTTGAAACAAGATGGCGAATGAAGCTGGCCAACGAACTCGGTCGAGACATTGGTATGTACTATGTACAGACCAAGTTACATCCAAATAGGTTCATAATTACGCCTGTTGTCGCGTGACAAAAATCAGGTCGTTTTAAAATGTCAGCCACAAGATAAATTCAAAATGCTATTACTCAGCCATTTTTATTAGATATAGACGAAAGAAAAACTGTTCCGGAATCTTTGTATTAAGGTAAAACACATACAAAAAAAAATCTTTTTCACTTTCCAATTTTTTTGGTATCTCATTTAAATTTTTTAATTTTTTAATTTTTTTAATGGCCGCCATTTTGAAACAAGATGGCGGATGAAGCCGGCCGACGAACTCGGTCGAGATATTTGTATGTACTATGTACACACCAAGGTACATCCAAGTCGGCTCATAAATACGCCTGTTATTACGTGAGAAAAATCAGGACGTTTCAAAATGTCAGCCACGCTAGAAATTCAAAATGCTATAACTCAGCCATTTCTTAAGATATAGACGAAACAAAAACTGCTCCCGAATCTTTTTATCAAGGTCAAACACATAAAAAGAAAATATTTTTTCAATTTTTAATTTTTCGGTACCACATTTCAAATTTAAATTTTTCTTAAAAATTTAAATGGCCACCATTTTTAAACAAGATGGCAGATGAAGCTGACCAACGAACCCGGTCGAGACATTGGTATGTACTATGTATAAACGAAGTTACATCCAAATCGGTTCATAAATACGCCTTTTATCGCGTGACAAAATTCAGGACGTTTCAAAATGTCAGCCACGCTAGAAATTCAAAATGCTATAACTCAGCCATTTTTTAAGATATAGACGAAACAAAAACTGCTCCGAAGTCTTTGTATAAAGGTCAAATACATAAGAAAAAATATTTTTCCATTTTCAATTTTTTGGTACCACATTTCAATTTTTAAATTTTTAAAAAATTTTTAAATGGCCGCCATTTTGAAACAAAATGGCGGATGAAGCTGGCCAACGAACTTGGTCGAGAGATTGGTATGTACTATGTACACACTGAATTACATCCAAATCGGTTCATAAATACGCCTTTTATCGCGTGACAAAATTCAGGACGTTTCAAAATGTCAGCCACGCTAGAAATTCAAAATGCTATAACTCAGCCATTTTTTAAGATATAGACGAAACAAAAACTGCTTCGGAATCTTTGTATAAAGGTCAAATACATAAGAAAAAAATATTTTTCCATTTTTAATTTTTTGGTACCACATTTCAAGTTTTAAAATTTTTAAAAAATTTTAAATGGCCGCCATTTTGAAACAAAATGGCGGATGATGCTGGCCAACGAACTCGGTCGAGACATTGGTATGTACTATGTACACACCAAATTTCATCGAAATCGGTTCATAAATACGGGAGTTACAGTGTGACATAGGTCAGATATATATATATATATATATCAATTTTGAACGGAGGGTGGTTTCGGGGTCTGGGGGTCATGATCGATGAAAATATACCAAAATTTTTTGAAATCGCTTTCCTCCGAACGGCTGCAATAGGTAGCTTTTTTGTAAAGAAAGCTACCTAAAACTAGGTGCAGTTTGATATAGTGAATGCAAATGCACTATAGCGGCCAACAATAGAAGCAGTGCCTAGTATGAGAATGATTTTGTTGTACGTCGTTCGCTCGTTCTAATGAAAAATTTAGTTTTCATCAAGTTGCTTCTTATTTTGGAGCTTCAAATTACTAGAGGTAAACACCTTTTATTAAAACATTTGGTACTTAAGATAATATTACTCGTAATCTACATGCATTCGCCGACATTTTGATGGAATTTGTTGAACAAGTTCGGTTCTTCTTTCGGCTTTGCTGGAGGATTTCCGCTATATTATCCTCTCGGGGTAATGCCGACACCATGGCAAAAGGTGACTTTTCCAATTTGAGTTAAATTGTAAGCTTAACACATTAAGAAATCTAGCTTAAGGAACATTATAATTATTAATTACTTTGATAAATTATTGCTTTCTAAATATCTTCAGTATATTATGTGTTTCCTAGTATTCATTTTATGTATTTACTAGATCATTAAAGAGTGGCGTCATTACCCCGATATAGTGGCGGAATTACCCCAGCATCCTGGGTAATCCCGCCACTGTACTGAGGTTGAAAGAAAATTATTTTATGTGTGCTTATTTTACAGTTATGATTACGGTTAAATTTATACAGATACTAAAGATCATGATTTAACTTTAGAATTTTTACTATTAAAAAATAAACATTTTTTTGAGGTGAAAAAAAATTAAATTCCCTTAAGGTGTCGCGATTCCCCCGGTCTCCCTTATATAAGCCGTTATTTGGTGCTCGATTTATTATAGAAGGCAAACCGTTAGTGCTGCCTTCCAGATGAGTTTTTATACTGTTGATAATAAATGAACATTTGTATTGGCGAGAATTATGATTACGGAAGATTAAATATGGAAAAACTGCTTTAATCCTAACAATTTTTTTTTCGAAGTCGAGACTTAGCTGTATCGTTCTCACAGTCGAATAAAGCATATTTCATAAAAATCGTCGGAATTATTTTCAATTGATACTACCATTTTGAGCAATGAGTTTCTTTTAACAGTAGTAAACGAGCTTTCTCATATTAGTGACCTAGTCAGATCGATTTATTGTGCTCGAATTAGTATAGGAGCCACGTTTTGTGAAAATCGTTAGAGCCGTTTTTGATATATAGCAAAATCTTCAGTACCGATTTTGTTTTAATCGATCAGAACTAACTTTCTCGAATTCGAAACGTAGCTAGATGTGTTTCTAATGCTCGAATTAGCATAGAAAACATGTTTCGTGTAAATTCCATGAGCATTTTTCTATTTATAGTAAGCTAAAATTTTAGTATTGATCTTGTTTTACCCTCTAAAAACGAATTTTCTTGAAATCGGTACCTAGCTGGATCTTTTTCTCGTGCTCGATTTAGTATAGAAACCACGTTTCGTGTAAATTGCATGAGCATTTTTCTATTTATAGTAAGCTAAAGTTTCAGCAATGTTATCGTTTTACCCTCTAAAAACGAATTTTCTTGAAATCGGTACCCAGCTGGATCTTTTTCTCGTGCTCGATTTATTATAGGACGCAAGTTTCGTGAAAATTGGATCAGTCGTTTACGATATCATTCATAATCGGGAAAATTGCTTGCTCGTCTAATATATATCATAACTTTCACTTAAAATGAGTATATATTTAAAAAATGTATATCACATGCATTTAAAATACATGTATCACAACTACATTTAAGATTAATATACATTAATTTAATAATAAAACATTCATTCTTTGAATCTTTGAATGGGGGTTTGCTTTGAGACCTATAGCGGCAAGGCTGTTGTTTCGAATGATTCAATATTTATACACAGAAATAGTCACACAGACCAGACATAACAATTTTATCTCCTTCCATTACATATATATATAACTTTTGAAAACACAATCAAAATAACATCCATGTCTCACCCAGGGATTCGAACCTGGACCCTCAGCGTGATCACATTCATTAAAACAAATTATATCAATGCATTTAAATTAAACGCAGAACACATGTGTTATAGATCCGCAGACTGAAGTTAGAGATTTTTCCCAAAAATGTGCCGAAATGCCATTTTTTGTAAATTATCGCCAATATGAAACTCCGAGATAAATAAACAAACTTTCAAAACTAAAGTGACTTTATAGGCATTTTACATGTAAAGAAGAAAATTAAGGCAATGTTAAAAAATAGAAAAATAACCTTTTATTTTAATAAATTTATCATCTGAATGTAGAAAATCGGATCATATAAATCAGTTAACAATAATGACGATTATTTTTACATTTGATAGTTGGAAAATTAGCTATGGTTGCCAAAAATCTGAGTTCTTACAAAAAATGGTTCATAGCCAACCATTTCTCCTTATTTACGCCAAGTTCAATCTGCGGACCTCCAACACCGCACAGATCATACCACCTTCAACATACGCACCAGATTTGGCGTGATATTTTTCCTATTATTTTAAAATCAAATAAGAATAAATAAAAATATATATATATTCATTAATAACAATAGAACAAAACATTTATATAATTTTAAAAAAGAAATTAAAAGTAGAAAACAACTTATTAATAAATAAACAATAATAGCCGGGTTTACCATCTCAGGCGAAATAACGCAATTTTGGCGCCCATTAGGTACCCCGGTGCGTATACGATATCTGTGCCATAATTTTATGAACGAAGACATTTTGGCACAGATGTCATATTCGCCCCATATTGGCGCGATTTTTTTCTGACGCCAATGTCATATAAGCAACGGGTACTTAACTGACGCCAAAGTGTCGTTATCTTGATTGATGTGGGAACCCGGATTATGTTGTTTATGCTGTTGATGTTTTCGCCAAATTGGCAACAGAAAAAAATCGCGCCAATATGGGGCGAATATAACATCTGTGCCGACATTTTATTTTAATATAAAAGCATTTTTCTGATTTACACACATACAAATATGGCTGCTATTGGCGAGGGAAAAAATACTATTTGCGAGATTATTGTCCTCAATTCATTTTCCATAGATTGAATGACAGCTAATGAAGCAGGTAATTAGTAAATCGATTCAAACCGTTCAGTAAATTTAGTATTAAAATATTTAGCGAAAATAACAAAGAACAAAAAAGTATATTATGACAAATATATTTAGAAAGCAAAATTATTACTTACGAAGCTAAATCAAATTCCTTTTTAATATATTTCATTGATTTGATAAGAAGTATAGCATTCAGTGCGACAAATTGCTCTAGCCTACAGAAATGTATAGTGCCACTTGAAAGTAGAAATTTCTTTTGGTGATATTTTCAATTGTTGCCACTTCATCAGAAATAAAGTAAATAAATTATTTTTGTTTTCTTTATGCAATAATAATTACATTGTGATGAGTCGCTCGTATAATATAATCACTCACTTAAAAACACTTTACTACTTTTATTCGTAGAACATTGACAAAACGCCGATTCTGACACTGATCGTATTCGAACACACGAAAAAGCAATGTAAACATTTTCGTCTGCGCTGCTACGACAACGGCTCTGGCCAGCTGCCATTCGGAACGAAGAAATGTTTTCTCCTACGCCGTCTGCCACAGAGTATCCCCCCAGTGACGTAAGGTACCGAAGAAACGATATACAAGTGTATACTAATTTTTTTTGACTATCTGTGTCAGAATCCACGCTTGTTGAGAAAAATTACAAGGATATATACATGAAATACAATTGCAATATATAACAAAATATAGGCATAAAGTGTAGTATGCAAAATGAACAATTTATTAACAATTTCAGTAAGTATTATAAGATGCCAGTTTTTTAGGAAAATGGACCTGTCTGCCCGAACGTGTGACAGTTTTTGTTTGGTCAGGGTTACTGTCCGCTTTAAGAGAGAGTTTTAAATTAGAGTTCTCTGGAACAGTTTTCGTGGACAAGTCTGAAGTAGGAATCAAATGAGCTGACTTCACTCGATCTATTGATACCGTAGACTTACGACCATTAAGTTCGATTGTTATAGTTTTCCCAGTTCTACTTAGGACTTTGTGAGGACCAGTATATGGTTGACACAATGGAGGTTGTACATGATCCACTCTTAGAAAGATGTGTGAACAAGATGTCAAGGAAGGGTGTATATAGAATTTCTCTTGGCAGTGAGATGATGTAGCAACTGGACTTAACTGCCGCATGATGTTTCGTAGTTGCGTGACGAAGTTATCGTTGCAAGGTTGGATCTTGTATTCATCCAGCATATCACAGGGCAATCTCAACGTAGTGCGGAAGACAAGTTCAGCGCAAGAAGCTTGTATATCTTCCTTCACTGCTGTGCGAATGCCTAGTAAAACTATCGGTAATATTTCAGTCCACCTACTGGTTTCGTGAGCTTTGATGGATGACTTTAAATGTCGATGAAATCTTTCTATAATGCCATTCGATATCGGATGATATGGCGTTGTGCGGATCTTCTGTGTTCCCATCATTTTCGTAAATTCATCAAATATCGCTGATCGCATTTGTGGGCCTTGATCCGTGAGTGAAGGGCAACCAAATCTTGATATCCAATGCTTTAATATGGCACTACAAATTTTCAATTCCAATTTGAGCGATGTACTATTCTGCAGGTTCTGTAGCTCTGAATCAATTTCGAATTCCTCAAAATTTAAGATTGGAGATTTTGAAATAGAATCAATTTCAATTCTTGATAGTCAATCTGCAACAATGTTTTTGGAATCTGGTACATGTCTAATGTCAGTGGAATATTGGAAATGTAATCTAAATGGCGTAATTGCCGCGGTGAACATTTATGGGGATTTTGCTTAAATGCATAAATTAGCGGTTTTTGATAAGTATAAATTTGAAAAATTCTCCCCTCTAGCATGTGCCGAAATTTTTATATTGCCGAATAAATAGAAAATAATTCCCGGTCATATGTTGACCAATTCCGCTGACTGTTGTTTAATTTCATGGAAAAAAATGCTAAAGGTTCATAGCGTTCCTGATAAAACTGCATAAGGGTGCCACCGATCGCGACATCTGACGCGTCAACCCATATACTCAACTGAGCGTCTGGAATAGGGTGCCGTAAAAGAGCAGCCTGAGCTATTGCATTTTTGGCAGCTACGACAGCTTTTTCAGCATCTTCGTTTCAATTAAGGGGTTCTGTTTTAGGAACACGGGAACGAGATTTCTTTTTGTTTGTATGGCCTTCTAACAATTTCACTAAAGGCGCAAGTATGTGTGCAGCTTGATATATGAAAGACCTATAAAAATTAAACATACCCAAAAATCGTCGAAGTTGAGATAAGGTTGTGGGCTGCGGAAAATCGATTATGCATTTAACTTTATCTGGAAGTGGTTGAATACCATGTTCAGATATTCGAAATCCTAAGAAATCGATGATAGGTTTACCAAATGTGCACTTGGAAACATTTATGCACAAACCATATTCTGCTAATTTGGAAAATAGTGCTTTTAACTGATGATAATGCTCCTCGGCATTTTTAGAGGCTATGAGTATATCATCGACGAAAGCATAGACACCTGGTAAATCACGTATTACCTCGTCAATGAATCTCTGGAATGTTGCAGACGCATTGCATAAGCCAAATTGCATGCGTGTACTTTCGAACAATCCAAAAGGTGTTCATATCGCTTATAACGGCTTTACCGTTATATATTCATTATACCTCCTCTCCCCTCTAAAAATCAACTTTTAACCTTACTAGTTTATTATAAATTGTCATTATTCTTCGCCCCCCCTTTCAAATAACATATTTAGTTTAAAGTTGACATTTTATAGTTAATTTCATATGTCTTTATTCATTCTCTTCCCCCCCCCTCTCACTACTGTAAGTTTCGCTTTTACTTTTTAAAGTTCTTTTCAAATGCAGACATCATTTATCTCGGTTCCTTTTTCTGTCTTTCAAATTCACACCATAGAAAAAGATCTTAACCGCAGCTATTTTCCATTGAAATAAAGTAAAAGAATAAAATACAAATGAATGTATTTTCGCTTTGCAGCCGACGATATCTAATGCATATTTTCCCAGCCTCTGGGCTTGCATTAGTATTCAATTCTCACCCTTCTGTTTGTCGGATAAAAGCCATATGCCCCTTGCTGACTAATTCAGCTGTCGTTAAATCTATAACGAGCATGTAATATCACGTGTTAGCTATTTCTTTAGCCACTTTCCCTTACCGCAGGAATTTTAAGATACGTGTAACCATATAGCACGCCATGGCGTAAGTTTGAGTTCTATGTAATACTTCGGGATGCTTCTGATTACTTTGTCCACGCCACCAATATTCATCGCCAATACAGTACATATGTTCCTATTCATCTCGCCAATGAGTGAGTGATTGTAATGAATATTTTGCCACTACTCCCTCCGATCTTGAACGTGACGGACCTCAGCTCTCTGCCCTTCGGGGCCGCCCCGTCGGGCTGTCTTGTGTTTGACTTCTCCCCGTCCCACTGTAATCTCATGGTTCCTCCTTTTTAAAAGTTTCATAATAAAGTAGTAAGTCCTCTAAATTTTTGTGTTGGAGTTTTTTTTCCTCTTACTCATATTGTGAACCTGGGTATGCAAATCACCACCACATCGCTGTTTTGGGAATATCATCAGGATTGATTGGTATTTGATGATATGCTTTGATGAGGTCAAGTCGACTAAAAATTTTAGTGTCACGTAAATTAGCAGTAAAATCAGCTATACATGGTATCGGGTATCTGTCTTTTTTGGTTTGCGCATTCAAGGTACGATAATCACCTACAGGTCTCCATTCCAAAGTTCCCTTTTTTGGAACCATGTGCAAAGGTGATGCATAGTTGCTACGTGAAGGTCTTAAATGTCCTAGTTGTATCATATTTTGAAATTCTGTTTTAGCAATTTTCAGGCGATCCGGAGCCAACCTGCGAGGTTTTGCCACAACTGGAGGTCCTTTTGTTGAAATAAAATGCATTGTGTTGTGTTTGACAGGCTGATTGGGATCTGGTAATTTTGTAATAGATGGGAATTGTTTAAGAAGTTCATTATATATATTATCAATATTGATTGTTTTTACTGAATGAATTAGTGCACATTTAATGTAACCTGTTGTTTCAAATTTTGTTTTTAAATGTCTTAGAAATTTGTGGCTGAGATCTGGAACCAATTCGAAATTATGGAGAAAATCTGCTCCCAAAATTGGTGTACTAACATTTGCCACTAGAAAAGTCCAATTAAATTTTCGTCTTAACTTAAAGTCTAGAGATAGGGTTTGTTGACCATAAACATTTATAGGTGAAGAATTAGCAGCCAAAAGCGTTTGTACGTGTGGATTCCGTTTTTGTACATTGTTGGCAGGAAGGATTGACACGTCCGAACCGGTGTCGACCAGAAAAGAAACATTTGTAGTCCGGTCTCTAATGAACAGGCGACGTGACTGTTGAGGCAAAGAATAAGTCGCCTCTACTCTTTGCTGGTTTCGTTTCCCGCCCAAGAACACGTCTTTATGAATTTTTCTTCCCTACATTTTTTTCCAAATCGTCTATGATACCAACAAATACTTGAATCCCGATTATCACTATTACTTCGCCCTCGAGGTTTACTCCAGTTTCTGTGGTATGGGAACCGGCCACGTGAAACAGCAAGCTGATCAATGCGCTTATTTAATTTTTCGATTTCTTTCAATAATTTACCCTCTATCGCCTGTTCATTCGAGCAAGACACGGCAATTGCAGAAGCTGGGGAAGGGGTAACTTCTGAAATACGATCTGAAATTTCCGATGCTTTATCAAGGGTTAATTCAGAAACAGCCGCTAAAATTGACTGAACAGAATTTGGTAATCGTTGCAAAAACAATTCTAACATTAATTTGTCTGGAACATTTAGGGATTCCGCGCGACGTTTCATACTACGTAATAAATCTGAAGGTTTCCGATTTCCTAGTTCTTCTCCAGACAATAGCTGTCGTATCTCTTGCTGGGATGATTAACTTGAGCGCGCAATTAATTCCCTTTTTAAGACACCATAAGGGTCAGTAGCATCTGGTTGCATTAAAATATCACGAATGATTGATGCAACATCGGGTGGAAGATGCGAAATAATGTAATTATATTTTGTAACAGATTCTGATATTGCCTTGGGGGTAGCTAAAGCAAATGTGCTTTCGCACATCACAAACCACAGCGCAGGATCTAATCTGTTATATAATGGAATTTGAACAGCATCGACACTAGACATGATTTATAGTAATAAATATATAAAATAGTACAATCAAATCAAAATAAATTCGCGAGTTAAATTTTTCTAATAAAATAACAGAAAAAATATCAGGAAAATGACTCAGAAGAACTTATCTGCTTTCCATCGAGCCGCTGTAGAACGATGTATTCTTTGAAAGATGAAGATGATCGGATAACATTCCAACTCATCTAGGAAGGCTGATGCTCTATATAAGAACAGACCATGGTCACCACCGTGGTGAGTCGCTCGTATAATATAATCACTCACTTAAAAACACTTTACTACTTTTATTCGTAGAACATTGACAAAACGCCGATTCTGACACTGATCGTATTCGAACACACGAAAAAGCAATGTAAACATTTTCGTCTGCGCCGCTATGACAACGGCTCTGGCCAGCTGTCATTCGGAACGAAGAAATGTTTTCTCCTACGCCGTCCGCCACAACATCAACGTGTAATTAAATGCATATCACATATCCATAAAAAGATAGAAAAAACGCAATATTAAAAACCGGAAAATGATTTTTTTTTTTTGGGGGGGGGGGGGGATCCGTACTTACAGTAACATTATAAGAAGACACCTGTATTTAAAGGTATATATAAATATTATACAGACATACAAACAATAAATACAATAAACCCAACTGGAGTGAAAAATTAGCCAGAGCCAGGAATCGAACCCGGGACCACAATTCGATTCCAAGCTCTGGCTAATTTTTCACTCCAGTTGGGTTTATTGTATTTATTGAATGTATGTCTGTATAATATTTATATATGCCTTTAACTGTTGAATGCAGGCATTATTTATGTGTGTATGTGTGTTTTAATATATCGGGTGTCCTAAAAAAGACTGACTGATTTTAAAATTCAATAACTTGCAAACGGTGACAGATATTTAAAAAATTCTTGCAGTAGGGTTATGCATGAGGTCAAAAGTTTTTTTACTGTGATTTTCGATTTTAGTTCGATTACAAACAATAGATGGCGCTGCGATCAATAGAGGCTAAATTCAGTCTCGATTTTTGGTCCTTCGGGACCCACTCAATACATTTCCATCTCCTTTTTCCGTATGGAAAAAGAGATCGGCCAAAAACTCGAGCCTGTTTTTAGCGCCTATTGCTAACAACGCCATCTATTGTTTTTAATTCGAACTAAAATCGAAAATCACTGTAAAAAAACTTTTGACCTTATGCATAACCCTCCTGCAAAATTTTTAAAAATATCTGTCACCTTTTGCAAGTTATTAAATTTTAAAATCAGTCAGTCCTTTTTAGGACACCCGGTATATTGTAGTATGAGTGTTTTATTATAACACCTGTATTTGTCTGTACGTCTGTCACAACCATTTTACTCGTAAACTATGGAACGTGGAAAGAAGAAATTGTCTGACTTAATAAATGCTATTAACCTACATATTTATAAATTATTAACCATTCACAATAATATATTTTTTATAAATGTAGAGGGGCTAATTAAGTTATATTAAAAAAATATTTTCTTCATATATCGTGTGAAAGCATTCGTAATGCCGAACTCAAAAATACATTTCTTTTAAATTTAGATATATTTTAGAGATATCGTCGAAAATAAAATGCAAAAATATGTTCCAGTATCTCTTAATCTACATTTTCCTAATCTACTGAAACCAAAGTTATGAAAAAATTAGGGTCAGTAGAAGTTAATTTAAATCTTGTAGGAAAACTACAGCTATTACCATAGGTTACATAGTTTTTAAGAAAATCGCACACTAATTTCGATTTGCGATCGTTCAGAAAAGAAGTTGAGGAGCGCTGGATGTACCTACCAATGCAGAAGTGTAAAAGAATTGTTGATAATGATTTTCGAAAATATATTTCGGCAATTAGCCGAGATATTAACCCTTAAAGACACGAACGCTTAGGACATACCATATACATAAAAACGGTGTACTCTATGGTCCATCGGTTTTTAGAGCATAGATAGCAACTTTTAATGGTATATATGTGTAGTGCAATGCTCAGTAGTAGTATAAACATGATAACTGTAAAATTGTTAAAAACAAATTTAATTAGAGTTAATCGCATAATTATTATGGGATTTGCGAATTGAGTCGCTCTTTCAATACGCCACCGGTTATTTAAAAGTTTTATTAAAAAGCTATCTGGAAAAACGCCGCACAGACCAAGTTGACAATGGAACTTTGCGACCTGCCTTCGAAGTACGCTTAGTACAATGCCGAGTTTAAACTTTGAACAAGGGTTTTGTTTTACGTATACTTTAAACAGATAATATTATTACTACACTGAATTTGGGTTTATGAAATGTCAAATGAAGTTTGAATATGCACTACTTTTATTGTTAGTACCGAATTAAGTTAATCATAAAAGGATTAATTCTATATAATTCTTGGAAATTTTTCTGTAGAAAATTTCCCTCTCCTTGCATCCAATAACATGTCAAATTTTAATTGCTTAAAAGGAGTACTGCCAACAGAGGGAAAAAGTGTCCAAGCCGAGTTTCGAAACCGTGTCTTCGGTACAGTGCACCGACGTTCTAGCAACTGAACCATTTCGAACGGTACCCAGTCTGGCACTTTTCACTATCATATGTTGGCAACCGCTGCACTAGATGGAATATTTTTTCGTGATCTACCGACTCCGGGGCAAACACGAAACCACAGTAGATCCAGCAGTGATTAAATTGAACAAATCTATACAATTCTTGGAAATTTTTTAGAGAAAATTTTCCCTGCTTCGTATTGAATAATAAAGAAGTAAAAATGTCCCATCTTTTGCAGCAGTTGTAGCCTTGCCAAAATATAATAGTGAGAAGTGCCAGGCTGGATATCGTTCCAAGTGGTTCAGTTAAGCAATTAAAATTTCACATGTTATAAACAGATTATTATAAGTTTAAACAAGTTGGAAATTGCTCGTCAAACGTGGCAAATGAGGTGCGTTCGTACTATAACTAGTTTTATAATTATTTATTGCACCCCATATTGTACTGAATGTATATTTTTTTGCGCTTCATAAGTGCATAGTCTGTAACATCATTAAAATGCACTTACAATAATATTTTCCCCATTCCCCGTAATGTAACGGAAAACTTTTGACTGTCCCTGTAATTAAACTATACATTCGATTTTCATAAAATTTGAAATGGCTCGACAAAAGTTTGCAGCAATTATATATTTAAAATTTCAGACCATTCGGAAGGCTGTAAAATCATTAAAATGCATTTGCAATAATTTTTTCCCATTGGCCATAATGTAACGGAAAACTTTTGGGTGTCCCTGTAATTAAACTATACATCCGATTTTCATAAAATTGGAAATGGCTCAACAAAAGTTTGCAGCAATTATATATTAAAAATTTCAGATCACTCGGTCGGGTAGTTTTTGCTCTGTTATATGCGGACGGACAGACAGATGGACGGACAGACGGACAGACAGACGGACTGAACGACGACTATAGGTGCTACGTATTTATATAATTACGAACGCACCTAAAAAGGAGCTATGCAGATTAGTAATATTTGATACTATTAGACTTCCTATCTCTCTGAACTTTTATTGTATATCCATTTATACTTTTCTTGTATATACAGCTATATCCAACCATACGTTGTATAGTTTTTTTACAAAGTTTTATTATTCTTTTAGCAATGATTTTTTTTGTAATAGTTCAGTTACTAATTAATATATTTATTGTACAGGATCCTCTGTGCGTGAGTAATACTCGCACAAGACCGTTTATTAAGATTCTTATTGCTCTAAACACAACACAGGCCGAAAGAAAAATCTGCTAAAACTACGTTACGTTTTCGAGAGTAGAATACGTTTCATGAATGTAAATTTACTTTTATAACGATATTAAGCAGCATCCGTCAGGCCAAAATGTCGGAGCATGAAGTCGCATAATCTTAAAACTTAACATTTTAAAATAAATTTTTTAAACCTATTTATAGCTATTCGGCTAATACGGAGTCCGTTGCCATGCGGCTAATATCCAAATTCGTATTCGCCGTATTTCATTTCATTTTATTTCTCTTAATTTAAAATTTAAACTGAACTGCATGGATTTGGAAGGTTATGGATAATAAAAGGTTCGCGGGTTTTTTTTTTCCTTGTTTAAGAAAAAAAAAACAGCTGGTTGTTACGTACGTAGGAAGTAAAACTTCTGAAAGTCAACTTATATCTCAGGTCACAAATTACAAATTCTGATGACGTCATAACGATCCGGATGAGGTTAAAATGCATAATTTACTACGATGGAGCTAATGTTTTATTTAATAATGCGATGAAACTCCCAAAAACAAATACAATTTCACAACTCTTAAAACAAATGTTATTTTTAACTTAAAGTTATCAAACTACTAATTCCATAAATTTCAACTGTTCAAAGTATTGAAAAATTAAACTCTATTTAGTACACCTAATCAAGATAAGTAATTATGATAAAGTTACCAATTGAGGATCTTATGTTTGAAATTACACATTTAAACTAAGCAAAAAGGATTTCACTTTGAGTCAATCACAGAATTATTTTGTAATTCTTCAATTTTTTATTCGTGAAATCTAAACCTAACGTCATTATCACCGTCTCAGAATTTACATACGCACCTCTGATACTTGTATATTCACCATTTCAAAAATATCTGCATTAGGTTATTAATACATATATTTCCAAACTTGAAATTAAGTCTGTCAGTTACGACTTTGCATGTGAACATTCCTAATCTTGACTTGAGGGCCTAATCTCTGTACCGGCAAGTAAAATTCCAGAAATTTATGTCTCTTAGAGTCATTCATGATAAAATGTTTAGTTTTATCAAAAAAAAAAAAATATATATTGTTTTCATTTAAATATCATGTCATTTTGCGCCACTGAAGTATTTCAACCAGCGTCTCAAACTCAGTATCGGTGGAATGAAAAAGTACTGAATTGTAACAGCTTTATGAGGATAGAAATGCGTGTTTTTAGGGTTTCGTTCTTCTGACGAAACCCTATTCGTCTCGTTCCTCTGTCTTTCTGTCCGTCATTGAGCCCGTTCTCAGAAACTATATATGTTAGAGAAATTTTGCATTCTTATATAGCTGAACACTTCACATCAAACGACAAATTCTAAAATTTCGAAAAAATCTTATATTTAACCCTCTGGGCTGTAACTTGTGTATTTTAAGCTATTTTTTTTCTAATTCAGACCCTAATTAAGTAGAAGACATGAAATTTTGCATAATTATAGCTAAACACTTGCGATCAAACAATAAATCATAAAATTTCGAAAAAATCTTATATTTTACCCTCTGGGCTCTAACTTGTGTATTTTAAGCTTTTTTTTTTTCTAACTCAGCTCCTAATTAAGTTGAAGACTTAAAATTTTGCATAAATATCGCTAAACACTTCACATCAAACGACAAATTCTAAAATTTCGAAAAAATCTTATATTTAACCCTCTGGGCTGTAACTTGTGTATTTTAAGCTATTTTTTTTCTAATTCAGCCCCTAATTAAGTAGAAGACATGAAATTTTGCATAATTATAGCTAAACACTTGCGATCAAACAACAAATCATAAAATTTCGAAAAAATCTTATATTTTACCCTCTGGGCTCTAACTTGTGTATTTTAAGCTTTTTTTTTTCTAACTCAGCTCCTAATTAAGTTGAAGACTTAAAATTTTGCATAAATATCGCTAAACACTTGCAATCACACGACAAATCATAAAATTTTGAAAAAAATCTTATATTTAACAGTCTGGGCTCTAACTTGTGTATTTTAAGCTTTTTTTTTTTTTTTTCTAATTCAGCCCATAATTAAGTAGGACTTGAAATTTTGCATTATTATAGCTAAGCACATGGGATCAAACGACAAATAATAAAATTTCGAAAAAATGTTATATTTAACCCTCTGGGCTCTAACGTGTATTTTAAGCTCTTTTTTTTTTTTTTAACTCAGCCCCTAATTAAGTTGATGACTTGAAATTTTGCATAATTATAGCTAAACACTTGCAATCAAAGTACAAATGATAAAATTTCGAAAAAATCTTATATTTAACCCTCTGGGCTCTAACTTGTGTATTTTAAGCCTTTTTTTCCTAACTCAGCCCCTAATTAAGTTGAAGACTTAAAATTTTGCATAATTATCGCTAAACACTTTCGATCACACGACAAATCATAAAACTTTGAAAAAATCTTATATTTAACCCTCTGGGCTCTAACTTGTGTATTTTCAGCTTTTTTTTTTTTTTTTTTTTTTTTTTTTTTTCCTAATTTAGCTCCTAATTAAGTAGAAGACTTGAAATTTTGCATAATTATAGCTAAACACATGAGATCAAACGAAAAATCATAAAGTTTCGAAAAAATGTTATATTTAACCCTCTGGGCTCTAACGTGTATTTTAAGCTCTTTTTTCTAACT
Source organism: Maratus speciosus (assembly GCA_963932465.1). Taxonomy (NCBI): domain Eukaryota; kingdom Metazoa; phylum Arthropoda; class Arachnida; order Araneae; family Salticidae; genus Maratus; species Maratus speciosus. Next base: position 528,120,481 of record OZ010789.1, on the reverse strand, counting down.
CAGCCCCTAATTAAGTTGATGACTTGAAATTTTGCATAATTATAGCTAAACACTTGCGATCAAACGACAAATCATAAAATTTCGAAAAAATCTTATATTTAACCCTCTGGGCTCTAACTTGTGCATTTTAAGCTTTTTTTTTTCTAACTCAGCCCCTGATTAAATTGAAGACTAAATTTTTTGCATAGTTATCACTAAACACTTGCGATCACACGACAAATCATAAAAATTTCAAAAAGTCTTATATTTACCCCTCCGGTCTCAAACTTGTGTATTTTAAGTAATTTTTCTAACTCAGGCCCTAATTAAGTTGGCGACATGAAATTTTGCATACTTATAGCAGAACACTTTCGATCACATGAAAAATCATAAAATTTTCAAAAACTTCTATATTATTTACACCTCCGCGCTCTAACTTGTTTATTTTAAGTAATTTTTTTAACTCAGCCCCTAATTACATTGGAGACTTGAAATTTTGCATACTTATAGCAGAACACTTGCGATCGCGAAAAATAATAAAATTTTCAAAAAGTCTTATATTATTTACCCCTCTGTGCTCTAACTTGTGCATTAAATGAAATTTTTTATCCTCCCCCGTTTTCACCCGGTGGGTACTTTTCTAACTTTCGCCGACACACCTTTGAACACTCTTTCATATTATGCACCATAGACTTACATTTTTAGTTACATTTTTTACCGCCAGGTAGCGCCTACCTCGGGTGCTATGGGCCCAATTCTCTCGACTAATATATCTACGGATAGGTTGTAAAACGGAGTTTCGTTCGGATAGAGGTTTTTGTAGAATAGTTTACGTCGCCTGGTTGTGAAATTTGGAACTAACAGATGTAACTATATGTATATTTTTGATGTAATAATATTTTACCTCTAATTATACAATTCAGTATATTTTCGTTACATATAAATTAAGTTACGATGTCCGCATTATAAATGTATCGGATAATGTTAAACGTATTATGTTAATCTAATTGAATTTTTATATTTAGCTTTTTCTCCTCAAATTTTGATAGAAAAATAAAAAGAATCGTTTTAAGTTCATAAACTTGTTTAGTACTCAGGTTCAGATATGTGACCCCCCCCCACCACCACACACACACACACACACACTTTTTTTAATGCTTCGAAAAAATTAACCATTGCATTTTTTGGGATTTGAATTTCACTTGCTCATCTAAATGCTCTTGCTCGAAAAGAAAAATGCTATCTTCTGATTTTGCAAAACTGAATTGTGAAAATAATAATAATAATAATAATAATAATAATAGTAATAATAATAATAATAATATTAATAATAATAATAATAGATACTATTGTTGTTATTTAACTTATGCACTTTACAATAAACAAAATTGAACATTTCTAGATTATTAAACATCAGCTTTTTTCATGAAAATATAGTACACAAAATTTCTTGCTTTAAGTTATAAGGCATTTTAATTTATTAAGATTATGCTGAGAAAAGCATAATACGATATTGAGTCAAAATTAATATCAATTGCAATCATTTCTTATTTACATGCACAAATAATAATAATAAAATGTTATGCATAAAAATGTCCGTGCAACAAAGACGCTAATAAAGAAATAAAATAATAAGTAAAAATAATGCTATAAATGATTAAAAAATAAGTAAAACACTTTTCGAAAGAATTTATCATTCCATTTTCAATAATAATACAGTTCAGGAACTTTAAAGTTACCTGTTAATCCGCATGGTTAAAAAAATATCACTGCAAGATGTTAAAACGCAATAAACTTTAACTACATTATAAAAAAAATTAATAATATTGATTTTTTTTTCAGAATAGATCCAAGCAGATATATCTATATATATATTTATATATAAACTCAGAAAAAAAAATCATTTAGAAACGAACTTCCATATAAGACTCTTTCATAAAAATTCATTTAATAAAATTGGCTTCTTCACAAAATGCATTTTACTAAACTAAGTCCCTTTCACAAAATAATCTTCAATAAATTAAAGTTAAAATACTAGTTCTAAATTCACCTTGAGTAAATAATTAAAATTGATATAAAAATCTCAAATAAATGTGCTAAAACTACTTGCAGGTGCATTACACATAGTATAAAATTATTTAAAATATATTAGAAATATCTTAAAAATACATTAAAATCACTAAAAAATTTTAATGTATTTTTGAGATATTTCTAATGTATTTTAAATGATTTTATATTATATGTATGCACCTGCAAGTAATTTTAGTACAGTTATTTGTGCTTTTTTATGTAAATTTTAAAATAATCATAATCTTCAGAAAGGTTCAATATATATTCAGAAACATTTCCTCTTCTTCAGAAAGATTTCATACGTACTCAGAAACCTTTCCGATCCGTAATGAAAGGTTTCCGATATATTCAGAAACTTTTCATTGTTAATCGAAAATGTTCCGTATTACAACCGAAATAGTTTTCTGCTCGAATCTGAAACCTTTCCGTTAGTATTGTGCAGCACAGGTCTCCGTTACTTTCGGAAACGTTTCTGAAACATTTTTACAGTGTACGCTATCGTGTTCACAAAAGTGTAATTTTTGCAGGGAAGCCGGAGCTGTGCTCCGACAACTAGTGGAATATTTTCTAAGTTTAAAGCACCTGATTAAATGCCATACGCAAAAAATACGAAACGCAGTTTATTTTGTCAATGAATCTTCTATAAAAATTACCCTTCATATTTTAAAAATTGTAATTTACGTTTTAAAGCTTGATATTATTTTTTGTGAAACTTAGCTCCTTGTGTTGGATTAGGCCATAGAATTTATATATATATTACGACTCTTGCACTTAATCTCGATATGCAACATCCTCTTAAATTTTTAAACACGAATCTTTTTTTAGTTATATTATTATTTATGTAATTTCTAAACTTCTGCATGTTTGCTTTGGGTATAGAGTTTGAAAGAAATAGAAGCGTCGCAGTCAGAAAGGAAAACTGTACCCAAACATTAATCTTTATGATACAGAACCTTCTGGTCTGCGCTCCCTAAATCTTTTCTAAATGCAGGTACGGCTCATACCGGGTTTCCTAAAATAGACTGACTGATAAATTCTTGCGAGAGGTATATGCAAGATGTCAGAAATCTTATTACTGAGATTCGCGGTTTATTTCCAAATACCAGCAATAGTTGGCACTGCAATCAATAGCCGCTAAAATAAGGCACGATTTTTTTGCATCGCTCTTCTCTCAGCATTGATGCGAAGAAAATATAGAGTGGATTCCTAAGAAGAAGATTGCATTGCCGACTGAGATCCACTCCTTATATTTTACCCTAATCCTTCGCATGAATGCTGATAGAAGAGCGAGCCCAAAATATCGGGCCTTTTTTAGTGCATATTGCTTGCAGCGCCATACATTGCTGCTATTAGAACTAAATCGGATAATATCAGTAAAGAAATCTCCCTTCACTTTACATAACCCTCCCGAAAGAATCTTTAAAAAAAATAACTGTCACCATTTGCAAGTTATTGATTTTAAAAATAAGTCAGTCCATTTTAGAACACTAGTAGCAGCAATGCGACCAGCATATGCAATGTATATCAGATAAATGACACTTTGACAGTAAAATATGTTAACCCGCGTTTACAATAACTACTAAAACGTATGGTATCTCCATGGACATCGTATGATATCCGTGGAGTATAGAGAGATTTGCTGCATAATAGATAAAAGCTCATTTCTTTGAAAATTTGAATAACATTATCTTGAATATAATTTGACGTACAACATTTAAATTACCATGAATTCTTCAAGACAATTTTTGAATAAGCGGAAAGAAAATAATAAGAACATTTAAATCAGACTGATGACGGCCTTGTAATGGCTGAAAAATTTCTGGAATTTTCTAATCTATTTTAAGATATTTTTAATGTATTTTAAATAACTTTATATTATATATATGCACCTGAAAGTAATACTTGAACATTTATATGTGCTTTTTTATATGAATTTTAATTATTTAACTCAAGGTCAATTGAACACTAACATTTTAACTTTATTTTTCTCAGTACGTGATTTTCAGATTTTTCATGTTTTCGAAATGCTATGGCTTCTAAAGATAAACATGAAAGAGCTTAACTATTTTTCTAGTTACCATCATATTATACGGAAAAGATTTAATGATTTTTAATATTTTGATAACTTAAAAAAATCATATGTTCAAAAACTACTCATTTTTTCTGCTTTTTAGGGTTCCGTAATTAAAAAGTAAAACGGAACCATTATAAGATCGCTCCTACGTCTACCTATCTGTCCCAGACATTTTACTCGTAAACTATGGAACGTGGAAAGTACAAATTGGGGAAGTAACAAAGACTATACAGGGTGTCCACTCTCAACTGTGTCCAATGGCTTATTCCTAAACTGTTAGTCATAGACATATAGTTAAAATTTTAAAAATGTTTTAAATGAGGTATAGAATTATTTTAAAAGCAATTTCAGTCAATAAAAGCATTTCTGAAAAAAAAATTAAAATTTTTATACGGTCCCCGGCTCCTATAAGTTATATTTAGTAATATTTTCGTATTACACTGACAACTGGGACAAAGAAAGTCCCATTATTCTACGATTAAAACTGACCGAGTAATAACTGTTTAAAGTTGGAGCATATTTTTTGCTATGAAATAGAGGTCATTCACAAATTTAGTAGAAATATAAGTAATCGTCAGATATATTAAACGTATATATATATTTGAGAATAAAATTAACATAGCCATATAAATTTGAAATACAAAATCATTCTGAAGTATTAAAACAAAATATACAGCTTATACAAAACACATAAGAGGAAAAAAATAACAGAATTTTCCGTAAATAAAATGATGAAAAGCAACAGCCTTAATTCTTTACAAAATTAAGCTTATTTCAAAATTCTATTAGATTACACTAGACTGCAAAATTTGAGTTCTTTTATGTTTTTTAGCTTTTGATAATTGATTCTTGTGTATTTTTTAGCGCTGAATCCGAAAATGACTTTCGTTTTTAACCATCATATTAGGATTTTTCGCAAATCGTAAATTTTAAAGTTTAAAATTTCAAAGTGACCGCTCCCCAGCATTACCTCATCGAATCTCTGAGCTGTTTAGCTGTAAGAATCCCAGTATAAGACAAAAAAAATCAATAAATTATTGAATTAATTAAAATTAAATTGAATAAAAGAAGTTTTACACCTATTTTATAGTATCAGATTTTCTCTATTTTTAAACTTTGAAATTTACGATTTCTGAAAATGCCTAACGTGATGGTTAAAAATGAAGGTCATTTTCGGATTCAGCGATAAAAGTACATAAAAATCAATTATCAAAAGACAAAAAACACAACCATCTCCTCTATGTTATAGCATCAAATTTTTACTATTATTTAACTTATAAATTCACGATTTGCGAAAAACCCTGACATGATGGTTAAAAAGGAAGCTGTTTTTCGGATTTAGCACTAAAAAATACATAAAAACCAATTTTAAAAGTTAAAAGCACAACCATCGCAGGGTTGTTTTATCTAATCTTAAACTTTTTCATCCGAAGTTTTTTGTGTTACCCTGTAAAATAAGTAAAATAATAAAAAAAAACTTTAAAATCTCTGAATTTTTCAGCTAACTTGACAAAATGCTTCTTTGCAGCATCTGAAGTCAGGTATTTAGGACATATCGCGGGTTCAGGCAAACATGGACCTATTCCCGAGAAGCTAGAAGTAATAAAACACCTTAAAGCTCCCAAAACGAAGAAAAGACTGAGATCCATATTAGGTCTATTTAACTACTACAGATAATACGTTCCGCATTATGCTAACCTTGCAAAGCTCTTGACAGATCTGATGAGAAATACTGTTCCAAATGATATTCCATGGTCGCAAGATGCTGAAAAGTCGTTCAATAAGTTAAAGGAAAGCTTATGTGAAGTTACAAACGTTTATACCCCAGACATGTCCAAACCGTTCGAGATAAACACCGATGCTTCCATATCGGGTATTGGTGCCTGTTTAATGCAAAGATATAAAGACGGCATGTTAAAGCCCACAACCTTTGCCAGTCAAAAGCTTACTTTAACTCAATCAAAGTGGAGCCTTAATTGAAAGAGAAGCATATGCTGTAATCTGAGCACTTGGGAGGTTCGAAATGTGGATTTATGGAACCACCATAATATTGCATACGGATCATAATCGCCTAAAATACCTAACAGAGGGAACTCCTAAGAACGCTCGATTACAGAGATGGTCGTTGGCACTATCTCGCTATCAGGTTTCTATTGCTCATAAACCAGGAAGTTGTAATTTAGTAGCAGATGCTTTATCTCGCATTTATGATTAGAAAAATCTATATATGTATATATCTTGTATTATTTCATTATTATACATTGTATCATGTGTATTTGTAATATGTATATTTTTAGTATATAGAGTATAAGAATTTATATATCTTAAGTAGTTTAAGTAAATGCTCTCGATGGGACAGGTAAAGGACTTTTAAACAGAACTTTTTTTAAAATAGGTCTTTTTAGGTAGAACTTTCGATAGGACTTTTTAAGTAAGTCTTTAGTTAGGACATTTAAATGTAGTTTCACAGTGTGGGACATCGTCCAACATGAGGAAACTGGAGGGAAAGTGTGAAAGTTGCCTATACTCCGTGATCCAAAGACTCTTTAGGAAACTGGGAATGGCAACAGCCAGAGAGAGAGGGTGAGAGAGACGATGGAAGCTTGGGTGTGTTGTGTTCAAAAAGCCGCTGGAAAAGAGTTATGTAATCCTGAAGCGTAGTATTATGTAAAGTTATATTATGTGTGTGTGTAACTGTGTTCGTCTAATGTACATATTAAATGTATTTAATCGGAGCACTGAATCTCTTCAGTTTTCTTTCCCTCATCAACATCATGGAACTCGAACCGGTCATGATAGGTTTGATCCAACTTTTGGTGCTACATTATCCGCAATGATAAGTTCTTCAATGTTGCATCAACTTTTATAGTTATGGTTGAAATGAAAAACAAAATGTTGGAACGCCATTTTACTATCTCATGATTACAGCACCAAAATGATACAATTCAGGGCTTAATTACTTTCTTTTATCTTTACAAGAAGAAAGTATTGGATTCCTGAAAATTTTCGACTTCCGGTTTTCGACGGATTTACACGTTTTATGGGTCAGAGATTCCGAAAAACATGTTTTTACAAAATGTCTGTCTGTGAGTCTGTGAGTCTGTGATTCTGCCTGTGAGTCTGTCTGTGTGTGAAACAAATTTTATGGGCGCTCTATCTCAAGAACTAATGAACGGAATTTAATAAAAATTTATATTCTAGTAGTCCCTAATATAAATTGGTGCTGATTAGTTTTTGGTGTAAATCGCCAAAAGGTGGCGCTGCTATGCTGCATTTTTCGCGATTTCCGCAATAGCTCTATCTCAAGAACTAATGCACGGATTTTCATCAAACTCCAGATTTAGTTATTCCTGGATATGGTCTAGTGTTGGTAACGTTTTGGTGTAAATCGCCAAACAGATGGAGCTGCTATGCTGCATTTTTCAGGATCTACACGATTTCCGCAATAGCTCTATCTCAAGAAATAATGCACGGATTTTCATCAACCTTCAGATTCAGTTAGTCCTTGACATGAATTGACGTTTTGTATATTTTGGTGTAAATCGCTCAACAGGTGGCGCTGCATTTTTTGCGATTTCCGTAATCCACCTCTAGGTCTATCTCAAGAACTAATGCTTGCGCTTTTAACAAACTTCAGTTTCAGATACACCTGGATATGAATTAGTGCTGTTTATCTTTTTGGGAAAATTGCTCAACAGGTGGCGCTGCTATGCAGCATTTTTCACGATTTCCACAATAGCTCAATCTCCAGAACTAATGCATGCATTTTCATCAAGCTTCAGATTCAGTTAGTCTTTGACATGAATTGACGTTTTATACATTTTGGTGTAAATCGCTCAACAGGTGGTGCTGCTGTGTTGCAATTTGCGATTTCCACAATAGCTCTATCTCAAGAACTAATGCTATGCTAGGATTTTCAGCAAACTTCAGATTCGGGTATAGCTTGATATGGATTAGTGCTGTTTGTGTTGTGGTGTAAATCTCTCAGCATGTGGCGTCGCTATGCTACATTTTTCAGAATTTCCGCTATAGCTCTATCTTAAGAACTAATGCACGAATTTTCACTAAATTTGAAATTCAGATATACTTTGATATGAATTGGTGATAAATTGATGTAATTTCTTGTACTATTTAAATGATTTAATTTACGTGATTTATATAGAAGAAAGTTTTGTGATGGTCACAACATACTAGTTTTTAACATTGTATTATTACCACAAAGAATGAAAATGGTAAAATTATAGTAAAATTTACTACAGAAATACTTTGATTTTCAAAACTTTCTTTTTTTTTTACTTTAAGAAAGTATTGGATTCGTGAAAAATTTCGACTTCCGGTTTTCGACGGATTTATACGTTTTAGAATGCCCAGAACACGATTTGATGGTTTTTAGAAAATGTCTGTCTGTGAGTCTGTCTGTCACTCTGTCAGCCTGTCACTCTGTGAGTCTGTATGTGACAAAAATTTTGTGGGCGCTCTATATCAAGAACTAATGCACGGAATTTCACAAAACTTTATATTTAGTTAGACCATGATATAAACTGGACCTGATTAGTTTTTGGTGAAAATCGCCCAACAGGTGGCGCTGATATGCGGCATTTTTCACGATTCCTGCAATAGCTATATCTCAAGAACTACTGCACGGATTTTCATAAAAATTCAGATTCAATTTGTCCAGAATACAGTTTGGTGCTGATTACTTTTTTGTGAAACTCGCCTAACAGGTGACGCTGCTATACTGCATTATTCATGATTATCGCAATATCTATAACTCAAGAAAAAATGCACGAATTTTTATCAAACTTCAGATTCAGTTAGTCCCAGATATAAATTAGTGCTGTTTAGTTGTTGGTGTAAATCGCCCTACAGGTGGCGCTGCTGTGCTGCATTTTTCACGATTCCTGCGAGAGCTGTATCTCAAGAACTATTGCACGGATTTTCATCAAATTTCAGATTTACTTAATCCTTGACATGAATTGACATATAAATTAGTGTTGTTTAATTTTTGGTGTAAATCGCTCAACAGGTGGCGCTACTATGCTGTATTTTTTGCGATTTCCGCAACAGCTTTATCTCAAGAACTAATGCTTGGATTTTCAACAAACTTCAGATTCAGGTATACCTTGATATCATTTAGTGCTGCTTATTTTTGGTGTAAATCGCTCAACAGGTGGCGCTGCCATGCTACATTTTTCAGAATTTCCGCTATAGCTCTATCTCAAGAACTAATGCACGAATTTTCATCCAACTTCAAATTCAGATATACTTTGATATGAATTGGTGCTAAATCGTTGTTATTTCTTGTGCTATTTAAATGATTTAATTGACGTGATTTTTATAGAAGAAATTTTTGTGATGACCACAATATACTAGTTTACTAAGTGTTAACTATGCCATTTGTTTACAAGAAAACAGTTATTTTATCTTAAACACGCCGATTACAATTCATATCGTATTTTTAAGTTTAAGGGGGCCGTGGATCTTTATTTAAGCAAAAATAGACCCCAAAATCGACATTTCTTTTTTTGGTTATTATTATTCTCTATTTTTTACTACGTCATTTTTTGAAAAGCGCATGCATATCCGACTATTTTACACAAAGTTACAAGTGTTTTAAATTTTGTTCACAAACAATTTTTTGGTCTTTGTACTTTAAACATGTTTTTCTCAATACTGATGTTTCAGCTATTTTTTAATTTTTGAAATGCGTCTTGCTACTTAAATTTTGATGAAAATTCATGAAACTGATATAAAAGAATCCTGATATTGCTTACAAAAAAACTGTATGTATTTTAAAATTCGATATCATTAAGACAATTAAATTTGATTTTTAACTTATTATAAGGCACAATTTTGGTTAAAATCGATATGGAATTCAGAAAGATGTCTCTAAAAATATTGACTATTTAAGTTATTAAAAAATCGATACACAGATTTGTTTATAATAGTTTTACGTGATTAAAATCCAAAATCAAGGAAATATCTCAAAAATTAAGACGCAAGGAGCATTTTAAAATTTCGTTTTATTTTTTATTTTTAAAAAGATCTTAAAATAATAATAAGATTGGAAATTTCTTTTAGGGTGTTCTATATACCTATGTTGCAATGTATATTTGCACAAATTTTCAAATCTCTATTAAGAATTTAAAAGATTTCTTTTTAAACGTCCACCGATCCCTTAATGAACCGTATAAATACCGTACTTAAAGTATAAAATATACTAAAATTTACTGTACATACACAGAAATTTTGTGATTTTTTTTTTTTTTTTACAGTATGTGAACGTACATCGTCCATAAAACCTACAGAAACTTCGGTAAAACAGTGTTTTATATGCTTATTTAAACTGAAATATAAATTGATACAATGAACTAAAATTAGTTGAACTTAGAAAAATATTTTTGGAGAAATAAAGTATTAACCTTCGCAGTACTAAGATGAAAATAATTGCTTAAATGTCTAAGATTTAAAAAAGACTGACTCTATAGGTAATTTAAGTCCCCAAAGTAATTTTAATGTTCATACGATGCGAGGACTCTTTTTTTACTCTTTTTTAGGACGCAAAATTTACACACAACAGAACACAAGAACAAAGAAATAACGAAATGAGGGATGGGCCTACACTCGCTTGAATGATAACGCTGTACCCACACCGAAGTACATTTGGCAGGATGTCAAAATTATCTTTCTTTTGCTTGAAATGTAATAAACGATAGCAAGCTTTCATTTATTCTTTGATTGCCTAAGATGGAGACCATGTGACACCATTCGCAATTTCTACAAATAAACAAAAACATTGAACTGTGAGAAACTTACTACGTAGATAAAATCATGGAAGATAGATTTATACAATAATTTAAAAAAAATAATTTTCATCATACATATTCTACATGACAGAAAAGCTGCAAAATGTCCAGATGGGTCAAATTGACCCCATCTTAGTACTACGAGTGAAATACAAAATATAATGCAACTAAGCTAAATATAATGGAAAATTATGGCATATTTTTCTGTTTTGAAAAATTTATAGACCATGAAATGATCTAAAATTAATGTCGTTGATGTAAATTCCTTCTAATTAAAACATTACTGCTGCTAACATCTGTCTTATTTCACAGCTGGTTTTTTACACACAGCCTCATATAATAGAGTCGAAAATGTACTCTAGGTGTATTTTAGCATTTCGGGTAGGAGGAATTTTATTTTCATTTTTGCAACCTGGTTAGTTTTATAAAATATCTCACAAAATAAAGTGAAATCTTTCTAAAAACGTTAATTTTATAAATATAAATGTTACTACTAAAATATACGATATGTTTTATTAGCAATGCATGAACATTTTTTTCTAAAATGGGGGCATTGCGCCTTAAAAGCTACGCATATCAACCCTCTCTAAACAGCAAAGATTATGAAAAACGGTATATATATATATATATATATATTTTTAATCTTTACAAGAAGAAAGTATTGGATTCATGAAAATTTTCGAATTCCGGTTTTCGGCGGATTTGCACGTTTAAAGGGTCAGAGATTCCGAAACACATGTTTTTACAAAATGTCTGTCTGTGAGTCTGTCTGTCTGTCTGTGTGTATGTGACACAAATTTTGTGGGCGCTCTATCTCAAACTAATGCACGGAATTTAATAAAAATTTATATTCAGTTAGTCACTAATACAAATTGATGCTGATTAGTTTTTGGTGTAAATCGCTCGACAGGTCTATGCTGCATTTTTCACGATTTTCGCAATACCTCTATCTCAAGAACTAATGCACGGATTTTTATCAAACTTCAGATAAGTTAGTCCTTGTAATGACTTGATGCTGATTACGTTTTGGTGTAAATCGCCCAACAGGAATTATGGTGAATTTCGCAGGATTTATACGATTTCCCCAATAGCTCTATCTTAAGAACTAACGCACGGATTTTCATCAAACTTCAGATTCAGTTAGTCCTTGATATGACTTTCTACTGATTATGTGTTGGTGTAAATCGCCCAACAGGTGGCGCTTCTGTGCTGCCTTTTTCACGATTGCCTCAATAGCTCTATCTATTGGACTAACGGACGAATTTTCATGTAACTTCAGATTTAGTTATACGTTGATACAAGGTGTTATTAATTAGGTTTTGGTGTTAATCACCTAATGGGTGGCGCTGCTATGCAGGAATTTTCACGATTTTCGCAATACCTCTATCTCAAATCTAATGCACGGATTTTCTCCAAACTTCAGATTCAGTCAGACGTTTGCATAAATTGTTGCTGATTAGGATTTGGTATAAATCACCCAATAGGTGGCGCTGATAGGCAGCATTTTGCTGGATTTAGACGATTTCAGCGATAGTCATATCTCAAGAACTAATACACGGAATTTCGTATCTTTAGAATCCTCATGAGATGCATAGATTGCCATTTAATTTTGGCAGTGTTTTGAAGGGCGGATTTTTGGCGAATTTTGAAGTATTAACATGTATGAGATGGAAGAAAGTTTTGGGATTGGCACATCCGACATTTTTTTTGAGGGGGGTGGGGGGTGTTTTAAAATCATTACAACGATTACGGAAGATAAAATGATATTATCATGAAAAGTATCGATCTACTGAAATCGGATAGCTATTCATTTATCTTTGAGTATGAGATTATATTTGTCACCCAAGGCAGTAACCATCTTTGATGTGATAGCTGATAGCTATTTTCATGATTGATGAAGAAAGATATATTACAGATTTGCAAATTAGCTTGTATAAAATGGTTAAACAAAATCTGTAGCTGCTTTTGGGACTTTTATAGTGACATTCTTGGGAATATTCCAATTTTATATACGAGGTTATAAAAATCCGTCAGCTTATGAATGACATTCAGAACCACGCCATCGAACAGAATTCTGTTTATAAAATGCAGATTTATGTTTTTTCTTTATATTTAGTTTTAAATATTTGCTGAAACATCTGTAGGTACACAAGAATTCTTTTCTTTATTTTAGTTTCAACGTTATATTTATCATGTTATCGCTCATTTTTTCATGCGCATATTTTATGATATATCTCTAAATATTGAAATGAAAATCTTTCTTTTAAGCATTATAAGATTTTTTAATGATATTTTAAATACATTTTTTTTAAATATAATGTAATTTTCCCTATTTTAATCTTTTCGCACGCAATAATGTAAATATTTTAAAGTTTTCTTTCTCTTTTAACATTCATGTGTAAAGTAATTGGAAATATTATTTTTTCAGCTTTTTAAACTTGAGATAATTATAATCGTTTTACACTCCTTTCGCGCTTAGTAATTTAACTATTTTAAAGATTTTTTTGTATCTTTTAATATTCACGTGTAAATATAATTTTCAGTTGAAAAATATTTGGAAATATCAGTAGACTAGTGCGAGTTTTTTTAAATGCAATCTTTGATATTATTTTTTGATATGCTTGTCCATTAATTGAAATTAACTAAAATTTTTATCCACAGAACGTGTTTTAAAGAAAGGAAATCTTGATCAAAGACATTTCGATTGATACCTCATTAATCAATGTACGTTTTGCATGTGTATAAATATATACAGTTACCTCTCACTTATACGACTCTCGGTTATACGACTTTCTCAGTTATACGCCGAACTCTCTTGGTCCCGTCCATGCTTTATGAGAAATAACGCTAAACTTCTCTCAGTTATACGACTGCTTCTCTCACTTATACGACGCTTTAAACGGTTCAGGCGATTTTACATTTCTCACTCTAGAATTAATTTTTATAATCTTTAAAGTACAAATCATTCACGTTTTCTTACATTTATCCTTTCATTATTGTTAAATTGTTTATGAAAAATGAATATCATTTCTTATCTACCTTTGTTTGTTATTAACGATGAAATCTATGGCGGGAGGGTGATTGTATGGAATTCTCTTGTGTCTGCTATTTAACAAAAGCCAAATGACTACCTGCAGATCACGTCTCTGTATGGCACTGGTGGAGAAATCAGGGTTTTTGCAAAATGCATTTTCCTGGAAAATTTTAACAGCTTTAAGGAATGCGTATTCTTTTAGGAATGAGGCTGTTTTAAGAAAAGTAGACTTTTATTTTAAACTTAACAAATCGAAAATGGCAGTTCTTGAACATCACTATAAAAAAATACTAAAGCGAGAACATATTGGAAGCACATCCCACGCTATTATCATGCCAAAAGACCTATGCGCGCACAGCCCGCACAGCGAAGGGGAAAAACGCGTACGTCGCAAATTGCTACAAGCTTCCGTACTAGACGCGTGAAAGGTTATTCATTTCGCTGTAAAATTTTTCAGTTTGCTGCATGTCGATACCTAAACTGAAAATGTCAAAACGTAAAGCATTAAGCATACAATTCAAAGTTGAAACCATTACGGAATATGATAAAAATTTACTACAATCAAAGAAGGCATTAGCTGCTCTCTTCAATCTGCCAGAATCGACACTAAAAGAAATTCTGAAAAATAAAATATATAAATGCATCTAAAAATGTCGATTCAAAGAGATCCAGGATAAAATGTGGCAGATTTAAAAAATTGACATCAGCATTAATCGCGTGGTTTAACCAAATGCGAGCTTCAAATTTACCGATAGATGGTGTGATTTTAAAAGAAAAGGCTCGCACTCTTACTGTGAAGTATGGAATCGAGAATTTTTCAGCGTCTTGCGGTGATTCGAGAAGCTAAAAAAAGACATCGACTTTTGCATCGCCGCATCACAGGAGAAAGTGCATGTGTTAATGGAAATGATGTTAGACAATGGTTGCAAAATCTACTTATGTTAATTAAGGATTAAGGGATCTAAAGACATTTTTAACTGTGATGAAACGGGCTGTTTTTCAAGCTGATGCCAGATAAGACATTATCATACAAAGAAGAGCCATGTCAAGGGGGCAGAAAAAGTAAAGAAAGATTAACTATCCTTTTTTGCACAAATAGTGATGGTTCTGAAAAAATAGAACCTTTAGTAATAGGAAAATCAAGAAAATCTCGATACTTTAAGAATAAAAAATAATTGCCATGTGGCTACAGAAATTTAAAAAAAGCATGGATGACATCAGAGATTTCCATTGATTTTTTAAAAGAGATGGATGATAAATTTCAACAACAACAAAGAAAGGTTTTACTTCTAATGGATCAATGTTCATCACATCCCGATGTAAAAGATCTGCCGTTTCTGCAGCAAATTAAATTTTAAACTTTGTTTCAGGAAATTCAGTTTTCCCACAAGAAAAAACTGCTAGTTCAACGAATGAACCTGATATTGAGAGCGTATGGAATCCTTTAATAACGAAGACTCGAATAAAATGTTTATGGACGAAGGTATTAATTTCAAAGAGTGTGTAGAATGTGATGATAAACGTCTTCTGTCAGAACTGAGAACTGCTGAAGAATATCTTTGAGGATATTTATAATGAAGACGTGAGCAAGGAGGATGACCAAGATGAAAGCACTGTTCCTGCTGTTGTAAATTTTTCAAAAGCAAGTACCGCTTTAAATAAATTAAAGAATTATGTCCATCAAAATGATTATTCCCAAACTAGCTTAAAAACTTTATTAGACTTAGAGAAAGACATTTTCTATTTCCATCTTCGACAGAAACAAACTAATATCACTTCATTTTTTTAGAAAATCTGATCTGTAAATTTTTAAAATAAACATAGTGGTAAATGAACAATTTTGTGAACTTTTTAAACATATTTTATGTTTAATTTTTAACACATTTTACCAATTTTGTTAAAATATGTTCTTAGTACTCAAAACTTATCGTTTTTAGTATAGGTAAAATAATTAATGCCTATAGAGTTTGAAACTTGTATTATAAGGTGGTCTCTCACTTATACGACTCTCTCAGTTATACGACTTTTTTCTACGGTCCCTTGAAAGTCGTATAAGTGAAAGGTCACTGTATATATATATATATATATATATATATATATATAATATTATAGTGATATAAATTAAAGTTTCTTGGTATTCCAAGGAAAAAAAAAGTGATATTCGCAGTTCACAGATATCAGTGGACCCATGCGAGGTTTTTGAACTGAAATCGTTAAGATTATTTGCCGATACTTTTGTTCATAAATATTTAATTAACTGCAATTTTTAGTCAAACAACATGTTTTATCCTCTACGTTATCGAAGCTGAAATAATAGGACAAGTACTCATTCATTGGTTTTTAACAAACAATATGACATCATAGATGGCAGAGAAAAGAGCTTTTCAGAAATTGATACTTTAGAGGACTAATAATTTAGATCTACAAATAGAGAACTAAAATTACAAATCCCCTTAAAATATCAATTTAATTAACATTAACCTAAATTCACACAATCACAAATTTCGGGCCTTTAAACAAGTGTATAATATGCAAATCCTGAAAACATTTTTGTGTAGAGTTTTAAGTTAAATAATTATGAAAATTTCTCAATTTCTTGCCCACACTGTCTTGAAGGCATTTTGCAAACTCAGATGAAAATACCAAAAATGTATTTTATGTAGAAATCAGCATAGATATATCTATTTATTGGTTTGCTTTTAAAGTAAAAAACATTCGGCTACAGTAAAACCTCCCTAAAACCACCTCTTTCCGTTCCAATAAAAATTGGTCGCTCCGAGAGGTGGTCTCTTAATGGAGGTCATGTTTAAATGCAGATTTTTAATTGTTGAAAAAGGGTAACAATTAATGTTACTAAAATTTATCTTTCACATTAGGAAAAAATATGAAAATTTAAGTATCAAAGCAAAAGTTAACTACAAAAGTTAATTAGTGCAGAGTTTAAAAATTAATTTTCACATTAGGAAAATACATGAAAATTTAAGTATTAAAACAAAAGTTAATTACATAAGTTAATGTGACAAGGGACCTTAAAATAATTTTTTTCTCGTAAATTTCACCTTAAATATTATTCAAGGGTACATTATATGCATTATGGCATGAATTTATCACAAAAAAATATTTAAAAAAATTTATTTATTTTTGAGAAAAATATGGAATTTTACGCGTCGTTTTAGAAGTCTTCGAAATGCCCCCTGCGTCTTCCATATCAATGAAAATCCCAAATATTTTTTATAAAAGTTTGGTTTATATATAAAAACAAAATAGAGCATCGAATTTTAAATATTTGAATTTAAAGATAAAAAAAAAATTAAAAAAATAATTTTTGAATTTTTTTTGAAAAAATTTCAAAATTTCAATTTTTTTTCAATTTTTTCTTTATTTTTTGTAAATTGCATCTTAAATATTATTCAAAGGTACATTACATGCATTATTGCATGCATTTATCCCCCCAAAAATATAAAAAAATTTTATTTTTGAGGAAAAAATGGAATTTTACGCATCGTTTTAGAAATCTTCGAAATGCCCCCTGCGCGTCCCATATCAATGAAAATCCTCAATATTTTTTATGAAAGTTTGATTTATATATATAAATAAAATAGAGCATCGAATTTTATATATTTGAATTTAAAGATAAAAAAAATTATAAATTATAAATTTTGAAATTTTTTCGAAAAAATTTCAAAAATTTTCAATTTTTTTTTTGTAAATTTTATCTTAAATATTATTCAGGGTTACATTATATGCATTATGGGATGAACTTAGCACAAAAAAAAATTATTTTTGAGAAAAAAATGGAATTTTACGTGTTGCCTTTTTAAAAATCTTCGAAATGCCCCCTGCACATCCCATATCAATGAAAATCCCCAATATTTTTTTTAAGTTTGCTTTTTATATATAAATAAAATAGAGCATCAAATTTTATATATTTGAATTTAAAAGTTAAAAAAAATAAAAATGAAATTTTTTGAAATTTTTTCGAAAAAATTTCAAATTTTTTTTTTTTTTTTTTTAACCTTTAAATACAAATATATAAAATTCGATGCTCTATTTTATTTATATATATAAAACAAACTTTTATAAAAAATATTGGGGATTTTCATTGATATGGAAGACGCAGGGGGCATTTCGAAGATTTCTAAGACGACGCGCAAAATTCCCTTTTCTCTCAAATTTTTTTTTTTTTTTTTTTTTTTTTTTTTTTTTTTTTTTTGTGATAAATGCATGCCATAATGTATATAATGTACCCTTGAATAATATTTAGGTAAAATTTACAAAAAAAAAAAAAAAAAAAAAATAAGGATTTTAAGGTTCCTTGTCCCCTTAAAGAATACACTGAAGTTTGCTTTGATTTTACGTTTTTATCTTCTATAACTTTTATTTCCAAGTCCTTTCGAAGTTCAGTAAATAAAGGCAATTTTTTTTGGACGGGAACACATTATGACGATTTAATTAATTTAGCTATTTCTGTGAGAGTTTCCTGGCGGAACAGGCAGGGGAGTTTATTGACTGTCGTCCTTAATTTGTCATCAGAGTTAAATTCATTACCTAAAAAGGCACAAAGGTTTTAAGCACTTAGAAGTTACGGAATAAATACAAATTTTAAGCTTAGTTTAGAAGTTTGATGAATAATGCCTCTCTGGAATTTTTATTCTAATAAAATCTTCTTCAATCGACCAGGAAAAAACGGAATTTGTTTCATTTTCATCAAAGAAATTGGTCGCTCATGGATGGAGTTAAACTGGTGTGGTCTCTGAATAGAGGTGAAATTAGTACTGAGCCTATGGGAATAAATCTCGTTACATGAAAAAATGGTCGTTCAGGGAAGTGGTCGCACAGGGAGGTTTCACTGTATGAAGAAATGAAGTCAAAATGCAAAAAAATCAAACAGTTTAGTTTTTATGGGGAAAAGAATAGAGGTCGACATATGTGGATCCATGTAGCGAAGAGGTTAAGGAAATGTGAGACTGTTAAGACAGATGCCGGTTCAAAACATTTGGAATGAAACTTCATTGATCATTGCGCATTTTGTATGTGTATAGTAAAAGAGATGTTGACAACATTAATAATATATTTAATTGGTTTTTGCGTATTTTTCTAATTTATCGACAATACAGCAATAAGTAAATTAATGACGTTTTCGAAACATGAAATAAAACGGTATTGCGATAGTAAAATTTAGATTTAAAAAAAAAATCCGTAATGCAAATTAGACAAATCTAAAAAATGATTGCACTTTGCACAACACAAAATAATGAAATATGAGATTGCAAGAGAAGCTTAAAGTGCTGTGCACAGTTTGAACTATTAAACGAAATTAAAATTTAATAGCACTAGAAATAATTCTTCAATTTATAAACTCTTTACTTTACCGTGTTTATCATACACGTACCCTATTTATGTAAAATCCTAATGAAATGAATATATGAAACTGTTTTATTAAACAACTGATTATGTTTCGCAGCTATTTTTTCGAAAATATGGAACGCTTGGTGGTGAAATGAATACCAATTATCCTTAGTGATTTGGGTACATCAAAAAATGGTGTTAATTTTTTTAATTTGAATTAGTTTTTGAGATATTATCTTTTAATCTAATTTTAATGATATTTTTGTAATGATGGCAACTAAATGACCCCAGTTTTTCGCAAATATGGATAAAAGAGGAAAATATAGGGATTATCAGATTTCTGTGGTTTTTTTTCACAATTTTCATATTGAAATGAAAATTTCTTTTATTTCAAAGGCAAGTGAAGACAATATTGTGATTCAATTATGTTTTTCAGGAAAATTAAAAAAATAATTCAATAAATCATAATAATAATTGTAATAATATATAAATAATATTTTTTTTATTATTTCAAGAGACTTTTTTTCATATTTTAGAAAATGGTTATTATTTCAAATTGTTGCCATTTGTAAAAACAAAGCGAAGTATAATATTTCCTTACGATTAAAAATGCATTTACACGTGACTACAAAAAAAAAAACAGGAAAAACTTTAGAATTAAATGATAACGTGTTCATAGTGGGAAAATATTGAAAATTACGTCACAAAAACTGTATTTACAGTGATTATTAAAAGAGACAGAAAACATTAACATAATAAATTAATTAATATGCGTTAAAAGCAATAGAGGAAATTACGTCATATTTAAAACAAGTTGGAAATTGCTCGTCAAACGTGGCAAATGAGGTGCGTGCGTACTATAATTAGTTTTATAATTATTTTCTGCACCCCATATTGCACTGAATGTATATATTTTTTAACTTCATAAGTGCATAAGTCTGTAAAATCATTAAAATGCACTTGCAATATTTTTTTTCCCATTCCCCGTAATGTAACGGAAAACTTTTGACTTTCCCTGTAATTAAACTATACATCCGATTTTCGTAAAACTTCATATGGCTTGACAAAATTTTGCAACAATTATATATTTAAAACTTCAGACCATTCGGAAGGCTGTAACATCATTAAAATGCACTTGCAATAATTTTTTCCCATTGGGCGTAATGTAACGAAAACTTTTGACTGTCCCTGTAATTAAACTATACATCCGATTGTCATAGAATTTCAAATGGCTCGACAAAATATTGCAACAGTTATATATTTAAAATTTCAGACCATTCGGTCGGGCAGTTTTTGCTCTGTTATATGCGGACAGACGGGCAGACGGACGGACAGACAGACGAACTGAACGACGACTATAGGTGCTACGTATTTATATAATTACGAACGCACCTAATGACAGAATAATAAAAATTCCAAAAAGTTTAATTTAAAAAATATATTTAGACGACGAATTCATTTCTCATTTCTAGATGATTGTTTAAACTATTGTTGTCAATTCTAAGGCAACACAAATAAACATATTTTCTTTCTAGCAACATTTTTTTTTTTTCACGTGAATTTTATAAAGAGAAAGAAAACTTTAAAATAATAAATTTAATAAGCTTTAAAAGCAGTATAAATGAGAAATTACGTCATATTTAAAATGGACAAATAATTATATTGACAAACAGATAAAAATTAAAAATATATCTATGCGACACATTTATTTCATATTTCGCGATGACTTTTTTAATGTTTGTTCCCATTTCAAAGACAGCGCAAGTAATAATATTTCCTTTCTAATAGTCATGGCAATAGGGAATTTTACCTAGCAAAATTAATGGTAGTCCTAGAAATCGGCTTTTTAGATGTTTTTGGGGTCGCTGAATCCGAATTTGTAACTTCCCACCAAGATCTCCCCCGGCAACCTCCCCAAATTTTGGTAAAAAGCCCCCACAAAAAGGTTTTTATTAAAAAAATCAATTTTTTTATTGTTTTAGAGAAAAAGTATTCAGAAAGTAGACAAAATTTCCAACAAATTAGATATATGACATTATGACTTAGGATGAAGGGGAAGGGGGAACTGCCTGGGAACATGCGCGCGGTGCTGCGTGGACTAAGTTGCGCAATTCCACTCAACCACTCACACGCTTACATTCGCCCTCACATCTCCCCAACGAACTTTCTCTATAAGGTTTACTTTAAGATTTTTGGGTCGCTGAATCCGAATTTTTATCTTTCCCCAAAAAATCCCCCCCCCGAAACCCCCTCCCCAAATATTTGTTTTTAACTTAAATTTCTTATTGTTTTATGGGAAAAGCATTACAAAATTCAGAAACTAGACAAAATTTGCAACAAATAGGATATATGACAATATGAATTAGGATGAACGTGGAGGGTGAGGGCTGCCTCTGAACATGCACTGCGGCGCTTCGTGCACTAAATTATGAAGTCCAGGCAATAGGGGATTTTATCTGGCAAAATTAATACTACTTCTGAACTTCGACTCACTTTATGTTTTTTAGGTCGCTGAATCCGAATTTGTAACTTCGCACCAAAATTTCACCCGGCAACCCCCCAAAAAATTGATTTTTTGAAAAAATTTGGTTTTTGAGAAAAGCGCGCGGGGAATGTTCCGAGGCAGCCCACTCTATCCCCGTTTATCCAACGTCATAATGTCATATATCCTATTTGTTGCAAATTTTGTCTAGTTTATGAATTTTGTAATGTTTTCCCCTAAAATAATAAGAAATTTAAGTTAAAAACAAATATTTGGGGGGGTTCGGGGGGGGATTTAGGGGGTAAGTTAAAAATTCGGATTCAGCGACCCAAAAAACTTAAAGTAAACTTTATAGAGAAAGTTCGGAGGGAAGATGGGAGGGCTAATGTAAACGTGTGAGTCGTTAAGTGGAATTGCGCAACTTAGTCCACGTAGCACTGCGGCGCATGCACCGAGGCAGATCCCCTCCTTCCCCTTCATCCTTAGTCATAAAGTCATATTTCAAATTTGTTGCAAATTTTGTCTACTTTATGAATTTCTAGCTACTTTTTCCCTAAAACAATAAAAACATGGAATTTTTTAATAAAAACCTTTTTTGGGGGGCTTTTTACCAAAATTTGGGAGGGGGGGGTTGCCGGGGGAAATTTTGGTGGGAAGTTACAAATTCGGATTCAGCTATCCAAAAAACATCTAGAAAGCCGATTTCCAGTACTACCATTAATTTTGCTAGTTAGAGTCCCTATACGGTCTCTATTGCCTATAACATCAAAAGTATTTTCCCGTGAATATTAAAATGAAAAAGAAAAATATAAATTCATGATTAATGAATTCATGAATTCATTATAAAGTCATAAATGTGATTTAAAAGTAGTTAAGGAGAGAAATTACATCATATGTAAAATGGACAAATTTAATATTGACAAACAGTTAAAAATTAAACATATAACGATACGAGACATTTATTTCATATTTCGAGATGATCTTTTTAACTAATGTTGTCAATTCTAAGACAGCGCAAAGAATAATATCTCCTTTCTAACAATAAAATTATTTCATGTGAATGGTAAAAAGAGAAAAAAATCTGTGGTGAAAATTAGGTCAGGTTTTAAAACGATACATTTAAACTGTCTTATTTAAAACAATCTTTTTATAGCATTGCTAGAAAATACCGGAAACAAAGACTCCGTTTCCTTAATTCATTTTAAATTTCCTTTTTTTCCAAATGTTTAACTGATCTTACTTAACCCTCTAATGCCCATGGTAGCTTTTATGCTACGATCAGAATTCCCGATTTAGTGGATTTTTTTATTCACATATTCCGCGCTCACACCAGAAATTTGAAATACCAATTTTTCTTTTATTTAATAGCAGGCATTTCGTTATTAAATAAACAGAAATTTAATATTTAGATTTAATGGTATGAATTCCAATTCTCTGAATTACTCAATTTTTGGAACGCTTTCTATTAAGAGAGTAGAAACTTGTCTAACACGTTCACGCCGGCGTGGTGGGTCACACTGGACTGTCTCAGAGTTGTCGAGTCTCCGGCTTTTGCACACTACTGTTTTTTTAGAGAAAATGTTGTTCCTTTAAATCGCCCAATTGTTCTAATTAAATAAAACATTTTTTGTATTAAAATACTGGTATCCAAAAAGCCAGAGACTGGGCAGCTCCGAGACAGTCCAGTGTGACCCACCGCGCCGGCGTGAACGTGCTAAAGGGAGATTGCCACTTGTTTTTTAATTATAGTTCAATCTTCTGATCTTCTGTACTATTTTTAAAACCATCAAATTAGCGGGTTTATAGAATCTGTGGTGTCTGAACGTGGGTTGGTGAGCGTAACTCTTATGGGAATGAGCCCCCTAGTTTTTATATAAAGCTAACAATTATCGTATTTTTATAGGCAATAGATGGCATATTATGAGCCCAGAAATTAAAAAGTTTACAATAAATTCATTTTCGGTGATAGCGGTATCAGCAGTTACTATTTTTTAGAATTACGAGATATTAAATTTCAAGTGAGAAATTAATATATACAATGCACGATAAATAATAATTACGAAAATTCAATTTTGATGATCGCACTCTCTTTAAGCAACACTTTGCCGAATTTATAAAGCATTTTCTTTAATTAAAATAAATACTGTACAGAAAACTTTTATCCTTTTTATATGATGAACCATTTTATTTTACTTTTAGAGTCCCCAGTGAAACGTTTACCTGTCATCTTTAATAAGTAGCTAATTAAAAAAAGAATATACTTTGTCTTTATAATTAATTCTTCTGAACTGAGGACAATAAATTTCTAGATAAATTCAATGCACTTCAATTTTCGATCTTGGTTGAATATAAAACTGATGTATGATGTAATGATTTGTAATTCTCCATCTATCTTTGGACAATTTTTGGTTTACTAGAATAAAATGATTTATTAAGCCAAGTGAAAATGTGTTTTTACTTCTTCGAATTTTCTTTGAAATTCTAAATTAATAATTTTTTTTATTATCTTTTGAATTGAAAAATGCATGGAAAATATTTTCTTTTGTTTTCACGGGTGCGAATTTAGTATAGTTACAGTGATCTAGACCGCACAGATTTTTAAGTATTTTTGAGATACCTGTACAACAGCATTGCTTCATACAATTTTTTACAAGTTTGTTCACTTGGATGTGAAGGCTACAAATAGGCGTTACAGTGGCCACCTATTTCATTTTCGTTTGAGTTTCCAGTAAAACGTGATTTCTTTATTCAATACTATTTTGTTTTTGTTCTAGTTTAAATGAATACAAACTGAACTAATCGAAAGAAACTGCAAATCTTTTTCGGGAAGTATGCGCACAATTTTCCGTGTAATTCAACTACGGAATTATCACTAACATTTCTATAAAAAAAATAATAATAATAAAATAAAAAATAAAAAACAGGAGATCAACAGTTCTGTCAGAAAAAAACTATTTTTGGAGAATTTGGAACTGGAAGTTGACATTACGCTTAAAAAACAGGTTACAAGAAGCAAATTAAATTTTCGCCAAACGACGGTCGCAAATATAACTAAACTCTGTGACACTATGATGTATTGAAAATCTTGACCTATAGTGCACGAGCTTGTTTATTTGACCATGGGGCGATGCTTGTCACAAAGGATTAACAGTCAGTTAAAACTAAAGGACTTTTCCTATTGAAAATGATATGTATATCATTTATAGTTCAATCACAGTGTCACAAAAATTTATTCAAATACTTGACGATTAAAATGTGAAAATTATTTAGAGAGAAAGCGTGACAAATGTCCCCTATTTCTATATACAACGGATAATATTTTCTTTTTTAATGATTTATAGAAAAAGATTGATACAATAAATCAATTACATTTTCAATAGACTAATTAATTGATTAAAATGTTAATCGTAATTAATTTACTTTTATTTCAATTAAAGTCAATTGACTTCTACAACAAAATGCAATTGCAATTGAATTTGAATTAAAAACAAATATTGTAATTTATTTGCAATTAATTTCAATTGGAATTAAATTTATTTACATATATTTCGCAATTATATTGATTTTAGTTAATTGTAATCCAATTAAAATAAATTAATAATAATTACATTGTCTGGAATTAAATTTATTGTGAATACATATGAATGAAGTTACACTCGTTTTCTGATACGTCGATAGTTTCAACTGAACTTTCTTTAAAGCTGCTGGCACCTCCTCTCGGAAATAATCGATACTATAATTATTGAAATGGAGTTTTTTGATTTCTTGATCAGTAATCGGAGAAAAATTTAAAATGCGTAGGATAAATTCTACAGAAGTTTTTATTTTACAATGCTAATGGGCTAACCAGGAAGTAGAGAAAGTAAAATAGTTGAAGTTGAAAATCACTTGTTTTATGAAAACCTTACAAAAAAAAACCAGCAAGAAAATATCTAACCTAATATTCTTTACCGCAAACTAGCAATAAAATAGTAACTAAAATATTTGAAAATTGAAATTTATGCTTTCTAAATTGATTATCATACCAAAGTTAAAAATAATTACGACATATATATCTAAACATTCATTTAAGGTGCTAGCGCAACCTAGCTGAAAAAAAAGTAACTAATACATTTAAAAGTTGCTTTTTATGTTTCCGAATTTATCACCCATCCGCGAATTAAGAACAGCTGAGATATATGCTACAGAACTTTCTCTTTACTCTGTTAGAACCTCCAAACGCAAAATATAGTAACTAAATTTAAAATTTTGATTATAATATTTTTGACGTGGAAATCAACACAAGTTAAAATAGAACAGTTTGAACTAAACATCCTTTTAATCTACAATTGCCACTTAGCGGTAATGTGAGTTACTAAACTATTTTTTTTTTTTTTTTTACGTTTTCGTCATATTACATTTAAAAAATCTAAAACAGATAATACTGAGCTTTCTTTTACGCTTTCAGCTGCACATAGCGTGAAGTAGAGCAACTAAAATAATAGAAACTATGTTACACATTTTCTTAGATGGGAACCATGCCAAAATAATAATAAGATAAAACAGATTCCTCATAACTTTCTTTTAGACTAGTTGAGCATCTTGGCGAGGAATATAGCAACTAAATTTTATAAAATTACATTTGTGTCCTTTCTGGAATTGCAATCGGTCAAAACTAAAAAAACGTTTAGAACTACACATTCAAACAAACTAAAAAAAACTTATAACTGATTTTTTTCTAAATTATAAATATACATACATTAAAAATTGGTAGGAAAAATTCAACTCAAGCTTCTTACTTATTTACAATGCTCCTTGTTAAATATTGAGTAAGTACACTTTTTATTTCTAACTAAAAGTTAATTCTTTTTTATGTTTTACTGCATGACTGCCGTATTGACGCTGAAATTCAGTGAGGCAGACTTAACTTAATTTTCTTTTATCATACTAGCACTACTGGTATGAAAGAAATGGAGTAACTAAATGAATTAAATTTATTTTTATGTTTTCTTCATTTGTAACTGAACCGGAGTGAAACGTATATAGGAACTCTACTGAGCTTTGTTTTATGTGCTAGATCTTCTTTGTGTAAAATAAAATACTTAATTTGATTGCTATCTATTTTTTTTCTCAATTAGTTATCAGACCTGACTTAAAAATTAGATAAATTATATTCAACCCAATATTCTTTTTCACTGTTAGTGCTTTCTTGTGAGCTTGGTAGTAAAGTAAATTTTCGCTATTTATACACGAATCTGTTTTACGTTCTGTCGAACTGAAGTGCCATTTCGATAGTGAAATTATTTTGCTAGATTTAAATGTACAAAAAATAACGAAAAAGTTAATTAACACATGTATATGACATTACATTATGTCTTTTTTAAAAATAATATAATATAGCTTTTCCCGATTGTTATTTTCAAAATGTAATTTAAAAAACATTCAATGTATTAAATGCTATGTACACAGATACAAATTATGCACTAGCAAAATTATGACTTAACAATTCTGTAAAGCTTCCTTTAATAATTATTTATAGAAAAACATATTTACTCCAAAACACGAAATATGTCAATAAAAAGTTACATTTTTGCACTTAGGTATTTATTTTTATCATATGACACAAAATAGAGGTTATGTTTGAGATGTGTTCTTTGGTGGGAATAAATCTAATTCACAAGGTTTTTATAATGTGTTTTTATTCTCCATTTTTTATTTGAAATTTCTCAAAATTTCTGTAGTGCTCGATTGAAAAATAATTGCTGTGCATTGTTTTTGTTCCTATAAATCTTTTCAACAGAACTATTTTGACCATATTCAACATTAAATAACTCTGAAAATAACTCTCCGGTATAAAAACTGTCTACTTCAGCGATTTTATCTATCGTTTCTTTATTAACTTACAAAGGTTCATAATTTTATATGCAGTAGTTTTCTTAATATTAGCCTAGGACCAGAGCAGGAAATTCCTTGTGAAAAAGGTTCGAGCAAACAAACTGGTGCGTGGGTAGCATGCTCGGTGTACGTGTGATGTTTTTCACGCCCTCTCGCCTCTAGAAGCATCCTCTTTTGTCGAAAGAGAAGAAACAGATCAGAACCCTAGATAGCTTCACCTAAGTAGGTGATCTAAAATATAATGTGAACGACCGTGGCCACTCCCGGTCGCAAGGAAACAAAACGAAATCCATATAAAGAATTTAAGAATTATAAGTGTTATTCTATGTGCTAGTGTATGTCAATCGTGATATCCTCCGTGCTTTAATAAACATGTCACGTTGAAGAAATTGGCCGATCATTGAGAGAAAAGCCCACACGCGACCACCCGGTCGTTCTTACAATGGTGCCAGAAAAAACGTGGGATTTGGCCAATAAGTGAAAGTAACGTGCATTGTGGATACCTTATCGGATTATCTCTTTTTCCGAAGGTAAGGAATTTGTATTATTTGAAATTTGGCTGATAAAATCTCTAAATTAAAAAAAGCTGGAGGTGTAACTAAAAGCTCTATAACATCCATAATTAAAAAAATCGAAGATAATTATGTGTCCGACGCGTCAAACTTTGATGATCTTGAAGAAAATTTAGTGATGTTAGAACAAAAAGCCAGGGATTTAAAACAAGAGGACGGTGAAATTTTATCATTAATCGATGAGTTATCGGAAGTGGAAAAGGGTGCGAAGGCATCATCGGAGTATCAGGAAAAAAAAAAAATCCTGGAAGTTCAGAATAAAAAAAGAAACTAAAACAGAAAGATAAAAAGAACCCCCCCCCCCCCTGTATATTCCGCAAGTAATAGGTGCGTAGAATTTCCGAGCACGGTAAAACTACCGACACATAAAATTGAGAAATATTATGGAGATATTAAGCTTATCCAGAATTTCTGGAATTCCTTTAAGACAGCGGTACATGACAATGAACACCTGTCAAATATTGAAGAAATAAATTATTTATTCAGTTATTTAGGTGGGAGTGCGTATAATTCTATATCGGGTTTTGCGTTTTCAGATAAAAATTACATAGAGGCCGCAGAGGTACTTAAACAACAGTTCGGTAGAAAAGATTCAATTATTACCAGTCATATTACTACGTTGTTATCTTTAAGACCGGGAACGAAATTGCATGACGTCAAATCATTACGTAAATTATATGACACGATTCAAACGCAAATTCGCTGTCTCAATTCATTACAAATGGAATCAAATAGTTTTGACGCACTTTTGACTCCCATAATTTTAAAAGCATTACCATACAATTTATCTCTGGAGTCCAGTAAACAAAGTGTCAAAAACTCTGATGAATCCAATTACGGCGTTGCTAAATTATTATGATTTATCCGAAATGAATTGAAAGGGAGAAAAAAACAGACACAAATTATAAATTTAACTTCTGATTATTCAAGGCCAAAGCACTTACCAGATTTATTACCCGAATTTAGACAAAAGATTAACAAAACATCTGGCGTCAATGTATCTCAAGTGTCTGATAGCATTTGTTTATTTGAAATGCGATTAATGAGCATTTAACAGAAAATTGTGACAGATATTCAATTCAGGAAAGAATTAATAAATTAAAAGCTGAGGGTAGATGTTTTGCTTGCTTGAAGCGAAAACACCTAATTAAAGATTGTATTGCAGAAACTAAATGTAGGCTGTGTTTCAAATTACACCACGTGTCGATTTCTAATTATTTAATTGGGAAGGGTGATAAATCAGAAAAAGATAAATATAAAAATGCTCTATCAGCCAGAGTAATGTCTGGAACCGTATTTTATTTAGGACAGTTGCGAAGAAAGGAAAAAATTAATTGAACCGCTTCAAAATATAGATTTAGAATTTGAAAATAAAATTTTGCGAGGGGTGATCGACAGCGGTACTCAGATTTCAATTATAAAGAGTGATTGTGCATCGGAGTATTTTAAGGTAGCATGCGGGTCAGTTATACTTAAGTCAGCTTTCGATCACCAGTTAAAAGCACCGTTAATAAACATTCCACTAAGCATAGCGGCGGATAAATTACAATGCAGGGTGTTCCCAAAAATAGTAATAACATGCGCGATGGTTGATAATTTAATCAATGATCTACTGTTGCTTTTAAATGCTCATAAGGAATTAAGCACGATAAACGAATATAACGAACCCGACACCACAATAAATGATTGTAGTAGTATAGATTTGCCCCGTACGAGAGAAAACAATGCGGTAGATTTAGATTTTGCTTATGCAGCTACGGAGGCCGGGCAGATTAAAACAGGAAATTCAGACGAGAATATTGATAACGATTGTAATAAAAATACCAGCAATTTCACGAACGACTCGGGAAATTTTAAATGGGATCAGAAGAGCGATGCATCATTAAATCAATGTTGGACAGATGCTTAAAATGAGCGAAATAATTATTTTCTTCAGGACAGTCTGTTATATCATCGTGAAAAAATATTAGGAGAAACGGTACATCAATTGCTCTTACTCGAGCCGCGTAGAAAGCAGTTGCTAGAGCATGCTCATTCAAGTCCTTGGGGTGGACATTTAAGAAAACAAAAGCAACTCAAAGATTAAAATATTCTTTTTTTTGGCCTGGGATTAAGACAGATTTGAACGAGTTTTGCTACAAATGTTTGTCCTGTCAGCTTCGAGCGAAAGCAAATAAGTTCGATAATGTACCGATAACCCCAGTTACGCGTCCTGATGAGGCGATGCAGATTGTAAATGTAGACATTATAGGACCGATAGAACCTGCTAGTGGATGATACAACCCTCATAGCATGCATGGTCACAGTGACGTCGTTGTAACGTCACTGTAAGTCACTGTGGTCACGTCACATCTGTGATCACAATGCCACCACTCAGTGATGTCACATTGTGACTGAGATGTGAACTTCTTAGAAAACTTTAAAAAATTACAAAAATTATTAAAAACATGTTATTTACTGTAAAAAATAGTTTTCTGCCGGATTTAAAAATTTTTTAAACCGTGGTCCAAGTTGCCTCTGTGCCTCTAACCAAAACTTTTTATTTTCATATAACATAAAGTGTAATTAATTCATCAGCGACACAAAAAGATTACCTAATTATGCGAATTTCATATTATTAAAAAAATGTTTTAGGTAAACATACCTCGACTTATCTTTTATAAAGATTTTTGTAAATGATCTTCTGTTATACTAGAAGTTTCTCAAAGAGTAGTCGAAATATTTCTGTGGTTTCAAACTAAAAATTTTCTATTACAGTTAAGTCTGCAGCTTTTAATGAGCACGCAGAAAGCGTCTTCAAAGTTTAGTCATATATGCATTTCTTGCTTTATGATTTGCATTCAAGTCATATTTTTTTCCTCTTAGTGTTTCACTTTTTTAAGTAACTATTTTTTTTTATTCTATTCCTTTCAGACGTTTAAAATTAAATTGACATTTTCCGAATATAAAATAAATGTACAAAATTTATGCAAAGTCCATGACATAATTAATTATTCATATTTCATTTTTTGTTTCCAAAATATATCTTTAAAAATTATTTTACAAGATGTTTTATTCTACAGAAAATTAATATTAAGAGAATGACAGATTGACAAAGAAAAACTCATCTCTTCTCGATAATCTTGTTGTATTTTTTAAGAAGATATTTTGTATATATTACCTGTGATACAAATTTTACTTTAAAAAAAGGAGGGGACTTCATTGTTACCATTAAATTAATTTGTACATATTTTGTAGTATCACGTAATACGTCAATGAAATTAGGTATGTAAAAATATTATTTTCCCTGTTTGCTTTTTTTTTTATTACAACAATTTTAGTTAGCTTCTCATAAACATGCTGTAGAACATAAATATTTCATTACATTTACTATTTATTTTGCTGAAATATCTAAAATATTATTTTCCCTGTTTGCTTTTTTTTTTAATTACAATGAATTTAGTTATCTTCTAATAAACATGTTATAGAACACAAATGTTTCATTACATTTATTTTTTATTTTTTTTAAATATCAACTTCCTTTTCAACAGCTTTGATCAGATTATTAAAATTAGTGATTTAAATCGCATTTTAATCTGGTTTATTTTCTTATTTAAATATTTGGTTAAAGCCACATGGTGTCGTAAATATGGAAATATATGGACAAGTATTATAATCAATCATTAATATAATTAATAAACATTTAAAGATAATTAAATTATTTAAAAAAAAAGGCTTTTTATAGAATAAAATTATTGGCAAACATAATATTTTAATTTTGTATTAAGTGATGGTCTGAAAAAATTTGCATTACATATTTTTATTTAAAAAAATTGCATCTGCTCAGAAGAGGAATTTATAAAAAAATAAGACACAACGGAAACGTATACTATTAAAAGAGATCGTAGATATGTAATATTAAGAAAAAAAATGATTATTTAATGTATTATTCAACCTGAGAAATGTTTTAAAATCTATAAAGAAATAGTCATAGCGGGTGAAAGCTTTTAAGTTGTTGAACATTCTTATTGAAATGTTTTCAAAGTGAACTAGAAGTCTGTTGGCAAATGAAAATATAGAAGTTACGCCAACAGTATGAGTTTAAATATGATTTTACTTTAAAAATAACGCGAATACTTGAACGGTATGAATCTAAAATGTAATAACCATCTGTTATTATTTACTTTTTTTCTGGATAATTTTATCATTTTATTTCCTGAATGATTTTATCGAGATAAATTTCAAAGTATCGATATTATACACTCTTTATAAACAGCGTGATTAAAATGGATTTCTTATTTATAATTACCATAATCTTGTAAATAAAATATTAATAATAATAATGAACCTATGTGTGGCTCTATTTTGTGTTTATGATCTCAATTTTTATACTTTATTTACATTAAAATGTAGTTAACCATTTGATACTGTGTTCATTATTTTGTTTTATTGTGTCATATAAAAATAAATATGATTATTTGTATTTCTAATACAATATATACAGTAGAGCGCCGATTATTCGAACAAGTCGGGACCGACAGTAGTTCGGATAAGCAAAAGTTCGGATAAATGGGAGACAGTTTAAGGGATGTTCCTGACTATTCTAAAACCTTCACACTTTATCTAGGTTTAGGACTGACAGTGCTTAAAAATTGTTTTTTTTAATTGTTTTTTGTTTACTTTTTTATTATTTATTTATTTTTTCTCTTTTTATCACTTTCTAAACTTCAGGGATTATAATTTAAGCAAAACATAAATTGGAAGTTAGTTTTTTTTTTTTTTTTTTTTTTTTTTTTTTTTTTTTTGCGAGAGAGAGAAATATTTGGATAATTGGAAATTCGGTTAAAAAGAATTCTTTGAGAGAAATACGCTGTTGGATAATTGGAAGTTCGGTTAATTGGAGTTCCGATAATCGGCGTTCTACTGTATTTATAAAACTTTCACCAGACTTTATTCTAAAAATTTCGTAGTAGATTCTAATCTCTTTGTACTATTTATGATAATATCAGAGTTATAGTGGTCATGGCAACATATATCCAGCCAGACAGATCTTTGGCAAAACATAAAAACTTTCACATTAGACGCAAAATAGAGTAGCTGCGTTGCTGTGTGCGGTGCTGTGTGTGTTTTAAAACAATAAGGTATTATTGTTTTAAAAAAATCATAGATAGTAAGAGTTATTTTTATAACATATAATTTCATAAATAAAAATGTAATTTTGGCAATCAATTATTAAAGTTATTTTTTAATAATCAAAAAGTTGTTTTATATATGTATTTTACTTCAATCAAACCCTGATGTAAAATAAATTAATCCTTTGTATCACCGTTCTATGCATACCCAAATGTTTTACTTACTTTTACAGTGAGCTTAAAAATACAATTTAATTTATTGCTGCTATCTTCCAACATAACGATTATTGCCGAAATTGTTCTTAGAATTCTCAACATAATGATACTGGTGATACTCAGTTAATTTTCTATACCAAAGCTGTATTTTTCATTTGAGTAGTTTCAAATGATTATTGCTAAAATGTACTTCGGAAATTTTGTAATGCATGTATGTGGCATAAAAGACGTAAACAATACGTATATAATGACTATATGGCCCATGATGAGCGTTTCGAGTGTATATATATATGTATATAACGCATGCATAAACTTCACAATGATCTTAGCAATATCGTACTGCAATTTTTGCATAATCAAATTTATACGGGCCTCTATAACAAAGAAGTATCTATTTTCTCTGCCCCAACTTGTTTGAATTACTATCATATATATATTTTTTATGGTAATCAATATCATAAAACATATAAAATTGAATTACATAATATCGGAATTTCTTTTTATCTTTCTTTTTTTTTAATTACAAATGTTGGGTAATCGAAAAAATTTAACTTCACCAGTGACTTCGAGATTGTAATGCGTATTAAATGAAATAAATTAATTTCATTCAGTATTTTCTGTAGTTTAAAGAATATAAATGTACTGTATATATTATAAGACATTATATTTTTAACACAAATTTTATTTTGATAAAGATTTGAAATTTTAAACAATGGTAATTTTAATGCTTTTAACAAATAGCTAATTTTGAAAAAAAAAATGTGATAGATCGATCATTCAGTTGTCTTCAATATTTTCATTTATTGCAATAGGAAAGAAATGTGCAACATTGCATTTTGATTCAATAAAATTCTTTTGGTATACCCTTGTTATAGCGGCCCCCAAGTTTTAATTGCGATGTATCGCCGAAATATATTAACGTTATAGATGTAAATGATCTTAGAACATGCATAATTATGTCTATGTGTGACATGCATACGTGTTTACAACTGTACAAGTATGTCATAGTGTGACTTCACAACATTGCCTCTAGAGTCACATATTCGTCACAACGTTAATGACAAAGTCGTCCCAAATCACACAATTTTCACAAAATTGTCACAATGTGACTTCAAAGCAGTGTCGCTGTCGTCATAGAATCATCACAGTGTTAAAGACAATTTCGTCACAAATGACACATATTTCACAAATTGATCTCAATGTGACTTTAAAGCATTGTCACATTCGTCACAAAGTTAATACCAAAATAGTCACAAATGACACACTCTTCACAAATTTGTCACACCGTGTCTTCACAAAGTCGTCACAATGTACGTCACAAAAGAGCTCTAAAACGGCCATAACGACTTCACATTCTAGTCACAATGACTTCACATCGATGGTCACAATGTCACAGCGTGACTTCACAACGACGTCGACATGACGTCACCATGCCTTACCGGAAGTACGTTCTGACTGCGGTAGATCAGTGCACCCGTTGGCCGGAAGTGGTCTGTTTACGAAATCTTTTTCCTAAATCTACATGCGATGCCCTTTTACAGATATTTTCACGGACTGGAATTCCCAAATTAATACCTAGCGACCAGGGCAAAAACTTCACTTCGGCCCTCACGAAGGAATTTATGAAACGTTTAGGGACGTCCCCGCGTTTTTCCGTTCCGGGGTACGCACAGTCAAACGGATTAGTTGAAAGATGAATGGTGTCCTTAAAGGAATGATACGTCATGTTATAAGAGAAAATGCCGGAAGTTTGCATAAACACATACCCTTTTTGTTATGGGCATACAGGGAGGGGCCAAATGCTATAACGGACGGTATTCCATTCCAGATGTTATATGGTAGGCGTCCAACTAGTTTTCTTTCCATATTAAAGTCATCATGAACTAATGAGACACCTTTACCAATTGGTCAGTTAGGCTCAGTTACCAATTACTTAAATGACCTGAAAATAAAGTTAGAAAAAGCAGCCGAACATGCCGGAAGTACTTGCAAGGATAAGAAGCAAGCTTACGCTTATTATCACAACAGGAGAGCTAGACATAAAGAATTTAAACCGAATGATCGTGTTATTGTATTAATTCCGGACAGTAATCACAAAATATACGCTAGGTGGACAGCACCAGCTACGATACTCGAAAAGAAATCCCCTATAGTTATTTAGTACAATTGCCAGATAATAGTATAAAGCGTTTACACGCGAAAAAAATCAGAGAATTATAAGCTCAGACAACACACATAGGCGTCAATCTTCGATGATGATATCGATTTTGGTGAGATTGAAAATGTCTCGCAGATTACTAAAGATGATTCGAATAATATCCACCAAAAATTACACTTAGACCATTTAACAGTTAATGAGAGGGAACAACTAATTAACATATTGCGTAGAAACTCCAACCTTCAGTCGGGAATCCCAAATATTGAAAATGTAGGAGAACATCGAATTAAATTAAAACCTGACAACAAACCAAAACGTCAGAAGCTTGAGGAATCCCAGAGGCACTAAAAGTGAAGTCTACAGACAAATTGAAGAATTATTAAGTTTAGGACTAATCGAGTACTCGGAGAGTGAATGTGCTCACCCGATTGTATGTGTAGCCAAAAAACACTCCTCAGTCAGATTATGCGTTGATTATCGATTTTTAAACTCTCAGACAGAAGTTGACTCATTCCCTATGCCTAACGCTACGGACTTGCTCTACAATGTCGCTCCAGCGAAATTCATCAGCCTGTTGGACTTACTGAAAGGATACTGGCAGATAAGGTTAAATGAAGACCCCACTATTTAACGTCTTTTGTCACCAACCGAGGACAGTATTCCTTCATAGTCATGCCATTCGGGCTACGTAACGCGGCAGCAACTTTTCAAAGGTCCATGAATCGCACTTTAGTCCAACATAAAGAATACGCTGAAACGTATATAGATGACGTGGTAGTTTTTTCCAATAACTGGACCGATCATCTTGAGCATCTGGACGCTGTTCTGACAAACCTCGAAGAAGCAAGCCTGGCGGTAAATTTTAAGAAATGTGTGTTTGCACTACCCCAGATAAAGTTCCTAGGACATGTGGTATGATCAGGCAGGAGTGCTCCTGTACCAGAAAAAGTAGCAGCTATCCAAAATTTAGAAGTGCCGAAATCCAAGAAAGATGTCAGAAGCTTATTATGTCTTCTGTCCTATTATAGGTCCTATATCCCAACATTCTCTGAAATAGCCCGCCCATTGATTGAGCTTACAAAAAAGTGCTCCTAACGATATTATCTGGTCCGAGCAGTGTGAAACAGCTTTCCGTAATCTGAAGCAGGCAATCAGCTAAACGCCAATTTGTTATTCGCCGAACTTTACAAAACCCTTCATTATACATGCAGATGCTTCATCGTACGCGATAGGTTCTTGGCTATCTCAAAAAGATGAAAATGACCAAGAACATCCCATTTTTTTCATTAGCAAAAAACTATCGAAATGCCAAGAACGTTATGCTACCAGGGGCGTATTTAAGCAGAATTCATTAGGGGGGCGTATATGACGATTTTGCCGACTAACTTAAAAATATATGTATAGCTTTAAAAGTACGTTCCTGTATCTGTATACAATGCATCTACCTGGAGTCCTCAAATGGACTGACTGATTTTAAAATTCAATAACTTGCAAACAGTGACAGCTATAAAGTTAATTTCTTGCAGGAGTTTTATGTAAGATGTCAGGAATTCTTTTACTGCGATTCTCGATTTTAGTTTAAAGTAGTGGTGGTATATGGCGCTGCTTGCAATAGGCGCTAAATCGGGCCCGATTTTTGGCCTCTCTCTTTTCTCAACATTGATGCGAAAGAAGGAGATTAAATATATGCAGTGGGCCCCTAAGAACAAAATTGTATTGGCGACTGAGAACCATTCCATATATTTAATCTCCTTCTTACGCATCAATACTGATAGAGAAGAGAAACAAAACATCAGGCCCCCGATTTAGCACCTATTGCTGGCAGTGCCATGTATCGCTGTTATTTTAAACTATACTCGAGAATAGATATAAAAAAACTCCTGACATATTACATAACCCTCCTGCAAGATATTTTGTTTTTAATAGTTGCTACCATTTGCAAGTTATTAGATTTTAAAGTCAGTCAATCCAATTTAGGACACCCTGTATGTTCTATATCAAATTCAACATTATTAACCCATCGAGATCAAATTTTTCACTTTAGAACGTCGAATACTTTATACTTTAGAATATTGAGGAGAATTATATAAGGTAGATTTAAAGATGGATACACCACGCCTTCACGTACATTATATTGTTGTAAATGTTTCAGTAAAGTATTTTCATATTTTTTGCTGAATATGCAGATGGAAATCTGCAATTCGGATTATTTGAACAAGAAGTTTTTAGTAAGATGCTGCTTGGAACTTATATAGTTTCAGCTTATTTATATTTACATTAAAAAGGGTTAAAACAAAACTTATTTTAATTACATTTTTGTTCACTCATTGCATAACATGTATTTCAACCCACCATTTTTTACAGGAGCCCATCTGTTAACGACAGCGCCCAAATCTAGGTATTTAAAAATATCCTCAAATGTAAGCAACATGAGTGTATTCAAACGCGGATAGGTCATTGTTGTTCTTAAATATTTTTTTCACAATTTTTAATTTAGACTGTTCTTTCATTCGCGGCAACTGTGACTGGAGAAACTAGAGGCAGGTGACTGACATGGTTCGAAAGTGGCAGGTGACTGACATGGTTCGAAAGTGGCAGTATCTTAAAGGTTCTGTTTTCATGTAAATATCGTCCTTTTTTTCAGCCTCTGCGCAGAAGTCGGACAAAACTTTCAGCTCTGTGTGCAATGCTTCCATATCGGGAATTGCCAATGTTTCACGAAAGACCGCTTTCGTCAAACATTTTGGTACCGCTTTCTTATCAGGATTTAGTGTTTATTTCTTTCTTGTAATGGGAGGATACATTATTTTACCCAGTGGCTGATGCAAGAATTAAGACTTACAGCTATCACCACTGTAAGAGTATCCAGTATCTTTTGAAACTTCATGCGTTAGAACATTAGAAGTTCGAGAGCAAAGAGATTGTTTCAGTTACCGTCTAACTTCTTTCGGGCCAATCTTCGTCGATACTGCAGAGCACATTCATTTAATGGATCAACACCTTAGTTGGTTTAAAAGAGTACTGCACTCTTTATTTCCCTATTCACATTTTCATTGTCATTGTTGGTTGTTTCCAATGATTTGATACGTCTTCAGTATTTTCGTAACGTCTATTTTAAGAGTCCTCGACTTCATTTTTTTAGTAACTAGCTTTTGCACTTGATGTACTGAACGTTCTTGAGAAACATCAGAGTAAAGCAATGAAGTCGAGTGATAACACTTTCTTTCTTAAATCTCGTGGCTTGATCATTGTTTTGCTAACAGAAGTAGAGGAATCAACTTTTCCAAAATTTGTAAGACACATTCGTATGAGATCCAAACCGCTTTCACTGATTACGCTCGAGCAGTCCATCTCGCCTTAGAAAGATTCCGCAGCAGAAGAGCATTTTCTATTTCTTTGAATTTGTCTAGTAATGGCTTCTTTCATTTAGAACTTGCTGTGAAAAACACAAACATCTTCCAGCACGTCGAACACATCACCTATAACATTGCTGGCACTGCAGATATGCGAAACGAAAGTGTTAGGTCTGTGACATTGACAAGGAGTATAGGGCACAATTCGACCCGCGATTTCTGAAAACGTCTCCTAAGTGCCGCTGAATTCTCTAGACATGCTGCTTGTAAAATCGTATGACTAGAAAATTACCTGTTCTATTTCGAGCTCATTCTTTGTAAGGATGTGCGATATCTAGCATGCAAGGTCGATATTGGTTTTGACGACTTCTTTTAAAACTTCCAAAAGCCGATTGGAGATTTTCCATCTTTGTCGACATATTTCAACCCAACAGCTGATCGTTCAATCGTGCGAAGCATCTGTGTCGTATCTGCCCTAATTCCATAAAATTATGCTTCTTGACTATCCCTGACTATCGTTTTGCGCACTGCTGTAGCAAAAAATTCCATCATCTCGAGTCGGTATGAAGCGGAAAGGTAAGTTATATGGTATGGACTGAAACGTGTGTCCTCAAACATTTCCTCATTTGTGGGTTATGTCTGGAAATTAATTTCAGAATTTTTCAAAAGTTTCCATTTTCATCTTTGTCACTTCCACAAACCAGACCTTGTCTATTCAGCATTCGCCTAATGTCCATTAAAGATTGCTACAATTTTTGTGCTGAATGCAAGATGTTGCCGTTGCTCTTCCAGAATAATCTGTTTGAGCTTGCTCTCGTCGAGTGATTATGCATCATCATGAATTGACAAAATAGGAAACAGCAAATCTGGTGGAAGTTGGAAGAGAAATGTTGTGCAAACTTTTTGTTCTTTTCTTTTCCTTAAGCTCCTCATTTTGTGTCCTTTGTTTACACCACTCTCGAGTGAAGCATTTTGTATTTTTCTCTCTCAGACCCTTTATGAAACACACAAAAAAAATTAGCATTAAGTTCTGTGCTATATTCCAAAAACGGATGCTCTTTTGTACCAAGCGCTGTTGAAATGTCGCTGTCTATCCAGAGAGAACCATTTATCGGATATGCTCTGAGTTTTGGCTGATACGGACCTAAACTGATCAAATATGTCTCTGATTGTCTGACTTCATTTTAGGCCTTTTTCCTGGGTCATGTTCAATGATGGAATCGTTCCCACTTTCCATAATGCTAACCTCTCCATGGTTCTTCTCGATTTCTTTCACTTTCTTACTATAAATATTTGACACAGGCGAACAATTTTATTTTTCCCTGTCTATATCTATGGAACAAGAAAACACTTAATTCATCAGATGGGGCAAATTTTTCAATGATTGGCTTGCAATCATTTAAACAATCAACGAAATGATTTAATTGTCGAGCACATTTCAATTCACCACAAGTAATATGAATGCGTTCACCGGAGTCGTCATCATCTTCAGTGCTAGTCGATCATTTAGATGTTCAGAACCCTACTAATCCGCTGGGGACTCTCCTGGTTCTTTCTCAATTTATTTTCAGCAGTCACGCGAAGGCGAAGAAAGGAGAGGCAAACTTCGAATTTTTGAAAGAAATTAAGACAAATGTTAAGGATTGGTATTTTGTAGTGTATGTTTTAAGACTAAACTTTGAAAATTTGAAAAAAAAAATCGATTGTTTCAGAGTTGTATCGATCGATACTGACTACCTAGAATTTGCCGACTGTGATCAGAGTTGCCGACATTGGGGGGGCGAGACGCCCCCCTACGCCCCCCCAGTAGCTTCGCCCCTGTATGCTACTATAGAGAAGGGAGCCTACGCGGTTATTTTCGCTCTAAAAAGTTTCAGCATTATATATATGGCTCGCAAGTGACTGTTGTGAGTGACCACAACACTTTGAAATTCTTAACAGACTGTGCATCCCAAAGTGCGCGCCTTCAAAGGTGGGCTCTATCATTGCAGCGATTTAAAGCCCACATATCCTATCGACGTGGAAAACTCCACACTAATGCAGACTCTTTGAGTAGGCTATATGTTTCACACTGGACTTAAACGAAAGGAACTTTGCGTTTCAAAAAAACTCACCATAAAATTTTGATTTATTTTGTTTGTGATTATATGTTATCTTCAAGACTTTTCCGAATATGGCTCTATTGGACATTGATTATTTGAACTCTAGAAATATTTACTCTAGAACTTTAACGTATTAATACTAGCATCGTAATCTCATACTGCATAGTATCTTAGTTATCCTTTTTAGTTATCTTTATGTTAAGTAAGTACTGTCATTTTGATTTTTATTAATAATGTGTTTACTAAAATGTTTATAGAGATCCACTAGAGTTTGATTAGTCTTTAAAGACTAAATCAAAACTTCGAATGGGGGAGGTGTGATGTTTGTGCACGCCCTCCCGCCCTAGAAGCGCCCTCTTTTGTCGAAAGAGGAGAAACAGATCTGAACCCGAGATAGCTTCACCTAAGAAGGTGATCTAAAATATACTGTGACCGACCGTGGTCACTCCCGGTCGAAAGGAAACAAAACGAAATCCATATAAGGAATGTAAGAATTATAAGTGTTATTCTATGTGCTAGTGTATGTCAATCGTGATATCCTCCGTATTTTAATAAACATGTCATGTTGAAGAAATTGAGAGAAAAGTCCACACGCGACCATCCGGTCGTTCTTACAGTACGCTACTGTCGGTATTAGGCACCCAAGCCTGAGATTCGTTTTGTAGAAGAATCCCTTTGTAATAGATTCATTCAAGGTTCGATTTTCAGAAGAATTTCATCAATTTGGTTTTCGTTTGGAAAAAGCGACCAGCGCAACGGACGAACCTCGCCAATGATATAATATATACATAAAGCAAATATAATACATCAATAACGCTGACGTCATATCGATGGTGGCAGCTACTTAAGCAATTTTTTTTCGAAATTTTACTACTGCTTAACATTGAAAAAAAATAATTTTTACATCGTCACATAAGAAAAAAATGTACTTTTAAAGGCAATTTGTATCAGTGTATTGAAATGTATCAATTTGTTTGATTTTTTGTATGTTTTTAAAACAATTTTCAAGATTGTTTTTTTTTTTAATCTATCTCTGTCGCGTGAAGTTGGTTTATTGAACATTTATCCATTTTCACTTAAAACAGAATAAATCGTTGAGCATTTTTTTGTTTTAATATTTCAGAACGATAGTAAAACTGAATATATAAAATAATATAAATAAACACAAATTTAACAAATATGTAATCGAACTATAGTAAAAGAAATCTGCTGTAAGTATAGAAATCTTTGGCATCTTACCTATTTGGATATTAACCTCTGGCATGCATCTGTTACGGAAGTATGTCTTTTAATAAAATTATAAATTTTATTTACATACAAAATTAATATTTTTCATTAAAAAAGCAATCTTTATGTTGTTAGTGAACAACCTAAATTATGTTTCTTAAATGTATAAATCATTTGAATTTTCAATAAAAAATAGATTTTAGTTATGTTCTGTAGCCCGGCAAACTCGAGTTGATCCTCTGTTTATTATAATTTCGCCATTTTGTACTTATGCAACTGCTTACAAACTAGCAGAAGACTACTCTTTAAATCCTTCCAGAGGTATAACATATCGGGGTAAATCAGCTACAAATTTAGCTTCAAAATTAAATATACTCATCAAAAGTGAAATTGCAACACAGTCAAAGAATAGTCATATGTAAATATCATATCATATGCAAATTATTGGACAGGTAGTGGGGAGAGAAGTTTGTAAATAAATAACTTTGGTTGCGTATTGAGTTATATACTACCAAGTTTATCGCTACAAAAGCCAGCGACAGCTTCGTCCTCTATATGATATCAGCGACTGGATACAGTAGCAGAACGATTGAATAAAATTAGGGAATGGCTCAAAAATGTCAGATTGCTGAATAGAAGCTGTTACGTCATAGAAACCTTGACCGGATAACTAAAATACGCGATCTCGGTTTATCGACGCAAAATTGCGCATCGACATAGCAATAGTGTTGATGCTCAAGACTTTTACTACCGCACGGGGATGTGTGACAAGATGGACGCAAAACCATCTGTGAACACGACGAAGAGAGAATTGGTCGCATATATGAACGATGGAGCACACTGATTAGAAATTTCGCTTAACGTATTGTCCAGACGCCAGTTTACATGACATCTGAAGACGCCTGCAACCATCAGTGCGGGCAACTGTATTGTCCCAAACCATTTGTAAAGAGTTGCAGGTACAGGAATAAGATTATTGGGTAATGTGCTTGACAGTCGCTGTCACAACTGGACTAACGAATCTCATCGAATATTGTTTACAGACGAATAGTCGCTATCGCAACTGGACCAACGAATAACATCGAATATTGCTCACAGACGAATTCCGCTCTTGTTTATGGATAAATGACGGCCGTGGACGAGCATACAGCCCTCCAGGATGACGCCACTGAGCAGTGCACATAGCAGTTCGAGCTCCGATTCGCCTCTACACCTGGGATAATCATTTGTAGCTGCTGCATGTTTAGACAGGGATAGTTCATCTGTACATTGTCGGTGTTTTGACAGCGAAGTTGAATGTTCACAAAGTTGTTTTCATAGTAGTTCAGTCTCTTTTACAAGATACCTTGGTTTCCTGCACCATTTAGAAATATTAATTCTTAAAACAAAATTTCAATAGATAAAAATTAATCTATTAATTCATTATTTTAAAATTTATTTCTTTTACAAATAAAGACATGATCATTTCATCTTCACTACATGTAAATAAAAAAAATTATACATGAAAAATATTTTTTTTCTAAAATTTAGCATAAGGAAGATACCTAAGGAAAAGGACTTAAGGAAATACCTAATTTATTCAACGATTTTGTAAGAATTTGAAATTACGTAAGTAAAAATCCTTATGGTAGTAATAAATTTAATCTTTGTGCAAGCATATTATTGATATCTACCTTATGTAAGTGCAATATTCTTCTTTGATCGGTACATCATATTTACGCGTCGAGAAATGCTGTTTCAACGACGGGAATATAATCTCTCAAATGGGCTCCAGGAGATATTTATCTTCTCAGTATTGTAATTTCTCTAGATTATTATACACATTATAAAGGTAATGAAAACTCTCAGATATCAAACTAAAATTGTTTATGCATGGAATATTTTATCTTCATTTGACGTAATGTTATGATTCCTAAGAGGAAGCTAGTTTTCATGCAGTTTTGAAAGAATGTGAAAATGTAGAATATGTAGAATGCATACATGTTAGACTTTGGAAAAGGGAAAATATATAAGGATTAATAAAACGAATTCAGATGTTCCAGATATTAGAATATTAGGAAGTGTCACTAATAAAAGTTTCTAAATATATAAATGAGTATTTGCATCAGAAGAAGAAAGTTTTTACTTGCTTTCTGAAAAATATTTTGTTTTAAAATATACAATAGTTATTTTACGAATCTAAAATATTTTCTAGATGAATCACCTGATTGAAAAAAAAAATTGCAATCGAGAGAAAACTTTGTTTGATGATAGAGAAGAAAGCGCATTTAAATTGTTTTACTTTAATAGAATTTCCAAATTTGAAGATGCATATACATTTATTTTAAGAAATTTTTGTTACTTCTCCAAACGATTTGTGGTTAAAAATAGTATTGTGGAGTATACTATTGTTACATCTCATATGAAAAGATTTACACGTCATCGTGTGCCTTCAACGAACACTACTTTTAGTTT
Organism: Maratus speciosus; assembly: GCA_963932465.1. Classification (NCBI taxonomy): domain Eukaryota; kingdom Metazoa; phylum Arthropoda; class Arachnida; order Araneae; family Salticidae; genus Maratus; species Maratus speciosus. The sequence continues at coordinate 528,075,620 of OZ010789.1, read as the reverse complement.
GTCGAACATTAACATGTTAACGCTAAACATGCCGAAAATTTTACTTAAACTTTATCAAAATATTTCACACGAGAATTTTTATTTAAAATTATTTAATACGTTTAAACTTATTTCTATGTGATTTATGTTTTATTACAGAACATCTGGATGTGTCTTCAGCTGTGATATAAATTTTAAAACATAACTGATTTTTACTGTATTACGAGGTAGGCAGATCATATACAGGACTGCACTTAAGAATTCGCAACCATTGCTGGATAAGGACAGGAATTCATGAAAAGTAATTTTTACTGCATTGTGCGTCTGTTTTTGTTTATTTAGATGTTACATTTCACTTAACCCTTTATCTACTGACGGTACTTATAAGTACCATTAAAATAACTTATTATAAAATTCATTTAATACATCAATTAGTTGTAATACAGTTTAGAATGAGTTATAGATACATTGCGTTATTTTGTTTCAAAAGCCTTATTGGTTACACAAAACTAAAATATTTTTTAAACGATGATTTCTTTTGCTTTTGCATCTTTTCAGCTTTCTTGTGTTGGGGGGTAGGGAGCGAAAGATTTTTCAATTCGGAAATATTTCTATATTTCTATTGTAAGGATGGAATTTCCAATAGAATTTCATTCTTACATTCTTATATATTTGTACATTTCATAATTCTACAAAATGGTAAGAAAAATATTTAAAATAAAATATTTGAGTTGGGTTATAAATATTGCACAAAATCCCTATAAATTCAAATTTAATTAATCCTTCTAAATCCTTTAATCCTTCAAAAATTTATTAAATGATTATGTAAATGTTCTAGTGCAGTTTAAACAATTTACAAAAAATGCTTTAGAAGCATTCCATTATTTTCATGAATTCATCATTCAGTACATAAAGTGTTAAATCAAAGACTACTTTTATTGACACAGACTTACCCTATTAAACTATATTAAACTATTAGACGTACCCTACCTAATTAAACACTTAACGAATTGAGGCCATATAAGTTTTTTTTTCATTTAAATGTAAATCGTAGAGAAAGTCACCATCATTGAAAAATTCTATAAGATAGATATATTAATCCTGAAACTTTCAAACTTTCAATATTATTGCTTTGAAATAAGCATAGAAATATATTTAATTGATAGATTAATTTATTCTTGAGATAAATGTTATTCAACAATATATATTCGTTTACGTATAATAAGAAAAATACAAGAAAAATATCTGCCTAAATGTATTGTTTAAGAAAGTAAGCAGTAAAGATTTTTTCCGATTTCTATAAAGAAATTTTTCAAATAGTTTGCGTTTTCTGAATTGTAACTCACTATTTGTAGTAATGATACAAATGTGGAAGATAATATTTTATTTTTAAATGTGTCATACGAATTTAAAAATATATATTTAAAACATTAAATGTATTTTTAATATAATTAAATTCTATAAAGCTGTATTTAAAACCAAAAAGAATTTGTTAATTATAATAGCGATTTATTTTGATATTTAAAACAAATTATTCTGTTCTTCATACGTATAAATCGCATTAATTAATGTATTAATTAATTTAATAGTGTAAAATATTTAAATAGCACACTTTAAATTTTTCTCATTTACGGCCAATAGGTATTGAAACAACTAACGAATATTTGAAAATTATTAATTAAAAGGTGTTCGGCTAATGAGGATAAAGGTACTTTGTATTATGACAATCTTTGGGACAGCTAATTAAGAAGTGAATATTATACTTTTAATAGGTTTAAAAGGTTTCCGGTACTCATTAACAAATATCGATTTCTCTACGAGAAGAAATGCCGTGAGTTAATGATTTTGAGTAACGGCATCAAGTTAATGAAAACTTAAAAGAACTTAGTTTGAATTGACCCAGTTATTTCCTTTTTAAGTTATATGGCAATTGATTTTATGGAAAATGTCTTTCAAAGTTTCTAAGAATTCAATTTAAAATGCAGTTTTGGATATTAGCAAAATTTCAGAAATGACCCTTTATGAGTTGCCTAAAGACATAAAAGGTAATTAGTTCTCTGTATTATCTACGTGTCGTATCCATATAAATTTCATTAATTTATCATTATTAAGAAAAAACTTTGTTGAATATTGAGGTTTTATGTATGCATATTTAGATACCTGAGTTTATTTAAAATTATTGACTTTTGGACTTTGTAGAATGAGGAATTCTCCAAAACAGTTAAATACAAGATCAAAATTCTTTTTAAGTTCCTTTTGTGCCTACTACATTCTTCAGTGTCCAACTTTTTATCTGCTTCTATTAATTTTTTCTCGTCTGCCTGTGTTATAATTTACCTCATAAGGCTACAGTTTTTTCGTAATGTAAATACGCTGCTAAATTATTTTTTAACATGCTTTTGTGTCGGGAGGTATGTAGTTTTTTTTTTTTTTTTTTTTTTTTTTTTTGTTACGGAAACGTGCAAAAGGTATTGCATATATATAATATAAACATTACTAATTTGAAAAATAAAGGACGATAAAAGGGGAGGACAACAAAATTATGAGGTTTGCTTTTGACAAATTTGGAAATAGTAGATTTATTAGATGGTCTATTGAATTTCTTCATAGCATTATTGATAACAGAAGGATTGAAACCTCTTTTTTCAGCAACACTTTTTAAGTAATTAAGTTCATCCTTAAGGGATGCAGAGTCAGAACAAATTTTGAGAGCACGATTTACATACGTGTAAAAAGCACCGATTTTTTGGTTGAGAGGATGATTTGAGAGAGCGTGTGGTGGGTTAGAGAAAAGAAAAGGTTTTCTATAAACACAAGTATTGAAAGAAGAGTCACATTTGGTAACTAAAACATCAAGAAAAGGAAGTTTATCACAATTTTCTAACTCAAAAATAAACTGAATATGTGCGTCGATAGAATTGACAGTTTGAAGAATGTTAGAGATTTCAAAAGAATTATCAATTAAAACAAAAGTATCGTCAACATAACACATCCAACATTTAAAATTAACCAGATTTAATAATTCATATTTCAAGTTTCAAATTAGCTAAAGTTTTACGTCGTTTCAATTTTAACGTTATCTTTAAACCTGTCAATAAATTCAAATTTCCCTCCACTAAATCTCCTGTACCTGATCTTCGAAAATGGGGAATTTATAATGCTCCTTGTAACAGCTGTGATTTATCTTGTATTGGTCAAACTAAAAGAAATCTTGAAATCCGTTTAAAAGAAAACTATATGTAATTAATCAAGAAATTTCTAAATCTTCTATTGGTAAGCACTCTTGGGATTCCGGCCAGAGTTTTAATATTCAAAATGCTAAAATTATCTTTTATGCCAATAGTATCTCTGAATTGAACTTTCTTGAAAATTTAGCTATTTATCTTAATCGTGAAGCTATTGTTAATGATAAATCTGATTCCACAATGCTCTCTACATCTTGGAAAAAATCTTTTCAGTACTACCATATAAGTTAATTTTTGTATTAATTAATTTTAGTCTGTTTTTATATTTTTTTCATTTATTTATTTTTATTTCATGTGTTCTCATAGTTTAATATATGTGCTTGTTTTCCCTTTATTATAATTTATTTTTATTTTTATTTTCATATACTTTTTTTCTTCCCATTTTGCTTCTTTATTCCCCTTCTACTCTGTGTTCCTTTGTTTTGATTATACACTTCTGTGATTGGTTGTTGTCTCCTGCTATCCTATTGGCTGTTTCTTCAGCTTGTTCTCCATTCCCTTCTCTCATTTCAGTCTTTCTACTACTTTCATAGTAGAAGGACGTCTTTTTGCGCCTGACGTAGAAACACTCAGATCTTTCGAAAGGCCTAGCACATTTAAGATTTTGATAATGTTTTAAGAAGTTATTTTAGTTCGTATTAATTCACACCACCCAGCAAACACATACCTTTCGGCACACGATCGGACCGCAGCCGGCACTGTCGGTTAAGTGTCGGCATGGGCACAGTGGTTTCGGTGAAGTGTCGGCTGCATGCCGCAACTTAAACTTAATAATCTGCTTTTACGACTGCCGGTTACCGTAATCGGTCCTCTTATGGTTATATATCGGCAAGCGACTTACACCAGCAAGTGACGCAGGACCCATATGTGATTTCTGATAGTGGCCCGATTAGATTTGCCAACATCGGTCCGAATTCGGAATGTTTAGTCTTAGCCGACATTTTTTTTCCTTTTTTCTTAATTTCGTTTGAGATTGAGTTTTGATAAGATATGTATATTTCATGTATTTCATATAAAATTCTGACAGTGATAAACAAAAAAAAATATCAAAAACAGACTATATTTACTTATTTTTAAAAAGTTGTTATTGAATTCATTTTTAAAAGGACTTACAATTATTTGAATCATCAAAAGAAATTTTTAAATCGCCTCTTAAAATTATTATTCATTATAAACTTAATCGTAGAAAAAAAAACTTCATAAATTAATTGAACTTATTTTCTAACTATTATATTCATTTTAAAAGCAATAGCTATGTTTCTTATTTGATTTAAAAATCAAATTATTAAAAAAGTGTTATTTTACAAGCTATTAAAAAAAAAAAAAAAAAAAAAAAAAAAAATACTACACAACTTTTTAGCATTAAAATTTAAAAGAAAGATTCAGAAATCTCACACTTCTAAAAAATTATTTACCAAAAAAAAAAAAAAAAAAAAAAAAGATAAATTAATATCTTATTTGATGATTAAAAAACGTTGATAAGTAAAAGAATCATTATTGCTACATAATCACTAAAAATATATTTTACACCAATATCACCAAATGACAAAAAATGAACTCTTATTCTAATTAAAAGTAATTAATTACTAACTTATTTATTTATTAAAATTAGTTTTTCTATGTTTTAAATATATATTTCTTGAATTAACACAAATTTATTACATTATAATTCCTTAAGAGAAAATTATATTAAGAGAAAAACCTCTGAAATTTACTTATTTTATTTAATAAGCATTCTTAAATTTATAAGAAAGATTCAGAAATATCCCCCATTTAAAGTTATCTTCCAAAAGAAAAAAAAATACGTATATTAATATTTTTATTTTATTTTTTAATTAATATTGATAAGTAACAAATTAATATTGCAACATACTCATTAAATATATGTCCTACTTTAAATCCTTAAAACGACATAAAATGAATTCTTATTCTAATTAAAAGTCATTAATTACCAACTTTTTGTTTATTAAAATGAATTTCTCTAGGTTAAAAAAATATATTTTATAAATTACGCAACGCATGTAATTACATTATAATTCCTAAAAAGAAAATTTTATTAACTGAAGAAAACCTCTAAAATTATTTTAATAGTTAATTATTCTTAAATGTATATATATTCTTAATTATTCTTAAATATATCTATATCTTAATTATTCTTAAATTTATTGTTAAATTCGTTTGCTTTAACGAATTCGCTAAGATATTTATTTCATTCATTTAAATATTGAATTAACTTTTAAATACATGCGCGTAAGAAAAGTACAAATAAATAAATAAAATAAAAACACTTCAAAATTCTAATTTCCACATCTACCACTTACCTTCAACGACAGCCATTACTTATCGATATGACTTCCCTTTATTACCTCATAGAATCCTCCCCTGATCAAGTCTCAGTAGCTAAGTGGTTAAGGCATCTACTTCCTGTCCCCGGGTACGTTGGACCAAACCCCGCCTCTGATCCCGCTCTCTCCTTTGGATCAAACACCGAAACACGTTCCTTTCAAATATACATTCCTCGAAGGCTCATAGATGGCGCCATCAAAACAGTTTTTTTCTCAATTTATGCTGGTGTCGGGCTGCGGCCGGCATTCATATGGATAGCTATCGGCATAGTTTTCTGTCGATACCGGACGGCTGCGTGCCTAATGAATCGGGCCGCATTCGCACGGCGTATCAAAAAAGATACGGAACCGGTAGCGGCAACCGGTATCGTGCCGATACCGCCGGTAGTGGCAAGCGGCTGTCGGCCTATTGCTTACCGATAGCTCTGTGTTTGCTGGGCAGTTTCAACTTATTTTCATTTTTTACTATCGTAACTTCTTCCTGAAAATACACTGATAGTGGTAACATAAAAAGAAATTTAAAATGTTAAATTGTAATTAAAAAAAAATATTAGAAGACAAAACGGGCCAACTAGCCCCGGTCTACAACTAGTTTCGTTTTCTTTAAAATACAGTATGTTTTATAAAATTTTAAATTTTCTTTATTTAATTTTTTAATATTTTTTCTAAGGTACAGTTTCTACAACGTGGGATAACCCACCATTGGCATAGGCTTCCAGATCCCGCGATGCTAGTTTACTAAAAAAAATAAATTACAATATTATAAAGAATAGTTTTAACAATAAGAATTAAAGGTAATAGTAAAAATAATAATAAAAGTAATTATAAATATAATAATAAAAGTAATAATAGAACAGATGAGCTGAGCACTTTACAGACGAAACAGTGTATTATTTTCAACACGAATATGATGATTAATTATGAATAGAAGCAGATGAATAAAATGCTCTTAAGTCTCTACATACTCTCAGGTGCATTAGTTTGATAGTTATTATCATGAGTTCAAGTGTTTTGTTGTGAGATAATTTTTAGGGAATAGATAACCTGAGTGTATGGCTGTTCTATGTACAAGAGTTGTTTAAATTTTATATTCTCGATTTAGATACGCACTGTTTGGCCTGAAGGTCATGTTTCTGTTCATTAGTGCTAATCTTGTTCATCTATTGGCATTTGTTGGTTTTGAAAAATTAGTTGATTGTTTTCTAGTATACGCATTTTCTGAGGTACATGAAAAAGTTTGCTTTGAACGTGAGACATTCGTGGTTTCTCTGAAGTTGGGTTATGGACCTATTCTAGTCGACAATAGCTACGAAACATTGGAATTTACACAGTAATTTGCATCAGATACAATACAACACAATAATTTGCATTAATTATAACACAATAATTTACATTAATTACAAAACACTAATTTACATAAGGGAAGTGGTTCTTAAATTGAATTCGAGGTTAAGAACCACTGCCCTAACGTAAGTTTACTGCTTAGTGTAATGGTATTTTTATAAGGCAACACTCACAGGAATTTCTACACTAATAAGTTTTGAAAATCTGCCTTAAGAGGACCGGGAAAGCTCTATCTGCGCCATGTTAAATTTACCAAATTTATGTACCTTTATCTTAGAAATGGTGAAAGATAGATGTCTAGATTTTTTAGAGTAGTTAGAATAACATGATTTACGTATTTTAATAGACCATTTTCTTTCTAAATGAAACTCAAAATTTATTATTAATTATTTATTGAAAGTCATTTTTAAATTAGCATTTTTGGCAAGAGTTCATTCACTCCCTAAAATAAATAATTCCCAACAAATCATTAAGTCACTGTGTTAAACTATACAATATAACATAATATAAGGATTTAAAAAAAATCTGAGTTCTTAAGTTTAATAGATATTGAAAAAAAAGGAACATAAACATAAAAAACCCAAGTTTTGAGAAAAAGTCAATTAAAAGATTTAAATGGCCATTAAGCTGCTGTGAAGTACTCTTAGAAAGAATGAATAATTTCAACAGTTATTTCTTTTTTTATATATAAACATGTGCGACACATCGTTGGAAAGATAAAAGTTTAAACTATTTAATCATATAAAAGAGTAAAAATCGATTTTTTTGGTTGAATTTTGCTTTTCCGGTTCCCTTAATTAATCCATGAGGCCTATTTTGTTTCTAGTCAAATCTTTAACACAGTATTAGAAAATTATTTTTATGCAATGGCGCAAATATGGTTTCTATAATTTTATTCAGAATCAAATGACATTATTGGAACTAACATTTTGAATTAATTTCATGAACTGTATAAAATGCACCCAACTACTTTTCTCCCATTCACCATTTTTAATAAAAAAGTTTTCTGCTGTTCATTTTAGTAACATATTTATATTACGTGTAAATTACCTGGAGTGTTTTTTAATGGACCGGGGAGACCGGGGCTAGTTGGCTAAAGAAGTAAGTAGGCGCAGTCCTCATAATTAGCCTGCTTGTGTATAGATGGTGCAACCAGTCACACAGTACCTTTCTTCTTTCTTTCCACAATCCCCATTGTAGTTTTGCAGCGTTACTCACTCGCACTGGGCATTTATTATGATTTTTATTTATTTATTTATTTATTTATTTATTTATTGCATTGATAAGTAATTTTTCGTTGCTTCATTCTTTTTCTAGATTCTAATACTTATCTTAAAACTTGCGATTTATCTTGTACAGTTTTTCATAGTATACGATTATCTCTACCTACTCCATACATAATTTTTCTGGATTGTTTATGTTCAGAAGTTTAAGTCTCCCATTTCGTGAAGAAATTTTTATGGGGCTATGTAGGCGCATTGAACACGGGGCAAGTCAGCTCGTTACACCAACTAACTCCGTTACATTGTTTGTTAATATATTCTGCTATTTTTTCCCGTTTTAAGAATTGTTTTTTTGCAGAAAACATGCTTAATTACAAGAAAAAAACAACACAGGCTAAAACATCGAAGAATTTTATAAAAAAAATGCTGCGGGTGCCATATTAATTAAGGGACGATCTATTGGCAAACTTCTAAAGATTTTAATATTCCCTGGAGAAGAATGATCGATATTGCCAAATTAGGAAGAATGAAGTTAAACCGAGTGACGGTGTTCATAAATTCAACATGACAGGCGAGAATCTGAATGTTCAAAATATTCAGTATCAATGTCTTCAATTGCTCTATCAATGTCTTCGTCCAGCAGTCACTGGACTCATATGATTTTGGCTTAGGATGATGGATCATTAAATACTGGGTATGTTAGACCATGAATAAAGAAATTAGGGGAAAATAGACATAGAGAAAAGGGAACACACTTTTATGGCCTGAACATTGTCTCTCCGCGTTTGTTTGTTACATCCTAAATTTCAGTTATATGTATTGTGGAAATTAGAGTAACATGGTTCTTATCTTTCAATTTCATTACAGTTTCTTCCCCTCTTTGGTACCCAATAATTACTCCTTTTTTAAATTATTTGTCTTTAGATCTTAAGACCAATATTTTATATTCAATCAGTGTTCCACACACACCAGTCTTTCTTTTGATCAACGTATCAGTCAAATCTCGTGAGTTGTAAAAAATGTTCACATAATCACTATCTGATAAATCATCGCATTGCTTTCGTTTTCGTACACAGTTGCCATTTTTTTACTCTTTTTCAACGTGACTATCCTTTCTTATCCAGCAGCCGCCGTACGTACAATCGGGCAAACATTTATACAGTCCCTCCATCTAACGGCAAAGCTCTCCAAGAAAACATGGCAAACTGCAAAGCAAAGCAGAATATTTCCTTTCTTTTAAAACTTCAGGCCAAGTAAAAATGTGATGAAACAAATCGTACTGACAAATTCTGCCACTCCCGAGTTTTCTCGGGATACTAATTTAATTGCAATATATACGAACCCGAGATAACTGGAGATAACCAGGGAAGCAGTTAACAAAAGTTATAACTTTGTGGTTTGAAGGTCGCTTACTGAGTACCACTATATGCAAGCATAATATAAACAATTATCTTCTTCTGCGGAAACATGTCTTCAAACTATTATTAAAGTGTCATGTATTGTACATATATCTGCTTGCTTGACATTTAACTGTAAGCGAGGACTAATGGTTGCAGCATACCTCAGATCTGACTTGGAAAAAAAAACTTTTACTAAACAGAGTATTCTTTACACAGGATCTAATACACCCATTGATTTTTAACTATGTGCGATAAGCTATAACCTTCCTATTATTAATTTTTACAAACTTTATACCAGTATAGACGAATGAACATAAACAATTCTAAACATTTTCTATATCTTTAACTATTTATTCATTTTTACATGCTATTTCCCATCTTCCATGCATGCAAATGACTTGGTTATAAAATTAAATCTAGAGATATATCTTTTAATCTGACGATATATATCAATATATATCACGGTTAAATACTTAATTAACTTAAGTAGTTAAAACGAATCTGGATTTAATTAAACAAGTAAACATAATTAAGCATAAATGCTTTTTAATTATAATTAATTGCATAATGATTATGTAAACAAAAATTGACTAACATTTTAATTTTTTTTCCCGTGAAGAATCTCTTTAACGAAATTTGATAAGTGAATATTAAAATAATTATTTTTATTTTCTGGATGGAAATTAACATTATTTCTTTGAAGCCCATATATTTGAATACGGTATTAGTTTTTTAATTTGCAAGGTATAAATATTTTTAGTAAAGGGCTGGAATAACACTTGCTAAACATTTTTTAAGGGGAAAAAATGTGCGATGCTGAATCACATCAGCTGAGGAAAGGTTTAAAGAAGGTAAACAGAAATAGTACTGTATAATATATGGAAAAGTTGACTTTGTAGCTACCAACAATTAACCCTTTATGTACTGAATTATGAATTCATAAAAAGTTTATCTTCTAAAGCTTTTTCGGTGAATTGTTCAAACTACATTAAAAAATTTACACATTCAATAAATAATAATTAATAAATTTTAGAAGGATTGAAGGATATAGAAGGATTAATTAAATTTGAATTTGTAGGGATTTTGAGCAACATTTATAACCCCACTCAAATCTATTATTTTAAAGATTTTTCTTAGTATTTTGTAGAATTAATAAATGTAAACATATAATGTTCTTACAACAGAAATATAGAAATATTTCCAAATTGAAAAATCCCCCCCCCCCCCCACTGCGCCAAGAAATCTGAAAAGATGCAAAGACAAAAGAAACCATCCTTTTAAAAATATTTTTATTTAAAATAATTTAATATAATTTTTATTTAAAAATATTTTGTGTAATCAATACTACTTTTGGAACAAGATAAAGTAATGTATTTATAACTCATTCTAAGCTGCATTACAACTAATCGATGTATTAAATTTATTTTATAACAAGTTATTTTAATGGTACTTATAAATACCGTCAGTAGATAAAGAGTTAAGCATGCTTTGGTGCAAAAGGGAAAAAAATTCAAAATATTTATAAAATTGAAGAACTCAGATGATAAAGGTGGTAACTGACACAATCATCATTTTGAGAAAATGAGCTGTAATGTTCCAAATCTTTATTTGCGTTTACTGTGAAATGCCTCCTTTATCAATTAATATCTCTGGAAGGGTTTTTCAAATAATAATTTAACAGATTGTAGAGGACATTTAATTGCCTTCAATCATATGATTAACTCTTTTTTTTTTTTTTTTTTTTTTTTTTTTTTTTTTTGTCACATACTACCTTTACCATCTGAGCTCTTCAAATGTCAATTCTGAAGAACAATTAAGTTGTAATCAATAAATTTTGTTGATCAAAAATTTTCCATGAGAGGTAATGATAAATAATTTTAGGGTTTCCACTTTCACTAAACAAGTGGGTAAGTGTGATCGCTGATCGCACAGAGGGTTTCGTCTAATATGTCTTTAAAAACACTCTATCCTTAAATTAACAAATCAAAACTGTCAATTTATAATTATTAAATTCTTACATAATGACAGCACCGTTATATTTTAATTTTAAAATAATTAAAAAATGCATTTTAATCAAATTAAAAATATTCAAATAAAATTATTTAAATAAAATTAAAAAATCGGAATATTTTTAATTGACCAATTTAAAAAATTTAGCGGAGATATAAATAAAAATAATACTTTTAAAAGCAAAAAATTGCTTAAAAGTATTTAAAATGCTGAAATAATTCACAAAAAATTATTTCAGCATTTTAAATACTTTTCCGCATTAATTCTTTTCCTTTTTAAAAACTTACTTGATGGCGCCAAAAATGATATATTAAAAACATACATTAAAATTCGAAATAAAAAAGAAAAAATACCTTTCAATTCCTCAAAATCTTGTAAATAAATTAAAAAAAATTGTCCATAGAAACCTATTATTTCAAAATATTGCCAGTGCATGACAGCATCAAACAGAAAATCAGCGGAATCCAATATTTATTCCTCTGATCTTAATCAGTTTTTAAAAGTTTAATTCTTTTTTAGATTTTTTCTTTCTTAATTTTCTAAGGAGGGGGTAGGAGGGCGCGACTCACAATACTTCGCACACTTATTTTTAAAAAGAAATTCCGCTAAAACAATTACAAATTTAAATTTAAAAAAAAATTCAGTGCAATACCGTTTTTAAAATGTTCATTCTTCTTCTTTTGTTGGAGAAAAGGCACGTAATACTTCACAAATTTACTTTTAAAAAGAAAATCCGCAAAAAAATTACAAATTTAAGTTTGAAAATTCTCAACTTAAATCGGTTCTTACTTGAATTCACAATTTGCTGCATACGAACCCATTGACCTTATCAAATGGGCTATAACTTCTACAAATGAATTAGCTGCAATTAAGATTATGTAATGTCGCAGAAATGGTCAAATTCATAAAAACTATAATAATAAAAGACTTTTTCAAAATTTTATGATTTGGGTGTGACAGGGGTATGGAGTCGTTTGATTCTCCATGCAACGATGGTTCAGGAGTTCGATGGTATTGTAAGATTTAAAAAAAAAAAAAAAAAAAAAAAAAAAAAAAAAAAAAAAACTCTAACAGTATAGGTGAAAGAAAATGCAATCAATGTTTACCCATTTTCAAATGAAAACAGATAATTTGTAAAAACATCAGATATGGAGATATGTAGATATATAGCTATCCATGGCGAAATGCTCCGTAACGCCAAAAAGAGAATAATCAGCGGACCTTTATTTTACGTTACAGCACAGGAGTACTGAGCCAACTGAACTTTTTGCGTACTGAATCACATGACTTGGCGTATTACATTATCGCCAGTTTACAAAGTGTTTTGATGCCGGAATAACAGAAACAAATCATTGGCGGCAGGTTTAGCAGAAAATAATATGCAGCCCCCCCCCTTCCCTTTTAGCACGCATTCACGGAATGTAACGCAGCCCTACTTTATTTTATGTAAGATCGCCATGAAGTCTGAATTTGTTTACTTTAACAGCAACAAATTCAGCTTAAATGTGATTGTGAAATCTTTAACGAATGTATAGAAATGCAGAGAAAAAAAGCATATGTGCTAAAATAAATGAAATATATTTGAAATCGCAATTCCCATAAAATACTTTTTTTTATTTTTTATTCTGTTTTTTTACCCGTCAAATTCTAACCTCAATTAAGAGTGACTTATTTACATCGCAGATGAAATACGACAAAAGAAAATGTAATGTTAATAAGACAGCTGCCCTTAGGTTTATGTGTCCTTGATTACTTTTAAATACAGACCGTTAAAAAATAAAAATTAAATATGCGAGAATGGGATTTTGAATAAGTGGAAAATAAAATCATAAAACTTTGTATTGGAACGTGTTAAGTTTGTTGCGAAAAGGAGAGAGAAAGAAAAAAAATATATATACATGAAGATAGACCAGATTTCACAATCACATTTAAGCTGAATTTGTTGCTGTTAAAGTAAACAAATTCAGACTTCATGGCGCTCTTACATAAAATAAAGCAGGGTTGCGTTACATTCCGTGAATGTGTGCTAAAAGGGGGGCTGCATATTATTTTCTGCTAAACCTGCCGCCAATGATTTGTTTCTGTTATTCCGGCATCAAAATCATCTTCAATAGGCATTGTTTTAAGAAAAATAATTAATTTAATGACTTTACTTGTTCAGAGTAGATTTTGAGTAACGTGGGGGGGGAGGGGGGCTGGAAAATGATATGTTGCAAGGTTAAGCTGCCACAAGGGGGTATTCATATCTATGTAAAAAAATCAAGTCTGTAACTTAAATAGTTTCCGAGTATGAACCTGTGACGGACAGACAGAGATGCTAGAATAAGGTTTTAGTGAGATGAACGAATCCCTTAGAATTGGATAAAATTCTGTTACGGCATAAGTTTATTATTAAGTGTCCAAGTTACATTTTTCTAAGAAAACCTGTCATCTGTAACATCTGTAAACCTGCTAGTATGTAATTAAAATAGAAATTGATAAGTTAAAATCGTTTGACAACTATTTCGAAAATAACTTTACCTTAATCACGTTTTCTAAGTATTAAATAAAATTTTGTCATAAAAATTAGGCATACAATTCTAAACTACAGCCAAATCCCACAACATTACTTGTAATTCAAAGCTCATGTGTATTTACGAAAATATAAAGTAATTCAACAATTTCCGTTTCTGAATTTATAATTAAATGTCTTGTTCGCAGTTGTTCCCAAAATTGATTTATATGTTAGAATTAATTTCTGTAATTATATTAAGTTATGTATGTCTTTTAGATTATCGGAAAACTTTAATTTTCGGCTGTCCGTAGATACGTTAATTGAAGTTACCCACAATATTGCCATTTAATATTTTTTGTATTAAATATTTCTTAGAAAATTTTCTGAAGCTGCTAAAATAATTTACCGACATACTAAAATAACGCTAAATATGACTTCATAAAATAAAATTCTTTGAATTAAAAAAATAAAATATTTCAATTAAAGAATAATTAAACAAAATTATATTTTTCGTAATCATATTGAGTTTTCTTTTACTTAAAAGAAATTTATGTGCAATAAAATATGACGTGTTTATTTTTGTATTCTTTGGTATAACTACCGCAATAAGAAATATGTTGTCATAAATTATTGTATTGGGTATTTTGTTTTTATAGAAATATTTAATTTGAATATTTCTACAGCTCTCTGTTTAACTATACACTAGAATTGTATTTCAATTGAGTATAAGAGAGAAAGAACTTCAACAAGAAAGAAAAATCATGCGTATGGCATAGATTATGAAACCCTTTCCAACACTCTCTGAAATCTTAACAAAACTTCGTTATTTAGGGAAATGAAGTAAATAAGATAACTAAATAAACGTTTAAAAAATTGATTGCAGCAGTAAACGTCCATAGCCAAATATGTATCCCAATTCTATTGAACAGCCCTGTATTTGATCGGTATGTTGATATATATATGCTATATAATGGGAAAATCTATTTTCTCAAGAAAACGCATAACAGGTTGAAATTTCTCTTTCAGCAATTTCTGCTAATAGATGGAAACATACTTGAATACTTTTGTACAGCCCTGTAGTTTACCTAGTACCTTTATTACACGCCACTAGTTAGCTCAAATTTAATTCAAACTAAAACACTCTTAAAACTACTGAAATCTTATTTCCAGAAATTGTCATCCATAAACGGCATGTATTCAATTCTTTGCGTGACCCTGCATATCATTTTAGCTATATTCTACAAATATTTCTTCATAAACTAAATGCAGTTCAGCGTAAAAATGTATAACTCATTTAAAAACCACCTTTAAGCAATTTGCGCTCATACCCAGTAACCTATACGAATTCTTTTGTGTAGCCCTGTATATAAATTATAGCATTTATACACACCATATAGTATGCATAAATAGAGTGAAACATAAAAGCGCATATCATAATTGAAAATGCATTTCCAGCAATCACCGCTAACATACAGTACTTCTGATACAATATAATATCTGAAATCTTTTGTGCGTCATTGTATATGTATATGGTCTGCACTTCGTATTATACATGAAATAACTTATATTAAACCTCAGTGACGTATATCAATTTCATTATATATGAAATACTTTAAAATACGCCGCAAAAAATTCCCCCTCCCCCTATATCATTATGTAACGGAATTCTTTTGTGTGGCCATGTAAATGTATAATAACTATTCTTTGCACCGCATATTATACGGAATGCATATTTTAGTTCACTTCATAAAATCATATAAATGTTTAGATGCGTGTAACATCATTAAAAATAATTTGAAACGATTTTTCCCATTGCCCGTAATGTAACGGAATACTTTTCACTGTCCCTCTAGATGAACTAAACATGCTACAAACTTCATTTGAAGTAGGGTTTGTGCTATGGTAAATGTCAATAACATCCAAAAATTTCAAAGCAATCCGAATATATTTACGAGAGTTAGAGCGCGGACAGACGGACAGACAAACCGAAGTCATAAACACTTTTCAACTTTGTTGGAAAGTGTTAAAAATACGTATTCCTCAATAAATTCAATAAATTATAGAATGTTACATACTTCTATATCTTGAAACAAAAAATAATTTTGTGTGCGATATAATTTTATTAGCACATTTTCGTGGACGCGTCTCTTTGCTTAGGATGACAAGGTTTTAACTGATTCACCTGAAATGATATGGTGTCATATACACACAGGGGGACTACCAAACATTGTGTTCATGATTTTCATGATTTTAAAGTATGTTATAGAATTTTTATCTAACTATGCTGGTGACTAACTGTGCTTCCATCAAATGGGACTTAGATTTTAGTATTAAATTTTGGCACACATTTCAAATATCTATTAATTTGCTTGTCTTAACCTTTCACTGCACGACGTGCCATATCTGGCACATACCTAAAAACACTGTATTTCTTATTATGAGCAATGAATTTGGCCAATATGATCTCTATACCTGATCAAGAACATTCCAAAGAATGGAATGACAATTATTTTGTCCATGTCAGATGGCTGCATTTGTCAAAAAAAAAATAGAATTTGTTCTTCGGAAAAAAAAAAAAAACAAAAAAAAAACCATCCAGCTATAAAGGTAAAATTTACTTTCATTATTTTTACTGAATACTTAAAAATATTAATATAAAAACAGTTGTAGAGTGTTAAGCAGATAAAGTTAATTAATTTAAGCTCATTTAGTTGTAAAACATAGCAATACAATATTTAAAAACCCTAATTGTTTACATGGGGTACACGCCATAAAATATCAAATTTTAGATAAAAATTTGAAAACTAATTTTTTTTTACTATTTTTCCCATTATTAGACCGATATATAGATTTCAAATATTTTTTTTTCATAAAAATAGAAAAAATCGTGCAGTGAAGGGTTATCGGTACTTCGTGATGTTGTAGTATAGTGCTCGCCTGCTAATAGGAGGGTCAGAATTCGATCCTATCTTCTGACTTTTTAACACTTTCCAACAAAGTTAAAAAGTGTTTATGCATTCGGTTTGTCCGTCCGTCTGACCGTCGGTACGCGATCTCACTCCCGTAAATATATTCGGATCGTTTTGAAATTTTTGGATGTTAGTGACCTCTACCATAACACGAACCCAATTTCAAATGAAGTTTGTAGCATGTTTAGTTCAATTACAGGGACAGTCAAAAATTTTCCGTTACATTACGGCCTATGGGAAAGAATCGTTCAAAATGTTTTTTAATGATGTTACATGCTTTCAAACATAATAAAATTGGTATGCATTTATCAAGTGAACTAAAATATGCATTCCGTAAAATATGCGGTGCAAAGACATATTATTATTCATTTACAGAGCCACACAAAAGAATTCCGTTACATAATGATATAGGGGTGGAGAGAATTTTTTCCGGCGTATTTTAATTATGTTAAATTATTTCATGTATAATTAAATTAATACACGTCGCTGAGGTTTACTATAACTTATTTCATGAATAATACGAAGTGCATAGCATTTACAGGGACACACAAAAGATTTCAGATACTACATTGTATCCGAAGTACTGTACGGTAGCGATGATTGCTGGAAATGCATTTTTTATTGTGTTATGTGCTTTTATGTTTCACTATATTTATGCATTGTATATGGTGTGTATAAATGCTGTAATTCATATACAGGGCTACACAAAGGAATTCGTATTGGTTACTGGGTATGACTGTAAATTGCTTAAAGGTGGTTTTTAAATGAGTTATGCATTTTTACGCTGAACTGCATTTAATTTACTAGGAAATGTTTGTAGAACATAGATAAAATTATATACAGGGTCACGTAAAAAATTAGATACATGGCCGTCTATAAATGATAATTTCTGGAAATGTGATTCCTGTAGTTTTAAGAGCGTTTTACTTTGAATTAAACTTTAGCTAAATAGTGCGTGTAATAAAGGTGCTAGGTTAACTACAGGGTTGTACAAAAGTATACAAGTATGTTTCAAACTAACATCTCCGCTGACGGATATCCAAATTAATTTCTGACTAGAAAGCATCTTTTCATAAAATTATCATTATTTATCTTTTTATACTTTCGTATTTTAAGAACAATTCTGATATAATGTGTAATATTTTTTCTTACATTTTCTATAAAAATGCATTTTATTGATTAGGAAAATAATAGCAAAATGAAATTTCTGTTTAATATTTCATTTGTTCTAAACATATTAAAATATGTTAAATGATAAAATACAAAAATGTTTATAATTAGGGGGGCTCCGCCGCCCTTGCTCGCTGTGCTCACCAACTCCTCGCGTAAAAGCTTCGCGATGCCAATTAGTATCACGAAGCAATCTCTATATTTAAACAATTGTTTCGCATTTCCATCCGTTATTTTTTATGTTTTCAATTTTTATATTCCACTTTCTAAAAACGCGCTCCTCTCCTCCCCCCAAATTTTGACATTCCCTATTTTTTTTTTAATTTGTATGATGTGTTATAAACTATCTTAAAGTTTCAAACAGATCGCCTTGTTATATTTCTTAATTTTGTCCCCCACCCATTTCTTCCCCGGATGTGACGAGCCATTCTTTTTCATAATTGTTTTATCGTGTGTTATAAACTATCTTAGAGTTTAAAACAGATCACCTTGTTAGATTTCCAAATTTTAACATCATCGCGTGCTGTTAGTTCCACATTCCATCACTATTATCAACCCCGTCCATAAGATGGCACACCTGTGTCAGTTTACGCTTGATTCCAGCATTAAGATTGCATGCTTAATATGTATGCAGTTTTAATACTCGGTATCTGCACAGATTTTCATTGGTCCATTTCCAAATCGTTTGGCCAGTTTCCAAATCGTTACTTTATATATATATATAAGGATAACTCAGAGAGAAATTTCAGTTTAGTAAATATGCAATTAATCAGGGACATACGTTAAAAAAATATTTGATGATATATATGAATTTTTTTCTATATACTGTATAACGTCTTACCCAGTACTTCTATAAAAAAGAAGGAAAAAAGTTTTTGATATATTTTTTAAATTTATTCTGGCATTATTATGAACGCCTAGCTGACGATTTCATAAAATAATATTTTTTACATTCTTCTATCTTTACAAGAAGAAAGTATTGTATTCGTGAAAAATTTCGACATCCGGTTTTCCATGGATTTATACGTTTTTGAAGGTTCTGAACACGTTTTTAGAAAATATCTGTCTGTGAGTCTCTATGTCACAAAAATTTTGTGGGAGCTCTATCTCAAGAACAAATGCACGAAATTTCACAAAACTTTAGATTTGATTGCCTTGATACAAATTTGTGCTTGTTACTTTTTGGTGTAAATCGCTCAACAAGTGACGCTGCTATGCTGCAATTTTCACTATTTCCGCAATAGCTATATCTCAACAAAGAATGCACGGATATTCATAAAACTTCAGATTTATTTAGTTCTTTATATAATCTGGTACTGATTACTTTTTTCTGAAAATCGCCCAACAGATGGCTCTGCTATGGTGATTTATTCATTATTATTGCAATAGATCTATCTGAAGAACTAACGCACGAATTTTCACCAAACTTCAGGTACAGTTAGCCCTGATATAAATTAGTATTTAGTTTTTCGTGTAAATCGTCCAACAGGTGGCGCTGCTATGTTGCATTTTTCACGATTTCCGCAATATCTGTATCTAAAGAACTAATGCATGAATTTTCATAAAGCTTTAGATTCCGTTATTCCTTGGTATAAATTGGTTCTAATTAGTTTTTGGTGTAAATCACCCAACAGGTGACACTGTTATGCTGCATTATTTATGATTATCGAAATAGCTCCATTTCAAAAACTAATGCACGAATTTTCATCAAACTTCAGATTCAGTTAGAAGTTGCGATTAACACCAATTGAAAGGATCACAGATTAAAGACCACAACAAGTCAACCCACCAGCGGCAAGTTCGTAAAGTGACAAAACCTCAAATTTAGACATCCACCATTAATAGAATCATAAAGAAAAATAACCTACGATAGAGACAAGCATCTTACGGGATGTGGGAAGCACATATCCAACCAATAAAAAAGAAAAGACCCACAAGAATATGTCAAAATAATAAAAAGACAACCACCACGACAGTGACCAAATACCAAGACAAGGAAACCTCCTCAGAAGAACAAGTCCACTCGGTGAGATAAGCATATTATACTAGACAAATATAATGAATTATAAAATTAAATGTTAATTTAGGTCAAGCCCAACGCCCATAGAATATGTCTAAGTACAACCTCAAGCAGCAAGCTCAATTAGAAATTAGTATATTAATCTCACTAGGTCAGCTCGTTAGTCTCGTATCAATTCCCTCCTAGCTAAGTAATAGTATGCCAATTCATAGTTAACTTGCCATAAGATAATATAAAAAATAATAATAATAAATAAATAAAATCCTGATTCTAGCATTAGAAATGGTTAAAAATATAAATTTATTTTAAATAGCCAGGCAATATTTAAGAATTCTAAAGTAAATTACTCTAGTTAGTTTAATGTGACCTAGTGCTATAGGATAATATTAAAACAATACATATAATAAATGATAGTTCAATAAATAGCTATACGTAAGTTTTAAGTATAATAACATGTAAAAGCTAACCCCTTTCCCTTTCAGGTTTTTTTTTTTCACTGCCGCCTCTTTATTATTTGTAGTTGCACATAGGCTATAGCCTGCACAAGCTACCGGACCCTCTCCAGTGGGAAGTCTACGGAGCCAGTTTCTACCCGGTGGGGTACGGTAGATAGGTGGAGTCTCACCCCCCTGTATTGTTGTGTTTGCCTAGCATTTCGGCCCAAAATTAACTTTCGGTGCAACTTGTCTATCTGCGGCGCTCCATTTTTTTTGTTTTTTGCCCCCCCCCCCCTCAAAAATCCATTTTCTTACGACAAGTCTGCACCAACAATTCGACTTCAAAAACTCACGTCAATCAGTAGTAGTTCAGCAGTGGTGGCCCAGTTGGCAGAGCATCGAATCCGCAACTAAGGCCGCGGGATCGAGGCCTACTCCTGGCTATAATCCGCCGTGTACAATAATGGCGCCTGGTGTATGTAAAATCCGTCGTAGTTGCAAAGTCCTCCAAGTTACCCGTGAATTATACGTCTGGAGGTACCTTCCCAGGTGAAGGTCTCGATACCTGACCAAGGCTCTAAATTACGAGATCAACATGAGCAGCAATGTGCAGATTCCAAACAACAGGATATAAATGCTAAGCAACCGACATAAAACCGTTCACAACTAAGCAAAAGGCCCTGCCGATACGTTCTATGCGCTCGTTAGGTTTATTGCCGCTACACGGCGATTAGACGCTCACCCGCCCTGATACCAGGAATCAAACCCGCTCAGCTGTGGCTTCCCGGCAGGTAGGGGCCTGGTCATTGGTTAGAAAGAAAATAATTAAGTTGTTGATGATTTGATTTTGGCACATTTCTTAGAATGAAAAAATACTTTTAAATATAATTTGTCAAAGGTAAAGTGGCGTTACATTTGAACTTCACTGATAAATGCATATAGGGAACAACAAAAAACTGCACAACTGTTAAAAATTTACATACGATCATTACTTATTTAACTTTTTATTTCATTTTGGCTATGCTATGAAATTATCTAGGATAATTACATTTGGGATATTTCATATCATAATTATGTTAAATCTGAGAATTAGATTCAAATTGACATAAAATAATAAATTTTTATTTAAAATTGCATAGTGTAAAATTTAAAGAAAAAAGACGATGCATTATTTCGAAACTTTGTTTAAAAAAAAAAAAAAAAAACATAGCTAATAATAATTTAAAAAAAAAATAAAAGATAATTTCGTGATATATATATATATATATGTATATTTTATTTTATTTTATTTATTTATTTATTTATTTATTTATTTATTTTTTGTCAGTGGAGATGTTATTTTAAAAGTTACAGATAAAATATAAATTTTAATTAAAAAATCAAAAACGCAATTGTATATTTTTTAGGGTCATATAAAAAAATTCGAAGCAGTAGTTTTAATAACTAAGTTTAAAAGTTGTAACATGTCAAAAATATACAATTAATAAAAAAAAAAAAGAAAGAAAGAAAGAAAGAAAGCAGGATCGAACACTGACCTTCTGATTAAAGGGCTAGCATTCTGCCACGAAGTACGCTTATGAAAAAGAAAATTAAAGGTATTTGAAATGTATGCTAAACTTTGAGCCCAAAATCTATGTCTCAAAGCTGGTAGAGGGGATGTGCTGGGTTCGAACCCAGTCGCGCACGTCCGCTTAACCGTTCTGAGTTTCCCATGGATTTCTTTGAACCTTGGGTAACCTTGCATAAATACGGGTTAGGTTCCCAACGAAAGACCCCCAAGGAGGACACCCTCCTCGGGCCTATATCTCTCAAGTAGATAATCGTTCATCATAAGCAACACCAGCACCAAAATCTAAGGTCCATTCGAAGAAATCCTTTCACCAGCATAGGTAGTGTTAGGGATAAAAACACTACAGCATACATTAAAATTATCAAAACGGGTAAGCACCATGTTCGGTGGTACCCTTTGTAAGCGTATTTAGCCCTTGTTTGTAATTTGATATGGAACGCAACGCATCGTATTGAATACTTCTGCAATCAAGCTGCTCTATCACAATAATGAATGTGGATAAATAAAAAAATTATCCTGTTTTATGAAAAAAAAAGAATTAAAGCAATTTATCAGTCCAAAGCCACAATCTATAGATATTTCGGGACTAGGGTGAAACTCCCAGTTACTGATAACTTGATTTTTTTCTTGTTCAAATCACTCTTACAAAATTTTGAATCCATTTAATACTTATCTCTCTTTTTGAAAGGATAGTAGAGATACACTACAAAATATTGCTTAATTTTTTTTTTTGGAAAATTAGGCTTTCTATTATTAAAAATTTTTTTCTTTGATAAATATGTTCAATAACTCCTGCAACTCATACCAACACTATTTTGAAAATCCAATAACTGACACAAAACGTCTGACATCTTATTAGCAAAGATAAAAAAAAGAAGATATTTTACATTCCATAGAATTTATTCATTAGAAATTATTTAACCTTTTGTTATGAAATAAAAATACTCAAACCTTGTTTATATATGATAACATACTACAGATAGATTGGTCTTTTTTTCATGTTTTAAATTATTACCAATGCAGCTATCCAATGACTAAGATTTACGAACCAGTATCTGGCAACTGGTATCAGGCACTAGTAAAACAATTTCAATTTTAATGGTGTTGGCTACAAGATATTATTACTTTAAATAGTTCAAATAACAGATTTAAATTTTCTTTAACATTATGAATATATGACTCCTTTGTCAGAGACAGGGGAAATCAAATTCTTAGAACCAATAACTGGCATCCCTCAATTAAGTTAAATTTAACAATTTTTAAACTAAATTAATATTTACTTAAAGTGATAAAATACTTTTAACAAGGCAAAAAATTGCCTTTATTTATTCATATTAGACATATGTTTCATTGCTTCGACGTCAACATTCTCAATAATAAGTATGATGCAAATATTTTCGCAAAAAATATTTTAATTTAAAACAAGTGAAAAAAAAAAATCACGTGAACTCAAGCATAACGAAATTAACTGCAATATTAAAAATGGATATTTGTGAACGTGAAGTATTTAATATTATTGCTTCATTTTTCTGTAGAGTATCTCTTTCCATATTTTAGGAATTTCCATGGAGGCTGAATCATTGCATATATTCTCACTACGTAAGAAGATTGCTATTGATTCACGGATAATGGATGGTAAGTAAAATCTTGATGAATATATTATTCTACTATTTTTAAAATTAATCTGTAAAGGCTCTTTATTATACAGTCTAGCTACAGCTGTAGTTTTCTTTTTCTATTTGATGCCTGCTAACCGTTCTTTGATCCTAGTTTTAAGATTTCTCTTTGGCATTTCCTATATAAAAGTGCAGTGTTTCGTCTTTGGTGAAAGGTATTTCATATACCCCTGATAACTGATTTGGTTCTATTGGGTCTATTTTCTTATATACTACGTTTTTTTTTTTTTTTTTTTTTTTTTTTTTTTAATTTTACGGAAGGTTTTGCAACTATGGAGATATTGAAATTAAATTAAAATAATTTTTGCTAAAATATTTGTATCATATTTATTATTGAGAATGTTGCCGCCAGAGCAATAAAACATGTGTCTGATATGAATAAATATAAAGGTAATTTTTTGCCTTGTTAAAAGTATTTTATCTCTTTAAGTAAATATTAATTTAGTTTGATGTATTCAAGAGATTTTCATATAGTTTTATAAACAACTTTTAAGTATAGATAATGACCACAGTGTCTCATACCCATATTTTAATTAATTTCTATAAGAATAATTTTTAAAAGACGTTTGAGCAGTTGCATTACAAATAGGTTTAAAAAAAAAACACACTTATTTTCAGAAACAAAATGATTGCCTTAGAAAGGCACTTTTTCTGTTCCCAAAAGTTCCTTCCTTTTTTAATATGTTCTTGACATGCTAATGGTAAAAACATTGAATCCGATATAAAAATAAGTGTCTAAGTTACCACCAGATTGAATTACTTTGCTTAATTTACAAGAAAGTGCTTCTTTAAGTTAATT
This sequence comes from Maratus speciosus, assembly GCA_963932465.1. Taxonomy (NCBI): domain Eukaryota; kingdom Metazoa; phylum Arthropoda; class Arachnida; order Araneae; family Salticidae; genus Maratus; species Maratus speciosus. The sequence continues at coordinate 528,050,939 of OZ010789.1, read as the reverse complement.
TTTTGCTGAAGTGTCAGTTACTGATAAGGTGTCAATAACTGGGCCTTTCACAATATATGAAATTTCACTTTCATAAAAATAAGTTTATTGTATTTGGTCTTAAAAAAATGTTCTAAAACATATTAATAAAAAATCCGTTGGTCGATATTTTTCCACTTCCTAGGTACATTCGTATTTATATAAATACGTAGCACATATTGTCATCGTCTGATCCGTCCGTCTGTACACATATAACAGCTCAAAAACTATAAAACTGAATGGTTTGAAAAAAAAATAGTTGCACAATTTTGTCGAATCCTTTCAAATTTTATGAAAATATAATCAAAACTTAAAAAAAAAATATTAATAAAAGGTTTCTTCATTCTATTAAATCCTATCATACGTAGTTACCCCAATCATATACCATAATAGATAATGATTATAGAGTGAGATAAAAGTCTTAGTAAAGGTGATTATGTCATATTTAAGGTGGAGTCATATTATTTCCCTATTAATGAATTTAATATATATAATTGTAATAAGTTTGGTATTCATGCATTTTTGCATAAGAGTGCAACAACTATTGCCAAGATCTGAATGTTTATAAAACATGTTATAGTACGTATGCGCCTCATTTGCTGCGTTTGACGTACAATTTCTAACTTGTTTTATTTAACTTTGAGTAAATCCTTTGGCCATATTAAAAAAATGTGATTTTTAGAGTTTCTGATACAAAAAGAAAATATAAAAGTTTCTGATTTTTTTTTAAATAATCTAACTTTATTTTTATGAAATCCCACGAAATGTACTTTGTGTTATTTTCTTCAATTCATATTTTAAAGGTTAAAAAAGTTTCTTAATATTTCTGAAATGTGCATATTCAAACAATAAATATTTAAAATTCTAGATAAAAAAATGTAAAAACTTGTGCTGCTGATTTTATAAAACTATAAAAGTAATCGGCAGTATTTCGATGGTTAGAACAGAATTGAAATGAAATAAACAGGTTTTCCACTTTTAAATGCTAGAAAGAGTTGTATGTTATAATAAGTAGAACGTACACTTTTAGAAAATAAAAAGAACAAATTGGTATGACTAATACCTCTTTCATTTTCTTGGTTGTAACAGAAAAAATATCCATGACAAATTATCCGAAAAAGTGAAAAGATATTAGAAAATTTTTTTCTCTAATCTCACTTCTATCTTCTGAATATTCTTCAACTTCTTTTTTTAATGTTTTATTTTTTTCATATTATATTAATACTGTATTAAAAGTTAATCAAGTGGTTAAGCTGAAAACAACGTTTAAATATCTGGAATAAAAATTGTGATTTGGATAAAATGTCTCTTTGATCCAAAATATATCGCGTAACTAATACTTTTTTAATAATAAAAAAAGTTTTAAATAATTATTTTTAATTGTTTTAAAACATGTGAAAGGTAATTTCAAAAATTTTCAAATTTGATAAAGCAGCACTTTTTTTAATCTTTAAACTAGCAAAATAAATAAATAAATAAATAAATAAATGAGAAATTTAAAATAAAGTTTGTTAAAGTGTACGTGAAACTGACTGATTCTTCTTTCAAATATTTGAGCTTTCGTTAGAAAACTAACCTCGAAATCGCTAAAAATCGCTTAAAATATTAAATAAAAAAATCTGAGCCGAATGTTGAAACAAAAAACAGTAGCAAGTATTGAATTATAGTACTGTTTTGTTATATAGCTTATACAGGTATTTTTTCGTATCACTGAGAAAAAAAATCTACTTCAGATATACTCTGTATATGACATTGTATACTGAGTGTGTCAAAAGTCCGGATTAAATGGATTTTTAAAAAAATTCCAAGTGCGGGAGAAACTTGTCTTTTGCATGTTATTCAATCATACGAGATATTCTATTAGAAAAAGAATTGGTTAAAAATCATGATATTAGTTATTAACTAATTCTTTAATATTATTATGAGTGTTGTTTCAAAGAAAACAATGAAAGATGCAGTGGTGGGCAAACTGACAAAGAAAAAAAACTAGTTAAAAATCAAATACCTCTTCTGATCTAGGAGTTAGGTTCGAAGTCAAATTCAATGTTTGTAAAACCAATCCACTAAATTCCAACTCATTACTAAAAAAGAGCGAAATTCACTAAAAATTATTTTTTTAAGTATATTAGAGCATTTATTTTCTAAATTTGATTAGTTGCTCTGAATTAATCTTTTGGTTGTTCAATGTATTTTTTATATTTATTGCTTTTACATGATAATTCAACATGTTTTTTTTTTTTTTTTTTTTTTTTTTTTTTACATATTTATAATCTTTAATGAAATGTTCGTATAAAAATGAAATTTAATTCTAACGAGCATAGGAGGTATATGTTCAGTGGTATTAAAAATATTCCTATAATTTTGTTTGTTATACTTTCTCACATAAATAAAATGGTGATTGTGTAATAATTCGAATTATATTTTAAATTTTCATTGATTATATGATCGTGATACATACACATATGTGCCATGGCTCCTCGCCGTCAGATAGGAGCCAGGGCTGCACCCTGTATTTTAAAATTAAATTAATTTTGGTTACCTCTGACGATTATGAAAAAGAAATAGTATTTTTCCTCTTCCTAGATGACTTTAAATAATAACAAAATATAAATAACACTAAGAGAAAGGAGAAAAAACTTTCATCGTATAATCTCGGCCCACCCACACACCTTTAATATCCCTAGAAAAACCGATACTTCAGGTTGAGAAGTCTTATTTATACACCATAAAAGATGCAAGAAAACGTTTCCAAAATTAATCACAATAACATAAATTGCTTCTTTAAATCTCCAAAATATAATGGTTTCTGTGCATTCTCAAGATCAAAAGAGATTAAGAACACTTGGCGGTATCCTGGATAGCTTGGAAGAAGTTATTGTAAATCTTTGTTCGTTCTTATTATTTTTTTAATTGATTAAGGAACATTTGCCTTTTTCTAGAGTGTGGAGAGATTGCGAAAAAAAGTAAAAAGTGAAAGAAAAGAAACGTTTAAAAGCACGATATTTTTCTTTGAAAAAGAAAAAAAAAATAGTGTGTTTGTTTTAGAACTTAGAATATTTTCTCTGATATTAAGTAAAATGTGGATTTTTAAATGAAATTCAAAATAAAAAATTTTAATATCTTGTTAATATAGGATTTATTTTAACGATATTCTTATTAATATCATAAGAATCATGAAAATATACGGCAAATACACAGTTTGTTTGCTTTTATTGTTTAAATAAACAGAAGACAATCTCTGCAAGAGAAATACAGATTTGAATTGATTATGCATTTGTTAAGCAATACAGAAAGCTACCGTATCACTTTCGGACATCCTGATGGTCAGGACGTCCAGGAGCGGAACCAGCATCACATTTTGTGACAACTGAAGGCTGTTAGAAAAGTTACAAATAAAGATAAAGTTACAAATGGAGGTAAAGTTACAAATATGCAACAAAAGCAATCTATCTATCTATATATAAAAGTCAATTTCCTGTGGGTAAGCACAGACTTTTCTACATGAACACCTACTGTCACCCATACACGGTTGTAGTGGTTAGATAGCCCTTGGTCTCCTGCTGTTAGTAAGGCAGTTTGGTCGCGGTGGGTGGATGTGGGGGGGCGGGATTACAGGGACACTCGAAAGAATTTTATTACATTACGGCATATGGGGAAAAATCGTTTGAGATAGTTTTTAATCTTTATTTCAATATATAAAAGGCCCAGCCCAAACTACTGGACCTAGAAGCATGAAAATTGGGGAATAAAGAACACTTAAGGACGGATTTTTGAAAATTCCCCCCCCCCCCCTTAATGGGGTTTAAAGTGGGAGGGTCCTAAATTCTGGTGGCCATATTTTAGCAACCGTTTTAGTTAGGAGCATGAAATTCCAGAAAATAAACCTAATAAAACGAATTAAACACATGTTTCAGCGATTATAGAAATTCCCTTCTTAAGGGAGTTAAAGGGGGGGGGGGGTGTCGAAACTTTTTGAGCATTTGGCCATAGCTCTGCAGCCATTCTAGCTAGAGGCATGAAATTTCAGAAAATAAATATGCTAAAAACTAGTTAAGCACGTATTCCAGCGATTTTAGAAATTCCCCACCCCCCAAAAGGGGGTCGAACATTTTCGAACACTTGCCATATCTCACCAGCCGTTTGAGGTAGGAGCGTAAAATTCCAGAAAATAAATATACTAAAAAAATAATTAAACATGTGTTTCAGCGTTTTTAGAAATTCCCCCTTAAGGGGGTTAAAATGGGCTGTTGAAAATTTTAGAACATTTGGCCATATCTCAGCAGCCGTTTTAGGTAGAAGCGTGAAATTCCAGAAAATAAATTGCTAAAAAATAATAGAAAATATGTTTCACCGATTTTACAATTTCCCTACCCTGAGTGTTTTAAAATGGGAGTCGAAAATTTTAGAAGATTTGACCCATCTCAGTAGCCGTTGTAGGTAGAAGTGTGAAATTCAAGATCACAAACATACTAAAAAAATAGGTAAACACATTTCATCCTTGTTAGATATATTTCATTTGATTCAAGGTTCTGTTAGAGGAACAGACCAGCGAAACGGGCGAAGTCTGCTATTTTTAACTAAATTATTCGTGTCACACAAAAACTGATTTTTATGTTTAATCAGAAGTATCTCATATCATTATTAATCTTTCATGCTTTCCAGATTCATTCACAAATGACTTTTAAAAGTATATTTATAAAAAAGCCAAATTATTAAAAAATTAGGGAAAAGAAGATGATATTTTTTATTACTTTATGCCAGACTTAATAAAAAATTAATAATGTAATAAGACATTACTTAATGTATAATGAAATGAATATACATATATGTACATTTTCTGAAGAATTAAAAACACAATTTTAAGAGTAAAAATATTACATAATATCCTATAAAAATATTAATTGAATTTTTCACTATGAAAACTTTCGATAGCGACAGACAAGTTAAAGACTAAATAAAGTGATTGGCTCATCTGACATAGGGGAGAGTGGTAATGAATGGGCCATTAAGAAAATATGAAAAAGTATTTGCATAAAATTATTTTAGATGCCACCAGTAGATGAATCTATTTGTTCTACCAAACTCATCAAAATTTCCATTGTTTGGAAGAAGTCATTTTCCCACTAGAGTAGGATGGTCAAGAGTCTGATTGAAAAGTAATTTTTTTCCCTTTTCAGTAACAAAAAATAAGCTAAAAAGTAGGTATTATTTCATTGCAGATATGTGTATTAGCAAGTCTTTGCATATCTGTAAACTAATTTTAGGATGTATTTAAATGTTATTTGAATTTAATGTATTAAAAACACCTGAATATATTGCAGAAGTATAGGTGGGACTGAGTGGACCACTATATCATGGTAATGAATAGGCCACCTTTGCCCTGATCATGAAAATATGGTTTTTCTTTCTTTTTTTTCTGATGTTCTCTTTAATATGAAACATAACTGACTGTAATGGATTTATATTAAATTACTGTCAAGTTAGAATATGTTTATAGTGATCTCTAAAAAATAATTTGCACATTTTCACCCTAAGAAATATTAGTTATTTAATAGAAACATAAGTTAAATTGTATAAATGATTAAGGTGAACTGTCCAGTTATTGACCACACCTACCAGTATTTTTCCATTTGATATAAAACTAGAATAATTGTTTACATTCTAAATCTGATGGGTAGATTAAATAATACCAGAAATTTACACTAAATAGTCAATTAATAGGCAGTTCCAACCCTGTTCCAACCATGTCGTTTAATATTAATTTTGAAAAATATAAATTTCGTTAAATCATAATGTGTATTATCTATTATTTTTATGTATATTTTATGTTCTTTCTTTCTTATAATCTCATTATTTTGTCATTTTTCTTCTACAATTATGCGATTTAATAATATCACTTTTGATGTTCATATTTTGATAAGCATTGCGTATTACTTACTATTTCAGTATGCTTTGATCATATCATGTCAAATACCATTCATTTTGTCATATTTGGTGAATAAAAGATTAATTCCACATTTTTTCATTGAATTCGTTTAGTGGTCCATTAAGCCCTATGGGTGGGGATGAATGGGCCAAATTTCTATATTTTTATTTTCTATTATCATTCATTATAGATATTTTCTAATCCAATTTTTATTACTTTTTTATATAACCAAATAAGTAAAGTAACTGAAGAGCCAATTCTGAGCCGAAAAAATTACAAAAATTACAAACCAAAAATTGGCTTATTCATTACGTCTCTCTCCTACACCAAGATATATAATTTTTTATTTATTACTGTGCAATACTCTTTTATCTTTTTGTCATTTATACGAGTGTAAAAATTAGAATAACTTTTAAAAATGTAACAATGTAGCATTATTTTATTTTCTAAACATCATATTTCTAGTTATATGGTATTTCAAAAGTATCATCCTTTATGTGATACTTTATAGGTGAAATTGAATAAAGATACGACAATCTGGTATTTAAATATTTAAGAGCTTCATTCGAAATCCAATGCGTAGTTCAGTTTTACAATAAAATTCAAATTATATTTATTTTACATTTATATTTGAAAAATGTCAACTATTCTGTGATACTTTAAAGGAAAAATCAAATAAAGATATGACATTCTGATATTTAAATATTTAACAGCTTCATACAAAATCCAGGACGTAACACAATTATACTTTTAGAATAATATTCAAAACATATCTCTGTTCCATAAGCGGCATTTTATACTTACAATAAATAAAAAAGTAGTTTTAATATAAAATGTTCTAAATATTCAAATAAAACCCGATTTTCTTAGATATAGGAGAGACTGGGGAAGATTGTTAAAAAATTCATTTCTACCATCGTATAAGCTGTGTCAGTTCGGAATTTGACAGTCATGGTGGACAAAGTGGACATTCTTGTCTACTGAATGTCTTCCTTAAAAGCATGTACTGAGGAAATCTTAAGTTACATAGCTTATATCAGGATAGAAAAGAATTTCTTGGCAAAAAACCCATGTGACAACTACCTAAAACAAGAAGAACTATTGTTTAAATATTCACTGTTATATTGTCTTCCTCGTCAATCTCGTATGTTTTATTTAATGCCCGACCGAACTTACACCGCCCCGATTTTCAATCTTTATACAAGATTCGAAATAAAGAAAACTCCCTCAGATGAAACTTGTAAGTTATTAATGTATGTGCCCACTTGAAAAGATATTATTAATTATTCATAAACGAACATACCTGTCTTGAAAGATATCTATTTATGTACCTACTTGCGCATTTTTTTCTCTGCTAAAGGCAAAAACATTATTCAAAAGTTATTATTGTCTTTAACCAATAATCAGAAGCATTTATTTATTACTACATTTTCCCCATGGATTAGTTCATGTCAGATTTAAAGGACAATCAACGAATTAATTTTCCAAAAAATTTCACCCCATGATAGTTAAAAACATATCTAATTAACCAATACTTCATTGCTTTTTATAGTGGGCAATATTCCATTAATTCTATCTTGCTTATTATTATTCTTATATATTAGAATTTACTTTCCTGCATTATTCTTAAAATTTCATATACTCTCTCTAAACTTATGTGTCGTCAATAAATTTATTTCCTTTTTATATTATTTCAACATTTCTTATTTTTCTACTCTGCATTTATTGTGCTGATAGATAGGTATTTAGTTGATGTTTTGAACCGATCACTTCAGCCATGACTTTGAGCTGTTTATTAAAATTAAGAAAATGAACGTAGAACATTTTGTTCCTATTAAATAAAACAAACTTGACACTTAAAACAAAATGGAAGACAAATATGCTGTATAAACATAAATTAAAACGTAGTGAATCATAAAAGTTCAAAATTGAACGAAACATATCTATAATTACTTAATTGTCGAGCCCGATACGTTCACCAGAAATTTTCCCGCGAAGGCTTCGGGCGAAGATTAAGGGTTTAAGTATCATATATTCATTGCATTGTTCTTTTTCTCTATCAAAATATTTCTACAGTAGCACATTTATCAAAAACGACAAAATATTTATCACACCCAAAAGACTCTGAAAGTTTAAATGTTTGATTGTTAAGCAAGTGTTGCTGATTGAATTCAATCGTGGGATAAAATCTGTTATTATGAAAAATCACTCCTATTATTAAACAAGAATGAAAAATCATACGTCCAGCATAGATTATATAACACTTTCTTACACATTCAAAATATTGTAACGAAACTTTATAATATATTAAGTTAAAATAAGCAATTTGAAAACTCTATTTCTACTATTACAATCTATAGTTGGAAAAATATCTGTTTTCTTTTTGTGTGTGTGCAGCTCTTTGTATGTATACCACATAGAACGCTAAAAGTTAGTTTACTGAAACGAATAGCGCAGTTGAAAATTTCCATTCAACAATTACCGCGCATAAACGAAAATGTACTTGAGAAATTTTGTGCATCCGTGTATATATCTATAGAATTTATCCGCGCGAAGTAGTTATTGTTCATAGGCTTCATTTAGTTCTGTAGCCAAATTCTTTTGTGCGTGTTCTTGTAACTGAAATATCCATTCTGTGCAGACCATATTCTACAATAAGCGCCGTATAGTTCAATTCAATGATATATATTAATTTCAGTTTGTTTAAAATAGTGTAATGTCATTAAATGCACAGCAAACGATTTTCCCCATACATTGTATTTCAACGGAATTCTTTTTAGTGTGTCTGTAAATGAACTGTAAATGCTATATACTTCATCTTCAAAATCGGAGCATGCCATAATGATACCCAATAACGTGTATCAATTTCATGGCAATCGGACGATATTTACCCGAGTAAGAGCGCGGACGGACAGACAAACCGAATTCCTAACCACTTTTCAACTTTGTTGGAAAGTGTTAAAAAGAAACATTGGCATATCGATTGTTGTATATGTAATTTAGGATTATTGAAAATTCAAAATTGGGCAGGCATGTGCTCCGATGTATGACAAAGAACATTTAGCTGAAACATTTTCAAATCTAAGTTAGGGTATTATTAAATTGAAACGAATTTTCCCCTATCTCGTCTATTGTGTCCGGGTTCTATTGTGTAGGAAGGAATTATGATGATATTGGTTTTGTCACAAGAGTGTAATATAAATTTGCTGTCTAGTTTTAAGTCTTAATATATAACTATCATAAAGTATAAATATATATAAGTTATTAGTAATATAGAAAATTTTCCGCTCTTCGTACTAAGTGAAAAAAAATATTACAGCTTTATTTGCTGAACTCGCAATAATAAAATTCTATGTAAATTTAATAAAATTTTATGTAAAAAACTAGAATCTCAAAAATGCATTATGCTATGTATATTTTTAAAATTAATTAAAAACTTTAATTTTCCGTTCAGTGTTTATATGTTAATCAGGATTATTTGCTTTTTTCAATTTTCATTTCTTCGAATTTTCCTCCAATAAAAATATCCAATGAGAACTTTTTTGATCACATTATATAATTTATTAATAATTTGAAATTCTGATATGTATATTTTAATATTTTTTTATTTATATTTGTATAACATTTAATCAAATATATTTCCAGTTTTGAAGCAAGCTGCACTTAAAACAGAACCTATTCAACATTTTATGAATATTTGATTTCAGATTTGTTATCGGTATGGCATTGGTATATAAAATTATATATATATATATATATATATATATGAGGTAACCGTTTTTAATGAAAATCCAATTTACACTAAAGAAAAATGATAATTTGTAAAAACATCCTGGCAAGTGACATAAAAACGTTTATCTATAAAGACATTTTAACATCATTCGTTCTTTTCTCTAAGAAATAAAACTTGTTTTTTTTTTCTACTAATTGTGAAGATTATAATTTGAAATAGCAAAACTTGTGCATATGCAAAATTATTATTTCATAAAAGCTAAAAAGTCAATTTCATTTTGCACAGATATTCGTAACATTATTTATAAGATTAGTGAATAGAAAATTTTGAGTGATTAATCAAGAGTGATTAACTAAAAAATTTACCAGAAGCAATTAATTCTAAAAATTCAATTACTTCTTTCTAGGTAAATATGAAAAGGGGGGGGGGGGGGTTAAAAGAGATTTTTTGCAGAACGCTTTCACAACTAATGCAATTACACATGAAACAAAAATACAAATGAAAAAAATGCTTTTTTTAGACATTATTAACACATTACAAAGATAATGAGACTGACTTTTATATTATGGTGTAAAGAAATACCCACAACTACTACCGTTAACAAGTGTTAAATGTATGAATTTTTCATGACAAAATGTACGCATTTATTTGTGTCAAAAATTCAATTAAATACTTTCTAAAGTATATCATAAGGCAGTTTTCCGTAAATGTAATTACTATTAGAAATAACAAATAGTTATGAATAACATCAGACGTTATTTTATGAAATAGAATTATCGGCTTCTGTCATTTTAAATATTATTGGGATGCTTATAAAAAATATGTGTGTTTTACAGGGTGGCTACTAAATACTGTCAAACTCCAAAATATAAGAATTAATTTTAATGTTTTGGTAAAACAATTTATTTATCTATTTCAGCGTTTAGCAATTTTCTATTATTTCAGATGATTTTTGTATAAAGCAAATATTTAAAATTCATCGATTTGATCTCGGATTTTCCGCAGGTAAAATCTTTAAGCAATTAAAATGCTTTGTTTTTATTAGAACACTTCGAACACATATCGAGATATAAATTGATTACTGGATACTAATAGCTTTAAAGATCGACATATGTCAGGTCGTCCATGCTCAGTACACACAAAAGAGGCATCAAATGAATTTGTGAAAAGATACGAAGAAACCCACAAAGTTCTGCAAATAAAATGTCTGCAGAAGAGAACGTTAGTCGCAGAACTATGCAAGTTATTATACATGAAGACCTGGGTTTTCGCCTTTATCGGAAAATAAATGTTCAAGGTTTGACTGTTGCACAAAGAATAAAAAGATAACAAAGATGCACGAAATTGCTGAAGCGGCATGGTAAGAAAAGTGTTGACAGAATAATATTTTCTGATGAGAAGCTATTTTTCACTGAACACTGTTATAATGCTAAAAATGATGTCGTATATTCAGCAGCCTTCGAAGATACACCTGAAACCTTTCGAACTGTTAAAAGCTTTCAGAACAAGAATTCTGTTATAGCTTGGGCAGCAGTGTCAAAAAATGGAAAACTGACTTTGAAATTCACCGAAAAAGGGCTATAAATCAATAAGGAATATTGGAAACAGGACATATTGGCTACACATTTACTGCCACAGGTTGACAGGTTGAATCCAAAAAAAGAATTGAATATTTTGGGAAGATTCTACACCTACGCACCGAGCTAAATCAACACAGACTTGGTTCCATGTCAAATTATCCAAACTTTATCATGCAAGAAGATTAGCCAGCATCTTCATCGGATCTAAAAGCGTTAGATTATTACGCCAGGGGGATTTTAGACTATACAGTAAATAGCAAACAACACATAAATTTGGACTCTCTGAAAGCTTCCACATTGCCTGAATGGGATCGATTACCTGTTAAAATGATTTGTGCCGCAGTCGGACAATGGCATAAGAAGTTATCTTTTGTTGTCGATAAAGATGGCGATCGATTTGAATAAAGTTATTTCCCGGTAAACTTTCATCTCTGATGTTCATCATATGAGTGTATTTATCATTTTCTATTTTAGATTTGTAAAATAAAATGACCGAATATTTGTAACAGTATTTAGTAACCTCCCTGCATTTACATCAGATGTAGTTTTTATTTTTATTTTTTACTAGCTGGATGGGCCAATCCTAATACTTTCTTCGTTGTCATACATCTTAATATTTAAAAAAAGTACTTACAAATGTTAATACTATTAATGAATTGAACTAATAATATTATTAGTTCAATACTATTCCAATTTTGACTTTCATCTTAAATTTCTGCTTCAGTCAATTAATAGGAGTAAAAACGACTTAATCTAGACAACGATATTTATTAAAATCAATAGTTTTTAGTTATTCTGTTGTACATCAGCTGTTTGCAAATACCTGGTGGGATGTTTTGAAATTCAAGCAGGAGCTGCTTGGCATAGCCAAAAACATGAATATGACTATTGGTTCAATTTTTTGCACAAATTCAGGCTCTTTGAGTTGGTCAAATAATGTAAATAGCACAAAAATCTGATGGGCATAAATCTTCATCAAGATAAATAAACGTGTGGAAATAAATAAACTAATTTCTTCTGTTACGCAAGCATTCTGACATTTTAAATTAGCCATAAATCTTTCTACTCGATAATTGTGTAACATTGAATATCCCGGGAGGATGGAACAACTTTATATGATTGAATCAGACTCAATAACCTAAAAACTAACGATAGCCGTTTTATTGTATTACTCTTTTTTTATAATGTAAACTTTTATTCACTCAGAGATATGTAGTCATCAATGAAAGAGGGCATGTAAAAAAGCTCTCATTATATAATTTCAAGATGTATATATTCAATAAGTAAAAATGTTGGTTCATCGATGTTTAACAATATATACACTGCTTATTAATACATTTTCTTAAAGGATGCTGAACAAACCATATATTGTAGAGTAAAATTATCCCTCTAAAATAAAAAAAAGGAAAACGGTGTGAATTACAGTAAGCTGTGATCAATCGGTAAAACTATGTAGATCTATCTATAAAAGGAGACGTCGGCTGACAACGGGGTAAGTCTCAGTTTACATACCTTATAATGAGGAATATATTTATGTTTTGATATAATATTTATCGCAAAAATAAAGAAACGAATTCGCGCCAACATATAAAAGGGTTCAATATCCTATCAAAATCGCTATTGCAGAGCCCCCTTCCGGCAGAGTATTTCAAAATTCAAGAAAGACTTGCTGGCCATAGCCATAAACATATACAAACAATGCGGTTTAATTTCTATGTATAACTTCATACACTTTCGATATTACAATGGCGAAACACGGACACACACTGACTGACAAACATTTTGCATAAATATGTTTTTTGGGACTCTGACACTAAAACGTGTAAATCCGTATTGATGATAGAAGAAAGAAAAAAATTCAATTTAGAAATAGATGCAACTTTTTTTTATAAACATAATAAATGGACTTCCAGCACGAAGTTTTTAAAATCTATTTCCAAATGCTATAAACCAAAAATTCTATTTTTTTCAGCATGTTTCACATGTTTAAAAATACTCCAAGTAGTGGTCTGAAAAGGTTTTAAAATGATACATTTTCTTTTAAATGTACAGCTACCACTTTTTTCGAACATTAATCTCCTTTTGCAGCATCAACTCACGTTTACTCACTACAGCCGTAAATTAAAAATCGCGTTAATTTAAAGGTAACCTTTGGTAATGGATTTCATCAGTTTATTAAATATCGTGTTAATGTTAAAACTAATTCATGAAATTTACAAGGAGAGAAGGCATCTTCCACCGCTTAGGGGCGCATTCCTTCCTCGGATTCTAAGGACCTTATTTCAACGGGATTGAGTTCATTCAACTTAGATTACAACTACAGTTATTTTCTGTATTATGAAATTTTATCTTAGACTTCAGTTACAAACATTTTCTAACATTAATGATGCATTTTTTTTTGTATTCTATGGGCTTGATTACTACGAGGTTTGGCTCACTCAACTTGGTTTTCAATAGTCTCCGGCATATGCGGAACACTTCCGATCATGTTGCCTTAGATAATGTGGATCCAGGTTACAGGTTCGTTCGGATGGAAGTTTGTTGGGGACACTCTAGACGCTGCGGAAGGCAATGGGGGCCTCCGAAATTAGGTTAATTTAAAAGAATTTCAAAAGTTTTAAGATCGTACAAACTTCAGTTTTGTTTAAGGTTATTATTTACGGACCCCGGCCAACGCCGGGCGGGTCTGCTAGTAAACCTAAAAAATGAGCTTCCAGCACGAAGTTTTTTTATTTCCATATGCTATAAACCAAACATTCCATTTTTTTCAGCATGTCTCACATGTTTAAAAATATTCCAAGTAGTGGTCTGAAAAGGTTTTAAAATGATGCATTTTCTTTTAAATGTATAGTTAAGCATTTCCGTATTTTAGCAATTCAAATTACCTTTGAATATTATAAATTTTATATCAACATTCTGTGGTCAATTACACAGCTCGTCTAAGATGTAGTAAAAAACGAATTCAAATTTTCTATTCATTTATTAAAATCTGTACATGGAATTTCGCACTATTTTTGTCATGTATCATTGGGCATATCAATACAAGACAATCATTTTAATTTCTTATAAAATATGTATTTAATATTCTTAAAGAATATTATAAAAGTATATTATATTCCTCTTATCCAGTAGAATATAAGCATATTCAATTATTTCGACAGTTTGATTTAAAATGTAATTAATTATTAATGAAAAATTAATTAATTATTCCATATTAATTTTTAATTTTGTAATGATATTTAAAAAGTCATAAAAAATGTTAAGGCTATTTATGTTTTTTTTATACATATTAAATCCTCCTCTAACATGAAATTTCCATATTTATTCAAGATTAATAAATTATAAAATCAATTCTCATTTTTCTAATGATTTTGTAAAATGAACAAAAAATGTAATATCGTCACCTAACTTTGTAAATATATCTATGGTCTGTTAATAGAAGCACTGTAAATAATTAAGGAAGCTTAATTTGCGATTGATTGTGTAATGCATACAAATATTAACACTGAATTACATTTCCTCCTAAAGGCAAATGCGCTGATCAAGTGAAAACAAATTGGTTAATTAAGTCAATGTTTATCTACAGTTATGATGGTACAAAGTAGAAATATTTTAGGAATAAAAAATTATTACGCTTATTTGTTTAATTTTTAATGTATGTAAATAGATACTGTTTAAAAATATTTATATAATCAAACACTTTCAAACTAAATTAAAATCGGTAAATAATTATACACTTAGATACATTATGTGACTATTAGTTTATATTATGCTAGCAAAATCCGCGGCTTTTGAAAGCGTAATAGTTGAAATATGCCTAACAGTATTTGTGTGTCTATTTTTATTAGAAGAAAGCAGCTGCAATACCCGGCGTTGTCCGGGTCAGAATATATTGCATGCTTTATGACATGAGGACCAATCTCCTTAAGAGATGTGTTTCAGCAATTTCAGCAGTGTTGCAGTTCATTGCTTCGGAATTGAATAAAGATATCACGATGGCTATATTTGTTATCCACAATTATCACTGCAACTTCATTAACTTGATATGCACTAAACCTTTGTTCATGCTCACCGGCTGGTCTTTTGTCGGCCAGAATGACGATCTTATCGTTTTCTGCAACCATTCGTTCTAGTCTTAAACACATTGATCACTTGATTATGGTTATGGAATATACGTTGTAACCCCTGAATAATTTCTCGTTGTAGCCCCAGAATATGAGTGCAACGATAATCTATTTCGAGGTTTTTTAATAACAAAATATAATTGTAGGAATTTTGGTGTTTCATTTGGTATCGGCATTAGCGAGCCTACTCGATGATAAATTTGCCCTTGTACTTTAAAAACTGGGCTGAAATTTTCTACGTTGCATACGTTGCGAAGTAGCCCGAACGAACTCATTTGAAAGCAAGAATTGTATCGACGATAATTTTGCATTTCCTAACATCCCTTTATAAACGAAATTTAAAAATTTTCAAAGGGTTTTTTTTAAACGCTTGTTGTTCCTGTGAAATCCGAAGTGGTAGTGGCACCAGCTTAAAATGTAGCCTGTGTAGTATCTGGAACTGTCACCATTGATTCGCTACCATTAATTTCGGAATAGGTTCATTATTTTTTTAGATTGCATAGAAATCGTAATTTAGGATATTTTTAGAACGTTTTTCACTTCTTCCCTTTGCTTCACCCCTTTTCACTTTAGAATTTGTTTTCGACTGTTTCTTAGAGGGCATTTATATTTTATAAGTAACTACCATGCCATATTTCAAGATTCTAGTCTCATAAGTATCACAGAAATCCCAATTTAGAAAGTTTTTTTCTCCTGCAACTTTCTAGTGATAGTGGAACCTAAATAAAATATAGATTATGTTTGAGCACGTTATATCACCACCAAATTGCCACCATTTTTTAAAAATCGGTTTGGTATTTCGTAAGATTGCGTAGAAATCGCAATTTACAACGTTTTTAGAACGCTTTTAGCGCGTTTTCATCCCTTTTAGATGTCGATTTTTTAGGAAATGTTCATAGAGATTGTTAACATCTTATAATTAACTACCATGTCTAATTTCAATTTGCGAGCCCCTGCGGTGTCACAAAATTTCCAAATTAGAATGTTTTTTGCTCCTGCAAACTCCAGGTGACAGTAACAGCGATATAAATAGAGCCTATGTTAGAGTAAGACCTGTCATCATCAATTTCCAAATTTTCCAACCATTACTTTTGAAATCAGTTTGATACTTCCGGAGATTGCGTAGAAATCGCAATTTAGAGTGTTTTTAAAACGCTTTTCGCCCATTTTTACCCTTTTTAAAATTCGCGTTTTTCAGGAAATGTTCTTAAATTTATATCTTATAAGTAACTACCTATCCTAATTTCAAGTTGCTAGCCCCTATGGTATCACAAAAACGCAATTTAGAACATTTTTTGCTCCTGCAATACCCAAGTGGTAGTGATACTGACATAAAATAGAGCCTATGTTGGAGTAAGAGCTGTCACCATCAATTTCCAGCCATTAATTTTGAAATTGGTTTGGTGCTTCCTGAAAATTTCAATTTAGAACGTTTTTAGAACGCTTTTCGCGCGTTTTCACCCCTTCGAAACTTCGATTCTTTTAAGAAATATTCTTATTGATCATTTATATCTTATAAGTAAGTACCATGCCAAATGTCATGTTTCTAAACCCTTCAGTAACACAAAAGTCACATTTTTAAAACATTTTTTGCTCCTGCATACACTTTTTAGTAGAGACACTGACATAAAATATGGCTTATTTTGGAGCAAGGGTTACTATCATTTTGACACCATTATTTTTTAAATCGATTCGGAACTCCCAGATATTGTGTAAAAATTGTAATTTGGAACGTTTTTAGAACGCTTTTCGCACATTTTCATCCCTTTTAATTTACGATTTTTTAGGAAATGTTCTTAGAGATCATTTATATATTATAAGTAACTACCATGCCAAATTTCATGTTTATAGACCCTTCAGTAATACAAAAATCGCATTTTTAGAACGTTTTTGCTCCTGCACCCCCTTTAGGTTAGTGCCACCGACATAAAATATAGCTTATTTTGGAGCAAGGTCTGTTACTATCATTTTGACACCATTATTTTTTTAATCAGTTCGGAGCTTCCTGAGATTGTGCAAAAATCGTAATTTAGAACGTTTTTAGAACGCTTTTCGCGCATTTTCACCCCTTTTAATTTTCGATTTCTTTTGGAAATGTTCTTAGAGATCATTTAAATTTTATAAGTAACTACAATGCCAAATTTCATGTTTATAGGCCCTTCAGTAAAACAAAAATCGCATTTTTAGAATGTTTTTTGCTCCTGCACCCCTTTGTCTAAATGGTATCGACATAAGATATAGCCTGTGTTGGAACAGGGACTAACACCATCATTTTGATACCATTACTTTTGAAATCGGTTCGGCAGTTCCAGAGATTACCCCCGCGAAATAAACACTCAAACAAACAAACACTTCAAAAGTTTGTCTCAGGATGTAACAGAATTCTTTTGTGTGGCCCTGTAAATGAATAATAAATATTCTTTGCACCGCATATGCTACAGAATGTATATTTAAATGCATTTCATAAAGCATTTCAATTTCATTATGTTCGAAAGGCTGTAACATTATTAAAAACTATCTCAAACGATTTTTCCCCATATCCCGTAATGCAATAGAATTCTTTTGAGTGTCCCTGTAATCTCCCACTTTCACCCACCACGACCAAACTACCTTACTAACAGCAAGAGATCAAGCGCTATCTAACCACATCAACCGCGTGTTGGTGATAGTACGTGTTCTTGGAGAAAAGTCTGGCTTTACCCACACACACTAGACTTTTATATATAGAATATACTGCTATACGGACAATTCAAAAATTACTACATAAGCCGCAGTTTGACTAAACTTCATTGTTACGCTGCATTTGGCAAAAAAGAGAATTAAATTAATAAGAGCAGAAACTAATTATAAATAAATGATAATTTAGAACGTATTTTGAAGCTTTTATGCTTATTTCAGTTTTCACTTGAATAGTTTTATTTTTTAGAAATTGTTCTTATTAATAATAATTAATCTTACTGTATTAATCTTTATAGTACATCTTAAAAGTAACCATCATGTCATGTTACAAGATTCTATTCTAAAGGTTTACCACCTCCCTAGTGACAGTGACCCCAACATAAAATATAGCCTATGTTGGAGCAGGGATTTCTCCTTCACCTTGCCAAAATTGCATTTGATCGATTTGACATTTCCTGAGATCCACAAAAGTCTAATTTAGAAAGTTTTTTGCTTATTTCACAATTTTAAATTTTGAAATTTTTTTCTGTTCTTGGAGAATAACCTTATAACTACCATACCAAATTTCTAGTTTCTATCCTAAACAATTCCGTAGAAATTGAAATTTAGAAAAAAAGTAGAATGATTTTTCCTCATTTCACTCTTTTAAATTTCGATTTTTTACAATCTGTTTTTCAAGAGCATTTACATCGTATAAATATTCTACCATCCCAATTTCAAGTTTCTATCTTTAAAAGTTTTATAGAAACCGTAATTTAGAATATTTTTAGAGCTCTTTTCAGTTGATTTACCCTTTTCAATTCTCCGTACTATTTTTAAAACAGATCGAATTTAGAAGAAAAAGTAGAATGATTTTTCCTCATTTCATTCTTTTAAATTTCGATTTTGTTTTACAATCTGTTTTTTCAAGAGCATTTACATCTTATAAATATTCTAACATACCAAGCAATTAAAACACCATATATAATGAGTGTGTTTTAATTGCTAGGGGTGTCTGGCGGTGGTTGGTAAGCGTAGCTCTAAGTGGCAAAACTCCCTAGTTTATAAGAAAAAACATAAAAATTTTATAAGCATATGAATCAAACATATTACAATTAAATTAACTAAATACTTTTTTTAAAGCATAGAAAATATAGATTTTTTAATTTTTATGAGAGAAGTTTAATTGTGCATGAAAACAAATTATTCTCGTTTATGATTTGCTTCATTAATAGCTTCATTAGTTTCATTCTGAGACATAGTTAAATAAAGTAGTACTTAATTCCATTTATTATTTACAATACGTGCTGGTACATTTTATCTGACATTTGAAATTTTTTATTAAGTGATTTACACCTAATGAGGAACACACTTTTGGTGTAGTGACAAATTTTGTGACAGCTAATTAAGAATATATATATTATATTTCTATAAGCTCTGAGATATTTTCGTCTATCATTAAAAGTTATCGATTTCGCCAACCATGGAAATTCAAGCAATGACTATTTTTTAGTAAAATTTAAAGAATTCCCGATGCCCAAAGCCAATTTTTTTTATATTATACTAATATTTTCCATTAATTGCAGTTTGTTTTGAAACATTTCTAAATGTTCCAACAAAAAATGCATTTTTAAAAGTTCTGAAGTTTCTAATAAAGATAATGATTTGTTTTCTCCAATTTATCTATTTATGTATATATATATATTTGCAGAAATATCCGGAAAATTATTTGTACAAAAATCTGCTCTGAGCTTTATACGGAACGTATTTTGCAAATAACTTTTTATAATAAAATTTGTGCATTTGTAAATGTCCAAACATTAGATTCTTTTTTAAATATTTCCATTTTTATGTTTTAATTTTAATTTTAAAAGTTTTTTTTTTCAAATATCTTCAAAATGGTGGTAGTCCGAATACTTCCATTGTTGCAGATAAAGGAGAAATAGTGAGATTTATTTATATTTTTGATTATATCTCTATTGACGAAATTTTCTAATCATAATAATAAGAAAAATATTTCACATTTGAGTAGATGGAACTTAATACGTCAAGAAGCTTCATGAACCAAAAATTAAAATCACATAATTTTTTTTATTCATAAATTGATTTACCTACATTTTAATTCACAAAATGGCTATAGTTTCCTATTATTGCATTAAAATGACATCATTTTCAGATTTTCTTCTCTCCACTATCTTTGAAATAGTATAGATAATACGTAGATCAAATAGATACTCATAATAGATCCAAACATCGAAACTTGAAATTAACTTATATTTTTACCTGCGAAAGTGATGTAATTTTTAAAGAAGCAGCATTCAACTCAAAATTTGTATTTTCATGCAGAAAACTACCATCATTTATTACGAGGGCGTCCAAGCGTCGTATTTTGGATTATTTTTTAAATTCCCATTCTAACGAGATTAAAGAGACTTTAGGTGAAAAGTGTATTAGTTCCGTCAGGGAAAATGAAGTCATGCTAGAAAAAAAAAAAAAAAAAAAAAAAAAAAAAAAAAAAAAAAAAACACGCATTTTTAGTACTAAAATACAATTTCATCTTAAGGATTTTCATTATTTTTGTATGCCACTAGTAATGATACTGAAAGGGAATTTAATAAAAGTTAAAATGTTTCAATCATTAAAAATAATGTCATGTATACTAGAAAATGTGAATTTTTAAACAGGAATCTAGAACATTTTACTACGATTGTGTCAAGTTGATATGATTTATATTCGTTTTTCTAGAGATTAGTGTAAAGTACATTTAATCATTCTTCTCTGCCCTAGGAAGAATTGTAATAGCACAAAGACGGAATGTTTATGCCAATGAAAATGACATCATATTGAAAATAATACAATTATATTCTTCAAGAGTCACTTAAATCATGGAAAATTTTTGACACGTGTGTGAATTTGTCTAATTGTTTAAAATAAGAAAAAATGAGTTGTAAAAAGCAGAAATAAAAATGGAAATGGGAATCTGTGTTTCTATTCATAAATTTCAGAGTTTAGATTCGAAGTGTTGTATTTTAAGATTAACCTTCCAAAATCGGGTACATACCGAATGGTGTATATAAGGAAATGAGATTTGGGGCAAAAGTGTTGTTTAAGATGTCTATCCGGTCTGTGACGAAGGGAAGGGTTAGCTTTCATATTGCTTATTTTTAAAAAGCCAGCTTATATTTTTCAAACACACGAAGCTCAAATTTGTGGAACACCATTATTGAAGATCCATTACTGGTTTTTGTCAATATTGAATATGAATGAGAATTTCGAGAAATTAGTCAGGTTCATTCCAGCTACTTTTATTTAAAGTAATTTACATCTCGTCGCCAAATTCGGCGAATTCTTGAAGTGCACGCAATTTTTAAACAACACGATGGATGAAGCTAACCAGAGAACATGGTCTAGACCTTAGTAATTCCTGTGCACATGCTCACTCACATCGAAATCAGTTTACATATACGAGTGCTCTCGTAGGCAAAAAAATCAGATTTTCCAAAATGTCACTCAGATTAGAAATTCAAACTGCTATATCTCAGGCATTTTTCAAGATAAAGACAAAATAAAAAATGCTCCGGAATCCTTGTATGAAGGTCACTTACTTAAAAAGTTTCAATTTCTAAGTTTTTGTACTCCATTTTAAATTTTAAATTAAAGAAATTAAATTGCCGTCATTTTGAAACAAGATGGCGGATGAAGCTGGCCAACGAACTCGTTTGGGACATTGTATATATTATGCACATGCCTAGTCACATCCAAATCGGTTAATAAATTCGCATGTTATCACTTGACAAAAAATCGGATCGTTTCAAAATGTCAGACACACTAGAAAATAAAAGTGCTATAACTCAACCATTTTTTAAAATATAGACGAAATAAAAAATGCTCCGAAATCTTTGTATCAAGGTCACGCACATAAGAAAAAAAAATCACTTCACTTTCTAATTTTTTGGTACCTCTTTTTAAACTTAATTAAAAAAATTAAATGGCCGCCATTTTTAAACAAGATGGCGGATTAAGATGGCCAACGAACTCGGTCGAGACATTTGTATGTACTACGTACTTATAGACTAATTTTAATCCAAATCGATTCATAAATACGCGTGTTATCTTTGACGAAAATCAGATCATTTCAAAATGTCAGCGACACTAGAAATTCAAAGAGTTATGACTCAGCCATTTCTTAAGATATAGACGAAACAAAAAATGTTCTTTCAAACATAATGGAATTTATTATTATGCATTGTTAAGGTACACCACAAGGTATTGTCTATTTAACCTTTTAAGACCTGAAGAGTTTTGGTAGAAATGAAAAGTCTTGGTGTTTAACCCTAATTAATAGGATCATATTTGACTGAAAGGAAAAAAAATATCCGATGTAAGGTCAAGGGAGGATCCACACAGTTGTTTGGTGCAGACTTTTAAACATAGAACTTTAAAATTTTAAACTTTAAAAACGTAGAAAAAGAGGAAAATGCGCTTTGTTTTTCCTTAGGATCACCTAGACAATTGTGTAGGTCGGGTCTTAAAGGGATAATATGTTATGTGGAGCATCTGAGGGGACATTCAAAAGAATGCCGCTACATTATGATCTATAGGGAAAATTCGTTTCCAGTATATTTTAATGATATTACACTGTTTCAAATATAATGACATTAAAAATAGCAAATAAAGCCTTTGTGCAACAATATTAAAAAGCAGAAAAACCAACGTTTAAAATGCACAAATAATATATGAAAAGCAGCAAACAGCTGTTTCGAATCTACTAGCGAGATTCTTCTTCAGTGCAAAAGGAACAGCGTGCTAGAAAAAGCAAGGCTGAGCAAAATCACAGACAGAGACGCGCTGGCTTTTATACCCTATGCGGGTGGCGAAGGTGCCGAAACAACCAATGAGAGAGAAGCAGTGGAAACGACTGGGTGGACAAGTAGCGACATCTACCGGAGAAGTAGAGAAAAGAAAACAAAAAAGGGGAATTAAATTAACGCTTTCCAAATACTTGGAAAATCTGGAGTACTAGATAAGTCATTGACTAAAGAGTGAGAATTTTTAATGATATGGTAAGCTTCCCAAAAATCAAGATCAAGGTTAGAAGAACATTTTTGGATAATGATGGCAGAGGAAAAATCGAACCTATGTTGAGAAGACCAAGAATGTTGAGCAATAGAAGAACGTTTGAGCTCCTGATTTTTAACATAACCTTCATGCTCTTTTAAACGAAATCTAAGAGCACGTTTAGTCTGACCAATATAAGAAAGACCACACTGACAAGAGATCTGGTAAATGCCCCAATTATCTAGGCGATCAACGGGGTGTTTGAGATTTGAAAAACGGATTTTATTAACAGGATAAAAAATAACTTTAAAATCAAACCTTCTTAGGATTTTAGCAACTTGCTGACTGATTTTAGGAAAAAATGGTAATACAACTGAAGTATTAGAGTTGGAATTAGAATGCTTTGCAGAATGGTCGGATTTCGACAATTTCTTATAAATAGAATCGATAATATTAGAGGAATAACCACGATCGACAGCAATAGCTTTGAGGTAATTAAGTTCAGCACTAAGTAACTGAGGAGTGGAACAAATATTAGTAGCCCGAAAAACAAAAGTATTGAAAACAGCGAATTTCTGGTTAGGGGGATGAGAAGAATACCTGTGAGGTGGGAGACTGACAGCAAAAGGTTTACGAAAGACGGTAGTCTGAAAGCCATTTTCACAACGAATAACAAGGACATCCAGGAAAGAAAGACAGTTATTGGTCTCAATTTCAGAGGTAAATTGAATGCAGGGATCAATGGAATTCATAATAGAGAGAATATGATTAATATCCGAATTCATTTCAATCAGGACATAAACATCATCAACATAACGAACATAGAACGGAAATTTTAAGATTTCAAAAAGCTTGACCTCAAAATAGTGCATATAAATATCGCATAAAATCGGACTAAGAGGATTACCCATAGCCAAACCGTCAATCATACGGAAGAAATTACCATTGAAAACAAATGTATTTTGCGACAAGCAAGCGCGAGTGAGAAGTATAAGTTCCTCGATTTCAAAATAAGAGAAATGGAATTCACAAAGCCTTTTCTTGAGGCAATCTAAAGCCCCCTCAACCGGAACGTTTGTAAATAATGATTTAACATCAAAAGAAACCATCATGTGACCCTGCGGCTTAAAATTATGAAGTTTTTTAACAAAATCAAAAGAATTCTTAACAGTGAAACAGTTACTGCTCAAAAGTGGGGAAAAAACAGAAACTAAATATTTGGCAAGCTTATAAGAAGCTGTACCGATACTAGAGACAATAGGTCTAAAAGGAATGTCAGGTTTATGGACCTTAGGTAAAGCATAGAACCTGGCACAATGCGCAATAGACGGAATAAGGGACTTCTTAAAGTTAGCAGGAATAATGGAAGAAGACTTAATGGCAGACTTAATAGAGTTAATTTCACTAGTGGAAGGGTCTTTGCGGATATCCACATACGGACCATCATTAATTAATTTATGGGTTTTTTTCCAAATACGTAGATTTGTCGAGAAGAACAATCTGACCACCTTTGTCGGCCTTAGTAATAATTAAGTTTGGATCAGAACGCAAATTTTTCAGACATTGTTTAACAGGATGTTTAAGATTGGGTTTATAAACATTAGAATTGAAATCAACAGTATTGGCAATGAGATGCCTAATAGACTCTTTTTGAGAAGAAGATAGAGCGCTATGCTTAAAGGCTCTTTCAATAGGAGCAATAAGATTAGGTAAAGAAGGAATAGCAGAGACAGAAAAATTGTTATTCAATTTGAGAGCATCAAGCTGATTGTTACTTAATGGAACACTAGAAAGATTGACAACTGCATTTTGGTTAACAAGAGGCAAATTACTGCAGTTATTTCTAGCACGCTGTTCCTTTTGCACTGAAGAAGAATCTCGCTAGTAGATTCGAAACAGCTGTTTGCTGCTTTTCATATATTATTTGTGCATTTTAAACGTTGGTTTTTCTGCTTTTTAATATAATGACATTGTTATACATCGTTGACGTACATTATAAGATGATTACTTTAGAATATGATGTACATAGCATTTATCGGTCATTTACAACTCGAAAGAAAAACGATTCAGTTACCGTATTGTCTATGAGCAATAATTGCTGGAAATTCGTGTTCAGTTGTGGAATGTGTTTTTGAATTTAGACTTTTTTACCATATTACTTGGTGTGTTTAAATTTTTGCCAAAGTAAAAGTGCATCAGTTCGGGTCACTATTTCCCTATGACGACAACGACATCAACAACAGCAACAACAATAATAATAATAATAATAAATAGATAAAAAGGTGCCCCGCTGTTTGAAAAAAAGTAAAAAATCCAGTTGGCCTTTTCTATTCTACAATAAACCTATTCTGCGTTCATATAAATGAGCCATAACTGCTCTACACGTCATATTCTACAGTAAGTATATTGCAGTTGACCTCAATAATTTATATAAATTTCGTAATAGTAATTGAAAGAGTTTAACGCCATTAAAATACGCTGTAAACAATTTTGCCTTAGACTTTTATGTAACTGAATTATTTTGAGTAACCCTGTAAATTAATGATAAATGCTTTATACTCCATATTCTATAAAAGCTTGTTTTCTTGCACATCAAAAAAGTGTATCAATTTTGTATTCTTTAAAAAGCAACGTCATTAAAATGCACTGCGAACGATTTTTTTCACAATGTAACGTGAATCTTTTTGAGTCTCTCTGTAAACGATCTAAACGTACACTACATTTTCAATAGCTAAAATCCTTAGTACACCTCAGTAATCAATTGCATGTCAATCCTTTCATGCTTATGAAAATAAGAGCCCGGACAGGCGGCTGGAGTTAGACAAACAATCTGACAAGCGTTAAAAACAGAATACGCAGAAGAATAAATTTTATACATTTCTCATTAATCATAAAAAAATAAAAATATCTCTCGCTGTCAACGCAATATATCCGAATGCACCAAAAAAGGCACATAACTCTCAAACTCGTAGAAAACGCTGACATTTCAAAAACTGTTTTGCACCGCGTCCTTTTCTATTTTCTTTTATTATAAATTCCCTTTAATTTAATTGTACCGGCTTCGCAAACTATTTTATAAATTTTTGCCCAAATATAAAAGGTATGCAACTGGCCACAAAAAGACAGCCTGCATAGGGCCTCCCAGGTGTATGCCACTTGTTGTCCAACAGCTTTTGTTCTATTGGTGACCACTACAACTAGCATAAACAATCCTTTGCTTGATAAATGTACGATTTACTGTCAACCGATGGCCGCTACAAGATGTGAGTTGTAGGCCGAAATGCTCTTTGCTTTCCAGTGTCAGTTGGAAAGTGAGTGGAATCGAGCTGCTAGTGATAACTAGAATTTTGAAAATCAAACAACAGCTTAACCCTTAAATGCCTGGTGTTGCTTTTCGGCAACATACCCAATTTAGGCTCTAAAATACCATTAGAGTAATATTGAAGCTATAATGCCTAATGCTGCCAATAAAATACATTCTGAAGATATTATTAAATCGATTTTCAAAATGTAGATGAAAACACTTGTACTGTTTAAGAATAAAGATAAATTTATTTTTTCAATTGTTGCTGCTTGTTGTTTTTGTTTTGTTTGGAAGCTTGCGAAATAACCTATTTTGACCTGCAGTGAGCAAGTAAAATTTAATTCATATTGTAGCTCCTAAAATTCTTGTGTGTTTAATATTATAGAATTTTATGAAGGGAAATTATTTTTTCAATTAAGCACCAGTATTGCCGATTAGTAACAAAATGTTTTTTAGCCGTAAACTATACTTAAAAAAATACATATATATGATTTTTTTAAGTATTTTTTCCATGATTTGTTTAAAAAATGAAAGCCGAAAAACATTATTACAATGATTTTTGAAAAATCAGGCATTTAAGGGTTAATTTAGTAGGCATCTGACGTACCTTGCTCTTTTATATGGAAAATTTGTTTTATACTAAAAAATATCGGCGTGCCTGTAATATACAATGAATTTTAAACTGACAAATTTAGAATGCGATATTCTTTTCCAATAAATAAATGAAAATTAAAATTCTAGTGCTAAATTCACATTGAGTTAAATAATTAAAATATACATAAAGCGCAAATAATTGTACAAAAATTATTTTCAAGTGCATAAATATAATATGAAGGTATTTAAAATACAAATTTTAAATATCTCAAAATTCATCAGAGAAACCTAGCACGTTTTCAACCATTACAAGGCCGTCTTCAGTAGGATTTAAATGCTGTTATTATTTTCTTTGCGCTTTTTCGAGAATTGTCCAAAATAAAACATAGTAATTTAAATTTAAGTGTTGTACGTCAGATGAGATGTCAGAGAAGTTTATTTAAATTTTCAACAAAACGAGCTTTCATCTATTAGGCCGCGAATATCACCATACACCATGGATATTATATGATATATTTACTAATAAGATACAGCTTGTAACGATGCATTGTCATATGATATCCATGGTGTATGGATATATTTGCTGCATAATAGATGAAAGCTCATTTTGTTGAAATTTTGAATAAACTTATCTGGCATCGTATCTGACGTACAACACTTAAATTTAAATTACAATGTTTTCTTCTCGACAATTCTCGAATAAACTTAAAGAAAATAATAACATCATTTAAATCCTACTGAAGACGGCCTTGTAATGGTTGAAAACGTTCTAGGTTTTCCTGGTGTATTTTGAGATATTTTAAATATCTTTATATTATATTTATGCAACAGAAAGTAATTTTTGTACAATTATTTGTGTTTTATGTATATTTTAATTATTTTCTGATATTTAACTAAATAAAAACAAACTTCTTGCACAGAACGTGAGAATGCATAAAATATTTTGATGAATGTGTAGCATCGCAAATAAAAATGAAGATGCTCATTACAAATTTTAATATTCATTGTTTTCGCAGTAAAATTATTTTTCATTTCCAATTTTCTGAATTATATTTTAGGTAGCTTTCATTATAAAAATCTACCCATTGCAGCCGTTCGGAGGAAAGCGATTTCAAAAAATTTTGGTATATTTTCATCGATCACGACCCCCAGACCCCGAAACCACCCTCCGTTCAAAAGTTGATATATATATATATATATATATATATAGCTGATCTTTGTCACACTGTAACTGTCGTATTTATGAGCCGATTTGGATGTACCTTGGTAACAACATAGTACATACCAATGTCTCGACCGAGTTCGTTCGCCAGCTTCATCCGCCATCTTGTTTAAAAATGGCGGCCATTTAAAAAAAATTAAATTTAAAATGAGGCACCAAGAAATTGGAAAATGAAAAAGATTTTTTTATGTGTTTGACCTTGATACAAAGATTCCGGGGCAGTTTTTGTTTCGTCTATATCTTAAAAAATGGTTGAATTATAGCACTTTGAATTTCTAGCATGACTGACATTTTGAAACGATCTGATATCTGTAACGCGATAACACGTGTATTTATTAACCTATTTCGATGTTAGAAGGCATGTGGATAGTATATAGCAATGTCTTGCCCAAGTTCGCTGGCCAGCTTTATCAGCCATCTTGTTTCAATATGGCGTCCAGTAAATAAAAAAAAATTATATTTACAGTAAGGTGCCAAAAAAAAAATTAGAAATTGAAAAGGGTTTCTTTTTTGGGTGGCATTTTGAAAAATATGATTTTTTGCCTGCGACAGCACTGGTATATATCAACCGATTCCGATGTGAGTGAGCATGCGCACTGGAATTACTACGGTCTCGACCAAGTTCACTGGCTAGCCTCATCCACCATGTTGTCTTAAAATGGCAGGCACTTCAAGATATCGCCGAGTTTGGCAACCAAATATAAGTCACTTTAAATAAAAACGACTTGGATAAAGCTGAGTAATTTCGCGAAATTCTCATTCATAATTATTTAGTATTAATAAAAATTAGTATTCAATCTCCTATAATCGGTTTCCACTAAATTGAGCTTTGTGTGTTTGAATAATATAAGCTGGCTTTTTAAAAATAAGGAATATGAAAGCTACCTCTTCCTCCCGGCACTGGTCGGAAGGAATTTTTTATTACGTAATCAAAAGGAAAAAACTTTCCTAACGTAATCTGTAGTTTTTCCAAAAATATTGATTTTTCTTTCCTAAAAAAGTGAGAAAGATCTAGATATATTTCATAACAGAAGAAAGAAATAAAAGCACTGCAATTTCTTTGCCGTTACACCTTTTTTTTTTACTTCAAATATTGCAAAAATCTGTTATTCTATTTGCATATTACATAAGAAAAAGAAAAGCATTTTCAATTACTATGGCAAATACTGTTCTATAAAAAACAAACGAAATATTTTTTTTCCTCAACCCCCCTTATTTTTCATTTTTTTTTCTCTGCAGTATAAAAGGAAATTCTGGAAAGATTAATGATATGTCGGAGATTTTTTTATCTTTATAACGAAAAAACTATATGCCAAAATAGTTAAAATTGCTTTATAAAGAAAGTTTTAAAGTTCAGACGGTTGAAGATTTTTGACAGTGTTTAAAAATATACTTTTTTTTTTTTACTATTTTATGCTGAAATAAGAGCCAATCAGACGTTGCAGCAAAAAAACTGTAATTTTTTAGAAGAAAACATTTCACAAATTTTCGACTGTTAAATGTATATCTTTAAAAAAATGAGAGAATAATTTTTTCTCTTTACATTTTTCCTTTCCTATATTTTGGTGTCGAGGATTATAAAAAGTAATCCTATTGTTGTGACTTAGCTTATTGTTAGTTATAAAAATATAATTTGTCACTTTGTTTATTTGTTTAAATAAACTAATTTTAAGAAACAATAAATTGCAGTAGATCTGCAGATTTTATCTTTTAGTATCATTTTTATTTACCAACATTGCAGCGTTCTGATCTCAAAAATGAAAATAATATAATAATAGTTGATTCCAAGTAAAAGTACATTTAGTCATAATGCGAATTATTTGAATTTTCCTGTTTATAACAGGCGATATCTCGTAAAAAAACTCGTGCTAAGTCTTCTTTTAATAGCTCGACAACACCGATATTATACGATTAAATCTCGTGTTTTCTGAAGTTGCATTTACAACCACTTCAACTGGATCCCTGAGATAATTTCGTTTCTATTTTTAGTTTCAGAAACAAAAGTTTTTATCACAGAAATAAATTACAAAAGTGAAAAAATATCACAATTTACAAAGACGTTATAACAGTTTATAACAGCGATTTGATTGTACTTTGGCGCTATATTATAGGAGTCTTTAACTGATGTCTGGACCCATGTTCCACGTGTGACCTGTTGCGACTATTTTAGTAACCCATCAAAGCATTTAGAAATAGAAAGAAACATTTTTTTTTTTTAAATTAAAAACGGTTTTCGAACCGATTTATTTGGGAAAATTTTACCTAAAGTAAAAAGGACAAAGAAAACAAAAGAAAAGTCCCACAGTATGAAATATACTTCTACAGCAATAAAAATGAATGTGAAAAGGATTCGTTGCTTTTGAGCAGTAAAAAAGTTAGCTGACTCTGTTTTTGTAATAGCTTTACACGCTGTATGCCCAAAAGTCACTTCTGTTTTAAACGATCTTTTCTCTTTTGTCCATTATTTAGAGAAATACATGACAAATTCTTCTGTAACTTTAAAAATATAAAGAATATGTTTAGCCTAATATTTTTCAGCGAAGATTTGATCCTTAGGGCAATTAGGGTGCCAACAACAAATTAAATAAAAAAATATACGACCTTTGTTTTGGGCCTCCATTTCCTATATCCAAAAAACGGATCCAGCTCTTGGAAATCACACATTGTGAATCTCCAGAGGCTTCTGCTACTTCGGATTGTGTTTAGCCCCCTCTAACCGACAAAAAGCTCCCCAAGCTTCTGATTCGGTTAAATGGCATCGTTGAGACATCGCTCTCATCAAAACAAAGCTTTCTACAGCATGTCCAAAATGAGATCTTGCGACATTAAATACCAATCAATCTACCAACCATCAAAATAAAGTAGTACTTACTGAAAGCAGAACGAGTGACTAGGTATAGCGTTTCCTCCATTGAACACCGCATGCGTCACTCCTTGGCGAAATTCATATCTATATGAAGTCTGCTAGTTTGGCAATTTATCTGTAGCACTGGCGAATAGACTTTAACTTTGTAGTAAAAAAATTATCAACAGCTCTAAAATAAATATGAAATAATAAATTTCCTATTTATGAATTTATATCAGTTGCTTTATAATTTGCAGTCGAAATCCACTATTGTTACTTGAATTTTACTATATAATTCCATTTACGAGCTAATATTAAATAATTAAAACAAAATATCTATTTCAATGCAATAACGGTATCTCTTAAAATGACATCAAATTAAAAATGTGTGTTTTTTTTTCGCATTAGAACTTCAATAACTTATTTTTAACTACGCTGTAAGAATCTTAATATTGATTGCATACATCTGAGCAAACAATAAAGTTATATTAATCTTGTCATAGCAGTCTCATCATTTTCTCATAATTTAACTATGTGAATACTATTTTAGAGCTGTTGATAATTTTTTTTTACTACAAAGTTAAAGTCTATTCGCCAGTGCTACAGATAAATTGCCAAACTAGCAGATTTCATATAGATCTGAATTTCGCCAAGCAGTGACGCATGCGCTGTTCAATGGAGGAAACGCTACACCTAGTCGCTCGTGGAAGCAACCCAAGAATCAGTTGACGCATGCACTGTTCAATGGAGGAAACGCTACACCTAGTCGCTCGTGGAAGCAACCCAAGAATCAGTTGACGCATGCACTGTTTAATGGAGGAACCGCTATACCTAGTCGCTCGTGGATACCGATTGTTGTTTTCCGCTTTGTCTTTCAGTAAGTTGAAAGCCAAAATTCTTTAGCTGCCGCTAAAGCGTCGTTTTTGACGCCAAACTCAAAATTTGCATACTCCGAAGTTTGGAAATAAAAATTTCCATTTTCAGAAAAAAAAATCGCTTATACCGTTATTTTTTTATAAGACTTATAATATCCCTTAATTGTTTTAAACAGTACAGTAGAGCCTCGATTATCCGAAGTAATTGGGACCCACATTTTTGGATAATCGAGAATACTTCAATTTTAACACTAAGGTGAAATATATACATTATTTTTTATTATGGTAACAAGTGCTTAATAAAAATAAAGCAATAGAAAAATAGAAACAAGAATAAATTACCAGAATTTTAATTTTGAAATTAAGTACCTTTTACATATATCACAAGGGTTTGAAAACATCTTTTGTTTGTCGCAGTTTCGATTGCCTTTGGTTTGAAGCCCTGTCATGAGTTTTTTAATATTATTAGTTCACCAGTATCACAGTCTTACTACTGCTCCAGCCATACCATACGCTTTGCAACACATTCAAAAGCTTCAGAATCGCTAATTTGCTCGTATTCGTCGTTTTACTTCGCGGCTTACGGGAGCTCAAATTAAATTCAAAGGAACGCCAAAGGGATAGAAAATATTTAAATGCACTAGTAGTTCGGAAAGGACCACTTCCACACAAGGACTATAGTTACTTTGATAGTTATACTTTAATAGTAAAAAAAAAAAAAAGTTTTCAAAATGAATTTTGTACACAAGTAATGTGATAGCAAAAAAAAAAAAAAAAAGCTTTAAAAATAGATTTTGGTTAACCGACAGTGTCGGTTAAAAGAGTTTCGGATAAAATAGGTTCTAATGTATACATAAATTTTGAACTTCATGCCTGGTTATATTTGTAAGCTATATTTATCAACTTGGGCACATTTTGTAACAAATAATGTCTTAGGAAATATTTAAAAACTTTGTGAACAATTCAGAAGGGGTGAATTTTAATTACGTATGCATATACATAGTCATTTCTTTGTGTTTCACCAGTAATAACATATGTTTAAGGAAAAACTTGTAATACGAAAATAATAATGAAAAAAAATGAATGAAAAAATGCTTTTTCTTTCCTTTACGGCACATCCCGCTCAACATAATAAGAAAATATTGCTTATTCAGTTCAGTCTAGTTCAAAATAGAAAAAATAACGTAAACATTTCTTTGATTTTTTACAAATATTTCGATCAATACTTGACTAATCTTTGTAATGGAAGAGAAAAAATAAAGAACTATATTAATTTTTTAAAATATCAAACTCATCACAAACTACAAACACAAAAACTAAACAGAAATATATATGAAATATACAAGATCAAATAAACATAAGAGTCTTAAGAGTAATTGTTTGTTCTAGATTTGATATTTGTTTTACATAAACAATTTTTTTTTAAATTTATATAATAGTTTTTTTTTATTTATATAATTTTTACTTGACTATGTTGGTTTTTGGTATGATTTAAATTAGTATAGGTAAATTTATTGATACGTGTATAATTAAAAAAGACAAAACACCCGTTATAAAGAAATTATATTTAAATAATAAAAAAAAGAAAAGTAAAAAACTAGGAAATAGGAATTCTGCTTCTTCAGAATTTAGTGTCGCCCCCGATGAATATATATATATGTGTATATAAATACAAATAGTTCAGTTTTGAGACTTAAAACACGCGCTTTTATTTCATCCGCATCCGCTGAAGTATTCATCATTTACGATCAGGATTTAAAAAACCTCTACAGTAAAATATGCATAGATCGTGACTATCGCTGAATAATACAAAAATCCAAAAAAAAAGAGATTTCGTCGTTCAAGAAACCGGACAAAAAAAAAGTCGGCTATCTCATAATTCATATGCCTTCATTTGTTTGTAATATTAATTTAGATATTTAAAATTAAATTTAGTTTATAATAGCTCCATGTTTTATCAGAAATCATTCATTTATATTTTTTCAAAATATCACGTATTTTAATTACATTTGTTTTTTAGTTTTTATAAGAAAATGGCAACAAAAAGATATAATTGCTATATTTCAACTATTTTCCCTTTACTTTCTACGGAAGTGGAGCACTTGAGTTGCCAAAATTAAACAAGTGGTGCTAAAAACTACAAAAAAATTAATATCTCAAAAATAAATGGAGATGCACTTTTCAACCAAACTGCATTTAAAAGTACTTTTTTTTTTTCTCCAAATACGACGGTATAAAAATTGAAAATGTGCGATGCTTAGAAGTTTAATAAAATTTCAGTAGAGATTATTCAGAACAATGATACACCTGCTTTGTTTTACTGGTTATACAACGTAACGTTATTTTCTGTAGACGACACATTAATAGGTTGGAGAAAGAAATAGCATACCGGGGGCTAAAAATTAAATGTTTAATTAAAAATGATGCGACTAAACTACGAAGTTCTCTAAGTACAAAGTTCAAAGTCTTCTTAATTAATTGAAGGAAGTTATTTTAAACGATTAAGATAGTATACATCTGATTTTTTATCACTTACATAAACATCGCGAATAATGAATTTAGCTAAATATTTGGAAAAAAAATTTTTAGGAATGCAATTGTGATTTCAAGTAATTTCAGAAATTTTATAATTAAAAGTACGATTGGAATTCCAAAACTGCTTAACTAAATTCGTTTGGAGAATTCTTGATTAACATGCTGATTGTGAAGGTTACTTGCGGAAACATTGGCAATGCACGAGTTATCATGTTGCTCGCATTTAGCATCACAAAACATAATTAATGATTTATTTTAAAATGGTTTCTAATTTATTTTCATACAATATTTGTATAGTAGATGTCATTATCCACATATTTCCAAAGTGGGGGAACAGATGAATAATGTCAATACTATAAATTTAAAAACATCGTTAAAAACGCCAGAATATGCTAAATTTGAGCAGACTGGTTTCGGTATCCTTTAGCGTACTTTCCTCAGTTCGAAGAATAACCGAAACTTGCTCATTTATATTAGCCCAGTGGTTAGGGAGTTGAATTCCGAAATAATTAGGGGAAAGCTGGAAATTGTTTTAACCCCTTCAGTTTAGGTCTAGAATGAATATGCTATGTTTTCCTCCTTGTAGTAGGTGAGTGTTAGGAATTATACATTGATTTATAGTCAAAAAACACGTTTTTTAAAAATACTATAACACTATCTCGAAATCACTAACTTTTTCAAAAACATTGCCAAAACAAATGTTGTACAGCTTAAAATTCTGAATAAAATGAGTACCTATACTTAATACTTCTGTTGAATATTAAGGTCACAATGCTACTTTAAAGTTTTAGCACCGTGGTCAGAGAATTGAACTCAGAATTAATTAGGGGAAAACTGGAAATCATTTTAATCCTTCATATTAGGTCTAAAATGAATATTCTATGTTTTCCCACTCGTACCAAGTGAGCGTTAGGAAATATGTACGTATTTATATTCAAAAAACATGTTTTTCCTTAATATTTTTAACAATATATCAAAATAGTTAATTCTATCAAAAACATTGTCAATATAAATGTTGTACAGCTTAAAATTCTGAATAAAATGAGCACCCACATTAGTATATTTGTTAAAAATTAAGGTCGCAATTCTAATTTCAAAATTTTGCCTTTATCGCTAATATAGAGTTTGAAGTCCAGAGAGACCAAGCTACCTAAGAATATCTCAAAACAGCTAAGTCTATCAAAAACATTGTCACTACAAATGTTGTAGACCATAACATTCTGAATAAAATGAGTACCCACATTAATATTTTTGTTCAAAATTAAGGTCGCAATTTCATTTCAAAATTTTGCCTTAATCACTAATCAAGAGCTTCAAGATAGGAGAGACCAGATTACCTTAACAATATCTCAAAACAGCTAACTATATCAAAATATTGCCAATACAGATGTTGTAGGGCTTAAAACTTTGAATAAAATGAATACTCACATTAATATTTTTGTTCACAATTCAGGTCGCAATTTCAAATATTGTTAAAACTATTAAAGAAAAACGTGTTTTTCGAATGTAAATGTGTACATATTTCCTAACGCTCACTTACTACGAAGGGAAAAACATAGAATATTCATTTTAGACCTAATCTCAAGGGATTAAAACGATTTACAGTTTTCCCTTAATTAATTCTGAGTTCAACCCTCTCACCACGGTGCTAAAACTTTAAAGTAGAATTGTGACCTTAATATTCAACAAAAGTATTAAGTGTAGGTACTCATTTTATTTAGAATTTTAAGCTCTACAACATTTGTATGGATAATGTTTTTCAAAAAGGTAATGATTTCGTGATAGTGTTATGGTATTTAAAAAAAACGTGTTTTTTTACTATAAATCAATGTATAATTCCTAACGCTCACCTAGTACGAGGGGGAAAACGTAGCATATTCATTCTAGACATAAACTGAAGGGATTAAAACAATTTCCAACTTTCTCCTAATTATTTCCGAATTGGGCCTTTTTTTGCTCCCCTACTACTGGGCTATATAGGGGAGAAGTGGATTCAAGTGATAAATTCAATAACCAATAGGAAAACAGGAAAATGTACCAGCCAATAGGTGAATAGTACAGGTAATACCACCAAAATTGTGAAAAATACTGGTAATAATTAAGAAAAAGTGAATGTTATGTAATATTTCCAGCAATCTGATAAAGAGGAGATAGCGAATATTAACAGAATTCTTATAGTTTTCGTAGATATGAAATGCTTCAAGAAAATTAAGTTCATATATAGAAGTGGGTTTAGATATGACGTTTGCTGAATTAAAATCAAAAGAGTGTTTTATCTTCCAACAATGTTTAGCAGTTGAAGATTTTCTTGTTTTTGAATATATTGTTGGTGTTCTTCAACAGGAAATTTAAAACCTCGTTTGGTCCATCCAATATAGGAAAGACCGCACTGGGTGTTAATACTATAGATACTCCATGAGTTGGATAACTCAATAGTATCTTTGAGTTTGTAGAGGGAAAGATTATTCGTAAACGTAAAAATTATTCTGAAATCATGCTGTCTAAGAATTTTGGCAATAGGAAAGCTGGATTTAGGAAAGAAAGGTAATACAATACTACTTCTGGAAAGAAGAGAGGACTGATTGGAGTTAGAGGGACGAGAATGCTGTAGTTTACTTAAAGTAGTATCGATAATAGAAGGGTTCTAACCCTTGTCAATCGCTATATGTAAAAGCTATTGCGGTTACAGAGGATACAACACTTCAATAAGATTAAATACATTAATCTTCATAATTCAGTTCACCACAATTTAATTTAATCTCCGATCATTTAACGTTTTGTTTTTCAAGACTATGTGTCAATTTTAGTGCACTAAAAAATCGATATTTTTGTGAATTTTAATGACACACAGAATTTTATTTATTTATATTTATTTTATTTTATAATTCATGCTCAATTTCTTTTCCTGTGAATCATGATATATGTTTGGTAGAAAATTATCTTCTGTATGAACTGGTACTCATGCTTAAAAATCAGTATATGTAAAATGTATTTTTTTTATATGATTGCATTCACCTGCTTTCTGTATTTATTGATATTAATGCTTCTGAATTACTAACAAATATTTGCGTCCTTTTAATTTCTAGTATGTCGCCATATTAATTTTCCTTTTAATTCTTACCAAAAAAAAAAAAAATAATAATAATAATTTTTCACGTGGAAATCTTCGAACTGAAAATTTAATTCCCGTAGATAAATTATTATTATGGCTTTTGAAATTTTTGCAAAAAATAAGAATAAATGTTAAATTCTTTATGAAAAATATCCATTGATTCTCAATGAAAGTAGCGAAATGTGGAATTATTAAGAAAAATACTTGAATAATACTAATAAAAATGGCTTATGTTACTTTCTATGTTATAATTCACACACACGCAAGGGCATTTTATCATTCGTAGGGCATTTTATCATTCGTTTTGCCTTGACGTCAGGCAAACATTTTCACACTTTGATTTTAAAATATTACTAGAATTACCAAAGATTAAAAAATATGTGGCATCAGGGGCATTGGGAAGAAAAGTAAATAAAGTTATGAGGTCCTCATGATTTATTTTGTTAAATTAAAATTGAGAAATGAAAAAGGAAATAAATAACTATTGCGCTGCCGCGCAAAACTTAAACTTATCCACTAGTAGTGAAAATACATTAACTCCCATGAGCAGAAATAAACTAGAAACCAGGAATTTTGTTTACACACGATTTTATTTTATATAAAATGACGTCACTCGTATAAGGAGGAAGAACCCCTTACTTAAGATCAGGTCTTAAACAACCTCTACAGTAAAATATGCATAAGACGTGACTATCGCTGAATAATACACAGATCCAAAAAAAGAGATTTCGCCATTCAAGAAACTGGACATAAAAAAGTCGGTTATCTCATGATTCATATGCCTTCACTTGTTTGTAATATTAATAATGATACTTAAAATTAAATATAGCTTATATTGTCCATGTTTTATCAGAAATCATCCATTTATATTTTTTTCAAAATAGCATATTTTAATTAATTTTTTTTTCAGTTTTTAAGGAAAAATGGCAACAAAAAGATATAGGAGAGACTAGAGAGGGTTGACCCACTTTAAAAAAAAATGATTTTTAATTTTTTAAATATTGAAAGTAGAATAAAGTTTTATATATCATTTTATTCGCTATAGAATTAGTTATGAAAATAAAATTACTACATAAGTGTAATATATATGAAATTTGAAAAATGATCGATTTTAACCATGTGAAAATAATGGGTCAAGGCTCCCCACATATGGGAGGCTTGACTCACTATATGGGAGGCTTGACCCACTTTGTTTTATATTGAAATATTTGTGAAGATAAATAAAATCTGTTTAAAAAAGTTTTGCTTTTAAAAATCTGTTTAAAAATCTTTATGCTACATGCTTTAATTATTATAAAAAACGTTTTTGAAAATATGATGCTTAAACAAACCTGCTTAGACGGAATCGAAAGTCAGAGGAGAAAAATTTTGTTTTAAACAAAATTTTGTCTGATCAGGTATAATTGTACAGAA
Source organism: Maratus speciosus (assembly GCA_963932465.1). Classification (NCBI taxonomy): domain Eukaryota; kingdom Metazoa; phylum Arthropoda; class Arachnida; order Araneae; family Salticidae; genus Maratus; species Maratus speciosus. The sequence goes on along the minus strand of OZ010789.1, from coordinate 528,011,942 downwards.
GGGAAAATTTAATTTTAACATTTAAGACAGTTAGAAACAGGTTCCGTTTTCATAGGGTTTCATGTATTATTATGCCCGGAATTTATAGCCGCTGTCCCGTCTTTTTTTTTTTTTTTTTTTTTTGTCACCTTTTCCTATTTTTTTTTTTGACCTGACAGCTCTAATCGTCACAAAATTTGGCTTCATCTCACTGTAATCATGATGGTGAAATTTGTCTACATAGCTTCCAAATTTTTTTCGATCAATGCTACATTCTTTTGCGGCCGCATGTGCACTTAACTGATCATTATCTACTTTATCACTCTCAGTGGCAAAGTATTTTCCGTACTAAAATGTTGAAATAAATGACTGGCACCGGAATTTACACACAAATGTATCTGGAAATAAGAAAAGGGTATATTTCACATACATATTAAAAGGAAAAGATTTTAGCAAAATTCTGGTGCCATTGTGGCGTTTGGGAATTAAAATTACGTAGTTTCATAAGCATACAGCTGCTCCTGATAGGTTTAAATTTGCTGCTTTCATACTTTCTAGTTCTTTCTACTCTTTTATACCATTTCTATTTACCTATTGTAGTAATATTTAAATGGAAAAAATATCCTACCAACGTTCCCATTTATATTTCATTTATTTTAGGTAGCTTTCTTTACAAAAAGATACCCATTGCAGCCGTTCGGAGGAAAGCGATTTAAAAAAATTTTGGTATATTTTCATCGATCATGACCCCCAGACCCCGAAACCACCCTCCGTTCAAAATTGATATATATATATATATATATATATATATATATATATATATATCAATATATATATATATATATATATATATATATATATATCTGACCTATGTCACACTGTATCTCTTATTTATGAACCGATTTGGACGTAATTCGGTGTGCACATAGTACATACCAATGTCTCGACCGAGTTCGTCGGCCAGCTTCATCCGCCATTTTATTTCAAAATGGCGGCCATTTAAAATTTTTTAAAAAATTTAAAATTTGAAATGTGGTACCAAAAAATTGAAAATGGAAAAATATTTTTTTCTTATGTATTTGACCTTTATACAAAGACTTCGTAGCAGTTTTTGTTTCGTCTATATCTTAAAAAATGACTGAGTTATAGCATTTTGAATTTCTAGCGAAACTGACATTTTGAAACGTCCTGAATTTTGTCACGCGATAAAAGGCGTATTTATGAACCGATTTCGATGTAACATCGTTTATACATAGTACAGACCAATGTCTCGAACGAGTTCGTTGGCCAGCTTCATCCGCCATCTTGTTTAAAAATGGCGGACATTTAAAATTTTAAGAAAAATTTAAATTTGAATTGTGGTAGCAAAAAATTGAAAATTGAAAAAATATTTTTTTTCTTATGTGTTTGACCTTGATAATAAGATTCGGGAGCAGTTTTGTTTCGTCTATATCTTAAAAAATGGCTGAGTTATAGCATTTTGAATTTCTAGCGTGGCTGACATTTTGAAACGTCCTGATATTTGCCACGTGATAACAGACGTATTTATGAACCGATTTGGATGTACCTTGGTGTGTACATAGTACATACAAATAACTCAACCGAGTTCGTTGACCAGCTTCATTCGCCATCTTGTTTCAATATGGTGGCCATTTAAAAAAATTTAAAATGAGATACCAAAAAATTGGAAAATGAAAAAGATTTTTTTTGTATGTGTTTGACCTTAATACAAAGATTTCGGAACAGGTTTTGTTTCGTCTATATCTAAAAAAATGGCTGAGTTATAACATTTTGAATTTCTATTGTGGCTGACATTTTAAAACGACCTGATTTTTGTCACGCGATAACAGGCGTATTTATGAACCGATTTGAATGTAACTTGGTCTGTACATAGTACATACCAATGTCTCGACCGAGTTCGTTGGCCAGCTTCATTCGCCATCTTGTTTCAAAATGGTTGCCATTTTTTAAAAAAATGTAATTTAAAATTTAAAATGAGGTATTAAAAAATTGGAAAATGAAAAAGATTTTTTTTTATGTGTTTGGCCTTGATACAAAGATTCTGGAGCAGTTTTTGTTTCTGAAAATTTGTTCTTTTGTTTATATCTTAAAAAGTGGTTGAATTATAGCACTTTGAATTTCTATCATGGCTAACACTTTGAAACGATCTTGTATTTGTCACGCGATACCACACTTATTCGCCTATTTCGATGGAAGAAGGCATGTGGATAGTATACATCAATATCTCGACCAAGTTCGCTGGCCAGCTTCATCAGCCATCTTGTTTCAAAATGGCGGGCATTAAATTAAAAAAAAAATTATATTTAAAGTGAGGTGCAAAAAAATTAGAAATTGAAAAAGGTTTCTTTCTTAAGTATTTGACCTTGATATAAGGATTCAGGAGCATTTTTTGTTTGTCTTTATCTTAAAAAATGGCTCAGATATAGCAGTTTCAATATCTAAAGTGGGTGACATTTTGAAAAATCTGATTTTTTGCCTGCGACAGCACTCGTATATATCAACCGATTCCGATATGAGTGAGCATGTGCACAGCAATTACTAAGGTCTCGACCAAGTTCACTGGTTAGCCTCATTTACCAAGTTGTCTTAAAATGGCAGGCACTTTAAGAAATCGCCGAATTTGGCAGCCAAATACAAGTGACTTTAAATAAAAGCAGCTTGGATAAAGCTGACTAATTTCGCGAAATTCTCATTTATAATGATTTAGTATTGATAAAACTTAGTATTGAATCTCCTACATTCGGTTTCCACTTAATTGAGCTTCGTGTGTTTGAATAATATAAGTTGGCTTTTTAAAAAATAGGGAATATGAAAGCTACCTCTTCCTCCCGGCACTGGCCGGAAGGACTTTTTTTCTTGCAGTGAATACTATAGCAATTTTTCACATCTTTCTTTAATCTAAACATTTTGTTTTCCATCACCCTATTTTACTGTGGCTTTACAGAATAATTTTACATTCTTTTTTTATATATAACCATTAACCTTTCATTATGCATAGTGTGTAATAAAAAGATTTCATCTGGTCAACCTTCCCTCACATTGAATGGGTCAAGCCTCCCCACATAGCACTTTTCAAAAGAATAACACATTGTTATGTTAAGCCTAAGTTACTGTACAATCTTTGTGCTTGGAATGAAAGCTCGATATTTCTCAATTACATAAAACCTACTTACTTAAATTTCTATGGTATATTTTATCTGAAAAAAGCTTACAAAATATTACTAAAAAACACAACTTTTAGGTTGAAAACGCCTCACAATTAATTTTTTCACACCTATTTCGATTATCTGTATGACACAAAGACTGTTGTTTGAGCATTCCAGTAGGTTTGATGGACGCCTAATGGTAAAACTCTGAAATTCTTTTAAATATGAAAACTGATGGGTGGGTCAAGCCTCCCGTATGGTCAACCCTCCCTAGTCTCCCCTAATTACTATTTTCCAACTATTTTTCATTTACTTCCTACCGAAATGGAGTACTTGAGTTGCAAAGCAGTAAACAAATGGCGCTAAAAACTGCAAAAATAAATAATATCTCAAAAATAAATTGAGATGCAGTTTTCAAACAAATTGCATTTAACCCGAGTTTGCTCACGCTGAGTATGTCACACCCAGTGTTGCTTTGTTTGCAGGTTTTCTCCCTAACCATACTTCAGAAGTGGATGAGTCTTTGTGTAGCTGCCTCGAAGGTCATAATCTTAGAGGGGAGGGGGGGGAAGCGGTTAAATAATTCAAAATATAGATCTATCGTAATCGCTACATATGGGCATCTTACACCCAGCGCGAACATTTCAGTAACAGCTCTGAGTACAGATAGACGCTGGAAATTTGCAGAATATATGTAAATAACATTTTTAATATATCTTTAAAAATACCTTATCCATTTCTTATTCGTAGTGTTTTATGTTTTATGTAGATTTTAAGGTAAAAATATTGGAAGGAACCGCCATGGGTATGACATACCCAGAGCAAGTAAAACCGGCAGTGTTTTTTGCGCGTGCATTCAATATAGATAGACGCAGCGAATGTACAAAATAAATGTAAGTAACATGTTTAATATCTGTTTGAAACCCTATTATCCCTTCTTTTTTCGTAGTGTTTTATGTTTTATATAGATTTTATTGTAAAAAATTGGAAGAAACCGCCGTGGCATGGGTATGAAATACCCAGCTCGAGTAATCCCGTTCGTTTTTCTCGCGCGTGTAATACCGAGTTAAAAGTAGTTTTTTTTCCCAATACGACAGTATAAAAATTGAAAACGTGCGATGCTTAGAAGTTTAAAAAGTTGCAGTAGAGTAATTAACCGTACAATGAAACTTCTGCTTTGTTTTACGGCTGGCTTATACAACGGAAAGTTATTTTTTAGAGACGACACTTTAATTGCTGTCCGAAAGAAATAGCATATCGGGGCTAATAAAGCGTATTTACATACACCTACAAAGATTTTGAATTTAATATTACATTTATATGAGTACTCAGAAAGAAAATATATAAAGAAGGAATACAGAAACGCATATAATTATGCAATTAACTTACTGGTTATTGTTTGAAGCGTTGTTTCATATGATGGAGAATTTACCGGAGAGTGCTTACAATTTGGCGGTCATTTTTCTCAAGATTAAGTTATCTGAAACCATTTTTTAAGGGGTATACATCAACGTAATACATTAAGGAAACATGTAGTATAGAGTTCACACATCAACACAAGTTGTATTGTTTTGTTGATGTGCTGATGAAAAGGCAAATGTGAGACGTAAAATTAGTCGCATATTTTTTCTGAGCAGATTTAGTATATAAAGGAACAGCAATATAAAAATCCGCAATCTCAAAAGTACGAATGGACCTAAATTGGAGTAGTAGGAAGATTTTTCATGCATTGAATGCTTTGTGGTTAGTCGAAGATATTTTGGGCATTTTCTTAGTTGCTTGTAAATTAATTTACGTCCATCTAATAACTAAAACTTTGGTCCTATCACACATAATGTGAGCTGTGGGCTAGTGTGAAGATTAGTTACTTGATAATACATTATGAGCTTGTTATTATTTTAAAAAAGGTATTTTCTTTCTCTTTAAAAAACACAACTGGTCAAATTTTTGCGTGTATGTTTGCTCAGCTGCCCAGTTTGAAACTCCTGGGCATATTTTCGGTCGTATGAAGTAAAGTTAAAAATATTCCCTATTGAAAAAAATATTCATGGAAAAATCCTGATCTTCAATAAATATAATTGAAAAATCCATAAGCTTATACCACTAATCTAGTTCCTAGAAACAAATTATAAATATTATAATTATATTGAGTTTCCGACAAAGTTAGTAAATCTCCCCTTAATAAAACAACAGATACATATCTAAAAATAAATAATAATAACAAATGAGGTTTTCGCGTTCTGCTTAATCAAGAATAGGGCGTAAATAGAGATAGTAATTCAGTAAACTACAAAATACAGGCGTATTTTTGAATGTACATGAACATCAAAGATTCCACTGTATCCCATTTAAAAATGGCAGAAAATATTATTTTACGTGATTTTGAAATAGAATGAGGAACATGCATATTGACAGTAGGCAAGTTATACAGCGTTTGATCTATGAAATGGGATTCGAGAGCAGAAGATGTACGACAGCGCTAATTGTTGATGCATGCTTTTGAGATAAATGACTTGCATGAACCGGATAATACCGTGAGTAGACAATTGACATTGAGAGTAGAGTAGCACTGAGTGATGAGTGTCGAATACAACTGTGTCATCCTGATGGTATACTAAGAACATGGCTTCAGTTTTATAGAATCATAGATCTAGCATATCAGATAAGAAATGCACAATTGCCATTAAGCAATGTATGGAGGGTTTTTTTTCTTGGGTTGGCCCAAAACATTTTAACAGCTAAAAAAATAACTAATGAAGAAACAATAACTACCTAGATTTCAGTATTTTCTGAAAAGCACTAATAAGTGCTGTTTTAAAATAAATTATTAAAAGACTAACATAAACAAGCAAATATCAGCTTGCTAAAATAGCAGGATTTGATTAGGTACAGCAACTGTTTCCTTAAAATGGATTGAGTCTGACCGTGATTGAGGCAAAAATTTCGTCAAATATTTGAGAGTTTACGTTTCGTTAAAAGTCACGTAATGTTGATAGGAAATGATCGTCAAAAAGGACGAAATACAGCTCAAGGAATGTTGAACTGTCAAAAGTGAGAGTTTTATTTCTGAGAGTATTCTTGCCAGTGTAATATGCTATGCTGCCAGCTTAGGTAGAAAACAGCATGGCGTACTATGTGCCAGTAAGATGTGCTAGTTTGCTACACAAGTCTCTTCCAGTAATGGTGAGGTAGGTACCTCAATGAACAATTGTGTGTTTGTTAATGCTTGCCAGCATCAAATGTTTTTTTAGTTACTCGAAAAGTATAAATTTGACTATGTTTTTGAAAATAGAAGAAAAGTGAATTTTAATTATAAATTAAATTTTCAAATCCGGGGAGAGACAATGGCTCTCTTGCACCTCCGTTCCACTAACAGAAAATTCTAACTTCCTCTTTTATTTTAAGATAAGATAAAATATTAAATTTCAGTTTCTTTTTCAAAATCGGAGAAAACATTTAAGTCTTCTAGGGGAGCCATCGCCCCTACCTTTAAAGGATTTTTTGTTCTTCTTTTTCTTAGAATTTAAATATTTTAACTTACTCGAAAAAAAAATGCAGTATGTCTTTAAAAACGGAGAAAAATAAAATTTTGACCATTAAAATTTAAAATCCGCGGGGAGGGGCTGGCCACCTGAATTCAAGACTGTCGTAAACCACCCATCTGAGAACTAAAAATTAATTTTCATAGCAGATATAGAAGAGTAACTCCCCCCCCCCCCCCCCCAACGGAAAATGTTAAATTGATCTTCGTCTTACTGTTAAATTATTTTAAATTATTTCAAAATTATAAATTTTCTATATTTTTAAAAATGGGAGAAAAATAAAATTTTGTTAAATTTAAAAAGCTGGGAGTGGGGAGAGCTGTGTTACCTGAATTAAACACTTCCCCTTGACCACGTCTGAGATAATTTTTTAACACATAAACTTAAAAAAATTAACAAATTATTTCCATGGTAGATTGAAAGGGAAAAAAGATCACCCTCCTCCGAAATAGAAGAAAATTCATAGCTGCACTTTATCTTATTATTTAATTATTTTAAGTTTCTCGAAAAGTTTAAATTTACTGCGTTTATTAAAATCAGAGAAAAAAAATATTTGTTTGTTAAATTTCAAAATCTAGGGGTGGTAGATTTCTTTTAGGGGCTACTACAACGTAAATTCAACACTGCCTTCGTCCACCCGTTTTAGATCAAATTTTAACACATAAATCTAAAAAAAAAAAAAAACTGAAAATTAATTTCCATGAAGATTTTTTGGCAAAAAGTGACCCCCCCCCCCCCGCCCTTACAGTTTTAGATAAAGTTTTAACACATAAATCTAAAAACAAACTAGTTGGATGTGCCAGTCCCAAAACTTTCTTCTATCTTATACATCTTAATATTTCAAAAACTAGTTACACATGTTAATACTTCAATATTAATAGTTCATTACTATACCAACTTTGATTTTCATCTTAAATTCCTCCTTCAGTCAATTAAATGAACTAAATACGAGTTAATCTATATCATGATATTTGTTAAAATTAATAGTTTTCCCTTATTCTATTATTATCAGATGTTTGCGAATAGCCGGCTTAGCAGGAAGTGAGTTCCCGCCTTTGCACGAGCCGCCGATGGGCAATACAACTACCAAAAATCAAGAAAAGTATACAAAAATCGCTATCACAGAGCCCATTTACCACGCGATACTTCCAAATTCAAGGAGGACCTGTTCAGGGAGGACATGCTTGCCATAGCCAAAAACGTCATTCAATTCTATGCATAACTTCATACACTTTTCGATGGTACAGTAACGAAAATAGCACAGACATCGCTATTACAGCTCCTCCTTCAGGGGAAATATTTCCAAACTGAAAGAGGACCTGCTGGCCAGATAGCCAAAAACATGCACAAAAAATTTGGTTCAATGGTATGCATACTTTTATACACTTTTCGATTGTACAATAAAGAAAATGGTTCAGACGTCGTAATTATAGCGCCCCCTTCCAGCGGAATTTTCCCAAATTCAGGGATGACCTTCATGTCATGACTAAAAAGAAACACAAAATTTTGGCTCTTTTCTATGCATAACTTCATGCACTTTTCGATGGTACAATATTTAAAATGGCACAAAAATCGCTATTAAAGCTACTTCTACCGGCGAATTTTTTCCAAATTAAGGAAGGACCTGCTTGCCATAGCCAAGAACTTAAAATAAAAATTTAGTTCAATTCTATGCATAACTTCATAAACTTTTCTATGGTACAATATGCAAAATCGCTATAACAGCGCCCCCTAGTGGCGATTTTTTTCCAAAATCAGGGTGGACCTGCTTGCCATAGCCATAAACTTAAAATAAAAATTTGGTTCAATTCTATGCGTAACTTAATATACTTTTTGATGGTACAATATTCAAAATCGCACAAAAATAGTTATTACAGCGTCCCCTACCGGCGAATTTTTTCCAAATTCAGTGAGGATCTGCATGCCATAGCCAAAAACTTAAAATAAAAATTTGGTTCAATTTTATGCATAACTTCATACACTTTTTGATAGTACAATGGCGACAGACAGACGAACACACGGACAGACAGACATTTTAAATAAACATGTTTTGCGAGATCTCTGACCTCTAAAACACGTAAATCCGTCGAAAACTGGCAGTCGAAAAAAATTTCGATTACAATACTTTCTTCTATTGAAGATAGAAGAAAGTAAAAATGAAAATTAATTTCCATGAAGGATTTTCAAGAAAAAGCGCCCCTATCCCCCATTGCAAAATTCTTAGCTGCCCATCAACGCCATCAGCAAGAAAGGGAAATAAATTATAACCGCTTTAGAAACAAATGAATCTTCCTGAAGGTGTAGAATTTTCGAAAAGAAAACGGAAAACGAGAACGTAAACAATTACGTCTGCAAGACTTTTTTCTCCAACGAGAACGAAGAATCTTCTTGTCACTGAACCCTTGATAAAGCAGATTGCTCTGGATTTTACAGAAAAGTAGAAAATAACGGAATTCAAGGCATCATATGGATGATTGACTCGCTTTAGAATTCGTCATAACATCTAATTCAAAATAATGAATAACTGCGGATGTAAATTTTGGCACTCTGGATGAATGGGAAAAAAACTTCCGGACATACTAAAGGATTTCGATACTGCTCACATTTCCAATGCCGACGAAACCGGCCTATTTTTTAGAGCTCTTAAAAATAAATCACTAGCAGACAAAAGCGAGAAATGAATGAGGCAAAATGTCGAAAGAAAGACTTACCGTCATGCTCTGTGACAATTTTACGGGTGAGAAGCTGAAACCTCTTGTGATCGGAAAAAGTGAAAACCACGATGCTTCAAAAATGTGAAAATCGCATCATTGCCTGTGCACTATAAATCAAATCGAAATACCTGGATGATACTGACAATTTTATCACAATGGTACAATAACGGGATGATGAATATAGAAGGAGGAAAAAGATCTTTTTTTGATAGTACCACATTGCATACAAACATGCAGCTGAGCATCGTGAGCCTAAAGTACCTACCACCGAACTGTACTTCTATAATCGAACCTCTGGACCAACGAATAATCAAGACCTTTAAAGCTCACTACCGCATCCATTTTCTAAATAAAATGTCCCTAGAGGAGATAAATTCGGCAACCGAACTAACGAAGATCATCCAAAGATTCTTCTACAAAACTGGATTTGCGAGTGAGAATGAGTAATCAAGAATAGAGGACGAAGCAACATTAGTTGTGCCTGACTTGGGATCAATTCTTCGGAAGCTTCATATTGGAATTGAACCGGGAGGTTATCTCAAAACTAACGGAAGCCTTCCGGTATGCGACAACATCATCGTTGAAGAGAAAGAGGATAGTGAAGAAGAAACAGAACCAGAAGGTACCGATGAAACATGAAGTACGATACCTTTAAACAATATGGCCAAGGGATTCAAGACCTGTCGAACTATACAGCTGAACATCATCCGGAAGCCTTTCAACTTCCTAAACAACTAGATAATATGTACACTACACGAGTATACACAATGCAAATATAGACTAAAATTACTCACTCTGTTAAGTAATGTACCGATTATGTTGTCAAGTAATGTATTATATATGTGTAATTTTCCGTTTTGAAACTATTTTAATAAAAAAACAAAAAAGCAAATGGGGTGGTAGAGTACAGATCCGACTGAATGTAGTCTGACATTGCACTTGCCGCTATATCTAAATTGAAAATCCCCATCTCGGTAACTGACATGGGTAACTAGGTTAAGTGTTCTACACAGTCTACAAACTCAATACACAGTAGTAGTAGTAATGCATTTCAAAATCTCCCTCTATAATGAACACCGCGATAAACTGACCATTTTTGGTTGGTCCATTTTGGTTAGTGGATTGTTCAGAATAGAGAGAGCCCACTGTATTAATAAAAAGAGATTTCATTGGAAGTGAACAGTGACTGGTATATATGATTATCATATAAAAGGTTGTACTCATTCAACACAATTTACTTTTGCATTTTTAGTGCCCACTGTGAGGAAATAGCGTTACTAAATTTATGTGAAATTGATTTTTTTATGTTCAACTGTATGATTGCTATAAAAGTAGGTGGCACAGATTAAACACGATTTGTTATGTGCTTATAGCATCCATTGGCGGGAAATATAGCAACCAAATTTAAATAAAAGTTATTTTTAATGTTTTTGCAGATAAAATTTCAGAATAAGATTCTTCTACGTTCAATTTTATGTTTTGATGAAAATTTTCAAATAATAAATTTTCTAATGATTCTAGTGCCCCTATTGAGTAATAGCATAATTAAAACTTTAAAAGTTTTTTTTATGTTATATTACGTGGGAACGAACCATATTTGAAGTTAAAATTAATTTATGCAAATTCAGCAAAATGTTTTCTTGCGTTAATAGAACCCCTGGGAAGAAATAAAGTAAGCAAATTTAAGTAAAATCTAATAATTTTTTGTTTTACTGTGGGAAAGCTATACCGATGTTCAAACTGAGCACCACGGATGAAACACAATTTACTTTTGTATACACAGCGCTCACTAGTGTGAAAGGGGGCAACTAAATTTAAGTAAATTTTATTTTTTTATTATTAGAGTGGTTTTTGTGCTTTGATTGGAAATTTTTGTCCAAAAAACAACTGCATTTCTGTACTGGTGAAACATTTTGGATTAATTATTGGTAAATTTATATCAGAAATTGTCATGCGATATCTTATAAATCAAACCTTAATTGTAGCATCCTCTGTTAATTTTGAAACGAGTTTGTCTGGATGCAGTGATTATTAAAAAAACTTCACGAATTAAATAAAAACATAATTTGCAGAACAAATTAGAAAAAAAAATATTTTTTTCTACAATGATTAGGCTTGAGCGGGGACAGATATTAAATATTTTTCTTCAGCTGCTTTTATAGTTAATGTTAAAGTTTTGTAACAAATATATTTAAATCAATTTAAATTAAAAAAATAAAAATAATATTCAAACAATATGATACTGATACTACCCTAAAGACTTATATTCCGTTCGATATGAAGGGAAAATAAATCTTAGACTCTTTAATAACCTCTTCGTTTCCTGGGTCCACATATGTAGAACTCCATTCTGCCTCGTTTTATTTAATGATACTCCAAGATAATTACAATTTTGATATCAGAATGATATGTTTCGAAATATAAGGTTCGAACTAATGCAAATAAATTAAAAATCTCGATCTGAAGTCAAATGGAAGAAGAAATAATTCAGTAATAATGAACAATATTGCTTTAATACTCGGTAACGAAGAGGTCACAGGTTTGTACTTTGTAAGTATCTAATAATTTTATATAGAATCATCATAAACATAATACAAAAACTGCAATACAAATATTAATAAATTAAAATGGTAAAAGTCTAAGATTTATTTCAATTTCATTTGAACGGAATCTAGTTTTTAGGGTAGTTTAAGCATCATATAGTTTGGATTTTATTTTGATTCATTCAATTGGTTTCAATATATCTGTTACAAAACTTTAACATTAACTGTAGAAGCAGCTGAAAAAAAATACCTATACCTTCATGGGACAAAAAAATTTGGGAATTATTTTTTTTCTAATTTGTTCTGCAAATCATGTTTTCTTTTAATCATACTTTTTTTCCTGTTGGAAATTATCCAGAAGCATAGTTTGAAGAGTATTTTCATTAAAGTAACTTGTGGTTTAAAATAGAAAATCTGCAATTTTTACGCAACAGCCAGGGAATGTAGATACAGGAAATATATACTTTTAGGGTGTTGAAATAGATAAAAAAAATTATTAGCCAGTAATTTATTAATTCCCAATTCTTATCATCTCAAATAGAAATAAATACACTATTAATAAAATTTCTCTCTATTAAAATTATTTTCTTAAAAAAGTAATATTTTTAAGTTCAGACAAATGAATTTTATTATTAATGTTATATTTCAAATGAAACATTATTGAAAAATAAATGTGCAGCCGCCTGTGAATTTTGATGCATCTATATATTTAAATGAAATGAGAAATGTGTTATTTTTTTCTGTAACTTAAAAAGGAAAACAAATCACCCGCATTTTTTCCGTTATTTTTTTAAGTCTGTAATTTTATTACACGTTACATAAATATAGAAATAATTATTTTTTCTTCTGCTATGTCAAATGCATTTCAATAAATAACAAAGTAACTTTTTTCTGTCTGTTTATTTATCCTTCATATTTTTTTCTTATTATGGCAAAGAAGACTATGAGAAGATGGAATACATGGAAAAGTTTTTATCGTTACCTCAAAGTAACAGTTTGTGTATTTTAAATCGAAATAAAAAACTAGAAGCTTTTTTCACAGTCTCAAAAGAAATAAATATGATCTATCTATCTATGTAGCTATATATATATATATATATATATATCTTTAAAAAAAAGATTAATTCCACTACTTGTAGCTTTTATAAGGATTATCTTTTTAACTAAACATAATCACATTTTATGGAACGTATTTTTTGTTTCCTGTGCTTTCTTGAAGATATAAAAAAACGTTTCTTTATTGTAATACAGCTTTTTGTGATACCTACACAAATCTAATTACTTGCATTTCGTTTTCTTTTTCTACATTTTCTACTGACACAAAAAACTATTTTTATTAACTTTCATCTTTTCACTATGATCATTATTTTTCAGTATTTAAAACAAAATAATACAAATGCTTTATCGCTTGAGAACGATAATGGCAAAACATACATTTACAGTTGCGTTAAATATTTCAATTTTATAATTATTAATTCCTTTTTTAATTAAAATTTAGTAAATTAGTGATGAGCATAAATTACAAAAGTCATATTCCCAAAAGGATGTTACTTATCAACCATCTATGAGTATCATTCGCCTAAAGTGCATTTTTAACTGCGTTTTCAGCTGAACCAAATTTTTCTATACAATATGTTGGGCGTATAATATAAATAAGTTTATATACTTTGTGTACCTATATTCGTTGTCATAAAGCGATGGCAATGGTGTTATGTTTTTTAGCTGAATTAAATTGTAATGCTCTTTGCGGTGACTGAAAATCTGTAGGACTACACAAAAAAATTCAATGCATCACCATTTACGCTAAAAATGTTTTCTTCCTAAATTGTTGATCTAGGTATCTCGAGGCATCCCTTTCGATGCTTAAAATGATAAATCAGCCCAACAAAATTCTGAGAGCGTTATGCTGGAATCTTTTCTTAATCTATACTTGAAACATCTCTTTTATTTCTTAGTACATTTTATGAAATGGTTATTTTAAACTAACAGCAGACTTGATTTGATTTGAATATTAAAAAGTGTAATAATGGAGGCACACAATAACCGGGTTATTGCAATGCTAAGACATCCCTCACAGGGATTATTTTGAGCGATGTTAGTGATAATATAGATTTAATAATAACTCGTGACAAGAATACAAAATGGGATTCTATCTTTAATTGACAATACGTGACCTGTCTGAAAAATATTCATAATTTGTCCGAAAAAAAATACATAAGTTACCTGACAGGATCGGTACCCTTATTCCTTTCGAGGTAGACTCCTTGCGCATCCTCACAATGAAATCGGCATTCAGTTATGGCACGAGATCTGGAATATCTCGTCTGCATAACCTTTGAGCAGTGAAAATGTCATTTCGAGTAATTTACAAATCCGCACATATTTTTCCAACAAATCATGCAAGCTAAAATACGTTCATACTAACAAGATTAAAAAAAAAATTACCCGAATAAGTTACTATATCAGTAATCGACTAATGACAATTGAGAAAATGACCTTATGATTAAATTACTGGATTAATGAAGCTGAAAAAATGGCATATCAAATTTAAACAGGCACTTTTCGACACTTTTGCCCAGAGAAGTAAAATTTTGATAAGTACTTTCGTGCAGACTATTTGCTGTTTCATACCAACATTTATTCAATGCTAACACAACGTATGCAATGCTAAATAAGTAGCTACAAGTTTTGTTGCATTTAAGTTGCATGTTTTTGGGGGGGAGGAGGGGGGATGTAGTTTTATTAAATATTTAAAGTTTCTATATCTAACAATGAAAATGAATGGTAATTTAGGACTTTTCCGTTCATTTCATCTTTTTTAATTTTGTATTTTTTCGAAGCCATTCTTAAAGAGCACTTACATCTTAAAGTATCTCGTCCAAAAGTTTCAACCCGATAAAATGTTTAGGTCAGCAGTAGCACAGAAATAAAAAAAAAAAATTCGAAAGTTTTTCGTTCCTGCATAATTTTACCTAGCGAAATTTTTAGAAATTGTTCTTTCTCGAGTATTTACGTCTTAAGAGCAACATTCATGCATATTTTCATCTTAATATTTTTAATAATTCCATGTGCTACGTTATTTAGATCATCTGTAGAACTTTGTCCGCTTTATTTTGTCTTCTTAATTTCGATTTTTTTAGAATTCGTTCTAATGCGTGCATTGAAGTTTGAATTATTTCTATAACGAGCATTTAGATCTTATAATTTACTACCATGCCAAATTTTAAGTTTCTAAACCCAACAGTATCACAGTAAATGCATATTAGATCTTTTTTTATGGTGCACACTTTTAATTTTTCTTTTTTTAACTGGCCGCCATTAACGACTTAAAAGTAATAGCTATGTGAAATTTCAAAATTTTTTTCTCTAAAAATTCCAAATAAATCGTGATTTAAAAACTTACTAGAATATTTTACGTTTATTTCTAATTTTAAAATTTCGAACCTTGTAGAAGAGTTAATAACGAGCATTTACACCTTTAAAGTAACCACCTCATAAAATTTCAAATTTCTAGCCCAAACAATATCTCGGAATTCGATATTTTAGAACTTTTCTGCTCCTGCACCCATGGAGGTTGTTGTACCGACATAAAATATAGTCATTGTTGGAGCAGAGATGGTCACCAGCATTTTAAAATCATTACTTATTAAATCGCCTAGGTAGTTTCTGAGATTACATTCCATAAACACACAAATGTTACTACATTATAATATTAGCATACACATAGATAAAGGAGTCTTTTAACTTTTATTATATAAAAACATAAATAATTTATTTAATACGTGTTAGGAGATGTATTTATTAAAATACATACATAAACCAGTTTATTACTCCTTCAATTTTAATATCATGGTCGTTTATATCATTTGGCAAAAATATCTCACTTTCTTAAACCCGAATTGGGTCAAACTCTTTAAAAAAGCGCCAAGGTTCATATAAGAACGAAGTCTCGTGAAAGGTATTAGATACATGCTAATAAGTTACTTAGCCTGATACAGGAAATAAATCTCTAACTTTCGTAATGCATTCTTTTCATTTGAAATACATAAATTAAATACATTTAAAAAACACGACTTTGACTCATTCCTTTTAAAATACGAAGAAGCCCTCAAGACGCTCGGAGGGTTAAAATACAAATAAGTAAAAATAATAATAAGATATAACAAGTCAAAAGATTTTCTTTCAACATCAAAGAATTGTTTCTAAATTACTCATGCGAAAAAAAAGTTGCTTTTGGCGAAAAAAATTGCTCTTGTCTAAATTTTAACCCTGCTAAAAATAAAGAACCCTAATTACTTCAAATGTTATAGGAATATTCCGTAATCCGGTTCACAACCAATGTTGTATTTTAAAAAGCGTCGCTTAACGCCAAGTTATTTTCATTGCGGTAGCTTTTTTTTTCGGGGTAGGAGTGAGAGGTTGCAAATATTTACATTTGAATTTAAACTTTTGTTTCTATATCTGTTGCTTGTATAATTAATTAGTACCTTGATGATCGAGCTTCACTCGAAACATATGTAAAATACTCCTTCTGTGGTTGTTTCCTCAAAGCCAATTTTATATCACTATTATAACTCTCATATTGTCATAACAATATTGTTGTTAGTATTATTCTTGTTTGACGGCAACCTTGCCCGTGTATCTTAATGCGGATTATTGGCCATTTTTCTTCTATGAAGAATGGCTATAACATATTCGTTTCATTTCGCATACCATGAACCCATTGCTGCACAGATGTCATATACGCACCACACTGGCACGATTTTTTCTAACGATAGTGTCATATACGTACCGGAGTACTTAACTGACGCCAAAGTGTCATTATTTTGCTTGATATGGTAAACCGAATGTTTTTGTTTATTTATTAAGAAATTGTTTAGTTACTTTTGTTTTATTTTCTAAAATTATATAAATTTTTGTTCTATAGCTATTAATTAAACTTCTTTTTATTTTTTGTTATTCCCCTTTTAAAAATATATGTGTAACTGGTATTCGAAAACGAGGTTTTCGCAAAATTGGCGTTAGAAAAAAAATCGCGTCAGCGTGGTGCGTATATGACATCTGTGCCCCAATGGCAATATTGATACTTTTATGTTAGCCGAACGCAGGTGATGAATGGCCAAAACATTTCCCTATACCATATTCATATTGCATTCATTTAATTAAAATGTAATCATTTCATTTAAAACGTGACAGCAACATAAAATATAACCTATGTTGGACCAGCGACTGTCACCATCAATTTGCAACCATTACTTTTGAAGTCGGTTTGATATTTCCTGAGATTCTGTAGAAATTGCAATTTAGAACGTTTTTTGGACGCTTTTTGTGCATTTTCACCGCTTTTTAATTTCCAATTTTTTCGAAACTGCCCTTAAAGGTCATTTATATCTAATAAATATATACCATGCCTAAATTCAAGTTGCTAGCCCCTACCGGTAACAAAAATCGCAATGCTTCTGCAACTCCCAGATGATAGTGACACCGACATATAATAACGTCTATGTTAGAACAGAGGCTGTCAGCATCAATTTCCTACCATTACTTTTGAAATCAGTTTGATTTTTCTTCAAATTGTTCACTAATGGGCATTTAGAAAGTGTTTAGAACGCTTTTCGCACATTTTCACAACTTTTAAATTTAAAATTTTTATACAAATGTTCTTAGAGATCGTTTATATCTAATAAGTATATATCATGCCAAATTTCATGAATATAGGTCGTTCCATAACACAAAAACCCCATTTTTAGAACATTTTATGGTCCTTCACCCCCTTTGGGGTAGTGGAAACAAACATAAAATATAGCCTATCTTGGAACAAGAGCTGTCGTCATCAATTTTACACCATTATGTTTGAAATCGTTTCTGTACTTCCTGAGATTGCGTAGAAATCGCAATTTAGAACGTTTTTTAGAACGCGTTTCGCGAATTTTCACACCTTTTAAATTTCGATTTTTTTAGGAAATGCCCTTAGAGATCATGGATATGTTATAAGTAACTACCATTTAAAATTTCATGATTCTTGACCCTTCCATAACACAAAAACCGCAATTTAGAACGTTTTTTGCTCCTGCAAGCCCCAGATGGTAGTAACACAAATATAAAATAGAGCCTATGTTTGAGCAAGGGCTGTCATCATCAATTTTCTTCGTGTTGGAAATTTACATCTAATATTACAGCCATTACTTTTCAACTCGATTTGATACTTCCTAAAATTTGTAGAAATTGCCATTTAGGAAAGTTTTTTAGAACGTTTTTTTTTTTTTTTTTTTTTTTTTTTTTTTTTTTTTTTTTTTGCGCATTATCATTCCTTTTAAATTTCGAATTTTTCAAGAAGTGTTCTTATAATTTTTTTTATATATAATAAGTAACTAATATTCCAAATTTTATATTTCTAGGCCCTTCCGTAATACAAAAATTGCATTTTTAGAACTTTTGCTGCTTCACCCCCTTTGGGGTAGTGGCACCGACATAAAATACAGCCTATCTTGGATTAAGGGTTGTCACCATCATTTTGACACCATTGTTTTTTAAATCGGTGTGGTATTTCTTGAAATTTCATAGAATCCACCATTTACAACGTTTTTTAGGACGCCTTTTGCGCATTTTCACCTCTTTTAAATTTCAAATTTTTTAAGAAATGTTCTTAGAAATCCTTGATATCTATTCTATAACTAATATTCCAAATTTCATATTTCTAGGCCCTTCAGTAAAACAAAAATCGCATTTTTGAAACTTTTTTGCTGCTACATTCATTTGACGGGGTGACATCGACTTAAGATATAGCCTATGCTCGAACGTGGACTAACACCGTCATTTTGATACCATTACTTTTGAAATCAGTTCGGTAGTTCCTGAGATTACCTCCTACAGACAAACTTTACTTCTTTATAATATTAGTATAGACAAACAAACAAACTTTACATCTTTATAATATTAGTATACACTAATATATTTTGGCTTTTTTCTTTTAACTATAAAAAACATCCAGATTTATTTTCCTGTTTAAATAGGTTTTATTGTACTTCAATATCAGCGCGTGCATATTTTCTTTACTCCATATATTTTCCTTACTCTATATTTCGGTTTTCTGCGAAAACATCCAGTCAGTGAAAATGACGTACTACACTAAATTTCCGTGACGTATGTAGATAAATTGTGGCTTTTTTTTATCAGTTTTTTTAATATAATTTTTAAAGGGTTTTGGAACTTATTTTTGATAGTAGGTGCATTCAGTAGGTTTCCATCATAGATACCTTCTGGTGCAATCAGAAACTAAATCCGACAAATATTGTTTGAGTTATGTTTGACGAAATTTTTTTATTAGGTTTTTACTTTAGTTGGCCATAGCTTTAATATCTATCGTAGCTGTATGTGACCGGAAAGTAATATTGCGCAGTGTATTAGCCTTCGCTTCGCTCAGACAATTATTTTACAAGGATTTCTTTGTAATTTTTTACAGTATTTTTTATATTTATTATTGCTAGCACAAATCATAATATTTCTCTTTTTGTAATTTCAACTATATATTGTTTATTACATTGTTTATCTATATATTTTCTTTCACTGCTTGAAAATTGAATCATAGTAACAAAATTCTTTGAGTGCTATGCTGAAATGGATCACAATATAGATGCATTTTCTTTCTTGGTACATACTTTTAACAAAAATGTAGACTAGATTCTATTTGTAAAATAAAAATTTGGCATGATAGCCGGTATATTGAAACATTTCTTTAAAGGGATTTGTCTATAATTATTTCTTTCAAGTATTTTTAATTTCTGTTATTGAAAGTACAAATCGAAATATGTTTATTTAGCACTTTTAAATATATCTTGTTTATTACATTAACCATTGAGGTGCTCATAATTAAAATACCCTCTTGAAAAATGTAGTTACTTTCCATACACATACAGCGTAAGGAAATTTTTGTAATCATGATATAATCCCGATTAAGTAAACATTTATATAATTTTACAATTTGATGTTCCCTAGATCTGTTTTCGCTATTTTTAAACATATTCGATAAGTATGTGCGTATTTATGCGTGCATGTTAGAACATTTTTCACATTTTGTCAAATTAGGTCTTCAGAGCTCGCAATGTTCATTTTAAAATGTGCATTGTGTGCAAATGTGTGTAATTGAACACGATAGCGCCTAAACTATCATTTCGCTTGTATTCCCATTTATCTAATATGTTATAGTGTTCTGTCACAAAAGCTGCATAACATTGTGAAGACATTGACTTAAATGTTTGGTATTTACTCCCTTATTCAACCTTTTTCAGCTATTCTGTTATGATAACTGATAAATATTTTCACTTATATCTAACTTAAATTTTTTTATTGCTCACGTTCATCTTATGTTGATACACATAATTTTTTTATTTTACTGACAGTAAAATATGTTTACTTTGTTTTGTAATGAAAAAGATTTTAATGAATAAAGCATATGAGAATTTATGTATGGCTTTTTTGAAGAAGAAAGAAAAAAAAACTACATAGAAAGAAATCAAAGGAAATACTTTTGCAATATATTTTCAAATATATTAAAATGGTCCTTTTATGGTAAAAAAAGTTTTGTTATTTTGATAGACTTTAAACTAATTTTTGCCAGGATTACTCCACTGTTTGACTCCAATTTTGGCTCTGTCCATTACAAAACGTTATTTCTAAATTAAAGTATATTAGAAGAATAAGTTGCATATATTTTGTTACAATTTTTTTAAGGATGGGGTTGAGGAGGAGGAAGGTTATTATCTGGGAGGTTTATCTGATTATGATTAGTAAAATGTATATAATTTTACTTGGTTTAATTAAAAGAAATAAAATAAAAAAATAATAAATGAAACATTTCATAGATTAACTTTTAAGAAAAGCATTTTAAATCAATTTATCATAAACCTTTGTAATGAAAAGAAAAAGAATCTATATTAAATAAACACGTATATAGTGATTCGTGATCAAATACAAATACAGAATAAAAATACAAATGTTTGCTAAAGGGAGAAAAATTAGAAGAAGAATTACAAAAGTAAATCGGATTTTTTCTGAAAATACAATACTTTTATGCAAGCATTCATGTAATATTATACATAATGGAACAACTATCATTTTATTCATTTTTATAAATTACAAATTAAGACTATGTCGGCTTTCTTGATTTTAATTTGAAAAAGTATTTTAACTTTTAACTGCTATAAGCTGTCTTATAGACTGCTGATTTTTTAACTGTCACGTAGTTGGCCTAACGAGATACAAGTTAAATTCGATTATGTTTGGACGCATACTACCATTCATAGAATCTTCTGATAGGTAAATTTTAGTTAGAATAACATTGGCATCATGGATTACGGATTTTACATACTACTTCTTTTATATAGAAATATTACTTTCGCTTTAATACATTTCAATTAATCGAAAAATTTTGCGATTAAATAATATATTCAATATTTATTATACGCAAAAATGGTTTTCAGAATCCGTAACTTTTGGTCTCTGTGAAATAGCCTTGTACACAGAGGAAATATTTTGTACACTTTTGAGCGGTCTCCCTTTTTTAGGTCACTACTATTTCTAAAATATAATAGGCATACCAGTATCCTGCTGAGAATTTTTCCGTTACACTCCATTCATTCAAACAATGATTTTTCCTTTAAATAGTTTTCTTGCAAAGTCTGTAGAAATCTAATTCCTGAGGTAAAGGGATAAATATATTTTGTTGTGTCATATCACATTTCTTCGTATTTTTCAGTTTAAAATGTTCTTTAACACCACTTTTATCAATTTTGGTAAAAAGTCCAAAAATGACTATTATGAACCATGCTACTTTCGATAATTTAGTTGTTCACTAGTAAGGAAAAATAACTTTTTACA
The DNA here is from genome assembly GCA_963932465.1 of Maratus speciosus. NCBI lineage: Eukaryota > Metazoa > Arthropoda > Arachnida > Araneae > Salticidae > Maratus > Maratus speciosus. The sequence goes on along the minus strand of OZ010789.1, from coordinate 527,990,121 downwards.
AATAAAAGAAACATTTTAACATATTCGTGAAAAACACAACAATCTACCTATCGGATAAGTTTCACATACAAATAAAGACAAAACTCAAAGCACGAGAAAATATCTTTGAAATCCTAACGGGTAGAAACGTCATTTGCGACAATGAGATGAAATAAGGGAGGATCGTTTTCCCTAGTTCTGATTTCTCCAACGATGTTTAGTCAAAATTCATGTAAATTACGATGGGAAATTTTACCGACTATGCGAAGGGTATTTTCACTTTGCCCAACATTCTTAGCTATATTATATGACTAAGCCTACAAACAGTTTTTAATTACTCTTTTTAACATTTTTCAACATGTTTAAAACACGTTTATGACTTCGGTTTCTCTTTCTTTCTGTCTGCACACAAACTCTCGTAAATATACTCAGATTGCCTTGAAATTATTGCATGTTATTGAAATTTATTACAGCACGATCGCTGTAGGAAATGAAGTGTGTAGCCTGTATAGTTCATTTACAAAGACAGACAAAAATATTCCACATTAAATTATGAACTCTAGAACATGGCGTGCAAATAATTTTATCTTCATTTACACCACATAAAATAATTCCGTTAGATAAGGGTATAGGGTGTGGAATTGTATGAGGCGTAATTTAATTTGGTTACAGTATTTCAAATATAATGGAACTGATACATGTTACTGAGATTTACTACGAGTTAATTCCTGTAGAATATGAAGTGCATCTTAAGTACTATATTATAGCGATAATTGCTGGAAGTGCATTTTCAGGTATGACATGCGTTTCTAAGTTCAACTAATTTTGTTAATACTACGTGGAGTGAATAAATGATATAGCTGATCTCCAGGCTACGCAAAAGAAATCGTAGGGGATACAAAGAATGAGTGTAAATTGTCCAAAGATGGTTTTTAATTGAGTTCTGCATTTTCAAGCAGAACTATATTGAATATATTGAGGAATGTTTGTAATATATATATATATATAACCATATACAGGGAGATGCAAATAAGCGGATAAATAGCCTCCTATGGATGATAACTTCGGGAAATATGATTTCAGCAGTTTTAAATGTGTTTTAGAGCCTGGATTTAATTTTAGCTAAATATGTGGGTATATAAAGAAGTATTAGGTAGCATTGCTGTACAAAAGTATTCAAGTACGACTGTATATATAGCTGAATATGAATTTTATACCTATTATGAATTAATTTTTTCATACTATATAGAATATATGTCAATAGATCAGATACAGGACTGAACAAAAGAATATTAGGAAATTATCTACATTGTATATGCCTACTTATTTTACGCTGGAAGTCTTAGAGTTATTTTAACTGCAAAAAATCACAAAAAAATTATTATCATATTCTCCTTCATACTGCATGCTTCGTGTGCCCATCCGTGATATTTCACACATTATATCCAACTTTCTTTGGATTTAGAATTGGAGTAAAGCTCATTGGAAAACATTCAGGTTTCATTATCTTCTTCATCTTCTGAGGATGCCCCATTAACCTTTTTTGGTTTCTTTTCCTGTTGATTTTTATTTTCTTTTTTAGAATCTTCCTTTTTCATTTTGGAGACTTTTTGGCTTCTTTCCCTTTAATATCTGTTTTGAGCTCTAATTTATAGGGTGAAGTAGTTAAAATAATAGTTTCCACTTCTTTTGCCAGTTTTTTTCTCAATCTTAAAGCCTTCCTGGGGAGGGGTAATAACATTTTAATTGAAATTGGAAATGCAAATTGCTGGCTACACAATATCATATCCTGATAGAAGAGGCTGGATGTTGTCAACTACTGGATATGCGATGTCGACACTTTTAAATGTGGGAAGATGAGCTTCATTATCCTGTGATATTTCAGATATATTTATTGCTGCAGCTATGCCAACCTATGGCTGCGTAGACTTAGGTGTTTTATCATTGACTTTCGTGGGTTTCTCTGTAATTTCCGAAGGTGCAAATAGATCCAGGAAAATCAACGTTGTTGCAAGGAAAAATCCCTGTTTTCTCAAATTGTCTGATTGGAGTATTTATAACTGCTGCTCTAAAAAATGCAGATTTGAATGATTTTCTAACTTAGTAAATTGTTACAGTATTGGAAGTAACCACTTCCTCACCTCTTGTTTATAGTTCAGAGGCTCTATGAATATAGAGGGTATGAATAGAGATTATGAATACAGAGGCTCTATAAGTTTAGAGGCTCTATGAATAACACATCAAAGGGTTAACAGTACTTAACAGCATTAAATTGCAATTTAAAACTCCATGCTAAAGAATTAATTATTCTAAAAAAAAAAAAAAATCCATGAGTGTAGGACAAAAATGGGTATACCCGGTTTTGACCCACTCTTAAGTACCCGGTTTTACCCCAACGTGAAACAGATTTTTAAACATGACGTCACTACTCTCAGTCCTATAGTAAAAGATCAGCAAAACTGTTAAAATAATTGCAAGAAAGCAAATAATTAGATATAGTACTTACCAATTTTTAATATTCTGGCAAACAGTTAATGTATGCGTAAAACATAGAAACAAGCAAAATAATTTTTTAAGAGAAATTCAATCGCATTTCTTCACACAAAAATAACCGCACACAATAGTGCTTCGTTCAGATTCAAATGCCGTAATGACTTTGGACAAGCAATTCCTGGTGTTGCCCGACAGATAAAAGTTCAAAATAAGGAGGAACCAGTGCTACCCGGTTTTGCCCGCCTACCCGGTTTTGTACAATTCTCCCCTACTTGTACCCCGATTGTTCATTGCCGTTATGTCATATTTGATTTTCCCTACTCAATTTAATTTTCCTTTCTTAAAACCCCGACGTTTCGGTCCCCAGCTCCATTTGTCTTCAGTGCTTTCGAAGGTTTCATTTACACTGCTGTTCTAATATTAACTTTATCTTTTATCCTTATTTAGTTTACATCGCTGTTGGTGACACCTAAGTCCCTGACACTTTTTAAGATCGATAATACATCTCTTTAACTCTAGAAGGCCTTTTTCGAATCAAATTTCAAAAATCTGTTCTAAATGAGAAGTACACTATAAAAAGTTTTGAGAGTGAGTTTGTATGAAAAAAAAAACACTATTTTAAGGTCGTAGTATTTTATTGCAATCCGTTTGAAGCAGGAAATTTTCATAAATGAGTGGGACCGTGGGCTTTATTATTTGATATTAATTTCAACTTCATACCTTCAGTCGCCCAGAAAAAAGATTGATAGAGAATTATGAAATAATGATTTTCGTATTTTTTTTTTTCATTTACGTGTATTATAAGACCTCCCTTAGTCCGAAAATTCAAGATTTAGGTCAACGGGAAGTACCCTATAGGTTTTAAGAGTGAGCTTGTATGTATAGAAAATTTGTTTTAAGGTCGTAACTTTTATTACATTGAATTAGAAAATCATCATTTTTACAAACCGATGGGACCGTATTGTTTCATATAAATAAAACCTCCAGCTGCTTCTGGAAAAAAAAAAGTCTTGACTGATGGATGGACAACAAATTGATTCTATCAAGGCTCTTTTTTTCATTTTGAGTTATGAAATCCTAAAACAAAGATATGCGGATCCTTTTATATAAATTTTAATGGCATCAATCGATTAATAATAAATCAACTAGGAAATGATGTACTTAAATTTTACTTCGGAGGGAGGGGGGGGGGTTGATAAGTAGTTTAGGAATTACGGAGGTTTAAAATTTGGTACTAAAATGTTATTTTTTTTAATGTTACAAAACAGTAATGTGGGTAGTTTTAAAACATAACTCTAAAGGTACTTGGGTGGATAAACGGTAATTTTGGAATTGTACATTTGAAGCTTCGAGATATCGATTTCTCTTTAAAAATTCATAGGTTGCATTGAATATTTTTTTATTCTTATTCTCATCTTCAATCTGTTTTGAACACACCCAACTAATCAGTGTTAAAAAAATAAGAATCCAATAACAAATCAAAAATGTATTATTTTATCTGTTTTACCTTTTTAAAATAAATTGCACATTTTAAATTTTATTTCGTGTAACTTCATTTAATTTTAACTTCTTTTTTAATATAAAAGCTTTATGGAAAAAAAAACTTAAAGTTAATTATAAAACAACCTCTATAGTAAGTAAGGCAATTTAACATAAAAACACACTATTATTTAATAACTATAATCAATTTTTTGATTTCTGAAAATAAAATGATAAAATTATTTGATTATCCAAACTTTCTGTTGTTTTTTTTTTACTTTCTTTTTTTATAATAAAATATATAAAAAATTTCCGAATGTAATAACTACATGTTACATGAACAAAAACGAAATAAAGAAATAAATACATGAACGAAAACTTAATCATATTTTATTTCGCAGTCTAAAATAAAAATAGAAAAGAAATCTTATGAGTGAAACTGGAGATTTTAAATGAAATAAACTAGAGGAAAAAGTTGATTTCAAGTCAAAGGATTCTTTAATTTAAATTCAATCATATTTTCTTTAGCGACACGCTTGTAGAATCTTTTATCTTTAAATATAATTTCATCTGAAAAAGTCGGTGTATTTCTGTATAACTTCCATACTTTCTATATTAATTTTCGAATTTTGTGGAAGTATTTTTATTTTCTATTATTATTCTCAATCGATTGATTCAATTAACCGTTTGATTCATTTAAGGTAATGTTTGTATTTAGCTTTTATTTATATAAGCAAAATGGATGAATTAATCGTAGATTCGAATAAGCCTATGATTGGCCATTTTCTAATTTGAAGTTCATTCAAAAAACAATTCTTACAAAATTAAACTATTCAATTAACAGTTCACTTATATCAGTGGGTAATTCAATTAATTGTTTATTATCGTTATGTAAAATATTATCTAAATAATTGCTGACAAAATTCACTGTTGATAAATATAAGCCGATGATTGAAATAACGTATAATTCAGATATGAACTTTATTAAATTAATTGTTGATTCACGTATAAATTTTATTCAAGTGGTTAACTCAATTAATCGTCGATACATAAAAGAAGATGCTGCAACGACCTTTAATTCACAAATGTGGGTTCCTACAGACCAAAAATTTATATACGCGTTATTATGCAATTAATAGTTAATGCATACATATGGCTAATTCAGTTAATCGTTGATTCAGGAAAGGATTCTTTAAACTAACTTTCAGCAGATTTTGATTTAAAAATATATAAATATTTCACGGCATTAAAAACCACAGCTAATTATATCGAAACAAAAATGTAATAGCGAAAATATAAATCATATTTTATTATTTTGCCGAAAAATAATAAGGGAATGACAAACCATGAGAATTCAATTGGAGATTTTAAACGATATAAATGACTGGAAATGAACTAATTTCCAGAGGAAAAGACTTAAGATCAATTTTTCAATGTCAATAGTCTCTTCTTCATTGTCATGCTCATATAATTCATGAATATTTTAAAGACATTTCGCAAGAAAATATTTTTATATCTATACCTATATTTTAGAAAATTAAAAAGGTTATACAATTATAGTGCGATTTGTGAAAGCAAACTCTAATATGTTTGAATAATACATGTAATCTTTCTTTGACCATAATAACAACAGTTTGTATTGACCTGTCAGAAAACATATATGATTTATTTTTTGCTTGTCCATAATAGGTGATTATTGTGATATTTGATACGCTGAATACGCAGAATTCCGAAATGCCAAAATTTTCCTTTAATCAATTAAGTTTTTTTACGCAAAGTACACACAAAAGATTTAAAAAATAACAAAAAGTGATATGTGCCAAAAAGACTTCTTTCAAAAATCACCATAAAACACTGCATTTTACTAATTCGAAGCACTTCTCACACTTTTCCTAAAGTGGAAAACATTTTTTACTTAAGATCTCTGCTATTTAATAAATTGATTTACTTCGTATTTTTAATTCCTCTCAATGCTCTAATTGTATAGAAGTAGACATTTTTTTTTTATAAATGGTGTCTAATTTGTTGTTAAGAAGGTTCTATCGATATTAACTTGTGTGCGCAAAAGCGACATCTATACTTCCTTTTAATTTAATTTTCTGAAGTAAGTGATACTCTCGGAATCTGCGGTATGTGCTTTCCTCTATGGTTTTACGCAAATTTAATTACACTGGTCAATCTGCTGACAATAAAATTCGGATCGAAAATTTGTATCGGCTTATCTTAGGTCGAGACCTACCTTCTGAAGGCTTGTGAGACCAACCGTAAGAGTAAAGTACTCCACCTGATCTGAGAGATCGAAAAGTGTAAAATTTAGCTGAGTACAACTCGTCAGTTTTGGCAAGAGTAAAATTTGATTATCAGTCAATAAATCTGATCGGCAACCCGAGTTGCTAGTTTTATTGCCATTTATATATTTAGTAGAATTTTGAGGCAATATATATTTACATCAATAGCCTTGCTTGAACTCAAAGCTAAAGTTATTGTTCTTTGAGTCACCAGTCTTCTGTACGTAACTGAGTTTTGAATTAGTAACCTTGCATTTATTGCATTTTCGAGTTTCGATCAAAGGACTTAATTATCGTTAAGCGCAAAGCATAGTATAGGCTAAATTAAACAGCTCCATCGCACCCTGTACTAGTTTTATTTAAATAAACTGTTTTCTACACCTTTTGACTATGACCTTAATTTTGACTATATCTGATATTCAATGTGGCGAACCTGATAGCTACTTAATTAGTCCAGTATGACTTGCTCCGTAACTGCGGCAACTTTTTATGTGATAACCTGCAATAATCAGCTGTCGTATTGATAAGAGGGAAAATATATGATTTAACGGATGGAAATTTTAGTGTCTTTATGGTTAAAGTGCACTTAACTAAACCAAACAGAAATTCTGAATTTGTGTCAAAATTGCTCATGATAAAAGTTTTAAAGTATTTTTCCAGATATCAGTATCAAACCGTACAGAAATGTCATATAAAAAAAAAAAAATACAACCTTTGTTACAATGGCATAAAATTTACAAATGTACTAAATAAACAGACCTTTCCTAAAATCGTGTGAATTATACAACCTAAATTTGAATTAACCCGAATTTATAAAACGCAATAACAACAAACATGGAGAATCACATGGAAATTATATCTCCTTAAATTCAGAATATTGATTAATTTACAATAGACACCAAATGTAAGCAAAAAAGTTAATGATATCTAAATACACATACAGTAAAACGTCCTTAAAGCGACCACGTTTTGTTCCAATAAAATGTGGCCGCTCTAAGCGGTGGTCTCTTAATGGAGGTCATGTTTAAATCTAGATTTTAATTGTTGAAAAAAAAGTAACAATTAATTTTACTAAAATTTGTTTTACACATTAGAAAAAAATATGAAAACTTACATATTAAGGTGAAAGTTAATTACAAAAGTTAATTACTATAGAGTTTAAAAAATGAATACATTGATGTTTGCTTTGATTTTACGATTTATCTTTTATAAATTTTATTTCCAAGTCCTTTCGAAGTTCAGTAAATAAATGCAATTTTTCTTGGAAGGAACAAATAATGACGATTTTATTAATTTATCTATTTCTTTTAGAGTCTCGTGACCGAATAGGGCAGGGAAATTTATTGACCGTCATTCTTAATTTATCATTACAGTTAAATTCATTGCTTAAAAAGGCTCAAAAGGATTTAATCATTCAAAAGCTACCAGAATAAAAAAAAAAAATTCTAAACTTAGTTTAGAAGTTTGATGAATAATGCTTTCTCCGGAATTATTTTTCTAATAAAACCTTCTTCAAGCGACCAGGGAAAAACGGAATTTGTTTCATTTTCTTCAAAGAAATTTGGTCGCTCCTGGAGTGAGTTCAACTGGGATGGTCTCTGAATATAGATAAAATTAATATTTAGTGTATTGGAATAAATTTCGTTCCATGAAAAATGGTCTTTCATGGAGGTGGTCTCTTAATGGAGCTGGTCACACAGGGATGTTTCACTGTATTTACAAAATATTACAACGCTACCTGCTGGAAAAACATTGATATTAAAAAATAACATAAATACCCGTGGACATGACCGAAATTAAATTTAAAAGTACGTATAACAAACACATTTTTTTAGAACAACGTCAGGAAGAAATGGAAATGCGTTAGCTTACTATTTAATTTATATTTCAGATTCATTAAAAAATTGCATATCTCTTTTAATTTATTTAATATTATTTTTTATACCTAATATGTCTGCTGCATGCATTAATACAACCAACAGAAGATACTTTTTTTAAATACACTGATCTATTGACTTCATTGACTTGATTATAAATTTGAATTATTTAGTGAAGAAAATTACATTCAATGTAATATTTAAAACTTATAAAATGTTCATTTATAAGTTTCAGAAAAAATAACAAAAACAAACAAAAAATCCTGAATAAATGAAAATATATTAATACGAAGAAGATTATTTCAACAAGTTAACTCGTAGATTAATTTCAATTTTCTTTATGCCATAACTAGCATAAATTGCAAGGCAATGAAAAGTTAATTTAATTTAGAGTAGACATTTATAATACATGCTCTTAAGGAATGTTTATGAAGAGAAAGTAGTCTTGTGATTAATTTGAAATTTCATCAGTAAAGATTAATTTCGAAAGTTTGCTAATTCAATTACTCGTTTCTAGGTTAATATGCTAAGATAATACTCTAAAACGAGGAGTTTGTAAGAGAAAATTTATTAGTTGCAAGTATCTAATGAATGCTAACATACAACTCTGAAATTTCTTAGCTCTAGGTTAATTATGCTGGGGCTGGCGGGAGGTGGGGGGGGGGGGCAATAAAACGGAAAACTGTGCATGTTTTATTTCTTGTAATCAATGAAATTTTAATAACAAGGATTTTGAAATTGAATTTAAATCTGAATATAAATTGTCAATTAGTTTTTAAGTATCGCAATTATTAGAGAATTTGCGTATATAAATTGACTAAATAATGTATATTTATTTGCATACCAAATGAACTATATTTTCGAAGTAAGATATGTTTCAATATGTTTCATAAGTACATTTATATTTTTCTAAATCATTTTTTAAAACACTTTTCAAAATTATTTTATAAATATTTTCTTCCCAATAATTGTTTCCCAAATAATATTTTTAGACATAGTAAAATGAAATTTTTTGTTTACAACAAATATCTCTCTATTCTAAAAAAAAGTAACTACCGCTGTCACCGCCGCCGCCGCCGCCGGTTTTGAATTTTTTGTGACCGGAGATCTTTCTTCGTTAATATTAAGAAAAATAATGCATACAAAAATATGAAAATCGGTAGTATTATACAAAAATGTTTGATAAACACGCTGATGCAGACAGTTTTCAGATCGAAGAATTATTTTAAGAGATATTTAATGCTAAAGTTGGACAAAATCGTTCCACTAAAAAAGTTTTATAGGAGCAAAAACTGTTCATAGGAATTTAATCATTTTTAGATCATTTTATGCGTTAGAATTTGCCGGAGTGCAGATTGCATTAATTTTTTTATTTTGACTAATTTTTTGAGGTTTTATTTCTATTTTAAATTCAGATTTTCAGCATTTCTAGAGATATTTTTAACAGATTTTAGAAAGTGATATTAATTTAAACTGTTGCCATCTGTATAAACAGCGGAAACAATAATGTTTACTTCAAAAAAAAAAAAAAATATTTATACGCGTAAATAAATTAAAAATTTATTTACACGTGACTATTATAAACAGAAAAAAACATTTGGGATTAGAACTAAATAATTATGTACAAAAAGCAGGAACTTATTAAAAATTACGTCATAAAAACTATAATTACACGTGAATTTTAAGAGAGAAAGGAATTTGTAAAACAATAAATTTATTAACATGCGTTAGAAGTCTTAAATAGGAGAAATTACGTCATATTTACGGCACATTACAGTTATTACATAAAATGAACACAAAATAATATTGCAAAACGGTTTAAAATTAGAAATTGCGCTAGATATTTGATATTTTAAGAGGATACTTTTCAACTATTTTTGTTAGGAAAGCGCGAATAATATTTCATTTCTAACACAAGTATTTTCATGTGAATATTAAAAAGATAAAGAATAGTTTGGTCAAAATTACGTCAGATTAAAAACGATTAATTTAAAATGTCTCATTTAAAAGAACTTTCTTTTCACTTTGTTAAAAAATACCAGGAGACAAAGACTCTGTTTACTTAATTCCTTTTATATTAGATTATTTTGAAATGTTGTTACACGTGTCTACGTCATCAAGTTATTTTTATTTCGATGTTTTGTTTGTATTTTAATTAATGTTGTACTAATTTATTTGTTTTTTCGTTATTTAAAATAAAAATTATGTCAATTTGTATAATTTGGCGAGTGGTTTGGCGATTTATATAATTTGGCGAAATTGGTCGACGGGATAATCAAGTAGTACCGCAACGGATTTGGCGTTAAAATTCCCCAATCAAAGAGAAATGAATAGAAATCCGTTTATAGAGAGATCGCCACTGTTTTTTAAATTATAATTCAATCTTTCGAAATCCTTTTAAAGCCGATCAAATTAGCGTGCATTTAGAGTCTACGGTGTCTGGACGGGGGTTGGCGAGCGTAGCTCGTAGGGGGCCGAGCCCCCTAGTATTTATAAAAAAAAGAAAAAGAAAGAAATAATGCCATTTAAGATATTACGTGACATATCGTAATTTAAATTTGATGTTTACAGATTTTTTTTCAATAGCGACAGAAAAACAAAAATGGGTAAGAAGATGCTCATTGTTGAGATTTGTTATGAAGATTTTTTTTCTTAATTTTTAGCGAAATTTATAGAATAGTAATAATCAAAATAAAACTTTAAAACACCTCCTAGTGGTGAAAAAAAGAGTTAAGAGAGTACTCAGTAATGTATGGGCCAAGAGCTTTAAACGATGTGTTACAGGAAAAAAATCAATTTCCCGCCCCTCTCCCCCACGGGTGAATGCCCCTAATCATCTGGGGTCGAAATAGACCCCAGAAAGATGTCGGTCTGGATGAGATATCCCTTTCGGTAAAGATTTCAAATGAGGTCGAATCTCGGTGTAGTTTAATTAGGGGCTGAGCCAGAAAAACTGCTTAAAATACACAATTTAGAGCACTAGAGGTAAAAAAGAAATTTAGAAATTCAGTTACCCCCCCCCCACACACACACACACACACAATTTTTTTTAAAAAATAAGTGTTATAAAATATCTGAGATTTTAAAATCGATGACTTGATTACTTTTCTTAATTTTACTTTATTTTTTTTTTTTATTGCTGAAATTAATATTCGAAAATACTACTAACCATAAATAAAAGGGACAAAATGTTCATTTTATATAGCCTATAATGAAAAATCGGACGTAAAATAATGATAATTAGTTGAGTAATGCTTAGATTTAAATAACGTGTCATACAAAGCATTTCTTTTTCTTTTAAACCTTTGCACTCCGGCGTCTGTTACACAAATTTTATTCGTTCGGCACCACTTTTTAAAAATACGTTTACTTCAAGTACACAATTTCAAAAGTGCTCTGATTAAATAAGGAAAATTTCATTTTCCTTTTTTACTGGTACCAAAAACAAGGTTTGCAAAGAAAGATGATGTCGCCTTAGCTGCGACAACTGAGAGCAAAACGTTAAAAACGATTTTTGGATAAAATAAAAAAATCTTAATCGACATTTACAAAAATTACATATTCGGAATCAGCTTCAAAAAATAAGCATATATGAACAAGTTTAAAATCTATAAATGCAGTACGTATTTGTAAAAAAATTATACCCCTCAAAAAACAATCTTAGTCAAAATTTTATTTGTGTTTTTACCTGATGTCTCGCTTTTAACGTTTTCGTGGAGATGAAATGAAATTGGAAATAAATCCTTTCATTAAGCGAGATTTTTAACCCTCCGACTGTCTTGGAAAAGGGCAAAATTGTAATGTTGTTTTCTCTGCATATTGTTTTAAATGCTTAAAAAAAAATGATTCTTTGAACATTTTATAAAAAATCTTAATAACGAATATGAATGCAATCTTTGGAAGTATTAATCATTGTTCAATGTATTAAAATATATTAAATCGATAGAATTATATTACTTTAAATATTGCTTGTATTGCAGTGAAACCTGGAACTTAGTGAACGTATTAACACGGGCTTGTCAGTGAGGGGGTTAATTGATATATAGAGTTCTACTGTGAATATTTTAACGAAAATTACATATTCGGAATCAACGTCAAAAAATGCACAATAAATGTTTAAAAATTAAATCTATAAATGCAATATTTGTAAAAAAAAAAAAAAAATATATATAGGCCAACAATAAATGCCAGTACCCTAGGCGTCAGCCCGTCTGGCCATGCAATACTTCTCTAACACCTGTGTTCTACTGCTTGTCTTTCAATGGAAATAAAATCAGTTTATATAAATCGGTTTTCAATGGATTTTTTCGCTTCTAGATGGAATTTTCAAATATATATATATATATATATATGCAAATTCTGAAAAAGAATTTTTTTTTGCTTTCATGTGCGCAATTTTCCAGTAATGTAGATTATAAAATACAGGCACCTTTCAAAACGCCCAGAAATTTTTATCACCATGGAACCCCTTCTATATTATGGTAAACCCTTCCCGTTCTGACAGCAAACCGTTGCGATTTGATTAAAATCAAAAATTTTGTTCAATTATGAGCATTTTCCATTTTTTTAATTGAAATTTTATATTAACAACGTGCGTTAATTAAATCTTTTTCAAAATTTTATTTTTCAGCTCTATGTAAAAAAAAAATAAAGTCTCTAACTTAAATAGTTTGCGAGTACCAGCGCTGTGACAGAAGGACAGAGACACGAGACTAAAAGGGTTTCCTGAGATGAATGAAACCCTAAAAAGCAATTAAGAACACTTTTCTAGAATTATAAATTTCTAAATACAGTTGTAATCTACATGTACATTTTGAACTATATTTCTAAATATAATGCATGCTTCATATCATATCTCTTAAGTAACATACTGCTTAATATGATGCATTTTCTAATTACGAAACCGACTAACTAATGTTTGAAAATAAAATCCATATAGCTATTTAAAAATTAGATTGCAATTTTAGGAATAATTATAAATTTGTGAAAGCTCTATTTTCAACTTTTAAAGCTTGATACCAACATTTTTAAATGTGATCTAGTGCTACTTATATTTAGTTGATTATACTCTAGCTTTTTTTATGAGTATGTATTTGAAATGTAATTTCGTTTGTGTTTCTAGTATATTTATGAAGTAAAATATTCGTGGGACTACCTTTAGTTGGTAGTTTATCGAATTAGAGAAGCATTCTTTTTTTCCTCACCTTGTGAGCTTTTAAAATGTCGATCCACAACAAGCAAAAAATATATTCCTAATAATAATAATATCTCTCTGTAAATAAAACTGAGCTACCGCAAAGTAATTTTATTACTCTTTTCAAGAATTAGAAATAATTAAGCATGGAAATTGGGGTCTAATATCTCAAGTAATTCTCTAGTTGAGGAAGGCCAATCTTTCTTCACTTTAAGTTTGGACCACTTATATGCGACGGAAGTCTGATATTTTTTTTTTTTTTTTGGTCCTTTGATGTGTGGATTCTTTGTAGCACTATAAGAGCATGCGAAGAATATTGTAATGATCCCTGATAACTTTAGCACATGCACTGTGGAAATTTTTTTTTGTTGATTTTGTGCACTTTGTTTCTAAACCTTTGAAGAACAATAAAAAAGACTACATTTGACCACAGCGCATTTGAAAAAGAAAACCCATATAAATAATTCATGACTTTTGTCGTATAATATAATCTTCACGGAATATTAAGGTGAAGTTTCACCGTTGGTCAAAGGAAAAAGTTAATGTGTCCTAACTGTATGCTAGTGATTGTGTACGTAAAGCTTCAGAAACAGTTTTTTATTCTTCCGAGGAGATTGTAATACGAATTGGAGTTCAATAAAAAAAGAAAATGCTAGATAAGGATTGAGATCGGGAGAGACCATGCGTTTCCCTAGTGTTAGGGGAAGGTTTGAGTTAGGTTGTTATTAAAACCATGTGTAAGAGTAAAAAATGGTCAAGGACTAGCGAGCCAGCAATTGACCTTAGCCTTAAAATGACACAGAGAACAATAGAAAATCGTATGATTTAGGAAAACAAGCGTGCTTACGTCTTTTATGAGTCTGGAGCATTGACATCTCTTTATCGGTGTTTTCCAGAGATTGTACCTCGCGCGCATTTTTGATTTTAGACATATTTTAAGTATGAATTACAAGGCCATTCATTTGTCTTTTAAAAATGATTTTGGGGATATAATAATGGTTTAGAAATGACGATTTCGCAAGGAATTTGTGTCATAAAGTCCCGTGTTGTCTATTTATTTCGACTTAAAGATTAAAGAACAGAATGGATTAAAAACGACCTGATGTCTGTGTGTAAAATACAAACTCACAAAGATTAGAAAATAAAACGGATTAAAGGTAAATTAATAGTCGACATTGATGATTTTCTTTTCTTCTTTTACCTTTTTTTCCCCCTTAGATAGGACATGACAGTTACACTAAAAGTATTAAATACCATAAAATACGATTCCCATTGATTTTCTAAGAATAGACAAGATTTGTAAATTATGATTTGTACATTATATTTTGATACTTTGAGACATATAAGGTCTTAAATATCTGTGTAAGACTATTTTAATTAACCACATTGCATATTGTTTGTATGCATTTATTTATGTTATGAATTATTATTTTTGTAAATATTACATGGTATGAGTATTCAAATACTTCTATAATTTTTTATAACAATAATTTTGAAATATTACATAGCATGAACATTAATCTTCCTTTAGAATTTTTATAACAATATTCTTAAAATATTACATGGTATGAATATCTTTTATATTATTTTATGACATTATATTTTTAAGCAAAACTATCTCAAAAAATATAATGTAATGTTTTTAGAATAATTAAGATTCGCGTATTTCATTCAAATATATCATTTTGACGACATAAGTATAAGAAACTATTTTTTGGTTGAATTATATAATCCTAAATTTGTACGCAATGTGGCGGATAAAAAAATTGTATTACCAGTGAAAGAATGGAAAAGTGCACAAATAATATGTTTAATGTAAAGATAATGTTACATTAAAATAAACCTTGAGCATTAATGAGCCATAAAAATTATTTTGTGGAAATATCTAATAGGCTCAATAAGTTCTGAAAGTGGAAAAAGCACTTTTTTATGAAAGTATGGAGTTCCGTTATTAACCACGATTTCAGAAGATAATAATAAATTTTACATGTCATGTTGCATCTCATTTGATGTCGTTTTACGCATAAGGATCACTTTGTAGATTCTGCGCGAGCGGCGATGACAGCCTAGCAGTGTTCTCTCATAGAATAAATGAACTTCTGGATCTAATGGTGTTCAATTTCAGAGTACCAAACCCTAATAATGCTTTTCTTTATTTTAATCTTGGTGTTCTGCTTCATTTTTGCAATTTTAGTACCCAAATGATATCATTCATTATTTCGTCTCCTAACACATCGTTTGCTGTCCGATCCATGGAGGTTGAGTTTAGATTCGTCTGAAACAATTACTAATCTTACTAAGACCTGCCCATGAAACATGTTTTTGCACCCATGAATGTCTCTTCTGCATTTTTTTTTAAGTAATGACTTTTTAGGGCGAGCTATGAGCATAGTGACTACATTATATAATAATATATATACGTTATATAATAATAATATTATATATGGATAGATCGTGCACTTATATGAACACCACAGTAGCTTTAAAATAATGATTTTAAATGAAGATCATTTGCCTGACGATTACGGAGACTTATGGTTTGATATCTGTTTTCAGACGTTGTATTTTCTATATTTCGACCTGATTAGGTTATTCTCTCGACAATTGTCTCTCTGGTAATTGTATACCGATGGCATCCTATTATTTGGGTATCGAAAACCCTTCTTTGCTTAAAGCAACTACCACACCTTTTTTCCGGTCATACCAACCGCAGGTGTATGGAATCATGCTTTCTCAGCACTGAAAACACGAAAATTGGACATTCTCTCAATTTGGAGCGCTATTTATTAAAACTGCTTGATATGTTACTTCATAGTTGTTGATGATGCGATAGTGATGTGCAGTGATGTCATATGTTGCTTTGAAGTAACTAAATTAATTTTAGGTATGTTGTTGTTTGCGAGCATAAACATAAATTAAAAGTCGATAGCTTTAAACTTTAATATAGTGGACTGTTTATTTAGATTATAAATGCGTGCTCTTAGAGAGCTGCGACTGCCTTGGCGGCGTACAATACCACTACTGAAGGAATTATGAAACATCTGTGGGAGGGTAAATACTGTGACGTCATAACATCATACAGTGGCGCCAACATACCGCCCCACGTTGAATTAACATTTCAATATTCAATATATAATATCTAAATTTACAATGAATAACATACAATACAATAAAATGCAGAATAGAATAATAATGAATAGAACAATGAATAATTAAATATGCTTCAAACATTTGTTTACATAAAGTTTACAATTGAATGGTTATACAGTGTCAAATTTAATGATAATATGTCAGTTTACTGACAAGGCAGCAAGCATAATTTTGATATGCCTCTCTTGAAAATACCATGAGGCGTTTTCACAAGAACCACTCTAACCTTACCATATGGTCTTTAACTACTTCCTGAACTCTACCCATTGTCCATCTGCAGGGTGGAAGATTATCCTCATTTAAAAGGACCATAGAATTTGGAATAATATTATCCTTCTCAAATTGCCATTTATGTCTGGCTTGTAAGTTGTTAAGATAGCCCAATTTCCACTTTCGCCAAATAAATTGGACCATTTTATTTAATCTTTGCCATTGGGACAAATGATTATCGCGTTCGCCAGTCAGGTCTGGTTCAGACACACTGTTCAGAGGTCTGCCTATGAGAAAATGGCCTGGAGTTAGAATTTCAAAATCATTGGGGTCAGAAGACATGGGTGTAAGAGGCCGACTGTTTAAAATGCCTTCAATTTGCGTGGTAACTGTTAAAAATTGCTCAAGAGTTAATCGCGAATTTAATACAGTTCTTTTTAGGTGGTACTTAAACGACTTCACCCCAGCTTCCCACAAACCACCGAAATTGGGTGACCTGGGTGGAATGAAATTCCAGGCGATTTCCTCACTTGTTAAATAATGAGCCAAAACATCTGGGGGGTTTCTAATCATGTTCGCCAAACGTTTTATCTCTGCACTGGCTCCGACAAAATTTTTGGCATTGTCAGTACAAATAGAAAAACTTTTACCTCTCCTACTGAAAAATCTTTTTAAGGTTGCTATCATTGCTTCTGAAGTTAAGTCCGTGACCACTTCTAAATGAATCGCTTTTGTTACGAAACAAATAAAAATGGAAAAATAACATTTATGGTAAATACCCTTCCTTTGACCCTTATATTTTATATAAAACGGGCCACAAAAATCAATCCCTACATTAGTGAATGGCGAACTAGGAGTAATTCTCGCGGAAGGAAGATTTCCCATAATCTGCTCAGTACATTTTGGCTTGTTTTTGAAACAAACTATGCAATCATGAACAACTTTTCTAGCAGTATTTCTACCACCCAATGGCCAAAATTCTTGCCTTACAAGATAAAGTAAAGTTTGGGCTCCAACGTGGAAGTATTTAAGATGAAAATAAGTCATTACCAATAAAGTCAATTTGTGATCTTTAGGGAGCAATATTGGGAATTTCTTATCAAAAGATAAATCAGCGTTATTTAACCTACCGCCTACCCTTAACAAATTCTGTTTATCAAGAAAGGGATGTAAACAACTCACCTGTCCCTTTTTGGGAATTTCTCCCTGTTCAAGGGTTTTTATCTCATAATCGAATGCTTTTACCTGTACCATTTTGACTAAAAAACTCTTTGCGATTCGAAGTTCCTTTGTTGGGATTGGGCCACGACGTCGAATGGCATTTTTGGCATTAAATAGGAATCTGAAAATAAAACTTAGAATACGTATTAATTTTAAATAATTGTTACTTAAATTAAGAAAATCATCCACAAAGGAATTTTCAGAAGTGGAAATTAAATTGATATTGTCCATTTTTTTAAGTTCTTGCGCATAAAGTTCGTGCGATAAAATGTCAGTATTGTCACTAGATTCATCAGAAAGTTTATGAAAGTTCAGGGGACCATCCCACCAAAGATTCATTTTGGAAATCTCTTGAGGACCTAGTCCACGTGATATAATATCTGCTGGATTTAAATGCGATGGGACATGCTTCCAATGATAGTTCTCAGTCAAAGTTTGTATCTTGGATACTCTGTTGGCAATAAAGGTTTTTAGTTTGTTTGGCGATGTATTGATCCAAGCAATTGCTATTTTTGAATCGGCGTGCAAATAGATATCACCCACTATCCTTTTTAGAGATAGACGAACCTTTTCTATGAGTTGAGAGAGCAGAAGAGAAGCTGACAGTTCGAGGCGGGGAATGGAAATTGTCTTTAAAGGAGCTACACGCGATTTACTAGCGATCAGTTTAGTTGATACAGTACTTGTTTCACTTGTGTAATGCATATAAACTACAGCTCCATAAGCTAATTCCGAAGCGTCTTCAAATCCTAGCAGCACTAATTCCTGAAAGGAATCGGTTAGAATGTATCTGTCGATTCTGATCTCTTCGATTTGTTTCAGGGACGACACAAAATTTATCCATTCACTTGCAACTGGATTTGGGATTTCATCTTCCCAACCTAATTTTATAAGCCACAATTTATGAAGAAATATCTTTGCTCGTGTAATAATTGGTCCTAGAAGACCTAAAGGGTCATATAGCCTTACAATTGTGCTTAGCACATCTCGTTTCGTGTATGATGATTTCTCCGTTATTGAAATCTTGAACATAAACTGATCTTCAACGGGTTTCCAGATAACCCCTAGAGTTTTACTTGTTGATTCTTCATTTATGGAAAAGTTATAATCTTGAACTTCCAATGGCTTACTGTTCATTAATTCCCTTGAATTGGAATTCCATTTATGGTGGGACATACCGCATGTTTCTAACATGTTGCATAACTGATGTTGGAGTTCTATAGCTGTATCTAGATCATGTGCGCCTGTCACTATGTCGTCCATGTATACATCTTCTTTTATTACTTCAGCAGCTAAAGGGAATCGCGATGCTTCATCTATGATTAACTGTTTCAGAGTCCTTATTGCGAGAAATGGTGCGTTAGATGTACCATATGTGACAGTATTCAATCTGTAAGTAACAGTTTCTTCATTCTCGGCTGTCTTCCACACAATTCTCAGAAGGTCGCGTTGAGATGGATCTATTAAAATTTGTCTGAACATTTTTTGAACGTCCGTCGTAAAGGCATACCTGTAAACATGAAATCTTGTCATAATTCCAAATATGTCTTCTTTTACTTCTCCTTTCAGCAGACAATCATTGAGACTGAAGCCAGATGTAGTGGCAGCTGATGCATTGAACACCACACGTAATTTAGTTGTGGTTTTGTCTGGCCTGAGAACACCATGATGCGGCAAATAGTAACATGAGTGATTTTCTGGATGTTCGGAATGAGGGTCTGCAACCTTCTCCATGTGACCTAATTCTAAGTATTCTTGCATGAACTGCTGATACAATGCTTTCATAGTTTTATCCTTAGCTAATCTTTTCCATAACTGATTCAGACGTTTTTTCGCAAGCTCTTTAGAATCACCTAAATTTTCCAAATCCTTGGTTGGCATCTGTACGATGAACCTACCTGCGTCATTTCGTTTATGCGTAGTTTTGTAATGCTTTTCACAGTATTCTTCTTCTTTACTAAGGTTTTTCGAAGTTTCATCAATGGTCTCTAACTTCCAAAACTTTTCTAAACAGTCATCAATGCTTTGCGACTGCCAAACAAAGCCACAATATTGCATTTGGCTGACAGATTCTATGCTTCCTGTTGCGATGTATCGGGATACTGAATTGCGAAACACTAAATTACTGTTTGGAATGCGAATTTCTCCATCTTTTATTATATGAAAGAAGGATTCAGCGCCGAGCAGCATATCAATTTTGCCAGGAACGCTAAATTTCGGATCTGCTAACTGATGAGGAATTTTTAAGTTATCAATGTTTAAGTTTGTAACTGGTAGTGAGTCCGTTATTTTTGGGACAACAAGAAAATCCAATGACATTTCAAAAGATCCATTTCCGTTTAGAATTTTAGCACGAATTTGGTATTTAACGTTCATTTCATTTCCACCTAAGCCTGAGACGGCGATGTTCAATCTCTTTAGTGGAATTCCCAATCGATTAGCGAATTCTGAAGTCACAATATTGGACATACTTCCAGAGTCCATTATTACACGTGCTTGTAAATAACTTCCAGAACAAGGGTTACAGACCCAAACTAAAGCAGTGGAGAGAATGACAGATTTATTTCTGTTATTAACGCAAGATAAAGAAGATGATACAGGTGATTTAGTTTCTGTTTGTCCGTAAAACTCATCTGCGTTCGGATTCAATTTATGACCTTGCGCGGTGGGGTTAACTTCATCAACTTTGCTCGGAAAAGAATTGTTTATATTTCTATGAAGTAATGTGTTGTGTCTTGCCTGACAAATGTTGCAGGAACTTTTAGACTTGCAATTAGCAATCGCGTGTTGACTACTTAAGCAGTTGAAACAAAGCTTATTTTTCATTGCTACATCTTTTCTCTGAAAAGCATTTAATTTCAAAAATGCGTCACATTTATAAATTGCATGATTTTGCTTACACATTACACAGAAATTAATGGAATTGGTTGACTTAACAAAGAGAGATTTTTGCTTAAAACTACGATCTTGATTTGATTTGGGTTTTACTGCAATGGTTTTATTTATGTTTTCCAAAATTTGAGAACGTTTTTCTAAAAATAAATTTAAATCATCTAACTTTGGAACTTCATTTGAACTTATTGTCATTTCATAATTTTTACGTGTATCTTTATCCAACTTTTCAAGAATGATATTTAAAATTAAAACGTCGGAGAGATTGTTTCTGTTGTAATCTAAAACCTTTAATGCGCGAATGCTTTTTTTTAACGCTGTCTACTAGATTTCTTAGATCTTTTGCGGAAGGCTGTGTAATTTTATCTGCATCTAAAAGTGAGTTTATGTGTATTTGTACTATAACTCTTTCATTTTCGTACCTGTCTTTTAACGCTTGAAATTAAGAAGAAAAAGTATCTTCTGTTGTTTGCAAATCTCTTGCGTCATTTACTAATGCAGCTGATAAATAATGTAGTTTTTGAGTTTCTGACAACTGCTCGTTTGATGTTATAATATTATCAAA
The DNA here is from genome assembly GCA_963932465.1 of Maratus speciosus. Lineage (NCBI taxonomy): Eukaryota > Metazoa > Arthropoda > Arachnida > Araneae > Salticidae > Maratus > Maratus speciosus. The sequence goes on along the minus strand of OZ010789.1, from coordinate 527,968,773 downwards.
CTGTAATTTGAATGTGCTCCATTTTTCAGGTTTTCCAGAAAATTTAGGAAGCGGTATTTCCGGTAACTTAATGTTTAGCGTATTGTTTGTAAGAGTAGGTTTTAATTGATTTTCACTGAGAACCTTACCCACTTCTAAATGCTTAATTTGTTTCTTTATTTTGAATTTCGTATTTATAATATTTTCACTGTATTCTTCACTACTGTTAATATCATTTTCATAATCCTTAGTAATGCTTATGGCAGCTTCTATTTCGCTATTTAAGTTTTTTAGCAAGTCTTCCTTATCATTTAATTGTTCCAGAATTTCTAAATAGTCATCGGTTTCTTTATTTTCATCATTTATTAACGTTTCAAATTTAGTAATCAATTTAGTAACGGATGTTCTTAAATATGCACGTTTATTTTTTAATTTCTCAAGCGGTTCCATTTTATAAAAAAACTTATCATGCAATAATCAAAAAAGAATAATCAAATATTTCCTACTTTGTTTCACGCAGACGATTTCGTTTTGGCTTTAATCCATTATGGAAGCTTGCGCAATCACTCTTCTAAAACTGCAAGTATAAAACTCGATGTCGAAACTTCAAATGAAAGAAGGGGAACTTTTCCTTTCAACTGCGATGTTTTTTCACTATTTCAGACTAAATTTTTTTTTTTAAATAAATACCTGAGGCTCGACTTAACCGAATGTTGTTGTTTGCGAGCATAAACATAAATTAAAAGTCGATAGCTTTAAGCTTTAATATAGTGGACTGTTTATTTAGATTATAAATGCGTGCTCTTAGAGAGCTGCGACTGCCTTGGCGGCGTACAATACCACTACTGAAGGAATTATGAAACATCTGTGGGAGGGTAAATACTGTGACGTCATAACAACATATAGTGGCGCCAACAAGGTAAACAAAATAGTGCGTTAAAATTGCAAAAGGTGTATTTTTCTAGGTGATGCAAATTTTTTGTTCGGCAATGTATATTTCAAAATTAGATTAGCTATAAAAAATCTCGATTGTCCATCAGATTTGGTAAAAAAAAAAAAAAAAAAAAAAAAAAAAAGCCATAAAAAATTTATAGTTCTCACATCTCCATATGAAAATCAGTAATGAAACATTTTGCGATATTTTCTTATTTTTTAAAATCCAATAAATGTTATAACCTTAAATAAATATTTGATATTGGATAAATTATTAGCATAAAAAGTTGTCGAATTAAAAACAGATTAGTCCAAAAGTTATGATGAATTTTTAAAATTTCGCATAATTTTTATTTTCTTCGGTATTCATAATGAAAAAGTATTCTGGGAAAGTTTAGAGTTACAAATTTTAATGTTCTTTAATACAATCCTATTATTCTTGGACTGAAGTCTACTTACGTTTCTGTGCACTTTTTATTCTAAGGGATACCAATATAACTATTTAAAGCAGTTTAAACAACCATTTGAATAGTATACCTTTTGGGCATTTGCAAAGGTGATTTATGAGTTTGCCCGAAAATTTTCCTCACCATTCCTGTATTTGCCCAAGATTTTCACTGTTTTTAGTGTCTAACAGAGCGCTCTTAAAGTCCATTAAGTATTAGATTAAAAATTAGTCAACATGTAACTACATTTAAATGGATAGAAAAAGAAATGTAACTAATATAACTTTTCAAAAATATAACTCTCGTAACTAGTCAGAAATGTAACTAATGTAAGCGACAAAAATCAACCTAATCAATAACAAAATATTTCAAACAAACTTGATTTTTCCTAACATTCAGTATGTTCTTTGATTTAAAAAAAAAAAAAAAAAAAAAAAAAACTCTTTGAAAATAAAATATTATTGTTTCTGTGTAAATAAACATTACCATTGGTAATGTTCATTTACTAATTAGTAATAAACATTATTAGTTGGTAATTAATTACCAACCAATTTAATTGGTAAATGTAATAATTTTGACTGACAAATTTGATAAATTGAATTTATCTAATGGATTTGAATATAAGCATATTTATGAAATGCTAATATATGGGCAGTTTTATGTACAAAATGCATGGTTATCTATAAGTTAGTAGCTGAATTTTAAACGTTAATAATTTTTGGATATGTCTTTTTATGGTTTAGATTAAATATTTCAACACTTTTCCATTAAACCATACACAATTATACATTTGTACAAAAAGTCGCAATGATAGAACTTTATTTTCTATATCAACGCTCAATTTGTGTATGCTTCTATCTTGTAGTACAGAGACAGAAAGCGGTCTGACTTAATAAGATAAGTCAGCTTCTGAATCTTATACAGTGATACCTCCCTGTGCGACCACCTCCTTGAACGACCATTTTTTTCATGGAATGACATTTATTCCCATAGGCTCAATACTAATTTTTCCTCCATTCAGAGACAATCCCAGTTGTACTCCCTCCATGAGCGACCCATTTCTTTGAAGAAAATGCATCAAATTCCGTTTTTTCTGGCCGCCTGAAGAAGGTTTTATTGGAAAAACAATTCCGGGGAGAGAATTATTCACCAAACTTTTAAACTAATTTTTTTTTTAAATTCCGGTAAGTTTTAAATGTTTAAACCCCTTTGTGCCTTTTTAGGCAATGAATTTAACTCTGATGACAAATTAAGAATGACTGTCGATAAACTCCCCTGCTCTATTCTGTGAGGGAAATCTCATAGAAATAGATAAATTAATGAAATCGTGATTATTTGTTCCCGCCCCCCTCCCCCCCCAAAAAGAAAAATTGAATTTATTTACTAAACTTTGAAAGGACTTTGAAATAAAAGTTAATTTAAGAAGATAAAACAGTAAAATCAAAGCAAAGGTCAATGTATTCATTTTTTAAACGCTGCACTTTAAACTTATGCAATTAACTTTTGTTTTGATACATATTTTTTTATTTTTTTTCCTAATGAGAAAAATAAATTTTAATTGCATTAATTGTTACCTTTTTTCAATAATTAAAATCTACATTTAAACATGACCTCCATTAAGAGACCACCTCTCGGGGCGACCACATTGTATTGGAACGGAACGTGGTCGCTTTAGAGAGGTTTTACTGTAGTTGGAAACTTGAAAATAATCCTTTACTGCATTTCATATCATACAAGGGAATTTAAAAAAAAAACGTTTACAAAATGGCATGGAAAATCAGGCATACAACATGGATGAGAAATTCCATACGAATATAGGGTCGTAAGCCACTTATTTAGTCACAAATACAGGGTGATACATCCTAAGTCAATTTGGATTTACGGTAATAACTTTCAGGAAGTTGAAGTATATTATAACAAAACATTTAACAGCCATTCTCACCGTGTTTGTAAATGTGATAACACCTAATATAAGTGGTAGAAGTTTCATCTTTCTAGCGCCAGCAGTATCATCTTATCGCCCCATATTTTCGACTATGATGATCAATCCAATCTATATGATCGATTGCTTGAGCAAAGTGTTTTTACATATATTTTTATGATATTATGACATTTCACACAAAACAAGGTACAAATCGTTCCATTTTCATTACAATTTTTTTTCTTGAAATTATTACTGTCAATCCGAGGTCAGTTAGAATGAAATACACTGTATTTGTGACTAAATAAGTGGTTTGCGACTCTTGCTGTCCTTGTTAACCTTGTTGTATACCTGATTTGCCATGACATTTTGTAAACTTTTTTTGAATCACCCTGTACATGCAATATACCAATAAATGCAACATATTTGCTTATATGCCATACATTTACACAAAACGAGTCTTATTCCATTTCACGCAAATTACATACTGCAGTAGGAGATCTTTAAGCCGGCGTTTTATGGTTCGGCTCATTCTATAATCAGGCACTGACCGAATTGCTTGCGTTTGAATTTTTTGTGGATGGATTCGGGTGGATTTTAACCTTGATACTAGGCCGCGGTACTGTGTTTTTCACCTTGTTTCTGTCGTAACTTTGAAGTTTTATTTCAGTACTGTGTTTCCTGTTTTCTAGTGAGCACGTTTATACAATATATTGCAAATGCATACATACAATGAAAAGTATTCTCGAAGCCCAGGGCGAGTACTTCAGGTGTTAATAAAATTCATAAGCGTAAATGTGTAACTTTCAATATGCAGCAAAAACTTGAGATAATTAATCGTCTCGAAAAAGGGTAAAACAGAAACTTCATAATGCACGATTTCAGTATTGGTTCTCCGACAATTTATTACATTAACAAATAAAACGACGAACTAATGCAACTTACGGTACATGTAAAATCCTTTTAAATTATATTTGTACTTTATGTTTTCTCTAAGAGGACGGTGGACGTTAAAAAACTTTTTCTTTAATTTTCATCATAGATATATGAAATTTAAGGAAACACGCATTTCACTATAAGTATATAGATAACCTTAAAAGACATTTCCATTTTTAGCATAATTTTATGATTTTTTTGAAAAAAATTAAAATTTTAAAACTAAATTTTAAAGTGTTCCATATTGCTAAGATATTTCCTTGATTTTAAATTTTAATCACTATTAACTATATTGAAAACAAATCTGTGTATAAATTTGTAAATACCTTGAGTACTTAATTTCTTTTTTTGAGTTTTTATTCTGAATTCTATATAGATTTTGATCAAAATTTTGCCTTTTAATAAGTTAAATCAAATTTAACTATCTTAATGAAGTCGAAATTTAAAATGCGTACACAGTTTCTTTGTAAGCAATATCAGGATTCCTTCTTATCAATTATTCTTATTTTGATTGAAAATTAAGACGCATGGAGAATTTTAAAATTCTAAAAACTTTAAGAAATCAGTTTTGAGAAAAACAGATTTAAAGTACATTAAAGATCCGAAAAATTGTTTGTGTACAAAATTCAAACGCTTGTAATTTTGCGAAAAATATTCGCATCTGCATGCGGTTTTCGCAAATGGGTCAGAAAAAACTGGAGAGTTATAATATGCACAAAAATAATTTTAGATTTCTGATCGTCCCCTTATACAGTTGCTAGATGGAGAAAATACAGTAGAGTATTTTCTGCGGTATATATATATATATCGTTTGCATTGGTTAGTAGGTTCATATTATAAGTAAACAAGTAAAATATACGCTGATGTTCGATAATCCGGTTAAGTCTGTGGTATCAAACGTGCTGAATTAAAGAGCTTCGGCTGTATAATGACATCATTCTTGCCTACTCCTATTATACACATTAAAGTTTGTTTATCAATGTCATAAGGATTTAAAGTAAGAGCAAGAGACACGATTTTCTTGCATTTAATGCTAAAAATTATAAACTTGCAAAAGTAATGCCTTTAATATATAGTCCTTTTTAATTTCTAAATGATTTTTTAACAAAGTAACATTAAAAATGCAATGAAATCTATAACGATTTTAAAAATGAAGAAAAGATAATATGTTAATAGACATTTTTTTTTTTCAAAATATTTATTACTTTATCATGCATTACAAGGACAGTTTCTGTTACACATAAGATATTGTTCATTTTTTTATTATCTTCATTTTAATGACTTACCATTTTCTAGATGATAATATCATGTTTAGGAAAATTTCAGTTGCTATTTTTTTTTGTAGTAATGATTATGATATTACGTGACATTATTAACAGAGCTTTACTGAAGTTTTCTTTTTCATCAAGAAGCGGTAATGCTTTAACTTATATATTTTAGCATTTAAAAAAAATGTTTAAAGATTAGACAGATCATATTTAATATTTTACTTCAACTTAGGTATTGTGTAATTACGTAAGATCGAATTTAAAAGTGTTTTTATTTATTTATTTATTTTTTAAGTAAACCAATGTATTTGAATGCAGTACTTTAATATGTTAATGAAAAATATTGTTATCCAAAAAAAAAAATATTTTTGCAATAAACTTCGTTTTTTAAGGAACAAAATATTAGAACCTAAAATATATCAGAATATGTTTTTGTGGTTTTTTAATGGTTACAGACAAAACTTTAAAAGTTTCTTGCCGTTATCTAATTAGTTATCAATTATTTTATAATTTAAAAGGCTTATTAGGCCAATTTGGCTCAAAAGAATGCAAAAAATAATGAATTTTGTCACTAAACGTAAATCAAAATTAGAAACCAGTTTGTTTAACTTATTTTCCTCTTATAAAAAAACCTTAAGGATTTTCTTTCTTTCTTTTTAAATTAATTTATCATTTCTTATGCTAGATTATCTATATTATCTATATTAAGAATGCTAAAAATATGTTATTACTTGAAAAAAAGAGAAATCGATTTTGTTTTCAAATTATAAAATTCCACACTTGTATCAAATTTAGACACTGTAACAGTAGTGTGCACTTTTAAGTCTGAACAACAACAAAAAAAGCCTATGAAATTCTCGTAGACGTTCTCGTGTTCATAGGGTTGCTGACAGAACCCTCTAGTGTTATCGCTTCAAAAGAACTACTTCAGACACTAAAAATTAATTAAGTTTAAAAACGCATATCGCAGCAAAAAACACACATCTCGAAGTAAACACTCCCGTAATCAAATTCGTTTGAGTGTAAATAAATGATAAATTGTACATTCTTAACAAAGTATAGAAAACATATTGTAGTGCATCTGAGTAGTCTATTATCAGTTTCATTATTTTTGAACTTTTAACCAATTCACATTGATACGCAGTAATGTTTACGGATATCTTTGTGTAACAGTGTATATGATGTATAAAATTTACACACACCATGTGCATACTACTGCATTTTTACATAGTTTGAAAACATTTAGCTAAACTTAAAAACCTATACCACAACTGAAATCACACTCTCAGCATTTTATCGCTCATGGATAGTAATGGAACTGAAATCATTTACGTGCCTATGAGCGATAACTCTTATACACGTCGTATTCTGCAGTAGCTTTTAGTATACCTCGATAATATATACAAATTTAACTATACTTGAAATAGTGCAACGTATTTAAAATACGCTGAAAACACAATTCCCCCTGTAGTTATGTAACCGAATGCTTTTTTGTTATCCTATAAATGAATGATAAATGATTTACACTGTATTTTCTTCTAAAACACAGTTTTGTACATCTAAAAAATACAAATTTAATTATGCTTCAAATTTTATAACATCATTTAAATAAACCACAAATGATTGTTCCGCTTATTGTAATGGGAGTTTTTAGTGTCCCTGTAAATGAACTATAAATGGTACATAATTCCTTTACAAAAGAATATATGACATATTAAACCTCGATAACATACATGTCGATCCTAGCATATTTAGGAGAGTTGAAGCCCGTAAAGATGATCAGAACGACTTCCAGATTGCAGGTCACCTAGAGGAGCATGCACACAGACAGACATCAGCCATCCAGCGAGTCAGGCAGAGAAACACACGTTCAACCAACTAGACAGAGAGTCCGACTTTTAAACAGACGGTGAGACAAACCATAATCATAAAAGCTTTTCAATTATGATCCAAAATATTAAAAACTGTGTTTTCTGTCATTTTTGTCAAGTTTCAAAATACTTTATGTTCGAAATCTCTCTAATATAGATACAAGTTGCATATAATTGAATTGCTCTATTTAAATTAAATATTTGGTATTGTTTAACTGTATGAAACACATAAAGCAGTTATTTAAAATCTCTCTATTCTAAAAAAAAGTAACTACCGCTGTCACCGCCGCCGCCGCCGCCGCCGCCGGTTTTGAATTTTTTGTGACCGGAGGTGTTTCTTCGTTAATATTAAAAAAACTGTTGCATACAAAAATATGAAAATCGGTAGTATTATAGAGAAATGTTTGATAAACACGCTGATGCAGACAGTTTTCAAATCGAAGAATTATTTTAAGAGATATTTAATGCCAAAGTTGGACAAAATCGTTCCATTAAAAAAGTTTTATAGGAGCAAAAACTGTACATAGGAATTTAATCATTTTTAGATCATTTTATGCGTCAAAATTTCCCGGTGTGCAGATTGCAGTTAGTTTTTTAATTTGAATAATTTTTCGAGGTTTTATTTCTATTTTAAATTCAAATTTTCAGCATTTCGAGAGATATTTTTTACAAATTTAGAAAATTGTATTAATTTAAACTGTTGCCAACAGTATAAACATCTCAAACAGTAATGTTTGCTTCAAATTAAAAATTTATTTTACACGTGACTATTATAAACAAAAAATATAAAAAGCAGGAACTCATTGAAAATTACGTCATAAAAACTATAGTTACACGTGAATTTTAAATGAGAAAGAACATTGTAAAATAATAAATTCAGCAACATGCGTTAGAAGTCCTAAATAGGAGAATTTACGTCATGTTACACTTATTACGTAAAATGAACAAAAAATAATATTGCAAAACAGTTTTAATTTAAAAATTGCGCGAGACATTTACTTGACATTTTAAGATGATCATAATATTTCATTTCTAACAAAAGTATTTTGACGTGAATATTAAAAAGAGAAAGAAAAGTTTGGTGAAAATTACGTCAGATTATAATTGTCAGATTCAAATTATAATTCAATCTTCCGAAATCTTTTTAAAAGCGATCAAATTAGCGTGCTGTTAGAGTCTGCGGTGTCTGTACGGGGGTTGACGAGCGTAGCTCGTAGGGGGCAGAGCCCCCTAGTTATTTAAAAAATGGAAACCAAAAAATTATGATTAAACAACTGTTTGATCGCGGATTTTCCGCAGGTAAAATCGTTAAGCAATTAAAATGCCTACATTTTAATAGAAAATTTATATATAGAATTATAAATCGAGATTATTGCATACTAATAGCTATATAAACTGGATACTAATTCGTGAAAGGATACGAAGAAATCCCAAACGTTCTACAAATAAAATGACTGAAGAAGAGAACGTAAGTAGCAGAACTATGCAAGTTATTACAAATGAAGATCTGAGTTTTCGCCCTTATCGCAAAACAAAAGTTCAAGATTTGACTGTTGCACAAAGAACAAAAGATTACAAAGATGCAAGACATTGCTGCACCGGCATGGTAAGAAAAAAAATCCCTGCCGGCCCGGCCTACAGGCAGAGGTAGATTTCGAAGTTAAGTATACTAATTTCACCGACAAAAACTAAATTATTATTAGATATAAATCCACTTTAACAGTTTTATCTGTCTGCTTTTGACGAGTTTATATTTACTTTTTTATAAAATAGCTGGTTTTATCAGAATCATGTTAAGGCGATATTGAAAAAATATTTTTCCATACTCAACAACTCGAAATTTTCTGGCACATTTTCAGATTAATTTTTAATAAAAAAAAATATGAAACATGCTGACGTGATTTTTGAAAAGATTTATAAGCGACCTGTATTTTTATTTTTCTTTCATTTAATTACAACTTGATTAATAAACCATTATTTTCTCAGTAGGGCAATATTTTTCGTTTCTAACACAATCGCTTCGGGAAATTCTGTTCAAAATGCCCACTTTGACATCATTTTTTGAAATACATTCTGCCTCTATCAAAATATCGATCATTACTGTACAATATATAGTTTCTGAATAAGAGAATCTAGCAATTGGATGCGTTTGAGAGCAAAAATAAATTTAAAAATGAGTAAGATAATAGAGTGTTTGCATTTGAATGCACCCTTAATAAGATGATTTTTTTCTTCAACCGCTATGTATTTTTAATTTGTTTTTGCTTTAAGAAGTGGCCCTATCAAAAACTTGTCTATATAAATGTTGACGACAATATTAAGAAGATATATGATAAATTCATGGAGATTTTATATCTTGTGAATTGACGGAGTTATGAAAAATTTTCTTCTTCAACTTTCTTTTTTTCGTTTCTTTTTTCGGTACGAATTGGTCCTATCAAAAACTTGTGAAAATAAAAGTTGTAAATAATATTAAGGAGATGACAATAAAATTATTGGATTTGATATCTTGATAGTTGACGAAGTAAGGAATTTTTTTCTCCCAAAAACCCTATTTTTTGCGCCCCTTGAGCCTATTTTAAATTTTATCAAAAATCTGTGATGCATGAATTTTTGGCGCTATTTTTAGAAGTAATAAAAACTTTAAACTGATTTGATATGTACAAAAATTAAGAAGTTATGGTGTTTTTTCGGTTTTCACAAAACCCCTCCCTATTTCCATCCCCTTTGTCCGCTTTTGCCCATTAACGAACTTGACCGAGATTTTATGTCCCTTGTTTTTAGGTATCAGTTTGGAAGAGATTTGTGCAGAATTGCGGAAGTTATCGTGTCCAGAAGAAAGTGATAACACAATTGCTTCGGGAAATTCCGTTCAAAATGCCCAATTTGACATAATTTTTTGAAATATATTCTGCCTCTATCAAAAAATCGATCATTGCGGTACATTATATAGTTTCTGAATAAGAGAATCTACCAATTAAATGCATTTGAGAGCAAAAATAAATTTAAAAATGAGTCAGAAAATAAGCAGTTTGGATTTGAGGGCATCCTTAATGCAATGATTTTTCCAACACAATCCGCTTCGGGAAATTCGGTTCAAAATGCCCACTTTAACAGCATTTTTTAAAATATATTTTGCCTCTATCAAAAAATCGACCATTACGGTACATTATATAGTTTCTGAGTAAGAAAACGTACCAATTGGAAGCTTTTGAGAGCAAAAATGAATTGTAAAATGAGTAAGAAAATACGCAGTTTGGATTTGACTACACCCTTACTTAGATGATTTTTTTCTTCAACCGCTATGTATTTTTAATTTGTTTTTGCTGTAAGAATTGGTCCTATCCAAAACTTGTCTATATAGATGTTGTAGACAATATTAAGAAGATATATGATAAATTCATGGGGATTTTATATCTTTTGAATTGACGGAGTTATGGATTTTTTACTTCTTCAAACCCCCTTTTTGTTTTCGTTTTTAATTTTTTTGCGGTACGAATTGGTCCTATCAAAAACTTGTGAATGTAAAAGTTGTAGATAATATTAAGGAGATTTATAATAAAATTAATTGGAATTTATATCTTGAGAATTGACGAAGTTATGAATTTTTTTCTCCCAAAAACCCTATTTTTTGCGCCCCTTGAGCCCATTTTTAACTTTATCAAAAATCTTTGATACATAAAATTTTGGCATTATTTTTAGAAGTAATAAAAACTTTAAACTGATTTGATATGTACAAAAATTAAGAAGTTATGGGGGGTTTTCGGTTTTCACAAAACCCCTCCCTATTTCCATCCCCTTGGTCCGATTTTGCCCATTAACGAACTTGACCAAGATTTTATGCCCTTTGATTTTATGTATCAGTTTGGAAGAGATTGGTGCAGAATTACGAAAGTTATCGTGTCCAGAAGAAAGTGATATATATATATAGATAGATAGATAGATAGATAGATAGATAGATAAAGTTTTTTACTGAGGGTGGTTTTGGGTTCTAGGAGTCATGATCGGTGTAGATCTGCAAAAATTTTTCAGAAATTCCAACATAGGAACGATCCCAATAGGTAGTATTTCATACGTAATCTACCTAAAAGTGTTGAGAGAATATTATTTTCTGATCAGAAGCTATTTTGCACTGAACAGTGTTGTAATGCTAAACATGTTGTCGTATACTCAACAACCTTCGAGGATATACCTGAAGCCCTTCGAACTTTTAACACTCTCCACACAAGAATTATGTTATGGCTTGGGCTAAAATGTTAAACAGCCTAAAAATGCCTTTGAAATTCATCGATAAAGCGATAAAAATCAGTGCGGAATATTACAAACAGGACATATTGGCTGCACATTTATTGTCACAGGTTGTATCCCCCCAAAAATTGTATTTCAGCAAGATTCTGCACCGTCGCACCGAGTTAAATCAACACAGACTTGGCTCCAAATCAGTTGTCCGAATTTTATCATGCAAGAATGTTGGCCACCTTCTTCAACGGATCTAAATCCGTTAGATTATTGTGTCTGGAGGATTTTAGAGGCTAAAGTAAATAGCAAACAACGCAGAATTTGGACTCTAAAAAGTTTCCATATTGCGTGAATGGGATTGATTACCTCTTAAAATGATTCGTGCCGCAGTCGGACAATGGCATAAAGAGATTATCTTTGTTAATCGATAAAGATGGCAGTCGATTCGAGTATTATTATTTTCCAGTAAACTTGTATATCTGATGTTCATCATATTAGTATATTTATCAATTATATTTTATATTTGTAAAATAAAATGGCCGAAAATGTTTAACAGTATTTAGTGGCCACCCTGTAGTACTAAATTACTAATTGATCCTGAAAAACGTTTACAAGCACGAAAAAAGGTATTATTAAGTGTTATTAAATATTTTTGCAGTAATTCATGATTTGGACATCTTATAAAATAACATCAAAACAAATATATATCATGTTTTTGTTCAGATACAAGAGAATAAATTTTCTGAGAAAATCTTCTTGTGCAGAACAGAAAAAAAAACTGGTCAAATTGTATTTTCAATCTATTGATGCCTTTTGCAAGCATTGTGGAATCTCGTATAAGGTTTACATGTAATGTAGGAATAAAAACATAATATGCAACATTTACTGGGATTTCTCTTCAGTACAACCTCAAATCTTTTATTTTAAATATTTTTCTTAGAATTTTGTAGATATAGGAAATGTATAAATATAATGTTCTTAAAATAGAAATATTTCCGAAATGAAAAATCCCCCCCCCTAAACCAACGCCACGAAAGTTGGAAAAGATGAAAAGGCAAAAGAAACCCTCCTTTTAAAAATATCTTTGTCTTGTGTAACCAATAATACTTTTGAAACAAGATAAAGTAATGTATCATTCTAAACTGTATTAGAACTAATCTATGTATTAAATGAATTTTCTAACAAGTTATTTTAATGGTACTTATACGTACCGTCAGTAGATAAAGGGTTAAAGTCATCTGTACCCGAATCTAATCTGCAACGAAGTAAATTATCATCAACACGAACGGATGGTAGACCAGTAGGAGGGGTAGGAGGAGGTAGCCAGTTGGGAAATTGTTAAAATGTGTCCGATAGGAAAGAAATCTTTTAAAGAAAAATATATCTTTATTTTTTATTATTTTAAAAGTATGTTTAAATTCAGTGAGTTTTAGATTAAATAAAAATATTTTAATACTACTTCTGCTTATAAAGTAAATTTTGTTGAGATTTCTGAATCAAAGTAAAACGGAAAGTGATCGGTAATATGATCATAGCACTGTCTTTACAAGTCACTTTATTTAGGACCTTTTTCTTTCTAAGCGTGTGCTTCTATGAATGCAATCATTGGGGTCGGGGAAGGCAGAGATGTAAACAACGAGACACAGAAGAACAAGGTCCATTTTATCGAATTAACGTGTAGATTAATTGTTTCATTTAATTATTGTTGATAGCTGGTATTAAGCCTATGGAATATTATTATTTGTTAAAAGATTTAACATCCTGAGCGTTTTGAGAGCTTTCCTGCATTTTCATAAAAATGTTTATAAAACTAATGTTAATTTAAATTTTCTTTCCCTGATTCTTTCTAAAATACCATTCATGCCGCTTTATTTGACATACATATTAAATTACAATTCTGTTAAAATTATTTTTGTCTAGAGCCGATTTAAGTTGTGTTAGAGAATCGAATAAAAACGGATAAACCGCTTAATCCTTTCAGGGGCAGAAGAATTCTGTTCCTAAGATGATGAAATAATTGACTAACACCAGAATATTCAAACGAATTTCTTAGAAAATAAAAACCCGCTACTTTGCACTTTAATTACAAAAGCCAAATTTTATTAAAATATTCTTGGTGTCGCTGGTCCGTTTTGGAATTAAAAATTAGGTGGCTAGACTGTCTAGCCACCTCCCTTGAAAGGGTTAAAGGGTTAATCTGATGTTAGTCAAATGGTACATGGTTCACGTGGGAGACTTTTTCCCTTATCCAAAAGCGAAAATGAATAGTATCGTAATATGAATCAATACAGGCTGCGTTAAAAGTATATAAAAAAAAATATTTTTTTTTTTTTTTACTTTCCGTTCCGGCAAGTTGAAAACGGCTTGAAATGTCCAGTATGTCAATTTACTTTCCATAAAAAAAAAAATGCGAAATCTCTGGAAATGTTTCAAAACAAGTTAAGTGTTGCATTAAGTCGATTTTTTTTTCGGCAGAATGTAGTTTACTTTTATTTTATTAATTCGTTTTTCTCTTATGGGCAGAAATACAAATCAATTTTGAATTCCATCCAAAATAAAACATCTTCCGTTTTAAGTTTTAAAAAGAATATTTTTATTTCTTTGTGCTTTATCAATGTACTGAGTAACATTTAGGAATTTAATGATCAAATTAATGTAATCTAATTTCAGTTGAGAATTTAATAAGTAAAAAACGGCAAAAAGGTTGCAATCAGTAATAAAAAAAGTATTATAGAAGTCATCTGACATTTTTCAATTAAGAAATATATATATATATGTATATATTTTATCATACAGTGAATTCCTGCAAAAATGATAGCTGATACTAATTTTCTACAGATTACATTAGAAATATAAAAAGCCTGTGATTAAAAAACGGATAGTATATATGGTTCTTTTTAATCCTTTGCATTCGAATGTTCATTTAAAGTTTTTTTTAAATATTTCGTCAAAAAATATTTTTTTAATTAAGATATTTCTTAGGAAATTACTAAATTATTGTAAGACAACACTATTTTATGTTCACCCATATTTATTATCAATCGATTTTTTTTATGAAAATCTAAGATAAATGTAGATGATCATGCGTATCATTTGCCATTTTAAACTTCGTTAAATTTAAAGATTTCAAAATATTAGTTACGAAAGTAATATAAATTATTCACATTTTTTTAGGAATTAAATATATGTATATATATACACTGGGTTTCATAATGATATGAACACACAGTTTCTGAAGCATAAAAAAGAAAAAAAAATGTTACAAAAGAAACTCAAGTCTAATAAATGTAGAAATAGAACAAATCGTTTTATTTTATAACAAAATATAATTGAAACAGCGATTTATACATAAAATAAACTGCATTATTCTATTTTGAAGTGTTTCCTAATGATATGAACTTTGGCCAAAAATATAGATTAATAACCAGTGTATAAACGGGATCTTTTAATTAATGTAAAAACGCGATCAAATATGGAGTGGACCCAGCTTTTTAATATATTTTGATTGATTTCATTCCAGTGGAAGATTATAGCATTTTTTAATTTTGAAATTGTGGTGTATTGTTTTCCATTTGCGTAAACAGCTCTAGCCAGTAGGCTCCATAGATTTTCCATTGGATTTAAATCAGGAGAAACAGATTGCCATGGAATTATATGTACAC
This sequence comes from Maratus speciosus, assembly GCA_963932465.1. Taxonomy (NCBI): domain Eukaryota; kingdom Metazoa; phylum Arthropoda; class Arachnida; order Araneae; family Salticidae; genus Maratus; species Maratus speciosus. The sequence continues at coordinate 527,953,518 of OZ010789.1, read as the reverse complement.
CATTATTAAGAAACCATTTCCAAGTGCTGTTTGCCGTGTGGATAAATGCATTGTCTTGTTGGAAGATATAGAAAGGTCCGCCAATTTCCTCAGCAAATGGCAAAAAGTTTTCTTCAAGTAGATCTTGGTAGGTTAATGCACTCATTCTGTCAGAGGGAAACGCAACGCTGATCTTACTATGAAATCCAAACGCAGCCCAAGCCACGAGTGAACCCCCACCCTTCTGCCGTTTTGAAAACATTTCTGGTTTCCAGTGCAGATAGTACCAATAATAAGAAAAATCGTCCTATCAAATGGACCTATCAAATGGAATTTTTGTTTCTTCGGAAAATACTACTCTTTCATATTCTAACTTCCAGGACATGTGATCTTTTGCCCAATCCAGGTGATTCTACTGTTCCATTTTATTCATACGTGGTTGGGGCTTTCTTTTCTTGTACCTCATCATCTTAGAGCTCTTGACTACTCTGGACAAGGTACTTTTTGACACTGCTGTCAGTGCATCTCTTGAAAGTTCGCCTAAAGTTGCTTTCCCATTGCTCATTCTTTTTATAACGGCTCATTTTCCCCTTTTGGACAGATTTGGTGGCCGTCCCGGAGACTTCTTTGCTCCATAATCCTCTTTTAATCGAAGAAAATTTAATATTCCACCTGGAGATCTGTTCAATTTTTTTGAGATAGCTCTGGTCGAAAGTCCATGATCCTTAAAAGCCACAATTTTTCCTTTCTCAAAACCACTTAAAGCGCTTTTACGACCCATACTTCTAGAACTCACTTTGTGATCAGGTTTGGAAATTTCCTAGCCTTTGAAGTATCTTTATATACTAAACTAATTTGCATATTTCGGTTTCTTCTTCTTGGAGTGGCATTCAATATTTCTGTACAGTTTCCATGAACGTTTAGTGATAATTTCGATCAATGTTCATATCATTTTGCAACACCATTTTTTTAGATAATTCATATTTTCAATGAATTTAAAATTTGGTATTTCTTTTAGAGTTGTGTATTATGTAAAATTACAGTATTTGTCTCGAGAACGGAGTTTTCTGATAATTCTCTATGAATTTTTGCCAGGATATCGCAAAATTACTAGGTGTTCATATCATTATGAAACCCAGTGTGTATATATATAAGAAGCTAATGAAATGGATTTTTTAATTTTGTGTTATTCTGTGCTATATTATTGTATTTTTATCATATATATTATTTCTACTGTAAACAAGCCTTTTCGCAACTAATATGTAACCTACAACTAAGAATGAGATATCATTGCATAGGATTTTTTGATTGGGCAGAATGCTTGTAACGGACCAGCAATATCGAATGCTCATAACTAAGATTCCCATTTCTGCACAAAGGAAACTTCTTATATGTAAGAAATTTTTTAATCGCTAATCATAGAAACTACTTTACCGGATGTCGACATTTCTATTATTACATAATATTTAGCTCCGTTTTAGATAGATTGTACTCGTTACACGAAAGCTTTGTAAAACTTAAATAACTTACTTTTTCTTTGCTGAAAAATGTTTGATAATTTCTTAATAAAATAACAGTATTGGATCTATGTTATATTGGCCACATATCTTGACCATTGCTGGCAATATTGGTTTTACATATTATTTGATATCAAGGGGTTTAATGTAAAAACATAATATTTTTTGTAATACTGATATTATATTGCAAATGAATGTAAAGTCAATATTAATCCATATTAATATTTAATATAATAGATAAATAAGTAATATATTTGTAAATACATTTGTCTAAGTTGTCGTATATTTTATATATAACTAAATTATATCTAATTAGGTAGATTTTCTTGTAATATATTTTCGATATGAATGTAATATTGGCATGTGTATTAAAATAATTAATATAACTAATATTGATTTTTTAATAAGGATGGTTTAATTTATGGGAGAAATTCTTCGCTGGAAAAAAATTAAGAAAATTTAAAATGTAAGAAATAAATTATAAAGACAACTGTATATTTATATTTTTGTTAAATAAAAAACACAAAAACATTTCCCATTTTCAATTATAATATGATTTAATATATACTTAAGCTGTTAGTTATTTCTTCAGTTAGTTTAAACATTGCATTTTAATGTTTTAGTAAGTTGCTTACTTATCATTTAATGTTCAAAACCTTTTCAGACTAAAAATTGCAATTACATTTTTATTTTATTCGTATACTTGTTTTTTTAGCATTTCTGAAATCAAAACGACAAATGGTAGGAATGGAAAACAAATAAAAAGAGGTTAAGTAGTTTAATTATTTTCTTTTACAAACGAGTTAAATCTTTTTATATATTTTTAGGGACTCTGGAATTCCTTCTTATTATTGCTATTTTAAACAATGCAGTTAAATTAATCAAGCCAGGGGATGATTTTTAACAAGATTCTTCTTTTTTATTTTACATTATGCTTAAACAATGACTAGAAATGTTTAAAAATAAATAACTATTTTTTAGACAACCTCACATAACCTTAGTTTACTTACACAAATAAATTTAGTAGGACGTGAAATTATTCTTAGTCAATGTGAAAATACATTTTTAACGATAATTGGCAATGAAGTTATTTATAAATTTAATAATGGATATTTTTGAAATTTGAGTTTGTATTTTTTTATTATTATTGCTGAGTTATATAAAACATTTTAAATCCTTATTTTAAATTTAAATAAATTATTTTTTCCTAATTGGGAAAGATGTTTTGTGAATGTGAACAAAGGTACAAAAAGTTTAAAAAAGCATAATATTTTGGAATAAATATCTTTTCGTATCTTCCATAAACATTTTTATTTTGAAAATGTCACATTCATTTAATGAATTAGTAATTGTCTCTTATCTGAATATATTACATTAAGTGTATTTATTTATAGCCTACACTAGATATTAATTCTCCGAAAGATTTCAAAAAATCTTGTATATTGTAATTTTTAGTCTGTGGTAACTGGAAAATGGTTGTCAGTATCAAATAACAAGAGATTTATAGTATAAGTTGGACCTCTAACGGAAGTTAAAATAATTGAAGGCTCAGAGGGAAAACGATGATAACTCATTTTTTTTTCGAGGTTTTTGGTGTCCGTTTGAGCTTTTCGCTTCAGAAGCGATATTTACTAAGCTAGCCTATACTAATAAAAGGAAGTTTCGCTCTGTGTGTCTGTAGTTCGTATGTGTGTAAATCTGCGAAGGCTAGCGCAGTCTACGGCACGTACAATGCTGAAAATTTTTGGGAGGGTAGCCCAAAGTGTCTCCTGATGCTCCCGAAGACAGATAATTTTAGATTTCAGATATTTAGTTGAGTTATTAATTAAACGTCGCAAATCACTCTCATCAAGAAATCATCTATTTGATCCCCAGTCTGTTTGCATTCGCACAAAAACCAATTTACGCATCGGAGGCTAACGAAGAATCGCCTTTCTATTTTATTTGTAGTTTTAATAGTAATGTTTTAAGCTAAATGCACCAAACCGCTCAGTATAGTTGAAATTGAGAGTCGTGTCCCAAAATACCGTACTATTACGTCGCGAATGCCGCAATCAATTCGAAAAAATATTGCAGAAAATCCTTTGAAAAAAAAAATAAAAAAATGGTCCTTTTTCCGAAAAAGTTTTCTCCTAATATCAAAGCCGCTCCAGGGCACCATTTTTGAGGTGCCGACAAACCAAATATATGTTCTTAAAGCTAATAGCTTCTTCTCATAGATAGTTTAATCGGTGTGAAGAAATGTGAATTTTAACCCTTTCAAATACACCTGCGAACGCAGGTCACTTCACGCTTCACGGAGACGATATTTTTTCAACTCTAAAAGTAACTAAACGTCCGTATTTTAACACAATCATTATAGTACATCTCAATAGACCAGATTTAGATTACTTATAAAAATTTTGAAACGTCCGGACGGATAGAAATACATTTTACAAAATATAACGTGTGAAAGTTTCGAGGAAATCAGTAAAAACCTCAGTGTTTCGTCGCAGTTTTGCCCCTCGGGAACGCAATTTTAGAGGTACCCACAAACCATAAGCATGTTCATAAAGATGAAATGTTTTACTAATAGATTCTGCAAACAAGTTTAAAAATATGAATTTTAATCATTTCAAATACACCGGCGAACGCAGGTCATGGCGACGACAATTTTTTGACGCTAAAACTAAATAAACGTCCGAATTTAAAACAATCTTTTTAGAACGTCTCAATAGACCAAATGTTTATCACCTACAAAAAGTTTGAAACGTTCGGTTGAGTAAAAATATTTTTTACAAAATAAAATATGTAAAAGGTCGAAGAAATCATTAAAAATCTTAGTATTTCGTCTCGGTTTTGCTCTCTTTCGGTACTCCATAATTTCCAAAAATCACATTACGCATAAAATAAAATAACAAATAGCATATACTTTCAATTCCTTTTTTTTTAAATTTTTTATTTAAAAATATAAATTTGGACAAAATGGAGTTAAAGATATAAAATCATACAAATTCGAGGTTATTTAAGGATCATTCAACACGGGCCCGTGCAGCGCCTAGCGGGTCATCTAGAATAGAAATAAAAATGAAAGCAAATGTTTGAAAAACACAGTTGAAGACAGGTATAAAGAAAAAAGAACGATGAAAGTCCTCGCAATCAAGGGGAAAAATACCAACACATTTGAGACTTTTTTGAGCGTGGTTGGTTGAGTTGGGTTTAATGGTGATAAGATGCACTTTTTGACATGGTGCGCCAAATAAAAAAAATATACATTAAAAAACCATCTAAATAGTAAAATAGGAGAAGAGTACTACATACATTTGGATTCGAAAATGCACGATAGGGGTCAGTACAGAAGTTCAGATGACATTTCCAAATTCTGCGTCGAAAAGTCATAAATTTTTCTCTAGACTTTCTTTTCCAAACGCACCGTGCTTATCAATAAAATACAACAGGTGGTTGACAAACATGTCAGAAATTGCACCTCTAGGACGTCTCCTCCGTCACAGTGCGACAGATGACTAAAAAATCAAATACACCGCCAGACCAACCCGTGTCACAATTCATGATATGATCGCACCTTTAAAGTGAACGAAAGTATACAGCAGAAGGAGATAAATACAAGTGTTAAAATATAAAATATTAAACCATTAAATAAAAGGCATTTTGTCAAAATTAACGTTGGCACAAACATCTTGAGGACAGTATCTTCCTCATTTGTAACATGGCTATAAGACTCAGATTCCGGATGCTGTTCGGAATCCTTAATATTAATTAATGACAGTTAAAGACATGATTTTTTGTTTTGTTTTATCTTCACAGTTTTCCATTGTGGTGAAACTTGAGATGAAGTTTTGTTTTTGTTTCTTTGTGTGCATGGCTATTCCTTTCTTTGCTATGTTGGAGTAGCATCAAATTTTTGAAATTTCCTTGCAGACGGACTAAAATAATGTTTTAGAGTATGTTTAGATGGATCTAGTGTGACAGACTGTGATGGTGAGGTGATGTTAGTGATGGAAAATATCTATAATACATATGTTTAGAAGGAACAAAATATTTCATTTTGACAGACTGTGATGAGGTTGATGAAAATTTTAATTGGGCATATTTATTCGCCTGAAAGAAGCATGCATCTAGCGACATCTTTTCTCTATAGTACAGTATGATAATGTAATACAAGTGTCTCAGTTAATGGTGAATATGGAGTTCGAATGGATATATGACTTACAGTTTTCGAAGATTGTATTAGCAAACTATAGTATGAAACCTTTATAGATGGGGGTCTTAATTCAACATATCTGCGTGTATGATGATAAGAAAGGTTATGAGAAATTTTAACAGCGAGAATCCTTTTTCAATGATCTAAATTTTACAGGAATTGGAATACGTTTTATGGTTGCCTTGACAGCTAGCACAATTTTCAAGAAATTTTTAAGATTTAGAATCATAGCGAGTTTTTGCACGACGTGCCCAGGTAATGGTTACACGAATAAAATTTTTAACAGCGCGTTAATATTAGAACCAAATGCATCGCAAAGGACCAAAGGAGTAAGTCCGAATATCAAGCTAAGGGATGTTCCTTCGATTCTTGTATGTGTAATTGAGATATTAAAGGCCGGAACAAGATCATTTGTCGAAGCACATGTTCTGTCCGATGTTTAGTTATTTGACGCGCAATTATAACAATTTGATATTTTAATTTTTCTAAGAGTTCTTATTTTGTAGCATATAAGGTAACAGATTTTAAAATTCTCGTGTGGATATAATTCATTGTTTTCTGACGCTTCAAAAATTTGGGGAAAAAAACATAATTCTTTTAAATTTCAGCGTAGTTGTGATTGACTATCTGATTAAACCTCCACCAGAAAACATCAGATTGCAGTTTTTTACAGATCAAATATCACCAATGGTGGATTGTAAAGTTTTTGCCATGAGAAAAAAAACAAGTATTCTCAAACAAGTATTATAAATATAATTAGTGAGTAAGAGCAAGCGTGAAACAATTGGTCAGTATAATTTGTGGCTTTCCACAAAGGAGAAAAGTAGAAGAAAGTAAAGTACTGTGAACCATAGTAAAAATCAAAATCATTTCAGATTGCATCCGCACCATCTACTACCGAGATAAAAAGGGTTGTACACTCAAGTATCATTGTTAAACAGACAAATGCATTCACAAGACAGTCTTTATACTTAAAAAGATGACTAGTAAGCACCTGTTTACTCTATGTTTAGTAAGTGACCATCCTTGATGAATACGGGACCAAGATGCACCTTCCATCTAATTAAAGCACAATTCTAAACAATGTGCTGGCTTCCCTTAATTTCTAAAATCCCCTTGGATGATTTTTAATTTTTCATAAATGGATATAGATAGGTTAATATCGACTTAATAAAAAATCGCCTTCATCTCCACAAAGAAAACTACAACGAGAGTGAAAAGGGAAAAAAAAATAGAAAAAGAGAAAGACTGCTCAAGGGCCTGGAGTTACGAAATCTGTAAATACCTAAAGAAAGTATTCCTCAGGGAGCATGAGCTTTTTTTGATTTGAGGGGACAGTGCCATCTGTTGGCATTGTACATCTGCTGTTGTTTGTTAATATTGGACCACAGTACAAATGATCTTTTGAAAAACAAAAATTATGAAAGATATAAAGATAGAAACAATGAAAGTCTGCTAGGACATTTTCGCCTAATTAAATAAACTATAAATAAATTGTTTCTGACTAAGATCAATTTTCACCTCGACACTTCAGTTTAATGCAAACGTCTAAAATATGAAGAAAATAAAATTATAAAGGAATCAAAATAAATCGATGGTCGCGTCAAAGTTCCACTTCGTTTCGCATAATATTTGATAAAAAGAATTGTTTACAAATATTATGTGAATGCTTATATTAAACGAATACGTATGAAAATCTTAAATGAATGCTTATGAAATTCCTCTTTTGTCTGCGCATTTTTCTCTTAAGAAATAGATATTTTGTATACATATCAGATTAAAAATTCACGAAATGATCAATATCAAACATATCTAATTTATTTCTTTTTCACAACTATTTTTTAAATTGGTATACAATAATTGAACACAATCATATTTTCAAAATGATTTTATATATGTTATATTTAACTGTAGAAATTTTTAAATATTTGTTTTATGAGTCATTCATTTGACACAGAGATATTGTTGTCGCTGCATTACAACGCATTTCTTTAAATATCAGTGAAGAAAAACATTTTATTTGTGTACCTGCGTATTACTCTATGATAATATTTAAAAAATCTGAAACAACAGTAATATTGTGAATCCCCCTTTCAGTACTCGGATAAAACTCATACCAATCGAAGTTAAAACATATGCGTTAGAAATAAATGAGTAAAATATATTATTTCTAATTGCTAAAAAGGTGCAAGATTAAAATTTGACTGTTGACATGTTTCAACTCTTCCCGAGTCATTTTTAAAACAAATAAATAAAGATATTCTGAAATTGAACGGTGTATGATGCAATGAAATGGAACGCCATCATGAAATATCATCAAGAACAGTTGAAACATGCCAACAGTCAAACAAATTCATTTTACCGTTTTAAAATTTTAATCTTGCATCTTTTTAGCAATTAGAAGTAATATTTTATTACAAGGCGTTAATTTGTTATATATTTGAGTAAAATATGTTATAAAACACAACTAACAATCAATTAAAATGTAGTAAATTATAATTTAAAACTTTAAATAATATTTGATTAGTAATTTATTTTTTTACGTTAACATATTCAAAGTAATTTGAAGTACTGAATTAACGTTTTCTTAAAAATACTTCTTCAGTATTTCAAAATAACATATTTTTAGAAGTATTTACAGAAATGTAAGTTTCAAACAATATTATTTAAAAAGTAAAACTATGTCCCAATTAGTCGAATATATAATTTATTACTTTACAACATTTTACCTTTTCATAATATATACTTTAATACTCGAATGCAAATGTAGTAATAGTGAATATTTCAGAATATAATCGTCAATAGAATAACAACTATGTTTTTCTGGCATAGTCTAAACAATATGTTGATTTTTTTTTTTTTTTTTTTTTTTTTTACAGCTTTTTCGTGGTGTCTCTACCTTGCTGTGGTGGAGGGGCTTGTGTGCACCAGTGACCCGGAGAGCTTTGCCGGCGGTAGCGTAGCTACTGGTAGGGCCTCCCAAGCCGGATTGGTCAAAGGGTAGGTGCCAGACGAAATCTGGCACCCTGGTCCTCCAGGTTGGGGGATATGACAATAGGCCTGCTCCCTATTTCATGTAAAAAAACATCTCCTTGCAAAAAGAATCTACAAGAATAATAATAAACCGGATGCTTCTAAAAATGGAGAATTATGGAGACAGAAAGAAAGAAATTAGGGGCAGTAGAAATGGATGCCCTAAGGAGATCATGCAGGATATCAAGTAAAGAAAGAGTGAGAAATGACAGAATCCAGGAAATGATGAAAATAAAGGGAACCATACTAGATGATATTCAAAAAAAGCAATTAATCTGGTATGGTCATGTCAAAAGAATGAATAATGAAAGAATACCCAAAATAACATTCAACTATGAAACAAACAAAAAAAGGAAACGGGGACCACGAAAGACCTGGATGAATGATATCTCAAAGGCAATGAGGGATAGAGCTCTGGAAGAAGAATGGACCCTTGACCGGAAGAAATAGAAAAAGACTCTTGATGATTCTTCGGATGGCGGTAACTGACGCCATAAACCGAGTTTATATATATATATATATATATATATATATATATATATATATATATATTATAGTACATACATAAGTGTTAAATACAAATTTAAAAAAATTGTCTTTCTTCTTCAAGGTTCCCTATTTTAAGGCGATATGTAATTTGAGGCCAACATAAAAATTTGGTCTATCAAATGGTATAATTGGTATGCGATAATTATATCAAAAATTAAAAAAAAAAAAAAAAAAAAAAAAAAAAAAAAAAAAGTTAAAATCACAGTTTAAAATTCATATGAAGACTTTCACACATTTACGACAGAAAAGGGAATTTCGAACGAACCTGAAAATATCGAACGACCGCTGCTGCGTCGAGCTTATTATTAGTCTCGGTTGGCGATTGAGGGTGGGTGGGTGGATCAACCGCCTTGGTTAGCGTCCTCTTTCCGCCCGCGTCCTTTAGCTTTTCTTCTCTTATTTCGACTCTTTTGCGGAAGCCAGATTCATAGGTTCCCAGCCACGTCTCGAGTATAAGAGACTCCAGAGGAAGCCAGGTTGAAAAAAAAATCAAAAGTTAAAACTGGACAAATTTAAAAGGGAAACTACACCAACTAAAGACACCGAAAAGAAGGAAGGGACGGATCCAGGCTCTGAAGCTACTTCAAACATTCAGTGAATTTCTATTAAAAATTTTCAATAAGTCTCACCTAACAATGTAAACAAAGTCTTAGTTCTTTATTCAAATCGAAGAGATTTAACATTTTTCATAACGCACTGAAAATATAGCCCTATTGACTATCATGTTATTCGGATTTTCAAAGGACCGTATTATTATTATTTTTTTAACAAATTAGGGAATCCTCTTGATTAACGTATTCATTCAACAAACTTTATAAAGAAAAAAATTACCCTTCGTCAGAACTTTATGTAACATAAAAAAAAGACACCGAAGCGATTGTTATCCACGAACGATAATGTAACAGAAATACTTTTTGTGTTCTTTTAAACTATTTATAAAATCAATACATATTTGATAAACGAATTAATGGAATGTACTTGCAAGATCAATACAATGTCAAAATTAGGTTCGAATTGGTTTAGTACTTTGGACATTATGGTGTTAATAAATTTTGCATTATGTTAGATATAAAGTAGATAGATAATACATACATTTATAAGTATACATATATATATTTGTTATTTTGTTATACGTTTATTTAACTCTATTTTACTTTGTTACTGTTGTACACTTTTTTAGTACATTTTTAAAATATTTTGAATTGCTTATATTGCATATACATTGAATAATTAAACATTTAATAAGAATAGACAAAAATATATTGTAAAATGTACCTGCAAGATACGGAATTGTTATAAATTTCGTAGTGCTCGGTCGGCACCTGAAACCATGGTGGGGAGCGGATCGTCAAAAAGTTACAATGGGTCAAATGTATTTGAAAAAGTGGATGTATTGGAGAGTAAAGATTATGGTTGTGATTATAGTGAGATTAGTGAGAAGAGGGGGAAAGGTCATGTATGCATCTTTTATAGCATGCAGAGTTATATAGATGATAGTATAGAAATAAAGAAAAATTGTGAATCGTTTTATAAGTTACATGAGGAAAAGGGTGTTTACAGAGATACAGAGGTTGTAAGATATAGGACAAGATATGTTTATAATACAAATTTATTGAATAAATATAAGAAAAACACAGATTGTATCGATATAGTAAAAAGGTATAAAACAAGATGGTTTTATAATAGGGGTATAAAATATGGACAAGATATTAATGGAATAAACTTAATAAAATGCAGTGACAAATGATGTAGAGTATGCATTTGTGCCGATATAGATAATGGTGACAAAGCGATTGAAGAAAAATCTTTAAAATTTTGTAAGGTATATAACTGTGTGTATTGTTTAAAATGTAACGTGTGCAATCAAATGTATATAGGAGAAACCTCTACTCCTTTAAATAAGAGATTCAACAATCACAAATCACACATTATAAATCTTAATTATAAAAAAAAGGATCAAGAAATAGAAATTTCACATTTTTCAGAACATGGAATAGATAACATAAGGATTTCTATATTGTGTATTATACCTAATAAAATGGAAAGAAAGATTTGTGAAAAGGATATGATGATAAAGTTTGGTACGGTATATCCATATGGACTTAATGTTATGTTTAACCATAGTAATATAATTAAAAACTTTAAAACTAAAAATTTAGATGATACAATTTACGACAAAATTAATCATGACTTTGGAAATGCGTTGATTAGAAATAGTAATCAATGTACTAAGATGAATCATTTGAAAAAATTAAATACTTGTACAGACATAGTAAAGGCAATAATCTATACTCCTATTATAAAGAGGGAAAAATTGTTTATTTGTCGGAGATAAGCTCAGGAACTACCGAACCGATTCCAAAAGTAATGGTACCAAAATGATGGTGTTCGCCAAACTTAGAACATAGGCTATATCTAATGTCTGTGCCACTACCCCAAAGGGGGTGTAGGAGCAAAAAACGTTCTAAAAATGCCATTTCTGCGTTACTGAAATGCCTAGAAATATGAAATTTGGAATATTAGTTACTTATAAGATATAAATGGTGTCCAAGTACAGTTCTTAAACAATTCGAAATTAAAAAGGGGTGAAAATGCACAAAAAGCGTTCTAAAAAACGTTCTAAACGATAGTTTCTACATAATCTCAGAAAATACCAAACCGATTTCAAAAGTAATGGTATCAAAATGATGGTGTTAGTCCAACTTAGAACATAGGCTATATTTTATGTCGGTGTCACTACCCCAAAGGGTGTGCAGGAGCAAAAAACGTTCTAAAAATGAGATTTTTGCGTTACCGAAGGACCTAGAAATATGAAATTTAGAATATTAGTTACTTATAAGATAAAATGGTGTCTAAGAACAGTTTTTAAACAATTCGAAATTTAAAAGGGGTGAAAATGCACAAAAAGCGTTCTAAAAAACGTTCTAAATTGTAGTTTCTACATAATCTCAGGAAATACCAAACCGATTTCAAAAGTAATGGTATCAAAATGATAGTGACAACGTTTGCTCCAAGATAGGCTATGTTTTATGTCGGCGCCACTACCCCAAAGGGGCTGTAGGAGCAAAAAACCGTCTAAAAATGCGATTTATGTGTTACTGATGGGCCTAGATATATGAAATTTGAAGTATCAGCTAATTATTAGATATAAAGGATTTCTAAGAACAGTTCTTAAACAATTCAAAATTTAAAAGGGGTGAAAATGCGCGAAAAGCGTTCTAAAAAACGTTCTAAATGGTAGTTTCTACACAATCTCAGGAAATACCAAACAGATTTAAAAAATAATGGCGTCAAAATGATGGTGAGAATCCTCGCTCAACATAGGGTATGTTTTATGTCGGTGCTACTACCCCAAAGGGGCTGCAGGAGAAAAAAATTCTAAATTGCGGTTTTTGAGAGACGGAAGGGACTCGAATCGTGAAATTTAGAATGGTAGTTAGTTATAAGATAACAATGATCTCTAAAGACATTTCCTAAAAAAATCGAAATTTAAAAGGGGGTTCACAATACGCAAAAAGCGTTGTAAAAAACGTTCTAAATTGCAATTTCTATGCAATCTCAGGAAATTCTGAACCGATTTCAAATATAATGGTGTTAAAATGATGGTGACAGATCTTGCTCCAAGATAGGCTATATTTTATATATTTTTCCACTAACCCAGAGGAGATGCAGGAGCAAAATGAGCGAAAAGCGTTCTAAAAACGTTCTAAATGCCGATTTGTCACCAATATATCAGGAAAAATCAAACTGATTTCAAAAGTAATGTTAAGAAATTGATGCTGACAGCCTCTGCTCTAACATAGAGCTATTTTAAGTCGGTATCACTATCACCTAGACGTTGCAGGAGCACAAAAGCGTTCCAAATTTCGATTTTTATGATCGGTAGGGGTTAGCAACTTAAAATTAGGCAAGGTACATATGTATTACATATAAATGATCTTTAAGAACATTTTCGAAAAAATTGTAAATTTAAAAAGGGGCGAATATGCGCGAAAAGCGTTCTAAAAACGTTCTAAATTGCGATTTTTACTCAATCTCAGGAAATTTCAAAGCTATTTCAAAAGTAATGGTTGCAAATCAATGGTGACAATCCCTGCTATAACATAGGTTATATTTTATGTTGCTGTCACTACCATCTGAGAGTTGAAAAAGCAAAACATGTTCTAATTTGCGTTTTTTGCATAACTGAAGGGTCTAACACTTTGAAGTATGGCATGTTATTTACTTACAATATGCAACTGCTTTCTATGAACTGTCGAAAGAAAATTCCAAATTTAAAAAGATGAAGTGAGCGAAAAGCGTTATAAATTACAATTTTTATGTAATCTTTTCAAATACCAAACCGATTAAAAAAATAATGATAACAAATTGTTGGTGATAGAACCTGCTCAAACATAAGCTATATTTTATGTCTGTGCTACTACTACCAGAGGGTTGCAGTAGCTAAAAACTTTCTAAAGTGCGATTTCTGTGATACTGTGAAAAGGCTAGAAACTTTAAATATGGCATGGTAGTTACTTATAAAATATAAATGCCCTCGAAGGACTGTCGAAAATAAATTCGAATTAAAAAGGGGTGAAGTGAAGGGGAGGTGCGAAAACCATTCTATAAAAGTCCTAAATTACGATTTCTACGCTATTTCAGGAAATATAAACCAAATATAAAAGTAATAGTTGCGAATCAATGGTCTCTGATCCTACACAGGCTATATTTTATGCCGATGATTCTACCACCTGGGATTCACAGGAACAACAAACGCTCTAATAAAGGCCTTTAAAAGCTTTCTAAATTACGTTTCTGTGGAATATTAGGAAATAACAAACCAATTTCAAAATTAATGTTGGCAAATTAATGGTGACAGTTCATATTTCAACATAGCCCTTTATGTTGAGAGAGGTGGTAAGACTTGGAATTTGACATGATGGTTAATTTTAAGATGTAAGAATATGGTTTCTAAAAAATTCAAAACTTCAAATGAATACTGAAATGAGCGTATTAATTGAGCATAAAAGTTTCAAAATATTTTCTAAATTATTATTTATTTAGTTTTATTTCGTTTTATTAATTTAAGTCTCATTTCTGCCTTATGCAGTGTAACAATGATATTTAATCAAACTGTGTTTTAAATAGAATTTTTTTTTAATTATTCCTAAAAGTAACAAGTACCTTTTAATAAAATAAAATATTACCTTTTAAGAAAATAAAAATTTAGTTAGTACTTTTTAATAAAAATTAGACATATAAATATCACTTGGCATATTTCAAATATTACGCGAGCAAAGCCGCGGGGTTTGCTAGTTAATTATAAAGGTGAGCGAAAAGTTAATGCTATTAAAGGCTTGATTTTCAACATTAAAAAGAAATTAATTCCCGTAACTCTAAGAAATTTACAGTCTAGAGTAGAAAATGGTAATGTTGACTTAGGTTTGGATTTATTGAGGTATAGAATCAATACACAAAAATTACAAATGTATTGTAACACTGATTATGGCCAATTAAGTGCAGTAAATAAAATCTATTTTATAATGGATTATTTGGGTGATAGCCATAGAAGAGTAAATTACAATAAAATGTTGAACAAATACAATGAATTACTACCTGTCGAAAAACTAAAAATAGTTAAGGCTTTTAAATATGATAAGCCTTTGGGGAGAACTATTTTTAATTATAATGCTTTTGCTAAAGATCTGAAGAGAAGTATGGCAGGGAGTATCTGCCATTGCAATGATTCTGAATTTGTTAATTATATAGACAAGTATCATGGACATGTTATTACTGGAGATCTAAAGATAGTAAAGGATGAGGAGTTGAGGAGGTTAATGGAGTACGGTACAAAATATCGTGTGAAACGTACTGTAACTAAAAGTGTTGCAATTAAACGTTTTACAATTAATATAGATATATTTATAAATAAACTAATGTATAGATATAATTTGCCATCCAGTGTTTTTGACGAGTGGAAGTACTATATATTAAGAGATTTTAAACGAGAATTTTCCAGAGATCTTGACAGAGTTAATAGGGAGAAACACAACAAACTTACACATTCAATTAAAGAAATTCAGGAAAATTTTATAATCACCTACGTGGATAAAGCAAATACAAGTTACGCTCTGATATGTAAGGTACTTTATGGTAAACTTTTGAGTGATTGCTACAATAATAAAAATAACTATTTACCTTTAAATTCGAAAGCTGCAGTAATAGAAAATAGGATTAAAGCCTTCTACAAAACAGTTAAGCTGAAACAAATGAGTCAAAGTTTCCCTTATCTCATATTAGTGCCTAAATTCCATAAAACCCTTATCAAATTCAGAAGTGTGACTTGTGGTTTTGATCATATATTTGCGTTGCTAGCAAGACATTGCTGGGTGTATTGGAAGGAGGGTTTGACGGAGTGATGGGGAGGGGGGGGAGACGTCTTTTATTATCAAAAATAGCTATACTCTATTAGATAATCTGAATAAATTAAAAAATATTACTAGTTTATACGCTTATGATTTTACAGACCTCTATAACACAATTGATTTGACAGATCTAAAAGAAAAAAATAGTAGATTTTTATAATACAAATAGTACTTTGGATGTTCATAGTGATTTTTTTCATGAATTTATTTCAGTTGGTAGTACAAGAAAACTACCTCTACGAAGGAAAAACAATATTTAAACAGATTCGGGGTATTCCAATGGGGGGGGGGGGGTGAGTTGCAGTTCCATTTTGGCAGACATCTATTTACATATATATGAAAGAAATAATAATTTAAACAGTAATACATTAGCCTACAGATATATAGATGATGTTTTGATAGTCAAATTAAATAATGATATTGAAAAAATTGACTTTACATATTATCCTACGTCTCTATGTCTGGAACCCTCCTCCCAGAACTGTAAAAATGTTAATTTTCTAGATGTGAACTTAAACATAGAAAGCGAAAATTTGATATCTAAGCTACTTGACAAGCGAAATAATTTTGATTTTAATACCTTAAAGTTGATATATTTTGATTCAAATGTTCATGTATCGATTAAAAGAAATGTCCTAAGAAACGGCTTAATACGAAAGACTGAGTACTAGAGTCAAGGATATGATTAATGGCATTTTGGATTGGTGTCGTCAAGGATTCAAACAGGGTTATCCTCGCAATTTCATCAGGAGAATAACTAGTGAATTTATTCAGAGTAGCAGTTACGGAACTGAACTGAATTCGGTGATGGATGAGAATGGTGGT
Organism: Maratus speciosus; assembly: GCA_963932465.1. Lineage (NCBI taxonomy): Eukaryota > Metazoa > Arthropoda > Arachnida > Araneae > Salticidae > Maratus > Maratus speciosus. The sequence continues at coordinate 527,937,007 of OZ010789.1, read as the reverse complement.
TTTGATGCGTTGATTGATCTAATGAGATAGAAAGATATTTTGTTGGATTTGGTAGATCAGTTTAGTTTTTCATGGTTTTTCATTTTTGGTCTCGGCGAGTGAAGGGGGACGTAGCATGCGTAAAGTCTGACATAACCCTGCAGAGCATGTCGTTAGAGATGCCGCTCGCCTTCTATTCTGTTTTCTGTTTTGCTGATATAAATATTTTCCTTAGTTTGGTTTTAAGTATTAATGTTTACGTTGGTTGTTTTAATATTTTTGATGTAGAGTTTCAGTTTAAATATGGTGAGTGATGAAGTTTGATATTTGTTTGTGGTTTTAAATATATATATATATATATATATGTGTGTGTGTGTGTGTATTTATCTATCTTTCTATATATATGTAGCATTTTGCTATCGACTTTCAGACATTTCGGTGACACTAATACATCTCGAAATAAAACGTAGTAGAGCAATCAAGGCCAACCATCCGTTATCATGAAAATATCGGATTGCAGTCATGGTGGCGAGTAAGACAGGCTTAATAAACATTGAGAAATTTCCCATCAATAATGAATAGCGTCATTGTAAATTTAAACTGATTTATTTGACAAAAAACATATCAAACATTCCCAGTAGTTGTTTCATCAACTCTCAATAATCGATCATTCACTTCATAAGACTTTAGATGTTACAAGATTAGGATATACACATTCGAATCGTTCACTCCAAGCGACGCAGGTTAATTAAACAACCGGAAAAACGTAAATTCTTCTGCTCCTCGTCGATGTAACGATATAAGTACTCCGAAAAACAGCGCGCGGGCGGATACAGAAAAGTGGATAACCAACGCCAGCAGAGAGATGGGGAAGGATGGGACATGAAACAGGCTACGATTTGATGGGAAGAGGATGACGTCGATAATAAATTCTTTATACGGCGTCAGAATTAAAGCGCCATTAAATGCTGGCGGCGCATGGAATTGTGGGTATAGAACACCAAAGAACAAATGATATTAAAAAACATTCCAAAGAAAAAGAATTGAGATTTAGAAGAAAATGAAAAAGTAATTTAATGGGTTTTATAAGATTAGACGAATGGATTAAGGCTTTTAGAATAATAAAAGAATATGCAACTGTAAATGCAAGAAATAAAAGACAAACGATATTAAGATATTATTAAAGATAGGTAAAAAATGAAAAATATAAAGAATTTGGAATAGTTTTACTAAGAAAAAGGGGCGAAAATTTTTACTATTACATATATATATATAGATAGATAGATAAACGTATATACATATATATATATTTATTTATAAACGTATAAATATATGTATATATAAACGTCTATAAACGTCTATATTATCTATCACATTTCAATTTTTTTCATGCAGTACAAATCTAATGTTGATTTAATTTGTGGTGCATTAAAATTATGCAAGCTAAATTTAACCTGCTAATAAATCTCCAATTTATCACTTATGAGGATTAAACATTCACGTCCTCTGGCTTTTGATCCCTTATTTGCAGTGGAAGCATTTTTTGGTAATTTAACAGGCAGTAACTAAACTTTTTATTAGTACTTTAAAAGTTGCATTTTGTGTGGTTTTCTTGCTGTAAAAAAGGAGAAATAATTAAATGTGAAATACATAAAACGCATTTTATATTTAAATAAAATGATCTTAACATAAATCTGATCTTAAAATAAAAAAATACTCTAATTTTAAACTTATTTTCATATTTATAAACTAATTTGAGTTTTCTTAAGGCTTGCAATATGTTTTGTAAATTGTAAAGAATTTTTTTTTCAAAATTTTTAAATGAATTATTATTTTCTCTTATTAGATATTTTCCAATTAACTATGCATATCCTTATACACTAGCATCCAAAACGTAAAAATATCTACACTTTTTTTAGTCTTAATGTAAAATATAAAATTTAGTTCGGCATCCTATAAAAAGATATCAATAAGAAAGTTTTCTAACATACACAGTAATCAAAATTTGTAAAAATATGACACATAATACTCTCTGAATAAGCCGGCAAATATTAATTGTGGCTATCCCGCATAGCTTTACAAGTCATACAGCGAGCCCAGTTATCTTTATTGTTGTCGTTTATGATAGCTGGGGGTAAGAAATAGCGCCCATTTTAAAACCCAGATGACTCCTGGGGCACAGTGCGAGCAAGGAGGAAGCTAACAATATGCCACGTCTTTTACAAGAGTATTCCACATATGATGGATGGGTTTAACCAACGCCACCTAGGTATTTGAAAAAAAGCCTTGACAACTGTCAGGATAACGTCACACAAAACAAGCAAAATAAATAGGACAAAATCATTCATTCTTCCTCAAATATCAAGGGGGAGTTGGTTTAAGGCGCTACCTTATGATCCAATCCATAAGACGAATGTTTTTCCCACTAGAAAAGCGTCATAATATAGTTTGCACTATATGGCCTTGCACAACCGGGTACGTCCATACACTTGTTCCGTATCTGTAAGTCCATAAAATGAAGTAGGAAAAATGCTTCTCTGAAAGATCTCAAATGAGATTGAAGGTGAGATCGAAATAATTCTTCCAACATATTTCGATCGAAACAAAAATATTAGAGCCGCCAAGACTGTCAATGTACCGTTCGGTTGTGGAATGATAGGGTATGTCACGCTCTATTCAGATGACACTTCTTCGAGAATTCGTTTGTATAATAAATCTCGATCTTTTTTGGGGCATGCTTCAAATCTTGCTATGTCCAAAATAAGTCTGTTTGGCTGCACAAAGTATGTTGTCTTTTCTTTTTAAGTCATGTATACTTCTAAATCAAATTTTAATCATTTACAATTTTTGGCATAAAAATAACTAGAAAAATACCTCTTCTTAGACTCTTCTGCTTTTTAAAATGGTGCGGTAGTAAAGTCATAAAGTATGACAAACACTCCAGAGATGTAAAGTATACGATGGGTTCTCTTGATTCTCACTTGAATAAAACTATTCCTTGAGTACAAATATTTCTAAGGAGGGATATTTTTTTTCAGATTTTCTGTCATTAAATAAGGCGAAAATAATAATAATTCAATAATTATTATATTAAACATTAGGAATTGTGTTATACCTGTAGCACTTGGGGCACTATCCAACCCTACCACTTGAAAAAGTTTAAAAAATGTTTCTACAACGTTTACTTTTTTGTATAATATTATATTTATTATAGCACATATGGCGCAGTATAACTTTTCTTCGGAAATTGAGAAGATTCAGACAATGTAATAGAAATAATTAAATATATTTTTATAACATATTTCAAAATGTTTTATACGTCTATGTAAGAAAAAGTTATATTTTTAATATATGTATGTGCATAAATATGGAATTATTTTATTAGATTTGAATAGTTTGTATAATTATTTAAAACATTTTTTTTTCTATTTGTTTCATCTAATCTACCTGTATACTATATTATATAATACAACACACTATGATAACATCTATCTTTGTTTTTTTAATTAACGTTGATGTTACAAAGCCATTTTGCATTTTACTTGAATGTATTCATAAATAATTACATCAAATTCAGAATAACGATTTTCTAAAATGAATGTTTATTTCTAAAGTTAAATAATCAATTTTCCCTACAAAATATAAACATAAATGTGTATAAAACAATATCACCATCTAGTGAATTTTTTTACAATAATTTAAAATAAAGAAATGTATTTATCCTACTAGATTCCTCTATTATTAAAACTTTAAAATTTTAGAAAAATGCAATTGTTCATAATAACTATCACATTCATACAGCTTAAATATGTTTAAGTTCCTCCATATTACAAATTTCTTTTACCTAAAGAAAATCCTTGTGAATTAATTTAAACAAATACTGATATTGAAAGGAGGATATTTTATTACAATAATCGCAAATTCGTTTGTTATAGATAAGCAGATATAGTAAAATAATCTTTAGAAATTTGCAATTTCTAAATGTTTTTTTACCAGTTCAATTATTTTATACTTTCAAAGCCACATGAAAGAGCATATTTGTATTTATTTTGTATGAAATAATTTTTAAACCGTTCATTTCAGTAATCAAATACGAAAATATGATTAAATGGTAAACTTTCATATAATCCCTCAAAGTCCTTATCAACTTTACTCTAACTAGATTTAAAGCATCAAAATTTTCAACTTTGTAAAATAACTTAATACTTTGCACCCAAAATGTTAAATATATGATTTTAAGCTACTCGTCATTTAAAACCTAGTGACATTCCTTTTAACCATTAGAAAATTGTTTTGTAGAATAAATTAAACTATGAATCTAACAATTCTGGAATAAATTAAACTACTGTCTAAAATAATTTCGAATATAATTCTTTGTAAAGAATATGTGTATGAGATGCACTTAAGATTGTTAGCAACTCTTTAAAAAGATACTGGTGCAAAGATTTAAAATCCCAGATTTTGAAGAGTTTTCTAAGTTTCGTTTTTGTGCAAATTGTTGGTTTTTTTTCTTACTTCGTAACAGTAATGTGGTCAAAGGCATTCAAGAAAGACTTAATTCTCTCGCTTTACTGAAGTTTTCTAATTTTATTTTGTGTTAAACAGGTGTAACGAAAAAAAAAGTCTCACCTAAGTTTATTATATCGACTTCTAGCGGACTTTTCCCGAGTTGTTCTTACTAACCTTAATAACCTTATATGTTCCTTTAAGAGGAGTTGAATTCAGACATTTTTCTGTGAGAGGGATTAAGTTTAGATGCGGCACCACCTTCGGCAGTGTACACTCTCTTATTGGTATAATATTATATATTTAAACAAAAATCTATCCAAAATAACCCAGAGTTTGGGCGGCACTGTCTTCGGCAACCTAACACCGCACAGTGTGGTATTTAGCCCCAAAACCTGACCAAAATTATTTTATTTCTCTAACAGCTACAAATCTGCGTTTTAAGTTAAATTGTAGAGTAAAAATGGTAAAACAAAGTCTCATTTATAAATCAAAGGATTTATTCATCAGTTTCATCACTATTAATGTGTTCAAGAACATTAACATTTGTGATATCACTTTCTGATAACAATTTTAGATCTTCAGAAGATAAAGCCTTTCTTTTCTTGTTTCTGTTGCATCTCATGCCCGTTATTAAGGGGTCAGAAGTTAAAAGAAGCCTATTCAGGACATCCCTGTTGCAGATCACTCGAGAAAACTGTCTTGTGTAGTTCAATCTAAATGACCTAATATATTCTGTAGCTTTATCACTTAGTTGGCCAATTGGCGGAATAGTTTTTTTTATGACATCTGCTCCATGACGAAGTACTTTGTGCATTGTAGGGGGCATAGGATAAAAACCATATAGTGTCACGTACAGATCAGCCGTTTCTTGGCAATATTTTTCAAATACTTCTGTATTAATTTTGTATCCACAACACAATGCTCCTAATATCAATTTTAGCCGATGTATAAAATTTTTATCGACTCCAGTTATTACAGCCGATATTTCGTATTCCTCAAAATATCGTCTGCTGGTATTTTCATCGTTAGTATTTCCAAAATTTGCTTTGGGGATGTCAACTAAGATCCCGAGTAGTTGTTTGAAATTATTCTAAATATCTTTTTTTACCGCTTGTTTCTCCTCAACAGAAAGGCAGACGTTCTATTTTTTTTTTACAGGTAATCTATATGCTACATGTAATTTACTCTCGAAAAATCGTATACGAGCATGTAACAAGGTAAGCCCGATACTGAAATTTTCTTTCTTACACTCCCTCTTCTTTGATATACCATTAAACTCAGATGAAGTAGCATCACATATGTAGCACCTCATCGTATATTTGGTGTGTGTTTGCGGCATTCATACTTTTTAATCCACCATGGGAAATAATACTCTATGTTTTATGGACACATCGTCAATTTTATGCGCTAGTAAGTGCTGTGATTTGTGATTTGATATCTTTCATTTCTTCTTTTGTTATGTCATTTGTCTCCTTGATAGCAGCGAGGTGTTGGGTTTTGCCAGAGAATTTTCTTTGCGGGATCGTATACTAATTGAAGAGGAATCACAGAACTTTGAAAAATATTGGAGTCAGAATCTGATTCAATATCAAACTTCATTTTATACTGTATCTACTGTGACACAACCCCACTTAATTATTAAAATTAAAGATAGTTTTTCGTCATCACTCAAAGATTCTACAATTTCTCTAAGATGTAAAATAAGTCGCGTTGCCGTATGATCCATCAACTTTTGCACTTTTACTTCAGCATATGTCTCTGTCACCCTGTGAATTTCTGGATAGCATTTTTTTCTTTATAGTTTGAAGAACAGATCGCACGGAAAAAAGGTTTTATTCATTTCTCGTATTCCCTCATATAGGGGTTTAGTATGTCCTGCTTCTGTATACATGGACAAAGCATGTAAAGATGATAACTGGCGAGGTTGCTCTTGTTCTTCGCGACTTTTTTTCATAGCCTTTACATATTTTTTTGCTCTTCTGGAAATTTTTGGTAAGATCTTTTTACGATATTTAAAGCATCTACTTTGCCTGACTCCCGGAATTTCATTTGGGTAGCATAGGTCAATACTTCTACCTCTTTTGATCGAAGGTCTTTAGTTTTGCGGCGTTTGCGTCTTTCACTTGAATCCACAAAAGATTTTTGAGGACAACCGGGACTGACTCTTGTAATAGTAACAAGTACTTACTTAATTTATATCTAACTAGCAGCCTAACGCCCGCTACGCTGGTCAGTTTTTCTAAAGAAACCTTGAATCAAACGAAATATATCTGTAAATTTGATCATGCGTTTTAAAGCAATATGGACATTTACCTGGAATGCCCAAACAATATGAACGTTATTACGCTATTATATCTTTTGAGCCATACAAAATTTAGGCTGTTAAGGGCCAACTTCTTTCGTTGATCATTTAGTGTAGTATTCGGTGAAGAACGATAGAACAATATGTAATATACTGAAAGGGTTCATGAAAAATTATCAATGCAAGTCTCATCAGAATCTGTTAATCGGACATACTGAAAAGGCTAATCGTTCATAATTTGGTTCGCCTGCTTCTAAAACACTCAGCCTTATTCTATAATAAAGCAACCTGACGACCAAGCAATACCAAGCGAATGATATGTGCTTTATACTAAAACATTCACTAAAAAATTAACTAACCGAGCATGTTACATCGAAATCCACTGAGCAGGATCTTTTAAACTGGAAAACGCACCGAAACATTTCATAAAAATAATATAATTAACAGTTTAAATCCCGTGAAAATTCATTCAGCGGAACATAAAAAAAAGCCAATCTTTCGAAATTGGTTTCATCTGATTTAGATCTTTACCCATAATTATTTAATTAAGCAACGTAGAACATTATATTTTATACTAACATCTTTTCTGTAAATTATCTAACTAACAATGTAAGCCCCATCAAAATCAATTCAGTAGAAGTAAATTTAAAAGAGGCCGGAATGAAATTTCTCTTTACATTTTATATACATTGAGATAGTTAAATATAGCTATCATAATCGCGTTAACCTGATTATATAGAACTCTCAGGGATGTAGTGGTAGGTATACGTCGCTTCATTATTGGATTTTTAAAGAAACTCTGCACAACACCCATAACTATAGCATTCTAGCATACGTCCTTTGTCTGTAGCGTATTATCCTCCAATTTTCTTTACTATACCACAGATAACTTTTTCCGCATAGCTTCGTAACTAAACAATTTTGAACGATATGATAAATATTGAAAAGAATCCCTGAAATATTATCTAGCTAACTGTGCAACTGTCACTAAAATCAATTCAGTAAAACTTGAAATCTTTCCTAATCGAGTTCACCTAATTTTAGAACTCCCGTAAGCAACTTGCTTAGTACAACCGTACTAAGCAACTTGGAACGATAGTTTTTAGATTAAACTATTTATAAACCATATTTACTATCTAATAGTGTAAGTTCTGCAAAATTATGTTCAGTAGAATCTGAGTTATAATCAATCGGAATGAAATAGGAATAATGAAATAGGAATTTACGCTTTACATATAGTAATAGAAGCCTTCGCCCTCTACGCTGGTCGGTTTCTCCAAGCGAAACTTTAATCAAACGAAATATATCGGTGTATTTGATCTTGTGTTTTATAGCAATAAATACATTTATCTCTAATGATCATCCGCGTTGCTGAAAACAACATGAAATACATTACGGTTTTATATCTTCTAATGTCTCAGACAAAATTTGGACTGTTATGAAGAAAATCTTTAAGTTGATTATTTATAACTCAAAATAAAAATAACGGAAGAACAATATGTAGCATATTAAAATCATCCCTGAAAATTAAAAAATGCAAATCCCATCGAAATCCGTTCAGTAAAATCTTCTAATAAGACTAATTTTTCATAATCGGGTTCACCAGATAATACAACATTCAGCTATAATTCTATAGCAAAGGAATGTAGAACAATATGTGTTATATACTAAAACCTTTCCTGAAAAAATATCTAACAACAGTGCTAATTAACTCAGTAGAACCTTTTAAAAAGGCTAATATTTCAAAATAGGGTTCACTGATTAAATAACTTTCGCACATAATTCTATAACTGAGCAACGTAGAATAATATGTGTTATATATTAAACACTTTCTTGAAAATTTATCTAACAAAATGCAAATCTTCTCAAAATCCATTGAAAAGAACTCAAGTTATAAGCGGTCGGACCAATATTGCCCTTTTTATTTTATATTTGAAGTTGATAGTTAAATATATCTTTCATAATCAAGTTAACGTGATTGTGGAATTTTTAGGAATGTAGCATAGACTATACGCCGTAGACCTTCTGGTGTTTTTTAGAAACCATGGCTATAAGGTATATACTCTCTAATATATACCCTCTGCCTATAGATTTTATCCTACTTTTTTTCAACTACACCACTGAGAACATTCCTCATAATTCCATAACTGAATATGTAGAATGATATATTGCAACAAATATTGCAACAATCCCTAATATTACCTAACTGTGCAACTCCAATCAAAATACGTTCAGTAGAACTGTAAATAAAAGGTAATCTTTCACATTCGGGTTCACCTAGTTTTGGAACTTTCTTTTGTAATCTAATTTTCTGCAATCTGATTTCTTGCCAAGTTCGTGCTTCAGAAAAACAATAACCCAGAAGAAAATTTCACTACGGAGAAGTACCAACCATCCACAAAAAATAATCTAACTAACAGTGTAAGTCCCATCCAAATACATCCAGCAAAACTCAAATTATAAACGGGTGGAAGGAAAAGCAAATTTGCATTTTAATACATGCTTTACACTAATGTCATTGAAAAAGATGAAAAGTAAAACAATAGGAAATAATGCCATAACTTAAAACAAAAAAAATTGTTTAATTTACATACGCGAAATGTAACTACAGCTATTGGCAATTTTAAAAATGCTAATGGCGATATTTACATACGGATACGGCTGACATAAAAGTACCCATTTTTCCTTCTTATCCAGGAGCAAGTGATAAATCGCGATGTATTATTTCAATTCCAATTTCTTCCATTAAAAAAAGTAATACTTACGCATTATTCGGACCATGAGATTGATCGCCAAAAATGGTTGACAATTGCCAATCTTGTTTATCGTTTGCCAATTACGTTCAAAAAAGTAATTTAACATTCTTAAATACATAACCTTGTTAAAAATGGCAAATTGTTTTAAGTAAATAAATAAATAAAATATATAACATAAAATTACATACTATAAACTATAATAAATAAAAATTATAATAATAAAATTAATTTAAAACTATACTAAATAAACTATCAAATGGGCAAAAATAAGGGTTGCTGTAATTAATGTAATTGCCATGTTTGGCGCAGTTGTATCTGACATGGCCCGGATGTAAGTACCACAAAATTTTTAAAGTCTTACAAACATTGCTTTCATTTTTTAAATATTTTCGTTTTATAATGTCAATTTCTAAGTGGATCGCTTCTTTGTATTTTAAATAAATCCAATATTTTTTTCTCTTTTTTTTCAAGGCGTTTGTACTATTTATTTTTTCAAACTCATATAGCCGGTTCAATTCTTTAATCAAAAGATTTAACAAAAGATATAATTTGAATTTCTTCCGTTGCTACAGTAACGGATGTATAAGATGAATGAATATGGATGAATTATCACTTATAATGTTAGGTATTTCGAGGTTTTGGCGCCAAAGACATCGCCAAATTAGAAATATATGAAATATCTCGCGAACTATTGGACTTAAAAGAACTTAGTTAGTACCATTCGATTCAGCATACAAAAATACACCAAAATATGTTATCAGTTGAAAAATAGCTATAAAATCAGATTTTTAAGGAATTTTTTAAAAGTTCGTTCGATTTTTTACCCCCCTTAGGGGTGGAATTTTAGAAAATCCTTTCTTAGCGGCACTCTATGTCTTAAGAAGAATTTTTACCCCAAATTTCAAGACTTTAGGTTCAGTAGTTTGGTCTGCGCGTTGATTAATACAAAATCCAGACTTTCTTTTATATATATATAGATAATACAAATAAGTATCGTTTCACTATGCAGAATTGGTTTTTAATAACACAGAGTTTTTCTTCATCTCAATTATCCTTGGATCACCTTCAGAATAAATTCACAATAATATTTGCTCCATAAATTTAAGCTTTTCATCAAATTTTGGCTAATTTAAATGTTGCATGATGGCATACAACTCATTTCGAGTGATAGACCTCAATCCAGACGGCCCTGTTAACAAAATATGTAAAAAACTAAATAGCAGTATTTTATATCAGAAATTGTAGAAACTAACAAAAAAATTCGTTAAAAATAAGGGGAGGGTTTCGGGCGGCTGATTGTTTTATAACTATCTTGTATACTAAGTACTGCATGTTACAGAATAGATTTCATTGCTTAGATATATAGAAATATAACAAAACCCTTTCTAAACATTATAGATAATTATATTTATGCCACTGTTAATTACACCTACGTTATCGACTATATTGAAAAAATCGGATGGATATTCATTTTGTAAATGCAGTGTGTATAAAGTACATACCTGTTTCAGAATAATTCATCACAACAATAACCACTAAGTTGTTAAGACACTAAACTACAAGTGATTTTAAAACACTAAAATCTGTGCGCATCGGAAAATCACAAGACCACTGTAGGCGAATGGCAATTTCCGACTGATCGTGTGATCCGCTGTGTCTTACAAGCGCCTTTCGAGATTTGCTTTGGATGCAGTAACTACTTAACATTTTGAGGAATAATAAAACAGGATGGGAAAACGATTTTTAAAATATTCATTTTTGGCCATGTTTAAGAGCTAAATACCACTCCGTGCACCGAAGGTGCTGTGCATTATGGGCCTGTTTCTGTAAAAGATCCTTGAGTTTATATTTTTACCAAAGATATTTACAAGCGAATCAAATCTTGGGGCCTACTGTCTTTGTTAGGGTACACCCACGAATTTACATAATTTTATATTTAAAAAAGAAAATATATTCAAACGAACATAGAGTAAAGAGTCCAGCGTATGCTCCGGACTGTTTTTGAAAACAAACGTCTAATTTGCATGATATTATATTTAATAAATAAATCTCTTCCTAATTTAAATAGCAGGCTCCCGTTTTAATGATTTCAGATTTCGTTTTTAGATTTAGATATTTTAATTTTTATACTGTGAACAAATGTTTCTTAGAAAACATAAATAATAAAAAACGTCCCTTGTCCTTCACTCTTTTAAAAGGTGTGATTCCAGTATCGACAACCTATCCTGAAAGCCCTAATCGTTTGAAACGCGAAGTGATATCTGGGAAGACAGTGAGAAAAAATAAGTCTCCGGCGATTTCCTGAAACACCTTACAGAAAATAACCTTTTCGAAATGTTAAATATGAATTTTTTTTTTTTTAAGCAAATAAAAAATTGTAGCTTGAAAGCCCCCTACCCCCACCAAAGATGTGGGTATTTTTGTTTTGTGTTTCTGTATGTCCATCCTGGTTAACGGTATTTTGAAAAGGAAAAAAAAAATCTGAAAAAACGGAAAGTACACGAAATTGATCTCCTAGAAATATACACTATATAGCCAAAGGTGACCGGTCACTTGCGATTTTAGACGTTTTGTTAAATATCTAGAAAAATACATGAGGAATTAACCTGAAACTGCAGGTGTGTAAACAGTATAGTATAGGTCATATATTTCCACGAAGATTTTCTCCTGAAACCCCATAGGGTATCGTCAACAAATTGAAAAAGAACGAATATCTTTTGGATAACCCTGTAAAAACTAATGTAGCAAAACCGTTCAAACACGAGATTGTTAATAAGTGGCTTATTCTAATATACTGTGTTTATTTTTATGAGGATAGCATGTACACTCGTAGAGAAATTAAGGTTTTTATAAAAACAGCCCCAAATTTCGCCAAGTTTTTTGCTTATAATTTGCAGAGGTCTTAATATAAAAAAAAAGTTCTTTTCAGAAAATATGACAAATAATACTATACACAATACGTTGCAATCAGAATTAAAATATAATAAAAATTGGATGAAAAATGAGCAGGTTTACTAAAAAATGTTTCACTGCACATGCGCGAACGCAATCAAAATATAATGTGCATAATGTATTAGCTAAGTATATAGAGCAACTTTTGTGAAATCTCAAAATCATAGCTTGAAAATTCTGAAAATAATCTTCGATAGAATAAGCTCGAAATCCGTTGTTCCCCAAAACAAGCAAAAAGATCAGGGGTTGTGTCAAATATCTGTTGATTAGTGCTAAGATAGCCCACACAATATTGCACGTACTACTATATTTGTATACAACCCCTGATATTTTTGCTTGTTTTTGGGAACAACGGATTTCTAGCTTATTCTATCGATGATTATTTTCCGAATTTTCAAGCTATTTTTTTGAGACTTTCACAAAAGTTGCTCTATAGACTTAGCTAATACATTAAGCACATTATATTTTGATTGCATTGGCGCATGCGCAGTGAAAAATGTTTTAGTAAACCTGCTCATTTTTCATCCAAATTTTAATATTTTTGAATTCTGATTGCAAAGTATTATGTGCAATATTGTTTGTCATATTTTCTGAAAAGAACTTTTTTTTATATTAAGAACTCTGCAATTTATAAGCAAAAAACTTGGCTAAATTTGGGGCTGTTTTTATAAAAAACTTAATTTCTCTACGAGTATACATGCTATCCTCATAAAAATGAACACAGTATATAACAATAAGCCACTTATTAATAATCCTGAGTTTGAACGCTTTTGCTATATTAGTTTTTGCAGGGTTATCCAAAAAATATCCGTTGTTTTTCAATTTGTTGACGGTCCTCTATGGGATTTCAGGAAAAAAATCTTCGCGGAAATATATGACCTATGCTATACTGTTTACACACCTTCAGTTTCAGGTTAATTCCTCGTGTTTTTTTCTAGATATTTAACAAAACGTCTAAAATCGCAAGTGACTGGTCACCTTTGGCCATATAGTGTACTAAAATTGCAAGTGACCGGTCACCTTTGGCCATATAGTGTATATATTTTTTAAATAGTAAATACAATAAAAAAAAAATAAAGATACCTTTTGAGCTAAAAACGTATTTTGAAGAAATGGGTATTTTATATATGCATTTTATTTTTTTTTTCTTATCTAATTAACTGAAATGACATTTCAAAATGCAGAGATACTGAAAATTTGAAAATGAAATTTGAAAGGAAAATTAAAAAAAAAAAAAAATGTAAAAATAAAAGTAGCACATAACGAGCGCCAGAATTTATTTTTATTTTATTTTATTTAGTTATTTATTTTTTAATGTTAAATTTAAATAGATTTTTTTAAAGACATCATTAGAGCTGTAAAGGTGGAGTAAAGATTAACATGTTTTACTTTCTCTTTTCTATTTAATTCTACTGGTGATCCGACGATTGCGATTTCAAAATGCTGAAAAGAGGAGCCTTTTTCCTTCAGCTGCTTGAAGAAAGGTGGAACGATCGGATAGACACAGAGGCAATCGACAGCACGACTGAAACCTTGCCATTTGGATATGATCATCATGGATAACTTCAAAAATATACCAGATGCCTTGTGTGAAATCTTGTAGTTCTGTGTGAAGCGTTCCTTTTAGAACATAGCGCTCATTCACACACAAACAGCTAAAAACTTTCATGTTTATTATAATAGATTTATTTGCTATTTATTTATGTATATTATAGTATAGGAAACTTTAATGTGTCTGATTTCTGAAAGATTCCAAGAAATTTCCATATAGTTGTTCCATATAGTGGTCCATATAAGGTTCTTGAACTCTATATGAAAAGAAACATTTATAAAATAAGTGCTTATAAAAAGTAAAAATATCATTTTAGCTACAACAAAATTTTTCTTTTCCTGAGAGTATTGAAGGAAATATATGCCATTTGGTATCGAAATGAGATGAACGAAAATGGCATTCATTTCATTATAAAATTGAAAATTGATATTAATATATTGATAATAAAACACAATTAATAATTAAAACACTTAATGCTATATAGTAATTGGAAAACAATATTTTTAACTTAAATATATATTTTGTGCATCTAAAATTTTTCAAAATGTTTCACATATTTCAAAAATTCTAAAAATACGATGTAATAACAATTGTTAGTAAAATGGCTCATCTCAATGTCAGTCCTAAATTATAATTGTTATTGCCTATGCAAGGTGTAAATGGATTGTCATTTACATTCCAGGCGAGAATTTGTCATTAAATGTTTGTTTAATCTGACAGTAACTATTATGGTAAATTCAACTTGTCATTAGAAACCCTTTTCATGATTACTTGGAATATTTTGGTAGTAACTGTAGAGATTTTGATTTACATTTTGTAAGCTTAAGCTTTAATTAATGTGACCATGACATATTATTATTTCACGCATACTAGAGTATTATTATTCTTTTTTTAACTTTTAATATCTAAATTAGAGATAATATTAACAATGTAATATTTACTAAAATATCCATAATTAAATATATCCAATATCTAAATAAAAACAAATATTAATTTCTTATGACTTACATTGCTTTTTGGATATACGAAGATATTCATTATATAAATTTCTTTTATTTTTGGCAAACTATCATTAAATCGAGAAAGGTAGATGATAAAACACATACATGTGGAGCATTATCATACAAAATAATTTCAAAACATATTAACTTAAATTTTCTTTTTACATAAAAAGAAAAAAAATGTAAACAATACTTAAAAAGTAATGTAATTTCTGTAACAAATATCGTCGCACGCGCTGCTCAAATGATTTATCAAACAGCTGCCATATAAATAACACTCGAAAAATTAAAATTGCTAATTAATGTATATTCGTTATTTGCGGTCGCGTTTAAAAAAATTATATATGGATTCGTCGTTAAAAAATACGTATAGGTGTGTTTATTTCAAATTTGTAAAAGCAATATTAAAGAAATATAGCGTCCCTTAAAAATTCCTAATGTAATTTGAAATGTGGCAACCTGGCGAGTTACAAATTCTGGCACTCCCCCCCCCCCCCCCCCTTCTTAAAGAAGATATAGACAAAGCATTTTCTGTATGGCACGATTAAAATCTATGTTTTTTCCTTTTACAAACGGCTAGCTTCGATGCGAATTGAAGGGAAGCGTCTTGATTGGACAGTCGGGCACGATCCTGGCATCATGGTTCAATTCTAGTCAGCTTGTGGTTTTGAAGAAATAATTACTTTTTTAATTTGGCCGCTTGATGAATTTTTAATTAATATCCCAGGTAATTATTATAAATTTAAAATTCTGAGTTTAAGGTGCATTAGGAGAGACCTTGGACTATCTTCATAAAAGCATTCAGACCCGTAAGTGCCGTAGATTTCGCTAGCCATTGCAGGCACACACACGCACACAGACAAACAGACAGAAAACAATGCGAAACTGTCTTTGATTAATATAGAAATGACATATTTTACGTTCTATTCTTCACGTCTTTTCCTGACATCCTTTTAGAATTTATTAAAGGAAAAAGTCCCTGACAGTCGCATTTATAGACAAAAATGCTTGTTATGATTATTAAGCAATAGATTTACATTCATAAAAATGTAATTATTTTTTAATTTTTGAAGTTTTGAATGCAGAATAAATCTGTGACAGTAATTTATAATGCTTACAAATAATATATAATGAAATATAAATGTGTTTAAAAATTTAACGCTTTTTATTTCATCTGTAATATTTTAGAAGCGTAAAAAGACGTATGTTTTTTTTTTTTTTTTTTTTTTTTTTTTTAAGCTAGCTGGGATAAACATTTTATAATTGAAAATCTGTAGTTCGGATAATAAGAAAAAATGATATATCGGAGTTTTCATTATGAGTATTAAAGAAAAACTAAAAATTACATAATCTGTCTAGCTGAAATACGAATAATAAAGTTTTGACAGTCATATTTATGGACTACGAAATGGCTGTTATGATTACTAACGCAATAGTTTTACATTTTAAAAATATAATTATTATTTTTGCCATTTGTTTTCAATTTTAAGATTTTCAATAGAGAATAAACCTGTGACAGTAATTTATGATACTTACAGAAAATAATTTAATAAAATTTTTATTTGTTTAATAGTTTAGCCTTTTTTATTTATATTATATTTTAGAAGTGTAAAAGGACGCATGTATATTTTTTTTGTAAACCAACTAGCATGGGCATTATATAATTTAAAAACTGTAGAGCAGATAATAAAAAAAACTTGTATGTCTTAGTTTAGTTTTGAGTATTAAAGGAAAAATAAAAATTATATTATAATCTATGTAGCTAAAATAATGATAATAAAGATTTTCTAATTTTTTATGGTGAAAGAAAAAACCTATTATTTTTGTGTCTATGCCATATTTTCGCTAATATTGTATATAGAGGGGAAATCTAATATTCTATATGGAGGGATACAAACAAGCACTTAATAGAGCTATCTCTTGAAATTGTTGATTCTGATTCCCTTTATACAATCTCATAATATTGTAAATATTCACAAAAGCATTTCCTGTACTTTTCAGAGATTCTAACTAGTATTAAATATAAGATAACATTTATATAAGAAATTATTAAATAAAAAACATAAACTATTTTGCTTAATTTAAGTGAAAGAACTTCATTTTCTTATAATTTTACCACTGCGTTTTTATTTTATCTTGTAATTTTCTGTTCTAACGAACAAAATATTTTTTAAATGATTCACCCCAAGTTAAATATGTTCCATCTTTTAATGCGTTTGAGAAAATAATATGGAAAACAGTATTGTTTTTATTGTAATTTTTAAAGTTTGCGCAATATTCCATAAAAATATCACTAAGCAAGTAAATTAACATTCTTTTTCTCAGTAAGATACATTGATGATAATTTACATAAAGAAGAATAGTGAAGCAAAAGAGGGAAGTAAGTTAAAATACTACTTATATTTATCAAAAATTGGGTATGTAATAAATTAATGTACATTATTGTATTAAACCTTTCTTTACATTGAATGTAAAACATTTAAACAAATATACTTTTTCTTTTATATTAGTCTTATCTTTCGCCCACAAAACGTGTAACGATATAATTGCTGTTTCAGGAAATGTCAATTTAAAATTTACCTTTACATTTTAAAACAAGTTCTTCTATCCTAGCAAAAGCTGCAATTTTAATATTTGATTTTCAGGGCTGCCACTAGCCACTATTTTTACATTCTTTTCGCATCACCCTTCAAGAAAAATTAATTTTATATTATATTTATATTACACATGTTGTCAAAGTGTAGAAAAAAGATTTTTGTTTCAATAAAGTGGTGCAGATTTAATTAAAAGATAGTTGTCAGTGGCAGCACTGGATTTTGTACTTCGAGGAAAATTTCTGTTTTCACTTTTATATGTAGAAGTTTAGAATTTAATCAAATACAATAACTACAGCTTGCTTATTCAAATAATCTAAATTGATAATAAATATTTTGTCTAAGTTTATACAAAAATACTGCATCATAATATGTTTTTCCGTTTGCATGGCATAGTTAAGACCAGGAAATTTCAATCTGTCCTCTTGTTTACATATTACGAGTCGAAACTACGTCAAATTCGACGAATGAAAATGTTTTAAAGAACTGATTGACTGAAATTATGAAAAAAATTAATAAAAATAATTACAATAATTAATCGATATTATTTAGTGACTAGCCCAACTCTTAAAACAATTGTGATTATTAACTAATGTTTATCTTCAACTTTTCAAATTATTGGAAAATGAAACTTATATTACTATACGTAATCAGTAACATGCATGCAAGATAAAGAAATTACGAAGTTATTAATTGATGTTTTGATTTTTGGTGTTACGCCATGAAAAATTAACAAAAATTGCGCCATTATGACACAATTATAATTTTTGCTTTCAACGAAATCTAATAACATATTTTCAACGTCCCAAGATTTACGTGAATACTTTTCATATTCAATTTGACTATTTAAAACATATTTTAACGTGCAATAGATTATTAATACATTCCCAAATTTGATGTCACGTTTTCCAGTTAAAATTTTGCATATAAACATTCACACTCTTAATTTGAGGTTCTAATATGAGTGCCGGGGGAAATACAGAAATTTCCTTTTACAAGCATTCGTAGTAAAATATTTAGTTTTAATAAAGTAAATAACCATTTAATTTTTACTACATGATATCATTTTCACCCACTGAAGCCCTCTGAGATGAGCGTCTCAATCTCAGTATCAGCGGAGTGAAAAAAATATTGAAATATAACAACTTTATAAGAAAAATTCATTACTTTAAACGTTGACGTCATTTTCTGTTCAAAAGTTTTGAAAAAGTCATTTTTATTGCAATACAAAAATGGCATCCGTAATGATATGGTAATTCCCATTGTTTCACTTGAATCTTTATCAATGGAAGTAACCCGATTGCCACCAATGTGAAGAAATTCATAAGAGACTTTTAGAATTAAAAATAAAATATAAAAATTGGATTATTTTGAAAAATAGCGAGTGCGGGCACACCTACAAATGAAGTGCAGTCATTTTAAATTACTTATCAAAATCGGTTCAGTAGACAACTCAAGCAAGATGGCTAAAAGAACAGCCTTCTCTTTTAAATATTTAGATTATTAGTTTAGTTATAGAGACTTGACTTCAAAGGTCTCAATTTACTTATAGTTTATGTGCAAAAGCATTGTCCTCGCATATCGCTAATTAAATTTATTAATAATAAAATGATTATGTAACAAACGGAAAATATTGTACATAAAATATCGTGATTTAAACATTTTAAAACCAATAAGTTAATACTTTACCGGGGAGAAAATCTATTATGGTTTATGTAACGCCTTTTACAAATATTTTAAAAGCTATAAAAAAGATTTGCAAAGATCAAAAAGACTGTTTCATAAACTAGTAGTGATTTTTGCACCAGTAGCTGATGGTTTCTGTAGCTGTTAAGCGAAGTGTGACGAATTCGAACACATGTTGCGAACAACGGTCGACCTGACCGTTCAGTCTTTCATAGATTTCTTCAAACCTGCGTAAACACAGGGTAATTACAGGATAGGTTCCATAGAAAGTACACTCAAGGAGGGATCCCCCCCCCCCCCACTGTCTATATCCCTCGTGCAGTTAATCGGAGGTAACAAACACCAATTTACTAGTGATTATCTTAACTCTAATTATTTATTTCATTTTTTTAAAGTGCTATGTAGATATTTTAAGAATTTCCAAAGCTTCAAATATAATTACGCCAGAATTCGTTTAGGAAACAAAAAGTTATCGAATATAAAACCACAAATTTCTAAGAAAAAACCCTTTCATCAAGAAATATTTTTCAGTGTTTTCAGAACTTTTCTTTAGGTTATTTTCTGAATGATGTTTATAAAACTTCCAAATGGAAAAGAAGTCATTGTAAGAATGTCTTTGTGAATAGATATAAAAAAAATGTAATGTTTCAAAAGTTATTTTAACTTTCTTGAAATGGTTCAGAATATTGAATAAAAGAAAAAAATATAATGTCTAGTCATATATATATATATAGGATATTTACTGTTAGCACATAAAAGGAGCTTCTAATATTAAATAATGCAAAAGCGATAAATTAATTTCATTTCCATTTTTTTTTTCATAAATAGATTAAAACTATAGTTTTTATCAGAAATTGAACTGGGTGTAAAAAACTTCTACTCGTTTTTATAATTTTTTATTTATCAATAAAAATAAAATAAAACACAAATCTCTATAAATATTGTGAGAATTAACTTTTACAACCTTCTAACTATATTACAATATTAAAATATTTATTTGCTTAAAAGACGTTATAAAAACACATTAAAAGTGAATTAAAAAATCTATATTTACATGTTTCAACTCATTTTCTGAGTTGTCATCAGAATGTGTAACATAAAATTACAAATACATATGAAAAATGGAAAAAATTCTCGAATATAAACAAGTAATCATATAACGCGCCCTACATTTTCGTGATTCCTCGAGTTCCCTCTATGTCGCGACGCCATAAGTTGTGCAGGCATTCAACCCATAAATTCGGGATACAAAAAGATAATGTATCGTTACAAACTCCCAAACCTCTTAAATAAATTTCAATGGACTCTCTTATGAATAATAGTAAATAAAAATTAGACCTATAGATTATTTTACTCTCGTTAAAAAGTATGTTAATGTTCTCTATTTGATTTAGCCGGAATAAAGCAGTATTACCGCTATTATATTTTATGTCCGCTGTATGTTCTTTACATCTGATATTGAATTTTCGTTGTGTTATATCTGTATAATGATTTTTTATTCCGCCCTTCCTAATAAATGGGATCATATGAACTCCTGAGATGTCATCTCTATTAATAGGATCAATTTCAGTATTTAAAAGCATCTTTAATTTTGGAGGCGGCTTCGCGATCAAACATATACCAAAATTTCTTAAATGATTTTTTATATGTTCAAAGAAAGCCGGGAAATAATTTGCTACAACCCTTTTCATATTAACTTAGTTAATAGTTTTATTTTTATTTTTAGAAGTGTCAAAGGAGCTCTGAATCAATTTGTTAATTAATTTTACCTGATATCCATTGTCACTAGCAATACATTTAATTTTCTCTAATTCATCCCCAGATTTATATCGGAAGAAATCCTGAAAGTACGATTAATGAGGAACCTGAAGGTGGATAATTTATAAGGCATTGGGGTGCATGCATCGGAAGGTATAACGTTTAAATCCGCGATAGGTTTTCGGTAAATTGAACGAATTAATTCTATTTGTAATTTTATGTTATACATTCTGATGACGACTCAGAAAATTAGTTGAACATGTAAATATAGATTTTAATTTTACTTTTAATGTATTTTATAACGTCTTTTAAGCAAATAAAAATTTTAATATTGTGATATGATTAGTAGTGGACGTAATTTTGACTTACTACTCGCACTTATTTATATTTGAACCTTCTAACTAATGTCAAGTATCTCAAGTATTTAATGGATTCCATGGAGAAGAAAGTGTTGACCTTTGGATGTTTTGAAATTGTCGATTGTGTTTTGCCGCTCCGTATCAGGCTGAAACTTTAGTCTGGCTAAGCCGTTTCGTATCGTGCAAAAAGCTGAAGGCAATTTCACAGAAAATCATCATTTTTTGGGGGAATAAAATATATAATATATATAATTTAAGGGTATGATTGGAACACTTGATATTTTTATATTCTATAATAAAATCCTAATAAAAAGGAATTGTGAATTACCGATCACAAACTAAGTTAAGTACCATTATTGTCTTTTTAAAGTCATAATGTTACGTCAATTACACAATAAAAGTTGCGCCAGTTACACGTGTAAATGCCATTTTTTTTCTTCAAGTTACTGTTATAATTTGGCATTACTTAGTGTTGATGACAACATCAAATCACTTTTTTTTAACATGATAGTTTTCATAATTTTTACACTTCAATGAAGGCAGAAAAGTATATTTTGTGTTACAGAATTTTGAATTCGTACTACTATTGCTATTTTGAGTTGGTGCTAAACGAGAGATTGAAATAATCTGCAGTATTTGGGTATTAAGTCCTTAGTAAGAAATATTTTAAATTGTAAAACATTTTTCTAGCTTTATTAGTAAATTTTCTACATAGTTTTGAAAACAAAATTCCATGATAAAGTATTTCGTCAGTTACGATGGAATTGCCCTGAAGCAATGTCTAGTGAGCCAACTGTAAGTGGCTTCATATCGTTTACGGTTCGCCACACTGTTAAAAATATCGTGAAAAATTACCTTTGATTTTAAAGGCTATCTATTTTCTGACCAATAAGAATGCTACATAAACGACTGTGGAGCAATCTCATTGGTTAGAAAATAGATAGCCTTTAAAAACAGAGGTAATATTTCACGATATTTTTAACGGTGCAGAGAGCGGAAGTTGCATGTGTAAACAAAGCGTCGTCGAGCTGTAATATCAATGCTTGATACCGGTGTTGTCGTTATAAGTTATCTTTTCTTAATTTTTTTTTCTGCCAAATGATTAACTAAAGAGCTTAAAGTTAACCAGTAATAGTTGCTCCTGATTTAAGGGACTTGGAATGCAAAACGTCCATTTTATCCCATCAAATAATTTCATTTTATGTCGATAAATTTATATTTAAGCTTAACGTCATGTGCACGTAATCTATTTGTAAAGAACGATACTTTTCGTTGACTTGTACAAGAATTAGAATATTACGTGAAACTATTTTTTCAGATAAAGCCTATTAAAAACGGGATAGAACTTTCGCTCATCTAATAAAAAAAAGGTTGAGTATTGGTTCTTTCAAACATAGAGACAAAATTATTAAATCACAAAATTAGTGATCAAATACAAAACATCTACTTTCTTCGATATTAATTTGAAAAAAAGTTGTTATATCTTCCGGATTTGACGCAATATTTCATATTTAGAAATTAAAAGTTTGACTGGTGGTAATTTGTAATTTCTTCTTAACAACAATATCATTGTCAATAATTATTAATCCATTGCAGCATATTTGTCTAAGAAAATTAATTTATAATGATTTTTCTATTCAATTATCGAAATATGTCAACGGTTTCTCTGGAAAAGAAGCGAAGCAATTCTGCAATGAAGGCATTTTCTACAAAGAGTAACACTAATCTTTGAATGCGTCCCTTTAATACGAATAATACAGTCTTTGTAACCTAAAATAATGTGAGTGATTAATGGATTTTATACTTCCGAGCGTTTAACTTTCTAAATTTCTTAATGCACCATGCGGAATAGAAGCGTTCTTTGTTGTTTATGAAATATGATGATGAGATTTACCCATAGCTGTAAAAATAATATAAAATATGAAATTTTTGCTGACTTAGGTGAATGTTAGCAACGTGTCTCATCCATTTGGTTACATGAGTTACCGATTGCATTGAGTCATCTTGTTTAGACCCGAAATTGTATCCCGATTCTTTAGCTAATTCTGCCAATTGTTAAAAGTTTAAGGTGGTTCATCAGTTTCACGCTGCCATTAAGTGTAATATTTTTTACCTGTATTTATTGGATCATAGATTTCTTCAGATTTATTCGATTAAACCTAGTCTTCAGAAATCGATTTTTGCAATCTGATTATAACGTATCATTTTCTAATTTAATATTAGTGAATAAAAATTTTAGTTTCGAAACATAAATATTTCCCATTTATTTAAAAAATCTAATGTAAAAACCTTTGTTGAGCGCAAACTTATAACCACAAAAACTAATTTTTAATTTTAGTTTTGAGTTTTCATTAATATAAATACATTAAATATTAACATAGACATATTGTTTTTCAAATATATAATTTAAATTTGTTGTGATTATAATGTATTATCGAGTGTCAAATTTCCTATAATTTAAATTCGCTGTCGTTTAAAAGTTAAGGGACAGTGACCGAATGCTTTCGGTTGTATACGGTTTGTCCCATATCTACCAAATTTCTTGACGAATTATCCTTGTACTCCGAGGATGAAAAGAATTTGTTTGACGTCATATTTTTCAGGGAAGATACATTGGGGTTACAATTAGATGTCCAACAATGTATTTAATAATAAAATAATGCTTTCAAACACCCATGTAACAGAAAATACTCAAAATGGTCTGTAACTGGACCAAGGACTATGTGGATCCTGTTTAAGCGTCGTGTGCATTTGTTTAAACTTAGTATGCATATCTGTGAACATATTAACATTGACAGCTTATGCTAAACTTATTCTTTTCTCATTTATTTAATATTTTTATATAAACAAGAGTATAAAGCCGAGTTACAGAATATAGATGAAAACCATCACATATAGTGTTTCTAATGTTAACATCCTTTTTTCTCTGCACATACTAAAGACACATTGATGAATGAGGTACTTTTTGAAAGGTTCTGCAAGCAGCTTTTGACGTAGTACACTTATATATCCTTAAAACACGTTGTTTGCTTAAAAAAATATTTCAGTTAAACACAAAAGTTAATGAAAAAACGTATTTGCAAATAATCTCAAAGATTGTTGCGAGAAAATCTCGCACGGTTCTACCGCTTTTTTAATTGATAATTATATTAGATTTTTAATATTTATTTTTTTTTCAGAATGACCACTAACTGTACCAAAAACCATATTTATATGAAAAATAGTAATGATGCATTGAAATAAAATTTTTAAATTTAATGAAGGAGATACTTTCGTATTGGACTCGCGGCAATAGTTAACAACCGAAGAAATCACCAAAAAGCACAATTTCGAATCAGCCATTTTGATACTGTTTGCTTCAAAGGATTAAGCGCGAAGTTAGATTACATGTCTTAAATTTCTGTTTTATTTATTTTTTGATGATTTCTTCATTGATGGATGATTTTTTAATTTCGTTATAGAGTACAATTCGTTTGGAAACAAATGCTAAACTATTTATATTATTTCAAATGCAAAAGAATTCATCTAATGTTCTGCGCGCAATAGAGATAGATTTACAAAAATTTCATGATTAAAAATTATTTTAAAAACAATAAAAATTGCGTAAATTGCGATACAGTATTCAAACAAATTACGATATAGTTCTCAATCAAATTGCATTTGAAAGTAGATTTTTCCCCTGTACGACCCACCGTGTAAAAATTTAAAATATCGCTATTTAGAAGTTAAAAAAAAAATTGCAATAAAAGTTACTAAAAGTTAAACTTAATCATCTGCTGTATCCACCGTCAAAATTATGTCAGCGTTAAGTAGGAGCACATATGTCTTTTATATTACAGATTTCGAAAAAACTATGAAATATATTTAATTACTTTCGTAAGTATGTCATCTTCAATCTTCCTTCGTAATTGCTTTTTGTTTATTTGTTCCTAATGAACGCAAAATAACAAGATTGGAAAAGACATTTTTGCTCACTGTACATTTATTTCACTAATTACACTGGCCTCAAAAGTTAAGATACAGGGACTGGATGCTTTCGATTGCACACGTTTTGTCGAATATCTACCAACATTATCGGCGAATTGTTCTTGAACTTCTAGGATGTAAAGAACATGTTTGATATTATATTTCTCGGTGAAGACTTATAGGGGGGTACGGTTAGGGGGCAAATAATAAATTTAATAATAAAATAATATTTGCGATCACCTAAATAACAGAAAAGGCTGGAAATGGTTTGTCACTGTGGTCAATGACTATTTGGGTCCTGTTAAACGTTTGTATGCATTTGTGTAAACATAGCACTCATATTCGTGAAATTGTTAACGTTTTTGTGAAAAATTAAAAAGTTCTTTGTTTATAACAAGCAGAGTTTCCAACCAAGTTTAACACAACTTTACAAAAATCTGACAAAGAACAGTAGCAACAGTATACTGCAATTAAAACATGAATATATTGAATATTTGATGAGATATGGGCATTTGTATGAAATAATTTTAACTGCGCATGCGTGGTAGATCCTAAAATTTTTATTATATAATTTGGTAGTCAGCTATTTAGGGCAACTTATATAAAAAGTTCAGTGAAATATCGCGACAATTCACAAAGATAGGGTCGATATAGTGAGTTGCTTCGTAAAAATAGCTTTATTATAAGGGATTTTCCACAGCTATTCAATCAGCTCACTATATCTTTCTAAGTTTTCACAACATTTGACTGGACTTTTTATAGAAGCTGCCCCAAAATACTGACTACCAAATTATGAAATAAATATTTTTAAATCTTCCGCGCATGCGCAGTTAAAAAATATCTCATAAAAATGCCCATATCTCATCAAATATTCAATATATTCTTGTTTTAATTGCAGTATGCAGTTGCTACTATTCTTTGGCAAGTTTTCGGAAAGTTGTGTTAAATTTGGTTGAAAACTCTGTATGCTATAAGCAAAAAATTTTGAATTTTTCACAAAAACGTTAACATCTTCACGAATATGAGTGCTGTTCTTACACAAATGCATGCAAACGTTGAACAGGACCCAAATAGTCATTTACCACAGTGACAAACTATTTCCAGCCTTTTCTGTTACATACGTGATCGCAAATATTATTTTTTTATTAAATTTATTATTAGCTCCCCTAATTGCACCCTTCGATAAATCTTCACCAAGAAATATAAAATCAAACATGTTCTTTACATCCTAGAAGTTCAAGAACAATTCCCCAATAATGTTGGTATACATTCGACAAAACGTGTTCTATCGAAAGCATCCAGTCCCTGTACCTTAACTTTTGGACGCCAGTGTAATTACACATCATTTAATAACAGTAAATATTTTTATGAATCGCACTTTAAAATATTTTCTTGCATTTTAATAATTCTATTATCCATGTAGAATTTCTAAACATTAGAAAAGAATATTATTTCCAACCTAATTTGTTAATCGTAATAAATCTGTTATTTGAAATAACATAATTAACAACGGAAAAAATAAATCATTTCGACGGTATCAATTAATCTTTATCTTCACTGCTTTTAAACAGCTAAACTTGCAGTTAATTAAGTTAATGATTCAATCTTCGAAATGAGAAATATAAAATATGTACTTTTTTCTAACTGTTTATGGAAATACAAAGGATATTTTGATAATTATAAAATAAACATTTAACCATTTAAAGAGCCTATGTAGAGCAAATATTTTGCTAACATGTAACACTGTAATTGCTATAACAGAAACTATGTTGCAAATATAATCCTCTTCGCTACCTGGGTCCACATATGTGAACCACTATTCGTTTTGTCATAAAAACTAAACTTTTTGATTTTTTTACATTTTGACTTCATTTCTTAATAGCTGAATGTCTTCTGCTTTAAAAGCAAACCAATAAATGGCACCATATATGTTGATTTCTTCATAGAATAAATATTATTTTCAACTGAGTTTGCAAAATGTCTTCAAGACAGTGTGACCCAGAAAGAGAGAAATTTTCATAATTATTTTACTTAAATCATTTAAAATAAATCTTTTTGTGGATTTGTATATCATTCACTTGTTTAAATCCCTTAACATTCTGATTGTGCGAATTTAAATTAGTGATTATTAAATTGATACTTTAAGGGGATTTGTAATTTTAGATACATACTTGTGAACCTAAATTACTACTCCTCTAGAGAATCAGGTTCAGAAAATTTCTTTTCTTTGTCATCTTTGATGTCGTTTTGTTTGTGAAAAATCAATGAATAAGTATTTGTAGCATGATTTTAGCTTCGGGTGTAAAGAGGTTATAAATTTGTTTAGTAATAAATAAAATTTCCAAATAAAATTAGTACATTAAATGTTAATTTTTAAGGCAGTAACATTGTATAGTTCTTTTTTAAGAAGATGATTGTTTTTTTTTTTTAATCAAACATGCATATACATAAATATTAAACCTTTAGAGCACGGATTTTTTTAAATATCGACGAAAATATTGCCTTCTTTTTCTTAATATGAATGTTAATCATGCCACACAGAAGGATAGGTTAAAGGGACAGTGCACGTTCAAAACCATTTTTTTTTCATTTTTCCCTTAATTGTGCGGAAAATTTGCACACTTAATAATTCATGCTTTCTCTAAGTAAATTAATCAATTTTATTAAAAATAAACGGCCGAGTGCAAGGCACTACTCGTGCACAGAGGGTTCCGTAGAATAAATATATAAATTTGTAATTGTATTATTAAAAAAAAAAAAAAAAAAAAAAAAAAAGTTGCTAAAAGAATACTAAGACTTTGTAAAAAACTATACAACGTAGGGTTGGGTATAACTGTATATATTAGAAAAAGTGTAAATGACTATACCATGAAAGTTCAAAGAGATATGGAACATATATAATATCAAATATAGCTATTCGTATAACTCTTTTTTTAATATTATCCTAATCTGTTTATGATGAACTTAATTCGGTACTGACAATAAAAGCAGTGCATAGTTAAACTTCATTTGGCATTTCATGAAACTAAATTCAGCGTAGTAATAAAGTTTATTTCTACAGTGTAGCTAAAACAAAACCTTTGTTCAAAGTTTAAATTTAGCATTGTGCTAAGCGCGCTTCGAATTGAGGTCTCAAAGTTGCAACGCCACCTTGGTCAGTGCCGCGTTTTTCCAGATAGGTGTTTAATTAACTTTTAAAGTCACTCGAGGCGTATTGAGAGATACAATCAACGCAAACTATCGCGAATCCCACAGTATTTATGCGATTCATTCTAATTAAATCTTTCGAGGGCGATGCCCTTAAAAAACTGACACCTAATTTTAATTCCAAAACAGACAAACGGCACCAAGAATATGTAATTAAAATTTTCCCTTTATCATGTACGTGAAAATAAGCAAGTTCGCATTTTCTAATAAATTCGTTTATAAATTCTGGTGTCAGTTCATTATTTCATAAGTTTGTAAATGGAATTACTCCGTGCCGGAAAGGATTAAGTGGTCGCAGGACTCTTAAAGCTTCAAAATTTAAGAAATTTTAATTTTTTTAGATGTTAAACTGCCATCCTTTCTGAATATTTTGCTATAATTGTTTCCTTGAAATTCCCATTAGAACAGAAGTTTTGGCTTTTAGAATTATACCTGCTCAACAGCTAAAGCGGCGTTCCCGAAACATTAAAGTCATTATTTTCCAAATGGCGTTTTTTGGGCATAACGCGCGGGATACCTCAAAAACTTCTGAATATTTTTTCATGAAATTTTCAAAGCATATATTTCATGTTAGTCTGTATAAACTGAACCTAAAATTTCCTTTTTATTGTTCAAAAAAATATATTTTTAGGTGATTTTACTGTTGAAATTTTCAGAATTTTGTATAAGCTAAATGCAACATTGCATTAAAAATATAAAAAGGCTTTAAATACAAATTTATTTAAGTTCAGGGAAATTATTACAATCTGAAGTATAAGTAAGCACCAAAATTTTCATTCTAGTTGCAATATTTATTTTGTAATCCTGCGCGTAAACTGTTATGCCAATCTTTTGTTCGACAAATGTCTAATAGTTTCGAGCCCCCTATAAATACTAATTCTGTATCTTGCAATTTTTTAAATATATGAAACGATAGAACATACTTATGTATTTCACCCCAAATAAAATTGTGTTTTAAAATCATATATATTTTAAGACATTAAACGTTGAAAATGGTCTTTTTTTTTTTTCATTTTTTCCACTTTTTAGAGTCCCGAGACCCCTTAAATTAGTATGTTTTAACAATTTGACGTTTATTGCTTTTATACTGTTACTGGACATTACATTACACATATATATCATTAAAAGTTGTTAACTAGGCATAGAGTACGCCGCTCCTGTCCTTGTGTAGGTCCAACTGACCGTACCTTTAAGGGTTAATATCTCGCCTAATTACCGATGATTTTTTTCGAAAATCATTATCAACAATGCTTTTATTCTTCTGCAACGATAGGTATATTCAGCGATGCTCAACAATTTTTATGAATGCCCGTAAATCGAAATTTGTGTATAACAGAAAAAAATGCTAATTACTCAAAATCTATGTGACCTAGAGTAATCGCTATAATTTTCCGAAAAGGTTTATATTAACGTCTACTACCTCTAATTTTTTTCATAATTTTAGTTTCAGTAGATTCGGAATTAGATGGGAGGGGGACATATTTTTGCGCTACATTTTCAACAATATTTCTGAAAATATAATACCTAAAATTAGAAGGAATGTATTTTTGAGTTCAGCGTTACAAAAGTTTTCAGAGGATACCCCCACAAGATATACAAAGAAAAGATTTTTTTTTCAAGTAGCATAATTAGCCCCTCTACTTTTTTACTAAATATATTTATGAATGTTTATTAATCTGAAAATATGTGGGTCAATGGTCTTTATTACTTCCCCGAATTTGAACTTCCACGCTCCATAGTTTACGGGTAAAATGGCTGTGACAGACAGTCAGACAGACGGACAGACGCAGGAGTGATCTTATAATGGTTCTGTTTTTACTTTTTAAGTACGGAACCCTAAAAAGTGCGTCATTAATTAAATTATTAAATAAAAAGGATAATTAATCACTCTAATTAATAATGCTCTTTTCCTTTAGGAACCTGGTGTTTTGTTAAATGTCAGATTTACAATATTGCAATAACATGTTCCATGCATTTTAAAATTATACGAATAAATTGAGAAAGAATAACTAAATATTTCCAATATGCACACTTTTCTTCACATTTCACTTTAAAAAGTCTTATAACTACCAAATTTTCCATTTATGTACACTAATGCATGCATAATAATACTAATTTTTGAAATAAAGTATATTGAAAACAATAACACTTAATATTATGAAAATTGGATAAAAAAATAAAAATGTAACTTTTTTTTTTTTTTTTTTTTTTAATGCTAACCAAAAAAAAAAAAAAAAAAATTCTCATTTTGATGCGTAACTCAATTACGGTGCACGAATTTAGAATACTTGTAAATTCGCTAGGAATCGTTGCAATTGCTTGCTGTTTTTTGCAAATGATGAAGTTAAGGTTGAAGTAGCGGAGATGGGGGAGGGCTGACCCATTGTTTAAAAACGATTTTTAAATTTTAAATATCGAAACTAGAATAAAGTTTTATCTGCCCTATATGTATAAAATCCTAATGAAACGAAATTATGAAACGACTGAAATGATGCGATTTTATGAAGCGACTGAATAAACAATTGATTATGTTTCACGACGATCTTTCTTAATATATGGAATATTTTGCGATGAAATTAACACCAAAAATCCGTATTGATCCGCAGATCTCAAAACTGGTATTAGAATTTTTTAATTCAAATTAGTTTTCGAAATATTATTTTTTTTTCTAAGTTTAAATACTTTTCTTTAATGATGGCAACACAAATTTTAATCATAACAGAATTTTTTTTCATAGTTTAGAAAAGGTTATTATTTTAAACTAATTCGGCGACCAGTTTGGTCTCTCATAAATGTATGCTAAGAAAAATGCATTTTTTGTGTATTTCATTATTATTTTATTTAATACAAAAGTTTCATTTAAAACTCAAACATTTAAAATTAATTGTTTTCACTTCTTACTGTTTTTTAAACGAAACTAAAAGAAAAATATTAGGCACAGATGTCACATACGCACTGGGGAACCTAATTGGCGCCAAAATCGCGTTACTTTGACTGACATGGTAACCAGGCTATTGTTGCTCATTTATTAATAAATGTTTATTTACATTTAATTTCTTTTCATTTAAAAGAAAATGATATAGTAAGTTGTTTTGTTCTATAGTTATTAATTAATTTTTTTTATTTATTGTTATTTCATTTTTTAAATAATAGAAAATAATTTAAAAATACATATGTAAATACATACTTCCATACATACATGCCATACTTTAATAAAAAAAATACATAACTTCCTTAAAGTCAAGAGAATGTGACATTCACGATCAACCATTATTGGCATTTAATCTTACAGTTTGGTGATAGATTTTTGGTCGATGGGATAACCAAATAGTACCGTTTTAATTTGCCACTCAAAAAAAAAAAAAAAAAAAAAAAAAAAAAAAAAAAAAAAAACTGACGAGTTAAAAAAAGCTATTGGCAAGATTTGCACCCGGCAAACACAAAAGTACCAAGAATTCTTTGCGATCATGACAATTTTATGTAGTTTTATTTGAAAAAATAATTTTGATTCTTTAATGACAATGTACACCTTTCTTATGAAATGCGAATGGCAGTTACACGACATGGAGTATTATAATATAAGTGAAATGATGGCGATAGAATAATATTTTGCGACTTATCACCTATGGCTGGCTAACATTAAAGAACCAAAATGACCGCTGGAATATAAAAAGCGAAAGGATCCGTCAGGAACTGTTGATGATTGTCACATGACTTAGGCTATTATTACCCGACTGCCAAGAAGAGTTATGTGTTTCACGCGTATCTGGGTATGTGGATTTCTTTATACCCTCGAAACATCCCAAAAGCTGGATGGATTTTAATGAATGAGGTCTCTACCGATTCATCTTAACTGTCCGATGGTTATAAGCTGGGTTTTGCTTTTATAAATTTAAAATGACAGTAGAGACGAAACAAAAAATTACGCATCCTATTGAGTGGCATATCATTGTATAGGTCTTTCAAACTGAAGATGATGTTTCATTGACTATTTTACAGACAGAAACTCCGTTTAAATATTACACAACCTGGAAGTTGTGTAGGTACGATCTCTAGCTTTACTGCAACTCTAACCTTCACAGACATCTATAGGCCTCATCAAAACAGTGTTTATAGATAGGAACTAACTATTATCACAACTTAAAAGTCAGAAATACAAGTAAATAAAAAAAAGTTTCACATTGATGAGATATAATTAATTAGTTTGCTTTTTACGCAGTCGGTTTTTTGATTTTTTTTAAATTTAATTATAGAGATTGTTTTCAATTCTAAAAACAGCTCAAAGCATATTTCCTAACGATTAAAAATTTATTTACGCGTGTCTATTTAAAACAGTACAAAAAACTTTAAAATTACTATTAAATGAGTACGTGTTAAAATCAGGAAAATATTGAAAATTAATGTTTTGAAAATTGTATTTACACGTGAATATTAAAAGAGAAAGGAAACTTTAAAATAACAAATATGCGTTTAACACTTTCAGGGGCAAGGTACTTCTATTCGTAAAATGTTGAATCTGTGAACGGCACCAGAATTTACGAACAAATTTCGAAATGCGAAAATTCTTTTGTTCACTTACTTAATAAAAGGGAAATTTTCATTCCAATATTCTGGTACCCATGTGGCACATGAATTAAAAATAAGTGGTCAAAAGTGAACCACCGCCCTTGAAGGGGTAAAGCAGTAAATTGTATTATGTCAATCGTTTATAACGCTGTTAAAAAATACCGGGAGGCAAAGACTCTATTTACTCAATTCATTTTATTTTAGCTTCCTTTAAAATGTTTAACTCATCTTCTTTAATCAAACACGAAAACAATCATTGGATGTCTTAACAACAACTGATTCGGCCTTAAATTTTCGCAGTCGAAGGGAATTGAATGGATACTCGTGTATAGGGAGATCACTACAATTTTTTCTATTATAATTCAATCTTCTCCAATCTTGTAAAAACCGATCAGATTTGCGGGCTTTTAGATTTTGCGTGTCTACATGGGGGTTGACGAGCGTAGCTTGCAGGGGCAGAGCCCCCTAGTATTGTATAAATTTATTCAATAAACAATCAGTTACCAAATAAAATTACGACAAAAGTGTAATATATAAGATATTTGAAAAATAATGATTTTAATCAGGAGAAAATAATGGGTCAAGGCTCCCCACATATGGGAGGGTTGACCGACTTTATTTTATACTGAAATATTTGCTAAGGGAAATAAAATCATTTTAAAAAGGTCGAATAAGTTTATGTTACACGGTATAATTATTATTAAAATTTATTTTTTAGAAAATGTGATGTGTAAACAAACATGTGTACACTGAATTCAAGTCACTAATTGCCACACACGTTGTGACACACACATTGTGAGATGAAGCCACACACTTGTGTGGCTTCATCTCACTGTGTACATCTTGGGGAAATTTGTCTACATGCTTTCCTAAAAATTTTTTTGACCAATGCTATATTCTTTGCAGACGCCTGAGCACATAACAATTCTTAAGGATGCTGTTTTTATCATTTCTAGTCTTTTTCATTCTTTCTATTAACCTACAGTCGGTAATATTTAAATGAAATATCACTTATTATCAACATCCCTATTTATATTTCGTTACATTATTTTTTGCTTCTATAGCAATTTTTTCACATCTTCCTTTAATCGATTTTTAACATTGCCCTTTCTATCATCCTTTAGAAATATAACAATTAGCCCTTCTTTATGTACAGTGTATAATGAAAATATTTCCAAAAACATTTAATTAAGGGAGCCTTGGAGATCAGGTCATCCTCTCACATTGATTGGGTCAAGCCTTCTCTCATATCTACTTTGTAAAGAATAGCATTTGGTTACGTTTAGCCTATTTTACTGTACAATCCCTATGCCGGGAATGAAAGATCAATATTTCTGCTTTACTTAAAACCTACTTCCTTAAATTTCTACGATACATTTTATCGGATAAAAATCTAACAAATTATTTCTAAAAAATACCCTTTTTAAATTGAAAACTCTCCATAATTAATTTTTCCACACCTGTTTCAATTATCTGCCTGAAACAAAGACTTTTCTTTGAGAATTGTAGTAGCTTTGGTTATCACCTATTGGTAAAACTCTGAAATTCTTTTAAATATGAAAACTGAAGGTTGGGTCAAACCTCCCTTATAGTGAGCCCTCTCCTGTCTCCCTTATATTAATAAATAAAAAAAGAAAAACGATTTTTTAAAGCAATTTTTGCCAAACTAAAGGTTTACGGTTTCTTTAATAATAATGGTAAAAGTAAGCACTTTATACATTTTAAGATGAGTACCGACATATAAGTAGAAATGCTTTCTGGCCGATATTTGAATTACAAGCCTTGAAAAGGTTAATGACATTTTAATTCAACTACAAAGAAAAAAAGAAAATTCCTCGCAAAATTAACCATACTTATATTTATTAAATTTCAACGATTTATTAATGATGTCTATGTCATTGAAACTATTATGAAAATAGAAATTTATATTATCGATTGTTTTTGCCTGGCACAATTATATTTATCTATTTTTATCATTTCTGTTAAACGTCTAAAAATAATTCTTTCCAAGAAAGATTATTTAAACAAACCCGGAAAATTTAGTTCCTTATTTTTTTGTCCCGAAGTTAAGCTAGTAAATTTCCCGAAAACGGTGAAACAAATAAACTTATTGACAGTTCCAATTCGTAAAAACATTGCGGTTGTTTCTCAGAAAATATTTCAAAGGTAAGTCTCGCTTATATCTTCAAAATAAATCTGCGAAAATATATGATCACAAATTTCGTAGAAAAGATTATTATCAAAGTATTTAAAAATATGTATATACATAGTTTCAACTGGGTTACAAAATATAAGAATATTAATTGCAATTGAAATTATTGAAATAATAAGAACTTGTATATTCTTTGTCTTCCCAAATTATACATCATTGCAATTATAAAAGTTCATTCTTTTAATATCGAAAGAACACATAATGTGCAATTAATTATCTCTTATCCTATATGGATTTCTATAAAACAAAATCTCTTTGTGTACAAATATTTTTAGGCATATACATTACAAAATAATCTTTTATCTAGCATTTTTTTAATAAAAATCAAATATATTAGAAACCTCAATCAATATATTGAGAAATATTTTGTACTACCTTTTGCCTACGGTGATTCAGCTTGAAGGATTCCTTTGAGATAAGAAAGCTTTTTCTTTGGATGCTTAGGAATTCATCGATTGTTTTTCGAATTTAATCTTCAGTCTAAAAATGCTACATTGCAAAGTTTTTGTAAAGAGTAAAAATGGTGGTAATCACATTGTGCATTACTTGGTAAATGAAATTGGGATGTTGTAAAATATCTCATGTTAAATCAATTATAGTGTGCCAGACAACGGATCG
The DNA here is from genome assembly GCA_963932465.1 of Maratus speciosus. NCBI lineage: Eukaryota > Metazoa > Arthropoda > Arachnida > Araneae > Salticidae > Maratus > Maratus speciosus. Next base: position 527,900,990 of record OZ010789.1, on the reverse strand, counting down.
TGTATGTACCCAACTGTTGTGCTGTAATATCATTGGTAGACGCCATAGTTTTCAGTGTAGGATCACTTTAATTGATTTTTTTTTCGACAAAACAATTAACTAAAAAGCATAATGTTTAACAGCGTAGTGTAACAGTAACAGTTTCCCCTGATTTGTTTAGCTCGAAATATAGCACGCCCCTTTCATCCCACCAAACATATAGCATTATATTTTTTTATATTCAAAATTAATATTTATGCAGAATAATATCAGCTGTATTCACTTCTACAAGAATTTGTAACCTACACTGTTAAAAATTTGCAGCATTCTGGCAAATCATTCCACCGTTTTTTGAAAAAATGGTTTCAAAACCCTAATTTAAATGTTTTCTGACCATAAAATAGTCAATAATATGGTCAGAATAGTGTTAAATTATGATTGAGTAACCGTTTTCGACAAAAACGGTCAAAAGACTGGACAGAATGCTGCAAATTTTTAACAGTGTAGTCTTAATTTTTTTTCAAATAACATACATAACGTGTCGACATATTTTCTATATATAATAAAATCATACAGTCATAAGATTTCTTAAGGATAAAGATGTACTTCTATACTTCATATCTTACTGTTTCGAAATCGAAACTATTCTTTTGAAAGTGTTTTTCTAGGGAGATTTAAATAAGAATTTCAGCCCATAAGTATTGGCGTTTTTCCACATAAAGGGTAAGGAACCGCCAAATGTTAAAATAGAAGAAATGTGTACTTTCTGTTTCTTCCACATCTGATTTATTTCCATTAAACAATTGAACTTTAGAGGAAAAACTATAGAATTTAATCACCGTAATGAAGTGATTCGCTAATTACTTAAAAAATGCATAAACTACAATACAACAAAAACAAATTAATCATACTTTAATTAATATGTAGTTTATTACTTATCTTAATTTCAATTTATTTTTAATCTTTTATATTATATGTCTCTAAGTTGTAAATGCCTCTGCAGTGCGGTATATATATACACAGTGTGCGATTTATTTTTTAAGTAGTTTGGAGGAGAGCAAATGAAAATACGCAACTACAAATCAGATTTGTAAATCCATTTTCGAAACTACTAGAAAGTTTACAACTGCTTTCGATAAACATATTTTGACAAACATATATTTCGATAAACATATATTGAAGACATGTACATCCCATAGATCTGTGCTGGTAGGGCCTGGTCTCCACTCTTTTCGGGGCGGGTTGTGCCCGGGTCATACTTTTTCCTTAAGGCTCGGCCGGGCCGGCTCTCGGGCAATACATTTTCCTCAAGGATCGGGCCGGGTCGGATCTAACTTATTTTTTCCGAACCGAGTCATAACTAGTTTCATTCTTCTTACTTTTCACGGGCCAAATTTTTCAGTCACGGCATTGTCCTAGTACATATGAAAATCCATGTCTTGGCATGGTTTGGTCCGTTCAAAGATCAGTAAAATTTGGCCTGGCCGAAGAAGTTTTCCAAAAAAAGATACATTTTTAAATCGCTATTATTCCACAATTAAACATTAAAATTTATTCTTTTTAAAGAATAGTAGATTTCTAGACTTACTAAAATATTGCTAAATTAAAATATAGAAAAGCGTGTGAAAATATTCTTATGACGAAATCCTACATTAAGCTGAAAAATGCGTTGATCCATGCAAAATGTATATAGTAATACGCAAGACTAGAATATATAATACATTTAAATCTGCTAAGAAGGAAACTTGTCAGTAAGACATTTTTTTCTTTCCTATGCTATTCCGTCGCAGAAGATGTTACTGCATAGCATTATTCAAATTTTTAAGTCTCCAATACATAGAATATGGACTAACAATATTAACGATAACTGAAATATTTACCTTCAACAGAGATTCTTAAAAAACAATATTGCAGACTACGGCACTTCTATAAAAATGAAGATTATGAACACGAAAAAAAAAAAAAAAAAAAAAAGCTAAGATAAGTATTTTTGGTCAGAGCTACTCATACGAGATAATTTTTAACCCAATCGATGTAAAAATCAATGTTTTCCAGAAATTCTCTCCGGCCGAGCTCTGGTCGAAACTTTAACTTTTTCCGGGCCGCTCTCGGACAGAATTTTAAGTCTAATACCGGGCCTTGAAATTTCGGCCCTTTCAGACCTCTAAGACATCCTAATGTGTAATCTCAATAGCTATGAATAATATATTACTAAATATCGTCAACAGGGAATTTTTGTGTATCATAACAAAACAAACAATAATGCTTCAGATAGTTTTTGACCAGTTTTGCAACGCTCACAGATAATAATAAAGAAATTTCATTTTTCATACAACGATAATACGATACCTAAAAAACGATTTAAATAATGTAAACAATTTGCTTGTAAACAATTCTTTTCTATAGGCCAAAACATAACGGTATTATTTTGTGTGTCCCTGTAAATGAAATATAAATGTTATACACTTCATTTTCAATAGTGAATATTCTATAAAGAATATCATCAAAATTCAAAAACATTTCCTTATTCTAAAGTCCAAATAAATACATGTTGTATAGTTTCATTACTTTTTTAGCCCCCGGTACGGTATACTATTTCTTTCTCCAAGCTTATTTTGTGTCCAAAAAATAACGTTACCTTAAAGAAGCCAGCAATAAACAAATCAGATGTATTAGTGTACGATTAAATGCTCTATAGCAATTTTTTTAATTTCTAATCATCACACATTTTCATTTTTATATCGTCGTATTGGAAAAAAAAAGTACTTTTATATGCAATTTGTTTGAAAACTGTATCTCTATTTATTTTCGAAATATTAATTTTTTTGAAGTTTTTAGCACCATTTGTTTAATTTTGGCAATTCAGATACTCCATTTATGTAGAAAGTAAAGGAAAAATAGTTGAATATATCTTTTTGTTGCCTTTTTCTCAGAACAACCAAAAGAAAATGTAATTAAAATACTTGCTATTTTGAAAAAAATATAAACAAATAATTTCTGTTAAAACATGAAACTATTATAAACTATATTTAATTTTAAGTATCTATAGACGCTTTCAGTGTGACGTCAGTCATGACGTTTTGGTTGGAAACTGACTCCAAACAAACGGTTGCTATGCATCATTTCTTTTTAAATATAAATCCTGGAAAATGTTACTAGTACATATCACGTATTAAAACACTTAGATTTGAGATATAGATATAAGATATGTCTGCAACACACAAACAAAATAGAAAATACAACATATCAACCATTTCTTTGGTGTCAGCTTCCGACCAAAACGTCATGACAGAAATCGTCTATATTAATGTTACAAACAAATGAAGGCCTATGAATCATTAGATAGTCTTTTTTTGTCGAGCTTCTTTAAGACGGCATCTTTTTGTTGCACTCGTGTATTATTTTGCGATAGTGACATCCTATGCATGCTTTACTGTAGATGTTTAAGAGTGGATCGTAAATGTGGAATTCTTAAGCGGATGCGAATGACGTCATTTTACATAAAATAAAAATGTGTGTTTTAAGTCTTAAAATTGAAATATGATTTGTACTATTTATATGTACATTTTTTTTTTCATCAGGGGCAACACTAAATTCTGAAAAAGCAGAATTCCTGTTTTCTAATTATGTATTTTAATAACGATCACATTGATAGAACCACGTATCGGTGAAAATTTTAACTATATCTTCTTTGTTACAAACTACCTGACTAAGTAGCAACTCTTAAAGCGCAAAGCGCACTCACATATATTAATTTGTTAATTTGTTTTATAAAGTTCTAAAATATGAAATGAATTGTGGGATACTTGGCATAAGAAAGCTGATTAAATTAGCTTTGGTGGTTAGCTTTGGTGTTATTTAATACCTATTTTTACTTAAGTAACACATTTAAATATTGTGAGCATAATTCGGAACTACTATAAGTTGAACAGACACGAGACATGCATATTTACAGAGACACAGATAAAAAAAGACAGGAAAGTAAAAATGTGAATATTCTTTAAAAATGATGAAAGTTTTTTGAAGGAATTATTTAATAGTAAGAAATGTTAAAAAGCAAAATCTAAAAAAAAAAAATAATAATAATAATAATAAGAAGAAGAAGAATAAGAATTTAATTTTTTAAACGGATATTTATTTCCAGTTAAACCTTAAAATATGTTTGTGTTACTAATTATATTTCAAAGTAATACTTCTTGAGGTTGTATATAATGTACATATGTCAATTTAAATACTTGTTATGCTTTTCTTGTGTAAAAGTAATAGCACATTTTATGCCCATTTCAAATGTTTTATATTTTATGTTAGGTTAATTTACAAAAACAATATTTGTTCGCTTTAACATCGAATCTCTAAAGGAGTCATAAAAATTCATTCTTTAAAGCTTTTTATTGAATAAAAGTACAATGATCGACCAGTGGATTAAAAATTTTATTGTTGAAAATATTTTGAAAACTCTACAAAATGTTTTCAAATAAGGACCCTTCTATTTTAAATTTTATTTTACATTTTACTTTCAAAGATTTTCTAATATTGCTTTGAAGATTATAAAGGTAAAACTTTAGCAAACAACTGTTGATTTAAAAAAGAAATAATGTAATAAAGAAATTGGAAAATTTAATTGAATTACATTTTTCTCAGTTTATTTTTTGCTTCTTTAAACAAATAATGTAATTCGTTTTACGGAAAGATTTTTAATTAATCTATGAAACGAATAAAAAATATCAAAGGAGTCTTTTTTTGTAAAAAAAATAATAAATGACAGTCAGAGCGTAAAAAATCTGAATTTTATTTAAAATATATCAAAATGATTAAAGTGCAATGTTGCATTCTTAGCTTACACTTTAATAATTTATGTAAATGTACTATGGAAATTTAAGGTATACAGAATATGTACTTACATTGTATTATTTTCATGTTTAACTATTTACCTTTATATTAACTAGAGTATATTTTCTTATATATATAATTTATTTATGTTGTATTTTCTGATTCCCTTAACCTATTCCACTTTTACAATTATAAGTAATTCTGGAGCACTGTGATATACAATTTTAAGAAATTATATACATAATAACAAAAATGCTCTAGTAAGTTTTTAATTTTAAATGATTAAAATAACTTATTTTCAAGTTCGCTAAGGATTCAACTGCATCTTAATTATTAAGATATTTATTGCGCGATACAAAAACAGAAAACTAACAGTTAAAGGCAAAATTACATCTTTTCGGCGTGCAACAAAATTTGAATCATGATATTGTTTTAGTTGTATTTTATTATATTTCGTCTTTGCCTTACATTAAAATGATGAGACTTTTTTATGTAAGATTTTTCTCATCTCCGCAACTTCAGATATTGTCTATTTCTAACCATTATATTTTCTGTGACTTCAAAAATAATTATCAAAGGTGGTAAACTTCAAAGAGATTTTTCGTTAGCAGAAAACAACCTCAGTTGGCCAAGAAAAATATATTTTTAACTTAGTTATGAAAGCCCTATGAATGTCCACACTGTAAAATAAGATTTCAGTTTCTTAATTTAAAAAAAATATATAATATATTCGCGAATGAAAAATGGCAAAAACCTCCTACGAGTTTGAAAATTCATTTATAAAACCAAAGGTTCTTCCGCGATATGTTTAATACTGTATTAATCATTTTTCTACACCAAGCATATATAAGTTTTCGGATGATATCGATTCTCAATTAAGCATTTTCAACGACGTAATTGAATTTATACATGCAAGAGTTACAAAATAATAATAATGTTAATGCTAGTTTTGTTATTTTTTCATGTTTATCTCTAAAACATATTCATTGAACATTAAAATGTTTACATTAGATTGGATAGTATCCGAAAAACTTACATTCCGCTTTCAGAAACCTGATTAATACATGATAAACAAGTTGGAAATTGCACGTCAAGCGTGGCAAATGCGGTGCCTTCGTACTATAACTAGTTTTATAAAGATTCAATTCTTCGTGCAATAGCTGTTGCACCCTTATGCAAAAATGCATAAATGCGAATTCAAATTTATTACGATTATATATATTAAATTCAGTAATACGGAAATAATAGGACCTGATCTTAAATAGGACGTGATCATCATGGCAACCTAAAATCATTAACGACCATTAGCCCAGTGGCTAGGGAGTTGAATTCGGAAATAATTACGGGGAAGCTGGAAATTGTTTTAACCCCTTCAGTTTAGGTCTAGAATGAATATGCTACGTTTTCCCCTCGTAATTGGAGAGCGTTAGGAATTATACATTGATTTATAGTAAAAAAACACTTTTTTTTTTTTTTAAATACCATAACACTATCTCGAAATCACTAACTTTTTCAAAAACATTGTCAATACAAATGTTGTAGAGCTTAAAATTCCGAATAAAATGAGTACCTACACAAAATACTTTCGTTGAATATTAAGGTCTCATTTCTACTTTAAACTTTTAGCACCGTGGTCAGAGGGTTAAACTCAGAATTAATTAGGGGAAAACTGGAAATCTTTTTAATCCCTTCAGATTAGGTCTAAAATGAATATTCTATGTTTCCCTCCTCATACCAAGTGAGCGTTAGGAGATATGTACATATTTACATTCGAAAAACATGTTTTTGCTTAATATTTTTAACAATATCTCAAAATAGTTAATTCTATCAAAAACATTGTCAATAAAAATGTTGTAGAGCTTAAAATTCTGAATAAAATGAGCACCCACATTAGTAATTTTGTTCAAAATTAAGGTAGCAATTCCAATTTCAAAATTTTACCTTAATCGCTAATCAAGAGCTTGGAGTCCGGAGAGACCAAGTTACCTAAGAATATCTCAAAATAGCTAAGTCTATTAAAAACATTGCCAATTCAAATGTTGTAGAGCATAAAATTCTGAATAAAATGAGTACCCACATTTATATTTTTTGTTCAAAATTAAGGTCGCAATTCCATTTCAGAATTTTGCCTTAATTACTAATCAAGAGCTTCACGATAGGAGAGACCAGATTACCTTAACAATATCACAAAACAACTAACTATATCAAAAAATTGCCAATACAGATGTTATAGAGCTTAAAATATTTAATACAATGAATACTCACATTAATATTTTTGTTCAAAATTAAGGTCGCAATTTCAGATATTGTTAAAAATATTAAAGAAAAACGTGTTTTTCGAATGTAAATGTGTATATATTTCCCAATGCTCACTTAGTACGAAGGGGAAAACATAGAATATTCATTTTAGACCTAATCTGAAGGGATTAAAACGATTTCCAGTTTTCCCCTAATTAATTCTGAGTTCAACCCTCTGACCACGGTGCTAAAACTTTAAAGTAGAATTTTGACCTTAATATTCAACGAAAGTATTAAGTGAAGGTACTCATTTTATTCAGAATTTTTAAGCTCTACAACATTTCTATTGACAAAGTTTTTGAAAAAGTTAGTGATTTGGAGATAGTGTTATGGTATTTAGAAAAAGCGTGTTTTTTGACTGTAAATCAATGTATAATCCACGCTCACCTAGTACGAGGGGGAAAACGTACCATATTCATTCTAGACATAAACTGAAGGGATTAAAACAATTTCCAGCTTTCCCCTAATTATTTCCGAATTGGGCCATTTTTTGCTCCCCTACCACTGGGCTACATGGGGTAACTTTGAATTAATTTCTACAAAACTTTTAATAATACAGTTTTTAATTCATAATACAATGGAATGCTGCTTTAGAATGCTTAAAAAAAAAGCAGATCACTTTCATTCAGAGAAAAAAATGCATGGGTGATGTCAAAGAATTCGATCCTGCTCCAGGTGCTTGTTTTGTTTGGACCTTCCTTGGATGTTTAAATTTGAGCGATACATGGTTTCATATTTCAAACCTTTTTTACACCATACTGGATCTCCGTCTATCTCTTTCCTCCATGGGCTCTACGTATTTATATAATTACGAACGCACCTAAAAATGCCAAGATTCAGATAATCAGTGTTAAAAAAAACTTTGTTTTCATAAATGTGTCTTTAAATCCTTCAAATATATTGGTATATGAGGATTCTCTAGATAAAGGAATTTTTTTTGAGGGGGTGTATCTCGGAAGAGGTTATTGCATATTTTTGATCGTGGTTAGAATATATTTTTCTAGATTAAGAGTAATTCGCCTTTTGGTGAGTCCCTTGCTCAATTTCATTAAAAAAAAATTATTAAAAAGTTAAAGGAAATTTACTACAATAATTTTCTGCAAAAAGAGCTTTCATATCTCTTATCTTCCTATGTACTACATACAACATAATTCTGTTAATAATATTTTTTCATACACAATTAAAGTTATTTTCATCTAACACAAAAGTACGTTAAAATATTATTATCCCCCGATATGCTATTTCTTGCGGGTAACAATTAAAATGTCGTCGCTAAATAATAAGTTTCCGGTACATAAGTCAGTCGTAAAACGAAGCCAATGTATCCTTGTACGGTTAAATACTGATAATATCTACTGCAATTTTTTCAACTTCTAAGCATCGTAAATTTTTAATTTTTACACTTTCGTATAGGTAATAAAAGTCACTTTTAAATAGAATTTGTTTGAAAACTGCATCTTAATTTATTTTTCAGATATTAATTATTCTCAAGTTTTTAAAGCTTTTTCTGTAATTGTGGCAGCTGAAGTAGAAGGTGAAGTTTTAATAGAAAGTAAAGGTTAAAAGAAAAAATAGTAGATTACTATATCTTTTGGTTGACATTTTCTCATAAAAACTGAAAAACAATTATAATTAATCCATATTAATGTTAAAAACAAATGAAGGCTTCTGAATAATTATATACCCGATTTTTTATCGAGTTTCTTGAATGACGACATCGCATTTTGCGTGTTTGTGTACTATTACACGACAGTGACGTCATATGCATACTTTTCTATAGATATTGTTTAAGACTGGATCGTAAATGTGGAATTCATTAGCGGATGAAAATGACGTTATTTTACATAAAATAAAAAGCGTGTATTTTAAGTCTTAAAACTGAAATATGTTTTGTACTATCTATTTTTATAGAAAAAAAAAATTCACCGGGGGCAACACTAAATTCTGAAATAGCAGGATTCCTGTTTTCTACTTTTAAAATACTTCGATTAAATTTCAGAATCATACATATCAATCTTCTAGTCTAGAATTAAAGCAACGCTAAATTCAATCAGTCCGTATGTCGCCGCCGTTTGACCTACATATGTCTTCTCCATTATTAATTACTTTACACTTACTTAGAAAATTAACGAAAACTTACTTAAAAAACTTCTTAAACAGCCTGAACTTTAAAGCGTCAAACACTTGTGAAATTTAATAGAGTTCTTATGCGAAAAAAAAAAAAAAAAGCTATTTCGGGTAATAATATAAAATTAAATGTGGGAAATATTTTTTTAATTCAGAAATTGCTCTTTAGCTATGGCATATTGTTTTGATTCTGCCATGCATATATGAGTATCGCATTACAGATTTTTGTTACCAGATGTTTAGAAATACAAATCACTAAAAGCGGAGAATGTTCCAATTATTTTTATTTTTCTTGCGATATATTGAAATATAGTTAATGGATATTAAATTTTATAATTTGAACACTTGAGAAATTTAAAACAAGTCGGATATTGTACGTAAAACGTGGTAATTAAAATGCTTTCGTACTATAACTAGTCTAGTTTTATAAATACTCACATCTTGGTGCAATAGTTGTTGCACTCGTATGCAAAAATGCAAGAATGCAAAATGTATTACGATTATATATATTAAATTCAGTAATACGGAAATAATAGGACTCCATCTTAAATAGAACGTAATCACCATGGCAATCTAGAATCATTACATATTATTGGATATCATTGAATTAATTACGTATGATAAGATATAATAGAATGAAGAAGGCTTTTTTAACATCATTTCAAGTTTTGATTTGATTTTCATAAAATTTGAAATGACTCGACACAGCTGTGCATCGATTAAATATATTAAATTTCACACCATTCGGTTGGATAGTTTTCGCGCTGTTATATACCGACAGAAAGAATAGACAGACAGACCAGAAGACGACTATAAGTGCTACGTATTTATATAACTACGAACGCACCAAAAAAGATAATACGAAAAAACACGCACTGCAGGAGTATTCTTAAAACCTCTTTAAGGGTGTTCTCAAATCCAAAAGGACAACTTTCTGACATAAGTTTTAATTTATTTCTGTTCGAAAATGCATGAAACTAGCTGGTGCTGTTGTTCAAAAACTATGTAATTGAGCTGTTTTTTTTTTCCTTTTTTTTTTTTTTTTTTTTTTTTTTTTGCAAACGCAATAGATATTTTAGAAAATAATGCCAAACTGGGCGTTTTGAACCTTATTTCCGCGCGAAGGAAGAAAGATACTCAATATCGGGCGAAAAACGTGTCTGTCACGTGATCGAAATTCCTTACAACTCAATAGGTAATGTATTGATCAAAAAATAGAAAAAACAGTTCAATTCCAAATCGCCAAATGGCCAGGCTTTCCAATTTTATATCTTCCCGTTAAAAAATGAATTTGTAAATGTGTCAAAACGTTTTGAGCTTGTTGAGCAGAGCAGTTAAGAACAGCTTTAACATAGCAGAAGTAGGTTACAAAGTGTAATGTAAGTTAAATTCAAGGAATTTTATTCAGAAGTTCATATATTTTAGTAGTTCATGATTATTTTAGTAAATTTTCTTAAGCTTTATTTGATGTCCGATAAAGTTCACATTAGAAACCTGCTAAGAAAAGACGTTCCCTTTAAAGCAGTGTTGCTCATCAAGTGTCTGGATTATTTTTTTATAGGGTCAGGAGGAGTAATTATGACCACTTTGTATATTTTCAACATTGTTATTATTTTTTTTTTACTTTATTCTATTTGGAAAAGTGGTGTTTTTAGTACATAGGAAGCAAATTTTTCCCTTTAAGAACACTTTATAAAAGTTTTAATTGTCATAGCTGTTTTTTTTAAGATAAAAGGATGGTTGTAATTTCTCAATCAAAAACTCACAATCAGAAAAGTTTGGGGCAATTAAGACCACTTGTGGGGAAATTATGACCACTATATTTTCTCTTTATACTTGCCTATGCACATTTCTTTGAGGTAATAGAGACCACTTTGAACTCCAAAGTGACAAATCCGTTTATCTAAAGTTTGATGGACAGTTTCAAATTGCTATTCAGATCTCTAAAAGGCTTCAGACTAGTGATAAAGAATATCTAAGAAGAAATATACATTATGAGGTTAATATTTCAGCTTGAAACAAAATTTTACCATACACAGTTTTCTGCAATATGGGGGCGGTCATAATTACCCCTCCTGACCCTAAGCTTTCTACAATTTAATTTTTCTTTAAAAAATACAATAATAAAAATAGTTTATTCAAAAATAGAAAAAAGCTATGTTATATATTACAAAAAAAGCAAATGATAATAAAAATGAAAATAAATTATCATCAGATTTGAGACATCATGACGTGTTGAGAGCCCGAAACATGATTCTTTACGTTCTAAAAAATATGTTTCGATTTTTCTATTCTATGTTTTTGAAGATATCAATAAATAGATCACGTCATGTCTCTGAAGATAATGTTTTCTAGTGAAATGTGAAAAAAGAATAATCTCTATATACATTTAAAAATAACATTAAGCAGGTTTATCCTAAAAGAAGAGATTGTCATTATGAAGAAATTTCTGAAAACTCTCTAAACGTACACTGAATTTAAAAAATAATAATAATAATAATTCAACGTTTTTCCTTTTAAAAAGCCAAGTGCTTTTTGTTTTTTTTCACCTATGAACTTTTAATTTAAACAGATAAGATAAATGATTGTTATGTGACATAATAATACTTGGACACACAACAACAACAAAAAAAAATTTGAACAGAATAGGTTCAGATGTGTTGAGAATAATTGTGATAAAATTCAACAATATCCGGAGGATCGTGTCAATAATGTACACTCAGGCTGTTTCAAAACATTTTTTTTTTTTCGGGAGGAGAGGGGATCCAGAAACCCAAGAGTCACAATTAATATCAGTTTACTGTGATATTGTATTTACACTAAATGACTAAATGTTTTTTGTAGCTAAAATGACAATGGTGGCACAAGTTTGTGGAACGCTAGGGTTGAAGGACATTTGGAACTTATATTTTTTTATCAGTTATTTTTTTATCACTTGTTAATTAACCATCTAATGTCCACCATGGTAGCAAATATACTATCAAACTATCAACAGTGTTTCGAATTTAGTGGATTTTTTTTATTCGATATTCCAAATTCACACCAGAAATTTTAAATAGCAATATTTGATCTCATTAATAACAGACATTTCATATTTAAATAAAGCGAAATTTATTATTGAAATTTTGTGTTGTTAATGATTTATTATTGAAATTTTGTGGTATGAATTCAGATTCTCTGAACTACAGAAATTCTAGAAAGTATTCTCCCCTAGGAATTAGAGGGTTAATAAAGTTTTATAGTATCTAAGAATATAGATAGGAGGGCACACGCTCCATTTGAAAAGAGTTGCCATTCTGCAACATTTACTCTCATTGTAATTCAGATTGCTTAATGACCAACCCACTTTAATAATGGTATATCGGTCTTATTTTCGCGGTATTTAATCTGCACTTTCCATGCATAAGGCGAACAATTAACTTTAACGATTCAGAAAATTTTAAACACGGGGGGGGGGGGATTTTGATTTTACAAGTACGTTCATCAGACACCTGCCATTCAGTTCAGCAGCTAAATAATATTAAGATTTTAATAAGAAAAAAAAATATGCATCAAGCATAGATTATGAAAAAAATTCTAGTGCATTCAGAATAATGTAACAAATTTTCACCGTTTAATTAGTTGAAATATAATGTCCAATTAACTATTTGTGAACGCATTAAAACATTTAAAAAAAGCAATTTCCTCATTTATCATGTACAGTTGGAAAATAATCCGAATTCTATGATCAGCCTTGTATATGATATATACATTTGTATCTGTAAACTACATAAAATGTAAAAATTAAGTTCAGTCACGAAATACATAACACAGTTGAAAAGTCCCCTTCAGCAATAAGAATAATGGTACGTGAATTATTTTGTGCAGTCCTGTATTACAGGTATAGAATTTTTGCACAACGAGTAGCATGCAAAAGCTTTGTTAAATTTATAGGCGCGTACAGAAATTGAAAACGCACTCCCAGCATTTATTGCTAGAAGACAATAATGTAACCAATTTCTTTTGTGTGCCCCTGTAAATCAACGATAAATGCCATGAATTCCCTATTCTATAGTAATCATCTTGTACTGGAATTCAGTGTTTAATATCAATTTTAATACATATGAAGTAGCGTAATGTCATTTAAATTCACTGCAAACGTTATTTCCCACTGATCATAATGTAATGGAATTCTTTTGAGTGGCTCTGTAAATGAGCTATTATTTCTACACACTTCACATTCAATCCGAACGTGCTATGGTAAACATTATTAATATATATCATGGAAATTCGTGTATATTTACTCGAGTGAGACCACTGATAGGTAGACAGACAGACAAGCAGGCAAACTGAATTCATAATCACTTTCAACTTTGATGGAAAGTGTTAAAAATAATGCTTTAATAGGTTCATATTTTTTGGCAACAGAGGCAAACATTACAGTAGAAAAAAAATTAAGATTATATAGTAATAAAAAATAACAGCGGTGGCAAACAAAAAGTACATCTTGATAAACTCTCCCGGAAATCATCGTATAGAAACGTGATTAGTAAAAACATCTAATAATTAATCCCACACTTAAATTTTGCTTATAGAGGGATCAACTACATATAGCAAACTTCAAAATTTTCAAAAATAACACCCAATTTTCACATCATATTTGAACTCTTTAATAAATTTTACCTTCGCCTGATCAAATAGGTACTCATGATTTAAAGTAGTTTAGAAGATATGCGGCTTTACAGTTTGTAACTTATAATGTTAAATTCATTTTTAATCGTTGCAAAAAAATAGAGAAAGAAAGACAAAAATCATGACTATTTTTTAAAACCTAACTCAAATGCTATTTAGTGGAAACAGCTGCAATTTTTTATTTCCATATTTGAAGCTTTCTATAAATCGATTTCTGTGAAAGAAATTATAGCTCATAACTAATTTTTTAGAATACTATTTTCAAGCAATATACATAATAAAATTTATATTCGAAAACAAAAAATTTGCATTGTAACCTATGAATTTTTTTAAGAGAAATTAGTTTCTACAAACTTCAAGTATACAAATTCAAAATTACAGCTCATTCCGTCTTGTGGTTTTTTGCGCTACGCTTAAGAAATTATTAGTATTTGAGTCTGGTTTGTCACTATTAAAACTGAATATAACATTGGGAATACCAATTTTTATGCCTAAATGATTCCTAAACTACTTGACCGAACGATTTCTGTTTGGCATCCGTAGATATAAATTATCAAAAAACCAAATATGACGTCAAAATTAGGTGTTGTTACAAGTTCTATATGTAGAACACCCGCTGAGCAAAATTTAAGTATAATTAGTAGAAATTATTTATCGGCTGGTACCAGTCATATTTTCCCAATTGACCCTATTAATTTTCTTTAATTTTAATGGAGAATATATTAAGCTATCCACGTAATAAAAAAAGTAAAATTAAACGAACCGTTGAAAAAAATTACATTTTATACTTCTCCATTTTAGTAAAATTATTGTATTTATATGTATTATTGTATTTAATGTTTAAAACTTTTAGCATTGCTACAGTTTTGGATGGATATATTTGTTTTAAAATATCATAAGAACAAAACATGAATGTATGTATCACGTAACATAGGATATTGAATATTTTGAGAGTAATCCACGTCAGAAATATATTTTCCATTGCAAATAGCGAAATTTTATTTCCAATAAGATGCTTTGAGATTAGTAATATAAAAAAAAAATATGTTCATTGTTAAATATAATTCAATGTGTATAGCAACTGGAATTTTTAATTATAATTAATGCTTTTGATAATAAAACTTTTTGAAATTCACCTCTTATATCGTGATCTGAATTTCTATTTTCAAAATCATGCAAAATCAAAGTTTTTTAAATTCTGCTTTTGACCAAATATTTAAAAAATACATGAAATAGTGTACATTTGGCTACTTTCTACTTATGAAATTTACCAAATTCATTTTAGTAAAAAATAGTAATTGGCACATTCTCTAATTATCTGTTCGTCATTAAATAATTCTAAAAGCATTTTTTTTAATTCTGCTTTTAACAACAAATTAATATATATATATATATATGAAAAAGTGTACATCTTTCTATTTTTCTACTTATAAAATTTCCAAATTCATTTCACTACAAAATAGTAATTGGCACATTATCGAATTGTCTGCTCGCCATTAAATAATTCTAAAAGCATATTATTTTCCAAATGCAAGCATCATTTCTTTCGTTTAAAACAAGAAGGGACAGAAATTCTACTATACTTTCGAGAGCAATTAATTAGCAGCTTCTATCAACTGTTGAGTAATAACAGAGATTAGTTAGCCGATATAGGATAAAACATATTCTCGAAAGAAATTTTTAATTTAGTGGCGTTAATATGGAAAATAATTGAGAGGAAGCTGAACGATTCCGATATAACAATATAACTGACACTAAGAACCAATGGTTTAGATTGTTTTGGTGGGAATCTGTGGGGAGAAGGACATGTCACCAGCGCACACATCTGCAAGGAAGGTAATAAAGATAACACTTCCCCACGGATCCTTTCTGGAACGTCCTGTTCTTATTGACAATTTTATTGTTTACTCAAAATATTTACGTTTTTCCCTATTAGTTTCCATGTTTATGTACCTGAATTAACAATCCCTTTTCAGAAGCAGTTTTACACTTGTTGAGTCAAGAACTCGTTATTGCTGACATGATGATGAGAACTGCTAATTAATTGCTCTTAAAGCTATAGGTGTACCTTAATCACTAGTTGAGTGAAAAGAAAATCTACATATATCTATTTGTAACCCTAAAAATTGAAAAGTCCTAATGTCCAATAAAATCAACAAAACAAAAGTCGAAATGTCTAACTTATACGGAATACTCTCAGTCAACCTAAAGTCAGTCTTTAGATGGCCCCACCAGTGGCTGAGAGGTTCTGCTCTCGAAGCTGGTAGCGATGACAGCGATGACCACCTCGGGAACGCAGCTTTCGCTTTAGAGTGTTAGTGCAATCCCGAGGGGTAGTCGAAGCTGGTAAACGGGAGGTGCTGAATTCGAACCCAATCGCGCCCGAGTGCCTAACCGTTTCGGAGTTTTCGTGGTTTTCTTCGAAACCTTGGATTCCCATGCGTAAATACGGGTTAGGTTCCCTTAGAAAGACCCCCACGGAGGGCACTCTCCCTAGGGCCTATATCCCTAGAGTTGATAATCGGCCGTCAAAAATCAACCCAACCCAGTCTTTAGACAAGCATGAGGATCTTCTTAGTGAAATACACATGGAAAAAGATCTTCATTGTGGTCTAACCGATATTATTTAAAATATATAAGAATATTGTACATGATTACAAAAATAAAAACTAAAGTCCATATTATGATGCTATTATTATATTATTGGCAATTATTGTTCTGAGCAAATCACGAAAATGCTTCGAAAACGATTATAACAAGTGTAATTCTATATTCAAAGTGGCCGGTAGCGAAATTTTATCACATTCCATTTACCATGCATCTATGTATCTACCACATGCGTTAAACAGGAGATAAGCTGGTAAAAATATACAGCATAGAGTGAAATATCGTAATAGGCCACTTACAGCATTATAATTCAAATCCTCATTCCTGGTGATTTCCTTCTTCTTTAAGGTTTCATTTACGTTTTCTGTTATTGAAATGTCGATTTGTTGCTTTTAGTTCGCCTCGCTAAATTGTATACACCAGAAAAATCCTAAACCTTGCAAATGGTAAGTGCACTTGCTAAAAATGGTCGATTGCATACGTTATAAAAAATTAATGTTTCGTAGATATAAATTTTTACTAAGATGTTTTTCAATTTCGCTATATTATACATTTAATGGATATCTAAAATCATGTTTTCAATTCGAAGCTTCCAGATTTGGTGTCTTATCAGGCGGGCATTTTCTCTTTTGCACAACTTTATGGTAATTTTTTTCTCATGAATATAATCATTAAAGTATTTAAACTAAGTTTTGTTAGTGAAATTTCTGAAAAAGTTCTGTTTTTGAAGCATTAAAAATTGAAGAAATATAATTTTTCATAAATCTGAAATAATAACAGCACTTTTTAAATTTATATGAATCCTATTTCACTGCAAATAAGAAAATATAAGTTTTTATGAGCTAGTGAATGGGTTATCGGGAAAATTCCTTCTGAATGATAGAACATATGTATTTATCTGGACGTTTTCATTCTTAAATTTGATAGAAAATTAAAATTGCAAACTCATAAAAAGTATGGCGCAGCTAAAACATTAGTTATTAAGTGAGAAAAAAATATAATTAGGAAATATATTCTGTTGAAAATTCTTTCTTATTCAAATGTTTTTTTTTTTTTTTTTTTTTTTTTTTTTTTTTTTTTTTTTTTTACGTTTTTAATTTTTAATGTAATTTTCTTAATTTTAATAGCTCTATTAAATTCACTAAAATTAAATAGATGGTAAAAAAAGGCAAAAATTTCAGTTAAATTAGATTACAAGATAAGGAAAATGAACATCTTCTTTATAATACTAATGGGATTTTTGAAACTTACAAAATACCAGATTCCTATCTATCAAATCACTCACTTTTTTATTATTTAGTTCATTTTTTACTCGTCCACGCTCTCTTTTATAGATGTGGTTTAATACAGTAAATTATTTGTGTTGTAGAACAAAATTTAACTCCACAAAATTACACTCCGACTGTCTTGGAAAAGGGCAAAATTGTAATGTTATTTTCCCTGCATTTTGTTTTAAATCGTAAAAAAAATAATTCTTTGAACATTTTATAAAAAAACTTAATAACGAATATGAATGCAATCCTTGGAAGTATTAATCATTGTTCAATGTATTAAAAATACATTAAATCAATAGAATTATATTGCTTTAAATATTGCTTGTATTGCAGTGAAACCTGGAGCTTAGTGAACGTATTAACACGGGCTTGTCAGTGAGGGGGTTAATATATACATTTTAAATATTTACCATATATGTAAATGAATTTTAACATATTTACGCAGTCCCTTGAAATAAAACTTAATACTAATCTTTATGCATTTTACAGATTTAAGAATTTCAATATTTTATTTATAAAATACCAAATATTATCATTTATTATCTCTCTAAAGGTCGCTACTTTTAAAATCACACGAATGGTCGTCACACTTCAACTACATAGAATCAGTCATAAAAAATACCGACAAATTTCTCAGTCTATTGGAGAAATAATGAAAATGTTGTTTAGAATTTGGAAATAAAAATACTTCAAACATGTCATGTAAAACATATTTGTGGAAAAGAAGTGTGTTATTCTGAATATAACACGTTTATGAAAATTAAAATGAAAAAAGAATCGTTGCTTTATATTACTAATAAAAATTTCATATGGATAGTCTTATAGGTTCTGCGAGAACAAGTTCCTTTATATTATAAATAAACTTTTAATGACTAGTATTAAAAATTATTGTGCAGAAATAAACATACCAAGATAACTTATTACAATATGTAACAAAAATTAAATCGGAAAAACCAAAAATATTTACAAATTAGTTCGCTAAATATGTGACAGATATTTAGCATAGGGTGCTGCCCTGTTTTAGCCAACTTGTGAACCATGATCATCATCTGAGACGAGAGACCCAACAAGTCATAAGGATATAGGTGCGGGGTACTCTATAATTTTACAAATGTTCTAGAAATTCAAACGAGAAAAAACATATCACGTATCTCCCAAATCAGGCGAGACCTCCTGAGTGTTATGTGCGTTCACTTTTTTTTCTCTGCAAAATCGCTTTGTATCATTACATCGGAACCATAAGTTAATTCACATTCCCAAAATCCAAATTCCGGCTATACTTTCATATTCCAAAAACATAGACATATTCTTGTATAGGAGTGCGTTTTGTACTACAAGATTATCAGTAAGGACCGTTTTTGTCATGGTAAAAGAAAAACAAATAGTTCAATGTGTCTCCCATAGATGGCGTTATTAATTATATTATTAAAAGTCATATAAATCTCGAGTTTATTTAAAAGTTATTTGTATTCATATATTAGGGCATACAATAATTTCAAGTGCAAATAAATACATATTATATAACCTTATTATTATACCGACCCGACATTTTATTAAAATTTGATAAATTTTGAACTGTTAACGTACTTATGGGATGGATGATTCTAAATATTAAAAAACAAATTCAACAATTCATTTAAGTGAATTGCAATACTTAGTTTTGAGATACCCGGTATTTATTGTTAAATTTCGCAATCTTCTTGTGTTTATTTGCATAATTAGGCACTTTTCAAAAAACTTAGCAAATCCTAGCAAAATTGTGCATATTGATTTAACAATTGATATATTCGTGAAATTAAAATTAAAATTATAAAAAACATTAACCTAATCGTATCACAATCAAATCATAATCTAAATTAATAAAAATAGAAGATTGTTGTTCGCAGTTTCATATGTGTCTAGACATATTATTTTTTAAATCGTCAAAAGACTAACGTCTTTTACACGCTGCAAAATCTAAGTGCACCTTATTTTTAAGTACTTTTTTGTTGTCGTTGTTTTACTCGACGCAAAAAAGAAGTTATTTACGATATATAGGACTGGAGGTATGTTCCGTCCAAAATCACTGTTATCGTCACAAAAGTCTATTAAAAAATCATTTAAAAGCTTATTTTAAAATTCTAAATCAATTTTTAAAAACAAACCTTTATTTGGTATTATTTGTCCATCTCAAATGCATTGCATAGCGATTGGTCATACAGCTAAAGCATGAGATTGCGCTCAGACAACAAATTCTTTTCAATTTATGCTGTACAAATCTGGGAAGATCTTAATGTTTCTATGTAGATCCATCGGCGTATTCCATCAATCTACTAAAAAACAACTTTTCAAAAGTAAAAAATAAGCCAAGCAAAAAAAAAAAAAAAAAAAAAAAAAAAAAAGAAAGAAAAGAAAAGAAAAAAGGTGAAAGTTGTGGCTAAAAAATAGTGTGATATCAAATTTCCAAGCTTATATTGCGGTACTTATTTAACATTTTTTGATAAAAATTTACCATATGTAAGTCGAGTACCTAAGTATGCGTTGATAGAAAGCCTTTTCTCCTTTACTAAATACATCATAACGTGTTTCTGAAAATTAATTTTTTTTTAAATTATGCATGATGGGCTTGGCGGCCATCTTTCCATATTTTACACAAATTTCTAAGCACACAAGTTCATTGTTAAGATTGGAAGTTCGAAATTGTTACTAAAGCAAACATTTTATTCTTTTAATTTATGGAAATGAGTGCCTAAAAATTTGTGTCTAAAAATAAAGCTGAAGTAACTTCAGGTTTCATCTTATGATTCTCTTTTTTCGGAGGGGGGTTAATTAATTAGTTAAAGCAGTAAAAATCAATTTGTTTTTTTCAAAATAAAAAACTTTCTTAATTTATCTGTCTTTAGCTAAAACTATAACTTCGAAATTCTTAATAATGCAAATCTTTTTCGAGCTTGAGTGCTTAGAAATTTGTGTAAAATATGGAAAGATGGCCGCCAAGCCCATCATGCATAATTTAAAAAAAATTAATTTTCAGAAACACGTTATGATGTATTTAGTAAAGGAGAAAAGGCTTTCTATCAACGCATACTTAGGTACTCGACTTACATATGGTAAATTTTTATCAAAAAATGTTACATAAGTACCGCAATATAAGCTTGGAAATTTGATATCACACTATTTTTTAGCCACAACTTTCACCTTTTTTCTTTTCTTTTCTTTCTTTTTTTTTTTTTTTTTTTTTTTTTGCTTGGCTTATTTTTTACTTTTGAAAAGTTGTTTTTTAGTAGATATCAGTTCTTTTTTTAAAACAAATGATATATAACTGAAATAATTCTACTAGCTCAAATTAAAATTAGTCCTTGTATAGCCTTTATAAGCAGGAAGCAAACACAATATTATACATTTTGTTTACCTATCATTCATTTTTTTATAGTGATTAATAATTTAAAAGTAAGGAAAGTCAATTTCTTCTTTCAAAGTATCAGTCTTTCTCAATTTATATCTCCTTAATATTTTCTACGAAAGATGAAAATTTAGTAAAAAACAGAGTCGAAATAA
This sequence comes from Maratus speciosus, assembly GCA_963932465.1. NCBI lineage: Eukaryota > Metazoa > Arthropoda > Arachnida > Araneae > Salticidae > Maratus > Maratus speciosus. The sequence continues at coordinate 527,879,667 of OZ010789.1, read as the reverse complement.
AATATATATTTACAATTAGTCTGTCAGTTAATTGTTTTTTCTAACTTTTTTTGCTGACGGTTTTGCAAAATAAATTTACCTTTACAAATACCTACGGTTAATCCGAGAATGAAAACCCGCAGGCATCTAAAGAATCGAAGATCTGTAAATCTAGCAATTCTAGACATAATAAAGGAACCATTTTTGACAAAAAAAATCTAAAAATTTAGAGATATAAACTGTACATATAACTTCATCTTCATTTAGATCGTGTTATAGAGAAGAAAGAATAAATATGTCATTTTACTCAAGTCTGTTTATCCATGCCTATTTGCATAAATGTGAGGATATTAATTTACTATAAAATTTCCCCTAAATTGATTAGCTTTAATAGTCTATTATTAAAGTCGCATATACATTAGAATTAAATATTTTTCGGTTAAAAATTGCCTGAAATCTATAGTCTTATCGTTCGTTAAATTTGTCTTTTTTTTTATGCCCAGACTCTTTTTCTGAACTCTGACAAAAGATCACAGACATATTGAAGCTATCCAAATTCTTATATCTTTCTATCGTATTTCCTTTTTTGAGGGGGGTGTGAGGAAGAGCCTTAAGAACTTCGTTTTGTTCTCAGAATTCTGAATTATTCATTCAAAAGATCTACCTACATAAGTCTTGTTGCAGAATTTTCATTAGTTAAGAGTTGCATCAAGTTATACATCATGTGAATCTGTTAAATTAATTTTGTGAAATACTAGATGGGAGCCATTGATATTTCCAGACCATTTGCCTACATTTTAAACTTGAGTCATTTACTACTAATCATTAATTTTCTATACGAATTAAAGAAGTCGTTGTTTCCATGCCAACTGTACCTTTCACTATTGCTTGCTTGTTTGTTTGTTTGATTTATTGAACACATACATCATATCACATGCGGATCACGGCGGGATTCGAATCTGCTTCCACCTACGCTCTCAAGCGATTAGCGGCATTGTGTCTTATCCACTCAGCCACAGTGGGCCACTATTGCTTTCTCTAATGCCCAGATACTCAAATTTAACCAACTGCACTTAGAATCATGGTCATAACACAGAACATTTATATGTTAGAGCAGTGTTGCCAGTGGGCTACTTTTTTTTAATTCAGATTTCTTGATTGCCAGCACTTATTATAAACGGTAAAATTCCCATTGTTTTCGCCTTAATTAATATGTCATTAAATAAGGCACATTTAACAATTTCAAAAAAGTGGTGCCAATCAAGTATCTGAGTTAAAAAAAGTAGCCCATCTGGCAACACTGTGTTAGAGTGGTGACATATGCACAAGTCGTGTACTCATATTCAATTTTTTGTCCAAAGTACGGTAACTCAGTTTTCAGTAATAGACGAGCAAGATTTCAATTAAACTAACCAGAAAAGTTAACAAACATTGGCTTCCTGATTTGATTTTATTCAAAATTGTTTTAACCAACCAAAGTTAATGTCCGAGATCCAGATAAATTTTTCTCTGTTAGTAAAATTACATTGACCAATCAGTAGCCTTTATCCTTGCAGGCTTTTCGGTGTTTACTGCAAACATCAAAAAGTTCGGAAAAATGCAGACGTCTGTTTGATCAATCCCATCCTGCTAATAGCGAAATATCTATCTTGATCCCGGCCTATTCAACGTCCTTTAAATATTGGAGAAAGCCTTGACACGTGTCAGAAAAACGTCACACAAAGCAGGCAAAACAAAGAAGAAAATCATTCATTGGCTCGTTCATATTCACGAGCCGATGAATGATTTTGTTTCTTTGCTTTGCCTGCTTTGTGTGATGTTTTCGTGACGCGAGTCAAGACTTTCTCAGATATTTAGGATGCTTTGGCGTATTTCAGCACCATGAAGTTATGAAAGGAGAGAAACAGACATGTCAATCTTCCCGTGTGAAAAACTAGTTACCAAAAAAAACGAGTTATTTCCCTCTCTTCTGCCCTTTTCTCTCTTGATTTTGACCGATAGCAGCCCATTTAGCAGTCTCCAGTACAAGATGCCGCTATATACGGTGGACGCAGGAGGGAGGGTGTTAGCGCGACCAATGACATAATAGGCCAGTTCATGATGTTTAAAAGTCACACGCAGTTGGATCGAGGCTAACGAAAAAGACAGGCTACCGCGGTGGGTCCGGTTCTTCTTTTTTTACAAACCGCTGGAGTCACGTGATGCTCTTTTCACGCACCTTCTTTGGTGCATCGAGCATCACGTGACTCCAGCGGTTTGTAAAAAAAGAAGAATCGGACCCACGGCGGTAGCCTGTCTTTTTCGTTAGTCTCAGAGTTGGATCATCTTTACACGATGATTAGTACAAAGCTGCGAGCCGATTTTTTTGTGTCCATTGCCGTGTACAGATAATCAACTCCGTGTGACGTTATGAGCTGGCCTTATATGTTGTTGGCCACAGTTTAGGAACAGCTACAAATGACTTCATCTATATCTACTCCGAGGTAAACGAAAAAGACAGGCTACCGCGGTGCTACAGCGCCTAGAATATATAGTGTGGAAATCAGCTATCCCAGTAATACTTTAAAAAGTGCTAATATATTGGATCTCTTAAATTTCAAATGATGCTGAAATCCAATGAGTCGATCACAGGGATATCTGCAGGATATTTCCTAAAACTTCATGACGATTTGGTAACAGCGTCTAGAATACCTAGTGTGGAAATATTTTATTAAACAACGCTAAAAATTTGTATCCCGTAAATGATCGACGATACTGCTAAAATTCCAAGTGTCGATCGCAGCGAAATCTGCCGGATTTTCGTATTACATTGTATAGACTAGCAATATCTTTCAGTTATAGAAAATATCCTGCAGATGTCGCTGCGATTTGTATATTTCAGCAGCATCGTTGCACATTTAAGGATACAATATTTTACCACTTTTTTAAGTATTACAAGGATAGCCAATTTCCACACTATATATTCTAGGCGCTATAATTTGGTCTAGACGCTGTAGCGTTTTTTTTTTTACATTTTATTAACATACATCTGACCTATGTGCTTGGCGTCAAGCCCGCTGTAATAATACGATGTTTACTTTGAAAGTTTATCACAGATGTCGCTGCGATCAGCTCCCTGGATTTCAGCGTCAGTGCACATTTAAGGGATACAACTTTTAAGCGCTGCTTGGATAGCAAAATTCCACAGTATGTATTCTAGACGCTATAGTGGTGCATTACACGTGTCTCTTTCTTCTTTAAATAATATCCTGCAGATGTCGCTGTAAATGACTGTTTGGAATTCAACATCGTTGTACATTTAAGAGATTCACTATTTCCGCGCTTTTTTACTTTCTTCTATCTTTACAAGAAGAAAGTATTGGATTCATGAAAATTTTCGAATTCCGGTTTTCGACGGATTTACACGTTTTAGGGGTCAGAGATTCCAAAAAACATGTTTTTACAAAATGTCTGTCTGTGACTCTGTGAGTCTGTCTGTCTGTCTGTGTGTATGTGACACAAATTTTGTGGGCGCTCTATCTCAAGAACTAATGCACGGAATTTAATAAAAATTTATATTCAGTGAGTCCCTAATGCAAATTGATGCTGATTCGTTTTTGGTGTAAATCGCTCAACAGGTGGCGCTGCTATGCTGCATTTTTCACGATTTTCGCAATAGCTCTATCTCACGAACGAATGCACGGATTTTGATCAAACTTCAGATTTTGTTAGTCCTTGATATGAATTGATGCTGATTATGTTTTGGTGTAAATCGCCCAACAGGTGGCGCTGTTATGATGAATTTTGCAGGATTTACACGATTTCCCCAATAGCTCTATTTTAAGAACTAACGCACGGATTTTCACCAAACTTCAGATACAATTAGTCCTTCACATGTCTTGCTATTGATTATGTGTTGGTGTAAATCGCCCAACAGGTGGCGCTTCTGTGCTGACTTTTTCACGATTGCCTCAATAGCTCTATCTCAAAAACTAATGCACGAATTTTCATCTAACTTCAGGTTTAGTTGTACGTTGACACAAGTTGTTGTTAATTAGGTTTTGGTGTTAATCACCCAATAGGTGGCGCTGCCATGCAGGAATTTTCACGATTTTCGCTATAGCTCTATCTCAAAAACTAATGCACGGATTTTCTCCAAACTTCAGATTTAGTCAGACGTTGACATAAATTGTTGTTCATTAGTATTTGGTATAAATCACCCAATAGGTGGCGCTGCTAGGCAGCATTTTGCTGGATTTAGACGATTTCAGCGATAGTCATATCTCAAGAACTAATGCACAGAATTTGCCATTTAATTTTGGCACTATGATAGCGAATTTTGAAGTATTAACATGTATGAGATAGAAGAAAGTTTTGGGATTGGTACATCCGACTAGTTAAGTATTGCTGGGATAGTCGATTTCTACAACATATAATCTAGGCCTATAACGGAGCTATAGTACAGCGCCTAGAAGATACAGTGGTGGAAAACGGCTATTCCTAGAATGCTTTAAAAAGTGCTAAAAACTTGTATCCCATAAATCTCCAACAATGCTCAGCGGCAATATGCTGATACGAGCGCCATCTCGTAACTCTTTTCAATATAAACACTGAGTTTTCAAAAATTATAGAATGTTAAATATCGGAAACTATAAATATAAGATATTTTGGTCTGTTATAAGCTAATTTAGTTAAAGAATGACGTGAAATAGGTTAAAGAGTCTCTTTTAGAATGACTATCGTTTTTAAATCACTACGATGGCGCTACTATCGACATCTTGTTATTCAGCATCGTTGTACATTTATGGGATTCAATTTTTTAGCACTATTTTGTAGCCGTTTTCCACACTGTATCTTCTAGGCGCTGTATATATAGTGTGGAAATTGGCTATCCCTGTAATACTTTAAAAAGTGCTAAAATATTGTATCCCTTAACTGTGCAATGATGCTGCTGAAATATACAGATCACAGCGATATCTGCAGGATATTTTCTCAAACTGCAAGATATTGCTAGTCTATACAATGTAATACTAAATCCCGCAGATGTCGCTGTGATCGATACTTGGGATTTTAGCAGTATCGTCGCACATTTAAGGGATACAAATTTTTAGCGTTGTTTGGATAGCATATTTCCACACAAGGTATTCTAGACGCTGTAGCCATACTTTCGGCAAAAACTTGAAATGAGCATGCTTCCTGTGCATATATCACCACTCTTATGTATAAAGGCTCTCTGTTATGGTGTTGAGTCTGAGCGCTCTTTGTTAAATTTCTATATTTGTGTTTTAGAGAAAGCAATACAGAAAAGTACTGTTACTATGGAAACAACAACTTCTTTAATACTGAAAAGTATAGCAAAGGAGTTCAGAATCAGTGCCTTAAATAGTTTCGAATATGTATTGTTGTTATGACAATTAATACCCTACCTGGATGTGGAAATGCAAAATTGTGTTCAACATAATGGAGGATATTCCATCTACATTTTGATCACGTGGTCAAGGTAAAAACTTCTATCGTAAAGAAGGGAAGGCTCCGTAGACGTGTAATGTAAATTCCCGCTAGCCAATGAAACGGTTCATGAGGCAAAGTAGTAGTATCTTCCCTTCTTATCAGATAGAAGTTCCTTGGATAAATTACCGGTATCACGTGACTTTTGCAGCCTCGAACCCATATTTGAAATATCCTCCATTGTGCGCTATCTAGATAGATTTTTGGCTGTCAGAGAAACGAGATTCATCAATCAGAAGCCTGCATTTTTGTGAACTTTTCGCTGTTTGCAGAAATGCAGGCTATTGATTGGCGATTCTCGTTTCGCTAACAGCGAAAAATCTATCTGGATCCTAGCCTACATTTCTACAAACATTGCACTTCATCCACGGCACTAAAAAAATGACTCAAAACTTTCATGACATAGGCCGGGATCCACAAACAGCAAATATTCTCAAACATGCAGGCTTCTGATTGGTCAAACTCATTTCGCTAACAGCGAAAAATCTATCTGAATCTCAGCCATAGTTATCTTCGATGAAATCACTGCAAAAGGATAATATAAAAGAAAAGTATAAGATTTCTAAAATATTTTGGCGGGTTTATCGCTATTTGGCATAATTTGTAAACTTTAGAACTAATTAACAGTTTTTCGCTAATTATGAATAGAAAATTAATGTTTTTAAAGCTGAATTTTATAAAAGCACGTAGATTGAGTAAATATCTGTCCAAAAATGCAATCCTTACTTTTTTATGTCCAATAATTAAGTCTCTACCTCGATTTAAACATAAGTTGTGACGAAGAAAATAAAATGATCATTTTCAGTATCTCGACGTTATTTTAAAAAATCTATATCTCTGTTTATAATGAATTTATGAGGATGCATTTGATCTCAAATTGAAGATTTTTTTTATTAGGTCCTTCTAGTGTTGGTTTTATTTTTCTACGATGATTGCTTCTTTTGATATGGGAAATTTTACGCTGGCATATTTCGTTCATTTAACATGGAGAAGTTGTCATCAGTATAATAAGCAGTTACGGTGTCTTGCCTTATTCTTGGCGTTTGTTTGTTTGGCGGGGTTAGCATTTTTTTCAGCTTGGCTTGGCAGAACGACCGTCCTGCTTGATACTTAAATCTACAAAAAATGAACTTTGTAACATATTTCTAGATAAAAGAAAATTATACATATATTCTGGCATTTTTATTTAATATTACCTCTTTTCGATCGTTTATGTTTCACGTGACTGCGCGCTGAATCGCTAAAATGTTTCATATCCTTAGCGATAATATACATGAAGAATAATAAAGACATTATTTATAAACCTATTATATGAATCGTAAAAGGAGTACTTACGAATATCATTTTACGACCAGGTAGATTAATATCCTATTTTATGACTTGGTGAATAAAACACATATATAGAACGACTGCTCGCTTCAGACAAATACTACCATAACTGGTTGCCGTATCTTTAAATGTATGAAATTTATAAAACGAAATTTGAGGAAGAAAAATGCAACACATTTGATCAAGTTGTAATATATGTTAATTGCTTTAAACAAAGTTCTTATTATAACTGATTTTTGGCAAATAATAAAAGCTTTCAATAATGTGTCTGTGTTCTTTCAGAGCTGATGTTTAATATTGCAAGATGCATAAGATTGTAGGAGAAAAAAATTAGGTATTTAGGCCACATGAAATTATTTGTACAAATCTCTTTAAAATCAGTCTAAAAAACAACTTGAAAGTATTATTAATTTGATGAAAAATTGTATACTTATACAATTATTTTTTTTAATTTCATAGCTTACACCGTGTTGGATAAATAATTATCACCGTCATATTTGTCCTGACAAACCTGAGAAGAAAAACTAGTCAACTGAAAAAAAAAAAAATATTGTTTCAGTCATTAATGAGAAATAATATAGAAATTATGATAAAAAATATAAATAACATAAAATGTTTAAGCATGGGTGGACAATAATAATAATAATAACAATAAAAATAAAAATAACAAAAATAAACAACAATAATAAACAATAATCACATCCTAAAGACATTAACTAGAAGGTACTTTCAAAAAAAACATCCTAGTGAGAAAACACGAAAGGAAAATTCTTGGAGTGCAAAGACAGAATTATTCGGTAAGACGTTTAAGTCAAATGAGTAGGTTAAGTGGCAGTTCACCTTTAAGATGTCGAAAGTTATCAGAATGTTAGAAATTATGAATCTTAAGAATTATTTGACCAATGTGTACACTATTTTAAAAGAATATTTTCTCTTTTGAATTTGCTATTTATAAAAAAAGTAATTTTTTTTATATTTTATAAGTCATAAGTAGATATACGTTTTTTTTTTTTTTTTTTTTTTTTTTTTTTTTTTCACAGTGCGCAATATAGCATTCACAAATCAGTATAAGCGAATTTTTAAGCACTTAGATAGATACTTAATGTTTAATTTAAATGAAAGAAAACCGAAACAAAACACTAATAATAAAATATAAGTATATCAGTGAAGTCGCAAATTAGAGAGCCTTTTAAAAACATAAAGAGACATATTTGTATATTAATAAATAAGATATATACGTTAAAAACACATAAACTTGCACATAGGTGCACATAAACAAGAACTTTTATATGAATTTCTACAAATGAAATTAATTATAAAGCACAATGTCGACGTTTCGAACTGCTAGTGTAGTCGTCTTGAGTTCTTCAACACTCATACTAAAGTTTAGTTAATTTGTAAAGTTTTAATCCAAACTGCGTTGAAGAATTTATGTTTAAGGAAAAAGTACTATCCTGCAGAAGACTGCAGAAGCAGTTCGGAACCAAGATATTATGCTTTATTATGAATTTTATTTGTACAAGTTCCTATAAAATTTCTTGTTTATGTGTACCATTGAGCAAGTTTATGTGGTTTTAACGTATACATCATATTTATTATATTTTAGGGTGCAATTGTCCTGCATATGTTAATAATTTGATATTTTTGTTCTCAATGACCTAAACTTTAGTTCATTTCGTTACAATTCATCTACAATTCAAGATTTCAAAAGCTCATACAAACACATTAAGCCATTTTCGTAAAATTATTTCCAAAATCTGAAAAATAACCATTTTGAATAAAATCATATATAGTTGGAGCTGTTATTATCATAAGTTTTGCATGAACACAAATACAGGGTCAGCCTAAATGATTCATCGGGTTTCAAAATACTGTTTATCTACAAGTATAAGCAGGGCCTGACTAGCAAGTCTCTGTGCCCAGAGCACTTTCAAATTTTCGTGTCCCCTTAGATTGGTTGATCTATTGCTACTAGTTTTTTTTTTTTTTTTCAGATTACACACTTATTCGAAAAGTTTCAACTCAAATAATTAAGTTTGTCGGAAAATTGAAAAAAGGTTCCACGGTTAAAAATATAACATTTTTCTATTATTTATGGAAATGGGTTTTAAGCCATATATTGAGATATATTTTGTCATTTCATGGTATTAATATCTCAAATATCACATTTTTTTACAACTTTTTTATTTTTTAACTAGAAAGATAGCCCATCAAAAATGACGGAAAATGAGTTATAAAGCTGATATAACTCATGTATACATATACAGATATATACATGAGTTATACAACACATTGCAAGAATATGAGTAGTTTTTCCGACTTGTTCCCCAGTGATGGATGAAAATAGAACATTTTAAAATGTGGAAATATGGTGCCAGAAAATATGTAGCCAAATTTTCTTCTTCGCCAAGGCAGCTTTCTTTATTTCGCCAGGACCCCTATACATGAAAAATACCGTGAATTTAATTTCTGAATCCGGATGTATAAGTACATTAAAATTGGACAGTTGGGAACTCAGATAGCAAGCGCCATCTAGTGGCGGTTATTTTGTTAGTAAGATCGAGATGAAGATGTAAACACGAACATTTTCGTATATTACACTTTAAAATGTGACCAATATATTTTGAAAAAAACCTTCAATGCTCGGAGTTTAAATTAAATAGCTGTGAGCTTGATTACGAAAGATTAATGGGTTTTCAATAGGAATTTTGCGAAATTAGCCAGTTATCGCCAGTTGGCTTTATATATGACAACTTATTTTTGTCGCCAAATTTGGCAAAATACTGCCAGATTTTGGCGATATTTTATCAAGTTGGTCAACATTTGTCGCTATAGTGGCAACCCTACTTTTAGTACTTTTCAACAATTACTCATCGTTGAAGCCGGTACCGGTTTCTCCATAGGAAGCGTAACCCTGACATAGCCGCGATCAATGAGGCGGTCCAACCGGAATTGTGAGGGACACACACAGAGACTTGGATTTTATATAAATAGAGATATAAATAGATGGAAATTTAGATGAAATTCTGAAACTTTTCGTGCCCCCCCCCCCTCCAGTATTTTGTGCCCAGGGTATGGACCCCGTGTGCCCGTGCGATAGTCAGGACCTGAGTATAAGGTGTACAAAGACGGGTGATACATGAAATGATACATACACTCACCAAGTTTCTTGTGCGTACTACAAATATTCAATGTGTGCACCCTTAGTCACCCGGCACATATCCCAACAACAATCCAGTTCCGCCCATACGTTCAATAGCATGTTCCTGTCAATGTCAGAAGCAGTGATGCGTTCCTTCACGCGAGCTTTTAATCGTGGTCATTGTATGTGTCTTGCCATGTATCATTTATCTTTATAGGTGGCACAGCTCTCATAACGCAGTGTTGTCAAACCCATTTAGGTCCAACCCATTCAACCCGTTTAAAATCATTCAGGATAATCCTGTATTTCAATGCAGTTTAGATTAAAACTTTACAAATTAAATAAACTTTAGTATGGGTGAATAAATAGCTTTATATTTTTTGCTATTTTTAAAGGTGAATCCTTAACGCTTTATGAACTATATGACAAAAATTGCTTCTGCTCAAAATCTTACTTAAAACGTTTGCAGTAATCGATAAATTTCAAAGAAGTATTAAAAGCTGTTAAAAGAAAATTACTTCCCTTTTAATTAGGTCTTATAGAAATATGTCAGTGTTGGAACAACCTTTATTCTAATTACCTCGAAAGCCATTCATGAATAAATTTTCATTATGATATAAGGCACTTTGGCGTCATACAAAGAGGGCAATTTCCGAAAATGGTAATTACTTAATCCGCATACGTGATGTCAGTGAAACATTTTAAAATATGAAACGTGAAATAAAATGTGTTTTAATATGTTTTTAAAGAAAACAGTCTAATAAAATAAAATTTATATTGTTATTTCTCTTTAATCTGGTAATCACAATTTATGTCAATTTTACTCTTTTTATGCATTCTGTAAAAACGGTTACAGAAATTAACGTATAAAAATAAAACAAAAACATAAAAAAGGATGTTTTTTTTTCAATTTATCAAAACATCTAATTATATAAAATCCAAGTGTAGAAAGTGTTGGTAAGCATTCCGGGGCGACTCGTACTAACTATATATTTAAAGCACAAGGCTGTTTCTTTAGTCATCTGCCCTGATTTTTCTCATGAACCGATTTTGATAATAATAATAATAATAATAATAATAATAATAATAATAATATATATGCTACGATTTCACTGGTATCATGTAAATATGCAGATCTTAAGCACCAGTATACCCACATTATTCACTCAAATGAAGAAATCATGGTTTTATGCAGTCGAACAATCGCGATAGAAGAGTGGAAGGTCAGGCTGTCGTCCACTGGAATGTTTCCCGAAGAATAAATAATCGAAGCCGATAGATGCATCAAAATGTTTATTAATCGATCATATAATGCACCAATTCAACTAGTTACATAGGTGATCCATGTGCGAGCAATCGCTACGTAATAAAATGTACCACTAGATGTTACGAATAGAACAAATGATGAAGATTCAGGAAAAACACACACTCCAGGTGGCATGGATTTATTAGGCAACTCAAATATTGTCAAATTCTGTCTCTCCTAGCCCATGCAACTCGTTATGTACTCCGAAAAACAGCGCGCGGATGGATACAGAAAGGTGGAAAACCAATGGGAACAAAGAGGTGGGGAAGAATGTGACATAAAACAGATTACGATTCTATGGAAAGAGGATGACGTCTATAAAGAAATCTTTATACGGTGTCAGAATTAAAGTGCAAAATGTGTTGGCGGACGCATGGAATTGTGGGTATAGAACACGAAAGAACAAATGATATTAAAACATTCGAATTAAAAGAATTTATTTTAGGAATAAAATGAAAAAGTAATTTAATGGGTTTTATGAGATGAGGCGAATGGATTAAAGTTTTTAGAATAATAAAATCATACGCAGGTTTAAATGCATGAAATAAAAGACAAAACATATTAAGATATTATTAAAGATGGGTAAAAAGGGAAAATGTTAAGAATTTGGAATCGTTTTACTAAGATAAAGGGGGGAAAATTTTTATTATTATATATATATATATATATATATATATATATATGAAAGCTCCTTATTCTCACAAGTGTTTCGCAATAGCTATTTTTAGAAAGATTTCCATTGTTATATTTTAATTTTAATTTTAAAAGTTTTCTATGATTTTTTTCCAAAATGGCGGCAATTGAATTACTTCCATAGTTTGAGTTAAAGAGAAATTGTGAAAAGTATTCAGACGTGTGGCTTTTTGGACGTATTTTTTCATTTGTAAGTAATTTTCGGTAAAAATATGTATGCGCGTTACTATATTTTGATAAGGGAATGATAATTATTATTTATTGGACATCACGAGAATATTGTGGATATTTTATCTTTATGTATATTATCACTTTATTAGTTTTTTTATTGTGATTAAATAGGAAAAATATTTTTATTTGAATCTACTATGGTTAAGATTACTCTTACGTCTATCAAGTATGTTTGCAAAGTTTGCGTAAGTGACGTTATGTTTAGCTTGGAATGTATTTTTCCGTTAATAAAACTAAGGAGAAAATTTTATATTATTGTGTAAACATGACGTAATTTTTCCCTGATTTTTCATTTCTTAATTCTAAAGATGAGAATCGGAGCCTTTATAGATCGTTGAATTATTTCAGAAATTGAATATTGAGAGAAATAATATCCTCATATTTTGTATTTGTAGAAATTATTGTGATTTTTATTAATGTGCTTTTCTACAGTACAAACATTTCAATAATACAATCTTCATGCTGTTTGTATTTATGATCTCTTTTGAAAACGAAATGCAGGTCAACATTACATCATTTTTGACAGAGGTTATATACTAGCATGTGAAACACACAGTTTATATTCAAACATCCTTATGCTGGCGATAACCCGCGGCTTTGAACAAGGGGCTGTTTAAAGGGCATAGTCAGATAAGCATTGGAAACATGCTATAGTGAAGAACGGGTTCGATGAGATGGGGCGGACATCTGGTGGTTCACGGGTTCGCTGAAATGGTGTAAAAAAACTCCAACATATAGATGTAAGCACAATTAGTCGTTATTCATTTTTCACTACGAAGAAGGTAATCTCACAAAAAGGGAGCCTCAAATACGAAGCTCTGTAAAAGCAGAGATTAAATATATCTCAATGTGTAGAAGCATATCCGTTAATGAGAAACTGCTACGCAACGTCACAAAAGGAAAAAGAAAACAACAGCGGTCCTTTTTGCGGACCGTTCAGGAGGGTGGTCGGGAGCGATCTCTTCGATGATGCGTACTCAAATCACATGATTTGGCATCTTGTATTCTCGCCAACTAATCAAGTTTTTGACGCCGATATTATAGAGACAAAGAATTGGCTGCAGGATTAGCAGACAAGTAACGTGGCAGCTCAGCCTTTCGGCGCACCCACCGGATGTGAAGCAACCCTACATGTTTCAAGACTAAGAGTGACAAAAAGTCTCGATTATGTTTACATTAACAGGTTGCAGTTAAATGTGATTGTGCACGTTAAAGAAAATGAACTGTTAAAAGAAGGTGCAGCTGTACGGAGTTAAATATGACCGTGACTGCATTTAAATAAAAACCGTTAGGAAATAAAAATATAAATAAATATGCGAGAATGAGCATTTTGAATAAGTATAAAAAATATCAATCTATAAATCTTTATATGTGTTGAGTAAAGATCCTTGTGAAATAACTAAATGAATGTAGAACAATGAATTGTTTTAGGAAAAAGGAATTGCTATAGTGAATTTACATGTTTAAATTAGATTTTGAAAAAAGGGGGGTGAACTTGATATGTTGCAGATAAAATATGCCACATATCTCACCGGGGAAACCGAGAAAAAGCTGTGACGGTACGTTACAGCTTTATAGGAAACGAAACATACTGTCCATCTTCAAATTGTAAATCTTCAAACACAGTTTTATAAAACAACACATTAGAAAAATGGTTATATATGAGCTTGCAATTTGAAAAGAAAAATATATGTTTAACAGTTATATACATGTAAAGCATACATTCAAATAGATTGCATAAGTCTTTGGATCCAGTACAACTTTAAAGTCAGTGAGCAATCATTTTTCTGTCCTTGGTACCAAGACTCACTTTTTAACTTTGATCCTATTTGGGATCAGCCATGTAATACACATTTGCAAGCATTTAAAAGAAATAATAAAAAAACACAATTCAAATACACTAAAAATAAAAATTGAAAGATATATAAAGTACGAGTAATTGTAACTAAAACTTAAATGTACACATGAGGAGGATAAATGTAAAAATTGAAAATTCGTGCACGTGGCACAGGACCACAAAATAAAGAGGTGCCTAAAGCACGCCCATAAAAAAGGTGTGAACCTAAATCTTGTAATTCAACAAGTATTATGGCTTCGGTTTAAGACCTCAGCCCTAGAGGAAGAGGGAATAAAAAGGACGACTCACATTGAGCACAACATGAGCCTCCTCGCTCCCCAGTAGATCACAGTGATCTGCGAAAGGAACGCGAGTCAGTATCTCATATAAATTCTTTGTAAGTAATTTGAATTGGAAAACCAATTCGCGTGAAAGATGTCTCTCATCACAGTGTCGCGTGAACCTTAGGGCAACAATTTTGAACGATTCACGACTTCATGGGGGCAATTATTATAAAAGGGGGAAAAATGTTGTAAATATCAAACTTCTCAAAAAGGACAATCGTAAAGTGGTAAGTGACTAAGGGTCATAATCTTGTAAAATTATGTCCAAGTCATGTAAGCAGGTATAGAATTTAATTGAAGGTTTTTTTTTATTTTTTTTTAAACAATAGATTTAAGTGACCTGTAAAATTATAACCTTTCTTTTATTTTATGAATGACAAACGAATATGTAGCTATACTTGTTACTGTTAAGTTGTAATAAAGTGAAAGCGTTTAAAGTTAGCTTATTTTGCTTAGCTTAAGTGTGTAAAAAAATAGAGAAAAATGCAAAGTGACACAGAATATTGTTTACACATGATCTTCGAAGCAACACACTCATGGACCAGCCACAATATTGTCAAAGATCACCTATAAACAACACATGTATAATCTTGATCAGGGATTAACAACATAGTGTCACAATACATAAATTCAAAATAAGTCTTGTAAATAATAAAAGATTATCTTCGTCTTAAATTATAAGTGTGTGGTTGAAAGTTACTAGTGAAATTACTGTTATTAACATGACTTGAAGGATCAAACAAATGTCCATAACGAGGTGGTGCAAGTAGTAGTTTATCTATGTGCACGCGAAATGCTGTATCATCAGCAGCATGTAACATTTTTATCGAGAAAGAAACAGGTGAATGTTTATGTGTAACTATGTATGGTCCTGTATATCTAGGTTTAAATTTGTTAACTGTTTTTAAGTATACAATGTCTTTCAACCAGATGTTTCTTAATTTAGCTTTTCGACAGTGCATTTTATATCTTTTATCTTGAGCAGTTTTAATATTAGAATAGGGTTTTTCATAAATTTTGTGAAAGTCTTCTAGTATTTTATAAATTTCAATATGCTTATCTAGAAAAGGTTGATTACAAGAATGATCAAAAGTGTCAAAGATTAATGAAAGTTCACGACCAAAATGAAGCAAATTAGGGGAAAATAATGTAGTAGAATGTCTTGAACCATTGTAAAGAGATTTGTGTATAAAAATTGCATTTTCAAAAGAATGGCCCTCTTGTAACAGAGTAGTAACAGAGTATTTAATTGAGGTGTTTATACGTTCCGAGAGACTGTTCGATTGGGGGTGTGAAACAGAACTGTGAAGAGCCTTTATACCAAGAGTATCATTAAAAATATTATATACATTGGCAGTATACTGGGGTCGTAAGTCAAACAAAACCACAGCAGGTCTGACGAAAGTAGTAATGTAACTGAAAAGACATTTAACTATTTTAGAAGCAGAAGTATCGTTAAGTGGATAAAGTTCTACGTGTCGTGAAAAATTATCAGTGACAGTTAATACATGTTTTCCATTTGAGAAAGGTCCAACTAAATCTGTGCTTATTGTGTGGCCAGGGTATCTCGGCGTGTAAGTGGGTTCTAAAGGTGCTGGAGTAGTGCGGTGATGCTTTGCTTGTAAACACTTGACGCATGAGGCGACAAAATTCAAAGTGTCATCATACATGTTTTTCCAAAAGTATCTAACAGAAAGAAATTCATATGTCTTATGGAAACCAAAGGGAGACAGATGTGAAATAGTTAGGACTTTACTTTTTAGGGTATCTGGAACAACAATATGATTAGAAAAGGAGTTGTTGTTCAGGTCTTCTTTCTTTATCATCAAAACTTTCGTATCAGGATGAATGAAATATTTAGGGAACTTTTGTGAAGATCCTTTAGTTACAATTTCATTGTAAATTGAAGACAAATTAGCGTCGTTTTTCTGTTCCATGCAGAAAGTATCATTAGATATTTCTAACAATGGATCACGTTTTGTTTGATTACCAATTACAAGATAGTTTACATTATAAGTGTTGATATTTGACGAGTAGTTGTTAGATTCTGTTGTGTCATAGTCCACAATAGGTAATGGTTGAGTGTCATGTAGAAGTTCAGGATTAGTAAGCAAAGTTTGCTGATTATTTTCAAAATTGCAACGAGATAAATAGTCAGCCAAAATATTTGTTGCACCAGGAATGTGTTGAAAAGTATAAGAATATTCAGAAAGTTCAATAAGCCATCTAGTAGTTATATCAGCCAGATTTGTTGTTTTGTTGTATTTTTTAAAGGCTTACTGTCAGAAAGAATTACAAAATCTCTGTTGTATAGGTAATATTTAAAAGCAACAACTGATTTGTAAATTGCCATAAGTTCTAGTTTTAATGCCGGGTATTTTTTTCTGAAGATTTTAAAGATTTAGAAAAACAAGCAACAGGTAATAACTGATTGTCATGTTCTTGCAACAAGGCGGCAGAAATGGCAACATTTGAAGAGTCTGTATTTAGATAGAAAGTTTTATCCCAATCCGGTAACCTTACCATGGGTGAGTTAAAGAAGATTTTCTGTATAGTTTCAAAAATATCCTGGTGTGTGTTTTTCCATTTAAATTTAGCTTTAGGTGTGGTTAAGTTTATCAGAGGTCGTACGAATTCAGAAAAGGATGGAATAAGAGATTTGTAAAATGTGATTACATCAATGAGTCTTTTTAATTGCCTTTTTGTTGTAGGAATGGGGAATGAGGTTATTTTCACAATGTTCGACTTAATTGGTGACACAGAGTGATTTTGAATGTGAAAGCCCAAATAGTCGATACCGGTTTTGTGGAATGTACATTTATTAGGTGAAAGTGTTATGTTGTATTTATTTAAAATGCTCAGGATTTTTTCAAGTTTTGTATACATTTTCTGAAATGAATTTACAGCTAATATAAAATCATCCTGGTAGGTGTAAACACCTTCTAACAGTAATTCATCCAATAAAGAGTCCATTAGTGCTTGAAAAATAGAAGCACTGGATTTTAATCCAAAAACAAGTCTCTTGTACTTATACGAACCAAACATGGTTGTGAAGGTTAATTGGTTTTGAAATTTTTCCGGTAAATCGATTTGATGGTAGGCCTGATGAAAATCAAGAGCACTGAAAAATTTAAAAGATGACAGATTGGAAATTATTGTTTGAATTTTGGGCAGAGGGTATGAAGAACCTTGTATTACAGTATTGACCATGCGGTGATCTAGAGCAAGGCGATATCTTTGTTTCCCATTAGCATCTGGCTTTTTCTTAACAAGTAACAGAGGACATACCATTCGGAGCAGTTACGCTCAATTATACCAACATTTAATAGTTGATTTAATTGATCTTGAGCATCTTTTTGTAGAGACTGAGGGAGGAGAAATGGAAGGGTTTTGATAGGGTATTCATTAACAAATTTTAAGTCTGGAATTATTTTGTCAGTGTGACCTAAGGTATTTAAAGATTTTGAAAATGCAGCAGAGTAATTGAGTAGTAACTCAGTTAAAGTCTTTGCCTCTTTAGGGTTTAAGTGTTTCAGATCAAAATCATTAGGTGTTAAATCTTCTTTTCTCTTTTTTAAGGTTTCCTTAGATGCCTGTAGAAGATTAATGAACTGTTGTTCCGAGTTATAATGCTTTTCTGAATTTTCAGGAGAGTACTCCAAAATATCTTCAAATTCAGATAATTCATCAACTCTTGTCTTTTTTTGCAGGTGTATGGTAGTATTTGAATTGTTTTTAACCAAAACACTAAAGAAATCATGCGGTTGAGCAGTTTTATTTTTGAGTTTAGGCTTGTTATTTATTTGAACAATGACGTCAAATCCTACTATGTCTTTTTCATGTGGCACGTACTCAAACAAATAACTTACGGATTGCTTGTTGTCATTTTTATTGGTGTACACATATATCCATTTTTCTTCATGTGGTTCTTGTTAGGGATTAGCACTAGTACCAATTCCCCAACATCTTATACTTGTAAAACTGATTAAAAATTATGTTGATAAAGCAGAGATCAACAGTGAAAGTAGATCCGAGGATGGATTTCTAAAAATATGCAAATGAGAAAAATAATGAAGTACATTGAATGAAGAAATGTTAAAAGTGGATGAAGTAAATTGACAGGTGAGATAAAGCTCCAGGCTTAAACTTCTTTTATTAAGTTCCAAATTTCACAGTAAAAATATCTTGATAAAAACAGTCTTTAAAATAAACTATATATTGATGAATAAACAATGAATCACTTTAAATCAAAACAGCCATTTAAATACTTTAACTCAGAAGCCATGAAGAACAGAAAAGATTAAATATCGTAACTTTAAAAGATGATTTTAAAAACAAAACGAAAATAAAAATAAGCCGCATGACTTAAATGTTTACCACAAGATCAAATACAGCATCCCGAGAATGCTCAAAGCAATTCTCGTATCGAGAGCATTGGTAGATAAAACAAGTAAGCCACATTTCCTTCCAAATAACCCCTTTAAATACAGCAGCTGGAACGGCACGTGTCGACACGCCCACTCTCCAGAATGATCTACGAGATGGTGATTTGCCGATGACGAACTACGTCAACTAATTCATTCATAAATCCGTTCCCGCCATCTGTCGGGAGAAAAATACACCACGTCATACGCTCTCGTAAATTCTACTATGTCGCGTGGAAAACGTAAACATCTGAAGTTGTAAAAATAAAGATACGGCGTTATCAATGAACTGTAACTAAAGAAATGTAAAGCTGAATAACTAAAGGATTAAAAGAATGAACGCAAGATAAAAGGTGAGTTTAATTTCAGAATACTTTTAAATACAGAATACTTTATATTTAAATGAAATGATCTTAATAACAATAAAGTTTATAAATAAAGAACTGTAAATTATACTACCAGGGTTAATGTACTATTGAATACAATTAGAGGCATTGAGAACTGGGAAATGGGCTTGTTAATATTTCCTAACAAGTGCCCCCCCTCTCAATGTCTCAATCGAAAACGAAAAATAAAAGATCTAAAAATCTTCACTGACCATGGAACGCCTTCTTTCTATAAAAACGGTTAAAAACAATGAACAAAACCAAAAAAATATTAATCCTAACACTTAACTTAAAAAATGCCTGATAATGGCTAGCAACTAACAAAAATTAAGCATTAATAAACTTCCAACGCTTTAAATTTAACGACTAACATTAAAAACCGAGAAATGCCCAACAAAAACTTCCAAACGAAATCCCAGAAATTAACCATCAAAAGCTTCAAAGTCAAAAGCCAAAAGATCCAGCATAAAAACTTGCCTAAATCCATTCATGGCCTCTTTACAAAAATTCAAATTTTAAATTTCTAACAATATAAACACAATTCAAACATTTAACAAATTGAAAAATATCACAATGAAAAATCAACATACGTACCAACTTACAAAAGTAAAGTTTCAATTTGAAACAATACATACTAGCCAACTTCGTCATCTTGACCACAGCTAAATATGCAAATTTATACAAAACTTAAATAACTTTTATTTAACAAGAACCAAGATAGAAAAATTAACTAGAGTAGCTTCATCAGTCTCTCCCAGTAGCTTCCAAAATCCAGTAAAAATGACAAACTTAAGCGATAACTTGGCATCTGATTAATAAGACATAACAATAAATAGCTGTACACTTATCCATCTACAGACAACATCTTACAGCAATATCCATTTTCTCTACCTACATTCGCACAAATATTCACATTGAAGATATCAGATGCCTGCAAATAAAAAGATCTATTAGAAACAACATAATCAATACAAAAATAGTCCATTATCATAAGATATATTCCTGTAACAAAACTTCTATATAAATATAACAGTACTAAATCCAACTTAAGACTTGACAAAGGTATAACAACTTTAAAAACATTAAACCTCAAAAAAAGCTATTGCTACAAAGGGGAGAAACTGGATTTCCTAAACAAAAATTCATATTCTTAATTTCTATTACTTTAACTTTAATTTAATATATTTAAACTTCAAACAGATTAATCAGAAACTTCAAACTATTAAATAGATATATCCAAATATTTTAAAGTTAAGTTACATATACTTCTCTCAACCAACTGATAAACGGGGACTAGTGACATTCTCATATACACAAAACTAGGGACTCACAAAATCAAAAATACAATGCCCGCAGAAGATCCGCCAGTGGCGGTTACCTCTCACACAAACTACCTCAGAAAGTTCTCTGGCATTTGTCTCCCAAGGGACCACCCACCCGAAACGGTACTGTGGGCTGCTCGAACCCCCAAGAATAGAATGGTAAGAGGCACCATTTCCACCATTGGATGGGAATTAAATGCTTAACAGCTAGATGAAAAAGGTAATGAAAAACAATTGTGATCAAGAGACTTCATAAAAAGCTAGATAAAAACTTGCTAAACATCGTTTGCTTAAACCATGTAAATGGCTATGGCCACTCACCACATACACAGGATTACAAACTTTATACATCATGTAAATCTTATACTGAAGAAAAATGGTGGTACGCAGTATGATTTCTAAAAACTTCAAACTGAAATCTAAAAACAATCTGAAAAGCTATCTAAACATTAAAAACCTGTATCAAATACAGTTCTAACAAAAATTAACAAATCGTGTTTGGTTTGAGGCTTCGTAAAGGTTTGACTTACTAGGAATATATTCTAAATCAAAAGCTTCACTGTAAATTAAATCCCTAATAAAAAATAACTTGACATCTATATGATGAGATTTATAGTTTTCTATAGGTGATTTTACGAAATTAATGGCCGCCTGGTTATCAGCATAAAGCTTCGACTTGATACCTAAATCGCGTATGATTGCTCTATCCCGACACTCCTGCAGGATCCGGTCAAACCAAACCAGGTTTTTGGAGGCCTCAGTCATGGCGACAAATTCCGACTCCATTGTGGATAAACTGACGCACCTTTCTTTAAAGGTACGCCAGTCCACGGGGGAACTGCCAACCATGACTATTTGCCCACCAACCGATGTTCGGTCATCCCGGTTCGCCGCAAAATCAGCGTCGGAAAAGGCAACCAACTTCTCCTCATTACACCGTAACCGGAGATGGTAGTGTCGAGTATACTTTAAATAACCAAGCAACCGTAATAACCCGTCCCAATGTGAAATACCCGGATTAGACTGAAACTGACTATATATATTAACCGCATAACTAATATCTGGCCTGGTTCTACTGGCAATGAATGATAAACAACCCAGTAAGCTTCTGTAAGGAAAACGAGCCATGTACCCTTTTTCGGAATCAGAAGAAGGACAATTAACCTTAGATAATATAACACCCTTACTAATAGGGAGAGATGAAATAGGAATTCGAAAATTCTTAAATTTATCACACACCTCATCGATATAACTGGACTGGTGTATACATAACGACTTCCCCTTTTCAACAAACTCGACCCCTAAAAGTTTACGTGTTCTTCCCAAAAGCTTGATGTCAAAATGCTTTCCAAGCAAATCCAGGATTATGTCAATCTTCTCCTTAAATTTTCCAAAAACTACAAAGTCATCAACGTATAGTAGCAGAACTATATCAGAATCAAAAAGGTAAGTACAGTTACATGACTCAAATTTCCTAAAACCAATCTTTAATAAAACTTTATGCATCTCATAATACCACTCCCGGCCACTTTGATGCAGCCCATACAGCACGCGATCCAGTTTGCAATACATATGCTCTTTACCGGGGATAACGAAACCGGGCGGTTGTGACATAAAAACAGACTCCCGTAGCGGGGCGTATAGGTAGGCACTTGTTACGTCACACTGAACGTGTGACCATCCGCAACACGATACTAAGAGGGAAAAGAAAAATCGAATCACTCCAAAGTTTACAACAGGGCTGAAGTACTCCTCATACGATTCGCCCTTCACTTGTTTAAATCCCTGGGCCACCAAACGGGCCTTAAAACGAGCGATTCGCCCTCTTTCGTCCCTCTTGACCGTGTATACCCACCGACAGCCCACTGGGGTCACGTTTCCTGGCAAATTCTCCAAATGCCAAACCGACCGTTCGTTCATAACCCCGATTTCCTTTCGCATTGCATCAAACCACATCGCACGCTGCGGAGATTTCTGTGCCTGCTTAAAAGAATTTGGAATTATTATATTGTCTAGTCATGCAGATATATTTGAAGATTCAGGATTATCAGAGTTCTCGTCATCAGATTCAGAATGTATAGGGACTAAACCAGCATACGTATTTGAGCCACTGAAATCAAAAAGATTTGGATCATACTTAATACCATTTACATTACAATACCTCTCAACTTCTGCAGGTGATCTTAATCTATTAGTTTTACCTTCCTCAAAATAGTAAATATCTGTTCTGTCCCTGGAAGATCGCTCTACAGGTTTACGTAACCACCTAACTTCTCGCCTGGAGGAAATAGGGGTTTTAACGTCTTCAGCTTCGGAATTAGACTCGGAATCCGCAACCCCCTCCCCATTAACCCGGGAATCCGGTGGTATGCCGGGAGGATTCAAGGGTCCCCAAGAATCTACTCCTCCAGCATCTTCACCCTGATTATCACCGGAGTCAATGGAGAAAGGATCACAAGATCCCGGGCCCATCACGAATCCACTGCATCCAGGAACATCCTCAGGAATCTCTCTAAATGTAACACTAATAGTTTCAACAATTTGATCATTTTCAGGTATCCAGATCCGGTAACCCTTGGTATTAAAAGCATAACCCACAAGATAGCCCTTTTTCGCTTTTGGATCTAACTTTGAATTACGTTTCTGGTGAGGAATTCCCACATAAGCAGTTGTCCCAAAAGGTTTAAGATGCCTCACAGATGGTTTTCGGCCCCCATACAATTCAAAAGGTGTCTTTGTTAAAGACTTAGGACAGACCCGGTTCCAGGTATAACAAAAATATTTTAAGGCCTCTGGCCAAAACCTGGGATTCAATTTACTTTCAGCCAAAATAGTACGGACTCCATTGACAGCCGTCTGCATAAACCTCTCAATGACCCCATTCTGTTGGGGAGAAAATGGATTTGTCAACTCGTGATGTATTCCCTTTTCATCAAAATATATTTCAAAATTATCATTGACGAACTCACCCCCGTTATCAGACTTAAAATTCTTCACTTTTCTACCCAAGAAATTTTCTGCACGAGTAATATGAGATTTGACAATATCAAAAACATCCGATTTTAATCTCATTGGGTATACTGAAACTCTACGGGAGTAGTCGTCCATAATTGAAAGAAAATACCTTTCCCCATTTCTCCCAACTGTTCTGCAAGGTCCCCAGACATCCGCAAATAAAAGTTCTAAGGGATGTTCAGAACGAATGCTGCCAATGGGTTTAAATGAAGGTCTTATAAACTTATTCAACTTACAGACTTCACAATAAAAATCGTTATCTTTCAGATCAACCAATCCCCGGACCCCATTTTCTTACATGTATGAATCAAAACAGAGGGACTAATGTGCCCACATCTGCGGTGCCATAATTGCATTTTACTTATACGTTTAGCATTACCTGCAGAATTAGATTCAAAAGACACATTTTTCAAAGGTTTAGGAGCCCTAGGGAAAAGCTGATAAAACCCATTTTTCAAAAATGCATTAAATAAAATGACGTCTCCCCTCATGATGTCAATTACGCCTCCACCACCCAGAAATGTTAAGCCTTTCTTATCCAACTGAGGGCCAGAGATTAGATTACGTCTTAGTTGGCTCGAGTACATCACCTCCGTAAAGGTGAACACTCTTTGTCCAAAGCGTAATTTTACCTCTCATTTACCCTCAATCGGAAAAGATATATCCTTAACAGCCACATTCATTTGTTCATCTGAAATATTACAAAATTTAACAAATAAACTACGATTAGAACAGAAATGATGTGAAGCACCTGAATCAAAGATCCAGGTGTCAACATCCGATGCATTACATAAACTGGCTTGAGATACAACATAAGTTGACATACGTGAGCTGTCAGAAAAGTCCTCTATATCTGCTCCATGCTTTCTGGGCTGTTGTCTGGATACACGATTCTTTCCAAAATTACGGGATCTTCTATAAGGCCTAGGCGATGGAGATCTAGGATACTGTCTGGAATCACGAGAAAAACTCCGGCCAGCAGTGGAATCAGTCGATGAGTCACGATAATCACGTCGGTGAGATCCTCTACCTCTGGGCACAGTCGGAGAAAAATCAGAAGAACTCCCGGATTTCGGTGATGATTCTGCATAAGTTGGATGGCTCTGTCGATCAGAATTATAACGAGAGTTCAGATACTTGCGACACTTGCTTCGAACATGACCAGAAACCCCACAATGCCAACATTTCTTATAAAAACGTGGTTTCTTCTTATATTTTACACTATTAGCTGATGGCACGTACTTAGAACTATCTTGATCACGAACAGTCAATCTGGTCTCTTCAGACACCAATTCTAAAACTATCTTTTCAAACTTAAACTCGTCTTCGGACCACCTCAAGATACCCTGCACAATACCATCATATTTCCGTGGTAAATACCGTATTAATTGAAAACTCAAATAAATCTCGTTAAAACCTTTATCTTGTTCTTTAATTATACTCATAAGCCTCCTTAATCTAGTTGCAAAGATATTTATCGACTCGCTCTCCTTCTTTCTGCATTCTATCAATTCACTAAATGACTTCATCAAAAATAATCTACAGTCGGGATGGAAATGTAACCGAATTTTGTTCCAAGCTTGAACAGCATTCGTACATTCAGCAATTACACGCTTAAATTCTCCTTCAATATTCAAAAATATTGCCGAAAGAGCTTGCCTTGAACGCTGTTTAAAAGTGCTTACATCTGATTCAGTTACTGTATTACTCAGGACCAGCTCCTCTTTACCAGATTCTATAATGTCCCACAGTCCTTTGTCAATTAGGACATATTTCATGTCAATACTCCATCCAGCATAATTCGTGGAGTTCAGCTTTTCGATTGTGTTGCCGGCCATTTTTCATCAACTTCAAAAAAAAATAATGAAGATGAATGATAAAACTAGAATTTAAAAATATAAAACTTTCTTCATAATCTTCTTCAAAAAAATTTTTTTTTTTCAGACACGTACTAAATCTTCGCCCCCCCCCCTCTTTTTAATCACGCTGCGTCATTCTTTTTAACTTAAATATTTCTCATAGACCTCTATAAAGGGTAAAGGGCCAACTGAAGATTCTCAAATTCAATCTTTCCCATTAATCCATATCCTCAAATCTGGACTTATCTGCCCATAACCAAAAACTGTTAGGGATTAGCACTAGTACCAATTCCCCAACATCTTATACTTGTAAAACTGATTAAAAATTATGTTGATAAAGCAGAATTCAACAGTGAAAGTAGATCCGAGGATGGATTTCTAAAAATATGCAAATGAGAAAAATAATGAAGTACGTTGAATGAAGAAATGTTAAAAGTGGATGAAGTAAATTGACAGGTGAGATAAAGCTCCAGGCTTAAACTTCTTTTATTAAGTTCCAAAGTTCACAGTAAAAATATCTTGATAAAAACAGTCTTTAAAATAAACCAAATATTGATGAATAAACAATGAATCACTTTAAATCAAAACAGCCATTTAAATACTTTAACTCAGAAGCCATGAAGAACAGAAAAGATTAAATATCGTAACTTTAAAAGATGATTTTAAAAACAAAACGAAAATAAAAATAAGCCGCATGATTTAAATGTTTACCACAAGATCAAATACAGCATCCCGAGAATGCTCAAAGCAATTCTCGTATCGAGAGCATTGGTAGATAAAACAAGTAAGCCACATTTCCTTCCAAATAACCCCTTTAAATACAGCAGCTGGAACGGCACGTGTCGACACGCCCACTCTCCAGAATGATCTACGAGATGGTGATTTGCCGATGACGAACTACGTCAACTAATTCATTCATAAATCCGTTCCCGCCATCTGTCGGGAGAAAAATACACCACGTCATACGCTCTCGTAAATTCTACTATGTCGCGTGGAAAACGTAAACATCTGAAGTTGTAAAAATAAAGATACGGCGTTATCAATGAACTGTAACTAAAGAAATGTAAAGCTGAATAACTAAAGGATTAAAAGAAAGAACGCAAGATAAAAGGTGAGTTTAATTTCAGAATACTTTTAAATACAGAATACATTATATTTAAATGAAATGATCTTAATAACAATAAAGTTTATAAATAAAGAACTGTAAATTATACTACCAGGGTTAATGTACTATTGAATACAATTAGAGGCATTGAGAACTGGGAAATGGGCTTGTTAATATTTCCTAACAGTTCTAATGTCACTTTATGCGTTAGAAGAACATCTTGAATTTTTGTGCGAATAGAGTGATTATTACATTGTGTTAAATTACTGAGAATTGCCTCAGTATTTGGACACTCTAATGGAATATTTAAGTTGTTATTTATATGTACACATTTGTTAGATCAGTCTAATATGATATTTAATCTGTTTATAAAGTCATATCCCAGATTACCATCAAAAGTCGAGGATTCAGGAATATCCACAATATAAAAATGGTGAGAGAAAGACTTATGTTGTAATTTCATTGTAGCTCTAATGCATGCAGAAAATTCAACATTTGAATTTACTGTTTTGATGCATATGCCAGTGGATAGTCGTTTGTATTTAAGTGTAGTTTTAATATCGTTAAACAACTTTTCTGACAAAAGTGAGATGGAACTTCCAGAATCTGCTAGAAAAGTGACAGTTTACTTTGCCACAGTAGCTTTAACAAGTGGAAGAGAAGGGATTTTTCTATATTTTCATTACAAATTAAGTGCGTCTTGTTGTTGTTTTCAGTTTGTTTCGCTATGCAACTAGCAATAGTAATATGCTCTCTCGTTTGAGAACCAACAGAGATAACTAATTTTTCTTTCGAAATTTTGGGTAAGTTTGGGTCACAAAAGAAATTAGCTGATGTGGAACTGTTAATGTGAGACACAATACCATTAGCAACATTGCGTATCTGTTCTAGTTTTCCCGAGTATGGCGACTGTTAGTTGTATAATTATTTTCTCTTCTCTGAGTGAGTATTTGCACTTTTCCATTTGAAACAAACTTGGGCGTCATGGCCAGATCGGTTGCATAGTTGACAAGTTGTAACATTTTTTTTATGAAATTTACGCGGAGAAAAATGTCTATCATGTCTTTGATATTTGAAATTTTGTCTGTAATGAAAACTGTTCGAGTTGCGATTAGATTTCTCAATAGATTTTTTATTTATGTCATCTTTATTTGATTCCTTAGGTTTAAATGTTAATGCATTTATTTTTTCAGAAATTTCACGTAACTGTTGTTCAACATTATTTTCTGATTTTGGCATAGAGGGTATGTAACATTTTTTCATTATGCAGAATCTCGTATAACGGATTTGCCCTTTCAACCTCGGCACGATAATCGGTAATTCCTTCTTCCTTAATTTTAATTCTAATTTGAGAAGGAATCGCTTTAAGAAATTTCATGTATTTCATGGAATCCCGCGCTTTGGAATCCTGTATATCCTCATATACTTTTGCTGCAAAAATATTTAAGCGGTGAGCTAAATTCTTTATGGTCTCGGCAGGCAAGAGTGATAAGTTACTCAATTCGAGATTGGCTGCACATTGACTTGACGGGGAAAAGAAAGTCACGAATTCCTTACGTAAAGTTTCCAAATCTTTTTCGTTTTTGAAATCTGGGTTCTGCGCGAAAAATTTCTGCGCCGGTCCTCGTAATTTACCAATGAGGAACGAAATAGCTGTTTGCTCATTATATTTATTAATTTCGGCAACAGCTTTGACCTGATCAAAGAAAAATTGCGATAATTCGGGGTCCCCATCAAATTCAATAACACCAATTGTAATGTTTTTAGATGTTTTTAGTTTGGGATGTTTAGTGTTTAGATGTGATAGCTGATAATTACTGAGTTTCTGCATAATACATATAATATAATAATACTATCACTGCATAAAACCAAAGCATATCAAATAATAAAATACAAATTGAAATTATCGCATTATAAAATATAATTAAATATAACATAGGATAATTTAAAGAAAAGAAAATTTTTCTCCTTTTAACTTAATCCAAATAATAATAATAATAAGTCTTAATGTAACTTCTTTAAGGGTAAAAAAATCTATATAAATCATGCCAATAAATCAACTAAAAAAAATGCATAAGCAAATAGCTCTTATTTAAAAGAGGAATGTAAAAAATAATTACGTAAAATATCCCCAAAGTTTGTGAAAAATCACGAATTTAAAAATAAGGGATTTTACTTTATACTGAAAATATTCCTCTCTTTTTTTTAATCAAAAAGTAAATCAATAAAGAGCATGAAAAACAAGGCAAAAATAATATAAATCATTTCAATCACATAAAAAAATACTTTGTAAAATATTCTTTCGTGAATACGAAAATTGAATTAAATACAATGCAAGCATTTAATGTGACTTCAGTAAATTACTGAAAAGGAAAAAAAATTGAAACAAACATTCAATTCTCGTATTCTATATATATATGTCTAAGGGGAAAAAAGGGAGCAGTTTTCTTTTTACTATCAACTGCCAAAAAAATTTTGTGTTTTACTATGGGTTTTTTCAGCCACTTTTCACTATGAAACGAAAATTTTCTTCGGGTTTTTTTTAACCACTTTTTAAATAATACTATTTCACTTATGGTTTAAAAATTGTAAAGGCACTAAAGCTGAGGACGCTTATTCTTTCACTATAAAACTTCACAAGCCTTTTCTTTGCACACAAACTTAGCCGTCACACAACGCTATTCTTTGCACAGTTGAAAATTGATGCCCTCTAATTTCATCAAGGGAATTGTTTTTATTCTAAACCACGTTTAAACATATTTCACACTCAATATACTGGTGACACATAACGCGGTTTCCTAGAGCACATCACTGTTGGTTTATTTTTTTTTTTCAATGCAGCACCGGATGAAGCACACAAACAAATGTCACTAAACGATGACCAGAATCGGAAAGCAAAAAAGAAAAATAAGTCACTGTCGGCGAGAGCAGGGAGAGAAAGAGCATTGGAAAACATTCGTCCTAGAAAACGACCTCCGTCACTCGGGAAAGGGAAACTTTAGATATCTCGGACAGGATTTTCCGTGCGACGATTCGCAGTCTTTTAGCATACGCAGGATATTGTCGATGACGTGCAGCGGCGAGAATGTTCATAGAATCGCATAGAATGCATGTTATCGGGAAGACTGATAGAAGTAACATCACCTCTTCATTTCGTTTTTTTTTTTGCGTTGGAGAAAAATTTGGCTGATATGCACCAAAGTTTATGGTGAAAGTCGGGATGGATGAGATGTAGCGGACATCTGGTGGTTCAATGGTTCGCTGAAATGGTGTAAAAAAACTCCAACATATAGATGTAAGCACAATTAGTCTTTATTCATTTTTCAATACGAAAAAGGAAATCTCAAAAAAAGGGAGCCTCAAATACGAAGCTCTGTAAAAACGGAGATTAAATATAACTCTATGTGTAGAAGCATATCCGTTAATGAGAAACTGCTACGCAACGTCACAAAAGAAAAAAGAAAACAACAGCTGTCCTTTTTGCGGACCGTTCAGGAGGGCGGTCGGGAGCGATCTCTTCGATGATGCGTACTCAAATCACATGCCTTGGAATCTTGTATTCTCGCCAACTAATCAAGTTTTTGACGTCGATATTATAGAGATAAAGGATTGGCTGTAGGATTAGCAGACAAATAACGTGGCAGCTCAGCCTTTCGGCGCACCCACCGGATGGGAAGCAACATCCGGTTACATTAACAGATTGCAGTTAAATGTGATTGAGTAATCTTTAATAAATGTATGTGAACTGTAGAAAGCATAATGCTAATTTAAGATATAATTTATAACTGCAATTCTAATAAATAAATCTTTTCTTCATTTCATTTTTTACCCGTCAAGTTCTAATAGGAAATGAAAGTAGTTTATTTATAACGCAAATGAAATACGTTAAAGAAAATGAACGGTTAAAAGAAGGTGCAACTGTACGGAGTTAAATATGATCGTGATTGCATTTAAATAAAAACCGTCAGGAATGAAAATATAAATAAATATGCGAGAATGAGCATTTTGAATAAGTATAAAAAATATGAAACTATAAATCTTTATATGTGTTGAGTAAAGATCCTTGTGAAATAACTAAATGAATGTAGAACAATGATTTGTTTTAGGAAAAAGGAATTGCTATAGTGAATTTACATGTTTAAATTAGAGTTTGAAAAACGGGGGGTGAACTTGATATGTTGCAGATAAAATCTGTCCACACATGCCTTTCAATCAAGTTTCCTGATTTTTTCCCCAGATGTCGCTGCATATCTGACAATATATTTCCCCTATTATCACCGTATAAATATTGCTATTTAATAAGATAAAATGTTTTTTCAATTTAAAAAAAACGGATTTTTTCAAAAACTGCTGTACGGAATTTCATGCCATTAACTGAGGATATATATATGTAGATACCAAAGATTTATAACTGGTAATTATCGTATAATTTTCTGTTTATAAAAACTGTGTGAAATAGCGAAATAAAAATTTAAAAAAAATCATACTTTATGGTTATCCGAATATTACCATTTTCTTTAAAAAAAATTCCCTATATGAGCCCGTATATTCTGTATAATTACCGAACTTTTTCTTTTGGTACTACATATAAATATTTACAAAAATGTATAGTAAAAGTATTGAAATTTATTTTAAGGAGTTATTTGGAGCGGAGCTACTCAACTTCGACATCCGAAGAATTTTTGGATCAAAGACAATAGACAATATGTCAACTGGTGTATTTTAGATTCCATTAAGCATATAAGCATTGTTTTTCAACTTCATGTTCATTTTGATATCGACAGCGTTGAGAATGTTGCTCATGTGTATTAACCCTTTGCACTAGGCGCATCTTACACAAATTTTATTCAATCGACACCACTTTTTTAAAAGAAGTTTCGTTCAAGTACACAATTTCAAAAATGCTCTGATTAAATAAGGTACATTTTATTGTCCTTTATTACTGTTTCCAAAAACAAATTTTGCAAAGAAAGTTTATGCGCCGCTCCGGAGCACCCGAGTGCAAAGGGTTATAATTTAAAATACAGTAAATCTGTAACTGTTTATTCCAAAAATTCTTTGAGTGTCGAAGTTGAGTAGCTCCGCCCCAAATAACGCCTTAAAATGAATTTCAGTAATTTTAATATACTTTTTTTGTAAATATTTATATGAAGTACCCAACACAAACTTTCGTCATTTATATGGAACATATGGGCACATATGGGGCATTTTTTGCAAGAAAATGATAATTTTCGGATAACCATAAGATATAATTTTTATTTCGTTTTAATTTTTATTTCGCTGTTTCACACAGTTTTTACAAACAGAAAATTATAAAAAAATTACCAGTTATGCATCTTTGGCACCTATATATCCTCAGTTAATGGCATGAAATTCCGTGAAGCAGTTTTTCAGAAAATGCGTTTTTTAAAAAATCGAGAAAACATTTTTAATCTTATTAAATATCAATATTTATAGGGTGATAATAGGGGAAATATATTGCCAGCTATGTAGCCACATCTGGAAAAAAAATCGGGAAATTTCTTTGAAAGTCATGTTTCCAATGCTTATCCGGCTATGCCCTTTGCCAAGTTGTATTTGTGTTACTATTTACATTTGGTGATATTATTCTGATACCGATAATTTAAATATTACTAATTAAGTCACATTTTGAGGAAACTTTTGTACTACATTAGGTAAACATGATGCTTCAATTAATAAAACGAAATATTGATTCCAAATCCCGTGCATCCACTCCCTTCCAAAAAACAGAAACAATTAAGTCTGATGAGGAACACTGTTAATCTGCTATATACAATGAAAGATATTTTTAATTCGGTTTAGTAGTTTCAGAGTCTATTTCTTACAAACAAGCAATTGTTTCTTATTTATAATATTAGTATAAGTAGAATCATTTAAAAATTAAAGTACCGTTAAATTAAGGGGTCAGGTAACCTTTGAAGAGTCCGAAAATCAATTTTTTTTAAATAGCTTATAATTAAATATGATTCTTTGGAAATATTTAAAAGCAAACCCCGTACACAAATCCGCATTAGAACAGAAGTTATGTCTAAAACATTTTGAGCTTTTGCTATATGATCAACGGGTGATTCAATTTTTAAAGCCAATTTTCTCAAAACAACGATTTTGATCATTGCGCGCAAGATTTCTGAAAAACGGTTTCCTAGAATTTCACGAAATTTTTGGTGAATGTATTAAACGTACAGAAGAACAAGATGACCTATTATTATATTTCTCAAGTAAGAGGTTTAGAATTTACGACTACTTTTGTATAAAAAGAAATCTCGATATTTCGAATTACTGAAAAAAAAAAAAAAAAATCGGGATCTACAAGTTTTATTTTTTTTATTCTAGGTAATTTTGAAAACACTTTATATGTGTACTCATTAAAAAATCTTGGCTTGTTTCAGCCATTCAAATGGGAAAAATTATGCGCGCAATGCATCCAAGAATAACTATTTTGTAAAAATTGTACTATCTTTAAAAATAAATAAAAAAAAAAACTATATATGTGTATACCTTTTCTAGCAACTTTAATTGATAAAATAATTCGCTCCTAACATGTGTTTTCAATTTTATAATTAAAAGTTAATTAGTTAAAGAGTGACTGCAATTCTTACAGACGTCACTTTTCCATGTAGTTTATTGGTTCAAAGGTTACCTGACCCCTTAATAAGTTGGAAAGTATTGTTTGGTATATTTAACCGTCATTTTTGTACTGCGAAAGGCTAGACATACAATATATTTTTTTTTACCTAGTTTACAATACTTTTTTACCTTTTTACTAATCCTGTTTCACTATTACTGTCATTTTAATTGATTATAGTAGTTACTAGTACTTTCGTTTTAATTTATGCTTCAGAAAAGTTTTATTTAGCAATGCCACAAAAATAAATATTCTCTTTCTTTTTTAACTTTTTAAATTTTAAATTTTAAAATCACATTGTTCGCGCATTTGCGACTTGGAATTTTTCTTAAAACTAAAGTTGATGTTTCTGGACCGACAGTGTCAAAGAAATTATAGTGAAAATACAACTGTAGAATAATTTCTACCAAATCGATACTCTTTTTGGAGGGAATCATCCTGAGTAGAAACCTGCTAGTTAAAATTTCCAGTTCCGATAGTTTCAAAGTACTCATGATTACACTATTACACAGCCGCTTTCTAATAATTTCGTCCTCATGAATCTCGATTGGTTTGAGGAATGAACAAAAAGTGAATACTAGATAAATTTTAACACAATTATTCTAATTGGTAAATAAATCATATTAGATGTAAATTCCCAACTGGGCGAAAAATGGTATCAGATGGTAGAGCACTGGCGACTTCAGCCAGGAGATCCCTGGTTCGAATCCTGGTCCGGACATTTTTCGCCCAGTTGGAAATTTATATAATATGATTTATTTACCAAATAGAATAATTGTGTTAAAATTAATCTAATGTAATTTCACATCCAGCGATTTCTGGAGTTCCATTACCTGTGATTTATTCTGTTGAGCTGAACCAGGTTTCAGACCAGATGCTCTAATCATTCGGGTTAGCTAGATGAAGATGTTCCACCAGATTCGTCCGGGATAGCTCAGATGGTAGAGCACTAGCGGCTTCAGCCAGGAGATCTCTGGTTCGAATCCGGGTCCGGACATTTTTCCCCCAGTTGGAAATTTACATCTAATAAAAAGTGAATAGTTATGCGTTGCAGACGCCGCCGCCCAGAGGAAAGCAACTTCGGGAAATTTTAGTATATTTTCAGGAAAATGATTTACATTTCAGACTTTAATATATATATATATATATATATATATATTTAAGCACTACCAAGCTCTAAAGTTTGTTTCACTGGTAGTTTATCACCTCGTATATCAAACGCACAGGCAACTAAGCAGACAGGTGGTTGGTCAAAAAATCAGCCAATGACTGTTATTTTCTTGTGAGTATGATACATTATCTCTTTATTTCATTTGTCAAACAGGTGGGTCATTTTATTTAAAGTGGGTCAGTCATAAATTAAAAGAAATTTTATATTTTTGGAAATGTTGGAAATGTACACAGTAAAAACATTTTTTTTTTCTATTCGAAAAAAATACATATTAAAAATAGTAAGATATCATTCAACTTCTCATATAATTTGATTATAAAATTATGGAATCTTTATATGAATAATTTAAGAGAAGAACTTTTGTTAACATGCCCCTCGATTAGTCTGAAAATTGAATTTCCATTAACAAAAATGACTAGATTCTTCAATTAAATAGAAAGAGAGAAAAAGCATATCTGAGTAATTTTCTCTCTTTAGGATTAAAGGACTAGAATTTTACACGCAGAATGTGAATAAAAAGTTCATTCAATTCTTTCAGTACTACTCTCATTATTTTGATATAACTTTTTAAAAAAGGTATCTCTCTATTAAAAAAAAAAGTAACTACCGCTATCACCGCCGCCGCCGCTGCCGCCGATTTTGAATTTTTTGTGACCGGAGGTCTTTCTTCGTTAATATTAATAAAAATAATGCATACAAAAATATGAAAATCGGTGGTTTTATACAGAAATGTTTGATAAATACGCTGATGTAGACAGTTTTCAAATCGAAGAATTATTTTAAGAGTTATTTAATGCTAAAGTTGGACAAAATCGTCCCACTAAAATGTTTTATAGGAGCAAAACTATCCATGGGAATTTAATCATTTTTAGATCGTTTTATACGTTTGAAGTTCCCGGTGTGCAAACTGGATTTCTTTTTTTAATTTGACTCATTTTTTGAGGTTTTATTTCTGTTTTAAATTCAAATTTTCAGCATTTCTAGAGATATTTTTTACATTATTTTAGAAAATGGTATTAATTTATACTGTTGCCAAATGTATAAACAGCGCTAACAATAATGTTTGCTTCAAATTAAAAATTTATTTACACATGACTATTATAAACAGAAAAAATCATTTGGAATTTGAATTAAATAATTATGTACAAAAAGCAGGAACTTATTAAAAATTTCGTCATAAAAAGTATACACGTGAATTTTAAAAGAGAAAGGATATTGTAAAATAATAAATTCATTAACATGCGTTAGAAGTCTTAAATAGGAGAAATTGTGTCATATTTACGTCACATTACAGTTATTATATAAAATGAGCACAAAATAATATTGCAAAACAGTTTAAATTTAGAAATTGCGCTAGACATTAATTTGATATTTTGAGAGGATCTTTTCAACTATTTTTGTTAGGAAAGCACAAATAATATTTCAGTTCTAACAAAAATATTTTCACGTGAATATTTAAAAGAGGAAGAAAGCTTGGTCAAAATTACGTCAGATTAAAAACGATTAATTTAAAATGTCTCATTTAAAAGAACTTTCTTTTCGCTTTGTTAAAAAATACCAGGAGACAAAGACTGTTTACTTAATTCCTTTTATATTAGCTTATTTTGAAATGTTGTTACACGTGTCTACGTCATCCAGTTATTTTTATTTCGACGTTTTATTTGTATTTTTATTAATGTTGTACTAATTTATTTGTTCTTTCGTTATTAAAAATAAAAATTATGTCAATTTGTATAATTTGGCTAGTGGTTTGGAGATTTATATAATTTGGCGAAATTGGTCGACTGGATAATCAAGTAGTACCGCAGCGGATTTGGCGTTAAAATTCCCCAATCAAAGAGAAATGAATAGAAATCCGGTCACAGATGTCATATTCGACCCATATTGGCGCGATTTTTTTCTGACGCCAATGTCATATACGCAACGGGTACTTAACTGGCGCCAAAGTATCGTTATTTTGCTTGATGTGGTAACCCGGATTATGTTGTTTATGCTGTTGATGTTTTCGCCAAATTGGCAACCGAAACAAAATCGGGCCAATATGTGTGAATATGACATCTGCGCCGAAATCCGTTTATAGGGAGATCGCCACTGTTTTTCAAATTATAATTCATTCTTTCGAAATCTTTTTAAAGCCGATCAAATTAGCGTGCATTTAGAGTCTGCGGTGTCTGGACGGGGGTTGAAGAGCGTAGCTTGTAGGGGGCCGAGCCCCCTAGTTATATATATATATCATATCTGAATTATCTTCTCCCTTTAGATCAATGTCAGACGGGCGTCTTTTTTGCTTAAGTATTACCCATTCGCAATGCTATAGCATTATGAATGGATAATACTTCAGCAAAAAAGACGCCCATCTGACATTGGTATTAGGATTAGAGGACTAAAATTTTACACGCAGAATGTGAACAAAAAGTTAATTCAATTCTTTCAGTACTACTCTCATTATTTTGATGGAACTTTTTAAAAAAGCTATTATATATATATATATATATATATAAAAAAATGACATCTGAATAATCTACTCCCTTTAGGATTAGAGGACTAAAATTTTACTCGCAAAATGTGAACAAAAAGTTAATTCAATTCTTTCAGTACTACTCTCATTATTTTGATGGAACTTTTTAAAAAAGCTATTATATTAAAAAAAAAAATCATATCTGAATAATTTTCTCCCTTTAGGGTTAGAGGACTAGAATTTTACACGCAGAATATGAACAAAAAGTTCATTCAATACTACACTTTTTTTAAAGGCATTATGTAAAAAAAAAAAAAAAAAAAAAAAAAAAAAAAAAAAAAAAAAAAATCTTTGATCCAATTTTGGCATTATAATTGAAAGACTTTAATATTTTTAATGTAATCAAATAATGTGTTCAAATCAAATCGGGACAACTTGAAAATTTATGAGAAGAAATAACAATTTTAAAAAAAAATTAAAAATATACAGACTGTTGCCGAATTCGACCGACAAATTCAGAGGAGTGATAGTAGGCATTGAGATGAAGAAGAATTATCACAGATCATGGGATCACAAACCATATATTTAATCAAAATAACAGGGAGTTCAACCCTAACGAAATTGGGTTAACAGTAATAATTTTCAGAAATCTGGAGTCTATTATAATAAAACTTTTAATATACATTCTCAACTTTGTAGTAAATGTGGTAATATTTTATTAAAAAGTGGTAGAACTTTCTATTATATGCGCCTTAGTCTTGCCGTTCCACATTTTGGGCTGCGATTACCAATTCATACGGTATTCTCGATTGCTTGAGCAACCTCTTTTTCCAAAACTTTTCGTGATGTTATAACATTTCTCAAAACAAGGTACATATCGTTGAATTATCATTGTAATGTTTTTATATTTTATCAAAATTATTACCGTCAGCGAAAGTTCAGTTAGGATAAAACACCCTGTATAAATGGTTAAATTAGTGATTTGCGACACCATGTTCAATGGCAATGTTTAATCCCTCTTGGTGACTACTATCACAACTCAACTCCGAATTTGTTGGTCAAATTCAGCAACACCCAGTACAAGGGATTTTTTAGGAAAATTATATATTAAAACAATAAATATACATTTTTAATATAATTTTAAGTAAATTTTTAAGTAAATTTTTTAACCAAAAATTTAATATATCATCAAATGATTCGAAAATATTTTTAATAATTCATTACACACAACATTTTAAGCATAAAAGTGAAGGGTATGAAAAATCAGAACGAAAAATCATGCATCATTCATCGATTATGAAACACATTCAAACTGTAACAGAATATTAAGAAATTTAATTATTTTCATGCTATGAAATCGATCATAGTCTGTCC
The DNA here is from genome assembly GCA_963932465.1 of Maratus speciosus. NCBI lineage: Eukaryota > Metazoa > Arthropoda > Arachnida > Araneae > Salticidae > Maratus > Maratus speciosus. The sequence goes on along the minus strand of OZ010789.1, from coordinate 527,841,559 downwards.
CATAACCGAATTGTTTTGTGAGTCTCTGTAAAGGAAGATAAATGATATTGACTCCTTAATCTGTAGAAAACATATTGCAGCGCACTTCATAGATATACTTCTTAATTTTATTATGTTTTAAACATCCTTAAATTATATTGCAATAGATAATTTTCCCTATAAATGATAATGGGATGGTATTCTTTTGTACGCCCCACTAAACGAACTATCAATGTTACACTAGATTAATTTTAACACAATTATTCTAATTGATAAATAAATCATATGAATTGTAATTTTCCAACTGGGCGAAAAGTGTCCAAGCCAGGATTCTAACCAGCAATCTCTCAAATGAAGCTGCCAGTGCTCTGCCCACTGAGCTATTCCGAAAGAATCTGGAGGATCTAATTCACCCGGCTACCTTTTGGTTAACTAGCTGGACATTTTTCTCCCAGAAGGAAAGTTACAACTCACATGATTTATTTACCAATCCGAATATAATAAATAAATCATATGAGTTATAATTTTCCAAATGGGCGAAAAATGGCCAGGCCATGATTCGAACCAGGGATCTCTCAACTGAAGGTGTCAATGCTCTGCTCACTGAGCTATTGCGAAAGAATCTGGAGGATCTAATTTACCCAGCTAACCTTTTGGTTAACGAGCTTGACATTTTTTCTCAGGAGGGAAGTTACAACTCATATGATTTATTTACCAATTAGAATAATTGTGTTAAAAACAATCTAGTATAATCACGTATTCAAGGTTTACTGGAGTTTCATTACCTGCTATTTATTCTGTTGAGTTTATTAACATATCAGACCAGATGGAATGATCAATTAGGTTAGTTGGGAGAATTAGTTCCTCTATTATAGAATCCTGGACTGGACATTTTTTGACAAGTTGCAAATTACAACTCATATAAATATTACCTTTTTCATAAACCTGAGAACAGGCTGTTTAAGACGAATTCATAAACACCTTTTATCCATGTTGCAAAGTGTTAAATGAATAAATTAAATAAATTTCCCTAGTGCAGTTGATTTTCTTTTTATGTGATACATTTTATTAAAAGTCATTTGAAGATAAATTAAACTAAAGATTGCAACTTATAACTCGATGGTAATAGAAATACTCTTAACAATATCATGGGATTTTCGATAATACATTCGAAATAAGGAGCTTAAGTCTATTGGGAAACAAATGAACTGTTAACTCTCGAAGAATTGGTTGCAGAGTTTATCTTCCTTATGAAGACAATAATTTTGATCTAAGATTTCGGAAAGGGGGAATTGAATTCAAACTACATATTATTTGGCAAGGTTACACCATTTTGAAACAAGTCAGGTGGATTATATCTGCTGAATTATCTGAAACACATAATCGAATTTTAGTATTCATGATTATTATATTAAATAATTTACGTTCATATACATTATTAGTATTTTTTATGAAATGGAAACATTAAAGTATGTTAATAATATAATTCAGTGTTTGTATAATGTATTTATTAAACTGGTATCCTTTTATTTGTTTACTGCTCATTTTGATCTGCATTATTCATAAAAGTAGGTTTTTTGTATTATGAATTTTTATTTGAAGCGCGTTACGACTCAAAATTACCTTTTAAATTTTAATTATTACTAATAAAACTAATAACTAAAGTATTAGCTTACGATCGTACGCTAATAACGGGAAGTCGCTCGCAAGTTAATGTTAAACAAATTGTAGAATTCTTTTGAATTTTCTCGTTTGCGCATTAATAATTTCAATTGAATACTTTTTTTTGCATATAATGAATGATGTCAATATCTAATCGGGTAACTTTTTACTATTTTCTTTTAGCTTTCTTTTTCTTTTTCTTAAGGTCAATTTTGTTTCGGAACCGGTTCCGAAATTGAAATTGTGTTCAGAACCACCCCCCCCCCCCTAAAAATTCATAAATGTTGTGAATGTTTCACATGAATTTGTGAGTGTTTTCTCGTTACTAGCGTCAGCACTTACTCGAAAAGGGTTTTGTTAAAGTTTTTGTCTCTAATTCTTTGTATGGCCATAATAAAGAAAAGTTATCACCTTCTAATAACTCTGCCACAAATACTTGTATAAAAATGCGACTGGTTCCAATCGATTATTAATAACCTGTACAAATAAATGCTATATTTAAATTTTGGTTAAGGGATTTACATGTGGAAAATAAACCAAACACGAAAATTTGAATGCTAACACCTAATATTGACATCATACTTGGATTCTTCAGTAAATATTACTTTAGAATACTATGCGGTAAGTCAGTGACTTCATTGATTTAAGAATATTATTCCTTTAAGCCCTGACCTACACAATTATGAAGGTGATCCCAAGGAAAAAAAATAATTTCCTCTTTTTGTGTGGTTTAAAGCCGACACACACCCCCACGATTGCGTGGATCCTCCCCTGTGTAATTTGACATCGGAAATTCTCTTCAACATTTTTTTTTCAATCAAATATGATCCTATTAATAAGGGGAAAACACCAACTTTTTTAATTTCTACAAAAAATCTTCAGGTCTTATAGGGTTATAAGGTTGAAGTTTGGAACTTCCACCGTTAAATAAATTATTAACTATTCCAAAACACATTGCCATGATGACAGTTTTTTAAGAATATCTTAAGCACTACTTGGAGGAGTGAGTTACAATTTTGAATTCGAAGCTGAATTTTTTAAAATTTTTGAATGATCCGTAATTTAATGAGAAGAATATCTGAAATTCATAGAAATACATCCATGTTAAATAATTCGTAAGTTACAGCTTATATTATTTCACGATAATTTATTTTTAAATTATTTTTCGAATTAAATATGATATGTAAGCTATGATTTCTTTTAAACAGAAATCAAATTCTGAAATCTTGAAACATGTGAATGAAAATTTCGGATTATTTCGCCAAGTATGTTTTGAGTTATGCTTAAAAAACTCTCTACAATTCAAATTCTTTTTCAAAGAATAAAATTGAATTTAAAATTTGGAGTTTCAAACTTTTAAATCTGTATAAATCTTAAGCTACTTGACCGAATGGCTTTCTGATTGGTCTGGTATAAGTTACCGAAGAATCCTAATATGATGTCACTATTCGGTGTTAGTATTGAATTTTTTAAAGTTCAGTATACTTTCTATACGTAGACAACTCCCTGAACAAAATTTAGGTATAATAAATTACTAAACGTTATTACTAATCGATTGTTATCAGTCATACTTTTACACAATGATTTGTGTCTGAGATAGTAATGGTAATCACGTTTTTTTTTCCTACAACTGTACGTGTACATATGTTGACAAAGAAAATGAAAATCACTTGGACTATTTATTAAGTTCATTCACAATTTTGTGTTACATTTAAGTTACATTTATGGCGCATATTTTAATGTAGCAATCATCTTTCACATTTACATGAAATAACTTCGGCTTTGGCACTGAGGTGGTTTAGGCTAATAAGTATACTTCTTGATTCATTAGGTATAAGAGGCGACAGTAATCGTGAATACAAATACAACGATTACCATCGCAGGGTTCGGAACGCTATGAATACTCAGTATAAGTAATTGTATTTCGGCCGTATTGAGAGATGTGTTGTATTAAGACCAGATTTTCTAAGGAATTTCGGTAATTAAATATTTCTTATAGCTCCTATGTTCGCCTTATTTAAACTTAAAATGCTTGTAACAAATTAACGAAAATATTAATATTTAGGAATAATGATGTTCACAATTCAATAGTATATTCCTTGTGGCAAGGTAGACAGAAGCTGTCAGTTCATTTCAAATGTAAGAATTAACTATTGCGATTATATCCATGGTTTATTACGAGATACGGTATCTGAAGGCTGACAGGAAAAAGTATATGTATTTGTTAAACTTTAAGAATTTTTCTGTATCTGATGTCAAATATAATATTTTGAGAGAATGGGTAGTAATTTGTATTTTGATTTTAAAGAGTGATTCTCTTGTATTTTATTTTAAATGTACAATCAGCATAGCTCTGAGAATAAGTAATTATTCTTGAAAAATTTTAAGTTAAATTCTACAGCTTTAAAGCGCAAATGTGTTATTTTTTATGACATCTATGAAATAAATGTTTTTAGAAAAGCTTAGCGGGATGGTTGTTTCATGCACAAAATGTTTTAAACAGCCCTCATAGAATAACACACAGCAATTTAATTTTTTGCAATACCAAATCACTATTCCACTCATCACAATAACAAAAAACGAAGCAACTTATATAATGAAAAACACAGATTTTATATACACATAAATTATATTTATATTTAACCAAGTTTTACGATAATATTGCTTAAGAATTCTAATACTTGTACATTATAAAAAGGTGGAATAAACACGAAAATTACTGAAATTAACAATTAAATGCAAAAAATCCTTTATCGACTTTCACAAACGATAAGTATTACTGTATAAAATGAATCAATTAATAAATTGGAGAGCTCAAATGATAAATCTGGTAAGTAACGTAATCATCATTTTAAGAAAATAAGCTGTAACGTTCAAAATGTGCATTTGCTGTTATTTTAAAATGCCTAATTTATTAATTGAAATCTCGGTTAGTTATAGGTTTTTCAAAAAGTAATTTAATAGATGGTAGAGGACTATTGACTATCTTTGTCACATACCATTTTTATCATCTGAGCTCTTCAATTAATTCAAACAATTTTTATAAACATTTTTCAAAGAAACTAGGCGGAAAATGTTACATGATATGCGGCACAGTTAAAATGAAAATGAAACACCAACTGAATTAGCAGCTAAAGTCATTTGATTACATGCTAATCCGCAAGTACCTATTCCTTAGAAAAACTATTTAAACAACATTTGCCTATCTTCTGGAATTACTCCTCATATATTTACCAAACAGACTCGGTAAAAAGCTCATTTGTTTTCCTGCTCTGCATATACTGAAGATCTTCCTTTAGTCTAAGGTGACCATATGTAATTCGCTTTAGAACAGCTTTATCAATCATCATCAAGCAATCATTTTTAAAGCGTTCATCTTCAGATTTAAAAATTTTAAATATTACGTACGTATTTCGAAGGTTATAAAACGATCATTTGGTCATGCTATCGTTGTTTCAAATATTAAAACTAAAACACTAAAGTAAAAAAAAAAAAAAAAAAAAAAAAACTGTTTTTTTGTAAAAGAGGACCCATTTGGTAACCATATTTTAATTATATTACAATTGAATTAATTAGTTTTACCTTTCAAATAAAATGGGTTTGTTGAGATGTTTTAAAATCGAATATTAAAACAAAATTACATTTTTATAATACTCGCATGTTTATATCAACAAAAGTTTGTAAAATTTTATGTGTTATTTATAAACGTTTTAAAAACAACGCAATAAATATGGTGTTATAAAAATAGTTTAAAATGCAAAAGAATGCAAAATTATAAGGAAATATTAAAATGTATTTTATTAAACGTTTAATCATCTAACACATGTTTCGTCATTAATTAATTAAAAGTAGGCATGTAATGTTTGCCTTTGTGCACTTTATTTAGACCAAAGAAGTAATTTTTTTTAAAACAATATTTTAAAATTATACATAAAAAAGATAGTTTATTTATATTACAGTTATTATTTAACTGTAAAAAAATCATGGAGAACTTAAATCTCACATTATAAAAAATAATAGCATTTAAATTTAATTTGCTGTGAAAAAACGAAACGAATTTAATAGTCTACCAAAAACTTGTACCGAATTCTAAACAAGTTGAAAGTTTTTAATCGCAAAGTTACACTCGCTTAACTATTGGAAAATCCATTTTATAAAAAAGTACGTGAAGTGTTTGTATGGATAATAGGTAGAAAACCTTTTAAAATAGTTTCTCTTGGTTTACAGTGTCCGTTTATTGGTTATTTACATTGTGTTGTTTATGTGTAAAATATACACTTTGTGAAAGCTCTTTAAATAAATGAAAACAAAATCGATGACTTTTATCGGAATTACAAAACACATTTATTTTTAACGGAAATTTTCTTTTTATGGATTGGTTTTTATATTTTCAAATACCCAGGATAATATCAATTATATTTTATTTTATATATAATATACTTCTTCAAAGCTCTATTTTTAATCAAGAAAGATTGTATACATAATAGTGTGTAATTATACATGTAACAGTTTAGTCTTAGAAGAAAATAAACAATTTTTTTTCAGTTAATATTTTGCAACTTATTTGTGTTTTGTAAATTCAAAAGGGTAAGTTTATATAATGAATCTTATATTGTTATTCCGCAGCTAATACATAAAAATTCAACCAACTTGTTTACAGATAAACTATAATTTATCTTAGAATTATGTTACCATGCAATGTTTAAACACAAAATTATAAACATTATTTAAAATTATAATACAATCTTAATTATGACAAAAAAATGTAATATATTAGTAAAGATAATTTACATATACTCATGTAACGCTGTAAAATGTAATTACTTTTTAGACTGGTTTCATTCATATTTAAATCATGTCTTGAATTTAAGCAATGTAAAATGAAACAAGATCTCCTTTTTTATTTAATTTTATATTTTTTAAAATATATTACGTTATTACATTTTCTTTCTTGTAAAGTACACTAACATTTTGACTCATGGAATGTTCATTTTTACTTTCTTCTATCTTCAATATAATAAAGCAACCCGTCTTTCTATCTTCAATAGGCTTCTTTTATCTTCAATAGAAAAAAATATTGTAATAGAAATTTTTTTTCGACTTCCGGTTTTCGAGGGATTTACACGATTTAGGGGTCAGGGATCCCAAAAACATGTATTTAAAAAATGCCTGTCTCTACGCGTTACCGCCTGTCCGTGTGTCCGTATGTTCGTGTATCGACATAGTACCATAAAAAATGGGTACAGATGTCATATTCGCCCCATATTGGCGCGATTTTTTTCTGTCGCCAATATCCTATAGGCAACGGGTACTTAACTTGCGCTAAAGGGCTTGATGTGATAACCCGGATTATGTTGTTTATGCTGTTGATGTTTTCGCCAAATTGGCAACCGAAAAAAATAGCGCCAATGTGGGGCGAATATGACATCTGTTCCAAAAAATGTATGAAGTTGTGCATAGAACTGAACCAAATTTCTTTTGGTGTTTTTAGCTATGACAAGCGGGTCCTCTATTAATTTAGAAAAATTTCGACGGAAGGGTGAGCTTTAATAGCGATTTTTGGGCCATTTTTATTATTGTACCATCGGAAAGTGCATGAAGTTATGTATAGAAATGAACCAAATATTTTGTGCATGTTTTTGACCATGGCAAGATGGTGTTCCCTTAATTTGGAATGATTTGGAAGTAACGTGACGCTGTAATAGCTGTTTTTATGCCATTTTCATTATTGTGTCATCGAAAAGTGTATGAAGTTATGCATAGTATTCAACGAAAATTTTTGTGTATGTTTTTGACTCCCTCCTTGAATTTGGAAATAATCCGCCGAAAAGCGGCAATGTAATATCGATTTTTGTATAATTGTCTTAATCTTTCGTAGTTCTATTGTACACCGGCGGTAAAGGACGGGAACTTCGCATCATGATAAGCCGGAATCGCGAACAGCTCATGTACTAGAGAATAACGGAAAACTATTTATTTTAATAAATATCATGATACGATTAATTGACTGAAGCTGAAAATTTTATATAAAAATGAATGTTGCTATAGTATTAAACTAATAAAATTAAATTATTGACATCTGTAACTACATTTTGAAATATTAGGATGTTTTAGATAGAAGAATGTTTTTGGATTGTTATATTCAAATAGTTTTAAATCGTTCTCTGTGTTAAGCAGGTATTCTTAAAACATCTCCATAACAAAAATAAATTTATATGTTACCCCGATATAAAAATGCAAAACAGTAACGAATATCTTTTTAAAATGTCGCATAATTTGATTAACTGTTAAAAGATAATAAACTCCTAATTTTCACTTTATCATAGGTTTTAATACTATGAACACCACAATATTTTTTTATATAGTGTGTGTGAGTGTCTGTGTGTGTATACATAAAAAAAGGGGAGAATCTTTAAAAAAAGAAATGCTGCATTAAAGAAACATTTTTTAGGAGACCAGAGTCGCAATCCACTTTTTCAATTAAAAATTCATGGTGCTGACTCCAAACCTGATATATATTTTTGTTCATAACATTAACTTTATTGAAGATTTGTTAACGGTTTTTTAATAGACCATCTTTTTTTCCGTAAAATTTCATCACAAGAAGTGTTGGAAATGAAATATAATTTAGTCAGCGATACAGAATAAATTGTCAGTTACATTACAAAGGACAGTTTTAACACAGTATTATTTAAAGGCGTATTGCTAATTTAAGAACATATTCCGATATAGTTCCATTTCACACGAAACGAGGTAGATATTTCAAAATTTTTTATAAAATACTTTAATTATTTGTTAATCCTTTATGTTTCGACAGTGCTTTAAAGTACCATTAAATAATTTGTTATAAAATTCATTTAATAAATCGATTAGTAGAAATACAGTTTAGAATAAGTTAAAGATACTTTACTTTATCTTGTTCCAAAAGCATTAATGGTTGCACAAAACCAAAATATTTTTTAAAGAATGATTTCTTTTTCAATTGCATCTTTTCATCTTTCTTGACATTGAAAGATTTTGGGGAAAAAGGTTCAATTCGGAAATATTTCTATATTTCTATTGTAAAATAGTTATATTTGTACATTTCCTAATTCGATAAAATAATTTAAAAAAAATATTTTAAATAAAAGATATGAGAGAAATTACAAATATTGCACAAAATCCTTATACATTCAAATTTAATTATTTAGTTTTAATTGCATAATCCTTCAAAAATTTATTAAATGATTGTTTAAACCTTCTAATGTAGTGTAAAAAATTCACGAATTTTTTTATGACTTCATAATTTGGGACATAAAGTGTTAAGTTATAACAGCGAATCATTGTTCGGTTTAGAATGAAGAACCCCGTTTTCTTAATTCAAAAAGTTTATTGCAACCCTAATTCCCTAATCTAAAATTGTGTCTTGTAGTGTGTCCTGCCGTTTATTACAGTCAGTTAATATTTTTTAATCAAATTGTATATCGGGTTGTGGAGTGTTAGGATTTAACGTTTACTTGTTTCAATTTTTGAAACAGATAAAGAAATAGTATTGCCAAAAAAGTTTAAACGTATGTGCCGAAAAGTAAGTCATGGCTCATTGTAGAAACGCAAAAAGAATTTGAGTTTTGTTTGTCCGCTAGTTAGTCTGACTTTCTGTTCCGTGGTACAGCCGCATAAAGCATCCGATTATCTTGTAATTAATTAGGTAAGTTAGTGAGACACCGGGATCTATCTGTATCGTTTTTTGGTTAAAACTTGTTCTTTCGTTCTAAATATAGAGAGCATTTCCGTTATAATACTTTTTTATCCATAAAAAAGTGCTTAAATTTACACATTAAAACAGGCATGCATATGATATAAAAACGATTTGTCCGAGTATGTAAAAAGGTGTGTAAATTGCCAAATACACGCCCTGTTGTGCCAATTTCAAAAATTATCAGATAACACAAATTATCAGATGCACAATTTAACGTGTAAATTTCACATGAGTACACATATATTTGTGTAGTACACAAAACAATGGATTTTGTGTACATAGTATAACCTTATAGTTTGGAATGTAAGTTTTGAATTAAATATTTTTATAGTCGCAAAACAAATTTGTTTGAAGAACAAACACGTGTGCTTGTTGTCCGTGATAACTGCCGCATAAAGCATCCGATTATCTTTTAATTAATTAGGTAAATTAGTGAGACACCATGATCTGTCTGCATAATTGTTTGCATAATCTTGTTCTTTCGTTCTAAATATATAGAGAATTTCCTTTGGCGTTATAATGCTTTTCTATGCATTCTTTCAATTCTATTTAATGCTTTAATTTACACATTAAAGCAAATATACTTATGATACAAAAATTATTTGTCTATATGTGTAAAAAGGTGTGTGAATAGCCAAATACACGCCCAGGTGTGTCAGTTTCAAAATACACATTTTCCTGTGTATTTTATTGGCACATAAACGTCTTAAATGTGTAAAATGTTATCAGATAACTCAGAAATGCAATAACGTGTAAATTTCACATGAGTAGACATATATCTGTGTAGTATACAAAAACAGTGGTGGTAGTTTGGAATGTAAGTTTTGAATTAAATATTTTTACAGTCGCAAAACAAATTTGTATGAAGAACAAACACGTGTGCTTGTTGTCCGTGATAACTGTCGCATAAAGCATCCGATTATCTTTTAATTAATTAGTTAAATTAGTGAGACACCGTGATCTGTCTGTATAGTTGTTTGCATAACCTTGTTCTTTCGTTCTAAATATATAGAGCATTTCCTTTGGCGTTATAATGCTTTTCTATGCATTCTTTCAATTCTATTTAATGGTTTAATTTACACATTAAAGCAAATATACTTATGATACAAAAATGATTTGTCTATATGTGTAAAAAGGTGTGTGAATTGCCAAATACACGCCCAGGTGTGTCAGTTTCAAAATACACATTTTCCTGTGTATTTTATTGGCACATAAACGGCTTAAATGTGTAAAATGTTATCAGATAACTCAGAAATGCAATAACGTGTAAATTCCACATACGTAGACATACATCTGTGTAGTATACAAAAACAGTGGATTTTATGTACATAGTTAGTACCCATCTTATAGTTTGGACTATAAATTTTGAAATAAATATTTTTGTGGTCGCAAAACGAATTCGCATGAAGAACAAACACCTGTGCTTGGTGTCTTTCCAGCAGATTTTTTTTCCCGACCATAAAATAGTGTAACTTTGATTTACAAAAATCAGGATCTTCTGAAATTATATTTACTGCACACTATTCTCTGTTAAAGTTGTTTTAAGCCCTAAATCAGTATACTCATAGATTGTGAATAGAATCTGTATAATGTGAATAAATATACCGTAAAATGAAATTAAAAAAACGGAAATTATGACGCCGGCACTATTTTCGTTATTTATCGGATTTTTCTTTCTATCAATTTCAGCTATAAGTTTTGCAATATACATCTACATTAACAGAAGAAACTCTTTATTTAATTCAATGTACAGTAAACAAGTAATATTTACCGAAATGGGATTTGAACTCCCGATTTGCGACTTTCCAAGCCTATAACTTGACCATTCAGCTACTATTACACAAGCCAAGATTTCAAGTATCGATATATATTGTGTTCACGTAAGTACAAATATTTCTATGTAGGGGAGAGTAGCTGAATTTGGACAACTTCACATATTTTCAGGTGTAACTCACTTAATTTTTGGAATATATGCAAAAGATCATTACACAGGGTCAATCTATTCATCTACTAACTAAATAAATATTTAGATCAATTTCTTTTTGAAAATCTTAAATTTTGTTTTAATTTGAAAAATTTCTCAAAAGTGGTCCAAATTCAGCAACTGGTCGCCTAAGTTGGACCCCTAGTCTCTTAAATTGGACCAAATAATGTCAGGTTGTTTTAATGACTAGAAAATATAACTAATTTTATTAAAAGCAAAGTTTGCGATTAATGAAACAATCAAACAAAATAACAGCAATCAAATATAATGAAATCAAATATCTGAAAATAAGAGTAATTATTTTAAATCAAAATGTATTCAAAATATAAATCAAAGTTATCAGTAATTAAGAATAGAAATTGTGGAACTAATTGTCAGTTACTTGAATATCATGTAAGGAGTGATGCAAAGCTTATACATGAATTTTGTTTTTTGTTTTTGTTTTCCAGCGCACACAACATGGAACCGTATATGGCAATCTGAATACTGAATCATTTCTGCTATTTTATTTTTCTTACAAATTAGACAAAACCAATCATCACTATCTGGTCTTTTCTTTTTAGATTATGAATTATCAGACTTTTTTTTGCAACAGAAGTTTTCTTTACATTATGTTTGTAGTTCTTCTCTTACATCATTTTCTTGCTAATTGCATTACGCCTATTTTTTAAAACTCTATGTTCCTATTGCTTTTGTGCTGTGAAAGCTTCCTTTTTTGTCTTTTTTTTTCATTTCAATGTTTAGTTTATATGGCGATGATGTTACCACAAGTGTTTGTTGGCACCCTCAGTACTTTGATTTAACTGAATTTAGCAAAGGAAATAATATTTCTAATGATTTTTTTTTCTTTTGGGGAGGATTTGTAGCTGCAGCCTTGTTGTGGTCAATTTCTTCACAACTTACTGTCTGATTTTTGTTTCCTATATCTTTAACAGCTTTTGCTTGCACGGGTGTTTTTCTTCCAGACAGTTTGTCTATGTTCTTTTCAACATTTTGATCAAGGTTTGAGATTTTATTCGTTTAAATGGCAAAAATTCCACCCTCCAGAACTGTAAAAAAATCTTTCATCACAAATATTCTCCAGGAGGAAAATATTTAAATTCAACTCTGTAAATCAAATATGCCGTAGGAATAAAGAATTCAAACAAAATAAATAAAATGACATACAAGATAAAAGACAGTGCAAACAAAATTTATTGCTTAGAAATGTAAAAGTATTTTTATGTTTATATAGGCCTAAACTGTATAAGAAAATTAATCCAGATAAACAACAACAAAAAAAAAAAAAAACTTGCATGGGGATAGTAATCCATTATAAAATATAAAAAAATAGTGTACAAAGCGTACCGTCCTCGAAACTCATTACTTACTTTTCAAATTTATGATCGCATATCTGGCCCAATTTAAGCAACTTAAATTGGCCCAATTACAGTAACTGCGCCATTTTTAAAAACAGTTAATTTCAAAACTAGGGAAAAAAACGAAATCAAACAAATCCGCATGAAAAATAGGCGCAATAAACAGATGAATTCATATATGTATATGAAAACATAACAACTTACCTTAGTTTTAAAATATTCACTTACGTTTAGTAGGAAAAAATTAGATCAAAACAGATCACTTTAGGCTTTTTTAAATTGTCTGAAAACAGCCCCGTGGTAGGCGGCTGCTTCATCTAATCATGAGTGACGTCATTCTGATGAATTGGATTTCAGCGGTAGATGGAGTCTCTTCCTGTAATTAACGGCAGAATGGCAATGGTCCAATTAAAGCGGCGGTCCAAATATGGCTACTCTCCCCTAATACTGTTACGCATAATCTTGTGTCATATTCTGTTGTTACGCATATATTCTTACACATGTGTCGGCGCAATATTCAAAATACACAGATATATGTGTAAGATGTAAAATTTGTAAATTACATTAACACACCAATTCCGATAAATCCGTAAAATGTTCTACCATTTACACACTTATTTGAGTTTTTGAAGGGATACAAATTGCTTACTTCCATTAAACCAATAAACACACATAAATAAAAGTAACTTTTTAACGACGAGTGTGTACATTTTATGAGAATGTTTTAATTTTACAAATTTAAACATATACATATGTAAAAGCGACTAATTTAAACATTTATTTTTTAGATGTGTGGGAATTCAGATGATTTTCAAATTTTACAAATTCACCGAAAAACATTGGAAAATTGCATAATTAATTGAAAATATTTAAAATGTGGATGTGCAAATTTGCCAATGGTCATCTTAAATTGCTTCGATTGTTCGGAAAGTTTGTCATCACAATATGCCACACATCCTAAATTACCTATATATTTTTTGATGGAATTTTGCGCTTATGTTCCAAAAATATAAATCATTTTAACTTTTCCATTTTATATTATCGCTGTCTTAAGTAACAAGTAAACCAGCAGATCAGGAGCCTCAGCGTAACTTTTCAAAACATTTTAAGTTTCATAAAAGAGTGTTTAACAGCCTACAATCCGTAATTTAATATATTTAAATTTATGTTTCCTTGTTATTTTGTTATGTATGTCAGTTAGTAAAGGTATGTATGAAATCAAAGCAAGCACTGGCCGCTATATAGGTTAATATCTGGTGACGTAAGGTTTCTATTGCGTTACTGAGGTCCCTCTGCGGTAGAAACTATCACAAGTATAGGAACTAATAAAGAAATTTGGTAGTATTCCTACACTGTCTCATCCGACACTGTCACATTCTCGACATGTCCAAAACATGTCTATTGGAGCAAGATTTGTTGACCCGGCAGGCCATGGAAGGATATTATAACCCAGTCGACATTGTTGTGAGAGTCGCGAAGCTTGTGGCCAGGGTTATCTTGTGGATAAATGTCACAAGAGCTGTTTGATACTATAGGCAGTACCACAGGGATAACAAATATGGTCAACGTGCCTTCGAGCTGTCACAGTACCTAGAAGAACGAGTAAAAGTGATTTTCTCTCCCAGCGGATCACTCCCCAGACTGTCATACCAGGTCTTATGTTAGTGTGGAGTTTAGCAACAAATGCAGTATTTAACCGCTGACCTCTCGGCTGCTACACACATATGATGCGGTCACCAGCACCGAGAAAAAAGCAGCATACGTCTCGGAAAATCACATTTCCCCTATCAGATAATGTCCAGCTTGCCCGATATCGACAGTACTTATGTGAAAGGGTTAGTAGCAAGTGCCTAAATAAATGTCAACATTTGAGGGCAGAGACTGCAAGTGGTCAACAAATGGTACGCCTTAATACCACTGAATGCATGTCAACTGGCAAATGGCGTCATATTGATGTTAGCAACATTTTTGGTGTAGATGTGGGTGTTCTCCTGATTGCTCGATCCTCTCGTGCATTTGTGGCTCGAGGGCGTCCAGAGCCACTAACATGACTGATTGTTAGACCGGGAGCCGGCAGCATAGACAGTCACCTCATCGAGTTCACGGATGAAATTCTAGGATTAGTTAAATCTTGATAAGCATATTAAAACTCAATAGGTCTGTCAAATCATGTCTTTGTGGAAAACACCGGGAAACCCGATTTCAGCGGCTGAATCGAAGGTTTACCATTGTGTTTTCCTGCACCAAAAGGTATGAAAACATGGAGGACTGGAAGCAGGCAAACACAATGGTAAACCTACGAGTCAGCTGCTAAAATCGTGTTTTCCGATGTTTTCCACCAAGATATGATTTTGCAGACAGATTGCGTTTTAATATGCGAATAAAGATTTAACTAATCCTAGAATTTCATCCGTGAACTCGATAAGGTGATTGTCTGTGCTGCCGGCTTCCGGTCTATGTGTCTTTTATGATTCATTTCGACCAATGCTGCGCAACTACCACATCGTATAGGACAACATTTTGGCTGATTCGTCAGTTGGATCAACCCGTTTTTCTGGGGCATATGATATGAGCCCTTTCGAAGTCGTACAACTGCTCGTAGTACAACTGATCGGTACGTCTTAAAAATATCTTTCTTCCAAATCCTGTGTATTAATAATAGTATTTCAGTTCTAATTACTCTTTGTTTGAGTACTGACTTCTTGATCACACGAGCACGCCAAATTTAGTAGCTCTATCTAAACTTTTCCTGTGCGCATATATTTCTTTTGCAACAAAGTGTAACAACTATCTTCCCCATTCTTTTTTTTTACATTATTTTCTTTTATTAAATGAAACATCTCTGGTGTTTCAAATGATATTTATCCGAGTAAAAGCACTCTTGTTAAAAAAGGTTCCATATTTTCTTTAGACTATTTTAAAAAATATTGAAATCTAAAAAATGGCAATTTCTGTTCTGGTATTGAGCTTAGAGTAAGGCAGAAAATTAAAAGGTATTTAAACTTTCCCAGCAAACACAAACCTTTCGGAAGACGATCGGGCCGCAGCCGGCAGTGTCAGTTAAATGTAGGCATGGGCACAATGGTTTTAGTGAAGTGTCGGCAGCATGTCCGCAACTGAAACTTAAGAATCTGCTTTTACGACTGCCAGTTACCGTAATCGGTCCGCTTATGGTTATATATCGGCAAATGACTTACACCGGCAAGTGATGCAGAACCAATATATGATTTCTGATAATGGTCCGATTAGATTTGCCAACATCGGTCCAAATTCGGAATTTTTAGGCGCAGCCGACATTTTTTTTTCTTTTTTTTTTAATTTTTTTTGAGATTGAGTTTTGATAAGATATGTATATTTCATGTATACTATATGAAATTCTAACAGTGTAAAACAAAATAAAAATTTTAAATTATCCTATATTTATTTATTTAAAAAAATCTTTTATTGAATTCATTTTAAAAAGGATTTACAATTATTTGAATCATCGAAAGAGTTTTTTAAATCGCTCCTTAAAATTATTATTCATTATAAACTTAATCGTAGAAAAAAAAATCGTAAATTTATTATTTTCTAACTATGTATTCTTTTTAAAAGCAATAGTTATGTTTCTTATTTTATTTAAAAATCAAATTATTAAAAAACTGTTTAAAATTGTTTTACAAGGTATATATATAAAAAAAAACTACCCAACTTTTTAGCATTACAATTAAAAGGAATGATTCAGAAAATTACCACTTCTAAAAAATTATTTAACAGAAAAAAAAGATAAATTAATATTTCTATTTTATTTGATGATTAAAAAATATTGATAAGTAAACGAATCATTACTGCTACATAATCAGTAAGAATATATTCTACATAAAATCGTCAAATGACGAAAAATGAACTGTTATTTTAATTAAAAGTGATTAATTACCAACTTATTTTTTTATTAAAATTATTTTTTCTATGTTACAAATGTATATTTCTTGAATTATCATATTTAATTACATTATATTTCCTAAAGAGAAAATTCTTTTAACAGAAAAACCTCTGAAAGTCACTTATTCTTTTTAATAAGTAATCTTAAATTTATAAGAAAGCTTCAGAAATTTCTCCCATTTAAAAATTATCTTCCAAGAGAAAAAAAATGTAAATCAATATTTTTATTTTATTTTTAAATTAAAAATATTGATAAGTAACAAATTGATATTACAACATACTCACTAAATATATGTTCTACTTTAAATCATCAAAACAACATAAAATGAATTCTTATTCTAATTAAAAGTTATTAATTACCAACTTTTTATTTATTAAAATAAATTTTTCCATGTTAAAAATATATATTTTATAAATTAACGCCACGCATGTAATTACATTATAATTCCTAATAAAAAATTTGAATTAACTGAACAAAACCTCTAACAATATTTTTTTCGTACTTAATTATTCTTAAATGTACACTATGTAGCCATTAATGACCGGCAACATTCAATTTTAGACATTTCGTCGAATATTTAGAAATATACTTGACAGATTCTTCTGGAATTTCAGGATTAAAAAGAACAGGTATGACCTCATATTTAGAAATGTCGATTTGTTAAGGGGGACAATTAGGGGGCCAACAAAAAATCAAAGAAAGAAAATAATACTTGGGATCACCCTGTAAAATAAAATTCACTAAATTATCTACCGCTACCAAATATAAATAAACAGACATTTTGCAATATGTGTATTCTTTTGTGTAAGAATAGCACGTATATTAACAGAGATATAGCGATTTATTTTAAATAATTAAAAAATTCTTGCATGTTTTTTGCTTATAACATGCAGGGTTTTCAACCAAATTTAACGCCGGTTTCAGAAAAATTGACAAAATATAGTAGAAACAATATAGTGTAATCGGAATATAAAAATGTTAAATATTTTAGGAAATATGAACAGTTGTATGAAATAATTTTTATCTGCGCATGCGCGAACGATAACAAGGATCATTTTACATAATTTAATAGTCAACTCTATGACGCAACTTATTAAAAGAAATCTAGTCAAATATAGTAAAAATTCAGAAAGATATCGGCGTTAAAGTGAGCAAATTTTTAGTTGTTCTCTAAAAGCAGCTGAATGATTAGGGATTTTACACAAATTGTCATTTTTATTAACCGACTTTCAGAAATAAATTAGTATTTAGTGAGTATCAACGAGTAGATTTGGAAAAAATGATTCGATTTTGATACTTCTTTTGAACATGGTATATGCTCGTTCTGGTGGTCATCCAAGAAGAACTAAAGCATCAATAAAAAATGAAAATTAAAAAAAAAAAAAAGTTAAAAATGACAATTTGTGGAAAATCCCTCATCATTCATCTGCTTTTAGAGAACAACTAAAAATTTGCTCACTCTAATGCCGATATCGTTCTGAATGTTTACGATATTTGACTAGATTTTTTTAATAAGTTGCTCCATAGAGATCTCTATTAAATTATGTAAAATGATCCTTCTTATCGTTCGCGCATGCGCAGATAAATATTATTTCATAAAACTGCTCATATTTCCTAAAATATTTAACATATTTATATTCCGATTGCACTATATTGTTTTTACTATTTTTTTTTTCAACTTTTCTGAAACCGAAGTTAAATTTGGTTGAAAACTCTGCATGTTATAAGCCAAAAACATGCAAGAATTTTTTTATTTTTTTAAATAAATCGCTATATCTGTATTAATATACGTGCTATTCTTACACAAATGAATACATATATTGCACAATGTCTGTTTATTTATATTCGGTATGGATATATCATTTTGTGCATTTTATTTTACACGGTGATCCCAAGTATTATTTTTTTTTCTTTGATTTTTTGTTGGCCCCCTAATTGACCCCCTTATCAAATCGACATTGCTAAATATGAGGTCATACCTGTTCTTTTCAATCCTGAAATTCCAGAAGAATCTGCCAAGTATGTTTCTAAATATTTGACAAAATGTCTAAAATTGAAAGTTGCCGGTCATTAATGGCAATACAGTGTATATCTATTCTTAATTATTCTTAATTATTCTTAAATTTATTCTAAAATTCGTATGCTTTAACAAATTTGCTAAGATATTTATTTCTTTCATTTAATTATAAAATTAATTTTTAAATATACGCGCGTTTAAAAATTACAAATAAATAAATAAAAAATAAAATAGAACACTTCAGAATTCTAATTTTCCAATCTACCATTTACTTTCAATGACAAACCATTACGTATCAATACGTCTTCCCCTTATTACCTCATAGAATCCTACCCTGGTCAAATCTGAGTGGCCAAGTGGTTAAGGCGTCTACTTCTTGTCCTTGGGTTCGTCGGATTAATCCCCACCTAATCCAGCGCCGAAACACGTTCCTTTCAAATAAGCATTCCACAATGTCTCATGGATGGCGGCGCCAAAGCAGATTTTTTTTTTCAATCGATGCTGGCGCCGGGCTACGGGCGACATTGGTATGGAGAGCTATCGGCGTGTTTGCCGATACCGGACCGGCTGCGTGCCTCATAAATCGGGCCGCATTCGTGCGGCGTATCAAAAAAGATATGGAACCGGTATCGTGTCATTATAGCAGGTAGTGGCAAGCGGCTGTCGACCGAGTGCTTACCGATAGCTCTGTGTTTTCGGGGTTGTTTTAATAACTTCCACGCTACTTACGTGCACGATATTTGTTTGAAATAAAATCTCGTATTTATTCAACATTATTTATAAAATTATTTAAAGGTTGAATCCAAGACGTTGCATATATAAAGTATTATAAAATCTATTTCTTATGTTTAATTACATTAGTTCGCAAAAACTGATTTATCAAATAAGTAAACCTGATACATTAATGATTTAGTTATTTGATCCGTTAAAACTTTTACATAATTTTTTTTAGTGTTCAAATACATTTCTGCATTTAAATTTTGCTTGAAATACGTTAAAACTAAGAAAATTAATGCATTACGCAATATTTAAACAATATTTTTAAAAAAATCTGATAATTAACGAAAAAATGCTTTTAAAAAACTGCGCCTTAGCTTAATCAAAACACTTTCAAAATGTGCTTTTTAAAGGATTTAAAAAAATTAAATAAATTTATAAACACTAATTCCTCACAGATAAATAATGTACTACTTAGCAAAAAAAAAAAAAAAAAAAAAAAAAAAAAAATCCTCTAATGTCTTTAAAGTTATCTTTTAACTATGACACAAAATACTCTTTACTTTTTTCACATAAATGTTTTAAATATCTTTTCGGATAAGTATCGTTATCTAAAAACCTTTCCATATAATACGATAAATACTGTAAGTAATTTAAAGGATATCAAGTTTTTTTTCAATGACATGGTTTTGAATGGAAATATGAAATAATTTATGGAGCCATTAAAATGATCTCAGGATTAAATTATAATTAAACTAAATACTATTCTATACCATAAAATGACTTTTCACCAAACTTAGTAGAAAAGGTAAAATAAAAAATATCCCTTACGGCTCGGCGTACAGGCGGAGGTAGATTTCGAAGCTAAGTACTAATTTCACAACAAAAACAAAATCAAGATAACAATAAACACAGCTTAACAATTTTATCTAGCCGTTTTTGACAAGTTTTAATTTTATTTTTCTGTGAGAGCTGGTTTTATCAGAATCGTGTTAAGGCGGTATTAAAAAATTTTAATTATCCCCATTTCCACAGTCTTGGGCCGATTTTGCCATTGTTGGATTTTTATCATGTTTCAATACGATTCTTTAAATTTACATGACGTTACATATTCACCTGCTGACGTCCATTTTACTTCCAATATATGACGTAATGTTGACTTTTTTAAAAATTCGTCAAACTATTTATTTCATTTTCATTTTCAGGTAGAAATCTTGCTATAGAAAAGTTATGACGTGAAGTTGTGGTAGGAATTTTATTGTTTTTGTTTTTACTTAAATTTGTGGCATCTACTATAACAAAAAAATGTTTAAATTTTCCTGTTATTTTGTTGTAAGAGCTGGTTTTATCAGATTCATGTAAAAGCGGTATTCAAAATTTTTAAGCCTCCTAATTTCGTTGGTCCGATTTTGCCCATTTGCAATCCGCGCCGAGAAATTAGTCATCTCAATGTTTTAGGCGAGTTTGAAGACGATTTGTGCATAATAGCGACTTTTATCGTGCAGAGTAAATTTAGTACATACATGTATGCACATATATATATAAAGTTTTTAAGTGGGGTTGCTTTGGGTTCCTGGGATCATATAATGAAAAGTTATGTAGAAATTTTTCAAAAGTGGCACCGTGATAACATGATGACGACTGCAATAGGTAGCATTTCTTATGAAATCCACCTAAAAGAAATTGGTTAAATATTCAGGAAAATATAAAATTGCAGAAAGCTCTTTCATTTATCAATAGAAAATTCTTTTAATCAGAAATCGATGCAACATTCACTGTTTAGGAGAAATATATAAGTTTTTTCAATTTTTTAAAGCGGTTTCACTAGAAAATTTTCACATATGAAAGAATTATTTCGAAATGCTTTTAATTTCTATAAAATGTATATAGATAAAATATATTACTGGTTGATTTTCCTTTGCAATACAAATTAACAGTATTTTGTAACACTTCAAGGGGTTGCTGTTGTTGTTGGGCTGGTTGTTCATGTTCAATGTTCGAACTTTGATGCTGACAAATTACGTAAAAATGAGACTCTAATATGGATTGCTTTAACACCACATGTAATTAACTTTTGGATATCAAATTTGAAAGACATATTAAAGAAAATATATGGTAACAATTAATGCTCCGAATAAAAGAGAAGATGCATATAAATCTTTTTAATTTCATTTGAAATTTAATGCTTTTTAAATAAATGAATTCACCTTATACGCCTTGCGCACAGGATTTCTCATAATTGAATTGTAAAACAATTATTGACTAGAGATATACCGTGCGTTTAAAATGACCTACAACATGAAAAAAATATATAGTGGGAGGTGGGGGAATGGGATAAAATGTAAAATCTAAAATTCAAAAAATTTATTTTTATTTTTCTAAAAATAGTCATAACATCTAAATTTCTTATTTGATGAACACAATTGTTGGTCGTTTTGCCCATCTATGAGGTTTATACATTCAGCCAAAATTTCATGAAGTTCTATCCTTTCATTTCCGAGAAATCATACGCACACACTGTAAAAAAAAATTTGTAAGGTTACTAAGAATTTTTTAGGAAACTGGGATTCCTAGAACTTTTTATGTAACCACAACAAAAGATAATCATGTAAAATTACAAAAGTTTCTTCAGTAAGTGTTACTAAATATTGCTTAGTAAACGTACTAGTGATTTTTTAGGGAGTTTACCAAAAAAACTCTTGTAAATTTACTAAATATTGTTTAGTGAAGTTACTAATGCTTGTTTAGGGAGTTTACTAAATAAGTTTTAGTAAATTTATCAGTGAATATGTTGTAAACGTACTATTCCTTTTTAGGGCGTTTTCTAAAATTTTTTTTGTAAATTTACTAAATATTGTGCTGTAAATTTACTAACGGTTTTTCAAGGGAGTTTCCTAATTAGCTTTTGTAAATTTACTAAATATTTCTTAGTAAACTTACTAGCGATTTTTTAGGGAGTTTAGTAAAGAATTTGTGGTAATTTTTCGAAAGGTACTTTAGTAAACGTACTAAGGATTGTTTAGAGAGTTTTCCAAAGAATTCCTTGTAAGTTTACTAAATATTGTTCAGTAAACTTACTAACGATTTTTTAGGGAGTTTACTAAAGAATTTTTCGTAAATTTACTTAGGATTATTTAGTCAAGGTACTAACGTTTTTTTAGGTAGTTTCCTAAAGAATACTTTGTGAATTTTCTAATGATATTTAGTACACTTACAAAGGAATTTTTAGTACATTGACTAAGAATTTTTTTTGTAAATTTGCGAAGGATTTCATAGTACATTTACTATGAATTGTTTTAGTATTGCACCCAAAACTTTACATATACATTAGCAAAAAATTGTTGGTAACTTTATTAAAGTACCGTCAGAAAAATTACCAATGATTTTTTAGTATTGGGTCTAAAACAGTTTTTGTATTCTCGCCAGAAAGTTTTTTGTAACCGTGCAAGAGATATTGCAGTAAAATCAAAATCCTTCGATCAAAATAAGTAATATGGCCTGACGTGTTTTTCAGTAATACCACAGCAATTGCCAGAAATATTTGTATGCTATGCATTAAAAAACTGACTGAAGCTTCACTGTAGATATTCAAATAGGTACAAAATCATTTCCATATTAAATGAGCATTATAACAACAGCAGTAAATAAGCAGATAAGCAGAAGCAGATCTTATGGTTTTTAGTTAAATTAAAAAAGCGAATAGAAACAATAATGAAAGTAAAGTATCATTACTGAGTTTATAAAATATGCCTAAATTTTTAAAAAATGTTATCGATACACTGTTAAAAATAAAGTGTGATGTTTCACCAAGAAAATGGTGAAAAGTCGCTGAAATTTAGCTGCAAACAAGATATTTGCGATAAGTTTTACCAGTTTATTGGTGCTTTCTCAAATACCATTATATTAGTGAAATGATAAACAATGATTCAGGCTTTTTATAAATCCAATTTTCTGGTGAAAGGTTGAACCATAAATCAAGATTTTTTTTAAATCCAATTTTCTGATAAAAGGTTTAACTATAAATCAGGTTTTTTTTTAAATCCAATTTTCTGGTAACAGTTTGAACCATAATTTAGTTTTTTTTTAATCAAATTTTCTGGTAAAAGGTAGGACCACGAATCAGGATTGTTTTTAAATCCAATTTTCTGGTGAAAGGTTAAATCATAATTCAAGGTTTTCTCTATTCCAATTTTTTGCTAAAAGTTTGAATCACGATTCAGGATTTTCTCTCATCTTTATGGGGAATGGTTACACCGGATAGTAGCTCTTTTTTTCCCCCTCACTTTGGTTTTCAATTTATCATTTTATGGTGTAATAATAAACAAAATTTCAGATTATGCGAGATTATATTGCAGTAGGAAAGCTTTTTTTTTATTTTCATTAAACCGAAAATTATTTAAGTTTTAATTATTGATTCTATTGTCTTTGAAATATATTTAAAAAACAAATGTAAACCATTTTGATCTAATTTAACAAAATAATTACATTTTTCCCCCACAAATATTACCATTCTGTCCTTTTACATTTTGGAATATTTCTTCGCACTCAGTTACACTTATAGTCCATTTAGTGTTTGCTTATTCACAAAGAGAAAAAAATAATAATTTTCTTTAGATTTAAATACATACCCTGTTTTTATTATTGTTTTAATTAAAAAGGCAGCTATAAGTAGCAGAATCCATTTAACCTCTAATATCAGCTAATACAAAAGTATTACTTTAAACTTTAAAGCCTTTTTTTAAATACACAGTGTACTTCTACAACATATTAAATACTTACTTTGAAGGGTTAATTTAATAACAGCAGTGTCGCCACCAAGTGACTAATTATTCTTACATATAAGTATTTTTTCAGTATTCCTAAATGATAATTTATGACGACGATTTATTTATTTTTTAACTATACTCGTAAAAAAGAAAAATATTCATCAGCAGCAGCCTTGCAATAGCTGAAAAAGAAATGGTTACAGACACTATTAAATAGCAACACATTTAAGTTGGTTTGCGGTATGCCGCTCCATTTATTGAAAATACAAATTATATAATCATTAAATTATATGTATAGTATGTCAGACTAATATTTACTGTAATATAATATCATTTTACATACAGTTTCTCTCATACAGTTTTAAGAGGGTGCTGCACCCTCTCTGACCATTCAGGTCATCAAATAAAAAGAATTCTTGAAGCTTAGTATGTTCTAAATCAGGATTTCAAGTCTGGTAAAATGGAATAGATCCAAGCATCAGGTTAAATTCTCCACCTGTTTTAAATGAAAGAGTAAATATTTTAAGACATAAAATATTTCTTGTGTAAACACAACAATAATCAAATTTCACACAGTGGAATTAATAAAAAAATTAAACAGTATATCAATTCAAATCTCTTTTACAAGGAAATCTTCAGCATTTAAAAAATCAATCAGTGTTCGAAATCATTGGTGGTCCGCTGGCCCAAGAACACCAAAAATTCATTTGAACCACTAATTTGAAAATTTAATGGTCAGCAGGAACAGTAACCACCCCCCCCCCCCCCACCTCTCTCTAAAAGGTCATAGGTAAACTTAAATTTTCCCGTCTCGGAGAAAACGGCAACCTAACACAAATCGCACAATTTTATTTATTTTAAAAAATAAATAAAACTGCATTAAACCTTAGTCAATTGAAATATTGGAATTAAAATATCTAAATAATTTTATAGTTTTTCTTTATGTGCTGTTTATTTAATTTTTAGTTATAATTTTATATTTTATTAGGCTAAAAATTTTGGATAACTGCAAAGAAAGTTTGTAAGAAAAAGCTGCAAAATTCTCCATTTGTTAGGTAAAAGAAAAATATTGTGAAATTCTTAAAATGTAAAAAAATATTGCAAAAAGCGTCAGTTGGTTGAGGGAAAAAATTCGTCAATCAATCGTGATTAACAAAAACTAATGCTTGCCATTTGGCTGCAATAGGGTGTTAACGATTTTAATCAACGATTAAATCATGATTTTAATCAACTGATTTTTTTTTTGAAAATTTGTTATTTTAATCAATGACTTTTTATGGTCTATTTCAATGGTATGTAGGGAAAAATCATTTGTAGTATATTGGAATGATATTACACTATTTCAAGCATATAGAAATTGATACACATCACTGAAATGCACAAAAAGATGCTTACTATAGAACATGATGAGCATAGCATTAATCGTTTATTTATGGGGGGAAACAAAAGGATTCGCTTATAGTACTGTATAAATAAACAATAATTGCTGGAAGTTCGTTATTTGTTGTGGTGAGTTTTTTTTTTTAATTTAACTAATTTATTTACTTCGTATGTATAAAATCTGTAAATCATATACAGGCTGCAAAAAAGATGTATATATTTCCGTTTATTGACGAAATATGTTGAAGGGGAATTTTCAACAGTGAAAATGCGCTTCTTAAATGAACTAATGTTTAGCATACTATTTGGTATATATTCAAATGTATAGATCATATAGCGTTGCACAAAGGAATTCGGATATTTTTCCGATGACTGATAATTGCTGAACTTTAATTTTCAAATGTGTTACGTGTTTTGTAATTTGCTTACTTAGCCCTCATATTTAACTTTATTAAAGGTTGATTTTTTTTTTACATAATTCTGAATGTGTTGGAAAATAATAATCTGCCGTTGAAGGTTGAATATTTTACGTTCTTGTTTAAAAAAATATTTTTATTTTGTATGTCTGTTTTTGTATGTGTGTGTATATATATATATGGGCGAGTTGTAAAAAATAGGGTAGGTGGGATAAACCGGGTAGCGCAGATCCCTCCTTCAGTTGTACTTCTGTCTATCAGCCAACACGAGAAATAACTTGTCGGTAACCATTATGGCATTTATAGCTGATTGAAACGTTACTGTGTGCGGTTTTTTTTAGTGTGAAGGAATTAGTTTCAATTACTCTTGAAAAATTGTTTTATTTGATTCTAGATTTTACGCGTATAACCACGTTTTTTCAGCATATTAAATATTCCTGAGTACTATATCTAATTCTTTCCTTTCCTGATAATATTTTAAAACTTTTACTGATCTTTTGCTTATAGGATTAAGAGTAGTGACGCTATGTTTAAACTCTGTTATGTTGAAGTAATACCGGGTACTTAAGAGTGGGTCAGAACTGGGTATACCCGATTTTGTCCGACACTCATAGAATGTATTTTTAGTAAAGTTAATAAATTAGCATGGAATTTTAAATTGCATTCTTAATGCTGTTAAGTTATAATATAATTCTAAATCTATCTAGTTATAATGAAAAAAACTTTAATTTTGATTTTGTTTTATATTAAAAAGTGGGTCTAATTTTTAGCTTACATTTATGAAATTAAATAATTTGCAATTATTAATGAACAAAATAATGGTACTAATTAAGGCATAATTTTATATTATGCTTATTACATTTTAATAAATAACATTCTAATCTGAGGTGTAATAACTTGCGTTATGGGTCCCCTTAAAATGCAAATATATTTCGTGACTTGTTTCTCTAAATAAAATAATCTGCCCAAATTGACAAATAATCCAAAAAATCCCAATCCTATATAACTAGGCTATATAATCTATAACAGAATTTTTTTTATCAAATATTAAACAGGCAAAAAAAACCCCTCTTGATAAATGAAACTTTCCCCAGACTCATTTGCTGCATATAATAGGAGTGGATGGATTACGAAAGAGGTCTTCATTTTATTTGGTTAAAAAATGTACAGATTTTTTCCAATCCTTGTCCTGAAAAGTCCGTTCTTTAAATCCTTAATAGGTGTTCAATTCATATAAAAGAATCCAGTTAATCTAGTAAGAGAAAGCGATGTATTTATATATGCTTCTTTCCTTACGCAACGCATCGATTTCAACCCCTTGATGTGTCTTTCAAGCATCTCTAAGCTCATACTAAGAACAAGAGGTGAAAAAGTGGTTATTTTCCAACTCTGCTCGATCTATAACAATTTACCAAATTGGAAAATTATTTAAAACTGCATTTTCGAGAGCAGCAATTGTAAATACTGCAATCAGAAGGTTCGAGAAAACAGGGATTTTCCCCTACAACAATGTTTTTCCAGACCATCTTTTTGCTCCTTCGGAAGTGACAGAGAAACCCATGAAAGTCATCACAGGATAATGGAGCTCAACCTTCCGAACATAAACGAGTTGACAACATCCAGCAGCTTTCACGTCGAGCTGCTTCCAGATGCAGCAGTTAACATCACAATCACAGGCGTCATCACTCATTCGAAATGTTACATCAACAGAATACATTATTAAAATTATCCATTCGACATCTTCAGACTATGTAGCCCAGCAATCTGTATTTCCAATTTCACCTAAAATGTTATTATCCCCTTCTAAGGAAGGCTTTAGAATTGAGAAAAGAAAGGGAAAAACTTATTTTGATTTCTTCTCCCTATAAATTACAGATCGAAGCAGATATTAAGGAGAAATAAGCCAAACAAACTGCAAGACGAAAAAAGAAGTTTCTTTAAAAGAAAAAAAGAAACCAAAAAAGATTGCGGACACATCTTCAAAAGAAGAGGATAATGAAACCTGTATGTTTTGCTATGAACTTTACTCAAATTCTAAATCCAAATACGATGTTTAAAATTCCACGATTAGGCACACGAAGCATGTAGTAATGCAGAAGAATATGATGACAAATTCATCTGTGATTTTTGAAGCTAAAAGAACTCGAAAACGTACAGTGTAAAGTAAGCAAGCCTATACAACGTAGAAAATTTGCCAACGAATTATTTTTTTACACATGGAAGAACACATGTGCAATTTCGTTTTGTTAAAAATAATTAAAATGTATTTTTTACTATATTAAGCAAGATCTTTTTGACCAAAATGAGTTTCCAGTAGTTTTAAATGAATACCCAATTTTACCCAACCAGCGAGGTAAAGCCAGATTTTTGCATACGTTTGAAAAAAGCTATTTTTTAATATAAATAATTATATATATTTTTTTTGTTTGAAAAGAACGTTTTATTATAGCCAAGGATTCATTTTACATTAAAAACAGTGTTCAAAGTTTGTTTTCCCATTTCACAGCATTTGAGACTAACAACTTTTATGGTACCCGATTTTGCCCCACCTTCCCTACATATATTTAAAGGATGCTGTAGAAGAAAATAGCATGAAACATTTATTAGCTCCTTTCTACATCTGTTTCTACCAAAATTTTTGGTAACATGCCATTTATCTTTTAAAATAAGCAATTTTTCTATTCGCATACACTTTACGGTAGTTATCGCGATATATCACCAATATTAACACGTTGATATATTCCGATATTAAATTTACGATATTCTCCCCACCTAGCAGTTAAAGTTTTGAAAAAAAGATGAAAAAAGTTTTCCGAAAGCTTGTAGCAATTTATTCCAGGATGATATTTTAGAAGTATCGGCAAATATGTATATATATATATGCTCTAAAAGTTAAAATCTTCTAACTGATGATGCAATTGATTTTTAAAAACATGAGTTTTAACTCTTTCAAATACATTGGTGAGCGTAGGTCACTTCGTGCCTCACAAAGACTATATTTTTTCTACCATAAAACTAACTAAACGTCCGTATTTTAACACAATCTTTTTAGAGCAAATCAACAGGCGAGATTTAGATTTACCTACGAAAATTTCTTAACATTCGGACAAATATAAATATTTTTTACTAAATAAAATGTGCAAAAACTTCGACAAAATAAGCAAAAACCTGAGTTACATCGTGGTAAAAATCTTACCAGCCCTTTTCCCACAAAATATTAATATTTTTTCACTCGGGATACGAAAGCATTGTTTTTACCATCTAAAAATTTCAAAGAGTCTAGATGATAACGACAAACTTTAAGAATTTAAAATACTGGAAGAACCTTGTCCCTCCCCCACATCCCTTTCCAGGCATATTTCAAAATTACACATAAGACTCCAAAAATCAAATTATGCAGAATATTAATACCAAATAATAATAACAATACCAAAAAGCATATACTTTCAATTCTTTTTGAAATACTGCAATACATTTAAAAAAATAGAAAATTAATCTTTTAAAAAAATTCATTGTCCGAAGTCACTTTTCTGTTTTTCTGCGCATTTTACTGTACGACTCACATTACGTATATATTATTTAAAAATACACACTTAATGTTATACAGTAGCTTTGAAATGATCGAGTATTGATTTGGCTCAGATGTAAATGGATTTAAGGATGAAAAAAATTAGTTTGAAAAAAAAAAAAAAAAAAAAAAAAAACCCACCAAGATTTTGATATGAAAATAAAATCTATATCAATATTATAAAAAACAAATATATCTGCGCGTAACGCTGATGTCATTTTGCAAATGGCAGCACTTTGAAATCTGGAATGAAATTTAGGTTTTGCAATTTCCGTGTTCAGCTTGTCGTCAGCTTAAAAATTCCGAGTAAAATGAGAACTCCATTTAATATTTTTGTTGAACATTGTCACAATTCTATTTCAAAGACCCGTGATCGGGGGATGTAACTCACAATTATGTGGGTGGTAAACTGGAAATTGTTTTAATCCCTTCCGTTTAGGTCTAAAATGAAAGTACCAAGTTTTATCCCACGTACTAGGTGAACATTAGAAAATATGTACATATTTATAGTCGAAAAACTTTTTTTAAATTATCTTAACAATATCTCAGAACAATTAATGCTTCCAAAAACATTGTCAATACAAATGTTGTAGAATTTGAAATTCTGAATAAAATGAGTACCCATATTAATATTTTTGCTGAACATTAAGGTCGCAATTCTATTTCTAAATTTTGCCTTAACCGCTAATCAGGAGAGAGACAGAGTTATCAATCCACCCTGCCTCCGTTTATTACATACATGTATTTTCTTTAAGTTGTTGAGGCCCTTGAGATGTTTCTGTAAATATGTTAATGCTTTATTTTGTATATTTTGAGGATTATAATTTAGTAGTTATCGAGAAAGAGGTACATAATTGACAGCCGTTTTACATGCCATTTCTCAACTGATATCGTCAACCTTAAACCTTAGTTTAAAAAAACGTAAAGCTAACTTTAAGCTAACTAATAATACTTTTTTTCAATATTCCGAAGGTTTTAAAATTTTATAAATTTAACTTAAGATGCTCGTATACTAGTCGAATATAATTTTTATTAAAACCATCTTAGTCCTTTTCGTAAAATATCGAAGTTTAAAATTGTGCTATTGGTTGACCTATTCCTCTAGCGACAAGAATTCTGCACACTCATTTGTTCCCTCGCTCCTCCCCACTATTTTCGACCTCCTTAAATGTGATGCATACGCACTGTTATTCACTATATATGTCAAATTAAATACGACGCATAATTCAAATACAATATCAGAGATCATAAACAATATTTCCCATCATTTACAAATCATTTTCGAAATATGCTAAAAATCATGAAATAGTGCACTTTTTAAGTTATCTATTTGTTCGTAGCGGCAAAGCCGCACCTAGTAGGGCGGGAAAACTTAGTAAGTACGTTTATTTCTGATCTATGTTGAAGGGATTAAAACAATTTCCAGCTTTCCCGTATTTAATTCCGAATTCGGCCTTTTTTTTTTTTCATTTCCTACCACTGGGCTATATTCCGTAATCAAGAGTTTAAGCCATAACTCTGAAAATATCCAAAATAAAGCCTAAAATAATTACAAAATCCTCAATAAATTAAAAAATATATATAAATTAGAAACAGGGTGAACTGATAACCTCGTCTGTTCTGGCTTCAATCACTTGATTAACGAATTAGGCAAAACTTTGCATTATAATTGTAAAAATTCAACAAAAACATTTCAATCAGAATTTTAACCTCTACAACATCTGTATTGACAATGTTTATGATGAGTTAGTTTTTTTTAGATATTGTTATGGTAATTAATAAAAATGTGTTTTTTGACTATAAATCTGTACATATCTTCAACCACTCACCTAGTAAGAGGGGGAAAACTTAGTACATTCATTCTAGACTTTAAGTAAAAGGATTAAAACAATTTCCAGTTTTCCCCTAATTAATTCCAAATGCGGCCCTTTTTTCCTCCCCTACCACTGGTCTATAAAGAGTTTTAAAGACTTTAAAATTCTATGTGCTCTAAATTTTTTTTATTTTATTTTTTTTTTGGGGGGGGGGGGTGGGGGATGCCAATTTCGAGTGGAAAGAAAAATCTTGATTATTTATTGTGACAATAAAATGACACAGAAGTTTTTTTTTTTTTTTTTAATTTAAGCAGTTTTAAAGAGTTTTGAAACTTTAAGTATTATTACTGTGAGATGTGTAGAAAACGGGGAAACGAAATTTTGAAGGTGAAATTCAGATAAAATTTTAATGAAATGGATATGATGGAATGAATAGTTAATGAAATTTAGGACTGATTATTTTTTCACTTAAAGTAACAAATACAGTAGAGCAATTTTTTTTTTTTTAACCTTTAACTGATGTCAAAGAAATTGTCACATAACTAGTGTGAAGCGGTCTGTGAGACCGCTCCAACGAAAGATGAATAAAAGCCGCGATAAATTCATAGGATGTTTTTGTACTAAACTTTTTGCACAGGAGTGTTATAATTAAAATTCACCTATTCAAAAGTCTCTGGTGATAGTACTAAAGTGAAACAAAATTTCAGTAGTGTTTGTAATAAACTGAAATTTGCAAGTTAAACTATGAAAATTGAAAAAAGCACTGGTCTGTGAGACCGGTAACATCAGTTAAAGAATAGAAAAAAAGTTTTAAACAGTTTAAACTTTGGTATTGTGGAGAAGGGAGTAAAAAGGAGAGGTGAAATTTCAGAAGAAAGGTTAGCAATGGCGGTTTTATCTTTATTTTTTAAATCAGAAATGAAAAGAAATGCAGAAGAGTTCCACCCCCCGATTAAGAAATAATATGACAATAAAGCACTTTAAAGGGCTTTTAAAAATTTTTGTATGAAAATAAGCACTTTCAAGCACAAAAAAAAAACCTTTTGAAAAATGAAAGTACCGTAAGTAAGTAAGTAAGGACCGTACGAATCCTGATATATTAAAAATTTCCCGACTACAGAGTAGTCCTGCACGGGTCAAGTTGCACCAGACACAAAACCGAATATTATACTTAAGTCAACCCGCAACTCGACCCGAACCCTCCAAAAATATTTCCTCGATCCGCAACCTGACCTGAATCAGCCAAAATAATTTCCGGCAACCTGCAACTCAATCCAGGCCTATTTCAACACGAACCCGAAATAAAAGGAAAGGAAATTCTGTTTTATTGATGTTATGAAATGTAATCTACAATTACATCTCTAATAACAATGTTTTATGTAGGAAAATGGACAAATGTATATACTTTAATATTCAAACATATGTGGGTATCATGCCCACAAGTATTTGAAGTGAGGACAGCTTGTTAAAAAGCGCCATCGATATTCACCATCATGGTTGATCTCAATGGCGCTTGCTGACAAGTTGTACACAACATGGCTCACAATCACATGACACACCTAAGTGATGTAGGATAGGTGGGGGCTAAAGTTACGCACTTATTAATTTTGATTTTTAACGAACACATTGATCTAAACTTATGTGACGACTGATTAAAATGTTGTATTAAATCCTTAGGCACGTTCCACTATCAAACGACATTCTGTCAAATTATAATTCCGTGAGAAATTGTAATTTAAAAAAAAACATTGCTCTGCGTATCTTTGCCCTATTCGTTGGGCTAAAAGTACGCAGTGATGAGGTAAAAGATTCGCAGTGCGCATTTTTTCCCCCCATTACGGCCGGATTTTGCCCCTATTTTCACTAAAATGAATGAGTAATGTAAAAGCATTAGTAAATTTTGATAATATTTAAACTGAAAATTCTAAACTAGACCATGAAAAAAACAGCGGTCTGCGAGATCGCAAATAGCAGTTAACCTCCAACTGTTGTGACAAAAATCGTTTCATAAATACTGTAAGCGGTCTCCGAGACCGCTTAATCGTTGATTGAATAAAATGGTTGACTGACTCATATGAGGCGGTTTCTGCGCTAAACTTTATGCAAAGGGCTATTATAGTAAAATTTCCCGCATTCAGAAGTCTTCAGCTATACTTCTAATTTACCAAACGAATCAAAATTAAACTAACATAACTACTTAAATTGAAAATTACAAGTTAAACTGTGGAAACTGAATATTGCAGCGGTCGGTGAGACCGTTAACATGAGTTAAGGATTAAGGTTTAAAACAAAAGCGATTCATGAAACAATATTGATTTTTAAAAGTAGGTAGGTAGATACCTACGTTCTATATTTAAAAAAAAAACTTAACTAGAAAAAGGAAAATGTAGTTTACCAACTTATATTAGTTAAGCAGCTATTATATTTTATATAATATAAATTTAGAAATTGTGAAAAGCTTTGCATCTAGCTAAAATGATAGGGCAAAGTCCCATATCTTAAACATGTTCGTATCTTTGTCCCAAGAAGGATGCGTACTTTTACCCTATTCTGCAGTATTTTGCTTAACCGGCTACCTATAAGTATAAACAAATGTGATCGAGGTAAACTACGGCATTTAGAAGCTAAAAATATTTCGATCTCCACTAAAATTTTGGATTTATAAAAATTCCAGGTACTATCAGCTAAAAAATAAAGTGAAATTTAAAAAATATTAGATCAAAATTCGAAAATTTAAACTTACCTCATTTTCTTAGCACAAATTGCTACTTTTAATCAAAAGTTTAAACAAATGACTAGTACACTTGAAACAAAACTGCCACCTATTGGTCATGAGAGCCGAAATGTTGCTTCATATGAAATCAGCCGGTGCGTATTTTTGCCCCGCTCATATCTTTACCCCTACCTACCCTATATCTCTCTTTGCATGAGAAAGTAAAAACTCGGCATTTTATCGCTCAGAAACTCACGTAAAATTAAAATGCAGTTGTTTATATTTAGGTTTTTTCCAAGTCTAAGATTTTTACAAAAAGTTTGAGCAGAACAATTTTTCAGATAAAATAAATACATATTTCAATATGAATGACCTATTATTAAATTTACTCCTTAACCTTTAACTGATGTCACAGAAATTGTCACAACTAGTGTGAAGTCAATTAGTGTGAAGTTGTCTGTGAGACCGCTTTATCGAAAGATGAATAAAAGGCACGATTAACTCATAGGATGGTGTTTTTGTACTGAACTTTTTGTACACGACTGTTATAATTAAAATTCACCTATTCAAAAGTGTCTGGTGATAGTACTAAAGTTCACAACGGAACAAAATTTCGGTAGTGTTTGTAGTTAAACTGAAAATTGCAAGTACATAAAAAATTGCAAAACTATAAAAATTAAAAAAAAGCTGTGGTCTGAGAGGCCGGTAACATGAGTTAAAAGTTAAGAAAAAAATATATATATAAGAAATGTGATAAATTCTTTTTATTTAAGGCACAGTTAAGAACCATTTATCCTTCTCTAGGAATAGAAAAATTTTACCAAAATTTCATTTTTCATATACACGCAAACATATGTATAATATTTCTGATAGTTTTAAAACACATACCCATGATACGTGTGTATAGATAGAAAAGTGCCCAATATTCAGAGTTAGAAGCATAGGAGAGAGTATGGAGGAATGGGACACATTTTACAAAAATAAGAAAATGAACTTTGTTTGACACAAAAACAATATTTCAGTTTATAGAATACCAAATGAAACACTTTCTAATGTCCCTGAACAATATAGAAACATAATTTTCAGAAACAATTTTATAATTAAAGAAATTGCAAGTTTCAAAATTTGTCCCATGCTTAGTTTAATCCATGCTTGAAGGCTTAGTTTATATTATGGATAATATACAGTATAATGTTCCATAAATAGGGAAACTATTACATCTATGCATAAACAAGTCATTAATATTCAGAAAGCATAAAAAGTATATGAAGCAAAATCACTTCTGATCTTGAAATAATCTTTTACTTTATACAATTGAAATCTTATGCAACTTTTTTCAACTGGAGATTGGGCTACCATTGCTTCATCTAGTGTGCGATTGATGAAATGTCTAGAATGATCATATTCAAAAATTTTTATTACTACCAAAACAAAAACAAATTTTGCAGGAAAGTAAAAGAATATATAAAATTTATTAAGTTAAACCAGCTCTTTGCATGTTCGCCAACATAAATGAAAAATAGTGGAACTTCGAAGGATCACTTTTTGCTTCCT
This sequence comes from Maratus speciosus, assembly GCA_963932465.1. Classification (NCBI taxonomy): domain Eukaryota; kingdom Metazoa; phylum Arthropoda; class Arachnida; order Araneae; family Salticidae; genus Maratus; species Maratus speciosus. Next base: position 527,805,971 of record OZ010789.1, on the reverse strand, counting down.
AATTGGTTTGATTAAGAGTATCAACAATAACACGGATTATAAAACATGTAAGCGTGAGGGGGGGGGGGGGGGGTATGAAAAAAAAATTTAAAGTAAAATTTTTATTGTATAAATTTTTTTTATAAACAAAAAACTTTGAATTTTATCCATTGCTGGCACATCTGCCCTATACCTAGATTTTTAACCTGAAAAAAATATTTTGGACATTCTTTTGAAAAATCAGTCAACCCGAACCCGACACACAAGATTCAAAACCCAAACCGACCCGATCCGAACCAAAAAAGTAAGGTAAACCCGACCCGATGCCGGAATCTAATACAATAAATACAGATTACACGGCACGACTCTAATATTAAGAAAGATAATTTTGGTATACATTTTAAGTATTCTGCAGAAGAATGGTGGAATATTTAGACTTCATTATCAGTCAAAGGGGGGGGGGGGGTACTATTCATTGCATCACTAATTAAAAATAAAATATTTAATCTGCTAACCATATTGCAATAAAATATTATTTTTTACATAAAACATTGGAAATTGCACGCATGCAGTAAACACTGATGTAAAGAATAGTCATTTGACTGAACGATAAATATTTAACAATAAAATAATAGGATGATTACGCATTAATACCTGCTAAAATCATGTTACATTATAATTCGAAATCAAACGGTCTTACTGTGTAGTTCATTTTTACTTATTAGGAATCAAGGAGAATGGAAATATAACAAAATTTAACTCATAAAGACGAAATATTTACTTACATCCTAATTTGAAATCATAATCAAGGTGGATACCTTGAACACCTCTGTGGTTGCGTGAATAGTCATTACGTCATCATTGAAGTCCTTTCTCATTGGCTGACATGGGAGACTAAGATATTTCATGTATTTCTACTATGCGAGTGGTAAATATTATACCCGGTTACAGATAAAATTCTAGTAAACATGCAGATTTCTGTAGTTTTACAAAAACTAGTTTTGTAAGATTACAGATTTTTTTTTACAGTGCAATAACCAACATCAGTATTTGTGAAAATTGACTTTAAATGTTGAATTATCCCTGGAAAATATAAAGTGAAATCAAACTCTTTTTTGAGAAATAAAGCGATGTTTTGCTCGGGAATTCTTTTAAAATGTTTACTGATAATCAAATTTTCATAGAAGTTATTATATAAAAAATTGATTTCTGGACACTCCAAAAGGACTTGAACCCTTAACAACACGCGTAGATGTACACAGAGAAGAAGCGAAAAATAAATGTATTAATATACATACATGAAAAATGATGAGATTTTATGCATTTTTAAATAAGATCTTTGATTACTTTATCAAACTTTCGTTACTTATGGAATAATTTTAATAAACAATTTACAGTTAAATGAAAAAAAAAAATAATATTTGTTATTTAGAAACTGCAGCTACTTTTACTTGGAATATTACAATTGAGAAATAGACTGAGTCTCTCTCTCTCTCTCTCTCTCTCTCTCTAGGGAAGTCCATTTAATACTCATAAACGCGTTTCGGTCATCAAATTGATTTAAAAGTAGCAACGTTTCAATATCTCTCTATTCTAAAAATAATGTAACTACCGCTGTCACCGCCGCCGCCGCCGGTTTTGATTTTTTTTGTGACCAGAGGCCTTTCTTCGTTAATATTAACAAAAATAATGCATACAAAAATATGAAACTCCGTGGTTTCATACAGAAATGTTTGATAAACACGCTGATGCAGACAGTTTTCAAATCGAAGAATTATTTTAAGAGTTATTTAATGCTAAAGTTGGACAAAATCGTCCCACTAAAAAAGTTTTATAGCAGCAAAAACTATACATGGCAGTGTAATCATTTTTAGATCATTTTATGCGTTAGAATTTGCCGGAGTGCAGATTGCATTAATTTTTTTATTTTGACTCATTTTTTCAGGTTTTATTTCTATTTTAAATTCAAATTTTCAGCATTTCTAGAGATATTTTTTACAGATTTCAGAAAATTGTACTAATTTAAACTGTTGCCAACTGTATAAAAAGCGCAAGCAATAATGTTTGCTTCAAATTAAAAATTTATTTACACCTGACTATTATAAACAGGAAAAAAACTTTCAAATTAGAATTAAATAATTACGTATAAAAAGCAGGAACTTATTAAAAATTACGTCATAAAAAGTATACATGTGAATTTTAAAAGAGTAAGGATATTGTAAAATAATAAATTCATTAACATGCGTTAGAAGTCTTAGGAGAAATTACGTCATATTTACGTCACATTATAGTTATTGCATAAAATGAACACAAAATAATACTGCAAAAAAGTTTAAATTTAGAAATTGCACTAGACATTTATTGGATATTTTGAGAATTAATTTAAAATGTCTCATTCAAAAGAACTTTCTTTTCGCTTTGTTAAAAAATACCAGGAGACAAAGACTCTCTTTACTTAATTCCTTTTGTATTAGCTTATTTTGAAATGTTGTTACACGTGTATACGTCACCAAGTTATTTTTATTCCGACGTTTTATTTGTGTTTTTATTAATGTTGTACGAATTTATTTGTTCTTTCGTTATTTAAAATAAAAATTATATCAATTTGTATAATTTGGCGAGTGGTTTGGCGATTTATATAATTTGCGAAATTGGTCGACAGGATTATCAAGTAGTACCGCAGCGCATTTGGCGTTAAAATTCCCCAATCAAAGAGAAATGAATAGAAATTCGTTTATAGGGAGATCGCCACTGTTTTTTAAATTATAATTCAATCTTTCGAAATCTTTTTAAAGCCGATCAAATTAGCGTGCATTTAGAGTCTGCGGTGTCTGGACGGGGGTTGGCGAGCGTAGCTCGTAGGGGGCCGAGCCCCCTAGTAATTAAAATATTACTTAGATTCACACTGAGTCACTAAAAGCGAGGCATCCGATTGGCTTAGTAGCACTAGTTTTTTAAAAAAGAATGTAAAAAGAGAATAATGCAAAAAATGCAATAAACAAAAAAGTAACCAATGCTAAAAATGTCACAGGAAATAAGAAAAAAAGTAATTATTAATGAAGACAAAATTTGTTTAATGAAGTTAGATTCAATAATACTTAGGAGGACAACAACTCAAGATAAATAACTAACCCGCAATCTGTCACTCTGCTAGGATATTTAGTAATTGCACTCTTTTTCTCCTTATTGTACATCTTAAAATCTAGACTGCCTGGCAACAAAGAGTCATATTCAGATGTTATATCTGTGTAAAAATCTTTTAAGGCTTGTTAAGATGTCTATTTTATTTCAGAGACTTCTTTACACTCCGAATATTTTGCACATCACAGGTGTTTCCGAGCTTTTTTCACAACGGTAGACTGCAGACATTTGAGTACAATCTTATAAACATCATGATCTTCTTAATTATTGACTAGCAATATTTTTAGTTACTGCTTTTAGTACAGAGGGAGTTCTCTAAGCATTTATTAACATTAGATGCATAGCTATACAATTTTGATTAATATTATGATTTGTAAATTTGGCATCTTTCGAAGAATCGAAACGTATTTTGAACAGATTGCCCTAGATTTGATATTTGCTTAAACGAATAAGCTATTTTTTTTTAAATCTTGTAAGAATGCTCTCACTGACATTGGATGCTATTTCTTCCTTTATAATTTAGCTTAACTCAGAAGTGTCAGCACACACTTTGTCTAGAAGAAGACTTTAGATAATTCAGAAAGTACATCATTATATAAAATTTTAGTTTCAGTAACAATTCTGCAGTATCATCAATTTAATGAAATTTCTCATCTAAATCAAGCAGATCAAATTTTTCAACTAAGAAATCATCTCTAATTCGTGTGGGAGATTTGAATTCAATTTACCAAATGTTATTGTGTTGATCAGAATTCAAAAACAGTGGAACATATATTTTAGACTCTTGTTCGACTGACGACAACAACTAATTTTGTCTTTAAAGATTATTAAACGTCGCTTAGAAAACTTTATTATACTAGGGTGCTCGGCCCCCTACGAGCTACGCTCGCCAAGGCCGTCCGGACACCGCAGACTCTAAATGCACGCTAATTTGGTCGGCTTTAAAAAGATTTCAAAAGATTGAATTATAGTTTAAAAAACAGTGGCGATCTCCCTATAAACGGATTTCTATTAATTTCTCTTTGATTGGGGAATTTCAACGCCAAATCCGCTGCGGTACTACTTGATTATCCCGTCGACCAATTTCGGCAAATTATATAAATCACCAAAGCACTCTCCAAATTATACAAATTGACATAATTTTTATTTTAAATAACGAAAGAACAAATAAATTAGTACAACATTAATAAAAATACAAATAAAACGTCGAAATAAAAATAACTTGATGACGTAGACACGTGTAACAACATTTCAAAATAAGCTAATATAAAAGGAATTAAGTAAATAGAGTCTTTGTCTCCTGGTATTTTTTAACAAAGCGAATAGAAAGTTCTTTTAAGTGAGACATATTAAATTAATCGTTTTTAATCTGACGTAATTTTGACCAAGCTATTCTTTCTCTTTTAAATATTCACGTGAAAATACTTTTGTTAGAAATGAAATATTATTTGTACTGCCCTAACAAAAATAATTGAAAAGATCCTCTCAAAATATCAAATAAATGTCTAGCGCAATTTCTAAATTTAAACTGTTTTGCATTATTTCTATTTTGCATTCAAAGTTGTTTTGCATTCAAACTATTATTTTGTGTCCATTTTATGTAATAACTATAATGTGACGTAAATATGACGTAATTTCTCCTATTTAAGACTTCTAATGCATGTTAATGAATTTATTATTTTACAATGTCCTTTCTCTTTTAAAATTCACGTGTATACTTTGTATGACGTAATTTTTAATAAGTTCCTGCTTTTTGTACATAAATATTTAATTCTTATTCCAAATGTTTTTTTCTGTTTTTAATAGTCACGTGTAAATAAATTTTTAATTTGAAGCAAACATTACTGTTTGCGCTGTTTATACATTTGGTAACAGTATAAATTAATACCATTTTCTAAAATAATGTAAAAAATATCTCTAGAAATGCTGAAAATTTGAATTTAAAAAAGAAATAAAACCTCAAAAAGTGAGTCAAAATAAAAAAATTAAAGCAATCTGCACTCCGGCAAATTCTATCGCATAAAACGATCTAAAAATGATTACACTGCCATGTATAGTTTTTGCTGCTATAAAACTTTTTTAGTGCAACGATTTTGTCCAACTTTAGCATTAAATATCTCTTAAAATAATTCTTCGATTTGAAAACTGTCTGCATCAGCGTGTTTATCAAACATTTCTGTATCAAACCACCGATTTTCATATTTTTGTATGCATTATTTTTCTTAATATTAACGAAGAAAGACCTCCGGTCACAAAAAATTCAAAACCGGCGGCGGCGGCGGCGGCGGCGGCGGTGACAGCGGTAGTTACATTTTTTTTAGAATAGAGAGATTGTATTTGGACATATTTGGGTATATTATACACAATTAATTTTTTTCTATTAACTATTGTCGCAATTTTTCACTTGTATAACACTGTAATTATGACAATATTATAAATTAAACAGGAAATGAAAAATGTAAAGTGGATATTCATTATGCACATTTTATTATTTTTTTAGGAATATTTGAAATCAAATAATTCTAGTTGAAGTAAGAAGCAATTTAAAAAAGTAATCAGATTTACTATATTACATTGTTTTCTATTTGGTAATTTATTTCAAAAACCTAACTTGCTTGTAGTGCGCTTGGCAAATGTGTTTATCTGCTTGAAAAATAGCTAATACATAAATATCAGCTTCTCTTGCAATAACTAATTTGCAAGAAATTGTAATTAATTCGTATTATTAAACTTTTTGGTAAATCTAAATTATTTCTATATGTTATTTTTTAATATATTTAAATTAATGATGTAAGAGTTCTACGTTATTTCTTATTTTATTCAGGTTTTTAAAGGGCATTTCAACGAGTACTTGTCGTGTAAGTCACATACTATGATTTTGGCTACCAGTATTTTAGAACGAAAAAATTTACTTATTTTATGAGAGATATCTCATTAATTGAAAAATGCGAGGCAAACTTTTATAAAATAACGGTGACACACAAGCGTAGTATGTGACTTACACGACAAGTGCTCGTGGAAATACCCAGAAGTAAGTATTACGATTAAAAAAACATTCGCTGAACACTACTTTTCAATTTTAGTAATACAGCTTAAATATACATGGTGTGTTCACAAAGTCCAAGACTGGTCCTAGGATACAAAAGTTATTAAATATTTTGTACAGCGAACTAAAATTCTTCGAAATGTGACCCTTAGGTATCAACACACCGCTGCCAGCATTTTTTCCATTGTTTACAGGCTCCCTGGAAGTCTTCGCGCGCAAGGCTGTTAAGGGACTTCGGCGAATCTGGAATCGTGATCGCTGGAATTGCGTCGAATCACTTCCCTTTCAGGTATTTCTTGATCCGTAGGAATAATAAAAAGTCGCTGGGAGAGAGGTCGGGGTTGTAGGGGGACTAGCGGCAGCATTGCAAAGTTAAATTTAGCCAAAACTTTGGCGGCAGCTGGCGACGTGTGGAAGGGTGCATATTCGTCGTGAACAACTCAATCTTCTCTTTTGTCTGGACGGATGCACCGGGTCAGGTCGATTTTACTCTAGAATGCACCACTATTTGAAATATAGAGTCCGGCGCACCTTTTCTGACATCAGAGGCAATTGGATTGTTCACCACGACAATGCGCGCTCTCACACGCCGCACGCCACTGCCGAAGTTTAACGTGGAAATACTTTCGCAAGCCCCTTACAGTCCCGACCTTGCTCCCAGTGACTTTCTTTGTTCCTCCGGATCAAGAAAGACCTGAACGTGAAGCGATTCGACTCGATTCCAACGATCCAAGCAGCTTCGACGAGGTCTCTTAACAGCTTGTGCGCGAAGACTTCCAGGGAGCCTATTACTAATGGAAAAAACGCTGGCAGCAGTGTGTTGATGCCCAAGGGTCATATTTCGAAGAATTTTAGTTCGCTGTATAAAAATGTTTAATAAATTTTGTATACCAGTCTTGCAACTTTGTGAGCACACCATGTATGTACATGTAAAATTTTTAATAATAAAAAATATACACCAGTATTCTATGTTTACAAACACGACATTGTAAATTTTTTCGAAGTTTTAGACTAAGAAATCAAATTTTGAACTCCGTTCATACAATATGTAATGTTTCAAGAAAATAATATGCTCTCAATTAAGCTACGCAAAAACATTTTTCTAAAGCTTTTGGGTAAATATTATGGTAACTTTTCAATTGTTTAAATACATGGTTTTCGTTACAATGGCTATTTCAATGAATCCTTTATGCACGAATGCCGCACATAAACAAAGAATCTCTTCTAATTACCTTTAATTAAACTGTATTAAGAGTCGTTAGCTTAACTTTTCTGTTAACAATGTTCGGTGAAACTTCCCACTGCATATCTTAGTTATAATGAATGAAAGAAACTCTTATTATTCAGATACTTCGCTTAGATTAATAAACATTGTGTTTCAGAGATTTGAGTAAACATTAAAATTGCTAAAATCTTTTTAGATGCATTTAAAATTAAAATGGCCAGTAATATTATTCTAAGAATTGCTTTGAACATATACATAATATATAGTACATAACAAAACTAATTACCAAGATTAAAAACACACGAATAAAGCAAGTAAATTGAATTAAATTAGATATCTACATCTACGTTTACCTTGTTAAAATTCAAACATATGTAGACAAATTGTTAAAATAAATATTAGTGCAAACATGCATAGAGGACAGTAGACGAATTTGGACCACTTCACTTATTTTCAGGTATAACTCACTTCATTTTTGGAATATCTGCTAAATATCACTAGACGTGGTTAATCTATTGATCTACTGATTAAATAAATTTTTAGAAGAACATAATTTAAAAAAACTTAATTTTTATTTTACTTTGAAATATTTACCAAAAGGGGTCCAAATTAAGCGATTAGTCTCCTAAGTTGAACCCCTATTCTCCTAAATTATACAAACAATATTAGGTTGTCTTAATGAGTAGGGAATATAAATACTTTTATTAAAAGACAATTTTGTGATTAATGAAATAATTAAACTAAGCAACAGCAATCAAATAAAATGAAATCAAATGTATGAAAGTAAGAGTAATTGTTTTAAGTCAAAATGCACTCAAAATATAGATTAAATTTATAAGTATTTAAGAATAGAAATTATTAATCTAATTGCTTGTAACTTAAATCTACCCTATATATATAAAATCCTACTAAAACGAATTTATGAAACGACTTTATGAAACGATTTTATGAAACGACTGATTAAACAACTGATTATGTTTCACGGCAATTTCTCCTAAAATATGGAATATTATGCGGTGAAATGGACACCAAAAATCCGCATTGATCCGCAGATCTCAAAACTGGTATTAGAATTTTTAAATTCGAATTAGTTTTTGAAATATTATTTTTTTTTTATTTTAAATACATTTCTCTAATGATGGCAACTCAAATTTTAATCATAACAGATATTTTTTTTTCCTATTTTAGAAAAGGTTATCATTTTAAACAAATTTGACGACCAGTTAGGCCTCATTCAAATGTATGCTAAGAAATGTATCATGTTACTTTTATTCTGAATTCACTTTATTAACGATCTTTTGCCAAAACGGAGGATTCTGATAGAGAAATTAAGAACTTAGTATTTTTATGTTAGCGCGACGCAGCGCGCAGGTGATAAATCGCCCAACATCTCTCCTGTAGCTTTTTTTTTTGTTTTTGTTTTTGTATTCCATTATTATTTTATTTAACACAAAACTTTCATTTAAAACTGAAACATTTAAAATTAATGTTTTTCACTTCTTTCTTAAAAAAAAAAAAAAAAAAAAAAAAAAAAAAAAAAGTAATGCAAGGCTTACACGTGAATTTCTTTTGCGCAATTTGTATCCCTTCAAGGTTTATTTTATACGGTGTAGATGCTTTTTGATTTAACTGATTTTGTCAAGTGGTATAACCTTTCTAACGATTCTTTGGCTTTTTTTTTTGGGGGGGGGGGGATTATAGCTCTATCCTTCTTGTGGACCAATCTCTTCACAACTTACTCTTTCCTTTTCGTTTCCTATATCTGTAACATATTTTGCTGTCACTGATGTTTTTTTCCAGTTTTCGTTGTTTTCATCAGTTGTTTCAATATTTTAATTTTAGTAAGTTTTTTATGTTGACTGACATAAAAATTTAAAATAAGAATTAAATTAAAATATTCGAAAATTTGCATGGTGATAGTAATCCATTATAAAATATTAAAGCATGTCCAAAGCGTTCAGCTCTCGAAATTCATTAATTATTTCTTAAATTTCTGATCGTATATCCAATTTAAACAACTCAAATTTGTCCAATTAAGAAAACTACGCTATTTTAAAAACAGAAAATCTCAAGTGTAATAACAAAAATGAAAGCAAACAAATCCCCGTGAAAGATAGGCACAATAAACACATGAATTTAGATATGTATGTGAGAACTTAACAACTTTCCTTAGTTTTCAAGTATTAGTAGGAAAAAATGAGATCAAAACAGCTAATTTGGGGTTTTATATAATTGTCTGAAAACAGCACGTGGAAAGCGGATACTTTTTCCAGTGATAAAAGACATCATTCTGATGAGAAAAATTTCAGCAGGATTTTGCGTCTCTTTCCGTAATTAACATAGAATTGCAGCGGTCCATTTAAAGCGGTTGTACAAATTTGGCTACTCTCTCCTATATAAAGTCTCGAAAAATCAAAGAAACCTCTTTCAATTTTTTTATAAAAAAATGCAAAAAATATATTTAGACCTTTCGATTCATTAACCTATAAATAACGTTTTGCATGGGGAACGTCTTTGGATTTAATATTTTTAATAATTCGCTTTCTAGATTAAGAATAAAACTTTTGACCGTTACGTAGTTGTAAGTTCGTTAAAAGCATATATGCCATTGGGCATATATGCCATTTAACTAAAAAGTAATACATTTAAATTATAAAAATAGAAAATTTCTACTTTTAAGATAATATTACTTTAATGTATTTTGAATGTCATCTCCAAACGCAATGAATTTCTCAAAATAATTTTTAAAACGCAAACATACCCACATTTGTTTTATAGTAACCTATTATTTGGTCCTTGTCTATATGTAATTGAAAATTTTTATCTATAAATATTACATTAAAAAAGCACACGGTTTCAAAATTGGAACTCATTTGTAGATCAAAAACATATACTTCATCTTCCTTGAAAGTGAAGAGAATTTTTTCAAATACTATAGCATTCTATAGAATATTCCCTGTATGTAAAATATTCTTTTATCAGAGGCTTCTAAAATCAATTTAATAATCAAATAAAACTAAAAAGTTTATATTTAAAGCTTTTATGCAATTGAAAATGTCTGCAAGGTTTAAATTTTAACAGAAAGAAAACATTATGTAATTTGTATGGTTTTTCTAAGAATCTAAATTTTGTGCGTCGGATATATTTTGTTATAATTATTGCAGAGTCTTAAAAGTAATTTGTTTTAGAAATTCATCTTTGGTAAACTGGGAATTAAATTTTTAAATATCATTCTTTCCTGTTTCACTATTCTATTAGCAACTCTTATTACTTTTGCGATTCGTCATTCATTTAAATTTCTTTCTTCATTCTACTAGCGCATGGGATCCAGTTGCAAAAATTCTTTAGTAATTTGGATCCTTTCAAGTAATTTTTGTATTTTTATATGATTATTTTCTAAACCATCCTTATTCGAATTTAGTTCCTAAAACTAACCGATCCATTTTCTTCCTTGTCATATAGCATCTTTTTAACATCCAAGATTCATTTAATTTCAAGAATTGTTTTCTTTCCTTTACAATTTAAAACTTGCAGACATTTTAAGTTACATAAAAGCTTTAAATCTACAGTTTTTAGTTTTATTTCATAATTAAATTCATTTAAAAAGTAATTTTGTAAAATAACGTTAGAGCAACGCTTTCAACTTCTGAAGTCTGTCAAATATTCCCAAATGTTGTAATATTACTGTATTGATATGCAATCATTATTTGAGCAGATTGTTTTTCAAAGAAAGATCATCATTCATAGGAGACTCGACTACATTTGTAACCGAAAAACTGACTTTTTTTAATATTTTATTACAAAACGACAACTATGTTTTTTTTTCCACGCGTTCATTTAAATTGCTCCCAAAATAACTATATTTCTTTGTCTATGCACGTTTCTAAATGCTACTTTTCAGGTTAACGAAAACATACGGCCCGTGGGGGTGTTTATTACTCATGAAATGCGGGTATACAACAAATATCTTAATCGATGCTAAGAATTTTCCACGGTTAAGTCTTTTTGGTTTTTTGCATACGATAAAATGTATATATGTTAACAATATTTCAATATTTTCCTAGCATGCACCCTGTTGAATATTTTTCTTATGAATATCTATTCCACAGACATTTCAATGATTTAAATTATGATTCATTCGGTTCAGTGCTTTATTAAAGATGTATAGCAATAAAAAATCTTATAACATGATCTAAAAAACATGATAGCGAAAAGCTACATATAAAATATCTCTGTTTAGTTTTTGTTTCAGCCAATAACATGCGCCGCTCAAACAAATTATGAGTCAAGATGATGAAGAACAAATGAGTCAAAAACAAGAGTCTCAAAAATTTGATTTTTTTTTCAAAAACAGTCATAACCTCTACTTTTCTTACATAATGAACATAATAGTAGGTCCTTTTGTCATTACATTTATGATGTCTATATCTTCAGTCAAACTTTCATGAAATTCTATCCTAGAAATCATGGTAACTTATTAGCCTTGAGTGGTATTGCTGCCCGTTTTATGAAATACTATAGCGTGTGGAATAATCAGTAACGACCAATCATCTGATATATCATAAACAGAAGAACCAATTTAAATTCCTGAAGGAAGTTTAGAAATTCCAACATTTGGAGCTTTAGCTTATGGAGTAGTTTGATTATCCATGCAGCGGTGATTTACGGGTTCGATGGTATTGTAAGATAAAAAAAAAAAAAAAAAAAAAAAAAACTCCAACATTATAAGTGAACGAATGTTGCAATGCAGTCAATGTTTATTCATTTTCAAATGAAAACAGACAATTCGTAAAAAAAAAAAAAACACATCAGATATGAAGATATGTAGATATATATTTATCCATGGCAAAGTGCTCCGTAACGCCAAAAGAAAGGAAAATAACAGCGGCCCTTTATCGGACCTTACGGCACAGGGGTCGGCAGCCAACTGGACTCTTTGCGAACTGAATCACATGACTTGGCGTATTACATTATCACCAATTTAGAAAGTTTTTGACGCCGGACTTACAGAAACAAAGCATTGGCGGCAGGTTTAGCAGACAATAATGTGGCAGCCACCTTAATAGCACACACTCACAGGATGTAAAGCAACCCTATATATTTCATGAATAAGAGCGACCGGAAGTCTGGTTTTGATTACTTTAACAACAGATTGCGCTTAAATGTGATTGTGAAATCTGTAACGAATGTATGTAAAATGCAGAAGGCATATGTGCTAAGATAAATGAAATATAATTTGAAACCGCAATTACCATAAAATACTTTTTTATTTTTTTATTTATTTTTATCCGTCAAATTCTAACAGCAATTAAGAGTGAGTTATTTAAAACGCAGATAAAATATGATAAAAGGAAATGAACGTTAAAAAGTACAGATGCACTTAGGTTTAGGTGTCCTTGATTGCTTTTAAATACAGACCGTTGGAATAAATATGCAAGAACAGGAATTTTGAAAAAATAAAAAAAATGTGAAATTAAATTATCAATCTTTGTACGTGTTGAGTTAAGTTCGTTGTGAAAAGGAGAGAGAAAGAAATATATATATATATATATGCAGGTAGAACTATGTATTGTTTAAAAAAAAGAATTAATTTAATGCTTTTACTTATTCAAAGTAAATTTTGAGTAAGAGGGTGGGGGCGGCAAAATCCGATATGTAGCAGAGAAAGATGCCACATATCTCACCGGGGTAAGAAAAAAAGCTTTGACGTTACGTTGCAGCTTTATAAAAACCAAACACTTTGTCTTCCTCAAATTGTAAATCTTCAAACACAAATATACAAATTAAACAACACCAGAAAAAAATTATACATAAACTTGTGATTTAAAAAGAAAAAAAATATGTTTTAAAGTTATATGCATTTAAAGCATAAATTTACGTAACTTGCTTAAATCTTTGGATCCAGTGCAATTTTAAAGTCAGTGAGCAATCATTTTTCTGTCTTTGATACTAAGACTCACTTTTTACTTTACCTGCCGCCAATGCTTTGTCTCTGTAATTCCGGCGTCAAAAACTTTGTAAATTGGGATAATGTAATACGCCAAGTCATGTGATTCAGTACGCTAAGAGTTCGGTTGACTCCCTACCCCTATGGTGTAAGGTTCGATAAAGGGTCGCTGTTTTTTTTTTCTTTTTTTTGACGTTACGGAGCACTTTGCCATGGGCAACTATATATCTGCATATCTTCATATCTGATGATTTTTTTTTTTTTTTACGAATAGTCTGTTTTCATTTGAAACTGAATAAACATTGACTGCATTTTCTTTCGCTTATAATGTTGGAGTTTTTTTTATCTTACAATACCATCGAACCCGTGAACCACCGTTGCATGAAGAATCAAACGACTCCATATCGCTGTCAAAGGAAATTTCCAGCATATTAATAGACATTAATTTCCAGTAGCAGCTTTGTATTTCTAGTGAATAATTACAAGGTTTATGTTTACATTTAAAATTATCTAAACTTTCATGATATTTTCTTCAGTGATTTATCGCAAAGCTCTCTTAAGGGGGCGGTAGCAGAACTTGGTTATCGCCTCGGCAAATTTAAACAACTTTATTTTAGAAGTAATATTAGTCTTATTTTTTGCAGAATTAAGCTGTTAATTTAGTTAGCGTTCACTTAAAATAAATCGTTATAAATGCATTCGTCTGAAGCCATATTTTTCGAAGTTTAAACACCTTTAAAATTAATTTTTTTTTATTTTTCGTTCAATATTTTCAATGTGTACTAGTGAACCTCTTTCCTATTTTACAACAAATCCGAGAATTCATTTTGAATTTTAAGTTTATTAAAAATATTAACTTAATAATACAATCTATTAATATGGGAATTTTTATTGAAAATTTAATTTCACGCTATATTTTTTTCGTTTTGTTTAAATTGCCGTCTATTGGATTAAAAATGGACGCACAAATTTTTTTAATGGAGACTTTTTAAGTAGCAATGGGAAAATGTGAGAAAATATTTTTAAAATTGGAACTCATGAATCATCTTAAAATAAAGAAACTAATTAATAGCCGTAAAAATTTTTACAATTAAAGCAAATTGTTGTATATTTTTTTCAATATTTATTGAATTTATTGGAGGGAACATTTCTTTTACCTTTTGAGGAGAAAGCAATTGTGTTTCACTAATGCTGATTTCCAACCGAAAATTAAGGGGGAAAATATTTCAAAATAAGGAAAAGCAATTTTTCAACTTTGATTCACGAAAGTTAGCAAAGTAAAACTTAATTTAAAGTTTCTGGTCCTAATTTTAATTAAAATTAATTGGAATATAATATATTCCACCGTCCCTCAAGGAGTTAAAAGCTTTTTTGCGTGTGGAAACATGGATAATTAAAAATATTTTCAAATGCCCCTTAAAAGATATGCAATTGGATACAAATTCAGTTATATTAAATACACTGTTTTTATGCAAGCTGTTGAAAAATATAATGCATGCATGTCTCGTTTAATAGCATTGCCTAACGCTGCTATTAAGCGGGAACTTATCACCTGTTTTTCTACTTCTTTTGTGTTTCCAAAGCTTAAATGTATAAGTGAAGTTTTTCTACATAAAATTCAGTTTCAGTTTCAGTTTCTAAAACTTCTGAGTCGCTTGGAGAATAATATAAAAAAAATGTTTTTAATATTTCTTTCAATACTAGAAGTTAACGTTTTATAAGAGGGGAAGACACAGACTGCCCTTAATTTTATGTATTTTAGTGATTCTTAAATAATTATTGCATTTACAAAAATACTTTGGGTAACTTAAGAAAGCAAGTCACTAGAAAAATAAGTTTGAAACTATGACTTTTAATTAATGAAAACCTACATTTTAAAGAAAAAAGTACTTCTTAATAATTTTACAAATATACAAATATATATTAAAATTATAGATCTTGTGCTAAGAATCACTCACGACAGAACATATGTAACCCTTTTTTTATTATTTTGGAGCCACATGGGGCACGGATATAGACAGATTTGGGAAGAGCTTGTATGTATCAGTCTAATGGTGTTTTAGAGCTTCTTATGAGTTAAAGTTACCAATAAATTTCAAACTTTACCGAAATCATTTGTTTATATAGCGTAACAAAATGTGAAGGCAAGTAAAACGTCACCATTATGAAAAATAAGGACCAACAGAATCCTTATACACTTGGGTGCAAAATGCTAAGAGCGGTCATGTAATTGATCAAATAAAAATATAATTATATTAATCCACATATAAACCATATGAATTTAATTAAAGTCAATATAAACATAAAGAAATCATTCTAAAACAATTATTATAAATATAATATAATACGCTGCACTGGGGTCAAGCTAATGAGAACGAAAGAGATATTTCTAAATGATGGAAATATTACATGTCAATTGGTCTCCTTTTGTGTTTAATAATTCCAGTGCAACATTGCAGCATAGGGTTTACATAGTTTCAAATTTGTCGAGGTGACAAAGCACGTCATAACCCCGAAATTCCAGACTTCAGTTCTGCTTTTGAATTATACTGCACGATTTAACCACTTTTCGTTATGTATTGCACCCTACAATACCCCAAGCATTCTTCATGGTATTTAAGTTTGGACCACTGGCTGTCAAATCAATATTGACAGTTCTATTTATCTTCAAACTACTTCTTTGTATCTTTTTCAAAGTGAAATTTGGCATTGTCTTGTTGAAAATTTAGTTAAAGCCGGTGATTTTTTCAAGTCTCAGGTTCTGCAAATGTCATTCTAACATGTGAATATAAGTTTGTATATTTTGTTTATCAGGCTGGAAAAGCAATTCTAAGCTTATCTTCCAAGAAAAAAAAGCAGAGCAAACGATTAGTGAGCCTCCACCTAATTGACGCGTGGAAATTACATTATTTTCCTTTTGAAAGCTATACCAATAAGTGAGTACCATCCAAAATATAGAAATTAAGCTTCTTTTCAACACTGAAGATAAAATTTTGACCAATTCGTTTGTTTCTTCAGGTATTACTCTGCAAACGGAATGCGGGCTTTTTTATTGCCAGATGTTAAACGCTATCACCGACGTGGTTTTACTTTTTAAGAACTCCCGACATTTTTATTGTTCTTTATACAATCGATACTGATGCTGGCATCTTTATATGTCTTCTAATTTCTTTTGCTGTCATTCTTTTACATATAATCAAGCGAAAAATAAAACTTTCGGATTGTTTTCTAAGACGTTTTGGCCTCCCTATAGATTTTTAATAACATAAAGAGTTGTATTCTGAAAGAAATTAAAAATGACAGTCTTTGAACGTTTAATTTTATCACAAATTCTTTGAAATGACATATTGATGTAATTATAAGCTAGAATGTGCCCTCTTCCGAAGTCACAAAGCATTTTGCTTCACCCTGTAATCCAAATGTTTTACAAGTTAAACAAATGTGCTTAGAATATCTTTTAAACGCGGTTTTAAATTATATGAAAGTGTCCACCAATCACATTCCGTGGTTTTAGAAACATTTACTACGTTCTTATCAGTTGGCACCTGCGTAAATTTAGAAAAATGCATATTTTAAAATAGATTGATATATATATATATACTAGAAAGGTAGCCCGTCAAAAATGACGGAAATTTAGATATAAAGATATATACAACTCATGTGCAAGAATATGAGTTTTCTCGCTTGTTCCGCAGTGATAGATGAAAATAACACATTTTAAGAACGAAACACATTTATGAAAAACTGTGTACAGTAGAAGACTTCTAATCTGCACAGTTTGGTTCCAAGTGTTATGCAGATTTGAGGCTTTTTGCGGTCATGTCTATTCAATCTTTGTTTACATTTTTTTAAATTTATATATTGGACAATTTAGATTGTTGAGTCTTAAAAATAAATAAATAACACACTTGAAGTAAGGTTAAAAACTATTAAATTATCGTATACGATTTCATGAAATGGTATTATATGGTATTATATGTGTGTGCTTCACGATCTTGGTTACGACGTTGGTGAAATTGGCTGCAACTTGTCATAATCCTAATAGTGTGGGCCGCTATAACAAAAAAGTAACCAGTTTTTAGTAAAATTTCTGATATAAAGTAGCTTTCAAAAACTTGTGTAAAATTGCAGGCCGTTCTCGTGTTATGTCAGTCCTAGGAATAATATTTCTAACACTGAAGATTTTCCATGTATATATGGAATTTAGAAAAGCTTCTCCAAAAGAAAGGTCCTGAAATGACATTGTAATTCCTCTAACTTCAAAGTTTAATCGGGCCCTGATGTAGAGTACTGAAATCTAATAAATACAGTTATTTTGAATATTACAACAGAATTAAACAGTTAAACTTATTTAACTTAAACCTGCTGTTACTTCCCGATGTTATTTTTTAGTATTAAGAAAGAAAATTATTTAAAATTTTCAAATCATGCATTTATGATTTTTTTCCGTCTTTAATAACTAAATAATGAAAAATTAGGCTTTTGTTCTGAGCTCATAAATATGACAATAAAATAATGTAACTAAGAGACATTGCAAAATTAAATCTTTGTGATTACAAACCATAAACAAACGATACCGCCACCATTTTACTTACTATGACGTCATTAGAATATTACCCATTGATTGTTGGAGAACTTACTTTGTGAATGATTATCTCAATGATTTAATATTTTTGACGTTTCACGATGAATGAATCAGTTGTGCTTGTTTAGGTTTATGGAATGAGATAGTAAGCTGTGAACCTAATTTCAATTGAAGTTATCCAAGGATATATGTATTTTTAATCGAAATTAAAAACAATGCTTTGATCTCGAAATAAAAGTTTGTTAAAAGTTTGTGTAATTTGTTATTTCTGTTAATTATTTATTTAAGTACTTTTCCATTATAGCGCATTTTTAAAAAAAGCTTGGCGCGATTCGGGCATCAGAAAGTGAGATATGTTGCGAAAATATATAAACAGCTATGAAAACAAATCTAATGAACTTTTATCTTTATTTATATATGCACTTATATACATAAAAAAATCGTTTCTAAATATTTATAATTTTTTTTTATATACAAATTACGGCACAGATTTCAGATATGAACCGGGATACCTAACTGGTGCCAAAATGGTGTTATTTTGCCTGCTATGGTAACCAGGCTATTGTTTTTTATTTATTAATAAATTGTTTATTTACTTTTATTTTCTGTTTTTTAATTATATAAACTGCTTTGTTCTATAGTTATAATTCAAACTTTTATTTATTTATAGTTATTTCCTTTTCAAAATGATAGCAAATAATTGAAAAATATATAAGTTACTGGTATTCGAAAGCGAGATTTCCGCCAAATTGGCGTCATAGAAAAATCACGCCAACCCCCATGCGAATGTGACATCTGTGCAAAAATTACTTCTGTTTCTTTATAAAAATAGGTAAATAGCTTTTTTTGGTACAGATGTCATATTCGCCCCATATTGGCGCGATTTTTTTCTGTCGCCAATATCATATAGGCAACAGGTACTTAACTTGCGCCAAAGTGTCGTTATTGTGCTTGATGTGGTAACCCGAATTATGTTGTTTATGCTGTTGATGTTTTCGCCAAATTGGCAACCGAAATAAATCGCGCCAATATGGGGCGAATATGACATCTGTACCATTTTTTTATATTAAATTGTCGGAACAGATGTCGTATACGCCCATATTGGCGCGATTGTTTTTGACGCCGATGTCATATACGCACCGGGTACTTAACTGGCGCCAAAGTGTCGTTATTTTGCTTGTAATGGTAACCCGAATGTTGTTTATGCTGTTGATGTTTTCGCCAAATTGGCGTCGGAAAAAAATCGCGCCAGTATATGACATCTGTGCCAAATTGTATACATATGGAAAAAATTGCTTGTGAGTATGAAGCAGTAAATAGGTTGCCAGAAAATACGTTGGCAAACTTCTTTCTCGCCAAGAAACTTTTCTCCGAAGTATTGTACATAAGCAATGATTGCTGGAAATGCATTTTTAATTATGATATGCGCTTTTATGTTTCACTACATTTATGCATACTATACTGTGTGTATAAATGCTACAGTTCATATGCAGGGCTACACAAAAGAGTTCGTATTAGTTACTGAGTATGAGAGTAAATTGCTTAAAGGTGGTTTTTAAAGGAGTTATGCATTTTTACGCTGAACTGCATTTAGTTTCCTAAGAAATGTTTGTAGAATATAGATAAAATGATATACATGGTCACGCAAAGAATTGGATACATAACCGTCTATGGATGATAATATCTGGAAATGTGATTTCAGTAGTTTTAAGAGTAGTTTAAATTAAATTTTAGCTAAATAGGGACATGTAATAACGGTACTATTGACTATGGACGGTAACTGCTGAAATCAATTTTTAATTTTTTTTATGCGTTTTCTAAAATGTTTACTTAGTTATCTTGGTACTTCTTAGTTATCCCGTCGACCAAATTACTGTCGCCAAATCGTAAGATTAATTGCCAATAATGGTTGCCATTAATTAATTAATTGTAAGATTAAATGCCAATAATGGCCAATAAAACCTTTAATTCGACGTTTTATTTGTATTTTTGTTAATGTTTTACTATTGATTTGGCGATTTATATAATTTGGCGAAATTGGTCGACGGGATATCTAAGAAGTAACGTTATCTTATTTACCTTATTTCCCTAAATAACGAAGTTTTGTTAAAGCATTCAGGATGTGTTGGAAAGTGTTTCATATTCTATGCTCAATGCATGATTTTTCTTTCTTCTTTAGTCTTATTTTGCATTTATTTTATTCTTAATTTTTTAGTCTTATACTGCCTTATAGAAACTTTGGCACAGTTGTCATATACGTTATCATATATTGGCGCGATTTTTTTCCGACGCCAATTTGGTGAAAACATCAACAGCATAAACAACAACATCCGGATTACCATATCAAGCAAAATTACGGCACTTTGGCGCCAGTTAAGTACCCGTTGTGTATATGACATTGGCGTCAGAAAAAAATCGCGCCAATATGGGGCGTATATGACATCTGTGCCGAAACTTTAATATTTAATGTTTAAACTCTTCGCTCCACTCCCCTTGCATATAGTACAAACTATAACACGGATAGCGCAAAATAATAGACAGTTTGGTACTTTTCCACTGTAGGGGCTTTGGCATTTTTTTAAAAAAGCTTGGTGTAAATTGGGCATCAAAAAGTGAGATTTGGGTACTTTTCCGTTATGCGGACACCATTGTCGCCAAGCGTAATAGTTGGCGCAAAATCGTGAATTGAAGCATTTGAAAAATAAAAGAAAAACCATTGTCGATACTAAAGTGAGCATTTAAAAAATATAACATTTGAAAATTCCAGGCTTTTATGAACTATTTCATCAAATCACAAATATATACTTAAAATAAGTGAACAAATAACTGCTATAAAATAAAGCAATAAAATAAAACTCATATTAAACTGCTGGCATAAAATTACAAATATCTTTTAGCATTTTGAAATAATTGGCGCATTAGCATACATTTTGGCATGGTGTCCGTATAACGGAAAAATATCGAGATTTGTTGTCAGATCATATAAACAGCTATGAAAACAAATTTGATGAGTGTTTTTGTTTGTTTTATATGTATATTATTGATGTTTTTATGTACAAATCACATCTGTTTCTGTATAAAATTAGAGAAACGGCTTTTTTATGTTAAATAAATCGTATAAATATCGAAAAAATGTGTGTGTATATAAAATGAAACAGTGAATAGGTTCCCGGAAAATATGTTACCAAATTTCCTTTTTCCCCAAGGCACCTACCTATACTGGAAAAGTACCTAAAGCACATTAAAATCGCGCAGTTAGGAGCTCACACAGTTCACCGTTGTCTATTGGCGGTTATTTTATTAGTAGCATCGGAAGGAAGATGTAAAGATGTACTTTAAATTCTCACCCATCGATTTCGAAAAAATATCTTAAAAGAGTGGAGTTTAAATTAAATTTCGGTGACCTCCATTATGAAAGATTAATGGTTTTAAATGGGAACTTCGCCAAATTATCGAGCAATCGCCAAGTTGGCTAACATTTGGCGCTACTGTGGTAACCCTGCATTAATATTTTTCAACAATTACTCATTTCAATGAGGCGGTCCTACCGGAATAGTGAGGGATACACAGAGACTTGGATTTTATATAAATAGATATATAATTTCGGTAAACGATTACTTTAAAATTAACAGGAATATCGTGTATTTAATTTTAACACAAAGATTTCCGTATTTTCATAGGGAACGCGAACAGATTTCTTTGTTTTTTGTATCGTTCCTATGATTTTGCACCCCGCTGAATACATTAATTTTATTTGTTCATAAATTTCTCTCATAAAATATTAGTTATGAAATTGAGAACGAAAAAATGTATATATAACGTATTACATACAGGTATAATGCTTGTAGTTATGAATTACGTTAGGAACATTGACAATTTCATCTGCATGAATTTTTGCATTTCTAACTAAGCGTATAGCCAACAGATTGAAAAAGTGTCCAAGTCGGGATTTCAAAATGGGTCATTGGTACAGCGCACTAACGTTACAGAATCCTGGCACCAATGTGAGAATGCCATGCTGGGTATCGCCCGGGTGGTTCACTTGCTGCGCTGTACCAGTTACCCCAATTTCGAGTGCCGGCTTGGAGTCTTTTTCACTCTGCCCTTAGTTACCAATGCAAAAATTCAAGCAACTAAAATATTTAAAGTATTGCAATTTATTAAAAATATTTTTGTTGATGGTTTTACATGCATAAAAAAAATACCAAATAATGCAAGTCCTACATTTACGTATAAAATTTCAACCTACAGATTTTTCATAAGACGTCCTTTTCTAGTATGCACACAAAATAATTTGAATAATGAATTAGATAATATTTGCAAAATTGCTCATAATAATAGTTTTAAAGTTCGGCATATTAACATATTAATCGTAGAAATTGACAATAATGAATAAGCCTGACCGAAATTTGATTCGCAAAAATGCAAACTTTATACTATTTAATATATTCCAAGCTTTTTTGAGAAATTAAAATACAGTCATAAACGTTTTAATATCTTCTTAGTAGCCAAACCACCTCCAAAATTGAAGCATATCATTTGCGATAACATTGACGCAAATAATTTCGAGAATTACTCAGGAGTGTATCAAATACCATTTATTAGAGCAGACGGATCAAAGAATTACTAAATTGGTGTAACTAGCGGGAAATTTAAGTATAGAAAAAAATGAGAATATAGCTGATATTAAATATAATTGAAAAACCACAGCCCTAACAAGATTTTATCAAGAAGAAACTATCCAACTAAATTTCGATAAAAGTAAAATTTTTCCCTCTAGTCTATACTATCCATCCGTTATAAGAGAAACCAAACAGATTGTAACGTCCAAAAAATCAATATGTAACGATACAGCATCTTACCAAAAATATGGCTCGAGCTACTCAATAGTTATGAAAATAAAACTAAAATGAAACTCTAAGTAAAATAACAAATAACGTGGATAATATATGAGAATACGTGCAAAATGAATGATGGCATATTATTTATTTGTTTTGAAAATGACTCATGGAGAGTCGAAATATGTCAACAGTCGAAATAAATGTATTTTTACTGGTTTTAAAGTTTTAATTTACATCTTTTAGCATTTGAAACTAGTATGCTATTACAAGGTGTTAATTCGCTACATATCATATCCCAATTTATACATTTCTTTGTAACTAAATGTACAGTCGTGTAAAAAAATGGCTTGTTAAAATTATGCAAAATGACTATGTCACTTCAATTAATGCACTATTTCTTGCAAATATGACCACTTCATTCGCTTAATATGTTTCGACTATTACTAGCCCAAATGTTTCAATAAAATGAGTAATATATATATATTACAAATTGTACTTTTCTGCATATCATACAGGGTCCTTAAATTTCATAATTCATATTATAATTTTTTTAATACAAATTCAATGTATTTAAGTTTGCGCATTTTAGTATTTTAAATACAGAAAAATTATCACATTAGGATCATAATTTCAGGAGAAAATAAGAAAAATATGAAAATGTAATTTAACATTAGAAACTCTAAATTTTCAATGTTTATATTTCAAACATTTGTCTTCCAAATGACTGGAAATTTCGTTGCTAGGCATAGTTTGAACGAAAGATTTAAAATATATACTCAAAATAGGATATTGCCTTTGAAACAAAAACAAAGTTTCGTCTGCTTTTGATTTGCAGGTGGCACCGTAAGCAAATTTTATGTACATCATTTAAAAGTAGACTTTCCAAATCGTTTGATAACAGAAACTGTCTTCTGTTTTAATTAGTTGCAAAAGATATTTGACATTTTGTCCACAGAAATGGGGTCTGCTTTAGAGCCTCTAGCTACAATGGCTGTCGCCTCGAATGATCCTTCATTTTTATACACAGAAATAATTACATAAACTAGCTATACAATTTCGTCAACATACAAGGACCAGATAGCACAAGGAATTGTACAACATCAGTGAATTACAGCCGGGAGCTCCACAAAGAATGTGCAACAGAGCCAGCGGCAGTCGAACCCACAGACCTCCTACGCTCTCAAGAGATTAGCGGCATGGTGCCTTAACCACTCGGCGACGGAGGCCCCAATTGCCGAGTTAGTAGGAGGTATTTACTTTTTTTCTACGACTGTACATATTTATAACAGACTAGAAATTTAGGGACGTGTTATTGGGAGATACCTTTAAGCGACATACTATAATAGTTGCTGTATTTGATTATAAATATCTGCATTTATATTTTAAATTAAAATTTTAACAGCATAAAAAAAAGAAGTTGAATAGGTTTAAATGGAAAATATTAACAATCCCGACAGAAAAAATTGAATACATTTACCCTATTGTCTATTTTCATGTACATTGTACATAAAGAACAAAGATAAT
Source organism: Maratus speciosus (assembly GCA_963932465.1). Lineage (NCBI taxonomy): Eukaryota > Metazoa > Arthropoda > Arachnida > Araneae > Salticidae > Maratus > Maratus speciosus. Next base: position 527,781,683 of record OZ010789.1, on the reverse strand, counting down.
CATAAACATTTCTTATACAGGGTGCAGCAGATATTTGAAAATACAAATTATAATGAAATACCACCCTGCACATCACGGTAACAAATCCATTTCTAATCCATCCCATGCCAAAACCTAATCTAACCGACAAAATGAAAAGACATGCCGCCATTGTATCATTGGCTGAATAACACTATCATTTAGAGACTGCTGCATTCTTGAATATCGCCCGGTCATTCGTAATTAAAGTGAAGAACGAACTGAAGACTGTGTGGTATGACGTAGCAGCAGTTTCATACAGGGAATGACATTGTTGGCGATTTGACATTATGAAGAGGCCAGAATTCGTCATTCGTGTCTACGAAAATCCCAGAAAGTCAACGAGAGTACTCGGTAGATGATGAGGACATCATCCGATGTGCTATTCACGCAGACCTTTGTTACAGGACGTACGTAATGAGGAAAGGAGAGTTCTTGTTCGATAGAGCCAGGTATAACCGCCTGACTTCAGCCAAATGCCTTCTTAACAAACTAAAACATGAAGAGGACCCAGGAATGCTGTTATTTTCCCCTCAGATGAGAAAACCTTCGTCCAGGCCCAGGAAATGAACTGCTAAATTATCAGTGGCCGTGTAAAATTCCCGAAGTGGTTCCGACGGTCACGCACAGAAAATTTCCACCCTCACTGATTATTCTGGTGGGAGAGGGTAGGAGTCGTGAAAAGCGAAGATGATTTGATGCCTTCATATGCCTTTTTTCAAAGGGCTAGTATCAACGCCATTATTTATTCGTAGGTTTAATAGCTCAGGATTACTTCTATTACACGTGGGAGGCCGTACGTTTTTCAACAAGACTGTATACCATCCCATGCACCCAACAGAACCCAATAAAGGATGGCCAAAAGCTTTCATAATCATGTCATCCTCAACTTGTTACCCCTCAGCTCCTCAGGTAATAACGCGACGAGCTGTTACGGATGTGGGGTGGTTAAAAGTGTATCCAATAGACATTCGTACAATACTGTTGTGAATTTCACGGTTCAGTTTTGTATCTAATGGCAAATGTTCTCAACACACATCTGATTATTGCCTGCAGTTACTTTGGACAACATGTAGAGGCTGTTAGTGCATCGGGCGGTGTTTCGTGTGCGTGATGTCATCCATTGTATATGTGGTTGCCTATACAGAACGTTAAAAATGTAAAACAAATGTCCCCTGTTTGAAAGCAGTCGTTATTTTGTTCTCAAATACCTGCCGCACCCTGAATTTTGATAAACACAATTTTTGTAATAATATAGACCTTATACAATGAAAAATCAATTAATCGAATAATCAGTATTATAATTAAAACTATATTTAATTTCATCGTTATAATTGAAACCATTTAAAGTTTTAATCAATTATTTTTTACTGGAAATATATGCTAAAAAATATAAAGAAAGAAATTTTAAGCTATGTATTAAATCATTTTCGTACTTAGAACATCAAAAAACTCATCGGTTTATGGTAATGGTTTTCCTACTTATGCTAATATCTGCTTTTGAACATATTTATATATATATATATATTTTTTTTACTTTTTGAGTATCGTAACTATTTGGTTATCGTAAGTGTAGATTAAACGTCAATTTGGAAAATAAGTAAAGCATGAATAATAAGTCTAGTTTGCAAATCTCACACTTAAAAATTAAATTCTTATGACGATCATTCCGTATTATTAAGTTTAGATCTTATTAATAGGAAATGTTAACTGTCAAGTTATGATTATTTATGGAGTATAATACAAGAAAACAAAGAAAATATCCGTGACATAGTAAAAGAGACTAGTTGTTTTGGCAGAAAACGAAAACATCCACAATGCTGTCATTTAGGAGTGAAAGAAAACAATAAGAAACATAAACAGAAAAAGTTTCTCATTGTTTAAAAATTCTTCAAATGTTCAAATATTTCGAAAACTGTTTTGAAACTAAACATGAAATTGATCTACTTTTTTAACTCTACTTTTTTGTTTTTGTTTGTGTTTGTGTTTTTTTTTTCTTTTAGGATAGAAAATAAGAGACACGGCATTTGTTACACATTGTAAAAATCAGTAGCTTTGTCGAAGAGGAAAATTTGTTTTTAAATGTTTTCTTTAAAACTTTTTCCTTTAAAATACCTTGAAAACTTAGGCCTGCCATTAATATTTGTAGACTTTTTTAAATTTATATATAATACATATCAATCTAAAACTGTAATAGTTTATAACTATTTCGAAAAAAAAAATAATTTTGAGGTACTTTTTTTTACGTCAGGAGATTGAAAAGTTATTTCTGAAGAATGATCAAACAAAAGAAATCGTTTAAAATTTTTAAAAAGCTGTATTCCTGATCGCAGTATGTTTCGATTATTTATCTTTTCTTTGAATAGAAATCATTTTAAATATTAAATCGTAAATTATTAATTTTTTACATAACAAAAATTCATTTTGAAAATTTAAATTTTTTTTATATGAACGCAGACGCAGTTTCATGTGGTCGATCTTTTTTTATAAAGAAAAAATGCTAATTAAACTTCTTGTGCATGTAATAAAGGATCAGTCAAATTTTGAGGCGGAATTACAGTAGAAAGCCTGTAAAAAAAAAAAAAAAAAATGAAATACTTTCAAAAATTTGGCGCGATAAGACGAAAGCGTCTCGCGATTTGGCATGCTGTAATTTTCCTCGTCAAAAGCAAACGATTTTAATGCACCTGAAAATTGCTTGTTAATTATTTTTTAGAATGCGTGTAAATAGTATTTATTGAATTTAAACTTAAAAAATGAGAGAGTTTAATCAATACATTTTTTGCATTACATATTTATGTTGCTTGTTATTTAATTTTATTAATGTTAAAACAATTTCATATGTAGAAAATACTTTTAGTAGGAGAGCTGTTGAACATTTTTGAGTAGGTATTTGAGGCACCCTGAAAATTTGTGCAACACTTCTTTTGTAATGACTGAATACAAAATCGAATGGAAAGATCGTGGCCCAAAAACTGTGCCAGACACGTGTCTGGCACAGTTTTTGTGCCGACTAAAGTGTCTGTCATTTTCAAAATATTTTTTTCTAAGCATAAATATTATTCTGCCTCAATCTCAGCGTGCCTCAAATACCTTTTTGGGGTAGTCAAAAAATGGCACTTGACACGTGTCTGGCACAGTTTTTGGGCCGACTAAAGTGTCTGTCGTTTTCAAAATATTTTTTTCTAAGTATAAATATTATTCTGTCTCAATCTCAGCGTGCCTCAAATACCTTTTTTGGGGAGTAGTCAAAAAATGGCACTTAACACGTGTCTGGCACAGTTTTTGGGCCGACTAAAGTGTCTGTCGTTTTAAAAATATTTTTTCTAAGTATAAATATTATTCTGTCTCAATCTCAGCGTGCCTCAAATACCTTTTTGGGGGGGTAGTCAAAAAATGGCACTTGACACGTGTCTGGCACAGTTTTTGGGCAAGATCCTTCAGCCAGACATTCGATTTTGTATTCAGGCATTACAAAAGAAGTGTTGCACAAATATTCAGGGTGCCTCAAATACCTTCCCTAAAATGTTTAACAGCTCTTGGACTATTTCGTATATTTAAGCGTATTCCAAAATAAAGGCAAGATGAAGACTGCTGTAGTTATTCGTTTCAATATAAAAAAAGTCATTGTTTTCATAGCAACAAAATTTATTCATCAGTTCTCATTTGGACTTATTTTGAGATTTAAACAATTTTAATTAATTTAAATTTGTTTAAATTCATAAAATATGATATTTAACTTTCATTATAAATATACATGTATATGACAAAACTATAGTTACATCAAAATAAAATTGACAAAACTAAAGTTATTGACATTAAATTTATTTAAACAAGTTCAATATGAAACATTTTTATCTTAAAGAGTAGTTGAGTATCTAAGAGTGTGTTCGGCAATACAACAGGAGAGCGGGGAAACCCCAAATATGTAAGTCTCAAGTTACAGCTCTGCAATAGGTAGTCTAATTTTATTTTGCGGAATTTATCAATAAAATTTGAGACACAACAAAAAAGCGTGATGAACTGGCTAACTTGTAAATAATTAAAATTAATAACATTTCCATTATCAATTTATGTGTTAACATAAAAATTTCTTCGTGTATGCTTTTATAAATAGTAGTTTCATAATAACCAACTTTATATTAAATACACATACTTCCTCTCTCTATACATACCCATCTATTCATCTGTATATCTATGTATATATATACATATATACAGAGTGAGTATAAATTGATTTTACAAAATTAGAGGGGTGATAGTACATATCCAGATGAGCAATAATTACCATGAAACATAAGGTCTCAAACCACACATTTAATCAATAATATAGCGTGTTTTACGCTAATCTAACTTTCGTTGGCGGTAATATCTTTCAGAAAAGTATATTATAATGAAACTTTTAATAGACATGCTCATCTATGTTGTAAATATGATAACACTAAAAAAAGTGGTAGGAATTTTTATTATACGCATTCAGTTGTGCAGTGCCGCCAGTCGAGAAAACTTTGAGCAGTATCTTAGTAGATTTTGGCGTTTGATGTATTCATTTTTTTTTTTTTTTTTTTTTTTTTTTTTTGTAAGCCGTTTTCTGACATTATAATAAATTGATTTTTTTTTTCTGTTTAATTTCAATATTTCATTCTTTGCTTTGTATACGACCCCTCAAAGCCAGCTCAAATTTTTAGATAAAATAACCCTCTTTGGTGATACCCCGATTTGGCGATAGCGGCTAAAGGTGGTTTCGCCGTAAAAAAGACATTGTACCCAGATTTTGATCTCGAATTACTTTAATTCATCTTTTAACTGATCCCTCAATGAAAGATAAAATCAAGTGCAAAAATCTCAAACTTTGAAATTTAATAACTGTATCAATTTTTGCAGTACAGATGTCAAACTTAATGTGTTATATCTGATCTGATATGTGTAAACGTTTACGAAATGTAACTATAGGGACTGGGGGAGTGCATAAAAAGTTCGATTTCATAATTTTTATAAAATTGTTTTTTTTTACTTTAAATAATGCCACAACATGAATATTTACCACATTTGAAACATTTTTGTTATTGGAACTATATGTTTTCGACCAACGGTTGAGAAATTAAAGGTCGGCGATAGATAACATATTGCACCCTGTATATACACGCATATACATAGAGGTTTAGATAGTTAAATATTTCTTATAAGGACGTCTAAAATAGGTTTAGATAAGTAGCTCTATTAATTATTTTAACAGTTTTCGCTGTATTATAATTATCAGACTAAACTAAAAATTGCTTATTGATTAAATATAATGCAGCATATCTCATTCGTACCGAAGAATTTCATTGGGGATTAGCTCAAATGTTTAGTTCAATTTAAACTTTATTAGGTTATATATAGTCTATAACAATAAATAACCGATGTGTTCTAATTAACTGGTTAATTCACTGTGAATCTAAAATTGATTATTTTCCATCTCTGTAACTAGTTTACTTAATTACAAGAATCAATATTCAAATCTCATTATTCTAACTGATTTATCCACGTAAATTAAATTGGAAATTGCCGGTTTCTGAGAATTTCGGAAATTTATTGTGAGAGGTTGAAATTCTCCTGGCTTAAATGAGGATATTTCACTTAAAATCATTATTATAAAATCACTTTAAAATAAAATATGGATATAATATAGGATAATATACTTATGGGAAATATACTTATTCAGAATGCTCTGAATATACAGTTAAAAAAAAGCTAATATAGATTATATCATCAACAATAATTCATAAAAAGGTGAAATATATTACTTAAAAGTGTATTTTGAATTAACTTACATGGATTATTCTATCATTAGTGCATATAGAAAAATAATTTAGCTCGAAACTTGGGTTTCATGAATTGTGCTTGACACATGATTTTTTGTTCTTAGATTCCAAAGCGTAGTAGATAATGTTGTACAAAATTTAAAAAATATATGTTATCGTTTTTATTATTTTTTTATATTGATGAAAAACTACTAATACTATTCATGATCATTATTTGTGTAGCTATTTTTTTCTTTGGCTAATTTTTTGTTTCATATTGATATTATCCAACCAATATTAACCATCAATTATAAGAGACATATTACAGATTCTAAAACGCAAAAAAAAAAAAAAAAAAAAAAAAAAAAAAAAAAAAACATATGTAACGATACAGCATCATTCAGCTTATCAAAACTGTGTCTCGAGATACTCAAGGTTTTAAAAATTAGAAATAAACATCCAAGTAAAATACGAAAAGTAATGTCCGTTACATGAAAAACTGAATGATGGCGTTTCAGTTCTTTGCATCATAGAACGTGCAGTTTGAGAATATCATTATTTATTTGTTTTGAAAATGACTCTGGATGAATTAAAACACGCCGACAGTCAAATAAAACTATTTTACTGTTTTTAAGTTTTAATCTGAGATCTTTTCAGCAATTAGAAATAATAAAATAACATAATTTTCTTCCACCATTCAAGTTTTTAAAAATTCATATGAATAATTGAAACTATATGATATTCTAAATATATTAATTTTATCTATATATATAGTGTAATTGGTCGTGCATTAGTAATATAATATTAAATCCTATAATTTAAATCAATAACGGAATTTTGAAAATGTATATGTAAACATAAGTTTTTTTTTTCTCCTGCCGTTTACAGTAGCAACGATATTATAGCAAAAATCCCCAAAAATGCAATTAAGTGAAATAAAAAATTCATAAGTATAAAAATAAATCTGTTAATGTCAGTTTAAAATATCTTTAACGTTTCATTAATTTATAAAGGAAAGGATTACGCTTCATTATATTGCAATATTTTATTTTTATTTTTGTTTCAATTAAAAGTACATGTATTAATTCAAATTAGAATTCATGAACAATGAATACGAAACATTTTTATGTAATGAATTTTTTTAATACCTATTGCATCACTGATAACAGCAAATAAACAGCTTTTCTTTTCTTTTAATAGAATATTTTTAAAAAAAATGTATTGACAAAATCCTGATATTCCAAGCATTATGGCAAAGGTCGGTAGTCATTTTGATTTCTTTTTCATATTTCAATTCTTTCTACCATTCTCTTTATTGACCTCAAGTCCATTTCGTTGTCTTACATATCGATTCTCGATTTAAAAAAAACTTGCGTGGAATGTTTTTGCATTCTTCTTCCCATTCCTTTTCCAATATATTTATTAAACAATTTCAAATAACTCCAACTACTGCATTATATAATATGGTATTTAAAAAAATTAAAAAAGAATCATTACATACCTTATTTTAGTGAAATTGAATTTTTCACATATAAAATTTTATGCTGAAACGAATAATAAAACTAGTACGTCGTGGCCATCACAAAACATTCTTCTATATAAATCACGTAGAGTAAATCATTTAACTAATACCAGAAATTACGTCAATTTAGCACCAATTCATTTCAAAGTATATCTGAATTTGAAGCTTGATGAAAGTTCGTACATTAGTTCTTGAGATAGAGCTATAGCGGAAATTGTGAAAAGTGTAGCATAGCAGCGCCACCTATGAGCGATTTGCACAAAAACATAAACAGCACTAATTGATGTCAAGGTATACTTGAATATGAAGTTTGATAAAAAATTCCTGCATTAGTTATTGAGATAGAGCTATAGTGGAAATTCTGAGAAATGCAGCATAGCAGTGCCACCTGTTGAGCGATTTACACCAAAACATAAAGAGCAGTAATTAATATCAAGGTATACGTGAATCTGAAGTTTGTTGAAAATCCAAGCATTAGTTATTGAGATAGAGCTATTGCGGAAATCGCAAAAAATGCAGCGTAGCAGCGCCACCTGTTGGGCGATTTACATCAAAATGTATAAAACGTCAATTCCGGTCAAGGACTAACAGAATCTGAAGTTTGATGAAATCCGTGGATTAATTCTGGAGATTGAGCTATTGGGGAAATCGTGAAAAATGCAGTATTGCAGCGCCACCTGTTGAGCGATTTACACCAAAAACTAATCAGCACCAATTTATACCAGGGACTAACTGAATATAAATTTTTATTAACGTTCATTAGTTCCTGAGATAGAGCGAGCGCCAAAACAATTGTGTCGCAGACAGACTCACAGACATTTTGTAAAAACATGTTTTTTCGGGTTCTCTGGCCCTTATAACGTGTAAACCCGTCAAAAACCGGAATTCAAAAATTTTCATGAATCCAATACTTTCTTCTTGTAAAGATAGAAGAAAGTAATAAAGCCTTCCAAGTAACTACATTTTCATTGACTGACCCACAAATTTCTTCTCCACCCACACACACACGCACACAAAAATAAATAAATAAAAAAAAAATAAAATAAAATGAAAATAATAATAATAATAATAATAATAATAATGAAGAAAGTTTCTGAGATGTAAGACGTTCATAAAGTTTGAAAAGTTCATTGTAGATGTTAATTGTGGAGAGTAAAACTTTCTAAAAAATAAACATTAACAAACGTAATTCAAAATGTATTAGAATACATTGTGCATCGCATGCAAATGTTATCGATTTTCATTTGCATATTTCATTTTGATAAATCAATAAATAGGAAACATTTACATTTACATTCTTGTGTTCTTTCGAAAAATGAACAATTTTGGTGATAAGTTTGACAGAAATCTAAAGAACTACTATAATAATAAATGAGTTTTTTCTTAATAAAAGCATCTTATTTCTCTAAAGTGGACAATAGGACACCCATCGATTCGTTGTCACAAAACACATTTCTTCCCTCATATGCTGTGTATGCGTAAATGTTCCTCATTTCATATGTTTTCATGACGTGAATCAATGGCAATAAATAAAAATACAAAAGTTTAACGAAATATTAGCATGCTACAGGATGTGTTTAAATTTTAATCATCATATACATGACTACACAAAAGAATTCGCAACCATTACTATGAATGAACGTGAATTCTTTAAAGGTGTTTTTTTAATTTGAGTTGTGCATTTTAAAGCTCGGCTACATTTAGTATACCAATTTATTTTTATAGCATATAAATAAAGTCATATACAGGGTGATTCATAAATATCGAAACAATAGGCTATCTCCTTAAATATTGCCCCAAGGTACATACTTCTTGTTGCAAAGTTTCACAAAAAAGTGCAAAATTTGATGAGATAAGTTTCAACTCCATGGGGGGGGGGGGTCTATTTGATAAAATACAAAAAATAAATTTTTATACGTCCCCAGTACAGTAAAATTCCCAATCAGGAAAAGTTTCCTCACCCATTCCTGAATTAAACACAAAAAAATTCATCTCGATATCTTCAAAATTCGCAGAGATATCAAAATCCGAAATTCGTGACTTACACCATTTATCCATGCCTCTGAGCGACGAGTTTTTGAGTCATTTTTAATGCAAGATAGGGATCGTCCACAAATTGTACATCGTTAAAATTCGATATAAGACAGTGCCTCTCCTTTGGACAGAACATATGCAGCGTATAGATTTTACTTTAAACCTGCTTTCAAACTATGATGGTGGTCTGCACTAGAGGTCTGATCGGGTCGAAATATCTAGGTCCGGTCCCAAACCGACCCATAGGGAAAAAAGTTTGGCCCTCCCTGGAAAAAGCTCAAATCGTAGCCTGGCCCGGCCTGACTGAATTTCTACATAATTTTTTACATCGATATGGTTAAAAGTTGTTTCGTATGAAGGAGTTCTGACCAAAAATACTTACTATATTATTTGTCTTTTCATGTTTATAATTATTAATTTGAAAGAAGCGCCAAAAGCTGTGATTATTTGTTTTATTAATGAATCTCTATTTATATGTAAACGATTCACTTCTCCTTTAATATCGTTAATCCATATTCCATGTGTTGGGGACAATGAAAAATGCTATAAAGTAAAATCTTATAAGATGGAATCACATAGGGAAAAAAAAGCGTTATAGACAAGTTCCCTTCTTAGGAGTTGTAAATGTACTAGTCTATTTTTTCTCAGGTATTATTATTTTCAATTTCCATGGATCAAAAATTTTTCAATTTAAGAAAGGATTCCGTGATAGGCAGATTTTTTTCACTAGTTTTACTGTATTTTATTTTTTTGCCTTAAAATCTACTATCCTTTAAAAATGTGAATTTAAAAGTTTTATTGTAAAATAATGGTCATTTAAAAAATATATGCATTTGTTGTAAAAGTTTTTGGGATGAACCAAATTTTAGTTATTTTTGCACGGATTAGGTCAGTCAGAGATAATGTTTTTAATACTTGTTGTCTCGAGACCGGGACTGAAAATTTCGCCCAGAGGAGAACTAGGAATAAGGAAGCAAGTCCCGGTTCGGTATAATCAGTTGCCGAGAGGTTCTGCTCTGAAAGTTGGAAGACGGGAGGTGCTGAGTTCAAACCCAATCGAGCCCTTCGGCCTAATCGCTCGGAGTTTTCAGCGGTTTTCTTAGAACCTTGTATATCCTTGCGTAAATAGGGGTTAGGTTCTCTTAGAAAGACCTCCACGGAAGGCACCCCTCCGCCTTCGGGCCCATATCACTCGTGTAGGTAATTGGCAGCAATAAATTGCACCAACACCCGGTTCGGTATGAAAAAAATACGTTAGGCCCGGCCTGACCGAGTCTTCAGTGAAAAGTCGTCTAGCCCGGCCCGACCCCCCAATATAGACTTTTTTAACGGCCTCGCCGGGACGATAAAAGGCCTGAATTTGTGAGGACTAAAATTAAGAAAATCTCTTAATCGGCATGTTAGAAAATACATTGTTTCAAATTACACATTTAACATTTATTTACGGACATTTAATAGTGCAAAAAGGAGGTGGAGACGGCAAAAGTTAAACTGAATCGGAAGTTTAAGCTACAGAAAGAAGTTACTTTTCCACGTGCAATTTTTAAAAAAGCATTTAAACATTTTATTAGAATCCAACCAACGTTTAAAACTTTAAATGCGTTTTTTTTTTTTTTTTTTTTTTTTTTTTTTGCATGACGTTTTATTTTTTCTTTTTCTTTTTACCATTTTTCGTCATTAAATTATTATAAGTCAAGAATCGTAAATAAAAAATGTGCAAACTTGGAACATGTCTTTTTTTTATTATATTACACTAATTTTATTTAGGAAAATTTGAAAAAAAATTACTTTTGAAATTATAATTTTTTTTTAAATAAATTACATAATTTTTTAATAAATATTTTTAATATTTTTAAAATTAATATTTTAAAAAATCCTGAAACGAAACTAAAATTATACTTTCCTCTTTAATTAAATGAAAAATATTTGAAATCCGATGAATAATTTTTCGAGTTATAAAGATTTTAAATTAAATACGCTTAAAAAAATACTAATCATTTAATTTTTATAAAACTTTATGAGAAATATTAGGATGTGATTTTGTTTGCAAATTATATGGTTAACCATCACAAAAAAAGAAAGAAAAATCAAAATTCTAACTCAACAAATATATTTTTTGCATGTTTGCTAGAACTCTTAAAGTAAAATTGTTTCTTGAATTGCTTGCATTTCAATTTGTGTCTAATCCCTTAAAACCTGATGAGTTATTTAAACGGCTATTGTTGCGAAATCACGTAACTCCTGTTACCCCTTACCCCTTGAATAAAAAACAAAAACCAAACGCAGCTGCAGTGTGTTACGTCAGACCGAATGATCCTACTGCGCAAGAGCAGACAGAACTTGTTTTCCTTTTTCTGTGAGAATTGACTGAGACTTAGAACAGAATAGAAACCAGACATGTGCGTAGATTGAAAAGAAAATAACTTAAAGAAAACTTTAATACTTGATTTGTAACTTGTAAATAATATTTGTTTTGTGAGTGTCTAAGCATGTTGTGTACGTCTCTTCATGAATGTTTAACGTAATATAGCTTTTTTATTGTTTCGAAGATTCAAGACTTATTATTTCGATGTTGTTTTATTTGCTGCATAGAATCCCCGGCTATTTCTTCTTATGCGAAGGATAGAACAGGCTTTTATTTTATGATTGTATAAGTTGAAAGCTTTTTATTAGATAATAAGATTAATGAGAAAATTAGAAACAGAGAATAACATCAGTAGTAACAGCTATAACTCTGTGATCGCTAAAAAGATGTTGGCGATCAAATTTGCCTCAGGCCATGATCGATGTTTCTGAAGAAAATACAAAGTTAGCACCAGTTTTGGGATTGGTCTGGGACTTAGAGCAAGATAGATTAATGTGTAAAATAGAGGAAAAAATGAAACGAAAGAACCACTCACAAAGAGAAAATTTTTATCGGTTACCCAAAAGATTTTTGACCCCATAGGATTCTCCGCCCCGAGCACTCTTATTCCAAAATTAATTCTTCAGGAAACTTGGAAACAGAAATTGAAATGGGATAAAGAACTTCCTGAAAATTTAAGAAAACAGTTTGAGACCTGGTTAAAACAAATTAACTTTTTACAAGAAATTCAAGTTCCACGCTGGTTGAATGTATCGCCCGAAAATGAAAACAACATTCCCTTGCATACCTTTTCCGATGCGAGTAGACACGCCTATGCCACTTGCGTGTATCTTAGATGTCAAACACAAGAAGGAATTAAAGTTCAGTTAGTAAATGCTAGAAGTAGAGTAGCGCCCATTAAAGAACTCACAATTCCTCGACTGGAGCTACTCTCGTGCCTCATTGGAGCTAGACTCGCTAAAACTATCATGAGTGATCTTCAGTTGAAACCAGAAAAGACAATCTTTTGGAGCGATTCCTCAGCAGCTTTAGGGTGGATAAGAAGAGAACAATTTTGGGGTACATTTGTCCACAATAGAGTTTTAGAAATCAGAAGCCTTACCCAAGTTGAAGATTGGCGACATATACCAGGAAATTTAAATCCGGCAGACCTCCCATCCAGAGGATGTTCCTTTGAGCAATTGGAGAAATCACGATGGTGGGAGGGACCAGCTTGGCTGTATTTACCGGAAGATCAGTGGCCACAACCGGAAGAACACCCTGATGAGGCTATAATAAATAAAGAAAGGAAAAAGACAATCCTAACACTTTTAGACAATGAAGACACTGATTTACACCGTTTTTATCGATATTTTTCCTCTTATCGAAAAAAACATAAGAATCATTGCATTTATGTATCGTTTTTATAACAACACAAGAAACAAAGAAAGAATTTCATCACCCAACATCTCCGTTGATGAATTTGAAAAAGCAGAAAAATATTACTCAGTTTAGTACAAAAGAAATCCTTTTCAGGAAGCACAGATCCCAAATTAAGGGCCTTAAGACCATTGGAAGACCAAAACGGACTTTTGAGATCAAAAACAAATATAATCTCTAGACAAGACAAAGAAGATTTTCGTTATCCAATAATTTTGCCCTCAAAACATCCTGTGGTCCAGAAGTTATTTTTTGAAAAACATTTAGAAAATCCTCACGCCGGAGTTAGCATACTAATGGCTCAACTTCGAGAAAAATTTTGGATTTTGAAATCAAGAAAGTATATCAGAAACGTCATTAGACAATGTGTTAAGTGTCAAAGTTTCCAAACACCCAGAACAGAGGTCGAACCAGGAATCCCATCTGAAGACAGAATCAGATATGCAGCTATATTTGAAGTGGTGGGAGTCGATTTAGCCGGTCCTCTATACCTTGCCGATGGTTCAAATGTGTGGATAGCGTTATTCACCTGTGCTGTCTATCGAGCGGTACACTTGGAGTCGATAACATCTTTATCAGCTGAATGCTTTATGCAGTCCCTAAGAAGATTTATCGCACAGCGAGGCAGACCATATATAATTTACTCAGATAATTGAAAGAATTTTGTTGGCACTAACAGAGCACTTTCCAGTGTGGATTGGCAAGCTATAAGTACATTAGGCTCCATTCAGAAGATCAGATGGAAATTCAACCCCCCTTCAGCCCCCTGGTGGGGAGGGTGGTGGGAACGCCTCGTGCGAACAGTGAAAGATATTTTAAGAAAAGTTTTGGGTCGCGCCTCATTAAATTACGAAAAACTGAGCACAATACTCTGTGACTGTGAACACATTATCAATTCGAGACCGATAAAATCCATCTCCGAAGATAATCGCGATCCCGAACCTTTAATTCCATTGATGTTCCTTCAAGAACTTCCTACATCCGGCGTTCCAGATATTGATACATTAGACTCATAAGATCTTAACAGACGAGCAAGATATCGTCAAAGAAAAAGAAATGATCTACGAAACCGATTTAGAACGGAGTACTTAGGACAGCTGCGGCAACAGTCTATGAAGAAAGAGAATTCCAAACCTTTGCAAATAGGAGACATTGTTCTTCTGGAAGATACCAACAAAAGACGTCTTCACTGGCCTTTAGCCAAATTAATAGATATATTTCCCGGAAAAGACAAAATAGCAAGATTGGCCAAAGTCCAAACAGAAAATGGCATTTTCCTCCGTCCTTTCCAACGCCTGTTTCCTTTGGAAATTGATGCAGCTAGCGATTCCCCATCAGATAGCATAATTCAGCAGAAAGTGAACTTTAATGCCCATAATGAACAACGAAAGACTACTCCAGAAATCGATCAGACTAGAATCAGTCTAGAAAAGAGCCAATCCAATGACAGAGATATCTCTCCTGTGGTTACCAGAAGTGGACGACTAGTGAAACCGCCTCTGAGACTCCGATCTGGACTTCTAAATTGTTGAGTTCCTCCCATAGATCACAACTCAAGGTGGGAGGATTTTGCGAAATCACGTAAATCCTCTTACCCCTTACCCCTTGAATAAAAAACAAAAACCAAACGCAGCTGCAGTGTGTTACGTCAGACCGAATGATCTTACTGCGAAAGGGCAGACAGAACTTGTTTTCCTTTTTCTGTGAGAATTGACTGAGATTTAGAACAGAATAGAAACCAGACATGTGCGTAGATTGAAAAGAAAATAACTTTAAGAAAACTTTAATACTTGATTTGTAACTTGTAAATAATATTTGTTTTGTGAGTGTCTAAGCATGTTGTGTACGTCTCTTCATGAATGTTTAACGTAATATAGCTTTTTTTGTTTCGAAGATTCAAGACTTATTATTTGGATGTTGTTTTACTTGCTGCATAGAATCCCCGGCTATTTCTTCTTATGCGAAGGATAGAACAGGCTTTTATTTTATGATTGTATAAGTTGAAAGCTTTTTATTAGTTAATAAGATTAATGAGAAAATTAGAAACAGAGAATAACATCAGTAGTAACAGCTATAACTCTGCGAGTTTTTCAGATATGAAGATGTATTTTTTTGTGTTTAATTCAGGAATGGAAAAGGAAAGTTTTACTGATTGGAATTTTTACACTACGGGGGCCGTATAAAAATTTAATTTTCGTATTTTTTCAAATAGACCCCTCATGGAGTTGCAACTTATATCATTAAATTTTGTACCTTTTTTATGAAACTTTGAAATTGGAAGTATGGGTCTAGGGGTAATATTTAAGGAAATAGCCTATTGTTTCGATATTTATGAATCGCCCTGTATAAGACTATGCTAAAGATTGGAAACATGGCTGCTTATGAATAGCAATTCCTGATTTCAGTGATTTTAGGCGTTTCTGTTATGTACGTGAATTACCTTTTAGCTGTCACGTGTATGTGACGTCTATAAAACTATGTAGGTAATATACATGGTTGTACAAAATAATTCAAGTACGTTTATGTCTATTGGTAGAAATTGGGGAAAGTGAACTCTCAGTTGCGTTATGTGTTTTCTAACTAAAAGTCTAAACTAAATGTTTGTACATTGTGTAGAATATATACAAATCTTTAGATCATACAAAAGGATGAAAAAAAAGAATTGAAGTATCTTTCAGACTACGTGCAGTAATTGTATAAATTTACTTTTCAAATGTGTTATGCGTTTTCTAAAATGTTTACTTTGGCATATTTTTTACTTTTAAAAACGACGATGTTTTGTTAAATATTCTGGAAGTGTTAGAAAGTGTTTCATAATCTATTCTTGACGCATGATTTTTCTTTCTTGTTTATATTTATCACAAGATTTTCCTTAAAGTTTCGAAGTGTTATTGAATGTTCTAAATCAATGTAAATAATATAATAAAGTTATTAAAGATGTAAAAGTGTAAAGTATAAATTATTATAACTGTATTGAATTATGAAATTACAATCCAAAAATATACAGGGTGAACCAAAAGTCTTACCCTGATTATAATAATTCACTACAAATTAACCATTTGTATAATAATGTAACTTGTTGTATCATTGGATAGATCAGTTTAAGAAGTTTTTTTTTGTACAACAAATGGCGCGATTGCTCCTTCAAGAGCAACTCAGGGAAGGAGAACTTTGTAAGGAATATATTTTCGGCCGAAATGGCGTACATTCAAGAGAAAGCTCAATATGTGCTTTGGTTTCACGAAACGAAATCGCCCATTAATGTTCTACGAATATTTCGACATTGTTATGAATGCATCCCTCCTGATGCAACATCAATAAAGCGATAGTATGACAGGTTTAAAGAAACAGGCAGCATTGCTGATCTTCCCAGAAGTGGCAGGTCTAGTGTGAGTGAAGCAATTTTTGAACGCGTTCGGCAATCATTTTACCGGAGTCCGACTCAGTGAACTCGTGAACATCAAATAATATACTGCTAAAGCTACTGTGTGTATTGTAACAGACATGTAAAGAACACTTTGCGGGAACAAGAATGCCGCTTAGACATTCTGCGAGCTACCAAGAGGGCACATGTTGGAATTAACTGAGGTGCGTGGTCTTATAAAAATTTTTATAACAGTACTTACAATGTAGCCAAACAAACATATGTCTAATTATAATAGATTGGGCACAATAAATATTTATAATCAGGCAAGACTTTTGGTTCCCCTGTATATCTGAAAACGATTTTAAAATTTAAAGTATTGAAATATATTTTCGATTTTCAAATTAATAATTTTTTTTAATACAACAATGACATGTATATTTATTTATTTTTTAATTATCGCATTTTACATAATGTTTTAAATTTTTAACGCCCTAAATAATTATTTATAAGCTCAAAACAATCATGAATATCTTGTATGTTGTACCACCATTATTGTAGAAGAAACGTCATGTCTGATTTTTTCTTAAAGAATCTTCGTCTTTTTACCTATTTATAAACACTGGTATATAAAATAGTTCCTTTCATTATGCTGTTTAGTTCGCAGTTCCTGATACGTATAATGTGCTTCTTGGATGAAACAACTTTTTGACTTAGCAGATTTGGAATCCATTTTGCTAACCATTCTAAAATGTTGCGGTAAAAATTTGTGAAAGAATTTTTTTAATAAAGCTCCAAGTTTATTATTGATGGATAAATAAGAGTCCAGTATCTTTTCTCATTAATAAATTGTCCTAAAAAGTAACTTTTATCGCAATGTTTTAATATTGCAAAATGTGCTGTGTAGAACAATATTACAAAATGAGAATTATTTTCATAATTAAAAATTCATAAATGTATATCAAGATTAAGATTCAATAAATTTTTCTGTAATTAAATTTCTAAAATTGTACATTAAAACATTTATGCAATTTAGAATCATTTTTCAATCACAGACACACACTTGTGTATGCAGAAAGGTATTAAAATGAAGAATTCATATTTAATTATTCAATATTTTTTGAACACACACAAAAAAAATATTTACGCCAATAATCTAACTGGATTAAAGCAAGTTAATTATACATGCAAATGTACTTGACGTAAACGAGTATAATAAGAAGTTGGGTTTCATAATTGTCTTGATAATGTATCTCAATCCACGATCCATAATTTAAACCTTTCAATAATCTCTGTAATCATGGACAGGTACACTTTAATGAGGTCAAGAAAAAGGCGTTGTGCTGTTGCATTATACAAAGAATACTGTTAAACCCGTTTAATAGAACATTAATTGTCATGCAGTCAGTTAATATTTAGTAAATAAAGTTTTCACAAAAAAAGCACATATACCCACCAACTATATATTAATTATAAAAAAAGTTTCAAAAAATTATAACATTTTGACTTTAAACAGTGATTTACGAAATGCAGATTGAAAAATTTCAAATTAATGCTTATTCTAATTTAAGAAAAATGAATTATACTTTTGAGATTGAAACGATATGTTAATTTTAATTAAGACAGACTATATTTATTTAAACAAAGATAAAATCATTAACTAAAGAGTTGAGGGGTCGCACGACTCTTAAACTTCAAAAGTTTCGAAACTTTCATTTTTTTTAGATGTTAAACTCATTTCTTTTCAGAACATTTTGATATAATCCTTTCGTTTAGAACAATTCCCATTAGAATAAATGTTATGGCTTTTACAATTATGCTCGCTAAACAGCTCCAGTGGCGTTTCCGAAACTCTGCGGTCATTTTTCTCCAAATGACGTTTTTGAATATAACGCGCAGTATATCTCAAAAACTTCTGAATATTTTTCAATGAAATTTTCAAAATATATGTTTCATGTTAGTCTGTATAAATGGAACCTAAAATGTCTTTTTATTGCCCCCCCCCCCTCTCCAAAAATAAATAAATAAAAAATTAGGTAATTATATGTTGATATTTTCATAATTTTGTGTCAGTTAACTACAACTTTGTATTACAAATATAAAAAGGCTTTAAATTTAAAAAAAAAAAAAAAAAAAAAAAAAAAACATTTGAGTTCAGGGTAATTATTACAGTCTGAAGTATAATTAGGTACAAAAAATTTCATTCTAGTTGCAAAATTTATTTATTCTGCTCGACAAATACCTGACAGTTTATAGCTCCCTGTAAATACTAATTCTGCATCTCTAAATTTTTTAAATACATGAAATGGAAAAAGATACACATATCTTTCTTCCCAATAAAAAATGCTTTTTAAAATCATATACACTTTAAGATATTAAATGTTGAAAATGGTGCTTTTTTAATTCATCCCATTTTAAGAATCCTGAGACTCCTAAACTAAATTCGTTTTTCATTGTCTGTAAAAATAAAATCTCTCAGTTATTACTTAGATGTCATGTATTTTTGCCATTTTTTCCCCTTTTTCCATTTTATTTTTGTACAAGTAGTTGATAGTTGTTTCTTTTTCTGTGAGTATTAATAATAATTATTTGTTAGTATTGTACTATGTTTAAACAACATATTTTCTTTTCTATTCGCTATTTGTTATATAGAATTTCGACTGATAAATTTCAATCACACTACTGTATTTTTATTTGATATATTCAGGCTGAGTAGTGAAATGTTTAGATAATATATCATTGAAAATCAGTGAACACTGTTAAAAATCTTCATCAAACTGTGCAGCAATTTTATCACTTTTGCAAATAACGGTTACTAGACCATATTATGAAGGTATTATGACCATATTATGATCATGATAAATTAATCTTAAGGTTAAGTAACTGTTACCTATAAAGACAGTTTGCTAAAAATTTTAAAATTGTAATATATAGAAGTTGTATCGTTTTTTCATAAATAAATGCAGTATAAAGGGACACATGTACTATAAGATAATAAAGGGATCACAGTACTTTGTACCTTTTTACCATTTGAGCTATTTTTTTTTCATTGAATATTTGTAATTCTCTTTTGACATAACATTACGGAGTTTTATATAAGATGAAAAAAAAATTATAAATAAACTGGAATTCTTGTTGTAAAATTAAAATTATATAGATATATTTCACTTCTTTTAAACTAAGAAATATTTAGAGTCCTATTTTTCCAACAATTTTGAAAAAAAAAAATTAATGCTTTTCTTACAATGGCGTACTATAACGGTAGGTTTACGATGTTTTAAAAAGTTAAGTTGTGTAAGAAAAAATAAATGAAATATTATGACTCATAAATTTTCAATAAAAATACTACATACTTAATATTTTTAATTAAAAATATAAAAATGTATATTACTGAAGGCACGATTACAAATTTTATCCAATGTATTTCAAGCATAAATAAAAAAAAAATAATGAACTTAAATCCATATGTTCAAGTTTTCACATTTCGATCAACACAAAGAAACACAACATGAGAAAGAGTAATTTAATGATTTCAACTCTGAACTATTTAAAAAAAAACAGACGCAATGAAAAGCCATTTTTACATATTTACATTCATTGGATCTTTTCAAAATATCGCAAGAAAAATAGACAATGGATTCATAAATATATCTTAAACAAAAAATTGGAAAATTTGTATTTTTCTTTTTCCAAATGAAGGTAACAATTCTTCTTAACCTCACAGCTATCTCCCACATGCAATTTATAAATAAACATCTGTGCATTATTAGTGTATAGAAATTAAATTATGTTCAAATTTTTATTAGTATTTTACCGCGAAACATTCGCAAATGAAGTAAGTAAAAAAAAAAAAAAAAAAAAAAAAAAAAAAAAAAAAAAAAAAAAAAAAAAACTTAAATATCAAAGCTATTTGATTTAAAAATTTATGATTCGACAGATCATGTGACTCCCTTCTTGTTTTACACGCAAAGAAGTACAACACTTTAATACTCAGGAAACTATATTTCTGTTTACAGATACTTGAAAATTAGATTATTATGAGAAGAATGAGCACAGACTATAATTATTTTTGTCATTTAGAAAACTGGTATTTGAAGCAAAATCAATAACTTTCATCAAATGCAGCTGTTGTCATTGATTGGGGAAGTTACGTCAAAAAATGTAAAAGAATCTTTAAAGATTTTTTTTCTTGTTGGATAGATAAACAGGGATCGGAATGTAAACTTAAAATGTATATAAAAATTAGAAAAAAACTGCTAATGTAGATTTTATTTAAGATATTTTGCATTCTAAATTTCTAAGACAAAAATGCAGAAACAAGGAACATTGAAAGGGAAATTGCTTTTAAACTTCTAATTTATTAAATATTCTTATCAAACAATGGAAAACAAATATAGAAAAAAAATATTTCTAATATATTTTTAACACAACAAAATTTTAAATGCTTCTAGCATTGTTCATACGTGCAAGATCAGGCACTGTAAATAGTTTATATAACGTTACTCCATAAAATTGTTAGCAAAATGATGCCTGCAATTTTATGGTGTAATTTAACTTTAATAATTTTTAATTTAAACTGATATAATTTGTGTAATATTACACGTTACTGTAATGTAACACCAATTACATCGGCTAAATTACTCAATAAAATGGAATAAGCAAGTTTGGCACTAATTTTATGGAGTAACATCACATAATAGTTTTATAGTGTATCCTTTAATATAAAAAATAGCCTATATAATCTCAAATATCATCTATCTAAAATGGAAATACATTGCTTCTATCTCTTCGAGATGCTCATTTTAGAACTTAGAAATCTTTAGGCCATAGAAATCGCGGTGCATCCCAAGTGTCTTTTTTTTACAGACCGCTAGAGTGCACTGTAAAAAAAAATGGTAACGTTCCATGTAAAATCCAGGAACGTTTCGCCTTTTCTCAGGTTTTCAGAATAATTTAGCTCTTTCCTGTGAAATTCTGGTTTTCTTATCTGAAACGTTCCTGAACAAAAGTTGGAAACAGCAAAACGCTGCGGCCGCCATTTATTATTTTTTTGCTATAATCCGTTGCTCGCGCGCGAGTGTCGAAAAAGAATTCCTTAAAATGAATGTAAAAAAATCAATATGGAATGCAAATAAATCAATAGACGACATAATCCTTTACGTCTCTATTGTCAAGACAATTCAGATGAAAATACAATACCTCCGTGACATCGCTAAGAGATTATCTCTCGTACTGTGGAATGTTTAAGGAGCAGACCGTGTAAAAAAAAATACACCTATTATTTGGATCTCCATTAACCAGGGGACCATCAAACATGATTCTCACCGATTTTGATTAATTTAAAGTATGTTTTAGAGTTCTTATTTCTAATTATTCTTGTGAAAGGATTTCTTCAAATGGGACTTAGATTTTCAGAAATTAGATGCCGAGGTTTAGCATACGTTTCAAATACTCATTAGTTTGCAGCTCTCAACGTGTCTTTCGTGGTGTGGACGCAGAAAGCTCGCACGCCACCCGTACGTCCCGAGTTCTATGCTACCTCTGGACATTTTTTTTCTTTTTTAATTAATTTTATATTTTAACACTTTATTACAATTTGATTTAAATTTGATATATATTTGACACATTGAATTGCTGCAAATTTGATTTTTTTTTTTCGGAAAAAATATACAGTTACGTTTAGGTTTTTTTTTTTCATGAAAATTTATATGTATTTTATCTAACTTGTAAACTAACATAATTACTAACGAAAATCCAAAACATTTTATGTCTAGATTTTTTTTCTAATTATTATTTACATTTATATATTTTTATATTTTAAGCAAAGTTCAGAAACAATATATCACATATATATTTACTTTATTGAATTTTAACTGAAAATTTATTTTTTCGTGTAAATTATAAATAATAATTTTGATGTCAATTTCAAAATATTTTTTCATTCTAACAAATAATGATAATAAAGCGAAAATTGTCAACTGGAAATGTAAAAATCGTCTGCGGATCCCGCATGCTGTGAAATGTCAGTAATGTTTTGCTGTCAACAGAAATATTCCTGGTATTTCGCGGGAAACTTACTGGCATTTCTGTAGAAAGTTTTAAACATATACAGTAAAGTTCCAGTCATTTTCAAGAAATGTTTCTTGGAAATAAAGGGCAACTCAGCTGCCCATTTTTTCCCAGGAACGTTGCGGAATTTTTTTTACAGTGTGAAATGATTCCCTTTTCGTACACCTGCATTGGTGCATTCGAACATCACGTGACTCTAGCGATTTGTAAAAAAAGATAAGTGGACTGCACCTCGGTAGCCTGTCTTTTCCGTTAGCCTCGGCTTTTTAAATATGATGAAATATTCACCATTAAAATTTTTTCACGTGTAATAGTTTAATTATTTTTGGCACTTTAAATATTACGATATGGACCGTATTATTTTCTTTCGGTTCGAGACTATAAAAATTGCCATTTTATATTATGTGACGTCACAGGAATATTCTCTATCGTACTTATTGAATGAAGATGATTATAGAAAATTTCGTTTACACTTAAAAGTATATAGATAATTTAGCATTTGTTTCCATGTAATAATTCACAAGGAAATGGAACCTATTCTTCATTTCGGTTCGAGGTTATAAAAATCGCCATTTTACCTTATGTTACATCATAGTAATGATGTCCATTTAATGTTTGGGCCTTTTACACATGATCTAATTATCACCTTTAAATGCATTTTGCGCGTTATAATTTTATTTTTATGACTTCGTATTTTTTTTTAAATATTTATGTGTAAAGATTTTGACGTAAGTTTTCTATTTTCTGCTTTTAACACGGGATCATTTAATTCTTATTTTAAAATCTGGTTTCTTTTTTAAGATCATTCATGTCATTTTCTCTTTAAAATTGAAAAGAAAACCTTTTTTTTTTATTTCTACGGAATTTGAAAGTGATAAACAATTTTTCGTTTAAAATAAACTTATTCTCAATGATCGAAATGGAAAAAAATGTTTTATTTTTTTTTCCTGAAAAACATTATTTAATGACAATATTGTCTTCACTATCGATTGAAATAAATAATAATTCAATCCAAAAATGACAAAAAAAATTAATAATTCCTATGTTTTTCCCTTATTGAGTAACTAGTTGCCATCATTATATAAATATGATTAAAATTAGAAAAAAAAATTAATATCGCGAAAACTAATTCAAATTTTAAAATTCTAATACAATTTTTGAAACCTGTGAATCAATACAGGTTGGTTGTGTTTATCAGGTTACAAGTTGGGCCAGTTATCAACACGAGGGATATAGACCCTAAAGGGGGGTAGGAGTGCCCTCCTTGGAGGTCTTTCTAAGACAACCTAACCAGTATTTACGCATGGAAATCCACGGTTCGAAGAAAACTACAAAAACGTGGATCAATACAGATAATTGCACTTAATTTCATTGCCATACGTTTCATACTTAGGAGAAATAGCTATAAAACATATTCTGTCATTTAATCAGTCGTTTCATACAATGGTTTCATAAATTCTTTTCATTGGGATTTTATATATACGAGTTGGAACCCGTCGAAATTCGACGAACTAAAATGTTAGAAAGGAACTTCAGATCGAATTTATAATAAACCTACAAAAATAATTACAATAAAAAATTCCTCTAACATTGGTTGTCTCACTCTTAAAACAAATAATATTTTCAAAATATTATTTCCACAAACTTCAGCTGCTTAATTTATTGAAAAATTAACCTCTATTAGAATACGTAATCAAGATGAATAATTATGATGAATTTATCGATTGAGGCTCTTATGTTTGTTTTTACGGGATGAAAAATCAGTAAAAAGTATTTCGCTTTGCCACCATCATAAAATTTCCCCCCATAAAATCTAAACTGTACGTTATTTTCACATTCTCATAATTTACATACGCACCACTCAAATTCACAATTTGAAAGTATTTTAACGCACAATAGATTATTAATGAATGTATTTCCAAACTTAAAGTCACGTTTGTCCGATAAAACTTTCCATGTGAACTTTAAGTTCTAACCTCAATACCCGCGAAAAAAAAAAAAAAAAAAAACATTCAGAAATTTGCCTTTAGTTGTCATATATGCCATTTAGTATCGGTCAAATATTTAGTTTTATCAAAATAAATGATCGTATTGTTTTAAATACGACATAATTTTTACACACTGAATCATTTTTCCTAGCGTCTCAAACTCAGTATCAGCGTAATGTAAAAATATTGAAATGTAACTGATTTATGAAGAAAAATGCGTGTTCTTTTTTAATGTCTGACGTCATTTTCTGTTCAAAAATTATTAAAAAGTTACTTTTATTTGTAATGTGAAAATGGCATCAATAAGGATATAATCAATAAAAATAATAAACCATGACTATTTTCCCTTTTCTTTGAATATAAATGGAGTACTTCAGTTGCCACGATTACAAAATTTGTATTAAAAACTAAAAAAAAAATTAATATCGCAAAACTAAATTGAGATACAGCTTTCAAGCAAAATGCATTTAAAAGAGCATTTTTTTCCTAATACGACGGTGTTAAAATTTAAAATGTGCGATGTTTAGAAGTTTAAAAATTTGCCGTAGATATAATTGCAAAACCGAAATTTTATTTCAAATTTCAAAGTGTTGCCATTCGCAAAATGACGTATGCGTTACGCACAGATATGTTTGTCCTTTATAATATAGATAGGGTACATTTTAAAAAGTCAATTTAACCACATTTCCAAAAGATAGCAACGAAGCAATTAAAATTTGAAATATATTTTTTCCATTATACTTTTATGAAATATATAGCATTTATCGGTACATCGAGAAATTAAATAAATGCCTCATCTTTGACAATAAAACACAATAACTTGGACAACAACATGAAACCAGAAACTCGTATGGACAGGATATTTTTCTAAAGAAGATTTTAAATGCTGTGTTATCTGAGAAAATTGCTATTGTTGCAATTATTTATTCAAGCCAAAGTGCTGAATTTCGTCTTTTTAAACACGTTTTAAAAAATAGAATATTGAAATTAAACTTTTAAAAAAATTACAGATGTTATCTCATACTTTCAAAATACAGATAACATAAAATTTTTAACTATATATAAAATACTAATTTTAGAAAAAAATTCTTAAGTATCGTTCTCAATGGCCAGTAATGGGTTAAATAAATTTTGTTTAAAATGGTATCTCTACTTCCTATACTACTAGCTAGTTATTATTTAACATATTTATAAAAGATCTATAATTCAATAGCAAATAAATTCATAAAATTGCACATAAAAAATGTATTCACAGATGAAAAATTCAATTTGATAATTTTAAAAATAAGTTCGTCATAAATTACAAAAACAAAGGAGCAGAAAAGAAAAGCCGTCAAGCATAACTTATCAAACACGTTCCAGCACTTTCCAAATACGCTACCGAAATTTCACAGTTTAATAAAATGAAAGACGATATTTATGTAAAAATTTCAAAAAACGCATAACCCATTTTGAAACCCGATTTCTGCAATTACTGTCCATAGCCAGAAAGTTACTCAAATTCTTTAGAGCAACGTTTTATATGATCTACAGATTTATACGTATTTCTCATACATGCTAAAATTTAATAAAGTTTAAAATAACATAATTTAAAATTCGTCTTTAGGCAATTCGCCTATATTTCCACCAATAGGCGGATATGCACTTGATATTTTATGCATTGCGCTATATATTATCTATATATTTTAATAAGGGGGGGGATAAGGAGGAACGCATTTCATAACGCACTTAGATAAATTATCATACGCAGACTACAATGTATCCAATAGTTTTCGTAGCACTGTATATGATGTTGTTTGTATCCTAGAAACATCACTTAGTATATTAAATATAGTTCAGCAAAATTAGCAAGCATAAATCAGCTAGAAATTACCCTTAATATTCCCTTCCATTCATAATTATGCTTACAATCATTTCGTGAAGAAAGGTATATGATCTGTAGAATTTGTTAGACAAGTTACAGTACGTAAAAATTTAGTGAAACTTAAAAAAGCACAAGTGAAAATGCATTTCCAGAATACAGACAGTACATGAACGAAATGCTTGTGTGTGTCTCTTTTAAACTAACAATAAAGTCTAAGCATGTCACAATCTACTGAAAGCATCTTCTTATGATCCTCAGTAATGTATATAATTTTCCTTATGTTTGAAATAGTCTAATATCATTAAATGCGATGCAAAATACCTTCACCTTACAATTTAACTAAATTCTTTTGCGTTATCTTTTAAGTGAATGATAAATGCTTTGCACTGCATATTTTACAGTAAGCAGCTTTTAGTGGACATCAGAAATACAAACTGATTTGATTATTTTCGAAATAGTCTAATATCATTAAAATTCACCACAGACAAATTTTGCCCATAGACCATAATACAACGAAATTCTTTTGATATTCCCTGTAAACTAACTATAAATGCTACACACTGCATTTTAAACAGAAATAGCATAATAATAAACGTCAATAACATATATTATGTATAAGGCAATCTGAGTATATTTTGGGGGAGCCCAGACAGACGGCAGCTGAAGAATAGCAAAGGGAACTCAAGAAGGACATTTTTTAATTATTCTAGGAAATATTAATTATTTTTTTATGTTCAAAAGGTGGAATTGGCAGCCTATGTTAAAAATAAGGCATTTCTTAAGATCAATTAGAGTAAAAATATGTTTTACTAATCAATCAAAATTTTTTCGAAACAAACAGTTATACAAACTTTTGAGAATAAAAAAAGGAATACGTTAAAAGCTAGCTATAAAAGGTTTCACTAAGTTGAGCGTAGAAAAACCATTTTTATGCGCATGCTTTTTTTCGATATCAAAACACACACAAAAAAGATAATTTCTTTTATAAGATTTCATGATACTAAATATGCCAGATGTATTGCTTTTTAAAAAAAAAACGTTCAGATATAATTAAAACAAAAAAGAGTAAAATTCTCTATATCATAATTTAAAAGGCTGATTAATCAAACTGTAATCAGTTGCTTTATATTTTATAGCGACTGAAAATCTATTTCGAAACCCTGCTCATAAACTACGCTTCCACACTTATCTTAAATTTCCCAAGAACAGAAAAAATTCACACTTGCTAAAAAAATCTTTTGACAAGTTGTAATCAATATTAAAAGCGAAAAATATTGCAAGCTTTTATGTAGAAACTTTGTGAGAAATATCGACATGTAACACATGATATACACACATTTTTAAAATTTCTCATATTATCACACTTACTTTACGGATCGAAATGACACTTTTAAGTTGAGCGATAATGCAGATTCTTTCTTAATGTAAAAATGATGGATTGAATGAAAGGACTAAGAAGTTCAATGTGGTTTTTTCTCTTGTAATATTACCTTTTATTCATTTCTTTCAAATGGTTATATAAAATCTTAGTTAGAATTTTTTAATAGATCAATCGAACATCGTCACACCAATCTTTTATTCTTTTCATTTACACATTATTTAAATTTACTAGTTGTGGCGGTTTATAATTTTGATTTTTTTTTTCATTAATAAAACGCTTATAATTGGGGAGAAAGGTAAATAAAAAGAAAAGTGCCCAGTTAAACTGATGACATTGAGCTGACACGCTATTCACACTAATTGTATATTATACCCTTATTTCAAAGAATAATGCCCCTCAAAAAATAAATGAAGGGGGATCAGCCCCCGTTTCCCTCCTTTATACTTAATCAATGAACCCCCAAATCTAATCAGGGAAGCTCCTTAACATAATAAACAGGTATATCAAATTTGAAGCAAATCAGATAATTATGCATGCAAAAAACCATATCGCTAAAATAAGGGGGTGTCTAACACCCCTTTCCCCCAGTTATACTTAACTAATGAACCTCCAAATCTAATCGGGAAAGTTCCTTGTCAGAATGAACATAGAAAAAAAAAAATTAAAGTAAATTGGATAATTCTGAATGAAAATCCATTTATATAAATTAAGAAAGGGGACTTCACCCTTTCCCCCCTTTTATACTTAACCAATGAACCTCCAAACCTAATGAAGTAAGTAATCAGAATAAACTGGTATATCAAATTCGAAGCAAATCGAATAATTCTGCATGAAAAACCCATTTACCAAAATTAAGGGGGAACCAGCCCCCGCCCTCTTCTATACTTAACTGATAAACCTCCAAATTTAATCAAGGCAGGTTCTTAACATAATAAACCGGTATACGAAATTTGGGCGCAAAACGAATAAATCTGCATGAAAAACCCATTTATCTAAATTAGGAGGGTAGTACCCCTTTCTCCTCTTTATACTCTGATGAAGCTTAATCAGGGAAGCTCCTTAACATAATAACATAATGTACATGTTTTTTGGTGATCGAGCCATCAAAGCCCTCTTTCCAAATCTCCGCAATTGTTGAAGCGTTTCATAGAGAGTGCGTGAGACATCGAGGAAAACACGTGGTAGTCGAAAAAGGCGGAAGTTGGTCAGTGCGTCGGGTGAGCAAATCTTCCAAGCCAAGTATAACAAGAAAGAAAAATCATGCGTCAAGCATAGATTATTAAACACTTTCTAACACATTCAGAATAATTTAATAAAACTGTTCCATTTAATAAGTTAAAATATTATGTCCAATTCAACTATATAGAAACGCACAACACATTAGAAAACCCAATTTCAATTGCCGCCATCTACAATCGGAAAATTATCCGGATTCTTTCAGCAACCCGGTATATGATATATATGTTTGTATCTATTAACTACATGCATGCCAAAATTTAATTCACTTAACAAATACATATACTTCAGTTGAAAATTCCCCTTTAGTAATTTCCTCTAATAAGGAGAATGGTACGGGAATACTTTTGTGCAGTCCTGTATAAGAGGTATAGAATTTAGATATAACGAGTAACATGCAAACAATTAGTTAAATTTAAAAGCTCATACCGAATTTTAAAACGTACACTCGAGCAATTATTACTCAGAGACAGTACTGTAACCGATTTCTTTTGTTTGTCCCTGTAAATGAGTAAATAATTTTATGAATACCTTGTTCTAACGTGCTCGTACTGAAATTTCGTAATTTATATCAGTTCCAATATATTTGAAATAGCATAATGTCATTAAAATACTCTGCAAACGATTTTCCCCATATACCATAATGTAATGGAATTCTTTTGAGTGCCCCTGTAAATGAACTATTAATCCTACATGCTTATATACAATACCAAACATGATTAACATGATCCCAAACGTGATCCTAAGTAGCCTTTATAAATTGCATGAAAATTAGGGTATATTTACGGGAGTTACAGCATGGACAGACGGACAGACAAACCGAATATATAAACACTTTTCAACTTTGTTGGAAAGTCCTAAAAATGGTGTTTATATCCGTTTTCACTGTGCGTCATCAGTTTTTAATGTATTGTAGTACATTCTAGTCGATTTTCGCTCTCTAAAAGTAGCTGAATGTAACAGATTTTCTACAAGAGATTTTCCACAAATTGTCATTTTTTATTAACTGATTTTTAGCAAAGGAGTTAGTATTTAATGAATGTCAACGAGTAAATTTGGAACGAATGCTTCAATTTTGACACTCCTTTTTTTTTAGGAATAGACTCGTTCTGGTGGTTTTCCAAGAAGAGCTATAGCATCAATAAAAAATTAAAATTAAAAAAATATATATAAATGAAAATGGCAATTTATGAAAAAGCTCTTATTACTGAGCCTTCTTTGGAGAACAGCTAAAAATCAGCTCACTCTATCGCCAATATCTTTCTTTATCTTTTGCCGAAGTGCAGATAAAAAATATTTTGTACAACTACTCAAATTCCATCAAATGCTTAATATATTTATATTCCAATTGCATTATATTATTTCTACTATATTTTTCCAAATTTTCTGAAACTGGCGTTAATTTGAGTTGAAACACCCGCATGATATAAGCAAAAAACATGCAAAAATTTTTCTTACACAAATGAATACACATATTGTGCAATATACATATAAATTGTATAGTGTAGAGATAGATCATTTCGTGCATTTATTTTACAGGTTGATTCCAAATATCATTATTTTTCTTTGATTTTTTCTTCACCCCTTAATTGTCCTCCTTTTTAAGTCAACGTTGATAAATATGACGCCAAACATATTATTTGTAATCTTAAAGTTCCAAAAGAATCCGACAAGTATATCTTTAAATATACGACAAAATTCTAAAATTGTGTCCAGTGATTAAATGGCTATACAGTGTTTATGTTACATGAATAAATTCAGAATCCATTCAGTCAAAATTTCACAAAAGTTTTTTGAATACGTTGATAAATACATAAAATATAAAATGCAAAAATTGCATATCTAAATTCTAGTTCTTTCAAGTTCTATCGTACTCATCACCAGATTTGAAAATAGAAAATACGAAATCGGAGAACTGAGTCCTTTTGGATCACATATCTGTTGGAATGTTGCAAAGAGAACGTAGGGTAAGTTAGCTGGTGGATAAGGATTATTATTCTAACTTAGTAAGTTGATCCAAATTTTGATGATAATGCTATGTAAAGTATCGTTAGAAGTGTGTTTACTTCTGCATATAATCTCTAAAGATTCTCTGACACTTGAATCGTAACAACCAAACATTTTCTTGATGATCTTGGCGTTGTGAAAATGTATATTAATTTCACGTCTTTCATTAAATCTTGATATTACGATGTGGGGAAGTCAAATTTTATATCTGAAATATGTTCATTAAGACGTAACGTGAACTTCGCGTTGTCATACAAATATAATCTAACTTTTCCTTCTCGTGATAATTTGTAGTAACTCCTGTAGTTTATCCATGGGGGTGGGGTCTGTACTGTTATAAAGTTTTCTTTTTAGCTGCATTGATAGATTAGCAATTAAATATTTAGATCCTTTTTGGATCCAGTGAAGGAGCTAAAAAAATAGATGTTTCGTGGGAAAATTCGTGGCTGTTTCGTGGAGTTTCATTGAACTTGGATATTAAAAATACCCTCAAATCGTGTCTTAACTTTATTGTATATAATATATTTTTTTAATTCAACAGTAAATTTTATAAGCAATTGAACGAAGTTCCAATGAGATCTCTCATTCGGGATATCTAACCGAGATCCTATGATGCCCCATTGAAAATAAAATTATGAAGGAATTTCTATTAAAACCAATGACGTAGGTTTGTAGATGACGTGTTCATCCTTTGGGATTGGTTTAGAATCAATGAATGAATTTTAAACGAAGTTCGTAAAACTGATTGTGGTATACATTTGACTTTTGAGATTGGGCAAAATAATAGACTACCCTTCCTAGATATAGAAGTATTTAGAAATGCTAATGATTTAACCAAAGAAAGAGCTGTTTATGAAAAGTACATACGGTCTGATAACTCTATTCCTTTCGAAAGCTCATCCTCATAAAATTTTAAAACTGCAGAATATAAATTTTATATTAAGAGAGTTTTCATATTGTATACGGAACACGTACTGAATATAAATTGTATAATATTAGAAATACAGCAAGGAGTGCTGGTTTTCTTCAGTAACTTTATTAATAAACTGATTTATCAAATTAAATATAAAAGAAATTGAACTAATAACAAATTGAACTATAAAAAATTTAAACTCCGCCAATTTCAGTACATACCTGGTCTAATTGAAAAATATTGCTGACAGAAATATACTTATAAAATAATTGCCAATCTACCGACGAATCTAAAAGTAAAACTTCATAGCGGTACAAAATCTACCCCTATGAATAGAAATTAGAGAGTTTATTTTATACCAGTTACCACAAATTATGACTGACAAAAGTTAGATTATATTAGCAGAGACAACGGCGACAGACATTAAAGTTAAAGCCTTAATGAATATATTTCAGATATAAAACTATATCAGAATCTACTATCAGGGGGGGGGGGGACCCTGAACTGCAATATAGAGATTAAATTAACGATCTGAAATTAATATACATTTTAACAAGGCTAACATCACGAAGAAAATATGTGATTATTACGGTTCGACTATCAGAGAATCATCAGAGATTAAATTCAGAAATAATAATAACTATATCGATACTTTATCCTACATTTTTGGCAAATTTTGGATCAATTTAGCAAATTAGAATAGCATTTGTTACCCACCAGCCGAACTACCTTACAATTAATTTTGGAACCTTCCAAAGGATATTTGAATCAAAAAGACCAAATTTTTCAATTTCGTATTTACTATTTTCAACTCTGATGACGAGTGCCATTGTGCGTGAAAGTACTAGGTTTTAGATGTATAATTTTTGTATTTTATATATTTTACTAGTGCAAATGCCCGTTCTAGGACGGTGGATAAAAATTGTGTTTTTCAGTTAAAATTTGAAAAACTGATAAAAAAATTATTGACAATATGGAAGCGTTTAGATGAGCAAAGTTCGGCTTGTTTATGTTCTAATAAACACACAATTAGCTTTTACAATATTTCTGGGTAAACCAGGTTTTCCGGCTAATATACTATAACAAAATTAAGATTTCTTAATAAAAGAAAAATTTAATAAATATGCAATAAAAGTGCGTAATTAAAACAGTCTGCTGCAACTATTGAAATAATACTATTTTTTTAATAACACTTTGAAATTGTATTTTTATCGTTTACACCCCCCCCCTCCTCCCCCCTCCAATTTTTTTTTATATGTATAGTGATTAATAAATAAATATCGCGGGTTGAATCCCATCCGTCTAATCCCCTAAGCTTCTGTCCTCCTGATGCAAAGCTATAAATCAAAAATTATTAATTTTACTTTCCGTATAAATATTAATTTTTTACTTTTAAAATATGGGATGTGTTTTTATTTTTGTTGTTGTTTTAGTTTTTTAGTTTAAATTTACATACACCTGTATATAGAAAAGGAAAATATAAGCAATGTGTAATTTAAAAATAAGTTACAAAATGCCAGGATATTATTTCGGGGAAGGTTGGGGGGGCGACTAATCCCCTAAGCTTCTGTCCTCCTGATGCAAAGCTATAAATCAAAAATTATTAATTTTACTTTTCGTATAAATATTAATTTTTTACTTTTAAAATATGGAATATGTTTTTTTTTTGTTTTTTGTTTTTTTTTGGTTGTTTTTTTTAAGTTTAAATTTACATACACCTGTATATAGAAAAAGAAAATATAAGTTATGTGTAATTTAAAAATAAGTTACAAAATACCAGGATATTATTTCGGGGAGGAGGGGGCGACTAATCCCCTAAGCTTCTGTCCTCCTGATGCAAATAAATCAAAAATCTATAAATCAAAAAATATTAATTTTACTTTTCGTATAAATGTTAATTTTTTACTTTTAAAATATGAAATATGTTTTTTTAAGTTTAAATTTACATACACCTGTATATAGAAAAGGAAAATATAAGTAATGTGTAATTTAAAAATAAGTTACAAAATAATAAGTCTAAAATATTTAAATTGATTTTTTTAAAAGAAAGTCAGTTTTATCAATTTTTTGCAGGGGAAAAAAAAGGATATTTTTAAAAATACTATATCATTGTTTTCCGTGATTAAAATTCCTTACATGTCCCAAAGAAAATTTAATATGATTGCAACTTAATACTTGAAATAATCTCAAGTGACACTTGGCGATTTAAATGCAATGGTCCTTCTGATTTGTTAGGAAGAAGTGTCTACCACTGCTCAATTATCAGGATTTGTAACCTTGAGAAGTAATCGCGGGATTCTTGTTTCTTGTCAACCAATGGGAGAATGGAACCTTTCACCCTTGAGTCTCTTCCTCGGAGACTGGTAAGATTGATGGATACGCTCCGCCGTGCGTTACACTGCCTTTTATTATATAGAGATATTTAGGAACGAATTAAACACTCTTTAGAAAAATTCTTACTGAATTTATTCGGAATTTATTCATGTAACATGTTCTAGCTAAGGTGAATAACGGATTCATCAGTAATATTTTTGATTTTTATTGTAAATTAGTTTATCGGTTAAATATGTAGATTTGTATAGAATTAACAATATATTATGCTTCATTCATCATCATAGACTACTGTGTGTTACTTTATGTTTGTGATACAAAAATGTTTTTATTTTATTTTATTATCATAATAAAGAAAAAGATAGTTCCTGTGTAGAAAATGCGTAAATATTGCTAACTGCAATTGTTTATAGCGATAATATCATAACTAGAATTTGACTATCTTTTATTAACACTTTTAAACATAGTTGAAAAGTCTTTAGAACTTCTGTTTGTTTGGACTCTAAAATATTTCATGTACAGTGCTGCGTAGAAAAATGGCTATATTGTGGCCAATGGATGATAATTTTTGGATTTGCGTTTGTTGAAGCTCTACGCATTTCCTACGCTGTAGGCAAAAAAAATCTGTAATTTTACAGATGTAAAGTTAAAGAAATATGTATGCTTACTAAAATTTTAGCTGTACACTGTACAAAAAAGATGTAAATCTACAAAGCTAGTTTTTGTAAAGCTACAGAAATTTGGAGCTTTTCAAACGAATCTACTAAAATTACAGTGATCTTACACAAATTTTATCTGTAACCCGTGTTGCAGTTACATAAAAAGTTCTAGGCAACCCAGTTTCCTAAAAAAATTCTTAGTAATCATACAGATTTTTTGATTTATGTTGCAAAGGTGTATCTGTTACATGAATTTGTATTGTTGCTGTTACATAAAAAGTTCTGTGAATCTCATTTCCTAGAAAAATGTTAGTAACTTTACAGATTTTTTTACAGTGTGTTGAATTATTTTTTTACAGTGTGCTGAGTAAGTTTTAGCATAGTATGTGTACGCATATAAAAATATAAATATAAATATATAGGACTGCACAAAAGAATTCGAATATTTTAATAATTGCTAGGAAGCTCAGTGGTGTAGTGGTCAGAGCATCTGACTGCCGCACCGCAGGTCGAGAGTTCGACTCCCGACTGGGCAAGGTTCACTCAGCCTTTCATCCCTTTGGGGTCGATAAAATGAGTACCAAGCTTGCTTGGGAACTGAACACCGAGGGTCTCGCGTTAGGCTGACCACCTGGCCGGGACGCATGCTGTATAGCACCTCGGGGCCCAGGGTCCAGAAAACAGAGATGGGCACTGTCGGTCCAGATCCTTCATGGATTGTATAGCCACAGAGTTCAGTTTAGTTTAAAAATTGTTAGAGCTAATTGCTGAAATTGGTGTTCAACTGCATTATGCGTCTTCTAAAATGTTTATTTAGATAACTTATTTCACCTTATTAAATGAAAAAGTTTTGTTGCGTTATTTCATAAGTGTTGGTAAGCGTGGATCATGGTTTTCCTTTCTCGTAAATACTTTAAAAAATGTGAAATTTTTACTTTATTCTCAATAGCGAGCAGATAAAAATGCTGTTCATTTACAATAACAATGATTTTGAACTGTCACAGCTTTTTTACGTGTGTTTTTTTAGATTACATAAATGAATTTTGCATTGCCTTAACATTTATGCACACTTTTTGGTGCTAAATTAGAAGCAAACTTACTCAGTGTTTGTTAAAAATTATATATATATTTAATGAAATGAACCTCTGGTTTATTTTACAACTACCATATATTGCCATTTTTAGAAAATATTTTATTTAACAACCTAAGTTTAAAATGCGGATATTTTATATAAGCCCCACATAGTACCTATTAATCAGCATTGTATATATTGATGGTATGTCTACTTGGTATGTGATGGTACGTGTACGTGACGCTTCCAAAATAAATATGGCAAACTGTTGTACAGTTTTTCTTCAAAATTATCAGTATGCAATGTATTATTTGTTCTGGTAAACTGTTCAGAGTTTATATCAAAAATCTTCATTCAGTCTTAAAAACTTGAACAAACAGAAAAAAGCATTAAGTTTAGTTTTACTAAAAACCACAAGAGAAAAGTTATTTTTTATTGTTAAATGTAAGATTAACTTTTTAAAACATTTTTTACGATGAGTATATCTTAAGATTTCGATGAGATTAATATCATGATTATCAGTATCTGTTTTACGGTAAACGCTATCTATTTTTAAATTGCCTTTTTGAAAATTTTATAAAATAAAGAATCATTTTATCATCCTTATCATAAATTGATAGCGATCTTCGTAAAATCTTCTCACATATGCAGGCATTTTCCTATACATGTTGATCTAAAGATTGAAATTAATAAAAAGAAATATGAATTATTTAAAGTCATTTTATCTTTAAATACTTCATATTAAAGGAAAGTTTTTTATACTTCTTTTAAGAATAAATCGATGCGATAAAAATGTATTACCGTAGGGAGGAAGGAAAATAGTTTAATAGTTTAAAAAATGTATTTTTATGCTCACAATATAAAGTTCCGTATTTATGATAAAGTAAATGCTTTTTTTCTGGTGTGAGAAATAGCACATGTTTTTTCAGATATTATAGTTTATAAGCGCCAATCTTCAGGTTTTTACTAACCTGAAGTATCTCCCTACTTATAAAAATATATATAGCAGTATTTTATTTTCTATTCAGTTCTCATAAGTTTAAGGCATTTTAATTTCTAATGGAATGAAAGCGCATAAAATATAAAGTGAAGATTTGCATTTTATCTTTACTGAAAGGTTTATTACACATTTTTTCAATTTTTAGAAATGAATTATTTCAAAATGTGGGACGCTGAATATGTTATTAATAAATTCTCGCGAATAAAGATTTTTAAAACATCTTACTAAAGTATGCTTTAAGAAGAAAAATATATTAAATATTTATTCCTCAGAATGCAGGTAAGATACAATGATATAATCAGAAAAATAAGCCAACAATTAAGTTTCCTTGTCATTTTAATCCTGAATAATCTTTAATAAATGATTTTTTTCTGTAAATGTAACAGTATTTATAGATTTTTGTACATTGGACAATTTATCCTAAAAAAATAAAACATATTCTTGATAAAGCGTTAGCAATAGTTCTGAACATAATACTTTTCATTATATACCTTCATTAGAAATATATATATAACCAGAATTGGTTATTGTAGAGCTTATATTTGTGCATTGAATGTTAAATTGAGTATGCAGTTATAAATGTTACATCTATAAGCAGCGTTCTTACTTATCTAAGTTATGATGCATATGTTGCATCAGCATATTGCCCGTCATCATCTATGTTGTATAATTGATAGATTAAACTCGATGTTCAGCCATTTGTAAATTTGCCAAAATCTTTTAAATTTACATTGAAATTTTAAAAGTTTACAAATTAATTCAATTATTATTAACAATATTAAACCTTTTTTTGTAGTGCTTATTAGTGTGCATTTCAGATATTTTAACTTAATTTATGTATGAAATATTCTAAAATTATAGATAGAAAACATAATGTCATTTTAAATTCCTTTCATTAATTCTTGTATTAAATTCTATGACGTTCAGCAGGAAAAAGTTTTCAACATGAGCAACAATATATAAAAAGTACATGAAAAAGTTTCCTTTTTTTTTCCAAATAAACGGTCAAGCGCGAGTATTACTCGCGCTCAGAAACTTCCTGACAATAAATATATGAATTATTAATTGCACTATTAAAAAAATCGATTCTAAAAAAACATTAAGACTTTATAAAAAAACATACAAGGTTGAGTTGGGTTTGCAGTAGATACAAAAGTATGAATGGGTATACCAAAAATGTTTAATGATATATGAAGTCTAAATAAAATCAAATTTTGCTATCCTGCAAACTCTTTTTTTAATCTTATCCTAATCTGATGAACTTAATTCGGTACTGACAATAAAAGTAGTGAATATTTGAACTTCATCAGACATTTCATAAAACTAAATTCAGCGTAGTAATAATCTTTTCTTTTAAAGTGTAGCTAAAACAAAATCCTTGTAAAAAGTTTAAACATTGTGAAGTTTAACATTGTGATAAGCGCGCTTGAAAAGGAGGTCTTAAAGTTACAACTTATTGGTGAAGTCTAGGTCGTGTTTCAGGGACTTTTTTGTCTTTTTGCCAACAGTAATTTTTGAAGTTGCACTGGGGCATAGTGTTCCACTGGGAGTCTAAGGGTTAAGAAATCATTTTTTTATGGTAAGCAATTGTTTAGACGCTCTCTCTTTATTATACTTTTTTATTATACTTAAAAAAAGACGGGATTAACCCATTATTCCATTGCTTTTATCTTACAAAATATTTATTCAAATGTAATAAGATAAATAAATAGGGGAAGGTAGTACACAATGAGACGAAAATTATTATTACTTAACTAAACACGATGATTTTCATTCTTGTGAAAAGAGTTTCGCTACATGTTTAAACTACACAAATGCGCTACACATTAATGTATAAATGGTTTATAAAAGTTATTTATAAAAGCACAGAAGCAGCATAACGGAGTATCGAAAATTGTCTCACTGTGTATCACAAGTAGTACACAGTGAGACAATGTATATATTTTCATAAATCACACATTTTTACACTCTATCAATAATTTTTCTGCAGTTTATCATTTCTAATTCATATTTCTAGATTATCAAAATATTAAAAATATGAGCCTCGGGTGGACAATGGCAGACCTTGGGCTACCTTCATGCAAATGTTCAGCCTCTTACGTTTAGTAAATTTCCCTAGCCATCGCCCGCCCACGCACACACAGAGAAAGAGAGAGAGAAATTCTCTTTCATTAATAAATAACTTTTTTAACGTCAGAAACACATAGTAGGTACACAATAAGACACGTCTTACTGTGTACCACAGCTGTGTGTCTCACTGTGTACTTTCGTTACGTTGTAACAAAATGGATGCCACATCTGTTCCATCAATTTCATCGCTTTGAAAAGTTTATGTCGTTTTGCCGAAATAGTGTATTATTAGATATACCAAGATTTGGTTAAGTAAATATATGTCTTATTGAAGGAAATAAATTCTAAAATAGACGATTATGTAACTTTAACCACTATAAAATAAGGAATTATTTACTATTTGTCGGGCGAGTAACTGAAGCGCCGAAACTACATCCACGTGTTGCATAAGATGAGATCGTTATGTGTGTGTGCCAGCTTGAAGAAAATGATACAACTATATGTCACAGTGGCTTCTATCTCACTGTGTGACCATGTCTCACTGTGTACTCCCCTACCGTAAACTGTTTTATAAAATATAATTTTCATCTATTAGAGTTACAGATGTTGATTAGAAAAAGAAAATTTTAAAATTTGAAGTAATGGAATCCTTTCAGTCATTGACGTTACTCCTATTTTTAAAAACTAACTTTATAAGGTATGGTAGAAAAATCTGCAAACTCACACGCAGTTTTAAAAACTTGTGTTTGAAAGAATATTTATTTACTATTTGATGATGTAAAAATTTAAATTTTGCGATGTTTAAAATTTTCAAAAACATAATACAATCGAATTTTATTGGTCAGGTGTTGCCACCGTTAATATAACTTTATCATTACTCACGGACATGTTTGTACTTGATCATGTAGATTAAAATTAAGAAATTCAGTAAAAATACCAGCAGTATCCACAGTGGAGGCCGTCAGATGCCTAATTTTTCAAATTTGAAAAGCGACGGCTTTTCAGCAAACAAAATACACATTTCTTGTTTTGAAAGTTATTAAAATAAATTCTTTTTGTTTTGTCCTGGAGTTTCGCTCCTTTTGAACATAGAAATTAGCCTTAAAATGAATAAGAGAAATACACTTTAACATTTATTTCTATTTCTATATTATAGTCGTTCTTTTTTTATCAGTTTTCTCGCTAGATGTGGGAAAAGACACGAAATTTGGTAACACATTTTTATTGTTAAACTACTCAAAAAATCTTCAAATCTTGTCTGTACTACCACTCAAAGATTTTAATTGGTCAAATAGATTAAAAAATTAAAACATGCGCAAAGTTAAGGCAACTGATTGTCGGCGCGAAACGAAGGTTAATAAACAGCGCAGTATTACTTTGGGCGCATATATGTATAGCTACAGTACATATTAAAATCTTTCAATAAGCATAACTAACACATATTTGAGGGGATTCGTTTTAATGTTAACAAAAGGTACTTTTGATGCTGATAACAATTTTTAATAATAAACATCAAACCGTCTGGAAATTATATTAAAAAATAAATAAGCTGAATTAAAGTACATACGTCACGAATGTTTCGTACGGACGTTAGTTTCGCCGGTGAAAGATTTTCTTAAACAATCGGATTAGGGGACATACAGAAAGAATCTTACGCACGCACTAATATTACTGTGCAGTCGAACTACACTGACAGCGACCGGATGCTTTCGATAGTACACTGTTTGTCTAATGCCAAGCAAAATCATTGGAGAATTGTCCTGTAACTTTGGGGATGTAGAAAACAGGTTTGACATCGTATTTTTCAATGAAGATTTAGTCGCGTGGTCAATTAGCGTGTCGACAATAAATTTAATAATGAAATAATCTTTTCTATGATCCATATAATACAAAATGCTCAACATGATCTGTCGCTGTAGAAAATAACTATGTGGGTGCTGAGTAATGGTCATGTGCATCTGTGTAAGCATAGCACGCATATTCGTGAAGGTGTTAAAGTTTCTATGAAACTTTTAAATGTTTTCAGTTTATAAAACACATATATTTCAAACAAATTTAGCAACACTATCCGAAAATATGAAAAAGAACAGTAGATTAAAATAAATAAGGTATTAAAATAATTTTCCTTTATTGCTAATTATAACTTAGATAAACGTCAATTTTATAATATTTTCTTTATTATATTTCAGATATGTTTTAGGTTTCATGTGTGAATCTGTTAAAGTGAATAGATTAAAAAATAATAAAATTAAAACTAGATTTTTTTCATTTTAATACATCATGCAGAGACTTAAAACACTACTAGTTTGCTATAAATAAGTCAAACTTTATTTTAAAATCATAATGAACAATAAACTAATATTTCATTTTCAATGGTCTCAAACATAAAAGGAATTAATAAGAATTTTTTTATATCATAAAAATACATTAGCTTTTTATAAAAATAAATAAATAAATAAATAAATAAATAAATAAAAACAGAAGGAAAGAAAGAAAAATATTATAGCAAGTTGTTTAAAATACATACTACAGATGGCGCCGTAACTTTTATAGGTTATACTTGAAAACCCATGAAATCCAACACTATTTAGTCTATATTGAGGAATCATTGCATATATTTTCAATATTGAACCACATTTAGCCAATAATGAGGTTAAATTAAAAATAATTTCTGTGTAAGAAAAGTATATACAACAATTAATTACTTCGCCAAACACAGCAATTATTTACGGAATTTTTACTGTTTTGATAGTAATACAGAAATATTCCGTAACATTTATGGAAAACTTACCGGATTTATAGGGATTTATAATCCCAAAATGTCAATTACGCAAATTGCATTGTTTTCTTAGAAAAATGAAACTATTCGTAAAATTTTACGGAAAAATCCGTGTATATTGACGAATTAGTTTTACAGTGTACATGCGTGAAATATATTAAATTTTTATTTCATAATTTGGTAGTCAGCTATTTAGGATAACTTATATAAATATTCCGGTAAAATATCGCGAAAATTCAGAAAGTTAAGTGCGATATCGTGAGATGCGTTCTAAAAGTAGCTTTATTTATAAAGAATTTTCCACAATTTGTCAACCAGCACACTGTATTGAATTCCAAAATTACACAAATGGAACATTACTAACTAAATTAATTTCCAATTATAATATACATAGTGATACACATGTTTTCTACCCAACATTTTTAATTCAATAACACGTTAAATATACTAAGCATGAAATAAATCATGTTTTTATCAGACAGTTTATACATTTTGTATATAATACCAAAGTAGGCTGTGTTGGGCTGTTTTAAATTATAAGAATTATCAAGTAAAATCAGAAATTTTAAAACAAAAACTTGTTTTTTGCATTTAAATAATGAAACAGAAAAAAAAAAATAAAAACTCAGAGATCTTTGATGCAGTTTTGTGAGTTAGTTTAAACATTGTGGCAGTTTTAGAGACCATGGTGCCTTTGACGCCATTTTTTTTTTTTTTTATTATCTATACAAAATCTATGAGACACCCGATAAATATATCTCTTGTTCCATATTTGTATTTAATTTTAATTTTTTGTATTTAATTTGTATTTATTTTTAATGGTTTACCGAAATTAAATGTTCAGAAAAGCTTTTTCAAACTTTTGGTATATATATATGTTTTTTAAACTTAAAATAATGTGATTGATTTTTCTCCATGAAATAAATTGGAGGTTGCTGATTCAACTTGGAATTCTTATTTTCTGCCCTTTATTTGATCTATTAAACAGAAAGGCAATCTAAGCATATTAAACAAGATAAACTTTTTACTCACTGAATCTTGAAATAATTTTGCTCTCTTGTGGTCCTGTCCAATCATTCTTTTATTTTTTTTTCAGATTTTTGTTCATTTTCTATCCAGGGGCGCCATTTCAGAACTTTCTTGGGGGGGGGGAGGGGGGGCAAAGATTTTTTGAGGGAAGTTATATAGCTAAGAATAGGATCCGAGCGTCACCCCTCCCCCCTCCCGAACGAGAAACGTAAACTGAATCATGCTTACAAAAACAGTAAAAATTTTGAATACGGAAACTCAAGAACCAATGAAATATTTCGTATTAAACAGGTTTCCGTCTTAGCGAGTATAATTTCAATATTTTGAATATGAAAAATTTTCTTTTTAGACAGGATTCTATTATAGGTTACATTTTTACAGGTCTCCTCAAAGACCTTTAAACCATCCACTCTATAGTATAGCTCTGAAAAGAGATGTATTACATTAAAACTTGTGAAAACGAAGCATGTCTATGACAGAATTATTTCTCAAAGGGGAAAAAGTAAAATTTCGACGAAACATCATACAATTATACGTGCTAAGACGGAGACCTGTCTAAAACGAAACTTTTTTCTAGCCCTTTTCGACTTCTTTTTTTCAGGTTTTACTACAGTTTCCTGGATAATGACAAGGAAAAATTTTCTGTGAGGAGCAGGGAACGTGCAGAATTGCACAACGTGCAAAATTTCGTTTATATATTGCGGAAAAATTAAATATTAAGTCGGTGGTTAAAAAAAAAAA
Organism: Maratus speciosus; assembly: GCA_963932465.1. Lineage (NCBI taxonomy): Eukaryota > Metazoa > Arthropoda > Arachnida > Araneae > Salticidae > Maratus > Maratus speciosus. The sequence continues at coordinate 527,738,039 of OZ010789.1, read as the reverse complement.
AAAAAAAAAAAAAAAAAAATCTCGAATTTCAACAAATGATCGCGGAAAAGAAGCGCAAATTTTGTCAAAAGATCGAAGAAACAAATATGGAATTTCGTCAGTTGGTCACGGAAAAAATATTGTGAATTTCGACAAATGTTAGCGAGAAAAAAACTAATTTCGAAAATGGTTGCAGAAAAAACCCGTGAATTCCGGGAAACGGCGGCGGAAAAAAGCGCAAATTTTGTCAAATGATCGCGAAAAAGAATCATGAGATTAAATCAGTCATGAGATAATCAACCCACGAACGTCCTGAATAGGTCACGAAATTTGCAACTTTTGTGATCTATGACAATAAGAAAAATTTCTATTAGTGATTTTCTGCAAGTAAAGGTAAGGTAAAGCGTTAATCGTTTCGGTTCGTGTTAATACTATTTTTCAAAGAAATCTAGAATATTTTTCAGATGAAGAAGCTATGTATGTGAACATTAAAGAATACTATATATATATCTTCATATTTCTACATAAAAGGTGAAATTTACATTAAAGATCTAATTGTAGGCTTTTACAATAATTGTATTAAAATATGGAATAATTTTCTGTTATTTCGGGTCGGGTTGCCTTTCAGTGGAAATATTTTTAGCGATTTTTGGATTTACATCAAATTCCAGTCCTGCATCAGGTAGGCTGCCGTATTTTCTTCGTTGCGAGTGAGGTACATTTAAAATTTTTGGATTGTGATTTATCTCCTCCGGTCGGAGTCAGGATGACCTTGTTTTTCACAAGGAGGTCCTGAATATTTTTCAAATGAAAAACTATTAGACTATTAATGGTGGCCCATAGTAATAACCCATGTGTTCATTTCTGTACATAAGGGATGAAATTATTGTTGTGTTTGGAAGACAGGAGGTGATAGAATAATATTGTAAAGTTATTTTGGATATTGAAATTCCAAATCATTTTCTTTAGGATCGATCGTATAGTGCATATTTAACATTTGTTGCGGCCACAAAAGACCACTTTGACACAACAGCCATTAATTAAAGAAAATCTTAATTTACTTATCATACATTTGGAAATTAAGAACAAAAAAATAAAAGGTAAAAACATTACCTGCATTGACCCGAAAGAACAGAAAAATGATGGAGACATTTGCAGAAAGAAAATAAATATAAGAGAAATCTTCCTTGCAATTTTTTTTTATTTATGAAGTAATTTTTTTGCAGAACATAGCGTATTATCATAGAGTACATATCTTATTCTTTTAGATATACTTTTTTTATGATCGACACATACATCTACATTCTTACTAAGGAAAATAAAATATTTTATTCCTTTGGGGAGTGTGGAGGTACAGGCATTTAGATGATCTTTTTAGCATCGCAATTCTACGACTCAAAATAAAAGCACCATTTGAATAAAAATAATAATAATGCCGTCAACAGAATTTTTATCCACATTTTACTGCAGAATCAGAAGTAACTGATCAAAAAAATCTCGCCACAAAAAAAAGGACGAAACTATGCAGCCAAAATTTTCTTGCACTTTTAATATTTCTTACTGTAGATACGAAATCCGTTTATTATTTTTTGTAGAAGGGGAAGAGTCATTCACCCATTTTCTGCGTTCGTTACAGAACACCCATGCAGGCGCGGACATAATTTCTTCGCAGAACGGCAAAAAAGGCAGCCATTCTGCATTGAAATCCCAACTCCACTACACTGAATGCGCACGAGCTCTCCGAGCAGAGGAGTAAAGGGGGTTGCTATAATCCTTGAAACACGCCAACTTTGGCTGAACGAACATACAGGCGCCTTGCATTGGCATGAAATGCAATGCTAAAGAATATAAAAAACTGCTTTAAAAAAAGGAAATTTGATAGTTTTCACTGAGATAAGATGCCAAGCAGTAGTAAAGAGTTAGAAATTTTGAAATTACGAATTAAACTGATTTAAATATTATTGGCTAAGGGGTGGAGCTACAAAAGGATATGACTTCACAAATAGAAAGATATGGAATTTTCCAGATAATTCTTTTACCGGAAGTACAGCTTTCAAAACGACGTTTATGATTTTAAAATGAATGAAATGCTATGCGAGAAAGAAAAACTTACAGGGGAAAGTTGAAAAAAAAGGGAATATAAATAATTTTGGAATGCGAATATTAAAATTAAATGAATACAAGATTAATAAAAATATTGTCTAAATGAAATTAAATAAAATATGGCAGTGGTTCTAAGTAACCACAACATATTACTACAAATTTTCATATCAAAATATAACTTAATATCTGTCATGTCATAAATCATGTCATAAAGGTTTCTAAAGGTTCACGGTGCCAGGAAAGAAAGCTGTTGTGTTTGGAAGACAGGAGGTGATAGAATAATATTGTAAAGTTATTTTGGATATTGAAATTCCAAATCATTTTCTTTAGGATCGATCGTATAGTGCATATTTAACATTTGTTGCGGCCACAAAAGACCACTTTGACACGACAGTCATTAATTAAAGAAAATCTGAATTTACTTATCATACATTTGGAAATTAAGAACAAAAAAATAAAAGGTAAAAACATTACCTGCATTGACCCGAAAGAACAGAAAAATGATGGAGACATTTGCAGAAAGAAAATAAATATATGAGAAATCTTCCTTGCAAATTTTTTTTATTTATGAAGTAATTTTTTTGCAGAACATAGCGTATTATCATAGAGTACATATCTTATTCTTTTAGATGCACTTATTTATGATCGACACATACATCTACATTCTTACTAAGGAAAATAAAATATTTTTTTCCTTTGGGGAGTGTGGAGGTACAGGCATTTAGATGATCTTTTTAGCATCGCAATTCTACGACTCAAAATAAAAGCACCATTTGAATAAAAATAATAATAATGCCGTCAACAGAATTTTTATCCACATTTTACTGCAGGATCAGAAGTAACTGCTCAAAAAAATCTCGCCACAAAAGAAAAGGACGAAACTATGCAACCGAAATTTTCTTGCACTTTTAATATTTCTTACTGTAGATACGAAATCCGTTTATTATTTTTTTGTAGAAGGGGAAGAGTCATCCACCCATTTTCTGCGTTCGTTACAGAACACCCATGCAGGCGCGGACATAATTTCTTCGCAGAACGGCAAAAAAGGCAGCCATTCTGCATTGAAATCCCAACTCCACTACACTGAATGCGCACGAGCTCTCCGAGCAGAGGAGTAAAGGGGGTTGCTATAATCCTTGAAACACGCCAACTTTGGCTGAACGAACATACAGGCGCCTTGCATTGGCATGAAATGCAATGCTAAAGAATATAAAAAACTGCTTTAAAAAAAGGAAATTTGATAGTTTTCACTGAGATAAGATGCCAAGCAGTAGTAAAGAGTTAGAAATTTTGAAATTACGAATTAAACTGATTTAAATATTATTGGCTAAGGGGTGGAGCTACAAAAGGATATGACTTCACAAATAGAAAGATATGGAATTTTCCAGATAATTCTTTTACCGGAAGTACAGCTTTCAAAACGACGTTTATGATTTTAAAATGAATGAAATGCTATGCGAGAAAGAAAAACTTACAGGGGAAAGTTGAAAAAAAAGGGAATATAAATAATTTTGGAATGCGAATATTAAAATTAAATGAATACAAGATTAATAAAAATATTGTCTAAATGAAATTAAATAAAATATGGCAGTGGTTCTAAGTAACCACAACAATTATAGACTACTTTATTATAAACGTGTTAAAATATGGAGTATTTTTTTTTTTTTAATTTGGGATTTGTTGGAAGTTTGTTGAAGAAACTGCTTTGTCTTGTGGGCGCAGACTCCATTCCTAGACGTTGAAGAATTTTGAGAGTATCATATAGAATATGATTTAATAAAGCAAATATTAAAATAATTTGATAACATTGCAATGATTGCAGTAAATATAATGTGACACTAATAATCCAAAAAAGTAAAAAAGTCGGATAATTAAGAACTTGAATTATACTCATCCCTTCACCCCTCCCCCTCCAAAAAAATGTATCTGTAAAAACTCTACTCCTGAATTTCTAGCCATGAGGGGATTAGTTTTCCTGTGATCAAATTGTACACAGCTGATAAGCAATTGATAAAAGAAAGTGTCTCTCATGTATTTTTAAAATTAGCCAAAGTACGATTTATGTCTCACCTTTAGAAACTTCGAACAGGAATTTTTTCTGATAATTATTAATTTCTATACATAAAGAATTTATTTAATGCATATGTTTTTATTGCAATCAAATCTGATAAATTATTTTAGCGTTTGAGCAATTTTTAAATTTTTGTTTGAGTCTGATAACAATTGATGGTTGATTAATTTTCTGAAAAATCAAATTCCTTGAGGGGGGGCTATTGCCCTCCCAGCCCCCCTGAAATGGCGCTCCTGTTGCTATCAAAACCCATTTTATTGTATAGATGTATTTTATTTTTGTCTGACCTAAAATTTTAAAGACAAATGTTCTGTTTTCATTTATTTTATTTTATTTATGTCTTGAACGAAAAAAATGCTATTCTTTAGTATACATATTGTCTTTTTTTTAAGTACAGGCACGTGTACTTCTTTTTATGCACAGTATTTAAGTAATAAAAGATATTTCTCATAATAGTAAAAAATAGATAAATTTGAAAAATATTTATAGATATTAGTATTAAAACTTAACATGAAAATATGTGAGAATAAAGTGTAAGAAATAGAAAAATTGATGCAACGCTTTCGGCAGTGCATTTAATAAAATGTTTAATTCATTTAAAAATATTTATTTCTATAATAGATTTGAAAATGACGCTTGTTTTAGAAAATAGGTTTTAGACTGCTGTCATTTTTAGCAAATTAATGTTTTTGATAAATTTATAACGCTAAAATAGCTTATTAAATGCTAGGTATCTTATTATCTTACATGACGAATATTAATGCAATACTGAAATAATATTTATTTCGAACAGATCTGTATTTATCTTTTTTTTAACTGCATTGTACTAAATTATCATTTTACTTCATTAAAAGTAACCTTTTAAAAAATCTGAAGGACCAACAAAAGACTATTTTGTGAAATCATCTAAACTTCAAGCAAAAATAAAAATCAAATATTTTCGAAAGGCAGACATACTCAGTTTAGATTTCTATGACAAGGAATTTATAATTATCATTTGTAATTTTTAAAATTATATGTTTAAATGTTCGTAAACGTTTATGGATTTTTTTTATATTTTATAATTCATACAGTTTTTGTCGGTTATTTATTTAGCAAAATTTGCATTTCTATTTACTCTTCAATATATTAAGGACAGTAAAAGTTATAGGAATTAATTATCCACTAAATTCGGATCAAATTCAAAACTTCTGTTAATGAAAACACTGAATATTTTAATAGCTTGTAGTCAAACACACAAAAATTATAATTAGAACACAGCAATAATAGTTTGTACGTTCAACCATTATCTGTATCATGAAAAACTGGATAAAATTTAATCATATTAAACATATTCTATATAACAATAAATATACCCGTTCTGAAACTGATATACACTTTTTGATTTTTAAACATTGGTTATTTAACCTATGAATATAAGAATAAAATATTTTCTGAAGTAAACAATCTTTCTGTGAAGTTTTTCAACTCATTAATTTATAAAGAGTATAAATGTTATCGAAACTACTTACTTCTATCATCACATGGTGATGCGCTTTCATTACGTTTGCTTTCTAGAAGAATAAATATATTTTATTTGAAATTTCAATGAATGCTTCTGATATCCTTAAACTTTCTATTCCAATATACATTTGGACATTTTAAATAGAAATACAAATGCGTGAAAGATAGTGCAATGCAATGTTTTCAAGATTAGATTAAAAATACATACATAGCCCGGATTGTAAAACAATATTTTCAAATTATATGGTCAGAGAACTTTCTGCGTATTATAATAAACAGAATATTTTTTTTAACAATTTATAATTTTGCAAATTACATTTTTTAAGTTTCTTTGGCGTTTATGGATTTTTTATAGTTCATAATTCATACAATTTTTTCGGTTACTTATTTATTAAAAATTATATTTATATTTACATTGCAATATCTTACGTGAACAAACATAATAAATGAAACTATTTTACTTTAAAATACGTATAAAACTGTCTGTCACATGGCGCATGCGTGGCATTTTGTTTTGTTTTTAAAATTTGTTTTCTCTTCAGTCAGTCATCTTTTCCCTTTGAAATTGAACGCGTGTGTGTTCGAAAGATCTCAGGGTTGTATTAAATAATATTTTTATATGTTTGCGTCACCTTTTAAGTAGTTATAAGTATGTTGTAAAGTTTTAAAGCTGTCTGTCTTAAAAACACTTAAAAACACATATCCTGAAAAATATGCATATATTTAAAATGGGTACTACCAACCTTAAATATTATTAAATGTTTAAATGGAGGTCAGAGAAGGAAATGTCTTAACTTAAGTTATAATAGGTTAAACGCAATCAAGCGTTCAATGCAATCAATGCGCTCAAGCAGCAATCCCTGACCTATTAGTGTACACGATAAAATCATATTTTAACCAACGAAACAACGAAGCAGGTTTCTTCACTCCTTTGCGAGTCAGAGTAGTCTAATAAATCTCCAGTGAATTGTTTTAAATACAGTTACAAAAACAGTGTACATTTTGATGTTTAATGACAGTGTCTTTTGCAGAATTCAGATTTCTGTTGCTCTCAAACACTGTTTGCCTATTTATTTCAATATTCGTAACTGACATAAAAAATGTATTTCAGAAATATAGAAATTAACCACATTACAGAGGGCAGCGTAACCACACTAATTACAATTGCTCCAAACATCTAATTGCACTTTTTATAAACATTAAATCAATACAATATGAATAAATGTCAGTAAGTCTTGTAGATTGTTTTAATTAAGTGATTTTTTAAATAGAGATAATTAAAATATCATTTTAAATTTTAGTTGAAAGTTTCTGTCGAAATCGCAAAACGGTTCTTGTTAATTTCTTTTCAATATCTTGATAATATATTTTTGAAGACTAGTTATTCCTGTTACTGTTTATTTTAACTGAGACAATATTTATTTAGAAAATGAAACTCTTTAATTCTTATTACAAAAAATTAAAAAATAAAAGGGTATTTTCTTTTCTAAAGCGGCGTTTTTTTTGAATAATAAAGTGGAAGATATCTGAAAATATAAGGCTGCTATTAATTTTTTAGATGTTATTTTTAATATAAAAAGTATTGTTTGAAAAAGAAGAAAATATGTTGTATACTAAAGAAAAACGTTACATTGCTGTATGTATGATATTTTATGTGTTTGTGGATATATTTTACTTAAATAAATCTTTACTTTTAGTTTCTCTGTATCTCTGTTTACAACAAATTGCATAACTTTGTCTTTATTTAAATATCTAAACATGTCAAAATTATACGTAATTTAGAGAGTTAGGGGCATATTACACCATCTCCAGGATTGAAATTATAGGTTCTAAAGCTGTTGGTTCTACTTATCCTAAATTCGGAGAAAGCGTATCACCATAACTTCAGTTTAAAAAAACAATAATAGCTAAAAAAAACATTTTCTAAATCCAGATCTGTGTAAATAAATAATCAATTAAATAAAAAGACAGTCTAATAAGTTATTTTACCTAATAAGTAGTAATTTTACCCTATAAGTTTTACCTAATAAGTAATTAAATAAAAAGAAAAGGGTCCAGTTAAACTGATGACATTGAGCCCACAGGCTACTCAGACTAATTATATATTATAATCTTATTTCAAAAAATAATGCCGTTCAAAAAATAAGGGAATCGCAAAAAAAAACCCATTTAGCTAAATTAAGGGGGGATTATCTCTCCTATACCCCCTGTTTATACGTAAACAATAAACCTCCAATCTAATCAGGAAAGCGCATCAGAATAAACCGGTGTACTGAATTTGAAGCAAATCGGATAATTCTGCATGAAAAACCCACTTATCTGAATTAAGGGAGATTAGCATCCCGTTCGCCTTTTATACTTAACCAATGCATTCAGAAAACTAATCAGGGAAGTGACTTATTAGAATGAATCTATTTAGAAAATTTTAAGCAAATCGGATATTTCTATCAAGAGTTATCGTATTACGTACATACAGAACTTGCGGAAAAATTAGCTCCTAGGTTTTCATCGCCTGTGAGCTAAACAAGATATTAAGATCTACTTGATTGCGTCTAATAGTAAACTGTAGGAAAGGTTTAAAATCGAACTATGACAAAATATGGTTACATTTACTCAACTTGAACTTACTACGTTTGTTTTAAATAAACATTTATGCATTAAAGTAGCTCTACATATATTGATTAAAATCCCTAGACAGACATATAAATCATGGTAGTACTATTGATATACTTCAACCACAGCAAAAACATTTTTAAGAAAACCAGATTCGCAATCCCAAATTTTAGCCAACAATGCATCTCACTCCAATTGGAACATGGACTTTTGTTCCTAACATTAATGAACATAATTTATTTAGGTTAAGATATAACATTAATGAAATAACATTAATGAAGGTATTTTAATCACACCAGAAGTAGCATATTATGTGTCTTTCACGGATATCCAAATGGCGCTGAACTAGATGTCAATCTTATTACATACGGTCTTAAGAAGAAAATTCAAACACATGTTATGATCTCATTGCATTGTTTACAAAGCAAGACAAATCTGTTAAAAATGTCTATAAAGTATCTTTATTTTTATGGTTCCGTACTTAAAAAGTAAAAACGGATCCATTATAAGATCACTCCTAGTTCAAATTGGGGGGGGGGGGATAAAGTCTATTTACCCACATATTTACAGATTATTATACATTCACAAATATATTTAGGAAAACTGTAGACGGGCTAATTGAGTTACACGAAAAAAAAAATCTCTTCTTTCTACATCGTGTGGGGTATTGTGTGAAAGCTTTCGTAACGCTGAATTCAAAAATACATTTCTTTTAATTTTAGTTATTATATTTTCAGCGATATCGTCGAAAATGTAGTGCCAAAATTTGTCCACTCCCCCCCCCCCCCCCCAACACCACCACTCCATCGATTTTCAAATCTACTGAAACTAAAATTACGAAAAAATTAGAGATTGTAGACGTTAATTTAAACCTTGCAGGAAAAATATAGCGATTACCCTAGGTCAAACAGTTTTTGAAAAAAACGCATTTTTCCTTTACACATCAATTTCGATTAGCGGGCATTAAGAAAAGGTGTTGAGGAGCGCTGGATATACCTATCGAAGCAAAAGTATAAAAGCTGTTTGATAATGATTTTCGAAAAAAAAATCGTCGATAATTACCCGAAATATTAACCCTTAAAGACACGGACGTTTTGGGCGTGCAAAATGACAGGTGCGGCTTACTCTATGTACCATCGGCTTTTAAATCATATATAACAACTTTTAATGATATATTTGTGTAATGCAATTCCCAGTAGCAGTATAAAAGCAATAAACTTCAAATTGTTAAAAACTGACTAATTTAATTAGAATTAATCACATAAATACTATGGGATTCGCAACTAATTTGCATTGAGTGGATCTCTCTATACGCCTCCTGTGTCTATAAAAGTTAATTACAAACCTATCAGGTAAAACGCGGCGCAGACCAAGGCGTGATTGCAACATTGCGACCTCCTTTCGAAGTGCGCTTAGCGCATTGCCAATTTTAAACTTTTAACAAGTGTTTTGTTTTATCTACACTATAAAAAAAAGATTATTACTACGCTGAATTTAGTTTCATGAAATTCCAAATGAGGTTTAAATATGTACCACTTTTTCTGCCAGTATCATATTAAGTTCATCATAAACAGATTAATATAAGATAAAAAAAAAAGAGTTATAGTAGTATAGAGTAACAGTATAGCAATATTTGTTATTATTTAGGCTTCATATCTCTTCGAACTTTTATGGTATCCACATTCATACTTTTCTAGTATATACAGCTGTATCCAACTCTGCATTGCATAGTTTATTACAAAATCTTATTGTTCTTTTAGAAACGATTCATTTCTATATTAAAGTTAATAATTCTTATTTTTATTGTACGGAACACTTTGAGCACGAGTAATAGTCGCACTTGACCGTTTATTGTTAAAGTTGTGATCAATAGTTACATTCTAAATGTGAGACGCCCGGTATTTCAAATTGAATAAATGGATTGTGACTCCCTTTTCTTATAAAAAACGGTTTTTGCAACATGCTTTGCTATATTTTAAAGTATGTCTATGAACTTCGGAATCCCCATGTTTAACATCTAAATATCACCCTAATGGAAGCATATATAAAATATGAATATTCTAAAGAATTTGTTTAAAAAAAAAAAGCTTCTTTTGTTCACAAAAATATCCCCATATTTAACGTCTAAATATCATCCAAATGAAAGTATATATAAAATATGAATATTCTTAAAGATTTTTTTTTTTTTTGTGCACAAAAATATTCATTTCCACAGACGGAAAACCATTTTTAAGTATAAGCGTTACTTAGCAATTCATTATCGTGTGTTATGAAATGAGCCTCATTATGAAATGTTGTCCTCATGGGAATTTCTGCACTAATAGAGATTATAAAAATTAGAAACGCGAAATAGTTTATTGCTAAAAAAAGTGAAGAACAAATGGTATAAAGATTGCGATAGATTAAAATAGTTTAAATAACGATTCAAAGTGTTTTAAATAGTTCAAAAAAATATTTTTTTTTCTGAAATTGGATAAAATATACAAAAGAGAACTCAAGGATTATAAAGAAAAGTAAAGAAATTTATTGTGTTTTTTTTTACTAATTGTATAAGTATAACAGACTGGATAATATAAATATAACAAGACTAATAAGTAGATAAGTACGACAACAACTTACAAAATTGACAAAATTCAATCGAAGAAGTAAACAATTATGATAAGCTGTGGTTCTGTAAGAACTTGCATCTTACGAACAACAACTACGCCCCCATGTATAGTTTAATGTCAAAGTATAAGATAATGTTTTGTTGTCAATATTTTTGACCGTGTGATACAGTTTTTAGTTTAGTCCGTCTAGCTAAAAGTATAAGATAATGATTTCCTGTCAATATTTTATAACCTGTGATACAGCTTTCAGTTAAACCCGCCTGCAGTGTACTTTTGTACACTGGACAACAGTGGTTTTGTTCTAGAATTAAAATTAGTTGATTCTAGATTAGTTTTTGGCGCTGATTCCGAATATGCTTTCCGTTTATTTCTAGGTGGTCCAGGTTTTGAGAAATTTGCATATTTAAATTTATACAAATTTAAGTTTTTTTGTGCTATTTTATGCAAATTTTAGATACACTATATGTCACATCTCACGTTTTCTAGATAATGACTACTTGACTATTTGCTTCAGATAAATGTCATTTTCTCACTTTAAACCCGCCTGCAGTGTACTTTTGTACACTGGACAACAGTGGTTTTGTTCTAGAATTAAAATTAGTTGATTCTAGATCAGTTTTTGGCGCTGATTCCGAATATGCTTTCCGTTTATTTCTAGATGGTCCAGGTTTTGTGAAATTTGCATATTTAAATTTATACAAATTTAAGTTTTTTTGTGCTATTTTATGCAAATTTTAGATACACTATATGTCACATCTCACGTTTTCTAGATAATGACTACTTGACTATTTGCTTCAGATAAATGTCACGATTTGCATAGTCTTAAAATTTATTTATCAGTTATTAAGCCTAATTTGCATATTTTTTAATGGTATAATGTTTACATCACTATCAACTTTAAAATAATTGCCACAGAATTGTTGTAATGTTTTTCTAGGCTAGATTTGTATGCTGATTTCAAATCTGCTGTCTCTTTTCTTATGTCATGTCTAGTTTTTGAGTAAGGTGAATTTCTACTTTTGTACGGCATTAACACAGGTTTGATATAAGATGCTTTTTAGAGGTGTGTAATTCATTGACAAAAAGGTGAACAGGGTCAGATTCATATCAGAGACATAAACAAAAATTCATATAAGCGAAAAAAAAAAAGTAGTAGTATCTATCCTAACTTGTTGAAGTTTATCATACAAAGTATCATAAAAAGCTATTTCTGGCATTTTTGACCAAAAACTAAAATTTCACTTTTTTTCAAAAACTAGACGTGATAGAAGATAACAGATGATACAAGGTTTGAAATGAGCTCAAAAAACTGGTTTAGAAACATATTTGCGTACTAGTGCGGCAGAAATATTTGAACGTCAAGAAACATTATTAGAAAAACATGAAAAATATGCAAATTAGGTACACAGTAATTTCACAGTCACATGTCAGTATAATCTCAGAAACAACGTTTTTGTGAAGTTAGGCAGTAATCATAGCATAAAACAAAAAACCCTGTCTGATATTGCTTTACACCTTAAATTTGCAAATAACGGCATAAAAAATAAAAATTTAATTTGCTACTTTTTGCTATTTTAAATTAAAATACTAAATTTGCACAAATTTAAATATGGAAATATCTGTCAAACTTGATGTGCTGGAGTAAATCTAAAACTAGATTCGGAATCAGCACAAAAAACCGCATAAAAACAACTAATTTATGTTTTAGGACAGAGAAAAAGTTCAAATTTGTTAACTAGTGGTAATAGATTTTTTTTTTCCTGCCAATATTTTTTACCCAGTGATACAGCTTTTAGTTAAACCCGCCTATCCAAAAGTATAAGATAATGTTTTGATGTCAATATTTTTTATCTTGTGATGCAGATTTTAGTTAAACGTGGCTAACTAAAATTATAAAATAATATTTTGTCGTCAATATTTTTTACCGTATGATGAAGTTTTTAGTTTAGCCCGTCTAGCTAAAACTATAAGATAATTTTTTCCTGTCAATATTTTTAACCCTTTTATACAGCTTTTAGTTAAACCCGCCTACCTAAAAGTATAAGATAATGTTTTGTTGTTAATATTTTTTAACTTGTGATACAAATTTTAGTTAAATGTGGCTAACTAAAATGATAAAATAATGTTTTGATGTCAATATTTTTTACCCTGTGATACATCTTTTAGTTAAGCCCGTGTAGCTCAAAGTATGAGAGACTGTTTTGTTATCAATATTTTTTACAACGAAATAAAGCTTTTAGTTAAATAATTTAATGTAACTCCTTACATGAAATTATTGTATATTATGTATTATTGTTTGAATTTTTTATTCTTCACAATTTTGATAAAATATACTAACTTTTATTAATAAATTTTAATATTTTTTATACAGTTCATTTGCATTTATTAAACAAATTTATCGATTTTTTTATGTAAAAATAATACATCATAATATTCCAAAATTAAAAAAAAAAAAAACAATTATTTTTGTAAAATATTAATTTAGATGTTTTTGAAAATTGTGGACAAAAAATACTTCAAAATTATAGCGTTTTTTACCGCAAAAAATTAGAAATGTTTTCCTGGAATTGTTTAAAAAGAGTGTTTTCATTAAATTAATATTTTATTACCTTTTCATTTAATTTAAAGATTAAAGATGTTTTTATTTCTTTTGTTATCGACATGAATCCTCTCAAAAAAAAAAAAAAAAACGTTAATTTTTATTAATAAAAAATTGTCTCAAAACTTTTTTTAGCTATTTTAACCACCGCTTAAATAAACAAGCTTGAGTTTTTTTCACTCTTTCTGTGCTATAATTTAATTTTATAAATTAGAAATATTCTTCTTTTAAATGGAAACTTTGATCCAGTAATTTAATTTTTATAACTAAGGGATTACATTTTTTATAGTAGTAAACCGTAAATGCTGTATAAAATGTAAAAAAAAAAAAAAAAAAAAAAAAAAAAAAATATATATATATATATAGGGGAGACTAGGGAGGGTTGACCCACTTTTTACAAAATGTACATATATATTTTTTTTAATATTGAACGTAGAATAAAGTTTTATATATAATTTTATTCGCTATACAATCCGTTATCAAAACAAAATTGTTACATAAGTGCAATACGTAAGAAATTTGAATAGTGGTTGATTTTAATCATGAAAAAATAATGGGTCAAGGCTCCCCAGATATGGTAGAGTTTACTCACTATATGGGAGGCTTGACCCACTTTGTTTTATATTGAAATATTTGCGAAGAGAAATAAAATCATTTTAAAAAAGCAAAATAACTTTATGCTACATGCTTTAATTATTATACAAAAATATTTTTGTAAATATGACAAGTCAGAGAAAACTTGTTTTAAACATGATTTTGTCTGAGCAGGTATAATTGTACAGCAGGGAAAATGAAATTTTATCATTTAAAACGGTATTCCGTTAGAGACAGGTTCCGTTTTCATAGGATTTCATGTATTATTATGTCCGGATTTAGGATACACTCTTCAGAAATTTTTTGTCCCTTGTCCTACTTTTTGTGACACTCGACTTGACAATTCTAGTTGCCACGTAGTTAGACTTCATGTCATTGTATTCACCCTGGTGATATTTGTCTACATACCTCCCTAAAGTTTTTCGATCAATGCTATGTTATTTTGCAGTTGCATGAGCCCTTAACTTATATTTTAACCTTTCAGGTACAAAGTACTTTCAGTACTAAAATGTTGAAATAAATGACTGACGACGGAATTTATGAACAAATTTATTTGGAAATAAGAAAAAGGCTATTTTCACATACATATTAAATGGAAAAATTTTAGCAAAATTCTTGTTCCATTGTTTCGTTTGAGAATTAAAATTAATTGGTTTCAATAACATGTCACTGCCCCAAAAAGGGTTAAACTTGCTGCTTTCATACTTTATAGTCCTTTCTAGTCTTTTCTGCTGTTTCTATTTACCTATTGCAACTAATATTTAGATGGAGAACAGTTCCTATCAACTTTTCCCATTTATATCTCATTAAATTTTTTCTTGCAGTGGATACTATAGCAATTTTTCACATCTTTCTTTAATCAGTTTTAAACATTTCCTTATCCATCATCCCGTTGTACTGCAGCTTTACAGAAAAAATTAACATTCTTTTTTATGTATAGCCATTAACCTTCCATTATGCACAGTGTATTATAAGAAGATTTCCAAAACCAGTTAATTAAGGGAGCCTTGAGCGTCTGGTCAATCCTCCCTCACATTGACTAGGTCAAGCCTCCCCACATAGTCCTTTTCTAAAGAATAGCACATTGTTATGTTAAGCCTAACTTACTGTACAATCTTTATGCCTGGAATGAAAGCTCGATATTTCTGCATTACATAAAACCTACTTACTTAAATTATGATATATTTTATCTGAAAAAAGCTTACAAAATATTTCTAAAAACATAACTTTTAGGTTGAAAACACTTCACAATTGATTTTTAGACACCTGTTTCAATTAGCTTTATGAAACAAAGACTGTTGCTTGAGCATTCCAGTAGCTTTCGTTGGCACCTATCAATAAAACTCTGAAATTCTTTTAAATATGAAAACTGATAGGTGGGTCAAGCCACCCGTATGGTCGACTCTCCCTAGTCTCCCCTATAACAGCTTTTGAAAAACAAAATTCTTATTAGATTGCAAATAAAATTCACTTTAAATTAATATATATTTATATATAGGCTGTTTATAGACTTATTATAGGCTATTTAAAGTTACTTATTTCAATTCACTTCTACTAGTAATACTATAACATATTAATATATTATAACAGTCTTAATAATATTTATCGATTGTTGTAAAGAGATATGAATTTTGTACAGGTGTTGTTTATCAAAAAAATATTTTTAAACCTCAAATTTCATAGAAATGGAATTCTGTAAATCATTTTGGTTACAATTCTATCACAAATTTAAAATATAACTTTGCATCATATTTAACAACAGAAAAATATTACAAATTCTGCGAATATGCGAAGGCGATTGCGAATTCTAGACCACTGCTATTTTGTTTTCACAGTTTACTTTGTAATTTTCAATTTAGCTATAGATAGTGGTGAATTTTTGTTTCGTTTGGAGCCATACTAGATGGTGGCCAGAATTAACACCAAACAACGTAGAGGAAAAGAAGGGAAGGCTTTAAAAACCGTAACTAACCAAAATAGTGCAAACACACTACTGGGAAACACATGCAAAGGGGAGATCCAATCAAAGGCATGCTTCATTGCATCTGCTAATTGGCCATTTTTTTTGTGTGTGTATAAGTAAACCTAAGATAACACTTATGTGCCAACGCCCCGAGAGAACTCAAAACGACATTTCAACTTGAAACTTAAAGATTGTGTTGTGACAGATTTTTTAATATAATCTGTTTATGTTCTGTTGTTGTGATATATTTTCTGTATTGAAAGTACAGATGGGTGACAAAATAATACGAACACACATGTAAAAGGCATGGTCCATTTCAATGAAACAGAACGCGCATGTCACTTTGCACTCAATTCAGCCAACTAGTGGTTATAAAAGGTAAGGTATCAGTCGCTCAACATCAGTCATAGGTCTTGCATGCGCTTACCATACGCTACGGAAAACTCAATAATGACTGACCTGTCAGAGTTCGAAAAAGGAATGATTGTTGGAATGCGATGCGCTGGTTGCTCCATGACGGAAACAGGCAATTATTTGAGGCATACAAGGAGTACTATGTCAGGCATTATGACAGCGTACACGAAGTGCGGTTAAGTGCCGTCTGCGAAGTACAACCGTGGACAGAAAAGAAAGCTTTCTGAGAGGGATAAAAGAGAGTTGACCCGCATAGCGGGCTGAAGGCGCAGGCAATCTTCATCTCAGATAACGTCAGAGATAAATAGTCATTTACAGAATCCCATTTCAGCAAGAACTGTCCAAAGGGAACTTCATGCTTCAAACATTTATGAAAGAGTTGCAATTCGTAAGCCATTGGTGACATAGATGTTCGTATTATTTTGTCACCCATCTGTAGATAGCCGATGAATACGTACAATGGAAAAATCTTCAGTGATGGAAGACTCGGTAAAATAAGGAATTTTACGTATCGGAACTTCCACTTTCATTCGAAATGTAACATAACAACTAACAGATTATTCTAACGTATTATATGACCTTTGACCGACTCGCAGGAAAGGGGTTTCTCCTATTCCAGGGGAAAGAGGGAAATTCACTCCACGAAAAGAGCGGATGCACACTGATTTCGCGGAGACAGCGGTAGGCACAGCGTTTACTCCTCATTTTGATAATTATCGCTACTGACAATCACGCCAAGGGTGCCACGTAAACCCCATTTTATCATTCGCCCATTTATGCGACTTTAACGGCCTAGCTGTTTGCACTGTTTAGCTCACAATTCGGGATTTACATTATATCTATGGAACTTCCCTTCTTCACGCTTTAATTTCTTTGTCAAAACACTCTATTTCAGCATTCCCTCACCCCTTATATCCAGCCACCCAGTGTAAAGGCTCCAAATTTCGTGCACATACTACACAAGACATGGAGGAACAGATTAAGCAAAAAAAATAGTTCCTGAAACACCGTTATGTGGCACTATACATTTAGTCATACTAGAGATCCTACATTAGAGAGAGATTGGACATTGATGAAATGTTTACCATATAAGTTCCAAAGAAGGTGGAGCACAGTACAGCGCAATGTATTTTCCTCAACATCTAACACTTTTAATTGTATTAAAATAATGTAAAACTTACATGCTTGCAGAGAGTCATTCGGAATTATAAATATAAGTGCATTTCCGCTTTAGTAAATAAGAATGATTAGAAAATACGTTTTTTTATTCGGATGAATTGCAGTGTTAACATTTTGCATCTGTTCGGAGAGCAGGCGAAATTTTTGAAAGAGGTTGTTATATTTTGAAGCTTCTCGCCTCCTTAAGAAAGAAGCGCAAAAATGTACTTTGTTGAATTTACTGTATTTTGCTGAATTTATTTATATATATAATAAGGGGCTCTGCCCCCTGCAAGCTACGCTCTCAAATCCCCGTTCAGATACTGCAAAATCTAAAAGCACGCTAATCTGATCGCTTTTAAAAAGATTAGAGAAGATTGAATTATACTGAAAAAACCTGTAGCGATCTCCCTGTAAACGGGTTTCCATTCAATTCTCTTTGATTGCAAAAATTTAAGGCAGAATCATTTGCTGTTAAGACATCCAATGGTTACTTTCGTGTTTGATTCACAATATGTTGCCTGTTATACCTAAAATCTGTCGCTGTAAAAAAAAAAAGATCTCTGTAAAAATAAATCTGTAAAAAAAGATTAAATGCCAATAATGGTTGATCATAAATGTCACATTCACTTGACTTTAAGGAAGTTACACGTGTTTATGCCATCAAGTGATTTTTATTTCGACGTTTTATTTGTATTTTTATTAATGTTATACTAATTTATTTGTTCTTTCATTATTTAAAATAAAAAATTATGTCAATTTGTATAATTTGGCGATTTATATAATTTGGCGAAATTGGTCGACGGGATAAGTAGTACCGTTAAAACATTGCTTTGAAGTTGAAATTAAATGACATGATTTGTTGTATTCGGTTGTTGTTGCACCGGGTTTGACGTGCATTTTTTTACGACAATTCGGTGAAAGCCTGGTTTTCGAATACCAGTTGCATATGTATTTTTAAATTATTTTCTGTTATTTTTAAAATGAAATAATAATAAATAAATAAAAAGTTTAATAACTATATAGCAAAACAATTTATAACATTATTTTGTAAATAAAAAGAAAATAAATTCAAATAAACATTTATTAATAAATAAGCAACAATAGCCGCGTTACCGTGTCAGGCAAAATAACGGCATTTTGGCCCCAATTAGGTGCAGCGTTGGGTATACGACATCTGTGCCTAATATTTTTCTTTTCGTTTCGTTTAAAAAAAAAAAAAAAAAAAAAAAAAAAAAAAAAGAGGTGAAAGTCGTTTATTATAAATGTTTCAGTTTTAAATGAAAGCTTTGTATTAAATAAAATATTAATGAAATACAAATTGAATTATGAATAAAAGTAACATGACACATTTCTTAGCATTCATTTAAGGGAGGCCAAACTAACCGCCAAATTAGTTTAAAATAATGACCTTTTCTAAAATATGAAAAAAAAAATATCTATTATGATTAAAATTTGAGTTGCCATCATTAGAGAAAAGTATATAAAATTAGAAAAAAAAAAATAATATTTCGAAAACTAATTCGAATTTAAAAATTCTAATACCAATTTTGAGATCTGCGGATCAATACGGAATTTTCGGTGTTAATTTTATTGCAAAGTATTCCGTATTTTAATAGAAATCGCCGTGAAATATAATCAGTTGTTTAATCAGTCGTTTCATAGAATCGTTTCATAAATTCGTTTCATTTCAGCCGTTTCATAAATTCGTTTCATTAGGATTTTATACATGTAGGGTAGATATACATACATACATACATACATATATATATATTTGTGTGTGTGTGTGTGTGTGTGTACATTTTTACGCTATCTCAGGAATATGATTTCATTTAAGAATTGGCTTTTGATTTATTTATTTATTCTTTTCTTTTCTTTATTTCTTTTTGTTTCTATTAACAGAAATGCCCTTATTAAATTATTTTTTTAAACTTTCATTTAATGTTTAAATACCAACACTCCTTCTAACACTATACATGTATTTACCAGACGTCTATATTTTATAATATATCGAAGAGAAGACGAAGTACCTGGAAATTTATTGTAAAATAAGAATCTCCCCAGGGCAGATATAAAATTCAGCTTTAATCATATATATATATACTTCAGTAGAAGTGGTATATAATGTGTTCAATTTTCATTTTCTTAGAAAATTCCAATGCAAAGAGGGTGAATATTTAATAATTACTGTTGTTCAGATCTTTTTAATAAATTAAGGATAGTTTTAAAAATTCAATCCTATGATTTATTTCTCATCTTATAATAGTTAAAATATATTTTGTCAAATATTCTGAAATTGAAACTGTGTGGTTGTCATACTGTGGAGCGTGAAAAAAAAAAAACGCATTTATTTATAAACAATATAGTAATGCATTTCTCTTTCTCCATTTGAAAGAAACATGTGTTAGTTTATTCATATTACAAGAAATGATTGTTATTTACATAATTTTATTTAGTGTGGGTATTTATTAGGTATGCTATTTCTTTCTCCCACTTACTAATGTGTCGTCTCCAAAAAAATAACGTTACGCTGTATAAGCCAGCCGTAAAACAAAGCAGATGTATCATTATACGGAATAATCTCTATTGCAATTTTATAAATTTTGAAGCATCGCACGTTTTCAATTTTTATACCGTCGTATTTGAAAAAAAGTACTTGTGTGGATTTGTGTATTATTCAGTGATAGTCACGTCCTATGCATATTTTATTGTAGATGATATTTCAGACTGGATCATAAATGAGGTATTCTTTAGCGGATTCGGATGACGTCATTTTATATAAAATAAAAGCGCGTGTTTGGTGTCTTAAAACTGAACTATCTGTATTTATATACATACATATTTTTTTCCATCGGGGACGACACTAAATCCTGAAAAAGCAGAATTCCTGTTTTCTAGTTTTTTACTTTCCTCTGTCTAAATGTTCATGATTATAGATCAGTGAAGTGCCCTTTTCAAAATAAATAAATAGATAAAATGTATTATAGGAAATTTCTATTAAATTTTAGACGATTACAAAGAATAAAAATATAATGTAAAATATATAATGTAGGATCTCTAAGTCATACGCTGAAAAGACGCATACTAAAAAGACGCATGTTGAAAAGACACAGCTCTAAACACTTTACTTGGACGTATCAAAGTTCACCTGGCAAGGGCCTAATCGACGCACGGAATGCTGCACATAGTTTCCTTCTTGAAAATGTAAAATCTTCACTGTGTGGAGAGTCTGTTCAACTGCGGATCTTAACTGGTCGCCTGAGTTGCTTCTCACAGGCAGAGTGATACCTTCTTTCAGGTATGCCAAGGTTACTAGAAGTTCTCTATGAACAAAATCTTTTAAGTGTCCCCACAGCAAAAAATCCCACGGATTAAGATCCGAAGAACAAGATGGCCAGGTTGTCGGAAATATACGACTGCTTACGCTCATTTTGTCGTTATTTGAACGTTGTAGAAGAAATAACTTTCATCCAGTTCGTATCCCCTTTTACACCCAGAACGTGGTTGAAAACAATGGGTTTTTCAAAGTTTCGTGCTACAGTGCGGAATTCCAGTTGCAATAGCAATTTAAGCTTCTTTACCTTTTTTCATAAGAGCAATAAAAATTAAAACGGAAAAGTTCTTTTCGCATATGTTATTATTATTATTATTATTATTATTATTATTATTATTATTATTATTATTATTATTATTATTATTGTCTTCTTTTCTGTTTTAAGTTGTAGAATTCCATTTATCGGCGTTTCTGGAACTTTTTTTTTTTTCACATAATCCGTTTCCCCATATCTTGAATAGAATGGGGACAAAATTTGAAGCCCGAATAGTTCGATATATAAGGAAGTCAGAGTAGGTGTTTTAATGCTGGCAACTTGGTACTATCGCTAGAGACATTTAAATGGATGTATTTTAATTACATTAACCTTGTATTTGAAATTTAGTACAGAAATAGTATTCTATGATCTAATCAATCACTTTATTCATCTTTTGATCAAGTGGCCAAAGAGACCGCTTATAGTAAATAGTGGTGACAGGCTGTTTGGTAATTCTACGGAATGTACCGAACTCCTGATATTTCGCAAATACCTTTTGCTCAAAACTTAAATTTAAAAATCCAAGGGAAATTTGTCTAATGTCATAAAAGTGACAGGTAGATATGCACAGATATACGAAGATGGAAATTAAAACTATCTGCTTATATTTTAATTGATAATGTAATGTCTTTGATGCATATTTATATTTAGCACATGAAACAATTTGTGAATACATTTACCATAACTTTTCATCAACTGCTAGTGAAATATAAATTATTCAAATATTAAGTCATCTATATAAAAATAAAATATCAGTCATTAGATATAAACATTTTATTGGTTTATACATTTCATTGTTTCATTTATTTTTATTTTATTTTTTTTGCACTTTCTAACACGCAAATATAAAACCCTTGCTTTTTTGTCTGAAACACTGACATCGTTTTCTAGCATATTATAAACGCTAAATATTGGAAAACAACGGTCTATTTGTGTTTATATATTTTTAGATCGACTGTAATTAACTTTAGTTTCATTAAATAATAATGGTTTTGCTCTCAATTTAACAGTTACAACAGCATTTCAATTCAACTTCAAAAATGCATTAATAAATATTGGCACAGTTGCAAAGTCCTTTTTAGCTTATATTTAACACGTTTTTCTGTACACTGTTAAAAATATGCAGCAAACTGTCCAGTCATTTGACCGTTGTTTGAAAAAAAAAAACGATTTCATAACCATAATTTAACTATATTCTCACCATAAAAAGGCCAATAATATGGTCAGAATAGTGTTAAATTACGGTTGTGTAACCGTTTTCGATAAAAACGGACAAATGACTGGACAGAAAGCTGCAAATTTTTAACAGTTTACAGTGCAGTGCAATTTGATATTTTTGATAAAAAAACACACCACTAAACGAAGAGTATTAATAGGAGTAAAGTTTAATTTGGAATTTTTTGAACTAAAATATTTATGTGTGTACACTGTAAAAAAAAATTGTTGATTTCACAGTATAATACTGGCAGCTGGGACGCCAGTATTATGCTGTAAAATTAACGATAATAATCCGTAAATAAACAGTAGTATACCATCTAATAAATGAAAATGCAGTAATACACCATATATTACTACTTAACGGTATATTACTGTTTATATTACGGTTTATTATTGCTAATTTTACGGTATAATACTGGCGCCCCAGCTGCCAGTATTATAGTGTAAAATGAATTTTTCGACATTGTACTCAAGTCGAAAAAAAATGCGTCAGACGTTTTGAAATTAATAAACAAGCAGTTTTGAATCAAACCATTTTATTTTTTGATTTTCAGAATATCTAAATAAAAAAAAGAATTTTTACAAATGCATTTTTACAAAACAAAATTATGTTTTCAATTTTTAATATGCTATATAATCTTTTCATAACGGATAAATATTCATGCATAGGATAAAATAAATTATTCGCAATAAATAACGTCATCTGTATGCGATTCCCCTGACGTAAATAAGCAGTAAGAAGATTTTAAAACTGAACTCTTAACAAAACTTTCAGCATATTTATTTGCAAACATTTTAAAACAACATTTTACATTAAAAAGTATTAATGATTTACCTGGAAACATTTTAAAACAACATTTTACATTAAAAAATGTTAATGATTTATCTTGCATCCTATATTGTAACTTTAGCTCTACTTTACATCTTGTTGTAAATTATTCACTCATTGTTATTATGTCGTAACAGATTTACGCATTATTGATTTGAGTATGTTGTCTTGAATATACCTTAGCTAGATAAAATCAGTTCAAAGCAGCATGCATTAGCCAGGCATTATATTTAGAAGATCTACATGATTAATACTAATGATATCAAAGTGAAATCTCCTGAGATACGATCATTGTCTAAGAGAGCAAAGAACGAGTCTATTAGATGCAAGTATTGTTTCATCAAACACACAAATTTAAATGACAAAAATAATAATATTACATGAATTAATCAAAATCATTTTATGAAATGTCTCTTTACATGTGAAGAAACTTCTAATGAAGATATGAAATTCTATGATTTCTTTTAAGCCACTTTTTAAGAAACAGAAAAAAATAGTTTTTTTGTGTATCAAAAACTATTCATTCACCATGTAAATACGCTTTTGCATAGAAAATTCTACTATAAACGTTAATGAAAATTTAAAAGTAAAATTGAATCACAAACAAACCATTGGCACATTCAGAATCCCACTCTGTCAAACCAATAAATAGTTTCACACACTTCCTTGCGAGAGTGAAGCATTCCCCTATCCTGCCCATTCTGTAGTCATGTGCATCCCTAAAATATAGAAAAAAATCTATTGCTTGCTTATTTATCTGCATCTGGTGGTCTCAACTACGACCGTATAAAACTTAGTTTGTTATTATTTTTTTTAACTAAGCGTCATTGTCTCTCTAAATATTTGTGCTGCTTTCGATCAGGGCGAAGAAAAACTTCTTTTGGTGCTCACAGATTTATAACTTAGAAAGTTTGCAGTTCCTTGTGGTGATCTGTGTGATTGTGCGAAATAACGTGAATCGATAGTGATCTTTTGAATGTTATGGGAATGTAATGCATGGGTAAAAGTTCTTGGTAAAAAATATGGGAGGAGAAGGAGGTAGTTTTAATTTCTATTGCGTTGCAGATTACGGAAACATATAAGGGATAGCTTTGATCAAAGCACTGAGGTAAATTTATATTAATTCGGGGAACACAGATACTGGCGTTTGAGTTTGGTACGACTCTAATAAAAAGTCTTCTGCTGATACACTTTGTTTGACTGCAGCTGTTTCTTTAAACATTTAAAATGGATGCTGCTGTATACTGGTAGCTGTCTCTTTAAACGTTTAAAACCGATAATGCTGTATACTAATGAAGGTAGATTCACCTGTTTCTTTTTATTACGACGCCAGAATTTTTTTCGAGCCACGTATTTTTTTTATTATTATTATTATTATTATTATTATTATTATTATTATTATTATTATTATTTGTTATTATTATTATTATTATTATTATTATTATTATTATTATTATTATTATTATTATTATTATTATTATTATTTGTTACTATTATTATTATTATTATTATTATTATTATTAGTTACTATTATTATTATTATTATTTTTATTATTAATTTATTTTATTTTGTATTTTTTAATCTTTTGTCATTCTTCTTTTTAAAAAAAAATCCGACTTGGAAAATAGTTTTTTCCGGTGTTATGTAATGAATTCCGTGTAATGATAGAAAGAAACAACTAAGAAAATAAAAAGCATTAAATTATTTGCGAGGACAGTTTACTTCACAAAACTTTATCAAATAAATGAATAATTTTATCACGAAGATGAGTATCACTACGAGTATCATTATCTGCAGAAATCCTCAGATGAAAAAAATTCGCTTCCTTAAAAAAAAAAAAAAAAAAAAAAAAAAAAAAAAAAAAAAAAGCAGTTTTGAAGAAATAATTTTAAAGCTGTAAAAATAATAACATCAGATGACATCTTTTTTATACACAGCCCTTTTTAAATACCTAGTTCTAATAGAAATTCATTTATATTTATGATCTAAAACTGACATGATTGTCTGTATTGTGCGTAATCCTAAGAAGGCGGTAGCGGTGAGCGGTATTACTTCGAAGGCATAAAAACCAATATTCATTTAAATTGAAGACAAAAAGGTTTTATTTGCTAAGACAAAACAAATTATCTCTTCGCTAAATAACACAGGCCTGCGAAATTAAAGATTTTGAAAAATACAAGAAATGTTTTCACTGATTTTTATATTATTTGTTGTGCTCATTTCCAAATGACCTCTATTTTTTCACATCACGTTAGGATTTTTTGTAAAATCGATATCGATATTTTTGTTAAAACCTATTTGAAAAGGAATTCGCGTGAACAATTTTGCATGTACTGTCTGGCAAATGTGGTTTTTGTTCATTTAAATGTATGTAAAGTAATCGACTTTTGGGGAGGTAAATAGATTTTTCAAATTGATTATTTTTTTAGAGTTAAATGGATGAAAACTATTGTTGCTAAATCGAACAAGCCGCCTCTGGTCAAGAGAAAAACAAAATGTTCCCTTTAGTTTAAACTTTTTACCACAAATTATGGTGCAGTTTCTAGAAAAAAATCATCAACATACTATTTTAATTTGTTTTTATTAAGGTAAGGTACATAAAATAAGTGACTGACCAAAAGGAGCAAATAATATGTCTGTGTATATGAACGTTTCAAACAAATTAAACTGAGCAAAAAACAAAAAAAGAAGTTAATATTTTAGTACGCACACTTTATCCTTTTTTCCTTTGAAACTTCTTTTTGAAGTTCTTATTTTATGTTCACACTATGGCCTATCTCGTGTTAACATCCAACAGTAGTTGGCAATCATGTTCTGGTCCCATCTTCCTCGATATTTGGCCTCCATAGCTTTGATGTCTTGATGCAACCCTTCACTCTGTTCTTCGTTGACTGATCGTAAATTTTAGGGGTAAAGTTCAAATGTGAGTGAAGGAAATGTATTTTGACACTCATAGAGCAGACCAATGCCTGAAATTTGTCCAGCATATTCATTACAATTGGTTTCTAGTCAGGATCCTTGTAATTACACAGGAATTTGATAACGACATCTTTGAAGGCAGCCCAAGCTTCTTTTTCTTTTGTTGTCATGCTATTCTCAAACTCTTTATCCTTCATAAGCTTGCGGATACTTGACTAACAAAGATTCCTTCTTTAAACTAGGCTTCGGATAAACCTGGAAACTTTTTGCACAGGTATTTGAAACAATCTCATTATTTTGAAACAATACAATTTTTGGTTCAACTAAGCTGTTCCGAATCACATTCTTGGTAGCTTGTTTAAGATTTTTGTCCATTCTTTTTTTAGCCTTATGACAGCTGTCCCATTCACAAATGAAACATGGGTACTTTGTGTATCCACCTTGTTGACCAAGAAGCATGGAGATGACTTTCAAATCATCGTAAACGGTTAAAACCGAGGTCGGCATATTTTATTTTGTTGCGGACGAGAGTTAGGTTTTCATAGTGTTCTTTTAAATGCACCGAGTGTCCAACTGGTAAAAATGCATACTGGCTTCCGCGATGAAGAAGGACAGCTTTTAAGGCTCCTTTTCGATGAATCTATAAACAGCCTCCATTCATATTTATCTTAGGTGATATTAAAATTGCTCATCAATCTGTGAACATCAGCACAATAGACCAAGTTCATCTCTTCCTCAAAGTACTTAAAGAATTCCTTTTCTCGATTCTTGTACCAATAAAAAGAGGTCCTTTTATCCAATAAGTTTTTTTCTTTCAATCTGGAGCTCAACAACTCAGCTGCTCTTTCGAAAGGCCAAGATGTCTAGTCAGATCATTAAGTTCAATCTAGGTGAAGGACTGAGGTGAATCGCTTCCAGCAGGGCTTGATTAATGCAAGGACCTCCAGGGTCTCGGCCCTGGGCCCACCAATTTTAGGGGCCCACAAATTATGTGGCTGTTTTTTTTTCCTTAGTCAAATACTTTTCAAATAATATTGTTTTATAAAATAAATATCTATAAATTTAATTGGCAATATTTATA
The DNA here is from genome assembly GCA_963932465.1 of Maratus speciosus. Taxonomy (NCBI): domain Eukaryota; kingdom Metazoa; phylum Arthropoda; class Arachnida; order Araneae; family Salticidae; genus Maratus; species Maratus speciosus. The sequence continues at coordinate 527,710,795 of OZ010789.1, read as the reverse complement.
CAGAAATTAAAATGCAAAATAAAAATTATAATGCAACAAAGATTAGTTTAATAACTGATATATTTTAAACAAAATTTCATTGATATTATTTTCTTAAACCCTGCACATTTTTTTTAAATTAAACTTTTGAATTATGATTAGTATATATGCACAATTTTTTTTCTGTTTTGATAATTGCAATTTAATATTTTGAAAAATTGATAAATATTGTGAAACCTCGATTATATGTTCTTGGAATTTGCGTTTTCCTGCATATACATTTTCTCACAATTTAAGTTTTTCCACCGTTTGTATTTTATATTTTGGTCCCTGACGTAAAAACAAAGTTTTACTGTAATAAAAAACCTCCATATTTAATTTTTCTGTTAAGGCTTTTTCAATTTGAGAGTACCTATAATTTTCAAAACTTGCCGTATCCAGAAAATCAAATTTGGGGAAAATGCCAAAAACTTCATGCTGTATCTATTGGATTCAATATAAACGAGGATTTCACAATGTCAGAATTATAGTTTAAAATGATTACTAGACTGTTAGGGAAAACACAATTTTTATGATTTTGGATAAGGCGAGTTTTGAAAAAGACATCTTCATTTACTCTGCAACATAAACTGTGGATCATAGTTGTTTGTGAATTATAGAAATGCTTATTTGAGAAAGTGGACGGTGATTCATTTTCTTGATTATTCTTGTAAGTATTTTTTTTTTTTTTGTAAACTTGAAACTTTCATCCCTAACAACTTTGTCAACCCATCAAATAAACCTACTTCTTTCTGAAAGTGTCACCGGGAATGGGGAGGTAGGGAGGGGGGGGCAACTTCAGCTTGATCGGGCTCTGGCTTCCAGAGGGCTTATATTCGGTATAGGACCCTTAAACTTCTGGATGTTCCGAGTCTGAAGACTCTGAAGAGATGACTGGTAATTAAATTGGTGACAAAGGCACTGGCACATCAGATCCAAGAGGAACCGAGGAACCATCAGGTACGGCCGATGGAGTGTTCATAAAAATACAAGTAAAATTGAATTTTTCAAGAAAAAGTGACGTGATAGAATTTCTTCAGTATTATTTTTTTTAATTAGCACCAAGAAATACCTAAAGTTAAGCTATCAATTTCCTTGTATTTTTTTCATCGCAGGCCTGTGTAATTGGTAGTTATATACAACACAACAACTTATACTGTTGACATGATTAGATGCAAAGTCAAAACAAAATTTGTGAGAAGGTGGCAGCTTGTTGCATAAGTCCCTTTGAGAAAAAATACTGAATATTGCTTCACTGCAATTAAGCGGTTAGCTGATCAATGTCCTATTAATCATTAGACAATTGTTCTTTCTAGAGATAAAGATCTCTGTACTGCTATGGCATTCTGTACCAATACCGCAGTTACCTTTTATCTGTTACCGGTCTAAAAGCCGTCTCTTAGCCGTCTCGACTGTTATTCCACTCGGTTCGGTTGCCCGTGAAACCTAGAGTTCACCCCGGAGAGATTTTACGTCCCCTTTTCAGGTTCAACCTAAAAGCAACTCTCTCTGGAATCTAGCAATTTACTAACTAACAAAATATCATCCTCTTCTCCCATATATTCAAATTATCTTGTTCTAAAACAATAGTAAGTCTCTTAGCCACTCGCCGTCTTCTCCTGTCAAAAAATTTTGACAGATGTTCACTGAATGGTCGGTCGGTGGACCGCCTCCATCTTTGCACACGGAACTTGCGAAAAGAAATCTTCTCGTGGGAGAATATGTTTACTATTTCCCACGCGGTGCATCAAACACACCATCGGTGGACCCTTGCATTAGCGAACTATCGTAGACTGTCAAACGTAGTAGATCGATGGTGATGGACTGGTTCGTTTTATCTTACCGTTCAGATTAGTGAACTCAACTATATTTTTGCTCTTCTTAGGAAATGCATTAGATTTTCCTATGTAGTGAATCTGTGCCACTGGGGGTTTTCTGCAGAGAGTATTGTGAGACCTTCCAAATCTTTACAGTATATACATTTTTTTTGTCTTTGTTTATCTAACTTCGGTAAAAAAAACGATCAATCGTCTCAACATTTTATTATTTTATTAAAATACACATCACTACTTTACTTTTTTAACCTCCTATTTGAAATTATTTAACAATATAACCGATGTCGCAAATTTATCATAAAAGTTTTGCTCACCACTCGAAACTGGTATTTATTTCCCTTAGGGATTTCCATGCATACATAGGCAGAGAAGGGTTATTACGTCATTTAATCGTCAAATAAAAAATATTTCATAACTGAATTTTCATGTTTCTTTGATCGAACGAACAATGAAATTAAGTTTCTCTTACATTAATAAGTTAAACTAAGTGCAGAATATTGATGAAGAGTGATTAATTCTTTTTTTTTAATTATACTTCTCCTATATTGTTTCAAACAGGCAATAAATTCAATGTAACCATTTCCTAAACGTTCATTTATTATTAACGGGTACCTTAAGCAGAAGGTTTTTATTTTAGACTACAAAGAAGTGTCATAGCAATGTAACATTTCAACAGATGAGCAGAGTATTTTAATATATATATACGATTGTTTGTTTACTCGGGGATTTCATATAAATTGTATAATATTTCTAAAATGATACGTCTGCCCACTCCTCTTATTTAATTTAGTAAAGGGAATATATCTTTTGTTGTCTTTATATTCTTTGGTATGAGACTGAAAGTTTAGAGTTTTGTTCATTACATAATTTTTTTTATATCATTCAGAAATTTACAAAACTTAAAAGACTTCAATCTTTTAACTAATGAATAATGTAATTATGTATCTGTTACATTTACAGATCACGATTGAATAGAAATTATATTTAGAGCGTTCAATAGCATTAAATTTCATTTTTACTTTATATATATTCACTTCGGGATCTGTTTACTTTTAATTAATTTTATTGCAAATGCTTTGTTTCGTTTGAATATTAAAGAAGATTGTGCATTTTATTAAGAAGTCGAAATTTTCTGACTAATCCGCGTTTACAAAGAAATCTGCATTCATTGATTTTTACATAAATCTATTATTGCATATGTAATTAAGTAAAGTTGTTACATAAGTTAATTATCCGTTACTGTATGCACAAGAATATTGTGTGTTATATTACGTTCTAAACTTTACGGTAGCCTACAGATCCGTTTTATGAACATGTTTATCTTCTGTCTGGTTCGTTGATTATGAGTGCTAATAAACAGTAGTGTAAAGAGAAGATAATATAATAAGCTGACAAAAGAGATTTCTTATCTGTTTAAGCAATTTCTCCCACAATGCGTTAAAATTTCTGATAATGAAATAGTAAAAAAGAGTAACATTTCACAAAAAATTTTAATATTTCTAAACAACTGACTTTAAATTTCAAGAAATACACATATTTATTAATTTAACAAAAATTGTATGACAAATGTTATTTGTTAATTAAAAGTTGTAAAAAAAGCTGTATTTTGTTTTTAAAATTGTATATTATTTCTTAAACTTTATAACTCTTTTTAGTTTAAGTACAAATATGAAAATTTTTATTTTAGATTGTTTCTTTTGTATCACGAAAACATTTACAACTTGATATTTGCATATAAAAAAGAGAAAATGAAAATTTCCACTTTTCTGTAATTCTTTAACTTTTAATTAGAATATTTTATATAATGAATTAGTTCCATTAGTTTATTTACCGATTTATTACTATAAAGCGTTTCATTACTTAAGAACTTCTTGAAACTATTCTCTAGAACTTCAAAGTAGTATATGGTTAAAGTTTGATGGCATTCATAATTCTCCACAACTAATCAGTAAACTTCTTTGATTGCAATCAGGGGATTGTGTAATATTATGTGCTGAATTACCCAATAACATATGATATTAATCACTGTAATAATATTAAAAAGAAATAAATGAAAAATAAAGACTACATGAAAATGACATTTTTACACATAAAAGGACTTGTTACTGTATTTTTTTTTAATAAACTATGACTACGGCCAATCAGTGTATGTAATATATTTTTAAATTCATAAATACAATCAAATAAATTACTTGCAATAATGTAATGCAACTGCATTCCTACATTTTCAGCCAATTAAAAACTTTTCAATCTTTAGGGATAGCATCGTGGAGAAACTAACATGATCTTGTTTGTACAATATCTACATTATCAATTTCAAAACAAATACTGACATTTTTTAGTAGGAGTTTCTGAAAATCAATTTCTAAAAATGGTAGTGACGTCATCTATTACATAAAATTCGATTTAAATGTTCACATTGACGTAAATACAGTTTTGAGAAATTCTATCCTGGCACTTGGAGTAGCATAAGAAATATTATCGTTACAGACCTGATTTCCAGTGATTCACGGATCTTGGCATTGTGAGGGTTTATTTGACGAACAATAATTCTTGCACTATCAAAATCGATTCTAGAATTAATCACACGAAAAATGGATTCCATACCAACCGCATATCAAGCAGGAGTATATGTGATACAATTTAAATTAAATAACAATCAACTTAAATATTATGTAGGAATGACTAAACGAAAACTTAACGACAAGCTTAAAGAACATAAAGAGGATATAATATATGATAAACCCAGCACACCACTATCAAGACTTTGCTCCAATGATGAGATAAAATCAATCAATTTTGACAGTGCAAGAATTATTGTTCGACAAACGAACCTCGACAAAGGCAAGATCCGTGATTGGCTGGAAATAATAACAAAAAATAACGAGGTCTGTAACGATAGTGTATCTTGTTATGCTACGTGCCTAGATAGAATTTCTTAAAACTGTAATTGCGTTCCAATAAACATTTAATCGAGATTGTATGCATTAGATGACGCCACTACTGTTTTTATAAATTGACTGTGGGAAACTACACCTAGAAAATGTTTGTATGTCTTTTGAAATTGATAATGTAGATATTTTACAGATAAGACTGTGTTACTTTTTCCGTGATGCTATCTCTGAGGATGGACAAGCTTTTAATTGTCTAAAACCGTACAAATATAGTTGTATTATATTATTATAAGTAATTTCTGTGATTTTATTTATGAATTAAAAAATATATTACATATACTGATTAGCCGAAGTCATACTTTATTCATGAAGTTTTTATACATAAAAATTATTTAAAATTTCTTATATATACATATCTTTTTACTTTAATTACATGCTTTGAAATTTTGTCGCGCTTCCTATTTGTAGTTACAAAAAGAAAATGAAACAACATCTCTTATGAAAACGAGGAAGGTGTGAGTTATATCGGATGTTTAGAGTGATTATTGTATTGGACGAAATGAAAAGAATATCTCTAAATTTCATAGCTAGAAATTGCTACTATTTTTGTTACCATTTCCGTATAAGAATCTCCAATTTATTTGATTGTAGAAACCGACAACCACCGACAAATTTTGCAGTCTCAATTTCTATAGAATACATGTTATAAAATGTCGCCTATAGGAAAACTGGAACAAAACTGCAGTATCTATTATTAGTTAAGGAGCTGTTGCCAAATACAAACTGTAAATATTTTAACTATACATCATAACATCTATTATTATTCAGAGATGTATCCCCATACGACAATCACTTTTTTCATACAAAAGATGATTGCGCTGCGCCACACTTTCCACAGTGACATCCTATGTACAGAAAATGATCTTCTAAAGTTTAACGTTATATCGCTCATCCGCAAGGAAAGTGACACATCTCGCAAAATTCATTTTGCGTTTTATTCCACAAATAGATTTCTTATATGCGTGTCTTGCTACACAAAAAGTTTCATAAGTGTAGTTATACGGACAATCATTTTATTAAGCTATTTGTTATTTCGTGACCGCAGAAGAGGGGTGGATTGTATGGGAGTTGTGAAGGCGATCTCCTGTGAAAGGGGTATTGGTTCGCCATAAAACGGTGGTTCCAGGTTCGTAAATAAAATGGAAAAAAACTCCAGTAGTTCATGCCAACATAGATGTTTTTTATTTCGATAGAAGCGAGAAAACACACATAATGCAGACACAGTTTAAATCCAATTGTACATATTTATGAGGAGAAGTGCTCCGTAACGTCAAAGGGAGAAAAATCAGCGGCCCTTTTTCGAACCTTAATGCACAGTGGTAGGGAAACAACTGAACTTTTAGCGTATTGAATCACATGACTTGGCGTATTACATTATCACCAATTTACAAAGTTTTTTGACGCCGGAATAACAGAGACAAAGCATTGGCGGCAGGTTTAGCAGAAAATAATGTGTCAGCCCCTCCTTTCAGCACACAAACACGGGACGTTAAGCAACCCTACTTATTTCATGATTAAGAGCTACATGAAGTCTGGAATTGTTTACTTTAACAACAACAAATTGAACTTAAATGTGATTGTGAAATCTTTAACGAATGTATGTAAAATGCAGAAGGCATATGTGCTAAAATAAATGAAATATATTTGAAACCGCAATTCCCATAAAATACTTTTTTTTTACCCCTCAAATTCTAACAGCAAATAAGAGTGACTTATTTATAACGCCGATCAAATACTATAAAAGAAAATGAAATGATAAAAAAATGTGTAGATGCACTCAGGTTTATGTGTCCTTGATTACTTTTAGCTAAAGACCAAACAAACAAAAAATAACAATTAATTTAAACAAAAATTAAACAAAAATAAATATGCGAGAATGGGATTTTTCATAAGTGAAAAATGAAATCATAAATCTTTGTATTTGAACGTGTTAAGCTCTTTTCGAAAAGGAGAGAGAAAGAAAAAAAATTGTATACATGAAGATAGAACTATGTATTGTTTTAAGAAAAAGAATTAATTTAATGACTTTACTTGCTCAAAGTATATATTGATTAACGTGGGGCAGAAAATTGATATGTTGCAGGGAAAGCTGCCACAGAGGCAAATTTATCCAACCCTCCAAACCTGATCATATGCCTTCATTCTTAAGGATTTTATACTTTTATGCACATTTTTTTTCTTGCATGCAGAGCTAAGTGCTGTAATTTCATGTCACAGAAAAATCATACAAATTCTCTTTTGCCTCAAGCGTGAAATTTACTTTTGTCGAGATGTGTCACTTTTCTTGCGGGTGAGCGATATGTTATCCACACATTCTCATATCTGGGACATATTATTGATAAGTAACAGTTTTTTTTATATGACAATAAAATCACAAAAATTCCTCGTAGGTGAATCCTACAGAAAAATCACGTTAAATGTTGTTACCGTTAGCTAATCATTTCAAAAACGGATGTTGTACCTGCAGCGCAGTCCTTTGTGAGTGGTACTCATGCATGAACTGGACAAATCGAATCACCCTTACCTCTTTAGGTCTTCCGATAGCCTATGGAATCTCAAAGTTATTCATCACAGCCTGAAATTATGTTTAGGTTAAGTTACGGATTGGCATACATGAGTTTTCTTATAAAAATAAGGAATTAAAAAAAGTGTTACTTTCAACGATGTATCGCACCAAACATTTAGCAATTCGACAAGCGTCTGAAATCACACCTATACAAAAATATGACGATTGTGAGTAATTGTATAATGATACTGGGCACCGTTAATAAAAATAACATATTTTAGAAAGGTGATAATGGCAATGAGTAGAATTTACTAGGTAAAATAACGTAAAATTTCTCTCTGTCGAATTTTTATTTTAATATTTCTTCCTCCCTAAATAATTGAATACCATTTCTTCTGTGCTACACTGTTAAACATTTTGCAGCATTCTGGCAGGTCATTCGACTGTTTTTTGAAAAAAGGGATTATAACCATAATTTAACTGTATTCTAACCATAAAATGGCCAATAACATGGTCAGAATAGTGTTAAATTACGGTTGTGTAACCGTTTTCGGAAAAAAAAACGGTCAAAGGACCTGCCAGAATGCTGCAATTTTTTAACAGTTTATATTCCGACCAAATTGTGTAAGGTTATGTAAAATATAATACCTTTAAAAAAGTTTGAAAATTTTACATTTTTTTAGAAATTCCTATTTTTAGCAGTCATTTAGTTATTGCATCTCTGTTTATACAAAAAAATTTCATTCATCTGAAAGAAGGTATTTAATCATGGAGATACACTGTTAAAAACTTGCAGAAAACTGCCCAGTCATTGGACCGTTTTTACAGAAAGCGGCTACACAACAGTAATTTGACTTTCTTCTGACCATAATATAGGCAATAATATGGCGAGAACAGAGTTTAATTATAGTTATGTAACAGTTTTCTATAAAAACGGTCGAATGACTGAACAGTTTGGTGCAAATTTTGAACAGGGTACACGTACAGTGAAAGAATTCAATTGAAACTTTCCCTATGAAACGAAGTGAAAAATAGAATCCCATTCTTTTTCTATTTTTATTCATTTTGTTCTTAAGAAGAGCTTAAAAAGTTTTCTTGTATATGCATGCACGTTTTTAAAAATGAATAATAAATTTATGTCTTTATTAATATAAAGATACTTTTTAAAAATTGAAAAACTATTATAAAATCACTGTCAACCCAAATAATATACAAGGTTTTTTTTTTTTTTTTCACTAAGCACTTTGTACATGAACAGAGAATTATTATTTATGAGATCAATGGAATAAAATCTATTTGACAATCAATTTGATAAAACTCTATAAAACGTTGGTACTAATATAATTAAGTAACATAGCAATTAAGTATAGTTTTTAAAGACTTTTTGCAATTAATCATATCTATTTGCTTTTGCTTACAAATTGCTAATTACCTAGGTTTTCTGCCCCACCAGTTGCCGAGAGTTTCTGCTCTCGAAGCTGGTAGACGGGAGGTGCTGGGTTCGAACCCAATCGCGCTCGTCGCCCAAATATTTCGTGGTTTTCTTCGAATCTTGGATTTCCATGTATAAATACGAATTAGGTTCCCTCAGAAAGACCCCCACGGAGGTCACACCTCCTTGGGCCCATATCCCTTGAGTAGATAATCGGTCGTCAAAAATCAACCCTACCTTAAGTTTTCTAAGCATCATATTTATTTTCTGCTACAAAGTATATGTCTATACATTTATTTTTTAATTTCAGAAATTACAGCATTAAAAATTTATTTTAGTGTAGTTTGTTTAACTTCATAAATTCATTTTTATTTCTAAAAATACACAAGCATTTTCAATGATTAAATTTTCAAAATTAAATTTTTATTGCCTAAAAAGTTATAAAATGTACTTTTAAAGTTTTCTCCTGACTTTTTTTATATAGATAATATATATATATATATATATATATATATATTAAAGAAAGACAACGATAATCCTTACAAATTTTAATCTTTAATAAACGGAATACAGTTTACAAACTACAATCAAATTTAAAAAGTGATTTGTTTTTACAATAGTTTCACTTTCATTGATAAATAGATAAGCAGTTTACACGTTTCAAAATTTTTAAAATATTTGAAGCATGATTCATTAATCACTTTACAAATGTCAAAAGTTTCAGCAGTATCACTTCAAAATGATTAAATGCTGCCGAAGTTTGCGCGTATACTGACTTGTAAAAGTCCATTCCATTCGAAGAGTATAATGAAACGTAATGGCAATAAAAAAACATAACGTGAAATTGTAATTTTGTACATTAATTTAAACAGCTTTCTTTACGAAAATAAGAAGCTACCTCATTCGGCCGTCCGGAAGAAAACAAATACGGAAATATTTTAAATTCATATTTGACAAATGTTTAATGCATAGTACGCGTTTTTGACACATTTACAGATTCTACTAATAAGGAATTTTCAAGAATTCTAGTTTTACATATTTTCTAACCGGAAATTTTTTTCAAATATCAAAATATTTCTAAAAACGTTGTAGATCATTTCATGACTTTTTAATCTGTAAAACGAAATGTATTTACACCTGCTAAATTGTAAATAACCAACTCATAAATTTTGTTTCCTCTTGCTAAGACTCATTGGCATCATACAATAGTTAACTCTTATAACTGTTTTTTTTTAAATCTTTTGAAGAAGACAAAATAAAGTGTATTCAAATATCCCTGTATATTGTTTTGGCATATTTGCATAATTTAAGCTTTCAAAGTTTATTTATTTATTTTATGTGGCAGTAATTAAGACTAAAAGAAATAAAAGCATTCACCAAACTCAACTAGATTACACAACGACAGATGTAAGGTATTTTATAAAGAAACCTTTTAAACTAATTTAATATTTCTTTTTCAGTTCTAACAATCTCAAATCTTTGGAAAATTTTAAAACAATTTAGGAATTTTAAACATTACATTCAGTTAATAGAACTCAGAATTTTTAATACTATTTAAGAATTTTAAACATTACATTCTGTTAACAGAACTCAGAATTTGTAATACTATTTAACTCTAACATTAACGCAAACAGCCCTTTATAAAAGAGTCACGTTCGGATAAATATTATGTTAATGTTGTAATTACTTAAATACATGGTTTTGATTGCAAAGGCTATTAGAGCTGTAGATACACAACGCTGCTCATAAATAAGGAATCCTCCTTTATTATCATTAATTACGCTTCGTTAGAATTCATTATCTTAACTTTTCACTTCAAAATGTCTTGTTCAGTGTAATTGGCTACTCCTGCATTTCGTTATTGTCCTCAATTAAAAGGCTTCTTATTATTCAGATTATAACTTTGTTAATTTGATAAACATAGAGTATCACAGATTTAATTAACTCTTTATCTACTGACGGTACTTATAAGTACCATTAAAACAACTTGTTATAAAATTCTTTCAATATATCGATTAATATTAATACAGTTTAGAATGAGTTATAGATGCATTATTTTATCTTGTTCCAAAAGCATAATTGGTTGCACGAAACTAAAATATTTTTAAAGGGATGATGTCTTTTGACTTTGCTTCTTTTCAGCTTTCTTGGAGTTGGGAGGGAGGGGGGGGGGAAGTATTGTTCAATTCGGAAATATTTCTATATTTCTACTGCAAGAATATTACATTTGTACATTTCCTAATTCTACAAAATACTAAGAAAAATATTTAAAATAAAAGATTTGAGTGGGATTATAAATATTGCACCAAATCCTTATAAATTCAAATTTAATTAATCCTTCTAAATCCTTCAATCCTTCTAAAATCCTATTAAAATTTATGAAATGATTATGCAGATCTTCTAATGTAGTTTAAGCAAGTCACAAAAAATGCTTTTGAAGATAAAATTTTCATAAATTCATAATTCAGTACATAAAGAGTTAATATGTAAATCGAAGATATCCTATTTCAATTATTTAAAATTAAACGTAATCAGTACCATTATTCTAAAAGTTACAGCGAATATTTAAAAACAAACAAAAAAGTAGTCCAAAACGGTATAGTCAGGGAAAAAGAGAGTGTCTCAAATTTTACTCAGTTTTCTCGTAAAAATTGAAATACTTAGCTGTAGCCAAGAAGAATAAGTGGCCTTTATTGTATATCTTCACTGACATTTCTATTCGTTCTGTATTGGAAAGTTTAATTAAGTATTTCCATATTTTAATGTCTGATAGTTTTCGAAATTCCTAAATGTGAAACATTTAAAGTTAATGAAACATTTTATATTATTGTGAGTAGCATATTTAGAGAATAATTGCATAAAACCGCAGCTGCGTTTAACTTAGATTAGTACTGTTATCTGCCAGAAAACGCATAGACCTAGTTTCAGACAACTGTTTTGTTGATTCGAGTTTAGTAAAATACAGTAGGTAGAAATTTTTGTCAATGTTTGGATGAAAAATTTCCATCAGATAAAATCTGTACATTGGCAGTCGGACAGGACTATGGCAGGACAAAGCAATGCAGTCGACCACCTTTGTGTGTTAGGTCTGTTTTTATAATAAATTAGAAATATGATAAATTCACTTAATGCATTATAATACGCAATATATTAAATTCAATGTCACTTAAATTTCTATACTTTTAAAACCCCTTATGTTCCTTAAGGCATTTAAGGCAGTTGTTTTTTTTTTTTGGGGGGGGGGGGTTATAGATAAATCTTTTAATTGCAATATAACAACGTTACACTAGATTAATATTAACACAATTATTCTAATTGGTAAACAAAATCCTATTAGATGTAAATTTCCAACTGGGCGAAAAATGTCCGGACCAGGATTCGAACCCGGGACCTCCTGGCTGAAGCCTCCAGTGCTCTGCCATCTTAGCTACCCCGGACGATTCTGGTCGATCTGCGATTTCTGGCTAGCTGGGTGAAAAAGTTCGACCAGAATCGTCCGGGATAGCTCAGATGGCAGAGCACTGGCGGCTTCAGCCAGGAGGTCCCGGGTTCGAATCCTGGTCCGGACATTTTTCGCCCAGTTGGAAATTTACATCTAATAGGATAACAACGTTATTTAAATTATTCCTATATGCGACCTGTTTTAACAGGTCAAGTCGGATGAAACTGAAAACTTGCATACTTCCAAAGTATAAGTTATTTTACTTTCAAAATATATATTTTTTTATTAAAAAAATTCGTTTTGCGTAAATGCATTAATCATTACATCATTCTAATAGCAATGGAAATCATTTTGTTCACGTAGGTGAACTCAAAGAAAATAAAAACATTTTCGCGCCCAGTTTTACCACAGCAAAACTACTGCGAATGTCTACAGATTCATCTTAATACCTGCTGTAAGTTACACAATTTGGTTTCATAAAATCGTTGCATTAGGATTATGTATATATACATATATACCAATCACGAAATGCAAATTTTCAAGTGCGCTAATACTCAAAAGGAAATAATATAATTCGAATAATTACTATCTCCATAGCACAGCTAGTCCATATAACATCTCATTCATGTCACACATGGTCACAAGTGTCAAAGTCACTGCGGTGAAGCAAAAAAAAATAGGAAATTCCATCCATCTCATTATGAGTCTCAAATGATCGCTATATGTGACTCCACTGAGACGTCACTGTGACTGCTGCTTTGTGACGAATCACCATATGACTTTACAATGTAGTTACATTGTGACTCTCGTGTGACTGTCATCTGCTGACTCAATTTTAAAGTAATCGTGAACGCTGCATTGTTATAAGTTACCAAATAATGTCACATTAAAGTCACATGAAGACTTTCAGGTGACAGAGAGACTACTGTGAAGTCACCATTGTGCTCGTTTGTGAAAAGTCACCATGTGACTATAATGTCATATTATTTGGTGACTTATCATAATGCAACGTTCATGATAACTTTGAAGTTGTGTCTAAAAATGACAGTCACATGAGAGTCACAATATAACTACATTTTAAAATTACCTGGCGACTCGTCACAAAGCAGCAGTCACATTGACGTCTCAGCGGAGTCACATATAGTGATCATTTGAGGCTCATAATGAGGCGTGTGGAATTTCCTATTTTTTGTTTCACCGTAGTGACTGTGACACTTGTGACCATGTGTGACATGAATGAGATGCTATATGGACTAGCTGTGCTTTAGGGATAGTATTTATTTGAATTATATTATTTCTTTTTGAATATTCGCTTACTTAAAAATTAGCATTTTGTGACTGGTCCTTAATTTTGGACATCAGTGTATATATAATGGAGGGTGGGTTGATAAAATATATATATATGTGTATATATATATATATATATATATATATATATAGATTTATATATAATAAAAAAAAGGATGTGTGTGTATGTTTTTCCCATACATTATACACTATTTAAAAAAAAAAAAAAAACATATAAAAATACCATTACGGAAGGTTGAGGTCGGGATTGCTAAAAAAAATTTAAAACCTTATATGTTTATATATGTGTGAGCATGTATATGTGTATGTATACATGCTTATATATTGTATGGATATATTTAAAAAATATATATAAAAATTATAAAAATAAATAAATATAAAAACACGGGGTATCATGCATTTAACATCATGAATTTCTTAGCAATTTTCACATATTGCTTCCTAATACAAGTATATATTTTACTATCTCAATATTTTTCATTGTTTTTTTTTAATTTTCACATTTAGTTACATAATACAAGGCTATATTTTACTATCCCAAAATATTCCTCACTGTTTTTTAAATGTTATTTATATTCTCATTTTTTATATTATGATATTTTGCCTTTATATTAGTTAATTTAATCAACTGCATTTCTATTTATTTATTTTTATATAATTCTTTATTTTATTTTTAATTAATTAATTCCTATTCTTTATTTTATTTTTGTATTTACTCAGTAATTATCAAGTTTATTCCCATTTTTTCATTCTACTTCAACTAAATGTTAATCTAAGTGATTTCTTTATTTCTTCAATCAATTTCATTCATTTTTTTTTTGGTAAAGATGGCAGCACCAAACATTATTGTTAATAATCCAGTGCCAAAATACATATTTTCCTTTCTGACACCAGATGGCAGCAAAGTTATGGGTTTCAGTCAGATAATCAACTGTAGGCCCACATGTTAAAATAGTCCTAACTCTGTTCTACCATCCACACATGCTGCAGTTATGCTTCCTAGTATGTAATTTAGGTATTTTGCTCTATCAATTTTTAATATCCTGTGTGAGGTGTATCTTTTTTAGATCTCTTGGAGTTTTATTATTTATTTTCTGTTATTTTTGCGTTATAAGGACCTAAATTTTGTCATTTTAGGCTTAATGCTGACAAAATTGGATGAAATAAGGCATCTTCTATGAATGAACTCACAAGCTCCTCTGAAGATTCTGTGGGTTAGCCGTAGTTTCTTATTTTACATACTGGTTTCCTATGTTCATTTCTAATTCATCTTTAGAACTTTACCAATTTATTCATATATTTGTGATTTCAAATGTATTATATATATATACACATGTATGTATATACATATATATATATATATATATATATATATATATATATATATATATATATATATATATATATATATATATACTAGGGGGCTCAGCTCCATGCCAGCTATGCCCAACAACCCCCGTTCAGGCTTCGCAACCTGCGAAAAAAAAAAAAAAAAAACTAATGTGCCCTGTTTAGAAAAATATTAAAAGTTACGGAAGATTGAATGATATTATCAGTATAACAGCAGCTATCTTCTTCAATCGCGTTGTCATGCTTTTCCTTTTGATTGTGAATTTTTTGGTTACCATGGCCCCATTCATCGCTGTCGTAATAAATGACGTATGTTTTTGGGATTGATAAGTAAGATCAATTAATTATACATTTGAAAATTTGCTCTCATAAAATGATTATGTAAAAATGACGCAATCTTTCTCAGTTTTATAACGAAGCAATGGGCAATATTCTTCCTTTAGGTTTGAGTTAAAAAAAAAAAAAAGTTTGCTTTGGAATAGCTTTCAAATGCACGTATTGAAAAGCATTGTGCTTTGAAATTTTACGCTTATATTTTATGCCTTGATCGAGTTTTAGATATTTCAAGAACAGGTATAGCTGAATCATGAATACTTTTCTCTTTTTTAATATGCTATCATTAATATTTTTACAATGTATATTGTTTATATGGTACTACTTGATTCTCCCGTCGACAAAAAACATTATCGCCAAATTAAATACCAATAATGGATGATCCTAAATATCACATTTATTCACTTGACATTAAGCACGATACATGTGTTTATTAAGTGATTTTTAATTCGACTTTTTATTAGTACTTTTATTAATGTTTTATTAATTCATTTGTTCTTTCGTTATTTAAAATAATATTATGTAAGTTTGTATAATTTGGCGAAATTAGTCCACTGGATAATCAAGTATTAATAATATATTAATTCGTATTAATTCATATTAATTAATAAGAATATATCCGAATTTCTTAATATGTATTGACTGAATAGTAATTCGTACAAAATAAATCGAAAGTATTTTACACATATATTTACTTGTATTTATGCTGCATCAAGTGATGCAATATATAAAAAAATTTTCTTGGCGCACTACTATTATACCATGTGACGTCAGATTTTAAGTCTCAGGAATAAAAATGGTTTAAAATGTATCGTTTTACTATATGACGTAATTTTCCCTGTTAAATGCATGCCTTATGTAATAATTTATTTATTGTATTTTTTTCTGTTTTGAGATTCACGGGTAGATATATTATGTAACTTAAAAGCATTTGGAAATATTAATTGAGCTTTTAAAGTGTTACATAATATTCACTATTTAAAGTTTTCAACACGTAACAATTTAATTATTTTAGGCACTTTAATCTTATATTTAATGTTTGGGCCTTTTACAAATGATTTAATTATCACATTTAAATGCGTTTCGCGTGTGATAATTTTATTATTTGTTAGTTTTCGTAATTTTTAAATATTTATGTGTAAAGTTTTTGACTAACTTCCCTTATTTTCTGATTTTAACATGTGATGATTAAATTCCTATTTTAAAATTGTCTTTCTTTTTTAAGATTATTGATGTCATTTTCGCTTTAAAATTTAAAATAAAATACTTTATTCCGTCTATGGAATTTGAAATTGACAGACGATTTTTGTTTTTTAAATTAAATTGATTCCGGATGATGAGAATGTGATTTTTTCCCCTGAAAAACATAATTTAATCTCAATATTGTTTCACTATCAATTGAAATTAAAATATATTTTTTCAATTATCTATTTGGTAATGCCGAAAAAGAAGAAATCTAATAAACCCTATAGATTTTCCACGTTCTCCTCTTAAAGAGAGAAAAAAAAAAGGGAAAAAATTTGTTGCTATTGCAGATTGCCACTATAAAACTGTAATTAAAATTGGGAAAAAAATTAACCTTTCGTAAGCTAATTCAAATTTTAAAATTCTATTACCAGTTTTGACATCTGTAGAACAATACGGATAACGGGTGTTATTTTACCCGCCAAACCTTTCATATTTTAGGGGAAATAGCCGAAAACTTAATCAGTCGCTTAACCCTTTATCTACGGCATTAGGATCTACGGCAATGTTTTTCATGTAATACTTTTTTTTTGAGTTACTACTATGAAAATTAAAGGATAAACTTTAAAAAAAAATACTCACCCGTGAGAAATTTAATTATTTAGAGGCAATTAATTAAAGTGGTATTTTAAAGTACCGTCAGTACACTATGACTAAAATATCGTAACAGAAAACCCACAGGGTATTTCAACTGGCACCAGGAAATATTTTCGATTTAATAAGCATGTGAAATATAGGCATTTTCATATTTACAGATAAATCGTTTGGCAAATTCCGGTGTCAATCATTTATTTCAACACTTTAGAATTGAAAAAGCATTGGCCCTGAAAGGGTTAAAAACCTATTTTTTTCATGTTTCGATCTTGTTAGCTGTCCTTTAGTTATGCGACGTCAATATTCCAGCAACAAAATGTTTTCTCGCATCTCCACATCTGCAATATATGAATTTACATATGCCATTTCTAGCATAGCAAAAACGAGCCGGTGCCAATACTTTTTCGATTTCCTGCAAAAAAT
Source organism: Maratus speciosus (assembly GCA_963932465.1). Lineage (NCBI taxonomy): Eukaryota > Metazoa > Arthropoda > Arachnida > Araneae > Salticidae > Maratus > Maratus speciosus. Next base: position 527,693,355 of record OZ010789.1, on the reverse strand, counting down.
AACAATGAAACTGAAAAGAAATACCAGGGAAATCATTACTACTCTACATTTTTGTAATTACATTTAAAAGCAGGTGAAAACGATGGATAACTACACAGACAAAAAGTAAACAAGAAGTTTTTCTCCAACACCCAGTGTACCGACGGTACTTATAAGTACCACCGAGTAATTCAACTGTTAAATCAAATACACCGTTCACCTAAAATAGCTAGTTAAATTGTATACTAAAATCATAATGAACACAAAAAATCCAACACTTATCTCATATCCTTTACTGTGTTTCCAGTAATGAAAAGACGAGCGTGGCAATCTGTACAAAATATGGGCACAAAACACATCGACTGCTTCAAAGATAGCCTCTTCCCTCTCTAAAATAACAAACCTAGAACTACTGCTTCCAGGTATTCGGATAAAGTGGAGTTAAAAGAGTGTTTTGGAGAGTACCATTAGAATATTAGTAATATTCACTATGGTATAAAAGTTTAAAATGAGTGGTACTTATAAGTTCCGTCAGTAGACAAAGGGTTAATCAGTAACACAACCACACCATCTGATTCAAATCACAGCAAACAACGAGCAACTTTGGCATAATCAGCCAGCAAAGAATAAGCATGTACAAAACAAGGGCAAAGCAGTTATCAGGTGGTTAATAGAAAACATAGACTCAATCTCTCAATAAAACATTAAAGAACAAAGCTAAACACATACCATCCCAGCGGACATCGCCGCCCAAAACTAACTGCCTTATTTTCAGGTTTAAACAAAAAAAAAAAGAGTCCCGAGTTTAACTATTAAGTTAACCGCGGCCGAATGTAAAGGAACCTTTTACCTGAAAAAAAAAAAAAAAAAAGATTTATTGCATTTTTGAGAGGGAGAAGTCATTTATGATGACCTGATAGCTCCAACGCACTCAGACAAACCCTACGAATCATCGGAAGATAGTTAAGTAGATAAGGAAAAGATGTGTTTTAAATTAAACGGAGAAGCCAACTACATACTAAAGAAAACCAACTACAACAAAAGAGAAATTATAACGATACATCTTGTGAAAACAGTCATCATAAAAAATTGACAGACTAACGGCCATGGAACAAACCCCACTCCAGTAGTGCACAAGCCTTTTAAAATAGCTCACATCAATGTTGCATAAATCGTGATAGCAGCCATTAGGTTCCAATGGACTGATCGCCATGTGCGCATTCACGTATCAAGATCACAAACAAAGGAAAATGAACCTGTTAAGTGATCAAGGCCAATTCAAAGGATCAGAAATTAAACACCTCAACAAGTCAACCCATCAGCGGCAAGTTCGCAAAGTGACAAAACCTCAAATTTAGACATCCACCATGAATAGAGTCATAAAGAAAAACAACCTACGATAGAGACAAGCATCTCACGGTATGTGAGAAGCACATATCCAATCAAGGAAAAAGAAAAGACCCACAAGAATATGCCAAAATAATAAAAAGACAATCATCACGACAGTGACCAAATGCCAAGACAAGGAAACTTCCTCAGACGAACAAGTCCACTGGGTGAGATAAGCATATTATACTAGACAAATATAATGAATTCTAAAATGAAATGTTAAATTAGCCCCCCCCCCCTATAGCTTATGTCTAAGTTACAACTTCAAGCAGCTAGTTCAATTAGAAATTAGTATATTAATCTCATTAGGTCAGCTTGTTAGTCTCCTATCAATTCCCTCCTAGCTAAGTAATAGTATGCCAATTCGTAGTTAACTTGCCATAAAATAATATAATAATAATAATAAATAAATAAATAAATAAAATCCTGATTCTAGCATTAGAAATGGTTAAAAATATAAATGCATTTTAAATAGGCAGGCATTATTTAAGTAAATCTAAAGTAAATTACTCTAGTCAGTTTATTGTAACCTAGTGCCTAGGATAATATTAAAAGAATATATATAATAAATCATAGTTAGTAAATAGCTATACGTACGTTTTAAGCATAATAACATGTACAAGCTAACCCCTTTCCCTTTCAGGGTCTTTTTTTCTTTTCTTTTCTTTTCTTTTTTTTTTGCCGCTTCTGTATTATTCGTAGTTGCACATAGGCTATAGCCTGCAAAAGCTACCGGACCCTCTCCAGTGGGAAGTCTACGGAGCCAGTTTCTACGCGGTAGGGTACGGTAGATTGGTGGAGTCTCATCACTCTGCATCGTTATATTTGCCTAGCATTTCGGCCCAAAATTAACTTTCGGTGCAACTCGTCTATCTGCGGTGCTCCATGTTTATTTTTACTTTCCCCTCCCCGCCACCCCTCCAATTCCATTTTCTTACAAGTCTGCACCAACAATTTGGCTTCAAAACTCCAGGTCAATCAGAAGTAGTTCGGGCAGTGGTTGCCCAGTTGGCAGCTAAGGCCAGCTATGCTAAGGCTTTCCGCAGCTAAGGCCGCGGGATCAAGGCCTACTGCTGGTTATAATCCGCCATGAACGCTAATGGCACTTGGTGCATGTAAAATCCGTCATGGGTGCAAAGTCCTCCAAGTTACCTGTGAATTATACCTCTGGAGGTGTCTTGCCAGGTGAAGGTCTCATTATCTGACGAAGGTTCCAAATTACGATATTAACACGAGTAGCAATGTGCAGATTCCAACAACAGGATACAAATGTTAAGCAACCGACATAACATCGTTCACATCTAAGCAAAAGGCACTGCCGATACGTTCAAGGAACCTGTTAGGTTTATTGCCGCTACACGGCGATTAGGTGGTCAAACGCCCCGATAACAGGAATCAAACCCGTTCAGCTGGGTCTTCCCGGCAGGTAGGGGCCTGGTCATCGGTTAGAAAGAAAGAAAAAGGGTTAATCAGTCCTTTCATAAATTCGTTTTATAAGGATTTATATGTATATAGGATAGCCATAATCATTTTTTAAAATATGCTCTAATTATTTCAAAACTAGGTACTAAAAGCAGCTCTTAAAAATGCAAGTATATGGAGTTATATAAAAATTCACGAGAAACATTTAAAAATAACATAGTAACAACATATCAATGTGATCATATAAATGATCTGTCCTTACTTTTCAGCGGATGGTAAAGCGTTTTACACTCGACCCCTTATTTTAATGATAAACAAAAGTACTATCTGCAGGTTTCGTAAGGTGAGAAATTTTTATGTTAAACACAGGCGAATAACAAATACACTTTTTTAGGTATAATTAAAGGCCAAAAAATATTATAAAGTAATATAAAATAAATTATAGCAAATTAAATATAACAATCCAAACAAATATTAAATTACTGCAGAGAACGTTTTTCTAGTGAAAGTAAAATGCAAGCCACATCTCATCTCCATCTGTACTCCCCCATGAAAGTACAATGGTAAAATTTATTTTTTTACTGCTTGAGTACCGCCTTCAGATATTCCAGTTGTGACTTGACAAGAACATTAAACTCATTAAATTCTCTTTCCATTATTTTTATTTTTTATTTTTATTCTGATTGTAATATAATTTATAAAATATTTTTTTCAAATTAAATACTGATAGTAAAAATAATTAACTACTGATTAATACCTCAAATAGGACGTAATCATCATAGCAACCTAGAATCATTACTTATCATGGAATATCATTGATTACGTATGATAGGATTTAATAGAAGGACGAAAACTTTTATAAAAATCTTTTTAAGTTTTGATTCGATTTTCATAAAATTTGAAATGACTCTACAAAATTCTATGACGATTATGTCGATATCAAATTTTAAACATTCGGTTGCGTAGTTTTTCAGCTGTTATATGCAGGCATACGGACGGACCAAACGATGACTATAGGTGCTACGCATTTATATAATTACGAACGCTCCTAAAAATATATTATTTCCAATCGAATAAAAATTTTCGTTTTTCCCTGCGAATTCCGACGATAAAAATGTATGAGTTTATTTACTTTCTCCCTGTTTCTCTCTCTCTTATTTACATTTATTTAGACTATTTTTTTCTCACTAGAAATTACAGTAATTTAATTTTTATTACATACTTGTGGGATCAAGCTGCAAATATCCTTTATTTTACTAAAATTGAACAAAACATAAAAATACAAAATTGCTTATTCTGAAAGTGTCTGAACGACATTCCTCTGAATTAAATGATTTTTGTTGATCTGAATTAAATGATTTTTGTTGATCTGAATTAAATGATTTTTGTTATTGATATTTATATCAAAATGCATTCATTCTCTTATTTAAAAATTCATATATTTCTAAATATATATATAGGTAAGCACAAACTAAAAGAGTATAATTTTCTTTAACTAAATATGACGGACATGTTAAATGCAGAATCTCAGCTTATTGTTCATCTACAGTTTTATTTTTATTTTTACTTACAAATTGCGTTTATATGGTGTGTATTCAGTTTTTTTAGTGAAAATGTTTGCATGTAAACAACGAAAATTTTTCAACAAATGGTTAACATAATAGATAAGTAATTAACTAATCTTAAGATATATATATATATATATAGATAGATAGATATATAGATTAGATAGATATAGATATATTTATTGATAGTCGTTTCAAATTGAGAAAGAATTTTATTCCATATCTTCAACATTAACTTTAAGATAAGGAAAACGGTAAACAAATGTAAACAAGTATACCGTAGTTTTATTTATTTCTAACAGAAAACGAAAATAAATCCCACGACGCATAGTGTGTCATTTTAAATTTCAGTTGAATTTGTTATTCGCCGTATGCGGCTGATGTAAACAAAGAAAAGAGTGAAAAGAATAGCAAATTTGTTACATCTGAGAATTAGAACAAATTAAAAACTTCATTTTGAACCCGATATGAAAATGAAAAACCACAATCACACATGATATAAATCATAAAATTAAATATATTAACACGAACTTTATTTTAGTAAAACTACTGCAAATTAAACAAATGCCACCAAACCAAAATTTTATGTTTTCGATTGCGTTCTTTGTTTTTTTTTAATGGGACAAGGGACCTTCGAACTCATTTTTTTTATTTATTTTTTTTAATTACGTTTTAAATACTATTCGAATGCACACTGTATGAATCATGGCATAAATATGTCACACAAGAAATTAAAAACGAAATATATTTTTGAGAGACATACGGAATTTTAATGAATATTTTAAGCGTTATGAAGAGCTTTACAAAATGCCCCTTGTGCATTCCACATCAATTGAAGTCCCCAATATTTTTTATGCCTACTAGGTTTACATATACAAATAAAACTGTGCATAGGTTTTTTAAACTAAATATAATTGGAAAAGTTAAAGATACTCAAGTGCAGAAATAGGATGCAGAAATGCTGAAAATTTCATAAAATTTAGAAAATATTTGTTTTCTTACCTTTATATTCAAATATATAAAATTCGATGCACAGTTTTATTTGTATATGTAAACCAAACTAGCATAAAAAATATTGTTTATTTTATTTGATATGGAATGCGTATGGGGTGTAGATGTAGGCGTAGTTTATGACGGCCGATGACCTTCACGAGGGATATAGGGCCAAAGGGGGGGGGCTGCCCTCCGTTGGGGAGAATGCGCATGGAGCATTTTGAATATTCTTCATAACGCTTAAAATATTCATGAAAATAATTATCAGGAAAATCTTAATTTTCCAATTTTTTTTCTCCATTTTTTTTATTATTTGTGTGATAAATATATGCCATAATTCACATAGTGTGCCCTTGAATGGTATTTAAGGTGCAATGAGTTTGAATGTCTCTTGTCCTCTTAAATGTTGAGACAATAAAATATTTTGTAGTTGCAATAGCTGCATATAGCTCAACGTAATGCTCTACATATTTTACCAAACATTCCAAATATTCATGTATGTGTTGCCGTGAAATATATATTAATACTGTTAGTTATCATATGATTATGAATGTGAGTAAACGTTTTTTTTTTTTTTTTTCTGGCTTTGCAAGTGACTTTTAAGACCAAAAATTAGAAATTATTCGTCAAAGGATCTCTCGGATTTCTATTCTCAATAATTGGTGAGTCTGGAACTCGAATTGAATATCAACAGGTGAATTAATACCTCTATATTCGTTCACTGGTGAATTAAAAATAATGAATAAACTTTGAATTCCTGTAAAAACAAAATATTGAAAGCAGATATGAAAATATTAAATTGATGTTTATTGGAAACATTTTTGGATATTACATTATAATTAATTGTTACACAATAAATAAATTCAACAATTTTATAGTTAAATTTTTAGTGGAAGTAAAAGTTTATGTCCAAGAATTGCTTTCCTCTTATGACAAATGATATCAAATGCGTCATATCAGAAATGGCATGCGCAGCAATTCTAATCGGAAAAGCTTTTCATTCTGATTGGAAGTTTTGATCAAAGAGGTTAATCAAGTCTAATATATTCATATACTTTGATTCTAAGGTACCTGTACCCAATATGGACACCCTAAGGAAAATTGATTTTTTTCACCCCCGTGTACACGTCATAGGACTCCAAAAATATATGACCACTATCCCTGGACTGTTGACTATCATTATTAAAATAAGCGACCTTGTAATTATTCTGGTTTAATTTTAATGATGAAAACAAAAAATGTTTACAAGTGTCCATATAAGGAACCACCTTTCCCTATTATGGACATGCATGTCCATATTAGGGACAGGTGGCTCCTTATTGACCTTCTAGACAGAGTGTATGGAAGAGACACTCTTCCAAGGGATTTTAGAGGAGAAGGGATAAAAGAAATATGTCTTAAAGTATTGCGGGGGAGGGGGGTGGGCACAGTAAATATCTTCAGAACATGCACTTTAGAAAGGGGGCGGGGTCATTTTCGTTTGTGGCTCTTCGAAGACCCATGCAAAGCACCTCAATTACTACAAAATATTATGAAATAATATAGTTGACTTTGCTTAACTTTATTGCATCTATCAGCAGAATTTACATCTGTTATTACTCAGTCCTCACAGGATGGACAAATAAAAACATCTTCATCATGGGCGGTAAGTCCCACACAGTCCTCATGGACATATCTACCGCATGTGATGCATAGCCACATGTCTGCAACAGCCTCAGTGCTGCATAAGAAGCAGTACCAGTTCTCCTTTATTGAGGAAGTCATACCTCTGGTACCTGCAATTTCGCAAACAGATACCCTATTGATAGGAAGCTCCTTTTGATTTTTCTGAAAGGGATTTTTGGAGGATTTTTTTCTTGGAGGAGGTTTCTTGGAGGATTGTTCAGATGACACTAAACAGATATTTTACAAATTTGTGAATCTGAAGATTTACTTAAGGTATTTCCAATGTGGACATAAGGTGTCCATATTGGGAATCGGGCATATTTTTACTAAATCTTGTAATAAATAAATAAATAAACCATTTTTAAGCAATATATGCAATAGCAATCAAAAATATGTTTTATTAGCTTTCTAAAACACTCCACTTTTCAATATTTAAAGTAATTTTACCATATCTAATAAGAATATAAACTTATCTGTAATTACGATCAGCACGCTGCGAAACAACAAGTTTCCTTCCAAATGGCGAACAGTGCGCTTTTTTTCACTTTCCAGGCCTAATTATATTTTCAACTGGTTTTCTTCACGGACATGTAGCGCCATCTCTCGATCAAAATTGTTACTTTTAAAGATATTAGGGGTGTCCATATTGAGAGCACTATCCATATTGGGTACAAGTACCTTAAATCTTTTTTTTTAATTGTCTGTGTGAAGAAATATAACCTAATCTTATTTTTATAAATTTCAATATTTCTGAAAGTCATTGTGTGTTTTAGTTTAATATGACAAACGCATTTCTTCGTTAATTCAATATTCTGTCGAGGTCACTTTTGTCCGAAGGCGCATGCAACGGGTAGTCAAAAAGTTGACGAAATTTCGTTGTAAATCTTTAATACCGCAATATATTTAATTTATTTGCTTACTACCACTATATTTTTACTACCGAAATTCATAACAAGCAGTGTGACGGCAGTGTAGCTGAAGGTAGGAATATGTGGTGATCAGTTATTGCGATGTTGAAGTTCGATCAAAAGGCGAATGTGCACATGTCTATTGATGAAATCTGCTTCAGAAAATTTTTTAACCTTAAAATAGGAAGCATGGCGGATACACTAAGTATGGCGAGTGCTGTCTTTTCGACAAGATCAAAATGGACCTCGAAGGTAACCGTTTTGTCATTGTAGAAGACATAAAACCAACGCAACGGCTGAACTTGGGAAGTTACCAAACCAGGACTTCGATCGCTGTTCCCAGCTTTTGCAGAAGCGGTGGAGCAAGTATGTTTGTTCTTAAGGAACATACTTTGAAGGTGATTAATTAACTGTGTACCTATATTGTGCTAATAAAAGGTTGCAACAAAATTCCGGGAACTTTTTTCCTGCCATTCGTATACCTCTTACATTGAAATTGGTATGAGATTATTAAGAATGTTTAATCTCTTACTTTTCAAGAAAATTAGTCATGTATGCAAGTAAATAATATAAGTTTTGTCTTCTTAACTGGAAATTGTGTAGCTGTTAAAATCGAATGTGTTCTCTGTTATGAAGACAGATTTCGTGTCGTTTAACCAAACTGAAATATTCTTCTTTGTTTTTCAACTGGTTTTGTGGAAAATAAAGAGTAGGTTTCTATTTTTCAGGCATACTTATTTATGGATGCATTATAATTATTTGGGAGTTGGGTGTAAGTAACCGTACTTAATTTTTTAAATATTGTTCTTGTAACTTAAATCGCGTATTGAATTAAACTTTTAAATTTTGACTTTTTTGTGTGTAAAATTACCTTGTCATTATTATTCCGAATGAATTCATTTTAGAAATAATTATTATCTTAAAATCCATATTTTTTCAAAACAGGTAATTTCAACAACTATGCAAGACACACAATATTCGTACAAACATAATAAATTTAGCCTTATTGTAACAACTACGGGATCCAACTGAGGATTACCAGGTTACAGATTATACGTTATTTTTTTAATTGAATATCAATTTTTTACATTTAATATATATACATTTTTATTGTTTACTAACAACACAAAAAAACCTTATATAGGGAAAATATAATTTACGCATTCAAACAAAGTTTTGAAATTTTATTATAAGCCATCCATTTTGTTTTCTTTTATATTACTCGCTTAAGAGGACTTAACAATCGGGGAAATCAATAAATGTTTCGATACTTACAGCAGCATTTTAATTCTGATAACTTATGTTACTTATGCGCGTAGTTGACTTACATGTCTGTATTATTTTTATTTAATTTCCATTATTTTATTTATGCAAAACTGAAATTTTAATTTCGTTATGTAATATTAGCCGGAAGAAAATTTTGAAATATTTATATTGGTTTAAGTGCAAACGGAGTAAATTTCCGTAATCGCTCTCCACACGGTAGATATAGAACTTAAAAAATCACGCTTAGAAAATAGCATAGATTGGCAGCTTAAACTAACATACTTGGCTTAAATTACTACTGGAAACTTTTGACTCAAGTGTTTAAATCTGCCACCCGTATGGTTTCGTTAGCAATAAGTATAAATTAATAAAAAAAATCTGTGATACAAGTGTATCAAAGTATTCATTGTTTAAAGGCGTTCTATCACCTGTGGTGTATTTTTTAGAGCTGACTAAATGTCAGACTAGATGTTGTTGCCAATAAGATTATCTGAGGGAATTGTGCTGATCAGCTGTCAATGCAGGTAGCTAAATAAGCAAATTAATCCAAAGGTGTATCGTACGACTCCCGGTCTGGACACCGTTTCACTCAGAAGGGAACCATTTTATTGAAGCTTGAACCCAGCATTGAGTCGGTTCATTTTATAGTCCTAGAGGTCAAAGTTAGAGAACCTATAAAAATTCATTCTGAAAATGCAATTTTTGAGAACAATTATCAGATTATTAAAGTAATTTTATAAGTACTTTAAAATACAAAATACTTAATAACAAGAATAGAATATTGAAAGCTGTTTAAAAACTCCTTCAATAACCTTAGAACCTAGAATTTCATTTTGAAAAATTTCCATTGCAATTGCATTTTTGGCGGCGCAAAATTGGCTTTTTCTTCATTATCATACAGTTTTTCCAGGCAACCGTGGTTGAATACCATAGTCATTTGCCTGTGTGTGATTAGTCATTTGGATTCATAGTACAATAATTAACAGCTAAACTTGTTTTCATGCGCGAAATTAATAATTAAAAAAAATACTTTAAAATTAAATGTATGAAAAAAATATTTCATACGATTTTTAGTGACAAATTTTATCGTTTCTGTGACTTTAGATATATAGGGCTATACACTGAGTCTGAAGGGGCGAGCTTTACCAAATGTTGTTCCTTTGTCAGTTGGAAAATTTTCAATCCGTTCTTTAAATATTATTTCCATTGTACTATACATATTACTATATAAAATACTGTATAGAAAGGAATAGTTTTTGCTGATATTTGTACACTTTAGCTTATTTTTAATATATAAAACATGTTTCTTTCCATGCTATCCCAAAACATTATATATGTGACGTCCCAAGCAAAACAAAATTTAACTTTTTAAATTATTAGCAGCAAAAATAATATCAATAAAATGGAAAATAATAAACTTCTATATATGTATATTTTGAATTAATTTTTAAATCAATTTTCAGCAGTGAAATTACACCCGAAATTAATGAATATAAAATAAGTGAATTATCATATTGCTAAATAAGCGAAAAACCAGAAGAATGAAAAAAATCTAAGTTGGGAATCCAACACTGTTCATTAGAATGACGATACAATGCTCTACCATTTGAGGTAGGAGGACGATACCCAATCGGGTATTTCTCACTCACATAAGTCGGTAAGTCTACAACCGCAGCACAAGATGAAAAATTCTCCATGAGCACGCAACTCTGCGGGGAAACTTGAGACACAAATAAAACCCAACATAGATAAATACATACATACGTATATTTTAAATCTATTTCTCGATTAATTTTCAGTGGCGAAACATGCGAAGCAAAGGATAAGTGAATACATATATATGTATTTTGTAATTAATTTTTAAGTAATTTTCATCAGTGAAAATTAATGGATAATTAAATACAGATATATATGTATTCACCTATGCTGGGATATATTTGTGTCTTCTGTTTCGCCGCAGAGTTGTGTGCTCACGAAGACTTTTCCATCTTGTGCTGCGGTTGCTGCCTTACCGAAATGTGAGCAATGCCAAACAGGGTATGGTCCTCGCAGCTCGAAAATAGAGCATTCTAACGCTATTCCAAAGAACGGGGTTCGATGCCTGGCATGGACATTATTAACTCTGCCTGTATTACGTCTAGTTAGCAGTGCGATAATTCACGTATTAATATTCAATAAAAAGTTCTTTTAAACAAATTAAATAAATATTTTTTAAATGGATCAAAATTAAATACTTTAAAAAACACATGATAATATTCATCATTCATTTTATTCAAAACATTTCTTTTCTACAAGACTTTGTAAGTAGTTTTTAATTAGTTTCCAAAATCATATGCGAGTAAATTTACTCTTTAGGAAATTGTTATAAACATGCAAAGATGCGTAAATAATTAATTTGTCTTAGGGGAATTATCTGAATATGACACTAAATATTGTTTGCTAAGGAAGTCCCGTTTTGCATTTTTGTATAGAACTTAAATTTCTATACGACATTAGATGAATATTTAAATAATGAAATGTATACAATGAATATAACATAAGTAAAAATAAAAACACTTAACTTAAATACTAATATTTGCATATACTAAACGTTAGAAAAAATTTATTTTCAAAGCTAAAATCCCATTTTAACTTTTTAAAGGAATTAAGTACTTAAAAGAGGCTTTATTTCTTTACAAACTGCATTTACGTCATCCATTTTAATTTTAAGTTCTTTATGTAATTATTTTTCAAAACTACCTGTTCTTAGATTTTTTTTATTTAAAGATATAAGACAATTTTAATTTTATTTAAATGATTGCTATTTCTTAGTTAACGTAGAAAATATTCTAAGAAAACAATGTATATATATATATTTATGTTTTCGGTCTATAAAAATTATTTAAATTAAAATTTTAATATACATTCTTAAATATGTCCTTAAAATACTAAAACCAAAATTTGTATATAATGTCAATGTTTTAAATAGAATGGCAGAGACATCTGAATTTCCATTAAAATTAAAGATGATAAAATATATGTTAATTAAAAAATACGCATTCATCTCCAAATGTTTTTCCTTTATTCAAAATAATGATTATTACTTTAAGAATACGTAGATATATAACACAGTGTTTTTTTTGTATTTTTTTTTTTTGTAATTATTCGCAGAGTGTTTTAATTGAGTTCTATAAGTTTAATAGAGTTCTAAGAGAGTACATGCCACTTTTACAGATATATAAACTGTTTCAAATAGAATTATGTAATTATCTGAAAATGCTTATTAAATATTAAATGTATCACTAAAGACCTGATAAATGAAATTACTTTATCGTCAGAAGATTCTTTTATGCATATAATCTAAAATGTTTAAGTATTCTTATGATGCATGTACTGGAATTATTCTAGAAGTGTATGTTGTGTGTTCTGAAAGTAATAATGATGATTTCAATATATAAATGAAAATATACTAGAAAAACAGCATGTGTTTCGTTAAATATATCTAAGTTAGAACTAAATTTACAAAAGATATATATTTAAATAATATCGAAAAAAAAATCCTTAAACCATGTTCTCCATTCCAAATAATAATAATAAAAATAACAATGCAAAAATATACTGACATATATTGTATAACAATAATAAACGGTGTAGGAAATTCTATGCATTATTTATTGTTTTTTAACCACAAAATTCTATTCAGGTTTAAAAGAAAGTGTTTTTCATGTGTATAAGTTTATAGCATTTGGAACCGTATGTCGTAAACAACTATCTGTTGTGATTGTGATGCTGCGAGTGTGTAAAAAAACAGAATTCAATGCATAAATCAAAAATAAATTCGTTTCCTGCATTTTTTTGGGGGGGGAGGTGGGGGGACAGATTACAGTGTGAAATAAGTAAATAAATAAACGGGCAAGTGCGAGTATTAATCACTCTCAAAGTGAACTCTCAAATCACTCTCATAAATCACTCTCAACCATAAATATATGAATTATTAACTGTGATATTAAAAGAAAATCATTGCTAAAAGAATAATAAGACTTTGTAAAAACTATAAAATATAAGGTTGGGTATAGCTGTATGTACTAGAAAAATTTAAATGGGTATACCATAAAAGTTCAAAAGAGATAAAGTGTGAAGCCTAAATAATATCAAATATACTTATATTTTCTTATACCAATATTTCAGGCATTATTATTATAGTAGCCATTAGTATAGACATATTTTTCATATCTGTTTAACATTAATATATAAATACTCATGACACTTATTTTTCATTTAAAAAATCTTTTATCTTGCTTTTTGTACATATTAAAATCAAAGTTCATAATTTACATTCTCTTTACTTTTCATAAAAAACTAAAACACATTTCCTTATTTAAAAGAACATATATTCCGGTAGAACTTTAAAAATTATGCTATTTACCAATATATAATGCATCGTCTAATACCTTTGGCACTTTTCTGAAAAAACGTTTTCATCCCTTATTCTGGGACGTCTTCAGTTTCAAATGATGTTGTTTCGCAGTTTTGCTTATGACCTTATAACTTCCCTCTTTTTCCTCTTTTCCCCTCTTCTCCCTTTCATTTTCCCCTTCTTTCTAGCATTTTTTGCCAACGAGAGTAAAACACGAGAGTTTGCACAAAACAGCGGGATGCATATAGCATGCCCATAAACGGGTGTAGACCTTAATCTTGTTAATTAACAAGTATGATGGCATCTGTTTAAGACATTAACCCTAGAGGAGGAGGGAGTTACGAGACCCATATATCAAGCGATACATAGGTCCCTGCTCCCCAAAGACCACATTGATCTTCAAAGGAGCACGCGTCGACAAATCGTAAAAATTATTATGTTTGTTGAATTGGAATTCAAGGAGTTGTTATTCTACACAATGATGTTTGGAGCCTTAGGGCAATAATTTTGAATGGGAACAAAACTTCAGAGGGGATAACTAAAAAATAAATAAAAAAACTGAGATATATATGTTATATATCAAAGTAAAAGGTCAGTTCGAGTGTGTGTAGAGACTGTTTGACATGATCGGATAAGTACTACAGCTGCAAGTGTTTCTTAAAATAAGCTATAATTTTGTATTAACTACAATGTATCAAGAGGGATATTAACTTTAGCTGTATTGCATAATATTAAATACTGTGTTTAAAACCTTTAGTGTCACTGCAATAGTTCTATAATAGTACAAATTAATTTCTTTTAAGAACTGTATTTTGAAGTTGTGTTATTACAAGAAATCACATAAATCAGGTAATACGTGTTTATTCTTTAAGTGAAGTATAACCAGAGATTTTTACTTAATCTCCAAATTTAAAGGAATAAGTGTAATATGTAAATGTAGAAAACAAAACAAAACGTGTTGAAGACAATAAAAACATCATAAGTGTGAAATTTAAACTGGCATGTGAAGGGGTAGCTTCCTATAAACTGAGAAATCTGTGTTGTTAAACAAAATGATGATGACATGCGAATGTCATAACACAAAAGAATGCTAAGAAAAGAAAATTCAGAATATGCTAAAATGTCAAGTTTAATAAATGTTCATGTTGTAAGCATCATATGAAGTTAAAAGAAGCCCTGGTATAATGAGATACAGAAAAAAAAAAAACAAAAAATATATACCTTAATGAGAAAAGTTGAAAACTAGAAAAAAATTAAATGTTTTCAATTCAGTGTGCATTTTTTTTTTTTTTATCTACCAAAACAAACATCAATGAATAAAACTGTAAGGGCAGCTCAATGAAACGAAGAAGTATATGAGTATTTCAATAAACTGAAGTAATTTAAAAGGATATCAATAAACCGAAGCAGTGTATGAATATCTCAATAAACCGAAGCAGTGTAAAAGTATCACACTGAACCGAAGCAGTGTATGTCAGTGAACAAAGGTTAATTTAAACGACTTAGTTGTATGTTTAAATGAACACAACAATCTAAGTACTTCAATGAATAAAAGTATAAAGTTATTTCAATGAACTAATGTGGAGAAGTATTTCGCTAACTTAAAGTGTAAAAGTAATTCGATGAACAGAAGTGTGTATAAAAGACGAAAATTGCTATGAACTAAGGATTATCACAAAAAAATGATAGTGCAATTGATGCAACATGTACACAAAAAATTGGTAACGCAATGAACTAGTGTAAGGTTTTTTTTTTATAAACAAAATAAACATCAAACTAAGGTGTGATTTTTAAGAAAGAAAATTCTTCATGTACACATGAAACCAACAACATTGTATTGCAATTAGAAAAAAATCTGTTTTGAAGTAAAGAAAACGAAAGAAATAACCAAGAAATGATACTTGTGCTATAAAATGTAACTTATTAAAGTAAAACAACATAAACGAGTAAAAATTTGATCATAACTTCTAAAATAGATCAAAAAATGTAACTAGAATAATAGTGAAACATTAAAGTTGAATTAATGTGTACACTTTCAACAACAACTTTCCAAGATGTGAAAACCAAAAGTCTGACGATTCATATAAGAGAAATTTTCAGACACAGTGCCTTTCCTCATTCATCTAACCATTTGCCAGCTAAATAATCAAATGAAAAAGAAACACAAAACACACCGTATACAAGTGTTTACTAAAAACTTTGAGAGCTTTTCCTTTTTTTTTTTTTACAAGCAAAAATTTTTAGATGAGATGTTTATTGAAATGTGTTGCAGTTGTATACTTTTTCTCGCTTTTGCCTGATGAATTTTTTTAAGGATGGATAGGAGTGTGCAAACGCTGTGTGGAAAATATCAAAGTTGGTATTGTTGTTTTCATTATTCGCAATGCAATTGATGCATTTTGGAGGATTTCTACACTGAGGGTCACTGTGTGGCAAAGCATAGACAGAACACCTGATAATATTATGACATGAAAATGAAAGATGATCATTGTACATCTGACATCTAAAGCAGCGTTTAATAGTTACATATTCTCTAACAGGGTACAATTTTGATTGTATAAGAATTTCTTTATGCACAAGTAATTGCTTAGCTTCCTGTGGTGCTAGCTCAAAAATCCAATTATACGAATTAACAAGCAGGAGCTTGTACTTTCTAACAAAATGGATATTAGGTTCAAGTATCTGGATTAAATCCGATTATACGAATTAACATGCAGGAGTTTGTACTTTCTAACAAAATGGATATTAGGGGTATTAGATTTCATCGGGTATCTGGATTAAATTCGAAATACCGAACAAAATATCAGGAATATTTAAATTTTCAGGAAGGTCACAAATGATGACACGAATAGGCTTTGTTGCATTAAATCTAACTTGGGATAAAGAGTTTAGAGACAAATTGCTGATTTCTGTGAAAATTTTTCATTGTGTTGACATTCAGTGTGTCACTCGGGGTTAAGATATCTTATACTATAATGCTAGCAAAAATTGTGAGTGTATGTAGGTGTGTGTGTGTGTGTGTGTGTGTGTGTATGTAAATTTTATCTTAAAAACGGCTCTAACGATTTTGACGAAATTTTGTATTTTACCATTTTCGGGCACGAAAAGACCATTGGGCTAGGTCACATGTTCGAGAAAATTCAATTAGTGGGTCATTTTGGGTCATTGTGGGTCAGGGTCAAGCTAATTATACCTAAAAAACGGCTCAATCGATTTTGAGTAAATTTTGTATCCAACCGTTTTCGGGTATGAGAAGACTATTGGGCTAGGTCACATGTTCGAGAAATTTCGATTAGAGGGTCATTTTTGGGTCACTGCGGGTCAAGCTATTTTTATCTAAATACGGCTCTAACGATTTTCACGAAACTCTATATTCTACAGTTTTGGATTATGAGAAGATCATTGGGCTAAGCCACATGTTCGGGAAAATTCGATTAGTGGGACATTTTTGGGTCACTGTGGGTCAAGCTTAGCTTATCTAGAAAACGGCTTTAACGATTTTGACGAAATTTTGTAATCTGTCATTTTCGGGAGCGGTAATACCATTGGGCTAGGTCGCATGTTCAAGAAAATTCGATCAGTGGGTCATTTTGGGTCACAATGGGTCAATTGAATCTAAAAAAAGGCTCAAAACTTTTTCACAAAATTTTGTAATATACCGTTTCTGGGCACGAAAAGACCATTGGGCTAGGTCACATGTTCGAGAAAATTCGATTAGTGGGTTACTTTGGGTCATTATGGGTCAGGGTCAAGCTAATTATATAAAAAACGACTCAATCGATTTTGAGTAAATTTTGTAAACAACCGTTTTCGAGTACGATAAGACTATTGGTCTAGGTCACATGTTCGAGAAATTTCGATTAGTGGGTCATTTTTTGGGTCACTGCGGGTCAAGCTATTTTTATCTAAAAAACTGCTCTAACGATTTTCACGATACTCTATATTCTACAGTTTTGGATTACGAGAAGACTATTGTGCTAAGTCACATTTCGAGAAAATTCGATTAGTGGGTCATTTTTGGGTCACTGTGGGTCAAGCTTAGTATATCTAGAAAACGGCTTTAACGATTTTGACGAAATTTTGTAATCTGTCGTTTTCGGGCACGAGAATACTATTGGGCTAGGTCGCATGTTCAAGAAAATTCTATTAGTGGGTCATTTAGTGTCACAATGGGTCAGGGTCAAGCTAATTGAATCTAAAAAAGGCTCAAAACATTTTCACAAAATTTTGTAATGTTTGTATTTCTGGGCATGAGATGACCATTGGGCTAAGTCCCATGTTCGGAAAAATTCGATTAGTGAATCATTTTTGGGTCACTGTGTGTCAAGCTAATTGTATCTAAAAACGACTCAAACGATTTTGACAAAATTTTGTATTATACCGCTTCTGGGCATGAGAAGACCATTGGGCTAAGTCACATGTTCTAGAAAATTTGATTAATGGGTCACTGTGGGTCAAGCTAATTGTATCTAAATACGACTCAAACGATGTTGACAAAATTTTGTATTATACCGCTTCTGGGCATGAGAAGACCATTGGGCTAAGTCACATGTTCGAGAAAATTTGATTAATGGGTCACTGTGGGTCAAGCTAATTGTATCTAAAAACGACTCAAACGATGTTGACAAAATTTTGTATTATACCGTTTCTGGGCATGAGCAGACCATTGAGCCAAGTCACATGTTCGAGAAAATTCGATGTGTTATTTTGGGTTCCCTGTGGGTCAAGCTAAATTTATTAATAATAAAGTTGCAACGATTCTGACTCAATTTTGTATTCTATTGTTTTCGGCCTCGAGAAGTCCATTGGACTAGGTCACATGTTCAAGAAAATTCGATTAGTGGGTTATTTTGGGTCACAATGGGTCAGGGTCAAGCTAATTGTATTAAAACACAGTTCAAACCATTTTGACAAAACTTTGTATTATACTGTTTCCGGACATAAGACCATGGTGCTAGGTCGTATGCTCAAGAAAATTCAATCAGTTGGTCATTTTGGGTCCTAATGGATCAGAATCAAGCTAGTTGTATCTAAAAAACGACTCAAACGATTTTGACAAAACTTTGTATTATATCGTTTCTGGGTACGAGAAAACCATCGGGTTAGGTCGCATGCTCAAGAAAATTCTATTAATGGATCATTTTGGGTCATAATGGGTCAGGATCAAGCTAACTGTATCTCAAAAAGGTTCAAGGGGCGATCCATAAATGATGTCACACTTTTTTTCAACATTTTTATCCCCCTCCCCTCCCCTTGTCACATGTCACGCTCTATTAGTAAACATACACTTGCAGCTCGGAAACAAAGCATTATGTTATAGCTTATATTTAAAATTTTATTTTTGAACTTTAACTGTTTTTTAATGGCATTTGTGACCATAAGAATGAAAATGATTCGTGTACTTATTTTGTATGAAATAAGATTAAAGTTTACAATAAAAAACATAATATACAATAATAATAAAATATTAATATGAAAAAGCAATTGAAAACAGTAGTATTTTAAAATTTGAAATGGAATTTAATTTATTTGGTTTTTAAATCTTATATTTACTTTATGAACACAAAATACTTTAAAACAGTTTGATTTTGAAGAAGAAGCCTCAATATTAGTTTTACTTAAATGGAATCGCAATAACATTTCATTTGTCACCTTAATATGAACATTTATAAAATTATATATTACATCATAAAACAGAAATTACTCCGAATCATTTACTATTACGACTCTTCCTCCCTTGGAGAAGATATATGCTCGTCCATAGAGTACACAGACATTTTGGCATCTAACTCATCCTCGGGGATAGTAATGTCAAATAAGATAGTAATGTCAATGCAATGATAGTAAGACCTCTAATGTTTAATCAAAATGTGTGATGTCACACTTCTTCTTACCCCCTCCCACCCCCTTGTCACAAACTGTCACAATTTCCCTAACCCCCCTCCCCCCCTCCAAGCGTGACATCATTTCTGGATGGCTCCTAAACGATTTTGACAATTTTTTTATTATACCATTTCCCAGTACGTGAAGACCATTGGACTATGTCACATGTTCGATAAATTTCGATTAGTGGGTCATTTTTGGATGAACGCGGGTCAAGCTAATTTTATCTAGAAAATGACTAACGATTTTCACTAAATTTTGTATTCCATCGTATTCAAGCTGGAGAAGAGCATTGGGTTAGGTCGCATGTTCGAAAAAATTCGATTAGTGGGTCATTTTTAGTGTCTATGGCTCAGGGTCAAGCTAAGCATAACTAAAACAGAAAGAACGATTCAGTGAGAATAATACATCAAGAGCAACACAAAGCTAAATTTGACCGAGCTTAGCTCGGTCATTCCTGCTAGTGAGTCTTTATTATCATTTTCCAATTGTGGTAATTTCTCATGTTTACGATTATAAAAGGTGTCCGTTTGTGTCGCTTTATTTAGGGCAGATGGAGGAATTTGTTATTGTCTGTACCACAAGATTAACCCGGGTTTAAACACTTTTAGTTTTGCATTTCTGTTGAGCTATAATTTCACGTAATCTCTCTAACATTTTGTGATTTACCAGAAATAGATTATATTTTTCATGTTGCAATTTGGAATAATCATTTCTAAGGATCTGAAAGTTATCCTTAAGGACTTTAAAATTGAATTTAATTACTTGAAAGAAATCAGTAAAACTTTCAGACAATGTTGCAATATTTTCAGCCTGAATTAAATTTTGAATTGCCGTGACCTCCTTAGAAATGGATTCTGAATATTTTGATATAGTTTCCTCAAAAAATTCCAGCCATGGAGATATAGAAGTGAGGTGATTTATTTCAATAAAAGTGTTTTTATCCTGTGATGCCATATTGTAAAGCGAATCTGTGAATTTTTTTTATCTCACAAATATATATTTTTTATTCCTTCATGCACAATTAACGTCTGTTGTTTTCCTTTTTGAAAAGAAGATACCAAAAAATAAATAAAAAAGGGGGGATTGTCTCTTTTTTTAAGAGAGGGCTAATCAAATAGTGGAAAATAAATAATAAAATATTGCAGAAAAGATGTAAGTATGCATAGTCGAATATCATATGAAATGAAAAATATGCACATAAAAAAAGATACGAAAACACAATATAAATTGAATATTTAAATTATACACAAAAGAAAAACTGAAGGGGGGAAATGAAAACACAATGAAACATTAAGTTTAAGAAGATAGGTTTCATTCACAAATCTTTTCTTTTTTTTTTTTTAAACAATGTTAATTTTTTTGAAAATCCAACTGGATAAAAAATGTCCAAAATACAAGGGAACGTCCACTGTTACTCTTGTGACCATTCGAGCGGGTTTTCTTACATATAATTCCAATTATTTTATCATAAAATATAATTAAGATAAAAAGTGACATAACCAGTGAAATACGACTGTGTTCCACTCATTTAATATATAGCTAAATTGAAATAAAAAAAATTTTCTTTGTCTATATAATAAATCAAAATTTTGTTACTCTTGTGACCAGAGTGTCACAAGAGTAACAAAATTTTGATTTAATATATAAACAAATAAAATGCTTTTTGTTGCCAATGAGATATATATTACGCGACATTACAATGACATTTAATTCGTTACATCAATTTTTATCTTAAATATATTTTATAATGAAATAATTGCAAATATTTATGAAAAATTACTCTAATTGTCACCAGTGTAACGACTGGACGTTCCCACAACAAAAAAATATAAAAAAATGTTATTAAAGAATAAAATTGTATTTCTGGTTTGAAATACAAAAATATCAAACTGTGTCAGAGTAGATCTAGATATCGCGAGAAGAAGTGTGCAAATGCCACACACAAATGCAAATGTACAAACGCTGTAAACGTAATGTGCACATATTTACATAAAAATACACAAAACATACGTACTGTATTTTAAGTATTGCAAAACTTTTCGCAGAATAAAACCTTTTTTTCTTTTTTGTTGCCTATCGACAGAATTGGTATACCTTCAAAATGTGCAAGCGGGGCAAAAGGGTTAATTTTAAAGCTTTCTAGCTAAAACGAAAAAGAATACATTAGAAAAGCAAGGAAATATGCAAATGAAAAAAAAAATCATATAACGTAAACCCTAGTAAGTATGTTATATTACCACACAAAATAATAAATAAATTAGAAAACAGGGTTTCTGCTCTTTCAGAAAATAGTATGGCCCCCGATGAAAAAAAATATATGTATATATAAATATCACAAAACATATTTCAATTTTGACTTAAAGCACACACTTTTATTTTATGTAAAATGACGTCATTCGCATCCGCTTAAGTGTTCCACATTTATGATCCTCTCTTAAACATCTAGAGTAAAGTATGCATGGGATGTCACTATCGCAAAATAATACACAAATGCAGCAAAAACATGCCGGCATTAAAGAAACTCGACAAAAAAAACGGCTATCTAATGATTCATAGACATTCATTTGTTTGTAACATTAATATGGACGATTTCAGTCGTGACGTTTTGGTTGGAAACTGACACCAAACAAACGGTTGCTATGTTGTATTTTCTATTTTGTTTGTGTGTTGCAACTATATCTTATATCTATATCTCACATCTAAGTGTTTTAATACTTTATATGTACTGGTAACATTTTCCACAATTTATATTTAAAAAGAAATGACGCATAGCAACCGTTAGTTTGGAGTCAGTTTCCAACCAAAATTTCATGACTGACGTCACACTGAAAGCGTCTATAGATACTTAAAATTAAATATAGTTTATAATAGCTCCGTGTTTTAACAGAAATTTTTCGTTTATATATATTTTTTTTAAATAGCACGTATTTTAATTACATTTTCTTTCGATTGTTATGAGAAAATGGCAACAAAAATACATAATTGCTATTTTTCAGCTATTTTCCCTTAACTTATCCTCTAACTCCCTTAACTTTCCCTTAACATAAATGGAGTACTTTAGTTGCCATGATTAAACAAATGGTTCTGAAAACTGCAAAAAAATTAATATTTGAAAACTAAATGGAGATAGAGTTTTCAAACAAATTGCATTTAAAACTACCGTAATTTCCGGCGTATAATCCGCGGATCAAACAATTATGTTTGGACCCAGAAATTCTATTTGGTAATTGAAGTCAAGTATTTACCGCGATCTAATAAGTCATATTTCGTTTAAAGATTTTTCTGGATCAAAAAATGATTGTTTGTGCCGCGGATTATACGCCGGAAATTACGGTACTTTTTTTTACGACGCAAAAAAACTGAAAAGCAATTTTGTAGAACACATGGAGCAGATTAATATTTTTTTATATGAATTTTGACGTTTTCACCTCTGGGGAAAATATCACGATAATTTTCATCAATATTTGCAGCAAAAATTTTAATAAATGCCACTGGAAATACGAATTTTCACATATACTGCACACTATACTTATGTCGACACTGCTAGATTACCGTCAATAGAAAACACAACAAACATAAAGGACTGTGGGTTGAGAAGGGTTATTTTTCACGCATCATATACGCGAAAAAAAATGTTTCGGTTTCCGAAATTTTTTCAGAGTTTTTGTGCTAACTAGATTTAGAGTTTTTGTGCTAACTAGATTTAGAGTTTTTGTGCTAACTAGATAGTAAGATTTAAGTGCTAAATAAATTAGTAAGTCATAGAAATTATAGCCCGAAAATAGAGTGTTTCGTCTTTTTCCTACATTTTTGTCATTTTTTTTCATCTTTGAATTATTTTTTCTTTTAGAAACGTTCGATGAACCAAATTAATTTTGACTTGCAATGATAATACTCTTTATAAACTTTCATATGAGCATTATTTTATTTTGGTTCTGTGTGCGCTTCTACCTATTAGAGAAAAATATATTTTGTGTGAGTATCATAGACGTCTCAAGGCAAGTATCAGTTGCACTGCTATTGGGGAGTGTTCAGATTTGTTTTGCTGCGTCAAAGGTATTTACGTAGTACAGATGTCAATGTTGTGTTCTAAAACTGTTATTGTAAATATTTATTGAAAATTTTAATAATAAATAATTTCTGGAAGTCAGTGTGATTTTTGTAAAACGTGGCGAAAAACAAATAGGGATTTTCGTATCTTTTCTAAAACAAACGTTATGTCGATACTTAAAAGATCTAAAAACTGCAATAAGTACTAGTAAAGGAGGAAGATTTGCATTGAGTTATGTTGTACGCCATGGCGGGCTTATAAGGTTGTACGATAATAAAATTCTTCTGGTCAGGTGGTATAGATGAGATAATTGTATTACACATAGTTTTACATGTGCGTTACAAATTTAACGACAAAGGCCTGCGTTAATCAGCAGGACATCTGACAAAATAAAGAGTGAGGATTGATAGCAATGCAAGAAAAAAGTATGAGAGAAATTAGGGCGCAATTCTGTGTTACCCAGTAAAAACGCATAACTTATTGTCAGCTAGAAGGCCAAGGGAATTCATTTCTATTTTTTATTCTTTTTTTATTATCGGAAAATGACTGGCGGTTAAGATTTTGTTTCTGCACTTATATCTGTGTTAAAATGAAACGAAAAAGGAGAAATTAAGAAAGCAAAGGCGCACACAGTTTAAATAATGAAAACTTTAAGAGTATAAATTTAATTTACAGAAGAGTGAGGGGCGGTGAATAAATACGCAGATGTGATATTAAGTGTAAAATTTAAAATTAAATTAAATATTTTATTTGAGGGGGAAGGGGGGTAATGGAAAATACAAAAAAAAGAATTAAAGTTAAATGTTGATTTTCCGAAGGGGGTGGGGGGGATTTAAACGGATATATAACGAGAAAACCATTATATATATCACCGAGCACCACCAGAAAAACCGTAATGCTTGCAGTGCAGTTTTTCAAATGTTTTATACTTTGTCCATCCCATACGCGTAAGTACATAAAACACCTTTAACACAATAATAAAGATGAGTCTCTACACATATAAAAATTCCTGTTTGCTTGCAATTTGTTAAATGTTTTCATAATACAAAACTTTTCAGGTCATGATCAATTACGACTTTTTTTATGTTTTTGTATATTCTTGGTAATTACTAGACCCAAACAGTCTCCAAGAAAGACGAAATAGTAATTTTTAGTAATAGGATCCTTTATATACTTTTTATATTTGTTGTTTTAGACGCTGGTACCAGCGTTGTTTTTTTTTTTTTTTTTTTTTCATGACCAAATAAGGTCAGAAATTTTAAGTATACTACTATATTTCTTCCCAATAAATGCAGAGGTGTGATATTAAGTGTAAAATGTAAAATTAAATTAAATATTTTATTTGAGGGAAGAAGGGGATAATGAAAAATACAAAAAAAAAATAAAGTTAAATGTTTATTTTCCGCAGGGGAGACAGTTTTAAACGGATATATAATGGTAAAACCTTTATACACGAAAGAAAAATTAGAGGGAAGGGCAAAAGATAAAAAATTTTCCCCTTTCGGTCTACTATCGCGCCTCCTGTAGCAATTTCATAAATTTCACTCAATTATTTTTATGTGAGGGCAAAAACTTATTGATACACCCTTGTATGATCTATTAAATTTAAACACACCAAGGAGAATGAAAAAAATTAGTGACATTTAAAAACGCATACCACATTTGAAACCGCATTTTTAACAAATATCGCTCATAGACTTTACTTTAATAGTTTATATCCTAAAGTATGAATTCATGAAAATTTAGTCTTTTAAAGCATTTTTCGTGAATTTTCGAAACTACGTAAGAAGATTCACACAATCATTTAAGGAGTCATGTACCTTATAAACGCGACGAAAATTACCGAAAAAGTTCAAAGTTTGAATTCATCTATCTTTAAAATATTTTTATACATAAACATGAAATTTCGAATATTATTCAGACAGATTTTGCTTTATAATATATTACCATTAGAAACTGACTAGCCTTTCACAGAATATGTGTATTGTTGAAATTAAAATGACTTTTTTTTTTTTTTTTTTTTTTTTTTTTTTTTTTTTTTTACTCTGTAAGTCGTTGCGCGCAATAATATCTTGAGAACGTATGTATGAATCGTTATGAAATTTGGTATAGATAATAAGCAAGTATGTGTGTTTAAAATGATCTACTTTTTTATATTTATGATGATAATACTTTTAGTTATGACTATTTTTATTCATTAAAAAATGTTACATTTTAATTTTTTTTTTTTTTTTTTACAAAAAAAATTCTTTTTGATAGTTATTGAAGTAATTTCGACCTAAGTGCAGATCATTTAAAAATACATATATGCATATTAAATATATAAAATGTCATGACAATCCATACATATAATCTCAAGATATTATGCGTACAATGACTTATGGATTAAAAAAATAGCGATTTTAATTTCACCAATACACAAATTCTCTAAAAGACTAGTTAGTCTCTAGTTGTATTATATTTAAAAGCATAATCTGTTTAATAAATAGTCAAAATTTCATACTTTTACGTAAAAAGTTAATGAAGATACATTAATTCAAACTTTAATGTTTTTGTTGATTTTCGACAAGTTTAAAAAATACAAGACACCTTAATAAATTTTATAAGGATATTGCCAATTAAAATGAATTAATTAAATTTGAAATTATAGAGATTTCGTGCGATATTTTTTTTATTTAAAATACATTTTTTGGTATTTCATAGAATTCGGAAATGTACAATTATAATGCTCTTACAATAGAAATATAGAAATATTTCCTGACTGAAACTTTACCCCTACAATCTTTCAATGATAAGAAAGCTGTAAAGATGCAAATGAAAAATAAATCATGCTTTTAAAAATACTGTTATTTCGTGAAACCAATAATGCTTTTGGAACAAGATAAAATAAAGTATCTATAACTCATTCTAAATTGCATTACTACTAATCGATGTATGGAATTAATTTTAATGGCACATTAAAGTACCGTCGAAGCATAAAAGGTTATCGGAATTCTTTTGCATGACCCTGTATATGAATGATAAATGCTATGCACATATATTCTATAGTTAGCATTTTGTAATGCCCCTAAGTGGTGTAAATCATTTTCAATATGTTTGAAACTCATATGTATGAAAAAGCATTCTATCCACGAGTAAAATTTTATGTGATTAATTAATTCATCTACTAAATAAATAATCAAAAATCCAAAGTATAGAATTCAGAAACAAATGTTTTGGAAAACTATATAGGTATTCCTCTTTTCAGAATGTCAAAAAAGAAAATAAATAGTGAAATTGAAATACATTATGCTAAATAAAGGAAACATCTCTAAATTTTCGAGAAACATACTAAGGCATCGAGTTAAATATTTCACATAGCCAGAAAAACATTCCATAAAATCTCAGAAGATATTGTCAGTTTCATATAATGAAGAGTCAGTGTTCAAAATATTGTTTTAAATGTACTATGTGTATAGTATTTTAATGGGGGTTTTACTTAGTTATTTTTTTTTTAATTATACCAATATAAGATATTCCTTTAGCTGTCTTCATATTAAACAGGCTTCCGATTGACCCAGAGACAGGCATTCTTTCCCTTTAGAACAAGTAATGTTCGGTTTATCACAAAGAATTTTTCTATATTATTTTAACTAAGGAATTTAACCCGGACATCCCGGATGAGAGGATGTAGATGAATCTGTTTTTTTTTTTTTTGTTGTTGTTGTTGTTATTTAAAACTCTAATATACATTTTTCACACTTAATATATTTTTTAGATTGATCCCTAAAAACAACAACAAGCATTTTATATGAAAGCTATCATTCATGTATACAAGTAAAGTTTTGATATTTATTAAAAGCGTTATTTTTGTATTAAAGGCGTGCCAGGATTTAATAGCAAAGGAAGAAATCGCCATAGTTTTCGCTTCTTAGAGCAGCCTTTTTGATTCCGATACTTTCAGTGACTGAAAGTTCGGTTGCAGTATGTTAAATTCTTGTTTTATTTATATGATCTTAGTATTTCATTTATTAAATTATGAATTTTTAGTTTCGTTATGAAACAGCCGGAAACAGATTCCCAATTATTTATATTGTTTTGCATGTGGACGGGTTAATGTTTCATATCCTGGCTGCACACGATGGAAAAGATAAAAAAAAAAAAAAAATCTTAAAAATTATTTCGAAAACCATAAAAAATCAATGATTGAGATAAAGTTTTTCAAAAAATTGCATTTGAAATTTTATTTTACTATTCGTGGATATAAAAAGTATTATGGGATGTTTAAAGTTATAAAAAAAAAAAAAAATGCAGTAGAAGAACAAATTTAAACGCAAGGTGTTGCCACCGTAAGTATGACGTCAGCGTAACTCACGGACATGTTTTATGATACATGCATTTCGACATGCTTTATAGATACGATCATTAAAATAGCACAATTACACACCAAAAATTATTAATATAAATATAGTGCATTTCTTTCAATTTCGCGCGGCGATTTAGTTATTATTGTGTACAAAAACGTGCAAAATATCCCCTGCTGTGTATTCAAACGTTGTATTTAATATCAAAATTGCTCCAACGAATATATATATATATATATATATATATATTAATCACCTCATATATAAAACATGGACCATTTTTACGTAACCTAAATAAAAATACAGCTGTAATGTTCATCCCAAAGTATAACATACGCTGTAAAAATCTCGGTTCAACGTTTCATCAAAAGATGGTGCAAGTGTAGCTTCAAACAAAAGATGGTAAAACCTTTTTTTATCCTTTGGTGCTTTGTTTGAACCATAGTTTGGTTATAGGTTGAACCATGATTAGGTAATAAGTTGAACTATGGTTTGGTAATAAGTTGAACATTCGTTTGGAAATAGGTTGAAGCAAAAACTGAATACTGGTTGAATTATACTTTGGAAATAGTTTGAACCATACATTCAATTTATGACGATTCTCATACATTTTTTGAAGACAGTCTGAAGCATTTGTATCGAAACTAAAAGAAACTAAATTCTATATTTTTGAAAATTTATGATAATACTCATATCATTGTATAAAGAAATTAAATTTTCTGCAAATACAAATCTAATTTCAAACAATCTGTTTAAAGCATTTTGACTGCAGAAAATTTAACTACTTATACACACCTTAAAATTTTACAATTACAATGTAAAAATATATATATAAGTGTTTTGAATTTAAAAATAAATGCTTTAAATTTTCTTCAACCAACATGTAAAAGCATTGCTTATATTTAAAATGTAATGTTTCAAGCTTAAGTGATTGGTTACCGCATAACTCTCAAATAGTAATGTTTTTGTACACCATTTTAAAAAGTACTTATCATATTTAAATATTATACTGTTTAGTGATTTATGTTTGTGTATTTTATTACTACCATTCTTGAAACATTTTCAAGAGTTTGAATCATGAATATTTATTTGTTAAGCTTTAAATCCCAGCGTCTTTTAAAGAACAAATTTATTTCGTAAACGGAAATTATTATTTCAAGATACCAGAAATTCAGTTCTCAAACTTGGGTTGAGAAATAAATTTATTGCATTTCTAATGCAGTAAATCAAATATTATGGTAAGCATTTATTTGACCCCCTACCCTTAACTATTTTCAAATGATACACAATTTCTTCAATGCTTTTTTTAACTTTTCTGTGCTGATGTAAGCATTACCCAGATCCCCACACTCATTTTCAACAAAAATAGGAAAATCGTGAGCCCCTTCTTGAATGCTTACGTAATACTTAAAAATTAAGAACAATTCTATTGACTTTGATAAAAATTTAAAATAATTTTCATTAGTATGCTTTGTTTGTATTATTTTAATTTGCGCTAGAGATAAGCGTATAATACTTTCATCTTATTTGAATATTAACTAGCTAACATACGTTTGAACAATCAACATGTTAATATAATACATTTCAAATGCACGTTAACATATAAACAATATTTACATTATTGATAAAATCCAACTCATAAACTGATAATAACTTTACGCTAAACTAAGCTTAATTAGCAATATCAATGCCTAATCCATAATGCACATAATAAAATTAATATATGATACGCAAGATATAAGAAACGAAAATCCAACCACATATCCACATATTACTCAACTACGCCTAATACAAACACATTGTAAAATTACATTTTATCAACATTACACAAAAATGAAATATAGTTAATGATTAATAAGGAAGTATGCTCTATTCACAAATTATAGTTAAGAAATATAAATAAATCCTTCTATATGCGAATTAAATGAAACGAAATAAAAATGCCTTATGATCGCTTTTATCCTACTCGTACACATCAGATTCAATGGCAGATGATCTGTGATTGACTGCAACATTTTGCCATGGGATGGTAAATGGTTCAACCATACTCTGGGATTCACCAAAAACAGAAGTTTGAAATACAGATTGAACCATCTTTTGGTACTTTTGTTGACTTTGAGCCATATGATGGTTCTAGACTGAACGGAAATTTTTAACAGTGTACCAGCAATACCTGCCAAATGGTCAAAACCTAAGTTTAATCGACATACTTTATTTCACAATAAGAGTTATAAATAATGTTAAGTGGAACTCCTTCTCATAGGTACTGGCATATAGCTATCACGAAAAAAAAAAATGACATCGCAACGTTTTGTGTTGGGTTTTTGTGATATTTAAAAACCTCTAATCAACAACAAATGCAAAGATTTAAATAAATATATATTTTCATATACAGGGTGTTTCAGAAAGGACTCCCCAACGTGAAATGGCACAATTGCGAAACAGTAAGAGACAGAAAGGTAAATAAGTGGTATGTTGCACAGACAGGTCTGGAATTTGTTATACACCAGTTATCAGAATAATTCCATGATTAGCTAATAGGTAGCAACACAAGCACATGAAGCTTTAAATAGTATTGTAGAGAAAGTTCATTTGTGAATCTGTTTTATTGCTTACACGTGTAAGAGATTTGTGTCGAATTACATATTATACGAAAATTGAAGAAAATGTTGTCGTATTCCTTGGAATAACATATGTTTATTGTACTGGAATACCACGATGGCATTGGTATGGATTGGCCTCCATATGCCCTGGATTTCAAACCATATGACTTCTTCTTTGACTTGTACTTGAAAGACACTGTTTACTCTAAGAATCTGCAAACGGTGGAACAGCTTGAACAATTCATCTGTGAAGCATGTGCATCCGTTTCAATAGAGATATTGCAACGAGTGACTCCAAATTTACTGTTCCTTTGCGTCATGTTATTGCTAAGAAAGTTGACCATATCGAAACCATTGTAATGTGATTTGACCTCTATTCACGAAGCACACTTTCAGAAGATATTTCAAATATACTGTTCTGTGGCTACAGCGCCCTCTGATGTTCAATCTTGGACATATTTCTGCAAATCGGTGTATAACAAATTCCAGACCTGTCCGCCTAACATACTAACTTTCAACTTTCAGTTTCTCACATTCGTTATTTCAAATTTGGGGAGTATTTTCTGAAACACCCAATACATTCGTGCATATGTTCTAGAGTTCCGGTGACAAAAATGTTTGTATAATGCACAGACAGACGACAGAAATCCGAAAAAAGTCATCGAACGAAAAATACGAAAATATTATTAATAAACCCAGACCCTCTAAAAACGCGAAAAACTGAATACCCAAAATTTTATTGGAACCAATTATTTCTTCTTGAGAAGATAGAAGAAATTTAAAAAAATCTTTCAAACACGTAAAAGAAAAAGTCAGAATAATAGATTATTTATTTTAACATTTTTCGCAAAACAATTATTATAAATCAGAAAAACCCTTAATATATTTACTTTTTATGCATACTTAAACTTAAATTTTTATGTATTATGAAATTTTATTACTTTTCACACATTAAGTTGGCGCTTAGCCATATGGTTTTCCTTTTTTGGTTATCCATTAACCTAATAACAACTAACAAAATCAGATATGAAAAATTATCTAATAAATATATAAAGCATGTTTTACTTAGCAAAAATAAATATGCTTTTTTATGTTATACATAATATAATAATGCATCTTTAAATGTATAGCCATCTCAAAATATGAAAGATTGAATTTTAAAAATAAATGACGAAAATAAATCTGATAAGATCTAAAAATTTTATAATGTTTTATTTTAATTTATTTTACTTTATTTTTCATTTTCATTTTTTTTCTGTGCCTGATAAAATAAATTTATCTCTTCATGTTAATGGTATTAGACAAACCATAAACATAATTTACAAAACTGGTTTTGATATATTATTTTTTTAACTAAATATATTTTCATGGATGTCAAAACTTTTTTTCATGCGTGGCTTGATTAATAATGCGAAAGAATTATGTTATCATGTTCAGACATTTTCAATTGCCTTTGAGTTATCACAAACATCAATTATCTTAAATGTGTTAATAAGAAAAATGTTACGCCTAATAACTAACAAACAGTATTAATTTCTTTAATTAAGTGATATCAGTGTACTTTGTGTTAAGAAATATTCCTTTTAACTTGCGGTAATGTTATTTTTTAAATTTATTTCTTTTATTATAATAAACATGATCGATAAAAAAGATTTCTTTAATGGAATAGAAAGACGATCTTTAAATTTAAAAAACAAGGTGTCCAAAATTAAAGCACAAATTTCCAGAGAGCTAATGCAAAAAAAAAAATATTTATCTGAAAGTCATATAATTCGAGGAGTTTACTAAGGAGATGATGGACTTTAATCTAGAAAAAAAAATTAAATTCCAAAAATCGCTACTTAATGGGAGGATGATATCATTATTCAGAGTGTATAGCATTAACTACACAATTTATTGTCTAATGACGACAAACCTCGTTTAATATGATTGCTACACTTTGTTATTGTTTGGAATCTTAACATGGCATGCTCAATGGTTGGTTGCAGTGTATGAGTCGGAATGGAGCACAAATGGTGCGTTTTATAGTCTGGCAGATGGAACATATAATGGTTCTAGTTTTTGAGTTTTGAATTGAGTTATAAATTGCTAAAACAGAAAAGAAGTTGACGTTGAAATGTTAAATAAATATGATTATAATGATCGATTTGATTATGATGATATGATATTGAAAATCCTTTTCAAAAATATTTAGTAAAATATTTTTAATTTTATTTCCTTTAAGCCAAAATAAAAATCGCTTCTTTTTATTCTCAAATATTGTTAGTTACACAATTTTGGAAAGTTTCACCAGTTTACCTAAATTAGATTTTTAGAAAAGTGTACCGAAGCATAAAAAAACGACTTTTTTCGA
Source organism: Maratus speciosus (assembly GCA_963932465.1). Classification (NCBI taxonomy): domain Eukaryota; kingdom Metazoa; phylum Arthropoda; class Arachnida; order Araneae; family Salticidae; genus Maratus; species Maratus speciosus. Next base: position 527,660,536 of record OZ010789.1, on the reverse strand, counting down.
AAAGGCAAAAAACTATATACACACCTACAATGCTTAATTATATTATTTTAAAACCTTCCAGCATCATAATCAGTTAAAATTTCATTATCAACTTGTTTTTCTGTTTTATTCATTTATAACTCAATTTAAAACTCAAAAATTTGAACAAATGTATGTTCCATCTGTCTTTAAGAACGTAGAGAGATTTTATGGCATCACGGGAGATCATGTTTTTGAGACATCCTGGGGGTAAAAAATCGCATGGATTCAAATTTGGGGATCTTGCAGACCATATAATAGGAAAATGGCGACTGATGATTCTATCATCAGTAAAATGGCATACACTGCAATTAACAACTGGAGTGCTATGAAGACAATGGTGGCCATCATGTTCAATATCTTTTGTCCTCATTTGACATATAAATTAACTACTTAATGTAATAAATTCTATATAAAGATACTATACACAACCTTATTAGTGGTATTTGAAACTGGATTTTTTGATATTTTGAAAAAGTTCTCATAGTCTCCCTATATTACACTCTAAATCGAAATGTCTTAAATTCAGACACTTAAGTGCCTGAAACGGAGTGTTCAATTTTCAGACATTTTAAAATGTCTGAATTTTTTCAGACATTTTTTGCGTCTGAATTTTAGACACTTCAAACGTCTGAATCGCAGCCATTTTTTTAAAGCATTATACGTAGCCATGTTTGACCACGTTAATCCGGGAAAAATATATGGCCATTATTCTGCCCTACTCCCCCCCCCCCCTTCCCCCGCACACACACAGCCTGATTTTAGGGGCTCCAAAATATGGTATGCAATTTTCATAAAGCTGATAATTGAAATCTTTTTCGACATTGTACTGATTATAATCAATATTTTGAATTTATAGAGTAGAATAAGAATAAAAATTAAAATATTTGTCACAATACAGTAAAACCTCTCAATAGTAGGCACCTTAGAACCGTAGAATTTGTTCGCCATTCGGAAGTGTCTGTTTTTCTGAGGTAAAAAAATATAAAATATGTGCATGCTGTTAATAAAAAATGTGCTTCTTAAATAGTTGTGTCCTCTATGTAGGAGTGTCCGTTATGGAGATTTTACAACAAAACTTTCATAGGACAATTTTCTTCAGCAAACACTGACCTTTTTCAAGATAAATACATTTTTTTTTACCTCATAAAAGCGAACACAATCGAATAGCAGGCAAATTCAACGTTCCAAAACGCCTTCAATTCGCGAGGTGGCCGCGATTGAGAGTTTTTACTGTATTTATTTTTTTATTTAGTTTTTAATCTAATTCTACTTTTAAAGTTCAAAATGCTGATTATAATGAATACAATGTTGAAACACATTTAAAATATAAGCTTTAAAAAAAAAGTCCATATCGAATTTGGAGCACGTAAAATCGTAGGGGGGGTGCGGGGGGGGGGGTCTGCCCATGCTTTAATCAGGCCCTCCTTCTGGAAAAAGTCCAACCCTGTATTATGATTCGATAAATGTACGTGTCAGTTTTAAGTGCAAAATCTAGCTATATGCAAATAAATATTTTATAAAAATCTACCTCTTTACTTTGTATTCATTTTTAATTTCAAATTACTTTTTAACTAAAAGTAATCAAAAAATCAATATTATATAATTATTTCAAATGAAATATATCTGTATATTTTTACCGCATTCTTACAATTACATTAACGGTACATGATTACACGAATTTAAGAATCTAAAAATAATCATTAAAATTTAACAAAGTGCTAGAGATAACGCGAGATCCTTTTTCTAAATCTTTGTTGACATCAACAAATTTTTTTCTCCTTCAACGTCTACATTAGTGACGTCAATTTCCGTTCAAACAATCAAATCGTGAAGCTGTGGTTTTGACTTTTGAATCATAAAATGATTATATGTTGACTACTATTTTCAGTATGGCAAATGGGATATTTCTAAAATACTCGGAAACACTAAAATTATATCAAAGGGAAATCTTTTAATTAGAATGACCGGATTTAATGAGTTTTATCAGTCAAAACATTTTAAAATAAATAAATGAACACAAGTAATTCGCTGTATTAAATATATGGGGGAATCAATGAATGGAAGGATGTTCGAACTATATTCTTTTTTAAAATTTATGATGTACACACTATGAGGCAGAAGAAAACTTCATTAGACAAGAAAAGCATAAATAATAAATAAAAGCAGCTATTAACAGGAATGTTTACTATAAATGCTTTTGAATTCCAGTACATAACACATAATAAATCTATCAGAAATGTAAAAATCGATGTAAACATTACAAATGCTGCCGCATTAAATGCTTATAAAAATATTGTATACGTAAATAAATAATTAAAAAGGGTACTTCAGAGTAATAATTACACCAAAAAAATACTATTAAGGTAGTCTTGATGGTAATTAAGAAGTATCGGCCAATCAACAGGCGATGTCACTGCGATTTTTAAAGTAATGGCTACATAAGAAAAGGCTTAGGAAGGTGTAAAATTAATAAATTCAGTAACCGCTAATATACACCATGCAGAGACACCAAAATTTATTTTAAAGATAACATTGGATAGAAAATAATACAGAAATATGATTGCAGATGATTTGAAGAGTAGAAATTTAAATATTAGCAAAAGAAAATTTTAACATGGAAATACCATAGGCAAAATGCTTTGAACATATTTTGGCATAACTCAGGCACTAATAAAGCTATAGACTCGTGTGAGGTCTTCATTTAAAGAGAAAACAATGACAGAGAGTTTTAAATACATAGTTAAGACCCCACGTACCTTGGAAAAGGTCTGATTATTCCAAAAGCACATTCGCCCAGAGGACGTCCGGATTGGAGGCTACGTAAGTATCCGTTAGTTAGGCAGACTTTGATATTTAAAAAATAAAATCCCCTTGCACATCCGGCTAGCTCTGTCAAAAGAATGGAAAATTTCCATCCTGAAAACATAGCCCGCCAGACAACAGTTCTCTTTACAAATTTGACGAGATGAAGAACACTGTATTAGTTTATAGATAAATATTAATACGGAGTACCACTATGTAGATAGAAATTAAATCCCGGAACTTCACATTCCGCAAAAAACAATCAAGTCAAAATAAATTATTAGTTAAAATGTACGCGTACATAAAAACAAGCATTCAGTTTGAATTACAAACGAACATCGAGTTCGAAAGGAAGACGCATGCACAACTGAGAGTGACCTCTGGTGAATGCGGAGCGGAGTTACAAAGTGTCTTAAAATTAGACACTTGCAGATTTTTTAGACACTTTTATCAGTTCGTGTACACTATGATCATAGTAAGACACTTAGGTGTTTTAAATTAAGACATCTATTGTGACTGAATTTTCAGATTCAGACACTTAAGTGTCTGAAATTCTTTTTCAGTCACATATGTATCTTAATTTAAGACGCCTTTATTTGCAGTGTACTCACTAACTGAATGACTTCTGTTTGCGTTACTCGTCTCGAAAAGTTGTACATTAATTTTCGCCAATTTGAATATTGAATATTCCAATAATGCCCGAAAAAATTGAAATTTTTTCATGTTATATTATAATCCCATAATATATGCACGAAATATTTATACTACTACTATATAACTACTTTGTTTACATATTACAGAAGTCTGCAGTTATCAATAATAAGTTAAGCATTCAAATATTATTAAATGAAATTCATGCTAGGCATAAACTAATAAAAAATTTTGACGAGTTTTCTAGGTTAATGCTTCAAAAGTTACTATGAATGACATGAAAATGTATGTTGGCCTAGTTAGAGTGCATTTGGAATTTTTAAGGTAGATTTATTAATTCACCAGGTAAGTCCAAGTCTCATGTAGCTTTACGCCATATTTACGCCAAGTCGATAGCTATTTTGGGAAACACGCATTTAAACATTCTGGAAGAGTTAGTCAAGATTTGGCAGACGATCCAAACAAAAATGGTATTTATATATTTTTATATTGACCCCTCATTTAAATGGCGTTTCAATGTTTAGTAGAATGTTTTAGGTAAAAGAAAAAAAAAATACTTTTGAGGGATTTATACCGGCATTATCCTTACAGGAGTGTTCTATATTGTCATACTTATTCGAACTAATTTATGCATACTTTTGCGCGCATTAATACAGTTTCCATAATCGAAATTAAAAGTCTGAAAATTATTCATTCTGTAAATAATTTTTATAAACAGTTTTTATTGACAGGAATAAAAATGCTAGTTATCTGCCGTATATGATTAAAGTGCAATTATAAGAGAGTAGCGGGGTAGGTGCATTCCTTTGCTCAAGTTTTAGTCGGAACTACAGCAATTTACATACCATATATAATTCCTCATAAAAATTCAACTGTAAAAATATATAAATTGTACAAGTAAAGCTTTAAGCTACTAGCTCGAACTTAATGACAAGATTCATGTTACTGGAAAGTAAGGCTTAGTTGAGTCTAAAATTCAGACAAAGTTTTATAGGAACTTGTGAATACATCAGATATTTATAAAACGTATAATATATATTAGATTTTACCGTTTATTGTAAGTAAATAATTATTATTCATTAATATAAAGCTTACCACCAAACACAATGCCGGTATAAAACCCTCAAAAGTATTTTTCTTGTGTAAGTCTATGGACGGAAAAGATATTGATATAACCTTTGGCAGAAATCCTATTCAAAGCTGTGATTATACATGCTCTATGAGTAACTTTGGATTTCTAATAACTGGCACAAGACTCTTTTTAAAGGCACGTCCAATGCTTCTGCCTCGCAACGGACTATTGTACTAGACTGTACATTGGAAGATTTGTTCTCTTCCATCTGAAGACCAACTTTCTCTATTGCTTCTGTGGAAACAAATTTTCTTCCTATTCCACAACGAACATTACACGATCATGTTTCTTAAGACTTGGCAACCATTAATTGAAGATTTTTAACATTCAATAGAAACTTTTCGCCTCCTCTTCAAAGTCTGAAACTTTCGTAGATCCATTACTGCGGAATTACCGTTTTAGTAAAATCATTTTACAAATAAAGCTAGATCTCGTAAACGTAACGTCTATCTGATTAACAATAGCAAGCACATCGAAATAAATTATCCGAAGAAATTTCTAGGTTTTATACCAGCTGCAGCATCATGTCGACAAAATTTATTTTAATTTTTATTTAAATCACTATTGTAGTGTTTCACGACCTCTGGCAGCGAAATTTTACTAGTTCATGTCAGATCAGAGATGTCAGTTTGGCCTTTTTTTAATACCGGTATGTTTGAATTTAAAGAGAAAATTCTGAAAGAAGATTTTTTACTTTAAGTAATCACGTAATATCCGATATTATTAAAGCAAAAAGAACAACTGAGATTTTCTGTGAATTCGAAATTTCTTATTTAGTAAAAGTTTTGTTGAACATGATTTGTTGTAATACAATTTGTAAAATATCATAACTGTATGCTAAATGTGTTAATCCTTAAAACCGCCTTCTGGCGGGGAAATTTTGAATTTTTTTTTTTTTTTGGCTGAAACAAGTTTCCATCCCTTCATTATGTTCTCCTCAAAATTCCCCAATTTCTGAAAAAAAAGTTTCGTCTGTACACAACATTAAAATACGGTTGTGACACCCTGTATAATATTGTATAAGCCCTTTTTAATATGCCATTTTTAGTTTCAGTATTTAATGTTATATAAATATAAAAGTTGAAAATAAGTACTTTTTCTATAATATGCATAGCGTAAATATAACATTTTCAAGTTTCCCTTTTTTGTGAACAATAAAGTATAATAATTTTACAGTTATTTAAACATAAAAGTTGCCTAAAGCTCATAGCATATTAAATCTAAACATGTTGCGAAAAAAGTAATGCGAAAAATTTCGTCGACTTTTTATTCAAATAAATTATTCTAAAAATCTGTTACAAAAGCAAATTAAAAGAAAAGAAATTTTTAAGTTATCAGATCAATTTAAAATATAACTAACTAAACATAAAAATTTAAATATTTATGGAAAGCTTCAATGTTCACTTTATATATAATCATTATCAATGTAGTTGTTTTACTTAATAAATAATTAAAATCAAATAATTAACATTCTAAACGTTTCAATTTGCAATTAAATTGTATATAAAATCAGTCAGGAATTCTTTGCTGGTTATAACAACTTTTCCTTTGTATTTGAATAATTTATTATGCAGTTTCTTCATATCTATGTAGATTATTTTTATTGTTATTTCAATTTGCAGAATTTTGTCTGCATATAAAATGTATGGAATTTTGTATTAATTTTTAATCTAAATATTACTCCTTGGATGTATAAAATTTTGCATTTTTTTAGACCAACAATTTGCTGTAATTTTATTTTGCTGTGAATAATTATTTTTGAAAGAAGAACATGTCAGATAATTGTAACAGGAATAAATTTTGCCAATTTTTAAATAATTTTGAAATTTCTTAGAAATCTACATTGATGATTTTTTGCAATTAATTGCGAAACGGTATTTAAACATTTCTTTTGTTTCTGTTTCACTTTTGAGATTTTTTTTTTGTCTAACAAGCTTTCCGTTCACACTCGAGAGACCTTTCCGTATAAATGTCAGAAATAAGACAAGTAATGTCCGATTTTTAATTAATGAAATCTTTTCAATCAAATAAGAATTATCTTGCTATTTAAAGTGATGTTTTCTTATTTTCTATGTACAAAGGGCATTCCATAAAAACAGAGAGTTATTTTTTTTATATAGTAGCAACACCACGAAACTAAAAAATAAAACTGCAGGCGATTTTTTCAAACTATTAAATGTACGTTTATAAATATTCCAAACGAAGCAGACAATTTTATTTTCCTAGTTTCGTGCTTATTTAAAGAACTGTTTTTATTTGCCCTACAGAAATGGAGGTAGTGATTCAAAGTTAAAAAACGAAATGCGTTGTACCATAAAATTTTGCTATCGTTCGCGGAAAATAGCTCAAGAAACAGTCAAAAGTCATTACAAAGACAAATGTTTTGGTGAGTCTTCGATTTTTAGATGTCATGGTTATTTAAAAAAAGTATATTTGTCTACAGAACTAGCTCCAAAACCTGGAAAAATCTTCACCGACCAGAAAGTGTTGTGAACTATCGAAATGTTAACACTGTGTGGGCAATCTTGCAAGAAATCAGCGAAGAACAAATGCAAACAAGAATTCACCAATGTTATGAGTCGAAACAGATGCTTCAAAATATCCGATTTTTTTAAAGATTGTAGTAATAGGTGATGATACTTGGGTGCATCATTTTGATCCCCTTTCCAAGTTCGCAACAACTGTATGGAAACATGGTTTCAGCCTCCGAAAAAAATCCGACAAAACAAATCTGCTTGAAAGGTCATGATGATTATTTTCTTTGATCATAAAGGGGTAATCTATCAGCTTGCTGTGCCTCCAAAAACTACTGTGAATGGTGAATATTATGTTTCCGGTTTGAAAATTTTGCGACAACACATATCGAAATAGCGCCATGAGCTGGTATTGAATTGGACATTACATCACGATAATGCTCGACCGGATATCGCTACTTTTGGTCAGAAATATCTTAGTAAATTCAATATTAAAATTATGCTACATCTCCCTTACAGTTCAGATCTTACCATTTGATTTCTGGCTGTTTCCAATGCTGACGAGTAAGCTCCGTGTCAGAAAATTTAATACAGATTCGGAAGTTATTTCAGCAGTGCAGAGATCTTTGAAGAATCTTCGATAAAAAGGCTTCTCTACTTGTTCTGCAAAGTGGGTTGAACGATGGGACCGTTGTATATTATCTGAAGTAAGGTATTTTAAAAAAGGATGATGCATATTTTGCTGTAAATATATTTCTTGATTTTTTATTATTTTACTCTCAGTTTTTATGGAACGTCCTTTGTACATACACTAAACTATTGATCACATAAAGAATGGTTAATTCAAAATGAAAATAACTGGATCGAATTAGTGTATTAATAAAAAGAGAGTTATACCTGTAAAATACTGAACAGTCGAGTATTGCACGTTATGCAGGGTGATTAAAAACGACATCTTTAATTACAAATAACAGTAATAAGATTGTAAGTAACGTATGAAGAAAGTAACTGAGCGCGATTTTTAGCTTTCGTAACATAACTAGTGTAATTGTCTATGTGATTCATAATTAATCATATGGATTTAGTTGAAGTCCATGTTTTACGAGCACTGAAGAAAAACAAGCTTTCAACAACTTTTTTTCTTCCCTGAGACAATTGAGACCGCGGCAGCAAGGGTCGAGAAATGCAGCCGTCAGGTCGCCATCGTTGACCAAACTATTTAACTGGAAACTAAGAAGCATTAATATTGAATGATCTTATCTAAGAACCAAAATTGTACAAAAGTGAAAGATTTGAACAATCTTGTCAGACAAACTTTTATCTATGGTGAAGTGCGTTAAAGCAGACATTTTAATGACACTGTCCATTACCTTGTGTAAGTAATTTCTTCCGAAATGTTTGTTAAATCAAACTAATAATTTTGGTGGTGAACAACAATCGTTTTTCTTATGATATTGCATATTTTATTTATTCAAACTGTATTATTGCAATTATGCATATTTTATCTTTTTTAGAGTTATAGAATATAAATTTTGTTAACAAACTTCAGTCATATTATCGTTCCAAATTAATTTTTTAACCGAGTTGAAGAGTTAAGGCAGTTCAAAATCTGTTATTACTCTGCTCAGCTTTTTTTTTCAACCAATTCATAAAAAAATTCTGTTTCTTTTAAAATCCATTTAAATTGAAAATTTGAGAGACTGAACTGAATGAGACCCAACAAACGCGAATTTCAGTTACGTACTGTAAACAAAAGTATAAAGGGTGTAGCCGGATAAGCAAAGCGAAATGGCTCCTACGGCCGAAATTGAAATAACATGTGTGGTAATAAGGCTCATCATGATAATACAATATAGTAAAGTGGTGACAGATACCGCAGTTTTACTTTTCTTCTTTTAAAATGTACAATAAAGCAAAAAACAACAAACTATGTATCAGAAATCATTAATCAAACACTTTAGAATCAAATTTCCATGTTAAACATGTTAAAGCCCTCTTAATAGAACAGGCATAATTATTTTCCCAAATGTCCTTTTTTACATCATTTTTTATGTGCTGTATAAGATGGAGAAAAAAGCTATGCTGTTTTTGTTTTTTTTCAAGTAAAGCACATTTTTATTTCCCCAAACTACTTAAATTGAAAATAAATAACGGTAAACTTACATAAATCATATATATCACTAAATTATGAAAAGCTCAAAAGGCAAAAAAAAAAAATGACTGGAAACAATAGACAGTATAATTACTAAAAAGTTATAAACCACTTGTTTATATCCAGGCGACCATTGTAGTTTGCTCTTAATTACTAGGTCCATTCATTTTAGGCCGTAGACTTTTTATTTTTGGCTTTTCTTCTCATTTTTTTATTTCGTATTTCTATCCGCCCACAATCACTACACTTTCCGTTGCAAGAGTAAAGTGAGCATGTTTCATGCAGCCACCGATTGCATGTTATGCACTGAATCCAGACCGCTTTAGACTTTGTTTCTTGATATTACTCCAGACACTCAGCACATTCAGAGTCAACAAATTCCAATCCAATACTGCCTTCAGAATCCATAAGAGGAATACTTTCGTCACTGTTGGAAGATTACTCACATTTCAGTTTCTTCCTCAAGTGAGGTGTTTTCAAATTGATCTTTCGCTTCCTTTTTTTACACATTTTACTTCCGCAAAACTGTCGTTCTTTGACGCTTTCTTTCTTCTTTTGCTTTTTATTTCCTTCTTCTTTTTTCTTGTTTATAAAATCTGTGCTTGTAATATTTGCAGCGTTTTGCTTTCTCTTTCTTGTCGGTATAAGTCTTTTGACCACTGGAATAGGAGAAATTTTGTTTAACAGCTTAGATGGTGACAATTGTAGAAGGTCTACGTGTACCTTATTCATACATGGCGAACCAACATTGTTGCTCAGAATATTTTGATATGTAGAAGAAGTTCCTTCTAATGGGTCTCATGCTTACATATGGGAGATTTTTTAATTCGGCAATATTTCTATATTTCTATCGTAAGAACATTATATTTCTACATTTTCTAATTCTTCAAAATACTTAGAAAAATATTTAAAATAAAAGATTTGAGTGGAATTATAAATATTGCACAAAATCCCTCTAAATTCAAATTTAATTAATCCTTATAAATAATTCAATCATTCTAAAATCCTTCTAAAATTTATTAAATGATTATCTAAATCTTCTGATGTATTTTAAACAATTCACGAAAAATGCTTTAGAAGATAAAATTTTCATGAATTCTTAATTCAGTACATAAAGGGTTAAACAAATGTTAGCTAAATAAACAAATGCGCTGAATATACATTCATTTATACGTAAGTTCTACTGAAATTGTAGTGATGAATTTATTGAACCAAAAAACAAAACTATATCTTGCGGCATCTGTCCTTCAACCTCAGTGCGGCATCTGTCCCACAGTGGCGGGTAAGATGCCGCTCAACCATTTTGTGCCATTTGAATGAAGCCAGAGAAAGGCAAGCACATGTCTGTATTCTACGAGAATCTAGTCTGCAGTTGCAATCGGTTTTGGAAAGAAATATCTCGTTATTTGGCTTAAAATATGTAATAAAACTTTATCAGAATAATTTTAGCAACTTACCACGCAGGTTTGAAGCATAAAAGCTGGCATAAATATTTAAATATTAATAGTTACGCTGTGGAAACTTATACAACATAGCAGACAGCACTTAGGCACATAACGAAATTCTTAATTTGGCCTAGGGAGCGCTAGTGTCGCCAATACAATCTCTGCGGCATCTGTCCCACCGCGGCGTCTGTCCTCACTTTACTATATATAGTGTTTTTAGCCTCTGATCTTGAACTGTCATTGAGATAATCGGGGAAGTACGCGCCGGCGTTGCTACTTTTCAAATACGGTTTTTCCCCAAAAGTACAAAAGTTAAAGAAATGAAACCATCGCCAATTATTGAAGACTATATTAGTTCACATTATATATTTTTTCCACATTTTTAAAAAAATTTAAGAAAAATGAACCAAAATATATTTTTTAATTTATTAATGTAGTAATTTTATATTTACACCACCAAACAATTGCAGAATAATGCTCAAAGTTTGTACTCCTAAGAAAACAAATTTCGTTAAAATCGAAGATGCGCTTTTTAAGTTATAATAAAAGTAATGCTAGCAGCTTGATAAAATATTGGTAACATTCCCTGTTTGCGTTTGCAGAAATACGCTACTATTAATTCGTTGGTTGATTTCTGACATTTTCACTCGAGCAGGATGCGCAGTGCACCAAAAAAAAAAAAAAAAAAAAAAAAAAAAAAAAGAGAGAGAATGTTCCCATACATATCACTTACCTAAAAGTTTGTTTAGTGTTTGTAAATATTCTGCTATTTTGGCGTACTGTACTGAATTTGGCGTAATTGCATCCTTCTCGCGTAATGATATCAAGTCGATGGTCTAGTCGATTGTACAGGTGAAACTGAATAGGGGCTGTAAATATACCAGGTTATCAACTTTTTCGCAATTTCGGATCCCCTCCCAAACTTCCGCTATCATACATTATCATTCCTCAAATCCCCCTCCCCTTAATATTGTTATCAGTGTATGCAAAAATATTTTTATTTTTACAATTTTCTTTTCTTTTTCTTTTCTTTTTATACATTTGCAATGGTATACAGATATGGTAATACATTTTTTATTCGCATATTTTACTGATTTAAATAAACAGAAGAAATTCATAAAATATCACTGTTATATAAGAAATAACTTTATATCAAATAACATTTTAAAGAAACCCTTATTATTCAAAAGTTCTTAATAATAGCTCTTTGTTACACAATGCATTGAACAGTAATATTGACTTCTTGCACTTCTCTCTTGAACGGAGCTAAACTGAACTTCTTGCAAACAAAACAGGTGGACAAAATTCTTACCCATCTTTTACTAGCAAAATAACAAGTATCATTTCGAATCTGGTTCCTCTAACAACGAATAATATACGCATACGGCCGGAGAATATTAATGGTGAACGTTGGGTTATTCCATATTTTGGAATGAAATGTTTTATAATCATTCAATGGCTTTAATAATAAATTTTTATTTTCATAAAAAGAAGTAAAGAGACATAAAAAATTTAAGATGAGAGATGTAAAGAAAAAGATCTGAAAACTTTGGTTTGATCAAAAATTATAACGATATCAAATGTCACCCCCTCCCTTATAGGTATCTTCCGATGTCAAGTGTCAGGACCCCCCCCCCCCTACACACACACACAGATAACCACTAAAGTGATACGTTATATATGTACACTGTACATCCCCATAACCTTCTATATGAAAATCATGGTCGGCATATGTTACCATTTTGTTTGCCATTTTTGATATTATTAAGCGAGAAAGATGCGCAGTAAGCCAAAATAACAGAATATTTATAAACACGAAACAAACCCATTGGAAAGTGCTATGTATGGAAATATTCTCTTATTTTGGTGCACTGCGCATCCTGCATGACTGGAAATGTCACAAATCGTCCAATGCATTAATAGAAGCGTATTTCTGCAAATACAAACAGGGAAAGTTACGAATATTTTAGTAAATTTCTAGGATTATTTTAAATATAACTCAAAATGCGCATCTTCGATTTTAAAGATTTTTTTCCTTAACGCTTTAGTGCGCAGGTTTGCATATATGCAAACAACACTGTTTTGAATTTAATAGTTTTTTTTTTATTCGCATATACCTAATTCGCACCAGAAAATTAAAATAGCAATACTTGCTTTAATTAAAAAACAGACATTCCGTTTTGAAATAAAGCGAAATTAACCATTGAAACTTTCTGTTGTAAAGTCAGATTCTCTGAACTACGTAATTTCTAGAACGTATTCTATTATGGGAATTAAATGGTTAAATGTTAAGTTTTATAAAATAAATAATTATATAAAGCAAAGTATTTGGAGACATACTTATTAAATATTTACAAATTTGCATTATTTTAGCGTAAAACAGGCACACGACCGTATTTTTTACTTGTATTGCAGATGTGCAACAGAAGAAAAGATTGACGTATTATATGAAAAATATAGTTATGATTTTTTTTCATTATTTTTCCTGTGTAATAAACCTTTCAGAGAATCATATATAATTTTTTCGAAACAAAATAAAAAATCACGCATTTAAGGGTCAAAAGTACATACTTCCAGTATTATTCTGTAATTTTTTGGTTGGTGTAAATATAAAATTATTACATTAATAATTTTTTAAACATATATTTGTTTAAAATTAAAAAATATACATTACAATTCATCAGACATACAAGTAAAATTACATAAATACATTTAACACAATTAAAAAGCAAAGGTTTCGAGCTACATTTTAGCCCCTCATCAGTGCAACAAAACATTCAAATGACAAAAAACTATATATCATGTTTACAGTTAAAAATTATTAGCAGTTAAAATTAAATAAAGTATAATTTTTTTTAAAACAATGCTGAGTATTCAGGAGGAAGTGCACATGATTCATTTATCGGCGACGTTTGCTTACGAGTGAACACACCTTCCAGAAAAACTCTACTTTTAATATTATTGCAACCAGATCTGATAACTTTCATATTTGCTAAATCTGGGATATGGTCGGTATCTAAAGAATGCTGTACAATTTTAGACTGTAGGTTTCCAGATTTTTAAGCACGTTTATGCTCGGCAAGGCGAATGGCGCAAGTGCGACCAGTTTCGCCAATATATACCGAGTCGCAATCTTTACATGGGATACTGTAAATTGAACCGTTTCTTAGTAAGGGGGGGGATTTTAGGTTTAGATTTACAAAGTAAGTTTTTCAAAACGTTTTGAGGCATGAATGATGTACTGATATTATGAGACTTCAAAAGGCTAGAGATTTTTTCAGAAAGATATTTGTTGTAGGGTAGAGATATGTAAATAGCGGGAGCCTTACAAATTACAGAGGATGACACGCGATGTTCAGAAAAAATCCTTTTTAACCATCTTAAAGGCTAACCATTTTGAATTAAGTCACTAAATATCTTCTTTTTTCAAATTGGAAGGCTGCATCAGTATTACAATAACTTTTAGCTCTGTGGATTAAAGTTCTAACGACTGCGATTTTATGGGAGAGTGGGTTCATAGATTCAAAATTTAGATATTGCCCAGAATTTGTAGCCTTACGGTATACAGATGTTAAAACTTTCTGAAAATCAGTATTCTCTACTCTTTCAACCATAATGTCGAGAAAAGGTAATTTGCGATCAGTCTCGATTTCGACAGTGAATTGGATTGCTGGACAGATCGAGTTCGCAGTTTGTAGAATTTCATTCAAATCCTCATGCTTCGCAACAAGAAAAACGTCATCGACATAACGTCTCCAAAAACAGACCTTAGAGCAAAGGCACATTATTTCATACTCAATGTACTGCATTACTATTTCAGCTATTCTAACGGAAATTGGAGATCCCATAGCAGTTCCATTAACTTGGCTATAAAATTTTTCATCAAAAATGAAACAATTAGATGTAAGAGAAAATCTCACAAGATCAACAACGTCCAAAATGTCAAGACATGAGTCCATATTATAATTAGGCCATATTTTCTGGAGAACTTCGCAAGCAAAATGAATCGGTATAGATGTAAACAGAGACACTACGTCAAATGAAGCCATCATGCAGTTACGTGGAAAACGGAAACTCTTAAGACAGTCCAAAAATTGATAAGCTGATATAAGACAGTAAATGGATTCCAAAGTTAGAGGTTTCAACAATGTCGAACAAACTAGACAATTTATAGACAGGTGAACGAGTATAATCTATAATTGGACGGAGAGGCATATTAGTTTTATGAACTTTAGGTAAACCATAAAAAGCCGGAATAATGCCAGTATAACACTTTAATTTTTTAACTGTATCCGGGGGGAGTTTTTTCTTTTTTCTAGATCGCTAAGTAAAACATTGAGGTTCTTCTGAATACTTGGTGTAAGGTCTTTACTTAAAACTTTATATGTAGAAACATCATCCAATAACTCATGTGCTTTAATGATGTAAGCGGATTTATCCATAATCACAGTCATCCGGCCCTTGTCGGCTCTGGTAATCACGATAGAAGAATCCAACGACAATGACTTTAATAATTGCATATCAGTAGATTGATTAATAGGGTCACTGTTCTTGTGTCTTAAAATTAATTTCGTCAGATCACTACGAATCGTATGTTGCATTTCGCTACTTTGCCTAGACAACACAGGTTCCAATGAGGCCAGTAGATTAGGAATGTTAACATTACGTTGACCAACGGAAAAATTCAAACCTCGATTTAAAATCTTCATTTCATCCGCAGAAAAACTACTTTAGATACCGACCATATCCCAGATTTCGCAAATATGAAAGTTATCAGATCTGGTTGCAATAATATTAAAAGTAGAGTTTTTCTGGAAGGTGTGTTTACTGGTAAGCAAACGTCGCCGATAAATGAATCATGTGCACTTCCTCCTGAATACTCAGCAATGTTTTAAAAAAATTTTATACTTTATTTAATTTTAACTGCTAATAATTTTTAACTGTAAACATGATATATAGTTTTTTGTCATTTGAATGTTTTGTTGCGCTGATGAGGGGATAAAATTAGCTCGAAACGTTTGCTTTTTAATTGTATTAAATGTATTTATGTAATTTTACTTGTATATCTGATGAATTGTAATATATATTTTTTATTTTAAACTCGTATATCAGACGTTAAACAATGATTATTTATTTTAATATATTTGTTTATTTTTCTATATTAAAATTTCTGTCAAAATGTGATAATGTATAATATGAATTAATATACGTTTCAATAACTGGCTTTGGTTTCATTTTTATAAACTTTTGTACTGTTTAAGCAAAACGTATTTGAAAAATAGTAGCGCCGACGCATACTTCGCCGATTATCTCACGGACAGTTCAAAGTCAGGCGCTACAAACACTCTATATTGCATTCTCATGGTGAGCCTTATTACCACACGTGTTATTTCAAACGTAGGTCATAGGGGCCATTTCGCTATGCTTATCCGGCGAGACCCTTTCTTCTGAACTGGATTCGGTTTATTGTAGGCTCATTCCAAGGCTGGTGGAGTGGCCGTATAGATGTCACAAAATGTAAGATTTCCAAACAAAAATTTTGGAAAATTTAAATCGTTTCAAAGGTTCTGATTATTTTTTCAAATGTTGGTTGAATATCCGAATACAGAAGTTTGAAGAGCTTAAGATCATTTTTATGTAATTATAGTTATGTGTCATTTTATTGGAATATGTATGTCAGGATAATGACGATTTCATACTAAAACATTTTTCACTTTTTTTTTTTTTTTTTTTTTGATCTAACATTTTAATTTTGTTTAAAGGAACACGTTTCCTCTATAGTACCTGAAATTCAGTGTAATGTTCAGTTTTATTAGAAATTTATAGAAGCCAGGAAAATGACATAATAAAAGTCTACTCAATTTTTGCAAAACCTTTAAACACATTATTTTCAAAGAAATATCTAAAAGATCTTGCTGGTAGCAATGATTTTACTACTTCTGACTTGAACTATGTCAAGAACAAGAAGAATTACTCTGCAGCGCCATCTTTATGCCTCATAAGGACCTAAAATGAGCTGGCCAGGACAATGACACTCATTTTCAGAGACAATCATATTTTAATTATGGAAAATTATTTATAAAATACAGAACTTCTTACCTTCCACATATATGTGTTATAAAAGATATAATTATTATTTAGAAATTTAAAAAAAAACTAGAAAAAATTTATTTGTACATGATAGCAGAAAGCCTTTCTCTTTGTACGCATCACAGTGTGACATGCCAAGAAAAAGAAAATCTGAAATTTTATATCTTTTAATTGCTTTATTTTTGTGTTATTATGACTACAATACTCTTGAAAATACTTCTAAGAATATTTTTTTTAGAATGTAGAAAAGAAAATTGCATTATAGGGGAGACTAGGGAGGGTTGCCCCATTTTTTAGAAAATGATTTTTTATTTTCTATATATTGAACGTTTAATAAAGTTTTATATCTCATTTTATTCGTTGTATAATCAGTTATAAAAATTAAATTGCTACATAAGTGTAATATGTAGGAAAGTTAAAAAATGATTGATTTTAATCATGAGAAAATAATGGGTCAATGCTTCCCACATGTCGGAGAGTTGACTCACTATATGGGAGGCTTGACCCACTTTGTTTTATATTGAAATATTTGTGAAGCGATATAAAATCAGTTTAAAAAAAGCAAAATAACTTTATGCCATGTGCTTTAATTATTATAAAAATATTATTGAAAATATGTTGCTTAAACAAACATGTTTAGGCGCAATTGCATGTCGGAGAAAAAAAAATTCCTCTATATTTCTTACTAAAAAACTCTTTTAAAAATATTAGCACGTTAAAAAATAAATGGTATGCGACAATTTCGAAAAATTATCTAAAACATTATTGTTGTAAAAAATGAATTAGATTCATTTTTTTGTATTACTTAAACTAGTTAAAAAAGTAAAATTAATTAAAAACAATAATAGATGTTATGTATCTGTATAAAATAAATTAAAATAAACCGTTTACGAATTTTCTATCGAATATATTTGAAGCGAAATCTTTGAAAAGCACAATAGATTTTTCCCCGCTGAATCTTAAAAGACATGATCCTACTCAATGACATCTCAAAGACATCTCCTGCTCAATGATAACAGCTTCTATAGCTTAGTCAGTAAGCTGTTCCTCTACTATCTGGAAGGCCCGGGTTCAAACCCCAGGACGGCTAGAATCAAGTTGTGTGAGTACTAAATGACGCTGCAGTTCAAATATCCTCGAAAAATTGAACTTATTTGAAGCTCACTAAAAACTGAGTGATTCACAAATTTTGAAAACCAAATTAAAAATCATGAAAATAAATTTACAGAGTCTTGTGTATTTTTAACGATGTTAATTTACAGAGTCTTCTGTAAATTTACCGTATAACTTCCCTGAAATTTAACAAAATCTCTGTTTTCATAATCTCTGTAATTTTACATAAGACTTAACATAATGGATTACCCGTAGATTCACTGTAATTTCACAGAAAAAATTTTAACAGTGCGAGCAGGTGTTGCTCTACGGAGGTCTCTCAAGATCAGATACCATTTTCATGCAGAGAAATTTTTGAAAGACAACCGATAGGAGGGGGAAGTGCCCCTAGCTAGAAGCCCCAGAGGTAAGGGGAAAACACCTCCTAGCGCCACCGACAACGTCTCGCGCAGGGGATCATGAAGGTGACTCTAGCAGACACCGGTGAGACAAGGAAACTCCTCCCCTGACGACAAAGACATCGACTCGTCAGTAGTTTTCGCCCGATCTCTCCGCTACCGCATGCGGAACCCTTTGCGGCTCAGATCAGACTAGGTGACGTTAACGACCCTAGTATGGCACGGAAATTTCTTCCTAGATGGGATAGTCTCCGCCTCGCTAGAAGTTTAGTGTCCGGAGTTCGACCGGTCCCCCACAACTCGATTCTACCCGAATACGGAGAAGCAGCAGGACACCGACTAAAGTCCTTGCCCCGTACCTTACTTCAGGTTCGCCGAGGGTACCTGAGCACGAGTGCTCCTGACACCGTGCAATGGCGACCACTACCGATAGCGTTCGAAAGATAGGTTGAGACACCGCTAGATTCCACAACTGGGCGCGGGAATCTCCAGTCGCGCAAACCCACGCAGAATCTGGGTCGGACCGAGATTCGAAGCGCTACCACATTAGTCGGTAAGCGTTCGGTCCGGTTCTCTTTGGGGGCGGAAATGAAGGGTGGACCTGCCTTCCGATCCTCTCTTAGGGGAAACGAAACGACGTCAGGAAACCAGAGCCATACTGGCCTCCCTTCGTGACAGCCCTCTGGTCGACGAGGGCGCCTCCAAGCCCCACCCACCCTGTTGTCGGTTCACAACTGCCCCAGCTACTGGAATCTTGGCGGAATGAGCCACCTGACTCAAAAAGTACACCAGGCGCTGTTCGAAATCTCTCCCGACAGTAACTCCGGGAGTCCCTGCATGGCGTTCCCGCGAGTCCTGCCGACACTAGAGAACACCAAGGCCCAGTTCTACAAGGCCTGCTCCCTCCTCTCAGGGTCCCCTCTCAGTCAATTGTTGGATAGGGTCTTACCACATTTCCTATTCTTTGCTCAGCGACACTGTCCGGCCCTAAGACCGGCACTGAGATCGACCTTGGGTCGTCGCCATCCGGCTTACCTTGAAAACCGAGGCCCTGGGGGGTGGACCTCAATACAAAACGCCGAAGCGAATCTCCAACGCCATGCACGAAGCAGGGTGGGTGATTTACCCATTTTAGATGGCCAAAATTATTTTTGGCGTCAGTATAGTCGCATCGCCATGAAATTGAAAAATGTTATTGATATTCACTATTGAATGTTAGGTATTGCAAAATGTAGCGTGTATCAGTTATAATTTCGTTACAGGGACATTCAAAAGTATTTCATTATATTTCGGCCTATGGGACAAAATCGTTTGAGGTTGTTTTTAATGATGTTCCATAATTTCAAACACTATGTAATTTATATACATATCTATGAATTCACTAAAAGATGATTGCTATAGAATATGGTATGGATAACATTTATCGATCATTTACAGGAACACTAAAAAGAATTATGTTACATTACGTTCTATAGAGAAAATTTGTTTGTGGTGTATTTTATTCATGTACCCTATTCAAAAGTATTTAAACTGATATATATCTCCGAGGTGCTCTATAAGATGCTTACTTTTGAATATGATGCTCCATTCATCTTTCTTATACTCGGCACACAAAATAAATCAGTTATATTTTTATCTGTATGAACAATAATTGATGGAAGCGCGTTTTCAGTTGTGGAACATTTTATAAAATCATAAAAATTGCATACTATTTAGTGTGTATAAATTCTATAAATCATATACAGGGCTGCACAAAACATGTAAAATACATTTCCGTTTACTGACGGAAATGGCTGGCGAGGAATTTTCAACTGTGCTATGCGTTCACTAACTGATGTAAATTTTAGCATATTGTAAATTATATGATAAATCTGTAGTTCATATACAGGGATGTACAAAATTTTGACTATTACTTACTTATTAATTTACTATTTTTCCTACTTTGGTTGAAATTGTTTTTTCAAACGTATTATATATTTTACAAATTATTACTTAGGCATCGTTTTTCACGTTATTAAACTATGGATTTTTATTATAGTAGTCCGAATGCGTTGAAAAATGTTGCGTAATCTGATTAAAGCATGATTTTATGTTTTTCTTAATAATTTTAATGATACTTTCTTAAAGGTATGGAAGCTAAAGTGTTAAAACTATTTTTGTATTATTATAACAAATCCTAAAATTGCTTTTTATAAAATTTAAGATACGGGCAAACATTCGACAGCTTCATTGAAAATCGCTGTGTTGTATATTTATATTTATCTCTGCACAGAGGAACCTTACGTAAAGATTGAGAATCATAAAATATTTTGAGACAATGCCTACATTATGTTTTGCATTGTATCATGTCTGAATTTGTCTTGATCAATTTTGTAACCACTCGAAATTTGCAGCCAAGTAATATATTTTAATCATTTTGTGATGCAATATCTGCATACAACTGGCAATTTTTTTTCAAATTTGGTCATACATTTAAACAGTTTGCTCTGTCAAAACTTCACGTGCTCTTCATTGTAATTTTCCTCTATAAACGAAATATTTTCAACCAAATTCACATTTTCGTTAAATTTTAAATCTTGTTGCAGTTACATAATGGTGCAAAAGTTTATTTATTTTGACTAACTTAAATTCTGCTGCCTTTGATAAAAAAATATGGTACTTGAACTAAAATTTAAAAATATATATATATTAGACTTAATAAGCTAAAAACAATTCTAACAACTGGGAGGGCATCTAAGGGCAGAGAAATTAAGTTGAAACGAAAAGGTAATAATCTAAACTATTTAATCATATCAAAAATCGTGCTTCATCGTTTAACTTTTCCATTATTAAAACTGAAAAAAAAAAAAAACAGAGTTTTTTGCGACAGTAAATATGAAATAACAGCTGATATGTGTAGACTTTATGCACATAAATCCGATAAAATAAAGTCCATATTTTGTTTCGAAGCGTCCATAATCGAGCAGTATATTTTATTCCGCTTCAAGTAACAGATTAAAAAGCTACGCTCAAATTGATTGATTCATTCCCAACTAAGAAGCACCAAATTTGCGCAAGTCTATGGATCATACAATTATATTTACACCAAAACCAATAGCAGGGTACAATGCCATAACCATTGAGCTATAACATGCAAAAAATAAATTACGCTAGGATAAACTTTTAAAAATCGATTTTTGGCCAGCTAGAATTGGGTAAATCACCCACAGTGCGACGCCCATTACCGGTGGCCGCTGGTCTCACTACCTCTCGGCTTTGAGTCTCTCGTGGAGGCTGTGGTTCGTCTCTATCTGGGCCGAACTCTTTGTGGCTCCGGGAACAGAAAATTTTCTACAATAATTAATAGGGAGTAAATATGTGAAAATTACAACACATTTCATATTTTGTAGTAATAATTTTATTTATAACTCATATATGAGGTGTGGAGAAATGTTCATATATTCAATCGTAAATCACATTACAGATCTTTCCGTAT
The DNA here is from genome assembly GCA_963932465.1 of Maratus speciosus. Taxonomy (NCBI): domain Eukaryota; kingdom Metazoa; phylum Arthropoda; class Arachnida; order Araneae; family Salticidae; genus Maratus; species Maratus speciosus. Next base: position 527,638,783 of record OZ010789.1, on the reverse strand, counting down.
GTCTTTTCCAACCCATTTATTTCCTAAATAAAAGAAAAATCGCCATTACGTTACTGAAGTTTTTGAACACTTTTTTTTATCAGATTGAAATCGTATTACATAGCTGCTAAATCTTTTGAGCCTTTTCAAACTAAAAAATAAATAATAACATATTTGAAAAAAAAAATATTTCACAAAATGTTTCTAGTTATTTAGCGGTACTTACTTGACATCATTTATTATGAAAGATGTATGTTTAATTTATGTTTATTTGACTGGAGAAAAATCGAAAGTTTTAGAAGCTATGCATATGTAAGACTTCATATTCGAATAACAGAACTACAATAGAGAAACCTTTTTTATGTAAATAATAAGCTTAATAAGTATTAAATTTTTAATAAAGTAATAAATAAATAAATGTTCTTCGAATTTTTATAGGGATAATTAAAAAATAAAAATTGATAAAATCTGGTTATATGAATCATTACAACAAAGACTACTAGTCATTTTTTTCTTTTGACCATTTTCGTCCTTTCAGTCATATTCTATATTGATCTCAAGCTCATTTCTTTGTCTTAGATATTGATTCTCGATTTTCTAAAACACGTACCTGGAATGTTTTCCAATTCTTTTTTTGTTGACCGAGTTCTTTTATGAAAGAATTTCCAGGAACTCCATTTTCCTGCATATGTTTATATGATATTTCAAGAAATAAACAAGCATTTTCAATACACATCTTATAATTATACGATTTCCATTTTTATTTAAAAAACAAATAATTTAAATAGTTTATTTTAAAAAAGTGCTAATATTAAAATTCTTTGTAAATTAGGGGGCTGAAAAGAAATTTCATTTCCAGAAGAACGGCTTTTAGTGTAATAAATTTTCCTATAATGATTCAAAGGGTGTTTTCTTTAATTCAGAAATAAAGGAACACGGTTTGCGAAAAACATAATCTTAAGATCATTTAAAAGCTTCATTTTTGAGAATGTATTAAGGGGTCACAGGACCTTTGGGATTGTAGAAAACGATCCAACAAATCACCATTTTCAAAGTACAAAAGCTCAAATAATATGCAATTAATATTTTTCTTCTTCATTTCTTCTTTCACTTAAGTACATTAGACAGAAACATAAATGTTGTACAAAGATAGTAATATTCAAATTTTAATTTGTAAAATTTATATCCCTATTTCGTGAATAAAAATTATTATGTGCTGCGCGCATATTAAAACTGGAAATCATGCATATAGAAAACTAAAAATGTTCAAAACACTTTGTTCATAACGCACTTATGTCTAACTTAAAACAGAAATATACTCAAAAAGTATTGTTTAAATTTATTTTTACCACGCATTTAATTCCATTTTGAATTATTTAATAAATAAATTGTATATTTCAAGTGAAAAAAAAACGGTATGTCAATTATTTTAATTTTAGCGTGAAAACTATGAAGAAAAGCGTATGTAGTTAAATTTTAAAACCTATAGCGTATATAGTTTGAAAATAGCAGTGCGAGTAAACTCAAGTTTACTAATCTGAGAAAACGCATCTTAACCCTTTATCTACTGACGGTATATATAAGTACCATTTAAATAGCTTGCTATATAATTCATTTTATACATCGATTTGTTGTAATGCGGTTTAGAAAGAGTTACAGTACGTTACTTTATCTTGTTCTAAAAGCATTATTTGTTACACAAAACAAAAATACTTTTAAAAGGATGATTTCACTTGCCTCTGCATCTTTTTCCGCTTTCTTAACGTTGGTGGGGGGGGGGGGTGTGGAATTTTCAATTCTAAAATATTTCTATATTTCTACACTGTAAAAAAAAAAAAAAAAAAAAAAAAAAAAAAAAAAAAAAAACGAACGACAAAACGGAAATACTACTGGCAATCTAGACGCCAGTACTATTTCCGTTTTTTTTACGGGAATTTTTACCCATAAATTACAGAAAAATTTCCATTTTTAATCAGAAAAACGGAAAATTTTCTGTAATTTATGGGTAAAAATTCTCGTAAAAAAACGGAAATAGTACTGGCGTCTAGATTGCCAGTAGTATTTCCGTTTTTCAGTCCGTTTTTTTTTTCTTTACAGTGTATTTTATGAAAATTATATTTGAACATCTCCTAATTCTACAAAATACTAAGAAAAATATTTAAAATAAAAGATTTGGGTGGGGATATAAATATTGCACAAAATCTCTATAAATTCAAATTTAATTAATCGTGCTAAATCCTTCAGTCCTTCTCAGTCCCAATACTTCTAAAATTTGTTAAATGATTATGTAAATCTTCTAATGTAATTTAAAGAATTCACGAAAAATGCTTTAGAAGACAAAATTTTCCTGAATTCATAATTCAGTAGAGGAGAAGGTCCAAATACCGGCTAGGGTCCAAATACCGGCTACTAGGTGTTCTGAGAACTGAGCGCAGAGCAGTTTAGCGGTGATAGCCGGAGTTTGTAACTTTATTGAGAGAAGAAATTTGCGAAAGGTACGTCGCTGAAGTCTGTCTTATTTACAAATAGTAAATGCAAAAGTGTCGAATCGACGCAATCTGGTACATCAAAAGTTTTTCAGATGTGTGTTTCTCGTTTTTTTTAAAAAATATACTGATCTTATATTGGCTTGAATTGGTGATTAAGTTATTTTCTAGACATATTTAGCTCTCAATTGCCACGCGCACATTATTGGTATTTTATTATATGAATGAGTAATATCGGTTTTAACTTAAACATCGAAGTGGTCCGAATATCGGCTACCTAGAGTGGTCTAAATACCGGATAGCCGGTATTTGGACCTCCCTCGGTTGCTCTGCTTGAAGGGGAGGAACATAAATTAATTTAATTAGTTCCATAATTAATAAATTAATTTAAATGGTTCAGAAATAGTTCCACTCCTATTTCAATATGAAAAAAGCAACCGTGGCCGTAATTCTTCAGGACCGACACTGGTTACCAGATCACTTCCCCAAGAAGCGCTGCTGGACACTCCAAAATTGCCTGTAATAAATGTGAAGAGAAAGAAAAAAAATGACGGAGTAAACCGGGCGAAAGAGACAGAAATTGGATTTTAACCCTCTCGCTGCGCAACAAGAGATTTCCTCGGGGATGCATTTTTTCCGTCTAATTAACCCTCCTTGATTATTCCCACCAGTAATTTTTTTGCTGTAAATTTTGCCTTATTTAATCGGGGTATTTTCCCGATTAAATTATACAAAAAGTTTTGTTTTGAAAAACCGATCACAAAAGAATAAAAAAATTAAAAACGCTCGTCGCGAAGGGGTTTAATACGCAATTTCTGAAGCTATTTTGATAAAACAATTACGCAGCGAGAGGGTTAAAAAAGTGAAAAAGGACAATATCTAACAGAGGAAGATGATGTACTTTGTGTCTTCTGCATGGGTACTTTCTCTGTGGACAAGAATGGAGGGAGGAGATTCTGGGTTCAGTATTAAGAATGCGATATATGGGGTGATAGGGACTGCACCGACGCAGGGAGTGATATTATGTTTGTGATTTTTTTCAAATAAAATAATTCTCATTTCAATCAGCAAATTTATTTTTTTTGTTTTACACGTTAAAAAACAAAACTAGAAACATAATGGGAAGAAGACTGTGAGAGATAGACGTAAAGATTTTTATGAATTTGACAAAAATACTTGTTTATTAAAAATTGCGTATTTTTTCTGTGCATAAGAAATGTTATTAATCAATAAAATTTATTAAAATAATATTTTTATTGCTTAATAATTGTCATTAGCTCTATTTGTGTGATCTTTAGGGAAAAAAAAAAAACTTAGGTAGCCGGTATTTAGACCCTATTTTAAAAACTCAAAATTTGAAGACTTTCGGAATTTTGCTTTTTATAAACAGAAAACGCTTTTGAAACTTTTTTTTTTCTCTAAACAGATGTACAACATGCCAAGGTACCCTGCTGTCACATTTTATTTTATTAATTTTGAAAATTGTATGATCAAGATTGAAAAAAAAAAGTAGTAGCCGGTATTTGGACCTTTTCCTCTACATGAAGGGTTAAAGGATCAGGGTCCATAAGTCGCGTTTTTGGCCCATGAAATAGACTAAAATTCGATTATGTTATACTGACTTAATTATTGCACTTTTTAATATTAGAAGGCATATATTGTACGATTTTAACAATATATATATATTTTTTGTTCGGATTTATATGACTTACACAAGCTCAAAGTTCGTATAATTTGTAGTTTTGATGAAAAATACGAAATTTCTGCTATTTTATCTCAATTATGTATACGAGCCCAATCGTGCAACACTTCCTTCTTGACATATATTATAAAACACATCTAAGTATACAAATATGTTGAAATAAAAGTGTTGCAAAGTTGCGCTCAGAGTAAAATATTAAAAATAGAGTAAATTGATGATAAAAATAGCAGAAGTTGAGCATTTTGCATCAAAACTACCAATTATTCGAGCTTTGAGCTTGTGTAAGTCACATAAACCCAGACTAAATCCAAAAACTATTATTAAAACCTATTAAGTGCCATTGCTCCCATTTTGGGAACATTACATTCGTTTCCTTTTTCTAAAATGAGTATTTTAAGTATTGTCAAAATGTTTTTGTTATTTGTATTTTGAATAAATGCGACGACTTCTGTAATTTTTTAAAAAAAGTTTCATTCGTATTTTCCATTTTTTTAATCGTCTTTAAAAAGACGAAATTCAGCTTTTTGACCGCTTTCGCGAGAATTCTTTTTTTTTTCTAATAAAATTATATTTTTTATTTAAAATATGTTTATAACTGTGTGTTGTATAATACTATATAAATCCGTAGTTAATAAGTATAATAGATTGATCACAATTCATGAAAGAACGAGTTGCTCCCGTAATAGAGCAATGGCGCTTTCGTTAGTTTTTAAGGCCAGACGGACCGTCCCAAATTAGGGAGGCCCAATACGGTGCTTTTATTGTGCCAGGGAAAACAGTCTGTATAGAAGCTTTGGAAATGCTTTCTTTTCATTCCTAGTAAACCCTTCTTGAAAGTGGTACTCTAAACATATGTTTCTTACTTTATTAGATTATCTTCTTTTTGCTAAAAGATACATTTTTAGCAGGCTTTTCTATTTTTAAATCGATTTTAAGGATAATTTTTAACTGTTTCTCAAGCTTTGGATTATTTTGAACAATTATGTTCAGATGATTATTTGGATGATCCGAAAATGGTTTGTTTGCCACCTGATCCTGTAATAGTAGCAGATGAGGAAGATGTAATTGAAAACAATTTATGCGACGATTTATCCCGTGATATACCTGTTAATGTTGAGTTTTCCGGAAACTTAAAATCAAAAGTCAACTAAGACATATGTGATTTACTGATTAAAAAAAGAAAAAAATAAATAAAAGCAGACATTCTGTTATAGATAAAAGTTCCGACGAATCGTGAAATTGGGATATAGAAAAAATTAGACAAAGTAGAAAAAAAAATGTTAAACAAAATATTTCGGAAAACGAAACTTGAGCTAATCGTAAGAATCATCAGAAAGAAATGTTTGATTGGACAAAGCGCTCGAATATATTGCCCATATCCAAGGAAACCATTTCCATTTTAGAAGAAAACTATCCAGAAATAGCACAGACGTTTCCTTATGAAATATTTCGAATGTTTATTGATGACAAAATTATTAACTTCATTATGACAGAAACTAAATGTTATGCTTGTCAAAAAAAAATATATTTAGGATTTTCTTTGACAGAAAAAAAAAAACTTTGAATGTTTTTGGGAATAATATTATTTTCTGGATATCAATCTCTGCCTCAAGAAAACATGTACTGGAGCAAATCAGATGATTGCAATAAACGTTGTACTAACATATCGATGAGTCGACAAAGACTTCGTAACATAAAAAAATATATTCATCTCTGTAACAATGAGAAAATCGACAAAACAGACAAATTGGCGTCAATTGATTGATACATTTTGTGCAAAACTTCAACAATTTGAAATATTTTCTGAAAATTTATGTGTGGACGAAAAAATGATTCCTTATACAGGACCTCATTCTGGAAGATGCACATGGGTTCAAAACCAATAAAATTTCGATACAAAATGTGGGTTCTTGCCTCAATGAGAAGGCTATCCTTATAATTTACACGTGTATGTTGGTAAAGAACAAAATTCAACTAATACATTACCATTGGGATCAAGAGTTGTACTAGATTTAACTACATACATTCCAAATCCTCCAAAGCATGAACTTTGTATCGATCATTTTTTCACGTCCTTAACATTATTATTAGAAATGAGGGATAGGCATTTTAGGACAACTGGAACAATTCGAGAAAACAGGCTACAAAATTGTCCTTTGATAGATTCCAAATCTTTGAAGTGAAAAGACAGAGGTACATATGACTCTATTACTACGTTATTGATAAGCATTGTGAAATGGAATGCAATCAGGTTGATTGTCTGTCTTCAAAGACGGAGCATGGCCGATAAGAAAAAGATTAATATACCACAGTCTCGTGTTATAGCGTTTTATAACAAAAACATGGGAGGTGTCCATTTACTTGATCGTTTTTTTAGTATTTATCGCCAAAAGAAATGGTGATGATCATTTTTAATCAGCATGCTAAATATGGGAGTTGTAGCAGCTTTCTGAATCCTTAAGGAATGTAAAGAAAAACTTAGATAGAATTTCTCGGTGAAATTGTTTCGCCATTGATGAAAGTAGAACAGAATATAGAAGAACACCCCCGTTCGAGCTCTTCTGAGTTTTTGTGAAATGGCGTGAACCATTTTCTAGAAAAGATGGGAAACAATCTAGGTGTAAAGTACGTTTAAAAAATACTCGACTTTCGTGTAAAAAGTACAATGTAAGGCTGCATAAAAAAAAGTCGGTCATCTTTCATGTAAAATAGGAAGAAAAAATAATGTAATGATAAAAAATAATAAGATATATAATGAAAAAATCTATGAAAAGGTAAATTGATTTTTTTTTTTTAATAAAAAAATATACATCTTTATTACAATTGTAGATGTAATTTATCAGATTTTTTTATAAAATGTCTGTTTCAGAATAATATACTGCTTTTTATTTGTAAGAAATTGAAAAATAACTTTTATAACTACACGGGGGCAAATGTATATTTTTGTAAAAAAAAAAAAAAATAAATAAAATTACCCCCATTAAGTACTATTGCTCCCATTTCGCGAACATACTGTTTTTTACAAATAATCAAATTATTTTGATTTTTATTGTCGAGAAGTACTTTAATGACATCTTGTTCATTAAGAAAAAACAATGTTTCCATAAAAATATCGGTTAATATATATAGCGGCGCTTAATGGTTTAAAGTCGTACAACATATACCTTCTAATATTAAAAAGTGAAATAACTAAGTCAGAATAACATAATCGAATTTTAGTCATATTTCATGGGACAAAATCGCGGTTTATGGACCCTGATCCTTTTCAATTTCCGAATACCTGCGATTATACAAGCTGTCTATAAATGATTATAACTCATGAAATAATGCAGATATTGGAATGCGGTTTTTTGCATATTGTTTAGACACGTTTAACAATTCAGGACGAATTAGAAACAAATAATTGCTTTTTTGAAAGTTTAAATGACCTGTAACTCCAGAAAACTTTCTAAAAAAAGCATTTGAAACAACTGGAATTTGAAATGTATCCGAATATATGATGTCGATATCATATGCATATGTTATCCATTTTCATTTCTAGATTTTATTCTGAATAATCAATAGAAAAGCAACACTTTCCATTTTTTTACATTCTATAGAAAATATGTACAATTTTGGTGACACCTTGGATGCAATCTAGTGTAATTATAATTTAAAAAAAATACTTCTGTTAAAAAATGCATATTTGTTTATAGTGGTTAGACCTATGCGGATTGTGACAAAGGTCCGCTGTTACAAAACACATTCCTTCTCTCATATGAGCTCAGCTCAGCCCAAGAAATCGTCAATATATATGGTTTGATAACGTTCTTCAATGGATATGAATGATAAGTTGTAAGCTTAATCATCTTATACGAAGTAAAAAATTACTGTACTGACAGTGAACTCGCAGGATATACTACCTCAATTATTCCCACTATCACAGCAAATACAATCTCAAAATTCATCATTATGTTAACTTAATGTAATGGTTAATAAAAGGAGATGGCCTGATAATATGAAAGTTCTAATGATAATTAATAAGTTAGCAGTAATCCCAGCAATTGTCGGGAGACTCAAAGACCACAAAATAAATATGCCAATAAGGCCAATAGTAATTAAATACTCAAGCCCTACATATTTTATGAGAAAAGTTTTTGTAGTTTTATTGAAAAATATTTTGCCCAGCTCTGAGCATGTAATTAATTCAACGTATGAGTTCAGTCACTATTTGAATAACATTAATTTACCTCAGAATTATTTAATAGCCAGTCTAGATGTATTCTCTTTATACCCATCTATTGATACCCAAAAAGCCGTTACAAATATAAATAATTGCATTGACCGCATGGAGAATAATAATGATAATATGAAAACTACACTAAAGAGTGCTCTTAATCTTATAGTTAATAATAATTACTTCACTTTCGACGACAAAATATACAAACAAAATAACGGAGCTCCAATGGGTTCTCCTATATCAGTATTATCAGCTGAATTCATATTACGACCACTGGAAATAGATATATATAAATTGGATTAATCTCCCCATGCATTGATCAGATACATAGACGATATTTTCATCATATGGCAACATGCAGATACCTTGCTCAATAACTTTTTAAACCAGATTAATAGCCTTGATACTAAAATTAAATTCACATTGGAAATAGAACAAAATGGTACGCTACCTTATTTAGATATTACTAATTAAGACGCACCAAGGAATAGAGCGCACTGTTTACAGAAAACCCATAGCCAGTCAATCCATTATCCCTCATAATGCTCAAGCACCTTTTTCATAGAAAGTTTCTGCATTTAGACATTCTATTCATAGAGCATTCACTGTTTGTACACCCGAGCAATTAAATAATGAAATAAATAAAATATATGATATTGCAAGAAACAATGGATACAAAGAAAGCACCATAGACAAATTAATTAAGAGCTTGAAGAATAAAAAGAAAAGAAGTTTCAATCCACAAAATTCCATGCTATCCACTTTACAATATTTTCCTGGTTTCTTCGAACGTTTGAAATATAAACTCAATAAATTCAATATCTCCCTGGTCGCAAAACCTTCTATGAAATTTAAAAAATATAGTGTGCAAGAAAATAGATCCAATAGAGTCAAACCAGTTATCAGGAGTATATGAAATACACTTCACAAAAGAAGATGGAACAAAACAGTTTTATATAGGTATGGCAAGTAGAAAACTTAAAACCAGAATCAAAGAACATATAGCAGACATACAACAGAAGAACCACAGCTTTGGCCAGATTATGCAGCGAAGAACCGTTGCAGATCGATTTTAAAAATAGCAAGTTAATTTATATATCAAGATTTTATTTACCATCCATAATACGAGAATCAATAGAGGTATTTTTACGCAACAAGAATATTTGCAATGATTCAGTGTCCCTTGATTTACCTAAAATTTGGAAAGAGATGCTATGTAATTTTAATAACAATAATCAAAATTAATCCACACTCGCAAATAGCCAAGATAATTTTATTTTTATTTTATGTTTTGCAATGTTTTTCATTATGCATGTTGTCTCGTGACATTGTTTACCATGTTATTGTTTTGTTAAATTACATAAAAAATCATCCACGCTCACAAATAGCTAATTTAATTTTAGGTTTGCAATATTATTCATTATGCATCATGTCTCGTGACATTGTTTACTATGTTTATTGTTTTTAAATTTTGTGAAAATATTTTCTACCATAAATGATTTTGAAAATGTCGCCTTGGTGCGACGAAACGATCGTCAATCTTAATAAAGATATTTTATCACTTTTTAGCATTATTTTACTTAATCTGTTTATAAGTGATTTTTATACATGTTTTTAATGTAAACATTTTCCGTAATTATTTTTCATGTGTATTAAACACAACAAAATATTTACACCGGTAAGAAATTTTCTGTTACATTCACTTTTTTTTTTGATAGTTTTATAAATTTTTCTTCACACTCTTAAAGAAGATAAACTATAAAAATACATATATATATATATATAGAAAATAAATAGCTTTCTACTGTTCGAATACCATGACTATAACTGGCATTTGAACATGATTCTTTAATATGTCCTTTCTCTTAATAAAACAGAGGGAACCAATTATTTAAAAAAGTTCTAGGAATTACACGCCAAAATCATTATATAAATCCAAAACGCTTTTTTAGTTTCGAACGCTTAAATAACAAATTTCACTTTAATCCTGGAATTACGGTCAATATGCAATTTATTTATTACTAGTTAGGCATAACTAATATCTCAAAAGTAATTGCTGTATAGCAATATACATAATTTTCATTAACACATTTTGCTGTTATATAAAGTTATTTAAAATATTTTTTATGAAAATATATTTAAAGTAATTGTTTCAAATACAAACGTAAAGAGTTGTCATCAAGGTGATTCTTCTTTCTCTATTTATTACGGCCTAAATTTTTAAAGCAAATTTTCGTTAGAAATATCCGGTGATTTTCTTTTTTTAATATACTGAAATGTGCATTTCATTTACACTTCTCAACGAAATTTGCTTTTAAAATAGCTCGTGGGCTGATATCGATAATGAAATGAATACAGAGAATGATTCTTTAATTTTGCCATTTAAACAATTGATGCCTGAAAGAATATCAATAACTTTCATCAATTTCATCTGCTGTGTTTCGCTAAAAAAAACTTCAAAGTAAGCTTGGAGAATCAGTCACATTTGACCTAAATTTTTCTCCAGCCTATTTGACTCGCGGAGCCGTTCTTAAAATTAACTTCTATGACGGAGTCCGTCCATATTCAATATTAGAAGTATCCAATATTGAATTTCTTCAATTACCATTAAAATAGTTGGCATTGTCAAAAGCTTGCCATTAAGAAATCTTAACATTTACCTTACAAAAATTATTACATTGTTAGTGGAACAAAGAATAACACATAAACATTTGATGTAAAATCTGTGACTGGATTGTTTTACACAATTATCAGAATTCCGTTCGAATTGCTAATAATTGCAGGCAAATATCTTATTTTACATTTAAAAAGCATCTGTATTTCGTTTTGGTGGCTGTGTAAGTCAAGAATTGCTCTTCACACTGATATGCCTTGCAGAAAGGCAACACAACTAATTTAACTCAGACAGGGTTATGAATTCATCTGGCAAATAACACCAAAACTCGGATAGACTTTGGTTCATAATGTTTAACCGTTTATCTACTGACGGTACTTATAAGTACCATTCACTTTAAACTTTCATCCCATTGTGAATAGTACTAATATTCTAATGGTACTTTGAAAACACTCTTTTAACTCCGCTTTATCCGGATACATGGCAGCAGTAGTTCTAGGTTCGTTATTTTAGAGAGGAAGGAGGGTATCTTTGAAACAGTCGATGTGTTTTGTGCCGACATTTTGTACAGATTTTCATGCTCGTTTTTTTATTGCTGTAAACACAGTAAAGGATATAAGATAAGTGTTGGATTTTTTATGTGTTCATTATGCTTTTAGAATACAATTTGACTAGCTATTTTAGGTGAACGGTGTATGCATTTGATTTGACAGTTGAATTACTCTGTGGTACTTATGAGTACCATCAGTACACAGGGTGCTGGAGAAAAACTTATTAATTTTTCAACTACTTTTCAGCAGTGAAATTACGCTTGAAATTATTGAATATTAAATACGTGAATAATCACATTGCTAACAAGTCGTAAACCAACTTAGTGAAAACTGTCCAAGCCGGGAATCGAACCCGGGCCCCCACTAAGCCACAAGGACGATGCCCAGCTTGGCATCTCTCACTTATATAAGTCGCTAAGGCTGCAACCGCATCACTAGATGGAAAAGTCTTCATGAGCACACAATTCTAGTGGCGAAACATGAGACGCAAATGAATCCAGCATCGGTGAATATACAATTTAATTAATTTTTCAAGGCCCGGGTTCGATTCCCGGCTTGGACATTCTTCACTAAGTTGGTTTACGACTTGTTAGCAATGTGATTATTCACGTATTTAATATTCAATAATTTCAAGCGTAATTTCACTGCTGAAAAGTAGTTGAAAAATTAATTAAATTGTATATTCACCGAAGCTGGGTTCATTTGCGTCTCATGTTTCGTCACTAGAATTGTGTGCTCATGAAGACTTTTCCATCCAGTGCTGCGCTTGCAGCCTTACCGACTTATATATGTGAGAGATGCCAAGCTCGGCATCGTCCTTGTAGCTTAGTGGTAGAGCACTGGAGATCCATTCCAGGGGGCCGGGTTCGATTCCCGGCTTGGACAGTTTTCACTAAGTTGGTTTACGACTTGTTAGCAATGTGATTATTCACGTATTTAATGTTGGAAAAACTTATTGTTTACTTTTCGCCTATGTAGTTATCCATCGTTTTCATCTGCTTTAAAATGTAATTACTAAAATGTAGTGTAGTAATAATTTTCCTAGTATTTCTTTTCTGTTTCATTATTATTTTTCATAGGAAATCGAAAAAGCTGTCCCACCAGCTCTTTTTTGCTGCGCTAGAAATGGCATATGTAAATTCATATGTCGAATATGTGGAGATGCGAGAGAACATGTTATCATTGGAATATAGACGTCGCATGACTAAAGAACTGCTAACAAGATCGAAACCTAAAAAAATAGCTTTTTAAACTATTCAGCGGCAAAGCATTTTCAATGCTAAAGTGTTTAAATAAATGATTGGAACCTGAATTTGCCAAAAAATTTATTTGTAAACATGAAAAAGGGCTATATTTCACATACTTATCAAATTGAAAATATTTTACCATAATTCTGGTGCGATTTGAAATATCTTGTGGGTTTTCTGTTATTATATTTTAGTCATAATGTACTGACAGTACTATAAAGTGCCACTTTAATTAATCACCTCAAATTAATTAAATTTCTCACTGGTGATTGTTTATCTTTTATGTTTACACTTTAATTTTCCTTGTAGTAACTGAAAAAAAATACATGAAAAAATTGCAGCAGATAAAGTTTTAAAACAGTGTAACGTTATTGAAATACATTACCAACAGCTTTTTCTCGTAAACCATTATGTTACCAAAATTTTTGTGTAACCCTAACTATGTTAATTAATGATAAATGCACTCCAATTCCACGGTACGCATATTTTAGTGCACGCTAGAAATACATATAAATTTATTGATGTTTTGAATAGTGTAACCTCATTAAAATACACCGGAAACGAAAATGGACCATAATATAAGGGGATTGTTTAGAATTTCCTTGTAAATAAAATATAACGCTGCATACTCTATTTTCAATAGACTATATGACATTGTAAGCATTAACAACTCATTTTATGCATACAATCGGAGTATATTTACGGTAATTAGAGCACCGGAAAACGGAAGAGAGACAAAACTAAGACATAAATACTTTTAAATTGTGTTTAAAAGTTTTAAAAAGTATTATTTTTTCTAGCAGGAAATATGAAAGTCTGAGTTACAAATACGCATTAATTCAGATCAATTCTATTATACTAATTTGACGCGCATATTTTAATAATTATTATGCAGGTATCTATAAAAACAGTAGTAGAAAACTTCCAGGCAGATGTATAAATGCAAACTGCAAAAAATTCTTATCTGCATTTTTAGATGAATTTTAAATTTCTTTTTCTATGAGATTCACTAAGTTTGTACAATGTATTCCATATGTATGCTGTTTAGAAAGTCTTTAAAGTATAAATACATTACTTTTAAAAATAATTTTCATAGTACTGTTTATCATAATTTAACAGACTCGTAATCAAATTTCTTGTTATTCCTTTTAGGTAGCTTTCATTACAAAAAGCTACCTATTGCAGCCGTTCGGAGGAAAGCGATTTCAAAAAATTTTGGTATATTTTCATCGATCATGACCCCCAGACCCCGAAACCACCCTCCGTTCAAAATTGATATATATATATATATATATATATATATATATATATATATATATATATATATATATATATATATATATATATATATATCCATATATATATATATATATATATCTGACCTATGTCACACTGTAACTGTCGTATTTATGAACCGATTTGGATGTAATTCGGTGTGTACATAGTACATACCAATGTCTCGACCGAGTTCGGTGGCCAGCTTCATCCGCCATTTTGTTTCAAAATGGCGGCCATTTAAAATTTTTAAAAAATTTTAAAATTTGAAATGTGGTACCAAAAAATTGAAAAGGGAAAAATATTTTTTTCTTATGTGTTTGACCTTTATACAAAGACTCCGGAGCACTTTTTGTTTCGTCTATATCTTAAAAATTGGCTGAGTTATAGCATTTTGAATTTCTAGCGTGGCTGACATTTTGAAACGTCCTGAATTTTGTCACGCGATAAAAGACGTATTTATGAACCGATTTGGATGTAACTTCGTTTATACATAGTACATACCAATATCTCGACCGAGTTCGTTCGCCAGCTTCATCCGCCATCTTGTTCAAAAATGGCGGTAATTTAAATTTTTAAGAAAAATTTAAATTTGAATTGTGGTACCAAAAAATTGAAAATTGAAAAAATATTTTTTTCTTATGTGTTTGACCTTGATAAAAAGATTCGGGGGCAGTTTTTGTTTCGTCTATATCTTAAAAAATGGCTGAGTTATAGCATTTTGAATTTCTAGCGTGGCTGACATTTTTAAACGTCCTGATTTTTTGTCACGTGATAACGGGCGTATTTATGAACCGATTTGGATGTACCTTGGTGTGTACATAGTACTTACAAATATCTCAACCGAGTTCGTTGGCCAGCTTCATCCGCCATCTTGTTTCAAAATGGCGACTATTTAAAAAAATTTTAAATTTAAAATGAGATACCAAAAAATTAGAAAATGAAAAAGATTTTTTTCGTATGTGTTTGACCTTAATACAAAGATTCCGGAACAGATTTTGTTTTGCATATATCTAAAAAAATGGCTGAGTTATAGCATTTTGAATTTCTATTGTGGCTGACATTTTAAAACGACCTGATTTTTGTCACGCGATAACAGGCGTATTTATGAACCGATTTGGATGTAACTTGGTCTGTACATAGTACACACCAAAGTCTCGACCGAGTTCGTTGGCCAGCTTCATTCGCCATCTTGTTTCAAAGGGGTTGCTATTTTTAAAAAAAATGTAATTTAAAATTTAAAATGAGGTATTAAAAAATTGGAAAATGAAAAAGATTTTTTTATGTGTTTGGCCTTGATACAAAGATTCTGGAGCAGATTTTGTTTCTGAAAATTTGTTCTTTTTTTTATATCTTAAAAAATGGTTGAATTATAGCACTTTGAATTTCTAGCATGGCTAACACTTTGAAACGACCTTGTATTTGTCACGGGATAACACACGTATTCGCCTATTTCGATGGAAGAAGGCATGTGGATAGTATACATCAATATCTCGACCAAGTTCGCTTCATCAGCCATCTTGTTTCAAAATGGCGGCCATTAAATTAAAAAAAAATTATATTTAAAGTGAGGTGCAAAAAAATTAGAAATTGAAAAAGGTTTCTTTCTTAAGGATTTGACCTTGATATAAGGATTCAGGAGCATTTTTTGTTTGTCTTTATGTTAAAAAATGGCTCAGATATAGTCGTTTCAATTTCTAATGTGGGTGACATTTTGAAAAATCTGATTTTTTGCCTGCGACAGCACTCGCATATATATTCGCCGATTCCGATGTGAGTGAGTATGTACACAACAATTACTAAGGTCTCGACCAAGTTCACTGGTTAGGCTCATCCACCATGTTGTCTTAAAATGCCAGGTACTTTAAGAAATCGCGGAATTTGGCAGCCAAATATAAGTTGCTTTAAATAAAAGCAGCTTGGATAAAGCTGACTAATTTCGCGAAATTCTCATTCATAATGATTTAGTATTGATAAAAATTAGTATTGAATCTCCTATATTAGGTTTCCACTAAATTGAGCTTCGTGTGTTTGAATAATATAAGTTGGCTTTTTTAAAATAAGGAATATGAAACCTACCTCTTCCTCCCGGCACTGGCCGGAAGGACTTTTTTGATCATTGTAATTAATACATTAAATTTACTTCACAAAAATTTTTATGAATTACGTATTCATACTCTTCTTGAATTTTCTAAGAATAATAAATAAAGAATTTTATTCAAATTTACAGAAAAAAAAATCTTGTGACAACTTGTAAGGATTTTTGCATGCGTAAAATATGCTATGCTTTTCGTGTGAAAATTTTGTGAGAAGCATCGACATGAAGCATATGGCATGCATATATTTTGAAAGTTTGTCATATTATCATCTTTGCTTCACGGATCGGAACGACACTTTCACATTCAGTGATAAAAAATTTTTTTTCTAGTAATGTAAAATTGATCGATGAAAGTAATTTCGATAATTTCGAACTCAGTTTACTCTTTTATATATATATATATTTCCTTTTTTCATTTAAATACTTTATATATTAAATGTAAGTTATAATTTGAAATAAAAAATCAATCAAGCATTCGTTTTCATACACTATTATTTATTGTTTATCATTAACATATATATTAAACGTTTGCCAGTTTCAATCCACATTAATCTTTTGTATTTTAGGGTTCCGTACTTAAAAAGTCAAAACGGAACCATTATAAGATCAATCATGTGCCTGCCTGTCCGTCCATCACGGCCATTTTACTCGAAAACTTTCGAACGAGGAAAGTTCAAATTGGATGAAGTAATAAAGGCTATTGACCCATATATTAATACATTATTAATCATTCACAAATATTTTTAGGGAGCAATGGATTTGAGGAGTAAAGGAAGCACCTATCGTCGCAGAAGTATAAAAGAATTTTTAAAAAAAAGTCTGTTTTTAGCCAAGATATTAAACCCTTAAATTCACGAACGGTTTGGACACACATAAAGACACCGGCGGTATACTCTATCCGCCATCGGCTTTTAAAGCATGGATAACATAATTTAATGATATATTTGTATAATGCAATGTGTAAAGGAGTTGTCCAGTTTTTGTAAAGTAGTTATTTGTTGTTGCACAGGTGGTTCATTTTGCTAAGCTTCAATACAGACTCTAAGGCAAAAAAATCAATTGTTAATTATTTTAAGATCGAGGCAAGGAACTGCTGAGATAATAAAAGGTAGAAATTTTCTGAAGGTCTTTATTGTGCACCGGGATCGTTTCCACCACCGCCGAGAATTACACGGCCAATGCTGGAGAAGGGAGCGAAGAGTTACAGTTCTTTTTTATTCACATCATGCGAGTTCCGGAGGTAGTCTCACTCAAAAATACACTTTCTCGAAATCTGGAGTGTTGGCAAGCTTACATACACAATTTCGCCAAATATATATACTATATGGCGAGATTAAAGAGAGGAAGACATGTGGTCAAAGTACAGTAATTGAAATTGAATGGGGAATGTAAAAGAGTAATAAGAAATATTTAACGCCAATGGCTGCTTAGGAATTCTAGCTCATAAACCGCGAAATACATTCTATAGGGGTTGCTAAAGTTCTCATGGAATTGAAGCGGCCGAAAGAGCACGTTAAAAGACAAAAACAAAATAAAGACAGGGTTAAAAACTGAAATGACACATCTATCTAACATCTGGACCAACGGCTAAAAATGTAGAAGTAATATGTCTGACTAATTTCTGCATATCATCAAACTAAGGCAGAAGGATGAAAATTAGAATCCAGTTATTAAGCGAGAAAAGGAAATGATTTCTTTTCTTTTAACTGCAGTGCGCTGCGGTTAAAATATTAAAGAGACTGAGAATTGAATGCTTAATTTATGAAGGGAAAAGAGCGCTAAAAACAGATTGAATCTGAATGCAGACAGATAATTAAATTTAAGAATTTAAAAAAATGTAATTTTAAAGGGGGGAAAGAGGAAAGGTCTTAATATTAATATGTGAAGGTAGGCGCCTTCACACAATGCCAAGTTACTAATTCATATATTTATTGTACGGACCAAGTAATACTCGCATTTGACCGGTAATTAGTTATATATCATTACGACTGTACGTCATTCCCTAAAGAAAGTGAACAGCAAACTTAACATTCGGTCCACAATTAAAAACATTATTCTAGAATAAAAATCATTATAGATTAAAGAATTTAATTCTTGGCTAATACATCTACAATTCAAAATACACAGGCCCCACCAGTGGCCGAGAGGTTCTGCTCTCGAAGCTGGTAGACGGGAGTTGCTGGGTTCGATCCCAATCGCGCCCGTCGGCCTAATCGTTCGGAGCTTTCGTGGTTTTCTTCGAGCCTTGGTTTTCCAAGCGTAAATACGGGTTAGGTTCCCTTAGAAAGACCTACGGAGGGCACCCCTCCCCTTTGGGCCTATATCCCTCGTGTTGATAATTGGCCGTCATAAACACAACCAACCAAAATACACGTTTTATATTGGAATGTCAAATTATTATCTAATTTTTCATTAATATCCAGACAATTTTAAAATAACTGACGACCATAAATATATTTTTCTTAAGACATCAGCTTTGAAATTTCCAGCTGTCAGTAGTTTAAGCAAACACATCGCTTTAGAAAGATCATTCAATAAGCTGAAACATATAACCATTCATTACGGTAACGTAACACAAAACATAATCTTTGTAAAACTCATAACATAATTGAACGCATGTGTCATTTACGTAAGTTAATTTTCAGTCTGAAATCGTTAAGACATATTTCTTAAATGAGACGTAATGAAAGACGAACTTTAACCATGAATTTCTGTTCTCTAATACAGAATACAACTATTTCTAAAACTGCACCATACAACCCAATACATTTATCATTTAGGTAAATAGCATTGTTCAATTTTAAACGTAAAGACAAACTTCTCAAACAAGATGTAATGAGGAATGATAAGATTAATCATGCTCTGCTTCAAAGAACATATTTTTCATGCAAATTTTAGTTTGACATAAGTTGTATAATTTAGAAAAATGGAAGTATCACATTATTAAAAGAGATTTCACTCGGCATTTTTAACAATATAAAATAACATTTCATTGATTTCAAAACTTTTTCTAGACGTCTTTATATGTTTAGTTAAAATATATACAGCTCATATACAAATTATTAGAATAATTGAGAAAAAGTAATAAGAAAAATTACTTTTCACTTATTTATTTTTTTATACTAAGTAAATGCAATTAAATTTCTTATAAATTGTATTTGGAATGTATAGATAAGATTTTAACGTTTACAAAACATAAAATAAAGTTCAATAAATTAGGTATACAGCTTTCTGAAACACATCAAAATATTAGAATAAAATTTATATTGGTTCAAAATATTAGAATATTTTATTTTACGAAACAGTATCACCTTATGAACATGAAGAAAATGGTAGTTAATATTTTGTAGCATCATCCCCTTTAGCTTTCATAACAGCGTACAATCGATCTTCATATTATATACAAGGTGTTTACAAACATTTCTATAAATATTAGCCCAAATAGACTTTATACGTGCCACTAACTCAGTATTACTTGAAGGAGATTTTTCTTGGAGTTTTTTCATCATTATACACCGTAAGCTTTCGATGGGATTAAGGTCGGGTGAGTTTGGAGATATATATCTGAGAGTTAACCTTTCCGTAGACGGTGCATAACTTCCCAGGTCCTTCTGCACTTATGCCACCCCAAACCATGACACTAGCAGAAAATTTTACGGAACGTTTAAGGCATTCTTTATCAAATGCTTCTTGCTTCATTTTCCAAACTCGAATACCTTGATTACCATATGAAACACAAAACATACTTTCATCACTAAATAATATGTTTTTCCAATCTACTTCGCTCCATAAACGTCTTGGATTACACGAATTCAATCTTATACGTTTTGTTTTGCAGTCATGAAAGGTTTTGTTTTCGGTACACGAGATTCAACCTTAAATTTATGGAGACGTCTTAATGTTGTCGATGTAGAAACTTCAACTGCTTCTTCTTTCCATTTTCGGTGCAAAATTCTCCCACTTTTAAAATGGTTTTTCTTAACTATACGCTTCATTTTACAGTCATCTCTAGCAGATGTTTTTGGTTTTCGGCCGCCATTTCGGCGATTCATTTGAAATTTTCATTTTTTGAATATTGCGTTAGTATTTTACTAACGCTTGATTGCGAACAATGTAAATAATTCGCTATATAACATTGATTTTTACCGTGCCGATACAAATCAACCATACGAAGTTTAATAGATTCAAGAATATCACTCACACGACCCATTTCAAGACGAAACAGCAAACAAATTGCAAAAGAATACTTATCTACTATATATATAAAATCCAAACGGAAATTTCGTTCCGAACATCTATATTTCGAGTTCTACTGCATGGATTTTGACGGAACTGACACTGTTGGATACTTGTCGTTTCACAGACGGTTTTAAGCTATAACACATCGTTCTACGTATATTAGTTATAGAATTATGATGGAAAGTTCTGTTATTTTGGGCGATAAGATTACCATTTTATTTCTTGACTAACTTTATCGTTGATGAAAAATTGAAACGGCTACTACACCTCGAAAAATAAAATAAAAAAACTGTTACTAATTTTATTTAAAATTTAAAAAAGAAAAAAAAGAAAAAGAATAAATCAGTTTTGACGAGTGATAATATTAAAAAAATAAAATATTTAATTTAAACATGAAAGGGAATGTCCGTAATGCTTAAAAAATTACGCAGTTGTAATATTACAATTAATACAGGATTTGGCGATTTATCTTTCTTTTGCGTCAGGTTAAGAAAAATACATCTAAAAAATTGATAAGATGGTATCAAGGAAGTTCTTCATAAGCGCATACTTAGAAATATTAAAAAAAAATATATAGAATATTCTTCTCATGAGGATATCTATATTTATTTTTAAAAAAATTGGCAGAAACTCGATTTAGCGTTTCGTAACAAAAAAAAAAAAAAAATATTATTTTGCGATTTAATGCTGGTTGGTGACGCAATAAAATTTTAAATAATACTATGATAATTATTCTTTAAGAAAACTTTTTCAAATCTACATACGAAGTTAGTTTAAGTAAGTTTAACTAAAATAAGTACATTTTTATAACTGTAGTTTTGTCATGTACATGTATATAATGAAATTTAAAGATAGTAATTATGCTGTTTAGAACAAAGTTTAAATGGATTAAAATCAAACTCAAAATTAAGGTCCGATTCTGAGCATTGGCAGTTTTACATCGATATTGTTAGTGTCAGAGACAACAAAAGAATAAAAAAGAAAAGTGCCCAGCTAAACTGATGGCATTGAGCTCACAGGCTATTCACACTAATTGTATATCATACTCTTATTTTAAAGAATAATGCCCTCAAAAAAATAAGTGAAGGGGAATTAGCCCCCGTTTCCCCTTTATACTTAACCAGTCAACCTCCAAATCTAATCAGGGAAGCTCCTTATCATAATAAACCGGTATAACAAATTTGGAGCAACTCGAATAATCCTGCAAAAAACCCCATTTATCTAAATTAAGGGGGTGGACTAGCCCCCTGTTTATCCTTAACCAATGAATCCCCAAAACGAATCAGGGAAGCTCCTTAACATAATAAACCGGTATACCTAATTTGGAGCAAAGCGAATAATTCTGCATGAAAAACCCGTTTATATGAATTAAGGGGGGTGGACTAGCCCCCCTTCCCCCTTTATCCTTAACCAATGAACCCCCAAAACTAATCAGGGAAGTTCCTTAGCATAATAAACCGGTATACCAACTTCGGAGCAAATCGAATCATTCTGCATGAAAAACCCATTTATCTAATTAAAGAGGGGCGGGCTAACCTCCCTTTTCCCCCTTTATCCTTAACCAATGAATCCCCAAAACTAATCAGGGAAGTTCCTTAACATAATAAACCGGTATACCAAATTCGGAGAAAATCGAATCATTCTGCATGAAAAACCCATTTATCTGAATTAAAGGGGTGGACTAACCCCCCTTTTCCCCCCTTTATCCTTAACCAATGAACCCTCAAAACTAATCAGGGAAGTTCCTTAACATAATAAACCGTTATACCAAATTCGGAGCAAATCGAATGATTCTGCATGAAAAACGCATTTATCTGAATTAAGGGGGTGGACTAACCCCCCTTTTCCCCCTTTATCCTTAACCAATGAACCCCCAAAACTAATCAGGGAAGTTCCTTAACATAATAAACCGGTATACCAAATACGGAGCAAATCGAATGATTCTGCATGAAAAACCCATTTATCTGAATTAAGGGGGTGGACTAACTCCTCTTTTCCCCCTTTATCCTTAACCAGTGAACCCCCAAAACTAATCAGGGAAGTTCCTTAACATAATAAACCGGTATATCAAATTCGGAGCAAATCGAATTTTTCTGCATGAAAAACCCATTTATCTGAATTAAGGGGTTGGACTAACCCCGTTTTTCCCCCTTTATCCTTAACCAATGAACTCCCAAAACTAATCAGGGAAGCGCCTTATCACAAAGAACCTAGAAAAAAATTTTGAAGCAAATCGGATGTTTCTATCAAGAGTTATCGCGTTACGTACATACATACATACATACATACATACGTACCAAATACGTATATTAGTAATACATATACGTATGTACGTACATACGTACATACATACAGAAATGGCGGGCACATTAGCTCTCAGGCTTTGATAGCCTGTGAGCTAAAAAGTATTGTTGCCATGGAAACTACTTAATATGGAATTTTTTAATGATACCATTCTTAATCAAAATACTCTTAAAACTTATCCAGCTGAGGACACCGTATAAAATTAAATAACTACAGCAACATGCAATTTTTATAGATTATATAAGCATACAGAAAAAAAAAATAATAAACTAATTCATCTTTTAAGTTTAAATTCGTTGATTATTAGGCATTTAAATACTTATTTAACAAGTAATATATAAATGTATTTCAATCTCTTGCATTTGGCCACGAAATGTTTTGGTTCGCCAAATAGCGTGCAGCGTTCGTCTTTTCGCGCCAAATACTCGAAAATATTATATATATATATATATATATATATATATATATATATATTACATATTTTCTACTTGGATTCTGCCACTACATTTGACTGATCTTTTTTACACACATGAGTAATTTTATTAGCATTTCCTTTTTCGAAATATTTTGAGTATGCCCTTTAAAGGGACCTTCCAAATGAGTAACAATTTTGTTTTTGATTTGTTATTTTTTTTTTATTTCCTTTTTTTGTTTTAATTATCAAACCCTTACAGAAAAAACTAGCAGATTTTACTTTTGCCGTCAAACAATTTGATTTTAATCCAAAAAGGCGTAAACCTGACATCAGCCCCAGGGATGTTCACATTATAGGTGATTTTTAAAGTGTAAGACAACATTTTTGAGCAATTTTTTATATTCAAATTTAAACTATATAAATAGCTGTTAAAATTTTAAAAGTGGAGTTAATACTTACATTTTAGTTCAAAAGTCTGCACCCCCTCCCTCCACACACAGGCAGACACATACTGTAAAATATTTTAATTTCAGACATTTAAAATATTTTTCACATACTTTACTACGGAAACATGCTGGTTTGTTTTTTCCAAACTGGCGACTTTTATAACATCGAACGTAGATCAGCAAGTATAATCCACCTTCTTTTTTTTTTTTTTTTTTAATACATAAGGCTAGTTTTCCTTTTATAAATGTCTACTGCTTCAAATGTTAAGTACTAAAGATAATTCTTAAGAAAATTTATGCAATTAAGCGTTTTTGATACCACAAAGAAAACATTTTACAATAAAAATTGCTTACTGAAATATATTTTCGATAATCTTTTTAATTCGTCATTCTCTTTTCAGATTTTTTTTGCCATATCCTTTCTTTTTTTTTTAAGATATTGGATTAATTTTCCGTAATCAGGTTACCCGCTAATTAACGTATTTACTGTACCGTTGGATGTTTCTTTTTATATTTGAAAGAGACTCTGGACAGTGAACCCGATTGCAGAAGATTACGCGAAATTTGTACTTAGCGATTATTAAATTCATGATTTTTCATTATTACTGAAATTATTGTGTTTCATCATGAAGCAAACAAACAAAAGAGGTTTTGTTGTTATTTATTCTTTATCTCACAGTATTTTACTTCATAAAAAACAATACTTTCAATGGAGGGGAAAAACTTTATTATTCCAATGGTGGCAAATGTAATAATATCTATCGACTTAACATTTTAGCCTACATAGGATAAAACTACCTCAAATTTTGATCACCATAAAGCATATTGTCCTGACGAACACCCTAGCAGCTAATCGTCGCAATAAATTAATAGTTATTTTCATAATTTGGGTTATTTGAACAATAAACGGAAGAATAATTTACACTTGATAATGTAAATATCAAGTCTATTTATTTCTCCGTGTTAATAGGCTCTTTAGAATAATGCAAAATAAATCGTCAATCCGTATTGACAAAAATGCATATTGCTAAAAATTTTGCATAACTAACTTTATTTATCATTGACAGTCCTATTTAAGGTATGGAAATTTATTGGTGAAAGATCTATAAATGAGGCAATAACAACTGCATGATTTATTGGAACGTAATTTGACGGGTAATTTTGTTTTGCAATTACCTCTGGTGCATGTGTAACAATATTAATGCATCACTTTTAATGTTTGTTCCAACCCTCACAATGAGGTCGATCATGGATGATTAGAAATATTTTATTAAATGCATGAAGTTTATTTTTCTAAGTCGTAGAGTTTCTTCCCGCGTTAACGGTTATATGATTTCAACTGGTCTACAAAATGAAAAGGCGATGAAAATGACATTATTTTAATTTTTTTCAAATGATTCAGATTTAAAAACACACATTTTTATGCGTCACTTTTCTGTTAAAAATGAAAGTTAAAGATTCCTTTTTGTCTGCAAATCATTTAATAAAGTACATGCAATCATCTTAATACATTTTTGACGGTATTTACTCTTCTGGAATTTCAAAGAGGGAAAAAGTAGTAATAGAACTGTCAAAAGAGGACATTTATTACGAAGTATAACGTATAATCAGTGAGATTGCATTTAATCTACCAAAACCACATATGCTCAAGCTCAGAGACCAGGAGTTCAAGAAAAAGCACACAAAAGTTAACTATTCTAACATTATTCGTATTCAGTGGTCAATCTCTGTAATCATTGTAATGCTATCTAATTTAATAGTGTCAGATGAGAGAACATTTTAATACCTGTTGTCATAATGGCCTCATTTCCCTACTAAAATGCACTGTAAATGATCAACTGAAAGTATTGCTTCATAATAGCTCAAACTTTCTGCAATTCAGCGGTAATATAATATCGCAATGACACTCGCATCGTTTTCAGCATTGTGGAAGTATATCCCTGGTGAAGATCCACATTGTTTTAAAATACAAAGTCAAATTCACATTTTGTTTGACTCAGGGTTCGTTTGGAAAAATCGACCAGCGTAGCGTGAGTAGCCTGCTAGTTTTAAATAAAGTCATCTGAATTTAATCAATGATGCCCCCAGTTATGAATTGGTGATAAATAAAGGAGAATTAATGTGAAATATTCTAATATTTTGAACCACTTGAATAAATATTCCAATATTTTGACTTTCCAAAATAATTTTTTTTCAATTAATCTTTTCAAAAACGATATTAATTTTAAGATAATAAATAAGTTTAATCAACGATAAGTTGTAAATAAAAAAATCGTTTGCATATTTGCATTAAAAGACATTAAATTACCAAACGATATTTTCAATTTGTAAAAAAAAGTAATTATTCTAATACTTTGAATATGCGCTGTATTTATATTTTGTAGATAAAAGGACTGGTTATAGATAGAATATTAAATATATAGGAAGTCCAATAAATTCTGCTCACTGATATTAACTGAAGAACGGCAACAACTATAGTCATCTGCATTTTGTCTAAAGAGCCTGTGCCTAGCCTAATCGATGCAATCACTAACAGCACCATCTAGCAGAGAACTACAGAGATACCATTTCTATCTCAAAAATGGTACGAGACACAAGAAAAGGTTAATTACAAAATTGTAGGGCATCAATTTGATATGAAAAGTTATTGTACATACGAAACAACACGTTAGTAGAATCTTTGTCTTGTAACATTTTTATATCATACCATCAGTTTAAATACACCTTCATGTGCATTGCAGGAGTGTGGCGTTATAAAGTCGATGTAAATTTACTAATTAAAACGAACGAACGTAAGCTAGTTTATTTTAATTAGAAAATTTAGTTATGGATGCCAAATCTATCCACCTTTAGAAGTCATGCATTATGCTTTATGATTGTGTCCCGGTGATGGACACATACAGTTGTCTTAAGTTTCTTATTATGAAGTGATTTTTTTCTTGAAAATGCGTTAGTTTTGTTGGTAAGAGTGCGCCTGACTAACAATGCCATACGATTAAGTTTACTTTTACGTTGTGCATGCACGTTGTGTACGAAGGGATTGCGTTTTGTCTCGAAACTAATTTCATTAGCGTAGAACAAGTAATCTACCAATAAACAAAGAAAAGTAATATTTGCAAAAACATAAAATAAAAAGAGTTCTAATAAAATATACTGAATTTAGGATAAAGTGTCAATGTTACCAAAACTGCAATCTTTATTTCCCAAGCTTTGTCAGTACACGTTTTATTTTAGGCATTCATTTTAATTAGAATTTCTGTTGGGCGTTAACATTTTTTAAATTAAAAATGCGATACAAATCAACCGACTAAATAATATATAAAAAGCCGAATTTTAAACAACCTTTAAATTAGAATTTTTAAATTTTAACTATTAGTAATCATTTCTCAAGAACTACAAATTGGCAAGAAATAGTTTGAATATTAATAGAAATGTTTGCAGAAACAAAAAATAAATATAATTTTAATAAAATATTCGGAATTTAGGAAAAAGCGACAATGTTACCATAACTCCAGTCTTTATTTCGCAAGCTTTGCGAGCTCATTTTCTTCTGCGGATTAAAAAAAAATTAAAATAGTAACTTATATTTTAGGTGATCATTTTAATTAGCAATAATATTGTTTATGAATTCTGTTTTTCTGTCAGTCCATGCTATAACTAGAGCAAATATACTCTGATTGCTATTCAATTAATATAACTTATGAAGGTTTAGTATGACATTTTCATTATTGGAAATTATGTAGCATTTATAGTTCGTTTACAGGGGCACTCAATAGAATTTCGTTACATAATGGTCTATGGGAGGAAATTGTTTGCGGTGTATTTTATTGAAGTTACACTATTTCAAACATATAGTAATTGATACCTGCACCTCATATTGAGGAGTACTACAAAATACTTACTATAGAATATGCTGTGCATAGAATAAACGTTCATTTACAGAGATACACAAAAGAATTCGGCTGCAGTACTCTCAATGAAATATAAATGCTAGAATAGAGTTTTCACATGCGGAACGTGTTTTTAAATTTAATAATTTTTCATTTATCTTGGTATGTAATATTTCGATAGTTCACATACAAGGACGTACAATAAATCTCGACTACATTTCTGTTTATTGAAGGAAGTTGTTTATGGAGGAT
The DNA here is from genome assembly GCA_963932465.1 of Maratus speciosus. Taxonomy (NCBI): domain Eukaryota; kingdom Metazoa; phylum Arthropoda; class Arachnida; order Araneae; family Salticidae; genus Maratus; species Maratus speciosus. The sequence goes on along the minus strand of OZ010789.1, from coordinate 527,611,066 downwards.
TTTCATCCATGTTATGGACTTCCTAACTGAACTATATTTTCATGTAATATACAAAAAAAATCTATAGAACATACACAAGTTTGCACAAAACAATTTTGAATTTTGATTTCAAAAACTGTTTACTTTCTTGAAAAACTAAAAGAACAGAAATACTTCATGTCTCAGTCTTTTAGTAAGTTTGTTACGAATAGTTTAATAGCTACACTAAACGGGAATAAATAAGATATTAGTTCTCAATGCAGAAAAATTTACAGCATCTGAAATCTGTATAAAAATAGGGACTATTTTCGTTAAAAATTTTTGTTGAAGACATTTTGTTGAAAATTTGTCTAATTAAGTATTTGAATGTTTTTATGTTTTTTTTTTTTTTTTAAGATTACAAAAAAGTAACAATTAAAAATTAAATTTAAAAATCAAAAAATCCGACTGCTTAAAAAGCGAACTATTTAATTATTTCTCATCAGTGTGAAACTATTTTTTATATTGCTTACCTATTTTTTTATTTACTTGTATTGATGACTTTTAAGTATTGTTTAATTGTTAGTTCCTATCTATAAACACAGTTTTGATGAGGCCTATAGATGTCTATGAAGGTTAGAGTTGCAGTGAAGCTAGAGATCTTACGTACACAACTTCTAGGTTGTGTAATATTTAAACGGAGCTTCTGAATGTAAAATAGTTAATTAAACATCGTCTTCATTTTGAAAGATCTATCCAATGATATGCCACTCAATATGGTGCATAAAAATTTATTTTCGTCTCTACCGCCATTTTGTATTTTACTCCCGCCATTTGAATTTATAAAAACAAAACCCAGCCTATAACCATCGGGCGGATAAGACGAATCGATAGATACATCATTCATTAAAATCCATCCTGCCGTTGGGATGTTCCGAGGGTATAAAGAAATCCAGATACACCAAATACGCGTGAAACTCATAACACTTCTTGGCAGTCGGGTAAAAAGAAATTAGGACAATTTTTTCACGTATGGGTAATTGTGTTTCAGGCTTCAAATTTTAACATGTCTATTTGACATATGTGCAATTCTATAGAGAACATGAAAATACAAAATAATAGAAATACAAGGAAACAACAACAACAATAATAAGCAATGAACTCCAATTTCTCCTGCGGGAGTGATTAGATGTTAACATTTTTAAAGCCCAAAACTCCGCTTGTAAACGAGTGTAGAATAAGACACATGCTACATTTGCCTTGATATTACAACATTCATTTTATCTTTAAAATGAAATAATCTTTTCAATATAAATAAAAACATACATTTATTTTACTTAAATAGGTGTCACAAATATAAAAATTAAAATATGTTGACATGTTTCGGTTTAATAGTAAAAACCGTAATCATAACACACACATAATCAATAGAAATGAATGACACTGGGTACCAAAAAATAATCTAAAAACCAAAAAACATAAAAATGCAAAACACTGCGCCCTCTATGATCTCAAATAGCCTACGCTACCGCGGCTCCCTCTATCATACCCCCTTTTTTAAGTATTTATTAATAAAACGGATAAAGTATCAACTTTATCCGTTGATATTCCAATTTTATGGTTGGAATTCCTTAATAAATACTTAAAAAAGGGAGTCTGATAGAGGGAGCCGCGGTAGCGTAGGCTATTTGAGATCATAGAGGGCGCAGTGTTTTGCATTTTTATGTTTTTTGGTTTTTAGATTATTTTTTGGTACCCAGTGTCATTCATTTCTATTGATTATGTGTGTGTTATGATTACGGTTTTTACTATTAAACCGAAACATGTCAACATATTTTAATTTTTATATTTGTGACACCTATTTAAGTAAAATAAATGTATGTTTTTATTTATATGATATGAAAAGGTGAAGTTAATTTTGTTTGAGTTTTTACGAAAACTTACAACGGTTTTTGACATAATCTTTCCAAGTTTAAAAATAACCATTATTTTAAATGTTAGATAGAAAAAGCTCCTTATGCACATTAAATTACAATAAACGATAGTGGAAAGAGATATTTTCTTTTACCCTCCATAGTAATAAGATAAAAACCTGAAAAAACATACGTTCGATAGATATCGTAGCTACTCCTACATGAGTTTGATTTATCCTGAAAGAAGTGAGTAGCGTTATAAAAATTAAATGAACAGTAACCTCAAATTATCCCGCTTAAATTTTTATTGATAACTGATTTATTTCAAAATTTTTTACACGGTAATGTTCGAATTAATCATTACTTATTCCAAAATAAAATCTAGTTTTTATTAGGACCAATTAAAAGGAATTCTAGTTACGACGTAGAAGAAATGTGGTATAGAAACTGGCATTTTTTCCGCGCAAATGCATTTAATATTTAAAATGTTAATGATTTTGTTTAAAAAACAACAAGGTAATTAAAAAAATATTATTTACTAAATTTTTGATTTAATTATAAATAATAAGGATAAATAGATGCATCAAAAGTCCACAATACGGATAACGTTATATTAACAAGACAGTCGAATCATTTTATGTTCTAATAGGCCACGATAATTAAAAAAAAAACACATAGATTTAAGGACAACTATTAATTTGATAAGTTTTACTTCTTCAGATTTATTTATTTTAACACATTATTAAAATTGTTGTTAACTGAGCTAAACTAAGCTTTTTTTTTTAATGTAAATGGATTTATTTTATAATATAAATTCATATGTGTATATATGAGCAACTTTACTCAAGGTCACATTTCTTTAATGTTCTAGTATTCTACATTTAATTTGTCGTTACGTTATCTTAAATTATGCATTTACACTTCATGAAGTAAATTATGAAAACGTAGTATACAGTGGTGGAGAAAATTGAGGATATTTTTTGAAATTTTCATGTTTTATAACTTTGTGTGCTTAAAGAATATAATAAATTTCACTTAAATCAAATATTTATGCATCAAATTCAAGGAAATTTTATGTCGAATTTAATAAAAAAACCTAATTAAAATATCTGCATTACAAAAAAGTTACGCTTACAAAAATTGAGATCTATATCAAATTTCCTTATATTTTAAAGTTACATTTACACATTTAATATTTAGTAAGATAATCCTTGTCTTTTATTACAGCTTTGCAGCTTCTTTTCATTGAGCTAACTACAGTGGCGGTCAAAAGTTTCCGGCCAGCATAAAATTTTTGGTTAATTTGTAAGTATACCCATATGAAGCGGAAACTCAAAGTGATATTTATACATTTTATTGACATAATAGTTAGGAAATTATTTATGGAATAACAAATAAATATCAATAAATTTAATTGAAAAAAATAACTGCAAAAGAAAACGCATATTCTCAAAAGTTTCCGGCCATCTTGGAAAGTTTTGAAAAAATTGGTGTTATAGTAGAAAATAGCATTAGTCAACAACATTTACAATTAGTATTTTGCCATTATACCTTTAGCAATAAGTACTGCAACGCAACGACGTGGCATCGATTCAACGGACGGTTGAAGATTGTTTATGTTAAGTTTTCTCCACTCTTCTTGCAATTTTTGGGGAAATTCTGCCTAATTGGAATATTTATAATTTCTCACACGTTTGTCAAGTTCGTTCCAAAGATTTCCTATTAGATTCAGATCGGATGATTGAGTTGGACAATTCAAATGTGGATTTTTTTGTGCGAAAGCCACTGCTTCACGAGATTGCATGCAAGCTTTGGGTCGTTATCATGCTGAAACAAATAGTTGCGTCCGCAATTATCCTCCAATAAGGCAGCAAATGATCTTGCAAGATATCCTTGTACATTGCACCATTCATCTTGCCGCGGATTTCAACTAACGGACCGACCCCTTTTCCAGAAAATGCTCCCCACAGCATAACGTGTCCTCCGCCATGCTTCATTGAAGGAATAAGATAATTCGAATCCTATCTTCTGTTTTTAGGTCGTCTGACGTAGTGTCTGTCATCACTCCCGAAAAGTGTGAACTTCGATTTATCGGAAAATAGTACTTTTTCCAGTTATCACTTGACCAGTCTTTGTGTTTCTTAGCAAACGCCAGTCGAGCCGTCTGATTTTTTTTTTTACTTGTGAAAGGTTTTTTTAACACCGACTATTCCATAAAGACCTACGTCACGTAAGCGTCTTGACACGGTAGACCGACTTATTTCAGCAATATTTTTGCTCCTTAAATCACGGGATATTGCAGCGACATTTTTATGCGGGTCATCAACTGCTTTTCTCCTAACAATTCTATTCACACGAATAGATGTTTTCCGGTGCCTCCCGGACCGTGGCAAGTCCGGAAGGCCATGGTCATCTTTATATTTTTCTTAAATATCGTTCGCAGTAGATTTTCTGATCGATAACTTTGCCGCAATCTCACGAGAGGATTGGCCCTTTAGCGACAAACAAATCACTCGTTTACGAATAAGAATTGTTGAATTTTTCATTTTTGAATTTCAACTACGTTATTTACGTTGATTAACTAACGAACATGGTCAAAAAGCATTTTACCGATATCAAAAACTAACGAATGACGAATGGTCGGAAACTTTTGCACACGCGAATTTTGAATTCCTCCCCTTTTCATAGAGTGTCCCCAGTATCCAATCAAAATGATCACGTAGTCAGAGGTCTTTTGCATATTGCTAACTTTTGGAGCGATTGCACTACTTCTTCCCTGGAACATTATGACAAACAAATAAAAAAAAAAAACTAACTGGCCGGAAACTTTTGACCGCCACTGTAGTTTTTGGAGTTTATCCTTTTTAATCATGTGATGCCAAGAATCAATTATAGCCTCAGTAAGTTGTGTTTTATTCAACGTTTTTTATGTAAAAGGATTTTCAAACGTCGCCACAAATTTTCTATAGGATTCAGATCATGGCTGTTTCCTAGCCAGTGTAATAATTTTATGTTTTTATTTCTTAACCATTCTTTGCATATTTTTGCCGTATGGCATGGATCTGAATCCTGCTGAAAGATAAATGGTGCTTCATTGAGGACGAAGTTTCTGATGGAAAGTATCAATTTTGGTTCCAGGACAGTATCGAACTATTTTTTTGCATTCAGAATGCCATCAATCACGTGAATGCGGCCCACACCATCTGTAGGCATACAGGCCCAAATCATGACATTTATTGGGTTCTTTGTAATTTTTACAGTGCGACCAGGATACAACTCTTCCCCTACTCGACGTCTCACATATCTTCGCTTATCACTAACAAAGAGCGATATTTTACTCTCATCGCTCCAGATTATTTGCTTCCTCTGATTTTCTGTCCAACTAATGGGTTCTTTTGCCCACTGAACTCGTTTCTTGTGTTGCTAAAGATTTTAAAATGTTTTTTTTTTCCCTCGGAATTCTACCTTTTAGTCCAAAGTCTGCTAATCTTCTCCTTATTGTTCTTGAACTAAGTAAAGTACCTATTGTATTAATTTCGCATCTAACAGCATTTGATGAAATTTTTCTATCTTTGAGTTATATCCTTTTTATCTTTCTATCGTCAGAAGCGCTTGTGATTTTTATCTGCCTGATCTTGCCTTATTTATCACTGACTTAGCTTCTTCATAACGTAAGCACAATATTCGTACCCCAGATAAAGTGACTGATCCACCAACCTGTCATGCAATTTCAGCATAAGAGAGAACAGTTTCTCTCAATATGACAATTCTGCTTCTTTTTGTAGGTGTCCAATCAGTTCTTGTTGTCGATGGCATTGTTTTAAATTATTTGCATTAAAAAAATTGAAATATTAAAAAAAAAAGATCATTTTATTTAGTTACACTATTTTTCATCCTTTTGCAAAATTCATTCCAGCAAAATACTGATTTCACAAATCAAAGTATACTACAGTTTAGTTACTGACATTTGATTGACTCTCAAAACGGTCATTGTGATTGGCTAGGAAGCTTTTATTTCAATTGGTAACGTTGTCTCTCTCTACTTAGTCTCACATACATATATATATTTTAATTTAGTGTAAATATTACTTTATATTATTGTATCAAAGACAAATGAGCATTGATTCTAACGCGTTGCTGAAATATAATCCTTCTATATATAAAAAAAACTTTCGATTTGGAAATGGACCAATGAAAATCTGCGTAGATATTCCGGGTAGAACTCATCCAATTTAAATGCTTAAGCCAAGGCCTCCTTATCGAAATAACAGGCCTCGCAATCGCTAAGTTTCCTTTGTCCGCTGTACACGTGGTTAGAAACCACATGGTTTCCGTGACTAGCGCCATCTAACGTGAGAAACAGAAATATTTTTTAATTTGTTTACCATTTGTCTTTTACCATTTTCTTTACGATGTGCTTTGTAGTTTGCAAATGATAGTTGTTAATCTTAAAATTTTCATATGTTCTAGACATTTTATTTAAAAAATGAACTTATTTTACTGTTAAACAAAAAATGTTTACTGCTGTATTCCGTTATGTAAATAAATGATGATAATAATAATAATAATAATCAGGAAAGAAAATTATTTTACCATGAATTTCTCAGTGATATTAGTTAATGAAATAAATGGATAGCATCTAGATCCGGAAAATGTAAAATATTTCATTTTCTCTTTTATATTTTCAAATATGGGATTTATTTTATTTCTGCGATTTCTTTTCTTTTCACAATTAATTTCACCTTACAGTATTAATTTAACATCGCTCCTTCAATTTGTTTCAATGCACAGTCTCATTTATTTATTTATTGGCCTATCATTTGTTTTATTTTTGAAGGTATGGGGGATCATTTCAGTTTAACATACTTTAGATGTTTTTTTATATAAAGTTTGTATGTATTAATCTATGGAAAGTTTCATAATTGGCTCCACAGCCAATTGGCATATCTTGGCGGGCATAGTTTGGTGCGTAATTAATTTCCTTGTTTTAACTCACATATGTTATGTAAGTTTTACTAAAATGTATCAAAGTATTTTAGGAAAGTTAAAACACGCATAGATACACAAAAAAACAGACTGAAGTCATAAACACTTAAAAAATTGGAAAAATAAAGTTTAATAATCCCTTAAATTTATACATGTCCCTCAACTTTCCGCAAATACCGTATTCTTGTCATGCTACGATTTTGGTGTTTGTAAATCTTAATTTGAGTATTCTTCCTTAATCAGACCTAAGGCCAATTGGCGTAAGTGTAGTTTGGCGCAAAATTAATTTTATTTTTAAACCGTATACTTGATACCACATTATTCCAGCATCGCGTTTTTGCAGTCAACTTTGACTGTGGAACAGATTACAGAACATTAGCTAATACTACATTATATAATAATAAATCGGTATTTTTCAAGTATAGGGGCCTTGGCGAGAGAAGAAAATTTGGCAACGTAATTTCTGGAAGCATATTCACTGTTTCACATAAAGAAGCAATATTTTCCAATATTTGTTCAATTTATTTAATATAAAAAAGGCATTTATCTATTTTATATACAAATATAAACAAATCGTATATAAAAAACAATAATAATATCTAGAAACTAAATTTATACATGTAAATTCGGCACAGATGTCATATTGGCGCGATTTTTTTCTGGCGTAAATGTCATATACGCACCGGATACTTAACTGGCACCAAAGTGTCGTTATTTTGCTTGATATGGTTATCCGGATATAGATGATATGGTAACGAGGTTTTCGCAAAATTGGCGTCGGAAAAAAATCGCGCCAATATGGGCGTATATGACATCTGTGCCGTAAATTCTTATAAAACAAGCTGACAGTTCATAAGTTTTGTTTTCATAACTGTTTATATCAATCGGCAACAAATCGCTCTTTCCGAAGCCCAAATTGTGCCAAGATTAAAAAAAAAATAACCCGCAAAGCCCTATATACTGAAAATGGTACTTGTTAGTTATCCCGTCGACCAAATTACTGTCGCCAAATTGCAAGATTAAATGCCAATAATGGTTTGCCATAAATTAATTAATTTTAAGATTAAATGCCAATAATGGCCAATAAAACCAATATTTCGACGTTTTCTTTGTATTTTTATTAATGTTATACTAATTTATTTGTTTTTTCGTTATTTAAAATAAAAAATTGTGTCAATTTGTAGAACTTGGCGAGCAGTTTGGCGATTTATATAATTTGGCGAAATCGGTCGACGGGATAACTAACAAGTACCCTGAAAAAATATCAATAAATCTTATATTTAAATCTTCATTTTTATATGTTTCATTTTTTAAAGCCAGAACATAATTGTGCGAAATATTTTTTTACGCCTTTATTTTACTGGAATTCGAAAAATATTTTATACAATTTTGCCAGTAACACAACATTTTCAATTTTTTACTATGCATTTGTTTATGGAGTATTACCAGGAGTATACACCAGGTGGCGTAACTTAAGGGACAAAGTCAGCTAATAAGTTGGTAATTATCGGGGACATTTTCACCCATAGACTTTCTCCGGATTGTCAAGTCTGTTTTATGATAAGGGAGTCTTGGCTTAAGCATGGCCATAGCCTACTATGATATATAACGGCCCGCGCATTTCGCCGAAAAAGTGAAGTCGGATCCAACTTCAAACCCTGAACCAAAACTTCACAACGTGCTCTTTGTTTACATTTATACCCTGCCCAGATAGAAGCTTGTTTCTCATCGTCGAGGTTTCAGAATCATTGATCGTATTTTCATGTAATAAATTAAATATTTATATTCTTCAATTTCCTTCGATTTAAAAGGCTATTTTACACAAATTGTAGAATTTTAGTGTTACACATACTTTTAAGATTAGCTAAATTATTTATTGTTTACCTTGATCGTTTGGTTCATTCATGAAAAATGCCGGTTCTGTTATTCTTTTTTGAATGTCCCGTATTTATATAAAAATAGCTTGGTTTCATATACCCGTTTTAAAATTAAAACTTGATTTTTATCAAACTACAGTTCTCATAACTGACTTGAAGCAGCTATTTTTGATTAATTTACTGTTACCGGTAAAATATTTGTTTTTAATATCGCCCGAACCAAGAAGAAGAAGAAGAAAAAAAGCCGATCTTCCTTAAACATTAAATATTCTTATTTTTAATCAGAGAAAGAAATGGTGATCACGGATTTAAATATCGTTGCAATATTCTATGTTATCCAAGCAATTTTGATTAAATCATGTAAGGGTATTAGTTACTTAATAAATTACATTTATTAATTATGACAAGGAATTTTATGAGTATTTTAATATATTAAAAAAAATTCTATCAGTTTTATTGTTTCAGCAGCGAAAATAGTAAATAAATGGTACTTAGTTATCCCGTCGACCAAAAATCTATCGCCAGACTATAAGATTAAATGCCAATAATGCTTGATCGTAAATGTCACATTCACTTGACTGTAAGCAAGTTACACGTGTTTATGTCATCAAGTGATTTTTATTTCGACGTTTTATTTGTATATTTATTAATGTTATATTAATTTATTTGTTCTTTCGTTATTTAAAATAAAAATTATGTCAATTTGTATAATTTGGCGAGTGTTTTAGCGATTTATATAATTTGGTGAAATTGGTCGACGGGATAACTAAGTGGTACCAAATAAATTTATGATATTGATGTTTTAGACTAAGCATGTGTTTTTTTGTTTATATATTTTTATGTGTGTTGGTTGAACAGTTTTAAAGAGAAACACATTATATTAGTCACTTAAATAAATAGAACTTTACATTTACACTGATATGGACAGTTTATAATAACCCTTAACAGCTGTATTCGAATTAGCTGTCATTTCTAAGCTTGATTGGAATGTCAGCAGAATTGTAAACGTAACCATGGCGACATAAACGTAATTTTGGTGTTTGTTTACATATCTACCCTTCCCAGGTTGTTTCAGTTACGTTGAGAGTCAAATTTCAATTTTGGGCAGGGTATCAGAGTCCTCTGGCGAGCGACTTCATAATTTAAACGCAAATCAGTCTGCCAGTAGTAGTATCTAAGTATGCCTTGAGCATGGCCTTTCTTCGTTAACATTAAAAAAAAACTGTCGTATACAAAAATATGGAAATCGGTGGTATTATAAAGAAATATTTGATAAACACGCTGATGCAGACAGTTTTCAAATCGAAGAATTACTTTAAGAGATATTTAATGCTAAAGTTGGACAAAATCGTTCCATTAAAAAAGTTTTATTGGAGCAAGAACTATACATGAGAATTTATTCATTTTTAGATCATTTTTATAGGTTATAAGTTCCCGGTGTGCAGATTGCATTTATTTTTTTTTTATTTGACTATTTTTTGGGGTTTTATTTCTATTTTAAATTCAAGTTTTCACTATTTCGAGAGATATTTTTTACAAATTTAAAAAATGTTATTAATTTAAACTGTTGCCAACTGTATAAACAGCTCAAACAATAATGTTTACTTCAAATTAAAAATTTATTTACACGGGACTATTGTAAACAGAAAAAAAAATTAAAATTAGAATAAAATGATTACATGTTAAAAGCAGGAAAATTGCGTCATAAGAACCATATTTACACTGGAATTTTAAAAGAGAAACAAAATGTTAAAATAAAAAATCATTACTATGCGTTAAAACCTGTAAATGGAGGAAATTACGTCATTTTTAAAATGGCAAAAAAATATGGCAAAACAATTTAAATTAAAAAATATATCTGCGCGAGACATTTACTTGATATGTTGAGATAATATTTTCAACTACTATCGTGAATTCGAAGATAGCGCAAATAATATTTCCTTCTAACAACAAAAGTATTTTCACGTGAATATTAATAAGAGAAATAAAACTTTGGTGTAAATTACGTCAGATTTAAAACGATACATTTAAAATGAATTATTTAAAAGAACTATCTTATAGCGCTGTTAAAAAATACCGGGAGACAATGACACTGTTTACTTAATTCATTTTACATTAGCTTATTTTCGAATGTTTAACTAATTTTTTAAATTAAATACGAAAACAGCCATTGTATCTTTTAACAGCAGCAAATATGGTCTTAAAAATCCCCAATCCAAGAAAAACGAATGGAAACCCGTTTACAGAGAGATCGCTACTGCTTTTTAGGTAGATTTCGTAAGAAATACTACCTATTGCAGTCGTTACCATGGTGCGACTTTTGAAAAATTCCTTCATAACTTTTCATTATAGGACCCCAGGAACCCAAAACCACCCCCACCTAAAAAGTTTATATATATATATATATATATATATATATATATATATATATATATATATAGTATATAGTATATATATATATGTGTACTAAATTTTGTCCGCACGATAAAAGTCGCAATTCTGCACGGATCGTCTTCAAACTCGCCAACAACTTTGAGATGGCTAATATCTCGGCGGGGATTGAAAATGGGTAAGATCGGACCAATGGAATGGAAATGGGGAGGGTTCAAAAATTTGAATACCATCTTAACATGATTCCGATAAAATCAGCTCTTACACAACAATGACAGAAAAAAATAAATATTTTTCGTTATTGCAGTTGCCAACAATTAACAAAAAAGCAATAAAATTCTCACCACACAATTGCTTTTCTTTTGCGAGAATTTCACGTGAAAAATTAAATAAAATAAATAGTTTGACGAATTGAAAACAAATTGAATATTACGTCATAAGTTTCCTAGAGCAAGATTTCTGCATGAAAACTCAAAATGAAATAAATAGTTTGACGAATTAAAAAACAACAACAAAATATTGCGTCATATTGGAAATAAAATGGACCTCAGCAGGTGAATATGTAACGTCATGTGAGTTTGAAGAAACGTATGAAATGACGACATGATAAAAACCCGACTATGGAAATATTAACTTATTTATCACTTTGAGGTTCTCTGAATTTGATTTAGCTATTTTTTAAACCTATTCCATATGCATGCGTGTGTGTATTCGTGTACATTAGAATTTTCACAAAATGTTTAGCTCCCTAGAGCTCATTCTTAGTGGAGGAACTGGGTTTATCTCTAATTTTGATTTAAATTTTGTTAGTTAATTTAGTACTTAACTTCGAAATCTACCTCCGCCTGTAGGCCCGAGCCGACAGGGATTTTTTTTTTTTTTTTTTTTTTTAATTTTAATTCAATATTTTTAAAGCCGTTCAAATTAGCGTGCTTTTTGGATTTTGGTGTCTCTGAACGGGGGTTGGCGAGCTTAGCTCGTAGGGGGCAGAGCCCCCTAGTCTCTTTAAAAACAAACAAAATGGTTAAATTAATTCTCTCTCTTCCTTTGGCATATTTTATTATTATTATTTTTTTTTAATGCACATATTACTTTATATTATAGTAACAAAGAAAAATGTGAATTATTTTGTCCCATGTTGATGGACTATAACATACAAGATTATATTTTCCTAAAATTATACAAAATTGTTAAATTAATTTACAAATTTAAAACAAAACTTATTATTTAGTAGTATATTTTCTGTTCTATACAATGAAACAAAGATTGATTTATGAAGTTTTGAAAAATGAAGCCATCTGCAATCAAAAGGAAATCGATAACTCTTTGATGTTGCAATAGCCAGTGGCATATAGGCTTAATTCTAATGTTAGACTTTATTTCTTTACAATACTAAGGTATATAATACTACTATATATACTTTATATTACTTCTATATAATACCACCTCCGAGCTACGCTCGCCAACCCACGTTCAGACCAGTGTTGGGTATGAACGCGTTCATCGAACGAAAACTGACGAAGTTAGTTCACTCTCTGTGAAAGTTGATTTGAACTTGACTCACTTTTTGATAAACGAACGTGAGCTGAATGAAAGTTAAAAAAATCTGTGAGTTTGAACGAAATTTACAACTCAAACTCAATTTTTTTCATAATTTATTTAATTTTTTTCCAGCCGTTAAGAACGCGTTTTTCGCATTCAAATGCCATTTAGAGGCCTACACGAACTCGGTATGTGTCGAGTCTGATCATAAGTTTTTCTGGATCATGTCCGGGTCTGACTTTCTCTGGAGGCCCGAGCCGGGCAGAACCGGGCTTATTTCTGAGCCAGTGCTTATTCTTCCTAGAAGTCTGCACCGACCGAAATTTTCTGGTCACAACCCTGCTTGTATGAAAATCATTGACCCGCCCTGTCTGACTCGTGCAAAAACCTGTTTAAGGCTGTTCTCAAATCCAAAATAGCAACTTTCTGACACAAGTTTTAATTTATTTTTGTTCGGAAAGGCATGAAACTTGCAGGTGTTCAGAAACTATGTAATCGATCTGTTTTTTTTTTTTTTTTTTTCACACGCAATAGATCTTCTAGAAATAGTGTCAAAGTGGACGTTTTGAACCGAATTTCCGCGCGAAAGAAGAATATGCATTCAAGAAAGGATGAAAAACGTGTTTGACACGTGATCAAAATCGCTTATTACTCAATAGGTAATTTATATATCAAAAAATGGAAAACACAGTTCGATTCCAAATCGCTTCCATGGCCAGGCTTTCCTATTTTATATCTTTCTGTTAAAAAATGAATTTGTAAATGTGTCAAAACGTTTTGCGCTTGTTGAGCAGAGCAGTTAAGAACAGCCTTAACACTAGAACCGCCGGCTATTTTGCTCAATTTTTATAAATAAGTGTTAAACTCCAGAATTTTTATTTAAAACTATTTAACTTTTTTAATTATCCTATTTGTTTTTTTGACTTCATACATATAACATATCTTAAGAAAAAATTCCTGGTTATAATCGGCTGTTATCAATTTTGGCAGGGGTCAAAATGACCCCTAACGGCGGTTCTAGTGTTAAGAAAGAACCTCCTTGGATCAACAATTTTTTCCGAAAAGACATATATTTTTTAATTACCATTATTCTACAATTAAAATTCTCTTTAAAGAATAGTGGTACATATGCATTTCTAGGGGAGGAGGGGGGACAGTACTGTAAAACATGTTATGAGAATCTGTGTATGACGAAATCCTGTTTTAAACGGAAAAATTTCTATATCGGTGCAAAATGGATATAATAATCCGTTTGAAAATAATTAATACAGTTGCAAGAGAAGACAGACCTCGTAAAAAAAGAACTTAACATTTAATTTCTCTCCTATGTGATTCCGTCTTAGAATGTTTTTCGATATAGAATTTTTCAGATTTTTAAGCCTCCAAGCTGTGTAAATGGATAAATGGTATTAATAATAATTCAGATATTTAAATACAAGTAGAGATCCATTAAAAAATCAATATAGTTTACAATAGAATATATGGAAAGAAATGTAAGAGAAACAGTATTTTGGAACGGGGGTTCCCTGTATTTTGCAGTCTATGGCACACTTATTTAAAGTGAACAATATAAACATGAAAAAGAGACTAATAATATATATTTTTTTGGGTCAGAAGCCCTCGCATAAGACAAAATTGTAAACATATCGACGTAAAAATTAATATCTGTAGAGAACACTTTTATGCATCATTTATAAAAACTATTATTAAGAAATTCCGAATTCTTCCCAGAAAGTTTGAATAGTTTTTTTTTTTTTTTGTTTATAATTATAAGTATAAATATTTCGTGAATAAAATAAAGGAAAATTAATATTAAAAATTTTATAGAGTGAGCTCTAAATTTCTGAGTAAAACTTGGCCAGATTTAGCAACACTGTTTGTGACCTGTATAGTGGTTTAAAAGTTTCTCATTTGACCTTAGATTTTTACTTCTGTTTCAGATTCGGATCGGTTTTGGATTGGGTTTTGATTTGTGAGGGTCGGATTCGGGTAGAAACCGATTTTTCAAAACAATGTCGAAAATGAAAAGGTTAAAAACTTATTTCAGTAAAACCTCCATAACATGGGCGAAATATGCCAAGGGCAATGAGGGTAGATACCCCCCCCCCCTCATTTTTTTTTAGGAGCAGGGGCAAAGTTATGTTTCGCCCTTCCAGATTTTTTTCTTCTTTTCAAGTAAAAACATATTTTTGTATTTCCTTTATCCTTTTTTCCCCTCCTATAGTTTATTAATTTATATATTATCGTGGGCGTAAACTAGAATTGGATAAAACTCAACCAGAATAATAAGAATTAACCTTTTCATGTTGACAAGTAATTTCTTTTTTACATCTTAAAAACCCCTCTGCTGTAGAAACAGAGGTAACTTAGGATGTTCTCAAATCCGAAAGGGCAACTTTCTGACGTAATTTTAATTTACTTTTGTTCGAAAATGCATGAAACTAGCTGGTGTTGTTGTTCAGAAACTGTGTAATTTAGCTGTTTATTTCTATATTTTTTTGCAAACGCAATACGTCTTTCAGAAAAGAGTGTCAAAGTGGACGTTTTTAACCGAATTTCCGCGCGAAGGAAGAAAGAGCACTCAAAAGCGGCGAAAGCTTGTTTGTCACGTGATCGAAATGGCTTATAACTCAATAAGTAATTGATTGATCAAAAAATGGAAAAACAGTTCAATTCCAAATCGCTTCCATATCCAGGCTTTCCAATTTTACCTTTCCGTTAGAAAATGTATTTGTAAATGTGTCAAAACGTTTTGCGCTTGTTGAACAGAGCAGTTAAGAACAGCCTTAAAAATATTTTCCCCAAAGACTTGAGATATTATCTCATCTCGATGTATTTTCCTTTATCCCCCCCCCCCTTTTCCTTTTCTTTTGCTCCAAAGTTGAACGACTATTTTCTGCTTTTCATTCCCAGGAATGTTTGACTGCAAGTGTGGCAAAAGATATCTTGATTAGAGTGCCTTGACTCTGACCATTGTCAATTGTTTAGGATAATATCAACACAACACAAGAACTTCCTGTTTCTCAGGGTTATTCATATAGCTCCACTACGTGGGAGGGAATTGTCCGGGGTGTCTAAATTTGGAAACTATACACTGTAAAAAAAAAACGGAAATACTACTGGCAATCTAGACGCCAGTACTATTTCCGTTTTTTTACGGAATTTTTACCCATAAATTACAGAAAATTTTCCGTTTTTAATCAGAAAAACGGAAAATTTTCTGTAATTTATGGATAAAAATTCCGTAAAAAAACGGAAATAGTACTGGCGTCTAGATTGCCAGTAGTATTTCCGTTTTTTTTTTTTTTTTTTTTTTTTTTTTTTACAGTGTACTCCGCTCGCTGTATAATTATTTGTATATATCAAATAATCACTGAAATCTAAAGATATAATTCTAATTATTACACTATCACCATTTAGTATAAATGAAAAAGTATAAAAACAAACTGAAAAAAATAAATTTTGATCGTTTAAATATGTCTCCTGTGCTCGTTAGATTTAAACTTTATTTTTCTTTCTTTTTACATACTACTATTTCAATAACAAATATAAATAGATGTCTGCACGGGAAGAAATTTTCAAGCCGAACGCGATCAGTAGACAATTTTTCTTTTAGCCCTGTATAAATGAAATATAAGTATATATAACTATAATAAGTATAATATAAGTATAAAGGAAAAAGTATAAAAAACAAACTGATAAAAATAAATTTTGACCATTGAACATTTAAATATGTCTCCTGTGCTCGTTAGATTTAAACTTTTTTTTTCTTTCATTTTATATACGACTATTTCATTAACAAATATAAATGCATGTCTGCACGAGAAGAAATTTTCAAGCCGAGCGTGATCAGTAGACAATTTTTACTTTAGCCCTGTATAGTTTGACCAGAACTGCTCCGAGTTCAGCTCGGCCCGCTGAAATAAATATTGACCCAGCCCGGTATAAAAGCTAAACGTTCGTCCCGGCCTGCACAAAAAATTAATCATCTCGGCTCGGCTCGGCTCGGCTCGGCCCGGCAGACCATAGATTTTTACGCATATAAGGTTAAAATTGTCTTGTACGAGAAGTTCTAACAAAAATACTTATTTTATCATTTTATTTCATGTTTATATTATTCATTTAAAAAAAAGGTGTCTCGAGCTGTGATATTTATTTTTTAAATGCATCTCTGGTAATATGTAAATCTCTTAGTTATCGTTACTATCATTAATCCATATTCTATGGATTAGAGATTGAAAAATTGTAAAAATGCTATACGATAAAATCTTCTAAGACGACATCGCATAGAAAAGAAGAAAAAATCTTTATGGGCAGTTTCCCCTCTTAGCAGGTTCATCGCCTATTGTAAATGCATTATATATCCTTTTCTGAAGTATAATTATAATCAACATATTTTTTCTGTTGTTGTTGTTAAACACGGGATTTCACCATATGCGGGTTCTTTTTCACAGGTTTTGCTGTACTTATTGCCAAGAAATGCATCTACCCACATATTAGAAAAAGGAAAAATAAATATAATAAACTTTAATTCAGGAATAATAGAAATTTAAAAATACATGCATTTAAAAAAAAAAAAAAAAAAAAAAAAAAAAATGTTCGGCAGGCCAAATTTTACTGATATTTTTATGGAGGGCCGTGTCGGGCCAATTATTTTCTTAAGAGCTGTTCAGTACTCCAGGAAGGATGCAGTAGAGATCTGCATGGGGATGGGCTTGGCCCGAGGCCCGTACGCGGCCCAGCAGAATTAGGACATTTTTTTCAACGGGCCGGGCCGATAAACAAAATAAGCTGGCCGAGCAGGGCCGCTTTTTCAAGAAGGCTCACATTTTGAGCACGTGAGTAACTGTTGGCGTAGGGATGAATTCAACACTACGCACAGTTTCTTGTTTGTGACGTCATACGTGTAGCGGACAGCAGCCCGATTCCTTTGCGGCATGCAAAGAGATACTGTTTTTTTTTTTTCATTTGTTTTTCCTCAAATGTAAAAAGCTATAAAGCAGAGAATAAAGTATGACGATATGTTATTTCACCGTGGTTTTCAATTAATACTTTGCTTAAAACAAAGAGATTTTTCGGATTAAAATGCTTTTAATTTCACAATATATATAATTCAAACATAAGTCATTTTTTCAGCACAATAATACTCATTTATTTCATTGATTCGCTATGTTCGAAGAATTTGTGAACGTATTTTATTAGGAAAAATAAAAACAGATGTATAGATTTTCTTGCAATAAATATAATTCTATTGATCATGTTTTTATATCACAATTGAACTTAGTTTTATTAGCACTACTACTGAATTAATTATTTTTTAAATTATTATTAAGCGGCATAATTGTGTGACGTGTTGATTGCATTAATAAGACTGAAATAAATTTCTTCTAGACAATTCTCGAATACGCGCGAAGAAATTAATAACATTTAAATCCCACTGACGACGGTCTTGTGAAGGTTAGAAACGTTCTTGGTTTTTAGGTAGATTTCGTATGAAATACTACCTATTGGGATCGTTCCTATGTTGGAATTTCTGAAATTTTTTTGCAGATCTACACCGATCATGACTCCTAGAACCCAAAACCACCCTCAGTAAAAAACTTTATCTATCTATCTATCTATCTATATATATATATATATATATCACTTTCTTCTGGACACGATAACTTTCGTAATTCTGCACGAATCTCTTCCAAACTGATACATAAAATCAAAGGGCATAAAATCTCGGTCAAGTTCGTTAATGGGCAAAATCGGACAAAGGGGATGGAAATAGGGAGGGGTTTTGTGAAAACCGAAAACCCCCCATAACTTCTTAATTTTTGTACATATCAAATCAGTTTAAAGTTTTTATTACTTCTAAAAATAGGGCCAAAAATTTATGTATCATAGATTTTTGATAAAGTTAAAAATGGGCTCAAGGGGCGCAAAAAATAGGGTTTTAGGGAGAAAAAAATTCATAACTTCGTCAATTCTCAAGATATCAATTCCAATTAATTTTATTATAAATTTCCTTAATATTATCTACAACTTTTATATTCACAAGTTTTTGATAGGACCAATTCGTACCGCAAAAAAAAATTAAAAACGAAAACAAAAAAGGGGTTTGAAGAAGTAAAAAATCCATAACTCCGTCAATTCAAAAGATATAAAATCCCCATGAATTTATCATATATCTTCTTAATATTGTCTACAACATCTATACAGACAAGTTTTGTATAGGACCAATTCTTACAGCAAAAACAAATTAAAAATACCTAGCGGTTGAAGAAAAAAATCATCTTATTATGGGTGCATTCAAATTCAAACTGTCTATTTTCTGACTCATTTTACAGTTCATTTTTGCTCTCAAAGGCTTCCAATTGGTACGTTTTCTTACTCAGAAACTATATAATGTACCGTAATGGTCGATTTTTTGATAGAGGCAGAATATATTTAAAAAAAAATGCTGTTAAAGTGGGCATTTTGAACCGAATTTCCCGAAGCGGATTGTGTTGGAAAAATCATTGCATTAAGGATGCACTCAAATCCAAACTGCTTATCTTCTGACTCATTTTTAAATTCATTTTTGCTCTCAAACGCATTTAATTGGTAGATTCGCTTATTCAGAAACTATATAATGTACAGTAATGATCGATTTTTTGATAGAGGCAGAATATATTTCAAAAAATTATGTCAAAGTGGGCATTTTGAACGGAATTTCCCGAAGCAATTGTGTTATCACTTTCTTCTGGACACGATAACTTCCGCAATTCTGCACAAATCTCTTCCAAACTGATACATAAAATCAAGGGGCATAAAATCTCGGTCAAGTTCGTTAATGGGCAAAATCGGACCGAGGGGATGGAAATAGGGAGGGGTTTTGTGAAAACCGAAAACCCCCGATAACATCTTAATTTTTGTACATATCAAATCAGTTTAAAGTTTTTATTACTTCTAAAAATAGGGCCAAAATTTTATGTATCACAGATTTTTGATAAAGTTAAAAATGGGCTCAAGGGGCGCAAAAAATAGGGTTGTTGGGAGAAAAAAATTCATAACTTCGTCAATTCTCAAGATATCAATTCCAATTAATTTTATTATAAATCTCCTTAATATTATCTACAATTTTTATATTCACAAGTTTTTGATAGAACCAATTCGTACCGCAAAAAAAATTAAAAACGAAAACAAAAAGGGGGTTTGAAGAAGTAAAAAATCCATAACTCCGTCAATTCAAAAGATATAAAATCCCCATGAATTTATCATATATCTTCTTAATATTGTCTACAACATCTATATAGACAAGTTTTGTATAGGACCAATTCTTACAGCAAAAACAAATTAAAAATACCTAGCGGTTGAAGAAAAAAATCATCTTATTATGGGTGCATTCAAATTCAAACTGTCTATTTTCTTACTCATTTTTAAGTTCATTTTTGCTCTCAAACGCATCCAATTGCTAGATTCTCTTATTCGGAAACTATATAATGTACAGCAATGATCGATTTTTTGATAGAGGCAGAATATATTTCAAGAAATGTTGTCAATGTAGGCATTTTGAACAGAATTTCCCGAAGCGATTGTGTTAGAAACGAAAAATATTGCCCTACTGAGAAAATAATTGTTTATTAATCAAGTTTTAATTAATTGAAAGAAAAATAAATACACAGGTCGCTTATAAATCTTTTCAAAAATCACGTCAGGCATGTTTCATATTTTTTTTTATTAAAAATTAATCTGAAAATGTGCCAGAAAATTTTGAGTTGTTGAGTATGGAAAAATATTTTTTTTAATATCGCTTTAACATGATTCTGATAAAACCAGCTATTTTATAAAAAGGAAATAAAAACTCGTCAAAAGCAGACAGATAAAACTGTTAAAGTGGATTTATATCTAATAATGATTTAGTTTTTGTTGGTGAAATTAGTATACTTAACTTCGAAATCTACCTCTGCCTGTAGGCCGGGCCGGCAGGGATTTTTTTTCTAATGTATTTTAAGATATTTTGATATATTTTAAATACTTATAAATTACATATATGCACCTGAAAGTAATTCTTGTACAAGTATTTGTACTGTTTATATGAATTTAATAAAACATATTTTCACTGAAATAATTCATTAAAAATTAATTGTTCTTAATTTAATTGCGATTAGAAGTTAACAGGAAGTTGAAACTAAAATCAATTCGATTAAAATTAGATTGAGCATCATAATCATAAATTATTTAGCAGTATCCTGCTATTAAACCAATCAGCTAAAATAATTGCAGGTTGATGCATGCAATTAAATCAATTACTATTACATTTTAATACTGTTAAATCTTTATCATTATTTTAGTTTTTATGAAAAAAAAAACCATTGGTCTGCCACTAGTACACAAAATTAAAAATCTTTAAAATTCTTCAGTTTTTTGTTTTAAAATTGTTGTCATATTTTTAAATATCATTTCCTCCAAGTTGTTTTCTTTGTTATTTTAAAATAGTAATTCGTCATATTTGAATGAATCATCTAAATTCTTCTCCGGAATGAAATCCCCCCCCCCTCTCCCACACTCCATTTTTCGTCATTCTGCACACATATTTATTAAGTTGAAGTGTCAATAAAATAATACTAAATTGTCTGAGGCAACCTCCCATTTCGAATTTTCTCTTCTCCCCCCCTCCCTCTCCTCCAGCACACTATTTTTGACCATTTAAAATTCATTGTTGCCTTCCAGAAAAGATTTGTTAAAATTGTGTCTGAAATGTTAACTATCCCTACGTTTATCCATAACAGTGCATAAAGTTTACTGTTGTGCTCTATCTGTTGATTTTTAAATAACAAATAAATAACTTACCATAAAAAAATAAAAGGAATGAAATAGAATGAAAGATAAGAAAAAAAACAGGATTAACCTTTTGTGCACACGCTTTAATTAATTTATTTTTTTATTCTTTACATTTTTTTAAATTTTCTGTCATATTTATTACTTTAAAGTAGCTATAACTAAAATACCAATTATTCAAATTCTGCCCCCCCCCCCCACACAAAAAAAGAAAAGCTTGTTTTTGTTTCATCCCCCCCCCCCCCCAAAAAAAAAAGAAAAAAGTTTTTAATTTTTTGGTTTGTTTTTTCTGTTTGTTAATTGATAAATTTAAATATTTGAATCTACAGCCCCTCACTATCTTACACAGTTAAAAAAAAATTCTCTAGTGATTTTATTTATTACTTTGAAGTAATAAAATATAGTCATTCAATATTCCTTCTCCCCCACCTCCTCTTAAGAATTTCATCTCACATTAAAAAGGCAATTTCTAAACATCATGGTTGGGGGTGTGATAGGTTTTTTATTTTTCTTCTTTCCTGGTTTGGCCTATTTTCACTCGACTTTGGGGACTGTTTCCGCAGAATGATTTGGTATTAAATGAATTATATAAGTTAATCGCAGAAAATATAGCAATTTTCTGCCACAGGTATTTTTGAAAATCTGTGCTTATATGCATCAAAATGCCACTGAAACTGCATTAATTCGTCATCCCCATAAATCAATCATTATATGTAATCAAATATGTAGATTTATGACTGTAATGAGTCGTTGTTTAACAGGAAGACGATTACAAGACGATGATTGGCGTTAGAGCTAGCTGAACGTTCTCGCTTTCGCCAACTCGCCAAAGCTGGTGCTGAAAACGTGACCCTTCCTGAAAAAGCAGACGGGCCTGCAGGACCGGGTCTATGAAAAAATTTAGCGGCCCTACCGGCCTGATATAACAATTTAAACGAAGCCAATAAAATATGAGCCATTTTCAATGAATATAACTTTCAAGAGAAGAAGTATAAATTTGCGTCATGAGCCGATGCGAGTTCGACAACAGCAATACAGAAATGTAACATGCCCGTCTCAGCGATCGGCATCGGACAGTTTCATGGTGTCTGATCCTGGTTTAATTTTTTCAGCAGACTCGTGTCGGGCCGAGGTTGCAGGCTTGCATTTTTTTCTACATAGACATGCAGGGACAAAACTTGTCTTAATCGTTCTCAGGATGTATAGGGCAGGCATTATGTATTATAAAAGTATTAAGAACTATAATAAATTTCTGTTAATAGTATTTTTGTAACAGTTTCAGAATACCTTAAGGTGGTCCTGAAATTCACTGCTCAACAATGAGAAACTTTCCGACACATTTTCTGACACATTTTTAACTGTAAAGGCATAAATATAAAGGCATGACATTGAAAGGATTTGGAATCGAATAGCGTTTTCCATTTTTGATAAATTACGTACAGAGTTATAAGTGATTCTTGTCACGTGACCGTATTTTTTCATCCTTTCCCGTGCTATCGCTTCAGGAAATTCGATTAAAAATGCTAACTTTGGCAGTATTTTTCAAAAATATAAGGATTTTAGATTAAAAAGAAGAAAAAGGCATTAGCTATTTACATAGTTTCTGAATATCTGCCAATCTTACGCTTTTCCGAAAAGAAGTTAATACAGAATGCCTTAAAATGATAAGGACATATTTTCACAAATCTGCTTTTCATTATACAGCGTCAAAAGTTATCATGTTTTTAACCTTTTATTCTAAGCTACATTAATTTTTTAATGAATTCTTGTTTGAATTTTGGAACGTCTAAGTAATCATTAATGCAAGTAATCGTGCAAGTAATCATTAATGTTACTATTGTGTGTCTTCTGTTTTGTGAACACTTAGTAATCTAAAATATACTGTAAAATATTCCCACAAATACTCATGTAATTCATTAAAAGAATCTTAATTGTATGTCGTGAAAAAATGAAGTTTTTAGTAGAAATTTAGTCGGGCTAGCCCGGGCCTGTTTTCAATGATTTTTGTACGGACCGGGCCGAGAACTGTAAAAATTAAACGGACCGGGTCGGGCTCGGGCAGAACTTTTAAATTTTTCTCCGGGCCGGGTCAAGATAGCTTTCATTCGGGCCGGGCCCGGGCCTGGAAATTCCAGGCTGTGCAATCTTCTAGGGTGCAGTGCAGTCCCAAACGGCACGGTAAAAAAAATTCAATCCCGGCCCATCTGGAAAAAAGTAATCCCGAAACCAAGCCCGGTCCGAGTGTCGTGGTGGAAAATTGGGCTATGCCCATGAAGATGAAGACGTTTAGATTGAATAACCAAAAGGTTAGTACATAAACTTTTATAAATTTGGACGATAAAGTTCTAATATATATATATATATATATATATATAATAATAAATTAATTAAAAAAAAACAAAAAAAACCCCCAAAAAACCGAGTTTTAGTGAACTTTGCTCACTTTCATAGATGAGTTTGAGTTTGAGCGGATTCGTTTGAAAATTTGTGAATTTGAGCGTGAACTTGACACATTTTTGAGAAATTGAATTTGAGTTTGAATTAGTTCGTTTTTTTTGTGAGCGTGCCCAACACTGGTTCAGACACTGCAGACTCTAAAAATATGCTAATTTGATCAGCTTAAATAGATTATGATGATTGAATTGTAATGGCAAAACCAGGCGCCATCTCTTTGTAAATGGATTTCCATTCACTTCGCTTTTGTTGGGAAATTTCAAGGCCTAATCAGCTGAAATTAAATTAGCCAATGGCTATTTTTGTGTTTGATTAAAGGCAATCAAATAAACATATTAATACAAGCTAATATAAAGTAAAAAAAAGTCTTTGCTTCCTGGTATTTTTTTAACAAAGCTGTAAGACTTTTTTTTAAACATGACATTTTAATGTATCGTTTTAAATTTGATGTAATTTCCACATAGTTTTGATTTTTTTTTTAAATATTCACGCGGAAATACTTTTGTTGTTAGAAAGGAAATATTATTTTTGCGCTGTCTTAGAATTTGTAACAACTGTAAATGCATTTTAAAATTTAAACTGTTTGGCAATATTACTATTTGGACATTTTAAATAGGACGCAATTCCATCCATTCACTGCTTTTAACGCATATTAATGAATTTATTATTTTAAGTTTTCTTTCTTTTTTTAATATTCACCTGTAAATATAATTTTTATGAGGTATTCAATATTTTCCTGCTTTTAAGACGTAGTCACTTTATTATAAATTAAAAAAAAAATCTTCTTGTAATAGTCACGTGTGAATAAATTTTGGATTGAAAGGAAATATTATTCTTTGCGCTGTTTTTACAATTGGCAACCATTTTAAATGATAACATTTTCTAAAATATGCAAAAAATCTCTTGAGAAGATGAACATTTGAATAAAAATTGAAAAAAAAAACACTCAAAATATTAGTCAAATTTAAAAAAAGATGAAGTCTGCATATCTCAAGTTTGTAATGTATATCCTTTGCAAAAAATATTAAATGCCTATGCATACTTTTTACTCCTATAAAACTTTATTAATAGATCGATTTTGATCAACTTTAACATTAAATATCTCCTTAAATAATTCTTCGATTTAAAAAAAAAAACTGTCTGCTTTAGCGTGTTTATGAAACATTTCTATATAATACTACAAATGTTCATATTTTATATGAAAGAGTTTTTTTAATATTAGCGGAGAATGACCACCGAAAACAAAAAAGTTCATTTACGGAAGCTTCTGTTTGTATGTGGTAGTCAAATCTTGATACTCATTTTTCATCATCCACTTCCTGTTGACACAGAACTTTGAAATTTGGAATATATTAAGTGAGTGCAAAAGTTCTACCCGTTTTGGGCATATGTAAATGTCAAGTGGGATACAGTTGTTACAGCTTATGTTTCGAGGTAAAAAGGGTGGATAATAACGAGTAAAGCAGTAGAGTATGTATAGGCACAACATTTGTTAGAAGAACTCATGCGGAACGGGAAACAACATAGCAAGCAAGCAAGACCACGTCGGACATTGTTTACGGTACGAGAATGATAAAGCCGTTACAACAGCCAGAGCTTGCACCAGTATTTATCATGCATATGGGGAAGATGCCTTGGATGATAGCACCTGTTACCACTGGTTAAGGAAATTCCGGGACGGAGACGGGAGCTGTAAAGATCATGCCCATTTTGGACGCCCATCAGTGGTATCTGACCAGGATCTGGACACAGCCATAGCAAATTCCCCACATCCAACAGTCAAAGAAGTACCCGAAACGTTCTCGGTACACAGAACAACAGTCGGGTGCATGCGCTTGGCTTCATCACCAAATTCGATCAGTGGGTATCACACCAGCTTACAGTACGGCAACGATAAGATAGGATCAGCACCTGTGTTTCTTTGCTTTCCTGTAACAGTAGGGAACAATTTTTGAACCGAATTGTAAGGGGCAATGAGAAGTGGGTACTTTACCTTATTGTGAAGCATCAAAGGATCATGTGCCGATGATGCAGACGCAGATGGTACCACATCGACCTAAACAGGAGGACTCCATTCCAAAAATGTTTTACTCTGTGTATGGTTAAATGGTAGGGGAAGAATCAACTAGGAGATCATCGCACCAAACCAAATTATCAATGCAGACCTCTAGTACCAACAATTGGACAAACTGTAAGCAAAACTAACGTCTAAGCGTCCAACATTCATTAATCGCAGAGGGGCTCCCTTTCAACACGATAAAGTCATCCCTCATGTTGCTTTAAGGACTCGGCGGAATTTACTGAGCCTTAGTTGGGAACTTTTACCTCAGCCGGCGTATAGACCCGACCTTGAACTTTCTATTTATCACCCTTTTTTATTGATACACAATGCCTTTGCTCACCGAACCTTCAATTATGTGGAGACTGTAAAAACGGCGTTACAGCAGTATTTTGACTGTAAAACAGAGGGGTTTTATCGGCGTGGGATTAACTTACTGCCAGACAGATGGCAAGAGGACATACATAATAATGGTGCATGCGTGAATTCATAGGTGCTTAACTTTTTGTGTTCTCCGCCTTTCTGTTTTCGCTAAAATACGGGTAGAACTTTTGCATTCACCCAATATATGTATTCCGGAGGGAAATACAGGAATTAAACGTTAATTTTAGAAAATTCGATTCCCAAGGGAGGCAACTTGGGGCCAAATATAAAAATTAAAAAAGTACCCTAGCTCATAAACCAATGGAAATAAAATCTTGAAACTAGACATGCATATAGTATAATATGCATATAGTACATTCCCTTTGGTTACATTTATTTTATCTCACGGGAAAATATCAAAAATTTAGGAAATAAAAGTTTGCATGTGTTATTTAATTGAGTTCAAAAATGAAGTTCTTTAAAAATTGTTTATTTTTTTTTGTGATCTGTGGCTATAAAAATTTTTTAAGAAGAATCTTCGTCCATTTGCTGAATTAATATGGCGAATATTAAAGTAGACCAGAGAGCATACATATTAGGGTCATCTTTTTATGAAATAGCAAGATCACGCGATTTTATTTTATTTTTTTTTTTTGTTGGGATGCTAGATTCTGGGCTAATAATTTTGGCATGTAAATATGACCTTTTGTCTGCTTTTAGTACACTTTTCTAATACTGAAATCTGGCGATGTTGTGGCGCCAAGCCATATATGTTGCTTATGAAATAAGGCTCTTTAACTTCGGCTCTCACCATGTAAACACGTTAATGACCTTGTGGTCTGAGGGTACGCTCAGGCGTACCCCCCTTTCTTATGGATTTCCTCTCTCTCCCTTTTAAATATTTAGAAGTAACTTATCTTTTATTATGGTGTTAAAATTGCTAAAATAAAGTCTTCTAGTTCCTGTATTCCTCGGTTGGAGTTTTTTTTTACATTTACCTGAACCCGAACACTGAACTACACCACATACATATAGGGTCATCTTTTGATGAAATAGCGAGCGATGATCCAGCTTCACGGTAAACCACATTTTTATTTTGTGTATTTGTATATATTGTAAATTCAACATCTTTCAATTGTCCCATGTTTTTCTTTCAAAGTATCTAAAATACATTTTGTGAAAATCAATAATAATTAACTCTTTCGAACCCATCACTGACGTTTGGCGAGCATCCAAACATCTGACACCCGAACAGGGACAAATGAATAACGCTGTTGAATTATTGAATTGTTTTTATAATCTATAATTTTTTGATTGAATTGAGTGCATTCTGTAATATGAATAAATTAAGGAAAAGGCGTATCCCGCTGCGTTCGTCATTTACCAGAACTTTAAATGCATTAAAAGAAGATATAAAAGGAGACCCGTTAGATAAGGGTACCATTTTAGACAGTTTTACGAAACTAGAAAATGTGATTAAAGAAATTAAAGCTATAGATGACGCCATAATCGAGGTCATGGTAGAAGACGAACAATGCGATGAAGAAGCCATTAATAATGAAGTAGTAGAAAATGAATGTTACCCAGATGAATTTATTACTATGAAGCGTAATGTTAGTGAGCTACTGAGAATAACTAAACCTAATCAGGATAATAATGGAAGTAATAAGTATTACGGTTATTCCAAACCGAAAACTTATAAATTGCCTAAGCTTAATATTAAGCCGTTCGATTCGCAGTTAATAAATTATCTTTCGTTTTGGTCCCAGTTTAAAAAAATTCATGAAGACATAGATTTGGATAATAGAGATAAGTTTCAGTATCTGATACAATCGGTAGAACCTGGACCTAGGGCCAGGCGTCTGTTAGAAAGTTACCCAATGTCAGAACATGCAATGAGAGCATGGCAACGATATAGTATTTCGAACAGATCAAGCGTTGATAGTTCTAGCAATTCATTGTCAACAAAATCAAATATAGTAACCTTGATGGAATTTCTGAAGCAAGAGGTTGCAGGAGAGGAAAGATTAAAACTAGCCAAATAGGGTTTTGTACAGTTAGTCTCTAGGGACAAACCTAAGGAAAATTTCAGAAAAGGAGAACATAAATTACCTACGGCGGCAGGTCTATTTAGCGCAAAGGATCGCCTTTGTTATGTTCGCCATTTTGTGATAAATCCCATGAAAGTAAGGATTGTCTTAGGGCTAGATCTCTTTCTTTTCAAGAATGGAAAACAAAAATTAGGAATAAAAATGCTATCTAAAGTGTCTTCGTTTTGGTCACCACGCTAAAGTTTGCAAAGTTTTTATTCGTTGTCATGTATGTTGTAAACCCCATACCGAGTTATTATGCCAAGAAATTTCAATGCGTAAAGAATCAGAAAATATAGCTAAAGCCACCGACGTAATCCAAAGCACCATAGCTAATAATATGTGTTCGGGGGAAGTTGCTCTTATGACTTTGGAAATAGTTATTAAAGGTCGGATTACAAAGAAAGTAAGAGCACTATTAGATTGTGGGTCACAAAAGAGCTATATTTTAAAAACTACAGCCAAAGAACTAGGTTTGTTTCACATTTCTCCTGAAGCTATTGTACACACCTTATTCGATGGTACACAAACAGAAGCCAAATCTCACAATAAATTCCAAGTTCAGTTAAGTGCTCCCGGTAGACGGAACCAAACTGAAGAAGTTTTAGAATGTTTGGATCAAGATATAATTTTCTGTAATATTCCGCGCATACCGAAAGAGTCCGTACTTAAAGAGCTTAAAAAAAATAAGCTATGGATCACAGATATAGGAACTGGAAGCCCAAAAATTGAAATTTTGATAGGAAGCGATTAATATGACCAACTGCTCACAGGTCGAGTGAAACATCTAAAGAACGGTCTTACAGCGTTACAGACGAAGCTTGGATGGACACTTTGCGGTTATTTGGAAAGTGCATCATAGTTTTGTTTAAATTATGGAAACATGCTGATTACGAACCTAGCGTTAAAAGAGATGAAGATTCCAGATTTATGGAAATTAGAAACAATCGGTATAACATATCCAAGTCATAGTTTGTCTAAAGCTGAAGAAGAAGAATTAGTAATGACGGAAAAGAAGAAAAATACAGTATCTACTCTTTTATGTTCTAATTCACATGAATTTATAGATACATAGTAGGATTTCAAAATTCTTTAGATTCATAAATATCATATGTTGGGTGAAAAGATTCATATTGAGGTGCAGAGATAGAAATAGATCTTTTCCATCAGAATTGTCTACCGAAGAGAAAGATGCGGAAAAGTTAATCTGGTGAAGAATACAATCTGAAAGTTTTGGAGATACTATTGACGCAATAAAAGGATTGAAGATTATGAAAGACCAAGAAGGATTATTGAGAGTGAAAACAAAGATATTAGAGAGAGATGACGAATTTTCATTCCGATATCCAATTTTATTACCATCAAAACATCACGTAGTTAATTGTCTGATTCAAGAATGTCATTTAAAGAATTGTCATACTGGACTGTAATCCGTGGGATCCATTTTAAGAGAAAAATACTGGATAATTTCTTCTAGACGCAGCATTAGAAGTCAAGTGTCTAAGTGTTACAAATGTAAAAGATACTCTGCAATAACATACACTACACCTCCTATTCACCTACCTCTAGATAGAGTCTGAGACTCCAAAGTACCGTAATTTTCGGCGTATAATCGGCGGATCAAACAATCATGTTTCGACCCAGAATTTTTTAAAAATAAAATGTGACCTTTTAGATCGAGGTAAATATTTGTCTTCAATTACTGAATAAAATTTCTGGGTCGAAACAGAATTGCATGAGCTGCGGATTATACGCCTGAAATTACGGTATTTGAAGTTGTCGGAGTCCTGTTCGGTCCTCTTTTCGTAAAGCCAAGGTCTAAAGTTTGGGCTGTACTTTTTACATGTGCAGTATACAAAGCAGTACATTTCGAACTTGTATCCAGTCTTTAAACAGAAGGATATATTCAGTCACTCCGAATGTTTATATGCAGAAGAGGAAGGCCGACCACTATATACTGTGATAATGGCACCAACTTTAGAGGCACAAATAACCTCTTAAAATCACTGGATTGGAAGGAAATAGTTTCTTCTGAAGAACTGTCTCCTATAAAATGGAAGTTCATCCCTCCAACCGCAACTTGGTGGGGTGGTAGAGCGGTGAATAGTGGGAGCGTCTAATGGAAGCAACAGTAGTGGGAAGCAACAGTAAATAAAAGACCTCTAACCGATATTTTTGAAGAAATAGATAAATTCGTGTTTTTGAGTCCATCATCACCCCTTAAAAATAAAATATAAATAGTAGAATCAGATGCCTGCTTCTGATTTCAATGTATGTTTTTCTCTTTTGCCCACGCGAGATGTAATTATTTCTCATTCGTTATTTAAGTAAGTGACCGTTGAAATAATAAATCTAAAATATAAAATGAATGTTTATTGATGCGGGGTTTAAGTTAATTTTCATGTACGTTAATTTTCTTTGTCAGTTGTGTTAAAACATATCTTTTTCAGTATTTCGCAATTTTAAGTAGCAATCATCCAACATAATCATTTTGTTTTGTTAATTTATTGCCGGCTTTATGGCGTCAGGGATATATACTTATGTAATGACCTTTTGTCTGCTTTTAGTACACTTTTCTAATACTGAAATCTGGCGATGTTGTGGCGCCAAGTCATATATGTTGCTTATGAAATAAGGCACTTTAACTTCGGCTCTCACCATGTAAACACGTTAAAGACCTTGTGGTCTGAGGGTACGCTCAGGCGTACCCCCCTTGCTTATGGATTTCCTCTCTCTCCCTTTTAAATATTTAGAAGTAACTTATCTTTTATTATGGTGTTAAAATTGCTAAAATAAAGTCTTCTAGTTCCTGTATTCCTCGGTTGGAGTTTTTGTTTACATTTACCTGAACCCGAACACTGAACTACACCACATACATATAGGGTCATCTTTTGATGAAATAGCGAGCGATGATCCAGCTTCACGGAAAACCACATTTTTATTTTGTGTGTTTGTATACATTGTAAATTCAGCATCTTTCAAATGTCCCATGTTTTTATTTCAAAGTATGTAAAATAAATTTTGTGAAAATCAATAATAATTAATTCTTTCGAACCCATCACTGAAGTTTGGCGAGCATCCAAACAATAAC
Source organism: Maratus speciosus (assembly GCA_963932465.1). Classification (NCBI taxonomy): domain Eukaryota; kingdom Metazoa; phylum Arthropoda; class Arachnida; order Araneae; family Salticidae; genus Maratus; species Maratus speciosus. Next base: position 527,579,534 of record OZ010789.1, on the reverse strand, counting down.
TAAAATTAATAAACACGTGTTTCGGAACTTTTCAAAATTCCTGCCGCCAAGAGCCTTCCGTTTTCGAATCGCAAAATCACTACTTAAACTTAATGGTTACTCAATTCTGGTTTGATTTCCGATGGAGAAATCAGTATTAGCTTAAACAATGAGTATTTTTTGAAATGTACTAATGGCAAGGTTACCACAATAGCGAAAAAATTTGGGCTACTTGGTGACAAATCGCCAAATTTGGTAGTGCATTAAAAAAAAATTCTACATGTTAGTGAATTTTATTGCAAGCGTGTTTGAAATTTTTTTATTTTACATTTATATTTATTTTAGAATAGAGAGATAGCTATATGAAAATTTAATGTTGATAAAAATAACTCCAACATGTGCAACGTCCGTTACTTCATAATTTCTCAGAAAAAAATGAATACGACGCAGCTTATTTTTTAATGTTGCAGGAAGTTAATGACATTAAACGAGAAAGAAAAGATATTGGAGTTTCAAATGCTACATGTAACATTAGAAATTACATTATGAATTTTAACAGCAAGCTAAGTACTCTGTTTATCAGCTTTTACCTTTCCTGAATTCATTAAGTCTGATACACCAGTGACATTTGCAAATGCTGCAGCGTAAACCGAATCATTTGCTAAGTAAACGCAAACTATAATAATCGGACTGATACTTTCATTAACACATTTATAACAGTCTTAACCTCCCTTATACACGAAGTGTTTACATAAAATCTATGGAAGTATTTGACGATAGCTGTTTTACTAAACACATTTCAGTTATACCGTGTGTCCACGTATAACCTGACCGATCTTTATTTTCGCAACCGTTGGTCCTAGATGCTTACTTCCAATTACAAAAATGTTTTTTAAATAAGGTAAAGAATTGCTTTTAAAGCGATTTGGGTCAAGAAAATCATTTATTAAAAAATTACGAAATTTAAAGTTTTATACTGTCCCCGGGTCCTGTAAGTGATATTTAGTAAAAATTTACTGTGACACTAACAAGTAAGACAGAAAAAGTCCCATTCTTCTAACATTAAAATTAAACGAGTTATGAAACTTTGAAATGCATGACTTATACTTGTATTTCCTTTTTTGCATATCAAAACAGATGATTTCGACCATGCTTTCAGGGATCGCATATAAAATACTTAAACTTATTTCAAGGTATCTGCGGTTTGAAAGAAATTGTATAACTATTACGATTGAGTTAACTTTATTAGTTAAGTTCCAGATTAGTTAAAATAATTGTATTTTAACATATGTTGTATTTTGTAGGGATTTGAGGCTATGATTTCTTTTAACAAAAATTATGTTATTTTCATAAGGTTTTATTTAACTTGCAACGATCGTCTTTCCAGTTTAAAATTTGTACGCGAACTTTAACTGACTTTCAAATGTCCGATCGAAGTTAAAATTTTACATAGTGACTTAAATCTGATAACAATGTAATCTTATTATGATTTCGATGCTTACCAACTTATACATACTTATATTAGAGGATAACACAAAAAAATTCGGATAGATTACCGTCAACAAGTTTAAGAAATGGTTTTAGATTAGATAACATAAACCTGCGATGGTTGTGTTTTTTAAATTTTATAATTACGTTTTATGTATTTGTTAATGCTAAATACAAAAATTACCTTCATTTGTAATCATCATGTCAGGAATTTTCGCAAATAGTAAATTTCAAGGTTAAAAAATAGAGAAAAATCTTATACTATAAAATAGATGTTTTTTATTCCGTTTAATTTTATTTAATTCAATAGTTTATTCAATTTTGTGGCTTATCCTGGGTCTCTTACAGCTAAACAGCTCAGGGGTCTGACGAGGTTGGGACGGGAGGGGGGATCAATTTTAATTTTGAGCTTTTTAACTTTGAAATTTGCGATTTGAGAGAAATCCTGTCTTGATGGTTTAAAATGAAGGTCATTTTCGGATTCAGCGCTAAAAAATACATGTGAATCAATTTTCAAAAGCTAAAAAGCGTGACACAACCCAAAAGTTGAAAGACGGTGTAATCTAACGGCATTTTAAAATATGTATCTTTTTGTAATAAACTGAGGCTGTTGTTTTTTATCCTTTTACTTAACAAAATCTCTGTTATTTTTATCTTATTATATGTTCAGTACAAATTGTATATTTTGCAGTAATATGTCAGAATGATTAAAGATTTCAAATTTATATTCAAATGCAAATTTTACTCTAAACCACTTCTTTAATATATCTGACGAAATCATATTTCTACTAAATTTGTGAATGAATGACCCCTAATTTGCAGCAAAAAATATGTTCCAATTTTAAACAGCTGTTATTTGGTCAATTTTAATCGTAGAATAACGGGATTGTTTTTGCCTTACTTGTCAGTGTAACAGGAAAATTTTACTAAATATAACTTATAGGACCGGGGGACCGTATAAAAATTTAGATTCTGCAATTCTTCGTTAAATTGCTTTTTCGCTTCAAACTTTTTAACCTAATTTTAACCACTTTTGTAATTGGAAGTATGCATCTAGACCAACGGTTGCGAAAATAACGGTCGGTCAGGTTATACGTGGAGACACTGTATATCTTTATACATATTTATTACATGGAAAACAAATTTTAAGCATAGGTACTTGCCTTTTAGTAGATAAGAAATAAAAAAAAATTTCAGTGTTATCAATGACCAAATATTCTATATATTGCAATTTTGTATTTTCTAAAACATTTCATGTCCTATGATACATAATGCCACATTTATTTTTAGCGTTCAAAAAGGTACCTAATGCTTTTTTGTATTCGAAACACAAATAAATGTTTATCCGGTAAGTATTATGATTGACGTTTATATGCGTTTCATAAAATGAAATATTTTCTTCCAAATTATTTTTCTAGGAAATAGAAAATCGCAATTTTGATATAAAACGAAAAAGGGTGTATTGTTCTTAAAACATTTTAAATGTGCCCTTCAATATTGGTGTAATATATCCAGCTAAAAAAGCACCTTTTGGAAATATTCAATACAGTGATTTTCTTAAAGCAATTTAAAATCTTAAACTTTTTATATATATATATATATATATATATTCTTTTATAATAGAATTTTAGCATTGTAGTTAAAATACCTAAAGAATATATTTATAAAATTATTGTAGTTTAATGCTTTTACGAGAGATTGTTTCTTTCTAAATAGTGGTTAAATATTTATTTTAATGGTCTAATCAAGTATATTCCAGCAAGACATTCTTTTATGATGATTCTAATATTGAAGAATTGATAAATCAAGTCATTAAAACTTCTAAAGAAGAGACTTTTCACCGTTAGTGTCTGCTTATTCAAATTATTCAGTAAATCTACCCTATCTATATTATAAAGGACAGACATATCTGTGCGTAACGCATACGTCATTCTGCGAATGGCAACACTTTGAATCTATATTATAAAGGACAAACATGTCTGTGCGTAACGCATACGTCATTCTGCGAATGGCAACACTTTGAAATTTGAAATGAAATTTCGGTTTTGCAATTTTCGCTACTGCAAATTTTTAAACTTCTATACATCCCACATTTTAAATGTTTACACCTTCGTATGCAGAAAAAATGCACTTTTAAATGCAATTTGTTTGAAAGCAGTATCTGAATTTATTTTTGAGATATTAATTTTTTTATAGTTTTTAATACCAATTTTCTAATCGTGGCAACTGAAGTACTTCATTTCTATTAAAAGTGGTTTAGTTATCTTTATTCATTATATTCTTACTGATGCCATTTTCTCATTACAATTAAAAATATTTTTCTTATAAATTTAAACAGAAAATGACGTTACGCTTTAAAAAAGTCACAATTTCCCAGATGATGCTGTTATATTTCACTATTTTTTTTTTATTTCGCTGATATTGAGTTTGAGAAAATAAGCAAAATATTTCAGCGACTGAAAATGACGGCATATTTAAAAGAAAACGATAATTTTATTTGATGAAACCAGATATTTCCCCTTGAATACGTCTAAAAGTTATAAATTTCTGGAATTTTTACGCGCAGGTACAGTGATTATAAATGAGACCTCAAATCACGAGTGGGAATTTTAACATGGAAAGTTATAATAGTTGACAAACCTGACTTCAAGCTTGAAAATATATTTATTAATAGCTTATTGCGAGTTAAAATATTTTTAAATGGTTAATATGGATGTGAGACTTGGAAAATGACTTGATTCGGTTTAGATTTAAAGGGGGGGGGGGAGATTCTATAATTATGTCAATGTGAAATCATTTTTGCCCATTTTTCCTTCCGTAATACGAAGCATTAATTGATAACTTAATCAAAATTACTTATCTTAATTATATGTTACTGATTACGTATATGAATAAAGTTTAATATTTTAATAATTTTAACAGCTGAAGTTTATGTAAATAGTATTTTGTTAATCTTAGGTTAAAATATGTCTTTGGAGAATTAAACTAACAAGTGTAAGATGGATTTTTTATTGTAATTATTGTTGTCGATGTATTATAAATTTGATGCAACAGTTCCTTTGTAAGTTATCTTGATTATATGTTACTGATTACGTATATGAATAAAGTTTAATTTTTTAATAATTTTAACAGCTGAAGTTTATGTAAATAGTATTTTGTTAATCTTAGGTTAAAATATGTCTTTGAGAATTAAACTAACAAGTGTAAGATGGATTTTTTATTGTAATTATTGTTGTCGATGTATTATAAATTTGATGCAACAGTTCCTTTCTAAACATTTTCTTTCGTCGAAATTCGATAGGTTGCACCTCGTATATATATATAATTCTAATGAAACGGTTGAAATGTAACGAATTTATGAAACGATTTTTTGATTGATTGATTAAACAACTGATTATGTTTCACTTCAATTTATCCTAAAATATGGAACACTTTGCAATGAAATTAACAACAAAAATCCGTATTGATCTGCAGATTTCAAAACTGGTATTAGAATTTTGAAATTCGAATTAGTTTTCGAAATATTAATTTTTTTTCTAATTTTATATGCATTTTTCTAATGATGGTAATTCAAATTTTAATCAGAACAGATATTTTCCCTTAAATATATGCTAAGAAATGTATCATGCTACTTTTATTCCTAATTCAATTTACTTGAATAATCTTTCGCCAAATCGAAAGATTCTGATTGGCGCCAAAGTGGCATAATTTTGATTGACATGGTAACCCGGCTATTGTTGTTTATTTAATAATAAATGTTTACATAATACATTAATAAGTTATTAACAGATAAATCTGTTTATTTAAAACATGTATTTTACATATAATCACATAACTTTAAGTTATTTACCTTATTATCATGTTTTACTTTATTTTCCATGTGCAGCAATACTCTATTTTGTATACATCCTTCATATATTTAAAAGCATTTTCATTTGTTAATGTTTTCTTTATTTGAGGTTAAATGTAATGTTTTATTATATAGAACTGTAAAATAATATATATTTTTTAAAAACAATTTAAAATGATGTGGCCTTTTTTAATATAAATAAAGAAAACATTAACAAAATGAAAATGCTTTTAAATATATGAAGGATGTATACAAAATAGAATATTGCTGCACATGGAAAATAAAGTAAAACCTGATAATAAGGTAAATAACTTAAAGTTATGTGATTATAAATAAATGTTTATTTACTTTTATTTCTTTTTAAAAATTATATAAATTATTTTGTTCTATAGCTATTAATTATTATATTTTTGTTATTTCCTTTTGAAAATAATAGAAAATAATTTAAAAATACGGTACTACTTAGTTATTCCGTCGACCAATTCCGCCAAATTATACAAATTGACATAATTTTTATTTTCAATAACGAAAGAACAGATAAATTAGTATAACATTACTAAATATACAAATAAAACGTCGAAATAAAAATCACTTGATGACGTAAACATGTTTAACTTAAAGTCAAGTAAATGTGACATTTACGATCAACCATTATTGGCATTTAATCTTATAGTTTGGCGATAGATTTTTGGTCGACGGGGTAACAAAGTAATACCAAAAATGCATATGTAACTGGTATTCGAAAACGAGATTTTTGCCAAATTTTCATTAAAAAAAAAAAAAAAAAAAAAAAAAAAAAAAAAAAAAAATTAGTGCGTATATGACAACTGGCCAAATGTTAAATAATGCGGGAAGAGTTCCATATTGTGGGCTGGTTTTTTTGGCGACCTTTTTTTTTGGCATTAAATGAATCGATGTGGTTGCGATCTTCAGCCTTTGTGGTTGCTTTTTCTGGAATAGACTTTATTCATATGTTTTTTGTGAAATGTTTTCATTTAGCCTATATTTTTCGGACAAATATATAACTTTCGCTTTATTTTGACATGTATAATAAATATAATAAATACATAAAATTATATATAAGTACATAATATTTATTTATCGGTGTATATATATTATGTATGTATAAGGTATATCTCTATACGTAATATATATAAAACTATCAGTATAAACATCGTATTTTTTTAACATGTGGCATATATAACATTTATTAAATATATATATATGTTTACAAATATTTAAAGACCATGTTTTTCCGCCATCCTGAAAAATTTTATAAGATGCTAAAATGGCTTTTTGGCGCCATTTTGGATTCCTTCGCCAATCGCGCCAACCAGCACACAAAATGGAACTCTTCCCAATGATGCAACAAATCCTGACATTTAATTTCAACTTCAAATCAATGTTTTAATTTACCACTCGAAAAATAAAAAAAATGCTTACTGGCAATTTGAAAAAAAAAGCTATTGGCGAAATTTGTACCCGGGTAGCGTAACTGTACCAAGAATTCTTTGCGACCATGACAACTTTTATATAGTTTTATTCGAAAAAAAAAGTTGATTTTTTAAACAAAATTGAAAACTTTCGGCACAGATGTTATATACGGCCCCATATTGGCGCTATTTTTTTTCTGACGCCAATGTCATATACGCAACGGGCACTTAACTGGCGCCAAAGTATCGCTATTTTGCTTGATATGGTACGCCGGATGTTGTTGTTTATGATGTTGATCCGTTCTCCAAATTGGCGTCGGAAAAAGAACGCGCCAATATCGTATATGACATCTGTGCCAAACTTTCATATGAAGACGAAGGGATCAGACCGTATTTCTTTATGTCAGTTGATGACTTGAACTATTATAATATAGATGAAATGATGGCGATAGAATAATATTTGGCGACTTATCACCTGTGCATGGCTAACATTAAAGTACCAAAATGGCACCTAGAGTATAAAAAGCGAAGTGCTCCGCCCGGAACTGTTGATGATAGTCACATGATATAGGCTATTGTTAAAGAGATTGTTTTAAAATACCGGGAGACAAAGACTCTATATACTTAATTCGTTTTATTTTAACTACTTTTCAAATGTTTAACTGATCCTCTTTAATCAAAAACGAAAATAACCCTTGGATGTCTTAGCAGCAACTGATTCTCCCTTACATTTTTGCAATAAAAGAGAATTGAATGGAAACACATTTACAGGGAGATCTGCACAGATTTTTTCAGTATAATTCAATCTTCTGTTATATTTTTAAAACCCATCAGATTAGCGTATTTTTAGATTCTGCGGTGTTTGAAAGGGTGTTGGCGAGCGTAGCTTGCAGGGGGCAGAGCCCCATACTATAATATATATGTTAGTGATTTTCTATAAAATGAATTCATTTTTCTATTAAATAGACCCTTATGTAACTTATGTATGGGTATGTATCTTAACCCTTTATGTACTGAAATATGAATTCAAGAACATTTTATCTCCTAAATCATTTTTCGTGAATTGTTTAAACTACATTAGAATATTTACATAACCATTTAACAGATTTTAGAAGGATTGAAGTACTTAGAAGAATTAATTAAATTTGAATTCATAAGGGATTTTATGCAACATTTATAACCCCACTCAAATAATTTATTTTAAATATTTTTATTAGTATTTTGTAGAACTATGAAACGTACAAATATAATGTTCTTACAATAGAATTACAGATAAATTTCCGAATTGAAAAATACTCTCCCCCCTCCCCCTCCCTCCAACGTCAAAAAAGCTGAACAGCTGCAAAAGCAAAAGAAATCAATCTTTTAAAAATATTTTTGTTTTGAGTAACCAATAATACTTTTGGAACAAGATAAATTAATGTATCTATAACTCATTCTAAACAGTATTACAACTAATCGATGTATTTATTGAATTTTATAACATGTTATTTTAATGATACATATATCGGCCTACAGACGGAGGTAGATTTTAATGTTAAGTACTAATTTCACCAACAAAAACTGAATCAAGATTACAGATAAACGCAGAATTAGAATTTTATCCTGCCGCTTTTGACGAATTTTTAATTTCATTTTTCTGCAAGAGCTGGTTTTACCAGAATCATTTTAAGGCGGTATTCAAAAAAATATTTCTCCACACTCAACAATTTGAAATTTTAACTCATCACTCATTTTTAAAAGTAAAAAGATGAAACTTGCTGACATGATTTTTTGAAGATATTTATAAGCGACCTGTGTTTTTATTTTTCGTTCAATTAATTAGAACGTGATTTACAAACAATTATTTTCTCTGTACAACCATTTTTTTTTTTTGTTTCCAGCACTGTTTCTTCGGGAAATTTGGTTCAGAATGCCCACTTTTACAGCATTTTTTAAAAATGTATTCTGCTTTTATAAAAGAATCAACCAATACAGCACATTATATAGTTTCTGAATAAGAGAACCTGCCAATTGGAATTGTTTAAGAGCAAAATGGAATTTAAAAAGGAGTCAGGAAAAAAGCCGTTTGAATTTGAGTACACCCTTAATACAATAATTTTTTCGACAACTCCTATTTTTGTTTAATTTGTTTTTACTGTAAGATTTGGGCCTATCAAAAACTTGTCAAAATTAAAGTTGTAGATAATATTGAGAAGATGTATAATAAATTTAAGCGGATCAGATATATTGTGAATTGACGAAATTATGAATTTTTTTTCTTCAACCCCCCCATCCCGCCCCCCCCCCACTCCGCATTTTTTTTTTTTTCGTTTTTAATTATTTTTGCGGTAAGAGTTGCTCCTAACAAAAACTTGTCAATATAAAAGTTGTAGATAATATTAAGAAGATTTATAATAAGCTTAAGGGAATTTGATACGTTAAGAATTGCGAAGTTATAAATTTTTCTCTCCATAAAATCCTTTTTTTTTTCCCTCTTGAGCCCATTTTAATTTTATCAAAAATATGTGATACATAAATTTTCGGCCCTTTACCTAGAAGTAATAATATAACTTTAAACTGATAATATATATTATAATTAAAAGTTATGGGGTTTTTTTTTCGGTTTTCACAAAATCCCTACCTATAACAACCCCCTTTGTCCAAGTTTGCCCATTAACGAACTTGACCGAGATATTCTACCCCTTGAATTTATGTATCAGTTTGGAAGAGATTAGTGCAGAATTATAGAAGTTGTCATGTCTATAAAAAAGTGATATATATATATATATATATATATATATATATATATATAGTTTTGAACTTGGGGTGGTTTTGGGTTCTAGGGGTCATGATTGGTGTAGATCTGCAAAAATGTTTCAGAAATTCCAACATAGGGGAAAGTGGAATAGGAAGTATTTATAAGGAAATCTACTTAAAAAGCCGACTTAATCCACGCTGCGATAACTGCGAAGTAGAAAAACGAAATCCATGAAATCCGTTAATACTTTTCGTTCCTTAATAAAAAACTTCTTACTCATTTAAATTTTACAATCTACAACATTTTAGTTAGTTCAATTAGATTGTTGAGCAAATTAATGATATTTTTTTATAATAAAATCTGTGAGGATAATTACGTAGTAAATTTACATTTTGATCAATTGTCTTGTGCTTTTGTTTTACATATTAAGTGTTCTTTATTGAGAAAATGCAACTTTATTAAAATATTATACTACGATGTATTGAGTGATGCAAATTGTTGTTTATGATATTCTATGTTTCCGTATAAATTTTGTGCTTTTGAAAGGAACAAATTTTCATTCGCATTGTAATTACGAAGAAATATGAAGATGCAAAAATAAATTAATATCGCCATGATGTATTAAAGTAATTTCGCTCGCATTGTAATAGTTTGTAGAGAACTATATAGTTTTTTAAGAAAACACATATAACATTTGTCACCGTTCTGTTTTATAAAATTGTTTTTCTTTGGTCTATGGGGACTTAAAAAATGCAAATATGGGATATCATTTAAAATTACTAACATTTTTTTTTATGTTTTATAGGTTTGGTTTTATGACATAATTGATGTAAAGGAAAAATATTTTTTACCTAATTATAGGAAGTTATGAATTTATTATATTATAATTTTTTTTCTAATTTTAAGATTTTATTCATATCTGGTTGTTTATAAAATATTTTAAGAAATATTTATTTATGTTTTTAGAAATGTAGTTTTATTCCGGGTATATTTGCGAGGGCAAAAATATTTCTTACTTTATTAAAAGAATTCATGAATAACATATTTGCATTACATGTTAAGATGTTTTCCAGTTTCAAATTTCTTTCGTCAAAGGTAATTTGAAATGATTAATTTGTAATATTGTTTACGATGCATTTCGAAGAAAACAACAAATATATTCCTGTTTATTCAGTTATTAAAAATAAAGTATCATTTTTCCCCTTTGAACCATATTTTATTCCATACAAATGTTTTAGTCGAGGATTATATTTACTTTCAGCATCCAGTCATAGACATATTTTTAAGTTAAGTTTTGAATAACAATACTGATTATAAATCAAAAGCCTGGTAAAAAAAGAAAAAAAAACATTATTAACTATAGAGGTATTTAAAATTGGGTATCTTTGTTTTCAAAAGAGAAACTACACTTCGAAAATTACAGTTTAATAAAACAGTAATTTAGTAAGATTCTAAGTTTTGTAAAATGGTAAGAAAACTTATTCAAATTATTCCTTTGGAGCCTTATTGAATGCATTCAAGTACAGGCATCCTCCGACTTACGTATTAAGCGGTTTATGTAAATTCGTAGTTACCTAATGAATCTGAAAAATTACATTTGTGAACTTGCTAGCGCGTTTGATACGCAGTTGCATACTTTTGATATTTATTTTATAAATAAAATATACAGATATATAAACCACAACCGTAATATAGTTAATATATTAGATAGAGTTATATTTTATTGTTATTTACAATCAAATCTATAACAAAACAACTTAACCTTAATGTATAGTTATTCATAGTGATGGAAAGAATATGTCTTTCCAACAAACTTTAACTTTTATCTATAAACTATGATGTTATTATATACGAGGCAGCATATAAAAAGAAGCATTCGTATGACTATAATGGAACCTGAACTAGGTTAAGTGCATGTCTTGGTAAAGTATCGTACAGATAAAATTTACGATACTAATAAATCTACAAAAGTCATCGAAATTACGATTTATAGTTGTGTAGGACATCATGAGGGCATAACAACGAAATTTACAGCTGACCTTTGACCAGAAGGACCACACACACGGAATAAAGTAAAAATAAATATAACTGGGTACAGCAAAAACTCGACCTATAAGGTTGCGCCACATAAATTCAGAGTCGACCAATGATATTCGCCTGTAAAGATGGGTGGCAACTCTGTATGCAAATTTTCTAGCTATATGGTATAATTTTATGTTTGCATAAATAATGTAAACAGGACAATGTCCGTTTTTTTGTTTTTTTCAGTGTAAGTAAGAGACAGACTTCACTTGCAAATGTTATCCCAATGCTGATGGCAGCAAAAAAATGAGATGCTGCGGTTGGATTTTAGCAGATTGCTGTACCATGAATAACATATAAAATATATATATAAAAAAATAAGTTACCCCAACATTGGCTTAAAAATACATGTGATGGCCGATTAAGGATTAATATTTTGTGTCAACATTTTTTTGGAGACCTTTTGTGCCTACATGTGGGATATTCACGGAGCAACGAGAATTCTACATGCTGCCGGGGGCAGTGGATCAGGTAGTCCATTATGATTTTATTCCATTGTTTTTACCAGTAATAAGCATTACCTATGAAAGTAACGGACTATGGTGATATTCACGAGTTATAAAATTAATTAAATAGATTGATTAATTGAAATAGGTAAATATATATATAAAGATGTGCATCAGCATTACTATTAAAATATATAATCCACAATATGTAAATAACTTTTTTTTATTGTAAATTTTCTCCTATAATAAAATGTAATCAAGATTGAATATGAGTAATCTTTTCTTTATTTTAATTCTTAATTAATATTTTTCTCTTATAGATGTGGGAATGTAAAATAAATAATCTATTTATCTATATGATTTACTAAAAAAATTATTATATAAAAGAAATTACAGACTTAGAAGGTAAACGATCTCCGAAAAAAATAACACAGCGCATTGATTAATTATAATTTTAATATTTAATATATTAAATTTTCATTGGATTTCCCTGAAGGGAATTGTTAATTATATCGCTTACCTAGAGTCATTTGGTGCTAACACTGTACAAATAGTAAGAATCATAAAAATTAATCTCCTCATATAAAATTAATATTAATCAACCTCATTACCCGTGTTGCAATGTATTAAAGTTATGGATATATTTTAGCATGTATATATCATTCCAGCATAGGGGAGTGAACCAGTTGTAATGGTGCCTTAGACTTTTCCTAATTATATTAATTTAATTAATTTAATTTTAGGAGACCGAACCATAGGTTATTAATAAAAAAAAATTATTTTTCCTTTTTTTTTACGTGTATCACCATAGTCGGTTTTAGTAGTACATATGAATCGGCAAACAGAAATTACTATACTACAAGAGAAAATATTATTGTGCTCATTATATAAAATTATTATATATATGTATATATAACTTACAACAGAAATTGAAAAACAAAATTTCTTTGTGTTTTCACTGAGTAATGAAAATATCTTATGTACATTGTAAACTTCAATAATAATAGTAATTATATGTTTGATGGAAACAAATGAGTAAATTAATATGATAAATACAATCACAGTACTTGATAAATAAATAATTTTGGTCATAATTATTAAATCACTGTGTATAAAATTTGCAAATTTAATGCAGTTAAGCGAAATTAACAGTTTGCTATTTTATAATACTGTACATTTTTTTTTTAAAACCCTTTTCACTATTTCGCAGTGTTGATGTGTATTACTATGTTTTAAAATTTTATTTACATGTATAAAATTGATACTAATAACTAGGCGTTATTTTGGATGGTATATTGTGTCGCTCTTGATAAAAAAAAAAATATTACTTAGTTTACATTATATTCTTATTTAATGAGTAACAATTGTAAACGTAAAAGTCATAGAGATAATACAAGGGTAAGTGGAGTTACAACTAGGAAACAATTAAAAGAACTGGCAAATACAAAGAAAGAAAGTAGTGTAGATTCAAATAATAATAAAAGTAGTAACAAGAATATAAATAATAAAAATTGTAATAAGAAAACTACTATTACGATTAACAATACACCCCAGAAAAACAGATATATCATGGCCACAGACAAAATAACTGCCGAGAGTGTAATCGGCTTACTACCTAATTATGATGGAAAAAGAGAATCTAACATAAATTCCTTTTTATTACAATTTGATAATTTAATCAATCAAACCGAATTAAGCCCGATTTCTAAATTAACGATTCTAAAGGCAAGAATCGTTGGCCCCGCTAAAGAAAAATTAATGAGGGATGAAAAATTATTTTCGGAGAGTAATTTAGACAATTTCAAAAAGAAATTAAAAGAATTATTCGAGATAAAATGTAGTTTTAGTGAGGCACAAACAAATTTTTTTTCCCTTAAGCAGAAACCGGATCAAAATATGGCGGACTTTATATTAGAATTTAAAGCAGCAGCGGACTTATATATAAAAAAAGTGGACAGGATATTGGGGATGATAATGACTCCAAATTTACGCAAATGGTAAAGTTGTCTAGATTTCTGGATGCAATTAGAAGCGATTTTAGCTTAGAAATTCGTAAGGATTCTCCGAAGGATTTTAACACTGCATGTGAGATGGCATTAAAATTAGAGAGAGCTTTTGCACATGTCGATGTTAAAGATCTCAATAATATCGCTGCTAATAAGGACCCTGAATTAGTGAAGGAATTAGTAAAAATGAATATGGAAAGTGCGGAGAAAATTAAAATATTGACTAGTGAATTAAACAACATTAAAGTACATATGAATTCGAATGCAAATAATGTAACTAAATATTGCGATCATTGCAATTCTAAAACGCATTCCAATCAAAATTGCTGGTTCCAAGGTGACAAAGACCAAAATAAAAGTAATGCCGCTGAGAGAAACAAAACAACCCCTCATAACGAGCAGAATTCAGATAGGAAATGCGGAAGAGATAACAGTTACCAGTATCAGGGAAATGTCCCACAAAATTCTAAATATATGCATCAAAATTTCCATCCGAACCCTATGCATTATGCACCTCCTAACTACATGTATTACTCCCCACCCCCTCCCCACCTAAACTTTATGCCCCCACCCTACCCCAATTTACCTAATTACAACTACGGTTATAATCAGGACCATTACAATTCATATAACCAGGGTAATGGGTATGGAGGATATACAAGTGGAAATTATCAGAGAAACTACCATAGAAATAATAGAAATTCAGAAGAGGATAAAAACAATTCTCACAAAAACAAATATAAACAAAATAAAGATTATGAACAGAAACCTAAGGACAAACAGGGAAATTAATTGAGGGACTTACAGATTCAAATAAAAGGTACCCGCGTAAGTCTCTCATGGACGGGTCACACAATTCTTACAAATTGATTGCTAGCGTGAAAAGTAATAATATAGAAAGCCTTCCAATTATTAGTTTTGAAATAAAGGGTATTAAAATCACCGCCTTGGCAGATTGTGGAGCTGCGGTCAGCCTGGCCTCACCCTCCTTATTTGAGCAACTAAAGAATGCACAAGTTAAATATAAAAATTTATGTAATCAGGTAAAAATTCAAACACTCACTAATTCGACAATTGCTTTCAAACAATGTATCAAATTAACCTTCAGATTGGAAAATGTATTCGTGTCAGGTGCATTTTATATCACAAATTCAGATTTTGGCCGTGATTATAATATGCTACTCGGTTTTGATTTTCTCAAAACAAACATAATTATTTTGGATTTTGAGGATAAAACCATGAAATTAAAAAATAAAAACATTACACTGAATTTTCTCAGAGACACATCTCAGGGGCAGATAAACAATTTAACTCCATCTCCCATTAGTACAAATGACAATCATGAACCACAGGAAATTAACATAAAAAAACAAAGAAATAAAAACAAAAAAAGAAAAATATCACGTAAAAATATTATTTCAGCTAAGATATCTCAAAACTCAGAGATATGTCCAGGTGAGAGAGTAATTACTGAATTAATATGCCCAAATCAATTTATTATTAATGACACTATAATGTTAGAACCAATTAAACATAACATTAACATACATTATGACACATCAATTCATGAAATTGGCAAATATAATAAAACTAACATAATTATCAGGAACGACTCGCAGCAGAAATTAAATTTAGTAGAAGGAATGAATATCGGAAGAATTTCCAAGCATTTTGAGATAACGTCAGAAAATGACAATAGCAGTCAAGAATCAGATCCAATAGTACAAGTTAACAACATTTCTTTAGAGGAAATTCGTGAACGCAGAAAGGCGGAACTCAGTCCAGAGGATTTTAATTTACAACATCTGGATACTGATACACAAGCAAAATTACAAGAATTATTACTAAAGAATGCTTATGCATTCTCCAAAAATTATTACACTCTTGGAAAAACATCTTTAGTTGTACCCAGATTTAATTTAATGCACAATTATCCTATACAAACAAAACCATATAAAACGGCACATAGTGTAAAGGAGTATGCTAAGTCAGAAATTGATAAGCTTTTGAGAGCTAATATAATAAAGAAATGTCACTCTGATTACGCGTTTCCAGTTATTTTTGTAAAAAAAAAAAGTTACACAGAAAGGCGAAAACGTAGAAGAAGTTAAGTATCGCATCGCTGCTGATTTTCGTTTGCTTAACGAGATTTTGCAAAACTATGCCTATCCGATACCTGACATAAAACGGATTTTGCAGACAATAGGCGGCAAAAAGTACTACACTGTTCTAGATTTACACTCGGCCTTCTATCAAATCGTTTTAAGAGAAGAAGATACAGACAAACTTGCTATTATTACAGAACATGGAAAATTTTCTTATTTAAGACTACCTTTCGGCACACGTCTCAGTACGGCTTACTTCGCAGAATTAATGGATATATTATTAGGACACTTTGATAAAAGTCAAGTGACATATTTCGTCGATGATATATTACTGGCAACAAAGTCATTACAGGAAATGATAGAACTATTAGACAATGTACTGAACATATTCATTGAAAACAATATTACAATTGAACCAACTAAAATGCAACTCTGCATGGAAGAGATCGAATTTTTAGGATTCACCCTTAATAAGGAAGGAATTTCATCTTCAAAAAGAAATATTGACAAAATTCAAAATTTAGCTAGACCTAAAAATAAGAAAGGAGTCAAATCACTCCTTGGTCTCTCCAATTATTTTAGATCACTTATTAAAGACTATTCTAAAATAGTAGACCCTTTAATTAATCTCACTAAAGATAAAGTAAAATTTAAATGGTCGGAAGTAGAAGAAAATGCATTCAAAGAAATTCAGGCTGCTATTATACAGAATCCTACTTTAAAAACCCCTGATTTTTCGAAAGATTTTATTCTAATCACGGATGCGGCTAAAACCGCAATTTCGGGCATATTGGGACAAGAGTATGATGGCGTTCTCCAACCAATTGAATTTTTTGGAAGAAAATTAAGAAATCCTGGGAAGAATTACCCTAGTTTTAAATTAGAATTACTCGCCATACACGAGGCAGTAATGTATTTTAAATACATTTTAACAGGTAGGAAATTCATTATACGCACGGATTCCAAAGCCCTAACATATTATTTAAATTTAGAGAAACAGCCTGATATTGTAGCTAGATGGATCGACAATCTCACACCGTTTAGCTATGAAATAGAATTTATTCCGGGTTTTGCCAATCCAGCAGATTATTCCACTCGTAATTTAAATAATTTAACAGCTAGAAACGAACTACAAAATTCACTATTTGTCGTTAATAAAGATTTGGTTGATGAAAATATCAAAGAGCAGCAATTACAAGATGATAAATTAGAGAAAATTATCGGTAAAATTAAAAACAACAAACAGAATAAAATTACTCGAAAGTTTGTTCTAAACCATAAAGATATATTAATTTTAAAACCTGGATCTGATGGCAAAGAATTACTTATCGCTCCAGAGTCGCTTAAAATGGAAATAATAAAAGATGCACATAAACCTCATTTCGGTTTTAAAAAAACTTATGATATTATAAAGAGTAGATTTTATTGGCACGGAATGTACCGTGATATAAAGAATCATTGTAATAAATGTATACCATCCAATACTACCAAACAGCACCAAACAATCAAGGTGCCTACACAAAAAATAGTAAAGGACCAAGAGGTCGGTTCAGCAATTCATATCGATCTAATAGGGTTACTCCCTATGTCTTTGAAAAAACATAAATACATTTTTGTTATTGTGGACTCAACGTCAAGATTCTTAGAAGCTGTTCCTATTCGCAACTATGAAACCCAGACACTTTTGAACGTACTGAACGGATACTTTAGCCGTTATGGTTTATGCAAATCCGTAACTTTAGACAACGGCAAATATTTTCACTCTCAAGTGTTCAAAGAATACATGGATTCCTTAAATATACAATTAAAATTTAGCAGCGTCACTCACCCAGAAACGAATGGAATTTCTGAAGTTACGAATAAGATATTAAAAAACTCGATAACAGCTATGAGTAAAACTACATTAGAGTGGGATACTAGGCTGGACTATTTTAAATTACTTTATAATTCTTCCCCTCACCGCGCAACAGGTGTCCCGCCATGTCTCTTATTCTTTGGGAGAGATATTAGAAACCCATTTTCCATCCACCTTCCCACACAAGATATTATTACAGCAACATATGTGCAAAATAGGGTACAACATTTGGAAGAAATAAAAAAATTTGCGCTACATAATCAAGAACGAATGTTAGCCGAGTATATTAATAACGACGAAATGCAGAAAGTAAAATTTTTAAGAATCGGGCAAGAGTGTTACCTAAAATGTGTGGGTACACCGGGAGTATTTCAGCCTAAATAGAGAGGTCCTTTCGAAGTCGTAAGAAGGTTTCGCAATAATAATTACCTTTTAACAGAGCTCCAAAACCCACTCAAAGAGCCGATTAAAAGACATATTTCTCTATTATTCTCAACAACGAAAGTCGAGTCTAGAGCATGCCAAATTCATAACGGGTCCGAGCAGGAAGGTAATCAACGTACATAAAAGTCGTTGGACATATATATATATATATTTTTTTTCATATATTACTGTATTTATGAAAGTAATATGCGTTATTTCATTTATCGTTATACATACCTTTTTTTATTATTCAAGAATATTCGTTAATTTATCAATGAAATGTTTCATGTACATTTGTGTTGTATATAGATATTTTTTTTTCAAGTGAAATTTGTGGGTTATACTACACATGGTTAAA
Source organism: Maratus speciosus (assembly GCA_963932465.1). Classification (NCBI taxonomy): domain Eukaryota; kingdom Metazoa; phylum Arthropoda; class Arachnida; order Araneae; family Salticidae; genus Maratus; species Maratus speciosus. Next base: position 527,560,769 of record OZ010789.1, on the reverse strand, counting down.
TTCTCAGACAGGACATTATATACACATTAAATTTGAAATTTAAGTATAGGTGTGCTATATACCTGTATATATATATAAAATAAAATAAAATACTTCGTGCAGAACAGCCGGTTCTTTTAAACCAATTTTTTTTTCTCCCCCAACGCACAGCGTAAAGTTTGGGAGCTGTGGCTTTTGTTTACGATGATGGTCAATGTTTTGAGGAGGAGCGCCATCTCGTGGTGCTAAAAGCGGAATTTTTCTCCTCTGTCCATCTTTTTAGGCAGAAGAGAGAGATTAGTTCCCCCCCCCCGCACCCTCCGACCTGCGCGCCAGAGAGTTAGTTTGCTTTGGAATGGCCAGTTACGAAGGAACAATTTTGTGCACATAAGGTTTTGATCAGTAAAAAAAAAAAAAAAAAAAAACATTGGTACAATTCTATGGCATGCAATAAATGAAATTTTGCTTACTTGTCTTCAATCAGAGGCAGGCTGGAATGAGACGTCCTGAAGTTCTGCTTCGCTTGATTTATTTATTTATTTTTTTTCCTTGTCGTATCATTCCTCAGAGAGTCAACTGCAAAGTATAACATATATGAGTATCCTAATTTTCAAGCATTTTTATTACAAAATATTATAATTTTTTTTCTTACTTTCTTATTAATAGTAAAAATAAATTAGTTTAATTTTAATATTTATTAATACCTTGGGATTTAGCGGCTAGTCCTTATAGCATGTTTCTGCCAATAGGGCTGACATAAATTACAGTTGAGGCAGGGAATATGCATTGTTAGTTATTATTATGAAATTTGATATACATAAAATTTTTTTTTTCTTTAGGACAACAGTGTACATATTATAAAAATTATTATTTTTTCTTATTTAACAGGGTGAACTTATCACTATTTTACTCTCAAATAATTGAAGTCATGCAGTAAATTTAATAATAAAAAAAAAATTAAGTTAAATAAATTAAAAAGTATTACTGTTACTCAGTCTATTAATTGAATTGTAAGGTCATATAAAATATTAATTATATAAATATTGTCATTTAAATTACATTACACTGGATTTTACACGAAGATAATAAATTATATTTTCTTTCTCATGTTCATTAATTAACAAAAAAAAAATTAAAAGAGGATTCCGTTTTGATTGCCAATCTGAAAATTATTCAGGGCTTGGACAACACTCCTTTTATTCTAATTCGAATTAAGTAAACAGTTACCTTTTTTCAAAATAAAAAAAAATACATTGTTTTCACTTAACAATAAATAAATAAAATACTAAATATGGCAATAAATAAATGATGTATTGCTTTTAAAAATAATCAGGTAACTAACGAGGAATATATCAATGTTTAAATAAATTAGGCTATATTACCTAAACCTTTCTTGTTTCTTTTCTGTAAAATAAAAATAAACAAATATCTTTTTAGCTTTTAATTACATAAATTAAATGGGATTTCTCAATTAAAATTTTATACCTTTGGTTTCTGGTAAGTTAGTACAAAATAAATCGTACCTGTTTATGAGAATTCCTTCTCTTGTAATGTTGATTTCCTTGTTGCTGGCAACAGGGTGGTGCACCGATCTTCGTTATAGAGTGGACATTCATTATTAATAGGCACGGCATCCAGTTTTTCCGTAGCATTCTGTCTCCACCGCTAATTAAATTAAGATAAAATTAAGTACAAGGGTAGTCATTTAAGTATATTTTGTTATCCATGTAACAAAAAGAATAAAATGTAATAATTAGGAATTTTGTAGATTAGATCCTCATATTTTTTTGTTGGTTCCGTTTAACCCCCCCCCCCCCCCCACCCCTCGTTTTTTTTTGTTGTTGTTGTTCGCACCGAGTTATTTTTGTTCAGACTCTACTTACTTCGTAGGTAGGTTTTCACAGGCTAATGGGAATTAAAACATAAGGGTTAATAATATACCTCCTGTAGGCATAACACAGTTTAGTTTAACACTGTTAAATTATGCAAATAAATAAATAAATAAATAATACATTTGTGATTAACATTTAACCCATAATCGTAAAAATACTAGTACCTGTGTATAATACAATGTGACTCTCAATACATAATGCATATACAAAACATATAAAATAATGAGATGTTTAGGTATTGCTTATGATAAATAATAATATTAATAGGAGCGCATAGATTGGCCAATCTTTCAAAAAAAAAACATACCTAAAGTATTACTTATATTTTATTCTCCCCAACAACATTAAAACATAAATTATAAAAACATTCAATCATTGAGTGATATTGGATTATTTAGCGAGAGTTACATATAATTTTTTATAATGTTAGTCGTGCTTACGAGGTACACGTCAAGACTACTTTCTTACTTTCAAATTGTTGTTTCATACCTCGACTAGTACTATATTATACAAACCTTAAGGGGTACCAGTAAAACTTACTCCTTCATTTCTGTTCTATCCATTGGAGCCAGCAGATCTGCGCCTTTTAGATTTTATGCGAATTAGGCAGGATACTTGTCTTGCTGATGATGTTTTCTAAAAAAAAAAAAAAAAAAAAAAAAAAAAAAAAGATTATTAATGAATGTTGCAGTTATGAAAATATACATTCTCGCAGATTCCTAGTGTTGAGTCCAATATGGCACGATTTCAGTTTTTTTTTCTTTGCGCTCCCAAACCGGCAACGCTATTACGGTGGCGACTAGATACTGTGGGAAAATTCATGTAATCAGTTGACACCTCAGTCGGTCCCGCGCTTTTGCAGCACAGTCCATAAATTTTCATGGGGGAGACAAAGTGATTAGGACTGTAACGAGTTTTTTTCTTTATCGATAAGTCGATCTTGCAACCAGTTTTCTCCATAGCCGAGAGAGGAATGAAATGTCTCTTCCTGCTCTTGAAATGAATCGGATTTGCGCTTAGGAGAAACCTGATTCATCTCTTTCTTTGAATCAAATATCATTTGTTAAGTCAGATAATCAAATACGAGCATGTTTTGTTTTAGTGGCAGTTAGCGATACAGAAGCGATGTATATGTAAATATACACCACTTATTTAAAATAAATAAATAAATAAATAAAAATAATAAATAATAATAATAATAATAATAATAATAATAATAAAAACACATACACTCTATAGGCGAAACAATAAATTAAAGAACCAGTAGATTTGGATGATATAAAAAAATTTATATCGTATGTTCACGAGTTCATAATGTAATTATTGTATACAAATTTTGTCTCTCTGAGTATTTTATTATTATATATGAAATATAATGAATTGTCTTTTATGTGTAATGTTAGTTTAATGTGTAACTGTTTGCCTATTCATATTTACATATCGTATGGTAGAAATTTGGCGTTTATTATCTTACTTATTCCAAAATTGGTTGCCTTGATATACAATTGGCTAATTTAACATTAAATTGTTGAGTGCTAAATTGCAAACAATGGAATAATTAATAAATACAGTGCAATCTACTACGACAGTTATGCCTCGACGACGTGATCCGTACACCAGAACTGTTGGCGTATAAAAGGACTTGCTATGCACATCTTCAAGCCATCCAAACCACTATGATACTCAGTGAGTGTCAATGACTCTATTTATACAACATAGGACAGGATGCACACAAAGTGCTGGACAATGACATGAGACTTTATATTCCAGCTGAAGGAGCAGGGTCAAGCAAAAAAAAAAAAAAAAAGAAACACGTTGCACTAAATTTCTTTTTTTTTCCATATTGGAGGCGGAGATGATGGAAAGAATATGTCTTTCCAACAAACTTTAACTTTTATCTATAAACTATGATGTTATTATATACGAGGCAGCATATAAAAAGAAGCATTCGTATGACTATAATGGAACCTGAACTAGGTTAAGTGCATGTCTTGGTAAAGTATCGTACAGATAAAATTTACGATACTAATAAATCTACAAAAATCATCGAAATTACGATTTATAGTTGTGTAGGACATCATGAGGGCATAACAACGAAATTTACAGCTGACCTTTGACCAGAAGGACCACACACACGGAATAAAGTAAAAATAAATATAACTGGGTACAGCAAAAACTCGACCTATAAGGTTGCGCCACATAAATTCAGAGTCGACCAATGATATTCGCCTGTAAAGATGGGTGGCAACTCTGTATGCAAATTTTCTAGCTATATGGTATAATTTTATGTTTGCATAAATAATGTAAACAGGACAATGTCCGTTTTTTTGTTTTTTTCAGTGTAAGTAAGAGACAGACTTCACTTGCAAATTTTATCCCAATGCTGATGGCAGCAAAAAAAATGAGATGCTGCGGTTGGATTTTAGCAGATTGCTGTACCATGAATAACATATAAAATATATATATAAAAAAATAAGTTACCCCAACATTGGCTTAAAAATACATGTGATGGCCGATTAAGGATTAATATTTTGTGTCAACATTTTTTTGGAGACCTTTTGTGCCTACGTGTGGGATATTCACGGAGCAACGAGAATTCTACATGCTGCCGGGGGCAGTGGATCAGGTAGTCCATTATGATTTTATTCCATTGTTTTTACCAGTAATAAGCATTACCTATGAAAGTAACGGGCTATGGTGATATTCACGAGTTATAAAATTAATTAAATAGATTGATTAATTGAAATAGGTAAATATATATATAAAGATGTGCATCAGCATTACTATTAAAATATATAACCCACAATATGTAAATAACTTTTTTTTATTGTAAATTTTCTCCTATAATAAAATGTAATCAAGATTGAATATGAGTAATCTTTTCTTTATTTTAATTCTTAATTAATATTTTTCTCTTATAGATGTGGGAATGTAAAATAAATAATCTATTTATCTATATGATTTATTAAAAAAATTATAATATAAAAGAAATTACAGACTTAGAAGGTAAACGATCTCCGAAAAAAAATAACACAGCGCATTGATTAATTATAATTTTAATATTTAATATATTAAATTTTCTTTGGATTTCCCTGAAGGGAATTGTTAATTATATCGCTTACCTAGAGTCATTTGGTGCTAACACTGTACAAATACTAAGAATCATAAAAATTAATCTCCTCATATAAAATTAATATTAATCAACCTCATTACCCGTGTTGCAATGTATTAAAGTTATGGATATATTTTTGCATGTATATATCATTCCAGCACATAGTAGTTACCTAAATTCATAATAAATACAGTTTGTGCTTATGAAGGATTATTTTATTATGTGAGTGCTATTCATTTGTTTTGGCATCAGAAATTCATGGAGAATAGGTTAAATTGGTATTCTTTAATTATTTCTTATTTTTATAGTCGTTTGATGTAGATTCAAAATTGTTATAAATCAATTCATCAATGTTAGATGCACAAATCCCGTGTTCCACAACATGTTTGAAAATGTTCTCTAAGTTTGTTTTTATATTTTTTCATACTTTTATGTCACATGATGGTTTATTTATAAAATAATGTGAGGTAAATAATATATATATGTACATATATATATATATAACAAATATTGCAGTTTCTTCGAAAATTTAACTAAGCTACTTAGAAATTCGACTTACGTAAAACTTTACGGAACGCATTACTTATGTAAGTCGGGGGATGCCTGCACACGATACAGCTGTGATTTGAAGAGAGAAACAACTCTCTGAAACAAAGACGGATCTAGAAAATCTTCAAGGGTGCAGGGGCAAAGAAATTCCGATATTAGAAGTCTGGAAATTCCAATCTATACTGCGATTCGGTCAAGTTTTTTCATTGCGGTTCGGATTAGCTTCTACCGTTTTGACGTGGGTCGGGTTGACTTCTAAATTCGTGGGTCTGGTGAAAGTATATTACTTAGGGTTCGGGTAGAGCAGAAATTTTAAAAGAAATTCTAAAATTCACATAAAAACTATATGTAGCAAAAGTTTCATAGTGGACACTCCGAAATAGTGGAAAACTTTATTTAGGGAAAACTTTTTAAATGTTTTATGGGTGAATATCACAAAATGTGAAATTTCGAAAACAAAAATCTTGAAAATTTAAATCGTTTCAAAGCTTTTGATTTTCTTAAAAATGTTGGTTGAACAGCTGAATAAAGGAATTTATATATAAAATTGTTCAAATTTAAAGAGTTTAAGTTCATTTTTATGTAATTATAATTATATGTTATTTTCTTGGCTTATGTATGCCAGGGTAATGATAATTTGATTCTAAAAGGTTTTTCACATACTTGTTTTTTTTTTATCCAACATTTTAATTTAGTTTAAAGAAACGATGTCACAATGCAGAATAAGAACACACCACACCATTTCTCTAGGACTGTATACATCATATTATTTATTTCACTCACATAAACAACTCAAAATAAACTTGCGAAAACAAATCGTCATTTCACAACAACAACTCACTCTTCCAACTGAATACTCTCGAACTCAATGTCACTTTTATTTCACAGATGGCGCTGTTCCAGCACTTACCATTAGGTATGGAACATTCTGCCCCACGTTGCAATGTTTACATTCAACCATTAAATTATCTAGTCATTTCAATGTAAATAAAAAAGAAGCCCTATATTGATAATGTTAAATCACACATAAAAATATATATATATATACAAGATTACACATAGGCAAAATAGAAATCTTAGAAATTGGTCTTTTGCAAACGCCAGATTGAGTTTTTATTTTAACCATTCTGATCCGTTTATCTTCACCAAAATAAATCTCTATTATTCTACCCATTGCCCATTTTTGAGGCGGTAGATTTTCATCTTTAAGAAGCACTAACTCATTAACTTTAACATTATATTTTTCTATCATCCACTTGGACCTCTGTTCAAAATTATTGAAATACTGAATGTGCCATTTCTTCCAAAAAATCTGAATTATTTTTGTCAGTTTTTTTCCAGTTAGATAACCGATTGTCTTTAACCTCAATTAAATTTGGCTCAATTATAGCATTTAAGGGCCTGCCAATTAGGAAATGGGCAGGGGTTAACACATCATACACATCAGTATCTGACGACAGAGGTACAAGCGGTCTTGAATTCAGAATACCCTCTATTTGGGTAATGACCGTTAGGAATTCTTCATATGCCAACCTGGAATTGCCTAAAACTCATTTAAAATGATATTTGAATGCCTTCACGCCACTTTCCCAGAGACCACCAAAATTAGGTGCTCTTGGCGGAAGGAATTTCCAGTCAATTCCCTTAGCTGACATATAATTTGCAAGCCCCTCATCTGGTTTTAAATCTAAGTTATGTAATTTAGAAAGCTCTTTATTTTCTCCTATAAAATTTGTGGCGTTGTCCGAATATAATTTCGAACACAAACCTCTGCGAGCCACAAATCTCTTTAAACATGCCACAAAGTCCTCCGAAGTCAAATCAGTCACAATTTCGAGGTGAATCGCTTTTGTAACTAAGCATACAAAAATGCACACATATATTTTGTGACAAATTCCTTTCCTTTGATTTCGATACCTAATAAGGAATGCTCCACAAAAATCTGTTCCTGAACAATTAAATGGGAAATCAGGAGTTACCAACTCTTTTATTTCTCTCCCATTAATTGCTCAACTCCTATGGGTTTAACTTTAAAACACTTAATGCAATCGTGCACGACTTTGCTACACGTTGCCTTACCCTGAACTGGCCAAAACTTTTGTCTAACATAATGTAATAAAGCAGTAGGGCCTAAATGAAAATATCTCTCATGATATGCCACTAAAATTAACTTAGTTAACTTATGTCCCTTAGGCAGAATAATTGGGAATTTATTGTTGAAACTTAAATTAGAATTTTTTATTCTACCGTTTACCCTTATTATTCCACCCCTGTCTAAAAGGGGTTTAAAGATTTTATCTTACTTTTATCAGGAACATTTTTTTCGCGAATTAAGCAATTAATTTCCTCTGGAAACTCACTACTTTGATCCTCTTTTATAATAAACATTTCACTTTTGTTTATCTCCTGTGTTTCCAAAGGACCCAACCTCCTTTTACTTGGATTCTTCAAATTGTTAATAAATCTTAAAAGATAACTAACAACATGCAATATTTTAGTATAACAGTTAGTAATGTCAAATAACTCTTCAATAAAATGATTAGCAGTTATAATAAGAACAGGTAAGTCACTTTGTTGTAAATGTTTGAGTTCGTATGAGAACTCATCTCTAATGATAGACGTAGGAATTTCGCGATTGGGATACTCTCGCTCAGTCAGAAGCGTAGGACCTGCGAACCACAGCTTATTTTTAACCAGTTTCTCAGGGTCCATTCCTCTTGAAATAAGATCTGCTGGATTGTTCTCAGAAGATACATGACGCCACTGATGAACTTTTGTCAAGTCCTGTATTGTCGCTACACGGTTTGCCACAAATATTTTAAGAAGATACGGCTCTTTTCGTATCCAGGAAAGCACTATCATCGAATCACTCCATAAATAAATATCAATTGCCTGAAATTGTAAGGCACTTTTCACTTTTGTCATCAACTTTGCTAAAAGGACGGATGCAGAAAGTTCCAACCTTGGTATAGTGACACGTTTAAGGGGTGATATTCGAAATTTGCTGCATACCAAATTTACTTCGAAGGCTCCATTATCTGATGTTGATTTGCAATAAATGACGCATCCATAGGCAGACTCGGAAGCATCGGCAAATCCGTGAAGCTCAACATGCACACATTTGTCGATTAATACGCACCTTTTAACACTCACACTGTTTATTGCTGGCAGGGACTGGATGAAGTTGTGCCACTGTTGCGCTTTCATTTCAGGAAGTGGATCGTTTCAACTTAAATTCAAGCACCACAGTTTTTGCATAAAGATTTTAGCTTTTGCTATGACTGTACCCAATAATCCAAGGGGATCAAAGATCCGTGCGATTGTTGAAAGAACTGTTTTTTTAGCAGGCGGAACCACGCTTTCCATCTGGATTTGGAAAGTAAAGCTGTCAATGGTGTGTTTCCACGTAACACCAAGCGCTTTTGTCTCTTCTTGGAAATTATAATCACTGTCAACCCTGTTTTTAACCCTAAATTATTGCTGTGCCACTTATGCAAAGACATTCCTGCCCTCTTGAGTGCCTCCACCGATTCTGATTGCAGCCCTTTTGCTTCGATTAGAGTGGCTGCGGCGCTTAAGACGTAGTCCATGTAAAAATCTCTTTCTAAAATTGTGGATGCTAAAGGATAGTTATCCTGCTCATCTCTTGATAATTGAAGTAAGACTCTCGTTGCCAGATAAGGTGCACTTACTGCACCATATGTTACAGTTTTGAGCTCATAAGTCTTAACGGGTTAATTCACCCCCTCCCTCCAAAGAATTCTCAAAAGTTTAGTTTGACTCGGATCAATTAAAATCATCCTATACACTTGTTTAATGTCAGCAACGAATGCATATATATGCTTACGAAATCTCGTCATTATTTTAAAAAGGTCTTCCTGAATAACCCCACCGTTATATTGTAAGTAGTTAAGAGAGTTCCCTAAGGTTGTTTGTGAAGACGCATTAAAAACTACACGAAGTTTTGTTGTACTTTTATCAGGGTGGTAGACCCCTAAATGCGGTATATAATAGGTTCCTACTTCTTCCTCGCACTCCGAAATCGCTGTCATGTGACCCAATTTTTCGTATTCGCGTAAAAATTCTGTATATAATTCTAAATACGCAGGCTCTTTTAAAAAGCGATTCCACAGCGAATTTAATTTTTTAAGGGCAATATCTCTGGATTTCCCTAAACACATCGGATCCTCTTTTAATGGCATTTTAACAATATATCTCCCCGTACTATCTCTTTTCACGTTTTTCTCAAAGTGCTCCTCGCCACATTATTGCTTCTTTATTTTTAAGTACCTCAATCTGAACATCTTCTATTTCCCAAAATTTCTCCATAGTTTCGTTTAAAAGAGTATTATCCTGAATAAAACCACAATGAACCCTTCCCTGACTTGAAACGGGAGCACTTCCACTTGCTACGTATCCAAAAACCGTATTTTGAAAAATCAAATTACTATTAACCGGACAAATTTGACCTGACCGTAACAACCCGTAAAATATTCCAGCGCTTAAAAGCAAATCTATACGACCTGGCTTATTTAAGTTTTCATCTGCTAATTTTACATATTTTAATTCTGGCACATTAATGTAAAACATTTTTGACGGCATGAAATCCGTAATTCTAGATACAATCAAAAAATCTAATTCTTTTTCAAAATTTCCCACAAAATTGGAAATCTTCGCGGTAACAACAGATTTAATTTTCGTGAATGTATCTCCGATACCGCAAACAAAAAAATTGTCAAATTGGTTTTCTCTTTTTTTAATCTGAGGCTATTCGCATAATCTGAAGTCATATAATTATTCATAGCTCCCTGATCAAGCACCGCTATTACTTCGTAATAATTTCCTGTATCGTCTCTCAATAAGCATTTTACAGTGCACAGCAAAACAGTTTTTTCTTGATTTATTACTCGCGTAGAAAGTACGGAACTATCATTGTTTTGATTAGATCGGAAGGCGGACGCGTCTGGCGACAGAATAAATTCATTTACTCTTGAAGTAGGGGGGGGGGGGGGGAAGGCAATTCTTGCCCACCTGCTCTGCTCGCATTTGCATTGCGCAATGCTTCCATATCTTTCGGAAAATGCAGTGAAAAATGATGTATCTTGTTTTTACCCTGTCTTTTACACAAGGAGCATGAAAAAATTGATTTACAATTTTTAACCAAATGGCTGCCTAAACAATTAAAACAACAATTATTTTTCTTAATTACCTCTATCCTTTCAGAAACAGGCAACGCCATATAATTTTTGCATTTATATAAAGGGTGGCTTTCGGAACAAAAAATACATTTTGATGTCTTGCAATCAGATAGAAATACTCTAGGTACATTTTTCGAGGATTTTTTATTATTGTTCTCAGTTAATGATTTCCCGCGTGACACAAAATACAGATCGGCTTCTTTAGCTAACATCACTGGATGGAACCGTGAATCTGATTGCCTAACACTAATATGAGCTGCTGTTTCTTTGTCTAAAGTCTAAAACAATTTGTATGATACAATTAATTGCTTCAGCTTCTCACAATTAGACACTTCTCGCAATTTTAAATAGTAATCAAAGCTAGTTGTCAAACGTGACGCAAACTGCACATGGGTTTCATTCGATTGCCTAGTAGTTTTTCTGAATTGCTCGAGACAATATTGGGGAGTTGGTTCAAATTCACTAAGAACAATTTTCTTTACTTTATCATAATCATTCAGTTCATTATCACTTATGTAAGAAACTACGTTTGAAGCTTTCTCACCTAATAAATTCAAAAGAATCTCTGCTTTAAATTTATCGGGTACGTTTTTCGTTATAAATGATCTTTCCAAAGAACCAAAAAACAATCCCCATCCCTCAGGTCGACTCGGAATTCTAATCGTTAAAGTTTTTATACTTTTTATTAGAGAATCTAGAGAATCAATTTTATTTTCTGAATCGCAGTCGGTAGTTTTCTAATTTATTCGCATGCGAGATAATTCTAATTTGGCTTTTCGCTCTTTCCAATTTAATTTGTTCTAGCTGCAATTCTAATTGTTTACTTTTCTTGATTTTCTCCGATTCTTCTTTCCGGTCCTCAATTATATCATCTATTAGATTAGTTACATATTCAGGGTCACTTTTGAATTTCTCAGTATTTTTTATAATATTAATTAAATCTGGTTTTGTAACTTTATCGGTTACTACTTCACCTAACTCTGTAGCAGCAAGCTGCAAATGAACTTTTCGCGCGTCTTTAAACATTTTAAGAATAAATTACAAAACTCAAAACAATTAACTCTCTTAACTCAAAATAATATAATAAAATACATAACACATTTATAAATTATATTAAGGGAGTAAATGACCAGAAAAGCTCATGCACCTACTTAATTTCTTGATGTTCGTCTCTTAAACAATGACAGCTTTTTTTTTTTTTTTTTTTTTTTTTTTTTAGAACGCTTCTCCACTATTTATCGAAAAGGAAAGTCAATCTTATTTACTTCCATGTTGCGTAATACTAATGAATTTCACCGGCTCTACTGGACCAAGTGTCGCAACGCAGAATAAGAACACACCACACCATTTCTCTAGGACTGTATACATCACATTAGTTATTTCACTCACATAAACAACTCAAAATAAACTTGCGAATACAAATCGCCATTTCACAACAGCTCCCTCTTCCAACTGAATACGCTCGAACACAATGTCACTTTTATTTCACAGATGGCGTTGTTCCAGCACTTACCATTAGATACGGAACAAACATGTTTCCTCTATACTACCTCAAATTCAGTCTAATGTTCAGTTTTATTTATAATTTATAGAGGCCAGAAAAATGACATAATAAAAGTCTATTCAATTTTTACAAAGCCTTTAAATACATTATTTTCAAAGAAATATCTAAAGGATCTTGTTGGTAGCAATTATTTTACAACTTAAGACTTGAACTATGTCAAGAACAAGAAGAATTACTCTGCACCGACATCTTTATACTTCATAAAGAACTAAAATGTGCAGGAAAGGAAAATTACATTCATTTTCAGTGAGAAATATTTTTTAATTATGGGAAATTATTTGTAAAATACAGAACTTGTTACCTTTCACATATATCTGTTATATAAGTTATAATTATTAATTAGAAATTAAAAAATCTAGAAAAAGATATTTTTACAGTATAGCAGAAAGACTTTTACTTTGCACACATCACAGTGTGACATGCCAAGAAAATGAAAATCTGAAATTTTAAGTCTTAATTGCTTTATTTTTGTGTTATTTTGAATACAATATCTCTTGAAAATGCATCTTGGAATATTTTTTATTAGAGTGTAAAAAAGAAAATTGCATTATATAACATTAAATGGAAATTTTACTGTGCGTACTGCAATTTTTGTATTTTGTGTTATTGTCCCTTATATACTAAAACCTCTGAATATTGGATACCTCGGAGCCGTTCAATTTATCAGCTTCTCAGTAAAACCTCAAGACGGATACTCCCAAATAGCCAACGTTTTTCAATCTCCAACACAAACATTTGTATACTTTTGCTTCAGAACAGCGCACACCTCCGAGTAAGGCATAAACTCTGTGCACCCGAGGTGCCCGTTATTTAAAGCTTTTACAAAATTTGAATTTTAATGAGTATATACTATAAAAAACTATATTATACTATTTACTATAAAAATGATAAAATTGATATTAGAGATGTACTAATTGTAATTATAATTTCATTAAAATATGGATTAATTATTTATTTAATTTCGGATTAAGTCCGAAGAAAAACTTTTTGTCGGGTTCAAGTCGGTAACAGTTTGGAATTCAATGAAATTTTCGGATTCGGATCGGGAAACTCCGACTGGCGCAAGACTCGTGGTGGGACAACAAAATTTATGTTGGGTTTTCAAAAAGTGAAGTTATCGTAAATGGGATTTTTAGTACGATCATTCTCTTTTCTGTAATTGTTTACTTCAATATCGTCAGTGTGTCTAAATAAATAAATAAAATTTAATTGTCCTGCATTTCAGAACTAAATCAAAGCATTTTTCCGTACCTGTTTTTAAATACTCTGTTTTGGAATATTTGAGATTTCTAATTTTCAATTTTATAAGATTTTTTAAGAAATTGCTGAAAGCGCAAAATTATTCTCACAACATGCAAAACTTTAGTTTTATTACATGTCAAAGCTGCATCAGCCTCATTAAATGAGAATATTAAACTATAAATTTTGGGAGATTCCGAACTGTAAGGGATAAAACAAAAAAGAGATATCAATACATTTGGTATTTTTCTAAAATACATTGATAATGTTATAGTCCTGTAATATACGTTTATATTTATGTTTTTTTTTTCTTTTAATGTTGTGCATATACTAAAGAAAATCTCAGCAGTCACGGCCTACAGGCACATGAAGATTTCGAAGATAAGTACTAATTGGACAACAAAAACTAAATCAAGATTAGAGATTAACCAAGATTAACAATTTTATCTGGCCTCTTTTGGCGAGTTTTTAATTTCATTTTTCTGTAAGAGCTGGTTTTATCAGAATCATGTTAAGGTGGCATATAAAAAAAAAAAAAAATTACTCTCAACAACTCCAAATTTTTTCACATATTTTCAGACTCATTTTAAAAGGAAAACATGAAACTTCTTGTCGTGTTTATTGAAGAGATTTTTGAAGTTTTTTGAAGAGATGTCGTGTTTTTTGAAGAGCGACCTGTTTTTTTATTTTTCGTTCAATCAATTAGAACTTGATTTACAAACAAAGAGTTTCTCAGTAAGGCCATAATTTTCGTTTGCAGCACTATCACTTCGGAAAATTCGTTTCAAAATGCCCAGTTTGATAGCATTTATTTTTAAATATATCTTGCTTTTATAGAAAAAAATCGACATATAAGGCACATTATATAGTTTCTGAATAAGAGAACCTGCCAATTGGATGAGTTGGAGATAAAAAATGAATTTAAAAATGAGTCGGGAATTTAGCAGTTTTTATTTTAGTATTTCCTTAATAGGATAATATTTTTTCAGCCGCTATGTATTATTAATTTGTTTTTGCTGTAAGAATTAGTCCTATTGAAAACGTATCTAAGTATAAAAGTTAACCTATAAAAGTTGTAAATAATATGAAGAAGATTTATAATAAATTCCTACGGATTTGAAATGTTGTGAATTGACGAAGTTTTGGATTTTTTTCTTCTTCAACACCCCCCCCCTCCCTTTGTTTTATTTTTATTTTATTTATTTATTTATTCATTTATTTGCAGTAAGAATTGGTCTTTTCAAAAACTTGTCAATGTAAAAGTTGTAGATAATATTAAGAAAATTCATAATAAATTTAATTGGATTTGATACCTTGAGAATTGACGAATTTATGAATTTTTTCTTCCTAAAACCCTATTTTTTTTTTGCCCCTTGAGCCCATTTCGCATTTTATCAAAAATGTGTTGTACATATATTTTTGGCCTCTAGATGCAATGATAACTTTAAACTGATTCGATATGTATAATTAAGAAGTTATGATTTTTTTTTCTGTTTTCACAAAAACCCTACCTATTTCCATCCCCTTGGTCCGATTTTGCCCATTAACGAACTTGACCAAGAAATTCTGCCCCTTGATTTTATGTATCAGTTTGGAAGATATTTGTGCAGAATTATGGAAGTTATCTTGTCCATAAAAATGTGATATAGATAGATAGCAAGATATATAGATAGATAAAGTTTTTAAATGGAGTGGTTTTGGGTTCCAAGGGTCAAGATAAGTGTAGATCTGTAAAAAAGTTTCAGACA
Organism: Maratus speciosus; assembly: GCA_963932465.1. Lineage (NCBI taxonomy): Eukaryota > Metazoa > Arthropoda > Arachnida > Araneae > Salticidae > Maratus > Maratus speciosus. The sequence goes on along the minus strand of OZ010789.1, from coordinate 527,545,488 downwards.
TTCCAACATAGGGGAGAACATAATAGGTTTTCTTGCGAAATCTAACTAAAAGACTGAAAGCATCTTTCAGATTCAAATTGACTACTTTTTGACACATCCCTGTATTTATTTTTGTTCTCAATAGTATGAAGTTGGTTAATGTTCATACTCAGATACTATGAATGGGCCAATTGTTTTCTACTTTTAGATAAAGGCATCGGATTTTTTTGGAAATGCTGTCAAAGTCGCCGTTATGTGCCAAATTTCCGGACTCAGTAGGTCTACAAAGTTCGTATTAATATAGCGCCAATAACTCTAACTTGTAATTAATTTATCGAAAAATAAAAAAAAAGCCATTCGATTCACTATCATATCAAAAGTCATTCATTTACGTTTACAAATGAGTTCGTAAACGTGTCGGAAAATCTGGCGAAGTTGAGCAGTGAAAAAATATTTTTTGTGAAACATGTTAAACAGACGCCAAATTTTATTAGCGAATTTTTTTAGACTAAATAACTGAACTAAATGAAAGATAAAATTATACTTTTAATTAAAATTAAACATTGATGATACTTCATATTTCTGTAAAAGAAAGTTATCCGATAAATCGATTGTAATTTAAGATAATAAAATAAGAAAATCTTATTGATACTTTCGAATTTCCTTACTGTAATAAAATTTGCATAAAAAGAAATCCGCCTTAGATCCCTCATTGCTGTGAAATGAAAAGATTAATGTAGGGTAAACAGTTATGTGGCAGTTTTCTTTTAGATCCTTTGAAATTAAATAAAATTTGTATGTGATTAGATTACTTTTCTAATAATCAGTTTTATATCTATAGCAATGTCAATTTCGCTCGAATCACACCAGACACTTTTTGCCAGGTATTGTATTATCTAGTAGAAGAAACTCCTTTACATTTTGTTTACATTATATGCAGAACATACTTGATTATATGAAGAATAATATATGTTTACCATTTGCTCTTGCATTCTGCAAGAAATAATGCAATACAAATTTATCATTAAAAGTATTCCCAGTTGATTAATTTCATTTATATATTTCTCCATAATTTAAGCAACATATTGAAAATAAAGCAAACTTGTGATGATTTTTCTAAATGTTTGAATTTGTTGAGAACACGGAATTTCCTTAAAATTACCAGCAGCATCTTTCGCTAATGATGTCTGTTTCCAGCTTTGGTCTTCGAAAAGCAACTCTTCTGTTTTTCAACGATAAAAATGTGTTCTTATCCTAAAGTGCTGCATATATTTGAAGCGCATATCCACATTTATATACTTTTCTGTTTGTCTATTAGAATATACTCCCTACTGTGCACATATATGTAATTTTATTTACAATATAATTTGTACTTATTAATATACACTGTTCACAACAAAGGATATTGTCTTATATAAAATAACGGTATAAGCGATTTTTTTTACATAAAATGGAAGGAGATAGTTGCAAATTCAAAATTTTCGCATTTGAAACTTTGGAGTAGGCTAACTTTGAATTTGATGTCAAAAATGACATTTTAGTAATTTTCACGAATGAAATTTGACTGTCAACTTACTGAACGACAAAGCAGAAAACAATGACCGACATTCAGTAAGTTCTATGTTTCAATCAGTGCGATGTCTCAAAAAAGCCATTTAACCTAATCATAAGCTTGGAGAGTTGTTGGTCTATTAGAGGGGAGGTGCAAACAAAGGCCGAAGTAGCAGAAGCCACTAGAGTTTCACAAAGTGTAATTTCCAGGATCTTGAACAGTTTTCGGGAGACTGGAAATGCAGACCGAAGACCAGTGAAAGGTCGCAGACGTGCAACAACGCCAGTGAAGATCGATATTTAACGCTAACGGCTCGGAGACACCGAAATATGAACGCCATTCTTCTTCAACAACACCATCGCCTGGCTACTGTCATCACAGTTTCGACGCAAACTTTTCAAAACTGGTTCCACGCTGTAGGTATATATGCTCGCAGACCAATGGTATGTGTTACGTTAACAAGTAATCGAATTTGAAAATGCATTATATATTCAAAATATGAAAATGAATATATATGCAAGGCAGAGTGGAAACCGCAGGAACTGAGCAACAGAGCATGTGAACTGGAGGAGGAACGAATAGCGCAATATGATTTTTTCTGACGAGTCCCGTTTTTCTGTTCATCCTGATAATAGGTGTATTTTCATCTGGAGAGAACGTGGCACTAGAAACAATACTGTGTTCGTGTAAGATAGTGTCAGATTTGGAGGAGGGGGAGCCATGGTGTATGCTGGCATCTCTACTGATGGGCGTACCGACCTCCACATCATTCGTAATGGAGCTCTGACCGATCAGCGATATAGTGATGTAAAACGACTATCCCGTTATATATGCTTCCTTTCTATCCCCCCCCCCCGCAGTTTCACTTCAAAAATTCAATTTAATACTTTATTTATTTTAGTGTACTATTTTACCAACTGCGGTTCCTAAATTAAAGCTAAGATTTAAAAATATATCACTTGTTTTATAGCCCCTCATATTTAAATTAAACTAAGTTAGTTACTCATTTCCTTTAATACAATAAATCCAGTTATTCATTTTTCTAATTTTACTTTGAGTTACTTTCTCACATAATATTTAACCTTGCAGATAAACGTTACTGCTACCAGTTTATACACAGCATTTTAGCTTCTCTTCTGTCCTTATTTGGTCATGCGTCTAGCGCATATTCAAAAGTTATTTAACTTGCATTTTATTCATTACAGTTATCCTCGCACCGTACCCCAAAAATCCAGACTGATAAACTCATACGTATGTGAATGCTGCATATTTTTTGTAAAAACTGCAATCTACACTTCAAACTGAACTTCGTATTCACATCTGTTTTATCAACTACTTTTGCACGCCTTTTGGCTTAGGATTCGTTAATTTCTACAGACTTTGTCTTTAATCGAAACATTTTCCGTTATTGCTTAAAACGCAGTGTATCCCAAGTGCGATGTCCTTTTTTTTCTTTTTCCAGACCGCAGGAATCTGGTAACGTCAAAATATAGTCCCACTACGCAATTCAAGTATGTAATAAGTTCATCGCTTGTATTTGGCTAGCACTTTACCAGCCAATGTTTTTGTTTCCCTTGCGCAAAATACTTGTATATTGGCACTATTGTATCTGGCCAAGCACGTGAATTCTTGTTGCGTAGTCAGAACACTTTCTCTCTGACACAGCTATCGGAATGTTGCTATAAAAAGCGGCGTCCGTTTATGTCCCCTGTTTGTACCTCTCCCCGGTGTTTATCATGACTAAATAAATTCTATCTTCGTACATCATATTGGAGTTTTTTTGTATACAACTCGCACCAGTCTGGTTATTGTACAGTCGTGAAAATAAAAGGAAGCACCCCCTACTAACTCCTCAATAAATTGTCGTAGACGAAAGTTACTGGTACCGAACGATGGGAAATAAAGTCTACTTTTAAATGACGTATTTGCTTAGGGGGCCATCTACATATTAAAACGAATCCAAACTTCATTTTTTTCAATGACAGTACCCAATTTTAACGAGATATTTCAAATCTTGGGTTCACATTATGCCCAGACACCAAATTTCAAGTCATTTGAATGATAAGTTTTTGAATTATAAACATTCAAAATTTAATACTTCTAATATTAAAATACATTTTCATATTTTTATTTATAACCTCTAAAATGATGCTCCTAATGTGCTAATTTTTTGTGTAGCAATAATACTAATATACCCAAACATAAATACGTTGAATTTCCAATTTTTATAATTTTATGATATGAATTATTAATTATTAAATTAATATTAAAAAAAATTATGAATTGCAACCTACAATTTTTTTGATGGATTTAGATTCATTAAGTTCTGCTTTATGGAAATCCAAAATTTCACATTTTTCTTCCATAGTTATGCTTAATAAATGGCAAACTGACGGTTTAATGGGCCGCCTATGATAGAAGTGACTAGATATTTTGAAATTTTCTCTGCTGTCCTGTCATCTAGCAGTCTTCAATGACTACTTGATTGTTGTTTAAGATGACTTGATCAAGAAGGGAGTTCCCTTGGTCAACAATCGAGTGCCGAACTTCAATTTGGATACAGCCCTTAAAATACGCTCGTTTTAAAATAATTAATTTCTTGGAAACTTATGGTACGAATTGCATAAAAATTTGTTTTTAGGCTAATTGAAGGGTGTAGAGCTCATTTATGCTGTCAGAATTGTGTACTGCTATTGAAAAAATGGGTTCGTTTTAATATGTAGATGGCCCCGTAAGCAAATTTTATATACATCATTTAAAAGTAGACTTTATTTTAAATCGTTCGGTACCAGTAACTTTCTTCTACGATAATTTGATGAGGAGTTAATAGGGGGTGTTTAACTTTTTTTCCACGACTGTACCTATTATTTATTTACGATCGGCCACTCCCTAAAGAACAATCTTCATTATAGGATGAAATCCACAGACCTATTGTAATCTCTTACGATGCAGTAACTGAAGAAGATTTCATGTTAATTTACGACAATTGCAGGCCACATCGTGCTCACTTGGTGCATGATTTCCTTTTCAAGGAATCATACAAACAGAATTGCCAGCGTGTCCTCCGGAAATGTAGATCATGTTTGGGACATTCTAGGCAGACGAGTTGCTGGTCATATACCACCCGGTAAACTCTCCAAGAACTGGAAAGAGCTCTTCTGGAGGAGTGGGACGGAATACCTTGGTTCCTCATGAATAATCTCATTGACTCCATGCCTCAAAGGTGTTCAACATTCCTAGCCATACGGGGAAACCATACCCACAACTTAAAACGATTTTCTTTGAAGGAAACACCTTTTTTATTCGTTCTTTCTTATATGCGCAAACTGTGTTTTTTTTTCTTGGTACCCAAATGCTCAATACATTTTTACTGCCAAACCTGTGTAATGTTTTCACATATAGCCTATCACGCCTGTCGATCATGTATCAATCTTCTACACAATTCCCCAGCCGCAAGATGAATAAAGAATCTCGATATTTTTTAATTGTTTTGAGCAGTGTATAAACACATTAACGTGAAGCTGGGTACACTGTAAAAAAAACTGGACTAAAAAACGGAAATACTACTGGCAATCTAGACGCCAGTACTATTTCCGTTTTTTACGGGAATTTTTACCCATAAATTACAGAAAATTTTCCGTTTTTCTGATTAAAAACGGAAATTTTTCTGTAATTTATGGATAAAAATTTCCTTTAAAAAACGGAAATAGTACTGGCGTCTAGATTGCCAGTAGTATTTCCGTTTTCTAATCCTTTTTTTACAGTGTACGTGCAACCACATTTTGGCATTGCTCGACTTTAAACCTTTGCCGCATCATAACTGTTACACATAATCAAGTGGGTTTTGTTTGTTTAATGGTGATGATTAATAGCCTATTAGGCGTACTAACTCAAATCTCAATTTAAAAAAGGGTTTTGAGTAATGATATTCTTTCAATCTGATGTCAGATGGTTACACTTTACCCGGATGGTTGGTTGAATTTTGGCGGCCGATTATCTACACTAGGGATATAGGCCTGAGGAGGGAGTGCCCTTCGTGGGGGTCTTTCTAACGGAACCTAACCCGTATTTACGCATGGAAACCCACGGCTCGAAGAAAACCACGAAAACTCCGAACGATTAGGCCGACGGGCGCGATTGGGATCGAACCCCGCACCTCCCGTCTACCAGCTTCGAGAGCAGAACCTCTCAGCCACTGGTGGGGCCACTTTACCCGGAATTTGGCGCATGTAGATGCAGAATCTTTATCTTACCTTTTAATCATATGGTTTTAATCATCGGTGTAGCGTAATACACTTCCATTGAACATCCCAATGTAGACTATTTTTAAATCTGCATTTCAAGCAATTTAATGTAGATTTTTGAAAACATTAAACAAACATCACTCAATTATTTTGGAAAAAGATGCTGAGGAAACATGAAAGCTAATTGATTAGTTAAAATAGCATTTTATCATTTACTGAGTGAGAGGTTACATAAAAACCCTGTGATTATACTTACTTCACTTTAGACAAGTTGCATGCGATTATTGTAATCCTAACAAAATAATGCTAACTGTAGTGAAGATAATGCTCCACCAGAAGAGTTTATAAGAAATTATGTATTGAATCAACCGCATATTTAAAAAAAATATATATGTAATGCTATGTAAATATCGCTGGTTTTTAAACTTACATAATATTTTACATTTTAAAAGAATAATTATCATTTTGTTTTTAAATTAGCCTTCAGGACTAGATTAGATTGTCCATAAATTTCAGAGTGAGGTATCGTGTTACATATTTTATGTTTTGAATTTTCAGTCTTGTTATTATAAAAGTTGTTGTATTATAAGTGCTATTGTTAGAGTTTTGGTCTTTCGTGAAGTGTTATTTATGTTTTTATTCTTCTCTGATCTGATTAGATACTTGCTGGAAAAATATTTGTGAAAAATGAGCATGTGATATGTTTAATAATTCTGTTCTCAAGTGGAGGTGTTTCATTCGCTATTCAGTTTCAAGTGATACTCTACATTTCCATAGTACACGAAGGTAACACGTACGCAATAGCAAAAATAAATAAATAAATAAATAATTCAAATAAAAATAAAGTACAATAATACATATAGGATTTTTATAAAGATATTAAAAATGAAAATGTAAATACGTTTCACTATGTCATAAAGGTTCCTACTTTTTTATGTTGATCATACTAAATCTCATAAATAATAGTATTTTGATAACTGTGAGTTAAAATTACTTGCCGTGATGTTTGAAATTGCTCTAAAGTACTTTCTGTCTTTTTGGTCGGTAATTTACTTATTTATACTGTTTAGACTAATAATGATCTTATCCTTTAAAAATAAAAGAGAAATATTATAACAAAAATGTACTGTTAATATTAGCAAAATTATTCAACATTATTTAGGTTTGAAAATTACTTCCACGAAAAACGATAGAACCAAAAATTAAAATTGAGTATAATAAAAATGTATTTGGTAAATAAAAAATAGTACTTATTTAAAGATTTACTAAAAAGCATTTTCCCGTCCATGATATATCTTTTTTCATTTATCTTGAATTAGAATTCGTGGGAAACAACAAATGCCTTTCAAAAATGGAAGCATAAAATCCAAAATTGCTACAATTTTACGACGTTAAAGAGTTTCACCACTTTCCGATACGCAGATATATTGCTTTCTTATGTGATCCCGCACTTTTAAATCCAAGCGATAGCAAAGTGTTTTAAAATATTAGAAAATCACGAAAAGATATTTTGTAGCATACATTTTTTTCGTTAAAATTTCACATTATATATTTTATGATTAAAATATTTTATAGACGTATATATATATATATATATATATATATATATATAAAGAAAGAAAATAATTTAAATAAATATTGAAAATTAATTAAAAATTTTTTGGAAGTAAATGTTTTACATAAAATTTTACATTATACTTTAGTTCATTTAATAGATGAAATGCTCATTAAAAATAAATTCACAACGTAGAAAAGCTTTAATATAAAGTGCCAATCCGATTTTTATAATCTTGTTCTGCCGCTGAATTTAGTCACTTGTCAAACAACCTATTAATAGATTATGCTAATGTTTTTTTATTGATTGCCTTAAAAATCATACCCTCATTTATACTGTTAGCGTATATTTAAATGCATAACTTCGTGTTTTGTGCATCAAATTGTGATACAACTATTCAGAAAATCCTTAACTTTTCAAATCGGAAAAACTGAAAATCTTTAAATAGATGGCAGAATGGTTTACGAAATCAGTCCATTTGTTTATGCTATGCATTCGAAGTAAAAAAGTTAAACTGTACGTGTATATTTATATTATTATTCATTTACATAATATGTGTTACATTATAAGAATTCTGTAATGTAACAATAAATAATAATTATCTATTTAAAACCATTCAGTGATGACTATGTTACAAATAAATATAAAAACTACCAAGAGCCCCCAAAAGACAATAGCTACCATTTTTCTATCCATGCGAAATATAATCGCTGGAGAACCGTTTTGAGATAACAGACTAGCAACGAAAAGATGTTCTAGTGCTTAACAAGATGTTATAATATGATTATGGTTAATCTGAGGGCACCCTTTATGAAAAATGTTTTTAATATCAGCGTTTCAATTCATTACATCTGTTCAATAAAGCCAATATTATTATACGTAAAAATGGATCCAGAATAATAGTTTTATTATATGGTTTTAGATTTAATTCAAATATTTCTTATACATCTCTTTTAAACTAAATATTATTTTCTACGAATAAGTTATGCCTATATGACAGCTCAAGAAATATCCTACCCATTCAAGTACATCACCATGAATATTTTTTAGTATTAAATGAAACTATTCATCCTAGATCTTTCTAAAGTTTTAATACCATTAAATGAATCTAGGACAATTCATGATTTATTAAACAATATAACATATTTTTACCCTTTTAATTTTTATAAGAGACACAATTTTGCAATATATATCTGAGAAGACGTCCTTAAGACGATAACACTCTCATTGAGTTCGAATCCTTAATTTAAGGGAACCAGGTAAGATGAGGGGTTCATCTTCCGGTCCCAGGCCCTTTTCAGGCCTATTTGTCGACGCGAGGAACCACCCGTGAAACAAGCCCCGCGGCGCGTCCCGAAGGTCGCCGCCAGACAAGCTCCAACAGAGCGGAACCCCACGCAAACTCCGGCCAAACCGACGCCGCTGCCCAGCGCACACGGCGACGGCTATTCCCAAGAAGAGACGAACGGCCGCTACGACAGTCCTCACCACCCAGCTAGAAAAACCAAGTGGTCCCTAAACTTGGTTACTCGAGCCGGTAGACCCCGCAAGCCATCGCAGGAACCAGACGCCTATAAAGACGCTGGGCCCACGGACTGAACCGAGGCTTCCCGACCCGAATTTAATTTACGGACAGGCCCCCAAGATCAGATACCATTTTCCGGCAGAGACATTTTTGTGGGCCAGCCTATAGGAAAGTTAATGAAGGGCCCCTAGCTTGAAAACCAGGGAGGGCGGGGAAAATCCCTCCGGCCGTAAAGCGACCCATCTCCTGGCTTTTCGCCCAAACCACCCGGCTCAACCGACGGAACCCCTCGCGGATCACGCCGGGAGCCAGTTGGCCCAGACTAGGTGCCGTTAGCGACCCCAGGCGGGCACGGAAAGCTCCACCTAGACGGAATAGACTCCGCCTCGCTAGGGGGTCGGATGGAACGGAGTCCCGCCAGCCCCCACCGACTCGACTCCATCCTAGGACGGAGAAGCCAGCGGAGGCCGACAGAAGCCCGCCCGCCACTACCTTACCTCACGGCCGTCGAGGGTACCCAGGCCCGAAGGCCCCTGACCCCGTGCAGTGACCGACCGCTACCTTTGTTAGTGCGTTCGAAAGTTAGGTGGAGACACCTCTAGGTCCTCATCACCAGGCGAGGCAAACTCCGGTACCGCATAGACACGGAGGACCTGGATCGGACCAAGAGTTCACCCAAGGCACGATGAGCCGCCGCGTTACCGGCGAGCCTCCGGCCCGTTTCCCTGTGGGAGTAGTGTTCGATGGTGGACCTGCCGGCCGACCCCCCCCCCCCCCATGGGGCACGGCACGACGTGGAGCAACCAGAACCATACTGGCCTCCCCACGCGACCGCTCCTTGGTCAACGGGGGCACCGCCAAACCCCACCACCCTTAGGGTCGGCTCCCAACTGCTCCAGCTGAGGTCCTCGGAGGGATGAGCCACCCAAGTCATAAAGTAACCTGGGCGCTGTCCGAAACCCTCGCCCTTCGGTTGCTCCGGGAGTCCCTGCATGGCGTTCCCGCGAGCCCCGTCGTCACTAGCGAGCACCGAGGACTTTCCACTACAAAGCCCTCACTCATACTTCAGGCTCCCTCTTAGTCAATTGGTGGATGGGGTCCTATCGCCTTAGCTATCCTTTGCCGAGAGTCACCACCCGGCCACCGCCGGCTCTGGGATCAGACTATGGAGTGTCGCTACCCGGCTTGCCCAGAGAACCCGGGTGCCGGAGGTGGTTACGTAAACATCCTAAACCGCTCCCACCTATGCACGACCTCCGCTAACCGTGGCCACCGTGCTCAACGCCTGTCGGAGATGAGCCTCTTGAGTTGGTGGCGAATCGTCCCCATCCGGCCCCCTCGCATTCGTACACAACGAACTCTGCCGAGCTTCCGGTCACCTCCCCCACTCAAGGGGTCGGGTCGGAACCACCCGGAGGGGCGGCCACAAGGGAACCAGGTAAGCGAAATTCAACCAAAAACTCGAGTTTTACTTTTTTATATCATTAAATAGTTTAAACGTTTATCTTTTCGCCGATATATTACAGAGGGTTATATATAAAAAGAAGGTTTTGGATTTTTTTTCATTCTTTCTAAGAGCACTACACAGCAGTGGGCTACTTTTTTTAAAATTCAGATTTCTTGATTGGTACCACTTTTCTGAAGCGGTAAAATTCCCCATTTTTTCGCCTTAATTAATATGTTATTAAATAAGGCGAATTTTACTATTTCAAAAAAGTGGTGCCAATCAAGAAATCAGAATTAAAAAAAAATAGTCCACTGGCAAAACTGCTTCACAGCTATAATTGATTTTATCTCAAAAGTTCAATTTTTCAGGTTTGTGTTCCTTTTTTTCAATATCTATTAAACTTAAGAACTCATATTTTTCTGAATACTTATATTATGTTATAGTGTATACTTTAACACAGGGATTTAATGATTTGTTGAGAATTATTTATTTTAGGCAGTGAAATCTTACCAAAAATGCTTATTCAAAAATGTCTTTCGATAAATAATTAATAATTAATTTCCAGTTTCACTTAGAAAGAAAAAGGTCCGTTAAAATACGTAAAGCATTTTATTCAAACTACTCTTAAAAATCTAGAACTCTGTCTTTCACCATTTCTGGGAAAAATGTGCATAAAGTCGGTGTATTTTAACATGACCGGTCCCCTTAAAATACTTGGGGTCACTTATTTCTTCAAATTTGTCAAATTACTGTGTATTTACTATCATGAGAAAAAATCTATTCGAAATGAAGCATCTATCCATTAATTATTTAAATTCCGGAAATAAACGAATTATCTTCATATTATAAATTAAAGTCTTTAATAAGCTTCTCATGTTCCCTAACATCTGAATCCTGTAGTGAAATCACCAAAAATATCTTTAAACTGCGTTCACAATCCAATTCGTATGGTCGAACACTTGAGAATAAAGTAAATAATCTCAAAGCTCATTTTGCATTAAAAAATTCCCATAATGAAACATAAACGTCTTAATCATGCTTCAAGAGACATATTTGATTAATTAAAATCATGTTTCATTTGTTTTAGATTGTAAATATGCCAATATCATATGAAATACATACAACAGAAATTCCCTTACTTGTGTTATTTTTTTTAAAGTTCAGTGTTATTATGAATATAATATCACATTCACTTTAACCTGTCGCCCGCCCCCGCCTCAAATTGTTTTACACAAGTTCGTTGAAGAATTTATATGTTCAACTGTGTTTAAATATTTTCATGCAAACTACAATTTCTTATCAGAAATCAGTCTGGTAATCACGCACAATTGATCTCTTGATAAAACTCTTGTTAGATCTTTCGATTTGCTCTAGAGCAGTGTTTCCCAACCTTTTATTAGCGTCGCCCCACCAAGGAGTCTCAAAAATCACAATGCCCCCCCCCCACACACACACTGTAACATATTAAATTTATCTCCTATTATTTAAAAAGTTAATTTTATTCACAATAACTAAACTTAACATAGCCTTAACAATAACTGTTCATTTCACTTTTTTAACTTAGAAAAAAGGTTAGATATCTATCACACATGTGTTTTTAACTTAATTCTAAAAATGCAATGAAGTTAAACATCTTCGCCTTTCTGCATTTTTATCTTCACAAAATGCTTGAAGACACTCGCACATTTAACATTAAAACTAATAGCACGGACACAATTTTTATTCTTTTTAATAACTTATTAGGGGTTGCAGAAAAGCTTTGGACATTAAATTTCCTTTCTATGGCTAATACAATGCACAAAAATTATTTCAAGATTCCAATATGTATAATTTTAAGTAGCCGTTGCTCCAAATTAAAACACATTTTTCTGTTTCCCTTTCACATTATAATTAATTGTGCATAATTGGACAATTGTATCTTATTTATATGTGTATTTCCATTTATTATTTGATTTTAAAATTTAAATTGCATATGTGGTATATTTATGTATTGCGTAGGTGGGTCTGAACTAGAGTTATAGACATTTATTATTTTATATTTCATTTTTTAATAATGATTAAGATTTATAAATTTTATAAAGTTGGTTGTACCCCTTTTAGATATTTCAAATATTTTTTTGGTTAAATATGTTCAAAATGGTCAGCTTTAAGTAAGATACAGCTCTAAGTAATTTCACGCTTAAAAGTTTTTTCATGTGTCACATTGCAGAGTGAATAGAAAAAAAGGCCCATTCTATAAGTAATCGAAAAAAAAAAGATTTAAAAAAGATTTAAAAAAAATAAAAGGGGTGGTGTCAATTAAAAGAAATATTCATGTAATTATTCTGTTTTCAACTCTATTTTTAAACTTTTTAATGGGAACTGTTTTGAAATTTAACAAAAAACTTACTCATTTCATTTTGTTTTTAAATTTTGCATATATTACTTTTATTTTTGTGTAAAACGTGATTTTTCCAAAAAAACACTGACGACTAACGTGTAAGTTACAAATTTGAAATTTCCCCCCTAAAATTTCCAAGACTGCCACTGCTATAGAGAGATCTGTGTACAAGAACTGGTATTTGGTTATTAAAAATTCATTTCTATACTATCATAATTTTTACAAATATTCCAGGGCATATGTTGCATATTTATTATTTTTATAAAGCGTATAATTTATTAAACTCTTAAATGATTTTAATAATTTTCTTTAATAGCATTAAAAAAACCTGAATACTGAAAATGCATATTTGCATGCCTTACAACACTAACTTTGATGTGAGAATGGAAAAACATTGGTAAAAATAAATGCACTGGTTTACTAAAGCACAAAATTACAAAAGGAAGTATCCTGCTTAAAATGATAAGGATACCAATATTGGAAGATAGATTTCAATCCCATTGACTGTTCATATTGAAGATCATTATGATAATGAATTCAAGTTATGTAACAAGAGTGTCAATAATTAAAACATCCTTCGCTTTGTAACTTCTTTTAACCAAGAATTTGTTTTATTAATATTTATTGCCCCCTTGATTTATCCCGGAGAGAATTTTGCTTTAGAATTTTCGGTCATGTATTAATTTGATTTAACACGTTCACGCCGGCGCGGTGGGTCACACTCGGCTGTCTCAGACCTGACAAGTCTCCAGCCTTTTGGATACCAGCATTTTAATACAGAAAATGTTGTTTTATTTAATTAGAGCAATTGGGCGATTTAAAGGAACAACATTTTCTCTAAAATAGCAGTGGTGTGCAAAAAGCCGGAGACTTGACAACTCTGAGACAGTCGAGTGTGACCCACCGCGCCGGCGTGAACGTGTTAAAAAAATTGTTAAATGAATAGCAATAGTAATTGCATTTTGTGATTTTTTTATTATTAAATATTTTACAAATAAAATACATGGCTGCAACGTTACACGAAAATTAGGCGTATTTTTTATTTTATTAATAGTAACACAGTGTGAAATATTTAAGCATATATGCATCTTTTCGTCCTTCTTTTCTATAACACAAATCGTCCCAATTCGAGCTGAAGAAGGTTGTGTACACTGTTATAAACAATCAAATAAATAGAAAAACGTAGGCGTGGTTTTGGAACAGACAGAAGAAAAGCGATCCGGTATTTATAACATTAAAAGTAATAAATAAAATGAACTCATTTACAATTTAATATTAAATTGTCCCTTGTATGCACTGAAAAAAAAATTCAGTACACAATCCACAGCTTCTGCAGGTAACACTCCGTTTATAATCTAAATATTCCTGTGTTTTCCCTGCTGGTTTAATGAACTTGGGACTTAGTTTTCCTGTTGGTAGTCTAGTTATCTCCGACTTAGATTTCTGGTTAGTGTCTAGTCTAGCGATATTCGAGTTAATCCTCATTGGCGATATAACTTATAGAATAGAATTTTATGTTTGCTGTAACTAGCTTCGGCTTAGGTTTCCTGTTGTCGGTTTAACTATTCCCTGGGATAGCCCTCACCCCAAGAAATATATATTCACATTGCGTTATTAATATTAATCATCAAATATGTGGCTACGTAAGTATTAACGATCGCGTATAATAAAAAAATGCATATTCAAAATAACGAAAAATAATTATTAAGATTTCTTTCGTTTGGGAATTATTCATCGCGAATATATTAGGCGTTGTGAATATCAAGAAAAATTTTAAAAATATCTATTTTGTTAACTTTTTAATCTTAATATAGAAGTCTCAATAACGTGTGCAAAACTGATAAAGTGACGATAACAAAAAATGTATATCTTTAACTCATGTTTTGGAGAATTCGTCATTAATGTCCGCAACACCTCAGAGTAAGAAAGATACACATTAAGTATTGCACATTGTATAACATACTTAAACCGCACACCAATTAATTTTTTTACAGGTGATTTAAGTATTTCACACAATCTTATTCAAGAATTTGTGGTAATGCGTAAGAAAATGACAACGCAAAAATCGTTTATTTTTTTATAAATAATTATATCATTTACGGCCATATATATCTGGTTGCTATTTCGAGATAGTGTGCTTGGTGGTACCATGATATTTCACTAGTAAATATTAGGCATTAAATAAACAGCGTTATTGCTGGCTTGGTAATAATGTTGTTTAACATTAATGAAACGATCGGTAATAAAATTGCAATATAAATAGCGCCTATTTTTTATTTATATGATCAGTTATTTTTAGTGTGATACACTGTTAAAATTTAAAAATATGGTCATAACAAGTTCTGTTCATTTTAGCATTATAAGTTACATAACAGTTTGGACCACATATATCAGAACAGTAAATTACGTTTTTAAAATAGAAATGCATATTTAAATGTTTCAATTGAGAATTTAGAAAATATGAGACAGTACATGATATTAGAATATATATATATATTTTTTTAGTATAGCTTCAAAAATTAAATAAATGAAATATTACCAAATTCATTAATTCACCCCACATAAAAAATCATCAAAATTAAGACAACGAAGTTAAATTTTCCATAATAAAAATACTAATTTTCTTCATTCATTTTGTATTTTTTCAGGTTCTTGAAGATAAATTACACTCTGTCAGATACAGGAACTTCAGTTCCCTCCTGCCGCCACTGCACTTTGTTTTATAGATTGTAAACAAAGGAAGTCTAAGAAACTAAAACAAGGTAAAAATGATTTTTGCTGAGTGATTCCTAAAATAATTTTTTTCTCAGTTGGTGCAATCAAATCTTTTTTTTTCTTTTTCAAGTTTCTATACATTTGTTATCAGAAGTTATTCTTATATCTTACATATGTTTTATTTTTTTAGAATGAAATTTCTGAAAAAAAGGAATGTTCTAACTTTTTTCTTTTTATTTTACGCAATTAAATGTTATTTACTTTTGTATTATTTGTCACTTTAATATTGTAAGTGAGACATTTGGGCCTAGGGCGGCATTTTGTGTAACACATAAAAATTGATCTACTATCAAATTTTAAAACAATAGAACTATTCTTTACATATTATTGGAAGTATAGGACCTGCTTAAAATATAAAATTATGGTTAATAGAATTATTTTTCTAAAACACTAAATGACTCTAGGTACAAGAATACCAATGTATATCGCAGCGATAGATATTGCACATAGGGCGTTTCTCTGAAATTTTATGTTTACACTCTATAATAAGATAAAAGCTACATTAAAACTTTATACGGAAAACAAACATCAGCAGATAACACTTAAGTAAAATTACAATGATTTAAAATGTGTTTAAAATTGTATTTTCTTGTAAATCTGAAAAATAACTCACAAATGAACATTTAATGAGGCTACCATATAGAAAATATTAAAATTCAAGGAAATGTCTAAAATTCTACAATGTAAGCTTTCAAGAGTTATACTATTACTACATTGCCATTTTATATAGGGACATGAATCAAGCACAAAGCAATTACACTGGATAACAATGGTTCAGCTGAACTGAAATTAGTTGTTTCTTATTCAGTTATTTGCTCTGATTCCATAACATTAATATAAAATACTTTTTAATTGCGTGTGCCTCATTGTCAAAAACTGGATGTGGTGGAAAACGGATACCATATTTAGTCCAGGGGAAATGTGCCAAAAAAAGGGTGTTCACCTTGCAAAAGGTCGGGTAGAAGATTTTCTTTCCGAATGGCTTATAATGATGCCAACATCGAAAAAAACGTTTTCTAACAAAATTTCTTAAGGCTAAATTTTCTGTGACCAAAAAAATTTTTTTTAAATATCTCGAGACCCGTTGCTGTAGCATATTATTTGTCAATTACAATATTAAAGATGATAAAATTGTCTACAAGTTTTATATGTACAACATTTTTATACACTCAATGGCCAGCGCAGTACGCCGTTTCAAAAATAGAACTGAATACGTGAAAAACGTAGTTCTGCCCCGATTTTTCATAAGTTTTCCACGGATTTAATCGTGTATGTCAACTTCTATATATTGGTAGCAGTGAATTATGTGTTTCAGGGCCAAAACTAGCCTTTTTAGTACCCGTGGCAAACATGGATTTTGGCGCATCCCCCTCTTTTAAAAAGAAAATTTACCACGAGAATTTTAATAAATCTCTAATAGCTGGATTTTGAAAATTTTAAGTGTGTAATCATTAAATACATAATGCTGAACTACGTAATCAGCTTTTCCAAATGTTGATTCATTAAAACCTTGAAAACCGAACAGAAAGGAACGGAAATAAATTTCGTTTTAAACAGGTTTCCATCTTAGCAGGTATAATTGCTCATATTCTTTCTCTTGAAAATGTATAATTTTTTTCTTTAATGGCCGGATTCCGTATATACAGATTTCATTTTCAAATATTTTTGGTAGTTGTTGTATTGATGCGTTTAAAGTCACAGTTATATGAATTATGGGACTCAATTACCACGAAGACATTCGCAAGGTAATGTTAAACATGTGGGAGTGTTCTTGGCAAATATCTCGTTCGCATTTTGTTACATTTCAATAAATTTTTTTTCATGGGATACCTGAGATAAATATCTAATGTTATGCTTTTGTACTTTTCCGGGTTTGGTTGCTTTTTTTTTCTTTGTTTTTCTATTCGGACACTTTTATTTTTTGGAAAATTGTTTAGAAATCGTTTTGAAGTTTAAAGTATCCTGTTTGAGATTTAAGATTCTTCTCAAATTTAAGAGGGTTGCTTTATGATATAAGTTTTAATTTATTTTAGTTCGGAGATGTATGAAACTAGCAGGTGTTAATATTTGGAATTTTTTCCAGAGAGAAACATTCAGCAGGTGTTGTTGTTCAGAAACTATGCAATCGAGCTGTTTTTTCCGTTTTGTGAAAACGCAATAGATCTTTCAGAAAATAGTATTAAAGTGGACATTTTGAACCGAATTTCTTCACGAAAGTCGAATAACCACGTAAGAATGGGCGAAAAACGTGTTTGTCAGGGGATCAAAATCGCTTATAACTCAACAGGTAATTTACTTATCAAAAAATGGAAAACACAGTTCACTTCCGAATCACTTCCATGTTCAGGCTTTCAAATTTTATATATTTTCGTTAAAAAATGAATTTGTAAATACGTGAAAACGTTTTGCACTAGTTGAGCAGAGTAGTTGAGCCAGCCTTAAAGCAATTAATAGATAATCTTAAAGTTTTATATATTTTTGCATGCTAAAATGATATAATATTTTGTTATATTTATTGACGTAAGTGGGGGAAAAATTGACAATATTTTTAAAACTGATCTTTTAAATATTTTTATAAAACTAGTGATCTCAAATATTTTATTGACAGACTTCTTAAAGTTTACAAGATATAAATGCATAACATTAGTTAGTGAAATGACCTGGGATCATTTTTATTGTAGCTATTTTATAAGGTAAAAGAATTTTTTACATAAAAGATATTTATTTTTTTAGTTTCCCCTTTTATATGGAACTACAATCCAAAGTTTGCTGTCTTTAAAACAGTAAATCCTTAAAACATATGTTATCAATAATTGGTAAATAAAATATACCATAATAGTGTGAAATAAAATACATTTTTCGCAAATTTTCATACCTGTACCATTGATACCTTGAAAAATAAATATGTATGCATTATAAAAATTATAAAATTTATTAAAATTAGACAAGAATTCTTTTTTAATTGAAACTATCGTGCCAGTAAGTTACTAAATATTGAAGTATTCTATTTTAAGCAATGCTTTAAAGTTAACATTGTCTACACTTATATTTACTGTTTAAATATGAAAATTGTCTCATTCGTCTACACTCTACCCTACTTTTAGAATTATATAAATTTATTGAATATAAAATGTCTGTTGAGATGAAAATAAAGACGTGAGTGTGCAAATAATAGATAATTTATTGCTACCAAATTTTAGAAGTCGACATACACAATTAAATCCGCGGGGAACGTTTGAATAATCGGAGCAAAACTACTTTTTTCACGGTTTTTTAGAAAATTTAAAAAATATCCTATTTTTAAAATAGCGTACTGGGCTTGCTTGAGTGTATAAAAAAGTTGTAAATATGAAAGAAAATTTTATTTTATATAGAAAACTTTTATGTTCTTTAATATTGTAACTAACAAATAATACGCTACGGCAACGGGTCTCGAGATATTTAAAAAAATCCAAAACAGTTCCAAAATTTTGTTGTTTTTTGGCCACAGAAAATTTAGCCTTAAGAAATTTTGTTAGAAAACTTGGTTTTTCCATATTGACATCATTATAAATAATTCAGAAAAAAAATCTTATACCTCCCGTTTTGCAAGGTAAAATGCACATTTCCCATGGACTAATTTGAAATCAAAGCAAAAAAAAATTGGTTTCGAAACATATAATCGTACTCGTATGGCAGAAAAATTTGAACGTCAAGAAAGGTTACTAGAAAAACATGAAAAATATGCAAATTAGGCAATTTACATGTCAGAGTACTCTCGGAGCACAACGTTTTTGTAAAGTAAACTGGGCAGTAATTATAATGTAAAACAAAAACAGGCTAGTCTGATAATGCTTTATGCCTTAAATTTGTATATAATTGAACAAAAATTCCAAAATTTGCATAAATCGAAATATGCAAATACTTACAAAACTAGACGTAGTTGAAAAAATCTGAAATTAGATTCGAAATCAGCATAAAAAAATGAATAAAAAACAACTAATTTCATTTTAGTAGCAGAAAAAAAGTTGCTGTCCAGTGTTATTCAGCCTTATCGACTCTATGAATGATTCATTCTGAATTCGGCCATATCTAATCACCCAAATCAATGAAGAATCGTCACAAATGTCACACATTTCTTTCTTAGCCTTAAAATCGTATTGTTTTCCCTATCCTAAAGCAATAATTTTCTGTATTCATCTTTTTAATGTAAGATAATTGAAAGTTCCCTTTTTTTGGTTTAAATGATAGTCAAATATTTAATAAACAAAAACCAAAGTATGTTGAAGAATAACTCAGATTCGAACTTGTAACTTTTTTTCATACACATTATTACATTGAGATGTAGTAAGTAGTCATTTAGAGCACACTTTTTATTAAGCATAAAGAGACGGTGTACTTTAAAAAAATATTGTTCATTCTTTATATTTATTCAGCGAGACATTGTGGCATTACTAAAACTTATATATACCTTTTGATCCATAAACATTTAAATTTAAACTATGAATAAATGAATAAAATTTTTTTCATTTTAAACAATCATTCTGTGAGATTCTGAAATACACTGATTCATAAAGAATATAAATGTTATCTTAACAACTTATTTCTATGATCCTTGACTTACAGATTATGCGCATTTTGTATTCTATTCTGCTTACATTATGTTTGCTTTATATAAGTATAAATAAAATTTGAATAAATATGCCTGATATCCTTATCTATTTGATTCCGGTATGGATTTGAACATTTTACACAGAAAACTGAAAAGTGATGCTGTACATTTTTTTCAAGATTAGTTTAAATAAAATATTTTCCCGGGATTACGAAACAAGGTTTTATAAAGTATACGATCAGAAAATTTTATAAATACTCTAGTAACGAAGAAAATTAAGTATCTTTTTTTAATAAAACCTTTAATTTTTTTAATTATATTTTAAATGTTTCTACAGCGTTTTTTATACTGTACATTTTATACAACTTCTTTCCTGTATCTTTTTAATAAAACTAATTTGTTCACCCACGTACGTGTGTGTGTTTATGTTTTCTGGCTATCCGTCTGATTTTGACGATATATGGCAAAATATATCGCACGTAGAGGTCTGCAAATTTGCTTACGGATAAACGAAGAAAGATTCGAATGCACTGAGCCTCAGATTTTGTATGTTTTTATTATATTATTATTATTATTATTTTTTTTTTTTTTTGAACTGGTTGATTTTCGTATTTATCCGATTGTCCAACTTTGCCGGTGATTTTGACTCACAAATAAATGCAACACATACTCAATCTTTTTGCCCGATATCATATATATTGTGTCTTCTTTTTAATAACGTTTAATCGGATTTCGTATAGAGATATTTAAAAAATTCCCAATTTATTTTCGCCTAAAATTATAAGTTTTATTTTACAAACCAATATTTATCACAATCCTTACCCATTCAACCCTACATTTTAATCCACTGGAAGAACTAAACTTTCGGGAATCGATGAAAAAATTAACAAAAGTTTTTTTTTATTAATTATTTCAGAAATTAAGGCCATTTATTTTCTTTTTGAAATGCAGTGAAAAAGGAGAGAAAAGAAACGGTAACGTTATTTTAGGCAGTGTTGATATCAAAGGGTACAGGGGAGAAGCTTTTATCCCCCCCCCCGCCCACACACACATACATTCGTATTATCAAAATAGTTCCGTGCGTTATGCGTGTCTACTGTCTATTCGTATACGCAGTTTACTGAGTCTTGAAATGAGGACTATGCAGTATCTCAAATTAACTTTCAGGCAACAGAACCCCGGGCCGGTTGTCCTTAAGTCTGTTGTCGAGGTACTTTCCGAAATCCCCAGAGACGGTTGGCTGCACCTTTTCCGGCTGATAGCAGTCGCCATTGCACGGTTTAGTGGCAATAGTGCCCATGTACCAAAGGCGACCGTGACATAAGGTAGTGTGGAACGGGAACCGCCAGACACGCGCGGTCTCTCCGTGGTGAGGTGAAGGCGGGGGCACGCAGGCTCGGTAGAGCTCCAAATCCGTCACCCCTCATAGCGAGGCCTTGTCCGTGCCGTCAGATGGAGAGTTACCGTGATTCCGCGGGATAGCTAATGATGCTTTAGAGCGGGCCGGGTCCCTGCTGGTCCCGCGCGGGCTCGGCCGGGCTCCTGGAACAATTTACCCCAAGCGAGGCGGTATCTGTGCATCCAGGATAAGAGTTCGGCGGCTCTTCCGGGTCACTAGTGGCATCTTCTCGTGTTTCGGGGTCTCGCAGGTCCCGTGATGTCTCTTCTTGGGGACCGCTCTGTTTCGGAGGGTTTCCGGCCTCATTATCCCCCAAGAGGTGCGGTGTCTGTGACGTCAGGAAGATAGTTTTCATAACTCTTCCGGGGTCACTAGTGCCATCTTCTCCTGGTTCGAGATCCCTCCTGTCCCGCGCAGTGACCTCTTGGATCGATGCTTCCAGGGTTAGGGGGTGCTCCTAGCCTTTTCAACACCCAAGCGAGACGGTGTCTGTACCGTCAGGTTGAGAGATTCCGCGCCTCTCCGGGGATCGCGTGTGGCAGCTTCTTTTTCCACATCAATTTCTGACCAAAAATATATCTGCTCATAATAGCAGTTGATCTTGGAAGGATTCCTTAAAGCAACTCTTGCTTGGGAATCCTTGGTAAAGCTGATTGCCCGACCCTTTTACAGGCACTCGATTCCTCTGGGTAGCTGCGGTGAACAGGGTGAGGAACCAGGCATAGGGACCACTTGATTCCTTGCGCTGTGTGGATATCTGTCGCTGCGGCCGGACTCTAGATGCTAGGGCTCAGGCCGAGTGACGTGTGTTGTGCAGTACTCGGCCTTGGACGATTGTAGAGCCATGGCGACATCACATGGGGCAGATCCCTCCCGTAAGACTCTTGCTCATTTATGGGTTATAGGGCATTATGGGCCAGAGCTTCTTTCGTCGGACAAAAGCTTCCCGCTTTGCGGCAAGAGCTAGTTTTATCTGTCTGTGATATAATTCCAAAAGCGCTGAACAAGATGTTTTTTATGAATGTAATACGGTATTATTGATCTAAATAATTCCTGCACATTTTATGTTCTCATTGTATTAAATACAAGGAAAGGAGACATCTGTAAAAATGCCGAAAAAGTATGTTTATTCTTGCTAAAGTTGTGAGTAATAGTTGTATTCAAAGTAGAGTGAGACACTCCCGATTTTGGATTAAATAAATGGATTGATTCCCTGTTTTCCTATGCAAAAATTGTTTGTTGTAGTTTTCCTTACCATGCCATAAAGTATTTTAAAACATTTGAGTCACCATGTTACTATTTTAATTATCGCCGAAGGAACAGCGTATCTAAAGTAAGAAATATTCGTAAATGATTTGTTTAAAAATAGGGCTTTTTTGCTCATAAAACATTCCTATCCATTGTAGCATAATGTCATTTTTAATTATAAGCGTCATTTAACACATCGGCTGATAAGTTACCGGTCTAATGAAGAAAATACAACTTTTTTAGTCAAATTCGACTTTATTCATCAACATAGTCTCCTTTAAGAGCGATACAATCCTTGGAGCGCCTCTGTAACATTTCAACATTTTCTTTAAGAACGAATTATCTTTGGCCTTATCAACTCCTCATTCGAGCCAAATCTCTTGCCGGCGAGTATTTTGTTTTAGGTCTGCGAACAGGTAAAAGTCGCTGGAAGCCAAATCTGGAGAATAGGGTGGGCGCGAAAGCAATTCGAAGTATAATTCGTGCAATTTTGCCATAGTAGCCAAAGACCTGTGACAGGGTGCAGGGGGGGGGGGGGACGCGGCACCTACTTTGAAAACAGCTTTCTTATAGAGAAATGTTTACGCAAAATAAAGTCTATACGTTCTTTTGATATGTTTAGATGTGTCAGCTATCTCCTATAACTTCCTTTTACGTTTTTCAAAAAAGATTTTATGGACGTTTTTTATGTTTTCCGGTATAACCACCTCTTTTGGACGACCAGAGCGTTGCGCATCATCGATATTTGTACGATCACGTTTAAATTCAGTAAACTTGTCGATAATGTCGATTTTCCTGGTGCAGAGTCAGGATAATATTTATCAAGCCAAACTTTTGCCTCCACGGTGTTTTTCCCCATCAAATAGCATTGTTTTATCAAAACATGAAAGTCTTTTTTTTTTCCATTGTTTTGAAAACACAAAAAGTTGTTTCACTAAAATCACTGTAACTTTTGTATCAATCGTCAGATCGTCATAAAATGTTTACAGCTATCTTTTCAAAATTAGTACTTACTAAACAGAATATTAATTCTGTATTTGTGACGCCATTTGTGTGTCAGACCGGGAACTTATTAGCCGATCTGTTAGCTAGTCATTACCATATGATATGAAATGAGCATATAGTAACAATGCCGATCTTTTGGGAATTTCCGCACTAATAAATATTGCAAAAATAAGAAACGCGAAAGAATTTACTTTTTAAAAACATGAAGAACAAATGGTATAGATTCCAATTTCTGAATAAAGTTTCAATAAAAATTCAAAATATTTTGGGTAGCTTTTAAAGAATACTTCTTTAATACTGGATAAAATTTATAAATAAGATCTCAAGGATTATGAAGAAAAATAAAAGAACATGTTATTATTTTATTTCTTTTATAAAATAATAGATTGACGGAACAAATGATCTAAATGCATTAATGTAAGAAAAAATTAGCAAGATTGAATGGAATAGCCACGCAAGCATTCAATATGAAAATTCCGTCAAGTTTTAAATCTAAGATTATGCTTTTTTTCGATAATTTTTTCATTAAATACATTATTCAGAAAGTTTTTAGTTTAAATTATTTACTGAATTTCTTGCATGAGCTTTTTGAACATTTCGTACAATTGTTTAAATTTATTAGTCTTCATTATATAGCAAAAAAAAATTCATTATATTTATAAATATTAACAATTTTTACAAATTCCATTTACATTTATTAAACAAATTTCTACATTTTTAATTAAAATATTAATACATCATAATATTTAAAAATAAAAATAAGAAAAAGTATGTATGTATAATATTAATTTCGAATTTTCCAAGTTTATTAACAAAAACCCTCTTATCTCCCCCCAAAAAGTTTTCAAGAAAAATATTTTTAGAGAATTATTTTAACAGATTTAATTTTTATAAGTTATTTTTTATTATACTTTTACAACATTTTGAGTTTAAATGTGAAATATTTTTTTTATTCTTGTAAACTGAAATAATTTTAATTCAAATACTGTATTTTCTGTCATTAATTAAAATAATCTCTAAAATTTTCATTCTTAACTTAATCATTGCTGAAAAAATAAGGTTAAGATTTTGTTACACTTTCTGTGCTATAATTTAATTTTACAAATTAGAAAGAAAATATGAAAAAATATTCAAGTAATATAATTTTTATGCTTAAATAAATCATAGAAATTTTGTCTTAAAAACTAAAAATGAAAAACTATTATTTTGTGAAAAACACTTCATGCTTGCACAATATAACAAAACAATAACTCCTTTAAATTTATTCAATGTCTTTACTATTTATTATCTACCAAAATATAAATATTGTTTATTCACTTTAAACTAATATATTATAAAAATTTTAATAATCTTCACCTTATTCTTGTAAAATCTGACGAAGTCTCCATTTATGTTGTTTCTAAACAAATTATTATTTAAACTTCATATATGAAAGAAACACAACTCATAAAATGTTTGGTAATTTTTAATTTTTAGTCAATATTTTTTGCGCTATACTTGAATTAAACGTGCATGAAAAAATTGTTTTATAATGTTACAAGGAAAATTTGAAGTACTAGATGTAACAACCGTTTTATTTAATGCAAGAATAAAATTTTTTATTCTTAGAATATTTGTTTACAAACATCTAAAGTTTATTTTGTCATGGGGGATCGATGAACACTTTAAAATTTAACCTATTTTCCGAGAGTTCAATTGGTGATTTAAAACTTTCAACACATACTTCAGTAAAAATAGAAAATATTATGTAAATATATTTTTCACACATTTTAATCAACGCCGAGTGAAAAAATATTACTGAAAACATGTAAATATAAATTGTTTATCACTCTAATTAAATGTAAAATATCGGTTGTTTAAACATAGAAATTTGGATGATTTATGCATGTGATTCTTTTACACTTTTTAACATTGCTGTTATTTTTGAATTAAATTCTAATTTGGTTTTTTGGCATTTGATACATTTTAAATATATGAAACGCACAAGCTCATTATTTTTTTACATCAATATCTGATTAAATATATTTAGATGGACTATAAAGAACTGTATATTCATAAATAATAATTCCTTGTCTGCATTCCTTATTATAATACATTTCTGATAAAATTTCTGGAATTCTAAGATCATGCAATATAGGTGTTTTTTTTAAACCAATTGAGAAAGTGAGTTCGTTTTTAATAAGCATAAATTTAAATAAGATAAGTCAAAATTAACCGCTGTAGTTTATGTCACTCCTTGTAAAGAATACAGTAGCGTTTACATTGATCACAGTGGAACACATACATCTAACTTGTGTGCTCGACATCAAAGCCCGCTTATAAGTCATCGTCAATATACAAGAACGAGATAGCACAAGGAAATTTACACCACCAGAGAATTACATCCGGAAGCTCCACAAAGAGTTTGCAACGGAACCAGCGGCAGTTGAATGCACAATCCACCTACGCTCTCAAGTGATTAACGATGTGGTGCCTTACAGCTGCTAGTTACTCAGCTTCCGAATTCCCCTCGGTAATGTTAAGTCCATGGGCATTTGATGCATTTTTATATTCAAAATATCTCCGCAGGAAATTAATATTTTTAACTTTTTCTTTCAGAGTTCTCTTGTTAAAGAATATCTCTTTTTTTTCTTAATTTTCAAAATGTTTTTATAATCTACGCTTAATTTAATATTTTATGTTTTGAAAACTGTCTAACTGGGAGTCAAATTTTAACACTTCATATAAACTTAAGTCTAGATTTCAGCAATATTTTGAAAATTAAGATAGAAAAAGAAGAGCACAGATAAAGAAGATGTTAAAAAAATTAATTTCCTTAGGAGATATGTTGAATGTAATAATGCATCAAACGCCCATAGACTAAACATTACTGACGGGGATTAGGAAACTGAGTGACTAGCAGCCTTAACCACTCAGGCATGCTGGGACGTAGATCGGTGGAAATTCGGAACGTATTTGGGCTTTTAAAAAAAGGCAAACTAAATTAAAAAATTGTCCAACATTCACACGAAACGGATCACATCCCCCTCATTCCGATCGTTTCCATTTTGAAACCAGGTTGTAAAAATTTTCACAGTGGATTTTTCATCAGAGGCTGGTTTTCTCGGATACGATAGCCGGTATTGAATGAAGCCTGTTCCATTCCTGCTGCATATAATTTGTTTCTGAAAAATAACTTTAACTTTACATGATCTGTCTTGTTGTTTGTTTTACAATGTTTTTAATTTGTACTGATGATGCCTTACTGTTTCTTGGCAAAACGTATAGTAAATGTTATTTTAATATTTATAATATATTTTTTTTAGCTTTTTATAAAACGTTATTTTTTAAATGCATTCAAGTCTGTCTTACTTTATTTATTTTATTTTGTCATTTAAAATCTAAAATTCTGAGGCTAAATGTGTGTATATTTCAAAATAAATAATAATGGTTGTATCCTTCTTTTAATAACAACCATTACCAAGGTATAACAACCATTAATGCACCTTCTGAAATGCTTTAATAAATACAGGCATTATTTTATCTTATATTTAATTAATTTAATGTATGTGTGTTATAAAATTATGCATGTGGATAATTTTCCATTTCATCAAAAATATGACAGATATTTAAAAAATTATAAACAAGCAGTTTTGAAGCAAATAGATTTATAATCTGATTTTATCTAAATTACGAAAGAAATAGAATATATTAAAAAAATTAAATTGCTTTATTTCAGTTCTTACTATCTCATAAAACCGTTCTAAAACGGTTTATTAATTTCAAATGTGAAATATTCATACAACAGACAAGACTAATTATTTGTAAGAAATATGATAACTTTTTCTGCATAAGATTTATCATAAGCAAAGAATATGTAAGAAACTTTTTAAACGTAACTCTTAAAAGATTTAAGAATCGATTTTTGCCTGCATTTTTAAAAGACTTCATACATTAAAAATTAATTGCAATTCATGTTGCTTCCTACGCGAGAATGTTAGAGCCACTTTACATCTTATCGTAAATTATTCAATTATTGTTGTGAAGTCTTAGAAGGTTTACACATTATGGATTCCAGTATGTTGTCATGTTAAGTAGGTAAAATGAATTAATTGCAACATGACATAACGAAGCATTTTCAGATGAGGTTCTACATAATTAATACTATGTCCTTATTCCATTACCTGTATATGTTAAAAAAAACATTTGGAAAATTTAAATACCGAGTTTTACATTAATAATTTAACTGATAATGATTTAGAAGCGAGGTTCACTGAGAGCGCTAACGTATTAGCTACAAAAAAAAAAAAAAAAAAAAAAAAAAAATATATATATATATATATATATATAGTAAAATTTGTATATAAATAAATGCTTAGTCTTCAGGGTTTCATCTACCATATATAAGAATATATGTCAAGAAGAACATATATAATAATATGAATATAAATAATAATAATAATAACCTTTAAATAAATTAAAGCTGATTTAAAAATCCCTGTCGGCTCGGCCTACAGGCGTAGGTAGATTTCAAAGTTAAGTACTAATTTCACCAACAAAAACTAAATCATGATTAGAGATAAACTCACTTTAACAATTTTATCTGGTCGCTTTTGACGAGTTTTTAATTTCATTTTTCTGCAACAGCTGGTTCTATCAGAATCATTTTAAAGCGGTATTCAAAAAGGTATTTTTCCACGCTCAACAACTCGACATTTTCTGACTCATTGTTAAATGTAAACAGATGAAACTTGCTGACGTCATTTTTGAAGAGATTTATAAGCGACCTGTGTTTTTATTATTCGTTCAATTAATTAGAACTTGATTTACAAAAAATTATTTTCTCAGTACAACCATTTTTTTATTTGTTTCCAGCACTATCGCTTTGGGAAATTCGGTTCAGAATGCCCACTTTAACAGCATTTTTAAAAAAATGTATTCTGCCTTTATCAAACTAGTCGGATGTACGAATCCCAAAACTTTCTTCTATCTCATACATGTTAATACTTCAAAATTCGCTATCACACTGCCAAAATTAAATGGCAATCTATGCATCTCATGAGGATTCTAAAGATATGAAATTCCGTGCATTAGTTCTTGAGATATGACTATCGCTGAAATCGTCTAAATCCAGCAAAATGCTGCCTAGCAGCGCCATCTATTAGATGATTTATACCAAATCCTAATCAGCAACAATTTATGTCAGCGTCTGACTGAATCTGAAGTTTGGAGAAAATCCGTGCATTAGTTTTTGAGATAGAGCTATAGCGAAAATCGTGAAAATTCCTGCATAGCAGCGCCACCTATTAGGTGATTAACACCAAAACCTAATTAACAACAACTTGTGTCAACATACAATTAAATCTGAAGTTAGATGAAAATTCGTCCATTAGTTCTATAGATAGAGCTATTGAGGCAATCGTGAAAAAGGCAGCACAGAAGCGCCACCTGCTGGGCGATTTACACCAACACATAATCAGTAGCAAGTCATATCAAGGACTAACTGAATCGGAAGTTTGATGAAAATCCGTGCGTTAGTTCTTAAGATAGAGCTATTGGGGAAATCGTGTAAATCCTACAAAATTCATCATAACAGCACCACCTGTTGGGCGATTTACACCAAAACGTAATCAGCATCAATTCATATCAAGGACTAACTAAATCTGAAGTTTGATCAAAATCCGTGCATTAGTTCTTGAGATAGAGGTATTGCGAAAATCGTGAAAAATGCAGCATAGCAGCGCCACCTGTTGAGTGATTTAGACCAAAAAACTAATCAGCATCAATTTGTATTAGGGACTCACTGAATATGAATTTTTATTAAATTCCGTGCATTAGTTCTTGAGATAGAGCGCCCACACAAAATTTGTGTCACATACACACAGACAGACAGACAGACTCACAGAGTCACAGACAGACATTTTGTAAAAACGTGTTTTTTGGAATCTCTGACCCCTAAAGCGTGTAAATCCGTCGAAAACCGGAATTCGAAAATTTTCATGAATCCAATACTTTCTTCTTGTAAAGATAGAAGAAGTAAAAATCAACCAATACATCACATTATATAGTTTCTGAATAAGAGAACCTACCAATTGGATGCGTTTGAAAGCAAAAATGAGTTTAAAAATGAGCCAGAAAATAAGTAGTATGGATTTGAGTACATTCTTAATATGATATTTATTTCTTCAACCTCTTTGTATTTTCAAATTGTTTTTGCTGTAAGAATTGGTCCTATCAAAAACTTGTCACGATAAAAGTTGTAGATTATATTAAGAAGGTAAATAATAAATTCATGCGGATTTGATATCTTGTGAATTGACGAAATTATGAATTTTTTCCGTCATCAACACCCCCTTTTTGTTTTAGTTTTTAATTTTTTTGCGGTAAGAATTGGTCCTATCAAAAACTTGTCAATACAAAATATGTAGATAATATTAAGACAATTTATAATAAATTTAATTGGATTTGATATCTTGAGAATTGACGATGTTATGAATTTTTTTCTCCACAAAACCCTATTTTTTTCTCCCCTTGAGTCCATTTTTAGTTATATCAAAAATCTGTCACTCATAAACTTTTGGCCCATTTTTTAGAAGTAATAATAACTTTAAACTGAGTCAATATGTATTATAATTAAGAAGTTATGGGTTTTTTCCCACAAAATCACTCCCTATTTTCACCCCCTTGGACCGATTTTGCCCATTAACGAACTTGACCAAGATTTTATGGCCCTTGATTTTGTGTGTCAGTTTGGAAGAGATTTGTGAAGAATTATGTAAGTTATACAGAGCGGGCGGCTGCGACACGAATGACTACGTCATCGAGTTACGGGATGAAATCATGATGCAGGACAAAATTTTAGGAGTACATTAAGAAATGACTGGTCTGCCTCGACATTTCTTGGTACGATAGGCGCAGCAGCGGGCGCCCACTCGTGTACAAATGAAAACCCTATAAACATAGTATTTTACATTACATTGCCATATATACTACTTCGTATCGACATTCAAGATGAATTAAGGGTTTAGGAAAAACTTATTAAGAGTACTTGAGGAAAAGACTGATTCCGCATAACTTGGTACAAAACGCGAAGAACGGGTCGCCAATTCGTTATTTTCGCAGTGTTATTACGTCATCGAGTTACGGCTTGAAATTTTGGCAAATGAAACATACCGATTATTACAATACGAATATTTCAATCTGCCTCGTCATATCTTGGTAGGAGATGAGCAGCGCGGGACGCCGATTCTTAATTTTCGCGGTATAATCACCTCATCGAGCTGCGACTTTAAAATTTTGCACATTAAAGGAACATATCAGTACAAAAAGAATATTTCAGCCTGCCTCGTCATATCTTGATACGAGACGAGCAGCGCGGGGCGCCAATTTTTAATTTTTGCGGTATATTCACGTCATGGAGTTACGGGATGAATCCATGATGCAGGACAAGATTTTTAGGAATACACTGAATGACTGGTCTGCCTCGACATTTCTTGGTACGTTAGGCGCAGCAGCGTCTACTCGTTATTAGGCGCCAACTCGTTATTTTGGCGTCACTATCACGTCATTGAGTTAGGGGATGAAACCGGTGCCAAATTAAAGGTGAAAAAAAGTCTTTTAAGAATATTTTGGTCTGCCTGCGCATATCTTAGTAGAAACCCCCGGCAGAAGAAAATCTGTAACAAAAAAATACGTCATAATGTACAAATGAAAACCCTATAAACACAGTATTTTACATTACATTGCCATATACAGGGTGATTCATAAAAGATGGGCAGAACTTTAAGGGGTTATAGTACACTTAAAGACAAATAATATTAAATAGGAGACTAAGGGTCCCAGACGTATTCCCAAGGAGATAGGGGGCATTAAAGTTTAGGGTCCGAAATTTCAAATGATTATAAAACATGGAAAAATTGGTCGATTCGTTTGCGGTTTTTGCAAAAAATTTTCTTTATGCCAGTATTTTCTTGAAATAAAATTTTAAAGTTCAATTTCAAAAAATGCCGATAGGGGGCGCTTTAGACTTTGGAGTAACAAACAACTATTTTTTAACGTTATTTTTTGTATTTCTTTAAATGATTTCGAAAGCTTAGACTTAAACTTAAATTTTGATCTAAAAATCTGAGTCCTAACGAGTAGTTAAGTAGCGTAAACTGAAATTTGAAACCCTTCTCCCCCCAGAACAAAAATCAGTTATTCCCGATCTTTGTGTCGTAGATTAGGCTCTAACTACTGCCGCGTTTTGCTAAAATTATTCTTTATGTCAGTATTTTCTTGAAAATAAATTTTAAAGAAAATTTTCAAAAAATTCCGATAGAGGGCGCTTTAGACTTTGGAGTAACGAACAACTATTTTATACCGCTATTTTTTGTGTCTCATTAAATGCTTTCTAAAGCTTAGACTTAAATTTTCAGCCCAAAATCTGAATCGTTAGACGTGGTTAAGTTTCTGGGGAGAGGGGTTTGAAATTTCTACTCCTGAGCACAGTTCAGTTTACCATGTCCACACATTGTGTGCTGTGATACGAGGTAAAAAGACACAAATTAGGATTATGTTACCAAAGCATATTTATTAACATGTAATTACAATAAATGTTCAAAATTGTGACCACCAGAGGTTATGCACGGAGAACAACGGCGAAGAATGGAACGGCGAACATTCGCGAAAACATCAGGCTTTTCGAGCACTTCCCCTACAGCGGCGGAAAGTCTGGCGACCAGTTCCTCGGGGGATTCAATGGGTGTCTCATACATAAGAGCCTTCAATCGTCCCCAAAAAAAGAAATCGAGGAGTGAAAGATCTGGCGAGCGAGCTGGCCAAGCAACAGGACCACCTCGACCAATCCATCTGTTCGGAAATGTGATGTCCAGATAGTTGCGGACGTCTCGTACGTAATGGGCTGGCGCTCCATCGTGCTGGAACCACATGACCCGCCGGATGCATGGAGGAACAACGTTTAACAGGTCTGGCAGCACATGTTGCAGAAATGTGAGGTATGTTTTACCGTTGAGGCGTTCAGGAAGAAGGTACGGTCCGATTAAGTGGTCTCCGCGGATTCCTGCCCAAACATTGATGGAAAAGCGTCTCTGATGAGCATGTGGATACGTAGCATGTGGATTGACATCCGCCCATACATGTGCATTGTGTGTGTTAAATGTACCTTCACGTGTGAAGGTACATTCATCGGTGAAAAGCACAGTTCGTCCAAAATGTGGATTTAGCGCGTTCTGCTGCAGAAACCAGCGGGCGAATTCAATACGATTTGGATAATCCCCTGGAGACAGTTTCTGGACTCGTTGCACATGAAACGGGAGCAAATGTTCATCCTTCAGTACCCTCCAAGTCATGGACTGTGAGGTATCCACTTGCCTAGCCACTGTTCGTGTACTTGTACTTGGCTGCGCCGCTACTACATCCAGAATGGCTTCTGCAACAACTACTGATTCGTCCTTTTTTGCACGACCTGCATTCGACCGGGAAGCGAGAAATGATCCCGTCTCACACAACTGTCTGTGCAAGCGCTCGAAAGTTTTGCGGTTAGGCAACCGCCTGTTGGGAAATCGCTCTCCGTACATTCGTTGTGCCTCTGCACCATTTCCATCTGCCGCTCCGTAAATTAAATGCATCTCAGCCTTTTCCTTATTCGTGAAGGGCACCATCTTCCGATTCTTTACTACAGCGACTTACACTTGACTCACCGTTCAGTGGTTTTTATGCCTGAATCGTGTCGAAATTTTGCATACGTGTTCTTCTTCTTCCGCATTTGACATTTGCATACTTTCTGTTTCCTTCTTCACCCGGTGACTAGCGTCAGGAATGGAGCTTTAACGTTTGCATGAGCGACGTTTCCAACTGTGCCAGTGCCTTTATGAGTGAATTCCGACTATGCAGTACTTGACGAAAGTTGTATTTTTGCCTCGTATCACAGCACAGAATCATTGGGCATGGTTAAGTAGTGCAAACTGAACTATGTTCAGAAGTTGAAATTTGAACCCCCTCCCCTCGCTACTGAACCACGCTCAGCAATTCAGATTTTGAGCTGAAAATTTAAGTTTAAGTCTAAGCTTTAGAAAGCATTTAATGAGACACAAAAAATAACGGTATAAAATAGTTGTTCATTACTCCAAAGTCTAAAGCGCCCTCTATCGGAATTTTTTGAAAATTTTCTTTAAAATTTATTTTCAAGAAAATACTGACATAAAGAATAATTTTAGCAAAACGCGGCAGTAGTTAGAGCCTAATCTACGACACAAAGATCGGGAATAACTGATTTTTGTTCTGGGGGGAGAAGGGTTTCAAATTTCAAATTTCAGTTTATGCTACTTAACTACTCGTTAGGACTCAGATTTTTAGATCAAAATTTAAGTTTAAGTCTAAGCTTTCGAAATCATTTAAAGAAATACAAAAAATAACGTTAAAAAATAGTTGTTTGTTAATCCAAAGTCTAAAGCGCCCCCTATCGGCATTTTTTGAAATTGAACTTTAAAATTTTATTTCAAGAAAATACTGGCATAAAGAAAATTTTTTGCAAAAACCGCAAACGAATCGACCAATTTTTCCATGTTTTATAATCATTTGAAATTTCGGACCCTAAACTTTAATGCCCCCTATCTCCTTGGGAATACGTCTGGGACCCTTAGTCTCCTATTTAATATTATTTGTCTTTAAGTGTACTATAACCCCTTAAAGTTCTGCCCATCTTTTATGAATCACCCTGTATATTACTTCGTATCAATTTTTAAGATGAATTAAGGGTTTAGGAAAAGTTTATTAAGACAAAAACCTAGACCTTGACAAAACTATTGTTTCATGTAAAAAATTTCTTTTTAACAAATAATAAATAAATAAATAAAATAAAGATATATATGAATAAAGAATCCGCGAGGAATTAGTTTATTCTATTTAGACACTTATCTTTAAAAAAATTTATTTAGGGGAAAATATATTTTTTTTTTCATTGTGAATTCACTTCGTGATTAAATTTAATTTTTGTATATCAGATTAAAAATATTGAAAAAATATTCATAAATATTATAAATAATCATAATTCTATATATTAATAATTCTATATATTATAATCTATCTTTATTTAAATACGATATATCTATATATAATAATTCTATATATTAATAATACTAAAAATAAATATTATAAATAATCACATTCAAAAATATTAAAAATATCCGTCTCCTATCAAAATATGACGAGGCAGACTGAAATATTCTTATTGTACTGATATGTTCCTTTAATGTGCAAAATTTTATAGTCGTAGCTCGATGACGCCATTATACCGCCAAAATTAAAAATTGGCGCCCCACTCTGCTCATCTCCTACCAAGATATGACGAGGCAGACTGAAATATTCGTATCGTACTAATCGGAATGTTTAATGTTTAATGTAAAATACTGTGTTTATAGGGTTTTCATTTGTACATTATGATGTATTTTTTTGTTATAGATTTTAGTCTGCCGGGTTTTTCTACCAGGATATGCGCAGGCAGACTAAAATATTCTTAAAAGACTTTTTTTCACCTTTAATTTGGCACCGGTTTCATTCCGTATCTCGATGACGTGATAGTGACGCCAAAATGACGAGTTGGCGCCCGCTGCAGCTCCTATTGTACCAAGAAATGTCGAGGCAAACCAGTCATTCCTTAATGTACGCCTAAAACTCTTGTCCTGCATCATGATTTCATCCCGTAACTCGATGACGTGATTATACCACAAAAATTAAAAATTAGGGCCCCGCTCTGCTCGTCTCCTATCAAGATATGACGAGGCAGACTGAAATATTCTTATTGTACTGATATGTTCCTTTAATGTGCAAAATTTTATACTCGTAGCTCGATGACGTGATTATACCGCAAAAATAAAAAATTGGCGCCCCGCTCTGCTCGTCTCCTATCAAGATATGACGAGGCAGACTGAAATATTCTTATTGTACTGATATGTTCCTTTAATGTGCAAAATTTTAAAGTCGTAGCTCGATGAGGTGATTATACCGCCAAAATTAAAAATTGGCGCCCCGCTCTGCTCATCTCCTATCAAGATATGACGAGCATACTGAAATATTCGTTTCGTACTAATCGGAATGTTTAATGTTTAATGCAAAATACTATGTTTATAGGGTTTTCATTTGTACATTATGACGTATTTTTTGTTATAGATTTTAGTCTGCCGGGGTTTCTGCCAGGATATGCGCAGGCAGACCAAAATATTCTTAAAAGACTGTTTTTCACCTTTAATTTGGCACCGGTTTCATCCCGTAACTCGATGACGTGATAGTGACGCCAAAATGACGAGTTGGCGCCCGGTGCTGCGCCTATTGTACCAAGAAATATCGAGGCAGACCGGTCATTCCTTAATGCACGCCTAAAAATCTTGTCCTGCATCATGATTTCATCCCGTAACTTGATGACGTGATTATACCGCAAAAATTAAAAATTGGTGCCCCGCTCTGCTCGTCTCCTATCAAGATATGACGAGGCAGACTGAAATATTCTTATTGTACTGATATGTTCCTTAAATGTGCAAAATTTCAAAGTCGTTGCTCGATGAGGTGATTATACCGCCAAAATTAAGAATTGGCGCCCCGCTCTGATCATCTCCTACCAAGATATGACGAGGCAGACTGAAATATTTGTATTGTAATAATCGGTATGTTTCATTTGTCAAAATTTCAAGCCGTAACTCGATGACGTAATAACACTGTGAAAATAACGAATTGGCGGCCCCCTTTCTTTGCGCTTTGTACCAAGTTATGCCGAATCAGTCTTTTCCTCACGTACTCTTAATAAGCTTTTCCTAAACCCTTAATTAATCTTGAAAGTCGATACGAAATAGTATATATGGCAATGTAATGTAAAATACTATGTTTATAGGGTTTTCATTTGTACACGAGATGGCGGACGCTGCTGCGCCTATCGTACCAAGAAATGTCGAGGCAGACCAGTCATTCCGTAATCTACTTCTAAAAATCTTGTCCTGCATCATGATTTCATCCCGTAACTCGATGACGTAGTCATTCGTGTCGCCGCCGCCCGGTCTAATAGTGTCGTTAAAAAATTTATATATGTATATGTACTTTAATATTTTGTATATTTATATTTATATATGTATGTATAAAAGTTTTTTATTCTGAGTGGTTTTGGGTACTAAGTGTCATGATTGGTGCAGATCTGCAAAACGTTTTACGAAATTCCCAGATATGGGAGATTCCAATAGGTAATATTTCATACGAAATCTACTTAAAAACGTCCTTTAATATCATTAAACTTGTAACATAGAAATGAATATTAAGTTAAAAAATGATATAACATATTCATTTCTCGATATCCTTAAACTCGCCTTTCAATAACACGTTAAAAAATTTGTAAACAGAGGCAGATGTCAAACTTAACCCGCATCGAACACCTATTTCTAAACTAAATCAAGAGCAAGAAGTTATAATTAATTTTAATAAGCTACAATAATAAAAAATACCAAATTATCAAAAATTAGTAATTATAGTGTGAATAGTAATTCTACGTCGTGCTAATTATACTTAGAACGATACGTTATCTTTCATCATTCCAAAAATTTGGTATAGTATATTGTGAATAACCTGAACAAACCCCACTTACTTAGAATTTTGGAACAGTCCGATAGTATAGCCTCATCCTTTTTCACTTTTGAAGTTTGGATCAGCCACTGCCATCGAAATACTCAAGGCCTGAGGACACGAGTTGTGACGTCATTATTAATGGACCGACTTCTAACTAGTGTTGGAATTCACACCGTAAAATTTTTAATTACAATTTTCTTTGATTTTATTTGTGAAATACATATCATCTTATCAAACAATAATAACTTTTTAACTTTCTGGTGAGAATTTGGAATCCCCCAATAAAAAATCAGCCAGATGTGGCAACACTGTGGCATTCCGCATATGGCTGAATTTTTATTTTGGGATTTGGAATTCTCACCAGTGAGTTTATATATTTATTATTGTTTTATAAGATGATAAATATTTCACAAATAAAATGGAAGAAAATTCCTATTCAAAATTTTCCGGTGTGAATTCCAACACTAGTGAGAAGTCGGACGATTTGAGATGACGTCACAACTCGTGTCCACTGGCCTTGAGTATTTTGATTGAAGCGGATCAGCCAATCTGGAATAAAGGATTCGTCCTCTGGCTTCTATCGTTTTTAAACCTATTGATGAGTATGAATATGCTTGAAAGTACTATGTATTAAATGTATTATTACGAAAAAAAAAACAAATCTTTAAGTAATTTAAATAATACTTTGTGTTTACAAATTTTTAAATAGAAATGAATTTAAGGACGTTTTTTAAACGGGTGTTTAAGTAAGAAAAAGAAGAAATTGTAAATTTTTGTTTTGTGTAGTTTTAAGTACACAGTTTTCTCATATTGGAAACTATGCATACTCTATGTAAGGAATTTTAAATAGGATGGAATGACCAATGCTTAAGTAAACACAGCGAAACCTGCAGTAAGCATTAATATTTAAATCTCAGAACCTAAAATTTTCTATCAGACATTTCAAATATATTAATAAGTAATTTGTAATAAATGCAGTATTTGTACGTTTAAATCCCATTTTTTCCATTATTATCTTTATCATAAAATATCTGCTATTTTTCAAAAAAATATTTATCAAGACTTTTCAATGTAAACGAATACATTAAAGTTCAAACATGAATTACAGAATTAGAGGCTGGGGATTAAGTAAGAAGAACTTTTCAGAACAGAGTGAAAGGCACTCAGAAATTGATTCGAAGATACTTTTTAAACAAAACTATACTTTATTAAGATATTATTGAGTATATTTTTAAACAACTTCTTACATTAAAAATTAATGACCATTCATGTTGCATCGCGTTATAACTTTAAAGCTACTTTATATCTTAAGTACATTATTCACGTCTTGTTGCGAAGTGTTAGGAGGTTTATGCATTATTTATTTGAGTATGTTGTCAGGAATAAATCTTATCTAGCTAAAATGGATTCAATGCAGCGTTATTAGGCATTATCATAAGAGCCTCTACATGATTAATACTATATTCATCTTTCATTAGCTTGAATTAAATTAACTGAATTCCAAATATACTTTGAAACATTTAAATATTGAGTTTTTCATTACTACGGTAACTGATATTAATTTAAAAGTGAGGTCTCCTGACGTATAATATTGTGTCAAGGGATCAGAGAGCGTTGGTATATTAGAAGTAAAATATTGACTTAAAATTTCTATATCAATAAATGTTTTATCTTGAATGCTTCATTAAATATATAAATTAAAATAAAAAATAATAATATTCTGTAAATAAATTAAAATATTTTTTATGAAACGTCCTTTTATTGTCATTAAACTTCTAATGCAGGAATGAAATTTTATGATGTTTTTTAAAATATTGCTTAAGTAATAAATAAAAGAAAATATTTATTTTGTTTTGTTTAGTTTAAAGTATGCAGTTTATTCAGTATATTAGAAACTATGCATATATCATATCGTTCCTTCGCAAGAAATGGGGCACATGTCGGCAAAAGAAAATTTCACAGAAGAGGCAATATAAAATTTGCATGATTTTACTGTAACATGATGTTATAGCACTTAGTTCTACATGCAGGAGTAAAAATGAGCATAAAAGCGCAAAATGTTTTAAAAAAAGACGTAGATGAGGGTTTGGAGGATTGTGTCATTTTCCTTCCCCACAGAATTCACCCCCTTTCTATCGTCACGAATGGAGATATAGCGTAATAAAACGATTTTCCTTGTAACTACACTTATGAAAATTGCTTTGGTAGAAAGACGCACCTATGACAGACTTATTAACGGGATAAAACGCAAAATGAATTATTGTGATATGTGTCACTTTTCTTGCGGGTGAGCGATATAATGAATGTCCAATAAAGAAGCATAAATATCCAATGGAAACCTTGCCATAAGCCTTAATATTTAAATCTCAGAAAATAACATTTTCTACCAAAGATTGCAAATAAAGTAATAAAGAAATTCTAATAAATGTTGTATATCTCGGTTTCAACTCTAGAACTTCATTCCTTCTAGTCATCAGAAAATCAGTGCTATATTTCCAAAAAAATAATTCTTGGCTGGACGTAAAGTTGAACGGACGTTTCCCAACAGAATGAAAGGTACTCACACAAGGATTGAAAGATATTTTTTAAACGGAACTCTGATTTAAATAAGATATTTTTGCTTACATTTTTGAACGACTTTGTACCTTAAAAATTGATTCTACTCGTGCTGTATTCCCCGTTATAACTTTACATGCCATTTACATTTTATCGTAAATTATTCACTTATTCTTGCGAAGTCTTAGGAGGTTTAACCATTATTGATTTGAGAATGCAGTCATGAATATATCTTATCTAGCTAAAATGAATTCAGTGCAGCGTAACGTTATTAGGCATTTTCATAAGAGGCTCTAAATGATTAATTCTATATTCTTTTTTCGTTAGCTCTATATATAGAATTCAAAATATACCTACGAAAATTTAAATATTGGGTTTCCATTGATACATTAACTGATAATAAATTACAATTGAAGTCACCTGTGGTATAATATTGTTTGTAGGGAGCAGAGAGCAGAGGGAATTGGTCTATAAGAAGCAAAATGGTGTCTTACCATTTGCATATGAATGAAGGTTTTGTTTTCAATGTTTCATAAAATATATAAATTAAAATGACGAGCACAATAATACTCTATAAATAAACTAAAACAGTTTTATAATCGTCTTTTTATTGCCATGAAACTTCTAATGTAGAAATGAAATTTTATGCTGTTTTATAAACGATTGCTTATAAAAAAGAAAAAAAAATATTTTTCATTTGTTTAGTTTAAAATAATAGTTTATTATGTGTATTAAAAACTATGCCTATACCATGTAATGATTGTTGAATAGATAAGCACCAACAACCAGAGGAATTCTTGCAATCAGCATTAATATTGAAATCTCAAAACCTAACAATTTTTATTCAGAATTCCAAATACATTAACCCTTTATGTACTGACGATACTTATAAGTACCATTAAAATAACTTATTATAAAATTCATTTAATACGTCGATTAGATGTAATACAGTTTTGAATGAGTTATAGATACATTACTTTATCTTGTTCCAAAAGCGTTATCCGTTATACAAAACAAAAATATTCTTTAAACCATGATTTCTTTTGCCTTTGCATCTTTTCAGCTTTCTTGGCGATAAGGCGGCGGGTGGGGGGATTTTTCAATTCGGAAATATTCTATATTTCTATTGTCAGAACATTATATTTGTACATTTCTTCAATCTACAAAATACTAAGAAAAATATTTAAAATAAAAGATTTGAATGGGGTTATAAATATTGCACAAAATCCCTATAAATTCAAATTTAATTAATCCTTCTTAATCCTTCATTCCTTCTAAAATTCTTTTAAAATTTATTAAATGATTGTGTACATCTTCTAATCTAGTTTAAAAAATTCACGAAAAATGCTTTAGAAGATAAAATTTTCATGAATTCACAATTCAGTACATAAAGGGTTAATAAAGATCTTGTAATAAATGTTGAATTTGCCCGCTTAAACTCTAGATTTAACTCAATGCTATTTTGCAAAAGAATAATTATCAAGATTTCGGATGTAAATGTAGACATTAACCCATTCTGGACCATGGGTTCATATATGCACCTTTAAAATGTGCGTGCAAAATTTGTTTCCCGTACTAGTAATAAAGAAAAAAATATTCGCCTCATTTAATTAGAGCATTTTTGTAACTACGTAAGTGAAAGTAACTTGATAAAAATAAGTTGTGCCATTCGAATGTGTAAGAGACGCCGCCCCCGAAACCGTTAAAATTCAACCTTAAATTACTGATTTACACTGGTGTCCAGAATTAAGGACCAATCACAAAATGCTAATTTTCAAGTACGCGAATATTCAAAGGGAAATAATATAATTCGAATAATTACTATCTCTACAGCACAGCTAGTCCATATAACATCTCATTCATGTCACACGTGGTCACAAGTGTCACAGTCACTACGGTGAAGAAAAAAAAATAGGAAATTCCATACATCTCATTATGAGTCTCAAATGATCACTATATATGACTCCACTGAGACGTCACTGTGACTGCTGCTTTGTGACGAGTCACCATGTGACTTTACAGTGTAGTTACATTGTGATTCTCATGTGACTGTCATTTGTAGACTCAATTTCAAAGTCATCGTGAACGCTGCATTGTGATAAGTTACCAAATAATGTCACATTAAAATCACATGATGACTTTAAAGTGACATAGAGTGAAGTCATGTGAAGTCACCATTGTGCTCTTTTGTGAAAAGTCACCATGTGACTAATGTGAAATTATTTGGTGACTTATCATGATGCAGCGTTCATGATGACTTTGAAATTGAGTCTAAAAAAGGCAGTTACATGAGAGTCAGAATGTAACTACATTCTAAAGTCACCTGGTGACTCGTCCCAAAGCGGCAGTCACAGTGACTTCTCAGTGGAGTCACATATAGTGATCACTTGAGAGTAATAATGAGACGTGTAGAATTTCTTATTTTTTATTTCACATTAGTAACTGTGACACTTGTGACCATGCGTGAAATTAATGAGATTCTATATGGACTAGATGTGCTGTAGGGATAATAATTATTTGAATTATATTATTTCCTTTTGAGCATTCAATTACTTAAAAATTAGCGTTTTGTGACTTCTTAATTTTGGACACGAGTGTAGTTGCTGGACGTTAAACTGTACAAACTTTACCCAATAGAGTGAAAAGTACTCGGACTAGGATTCAAAGATACGTTTTAAACTAAATTCTGGTTTAATAAGATATTTTTGTGTACGTTTATAAGAGATTACTTGCATTAAAATAAGTTCTTCCGATCAGTGCCGGGAGGGAGAGGTAGCTTTCATATTCCTTATTTTTAAAAAAACAGGTTATA
Source organism: Maratus speciosus (assembly GCA_963932465.1). Classification (NCBI taxonomy): domain Eukaryota; kingdom Metazoa; phylum Arthropoda; class Arachnida; order Araneae; family Salticidae; genus Maratus; species Maratus speciosus. The sequence continues at coordinate 527,502,836 of OZ010789.1, read as the reverse complement.
TTATTCAAACACACGAAGCTCAAATTAGTGGAACCCGTTTTTAGGAGATTTAATGCTAGTTTTTGGGAATACTGAATGTGAATGAGAATTTCGCGAAATTAGTCTGCTTTATCCAAGCTCTAATTTTATTTAAAATGATTTATATTTCGTCGCCAAATTCGGTGATATCTTAAAGTGGCCGCTATTTTAAAATAACATGGTAGGTGAAGCTAACCAATGACTCGGTGGAGACCTTAGTAATTCCTGTGCACATGCTCAGTCACATCGAAATCGGTTAATATATACGGGCGCTGTTGAAGGCAAAAAATCAGATTTTTCAAAATGTCACCCATACTATAAATTCAAACTGCTACATCTCAGCCATTTTTTAAGATAAAGACAAAAAAAAAATACTCCGGAATCCTTGTGTCAAGATGAAACACTTAAGATAAAAACCTTTTTCAATTTCTAATTTTTTTGTACCTCATTTTAAATTTGATTTTCTTTTAAATTTTAAATGGCCGCCATTTTGAAAGAAAATGGCGAATTAAGCTGGCCAACAATCTTGGTCCAGACATTGCTATATCCCATGCACGTACCTTGTTAAGTCTAAATCGGTTAATAAATACGAGTGTTATCGCATGACAAAAATCAGCTCGTTTCAAAATGTCAACCACACAAGAAATTCAAAGTGATATAACTCAGCCACTTTTTAAGATATAGACGAAACAAAAAATGCTCAGAAATCTCTCTATCAAGGTTAAACACATACGAGAAAAATATTTTAAATTTCTAATATTTTAATACCTCATTTTAAATTATTTTTTTAAAATTTTAAATCGCCCCCATTTTGAAAAAAGATCGCGGATTAAGTTGGCCAGCGAACACGGTCGAGACATTGGTGTGTACTATGGTCACACCGACTTACATCCAAATCGCTTCATAAATACACCAAAGTACATCCAAACCGTTTGATAGATACGCCTGTTATCGCGTGACAAAAATCAGATGGTTTCAAAATGTCAGCCAGCATAGAAATTCGAAGTGCTATAACTCAGCCATTTTTAAAGATATAGACAAAACAAAAAATGCTCCGGAATCTTTGTATCAAGATCAAACACATACGGAAAAAAATCTTTTTCAATTTCTAATTTTTTTGTACTTTATTTTAAAATTTAAATAAAAAAAATAAATGGCCGCCATTCTAAAACAAGATGGTGGAAGAAGCTGGCCAACTAATTCGGTTGAGACATTGGTATATACCATAGACTTCTCATATAACTGGACTCAGAAATAGCAACCCTTTCTTGACGCCGGGATCACTACCCACCGTCACGTGATGGTGGGCAGAGAAAAAGCGCCAAACCGGTTTTTCTCCCCTGGTTTCCGCTGAAACTTTCTTGCATCGGGCGTTTCTCTCGCATAAATCAAATCCGACAGTTGCCAATAATTTGATCATCGCCAAAAAAGACAACCTTTTGGCGATGAAAGCAGAAACATGTGTGCCTCAAGTTCTGACCGAAATAACAATGGGATTCGGCCTCTACTTCTTATCTTTACTCTGAGGTATATACTATGTACACTCCAAGTTACATCCAAATCGGTTCATAAATACGCGTTTTATCGCGTGACAAATATCAGATCGTTTCAAAATGCCAGCCACACTAGGAATACAAAGGGCTATAACTCAGCCATTTTTTAAGATAAAGACGAAACAAAACATGATTCGGAATCCTTGTATTAAGGACAAATATTACAAAAAAAATATTTTTCAGTTTTTAATTTATTTGCCCCGCTTATTAAATTTATTTATTTTTTTTTTAATTTCAAATTACCACCTATTTGAAACAACATAGCGGATGAAGATGGCCAACGAACTCGGTCGAGACATTGGTAAATACTATGCATACAATTAATTTCATCCAAATCGGTTTATAAATACAAGAGTTATCGCATGACAAAAATCATATATATATACAGTGGCTCACATTTGTTTTTGGACACTTATGTTTATGAAACTTACTTATAAAAAACATCATCTAAATATTGAAGGATCTACTTTTTAAAAAAATTCATATACACTTTCTTTTGTCTATAATAAAACCTACATTTCTTAATGAAAATAAATATTCAAAACTTTTTTATCGAAAAATGAATTTACCGAGATAGTGTTAAAAACAATCTCACATAAGTAATTGTACACTTTGAACATTTAATAAATGTAAACAAAAATATGCATATAATCAAACATTTTAAAACTTTGTTGGGTATCCTTTAGCTGAAATTACACTTTTAATGCATTTTGTAACGGATGCAACTAGTTTTTTTTTTTTTGTGTAAGAATGTTCAATTTTGCTCCATTCCTCTGTTAATACTGTTTTAAGTTGTTCTTTCAAAGAAGTATCATGTTTTCTTGTTCTATTCTCCAGTTCATGCCACACATTTTCAATTGGGTTTAAATCTGGAGAATATGGCGGACTCTTGATAACTTTGGGACAGTTGCACAGCAGCCATAAGTGAACATATAGGGCTGTATGCTTGGGATGATTATCGTGATACAAGTTGAATGCGTTTTGAATTCTAAGTTTTGGGGCAGATATGTTTAAGTTTTCTTTCAGGATATTTATATACTTATATTGGTCCATATTATTTTCAATGAAAACTAAATTTCCCATACCAGAAGCAGCAAAACATCCCCAAACCATTATACCTCCATCTCTTTGTTTGACAGTTAGCAAGAGATTTTTCGGAATGAGCTCTTCGTTGGGCTTTTTGCACACAGTTATTCGCCCATCAGACCCAAATATGTTAAATTTAGATTCATCCACAAATATGATGTTTTTCCAAAACGATAAATCTTCGTATACCATGTATCCTTCTATCCTTCTATATATAAAAAAAAGTTTTGATTTGGAAATGGACCAATGAACATCTGCGTAGATATTCCGTGTTGATCCGCATCCAATTTGAATGCTTAAGCATGGCCTTTCATCGTTAATATTAAGAAAACTGTTGCATACAAAAATATGAAAATCGGTGGTATTATAGAAAAATGTTTGATAAACACGCTGATGCAAACAGTTTTCAAATCGAAGAATTATTTTAAGAGATATTTAATGCTAAAGTTGGACAAAGTCGTTCCATTAAAAAAGTTTTATTTGAGCAAAAACTATGCATGAGAATTTAATCATTTTTAGATCATTTTATACGTTATAAGTTCCCAATGCGCAGACTGCATTTATTTTTCTTATTTGACGCATTTTTTGAGGTTTTATTTCTATTTTTAATTCAAATTTGCAGCATTTCGAGAGATGTTTTTTACAAATTTTAGAAAATGTCATTAATTTAAACTGTTGCCAATTGCATAAACAGCGAAACAAATTATCATATCAAATATTTCTTCAAATTAAAAATTTATTTACACGTGACCATTACAAACAGAAAAAAAAACTTTAAAATTAGAATTAAATGATTACATGTTAAAAGCAGGAAAATTACGTCATAAGAAACATATTTACACTTGAATTTTACGTCATATTTAAAATGTCCAAAAAATATGGTAAAACAATTTAAATTGAAAAATATATTTGCGCGAGATATTTTGAGATAATCTTTTCAACTATTACCGTGAATTCGAAGACAACGCAAATAATATTTCCTTCTAACAACAAAGGAATTTTTACGTGAATATTAATAAGAGAAATAAAAGTTTGGTGTAAATTACGTCAGATTTGAAACGATACATTTAAAATGAATTATTTAAAAGAACTATCTTATAGCGCTGCTAAAAAATACCGGGAGACAATGACACTGTTTACTTAATTCATTTTACATTAGCTTATTTTCAAATAACTAATGTGTTTAATTAAATACGAAAACAGCCATTGTATCTCTTAACAGCAACAGATTTGGTCTTAAAAATCCCCAATCCAAGAAAAACGAATGGAAACCTGTTTACAGAGAGATCGCTACTTTTTTTTATTTATTTTAATTCAATATTTTTAAAGCCGATCAAATGCGTGCAATTAGTGTGCTTTTTGGTTTTTGGTGTGCCTGAACGGAGGTTGGCGAGCGTAGCTCGTAGGGGGCAGAGCCCCCTAGTATATAAAAAAAAAGTTTTGATTTGGAAATGGACCAATGAACATCTGCGTAGATATCCCGGGTAGATCACATCCAATTTGAATGCTTAAGCATGGCCTTTCATCGTTAATATTAAAAAAACTGTTGCATACAAAAATATGAAAATCGGTGGTATTATAGAGAAATGTTTGATAAACACGCTGATGTGGACAGTTTTCAAATTGAAGAATTATTTTAAGATATATTTAATGCTAAAGTTGGACAAAATCGTTCCATTAAAAAAGTTTTATTAGAGCAAAAACTATACATGACAATTTAATCATTTTTAGATCATTTTATACGTTATAAGTTCCCGATGTGCAGATTGCATTTAGTTTTCTTATTTGACTCATTTTTTGATGTTTTATTTAAATTTTAAATTCAAATTTTCAGAATTTCGAGAGATATTTTTTACAAATTTTAGAAAATGTTATTAATTTAAACTGTTGCCAGTTGCATAAACAGCGCAAACAATAATGTTTACTTCAAATTAAAAATTTATTTACACGTGACTATTACAAACAGAAAAAAAAACTTTAAAATTAGAATTAAATGATTACATTAGATTAATATTAACACAATTATTCTAACTGGTAAACAAATCATATTAGACCTGTGACCCATATTACCTGTGATTTATTCTGTTGAGCTGAACCATGTTTCAGACCAGATGCTGAAATCATCAAGGTTAGCTGGGTGAAAAAGTTCGACCAGAATCGTCCGGGATAGCTCAGATGGCAGAGCACTGGCGGCTTCAGCCAGAAGGTCCCGGGTTCGAATCCTGGTCCGGACATTTTTCGCCCAGTTGGAAATTTACATCTAAATGATTACATGTTAAAGACAGGAAAATTACGTCATAAGAACCATAGGCACAGATGTCATATACGCGCATTTTGGCGAAATTTTTTTCCTCGCCAAAGTGTCTTTATTTTGCTTCATGTGGTAACCCGGATTATGTTGTTCATGCTGTTGATGTTTTCGCCAAATTGGCAACCGAAAAAAATCGCGCCAATATGGGGCGAATATGACATCTGTACACATCCGGGTACAAAAATCAAGCAAAATAACAACACTTTAGCACCAGTTAAGTACCCGTTGCATATATGAAATTGGGGTCAGAAAAAATTTGCGCCAATATGGGGCATATGACATCTGCGACGAACCATATTTGCACTTGAATTTTAAAAGAGAAACAAAATCTTAAAATAAAAAAAATCATTATTATGCGTTAAAACTTGTAATTTGAGGAAATTACGTCATATTTAAAATGGCAAAAAATATAGCAAAACAATTTAAATTGAAAAACATATTTGTGCGAGATATTTTGAGATAATCTTTTCAACTATTATCGTGAATTCGAAGACAGCGCAAATAATATTTCCTTCTAACAACAAAAGTATTTTCACGTGAATATTAATAAGAGAAATAATACTTTGGTGTAAATTACGTCAGATTTAAAACGATACATTTAAAATGAATTATTTAAAAGAACTATCTTATAGCGCTGTTAAAAAATACCGGGAGACAATGACGCTGTTTACTTAGTTCATTTTACATTAGCATATTTTCAAATGTTTAACTAATGTTTTAATTAAATACGAAAACCGCCTTTGTACCTCTTAACAGGAGCAGATTTGGTCTTAAAAATCCCCAATCCAAGGAATACGAATGGAACCCCGTTTACAGAGGGATCGCTACTTTTTTTTAAATTTTAATTCAATATTTTTAAAGCCGATCAAATTAGCGTGATTTTTGGATTTTGGTGTGCCTGAACGGGGGTTGGCGAGCGTAGCTCGTAGGGGGCAGAGCCCAATAGTTTTGCAAAATCCAGACGCAACTTCCTTGCTCTTTCATTAACGAAAAATTTCCTTCTGGCAACTCTACTGTTGTACCCATATTATCTGATGACTCGTCTAACAATTTCAGGGTTTACGTTTATGGCAAATCTGTTTTCTAATTTTGTTGTAAGTTTCATTGCACTCATTCTTGGATTTTTCGGGATTTTATGCATAATAAACCTTCCATTCCTGGGAATTAGCTTATGAGGAGCTCCTGATTTTAATGCTTGATCAACAGCTCCCCGTAGTTTCCATCGTTTTATAATAGCAAAAACAGTTGAATGACTTTTTTAACAAGTTTTGGGATAGTTCTGATGCTTTTACCATCTTTAAAATGTTCTATGATTAAATTGCGAATGGAATCCGTTGTAACTTTGTAGCGTCCAGACATCTTCACTTCAAATATAGAAATGTAAACAAATTTAGATGACTTAGTAGTAATTTCAAAGTACAGACGATAATATTTGAGATATATTTCAATTTATAATAAATATAAATAACAAAAAATATCGTCTGTCAAAAAATTTAGTGTCCAGTAAAACATCAAGTGTCCAATTGCTTATGTGAGATTGTTTTTAGCAGTTTCTCAGTAAATTAACTTTTAAAAAAAAGTTTAGAAATTATTTTTATTACAATATGTAGGTTTTATTATAGACAAAAGGAAGTTTATATGAAAATTTTTTTTAAGTAGGTCCTTTAATATTTAGATGTTTTTTATAAGCAAGTTTAAAAAACACAAGAGTCCAAAAACAAATGTGAGCCACTGTATATATATAAGTCACATTTGAACGGAGGGCAGTTTTGGGGTCTGGGGTTCATGATCGGTTAAAATATACCAAAATTTTCCGGAAGTGCTTTCCTCCAGACGGCTGCAATAAGTAGTTTTTTACTTTTTGCAATAAAAGGTACCTAATTAATTTACATTCGTGATGCATCGCGTTATAACTTTAGGGACACTTTATATCTTATAGTTCATTATTCACGTCTTCGTGCGAAATCTTGGGAGGTTTAGGCATTATTGATTTGAGAATCTTGTCATGAATAAATCGTATCTAGTTAAAATCAATTCAATGCGGCATAACGTAATAGCATCATCATAAGAGCATTTTCAGGATTAATACTATATGTTACGTACCATTAGCTTGAATTCATTTCATTGAATTCCATGTATAATTACGAAAATTTAAATACTAAATTTTCTATGAATACTGTAACTGATAATTATTTAAAAGTGAAGTCTCCTACCATATAAGTATTGTTTATAGTGATTAAAGAGCGTTGGTATATTAGAAATGAAATATCGTTTTAAAATTGTCATATCAATAAATATTCTGTCTTCTATGTTTCATGAATATTATAAATTAAATTGGAAAAAAATGTATAAATAAATTAAAACCTTTTTATAAAACTTTCTTTTATTGTTATTAAACTTCTACTGTAGGAGTGAAATTTTATGATGATTTTTAAACGACTGATTAAGTAATAAATAGAAGAAAATATTTAATTTTGTTTAGTTTATTTTAAAGTACGTTTCGTGTATTAAAAACTATGCATATACCATTTAATGAATGTTCAGAAGAGAAGCATAAATAACCAGATGGAAACTTACAATAAGCATTGATATTTAAATCTTAGAACGTAACATTTTCTATTGAAAATTCAAAATATATTAATAAAGAAGTTATAATAAATGTTCTATTCTATTCCGTTTATACTCTAAAATTTTCTTCATAATCTTAATCAGAAAATAAGTGGGGTTTTTAAATAATTTTTATCAAGAATTGTATACGTAAACGAAATCATTAAAGCTCAACGATAAATACCGGAATCAGTGGGTGGAGGTTAAGTTGGACGGAACATTTCACTACAGAGTAAAACGTACCCAGACTTGAATTCGAAAAAAATTTTTAACCCTTTGTCTATTGACGGTACATATAAGTACCATTAAAATAACTGGTTTTAAAATTCATTTAATAAATCAATTAGTAGTAATGCCATTTAGAATGAGTTAAAGATGCATTACTTTATCTTCTTTCAAAAGCATTATTGGTTACACAAAATTAAAATGATTTTAAAAGGATGATTTCTTTTGCCTTTGCTTCTTTTCATCTTTCTTAGCGTTGGGGGAAGGAGAATTTTTCAATTGGGAAATGTTTCTATATTTTTGTTATAAGAACATTATATTTGTAAATTCCTTAATTCTACAAAATACCAAGAAATATATTTAAAATAAAAGATTTGAGTGGGGTTAATAAATATTGCACAAAATATCTATAAATTCAAATTTAATTAATCCTTCTAAATCCTTCAATCTTTCTCAAATTTTTTAAATGATTATGTAAATCTTCTAATTTAGATTAAAAAAATTACGAAAAATGATTTAGAAGGTAAAATTTTTATCTAGGATAGATGGCCATAGAGGAGAGATGGCCAGTCTAAATATCTCCAAAACTTATCATAGATTGCAATATAAACATTTTTCGCATGAAATAGTTGAACAAGTTTATTTATTGTGACGTGCAGTTGTGTTTTGCCATTATAAAAAGTAAGTGTAATTTTAAAGTCAATAAAATAGGTAGTTGAATATTTTTTTTTTTTTTTGACTTAGTATCTGAATATTTTGCAGTACGTGCGTTATATATATATATTACTATATGGACTCTTAAGGCACGTATATAATATAATCTTTAATTCTAAGACTAAAACAAAGACGTACAATGGCTACTGATGCTTTAAATTGGGCGACCATCAGTCCTTCAATTTCAGGAGAGATGGCCACATTTAATCAATATTTCAAAATTATGCTTAGTGATGATTTTAACTAAATATAATTAAATTTAAAATAAATATATAACATTTACGTTTATAAATATATTAATTGATATAATTATTTAAATTTTAACTAATATAATTATTTGAATAATATTAATAGCAATATAATAAGACCTAATGATCTTTTTGTTTCAGAAAATACTGAAAAACGTCGGAAACTTCCATAACAGAAAGTGATAAAGTTGATAAATATACTAAATTAACGTAATAAACCTAAAATTAACACGAGAAAAAAAAACACGACAATTCCAGTGGCGAAGAAAACAAAATATATTTAAATTATCAGATTCTACAGATTCCGAGTAAATAGAATTGGATTAGGATCACTGTGTCGGTTATGCAAAACAATATAGTATCACATCGAAAAAGAATGTCTGAATACAATGCATAAGGTACCTGAAGTGCTTCCATGAAACGTGTACAAATTATCAACATCCTTGACAAGCATGTGGTAAGATTTTACGAAAAGTGAAGTATTGAAATTAGACTTCAAATTCGAGTTTTCTTCACTCATTTTCCATCATATATCTTTACAAATTGCTATAGGTTTTCCATGATTAACTATATGAAATGTGTTATTTTTTTTACTATTTAATTTAACTCTTTCTTACTTGTATTGGATGGCCATCTCTCCTCGGTTTTAAGGAAAGATGGCCATCTGCCATTTAAATTTCAATTTTGTTTAACACTTTTTGTTTTCGGTGTTTAATCCTTTTCTGGATAAAATATTATGAGAATATGTATACGAATATTAAGTATGCATCAATATTTCTTGTATTTGCATTCTAAGATTTTTTATTTCAATCTTTAAAAACTATGATCATCTATCCTAGAGTTACACTAAGTGTTGTACTCTGGCCATTTAAACACTATATTTAAATTCACTAGCTTCATCAGAGAATAAGTGCTATATTTCAAAAAAATATTAAAAAAAAAATTTCTATGTAAACATAGTCATATAAGATAGTGCAAGAATAATATACTGAATTTTTGGGTTGAAGTTGAATTGAACGAAATGTTCCCAACAGAGTGACAGGTACTCTGGTAACGTTTCGAAGATACTTTTTAAACGAAACTGCTTTAAGCAGAAAGTTTTCCATACAATTTTATGCACCTTATTACATTGAAAATTAATTGCAATTCATGTTGCATCTCACGTAATAACTTTACAGCCACGTTACATCATATCATGAATTATTCACTTATTACTGCAAAATTTTAGGAGGTTTAAGCATTATTGATTAGAGTGTGTTGGCATGAATATATTTGATCAAACGAAATTTAATTCAATGCAGCATATCGTTACTAGATATTCTCATGAGTGTTTCTAGATGATTTATATCATGTTCTTATTTCATGAGCTCTATATAATGAATTTCTACGCAGACGAAGTTCAATCATAAAATGCTAATTCTTGGCTGAAAGTCAAGTTGAACAAAATTTTCCCGTCAGAAGGAAAATATTCAGAACAAGGATTAGAACCTCGAAACATTGATTGAAGTGCAAATATTCTGCCACTTGAGCTATCCAATAAACCAGTCTGGCACAATCCACATCTATGATCGTACCACCTCAATGCGGTGTTCACAGAACTTGTAGTGGCAACATGTATGTGAACAGGGAAATTCTGTTCGGAAATTTTTTCCGAATTTAACTTCCACACAAGAATTTAAGAATAATTATTAGTCTATGTTATACATTTGGAATACTTGTTCTGATAGAAAAATAGCATTTCAATATAATTTACCATCTTATTAGTTGTTAATGTATTTTTTTAAAGGCTGAGAACTACTTATAAGCAATTTTGAAAAAAAAATAATAATTCATAGTTTATTTTAAATAAAATACAGTAACGTTGAGTTATTTATTGATGCATAACACTGCATCATTATTTTATAATTATTCTGCGATGTGTTCGAACGTCTGATCTCTGTAGATTGAAATGCCTAATAACTGCACCATTATTGCTGTCAGCTACTAATTCTTTGTAGGAAAGTTATTTACATACATGCACATATGTAGCGTTGCATAAGTATATTGAAGTGTAAAATGATAGGAATGGTTATCTAACTGACTAAATAATTATTATACATATAATAATCTACATGAAAACCATATAAATTAAATGCATAAAACTAAATAGGCTACATAAACATAAAGAAAACACATAACAACAATTATTATTCTTACAATATAATATATTGAATTTTCAATAGGAACAAAATTATAAGAACAGAAAATGAATTTTCATAATAATATATAAAATAAATAAAATATTGCATTACAATTGTGCTTCATTTGTGTTTAATAATTTGAATGCAGCGTGGTGGTATAGAGTTTACAAGGTTTCGAACTTTTCAAGAGAACAATTCACGCTACGCCTCCCAGATGGCAAATTTTAATTCTACTTTCGAGTTATATTGGAGCAGTTGACAATATATTTGGTAGATATTAAGCACTAAAAAATGCCAAAAGTTCTCCGTGATATTTATGCCCTTACTATTAGGGTGGAGTGAAAAAACGAAAGTTGGAATTTTGATTTCGGATAGCAGCCAAAAGTTGCCTTTTAGTACCTCTAATAAACGTGCAAAATTTCATGAATTTTGAAAAACTCCTTCAGGGCTCTACCAAGGCCTTTATATTTTTATTGTTTCACACAATAGGTTCTTACCATAAATTGTACATGCACAGTGTTTTTTGGTAATCTCGATTAACATTTTTAAATTTAAAATGTTTAGTGTATCTTCCATTATAATTTTTAAACTTTAAGTAATTATTTTAAAATATTTGAAACGTTTTATTGAGTTTTACAAATTGTTTGTCAAAATGAGTGCGAGTTGAGGCAAACCGAAGTTTACCATTAGTAGAAGTGCAGTAGAATGTCCGTTATTTGGTGCGCCTTCAAAACTAAATGAAGTTGTTTTGAAAACAATAGCAGACGTTATAAAATATTACTTACATACAAGACAATAATTAAAGCAGAGCAGGAATGGTGAAGATCTACCAAAGTCAGAGGTAATTAAAATCCTAAGAGAAAAGTTGGAAGAAATTTGGAAAAAAGCATCAACTATTGTAGTTTCCCAGAGCCGTGTTGATTATGTACTAGGCAGCAATTTTTCTGAATTCCAGAAACATATTCGATCCTCCTAATCCAAAAGAAATGATAATTACATGAAGAATGTTCAGTTTTACAAAGCTGAAGTTGTAATTAAACTTCAAGGTATTTCGGCGTGCAAATGCAAATCAATTCCTAAGTGTACCTGCGAAAAATCAAAGAAGGCTTTCTAAAAGAACAAGAATTTCTTCTTACCCAAAGGTCAACAAGAAAGATGGTTATTGGCACGCTCAATAAAGCCAAAACAAGTAAATTGGAACAAAGACATAAAAATAACTTGATGAGGGCTAATCAGGAAAGTACAGTTGCTATGTATTTTGAGAGTGGTGATAAAAAAAAGAAGTAGTAGCACTTCAACAGGGTGTGAAGAATTAATATCCGTATCACAAGAATCTTTTTTTAAGGAAGAGTCATAAATGAGAACACATCTACCTACGGTTTCAAGGGTCTCAGATCAGTATCGGGATTCTGATAGATGCGTGGCAGCAGTAACTTCTACAATTCTGCAAGATGTTGGCATTGTAACAGAAAACGATTCATCACATATAATTGACAGACGCAAAGTACGAAGAGAACAAAAGAAAACTAGAGAATGTGCTAAAGAAGGTGATCTAAAAGCTGTAGAAAATCGAAATTACATATTTTGATGAAAGAAAAGATAAAACATTACATCAAGAGAATTGGAGAAAAATTACATCGAAAAACTAAAAGTGAAGAACATGTATGCCTCATTGAGGAGCCAAATTCACTGTATCTGGGACTCATTACACCATCTTTTAGATCATAAAAGCATATTGCAGAAAGCATTTTAAAATACTGCACTGAAAACAACTTAAACCTTGATAAACTTATGGCCATATGTTGTGACGGAACAACTGTAAACACTGGGAGAAAGAATGGTGCTATTAGATTTTTTGAAACAAAGATTAGTCTTCCCTTGCAGTGGCTAATATGCCAGCTTTGAGCGTGCCAATAATCATCTTACTTGTCGATTTTTGGCAAGAAGAAATTCTCGTTCTTTTAAAGGTACCTTCTTTGATTTTTTACATGTACACTTAGGAATTGGTTTGCATTTGCACACCGAAATGTCTTGAAGTTTACTTACAGCTTCAGATTTGTAAAACTGAACCTTTTTCATGTAATTATCATTTTTTTGGATTAGGGAAATCGAATAAGTTTCTGGTATTCAGAAAAATTGTTGTCTTTTATTTGATCAATACGCCTCTGGGAAAGGAAACTACAATAGTTGGGTTTTTTTTTTTCAAATTTCTTCGATCTTTTCTCTTAGGATTTTAATTACCTCGGTGGATCTTCACCATTCCTGCTGCGCTTTAATTATTGTCTTGTATGTAAGTAATATTTTATAACATCTGGTATTGTTTTCAAAACAACTTCATTTAGTTTTGAAGGCGCACCAAATAGGGGACATTCCACTGCACTTCTACTAATGGTAAACTTCGGTTTTCTCCACTCGCACACACTTTGACTCTAAAAATGAGAACAAACAATTTGTAAAACTCAATTAAATGTTTCAAATATTTTAAAATAAAGACTTAAAGTTTAAAAAATTATAAAAAAGTTACACTAAACATTATAAATTTAAAAATGTTAAACGAGATTACCAAAAATCACTGTAAATTTATGGTAAGAACCTATTGTGTGAAACAATGAAAATATGAAGGTCCTGGTAGAAGGAGTTTTTCAAAATTCATGAAATTTTGCACGTTTATTAGGGGTACTAAAAGGCAACTTTTGGCTGCTATCCGAAATCAAAATTCCAACTTTCGTTTTTTTCACTCCACCCTACTTACTATTTGCAGATCAGTGCCGGTATCTTATTACATACAAAACATGTTATTGTGTATTTTTCAAAGTGAACTGAAGCATCGTTTTATTAAAAAATACAGTTAGGCCGGGGATGTTTTCACACTGATTCAATAAATGGCGTTCTAACATCAGAATATAAGTATGCCACTTTTGTCGGCCTTCTAGAAAAAGAATTTTCAGTCTACCTCCGAAGAAAAAAGCAGAACGCCAAACCCTCTCCGTGATATTTATGCCCTTACTATTTGCAGATCAGTGCCGGCATCTTATTACATCCAAAACATGTTATTGTGTATTTTTCAAAGTGAACTGAAACATCGTTTTATTAAAAAAATACAGTTAGGCCGTGGACGTTTTCACACTGATTCCATAAATGGCGTTCTAACATCAGAATATGTCACTATCAGAATAAGTATGTCACTTTTGTCGGCTTTCTAGAAAAAGAATTTTCAGCCTACCTCCGAAGGAAATAGCAGACAAAACCATTCGGGAACTTCCACCGACTTCACCGTTGCCATCGAAATACTCAAGGCCTGAGGACAAAAGTTGTGACGTCATCACTAATCGACCGAATTCTCATTACTGTTGGAATTCACACAGGAAAATATTGAATAGAAATTTTCTGTTATTTTATTTATGGAATATAAATAATCCTATAAAGCAATACTAACTATTTAAACTTACTGGGGGGAATTTGGAATCCCCCTATAAAAAATCAGCCAAAAGAGGCAACATTGTTGCATTCAGCAACTAGCTGAATTTTTATTTAAGGATTCCGAATTCGCACCAGTAGGCTTAAATAGTTAGCATTGTTTTACAAGTTGATAGATATTCCACAAATAAAATAAAATAAAATTGCTATTCAAAACTTCCGGTGTGAATTCCAACACTAGTGTGAACTTGGTCCACTAGTGATGACGTCACAACTAGTGTCGTTCGGCCTTGAGTATTTCGATGGGAATGACTTCACCCGTGAAAAATATGTCATTTTCCTTTCCAAGGACATGTCATTGTAAATACCACCCAAACCAGTGAAATTAAACTTATTTTCTATACTGAAAGTTACTTTAGACTAATTCGTTTGTTGCTTTAGTTGTTTCTTTTCAAAATGAATGTGTACTTCTTTATGACCAGATGTTAAACTTGGACGCAGACGTGGTTTTATATATTTTGGAATTCCTGATGTTTGTATTACTCTTCTTATAGACCGTACTCATGCTGGGGTCTACAGTGTGTCCACGTATAACCTGACCGACCTTTATTTTCGTAACCGTTGGTCCTAGATGCATACTTCCAATTACAAAATTGGCCAAAATTAGGTACAGATAAAAAATGTTTGAAGCGAAAAAACAATTTAGTAAAGAATTACAGAAGCTAAATTTTTATATGGTCCCCCGGTCCTACAAGTTATATTTAATAGAATTTTCCTGTTACACTGACAAGTAATATATAAAAAGTCCCGTCATTAACGATTAAAATTGACCAAGTAATAGCTGTTTAAAGTTGTAGAATATTTTTCGCTGCAAATTAGGGGTCATTCATCAATTTACTAGAAATATAATTTCGTCAGATATATTAAAGAAATGGTTGGAAGTAAAATTAGCATTGCAATATAAATTTGAAATCTTTAATCATTTTGACATATTACAGCAAAATATACAATTTATACTGAAACTATAAGAGGATACAAATAACAGAATTTTTGTTAAATAAAATGATGAAAAACAAATAAAATGATACATATTTTAAAATGCTGTTAGATTGCACTGTCTTTCAAATTTTTGGTTGTGCTATGTTTTTTAGCTTTTGAAAATTGATTCTTATGTATTTTGTAGCTCTGAATCCGAAAACGACTGTTATTTTAAACCATCACGTGAGGATTTTTCTCAAAAAGCAAATTTCAAAGTTAATAAGGGTCAAGGTTAAAATTGAACCCCCCCCCCCCCCTCTCTTCTCCCAACCTCATCGGACATCTGAGCTGTTTAGCTGTAAGGAACCCAGTATAAGCCAAAAAATCTAATAAATTATTGAATTAAATAAAATTAAACTGAATAAAAATGTCTTACATTATTTTATAGCATCAGATTTTTCGCTATTTTTTAACCTTGAAATTTACGATTTGCAAAAAATCCTGACACGATGGTTAAAAATGAAGGAAATTTTTTTATTCAGCCTTTAAAAATACATAACACGTAATTATAAAAGTTAAAAAACACAACAATCGCAGGTTTATGTTATCTAATCTAAAACTATTTCTTAAAATTATTGACGGTTATCTATCCGAATTTTTGTGTGTCATCCTCTAATATAAGTAAGTATAAGATGGTAAGCGTCGAAAATCATAATAATATTACATTGTCATCGGATTTAAGTCAGTATGTAAAATTTAACTTCGATCGAACATTTGAAAGTGAGTTAAAGTTCGAGTACAAATTTTAAACTGTAAAGACAATCGTTGCAAGTTAAATAAAACCTTATGAAAATAATATATTTTTTTTTAAATAAATCATAGCCTCAAATCCTTACAAAATAAAACATATGTTAAAATACAATTATTTTAACTAATCTGAAACTTAACTAATAAAAGTAAACTCAATTGTAAAAGTTGTAAGATTTCTTTCAAAGCGCAGATACCTTGAAATAAGTTTAAAAACTTTATATACGACTCCTGAAAGCATAGCCGAAATCATGTGTTTTGAGTTGCAAAAAAGTGGTATAAGTCATGCATTTCAAAGTTTCATAATTCGGTCAATTTTAACGTTAGATGAATGGGACTTTTTTGTCTTAATTGTTAGTGTCACAGTAAATTTTTACTAAATGTCACTTATAGGATCGGGGGAACGTATAAAAATTTAATATTCGTAATTTTTTAAGAAATGTTTTTCTTGACCCAAATCGATTTAAAAATAATTCGTTACCTTATTTAAACCATTTTTGTAATTGGAAGTATGCATCTAGGACCAACGGTTGCGAAAATAAAAATAGGTCAGTTTATACGTGGGCACACTGTATATATCAACTCAATGTTTTCAATTTCCTTTGATGTTGTTCTTTTGCTTATGGCCTTGCGAACAATTATTCTTTCGCATCTTCTCGAAAAAATTCTCATACTTCCCACGGATTCTTCAGTCCCATAAGTAGGTGGATTCTGTATGAAATTAAAACGGACAGTCTTTAAATGTTCAAATTTCATCCGTAATTCTTTAAAGTGGCATTCAGATGTTTTTATAATCCAGAATTCGGCCGTTTTCGAAATCACAAAGCATTTTTTTCTCTTCCCTCGTCATAAAGTTTTATGAAATACACGATGCGGTCAGAATCTCTTTCAAATACTTTGTTAAATAATATGCGAAAATATCCACCAATCACGAACCGCGATTTCAAAATATTTACGACATTTTTAAGATTTTGCTCAAAAGTAAATTAGAAAAATAAATATTTTAAAATAGATTTTTAAAATATGTACACGTTTCGAAAACGATTGCTTTGATATTAATTGGAATATCATGTGTTTAATTTCATACAAAGATTTGTGCATTTGCATAACAAGCGCTAACTGATTTCATTGATTTTGTGTGGTTCATAAAGTGTTTTTATTCCTTTGTATGTTTGCACGTATGCTTACAGTGAGAGAGAGATCTTTTAATGCCTATGCCAACCTTAAATCTTCCACCTATAACCGTAATATTATCAGCTTACATTTTCTAACTTTGGATGCCATAACACCTAGACCGGCTTGCTAGACATTTTTATCTAAAATAAATCAGTTAACCATCGCACTATCCAAGCAGCACATTTTACAATAATTTGAACCTTGGAAGGTCAGTATATATCGTTTTGATATAATTAAATGGTAATACAAACAATATCTCATATTTTTTATATTTATGGATAACATAATATTATTCAAAATTCAATGAAATTTTCACTAAAATTAAAATTTATTTTCTTTTTGGGCAAGTAAATAACGAAATACTTTATAATTTCTATGATTCTCTTAAATTAATGTGTTATGTATTACTATGGAAAAAAGAAATTTTTATCCTTCGAAATATCAAAATTCTGCTTTAGATGTTGATTATGAACATGAGTTGTAGCTTGGTATAAAAAAAGTTAAAAAGTTATCAAAATTACAGAAGTATAATCTATCACTGAAATATATTAAATATACATATAATACAAAAAGTCCTATTATATAAAAGTTCATAGATTTTCGTTCACTTAGAGATATTCGACTTTATGGAATTTTACAATTCACCCTCCAATTTTAATATGCAGGACGATACTAAAAAGTTTCAAAAGAAAAATAGTTTCTTTCGTCAGGAAAGAAGATTTCTCGGGAAAGTTTCAAACTTTCAATTAAATCAATTGTTTTCAAGTGGATTCGGAGAGAAAAAATACAAAGTCTTTTCTGCTTGAGCGATGTTTTCCTGGATTTTTAAAATTAAATCAAACTCTCTTAAAATACATTTTTCTGAAACATTGGACGTTAATTTTTTTAAACAATGTGAACTCAACTATTCCTGGAATATATAGATGTTATGAAACTTTAGGAATTCGTTTATTGCAC
Organism: Maratus speciosus; assembly: GCA_963932465.1. Lineage (NCBI taxonomy): Eukaryota > Metazoa > Arthropoda > Arachnida > Araneae > Salticidae > Maratus > Maratus speciosus. The sequence continues at coordinate 527,484,559 of OZ010789.1, read as the reverse complement.
TTCACAGAATCCTTCATTATGAGAAAGTTTTATTTTATTATTGTTCCCTTAAATATTACGAATTTTCTATACTACCTTATAAACAATGGAAAAAAGAAAAAAAGCATCGACTAGAGAAAACTCCATTCCTTTTTTTTTTAATTATTAGTCTGACATTTAGAAATTGTAAAATTCCAAGTTACAGGGAACACGTTTATGAAATAGTTCTTATTTTAGAAAGGTATTAGAAAAATTTTCAACTTTAATGCATTCATAAATTAAATTTTATTCATGTTTCTAAATTAGAACTATTTGCATGGATGTTTACAAGCTTATAAATTACATAGGAAATAAAACATTACAGAGAAATACCAGACCATATGAGAAGAAGTTAGACTAGTCGTGCCAAACATTCTTAATATATATTTAAAAATATATAAAAAATAGTGAAATAAATATTTTACCCATAACTTATTATTGTTATCCCTCCTCTAACAAATGTAGTAGGATTTATATATATATCAAAGGTTAAACTATCTTAAATTTATTCGGAATCTTCAACCGTTAAGTTTAAGGATAAATAAAAAGCTAATAGATTTTTGTTTAAATTTTAAATAGATATATCTTTTATACTGAACATGTTATTGTTACATCTTTTTTTTCAGTCTTTCCATGTATTATGATTGTTATTTTTCCTATCACTAGGGAGCTGTATCCCCTACGAGCTACGCTTACCAACCCGATTCGGACACCGAAGCATCTAAAAACACGCTCACTTGACAGCTAAAAAAGATTATGGAAGATTGTATTATAATTAAAATACCAGTGGTGATTTCCTTGTAAACTGGTTTCCCTTCATTTTCTTTGATTGTAGAATTTTAGTCTGGAATCAACTGCTGTTAAGACATCTAACGGTTGTTTAATGTTAAATTAAACAATTAATATAATGTAATCGTTTGAATATAAGCTAATATAAAAAGCTAATACAAAAGAACTAAGTCAATTGAGTCTTTTCCTCCCTGATTTTTTTTAACAACGCAATAATATAATTGTTTTAAATAAAACATTTTTAATGTATTGCTTTAAATCTGATGCAATTTTCATTAAAATTCTCTTTCTCTTTTTCATATTCACGTGAAAATACTTTTGTTGTTAGAAAATAAATGATATTATTTGCGCTGTCTTAGAATTGTCAAAAACAGTTAAAGATATCACCTCGAAAAATGAAATAAATGCCTTGTGTAAATATATTTTTAAATGTAAACTGTTTGACAATTTAATTATTTGACCATTCTAATTAAGACATAATTTCTCCCATTTACTGCTCTTAGCAAGGTATGTTAATTAATTTGTTATTTTAAAGTTTTGTTTCTCTTTTAATATTCACTTGTAAATATAATTTTTATGAGGTATTTTTCAATATTATACTACTTTTAACACGTAATAATTTAATTCTAATTTTAAAGTTTTTTTTTTCTCTTTTTAATAGTGACGTGTAAATAATTTTTTATTGAAAGAATATATTATTATTTGCGATAAGAAAATATTATTGTTTTTATAATTGGCAACAATTTAAAATAATAACCTTTTCTAAAATATGAAAAAAATCCTTCTTGAAACAATGAAAGTTTCCACAAAAAATAAAAAAACCCTAAAAAATTAGTCAAATTTAAAGAAAATGCAATCTGTACACCGCAAGTTTATAATGTATATCCTTAGAAAACATAATTAAATTCTTACGTATAATTTTTGGAACATTACAAGATTTTTAATGTTACAAATTTTACCAACTTTAGCGTTTAATATCCTTAAAATAATTTGTCCATTTAAAATCTGTCTACTTCAGCATGTTTATCAAACATTTCTCTATAATACTTCCAATTTTCATATTTTTTTATGCAGTTTTTTTTTCTTAATATAAGAGAAGAAAGAACTTCGGTTTACTGTGTTTTATGGGTATAAAAATTGCTTAGGGGACAACCTACATATTAAAACGGACCCAAACGTCATTTTTTTCAATAGCAATACCCAATTTTAACGAGATATTTCAAATCTTCGGTTGAAACATGCCTAGACACCAAATTTCAAGTCATTTGAATGATAAGTTTATGAATTATAAACATTTAAAATTTAATGCTTCTAATGTTAAATTACATTTTCATATTTTTATTTATATCTCCTGAAATTATGCTCCTAATGTTCTAATTTTTTGTGTAGCAATAATATTAATATACCCAAACATAAATTTGTTGAATTTGCAATTTTTATAATTTTATCATATGAGCTGTGAATTATGAAATTAATATTCGAAAAAATTATGAATTGTAACCCACAATTTTTTTGATGGATTTAGATTCATTAAGTTCTGCTTTATGGAAATCCAAAATTTCACATTTTTCTTCCATAGTTATGCTTAATAAACGGCAAACTGACGGTTTAATGGGCCGCCTATGATAGAAGTGACTAGATATTTTGAAATTTCCTCTGCTATCCTGTCATCTAGCAGTCTTCAATGACTACTTGATTGTTGTTTAAGATGACTTGATCAAGAAGGAAGTTCTCTTGGTCAACAATCGAGTGCCGAACGTCAATTTGGATACAGCCCTTAAAATACGCTCGTTTTAAAATAATTAATTTCTCGGAAACTTATGATAAGAATTGCATAAAAATTTGTTTTTAGGCTAATTGAAGGATGTAGAGTTCATTTATGCTGTCAAAATTGTGAACTGCTATTGCAAAAACAAAGTTATGGATCGTTTTAATATGTAGATGGCCCCCTACGAAAATTTTATATGCATCATTTAAAATTATACTTTATTTCCTATCGTTCGGTACCAGCAACTTTCTTCTACGATAATTTGTTGAGGAGTTAGTAGGGGAGGTTACTTTTTTTTCCACGACTGTACCTTTAATAAATACTGTTTATTCTTCAGCGTTTAATTTCTTTATTTTTATTTAATTGCCTATAACAGAACAAAAATTAATAAATAATTTCTTAATAGTTTTTCCTATTTGTACTATTATTATAAAATGGAAACGGGAATGAGAAATTCAAAATATACCTATAGCCCCCAACACTAAGAGTATTTATAACTTCAAACATAATCATCGTATTTCATTCTAAAGTAGCATTTATTCATACAGATTGATATTATATACAAGCCCATACAATGCTGTTCGTAAATAATGCACATCGTTTACCAGATGTCTCACTTATCCATTATATTAAATGAACTTCATCCATCTTTACAAACATCCAGAGAATTTCCGCGTTATTAGGTTTTACGAAATCTGTGTATGTAATAACCATTCCTGAAAAATAAATTAAGAGAAAATATGTCACGTAGTAAATATTTTCACACTTAAATTGAATTCTAAATAAAAATAGCTCCTGATAGAGAAATAATTCTAATTAAAAAAATATTTTACCTAAATAACAGAAATTTAATAAAGTGTTCCTAAGAAATGTGCTAAAAAAGTAAGAATAGAAATAAAGATTTAAGAACCAAATCCCGATAAAATTTATTGACTAACATTAAATAAAGTCTTCAAGAGTTATGTATAATTGTCTGAGCGAAGCGAAGGCTAATACTCAGCGAAATATTACTGTTCGGACACATTACAGCTACGATGGATATTAACGCCATGTCCTACTAAAAAAAAGCCTAATAAAAAACTTCGTCAAGCAAAACTCAAAAAATATTTGTCGGATTTCGTTTCTGATTGAACCAGAAGGTACCTATGAGGACCACCTACTGAATGCACCTACTATGAAAAATAAGTTCCAAAGCGTTTAAAAATTATATTAAAAAAACTGATAAAAAAGCACAATTTATCTGCATACGTCACAGAAATTTAGTGTGCGTCACTTACGCAGTAATATTGAATAGATCAGTTTCAACCACGTGATCACAAACCTTGCAACAACCCGTGGCAACCAGTTTTGGTGGGCAAACAAATAATAATACAGTACCCCGTACCGCGGTGACCGTTTTTAGCCTGTTGTATGACATACAACAGGCTAAATACGGCTAAAAACTCAGGCTAAAAGATAGTTGCCAGTCTATCGACTGGAAATCAATAGATTTTTTTAATACTCATATAACAAAATTTAGAAACGATTGTGGATGATTAAAACAAAAGACATAAGTGTTTATTGCTCCGGGAGGTTATCTTTCTCTGGATGTCTGTCTGTCTATCATACAGCATGCAATTTTCTTGTAAAGGATGACATTATTATGGAGTAAAACCTCCATAACGGACACACCCGATTAGTGGACACCTCTATTTAGCGGGCATTTTTTCGATTACCAACTCTTAAATAACTGTACATTTTTTACTCTCAGTAGCGGACACCTCCAAATAGAGGACAAATTCGGCCCTCCCGAGGTGTTCGCTATTCAGAGGTTTTACTGGTAAAACCTCCATAACGGATACACCCGATTAACGGATACGTCTATTTAGCGGACATTTTTTCGATTACCAACACTTAAATAACTGTACATGTTTTACTCTTAGTAGCGGATACCTCCAAAAAGAGGGCAAATTCTGCATTCTCGAGGTGTCCGCTATTCAGAGGTTTTACTGTATGTATTATTGACAGTTATTTTACAGGGCCGCACAAAAGTATAAGAATATATGAAAAGAATATAAACTAAATTCGGGATTGGAAGATCGCTGATGGTAATGTAATTTTAAGATGTTGTTACAATCATCCGCAGCATGTTTTTAGAGTTTCATTTATCTAGCGAAACCCTACCTGTCTTACTCCTTTGTCTGTCTGTCTGTCTGAACGTCTGTCACAGAGCCCGTTCTCAGAAACTATATATGTCGGAGACTTGAAAATTCGCATACTTATAGCTGAACACCACACATCAAAAGGCAAATAATAAAATTTTGAAAAAGTTTAATATTTAACCCCCTGTGCTCTAACTTATGTATTTTAAGCAATTCTTCTAACTTATCCCCTAATTAAGTTGGAGACATGAAAGTTTGCATAATTATAGCTGAACGCTTGCGATAACACGATAAATCATAAAATTTTGGAAAAGTCATATTTAACCCTCCGGCCTCTAACTTCTGTATTTTAAGCAATTTTTCTAATTCAGCCCCTAATTAAGTTGGAGACATGCAATTTTGCATACTTATACCTGAACACCTCACATCAAACGACAAATAATAAAATTTTGAAAAAGTCTAATATTTAACCCTCTGGGCTCTTACTTATGTATTTTAAACAATTTTTCTAACTCAGTCCCTAATTAAGTTGGAAACATGAAATTTTGCAGACTTATAGCTGAAAACCTTACATCAAACGACAAATAATAAAATTTTGAAAAAGTCTAATATTTAACCCTCTGGGCTCTAACTTGTGTATTTTAAGAAATTTTTCTAACTCAGCCCCTAATTAAGTTGGAGAAATGAAATTTTGCATACTTTTAGCTGAACACCTCACATCAAATGACAAATAATTAAACTTTGAAAAAATCTAATATTTAACCCCCTGTGCTCTAACTTGTGTATCTTAAACGATTTTCTAACTCAGCCCCTAATTAAGTTGGAGACATGAAAGTTTGCATACTTATAGCTGAACACCTCACATCAAACTACAAATAATAACATTTTGAAAAAGTCTAATATTTAACCTCTAATATTTTGTCTCGCGCAATTTTTAAATTTAAACTGTTTTGCAAAATTATTTTTTGTTCATTTTGCATAATAAGTGTAATGTGACGTAATTTCTTCTATTTAAGATTTCTAACGCATGTTAATGAATTTATTTTACAACATCTTTCTCTTTTAAAATTCACATGTAAATATAGTTTTTATGGCGTAATTTCCAATAAGTGCCAGATTTTTATACCTAATTATTTAATTCTAATTTGAAGGGTTTTTTCTGTTTATAATAGTAACGTGTAAATAATTCTTTTATTTGAAGCAAACATTATTGTTTGCGCTGTTTATACAGTTGGCAACAGTTTAAATTAATACCATTTTCTAAAGTATGTAAAAAAATATCTGTCGAAATGCTGAATATTTGAATTTAAAATAGAAATAAAACCTCAAAAAATGAGTCAAATTAAAACAATTAATGGAATCTGCACACCGGGATCTTCTATTGAATAAAATGATCTAAAAATGATTAAATTCCCATGTATAGTTTTTGCTCCTATACATTTTTTTTAATGGAACGATTTTGTCCAACTTTAGCATTAAATATCTCATAAAATAATTCTTCGATTTGAAAACTGTATGCATCAGCGTGTTGATCAAACATTTCTCTATAATACCACCGATTTTCATATTTTTGTATGCAATAGTTTTCTTAATATTAACGAAGAAAGACCTCCGGTCACATAAAATTCAAAACCGGCGGCGGTGGTGACAGCTTACTTTTTTTAGAATAGAGAGATATATAAAAACGAAAACTTGTTATCTGTCTGTTTGTAATTCTATAAAAATCCACAATTTGGAAGCCAAAATTGTGAAAAGATACGTACATGTGTATTAAAACATTGCCGAGGCATCTAAAGTAATCCGGAATCGAAATAATTTATAGTTAATTTTTAATTGATAAAAAACCACCAATTTAACAACAATTTCTTATCAAATTTAAACATTTTTCGTTATAGAAGTTGCCAACAATTAAAATACAGAATAAAATTATTACTACAACAATTAATTGTCTACTGCAAGATTTCCACGTGAAAAATGAAAATGAAATAAATAGTTTGCCGCATTTAAAAAAAGGTCAATATTACATCATAACTTTTCTATTGCAAGATATTCACGTGAAAAATGAAAATGAAATAAATAGTTTGACGAATTTAAATGAAATTGAATATAACTACATAACTTTTCTATTTCAAGGTTTCCACGTGAAAGAGGGAAACATTACGTCACACTGGAAATATAAAGGACGTGGTGGATATAGTATAACGTCATATGAGTGTGAAAAATATATTGAAGCATGATAAAAACTCGATTAGGGAAATATTGGCGTATTTTAACATTATTGCTCCAATTATAAATTGAAATAAGTTCATTTATAGCTGTATTCTTTTGCGTCTGTTATATACATTTATGCATTTTTATATAGCGTTTTCATATGATTCATTCATACAACATTTCGACGGCTTTTTTTAATGTTTGCTTTGCGTTGTAACGTAAATTTTAAAATTGATTTTTTAGAATAAACATCCTTCAAATTCTGGGCAACGCCGGGCACTTTAGTTTGTAACAGATAAATGGCTTTTGTATCTGTACATCTAACGCTAATATTATAAAGCGTTATAATATTATAAAGTGTATAATATTTTTAATGCCTGTACGTTTGCGAGGTGTTATCTCTGAAACTACATAGCCAACTTAAAAAAAAGTTAGTGGCCATCTCTGCTCCGAAAAAAAAGACTGTATTTTATGTCAGTGCAAGAACCTACATCGCTGCAGGAGGAAAAAGTTCTAAAATTGCGATTTCTGCGATATTGATTGGGTTAGAAATTTTAAATTCTGTGTGGTGGTTACTTTTAAGATGTAAATACTCGTAATGAACGCTCTCTAAAAGGTTCAATTTGACGGATAAACGTAAAAATTTCTAGAAAGATTCTAAACTATGGTTTATTTGGAATACTGAAATTTTTGGGATACTGTTGGGGTTAGAATCTAGAACTTTGGCATGGTAGTTATTTATAAGATGTAAATGCTCGTTGTAGAACGAATTCTATTAAATCGAAAGACTAAACAAAGCGGAAAAAGATCTAAAGTTGAACTAATTAACGAAGTACATGGAATTGTTAGGAATATAAACATCAAAATTGACATGGCTGTATTAATCATGACGTAAATTCTCGCAATAGAACAATTTCTAAAAATGTCGCTATATAAAACAGTGCAGAAACAAAAAACTTTCGAAATTTTTTTATTTCTGTGTTACTGCTGAGTCTAAAATCTTGAAATTTTGCTTCAGGTTTGTTTTAAAATATCAATTGTCTCTATAAATGGTTTCTAAAAAATTTAAAATTTAAAAAGATGAAATTAATGGAAAGCGATCTCAATTACCATTAATTTCGAATCATTGGGTATAGCAACTTTAAATATTTCATAATGCTGCATTTCCTCCGCAAAACATCCAATTTAAATGCAATAAAACGGATAGATACCGACCTAGCATTTAATAAATTATGTAAATGTTGAATAAAGAACTGTATGAAACAGTGAGTAGGTTGCCCGAAAGTACTTGTTAAAGTGTTCCTTCTCTAGGCTTTTCTCTCTCTCGCCAAGGCCACTAACAGAGGGAAGTGCCGTTTTAAATGTAATATGAATTTTTTATCTGATTCATTTTTCTAGACATTTTATCATAAGATCATATCCTCATTTCTCATTAGTAGATTTTTTACATATTAACTTATTCTGTTGAAATTGCATAATCAGGTTCATATTGGCGTATGTTGGATTGCATGATTTGCTGAATAAATATGTATGGATTTGTAAATTACTTCAAATGACACTTTGACAGCTCAAAAGTTATGCAGACGATATATTCAGATCTTGTGTCATACTTTATGTTGCATTCATTGCCGATTTCCTTTATTTAATACATTCTAAATACAGCTCAACTTGTGCAGAATATGTTTGAAAACAAAGCAATACAGCGTATGTAGTGGCCAGCATACACTCATCATTTAAATCCGATCGAGCATATCTAAAACATACTCTAACGAAGAATTGCATGCCACTATTGATGTATTCGGTACTTTGATACTATATGAGATTTTGAGGAGTGAATTCTTTAAATGTTATCGACAACCTCATTGCATCCGTGGAAAACAGATATTGAACAATATGAACTATTCCGGGGGAGCACACACCATATAAAGTATAGTCCATTCTTTTTAAACATCATATATTTGTCATTTAAAGTTACTCGAATTGGTGCGGAGCGTCTGATTATGCTCTTGTCATCATTTTATGTAGTTAAAATTCCGATATAAGATAATTTAGTGTTTCTTTTTCTATTTTACTTTTAATATATTGCGTACTTTCAATTTTATATCCATGCATGGCTGTCTTCCATGGTTTGATTTCCCATTTTTTAAACACTGTATACGAATTTATATATAAGATTTTGTAATTCTACGATTCGTTTATTTTCATCATTTCAATTTATCGCAGTATATGGACAATTAAATATAACATCTCATTTTCTTTGCTTCTACATGTTATTATTGAATCTATGTTCTCAGCAATATCGCTCAGACTAATCCCTCTGAGGGAAGTCCTAGTTAAAATATAAATATGTAGAAACGTTTGACAATTAGATTTCTTGTTTTTTTACATATTATGAATACTATCATTTTTGTATTATAATTTGTTATAGGCACAGAATGGGCATATCTACAAATGGATAATGCCTTTTTAACAAATATAAAGAACGCTTTTACGTCCCGAAAACAACATAGAATCTTCTTTATTTACTGAGCATGTCATGTGCATTTGCAGAACACTTTTATAGCCAGAAAACATCATAGTATCATGTACATAGTAACATGTACTGTGCAACTAATGTATACTTTTCTTTTATATAAAAAAAAAAAACATGTATACCTTATAAATTATTTGAGAGTGTTTTATAAACAATATCTTTAAATAGTCACATAAAGCATTGCATCATTAGAATAAATGTCTAAGTCTGACGATTGGTACCAAATAACGTCCTTAAAAGAATAAATTCCGAAAGTTTTTAATAAGAATTTGGGATCTCTCTTTCTTGATACTTACGCAGCTTTAAGATAGATAAGTATTAAAACGAACTATTACTACTTTTTATATTTAATTACTTTTAACACAATTGTTCTAATTCATAAATAAATCATATGATATTTTTTTAAAGATTGTTTAAAGAAAATTAATTTTTGAGATCTGAGTTACATCCTAACTAGTATATATTCTAAGATAACTTCAGTTGAAATTAGATTGACATTCCAATATCAACTCCATTAAAGTAAACAAACACAAGAAATTCATTCGTCGTGAGCTTCAAAACATAAACCAAGAAGGTAATCTTTCGTAAAACGAGTTCTCCAGCCATGAAGTCTGTGTCAAAAAGAAAATTCACGTCTATAAGCGAATCAAAGTGTAGCACAATTCTGTTAGGTGAAGTTCTATGCAAGTCAAATTACTTTACAAGCTTATTTGGCGAAGTAAAATTTAAACAACATAAATATTTAGCTAATCAAATTTCAAAATGAATCATTAGTTAATTTGGTACTCACAGATTGTCCGCGGTCGGAAAATAGATCATCGAAAATGCTTCTTAATCTCCAGTCATATTTACAATTTTCAATGGCCAATCGCGTTCTAAACGGTAATGTAAAATATACAATTATTCCATTGTTACATATAGTCCAGGCAATAGGGAATTTTACCTAGGAAAATGAATGGTAGTTCTGGATATCGGCTTACTTTATGTTTTTTGTGTCGCTGAATCCGAATTTGTAACTTCCCACCAAAATTTAACCCGGGAACCCCCCCCCCCCCCAAATTTTGGTAAAAATCCCCCCAAAAAAGGTTTTTATTAAAAAAAAATCAAACCACTCACACGTCACTAACCACCCACACGTTTACATTTTCCCTCCCATCTCCCCTCCGAACTTTCTGTACAGTGTCTAGAAGTATATAGTGTGGAGATCGCTAATACCGGTATAGCTTTTGAACGCATCCAAAAAATTACATTTTCTTAGGTGGCGCTGCCGTCAAATTTATTGCGTGAATGCGTAGGTTTCGCTTTGGCTTTCTTTTTGTTGTAAACATTTTTAGCGCTATATACAGCGTCTACAATTATTAGAAATTTATGTGAAAACATGTAAATGTATCGAAAATGATGTAAAAACGTGATTCCCATAGTTTTGTTCCCGATTGTGTTACATAATACAAGAACAGCAAACTTGTTTAATTTCGGTGTACCTAAAAATCAGTAGGTATTGTTTTGGTTCTCTTTTTGTTATAAACACTTTTAGCGTTATGTATAGCGTCTACAAATATTGCAAATTTATGTCAAAATATGTAAAATTTATCGAAAATGATGAAAAAACGAGATTATCATTGTTTTGTTCCCGGCTGTGTTACGCAATACAAGAACAGCAAGCTGTCTATTTTCGGTGTACATAAAAATCAAAATCTTTTTGAAAAATGGAAAATAAATAACTAATATAATTAACTAATAACTAGTATGTTGTGGCCATCACAAAACTTTCTTCTATATAAATAACGTCAATTAAATAATTTATATAGTACAAGAAATTACATCAATTTAGCACCCATTCATATCAAAGTATATCTGAATTTGAAGTTTGATGAAAATTCGTGCCTTAGTTCTTGAGATAGAGCTATAGCGGAAAGTCTGGAAAATGTAGCATAGCAGCGCCACCTGTTGAGTGATTTACACCAATACATAAACAACAATAATTGATATCCAGGTGTACATGGATCTGAAGTTCGTTGAAAATCCAAACATTAGTTCTTGAGATAGAGCTATTGCGGAAATTACAAAAAAGCATAGCAGCGCAGCCTATTGAACGATTTACACCAAACTGTATAAAATGTTAATTCATGTCAAGAACTAACTGATTCTAAAGTTTGATGAAATTTCGTGCATTAGTTCTTGAGATACACCTATAGTGGAAATTCTGAAAAATACAGCATAGCAGCACCACCTGTTGAGCGATTTACACCAAAATGTCAGTTCATTTCAAGGATTAACTGATTCTGAAGTTTGGTGAAAATTATTGCATAAGTTCTTGAGATACAGCTATAATGGAAATTCTGAAAAGTGCAGCATAGCAGCGTCACCTGGTGAGCGATTTGCACCAAAACACAAGCAGCACTAATTCATATCAAAGTATACTTGAATCTGAAGTTTGATGAAAATCTAAGCATTAGTTGTTGAGATAGAGCTATTTCGGAAATCGTAAAAAATGCAGTATAGCAGCGCCACCTATTGAGCGATTTACACCGAAATGTACAAAACTTCAATTCATGTCATGGACTAACCGAATCTGAAATTTGAGGAAAATCCGTGCATTAGTTCTGGAGATTGAGCTATTTTGGAAATCGTGAAAAAGGCTGCACAGCAGCGCCACCTGTTGAGCGATTTACACCAAAACCTAATCAGCACCAATTTATAACAGGGACTAACTGAATATAAATTTATATTAAATTCTGTGCATTAGTTCTTGAGATAGAGCGCCCGCAAAATTTGTGTCACATACAGACAAACAGACTCACAGATGCACAGGCTCACACACAGACATTTTGTAAAAACATGTTTTTTGGAAACTCTGACCCCTAAAACGTGTAAATCCGTCGAAAACCGAAATTCGAAAATTTTTACGAATCCAATACTTTCTTCTTATAAAGATAGAAGAAAGTAAAAATTTACTAATCGAAACAAAGATATATTTAATACAAAAAAGAGCTTATTCAAAATGCAAACGATAAAATTACTTCATATCATTTACATACATAAGCATAAATTATTTTTTATAATTTCAACACATATATAATAAAATACTTGTACTATAATAAATCTATAGGCTACAAAAAAAAAAAAAAAAAAAAAAAAAGTATGCACGGCGATCACAGGAAATTTTAAATCGGTTTATAACAGAGCAATCTGAAAGTAAAGTGTTCTGCAGTTCGTACAAATGTGAAATGCATATAAAATATATGCCTGAATTTTCGTTCATTCTTAATATATCGCGTATTACAAGCTAATTTTTTTTTTACTCTGTTTTTCAAAAAAAATTATCTTTCAAAAAATAAGTTTTCCGCATCCAAAATATCAAATACACCTAGTATTTCTACACATTCGTTACAATGAACTTGATCTTAGCGCCCTCTGGCGAAATTGTAATTTTTTGGATATGGTTTCGCTTGTTGATTTCCACACTATATACTTCTAGACACTGTACTTTCTGTATAAGGTTTACTTTAAGTTTTTTGGGTCGCTGAATTCGAATTTTTAACTTACCAACAAAAATTCCCCCCCCCCCAAATAGTTGTTATTAACTTAAATTTCTTATTGTTTTAGGAGGAAAGCATTACAAAATTGAGAAACTAGACAAAATTTGCAACAAATAGGATATATGACATTATGACGTAGGATAAACGGGGAGAGAGAGAGCTGCCTCGGAACATTCCCTGCGCGCTTTTCTCAAAAACCAAATTTTTTAAAAAATCAATTTTTGGGGGGGTTGCCGGGTGAAATTTTGGTGGAAAGTTACAAATTCGGATTCAGCGACCCAAAAAACATAAAGTGAGTCAAAATCCAGAGCTAGCATTAATTTTTCCAGGTAAAATCCTCTATTGCCTGGACTTCATAACTAAGTGCGCGTACGCCGCAGTGCATGTTCAGAGGCAGCCCTCCCCCTCCCCGTTCATCCTACGGCATAATGTCATCTATCCTATTTGTTGAAAATTTTGTGTAGTTTCTGAATTTCGTAATGCTTTTCCCCTAAAACAAAAAGAAATTTAAGTTAAAAACAACTATTTGGGGGGTTTCGGGGGGGGGGCGAAATTTTGGGGGGATGTTAAAAATTCGGATTCAGCGACCCAAAAAACTTAAATTAAACCTTATAGAGAAAGTTTGGAGTGGAGATGGGAGGGCGAATATAAACGTGTGAGTGGTTAAGTAGAATTGCGCAACTTAGCTCACGCAGCACCTCGCGCATGTTCCGAGGCAGATCCCCCCTTCCCCTTCATCCTATGTCATAATATCATCTATCTAATTTGTTGCAAATTTTGTCTACTTTCTGTATTTCTAGATACTTATTTCCTAAAACAATAAAAAATTGATTCTTTTAATAAAAACCTTTTTTTGGGGGGGAAGGGGGGGGCTTTTTTCCAAAATTTGGGGGGTTGCTGGGTGGGAATTTTGGTGGGCAGTTAAAAATTCGGATTCAGCGACCCAAAAAACATATAGTAAGACTTTTTCCAGAACTACCATGAATTTTGCTAGGTAGAGCCCCTATACGTTCTCTATTGCCTGGACTAATACCACAGTACAAAAAGTACTTCCAGTATTAATCGCTAACTATCAGCCTTGAAACCGAATTTTTTTTATGCGTCTCTGAAAAGGAAGGACTAGAAAACAGGTATTCTGCTTTTTCAGAATTTAGTATAGCCAAAGATGAAAATAAATATATATGTATATAAATATAGATAGTTCAGTTTTAAAACTTAAAACACAGGCTTTTATTTTATGTAAAATGACGTCACCTGCATCCACTGAAGAATCCCTCATTTAATATCCAATCATTAAACAACATCTACAGTAAAATATGCATAGTACGTGACTATGGCTGAATAATACACAAATCCAAGAAAAGAGATTTCGTCATTCAAGAATCTCGACAAAAAAATTTGCTATCACATTATTCATATGTCTTCATTTGTTTGTAATATTAACATAAAAGCTTAAAATTGAATTTAGTTTATAATAGCTCCATGTTTTATCAGAAAACTTTCATTTATATTTTTCAAAATAGCACGTATTTGAATTATATGTTTTTCTGTTTTTATGATAAATTGACAACAAAATGATATAAATGGTATTTTCCAACTATTTAGCCTTTACTTTCTACGGAAATGGAGCACTTGAGTTGCAAAAATCAAACAAATGGCGGTAAAAACTACAAAAATTTAATATCTCAAAATAAATGGAGTTGCAGTTTTCAAACAAACTGCATTTAAAAGTACTTTTTATAATTAGCGCCAAAATGGCGTTATTTTGCCTGACGTGGTAACCCGGCTATTGTTGTTTATTTATTAATAAATGTTTATTTGAATTTATTTTATTTTTATTTACAAAAAAAAAAAAAAAAAGTTATAAATTGTTTTGTTCTATAGTTATTAATTAATTTTTTTTATTGTTATTTCATTTTAAAAATAACAGAAAATAATTTAAAAATACATGTGTAACTGGTATTTGAAAATAAGGCTTTTGCCAAGTTATCGTAAAAAAAAAAAAAAAAAAATGTACGCCAAACCCGTTGCGTATCTGACAATATAACAAATCATGACATTTAATTTCAACTTCAAAGCAATGTTTTAATGGTACTACTTCTCCCGCCAATTTCCTCCCGCTAATTTCGCCAAATTACATAAATCGCCAAACCACTCGCCAAATTATACAAATTGACACAATTTTTATTTTAAATAACGAAAGAACAAATAAATTAGTATAATATTAATAAAAATACGGTACTTTTCCGTTATACGGACACCATTATCGGGAAGCGTAATAGTTGGCGCAAAATGCAAGTCATGTAAATTGAAACATTTGAAAAATAAAAGAAGAAACTTGTTGATAGTAAAGTGAGCATTTTAAAAATATAACATTTGAAAATTACAGACTTTTACGAACTATTTTATTAAATCACAAATACATACTTAAAATAAGTGAGCAAATAATTGTTACACAATAAAGTAAGGAAATAAAACTTATATTAAACTACTGGTACAAAATTAAAAATATCTTTTAGCACTGCAGTAAACATTTCATTGATCAACGTTCAGGGTTGAAATAATTGGCGCACTCGCATACATTTTCACATGGTGTCCGTGTAACGGAAAAGTACCAAAAATACAAATAAAACGTCGAAATAAAAATCACTCGATGGCGTAAACACGTGTAACTTCCTTAAAGTCAAGTGATTGTGATATTTACGATCAACTATTATTAGGTAGCTTTCATTACAAAAAGCTACCTATTGCAGCCGTTCGGAGGAAAGCGATTTCAAAAAATTTTGGTATATTTTCATCGATCATGACCCCCAGACCCCGAAACCATCCTCCGTTGAAAATTGATATATATATATATATATATATATCTGACCTTTGTCACACTGTAACTCTCGTAATTATGAACCGATTTCGATGTAATTCGGTGTGTACATAGTACATACCAATGTCTCGACCGAGTTCGTTGGCCAGCTTCATCCGGCGTTTTGTTTCAAAATGGCGGCCATTTAAAATGTAAAAAAAAAATTATATTTGAAATGTGGTACCAAAAAATTGAAAATGGAAAAATATTTTTTCTTATGTATTTGACCTTTGTACAAAGATTCCGGAGCAGTTTTTGTTTCGTCTATATCTTAAAAAATAGCTGAGTTATAGCATTTTGAATTTCTAGCGTGGCTAACATTTTGAAACGTCCTGACTTTTGTCACGCGATAAAAGGCGTATTTATGAACCGATTTCGATGTAATTCCGTGTGTACATAGTACATACCAGTGTCTCAACCGAATTCGTTGGCCAGCTTCATCCTCCATTTTGTTTCAAAATGGCGGCCATTTAAAATTTAATTTTTTTTTTTTTAATTTGAAATGTGGTACCAAAAAATTGAAAATGGAAAAATATTTTTTTCTTATGTATTTGACCTTTATACAAAGATTCCGGAGCAGTTTTTGTTTCGTCTATATCTTAAAAAATGGCTGAGTTATAGTATTTTGAATTTCTAGCGTGGCTGACATTTTGAAACGTCCTGATTTTTGTCACTTGATAATAGGCGTATTTATGAACCGATCTGGATTTACCTTGGTGTGTACATAGTACATACAAATATCTCGACCTAGTTCGTTGGCCAGCTTCATTCGCCATCTTGTTTGAAAAGGGTTGCCATTAAAAAAAAAATTTAAATTTAAAATGAGGTATTAAAAAATTGAAAAATGAAAAAGATTTTTTTTATGTGTTTGGCCTTGATACAAAGATTCCGGAGCAGTTTTTGTTTCTGAAAATTTGTTCTTTTGTTTATATCTTAAAAAATGTTTGAATTACAGCACTTTGAATTTCTATCATGGCTAACATTTTGAAACGATCTTGTATTTGTTACGCGATAACACACGTATTCGCCTATTTCGATGTAAGAAGGCATGTGGATAGTATACATCAATATCTCGACCAAGTTCGCTGGCCAGATTCATCAGCCATCTTGTTTCAAAATGGCGGCCATTAAATTAAAAAATATATATATATATTTAAAGTGAGGTTAAAAAAAATTAGAAATATAAAAAGGTTTCTTTCTTAAGTATTTGACATTGAATTAAGGATTCAGGAGCATTTTTTGTTTGTCTTTAACTTAAAAAATGGCTCAGATATAGCAGTTTCAATTTCTAATGTGAGTGACATTTTGAAAAATCTGATTTTTTGCCTGCGACAGCACTCGTACATATCAACCGATTCCGATGTGAGTGAGCATGTGCACAGAAATTACTAAGGTCTCGACCAAGTTTACTGGTTAGCCTCATCCACCATGTTGTCTTAAAATGGCAGGCACTTTAAGAAATCGCCGAATTTGGCAGCCAAATATAAGTTACTTTAAAGAAAAGCAGCTTGGGTAAAGCTGACTAATTTCGCGAAATTCTCATTCATTATATTGATAAAAATTAGTATTGAATCTCCTATATTCGGTTTCCACTAAATTGAGCTTCGTGTGTTTGAATAATATAAGTTGGCTTTTTTCAAATAAGGAAATTGAAAGCTAGCTCTTCCTCCCGGCACTGGCCGGAAGGACTTTTATCATTTAATCTTATAGTTTTGTGACAGATTTTAGATACAACAGGCAACAGATTGTGAAACAAACACGAAAACAACCATTGGATGACTTAACAGCAAATGATTCTTCCTTAAAGTTTTGCAATCAAAGGGAATTGAATGGAAAGTACCGTCCGAAACTCGTGTACAGGGAGATCGCGACAGGTTTTTTCAGTATAATTCAATCTTCTCTAATATTTTTAAAAGCAATCAGATTAGCGTGCTTTTAGATTCTGTAGTGTCTGAACGAGAGTTGGTGAGCGTATCTTGCAGGAGACAGAACCCCCTAGTATATATATATATATATATATATATATATATATATATATTTCAACGTTGCTTCTGCTAGAATCTCTTATATTCGAGACGTGGCTGGGGACCTACGAACCTTGCTTCCGCAAAAGAGTCGGAATAAGTCGAAGAATAAAGGGCTGCAGACGAAAGGATCATACATCACTAAACACAGAATACTGTAATAAAACTTCACCATTTTATAAGGCGAAATATTACAAGTAAATAAACAATTTGAAAACAGAAATTTAGCACTCTTTAAAGCAACCTTGTATATGATCTATATATTTGTAATATGTACTATATAGCATGCAAAATTTTAATTCAGATTTAAAAAAAGAAAAAAAAAAAAAAAAAACTTAAGACAGTTGAAAATAACATTTCAGCAATTTCCATCATTATAGGGATATACACTATATGGCCAAACGTGACCGGCCACTTGCGATTTAAGACGTTTTGTTAAATATCTAGAAAAATACATGAGAAATTAACCTGAAACTCCAAGTGGGTAAACAGCATAGGTCATAATGTATAGGTCATATATTTTCGCGAAGATTGTTTTCCCGAAGCACCATTTGGGACCGTCAACAAGCTGAGAAATAACGAATATCTCTTGGATAACCCTGTGAAAACAAATGTAGCAAAAGCTTTCAAACTGTAGATTATGATTAAGAGGCTTATTTTAATAATTTGCGTTCATTTTTTTATGAGAATAGCATGTATACTCGAAGAGAAATTAAGATTTTCATAAAAACAGTCTCAAATTTTGCCAAGTTTTTTGCTTATAATTTGCAGAGTTCTTAATATAAAAAAAACAGTTGTTTTCAAAAAATATGACAAACAACATTGTACACAATGCACTGCAATCTGAATTAAAATATAGTAAAAATTGTATGAAAAATGTGCAGGTCTACAAAATAATGTTTCACTGCATATGCCCGAACGCAATTAATATATAATGTACATAATGTGTTAGCAAATTGTATAGAGCAACTTTTGTAAAAGTTTCATAAACATAGCTTGAAAATTCTGAAAATTATCGTTGATAGAATAAGCTGAAAATTGTTGTTCCCATAATGAAGCAAAAACAGGAGGGCTGTATCCATATATCGATTGATTAGTGCTAATATAGCATACGCAATATTGAACGTACTACTGTATTTGGATACAACCCCTCATCTTTTTGCTTTCTTTTGGGAATAACGGATTTTGAGCTTATTCTATGAACGATAATTTTCAGACTTTTCAAAATATTTTTTTGCGACTATCACAAAAGTTGCTCTATACCTTTAGCTAACACATTATGCAAATTATATTCTGATTACATTCGGGCATGAGCAGTGAATCATTATTTAGTAAACGTGCACATTTTCCATACGATGTTTATTATTTTTTTATTTCTAATTGCTAGGTATGGTTCAATGTTGTTTCTCATATTTTCAGAAAAGAACGTTTTTTTATATTAAGAACTATACAAATTATAAGCAAAAACCTTGGCAAAATTTGGGACGATTTTTGCAAAAACTGTAATTTCTCAACGAGTATACACGCTATCCTCATAAAAATGTACACAGTTTATTACAATAAGGCACAATCCTAATCTTCAGTTTGAACATTTTTGCTACATTAGTGTTTACAGAGCTATCCAAAAGATACTCGTTCTTTTTCAATTTGTTGAAGATCCCTTATGGGGTTTCGGGTAAAAATACTCACGGAAATGTACGAACTGTACTATTCCGTTTATACACCTGGATTTTCGGGATAATTCCTCTTATCGCTTCCTACATATTTAACATAACGTCTAAAATCGCATGTGGCCGGTCACCATTGACCATATAGTATACATTCGAAAACTTCTTTGCAGTCCTGTCTTTGATCTATAAAATGTATACATGATACGTACCATCCAAAAGTTACATAAACATAAAAATGCAACCCAAAGTAGAATTTATACACACCAATTAATATAGAAACAGTTATTTAAATTTAAATACGAATAACACAAGTGAAACAGTCCTTGCAACAATTATCGCTCTCGGAACCTATTATAACTACTGATGTGGGAAGAGTTAATACCCAGCAGGTAGGTAGTTACTTTTTTGCGTATATATCCGGGTATTTAACGAAGCCTGAGGTAAATATCCAAAAACTGGGTTATTTTATATTTTTCTATAAAATATCATAATCTTGAGAAAATTCTTGAAATCATAGATTAGAATGTTTCAAATATGATAGTATGTGTCAGTTAAATTAAAGAAAAATACCTACATGGCCCGACTGAGTAAAATGTAAACTATTATCAAAGGAAGATATATCCCAGGAAAACTTTCACATTTACTATATTCTGTTATTTTAAGGTGCCAGTCAATTAGGCTGTTTTTTTAATAAATTGAATTGATATAGTGTGGACCATCAAACTAACTAACCATTTACATGCAATGTTCAGTCAAATTCGAGATTAAAAAGGTAAACAAAATATTTATTTGAAATTACTGGGAAAAACTAAATAGGAAAGTTATTTTCTCTGTCTTAACCCTTTAGTGCGCAGCTTTGCATATATGCAAACAAGGTGTTTTGAATTTAATAGAATTTTTTTATTCGTATATACATAATTCACATAAGAAAATTAAAATAGCAATATTTGGTATAAATAATAACAGACTTTTAGTATTTAAATAAAGTGAAATTAACCATTGAAACTTTCTGGTGTGAAGTCAGATTCGCTGGATTTACGAAATTTCTAGAACGTATTCTATCATGAGAATTAAAGGGTTAAATTTTAAACTTTATGAAACAAATAATTATATGAAATAATGTATTTGGATACATACTTATTAAAATGTTTACTAATTTGCAATATTTTAGCACAAAACTGCCACACGACAGTAAGTTTTACATGTAGTTTTAGTTGTTGTTTGTTTAAGTTGCATATGCACTGCAAATAGAAGCGTCTTAAATTTAGACACATATGTGACTGAAAAAGAATTTTAGACACTTAAGTGTCTTAATCTGAAAATTAAGACACTATAGATGTCTTAATTTAAGATACATAAGCGTCTTACTATGACCATGGTGTAAACGAACTGAGAATAATGTCTAAAATATCCGCAAACGTCTTATTTTAAGACACTTCATTGCTTTAAACGTGTCTTAATTTAAGACGTTTTGATTCTTCCGACGCAATAACCACCAGGGGGCACTAGCACTCCCAGTTGCGCATGCGTTTTAGATGTCTTCGTTCGAAGTGGTATACGTTGTAATTCAAACAAAGTTTGTTTTTATGTACGCGTGTATTTTAATTCGTTTTTTGCGAAATGTGAAGTACTGTGATTTTAATTCGTATTAACATGGAGTATTTATTTATTGAATACATACATCTGACGTGTGTGCTCGACATCAAATGTCTCTTAGAAGCTGTCGTCGATACAAGGGCGGGATAGACACAGAACAGAAGTAGACGACGGTTGAAGATTACACCCGGAAATTCTACAAAGCGTGTGCAATGGGCTTAGTGTTAACTCGTATCAATTTATATCAATAATATTGTGTTATTCATCTTCGTCCTGTCGAAGCTGGCAAAAAAAAAGAAACTTTTGTCTGGCGGGTCCTGTTTTTAGGATGAAACATCTCATTCTTTAAATATGGCTAGTCGGATGTATTATGGGATTACCTTTTAAACTGATGAAAGTCTTTCTCCCTCACTGTGGTTGTGGTAGTTTTTAAAATTTCAAATCGAGGAATATTTCTTACCTCTTGCAGCAACTCAAGTAAGTTTCTTTATAGTAGTAAAATTAGTGTATTTTATGATTTTATTTATTGTACTAAACAAAATCCTGCATGAAATTTAATTAGTTTTGAATCTGTTCGCAAAAAACCCCACTAATTCTAGAAGTATATATTTTTAAACTTATGACGTTCTTTTTTATTACGAATTATATATTCAATGTCAGTTCTTAGTTTCAATGGATAATTTTTATCTCGCAGTAAATGACGGCCACAAGGAAGTAAAGAAAAAAAAAACTTTGAAAGATGACCTAATGCTTTCTTACTTCCTGGCATAAAACCGCAGATTAAAAAAAGATAAATAAAGTAAATGAGACTGGTCTATTATATGAAGCTGCCTGTAAAAATATACATATGTATTTGATTTGCAATCAACTCTAATACTGATTTTTTTATTATTTTTAATAAAAAAGTAATTTGAAATTTATAATGGGAAAAAGTAAAAACCTCTAACTAGATTTCGTATTTAAAATTGTGGTAACTTTATTTATATGCACTTATACGAAAAATACAAAAATGACAGATGTTACTGTATATATTTAAGACGAAAGAAGTTTGGAAATCATAAGTTATTTTTTCCTCATGTTTTTAATATAGAATATGTACTTATTTGTTTTTATTGATAGTTGAATAGCTTTTGTGAGTACCCTCTGATCTACATAAAAACTTGCCCATGTGGAAATATAAATTTTTTAAAAACATAATTTTTAAATAAGTATTTTCATTTTTTTTTGTGGGGGGGGGGGGGGGGGATTTTGCATGAATTTTTGTAAAGCTGATATCTTAAATCTTGCACTGATTATAATGAAAGTTTTGAACTTTTAGAGTAGGACAAGTTTAAAAACGCAAATATATTTAACAAAATACCAAAGTCATTTTTTCCCCAATGTTATTAAAGTAGAATATTTATTTATTTATTTTCATTATTCATAGTTAAATGGCTGTTGTGATTATCAAGTGATGTATATGTAAAATTGCCTATGTGGCAATATATTTTTTTATATTTTCATTTTTTTTGGGAGGGGGGGGGATTTTTGCAATTTTCGTACATCTGATATTTTAAATCATTTTCCACATTCAACCGAGTATAATAAATATTTTGAACTTTTAGAGTAGGACAAGATTATAATATATATATATATATTTATCTATGTACCTTAAAAGCCCTTAATAGCGAACACTTCGGGACCGCGGAATTTGTCCGATAATTGGAGATGTCTACTTTTTTGAGGTAAAAATATACAAATATGTATGTCTGCTGATTAAAAAAGTATTCGTTAAATAGAGGTGTTCGCTATTCGAGAATGTCCATTAACCTCCACAACGGATACTCCCGAATACCGGACATCTCAATTTAGACAACTATAATGCAGGGTTGCGTTTTTTGCAAAAGTACTTCTTGATTAAAGGAAGGGCAAACTGGGAAGTGCCCCGTCCCCCTACGACTGTAGTGCCCCCAAATTTGATGTGCAATATTTGTAAAGCTTATATTTTAAATCTGTTTCGAAATTGTACTGATTATAATCAATATTTTGAACTTTTAAAGTAAAATAAGGTTAAAAACAAAATAAATTTAAAAAAATCTAATATTTAGATAAATATTTTTTGTTTTTTAATCTTGTTCTACTCCTGAAGTTCAAGATATTGATTATAATCAGTACAATGTCGTAAAAGATTTAAATTATCAACGTAACGAAAATTGTATACCAAAACTGAGAGCACCAAAAAAATCAGGCTGTATTGGGGGGGGGGGGGGAGGGGCAGGACCACAGCCAAATATTTTTCCAGGATTCAACGTGGTCAAATATGGCTACGTATGATGCTTACAAAAAAATGGATGCGATTCAGACGTTTGAAGTGTCTGAAATTCAGACGCAAAAAGTGTCTGAAAAAATTCAGACATTTTAAAATGTCTGAAAATTGAACACTCCATTTCAGACACTTAAGTGTCTGAATTTCAGACATTTTAATTTAGAGTGTGTGCAACAGAAGAAAATACTGACGTATTATATGAAAAATGTATCTCTGATTTTTTTTCATTATTTTTCCTGTGTAATAAACCTTTTAGAGAATCATATATATTTTTTAGAAAATCGGCAAACAAAATAACAAAACAAAAAATCGCGCATTAAGGGTTAATCTTTTAACGCTCAAGCTATTTTAAAGGGTGTTCTTAAAAGAGATTTTTTTTTCGAAATTATTTTTTGAACATAGAAAATTAAGGGCTTCTAAAGATTTGTCTTATAATATCAAAAATAGACACTTCTTAAATATGCAATAAAAATGAAGAGAATACAACGCTTTTAAAAACCATTCTTCATTAGTCACAAAAAGGTCATTCCACGAACCAGCACGAGAGCAGAAGAAAGTATTCTTTCCGTTCTGTGGTAGTATGTAATAAAAGAAAGATGAGAATCATATCAATTATAGCACTTTGTAAGGGTAAACAGCTATTTACTTCTAAAATGGGAAATTGAGGTGTCCATGCTTTAACAGCAGTCCAAAAAACTACACTATACCAGTACCAACCCTAAGAAGAATGAGTAGGATTTCTGGGATACATTAACGGGCACAAAAGAACTAATAAGACATATTAATCTTTTTAAAAGCAATAATACGAGGATTAATCTATGGTGGGAAACTTTTATCCCAGGAAATATAACATAAAATGTCTAAAGCATAAAACATAGTAAGTTTTTATTCCAAATTATGTCAGTTAATGAAGAAAGTTATCACCTAAAGAGAAAACTTTTAGATGCTGTGTTTAGCATTCACAATGAAAAATGTCTCCATTTTAAAAGCAGTTGTTGAACTAATGGAATCATTTCAATCAATTGAACATGAAATCCATTTCGTAAATGAAAAACTTAACACCATAATATATTGTATACATAACTATTTCCTGCATTGTTATTGCAAAAAAAGAAAAGAAAGAAAAAAAAATTATTCAGGAAAAATTAAAGAAAATTATCCTCTCTATCTTGTAAAAGATATTTAAATATGTTTTATATATTTACAAAAGAATAATGTTAAGGGGCATCTGCAAATTGAAAGTGTGCAAAACTCAATATGAAAACATAATTTTGACTTGATATTTCGCTTTTTCTGCAAATTTTACCTTAAAATAACAAATGGTCAATCATTCAGTAAAATAGCTTAAAGATTATGCTTTTTAAAATTTGGAAAGCCATTTAAATTTATTTGCAATTGTTTCAAAACAGATTACAATGCATGTAGATTTTTTTCAAGCTTAAATCAAAAACTGGTTATCGAAATTATCTGTAATTTTATAGTACCATAATTGTAACTTGTAGAAATCGGTTTCTGTTAAAAGATTCAAAAGTTACACTTAATTTATTTTTTAAAAATAATTAAAAATACTTTTTTCAAAAATATTTTGAACTGCAAGTAATGAATAAATAATTAAAAGTTAGTTTTAACTGAAATTTAGAGATAAGGAATAATTTAAGAAAAAACGTATGTGTTTCCACATCACAACCGAATGCGTAGCTTTGTATCGTATTATAATAACACAAATACTTAAAAGAAAATATTCAGTTTAAGAAACTACGAAAAATCTTTTTTTATGTGTATTACCTCCAATTTTAAAAATTTTGAATTATTTTTTCTGTGAGAATCAGAAATTTTGTACACAGTATTTAACATGAATGGGTTTTAGAAACTTTTTCACTGATAAACACAGTACTTTAACCCTTTATGTACGGAATTATGAAATCATGACAATTGTATCTTCTAAAGCATTTTTCGTGAATTGTTTAAACGACATTGAAAGATTTACATAATCATTTAATAAATTTTAGAAGGATTCTAGAAGAATTGAAGGTTTTAGAAGGATTAATTCAATTTGAATTTAGAGGGATTTTGTGCAAAATTTATAACCCCACTCAAATCTTTTATTTTAAATACTTTTCTTAGTATTTTGCAGAATTAGGAAATGCACAAATATAATGTTCTTACAATAGAAATATAGAAATATTGCCGAATTAAAAAATCCCCCCCCCCGCCCCAATCGACAAGAAAGCTGAAAAGATGCAAAGGCAAAATAAATCATCCTTTTAAAAATATTATTGTTTTGTGTAACTAATAATGCTTTTGAAATAAGATAAAGTAATGTATATATAATTCTTTCTAAACTATATTACAACTAATCGATGTATTAAATAAATTTCATAACAAGTTATTTTAATGGTACTTATAAGTACCGTCAGTAGATAAAGGGTTAAAACGATGGTTTTCTTAGTATTGATTCAACTCTTCTGCATCCTAATTTAACTCATTAATAAAATTCTACTTTGTTACTTTTTATATTATAGTAATAAATAAATAAATTCCCGCAAATTCCTTTTATATTATAGTGCCGCACTCTTCCGGAATTGTCTAAAAATAATAAATGAAATTTATTCACGTTTACTAAAAGAATCTTTTGACAACTTGTAAGCTTTTTTATAAGCGTAAAATGTGCTATGCTTTCGTGTGAAAATTCTGTCAGATGTATCGATAAGTAATACAGTAAACTCCCAACTATAAAGCCTAATGTGGCGGAAGGGTACGCCGGATAACAAAAAAGCCGGACAGGCCGGAGTTCTAAAAATATTTACTAACTTCCTGCACCCCTCCCCCCCCCCATTATATTAAAAACACATGTTACGCACGTTAAGATAAAATTTATATATAAAGTTTTAAAATAAGCAAAACGTTAGCGTAAAACGTAACCCAATTCGTAAAAAAATGAATAAATCTTATTTTACTGTTTATTAATAAATGATTGCACAAATATGAAAAGTTATGCATAAAATAAAAGAGTCAAAACTTAGGTTTTAAATTTTGAAAAAGTAGTTGATAGATGACTGCTTCTCCCTGTTAACCTTCTTCCACGAATCAATGTCCCTCCATTTACGAAAGGAAATAATATCAGCCGGTGTCGCTTCCTCCTGCTGACTCGTAGTTTCTTCTCTATAGCCACTAGAACCTTTTTTCATTTATCACCCATTTTGTTCCATAATCTTTAATAAATAAACACGAAGCACACCAAAACACTATACGAAAGTAACCAGGATAAGCTGAAAATAACGTTCGCACTTGTTCCATTGCAAAATTGGCAAAACAGGTTATCAAGCCTACCCCCCCCCCCGCCGCCTCCTCCATTGGTGCCTGTCTCTGCTATTGCCTTCTGCAATTCCTTCTTGCTACTTCTTGTCGTGAGTTAGCATTTTCCTACGGACGGGAACTTGCCTGTCTCGACCACTTGCAACATTCCTCATTTTGATTTACTAGGCCGGATAGTACGGAGGGCCGGATAGTCGAGAGCCGGGAGCTTACTGTATATGATATGCATATTTTTTTTTATTTTTTTTTTCATATTATCATCTTACATTCACGGATCGGAACAACACTTTCACATTCAGTGGCGATGCGAAATTTTGTTTTCTACTGCCGTAAAATTTATTTGTGGATTAAAGTTGATGCCGAACGTAGTTTTTTCTTTCTTTTTTATTTAAGTGGCTTACGTATCGAATTTAAGTTATATTTTTGCTAAAAAAAATTCATGTCAATATCTTTTATGTGTTCCATATTTTTATGCTTCTCCTTAATGCATATTTTGTAAGTTTTCAAATTTAAATGCAAATTAATCTTAGTGTTTTAGTTAAAAAGCATTCCCACTGTACGTTATTGCACGAATGAACAATGAACCTAACAGTTCGGTCACTATCAAACTCATTATTCTAGAATTAAATTCATCCTAGAGTAATAAATATAAATTTCGGCAACAGTCTCCTAGTCTTAATTTTTTTCTTATTCATTACAGAAATATGGAAGTGTATTCAAATCACTATATGCATATTTTAAAAAAGATATGTAAAAATTATTTTCTATGCTTTAATTAATGTATAGAAAGTTTTAAAATAACTGATTGCAATAAACATATTATTCTTAAGATATCATATTTACAATTTCCAGATTTCAGTAAGTTAGAGAAAAATAAACGCTTTCGCAAAATCATTCAATAAGTCGGATCTTGTACCATTACTTATAGGGATATAATACAAAACCAGCGTCGTAGAACTCTTTACATAATTGAACGCATTTATCATTTCCATAAGTTAAATTTTCCTTTTCAAATCGTAAAGACACATTTCTTAAATCAGATCTAATGAATGGCTACTTTTAAATATTCATTTCCCTCCTCTGATACAAAAAAGTCCTTCCGGCAGTGCCGGGAGGAAGAAGTAGCTTTCATATTCCTTATTTTAAAAAAGCCAACTTATATTATCCAAACACACGAAACTCAATTTAGTGGAAACCGAATATAGACGATTCAATACTAATTTTTATCAATACTAAATCCTTATGAATGAGAATTTCGCGAAATTAGTCAGCTTTATCCAAGCTGCTTTTATTTAAAGTAACTTATATTTGGCTGCCAAATTCGGCGAATTCTTAAAGTGCCTTCCATTTTAAGACAACATGGTGGATGGGGCTAACCAGTGAACTTGGTCGAGACCTTAGTAATTCCTGTGCACATGCTCACCCACATCGGAATCGGTTGATAAATACGAGTGCTGTCGCAGGCAAAAAATCAGATTTTTCAAAATGTCACCCACATTAGAAATTCAAACTGTTCAATTAATTCAATCTGAGCCATTTTTTAAGCTAAAGACAAAACAAAAAATGCTCCGGAATCCTTATATCAAGGAAAAATACTTAAGAAAGAAACCTTTTTCAATTTCTAATTTTTTTGCACATCAGTTTAAATATATTTCTTGTTTAATTTAATGGCCGCCATTTTGAAACAAGATGGCTCATGAAGCTGGTCAGCGAACTTGGTAGATATATTGCTATATAGTATTCACATGCCTTTTTCCATCGAAGTAGGTTAATAAATAAGCTTGACAAATATCAGATCGTCTCAAAATGATAGCCATGCTAGAAATTCAAAGTGCTATAATTCAACCATTTTTTAAGATATAGGCGAAACAAAAACTGCTCCGGAATCTTTGTATCAAGATAAAACACATATTTTTTTTTTTCATTTTCCAATTTTTTATACCACATTTTAAATTTTAATTTGTAAAAATTATTTAAATGACAGCCCTTCTGAAACAATATGGAGAATGAAGCTGGGCAACGAACTCGGTCGAGACATTGGTATGTACTATGTACACACCAAGTTACATCCAAATCGGTTTATAAATACGCCTGTTATCGCGTTACAAAAATCAGATCGTTTCAAAATGTCAGCTACAATAGAAATTCAAAATGCTATAATTCAGCCATTTCTTTAGATATAGAGGAAACAAAAACTTTTCCGGAATCTTTGTATTAAGGTCAAACACATACGAAAAAATCTTTTTCATTTTCCAAATTTTTTGGTACCTCATTTTAAATTTAATTTTTTTTTTTAATGGCGCCATTTTGAAACAAGATGCGGATGAAGCTGACGAACAAACTCGGTCGAGACATTGGTATGTACTATATATACACCAAAGTACATCCAAACCGTTTGATAGATACGCCTGTTATCGCGTGACAAAAATCAGGTCTTTTCAAAATGTCAGCCACGCTAGAAATTCAAAGTGCTATAAATCAGCCATTTTTTAAGATATAGACGAAACAAAAACTGCTCCGGAATCTTTGTATCAAGATCAAACACAAAAGAGAAAAATATTTTTCAATTTTCAATTTTTTGGTACCACATTTCAAATTTTAAATTAAAAAAAATTGAAATGGCCGCCATTTTGAAACAAGATGGTGGATGAAGCTGGCCAACGAACTCGGTCGAGACATTGTATGTACTATGTATGCATGAAGTTACATCCAAATCGGTTCATAAATACGAGAGTTACAGTGTGACAAAGATTAGATATATATATATTTATATATCAATATTCGAACGGAGAGTGGTTTCGGAGTCTGGGGGTCATGATCGAAGAAAATATACCAACATTTTTTGAAATCGCTTTAATCCGAACGGCTGCAATAGGTAGCTTTTTGTAATGAAAGCTACCTAATACAAATTTTCTAAAACAGCACTACATAACTTAATACATCTATCATTTAAGCAAATTGATTTGTCCAAATAGACAAACTTTTCAAATAAGATGTAATGCAGAATGATAAGATTAATGATGCTTTGCTTCAAAGGATATATACATACAAATTTTAGTTTAACATAAGATATATCTTCCTATTCCAAAACAAACTACCTAACGCTGCCGCTATACATGGATTTCTTGTAACTGAAGGTCATTCTCGGGTAATGTTTTGAAAAATATTGCATAGAAATATATGAAAATTGGTTGTTTTACAGAGAAATATTCTATAAACATGCTGAAACAGACAGTTTTTAAATCTAAGAATTATTTAAAGAGGTATACAATATCGAAGTCAGTCAAAATAGTTCTGTTAAGGAAATTTATAGGAATGAAATCTATGCGTAGTATTTTAAGCTTTGATATTTTTTATTTATTTATTTATTTATTTTTTTTTTGTAGGGACATATTTGAAAAGCTTGCGGTGTTCAGTATGCAACTAGTTTTAATAGTTTGACTAATTATTGGAGGGCTTTTTTTTTTCTTTTAATTCAAATTTTCATTATTTCAATAGAGATTTATTTCGTATTAAGAAAATGTCACTTATATAAATTATTGCCAAATTCTAAAACAGCGCAAAGTATATTTCATTCCAATGACTGTTAAATAAAGAATGAAAGCTTTAAATAATGATTACATTTTAAATGTAGGAAATGGGGAAAAATTACGTTATAAAAAACGTATTTACAAGTGAATATTAAGCAAGTGAGAAATTCTTAAAATAATTAAATTATTACATGAGAAACGCATTTAATGGTGCAAATTACGTCGTACATTAAAAAGATACTTTTGACTTTCTTGTGTACAATATTGATGGGAGCACTTTTTTTAAATTTTGTACTTTTAAAAGCAATAAATTTTTATATCCATTGTAATTACGAAGAAATATGAAAAGACAAAAATAAATTAATATTGTCATGCAGTAATAAAGTGATTTCGCTCACGTTGTAATAGTTGGTAGAGAATTATATAGTTTACTATGAAAACACATATAACAAATGTTACCGTTCACTTTTATAAAATTGTCATTGTTATGTCCGTAAAAACTTAAAAAAAGGAAATTTGTGATATCATTTAAAATTATCTACATTTCTTTATGTTTCTAGAGGTTTGG
Source organism: Maratus speciosus (assembly GCA_963932465.1). Taxonomy (NCBI): domain Eukaryota; kingdom Metazoa; phylum Arthropoda; class Arachnida; order Araneae; family Salticidae; genus Maratus; species Maratus speciosus. Next base: position 527,453,692 of record OZ010789.1, on the reverse strand, counting down.
TTTTATGCGGCATAATTTACATAAAATAAAAATATTTTTTACTTAATTATAAGAAGTTATTTTCACTTTTGTTTTTTAAATTATATTTCTGAATTTTTAAACTTTTTTTTCTGACTTTAAAGTTTTTCATGTCTGGTTATTTTAAAATATTCTAACAAATATTTATTAATGTTTTTGAGTTGTAGTTTTATTCTGGTTATTTTTTGCGAAGACAATATCATTTCTTACGTTATTAACAGAAGTCATGAATAACATTTTTCATTTGCATTTGTAAAATATTTTCTAGCTTCAATTTTCTTCTGTCTTTGGTAATTTGAAATAATTAATTTCTAGTATTATTTAAGAAGTTAGTATTTTGACGAAAACAACAAATGCATTACTGTATATGTATATTCAGTTATGAGAAATAAAATATAATTTCCCCCGCTGTATCATATATTATTCCATACAAATATTTCAGATCATGATTACATTTGCATTTAGCATGCAGTCATAGACATGTTTAAAACCTAAGATTTGAATAACAATAATCATTATAAATCAAAAGCTTAGTAAGCATATATATACCGGGTGGCAACAAGTCCGTAGAAACTTTAAAAAACTGAAAAATGACTGGAATAGAAAACGGCTTGCAGATTTAGCATATATAGATCATGATAATTTTCTTAAGACAGTCAACTAAATAGTTCAGAAAAAATTCAATAGGTGGCGCCGACGTACAAATGTCAAGCAAAATATACGCAAATAGCAATCAGAACGTCTACAAATCGTTAAATCTCTATGTGTTCCACATGACCACCACCACAGTGGATAACATATTGCAGGAAAGTCACAAATCGAGCAACGTCAGAGTGCAGCAGGTCTGGATTTACCCACGACTCCTTTTGGCGAGTCGCATTTTTTCGTTCCGACTGATTGCTTGCACCAGATCGACACAGCCGGTATTTTAGATATCCCTATAATATAATATCCCCTCTAATATCTGAGTCAAATTTGCAGACAGATGAGGCCCGGGGAGCCTGCTTATCCTGCTAATAATTTTGTCTTCCCGAAGAGTCTGTATCAGGAATTCCTTGACCGGGGTAGCAATATGACTACATTCTCTATCTTGCATAAACGTGACGGTAGAAAGCACATATCTTTCATGCAAATATCGAACTACCTTTTCGTGCAGAAGCAATAAATAATGCTGAGCATCCTACACAGCTGTTTTCCACCCGTTTACTGGCACTGCGTTTCAAAGAAGATGGGTTCTATGTTGAAGGAACATGTCAACCCACACCACACTGTAATTGTTGGGGAATGCAAGGTTTCTGAGTATATTCAAGTGGATTATACGTCGCCCAGATGCGACAGTTATGGGTATTCGCCAAGAGGCGAAAAATGAGATTCATGTGTACAGAAGATGATAATGTCCCAAATGTGATTCTGGTCGATTTTGGTGAAAGCCCACCTCGCAAATGCTTCCCTCAATACGGTATCCGCAGGTAAAAGTTCATAGCACGACTGTAATCTGTATATCTACAGATCAAGTATTCCATGAAGTATAATGTGTACAAGAGGATGATAGTAAGCCTAAGCGTCTGCAGCTTCACGAGCACTGCTTGTCCCTGCAGCTGAATGCTTCCATTTGGCTGCAACACGCAACGAACGCGCCTTCATTAAACATGGTCGTCCGGATCTTACACGAGCCTCCAGTTTTCCAGCTTTCTCAAACCAACGAGCAAGATTTAAGAGGCTTGTCGCTGTTAAAGGCCCTGTTACAGTCCTCACATTCTTCCGACCTCGGAATTTAAGCAAAGCATTGGTCGCTGATTCCTGGTTCACGTAAAACAACTTCACTAACAAAGATTTATCCTTCGCTGTCAGCATCCTTGTTCACATACACGGTTTACAACGGTGGATTACTTGTGGATTAGGAGCGCAAATTCATATGACCGTCTCATTTGCATATTTCTACCGAAGTCGCTCGTACCAGCGCCATTTGTCGGCTGTTTTATGAATAATTTTTTCCTGTCTAAAACAGTTCCCGTGGCCTATACATGCTAATCCTGCAAACATTTTTTTTATTTCGGTTATTTATTAACCGTTTTAATTTCTTTTTTTATTTCGGTTTTTATGAATTTTTAAAGGTTTTACGGGCTTTTCCCCACCCGGCAGTGTTGCCAGTGGGCTACTTTTTTTTTTTTAACTTAGATTTGTTGATTGACACCACTTTTCTGAAATGGTAAAATTCCCCGGTTTTCAGCTTAAATAATATGTCTTTTAATAAAGCGAATTTTACTATATCAAAAAAGTGGTTCTAATCAAGATATCCACAGTATTTTAAAAAAAGTAGCCCACTGGCAACTCTGCCACCCGGTATAACGATATGGGGTGTTTATAATTACGTAACGATGTTTTAAAAAGAGAAACGGGATTTTGAAAAAAAACTCTTTTAATAAGCTTCTTTAATTATTCCCTTTTCAGCTAATTTCAACGCATTTAAGTATACTATATAGCGATGATTTCGAGAGAGAAACAGCACTCTGATAAAAGGACGAATCTAGAAATTTTTTTAAGGGTGCGAGGTTATAAGAATTTCCAATATGACCCACGATTTGGGTCTAGTTGTGGCTAATGTTTTCATTGCGGGTCTGGTTAACTTCTACTGTTTTGATGTGCATCGGATTGACTTCTAATTTTTTTATGTGTATCGGGTTTGGGCAAGCATAAGTTTACATTATTTCATGCTAAGATTAACCCAATTTTTTGAAAGAAATTGTAACATATTTTTCAGTTAAACTCAGCAGAAGCTCCATAATGGAATCTAATAAAAAACGGAAACATTTATTTAAGGATTACTTTTTAAATCATTTATACAGTAAAACCTCTGAATAGCGGACACCTCAGAACCGCTGAATTTGTTCGCTTTTCAGTAGTAATAGCATGTAGACTAAAACCTCCAGACGGACACTCCCGAACAGCGAACACCTTTCAATCATCAACAGAAATATTTGCTCAGTTTTGCTTGCGAATAGCGCACACCTCCGAACAAGAGACAAATTCGGTGGGCCCAAGGTGTCCATTATTTAGAGATTTTATAATATTTGAATAGTAATGAGCATATACTTTACGTTTATTTTACTATATAAATTATAAAATTGATATTAGAGATAGTAATTGTAGAATACATTTTATGAATCCATTAAAATATGGATTAATTTTATTTCATTTTCGTAATTTCAAGATTTTTTTCAGGTTCGAGACTTTTAATGGAATTTCGGATCGATTTTTAAATATTCAAAATACTGATCTATTACTTTGTGTAAATGTGTGTGTAAATGTTTGAATGGCTAATTTAGAAAATATGACTTATTACATGATTTTAGAATAATTTGTTTTCAGTATTTTTCAAAAATATACTATTTTCAAAAATATATGATAGATAGACTACCAATTTCATTAATTTCCCGACATAAATATATCATCAAAATAAAAACAACGAAATCGATTTTTAAATATTAAAAATACTGATATATTAGCTTTTTTAAGGCTCTTAAAGATAAATTAGACGCTCTGTCATATTTAGTAACTTTGCATCCCTCACTCCACGTTGTTTGATCGATTACAAACAAAGAAACTTCATAAGAAATTGAAACAAGATAAAAAGATTTTTAATCACTGATTCTTAACATCATCTTGTCCTCAGTTGGTGCAATCTAATCTTTTTTTCTACTTCAGGTTTCTATACATTTGTTATCAGAACTCTTTTTTATATCTTAGATACGATTTTTCTTTTCTAGGAATTAAATCTTTAAAAAAAGGAAGATTAATTTCCCTTTCTTTTCCTTTTTATTCAATTACACAGAAATAAAAAGAAATTTTATTTACTTTTATATTACTTGTCATTTTAATATTGTAAAGGAGACCATTGTGCTTAGAGCTACTATTTATGTAACATAAAAATTGAACTACTAACAAATTTTAAAACAGTGAAATTATAATAATAATTTCACTGGCATAGGATTAGCATGGCATATGCTTAGAAGAGTAAATTATGGAAAATAGAATTATTTTTCTAAAACAATGCAAATGGCTCCAGTTTAAAGAATATCATTGTATTGAGCGGCAGGTGTTCCATATAGAGCCCTTTTCTGAAATTTTGTACATACACTCTGTAATAAGAAATAAACCTACATTAAAACTTTATTCGATAAAAAAAATATCGGCAGATAACACTTACATAAAAATACAATGGTTTAAAATGAGTTTAAAATTGTATTTTTCTTATAACTCAGGGAAATAACTCACAAATTAACATTTAACAAGATTAGCATATAGGAAATAACTAAATTTCAGATAATGTCTAAAATTTTACCGTGTAAGCTTTCATGAGTTATACTACATTACAATATGGCATTTATCTAGGGACATTGACCAAGCACAAGCAATTATTCAGCCATTATTCCGTCTGGTAGCGGTCGCCATTGCACGGTTTAGGGGCATTCGTACCCAAGTACTGAAAGAGAAGGTGAGGTAAGGTAGTGTGGAATGGTGACCGTCGGTCCCGCGCGGTCTCTCCGTGGTGAGGTAAGAGGTGGGCAAACGGGTTCAGTGGGGCTCTGAATCCGTAAACCCCTAGTGAGTCGGTGCGTTTGCCATCAGGGGGAGAGTTTCCCTATACTCACGAATGATCGCTGATGGCGCCTTCAAGTGGACCGGGGCTCTGTCGGTCTCACGCGGTCTCCTTTTGTTGAGGTGAGGGCTATGCGGACTCGACTAGGTTCCTGGCACAATTTAATCCAAGCGAGGCAGTGTCTGCGCCTTCGAGAGGATAGTTTCAACGAATCTTCTGAGGTCGCCAGTGACATCTTCTCGTGGTTCGGAGACCCACAGGCCACGCGCAGTCTCTCTTTGGGGGTTTGTCAGGGATCGGAGGGGTTCCAAGCCCGTTTTCTACCAAGCGAGGCGGTGTCTGTGACGTCAAGAGGAGAGTTTCCATAAGTCTCCCTGCGTCGCTAGTGGCATCGTCTGGATTTTCGAGGGCTCATCGGTTCCGAGCAGTCTCACCTATCTTAAGAGGGATGCGCAGGCGCAGGGGGGAGTTGGGCTCCGAGCCTTTTCACCACCCAAGCGAGACAATGTCTGTGTCGTCAGGTAGAAAGCTTCTACGGCTCTCCCGGTGTAGCTAGTGTCTCTTTTCCACATCAGTTTCCGACCAAAAATGTCTTTTATCATAATAGCAGGTGTTCTTGGAAGGATTCCGTAAAGCAACTCCTGCCTCGAAATACTATTTAAGGCTGATAGGCTCGACACCTTTGTAGGTGCTCGATTTCTGTGGGTCTCTGTGGTATCTGTCGTTGCGACTGTAGTCCAGACGCTTGGACTCAGGCCGAGTGACGTGAGTTGGGTAGTACTCAGCCTGGAAGAGTGCAGAGTCATAGCGACACACGGGGAGACACATCCTGTAAAATTCTTGCGCATTTATGGGTTCCTCAGAGCCTCTATCATCGTACGAGGATTTGCCGCTTTGCTGTGACAGCCAGTTTTATCTGTCTGTCATATATATATATATCCAAAAGCGCTGAGCCAGATGTCAGTTTTTACAAATGTAATACTATTGTATGTATGTATTAATTGTAATACTATTATGTAATACTATTATGTAGTATTATATTAATAGTATGTAATACTATTGTATGTATGTATGTATCTAAATAATTCATTCACATTTTATGATCTCATTATATTACATAAAAAGAAAGGCAAATCTGTAAAAATGCCGATAAAGTATCTTTATTTTTGTTAAATTTGTGATTAATAGTTGCATTCAAAATACAGTGAGACACAATTCGGAGTTTGGATTAAATAATTGGATTGATTCCCTGTTTTCCTATACAAAAATTGTTTGTTTTAGTATGCCCAACCATACCTTAAAGTATGTTTTAAAGCTTTTGAGTCACCATGTTGCCCCAATGCATACAATATCGCCAAAATAACAGCATATCTAAAATAAGAAATATTCGTAAAGGATTTTTTCAAAAGTACGCCATCTTTTTATTCATAAAAATATTCATTTCCACCGTGGCATAAAGTTATTTTTAATTATAAGCGTCATTTAGCCAGTCATTACCATTTGATATGAAATGAGCATTCAGTAACAATGCCGTCCTTTATGAATTTCTACACTAGTAAAGATTACAGAAATAGGAAACGCGAAAGAGTTTACTTTTTAAAAACATGAAGAACAAATGGTATAAAGATTGCAATTTGGTATAAAGTTTCAATATTGGTAGTTTTCAAAAATGGTATAAAGTTTCAATATTGGTAGTTTTCAAAAATGGTATAAAGTTTCAATAAGTATAAATCAATAAATAATGGTATAAGTTTCAATAGCAAAGTGTTTTGGGTAGATTTTAAAGAAAGTTTCTCTAAAATTGAATAAAAATTATAAATGGGAGCTCAAGCATTATGAAGGAAAGTAAAGGAAAATATTTTTTTTTTTAATTTCGTTTATAAAATAATAAATTCAGGAAACAAATGATCTGAATGCATTAATTGAAGAGAAAACTAGGAAGATTAAATTGAATAGCTACGCAAGTACCTTCAGTATGACCAGCTGTGTTTGGGAAACAACGTTTATGTGAGGACAATAATCGTGCATTAAAATAATGTCTAGTTTATGTTCTAAGATAATGCGTTGTTTTTGACAATTTTTACATTAAATACATAATTCACAGAGTATTTAGATAACATTATTTATATAATTTCTTACATGAACTTTTCGAACATTTTGTATAATAGTTTAAAATTATTACACTCCGTTATATAGTAAAAAATATTTCATTTTATTCATAAATATTAATCAACAATTTTTAAAAATTCCATTTGCATTTATTAAACAAATTTATACACTTTTAATTAAACTACTAATACATCATAATATTTTAAAATTAAAATAAAAACAAGTGCGCATGTATACCATTAATTTCGAATTTTTTCATGTTTACAAACGAAAAAAAAATTAAAATTGCATTATTTCATTTTCACTCCCCCAAAAAGTTAAAATATTTTCAGAGAATTACTTTGACAGATTTAGTTTCATTAAATAATTTTTTATGATTCTTTTATTACATTTTGATTTATTTTAAAGGTGACATATATTTTAAAAATTTTTAATATAATTTTAATTCAAAAACAGTATTTTCTGTCACTAATAAAAAAAAATCTCTAAAATTTTCATCCCTAACTTAATGATTGTTTAAGAAATAAGGTTGCGTTTTTTAAAACATTCTGTGCTATACTTTAATTTTACAAATGAGGAAAAAAAATTATTAAAAATTTATTCCAGTAAATTAAATTTGAAACATAAAGGAAATGGCTTAAAATATAAAATAAAAAATAGCTATTTTCTGAAAAACAAAATACGCACATAAGATCAAAAACAATAACCGCTTTAAATGTATTCCATTTCTTTATTGTTTGTTATCTGCATAAATATAAATATTGCTTTTTCACTTCAAATAAATATATTATAACATTTTTAATAATATTCGTCTTATTGTTGTAAAGAGTGAGAAATTGTCTATTTATGTTCTTTCTAAACAAATTATTATTTAAATTTCATATTTGTAAGAAAAAAAATCATAAGAAGGTTGGGAGCGTATAATTTTCAGTCAAAATTTTTGCACAGTACTTGAAATAAACATGCAAGGGAAACAAGTAAAAATTAAATTTAAGAAATCAAAATAACCCGACTGCGTAAAAAGAGAACTAATTACTTATTTATCATCAATGGGATACTATTTTTTATTTTACTTACCTATTTTTTTTATTTACTTGTATTGATGACTTTTAAGTTGTGTTTAATTGTTACTTCCTAAATATAAACACTATTTTGATGAGGCCTATTCATATCTATGAAGGTTAGAGTTGCAGCAAAGTTAGAGATCCTACCTACACAGTTTCCAGGTTCTGTAATATTTAAACGGAGCTTCTGACTGTAAAATAGTCAATGAAACATCTTCTTCATTTTGAAAGATCTATCCATTGATATACCACTCAATATGGTGCATAAAAATTTATTTTCGTCTCTACCGCCATTTGAATTTATAAAAACAAAACCCAGCCTATAACCATCGGGCGTTTAAGACAAATCGATAGAGACCTCATTCATTAAAATCCATCCAGCCGTTGCGATGTTTCGAGGGTATAAAGAAATCCACATACCAAGATACGCGTGAAACACATAACCCTTCTTGGCAGTCGGATAAAAAATCCTTATAACGTTACAAGGGAAATTGGTACGGCCAGATGTAACAACCGATCTATTTAATGCAAGAATAAAATTTCCGTTTTGATTTGTAGAATATTTGTTTACAAAAATCTAAAGTTTATTTTGTCATTAGGGATAGATGCACACTTTAAAATTTAACCTATTTTCTGATTGTTCAATTGGTCACGTAACACATTTAACTCATACTTCAGTTAAGATACAAATTATTATTTAAATACATTTTCCTCAATTTTTTAATTGACGCCGAGTGAAAGAATATCAGTGAAAGCTCGTGAAATATAAAATATTGATTCCTCTATTTAAAAGTAAAATGTCGTTTATTTAAACATAGAAGTTTGGATGGTTTATGCATGTGATTCCTTTACACATTTTAACATTGTTGTTATTTTTTAATTAAATTCTAATTTGGTTTTCTGCCATTTAGTACATTTTAAATATGAGAAATAGACACTATTTTCCTACATATATTTCTGATTAAATATATTTAGACGGACTACAGGGAACTCTATATGCATACTAGGGGGCTCTGCCCCCTGCAAGCTACGCTCGCCATACCCCCGTTCAGACAACGCAGAATCTAAAAACACGCTAATCTGATCGGTTTTAAAAATACTAGAGAAGATTGAATTATACTGAAAGAAGCTGTACAGATCTCCCTGTAAACGGGTTTCAATTCAATTCCTTTTGATTGTAAAAATTTAAGGCCGAATCAGTTGCTGTTAAGACAGCCAATGGTTGTTTTCGTGTTTGATTAAAAAGGATCAGTTAAACATTTGAAAAGAAGCTAAGATAAAATGAATTAAGTGTACAGAGTCTTTGTCTCCCGGTATTTTAAACAATTTCTGTAACAATAGCCTAAGTCATGTGACTATAATCAATAGTTCCGGGCGGACGACTTCGCTTTTTATATTCCAGGTGCCATTATGGTACTTTAATGTTAGCCAGGTACAGGTGATAAGTCGCCAAATATTATTCTATCGCCATCATTTCATCTATATTATAATAATCCAAGTCATGTAACTGCCATAAATAAATACGGTCTGATCACTTCGCTTTTCATGTGAAAGTTTGGCCCAGATATCATATACGGCCCCATATTGGCGCGATGTTTTTCCGACGCCAATTTGGAGAAAACACCAACCGCATAAACAACAACACCCGGCTTACCATATCAAGCAAAATAACGATAATTTGGCGACAGTTAAGTTCCTGTTGCGTCAGAAAAAAATCGCGCCAGTATGGGGCCGTATATGATATGTGTGTCGAAAGTTTTCCATTTTGATTAAAAAAAGAATTTTTTTTTTCGAATAAAACTACATAAAAGTTGCCATGGTCGTAAAGAATTATTGGTACTGTTATGCTATGCGTGTGCAAATCTCGCCAATAGCTTTTTTTCAAATCGCCAGTTAGCATTTTTTTCCGAGTGGTAAATTGAAACATTGCTACGAAGTTGAAATTAAATGTCATGGTTTGTTGCCTTATTTAATATTTGGCCAGATGCCATATATGCACCGGGTTTTGCGTGATTTTTTTTTACGAAAATTTGGCGAAAACCTCGTTTTCGAGTACGCGTTATATACGTATTTTTGGTACTACTTAGTTATCCCGTCGACCCAAAACCTTTCACCAAATTAAAAGATTAAATGCTAGTAATAGTTGATCGTAAATATCACATTCTCTTGACTTTAAGCAAGTTACACGTGCTTATGTCATCAAGTGCTTTTTATTTCGACGTTTTATTTCTATATTTATTAATGTTATACTATTTTATTTTTTCTTTTGTTATTTAAAATGAAAAGCATGCCAATTTGTATAATTTAGCGAGTGGTTTTGCGATTTATATAATGTGGCGAAATCGGTCAACGGAATAACTGAGTAGTACCGTATTTTTTTAATTTTTTTTCGGTTATTTTTTAAAGAAAATATAAAAAAAATAATTAACTACAGAAAAAAACAATTTATATAATTAAAAAAAAAGAAAATAAAAGTAAATAAATATTTATTATTAAATAAACAACAACAGCCGTGTTAGCATGTCAATAAAAATAATGCCATTTTGGCGCAAATTAGGTACCCCGGTGCGTATATGATATGTGTGCCTAATATTTTTCTTTTCGTTTTGTTTTTTTTTTTTAAAAAGAAAGAATGAAGTGAAAGGCATCAATTTTAAATGTTTCAGTTTTAAATGAAAGTTTTATATTTTAAATAAAATGAATGAAAGTTTTATATTTTAAATAAAATGAATGAAATGATTATATTTTAAAGGAAATTAATGAGATACACTGTAAAAAATTTTCGTAAAATTTCAGTAGATGTACCGTAAATTTTACGGTACTTGTACCGTTTTCACTCTTTACAGTATGAGTACCGTATTTCTAAGGTATATTAAGTGTAAAAAAACAGTATATGTGCCATTCCGATTATAAACGGTATTTATACGGTAAAATGATTGTTTTTCAATAAAAACTCGGTATTTATACCGTAAAATAACTATTTTTCAGTAAGGAAAAAGCTGGTAGCCCCGCCTCGGTGTGCGGCAACCCCTAAGTGATGCTCTTTTTACGTAATACGTGCAGGCTTGAGGAGAGAGGGGGTGTGTGCAGCCGGTACATTATTTCGGGGCCCAAGGAGCTCGAAGGAGCACAGCTCTAATAATACACACTGTATATTATATTTATTTTATATTTATTTTCTATGTGTACCATAATTTAAAAGAAGAAAAAAATGTCTGTAATTTTCTTTACTTTTGTAAAACTGTGTAAATGTCTAATTATTATACTTAAGTACAAGAAATTAAATAATATAATTTATGAGAGACGAACCAAGTGGTTGCCGAAGTCAGCTAGGTATTATAAAAGATTCACATGCTTTTTATGGTTCTCGAGAATGTGTGTGTGTGGGTGGGGGGTTAACATGTGGTTCATCCTGTGCCCGTCACGGTTCTCGGCGGCCTTGAATGCGTATCGTCTTTCGAGTCGGAACTTCCAATCTAATATGTTGAATTATGTCAAATCGATCTTTAATCTTTATTGAAGAATTATGACGTTCATAGAATATTGAAACTCGAAGACTTTAAATTCGTTTAATTTAATTAATGAGTTATTCGAAGTCATGTAATCGGAATTGTAATATTGTGTACCAATAAATATATACCTGCCATATACTTATGTGATGAAAGAATTTGTTCGCTTTTGTGTGCTCTTTGTGTTTTATTCAGTTAGGTACTCGTACCGGAAGTGCGGGACAAAGAGGTACGTAACATTTTAATTATTTTTAACTGAAAGTAATTATTATCTGTTTTTAATACATTTTTAACTTGCATTAGTTCTTAATGCAGTTTTAATGTTACATATTTGCCTCATTAATTTATTTTAGGTTTAACCCTTTGAGTGCCAACATGATTTTTAGAGAATTGGCTACAAGTGCCACGCTGCTAGAGGAAAGTAGAAATTAAATATATATATATATATTTAATTTCATTAAATTAAATTAGTTAAATTCGAAACATTTTATTTACGAAAAGTATTTCAAAAACAAAAAATAGATGTTATAATTCCAATAAATATTATAATTTCAACATAAGCGACAATAAACAAGAATCGATAAGCATGAAATAGAGATCGTATTTTTTAGATTTCTTATAAATACACGTGCGGAAGAAAAAAAAACAATGAACAAGAATCGACAAGTATGAAATAGAGATCGTATTAGTTAATGCGTGAGCTAGGAGCACGATCGCGTTCCTGGCATTTTCGGCCAGTGTATTGAGGAGCGCGATCACGCTTCTTGGCACTCAAAGGGTTAAAAAACACCTTTTTTTAAGTATGACAAATAAGAAATTTTTTTCTCCACCTAAAAATTACTTGAATTTAAAAATTCATTCAAAAAAGTTAATAATACAATGTTAAAAATTTCCGTTTCAAGTTGAATCAATCTATGGAGTAAAATAAAGAGAAGCACCAAAATATGGTACTTCTTATTTTTCAAAAACTCCAGGCTCGGCACACACAATGCGTTTTACCGTATCTTTTTAGGGTTTCGTTCATTTGACGAAACCCTATTCGTCTCACTCCTCTGTCTGTCTGTCACAGAGCTCGTTCTCAGAAAGCCAAGCGCGAATTCACGGGGGGGGAGGGGCGGTGACCGGGGAAATCGCCCTCCCCCCCCCCCCAAAAAAAAATATCAATCCAACTTTTTTTATGGCAGTTTTTGCGGGAAATACAAACAATCGGAAACACGTCCTGTCATCTACGGAAGGGGGGGGGGGGTCGCCCAGATCACCCCCCCCACACACACACAAAAAATATATCTCCGAAAAACGCGAATTTTGCCAAAGGATCTCGAAAAAAAACGCGAATTTCGTCAAAGGATCGCAGAAAAAAGTGAAATTTGTTAAACGATCGCGAAAAGACGTGAAATTCGCCAGAGAATTGCGAAAAAACGCAAATCTGTCACAGGATCATGGAAAAGGCGCGAATTTCGTCACAGAATCGAGGATAAAACACTAATTTCGCCAAATGATTGTAAAAAAACGCGAAATTCACCAAACGATCACGAAATAAACGCGAATTTCGTCAAAGGATCGCTAATTTCATCAAAGGACCTCGAAAAAACGCGAATTTTATGTCACAGGATCGCAGAAAAAACACTAATTTTGTCACAGGATTGCGGAAAAAGCGCGAATTTTGCCACAGGATCGCGGAAAAAACACTAATTACGCCAAAGGATCGCGAAAAAACGCAAATTTTGTCTTAGGATCGCAGAAAAAACGGGAATTTCGTCAAAGGATTGGTTGTAAAACGTGAATTTCGTTAAAGGATTGGTTAAAAACGGGAAAAAAAGCAAATTTCGTCAAAGACCGCGAAAAAAGACGAATTTCGTCAAAGGATTGGTTAAAAACGGGAAAAAAAGCAAATTTCGGCAAAGGCTGTGAAAAAAATGCGAATTTCGTCAACGGATCGCATAAAAAAGTGAATTTCCTTAAGAGATCGCGGAAAACGCGGATTTCGCCAGACAATTGCAAAAAAACGCGAATTTTGTTACAGGATCGCGTAAAAAGTGAGAATTTCGCCACAGGATCGCGCATGAAACACTGATTTCGTGAAAGGATCGTAAAAAAAACGCGAATTTCGTCAAAGTATCACGAAATAAACGCGAATTTCGTCAAAGAATCTAATAAAAACGTGAATTTTGTTACAAGATCACGAAAGAAACGCGAATTTTGTCACAGGATCGCGGAAAAAAAACACTGATTTTGTCACAGGATCGCGGAAAAAACGCAAATTTCGTCATAGGATAGCAGAAAAAAATTCATTTTGTTAAAGGATCATGGAAAATGCGAATTCCGTCAAAGAATACCGCAAAAAACGAATTCGTCAAAGAATCTCGAAAAAAAACGGGAATTTCGTCAAATAATTGTGAAAAAATATGAATTTTGTTACAGGGTAGCGGAAGAAGCGCGTATTTTGCCACAGGATCGCAGATAAAAGACTAATTTCGTCAAAGGATCGTAAAAAACGCCAATTTCGCCAAAGGATCGCGAAAAAGCGCGAATTTCATCGCAAGATCGCAAAAAACGTAAATTTTGTCAAAGATTCGCTGAGAAAACGGGAATTTCGTCAAAGGATTGTTTAAAAACGAGAATTGGTTAAAAAATTGGAAGAACGCAAATTTCGCCATATGCCGCGAAAAACCAGATATTTAGGGTCGGTAGACGATCCCCCTCCCGGCCTCCCCTTCTGTTGTAGCCTTTCAGAAAATATGCTGTGAACTTCAGTATTTTTTTTTTACTCAGAATCACCGTTGCTTTGATTATATGTCGCTAGGTATCGCCCCCCCCCCCCAAAAAAAAAACGATTATCTGGATCCGCCCCTGTCAGAAACCATATATCTTGGAGACTTGAAATTTTGCATACTTATAGCTGAACACCTCACATCAAACGAAAAATCATAAAAATTTGAAAATAGTCTTATAATTACCCCACTCGACTCTAACTTGTGTATTTTAAGCATTTTTTTTTTTCTAACTGAGCTCCTAATTAAGTTGGAGACTTGAAATTTTGCATACTTATAGCTGAACACCTTACATCAAACGACAAATCATAAAAATGAGTTTATAAATAGCTGTAGGCTGTGATCAGTGTAGAAATAAATGCTTTTAAATTGTTTTTTTTTACGAAATCTGTTTATTTGGAGTAAATATATAAAATTAAAGCACTTCATACAGAAATGGATAGGGATGGTGCCTGGTAGAATTTCTTAAGACGATTTTTTTACATGACTGAGTTCATGAAGTGCAAGGGAGCAATTGCCAATTATTCTGTAATATACACATTGGCATCAAACAATTGGCGAAAAGAGCACATGAAAAATGGTTGGTATCATATGAGTAAAATTTATCTGTTACGCTTTGGACAATTAGGAGAAATTTGAATTTCGTGTCAGGGCAACCAGCATAGCAGTCCTAAAAAATAAGCCAAAAAGAATTCGAACGTTAAGAGCAAAGTTTTGATAACATATCGTGCAAGACAATACAGACCGCATTTATGTTGTTTATGAATTAACAAGGACGTTATACTCAAAAAATAAGCAGAGAGCAAAGAGTTATTTCTACTGACCGAAATCAAAGTCGATCTTTATTCTTTTTTTTTTTATCTAGTCAGCGTGAATAATCATCCAAATGAATTCTATTTATGCGAGAGCCGCTTTAGTGATAAAGGCATCTGTTAAACATCTTTTCTTTCTTTTCTTTTGGAGGAAAGTTACAATGGGAACTGGGAACTGAAATAAAGGTTAGGATAAAATGAAGAAGTAATTAAAGATTAGTTTTAACTGAAATTTAGAGATAGGATTAATTTAAGAAAAATATATGTGATTCCACATCACACAGGAGGGGGGCGATCGCCCCCCCCCCGAAGCCATTATTATAATAAACCGGTATACCAAATTTGAAGCAAATCGGATAAGAAAACACCTTTTTCCGAATTAAGGGGTATCCCCCCACGATCCCCCCCTTTATACCTAAGCAATGAACCTCCAAATCTAATCAGGGAAGCGCCTTATCAGAATTAACCGATATCCAAAATTAAAGCAAATCTGATAATTCTGCCTGAAAAACACATTTATCTAACTTAAGGGGGGCTTAGTCCGCCGTATCCCCCCTTACTTAACCAATAAACCCCCAAAACTAATCAGGGAAGCGCCTTATCATAAAACGGAAAAACCATTTTTCCAAATTAAGGAATACCCCCTCCCCCTTTATACTTAAACAATGAGCCCCCAAATCTAATCAGGGAAGCGTATTATCAAAATTAACCGGTATACCAAAATTGAAGCAAATCTCATAATTCTGCATAAAAAACACATTTATCTAAGTTAAGGTGGGGGTCATACCCCCCCCCCCCACCCGTACACTCCTTTATACTTAACCAATGAACCCCCAGAACTAATCAGGGAAGCGCCTTATGAGAATGAACCTAGAAAAAAATTGCAGCAAATCGGATATTTCTATCAAGAGTTATCGCGTTACGTACGTACATACAGAACCTGCGGGCACATTAGCTCTCAGGCGTTGATAGCCTGTGAGCTAAAAATGTAAAGAATAAAAATAAGACATTTAATAAATAAATTCTATGGTAACATTTTTTGATTTTTCGCACAATAAGTAACAATAAGCCATATTTTGAGGAGAGGAGGCATATATAATAAGAGGGTTGGTTAACCGAGTATGTCGGTTTATTGAACGTCGGATAATCGAGAGTCTATAGCAATTTTAAATAGCATTAATTATTTCATATTCCTATAATAATTAACTGCAAGGACTATTTTAACCAATAGAAACTATGACTTTGATTATGTATCATTCGGTATCGCCCTCTCCACCCCCCCCCCCCCCCCAAAAAAAAAAGTCTCTGGATCCGCCTCTGTCCGCCGTCCGCCCGGAGTGTTGAAAAGTAACCCGATCTGGAAACACTGATACGCCGAGTCGCTACCTTATGTTCCATGGCTGCTCCATTTTCCTATCGAAGAAATGGCAACGCCAAAGCCTTTGACGCCAACGGTTTTGAAACGCGCCGACGCGCCATTTGTTTACCTTCTGGCACGAGGTTTGGGCTGTTATCCTCATCGAATCTTGTCATGATGTGCCACAGACTGCAGTTTATGTTCCAGGATTTATTTAGGTATGTAATTATTTGTTTTTTACTCTATATAATATTAATTTATTTAAGTAATGCGTAACCTTTCGAAGTTCTTTGGAACTTCGTATTGTTGTCCTAATGTTGTTATTCCCATTTGAATTCCACTACTAAATACTAAAGTGAAAATGCATTTTGAGTTCGTTGCAACATATTTAATTGCCTGAACACGTTAATTGATTTTAATGCAGCAGTATATGTGTCATTTTCAAAAAGCTTGCCTAAACAGCATTTTAAAAAATGAAAATTGAAAAGTGCTTGAAATTAAATTTATTGTAGGGATGCAACAGATGTAAATTTGGCCGGACGTACGACCATCCGGCCGCACTTTTCTACCCCTTCCTCCCAAATCAGATTAAACATTTTTTTAAAGTTATTACTTTTAGTTAAACAATTAAAAACTTATTATTTTAATTTATTTTATAGAAAACATAAATATTAAATTTTTAATGATAATTAAATTCATTATCATTAGTTATTTAATTAGTACTCAGGGGTCGATGCAGGTTTTTATTTTGGGGGCCCATTTTGTGAAAAGTACGTCATTTTTGTGAATTTTAATTATATTTTTGTGAAAAATAACATTTTGTAACAAGTTGAAATCCAGTTAAATTCGAACGAACAATTTTTTTAACAAAAACTTCTTTAAATCCTCTTGCTAAAGTTCTTGTTTTTCATGACCTGGTTTTATTTACAAATTACACATTTTAAAACAGTTTTTATGAAAAAGAATGTTATGAAGGAGGCCTATTTTATTAAAAGGAATTTTGTGAAGGAGCCTGTTTTGATAAGTTCATTTTTGTGAAGGGACCCATTTTATTAAATTTATTTATGTGAAGGGGCCTATTTTATTAAATGGATTTTTGTGAAAGGGCCCTAAATAGGCCCCAAATTTTGCCTGGATCGACCCCTGGTACTATTTTAATTAAATAGTAATAAATAACAATAATAATAGTAACACCAACAACAAAAAAAATGTAAATCATGTAGGGTAGATTGTAAGAGTAATAGATACCCTTCAATGTTTTTGGTTAAAAAAAAAAAAAAGCTTTTATTATTTTTTTCATAACTCCCCCTTGCATGTTTTATAATCTGTGTTATTGTTCACACATTTTTTATCAAACCAATCAGAAAGCACAATCAGTAGGGGAAGACGGGGTACAATGAAACAAGGAGTACAATGAAACATTACTTGTAAAATCAATCAAATTTGTCATACAGAGTTGCAGTTTATATATATGTTATACAACTATGTGTTCCAATTACTGATGTGATTTGGATACATTCACACTTCTACAACAGTAGCAATAGAAGATTATTGCTTTTGCACCATTGAAAGTAACTTTCTTTACTAAAAGTAATTTTGTTTCTTTTTCCTTGTTTTTATATGTAATAATTATTTTTTCTATACATTGTTATCTTTGGGTTGTTGTCTTCATACCTCCAAAACCAAGCTAAAAAAAATAAATATTAGAAGTTTTAAAATAAATTTTTATTTAGTAACCTGAGTGCGGGGTACAATGAAACACTTGCAGACGGGGTACAATGAAACATGTTTTATTACAGTAATAAAAATAGAATATATTAGAAGTAAGAGTAGGAAAACAGAAAAAAAAAACAGTTTTGTTCTAACCAGGACAGTAAAAAATGCTCTTGTTAAGCAATTAAAAAATAGAAAAAAAAGCTAAGAAGGGATTGTTTTGAAAACAAACTCTGCCTGCTACAGACTCTGATGATGATCCAGATTTTTTTTCCAGTCCCAGCTGGTCATCGAGGTACTAAGAATGAGATATCCCCACACAACATGTATGGTACAAGCAGTATCCGTATAAATGGAAACATAAGGAAATATATACCGTTGGAGAAATCATACATAAATGAAGTCAAATGTGAAGTACTTGATATAAAAAAACTCCAACCAAGTTTTAATTTTTTTTTAGAAACTTACATTTAAAAAAAAAACTCGTGTTGAAACTACCATCCCATATTCCTTCAGGAGCAACTGAAATATAAGCAGAAATGCTAATTTTTGAAACTGACTTGAGCCAATTTAATATAAAATGAAAGGTATTTCTTAAACTAATAGAATTTTTTTATTTTTCATCTTAGACTATAATATTTTTATCAAGTTTCTTATTAATCAAGTTTTGTTTCTGTATTTATCTCATTTTCCATAAAATAAACTATACTGGGTGAAAATTGCTTCCATCCTTTAGAGTGTTTCATTGTACCCCAATATGTGTTTCATTGTACCCCGGCATACGGGGTACAATGAAACACTGTAAGACATTTATTTTTTGTTATTTTTCAAGCATAAAGATATTGTTTAGAACCTAATAAAAATTTATTTAGATGGGGAAAATACAAGGTTAAAAATATGCATTAATTATATTTTTGTGCATGCAAAATTGTGGATAGGAAAAAATAATTAGTAAATTTTGTTTCATTGTACCCCGTCTTCCCCTATATAATGTTTTGAATTCCACTGTTATTCAGGGAAAATCTTAATGAACATGCTAAGAGACATTTAATAAATTTTGTATATTTATTTTCTTGCAAAATTTGCATGTTTTTGTTTTGATAGTAATAAGTAATGTAAAACATTGAATTTTATATATTAATTTGATTACTTAACAAAATTTCATTTATTTTAAAGGTTTTAAGAGCCGTGTTCATTACTGGAATGCTTAATTAGTCGATTTCCAGTAATGGACATCCTCATGTAGACATTGTTAAAAATGCAATTTCAGTAACGTTCATAGTGCATAAAATCTTTTGACTTAACTGAATACTTAATTAATCAAATTTACTTTTTGGTAATACTTGCGGATTCGCCAGAGTCTGCCATCTTGTTTCTTTGTTGATCATCGCCAATTTTAAATTTCTTTATTTGGATTTATTTATTTTTGTTGTTGTTTATGTTGTTCTATTAAAGATGTTTAACTTTGAAAATCAATCATTGCGCTTCAAAGTCATGAGTGTTACTGGACAAAATGATTGAATTTCTTAGTTAAGTAAAAATGTTCATTTCTATAAAATGAAATTTTTTAATTACATATTGGTCTTTCAACAAGGTTGTATACAAAATGAGCAACTGCAATTAATTTTTATTAAAAAAATTGCTGTGTGCATTGTCATGAGTGTTACTTTTTGTTTTTTCCATTGAATATTGTTGTAAATGAAATTTATAAAAAGTAAATTTAGACGATATTTTTACTGATAAAATATGTTATTTTAAGTATTTTATGAATTCCCATAAGTTATGATAAAAAAATATTTTTAAATGGTTAAAATTTAAAACATTTCATGAAGTAACACTCATGACAAATGATAACACTCTTGATGAAAAGCAACAATTTTTTCATAGAATCATAGACATCTATTGGAAATGGAAAACAATAATTGATTTTGTTGCCTTTCATAATTTATGGCTAAGTAAAGAAAGTTCTCATAGCTTGATTATATTCCACATGTGAAATATCCTCTTCTATTAGCCTAAAACATTCAGCTATTTTCATCAGTTACTCTGAAAAACACAACTTTCAGCTCATCTCATCATCATTATACTCTTGAATTACTCCAAAATATCGATAAGATGTTTTGTTTCTACAATAATACTAACAACTCTAATACATAAGTACCTGGTTGAAGATTATTTACACCCATAGGTTTAGCTTAGGAATGTCTTTGCGTGACTAGTGCTGCCGTCTCTTAATTCATATTGAGACT
Source organism: Maratus speciosus (assembly GCA_963932465.1). Classification (NCBI taxonomy): domain Eukaryota; kingdom Metazoa; phylum Arthropoda; class Arachnida; order Araneae; family Salticidae; genus Maratus; species Maratus speciosus. The sequence continues at coordinate 527,433,490 of OZ010789.1, read as the reverse complement.
TCATATTTCTTAATTCATATCACTGACGCTTCAATTTTAATACTACGACTACCTTAAAATTTGTGAAAATGAAGTCCGTCAATAATGTAATCCGGTCTTAAATAAGAGAAAAATATATTTTCAAGAGAGAAGAATGTCAACAAATATATACCTAGTAAGATAAAAACCTTTGACAAAGCTGATTATGTAGTTCAATATAACATATTTTATGATTACATATCATAAATTTAAAAGTAAGTCGGCAGTTAGAAACTTTCTAGATTTTCTTTGCGGAGGAGACAAAATGCATGTTTGCCATTTGTCCCATATGCAAAAAAAGCTAGTTTCAGCCCTGTAACAATCAATTGAATAATGAAAAAATGTTTCACATTTTCTTTCTTTTAATTTAAAAAAAATGGTTACTTTTCCCTTATCTGAGTGCCAGTGTTATGTACACATATTTATATACATATATATACGTATACACATTATATATATACACACATATGTGTATGTATATATACATGGATATCAGGGATATGTTTAGGAAAATTTTAGGTCCTTTAAAGGACCCTTCACAAAATTATTTATCCTAAAACAGGACCCTTCACAAAATTATTTATCCCCAAACAGGACCCTTCACAAAATTATTTATCCCCAAACAGGACCCTTCACAAAATTATTTATCCCCAAACAGGACCCTTCACAAAACATTTTATCCCAAAACAGGACCCTTCACAAAATTATTTGTCTCTTAAATAGACCTTTTACAGAATTTTTTCACTTTCAATTTGAACTTTTCACAAATTTAGTCATTTAAAAATAAAATCTGGCCTGTAAGTAAGCAGTTGAACTCACCAAAGAGCATATTACTTAACTTTTTATACATGAAGGATAAAACATGAAGACATCGATAATTTAAAATTCACAAAATTATGACTAGAATTTTCACAAAAATAAGAAAAACTTCACAATTTCACAAAAACAGGACCCTGTGAGAAAATTCTGGACAGACCCCTGGATATGTATGTATAACAATGGCACCCGGCTAACCGAAAAGTACCAAAAAATGTATCGGCTTTATTTTCATATGTACACCATATACAAAGGTGTTATTTTAGCAGTACTTGCAAGCAAACATAATTTTTTTGAGACAGGTCAATTTTACAATGTAATAAAAGAAATGCCCTGTCTCCATAAATGTAGAATGATTGGTGTTTTCACATCATAATTTGCAAAATAAAAAAAATAATTTTTTTTTTCATTGCATTTATTGTATTTTTTGTTTTTACAAACTACAGGCAAAGTTCTTTAACCTTTGGTCTGCACAAGTTGGGACCAAAGGTTGTGCAGATTATGGAATACTGCGGATTATGGATTACATTACATGCCATTTTCTTATTTCTGGATACTATTTTAATTTCATATTCAGCATAACATGAAAAGAAAAATATGAAATATAATAATTAGTTTAATATGCTATCTCAAAAAATGCATTTTTCAAATTCTTGTATTTAAAAATTTATTAGTATATTCACTTTTAGATATAATTTTTTCAGATATTTCTTTTAAAAAATCATTTTTGTATCTAGAATTTGTAAATTTGTTTAATTGTTTACATTCATTATTCATTAAACAATGCGAATTATAGAAAATTGCAGATTATGGGTCCTTGACTGTATTTCTTTATCCAAAATCAGTTTTTTTACAGATTTAAGTAACTTATTTTTATTTGTATAAATATAAAATTTTAGAAATTTTTTTTTCTGTTTTCATTAATATATTGTAAACTTTATTGCTTAAGTTACTGATAGTTGACGTTTTATTCAGACAGGCATCTCAGATTTTTTTTTTTTTTTTTTTTTGTTCTGAAAGTCTAATGGGAACATTTTTCCATTTGTTTATTGGCATTATAGTTTGGCGATAGTTTTATTTTATGGAAAGCAGTTGATGGGATAATAAAGAAGTACCGAGTAATAATTGTATGCTCAGAATAGTAGTGCAGAATTTTTGCATTTAGCCTATGTGTGTGGAATCAGATATGCATAAAATTATTTTACTGATCTTTCTTGTACATATGTAACATTTTTAATATAAAACAGTAATAATATAAGCTTAAAAACTGATTATAAGATCCGTAACAAAATAATTTTAAATAACTGTGTTCATTTTTTTTAGAGTATTCCACTTTCATGAAATATTCTTTCTAAATGTAAAATCAATGTGAAAAATAAAATAAGAATAAAAGGAAAAGTTTAAAAATATTTCTTTTAAAAGCACTAAACTAAAATTCATTAGTTTTTTTAATTCTACTTTCTTGCGTTCCCTCATAATTTTTTGAATCCTGAAGACCACAAATGATGCACCTAAATTGTAAAATTTCAGTCTTCTATTTTTTGGGTCTTCCAAAACGGATATAAAACCAAAATTAAACATTTTATCCATATTTTGGTATAATATAAATTTATTGCCTTCATATTTGGCATAACATATTTTGGTTATTGTCTGGCATCCAAGCATAATATGTTGGATTTGACTGATGTGTAATATCTTTGTGTGTTGTTCAAAGTAAATTTTGAGATTTATTAGATTTCAAATCTTGTTTTTAACTCACACCTTATAATTCAACTTTTCGATTACAATTTACATGCATATAAATATTTTACATACATATGCAGTTCTGTTTTTGTACAGTAATGATGTAATTAAATTTTACTGCATATAAAATAGTGTTGACTCTAGAAAAAAAGAGCCGCCAGGCGGGAATTTTTCAAAAAGGGAACATTATTCTAAAAAAAGGGTACATTTTTCAAAAAGGGAACACTATTCTAAAAATAGGGCACGCTTGTACCTAGTTCACAAAAAATATTTTGAACTGGTTTGTTTAGAGTCCCTAGAATTTGTGATATTTTCCAGGGATCAATTGGATTGCCACGGGCGCATAGGAAGTGTTAAAAGAGCAGCCGGGCGCATTGGAGCCGCCGGGTGCAAAAAAAGAAACAAAAATGGCCGCCGGGCGCTGCACCCTGGTGAAGCGGCTTAGAGTCAACACTATAAAATTAAATGTAGGGTGGTGTGGCGTACAGTGGACCTAAGTACACATAGTGAACCACCCTTTATATTTTATTTATTTTTAAATTTTGCTTTTCTTTCAGGCTATTTGATTTTACAGCACCAGATTGATTACTTATCCAGCCTTGAGCTAGCTCAGAATGAAACATTTTCGCCTAACTGTTTACTTTGAACTTCTAAAAGTAAGATTTTTCATCATCATACTTTTCTTTATTCAGTAATTAAAGATTATAGATAAATAAAATAAAACAGCTTTTTTGTGAAGGTAAGATATGTGTATTTATTTAATTTTAAAGTTAATATACTTAAAAGAAAGCTTTAAATAACATTTTTATGAGAATGTGTAGAACTTCAACGTAGGGCACAGTGGACCACTCACTGCTGGGGTACATTGGTCCACAATCCACTCTGTAACTGTAATGCAGAATTTTCAAAATATTTAATAATTGCTTATTCTCTACAAAGAAATATTGCTTTAAAGTAATTATTTAACTGTAAAATAAAGTAAACAAAGAAAAATATCAATTTATTTAACATAGTAAGAAATATAATGTTTTGTTTTGTATTTACTGCTTTTAAAAAATAAAAAAGTATCCTATTGAAGTTAACCTGTATTATTAATGAAAATATTTCTGGTAGATTCTGAAATATTACTCATTTTAGATGTAACATAAAACAAATCTGGAATCACAACTTTATGGTTATTAATCTGTTTATATCAGTGTTATAAAATCGCCCTCAGCTCGCTCACACCCAAAAGTATTTCAGAAAATTTCAGGCTCATATGTATTTTGGATTTTAATGTGCAATGCCTTTACTTTATTTAATAACTTCACTTTATTTAGAATTTTTCCTGTATCGTAATCTGTTATTATTATAAATGTGTACCGTATATATATACTCGCATATAAGTCGAGGAGTTTCTGACAATTTTCGGTAAGCAAATTTGGGGTGTCGACTTATAGGCGAGTCAGTTAAAAAAGCAAAAACAAAAACTTCGAATACTGCAAAAATATGGCATTTTATGTGTATGAATAGAAACATAATATATAAAATATACAAATAATAATAATTTATCATTTAAAAAAATTTCAATGATTTATTTTTGTTAACTTACTACCTTTTTGCAAGTGAAATCTTTCGTTTGATTTTGTGCAAAATTGAAGCAAAGAGTTAAAGGGTCGACTTATATGCAGGTTTTTTTACTTTTTCCAGAATTTGCATTTGAAAGTTTGGGGTGTCGACTTATATGCGAGTATATACGGTAATGTTTTTTTTTTAATAACTTTTCTGTTTTGTTTGAAAATGTTACTTGCAAATTTGCATTATGTTATTTTGGAGGTAGGTAAAGGAAAAATAAAGAGGAATTGGATTCATAAAAAATAAATTGATATTTGTATTTCAAATAATACTTAGTATTACGCTTCTAGGACATGGTCCACTTTATGGACATAAATATATACAGTAGCCTCCCTCTTAACCGGAACTCTGCTTTAACCGGTCGACTTTTTTTCCCAACATCAGGCAAAATTCAGGAATGACGACTTCGGGAACTCAGCTTACGCTTTCCAGTTGAAGTGCAATCTTGAGGGAAGGATGCAAAATTCAGAAAGAATGACGTCGGTTCTAAGTGGATACGCGTTGCCCTTCACCGGTGTGGCCCTGGGATGCAGGCATTCCCCCAGGAACAAGGAGAAATGAGATGTCCTCCCCAGAAGATTTGAGATTTTGCGTTTTTAATAGGCAAAAGTGCAATCCCCCACAGATACTAATTAAATTTTTTTTTTACTTCTCCACTTTAACCAGTTTTTCTCTTAACCGACCAACCCTCGGTCCAGTTTAGGCCGGTTAAGCGGGAGGCTACTTTATTTTTTTTTATGTATTTGAAATTATGTTCTGAAAATTTCTGAGGCATGTAAAAATGTTTAAGAAAGGTTTTTCGTATGTGTATATGGAAAATATTTTGTCTTGACCAGAGCCAATTAATGAAGGGGTGAAGTTCGACCGGTATTAAAACAAAAATTATGCATTTAAAAAAGGTGAAATGTTTTATACTAAATAATGCCCTGAGGTAACTGGGTCCGTGGTCTTGACAACCTATCACAGCTTGCACCCATTTGTCAACCAAAAAATGAAACGAAAAACCTACTTGCTTCAAGGTCAAACAGGAATGTGTCAGGTTGCTAGTTGGATATTTTTATTTAATTCAGATTGCTTGATTGTTACGTTTTTTAAATTGTAATATTTCATTTATTTAATTACAAACTTAATAAATCGACTATTACTATTTCAAAACACATGGTACCGATGAAGCAATCTGAATAATAGGAACCCAACCATTTCTAGTACATTAGCCACCCCAGAGTCAGTTGGTTTCTTTAAAATCTCAGGAGTCGGAGTTGGTCATTTTTCCCACAGACTCCACAACCCTAAGGGCAGCGGGTATATTTACATCTCAGGATCTGTTAGGTTCCAGAATCTTATTTTAGCCAAATTTGATTGTACTGAAAATTTCCTCAAATCCACATATCATTGCAGTTGCAAACAGCAAAATTTACAGTTAAGTTGAAAAAACAAAATTCAAAATGGAACTGAAATCAGTGACGATAGCAATTTTTTTCCCCCTTTGCTGAATTCTTTGTTAATTGTGTTGCTTTGGCTATTATTGCTGATTAATTACTAAATAAAATTTCATTACCTACTTATGATTTTAATGTAAATTAGTGTGTGTAAAACAAAAATTCGCCATATCGTATCCTGTACAATATGTATGCTGTAAAAGCACTTATTTTTGCGAGCCGAATTTTTCGAGAAAATGAAGATATCAGTGATTTCGCGAACTGAAATTTTCGCGAATTTTATATGAACGTAACCGAAAGTCGAAAATCCCGAAATTACCTAAATAGAACCCCTTTTGCTTAAGACATTTTAAGAAACTTCCTTTTGTCCGAAAAGTTCGTTCCCCTGCTCTTCTGCCCAGGGCCGAAACTAGCCTTTTTTGCACTCGGGTCGAACATGGATTTTGGCCTCCCCCCCTTCCGCCAAGTATATTTACAAAGAGAATGTTACTAATTTTTTAATAGCAGACTTATTTTAAAATTTACGATATGTAATAACTGAACTACGTAATCTACAATGGCGTATCCAAGAGGGAGGTCACGGGGGTCATGCCCCCTGCCCCCCCCCCCTCTCTGAACACCGACAAAAATATTCTAAAGATAATTTTAAAAATGAAACATACAGTAGAGTTCGGATTATCCGAATCCCGCTTAACCGAGTTTCCGCTTTAACCAAGTTATTTTCTTCTGATGGACTGATGGTTTCCATTATTATGAAACAGCCATTATAAATGAAGTGTTAGGTGAAGATGAAAGAGCAGCCATAAAAAATTAGAACTGATTTTCTGGTCAAAAAATGGCCATATTTAAAAAATATATGTATATATGGCCTTTTTTTTTGCCATTCTGACCAGAAAATCTGAGTTCTGACTTTTTACAGCTGCTCTTTCATCTTCACCTAACACTTCATTTATAATGGCTGTTTCATAATAACGGAAGCCATCAGTCCATCAGAAGAAAATGATCCATTCCAAAGGTATAATCCTTTATTTGGCGCCCCTTCGTTCTGGCGCATGGGGCACATGCCCCCTCTGCCTTGCCTCTCCCCGTCGCTCTAAAAAACACACGCAGTACTTATCAACTTTGATCTTGGCTTAACATTTAAGTAACTGTATTCATTAAATTTTGGATAAGTGAAAATTTTCTGATTTTTTGTTATTTGAGGTGAAAAAAAAAAATATTTTGCGAGGCTTAAATTTTTGTGATTACGACGGACTCGTGAAAATAAGTGCTTTTACAGTATTTTTTTTTTAATGGAATGTGATTTTTGAAAGTAAACAATACTGTCAAAATTGAATATGTGATTTCTACTTATGATTCTTTCAGAAAACAAATGGTAATCCAAGAGGTGATTAAGCGATGTAACTACTTAGCAAAATATTGAGACCATTCATCATATGAGTATGAAGAAAGTAATGGAGCTAAAAGCAGCTATTGTTTCTGCCCGTCCACAAAGCATCAAAAGATAGGTAATTATATTCTTTACATGTTTAAGTTGCATAGTGTAAATTACACAAGTATTTCCAAACAATTAGGCTAATGTCAGACGAATGTCTTTTTACACACTTTTTCCCTGCATATCATCACTACACACCTTACACAATGCTAGCAGCATTGTGTAGGGGTGATACTTAGGGAAAAAAGCATGCAAAAAGACGTTCGTCTGACCTTGCTTTTTTCCCCTACGTATCATCCCTACACAATGCTAATGCTACTAGCATTGTGTAGGGATGATATGTAGGGGGAAAAGCGAGCAAAAAGATGTTTGTCTGACATTAGTCTAAAACTTCATGGCATATTTTTGTAACATTTGTAATATAAATCTACTAAGAAGATTATTGTTTGGAAAAAATGGCATTAAAAATGTGTTCTAAGAGATTCTATAAACTATATTACAGTGAACTCTGTAAAATCCGCACACTGAGGGACCAAGGATTTTGTAGATTATAATTTTTGCAGATTATAGATCATCCTTTTTGTTTACATTTTATTTTTTAAAGTCTGACTATAAATTAGGAACAACTGCACAAAAATTTCAATTAAAATTGAAAAGAAAAACATATAATGGTTTAATATATTTAATAACTAAGATTAAAGAAAAATTAAATTATATACAATACAAATTTTACTGATTATTCATTATTTTAAACATTGACACAACACAATAGCAGTTTTGGTTTGGTATCAATAATTTTTTTTCTGTAATCTATGAACATTCATTACTTCTTGCTCCAAGATAAAATTATGTTACTCAAGGAAATTTAAATGTTTATATCCAATTTATATTTAAATGTTTATATCCAATTTATATTTAAATATTTACTCATTGGAACACTGATAACTGAAAAAAATTAACAAATTTAGCTTTATGAGTTTCTGTTAATGACAATTTCCGTTGTTTACATTCCAACATCTAGTGCAGATTATACATCAGCAAATTTCACAGAGTTGACTGTATTTTGAACTATTGAGGTATTTTGCACTGGTTTGTTTACAGTCCTCATTTATCAGTAAAATTTCATTATATTTTCCCGTGACCAATCAAAAAATGTTATTTTTTGAAGTCTGGCTAGATTTCATAATTTTTTAGAACCGAATGATGAATTTTGCAATATTTTTGAGATTTTTCCCTTGATTGACTAACAAGTTTCCTAATTTTTTTTTTTTTTCTCTGGGTCAATCAAAGAATTTTGCATTTTTATCCTGCGACTGATTAAAGAATTTTGTGATTTTCTCCTGATGATGATTTTTGCACTTTTACCCCGATCGAATAATGAATTTCTCAATTTTTCCTCATAATTGACTATTTAGCAATATTTTTTTAGATATTTACCTCGATCTACTGAGGAATTTCGTGCAACTGATCGACGAACTCTTACCATGACTGACTGAAGAATTTCGTCCATTTTTTCGATCCACCGACGAATTTAACATTTTTTTTATCCATGACTGTTCGAATTTTGTGACATTTTCTTTCTACTGGTTAGTAAATTTTTCAGCTTTTCCTTGCGACTAATGGGCGATGATTTTTTTTTTTTTTTTTTTTTTTTTCTGTGACTGATCGCCGATTTTCTATATTTTCTCCGACGATTCAGTGACAACTTTTACTTTTTTACAGCGATCAACTGACGAATTTTGCGATATTTTCTTCCTATTGCTTTGCAAAAAGTGCAAGTTTTTTTCCTTGCGACAGATTGACGAATTTTGCGATTCTTTCAGAAAATCCACTGACTAATTTCTCATTCTTTTATTCGTGATATTTTCCTTCTACTGATTGGGAAATTTTGTAGGTTTTTCTATTGACCGATTAGAGAAAATCGTAGATTATTTTCCACAACTGATAGACTATTTTCGTATTTTTCCTATAATCCACTGACAAAATTCCCCTTTTTTACGACCTATTGCCGAATTTTGAGATTTTTTTTCCGCCATTCCATTGACGAATTTTGCAATTTTAAAATCTGTTATCTTCCTTCTAATTATTGGCAAATTTTGACTTTTTCTTGAGACCAATTGGGAGGGAAATTGGGGTTCTTTTTTTTTTTCGGGACTGATCAACGAATTTTGTGATATTTTTTCCCGACGATCCATTGACATTCAGATATTTTACTCGCGACCAATTGGCACATTTTGCAGTATTTTATTTCTACTGAGACTGATCAGCAAATTTTGCCTCTATCCCTTGCATTGGCAAAAATCGCATGGATTTTTCTGATGATCCACTTACAAATTTCTTTTTTTTTTTTTTTTTTATACCTGTGACCAATTGATGACTTTCATGATATTTTCCGTATACCGAATGGCAAATTTTGCTGCTGTTTTCTTGTGACCGATTGGTAAAAATCATGCATTTTTCCCTCGACTTGTTCAACGAATTTCGTATTTTCCACAACCTTCTGAAGAATTTTTTTTTTAACATGATCGACTTGCGAACTGCACGAGATTTCCTCCGACCAATTTATGAATTTTTAAATCTTTTTAAGTGAACGATTTTTTTCCTCCCGATGATTGACTGACAAATTTCAAGATTTTTCCAATGACTGAATTGCGAATTTCACTGAAAATGAGAATTTGAATCTTCTGCAGAGAAATCTGTTGTTTTGCGACATACGGCATATTCTGATTTGAAGAGTGGGGGGGGGGGGGGGGGGATTATGAATATTATTCTTAGGGGGTGGGAAATTTTCAGAAAATCTTACCAGCCAGCAAGAAGGAACGTACATTTGAAAATTGTTATGACAGAATGTACGCAACTGCAAAAATAATTCATGCTTTAAAGAAAAAACAGGATAGAAAATGTTAAAAAAAAAGTATGTTAAAGAAATTCATCTAGCTGCTATTGCAAAAGTGCCCCCTCCCCCTTTGCAAAAAACTACTTAGTAAGGGGCTGTACTTATATAACATTATCAACTTTCTGGCATTTTTGGACCCCCTCCCCCCCTTTACGATATCATATGTTATTATACCTCGAACACCCCACCCCCCCCCCCCCTTGAAATAAAGAGAAATCAATAAAATATGATATGACTTTATATCAAATAACACTTAAAAGAAATAGTTACTATTTAAAAATATTTAATAATAGCTTTTTGTTATATAATGCATTCAACAGTAATAATGTTTTCTTGCACTTGTCTCAGCATGGGTTTGGGGGGGGGGGGAGAGAGACAGAACTTCTTATCAACAAAACAGATGGACAACATTCTCTCTCATTCATTTACTACTAATGAACATAACAAGTATCATCAATTGGTTTCTCGAACCACAGATTATGTATGCATAACATATGACAGAAGAATAGGAATGCTTAACGGTGGCGTATTCCATATTTTGGAATTAAATATTTTTTTAATCATTTGAGATTTTAATCATAAGTTTGTATTTCCATAAAAAACTGATAAGGCTTTTTTGATGTATAAAAAGAGAAAATTTTGGTTGGATCAAAAATGATAATATCAAAAGACAACCCTCCTCTCCCTAGCGATATCATGTGCCAGGCCCCTCCTCCCCCTAAACTGATAACGTTATATATGTACATCCCCTAAGGCAAGTTTGAACATTGATGATCACGAACGTAGTAGAATTGAGATGTTACTTGGTATATTTTAAAAAGTTGGGCAGCATTCTGGAGAAAATCTGACACATTTTAAAAATTCCATGGTATACTTAAAATATCATAAAGTCATACTTAAAAGTGCAGGGGTTGATCCAGACAAAATTTGGGGCCTATTTAGGGCTCTTTCACAAAAATCTATTTAATAAAATAGGCCCCTTCACAAAAATCTATTTAATAAAATAGGCCCCTTCACAAAAATAAATTTAATAAAATGGGCCCCTTCACAAAAATGAATTTGCTAAAATGGGTCCCTTCACAAAAATGAACTAAATAAAACAGGCTCCTTCCCAAAATTCCTTTTAATAAAATAGGCCTACGTAACATTCTTTTTCATAAAAATTGTTTTAGAATGTGTAATTTGTAAATAAAACCAGGTCACGAAAACAGAAACTTTAGCAAGTAAATTTAAAGAATGTTTTTGTTCATAAATTCTTGGTTCAAATTTGAGTAATTGGATTTCAACTTTCATTACAAAATGTTATTTTTCACAAAAATATAATAAAATTCACAAAAATAACTTTACTTTTCACAAAATGGGCCCCAAGAATAAAAACCTGCATCGACCCCTGAAGTGGTAGAGGCTGAGAACTGAAAAGCCATGCTTTTTTTTTTTTTTTTTTACTTGAATCAAATATAGGGTGTCAACGATTTTAATTAGTTTAATCAGCGATTAAATCATGATTTTCATCAATTGATTTTTTAAAAGAATCATTGATTAAAATCATAATTTTTCTAAAAGTTTAAATCTGAGGTGAACATAATTTGGAAAGTTTCTACAGGTATTTTGACTCAATGATTCATGAATACACAAAAAAACTTTAAATAATTGTTTTTAAGCTTAATTCCTGACTATTATAAAAAGTTCAAGTATAGCAAGTTTGTAAGAAGCCTAGTTTTTATCAATTTCCTTTCAGTAATCAAAATATTCGTTGTTTTATATAAAATAAGTGCAGCAAATATAGTAAATTTCTGCGAGTAAAAGAATAAAATAGCAAGAATTTTATTTTCCCATTCTACTTTTGCAATAATAAATTTATATTAAATACTGGAGCTAAAGATGAATGAAAGAATGACATTGGCTAAACTGCTATTGTAAACTGCTATTAAAAAAGAATGTATAAGAGAAAAGGAACCAATTGGTATAAAATGTTAAGCAGAGAAAAATCTTCAGTAAATGTTGAATTTTTTTTTTTTTTTTTTTTTTAACTTGTATACACCAAATAAAATTTGTTAGGGATTAAAATCTCGGCAAAACTGTTTGAAACACAGAATGCTGAGACTTCGCACTGAGTGTTAATAATACTGCTGTTTAATGTTTTGGGGATTTCAGATATAACTGGCTATTCCTTATATTTATTCTGTATGTGTGTATGATAGAGATCTGCACGGGCTGGCCCAAAGTCCCTATTTTCATTCACGGCACTCGGGCCGGGCCTAGTCACTATTCTTTACAGGCCGGGCTCGGGCCTTACTTTTTTTCCTGAAGTTTCAGGCCGGCCGAACTTATTTTTTCTGCACACACCCGGGTACTGGTTTCATTCCTAATCTTCATGGCTCAAAATTTTCATTCCTAGTTTTCACCCACCCTGTATGAAAATCATTGTCTCGGAATGGCCTGATCCATTCAAAGGTCAGTAAAATTAGGCTTGGTACAAATTTTTTGTCAAAAAATGCATACATTTTTAAATCGCCATTATTCTACAATTAAACATTCAAATTCATTCTTTTTAAAGAGTAGTAGATTTCTACAATTATTAAAATATAGTAAAACGTGTAAAAAAGAACCTGTCTATGACGGAATCTTGTTTTAAACTGAAAAACGTGTTGATCTATGCAAAATTAATGTACTACTTAATACTACGTAAGAAAATTATAAAAATTAATAACAAACAAAATTAATATACTACGTAAGAAAATAATATATAATACATTTACACTTGCTAAGAAGGGAACTTGTCTATAACGCATTTTTTTTTTTTTTTTTTCTATGCAATTCAGTCTTAGATTTTACTGTAGCATTTTTCAGATATTTAACACTTCAATACATGGAATATGGATTAACAATATTAATGATAACTGAAACATTTACATACAAGAAATAGAGATTCGTTAAAAAAATAAATATCGCACCCTGCGGCACTTCTATAAAATTGAAGATTATAAACATGAAAAGAAAAGGTAAGATAAATATTTTTGGCTTGATCTCCTCGTACGAGAAAAACTTAACCAAATCGACATAAAAATCAATGTTTTGTAGAAATTTACTCGGGCTGAACTTTTAACTTTTTTACCGGGCCGGGCCAGGCTCGGGCCGAACTTTCAACTTTTTTACCGGGCCCGGGCATGTCGGCCCATGCAGACCTCTAGTGTATGAATAGGTTAAAACATTTTCATATATATATTTTATTTTTGCCGGGAGAGGGGGGGGGGGGGTTAGCATATGCATACATGTGTGTAAGTTTAGATTTAGGTGATTCACAGTACAAATGTAAACTGAGCTGCAAATAATGTTTGTTAGCTTTGTTGTTTGTGCTATTAACTGAGGAAATAACTTATTTCCATTTTTTATAAATTCTATAATTACTGTTTCCTCTAGGTCATTTTTTAGCCCATTTGAAATTGGCAAAAAGCACCCTTACATTTTGAAAAATAATGAAATTCACCTGTAGTTGTAGACTGAGATTTCATGTAAAAAATTTCGGAATTCTACAGTAGTATTTCTAAATGTGTATGTGCATAAGACCTTGCAAAAATGATAGAACTTTATTTCTTTAGAAAAAAAAAAATAAAACATGTTATTTAATTGTATTTTTCAATTTGTAATTCATAAAAATAAATGACATTTTATTTATTATATACTAAGAAACTATATACAAATTTTTTTCTTGTATTACTACTAATGTGTTTAGCAATTATATATTTCCTCATGAAATAGTACCCTTTTTTGCAACTAGCATCCTGTCCTTTTTACTTTCTGGAATGAATTGTAAATTATTAATTATCATATGAATTAATTCATAAAGATGTTATGTCCCTAATTACAGAGTTAATTGTTTAATAATTATTAAATTTAAATAGTGTTAAACAATTTAAGATTAAATGCAGTTATTAATAATTTTAATAAATGTAAATCACTAATATTTAATTTAGTTTCACATAATTATTACAAAATATAAATGTATATAACGTTATTGTATGCTACTAACTAATAAAACTACTAATTTTCAGTTTTTATAATTTATGTAATTACTAAATAATAATTATAATTTTATTAAAGTTTAAAAACACAGGTTACATTTGCAATTAGATGTTTATTATGGAAACCTAAAACTGTTGGTAGCTATTTTGTATTTGAACGATGGAAAAAAAAATCATAAAAATCTGATTTAAATAAAAAAGATCATTTTTTTTTAAAAAATGATTTTTTTACACCTTAATCAAACATCACAATTAAAGATTAAAAATTCTAAATTAAAAATAAAGAATCTCAGCTGACACATTACATTGTACACACTGAATACATTGGGAAACATATCAAGTGATTAATGCATATATTTACAAATTGGAAAATATTTAAATCTTATTTGATTTTTGGGTACTTTTCAGTTAGCCGGGCACCAGTGTTATGCATAGATGTATGAATATACATATACATCTGTATACACATATGTATATATACACACACATATGTATATCATATTGCATATATATAACACTGGCGCCCGTCTAACTGAAAAGTACTGATTTTGTTTAATGCAAAAAAATGGAGATTTTCTGCAAGGATATGGGAAACTTTTAAATAATTGTCATTCAAAAGTATTTTTATTCATATTATGTAGAGATCTCATTATGTCTTTGTGAACATGTAAATAACAAATTTTTAATATAATTTATTTATGGACAGATTTGGAAAATAAAAGTTTTCAAAAGTTTCCTTAAATGTTAAAATATGTAGTTTTAAAACCTTGTAAACTTGAAAATTTTTTTCAATTGTATAATTTTTTTTAAAAATCACTAAGGTATTAATCTGTTCTGTTTTTGTCCAATGAAATGTACATGATTAGCAATTAGTTCAGTAAAATTTGTTAATATTATTATTACAGGATAATACTGCTGTGGGCAACACCATTCTAGTTAAAAGCAACCCTCCTTTTCTAATAACAATTGGAATGTGAAAAAGGATATGATGCTGTTCTTGTATATTAATGAGGTAGCAGTTGTTTTCAGAGAAATGTGTAACAAAGCTAGTTTTGTTGTTTCTAGCAACATGTATGTGGCTTGTTAAAACAATTTGAATTGTAGTTTTATTTGAAATAAATGTTCTTTCGCTGTAGATTGTTGTTTTTTTTTTTTTTTCATTATTTTTAAATGGAACAAAAATACACAACTAAGTATTTATTATTTATATTTATTGTCACATTAGTTATGCTTAAAAAATCTAAATTTCAAATATGATGGTGAATATTATTAACGTCATAAACTGATTTTTAAAACTTAAAACCATTCATATTAAAAACATATGTAAAGAAAAGAGAGGCCGTACGTTAACTCAGAGATCTTTTGAAAGGATAGATGTCACAAAAGATCACATGAAAACTATCACATTTGTGATCGTTAGATCTCAGGGTTAATGAACATGTCATCTTTCTTTTCTTTACATATGTTTTTATCAATGATTTTGAGTTTTTAAGACCAGTTCATTTGTAATGGAATTGTAAATAAATTTTAAGCACCTTTTTTTAGAAAATTGATGATTATTTTAGTTATATTTATGTAGGATGAATGTGGCATTCCACTCTAAACTCTTTTTGAGTTTTTCTATTCTGTTATTAACGTCTTCAGTCAGTACTTGAGATCGGGTTGTTTTTGCTAACTTAAAA
The DNA here is from genome assembly GCA_963932465.1 of Maratus speciosus. Lineage (NCBI taxonomy): Eukaryota > Metazoa > Arthropoda > Arachnida > Araneae > Salticidae > Maratus > Maratus speciosus. The sequence goes on along the minus strand of OZ010789.1, from coordinate 527,417,825 downwards.
AAAAAAAAAAAATGCACATGCATATTTACCAACTGATTTTTTTTTTTTTTTTTTTTTTTTAATTGCATACTCTTATTTTTTAATTAAGTGACACAGCACAGGAATGAAAAAACTGTCAAAGATTACTTTCTTTGCGATTGATCCTGGAAAAATTTTGATTTTTAAATATTATATTTTTTTACCTGCAACTGGGTTCCAATTGTAACAAAGTGCTTCCTTATTTTGCTTTTCATTTTTAAGAATTTTTACAAGTACTCTTCACAAGTTCATATTTTCCTTTCAGATTAGAATGCAGTTTTCAAATAGTAAAATTTGCTTCTGATTGTTTAACTAATCCAGTGGTGTTAAAACTGCTTACTTGAATTTTCGTTAATGCAAGTAGATTTTGGGAAGAAAAAAAAATCACTTTTTTCCGTAGTTGATAAATTTTACATTGTTTAAAATCTAAACAGTTTCATTGACAGTATCTGGTCATATAGTCTAAAAATACATTTAAATATTTAAATCAATAATTAAAATTACCTTTCAACTTTAATCTCAATTTAAATTGAATAATTGCTAAGTGAAACCTATTTTTATAGCCTGAAAATTTTTAATAAAGATTTTTATTTAATTTCTGATAAAATAAAAATGCATTTTTAAAGGTTTTTTGTTACTTAATGTGCTGTCTGTGTTTTATCTGCGTTAAAAAATTTTCTTGTAAATTTTCAAATTGTTTGTTTTGTAAAAATTTGTTTTATCAAGCTATTTATTATGATTAAGTTTGTTAAAAAAAGAAATGAGTAAAGAAGGTATGGTGAACATAATTTCTTTTTTTTTTTTTTTTTTTTTTTTTAACAGGTAGATGTTCAGAAATATTTTTTATCCAATTATGGTAGTAGTTTTGTTTTAAAAAATGTGTAGATATGGTGTATTGTTTCTATATCAACAGTACTATAAATATTCATTTACTTATTTTACTAAACTTAAAGGAAAATTTTATTTTCCCTTATTTCTCATGTCAAAAACAAATTTTGCAAAGAAAGATCGAGAATCATGAGTTTCATCATGTCGAGTCTGACTCGACATAGCAGTGCTGCAAAGGGTTAAAAAAATTTTGAGATCGATAATAAATTTATATTGCAGAAGTTATGGGCACTTCCATTAAAGAATTATCAATGTTTCATTCTCACCAAAAATGTAGAAACAAAAATTAAATATATTTCTAAAACTGTTAATTTTTTAAATGATTATTTAAAGTTGAAGTATCTGTACAAAATCCAAATTATTTATGATATACTCATTATACCTTTCATTTTCCTATAGATTAAATATTATCCAATACATTTTTGACAGGTTTTTCTTACAAACTACGTTTTCTAAATATAAAGTAATAATATAAAACAAAACAAGATAATATAAAACAAAAAGGATTGCAGAGAGAAACTTGTTTGTTTTAAAATATACAATGGGTATAACGAGTTTAAAATGACTGTTTTAGAAATGATGTTTGGTTAGTGTTGTCCATTGCAAGCAATATACATTTGAAGATAAATCTGAAATCTATCATCACCTGACATATCGTGTCTTCTGGAAGCTCCTACGTCCGCTTGAATTACTCTCGGGGCATAAGACCTACGCTCATTCTAACCCCAAGAGATTCCCCATTCAGGTGAAAGTAGCAGCTAATCCACAAGACGAGGCGTCGGTGGTGATAGATTTCAGACATTATCTTGAATTGTGTATTTCTCGCAATGGACAATGCTTACCAGACATCATTTCTGAAAGATAGTCATTTTAAACTCTTGTCATTCCTATTGTATATTTTTGAACAAACAAGTTTCTCTCTGCAGTCCTTTTTGTTTTTTATCCTGTCAAATGTGAGAGCTTTTTTTGGGGTCATCCTGTACTTTTACGGTATATATACTACACATTTAATTTACGGTATATATGCTGTATTTACGGTGCATATACTGTATATTTAACCTATGGTATATATGCTGTATAATTTTTTTTTACGGTAAATATACTGTATATTTAACCTACAGTATATATGCTGTATAATTGTTTTTTACGGTACATATACTGTATATTTAACCTACGGTATATATGCTGTATGAATATTTTTTTACAGTGCATATACTTTAAATATTTTACGGTACATATACCGTCCAGTTAAATTACGGTACATGTACTGGTCACAAAGTTGCCAGTATATGTACCGTAATTTGTGACCAAAATTTTTTACAGTGTACAAAGAAATGCGACGGGAAAAATGTTTGGTGATTTATCACTTTCTTCCCGCTACCATAAAAATACTGAGTTCTTAATTTCTCGATCAGAATATTTCGATTTGGCGAAAGATTGTTCAAGTTAATTGAATTATGAATAAAAGTAATATGACACATTTCTTAGCATATATTTAAGTGAGGCCAAACTGGTCGCCAAATTAGTTTAAAATAATAATCTTTTCTGAAGTATGAAAAAAATATATCTGTTATGATTAAAATTTGATTAAAATTTTCCATCATTAGAGAAAAGAATTTAAAATTAGAAAAAAAAAGATATCTCGAAAACTAAGTCGAATTTAAAAATTCTAATACCAGTTTTGAAATTTGCGGATCAATACGGATTTTTGGTGTTAATTTTATCGCAACGTATTCCATATTTTAGGAGAAATCGCCGTGAAACATAATCAGTTGTTTAATCAGTCGTTTCACAGAATCGTTTCATAAATTCGTTTCAAATCAGTCGTTTCATAATATCCGTTTCTTAAATTGGTTTCATTAAGATTTTACATATATAGGGTAGAAATAATAACCCCTTGTACACTTCCCTTATTATATAAAACATTTCTGATAAAATGTCTGGAATTCTAAGTTCATTCAATATTGGTGTTTCTTTTAAACTGATTAATAAAGTGAGTTCCTTTTTAAAAAGCATAAATTTAAATATGGTAAGTTAAAATTAACCGGCGTTGTTCACGCCCTCCTTGTAATGATTATGACAGCGTTTACATTGATGAAACGGTTAGATCAGTGGAACACATACATATAACGTGTGTGCTTGACATCCCGCTTATACGTCATCGTCAATATACAAGAACGAGATAGCATAAGAAAATTTTTCCTAGAAGGCTGGTTTTCACAAATACGATCGCCGACACTTAATGAAGCTTGTTCCATTCCTTGTGAATATAGTCTTTTTTCCGAAAAGTAAATTTAACTTTACTTGATTTGTATTGTTGTTTGTTTTACAATGCCTAATTTGTACTTTGATGCCTTACGGTTGCTCGGCAAAATGTATACTATATGCATTTTTGAAGTTTTTAATATATTTTTTAAATTTTTTATAAAATTTTATTTTTAAAATGTGTTCGGGTCTGTCTTACGTTATATATTTTATTTAGTCATTTAAAATTTTAAATTCAGAGGTCAAATGTGTATATATTGTAAAATAAATAATAATGATTAAATCCTTTATTAAATAGGTATAACACCCATTAATGCAGCGGCTGAAATACATTAATAATTACCGGTACACTTTATTTTATCTTATATTTAACTAATTTAATTTATGTGTATTAATGAAATTATGCATTTGGATAATTTTTTATTTCAACAAAAATATGACAGATATTTTAAAAACTATAAACAAGCAATTTTGAATCAAATATATTTATTATCTGATTTTTATACTATCTGAATTACAAAAGAAAGACAATGTATGTATAAAAAATTCAATTGCTTTATTTCAGTTCTTACTATCTTATAAAACCGTTCTAAAACTGTTTATTGATTTTAAACGTGAACGTTTCATACAACAAACAAGACTAATTATTTACAAGAAATATGACAACTTTTTCTGCATAAGATTTATCATAAGTAAAGAAGACGTAAGAAACTTTTTAAACGAAACTGTAAAGAGATTTAAGAATCTATTTTTGCATGCATTTTTAATAGACTTCATGCATTAAAAATTAATTGCGACTCATGTTGCTTCCTACGCGAGAACGTTAGAGCCACTTTACATCTTATCGTAAATTATTCACTTATTGTTTTGAAGTCTTAGAAGGTTTAAACATTATTGATTCGAGTATGTTGTGATGGACTATATCTTAGATGGGTAAAATGAATTCATTGCAGCATGATGTAACGAAGCATTCTCATATGAGGTTCTACATAATTAATATTATGCTCTTATTCCATTAGCTATATATGTTGAAATAAAAAAAAAATATTGCGAAAATTTAAATACTGAGATTTTCATTTATAATTTAACTGATAATGGTTTAAAAGCGAGGTTTTCTGAGATATGGGGCATTCTCACAGTCTTTTGACTTTCATGACCCTGAATAATAATTTTTATTTTAATAGAGGAGAAGGTCCAAATACCGGCTAGGGTTTAACTACTACTAGGTGTTCTGAGAACTGAGCGCAGATATTTTTTTTCAGATAAAATAATTCTCATTTCAATCAGCGAGATTTTTTTTTTGTTTTACACGTTAAAAAACAAAATTAGAAACATTATGGGATGAAGACTGTGACAGATAGTCGTAAAGAATTTTAGAAATTTGACAAAAATACTTATTTATTAAAAATTGCGTATTTTTTCTGTGCATAAGAAATGTTATTAATCAATACAATTTATTAAAATAATATTCTTATTGCTTAATAATTGTCATTAGCTCTATTTGTGTGATCTTTTCGAAAAAATCTTAGGTAGCTGGTATTTAGACCCCATTTTAAAAACTCAAAATTTGAAGTCTTTCGGAATTTTGCTTCTTATAAACAGAAAACGCCTTTTAAACTGATTTTTTATCTCTAAACAGGTATAAGACGTGTCAAGGTACCCTGCTGTTACTTTTTATTTTATTAATTTTGAAAATTGTATGATCTAGATTGAAAACAAAAGTGGTAGCCGGTATTTGGACCTTTTCCTCTACACTTTTTTGTGTATTTTTTTTTTTTTTTTTTAACATCATATACTGGGGAACATCCCATTGCATGATTGCACGATAATATTAACGATATAAATAAGTTTTGGAAGATGTTGGGGGTCCAAACACCTGGAAAATTCCTTTAAAGTCCCGTGTTCCCGATGCTAATTTTTAAGTTTAGAGCTGTCTGGATAAAAGTGTTTCAATAAACATAATTCGTTGTAATTTTTTTTCTGAAACTGGAACTATTTTTTTTATATAAATATGTAGCTAAAAATTAACCTGCACACATTTTTAGGGTTGTTATTATTTTTTAAATTCTGTCCCTGGGTTTTAGATTCCTTACCATCCCTCTTTTAAAATGATACAGAAAATCATTTCAGATGCAGCCACAGAATTTTTTTCAAGTTTTTTCTCGTGCAGAAGTATTCTAGAGAAATAATGTCTAAAATTCTTTTGCAGGAAATTTAATGTAGAATTTTAATCAGCACTTAAAAATCAATTTCAAGCATCGTAGCTTTATTGGTAGTCTCACCGTCCTCAAGGATTATTCCTGCACTTTTCGAGGTAAATTAAAAAAATAATAATAATTAAATCCAATGTTAACAACTGTTTCTAAAAATCAATGAACATTGTGGCTATCACTTAATCTTAACATGATTTTCCTAAAAATAGGTGGTAATTTCCTTACCGTTTCCATTCTTATCGTCCCTTTTTTCACCATTTCGTCCCTTTTTTCCAATACCATCCCCTTTTTTTACATTACCGTCCCTTCTTTAACACCCCTTTAAGATAATGTTATACAAAAAATTCTGTATTAAAAATACTACATTGTTATTATTTCTTATTTAAATGTCCTGTAGTAGAAATTTAGAAGAAAATAAAAAGTTATAGGGGTGAAATGGTAAGGAAAATTAAACTCGCAAGTTTAACTTAAACCTCAGTTAAATAAAAATAAAAAAATTCGCTGCTGACCATTTTTTCTTTCTTTTGAATCATTAAGGCATTCGTCTATCAGATTAAAATGTTATTTTAGCAAGTTTAATTTTGTCAGAATTTTTTTTTCCCCAAAAGTCAAAAGATTGTGAGAATGCGCCATATAAATAAGTTAAGGAAAAGAGAGGGCTGATGTATTAACTGAAAAATATTGCCTTAAAATTTGAATATGAGTAAATGTTTTTTCTTCAATGTTTCAACAAACGTATAAATTAGAATAATAATAAAAACAAACGGTTAAGTGCGAGTATTACTTGCGCTCAGCGGGTTCCGTACAACAAACATATGAATTATTAAATGAATTTAAAAAATCGTTTCTAAAAGAATAAATAGACTTTGTAAAAAACTATACAATGTAGGGTTGGATATACCTGTATATGCTACAAAAGTATGAAAGGGTATACTATAAAAGTTCAAAGAGATATGAAGCCTAAGTAATATGAAATACTGCTATTCTGCATAACACTTTTTTTAATCTTATCCTAATCTGTTTATGAAGAACTTAATTCAGTGCTGAAATTAAAAGTTGTGCATATCTAAACTCCAATTGACATGTCATGAAAAAATTCAGAGTAGTAATAATCTTTTCTTTTTACAGTGTAGCTAAAACAAAACACTTATTGAAAGTTTAATCTTGGCGTCTCGCAAAGTGGGTCAACGTGGTCGGAGCATTGGTCCGTGCCGCGTTTTTCTAGATAGATTTTTAATTAAATTTTCAAGATACGGGAAGCATATTGAGAGATCCACTCAATGCAAACTAGTCGCGAATTCCATAGTATTTATGTTATTACTTCTAATTAAATTAGTCTGTTATTCCCAATTTGGCGTGTATTGCTTTTATACTGCTACTGGGCATTGCATTACGCAAATTTATCATTAAAAGTTAGTATCTAGGCTTTAAAAGCCAACGGTACACAGAGTGCGCCGCCCTCGTCATTATGTATGTCCAAACCGTCCGTGTCTTCAAAGGATAATATCTCGGCTAATTATCGACGGTTTTTTTCGAAAAGCATAATCAACAATGCTTTTACAGTTCTACTATGATAGGTACAGTCGTGGGAAAAAAATAAACACCCCCTACTAACTCCTCAACAAATTATCGTAGAGGAAAGTTACTGGTGCCAAACGATTGGAAATAAAGTCTACTTTTAAACGATGTGTATAAAATTTGCTTAGGAGACTACCTATATATTAAAATGATACCAAGTTACCCTTTTTTCAATAGCAATACCCAATTTTAACGAGATAGTTCAAACTATGCCTAGACGCCAAATTTCAAGTCATTTGAACGATAAGTTTTTGAATTATAAACTCTCAAAATTTAGTGCTTCTAATGTTAAATTGCATTTTCATATTTTCATTAATATTTCCTGAAATTATTCTCCTAATGTGCTAATTTTTTGAGTAGCAATAATACTAAAATACCCAAACATAAAAACGTTGAATTTGCATTTTTTTTTATAATTTTAGATATGAATTATGAATTATGAAATTAATATTCGAAAAATTATGAACTGCAAAATGCAATTTTTTTGATGGATTTAGATTTATTAAGTCCTGCTTTATGGAAATTCAAATATTTCACATTTTACTTCCAGGTAGTTTTCCAATTATGCTTAAAAAACGGTAAAATGATGGTTTAAGGGGTCGTCTATGATAGAAGTGACAAGATAATTTGAAATTTCTTATGCTATCCTGTAATCTAGCAGTCTTCAATGAATGCTTGAGTCTTTAATATGCCTTGATCAAGAAAGGGGCTCTCCTTGTCAACAATCGAGTACCGAACTTCAATTTGGATACAGCCCCTAAAATACGCTCATTTGAAAATAATTAATTTCTTGGAAACTTATTGTATGAATTGCATAAAAATCTGTTTTTAGGCTAATCAAAGGTGTATAGCTCATTTATGCTGTCAGAATTGTGTACTGCTATTGAAAAAAAAAGTTATGGTTCGTTTTAATATGCAGAAAATTTTATATTCGTCATTTAAAGTAGACTTTCGTGGTACCAGTAGATCATGTTGTACCAGTAACTTTCTTCTATGATAATTTTTTGAAGAGTTAGTAAGGGGTGTTTACCTTTTTTCCACGACTGTACCTCCAGTGCTCCTCAACACCTTTGATGAATGCTCGCAAATCGAAATTTGTGTGTAACGGAAGAACGCGCTATTCTCAAAAACTAGATTGACCTAGGGTAATCGCTATAGTTTTTCTATGATGTTTGAAATAACGTCTAGTATCTCTAATTTTTCCATATTTTTAGTTTCAGTAGATTCGGAAATATATGGCGGAGGAACATATTTTTGCACTACATTTTAGACGATATCTCTGAAAATATAAAACCTAAAATTAAAGTAAATGTTTTTTTTTTTTTTTGTTCAGCGTTACGAAAGCTTTCCACACGATGTACAAAGAAAATATTTTTTTTCAAGTTACTTAATTAGTCCCTCTACATTTTCCCTAAATATATTTGTGGTTGTTTAATAATCTGTAAATATGTTGGTCAGTAGACATTATTACTTCCCCCAATTTCCTTTCCACGTTCCATAGTTTACGAGTAAAATAACTGTAACAGACAGATACAGGAGTGATCTTATAATGGTTCGGTATTTACTTTTTAAGCAAGGAACCCTAATAATAATCTTTGAATAAATTATAACTGTTTTAGAAAACCTCCTCTTAATGCCATTAAATTTGTAACATAGAAATGAATATTACGTTAAAAAATGATATAACATCAATTTTTCGAAATCCTGAAACTCATCTTACAATAACAAGTTTTAAATTTGTAAACACAAAATACTATTCAAATTACTTAAAAATTATATCGGTATGATAACACGGAAATTTAACGAGGTTTTAACATGATACATGGCATATTATAAGCTTAACCGGTGTTGGACAGATATTCCTAAACTAAATCAAGAGCAAGAAGTTCTGATTAACTTTAAAGAAGCAACAATTATAAAGAAATTACCAAATTACTAAAAATTAGTAATTATGGAGTCAATAGAAATTCTACGTCTTGCTAATTATACTCGAATGATATGCTATCGTTCATGATTTCAAAATTTGGAATAGTATACTTAGAATAGTATAACCTGTTTGGAATAGTAGTCCAGTCATTTGGTAGAAAATAGGGGAAAGTTTTGGTGTAGTTTTGATATTTGGTGACTTTATGTTTTTTGAGTCGCTGAACACGAATCTGAAGTTTGCCAACAAAATTTATCCCGGGAAACATGTTTTTTTGGCAAAAAACTGGAAAAAAACGGGATTTTCTTTGTTTTTTCAAAATAACTTCAAAATTATGCATTTTACGCAAAAGTCCTCAATACATAAATTAAAGAGGATAAAATTTCCCACATGTTACGTATTAAAAGGTTTTTTCTCTGATCAATGGTTTAGCCGTGACAACGCCGCAAAAATGGATGTGAAAATAAAAAAATTCTGAAAAAACGGGAATTACGGCAGCGCACGGTGGGTGATTTACCGATTCTAGTTGGCCAAAATTATTTTTGGCGTCAATATAGTCGCATCGCCATGAAATTGAAAAATGTTATTCATATTCACTATTGAATGTTAGGTATTGTAAAATGTTGCGTGTAGCTGTCATAATCTCGTTACAGGGACATTCAAAAGTATTTCATTATATTACGGCCTATGGGGGAAAAATCGTTTATGGTGGTTTTTAATAATGTTTCATAATTTCATACACTTTGAAATTTATATACATATCTATGAAGTGCACGACAAGATGATTTCTTATAGAATATGGTATGGGTAGTATTTATCGATCATTTACAGGGACACTAAAAAGAATTATGTTACATTACGGTCTATGGAGAAAAATTGTTTGTGGTGTGTTTTGTTCATGTTACACCTTTTCAAAAGTATTTAAATTGATATATATCTCCAACGTGCTCTATATGATGCTTACTATTGAATATGATGTGCTATTGATCTTTCATATACAGGGGCACACAAAATAAATCAGTTATATTTTTCTCTGTATGAACAATAATTGATTGAAGTGCGTTTTCAGTTGTGGAACACTTTTTAAAATTGCATACTATTTAGCGTGTATAAATTCTATAAAACTTATATAGGGCTGCACAAGACAGCTATATACCCGCTTATTGCCGGAAATTGCTAACGAGGAATTTTCAACTGTGCTATGCGTTCACTAACAGTTCTAAATTTTAGCATATTGTGAATTATATGATAAATCTATAGTTCAGATATAGGGATGTACAAAATTTTCAGTTATTTTTTCGATTTTGGTTGAAATTGTGTTTTCAAACGTGTTGTATGTTTTACAAATTATTGCTTAGATATCGTTTTTCACGTTATTAAACTATGAAGTTTTATTATAGTAGCCCGAATGCGTTCAAAAATGTTCCATAATCTGATTGATGCATGATTTTACGTTCTTCTTGATAATTTTAATGATACTTTCTTAACGGTATGGAAGCTAAAGTGATAAAACTATTTTTGTATTAGTATAACAAATTCTAAAATTTCTTTTTCTAAAATTTAAGGTACGGGACAAACATTCGATAGCATTAATGAAAATTGCTGTGTTGCATATTCTGTTGTATATTCATATTTATTTCTGCACAAACCTTACAGGAAACCTAACAGGAACCTTATGTAAAGATAGGGAATCATAAGATATCATGATTAATTTATCATGAGAAAATGCCTACATTATGTTTTGCATTGTATCAAATCTGAATTTGGAGAATTTGCCTGGATCAATTTTGTAACCACTCAGAATTTGCAGCCAAGTAATATATTTTAAATGATTTTGTCCCGATATATCTACATACAACTGGCAATTTTTGTCCAAATTTGGTCATAAATTTAAACATTTCGCTCTTGCTTCATGTGCTCTTCATTGTAATTTTCCTCAATAAACAAAATATTTTCAACCAAATTCACATTTTCGTTACATTTTTAATCTTGTTACCGTTGCATAATGATGCAAAAGTTTATTTATGTGACTAACTTAAATTCTGCTGTCTTTGATTTAAAAAAAAAAAATGGTACTTGAACTAAAATGTCTGGAAAAAGTCATGCCAGAAGGTATCAAATATTTTTTATTAAAAAAACATTTATTTTATACTGTTGGTAGTAATAAAAACACCCACCAATTCTATACGTCTATTTTCTATGCTGTAGATGTCGGTGAAAAGCAGGGACCCTCAAGTAAAAGAAAGCGGAAATAATATTTTTTTGTTTTTTAAATAAATGTACTTTCTAATGTACACGTTTATTTATAATTAAAGAATGATTCATAATGAGTCGTCTTGTTTATTACCAGCAACTTCCTTGTAAAATGTAGTCATTCATATAATCTTTAGTATAATTTGTAGTCAATGCTTGTATAAAATGGTCAGTTTTCATGTTAAATCTACGTACAGCGGCGTAATTCCCGTTTTCTCTGAATTTTTTGATTTTCACTCCCATTTTTGTGGCGTTGTCACGGCTAAACCATTGATCAGAGAAAAAAACTTTTAGTACCTAAAATGCAGGAAATTTTATCCTCTTTAATTTGCGCATTGAGGATTTTTACGTAAAATGTATAATTTTGGAGTTATTTGGAAAAAAGCAAAGAAAATCCCGTTTTTTGCCAAAAAAAACGTGTTTCCCGGGATAAATTTTGTTGGCAAACTTCAAATTCGTGTTCAGCGACCCACAAAACATAAAGGCACCAAATATCAAAACTACATCAAAACTTTCCCCTATTTGTCCTTTTTGAGCACCTAATGCCTGGACTATAGTATAACATGAGCAAACCACTTTTTAGAACTTTGGGATAGTCCGACAGCATAGCCTTATCGTCTTTTTCACTTTTGAAGATTTGGATCCACCCATCTGGGCTGTCTTTTATCGTTTTTACCCAGGTGATGAGTATTGATATTCTTGAAAGTACTAGTTATTAAATGTATTATTATGAAAAAAAGAAATTTTTAAGTAATTTAAATAGTATTTTGTGTATACAAATTTTTAAATAGAAATGAATTTTATGAAGTTTTTTAAACTGTTGTTTAATTAAGGAACAGAAGATAAAATTTATTTTTGTTTTGTTTAATTTAAAGGATGAACAGTTTATTTCGTATACTAGAAACTATGCATACACCATGTAAGGAATTTTAAATAGGATGGAGTGTCCCATGCATAACTAAACACACAGAGGAAAACCTGCACTAAGCATTAATATTTGAATATCAGAACCTAACGTTTTCTATCGAAAATTTCAAATATATTAATTAATAAATTCTGTATTTGTCCGTTTAAAATCTGTTTTCTTTCTGTTATTACCTCCATCATAAAATCAGTACTATTTTCCAAAAAAAAAATATTTACCAAGAATTTAAATGTAAACGAAAACACTAAAGTTGAACTATAAATTACTGAATTAGTCGGTAGAGATTAAGTAGGACGAGCTTTTCCCAACTGAATGAAAGGTACTCAGACTAGGATTCGAAGATACTTTTTAAACGAAATTTTTGCGTACAATTTTAAACTATTTCTTGCATTAAAAATTAATTGCCATTCATGTTACATCTCGTTATAATTTTAGAGCCACTTTACATTTTACCGTCCATTATTCACGTTTTGTTGCGAAGTCTTAGGAGGTTTAGGCATTATTGATTTGAATATGTTGTCATGAATATATCTTATCTCGCTAAAATTAATTCAATGCAGCATAACGTTATTAGGTATTATCATAAGTTCCTACACATGATAAATACCATGTTCATATTTCATTAGCTTGAATTCAAATCATTGAATTCCAAATATATTAATTTAAATTTCAAGTTTTCCTTTAATTGTTTAACTGATAATAATTTAAAAGTGAAGTCTCCTGACATACAAGTATTGCTTCAACTGATCAGAGAGCTTTTCTCTATGAGAAGTAAAATATTCTCTTAAAATTTTCAGATTAATAATTTTTTTGTCTTCATTGCTTCATCAAATATATACAAGGTGCGGCAGGTATTTGAGTACAAAATAACTCCTGCTTTTAAACCTAAATAGTCTCGAGAGCTGGAGGATTGTTTTACATTTGGACGTTGTGTACAGGTGACTACATACGCGATGGACAGCATCATGCACTCAACCCTATTATCAGTTGCAATAATAGCCTCTACATACTTCCGAAGACAACAGCAGGCAATAATCAGATGTGTGCTGTGATCATTTGCCATTGAAAACAAACGGCTGCCCTGAGCTCCGCAACAATGTTGTGCGGATGCTTATTGAAATTCCCTCTTAACCACCCCACATACGTAATAGCCCGACTGTCACCTGGGGATCTTGGGGGCAACAAGTTGAGGAAGACATGTTTATGAAAATTTCTGTCCATCCATTATTGTGTTTTATGGCCTGTATGAGATTGTACAGAATCTTGTTGAAAAATGTACGGGTAATAGAAGTTCCTCACGGGTAATAGACCCCTCCCAGGGGTAATAGAAGTAATCTATAGCTTTAACACCTCGGTATAAAAGACGACGTTGACTCTGGCACCTAGAAGAGGTATCAGGCCGTCTTCGTTGCTCACGATCCCCCAGTATCATCAATGAGAATGGAAATGTTCTGTGCATGACAGTCGAAACCTCTTCATGGATTTTATACGGTCACCGATCTTTTTTCGGTTCATTTCCTGTACCTGGACAATTGTTTTCTTATCTGAGGAAACAAACAAAATTCCTAGCTTTCTCGGACAAGAAATATCCTCTCCTCATCACGTGCGACCTCTAAGGAAGATCGTCACAAATCGCACCTCGGACGGTGACTTGATTATCATGCAGATCTTTAGCGAGTGTCCTCATCGACTTCCTAGGATTTTCATCGACATGAATGATGAATTTTTGCATCTTATTAATGTCATATAGCCAACAATGTCCCTGTATGAAACGGTTGACACATCAAACCTGGCAGCGTTCAATTCGCTTCTTACTTTAAAGACGAATGGCCAGGGTAGTTTCAAGAATGGAGCAGTCTCTAAATCATAGTGTTCTTCAGTCAATGAGACAATGACACCATAACTTTTCATTTATGTAGTTAGTCTAGGTTCTGACATGTTTAAATGTAACATAAAAGGATTTGCAACCATGATGTGCAGGGCAGATTTCACCTATAATATATTTTCTGGAATACCTGCCGCACCCTGTAAATTAAAATGAAAAAAAAATATATATATAAATAAATTAAAACGTTTTTTAAAAGCGTCCGTTTACTGTTATTAAAGTTCTAATGTACGAGTGAACTTTTTAGATTTATTAAATTATTGCTTAAGTAAGGAATAGAGGAAAATATTTATTTTTGTTTTGTTTATTTGAAAATATATTTTGAGTATTAGAGATTAATCATATACCATGTAATGAATGTCCAGAAGTGAAGCCTAAATAATCAGAGGGAACAATGAGCATTAATATTTAAACCGCACAACCTAACATTATCTATCGAAAATTCAAAATATATTATTGAAGAAGAAGTAATAAATGTTCTATTTTCTGTTTAAATTCTACATTTTCATTCATTATCTCCTTCAGAAAATTACTGCTATTTTGCAAAATAATATTTATCAAGAATTTTCTATGTAAACAAAGTCATTAAAGTTCTACCATAAATAAGTGAATCAGTGGGTGGAGGTTAATTTGGTCGAACTTTTCTCAACAGAGTGAAATATACTCAGACTTGGATTAGAAGAAACCTTTTACACGAATCTTTGATTTAATAAGATATTTTGCACACATTTTAAAACGGCTTTTTACATTAAAAAATAGTTGCGATTTATGTTACATCTCACATTATAACTTTAGAAGATCTTTGCATCTTATAATAAAATGTTCCCTTATTATTGCGAAGTTTTAAGAGGTTTAGGCATTATATATTTGAATATGTTACTTGAATACATGTTATCTAGCTAAAATCAATACAATACAGCGTTGCTATTATCATTCTCATAAGAGACTCTACGTAATTAGTATTATGTTATTATTTCATTAGTTCTATATATTGAACGCAAAATGTGCCTACGAAAATTTAAATGCTGAGTTTTCATTTAATACTTTAACTGATAATAACTTAAAAGTCAAATCTCCTAAGATATAAGTATTTGTTTCTAAGAAGTTGGTCTATTAGAAGTAAAATATCGACTTAAAATTTGCAATGAATAAATGTTTTGTCTTTAAGGATTCATCTAATATAAAAATCAGAATGAGAAAAAAAAAACAATGCTTTAAAAATAAATTAAAATCACTATATAAAACGGCCTTTTATTTTCATTAAACTTCTATTGTAGAAATGAAATTTTAGGATATTTTAAAATGATTAATTAAAAACAGAAGAAAATATTTATTCTTGTTTTGTTTTCTCTAATGTATGCAGTTTATTTCGTGTATTAGTACAGTTTATTTCGTGAAAGATCAATAAATGTCTTGCTCCAAATCTTTCATCAAATACAATGTTCAAAATAATTAAAGGATATTCAGGTTGCAGATGGATTTTGCGGCTGGAGAGTTGTTTAGATGATTGATACATGATCGGCAGACGTGGAAGACTATATGAGACAAAAATTACGCATGTTTAGCAGAAAGAATACATTGTATTGACCATTTGGGATAAAAGGAAAAAACACAATTTGTGATATGAGAGAAAACGAATAAATAAAGGTGTTTCCTTCAAAGAAAATTGTTTTTTGTAGGGGGTATGTTTTACCCGGACGCACGGCCAGCAATGTTTGACATCTTTGAGGCATGGAATCAACGAGGATATTAATGATGAGCAGGAGTATTCTGTCTCACGCCTCCAGAAAAGCTCTTTCCAGTTCTTGAAGAGATTGTGGGGTTGGTAGGCGGTCAGTAAGTCATCTGTCTAGATTGTCCCTGACATGCTCTATCGGTTTCATGTCCGAAGAACACGCTGGACATTCCATTCGTATGATACCTTCTTCGAAAATAAAATCGTCCACCAAGTGAGCAAGATGTGGCCTGCAATTCTCGTCCATTAACATGTGGACATCTCCAATTACTGCAGCGTAAGAGACTACAAAATGGCTGAAGATCTCGTTGCTATATCGCTGACCGGTCAGAGCTTCATTTCGAAGGATGCGTAAGTTCGTGAACCTCCATCAATGGAGATGCTAACAAAGACCATCACCCCCCATCACCATATCTGACACTTCCCTCCGGAACGCAGGATTGCTTCTAGTGAAACTACACATGAAAATACGCCCATTATCAGGATAATCAGAAAAACCGGACTCGTCAGTCAAAAGAACATTGCGTCATTCATTTCTTCTCCAATTCACATGCTCTGTTGCCCTCTCCCAGCAGGATGCACGGCGCCTTGCTGTTAACGTAACACATACAATTGTACTGCGAGCATACATACCTACAGAGTGGAGACGATTTCGGACAGCTTGAGCCTAAACTGTTGTGCCAGTAGCTGAGCTATGGTATTGTTGAAGATTTGTGGCATTCATATATCCGTGTATCCGAGCCGTTAGCATTAAATATCGATCTCATTGGGCATTATTGCACGCCTACGACCTTGCCCTGGTCTTCGTCTTGCATTTCCAGTGTCCTTAAAACAGTTCCAGATATCGGAACTCACACTTTGTGAAACTCCAGAGGTTTCTGGTACGTCGGCTTGTATTTTCTCTCCCTCTAAGCCCTCTAACCAACCAACAACTCCCCAAGCTTCTGATTCGGTTACATGACTTTGATGATACATTGAACTCATCGAAATAAAACACTTTCTGAATGCTGACCATTGTTTTCCGCTTTGTCTCTCAGTAAGTTGAAAGCCTAATTTCTTCCGCTGCCGTTAAAGCGTCGTTTTTGACGTCAAATTCTAAATATGCATACCCCGAAGTTTGAAAATGAGAAATTTTCCATTTGTGACTCTCTTTTTCCATTTTCTGCAAAAAAAAAAAAAAAAAAAAAAAAAAAAATTGCTTATATTGTTATTTTATGTAAGGCTTACAAAATCATTTAATTGTTTTGAGCAGTGTATATAAATTAAAATGATAAAATAATAATACTCTATAAATAAATTAAAACCGTTTTATAAAATGTCCTTTTATTGCCTTTAATCTTCTAATGTAGGAATGAAAGTTTATGATGTTTATTAAACTATGCTTAAGTTAGACGAAGAGTATATTATTTTTTTGGTTTTGTTCGCTCGTTTTTGCACCCCTCTCCCCCTCGAACCAATCAACAACTCCCAAAGCTTCTGATTCGGTTACATGACTTTGTTGACACACCGCACTCATCGAAACAAAGCACTTACTGAATATCGACCACTGTTTTCCGCTTTGTCTTTCAGTAAGTTGAAAGCCTAATTTCATTCGATGCCGTTAAAGCGTCGTTTTGAACGTCAAATTCAAAATTTGCATATCCCGAAGTTTGAAAATGAGAAAAATGTACATTTGTGACTCTGTTTTTCCATTCATTTTCTGCAAAAAAAAAAAAAAAAAAAAAAAAACGCTTATATCGTTAATTTGTATAAGACTTACAATATCATTTAATTGTTTTGAGCAGTGTATATAAATTAAAATGAGAAAATAATAATACTCTATAAATAAATTAAAACCGTTTTATAAAATGTCCTTTTATTGCCTTTAATCTTCTAATGTAGGAATGAAAGTTTATGATGTTTATTAAACTATGATTTATTAAAACGTAGAATATATTTATTTTTGTTTTATTTTGTTTAAAGTATACATTTTATATTGTGAATTAGTAAGAATGCATATAATATCTAATAATTGTTGAATAGAATAGTATAAATAGCCAGAGGGAAACTTGCAATAAGTATTAATATTGAATTCTCAGAATCTATTGAGAATCCAGTCGAGAATTCCAAATATATTAATAAAGATTCTTGAAATAAATATTGTATCTACCCGTTTAAACGCTATGTTTTCATTTATTAGTTTCACAAGAGAATCAGTGCTATTTTCAGAAATATTATTTATTATTTATAACAATTTGCTACGTAAACGAAGCCATTGTACTTCAACTACAAATTACTGAATTCTTAGGTTGAAGTTAAGTTGAACGAAATGTTCCCAACATAGTGACACGTGCTCAAGCAGTTCGAACATACATTTAAACGAAACTAAGCTTTAAACCGAAAGTTTCGCATACAATTTAAGCAATTATTACATTAAAAATTAATTGCGATTCATTTTGTATCCCACGTAATAACTTTATAGCCAATTTACATCTTATTATGAAACATTCACTTATTATTGCGAATTTGCAAACACTTTAAGCATTATTGATTCTCATCAATACACGTTGACGTTGTCATGAATATATCTTGTCAAACTACAATCAATTCAACGCAGTATGTCGTTACTAGGCATTCTCATAAGACGCTTTACAGGATTTATACTATTTTCTTATTTCATAAGCTCTATATATTGAATTTCTACGCAAACGAAGTCATAAAACTCAACAATAAAATACTAAATTGGGTGACGGCTTAGTCGAAGAAAATTTTCCCAACAGAGTGAAAAATATTCAGAACAAAGAATCGAACCTCGAATCTTGGCCTCGAAATGTTTTGCCGCTTGAGCTATCCAACAAACCACTCAGCCACAATCCACATGTATGTTCATACGACCACATCGATTAGTTCGCAGGTCTCGTAGTACTAACATGTGTGTGAATTGTGAAATTTTGTTTGGAAATTTTTTTCAACTTCCGCCCGAGAATTTAAGAATAATCACCCTGCGATATATGTTTTCAATGTTTGTTGTGATAGAAAAATAGCTTTTTAACCCTCCAGCCGCGGGCAACTTTTTCAGTGTGTTACTTTTTACTTTCTTCAATCTTTACAAGAAGAAAGTATTGGATTCGTGAAAAATTTCGTCTTCCGAATTTCGACAGATTTATACATTTTAGGGGTCATAGATACCAAAAAACATGTTTTTACAAAATGCCTGTCTGTGAGTCTGTGACTCTGTCTATCTGTATGTATATGTAAGTATGTGACACAAATTTTGTGGGCGCTCTATCTCAAGAACTAATGCACGGAATTTAATAAAAATTTATATTCTGCTAGACCCAGATATAATTTGGTGCTGATTAGTTTTTGGTATAAATCGCTCAATAGGTGATGTTGCTATGTAGTATTTTTCACGATTTCCACAATAGCTCAATCTCCAGAACAAATGCACGGATTTTCATCAAACTTCAGATTCAGTTAGTCCCTGATATGAATTGGCGTTTTATACATTTTGGTGTAAATCTCTCAACAGGTGGAGCTTTGCCGGATTTACACAATTTCCGCAATAGCTCTATCTGAAGAACTAATGCACGGATTTTCATCCAATTTCAGATTCAATTAGTACTTCATATCACTTGGTGTTGATTACGTGCTGGTGTAAATCGTTCAACAGGTGGCGCTGCTGAGCTGAATTTTTCACGATTCCCAGAGTAGCTCTATCCCAAGAATTAAAGCACGAATTTTCATCTAACTTTAGATTCAGTTTGACGTTGACATAAGTTGCTGCTTGATGGTTTTGGTATAACATAGGTTTTGGTGTAAAGCACTCAATGGTAGCGTTGCTAGGCTGCATTTTGCTGGATTTACGCGATTTCAGCTGTAGTCATACCTCAAGAACTAATGCACGGAATTTCATATCTTCAGAATCCTCATGATGGGCATAGATTACCATTTAATTTTACAGTGCGATAGCGAATTTTGAAGTATTAACATGTATGAGACTGAAGACAGTTTTGGGATTGATACATCCGCCAATTTTTTTAATTAATTATTGTTTGATTCCAGCCACTTTTTTGAAGCAGAAATAGTCACTTTATTTAATTACAGATTAAATAATGCGAGAATAAGCCGAATTTTACGCTTTAAAAAAAGTGGTGGGAATCAAGCAATCTGAATTTAAGGAAAGTATCCTACTGGAACGCGAAAATAGCGTTTCCCGCGGCTGGAGGGTTAATGTACTTTACCTTTATATTAGTTGTTAATGTGTTTTTAAAAGGCTAAAAACTATTTATAATAGCAATTTAAAAACACTAACATATAATTTAAATGTATTGAACTAAATAGGCTACATAAACATAAAGAAAACATTGTAAAACATTAATTATTCTTACAATATAATAAATTATATTATCACTGGTTACGCAATAGGAACAAAATGATAAGAACGGAAAATAAATTTCCATAATAATATGTAAAAGAAATAAAATGTTATATGTCAACAGCGCTTCAATTTAGTTTAATAATTTCAATGCAGCGTTGTGTCATAGAGTTTACAAGGTTTCGAAATTGTTAAGGTTACAAAACATGGGACGCCTCACAAACGGTAAATTTTAATTCTATTTTAGAGTTATACTGGAGCATTTAGTCTTTTTTTTTTCGATGATATCGGGCACTAAAAAAAACATCGAACGTTCCCCGTGGTATTTATGTCCGGAATATTTCCCGACCAGTCTTATTGGGAAAATATAGTTAGGCTTGGAATTGTTTTTACCCTGTTTCAGCAAATAGCGTTCTATCATGTGAATATAACTATGTATATTTAGACGTCCTTCTAGAAAAGGAATTCTCAGCTTACCACCGAGAGAAAAATCAGACGATCCATTGGGAGTCTCAAAATAATTCACGTGTTTAAAATTGGTCATTTTGATTTCAAAGGCTATGCCAATGGGAAGGAATACAACCGTCTTATTGGAAAAAAAAAAGTTCTTTTAAAGCAATTTGTTTGGAAACTGCATCTCAGTTTATTTTTGAGATATTAATTTTTTTGTAGTTTTTAGCGACGTTCGTTTAATTTTGGCAACTCAAGTACTCCATTTCTGTAGAAAGTAAAGGAAAAATAATTGGGAAATAGAAATTATATCTTTTTGTTTCCAGTTTCCCATAAAACAGAAAAAAAAGTAATTAAAATACGTGCTATTTTGAAAACAAAAAACATAAATGAATGATTTCTGATAAACATGGAGCTGTTATAAACTACATTTAATTTTAAGTAACTATATATAACTATTACAAATAAATGAAGGCAAATGGATCATTAGATAGCCGATATTTTTTGTCGAATTTCTTTCTGATTTCTTTTTGGATTTGTGTATTATTCTGAGATAGTGACGTCCTACTTTAGTGTAGATGTTGTTTAAGACTGGGTTGTAAATGAGGAATTCTTCATCGGATGCGAATGACGTCGTTTTATATAAAATAAAAGCTTGCGTTTGATGTCTTAAAACTGAACTATCTATATTTATATACATGTATATATTTTTTTTCATCGGGTTTTTTTTTTCATCTAAATTCTTGTTGTGTCTTACCACAACAAAAATAAATTCCACAATTCAAATTGAGAAAACAAAATTGTAAGAAGGAGTAATGTTGTGATAAAAGACAACACAAAAATAAAAAAAATTAAATTATTACTCTTTTACTGACATGAAACATAATTCATTAACTTCCTGAAACCATAACTTAAACAATTAACTTATCCCATTAAAACACAATTCCTTATATGATACTTATTCCATTAAACATTAATACCATTTAAATCATAACTATTACTTTCCTAACTATACTCCCTTTATTAAATATTAAAAAAATTAAATTTAATAATTAACAAAAATTAAGTTGAATGGCGTTGTGAAAAATTCAACACTAGAATATTATAAACCCGCAATAACTAGGTCCTAGTCTAGAGATCACAATTAATTAATATATTTAAATTTACACGAGGCATGCACTTCGCATGACTCCTTAAAAACAATTAAAATTAAACCCAAATCATGTACAACACATGACTTCTTCAAGGGACAATTTTGCTTCAATTTAATCCAAGAACTCAGCAGAAACAGTTACATTCAAGAAAACAATGAAAACTAAAAACTCATTGAATTACCTAAACAGTATACAAAAATTAATAACAATACCTATCATTAACCTCCAAAAACAAACTTAACTAACATCAAGAATAAAATTATTTCTAAAAAGACACCATCCTAATGTGAGCAAATTCACTTGCATTACCTGAAAAATAGAAGTTACAATTGAAAGATGTACACTGCAGTAATAACAAGCAACATTAGGGATGACAAAATTTAAGTTTAATTCATCTCTTATTCTTTTACAAAATATGTTCAATTGCTAACAAGATTTCACTTTGAAATTTTCAGATTATGTACAAACTTAATTCAATATCCATTCCATAACATTCAATTTAAAAATTATATTCGTTCTTCAATTACTAAAAACCATTGTTATCTTAAAAATTGTTACACATTATAATATACTATTGCTTAATTCAATTATAATTATTAAGTTTAACATCCCTAAAATAATTTATTATGTAAGGAGCTACTGGAGTGATCGAAAAATGCATATACAAGGCTAAAAGGCCGTGTATTTAGAAGATACCAAAAAAAAAAATGTGAAGTTACCTAGCAGGCTTGAAAATTAATAATTAAAGAAAATTAGGAAAGGAAGATGGAATTTACTCATCTCGATCAAAGAAAAGGGGGCCCCCCATGGCATATTGGTATCTACTCCGGCGACTTCACAAAATGATGCTCTCCACTTCACGTCCTTCCAGAGAATCCTAAATTTACCGCCAACTCCCTGTGACTTCAACTTTTACTCCAATCTTTTGTTGACACTCCGCGTTAAACACATAGTGCGTTTGAAAACACTGTAGTATGAAAAAATGCCTATCTCATTATTGTAAGGCACATGGATTCTAGAGCAATTATTGCTATTTAAAGTTGAAACATGAAGACCTGTCTACTTGAAAGACAATTATTTATTAAAATATTAAAAATTCAGAGATATTCATACGCGGGCTGTGATGTCACACATCCAGTAACGAACTTTTTGTCACGTGACGACGCTATGCTTTTTGGCGGGGAAACGATTGAGTAGCCATTGTTGCCAACATCAATAAACTAGAAAAAAGATGAAAAATAGAAAGAAGTTACACAAAAATAGAAAGGTAAAAAAAAACATGTTAATAAAAAAAAAAATTATCTTATTTAATTCTCCAGTACCTTCCAAAAATTTATTAAAACACCAGTAGCTTTAATTATTGTTTACACTCCAAAAATTATTATTTGTATTTCAGTAGCTGTAATTATTACTTACACATTTTAAAATAACCATTCTGCAATTATTACACACAATACAACCAATTGAAAATAATAAATATCAAAATTAACAATTGACAAGAGGAAAGCGCGCAATTTCCATCTGACAAGCATCAATAAGTCAACCATCTTTCCAATCAATCGATCGCTACAGTACCTAAATACAAAACATGTTATTTTCTATTAAGCTGAAAAATCAATTTTGGTGGATAGTGTGAATTCATCGCCAAGGTTTTATAAAATTCTGTGCCAATACTTTAACAATAATACATTATAACACTTAATTATTTACTTTTAACCGACTTTAATTTATCCAAAACAAAAATCGTTACTTTGTAGACAAACCGACCGCGATTGACAACAAAACGAAATTTAAGTAAAAACATCGTTGAAATAAGTAAAAACGAAACAATTAAATAATTCAAAAATGATTAATATGGTAGTTTTACACTTTTAAATATCATTCTGAGTTACGACATAACATTCTGAAAAGCAGATTTCCTGTTTTCTAGTTTCTCCCCCCCCCCCCCTAAGGATGTCATCAGAATTTGCAGAAGTGATTTTTTTAATGATTCCTTGAAGAAAATCCTTTAAAGTGCATTGTTGAAGCTCTTGATATTTTAGTTTAATAAAGCAACATCTTTCTTTCAGTCTAATTAGACAGAAAAATAAAAGCAAACTATGAACTTTATTTGAGCAATCTACATTACTAAAAAACTTAACATCCCTCAGATATATAATAAAAGCGGTGAAATCTACACAAAAGCAAAATTAGGCAGCATTGTAACTCTAAAAACTGTAGCATTTTGCAAAAATTAATAAACGATTATATGCCATATTCATAGGCAAAAGGAATGTTTGTAATCCAAATATCTGCCTAAAATATCTACACTTTTTTTTCGCACAAAGAGAGAAAAAGGCCTTTGTAATTGTACAAAACTGTGTATGATTATCAAACATTAGCGGTAACATGCATCATTTACAAACAATAGGTAACAAAAATTAAAAATGAAAGTAGATTTTTTGGATTTTTATGTAATTTTTTTCTGCAAGATGCTGAAAACAAGCGGATTTCTCAAATTTTTAATAACAAACAATTCGATCAGTTCGCTTGGTGCAGAAAAACAATGTAAAAGGTGTTCTAGAAATCCAAAATACTATTTTCAGACAATTTTTTCTTATTTTTATTCTGAGACATATGAAATTGGCAAGAGCTATTATTCAGAAACTACGAAATTGAATAGCGTTTTCCATTTTTTCATAAAGCTAAAGTATATTTAAAATAATTTTGTCAAATTTAATGTTTTAAGCATATTTTTGGGGTGTAATCGTTTAAAAAAGATCGTCATGGGACAAAAGTCGCTTATAACTCAAGATATAATACATTTATCGAAAAAAGAAAAACGCTATTTGATTTCATATCCCTTCAATAGTCTTGCCTTCATATTCCATGTTTTCGCGCTTAAAAATGACTTCGTGAATGCGTCAGAAAGTTCTGCGCTAAAGTTAGGAATATATACACACATATATATATATATAATATATATATATATATATATATATATACATTTTTTTAAGAACCGCTCTAGACCCATTACCTAATATTTGCATTCCTTACCATATGAACATATAATTACAATCTATTCGATTGCATTCAGTGCCATTCTTTCGTAAAACAACCCAAACGAAAGAGAATTTTCGGAAAACCCTAAAAAAAGAAAAGTTTCCTTCGGAGTCGTTTATAAATGAGAGGGAAGATGTACATTGGATCAGAATACACTCCTTTTACCTTCAAAGATAAATATATATATATATATATATATATATATATATATATATATTAGATTTCAGCCTCTTTGGACACCTTATAAGTGAGCTCTGCCATTTATGGCTGGTCCTGATACCATTAAACTAGTAAATCTGCAGATCAGGAGCCTCAACGTCAGCTCTACAATTCATTGTGTTTAGCACCCTTTGAGTAATATTAATCTTTCTACACAAAACGAAATTTAAAGTTTTGAAATTACATAAACATTTATAAAACGAAAAAATATTTCGAAGGTTTCTGACATTAGAAGCGTTAAATTAAACCCCTTGTTATGTAATGGTATTCTGAAAATCTCATGAGCTACTTATTCTGGTAATTTTTAGATAATAAAGTAGATTTCTTCAGGGGGGCAGAGCCCCCCTGAACTCCTTCATTGTGTAATTTAATTTACATTTGTAATTATCAATTAATTGTGTTAATGTCCTTTAGTAAATTCTACCAATAGGCGGAAACGTACATGAATTCTTTTCTACAGCCCTGTATATTACGTGAAGATTTTTACGCGTCGTCTATAACATTTAAATTTAATGCAGACAAAAAACCCTCTTAAAACTGCTCATATCACATTTCCGGGGATTAGTATGCATAGTGTGCACCATATATCCAGTTTCTGCGGAGTCCTGTATATGGTTCTATTTAAATTCTGCAAACATTTGTTAGTATACTAAATGTAATTGGGCTGAGAAATACATAACTCAAAAAAAAAAGAAAAAAAAAACCACTGAAACAATTCGCGCTCATTTTCATTTATACTTACAAATTCATTTGTGTATCCCTGTACATGGTCTATACAATATTTAAGCACTACTTATTAAGCACAAATTTACTTAATGTTAAAACGCACCACCATAATCGAAAATTCGTCAGCAATCATCCCTAATAGACCAGAACTGTATCCGAAATTTTTTATGTGACCCTATAAATGAACGATAAATACGATACAAATCATATTCAAGCTTCTTGTAGTCAACCACAGTAATGTAATTTAATTTCATAATGTTTGAATTAGTGCAACACAATTAACACACTGACGACAGGCAATTTATTTAAATCTGGGTTTAAAAACAGTAGAAGCTCCTCCCTCTTCTGAAAGTGTCTGGGAAATTGGTTTCTGAGATATGTTTTTCATGTTTATGCAGCAGTAAATATCTTTCAATGTAAGGATGTAATACATAATGTCTTACAATCTATAAAAAATATGGACAACACAATATAAATGTCTTTTCTGTAAGGTAGAAGTCACTCCCTTAGCCAATGATGTATTCTGAATAAAAACGAGAATTCTCGTTTCCCGTCGCGAAATGTGTTAAAATAAGCTGTGAAGAGTTTTTTCCCCCGTAGACCACATTTTAATCGACCACTTTTTTGTGACCATGAAAAAAACATATACTTTGCACACCATATACTACAAAAATGTTTCAAAAATACATATCAATTTTATTATTTTGTAACAGAGTAACATCATTAAAAAACGCCACAAAAGGATTTTCTTCAAAGATTGTAATATTATGAATACTTTTGAGTTCCCTGTACGCATGCTGTAAGTGCTACACATAACATATTTTATAGTAACCAGGTTCTAGTGCACCTTAATAAAGTATATAAATTTCGTTACGTTTAAAATTGTGTAACATTATTAAAATACACCGCAGACGATTTTTCCCAAAGACTATAATGTAACGGAATAGTTTTGAGTGCCCCTGTAATTAAACTATGAATGCTACTGCTACAATCTTCATTTTTAATACCAAACATACTTTGGCAAACCTCAATAACATATATCAATTACATGTAATCCCGACTATATTTACGCGAGTTAGAGCACGTAGAGAAACACGGCAGGCGACAGATAGAAAAACTGAAGTCATAAATACTTTTCATCCATGTTGGAAAGTGTTAAAAAGGATTTACATGCCTTTAACTGTACTTTTTTTTCACTTATAGCATGGTTAAACATTAGTTTAAACATCCTAATCCATGCGATAGCAATAACATATTAAAAGCCCCCCAAAATATGCATATCTGGAGATCTATAAATCTACTGGAAAATAATTCATTATCGTGCCCACTGTTAATTGCATAAATTGCATCGATTTGGCGCGATAAAATATTTTTTGTGATAGCCTTTTAATAGTACCTGCAACAAAGTTAACGTAATTTACTAACTTCATTCATATTTGACGGAATGATAGGCTACGAATAACAGTCGCTAGGCAACGAAGAAAAGGGGAAAAAAAAGAAATATGTATCATGTAAAACAAGAAAATTAATTTAAAAATTCTTTATATTATTCGAATACATCTATAAATGTCCTCAAAACATTATACACGTAAATTAAAAAATCTGATAGATATATTGATAAAACTTCAATATAATAGGAATAATTTAAAACCCTTATTTGGAATTTTAGTATCCATAATTTGACATTTAAATCCATTAATCAAACGTGCCATTTTCTTTCAACAAATGGAAATTTGAAAATCGTCTGACTTGCCGTATAAAAGCATTATAAAGAAAAATATAATCTTCCATATTTTCCGAACGAATGAACCAAATTTAACCAAAACTATACAGCTACGTCCGGGTATCTCACGAATATGCCCAATTAATTTCAAGCTGATCGGGTGCTTTTTGCGGCAGTTATCGCGGAACAGACAGACAGACAAACGGAAATCAAAACTTTTCGTGTCTCCACAGTAAGCCTTCACTGACGTTTCGGCAATTATTATCTGATAGCTTAAGAAATTCATGACAAAGGATTATAGATTTGTCAAATTTTTCATTTAAGAAATATAACAACCCTTTACTATACGTGAGATTCAAACTTAACTAGTAAATCTGCAGATGAGGAGCCTCAACGTCAGCTCTACAATTCATTGTGTTTAGCGCCCTTTGAGTAATATTAATCTTTCTACAAAAAACGAAATTTAAAGTTTTGAAATTACATAAACATTTATAAAACGAAAAAATATTTCGAAGGTTTCTGACATTAGAAGCGTTGAATTAAACCCCTTGTTATGTAATGGTATTCTGAAAATCTCATGAGCTACTTATTCTGGTAATTTTTAGATAATAAAGTAGATTTATTATCTAAACGCTATCAGGGGGGCGGAGCCCCCCTGAACCCCTTCGTAGTGTAATTTAATTTACATTTGTAATTATCAATTAATTGTGTTAATGTCCTTTAGTAAATTCTACCAATAGACGGAAACGTACATGAATTATTTTCTACAGCCCTGTAATTACGTGAAGATTTTTACGCGTCGTCTATAACATTTAAATTTAATGCAGGCAAAAAACCCTCTTAAAACTGCTCATATCACATTTCCGGGGATTAGTATGCATAGTGTGCACCATATATCCAGTTTCTGTGGAGTCCTGTATATGGTTCTATTTAAATTCTGCAAACATTTGTTAGTATACTAAATGTAATTGGGCTGGGAAATACATAACTCAAAAAAAAAAAAAAAAAAAAAAAAAAACCACACTGAAGCAATTCGCGCGCGCTCATTTTCATTTATACTTACGAATTCATTTGTGTATCCCTGTACATGGTCTATACAATATTTAAGCACTACTTATTAAGCACAAATTTACTTAACGTTAAAACGCACACCATAATCGAAAATGCTCTTCAGCAATCATCCCTAATAGACCAGAACTGTATCCGAAATTTTTTATGTGACCCTATAAATGAACGATAAATACGATACAAATCATATTCAAGCTTCTTGTAGTCAACCACAGTAATGTAATTTAATTTCATAATGTTTGAATTAGTGCAACACAATTAACACACTGGCGACAGGCAATTTAATTAAATCTGGGTTTAAAAACAGTCGAAGCTCCTCCCTCTTCTGAAAGTGTCTCGGAAATTGGTTTCTGAAATATGTTTTTCATGTTTATGCAGCAGTAAATATCTTTCAAAGTACGGATGTAATATATAATGTCTTACAATCTATAAAAAATATGGACAACACAATATAAATGTCTTTTCTGTAAGGTAGAAGTCACTCCCTTAGCCAATGACGTATTCTGAATAAAAACGAGAATTCTCGTTTCCCGTCGCTAATGTGTTAAAATAAGCTGTGAAGAGTTTTTTTTCCCCCGTAGACCACATTTTAATCGACCACTTTTGTGTGACCCTGAAAAAAAAATATGCTTTGCACCCCATATACTACAAAAATGTTTCAAAAATACATATCAATTTTATTATTTTGTAACAGAGTAACATCATTAAAAAACGCCACAAAAGGATTTTCTTCAAAGATTGTAATATTATGAATACTTTTGAGTTCCCTGTACGCATGCTGTAAGTGCTACACATAACATATTTTATAGTAACCAGGTTCTAGTGCACCTTAATAAAGTATATAAATTTCATTACGTTTAAAATTGTGTAACATTATTAAAATACACCGCAGACGATTTTTCCCAAAGACTATAATGTAACGGAAAAGTTTTGAGGGCCCCTGTAATTAAGCTATGAATGCTACACTCTTCATTTTTAATACCAAACATACTTTGGCAATCCTCAATAACGTATATCAATTACATGCAATCCCGACTATATTTACGCGAGTTAGAGCACGTAGAGAAACACGGCAGGGGACAGATAGAAAAACTGAAGTCATAAATACTTTTCATCCATGTTGGAAAGTGTTAAAAAGGATTTACATGCCTTTAACTGTACTTTTTTTTCACTAATAGCATGGTTAAACATTAGTTTAAACATCCTAATCCATGCGATAGCAATAACATATTAAAAGCCCGCCAAAATATGCATATCTGGAGATCTATAAATCTACTGGAAAATAATTCATTATCGTGCCCACTGTTAATTGCATAAATTGCATCGATTTGGCGCGATAAAATATTTTTTGTGATAGCCTTTTAATAGTACATGCAACAAATTAACGTAATTTACTAACTTCATTCATATTTGAAGCAATGATAGGCTACGAATAACAGTCGCTAGGCAACGAAGAAAAGGAGAAAAAAAAAACATATTAAAAGCCCGCCAAAATATGCATATCTGGAGATCTATAAATCTACTGGAAAATAATTCATTATCGTGGCCACTGTTAATTGCATAAATTGCATCGATTTGGCGCGATAAAATATTTTTTGTGATAGCCTTTTAATAGTACATGCAACAAATTAACGTAATTTACTAACTTCATTCATATTTGAAGCAATGATAGGCTACGAATAACAGTCGCTAGGCAACGAAGAAAAGGAGAAAAAAAAAGAAATATGTATCATGTAAAACAAGAAAATTAATTTAAAAATTCTTTATATTATTGGAATACATGTATAAATGTCCTTAAAACATTATACACGTAAATAAAAAAATCTGATAGATACATTGATAAAACTTCAATATAATAGGAATAATTTAAAACCCTTATTTGGAATGTTAGTATCCATAATTTGACATTTAAATCCATTAATCAAACGTGCCATTTTCTTTCAACAAATGGAAATTTGAAAATCGTCTGACTTGCCGTAGAAAAGCATTATAAAGAAAAATAAAATCTTCCATATTTTCCGAACGAATGAACCAAATTTAACCAAAAACTATACAGCTACGTCCGGGTATCTCACGAATATGCCCAATTAATTTCAAGCTGATCGGGTGCT
Source organism: Maratus speciosus (assembly GCA_963932465.1). Taxonomy (NCBI): domain Eukaryota; kingdom Metazoa; phylum Arthropoda; class Arachnida; order Araneae; family Salticidae; genus Maratus; species Maratus speciosus. Next base: position 527,387,291 of record OZ010789.1, on the reverse strand, counting down.
TTTTGCGGCAGTTATCGCGGAACAGACAGACAGACAGACAGACAGACGGACAGACAGACAAACGGAAATCAAAACTTTTCGTGTCTCCACAGTAAGCCTTCACTGACGTTTCGGCAATTAAAAGTAACTAGTTGTACGAAAGGGTGCTTAAAAATGAGCTTAAAAATTAAATTAGTATCAAAATTTAAAAATAAAATAAAACTAAAATTATAAAATTAGTAAAGTTTAGCAAATTTAAAAATTTATATTCGAAGAAATTGCTCGATTTTTCTTAACTTGTTTTGAATCTGAATATTCTATGCGTGTAGTGCTGAAAATTACTTTGTTACCGTTCTTAGGCGTATGATAACTAGATAATAAATAACATTGATAAAATGCAAAAGTTATTTAGAAAACATCAAAAGGTAACTTTCATCCTCAGGATGTTCAAAACAGATTTAAGAAATTTTAATAAAATAATTTTTTTAAAATAAAATATTTTTCTTATTCTTTCTTTCTCTTTTTTTCCATTGTAACTAACTCGTATTTGTAGATCCTTGAAACCTAAATTTGAAGCTTTATTTAGAATATAAAAAAAATATATTATAAAATTTTCACGATGCAATAAAATTTGAAGGAGAAAAATACTATTCCAATAAATTGTCAACCATCTTTTACTTACAATTCTTGAATAAAAACATCATTTTCAGATTTCCACAAATTGTGAAAAATGCAACATTTGAACTTTTAAATTTTAAATGTTTGATCATTTTATTATAATAGCTAAACATCATCCGCCATCTGTCTTTCACCTGACCAAATATCACAAATCTGATAAAGATAAGTTATGCAAAATTTGAAAAATTTATGATATGCAGTGTAACTTCAAATCCGGCAACTTCAAAAATCCGGCATCAAAACAATCTTTTCCTTCCTTTATCTTTTACACTTTCAATTTATGCGAGGAGAAAAATAGAAATTCTTTCTGAATTAAAAACTTCAAGATCGAAAGTAAAAATGCAAAAAAAGAATATCGGACTTATTATTATTATTATTATTATTATTATTATTATTATTTTCATTTGTCAGAGGCGATTATTTTCTGAGCACATTTTCTGGGAGCTGCACCGTTGCTCAGCAAAGGCAACAAATTTGGGGACAACTTTGGCAAATGCATAGCACAATAGTATATAGCTACACGAATTTTCGGCAATGGCGACATCAATGCCGAGGAAGTATTTCAGACTTTCACATTACCCGTGTAAAGACCGCAATTTATGAGCTGATTGAACACGCAAAATTTTAAAATGCATAAAGTGTCGAAAAAAGTGATATAGATGATTGGTTAAGCATTGAAGAAAATGCATCAAGAACGAACAATTTAATGGACAGATAGTTCGCTGACGTTGTGCTAAATAAAACCACTGATAGTGCTAGTAGCAACTCAGAAGATGAGGATGAACAACCGGCCGAAGAAAAGGTGTCACTAGAAAAATGCATAAATTTGACTAGAGTATTAATATATGGTTTAGAGAAATAAGACTGTATTTCCGAAACCGACATTTTTCATTTGTATAAAATGAAAAAAAAAAAAAAAAAAAAAAAAAAAAAAACTTGTTAAGGAACGGCCAAAAACATTGAAGTAAACAAAGTGGACATCGATGTTACCGAAATTATAAGCGAAGAAATAATTTCACTCTTTATTAGATTTTTTTTTTTTCTGTAATATAGAAAATATTAAAGTAAGTTTTTTTAATATTTAATTCTCTTTTTCTTACATAATTTTCACTTATAATGAATTAAATTATGGCTAAAGGCACCATTAAGAATATAATACTACATTTGATATATTTCTAGTTACTACTTTTGACATTCCTTCAAAAATCCGGCACAGTCTCAGTCCCGATGATGCCGGATTTTTGAAGTTATAATGTACTAGGCCATTTATAATGAAATCACCATGCATACTTTTACGAGTAAAGTTTTGCATATCGCTTCTTCTGTTTACATCGGAACTGGACTAGCAGCCAATCACGGTCCAAAAGAACACGTTACGCAGCTTTCGATTTTTAAAGAGGTTTGGTTTTATGCTTGCGTATGGAAACGGGTGCAAAATGAAAGCAGGTACGACAGCCGCATCTCACCCCTTCCTTAAAAGCCGGTTTGATTTTAATGCGATTGGAAACGGCGTCTCCATTCTGGATCGTTTCCCGATCCTTTATTTTCTATGTATTCAATTTTCAGATTCCACTTGGTAAAAACGCGTTCTCCTGCCCGACTCCTGCCAATTTTATTTCCTTATCTTCAAGCACATAATCATTAGAGCTTACAGAGTTTCATAATTATAAGTATTATTAAATATTAAATCATTAAAAAGGGTAAAATTTATAATTTATTTGAATAATTAAAAATTAAATAAATTTATAATTAAATAAAAAAGATAATTTTTTAGAAATTTTTAAATTAAAATTTTGTAAATTTCAAAATTATCAAATATATATAAAATTATTTGGAATTTTCTCTCCGCATCTTTGTAATGAAGTCGCTAATTTGTAGTTACAATAAATAATTTTATCATACAAATCTCCTCTCTTCCGAAATTGTCACTTCGCCGCCTTTCTCCGCCAAAATATATGTGTAAAATTATATATATAGCGTTACGAACATTGTAAATAGTTAGTGTTTGTGCTTAAAAATAATGTAAATAGTTCAATTAAACTCTATTCATAAGCTAATATTTATTTTTGTTGTATTAAAATATCCCAATTAATTCATTTTCTGCAAGCAAGTAAACCCTATTGTATTTCAATGGGAGTCTATGGAAATTTGGCCAGATACTCGAAATAGCGCCAAGCGTTCTGGCGACTTTTGGCGACAGAGCCGGGTCCCCCCCCCCCTTGGTAACCCCCTTATAAGCATCAGAAAGCTCTGAACAATCAGATGCATTTCGGGGTATCTACGCAGACTTTCATTGGTCCATTTCCAAAGCGTTACTTTTTATATATATATAGAAGGATGTATGTATGCGTAGAGTGCGAGAGAGAGAGTAATGCATATCATGTGTCATGCAATGCATATGGCAACCTTAAATACTCGGCCTACAACCCTACTATTATCAGCTTAGATTTTCTAACATTCCAGTGTTTTAACACTTAGACTAGGCAATGATATTATTTTAATCTTAATAAATTAGTAACAACCGCACTATACAAGAGCTGCACATTTTGCAATAATTTGAAACTTGGATGGTCGCTCTATATTATTCAGATTTTATTAAATGGTAATAGAAACAATATTGGGTATTTTTTATATCTATGGATATCACACTATTATTCAAAATTCAATGAAATTTTCACTGAAATTATACCTGAATTTATAAACAAGTAAATAACAAAAGGCATGTGATTTTTACACACTTTGCAATCTGCAAGGAAAACTTTTTTATGTACTATAATCGGGGAAAAAAGGAAATTTTTATCAAAATCCTGCTTTAGATTATAAGCATAAGTTGTATATCAGTATAAAATAATTAAAAATGTTATTAATATTACAGAGAATTATCTATCACTAAATTATATTAAATATATATGTAACACAAATTGTCCTATTAAATAAAGGTTGAAACATTTTCCTTCTCTTAAATACTCAACTTCAATGACTTTTACCGTATGGAATTTTGCAGGTCACCCTTCCCTTTTAATATGCGGGACGATACTAAAAAGTTCCAAAAGAAAGACTTATTTAAAAAGAAACATAGGTTTGTTCATTAGGAAAGAAAATTTCTCGTGAAAGTTTTAAAATTTTAATTAAAGGAATTGTTTTCAAGTGGATTCGGAGAGAAACAGGTAAAATGATCTAACTGCTTAAGCGATATATTTCTGGATTGTTAAAATTAAATCAAACTCTCTAAAAAGAAATTGGTCCACTATATTGGATGTCATTATTTTTAAAACAACGTCTTGGAATATCGAGTTGTTTGAAAAATTTAGGAATTTATTTATTGCACTTCACAGAATCCTTTAATATGGGAATATTTTACTTTATTATTGTTCCTTTAATTAATATACATTTTCTATATTACAGTTTTAAACAACAGAAAACAGCGTAAAAATACATTGATTATAGAAAACTCCATTTAAAAAAAAAGAATCATCCATTAGTTTGACATTTATAAATTATAAAATTCCAACTTACAGGAAACTCATTTATGAAATAGTTCTTATTTTTAGAAAGATATTAGACAAACGTTCAACTTTAATGCATTCATAAATTAGACTTCATTTATGTTTCTACATTAGAATTCTTTGCGTTGATAGACTATATAGCCAAAGGTGACCGGTTACTTGCAATTTTAAACGTTTTGTTAAATTTTTAGAAAAATACATGAGGCATTACCCTGAAACTGCAGGTGTGTAAACAGTATAGTATACGTCATATATTTCCGCGAAGATTTTTTTCCGAAACCTCATAGGGAACCGAGAACAAATTGAAAAAGAACGAATATCTTTTGGATAACCCTGTAAAAACTAATGTAGCAAAAGCGTTCAAACCTGAGATTATTCATAAGTGGCCTATTGTAATATACTGTGTTCATTTTTATGAGGATAACATGTATACTCGTAGAGAAATTAAGGTTTGTATAAAAACAGTCCCAAATTTTGCCAAGTTTTTTACTTATAATTTGCAGAGTTCTTAATATAAAAAAAAGTTCTTTTCTTAAAATATGACACACAACACTGTACACAATACTGTACAATCAGAATTTTGTTAAAACATATTTCACTGCGCATGCGCGAGTGCAATCAAAATATAATGTGCATAATGTATTAACTAACAAGGGAACCACTTTTGGTGTTGCTCGCACCTAGCATTGAGACCTGGTACATTTTAAAGCCTTATATTATGAAGTTTGAGAATCGATAAAATTTTTCTGTTAAAATAATATTTCTTGACTATACAGCAGCATAACTTTCTGAAAATGCAATTTTCGAGACCACTTATCGAACTATTAACATTGATTTTTTTTTTAAAGAAAAGCATTTAAAAAATAAAAATTAGTTAATAATGAGTATAAAATATAGAAAAAAGTTTGAAATTTCCTTCAAAAACCAACGAATTTGATTTTGAAAAATTGCAACTGTATATTCATATTTTTGGCGGGGAAACAGTTGGCGTTTATTTTCAAAAGTAGAGCTTCCCGGCAACCCTAGCTAAATCTCATAGCTGAATTTGTAATAGCTAGGAATTGCAATGTCCGACCTATTTCGCCACAGTAATATTTCTAAATCGTGTAAAAATATTAATTTACTTTATGATTACCTTTACCTAAGTACTATTTAATACAGCAACATTTCATTTTAAACATTCGAAACTTTATTTCATTCTTTGTTTTCGATAAGAAAGTGGTTTGCTTAGTTTATATTTCACTAAAAAATTGTTTTCAATGATCTTCGAAGCTTTTATAGAATTTTATTTATTACTTATATATTTATCATCTGCATAGAAAAAAAAATAAAAACCTAATATTTGTTTCTTATGCTATCAATTATAAAAAAAATAGCAATCTGATATAATTCTAGTAATATGTTTCTGTACATTTTCTCTTTGGATAAAGCGGGCGTAAAAATTGTAGCGCCATATTTGGCGACTTAACTCACTTTTGGCGCGAAATAAACAAATAAATATGTAATAATAAAAATAAAAACTATAAAAAAGTATATAAAATAGTATTTTAACAGAGAAATTTTTTCGGTTCTCTAACTTTTATGTATAGGGCTACAAAACACACCAGGTCTCGATGCTAGGTGCGAGCAACACCAAAAGTGGTTCCCTTGTAAGTACTTGGGACAACTTTTGTGAAAGTCTCAAAATCACAGCTTGAAAATTCTGAAAATTATCGTCGATAGAATACTTGAAATTCGTTGTTCCCAAAAGGAAGCAAAGAGATGAGGGTTTGTATCCAAATATAGTACTCAGGGGCGTAGCTACCGTGGAGCAGTTGGAGCAAGCTGCTCCAGGCGCACGAATCCCAAGGGCGCAAAATTAGAAAGAGAGAAATAAAGATTTATAAAAATATTTGCATAATTTTTTCATTATTAATCAGGTAATATAGATGAATCTTGTTACAATTAGCATATTCCTATGATATTTTGCCCTGTGTTTAAGAGCCATTATTTTGAAAATCACACAAGTGTGATAGTTGTATTTTTTGTTTTGCTTGATTTTTTTTTTATGTTGAAGTAGATCACATTTAATGAATAATGCGCAATTTTGAAGCCCTGAAAAAATTTTCCCTTCCCTGTAGAAAATGTTAAAGTTCAAGGTTGTGACCGTCATTTTTCATGAAAAGTGAAATGCGAGTATGTTTGCAGTGTTAAAGCTTGGGAAAGCTACGACATCCCAAAATTCTTTTGTGATGAAATATTAGTATAATACTACCTGTTTAGTAGACTGTATTCGTTTCCATGGGGCATTGTTATTTTACATTGTTATGTTGCCTCAAAATGCAATGAAAATGACGTTTTTGTCCGTTTTCCGCACGTATTTTCTTATTTAAGCAATAGTATCCCAAACTTTTTCTTATAGAATATCAAAGTGTACTACTAGGACAAGCTAAATAATATAAAACTTTACCGGAATATTGCTGCTGTTAGCAGGAATAGTCTGTTAAATATTCAAAAATTTCAAAATAGGCAGCATTTCAATTAGTCTTTTCTCAAAACAGCATCACGGTTCAATAAAACAAAATGTATCACGTAGTTGTTGGAAGTATGTACAAACACATGGAAAAGAAAAAATAAAGTGGGGTCTCGTCATATTTTTATATTTAAAAAAAATGTCAAAAGTCACAAAAAGACTGTTATTTATCATACTTTTTCCCTATCAGAAAACGAAACATCCCGTTTCTCTTTCCGCTAGCTATGTTTTTTTCCCTATGAGAAAATGTAATATCCCTTTTTCTTTCCCCTTCCTTGTTCTAAATGGAAAAAATGGAAATTTAAACGGGATATTTTGACTGTGAATTTTTGTAAATTTCGTTATTTTTTTAAAAAGAAATATGACGAGGCCCCACTTTTTTTTCTTTTCCATGTGTCTGTACATACTTCTAACTACTACGTGATATATTTTGTTTTATTGAACCGTGATGCTGTTTTGAGAAAAGACTAATTGAAATGCTGCCTATTTTGAAATTTTTGAATATTTAACAGACTATTCCTGCTAACAGCAGCAATATCCCGGTAAAGTTTTATATTATTTAGCTTTTCCTAGTAGTACACTTTGATATTCTATAAGAAAAAGTTTGGGGTACTATTGCTTAAATAAGAAAATACGTGCGGAAAACGGACAAAAACGTCATTTTCATTGCATTTTGAGGCAACATAACAATGTAAAATAACAATGCCCCATGGAAACGAATACAGTCTACTAAGCAGGTAGTGTTATACTAATATTTCATCACAAAAGAATTTTATGATGTCCTTGCTTTCCCAAGATTTAGTACTGCAAACATACTCGCATTTCACTCTTCATGAAAAATGACGGCCACAACCTTGAACTTTGATATTTTCTACAGGGAAGGGAAAACTTTTTCAGGGCTTCAAAATTGCACATTATTCATTAAATGTGATCTACGTCAACATAAAAAAAATCAAGCAAAACAAAAAATACAACTATCACACTTGTCTGATTTTCAAATTAATGGCTCTTAACCTCAACTATTTCGATTTTAAACAGGTTTTTATACACATATAAAAGAAATTTTACTTCTTTTTGCGAAGTTTCAATTTTAATTCATATCATATTGCAGCCTCCAGTAACCTCTTTAACCCTTTCATGGGCAAGGTACTTCTGTTCGCAAAACACTGAGATGAGTGATTGATACCAGAATTTAAAAGCAAATTTATTTCAAAATAAGCAAAAGCTTCTGTTCACGTACTTAAGGAAATTTTTGATTCCAATATTCTGGTGCCAATGTGGCATTTAGGGATTAAAATTAGGTGGTCCAAAAAGTAACCACTGCTCTTGAAGGGGTTAACACCATTTCAGCGTGTGATATTTTCTCTGTAGCTTTTCCGTAGATGACGGTTGCAGATTTTTAAATCTAAAAGTAATGAAAACTTATTTGTTTATCTCATCAGTCACTTTATCGACAACCACTCTCGCCAAACAATAATCTTCCTTGTACATTCCTATTGAAAATATTTTAGAAATTTATCATGATGATTACTGCATGAATTAATTGTAGCCAAGGAAGTCCTTGCTGAGAAATCTACACTGCTGGCCATCCAAAATGCAACACCAAGAAAGACAAGAGATATCAAAGACAAATTTATTTTAGAGATTACACATAGTATCAGTGTTAATTGATTCCAAAGACAACCTTCTTTGAAGTGAGGTAGACGGAAAAATCAGTAAGAACTGTTACATCCAAGTTTGTCAATAACCGCTCCTACACGCTGTGGCGTAGAGTGAAAGAGGCTTTGGATGTGTTGTTGGGGATTGTCATCTCACGCTGCCTCCACACGTAGCCAAAGTTAATCTTGTGTACTCGCGGGTGCGGCATTCTGGGCGAGGGGTTGGCTAGACATGCTCGATGGGTGATAGATCTGGAGAACAGGCAGGACAGGGTAACAATGGAATATGGTGAGCTAAAAAGAAAGCTTAAATATTATGTGGAACATGTGGTCGTGCACTGTCTGTTGAAATGTGGCCGCAGGCAAGCACTGAAGATAAGGGAGGAGAACAGGCTGCTAAAACCTCAGAGATATAGCTGTGGCTGGTAAATGTACCTTTAATGCATAGGAGTGCGGGATATGAATTCAATACCACCTCACACCATAACACCGGATGCAGGAGCAGTATGATCGTGCATAATACAGCAGTTTAGCAGCCTCTCCCCATGGTGTCTCCAAACTCTAATTCGACCATTGTGATACTGCAGGCAGGAGCTTGATTCATCCGAAAACACAATGCTATAACTTTCGGATGTCCATCTCTGCAGTTCAGTGGGCCATTGTAAACGCAAATGCCTGTGGTTTAATGCCAAATGTATACGAAGTAATGGACGCCTAGCGAACAATCCACTGTACTGCAAACGACTTCGAACTGTTCGTGCGGGCGCCCATTGTAGTGTTAGAGACTGTATTCGTTGTGTTATGGTTCGGATGTGGTAGTGCGTTCCATCAGTGCCATGCGCACAATATCCCATTCTTCCAGTGGAGTGGTATGACGAGGCGGTTGCAATCGCTCCTATCGGTCTGTTGTTCCCTCCTGCATCCACCGATTCCATATTATCATGACTGTTGCTTGGCTACGTCCGATACGATGACCAGTTTCTCGGAAGGATAAACCGCAATCTCTGTATGCAAGGATTCTTCCGCGATCGAAATCGGAAACGTGCTCCAATGGTGCTCATGTTTTTCTACGAGGCATACTGAATCTGTACACACAAAAAATCGCACGAGAAAACAATTCACGTTCTTCAAAACGACAATCTTTCTTCACTTTATATACAGATTGTAAGGGGCGCTGTAGTCTTCCACGATGTGCGCGGGCGCTGAATTTGTAATCATTTGTATATCCTACCAAGGTGTATACATGGTGTAAATTTTACGCTGTTTGGTTGATCCCTTTATGGTGTTGCATTTTGGATGGCCAGCAGTGTATATTTACGATGCAACAGCAACTCCTTAGCTATTTAGCTATTTTAGGATTTGAAAAAAAAAACAATAATTTGACACGTTGAATAAAATTATTGGCCATTTTACAAAGAAAAACCAAGAAAACGAAAAATTCAATTTTTTTTTTGGAAGGACATTTTTAAAGTAGGATCCAGTTCACAATCACTTTTCTACCAGAATATTAGTATATAAAATTTTATATGTTTTAATCGTGGGACTTTCTACCATTAGACAAACATAAATTTTTTTTTATGAAAGTACTGGTAGTAAAGTGATTGTGACCTCCTTGTCGAGCCGCCAATTTCTGCGTGGTGAAATGTTGTTGCATAGATATAAGATGAACGTGAGCAATGAAAATAATTTAATTGAGATATAAGAGAAAATGTTCATCAGTTATCGTCACAGAACCGTTGAAAAATAGTTTAACACGTTGAGTACCACGTCAGTCTTCGGTGACTGACACTGAACTTTCCGTTTATGCCACGTCAGTCATCGGTGACTGACACTCATACATTGTTTAACGGGAATCTTATTTCGTGGTCCAAACGGAAAATCAGACAAAATAGACTTGGCATTCAACGCGTTAAATACCAAACCCTTCGCTGATTTCTTCGAAAATTAATATAATTCTTGCACCAGATGTATAACATACCTGCCGAGATCATAAAAAAAAACACCAAATCGTGCTCTGGGAATCCGAAAACGCGATGAAATTCTAACATATACGCATACGCAAATACATAGTAAATCATTATAAAAATTGTGAGAACGGATTCAGAGAATTTGGAAATATAAAAATATACCATTATTTCCATTTATTTTTATTATGATTAGAATGCTTTCCTGTTTCATTTCTTTCATTGTACTATGTTTATGAAAAGTAAAAACTGCAATATTGAGTAATATCGTCGGTACCATGTCAAACTATTCAATATGCAAACGGTGTTGCCAGTGGGCTACTTTTTTATATTAAGATTTCTTGATTGGTACCACTTTTTTGAAATAGTAAAATTCGCCTTATTTAACCTTATTTAATGACATATTGATGAAGGCGAAAACAATGGAAATTTTACCATTTCAGAAAAGTGGTGCCAACCAAGAAAACTGGATTAAAAAAAATAGCCCACTGGCAACACTGTTTTCATATTGGATAGTTTGACATGGTACCGACGATATATAAGGGTGTCAATAAGGGTTCTCCCTGTCAATCGCCACTGCGCCAAAATGTTTCATTTGGTGAGGAAACTAAAGATTGGAAAAGCGAAATTGCAAGAGACATTTTTTTTCTTTTGTAGACACTCTCAATGATGTTATTGTCGATCAAACTTTGTCTATGTAACTCATTATTTCGGTTTTGATTAGGGTGTCAACAATTTTAATCAGTTGATTTAAATCAGCTATTAAATCGTGATTTTAATCAACCGATTTATTTATTTTTTTTAATCATTGATTAAAAAAAAATCTAGATGTTTAAAATGTCAAAAAAAGTTTTAAAATCTAAGATGAACATAACTTGAAAGTTTGACTTATGAATAAACAAAAACAGACCTTTAAATAATCGTTTCTAAGCTTAATTCCTGAGTATTGTAAAAAATTAATAACAGTTAATTTTGGAAAAAAGTATTGTTTTTATCTAACATAAAACAGTTTCATTCAAAAAAGATATTTAAATCCAATATAATCTGCAATGTCATCATTTCTTTTAGCTAATCAATTTATACATTATATTATATAAAATAAACATAGCAAGTGTATTAAATTTCTGCAAATAAAAGAATAAATAGTCAGTGTCTTAGTTTCTCATTCTACTTTTGTAATAATAAATTAATAGCATTCTCGAGTCAAAGAAGAATGAAAGAGTGACATCTGTTCAACATCTAAATTGTAAATGAATGCATAAGAGAAAAATAATTAATTGGTATAAAAATGTTAAGCACAGCAAGAGCTTCTTCGGTATAAGTTGAATAATTTTTTTTTTCTTTTTTTTTACTTTGTAATTCATGTATACTAAATAAAAAAAGAAATTAGGGATTGAAGAGGCAGCAAAACTTTTCTTAAAAAGAAAAAAAAATGTCAACCATTGAAAGCTAATAATCCCCAACTGAGAAGTAATAATTCTGTTATGTAAATATTTTGACGATTTCAGATGTAACTGGCTATCCTTATATTTATTCTGTATGTGTGTATGAATAGGTTTAACTCGTTTTCATAATTTTTTTTTGGTTAGCATACACGTATATGAGTGCAAGTTTAGATTTTGGTGTTTAACAGTAATTTTTCTAAGCACAAATGCAAAACGAGCTGCAAATATTTGTTAGTTTTGTTATTTGTTCTACTAACTAATGAAATTACTTATTTGCAGTTTTTATTAATTCCATAGTTACTTACTGTTTCTTCTAGACCATTTTTAAGGGTACCGCACCCTGTACCTTTTGAAATTAGCAAAATGCACCCTGCCTTAAAAATATATAGTTAAATTCACCTGTAGTTGTAACCAGAGATTTCTTGTAAAAAACTTCCCATTCAACAGTATTTCTAAATTCATGTGCCCAAGATAATTAAATATCATTTAATAACATTTTAAAATGTATAATATGTTCCTAATTAGAGAGTTAATTGTTTAATAATTATTAATTTGAAGTAGTGTTAAAACTATTTAACATTAAATGCAGTTATTAATAATTGTAATAAATGTTAAATATCATTAGTATTTAATAAAGTTTTACATAATTATTACAATATTAATGTATATAACATTATTGTATGATATTAACTAATGAAATTATTAATTTGCAGTTTTTATAATTTTTGAAATTACTAACTAATAATTATAATTTTATTAATTAAAGTATTTTTTTGATTAAAAAAAAAATCATGTTTTTTTTTTGTTTTTTTTTTTTTACACCCTAGTTTTTATATTCTCTGTATTTCGCGACGAATCTATTACTACTATTATTTGAATTCGGCTAGTTTTTCTTTAGCGATTAGACAAATTGCTCAGACTAGACTAAAGCTAGTGAGAAACCGGGTGCGAACTTTTATCGTTGTCTATCGGCTAATTTTCTAAACCATTAACTGTAGAAATATAGTTCCAATAGTATAAAATTTTCAAGGTTGTCATTCATCCTCTTAAAAGTAATTTATGTCAAAATAGTTATTTTTTTAAAGTTGCGAGGTTTACATTTTTATTAGATCCCTGTGTTCTATAAATCTGTAAGAAAATATTCTTCATACTTTAACATGCAAAATAATAAAAATTTCCTTTTTGTACGACCAAAACTTACCGGGTTATTATAATTTGAATTTTATGGAATTTTAGAATTTCATGGCACTAAAAACAGAAAAACGTGTTTCATCCATATGCGAAAAGTAATAATAATAAAAAAAAAATCTTGGCAATACTGTTTTTTTTTATTAGTAGTATTACCCAATGCTTCGAAACCCTTGAAAGATAAAATACCTATTAAGGACGGCAGATTGTACAGGCCCATTGGCGCATTTAAAACGAAATTCCTGCAATATTCGCAGAAAATATTGGTCGGCACTCCTTACTTAAATAATTATAATTCATTTCATTATTTATTTTTAATTATTTGTATTTAATACTTTGTTAAAATACTTTAATTTTCAAATAAAAGTAAGGTTTTAAATCGAATTTAGTATATAAATTTTGAACTTCAAAATAAAATTGCGCAGAATTTTTTTGGGTATCAAGAGGCCGCACAAACTTTATTTGCTCCAGGGCGCTGAAAATGTAGCTACGCCACTGATAGTAGTACGTGCAATAATGTGTACACTATCTTAGCACTAATCAGCAGATATTTGATTTTCTCTGATCTCTTGGTAAATTCAAGCATACACTACGGAATCTGTCGAGCATTCGCTGAACTTTCCATAATTTATTATTCATTTACAGTGGTTTACTTGCTGTGTCGACGAATTGGAATGAATTTATCAAATTTAAAATTCTATCTCGCGGTATGCATGTAACTCATATAAAACTTATAAATCATATATGGCATCTATAACTCAGAACAGAAATATAGAGTTCGTTGCATGTGCGTATTATATATCTAATAGCATCTATTTTAATTAGAAATCATGAATAGTACAAACCTACTAGGACTTCCCTCAGAGGGATTAGTCTGAGCGATATTACTGAGAACATAGATTTAATAATAACATGTGGAAGCAGAGAAAATGAGATGTTATCTTTAATTGTCCATATACTGCGAAAAATTGAAATGATGAAAATAAACGAATTGTAGTATTACAAAATCTTATATATAAATTCGTATACACTGTTTAAAAAAATGGGAAATCAAACCATTCAAGACAGCCATGCATGGATATAAAATTGAAAGTACGCAATATATTAAAAGTAAAATAGAAAATGAAACACTAATTTACTTATATCAGAATTTTTTAACTGTATAAAATGATGTCAAGAGCATAATCAGACGCTCCGCACCAATTTGAGTAACTTTAAATGACAAATATATGATGTTTAAAAAGAATGGACTATACTTTATATGGTGTGTGCTCCCCCGCAAAAGTTAATATTGTACAATATCTGTTTTCCACGGATGCAATGAGGTTGTCGATAACATTAAAGGAATTCTCTTCTCAAAATCTAATATAGTATCAAAGTACCGAATACATCAATAGTGGCATGCAGTGCTTCGTTAGAGTGTGTTTTAGATATGCTCGATCGGATTTAAATGATGAGTGTATGCTGGCCACCACATACGCTGTATTGTTTTGTTTTCAAACATATTCTGCACAAGTTGAGCTGTATTTAGCATGTATTAAATAAAAGAAATCGGCAATGATTACAACATAAAGTGTGACACAAGATCTGAATATATCGTCTGCATAACTTTTGAGCTGTCAAAGTGTTTTTTGAAGTAATTTACAAATCCATCCATATTTATTCAGCAAATCATGCAAGCTAACATACGCCAATATGAACCCGATTACAAAATTTCACAAGAATAAGTTAATATATAAAAAATCTACTAATGATAATTGAGAATATGACCTTATGATAAAATGTCTATAAAAATGAATCAGATAAAAAATTCATATCACATTTAAAACGGCACTTCCCTCTGTTAGTGGCCTTGGCGAGAGAGAGAAAAGCCTAGAGAAGGAACACTTTAACAAGTACTTTCGGGCAACCTACTCACTGTTTCATACAGGTCTTTATTCAATATTTACGCAATTTATTTAATGCTAGGTGGGTATCTATCAGTTTTGTTGCATTTAAATCGCATGTTTTGCAGAGGAAATGCAGCATTATGAAATATTTAAAGTTGCTGTACCTAATAATTCCAAATTAATGGTAATTGAGATCGCTTTCCGTTAATTTCATCTTTTTAAATTTTAAATTTTTTAGAAACCATTCATAGAGACAATTGCATATTTTAAAACTAACCCGAAGCAAAATTTCAAGATTTTGGGCTCAGCAGTAACAGAGAAATAGAAAATTTTTGAAAGTTTTTTGTTTCTGCACTGTTTTATATCGCGACATTTTTAGAAATTGTTCTATTGGGAGAATTTACGTTATGATAAACACAGCCATGCCAATTTTCATGTTTATATTGCTAACAGTTCCATGTTCTTCGTTACTTAGATCATCTTTTGATCTTTTTCCGCTTTGTTTAGTCTTTCTATTTTTTAGAATTCGTTCTACAACGAGCATTTACATCTTATTAATTACTACCATGCCAAAGTTCTAGTTTCTAACCCCAACAGTATCCCAAAAATTTCAGTATTCCAAATAAATCATAGTTTAGAACCTTTCTAAAAATTTTTACGTTTATCCGTCAAATTGAACCTTTTAGAGAGCGTTCATTACGAGTATTTGCATCTTAAAAGTAACTACCGCACCAAATTTAAAGTTTCTAACCCAATCAATATCGCAGAAATCACAGTTTTAGAACTTTTTTGCTCCTGCAGCGATGTAGGTTCTTGCACTGACATAAAATAGTCTTTTTTTCGGAGCAGAGATGGCCACCAACATTTTTTTAAGTTGGCTATGTAGTTTCAGAGATAACACCTCACAAACGTACAAGCATTAATAATATTATATACTTTATAATATTATAACGCTTTATAATATTAGCATTAGATGTACAGATACAAAGGCCATTTATCTGTTACAAACTAAAGTGCCGGCGAATTCAATCAATTTCAAAATTTAACATAAAACACAAAACAAACATTAAAAAAAGCAGTCGAAATGTTGTTGAATGAATCATATGAAAACGCTATATAAAAATGTATGAATGCATATAACATACGCAAAAGAATACAGCTATAAATATACTTATTTCAATTTATGATTGGAGCAATAATGTTAAAATACGTCAATATTTCCCTAATCGTGTTTTTATCATGCTTCAATACATTTTTCACACTCATATGACTTATACTATATCCACCATGCCCTTTATATTTCCAATATGACGTAATATTTTCCTCTTTCACGTGGAAACCTTGAAATAGAAAAGTTATTCACTTTCATTTAAATTCGTCAAACCATTTATACAATTTTCATATTTCACGTGAACATCTTGCAATAGAAAAGTTATGATGTAATATTAACCTTTTTTTTTAAATTCGGCAAACTATTTATTTCATTTTCATTTATCACGTGGAAATCTTGCAGTAGAAAATTAATTGTTGTAGTAATCATTTTATTGCGTTTTTTAATTGTTGGCAACTGCTATAACGAAAAATGTTTAAATTTGATAAGAAATCGCTGGTAAATTGGTGGTTTTTTATTAATTAAAAATTAACTATAAGTTATTTCGATTCCGGATTACTTTAGTTGTCTCGGCCATGTTTTAATACACATGTACGTATCTCTTCACAATTTTGGCTTCCAAATTGTGGATTTTTTATAGAATTACAAACAGACAGATAGACAAGTTTTCATTTTTATGTATCTCTCTATTCTATAAAAAGTAACTAACGCTGTCACCGCCGCCGCCGGTTTTGAATTTTTTGTGACCGGAGGTCTTTCTTCGTTAATATTAAGAAAACTATTGCATACAAATATATGAAAATCGGTGGTATTATAGCGAAATGTTTGATCAACACACTAATGCATACAGTTTTCAAATCGAAGAATTATTTTAAGAGATATTTAATGCTAAAGTTGGACAAAATCGTTCCATTAAAAAAAAATTATAAGAGCAAAAGCTATGCATGGGAATTTAATCATTTTTAGATAATTTTATTCAATAGAAGATCCCGGTTTGCAGATTTCATTAATTTTTTTAATTTGACTCATTTTGTGAGGTTTTATTTCTATTTTAAATTCAAATATTCAGCATTTTGACAGATATTTTTTACATATTTTAGAAAATGGTATTAATTTAAACTGTTGCCAACTGTATAAACAGCGCAAACAATAATGTTTGCTTCAAATAAAAAAAAATATTTACACGTTACTATTATAAACAGAAAAAAACCTTCAAATTAGAATTAAATAATTAGGTATAAAAAGCAGGCACTTATTGAAAATTACGCCATAAAAACTATATTTACATGTGAATTTTAAAAGAGAAAGGATATTGTAAAATAAATTCATTAACATGCGTTAGAAATCTGAAATAGAACAAATTACGTCACATTACGCAAAATGAACAAAAAATAGTATTGCAAAGCAGTTTAAATTTAAAAATTGCGTGAGACAAAATATTAGAGGTTAAATATTAGATTTTTTCAAAATTTTATTATTTGTCGTTTGATGTGAGGTGTTCAGCTATAAGTATGCAAATTTTTGTGTTTCCAAAATAATTAGGGGCTGAGTTAGAAAAATTGCTTAAAATACACAAGTTAGAGCTCAGAGGGTTAAATATTAGACTTTTTCAAAATTTTATTATTTGCTGTTTGATGTGAGGGGTTCAGCTATA
Organism: Maratus speciosus; assembly: GCA_963932465.1. NCBI lineage: Eukaryota > Metazoa > Arthropoda > Arachnida > Araneae > Salticidae > Maratus > Maratus speciosus. Next base: position 527,369,707 of record OZ010789.1, on the reverse strand, counting down.
AGTATGCAAAATTTCATGTCTCCAACTTAATTAGGAGCTGAGTTAGAAAAATTGCTTTAAATACACAAGTTAGAGCAAAGAGGGTTAAATAATAGACTTTTTCAAAATTTTATTATTCGTCGTTTGATGTGAGGTGTTCAGCTATAAGTATGCAAAATGTCATGTCTCCAACTTAATTAGGGGCTGAGTTAGAAAAATTGCTTAAATACACACGTTAGAGACCGGAGGGTTAAATATGACTTTTTCAAAATTTTATGATTTATCGTGTTATCGCAAGTGTTCAGCTATAAGTATGCAAACTTTCATGTCTTCAACTTAATTAGGGGCTGAGTTAGAAAAATTGCTATAAATACACAAGTTAGAGCCCAAAGGGTTAAATATTAAGCCTTTTTCAAAATTTTATTATTTGTCGTTTGATGTGAGATGTTCAGCTATAAGTATGCAAACTTTCATGTCTTCAACTTAATTAGGGGCTGAGTTAGAAAAATTGCTATAAATACACAAGTTAGAGCCCAAAGGGTTAAATATTAAGCCTTTTTCAAAATTTTATTATTTGTCGTTTGATGTGAGATGTTCAGCTATAAGTATGCAAACTTTCATGTCTTCAACTTAATTAGGGGCTGAGTTAGAAAAATTGCTATAAATACACAAGTTAGAGCCCAGAGGGTTAAATATTAGACTTTTTCAAAATTTCATTATTTGCCGTTCGATGTGTGGTGTTCAGCTATAAGTATGCAAATTTTCAAGTCTCCGACATATATAGTTTCTGAGAACGGGCTCTGTGACAGACGGACAAACAGACAGACAAAGGAGTGAGACAGGTAGGGTTTCGTTAGATGAACGAAACTCTAAAAGCATGCTGCGGATGATTGTAACAACATCCTAAAATTACATTACCATCAGCGATCTACCAATCCCGAATTTAGTTTATATTCGTTTCATATATTATTATTCTTTTGTGCGGCCCTGTAAAATAATTATCAATATTATATACAGTAAAACCTCTGAATAGCGGACACCCCGAAAATGCAGAATTTGTCCTCTATTTAGAGGTGACCGCTACTGAGAGTAAAACATGTACAGTTATTTAAGAGTTGGTAATCGAAAAAATGTCCGCTAAATAGAGGTATCCGCTAATCGGGTGAGTCCGCTATGAAGGTTTTACCAGTAAAACTTCTGAATAGCGAACACCTCGGGAGGGCAGAATTTGTCCTCTATTTGGAGGTGTCCGCTACTGAGAGTAAAAAATGTACAGTAATTTAAGGGTTGGTAATCGAAAAAATGCCCGCTAAATAGAGGTGTCCACTAATCGGGTGTGTCCGTTATGGAGGTTTTACTGCATAATAATATCATCCTTTACAAGAAAATTCCATGCTGTATGATAGACAGACAGACATCCAGAGAAAAATAACCTCCCGGATCAATAAACACTCATGTCTTTTGTTTTAATCATCCACAATTGTATGTCATACAACATGCCAGATTTTATACAACAGGCTAAAAACGGTCACCGTGGTATGGAATACTGTATTATTATTTGTTTGCCCACCAAGACTGGTTGCCACGGGTTGTTGCAAGGTTTGTGATCACGTGGTTGAAACTGATCTATTCAATATTACTGCGTGCGTATTTTTTTTTTTTTTTTTTTTTTGCTCCATGTGTTCAAACCAGTTGTCTACGAAAACATCAACCGGTGAAAGTGACGCACACCAAATTTCTGTGACGTATGCAGATAAATTGTGCTTTTTTAGGAGTTTTTTCTATATAATTTTTAAACGGTTTGGAACTTATTTTTCATAGTAGGTGCATTCAGTAGGCGACCGTCATAGGTACCTTCTGGTGCAATCAGAAACGAAATCCGACAAATATTTTTTGAGTTATGCTTGACGAAAGGTTTTTATTAGGCTTTTTTTTTAGTAGGACATGGCGTTAATATCCATCGTAGTAGTAAAGTGTCCGGACAGTAATATTTCGCTGAGTATTAGCCTTCGCTTCGCTCAGACAATTAATTTAAAATTAATCCACTTTAAAAGTGTAATTAATAAAGAATAAATTGCTAAAAAGATAACTTAAAAAAAAATCACTTTTTAGGAAAAAATCACCCATTAGGAATTGCAACTATTTTGGAAATGATAAATGCCGGACTTACACAATTGTGTAGGTCATTTGTTTTTCAAATTTTGTAAATCCTAAGTAAATTTATCACGGTCAAAATCAATTAAAATCGTGAATAAAGCATATGAAAAGAAAAATTAAATCTAAACAAACACTAGAAATCTTATTTATAAGAAATTACGACTGTAGATACTTTTTGTCTATTTCTGTCAAGTGATATAGTCTTTTTAAAAGCAGAAAATCTTACCCTGTCTTGCAGTAGATGCCCCCTTGTTATGTCTCATCAAAACATCTGAAGCCAATTAACTCGTATAAATTTGCAGATTTTGTTTTAAATCTCACAAAAACAGGAAGTAGTCTTTTTCTTTTACTTTAGTGTCACCTACGCAATTGTGTAGGTCAGGGCTTAAAGGGATATATTTAAAGACGATTTTAATGGGAATAAAAATGTTTCCCAGTATTGAAAACATAAGAAACGTATTTTGATAGTTAAATGAAAATAATGTTAAATTTATTAAAAAAAGAAATATTTTTTATTCTACAGTGTTTCATTTTCTTTACTTTTATGTAACAGAAAAACAATTAATAAATTATTTCATAATTAAATAATATTTTCTTATTCTATTTTTAGTATTATATAATAAAAAGAAACTGGGAGAGACAAATTCAAAACATAAAAATTGCCACCAACAGCAAAACTCTTTATAATTCCAATCATAATCATGCTGCTTATGAAAGTAGCATTTACTCATACAGATTGATAAATATTTTTTATCTACAAGCACATACAATGCTTTTCGTAAATGATGCACGTCATTTACCAGATGTATCACTGTAACATTATACTAAATGAACTTCATCTATCTTTACAAATATCCAGAAAATTTCCGCGTTAGTAGGTATTAGCGAAATATGTAAAAATGAAATAAACAATTCCTGAAAGATAACTAAAGAGAAAATGTGTCACGTAGTAAATATTTTCACATTTAAATTGAATTCCAAATAAAAATGGCCCTTTATAGGGAAATAATTCTAATTTAAAAAACATTTTACCTAAATCAGAGACATGGAAATGTATATCCATAAGAGACGTGTTAAAAAAAGTAAGAATAGAAATAAAGATTTAAGTACCAAATCGCAATAAAATTTATTGACTAACATTAAGTGATTTTTTCAAAAGTTATGAATAATTAATACATACATACACACACACACACACATATATATATATATATATATATATATATATATATACATATGTATAAATGTTTGACAATAGAATATTTACTTTTTTACATATTTGAATACCATCTTTTTGTTTCATTACATTTTGTTTCATCCAGACACAGAAGTGGCATATCTGCAAATAGCTTTTACTCTTAATAAATAAAGAATACTTTTATCTTCAGAAAACAACATAGTATCATGTACATAGTAGCTTGTACTGTACAACTAATGTATGCATTACTTTTATATTAAAAAACTTTTTTAAACAATATTTTTAAATACTCACATAAAGCATTGTATTATTAGTATAATTATTTAGGTCTGAAGCTTGGTGCCAAAAAATGCTCATAAAAGAATAAAATCAGAAAGCTTTTTATAAGAAGTTAGTATCTCTGTTTCTTTACATTAGCGTAGCGTTAGAATTTATAATTATTAAAATGTACCGTGACTTCTTTTTACGCTTTATTAATTTTAAGACAATTATTCTTACTCGTAAATAAATCGTGTGAGTTGTAATTTTCCAACTGGGAGAAAAAGATCCTGGCGTGGATACTTTTTCACTCAGCTGAAAATTTACAACTCGTCCTTTGTCTAATTTGTCATAAACAATTAAATGTTAATGCTGTAAAGTAATACCTCATTCTTTTCAGATACATTTTGAATTTTTAAGAAAATGAATATTCTTTTGTTTCTTTGGCGAATTTTCAGATGCAAATGTAATTTCTGAAATGGCATGAGAATTTTTCAATTAATATGTAAAATTTGATTAAATTTAAACATGTCTGTAATATTAGCCTAAGTCATGTGTCTGTTATAAACAGTTATGGGCTGACCATTAAGCTTTTCATGTAGCAGGCTTCCATTTTTTACTCAAAATTATTTTTGAATAAAGATGCATAGCAGTTACATTTTTATAGAAAGATCGTTGGAAAAATTAATGTTTGAGAGCGGAGTTACATTGAAAGAAATATATGGGGCATTCCCACAATCTTTTGACTTTCAGGAATAAAAATCCTTTGAAATTAAATTTACTAAAATAACATTTTAACCCGATAGACGAATGCCTTAATGATTCAAAATAAAGAAAAAATGGTCAGCAGCGAAATTTTTTTAATTTAACGAGGTTTAAGTTAAACTTGCGAGTTTAATTTTCCTTACCATTTTACCACTAAAACTTTTAATTTTCGTATAAATTTTTAATTATAAGGAATTTGCATAGTACCCACAAGACATTAAAATGAGAAATAACAACAATTTAGTATTTTTAGTACAAAATTTTGGTATAATATTGTTTTAAAGGGGTGTTAAAGAAGGTACGATAAGGTAAAAAAGGGGGAAGGTACAGGAAAAAAGGGACGGCAAGGGGAAAATAGGGATGGTAAAGATGGGATAGTAATCATGTTAAGACTAAGCGATAGCCACAATGTTCATTGATTTTTAGAAACAGTTATTTACATTGGATTAAATTAAAAAAAATAATAATTTACCTCGAAATGTGCAGGAATAAACCTTGGGGACGGTAAGACTACCAATAAAGCCACTATGCTTGAAATTGATATTTAAATTCTGATTTAAATTTTGCAGTAAATTTCCTGTCAAAGAATTTTAGACATTCTTTCTCTAACATATTTCTGTATGAGAAAAAACTGGGAAAAATTGTGTAGCTGTATCTGATGTGATTTTCTATGTAAGTTTAGAAGAGGGACGGTAAGGAATCTAAAACCCAGGGACAGAGTTTAAAAAAATAATAACAACCGTAAAAATGTGTCCATGTTTCTTTTTGGCTGCATATTTATGTAAAAAAATAGTTCCAGTTTCGGAAAAAAGTTACATCGAATTACTTTCATTGAAACAATTTTATACAGACAGCTCTAAACGTAAAAATCAGCATCAGGAATGCGGGACTGTATAGGAGTTTCCTGGATATTTGGACCCACAATGTCGTCCAAACTTATTTATCTCGTTAATATTGATATGCAATCATGCAATGTTCCCCAGTATATGAAATAAAAAACCCACAAGAATATGTACTAAAATAAAAATTATGATTCAGGGACTTAAAATTCAAAAGATTGTGATAATGCCCCATATAATGCCCCTGAGATAACGTTAGTTGAAATTAGATTAGTCCTATAAAAACAAACCATGAATTAAGCTTGAATACAGTAACTGCAAATATGCGTAAAAGAAACAATTTTCCCGTAAATATATAAACTGATGCTCTAAAGTTCATTTTAGACGATTCGATGTGTAAATAAGATCAGTTCCTGCAACATTATGCAAATCAAGTTCAACACGTGACTTTTGTCCAATCCCTTGAAACACGTCTTAACTGTGTTCGACTGTAGTATTATAGGCCTCATTGTTTTCGCAGATTATTTACCTGGCACAAATACAGTATGTAGATATTAAACAGAAATTCCAAAATCAGTGAGATACGCAATTATGAAAATTTCTTAATTGTATCCAGAAAAGAGAGCAGAAAAACAAGCTCGGCATCTTGAAGAAATCAGCAAATTTTAATCAGATTGCATGCCAAAAGTCAAAAGTGTATGACAACAAATATAGTTTAAAGCAAATGCAATTATCATAAATGGCTTCAATGATGCAAATGTTCTATGTTTCACCTAACCATAATCACTAAAATACGTTAATTAGTATGCAGCCGGATTATTACAAATTAAGTAAGAGGAATATGAGAATATAAGATAGATATTCTAATCTTCCGTAATCGAGTCTACAGCTAACGTTAACCAAAAACAAAAAAAATATTACCAACAATATGTTTTAATGTAAATGTGGATAGTATTAAAGGTTTTTCACAAAACTTCTTCAATACACGAAATTGTATTAGCTGATGTATGCCAATTGGCAGTGGGATAAATACTGCTAAGCAAAAGCGGACAGGAGGCATAAATACCTGAGTTAAATGATTTTTTTCCCTAAAGATGAATAAAAAAACAGAAATGCTGCCATGATCAGAAAGAGTTCTTGATTTTCTATCAAAATCTTTCGTTGTGGCGAATCGAATAAAAAAAATTAAATTATGAATGAACGTAGCATACAGTAATGCTTGGCATACATTTAAGGGAGACCAAACTGGCCACCAGAGACAGCTAGTATTATAGTTAAACGTACATTTGCAAATTTATTAACATCTGATTTCTGTAAATTTTGTGAGATATTCTCTTTTATAAAAAATAATGTGTAGCATATAGCTCGTGAGTAGTAAGATAAAGTCTGTTTAAAACTAGCGTACTTTATTCAGAGGTAAAAATTAAGCGCAGTGTTCTCAAATTTGAGTACCGCTGTTTCGAATGACTGCTTCGTCTGCCTCTTTTAATTGCCAAATTTGTTACCTATGTATAATATGAAGGTGGCTATTTAGTGACATACCTACCCAGACCATAACACAATTGAATGCGTTTCCAGATTGCCTGTATTTTTGTCATTAATTAAGGGGTAGATTATTTTTCAGAAAAATTGCACTCAAAAGTAACCGCATAAACCTATGCATATTTTCCCCCAAATTCTTAATTTCTACTAAACAATTATATTTATCCCCTGAGATACAATGCTTAAGCTTATAAGGTGCCGGCATATTTATTATTACATCCAGTAAAAATAAATAATGAGAGAGTTCCTAAAAATGTATTTACCGTTTGATTCTTCCCTCCAAATATATATCTTAAAGTATCAATAAAGCTGTCCATATTTCTGTTTTGCCGTATTTGGGAAATCAAATAAGGCGTAGGTTATTATTTGGCCTGCAAATGTAGACATCTGAGCCGGCATATGTATTTTACCAACTTCTTAATTTTTACTAAACAATTATATTTATTGCCTCAAATGAAATGCCTAAGCGAATAAGACGCTGACATTGTTATTATTAAATCATGTAAAACGAAATAACAAGAGAGTTCCCAGAAATATATGTACCGTTTGATTACTCCCTCCTAGTATGTATTTTAAAATAACCATTATTCTAAAATATATTCATATACGGAGAATATTCGCCTAATTAACTAAGAAATATAAATATTCTTCTCTAACTCGAGAAAATCTGAAACTGATAAGAATATTTTGAGAAATATATTGCACAATATAAAATTAAAAGATTTATTTTGCTTCTCTTAAGATAAAACACTATATCCTTAACTCAAAGTAAAAAGATATATCAGATTGTTTGAATCAATCAACATTTTTCTATTTTAAGAGAAATAAATTGCATTTTCATTTTTATATGAGGTTCTAAAATAAAATACTTTTAAAAATATTTGAAAATGACAAAAGCATCACAAATAACAATATTTTTAAAGTTGGAGAGCTACATTATTTTTATACGATTATTTTGATAGTAATGTTTTAGTGGGAAATATTTTAAAAGATATGTGTACAGTGATTGCCAAAATCGCGAAATTTTTTTAAAATTTGTTTGTTTTTAATTTGAATGCTTATAAAAGCTGTTACACTTCACTTAGTGCAACGATTCATATATCAAATGAAAAATGAACTTCAATGCATAATTTAAAATAACTCCCTACTAACTATGCAACAAAATATTGTAGAAGAATATCACTGGTACCAAACAAATGGAAATAAAGTCTATTTTTAAATGGTGTATATAAAATTTGCTTAGAATGCCATCAGCATATCAAAACGAACGAAAACTTTGTTTTTTCAATAGCAATACCTACGTTTGACACCATAAATAAATTCTACGCTCTTTAGCCTTTTATCTACTGATGGTACTTATAGGTACCATTAAAATATCTTGTTATAAAATCCATTTAATACATAGATTGGTAGTAATACAGTTTAGAATGAGTTATAGATGAAGTACTTTATCTTATTTAACAAGCATTATTGTTTACACAGAATAAAAATATGGTACTTGTTAGTTATCCCGTCGAGCAAATTACTGTCGCCAAATTGTAAGATTAAATGCCAATAATTTCTTGGTGTTGGGAGTGGGGATTTTTAAATTCGAAAATATTTCTATATTTCTATTGTAAGAATATTATATATGTACATTCCTAGTTCTACAAAATACTAAGAAAAATATTTAAAATAAAATATTTGGGTGGGGTTATAAATATTCCACAAAATCCCTATAAACTCAAATTTAATTAATACTTCTAAATCCTTCTATCCTTCTAAAATCCTTCTAAAATTCTTTTAAAATTTATTAAATGAATATGTAAATCTTCTAATGTAGTTTCAAAAATTCACGGAAAATACTTTAGAAGATAAAATTTTCATGGATTCATAATTTAGTATATAAAGTATTAATTAGCCTAAATCCAAATTTTCATGAAATTCGTACGATTAGTTTAGGATAAATTATTTTAAAATGAACCTATATCAGGGAATGTGTCCAAATTGAAGTTTGCTACTCGATTGTCAAAATGCTGCAGAATGACACTGTCACTTCTATTAAGGTATTATTTCTTGCCAATATGACCATTCCATTAACTTAATAGATTTCGACTATTGCGAGCACAAATGTTTCAATAAAATGTGTAAAATATATATTTTTCAAATTATGGACGGCCCCTTAAACCACCAGTTTGATGTTTTAAATGATAATTCGAAAACTACTTGAAAGTAAAATTTGAAATTGAGAATTCACATAAAGCAGGACATAATAAATATAAATTTACCAAAAAAATTGTAGATTGCAATTCCTATTTTTTTTTTCGGATATTAATTTCATAATTTATAATTAATATTATAAATTTTTTTAAATTACAAATTCAATATATTTATGTTCGGTTTTTTAGTGTTTTAACCACACACAAAATTATCACACGAGGATTACAATTTCAATAGATTTTAATAAAAATATGAAAATGTAATTTAACATTAAAACCTTTAAATTCTGAGTGTTTATAATTCAAAAGGTTAACTCCGAAATGACTTGAAATTTTCTTTCTAGAGGTAGTTTGAACCACAGATTTAAAATATATTGTCGAAATTGGGTGTTGTCATTGAAAAAAAACAAAGTTTGGTCTGCATTTGATTTATAGATGGCCCCCTAATCAAATTTTATATACATCATGTAAAAGTAAACATTATTTCCAGTCGTTTGGTACAAGTAACTTTCTTCTATTATAATTACTTGCAGAGTTAGTAGAGGGCGTTTACTTTTTTTCCGACGACTGTTCACGAGATTAAAGAACCGGATTTTAGGAACAGCTGCTAGAAGCAAATCGGAATATTCCTTGTAAAGACAAATGACCCACTTCCGCTTATAAATAGATGCAATGTCATACTTAAAGGTGGGAAAGGCCAGTTTGGTTGTTTCATTTTATAGGACAAAGTTAGTTACTGATATACTACTACGGTTTGATGTTCATGTGTATTGTTCGGTGCTATTGACTGCGTTGCGTAATGAATAAATAAAAATATATCGTCCAAATAAAGTGATGACTGGTTACGCAGAAAATGGTCCGAGAATGTTATGTTACATGAAAATAGTCTTTCGTGTGCAGAAATCGCTAGAAAAAATGTAGAAATTTAAAAACAGCAGGAGAACAAAAATTTTGTTTACGCTATTAGGAAACAAAATCAATAGAAAACAGAGAAGGAAAAGGCAGCGAAAAGTGAGCAACCAATATAAATGATAAGAGAATAAAACAAATTTGCATCAGAGAAAGATGGGTGTCATCTGAGGAATTAGAATTGTGACTGCAACTGATGTATTTGTCAGTGCAAGGTAAGATTTCCGAAATTAGCCATTGCTGAATAAAAAGCAGCGGCAAGAGAATACAGAGCGCAAAAAACCCCCATTTTATGGACAGACGTTCTTTAGAAAGAAGTGACATGGAGTAACGAAACTAAGATATCAATATTTGATAGCGATGTTAAGAAATATATGAGACGTCGCATCAGATAAGAGGTATATGCAGATTGCATTCAAGCGATAACAAAAAATTCCACAAGTGTTATGATCTGGGAATGTATGACAGAATGTGTTTTAACCCGTTTTCATATCATAGCTAGCACACTGAAGAGCAGAAAGTAAATTAACACCATCCTACAAACAAAATACTACCTTCTGTCATGAATCTTTTTCAGATAATGCCCAATATTTTTACCAGCAGAATTAAGCTCTCTGACGCATTGCATAGATATCCAGATTAACGGAGATTGATATACATGTGCCGGAATGCCAGAACACAGCCCAGATGTGAATCTCATAGAATATTTATGGTTACGTTTGAAAGAATTAGTACATCGAAGGCGTCGAACCAATAAAAGATAATTAATTGATACTATAATTGTCTCATAACACCAAATATAAAGAAGGAAGAGATTCAAGGATTGGTTGGCTCAATGTCACTTTGATGTGATACACAACGAAATACTGATAAGACAGGGACATCGTAAGTACACGGTACGTCCTACTAACTATGTCGTCAATCATACTATAAAAATGTTACTGGATCAAACCTATTAGTAATAATGTTTACTAACTATTTCTACAATTGAATTACTCTTTGAGGATTGTCTACAAATTTAAACTGAAACAAACTTTTCAGTAATGAATTTTTCGGTAAATGTTACCTTATGTTCTTAAACGGGAAGTCATAGTAACATAGTCAACGGGGGTCAAGTAGTTTTGAAATAAATCTGGTGTAAATTTGAACTCCTAAAGCTAAATTCACTTTTATCCATTGCAGAAAGTATTGCAATGCGGATATTTTTAAAAGCATAAATCTAAAGCCACTTATTGGAATGAACTGCAAGTTGTATTAATTCGTTCATTAGAAACTTTTGAAATTACATACTCCACATAATGCAATCTCTTTTTACACCAATTAAAAATTAATTTAATATTAGGAAGTCAATATTTCATACCTGCATAACTTCTGAACTACCAGATATAATGTCGTCCGTTCGATATCTGAAAGCAAAATGTCAAAAAACCTTTATGAGAAACTCTAGAATATTATGTGAATGTGCACTGAAGAATTTCATGTCAAAACTTTGTGTCAGTTTTAAAAGACTTAAATTCAGTTTCAATTTCAGTTGGCAGACAAACACCGAAGAATAATTTAAGTATAGCATTGATCAATAGACGCTACTTTATGGATAATAGTTGAGCAAGCTTTATGGAGGATTAATGGCAGAGTTAGTAGGGTGGGTATATTTCCTTCCACTACTGCAGATTAACTTTATAAATTCGTCATGGTTTGTGCAATTCAGAATGATGGAATACTATTAATATTATGAAACAAACAAAACTGTGATTATTTCTTAAAGCGTAAATGGTCTGTTGAAGCTATTTTCTGAAATATTTTAAAAATTTGCATTATAATTCTTCGATATATTAAATTATATCATCATCTATTTTTTCACATCATTTCATTTCACTAAATCGAATTTAAAGAAAAAATATTCCCTGAATGATAATTACTTGTTCATTTTAAATAGGGAATAGTTTTCAGCAAAAAGATATTTCTTGAATAATCTTAGTCCATGAATTATGCACAGAGAATTTCACTAGGGATTTAAGTTAAGCCGTCGATATGACAACGTGTCGAAGACGCTAAATAAAACAATGGATTCAAGAGCAGAGCATCTTAACAGCATTGGTTCCGCATCTTAACATCTAAATTGCATTGTGTCGTGTTTCGTGTGCAATATGTAAACTCAAGAGCTAAAATTCTGAAGTTATATGTTATTCAATAATAAATAAAATTAATCGCTTGCCATCTCCATGAAAATTAAAATACTTTCTTTACGCCGGGCTGACAGCGTGTTTCACTAGTATTAAATCTCAATCTAAATATTTACATATTACTTTACCTAAGATATTACGTAATAGATAAAAACAGTTCATGAAAAAGATATAGAATCCGATCTTCAAACCATAAATAAATACCTGTCCTTTTTTGACACATACATGTTCAAAAATAGTATTGTAATCTTTACGCATCGGTTAATAAAAGACGTGACAGTGGTTAGGATAGATATATATTATTAGACTAAGTTGTGTAAAGTATTATAAACAAAACTTCAAAGTTATGGGTAATCTGTAAAACGTGATTTTAAATTTTACGGTAAGTATTTTTCTTTTCTAAAAAATATCTAATTTGAAAACTTAAAAACGCATGGCAGAAATAGCAAAATGACACAAAAACTTAATTGAAAATACTATACATACTTTTAATTAAATTTTTTAGTTACATAGTATTTTTTAAACATATTCTTGACTCGAGGACATAACCATATATGATAAAGAAACATACCGTGTGATGTGCATCAGAAAAAAAAAAAAGGATTTTTCCTAAAATTTGAATTAAAATATTTGTAATCTGTACCCAACAAACACTCAACTTGTGGGTCACTGAAGGCAACGTTAGCCTTGGCCAAAAGTGTCTGATATGGGTCCGATATCATTGGCCGTAACGGATCTTTAAAAAAAGTGTCATGCCGAACACAATAAGGCCGGAAGAAAATTGGCCGCAAGTACAAGAAGTTGCCCACAAAATGCTCCCTTAACGTTCACCTAAAACTGATATTTAGCCGCAAACTGGCCACAGTTATACATTTAATGGCATTCATGAATAAAAGCTTGCCACAGCTATGCCATTAAGGGTCATTTTAAATAAAAGCTAGCCACAAGCCAGACACACTTATGCCGTCAATGGGCATCATTAATGAGTGCAAGCCGGAAGCGAGCAGCCACATTTATGCCATCAATGGGCATCATTAATGAATGCAAGCCGGAAATTAGACACATTCATGCCACCATTGGTTACTATGTATGAAAACTAGCCTGAAGCCGGCCAGAATTATACTGTTTAAGCCCCCCCCCCCCCCCCCTCCCACCGAAACAGTTCAGTAAATGAGGATTTTTTATTTGGCAGAACCACAAATTTTTCTTTTTTAAAATATTTTAATAAAAATTAGAATCTAAATTTACTGGTTTTGTAATGTTTATCTGAAAACAGTTTAAATATATTGTGTAAAATTTGGAACAGGTAAGTGCTCATAATACTAGCCTTACTTTTATACATGTTTTACGCTAACATATACTTCAGTTAAAAACACTTCTTATTAAAAGTCAAATAATAATAATTATAAATAAATAAATTTTATAGAACAAAATGCATTTAGATCCTAAATTTTATCAAAACATTTAGAAATTAATAATTCCAATGGAGGCATAAATGACCTTATCTGCTAATCCCCTTTCAACAAAAGAAATTTCTAATTTTCTGTTAGTAAATGAACGTTCAACAATATTCAACCTTAAATATTTTTATGGACATTCTTCTAAAAAACAATTCTTTTTCTTATGTTTATGATTTAGCTTTTAAAAATGTTGATATTCTTAAACAGCTGCAAGAACCATATTTATAGTTAACAAAGAGAAATTGATCAATTTTCCATATACATTTAAAATTATTCATTGAAAAAATAAACTAATTAATTAATTCGCTATGTCAAGCGCTGTCTTTAAAAGTTTTCGGCAAAATTTAAGATAAGTAAATAAAAATATTTCTTGCAAAATTAACCTAAATGATTGTTAATATATTGATTTCTTGCAAAAACACTTTAACATTTAAGCAATCATCCAACAAGTATTCTTTATAGAACAAATTTTAATTTATGCGTAAATAATGTATATAATACTAACATATGTTATGTATGTTGCATAAAAATTGAATGAATTTATGTTTGTGATTTTTTTTACACATACTGGTAAGTCTGTTACCAATTTTTTATGCCCATTTCATTAAAGCCTTATTAAATCATAATAAAAAAAACAAGTGAAATATTTCTGAACCATTTTAATTTTATGAATACAAATTTTCACTCAATTATTATTAAAAAATAATAAGAAGAACAAAATGAAGTTTTATGTTTATATATGTCCCGAATGACAATTTTTTTTATAGTCCTTTATCGTTCTCATTTTTTTTTTTTTTTTTTTTTTTTTTAATATCAGATAACATTAGATTTTCCTACTAAAGTTTCATAATCAAGCTGTAAAATTATGATAATTATAATTTTTAAAAAAAGGTAGATTGAAGTATGCATTCTAACTTTCTTTTTCAAATTCTTTTCAGATATTTCAAAATATATTGAGTATTTTAATGAATTCTTTTTTTGACACTAATTTTTCTTAGATTGTATTAAAATTATTCAGTTGTTTATTTTAATGATATTTTCTGTGAGAACAAATTATTATCAGATATCAGAGGAGGAAAGAATCTTTCTTAAGTCCCGTTTAAAAAAAATAATTATGACATTAAATCAGTTTATTTTAAATAAACTAGAAGAATGTGAAAGTGAGAAATGAGGAAAGTGATATAAATAATTCACAATGTTTAAAATTACTACAACCGAATGAATTTTTTCAAAATATAATAATATATTGAAAACAAATATTAACCTACATTCGCATAAACAAAAATACAACTAATAATGTTAATATTTAACTTTACGAACTTATTTTACGAATTATTATTAAAATGAGCGCAATATAATAGTACAGAAATATTTCGAATTAAACTGATTTAATGTATAGGCAAAGAAAATATTCAGACTTTCAGGATTTTAAATGTCCATTCTCACCTCAGAGTAACGCGGTTATATAGTATCCTTTATCCACTTTTCCTCAAAGATCCACTAAATATTGATTTATCCTTGTACAAACAGCCTCAGAACAAAAGTCGAAATGAACAGTTAACTCTGCATTCTACACTAAACACTAAACAGTGACAACGAGTGATTTCAAAAGATGACACAGCAAAAATCTTGAGCCCTATTTGTCATTAACCATGCCCTTGAACACTCCCCCAAACAAGGCTCTCACCCAGTCTCCAAAAAAAAAGCGTTATAGAGAATGTGTATTATGATTCCCCTTTTAATGAGACTTTTCCGAATTTAACGATAACACTTGTGAATTTCAAATAATTTAAACTCCTTCTCAGATATATTTTTTCTCTTTAACCTTTACCTACTAATCGATCAGGAAAAAAAAAAAAAAAGGACAAGATTTTTTTCAAATAAAATTATATGTAGTGGATATCTGAAACTGTAAAATTTCTGTAATCATTATATGTAATCCTTATATGTAATCCTTTTGATGCAAATAAGAGCCATGTTACACTTGTTTAAGTAATCTATACTCCTATTATAAAGAGGAAAAAATTGTTTATTTGTAGGAGGTAAGCTCTGGAACTACCGAACCGATTCCAAAAGTAATGGTATCAAAATGATGGTGTTAGTCCAACTTAGAACATAGGCTATATCTTATGTCGGTGCCACTACCCCAAAGGGGGTGTAGGAGCAAAAAACGTTCTAAAAATGTGATTTTAGCGTTACTGAAGGGCCTAGAAATATGAAATATTGAATATTAGTTACTTATAAGATATAAATGATGTCTAAGAACAGTTCTTAAACAATTCGAAATTTAAAAGGGGTGAAAATGCACAAAAAGCGTTCTAAAAAACGTTCTAAATGGTAGTTTCTACACAATCTCAGGAAATACCAAACCGATTTAAAAAATAATGGTGTCAAAATGATGGTGACAACGCTTGCTCCAAGATAGGCTATGTTTTATGTCGGTGTCACTACCCCAAAGGGGGTGCAAGAGCAAAAAACGTTCTAAAAATGCGATTTATGTGTTACTGAAGGGCCTAGAAATATGAAATTTGAAATATTAGCTACTTATTAGATATACAGGATTTCTCAGAACAGTTCTTAAACAATTCGAAATTTGAAAGGGGTGAAAATGCGCGAAAATCGTACTAAAAAACGTTCTAAATGGTGGTTTCTACACAATCTCAGGAAACACCAAACCGATTTAAAAAACAATGGTGTCAAAATAAGGGTGTCAAAATGACAGTGACAACCCTTGCTCCAACATAGGCTATGTTTTATGTCGGTGCCACTACTCGAAAGGGAGTGCAGGAGCAAAAAAGGTTCAAAAAATGCGATTTTTGCGTTACCGAAGGGCCTAGAAATATGAAATTTGAAATATTAGCTACTTATTAGATATAAAGGATTTCTAAGAACAGTTCATAAACAATTCGAAATTTAAAAGGGGTGAAAATGGCGAAAAGCGTTCTAGAAAACGTTCTAATGGTGGTTTCTACACAATCTCAGGAAATACCAAACCGATCTAAAAAATAATGGCGTCAAAATGATGGTGACAACCATTGCTCCAACATAGGCGATGTTTTATGTCGGTGGCACTACCCCAAAGGGATGCAGGAGAAAAACGTTCTAAATTGCGACTTTTGCGTTACGGAAGGGCCTAGAATCGTGAAATTTGGAATGGTAGTTAGTTATAAGATATCAGTGATCTCTAGGGACATTTCCTAAAAAAATCGAAATTTAAAAGGCGGTCAAAATGCGCAAAAAGCGTTGTAAAAAACTTTCTAAATTGCGATTTCTATGCAATCTCAGGAAGTACTGAACAGATTTCAAATATAACAATGTAAAAATGATGGTGACAGATCTTGCTCCAAGATAGGCTAGATTTTATATCTGTTTCCACTACCCCCGAGGAGATGCAGGAGCAAAATGCGCGAAAAGCGTTCTAAAAACGTTCTAAAATGCCGATTTGTCGGCAATATCTCAGGAAGAATTAATCTGATTTCAAACGTAATGGTAGGAAATTAATCCTGACAGCCTCTGCTCTAACACAGACGCTATTTTATGTCGGTATCACTATCACCAAGACGTTGCAGGAGCAAAAAAGCGTTCTAAATTTCGATTTTTGTGATCGGTACGGTCTAGCAACTTAAAATTAGGCAAGGTACATATTTATTAGATATAAATGATCTTTAAGAACAGTTTCAAAAAAATTGGAAATTTAAAAATGGGTGAAAATGCGCGAAAAGCGTCCTAAAAACTTTCTAAATTGCGATTTCTACTCCATCTAAGGAAATACCAAAGCTATTTCAAAAGTAATGGTTGCAAATCAATGGTGATAGTCCCTGCTATAACATAGGTTATATTTTATGTTGCTGTCACTACAATCTGAGGGTTGCAAAAGCAAAGCATGTTCTAATTTGCGTTTTTTGCACAACTGAGTGGTCTAACACTTTGAAGTATGGCATGGTATTTACTTACAAGATGCAACTGCTTTCTAAGAACAGTCGAAAGAAAATTCCAAATTTAAAAAAATGAAGTGAGTGAAAAGCGTTATAAATTACAATTTTTAAGCAAACTTAAGAATTACCAAACCGATAAAAAAAATAATGATGACAAATTTTGGTGATAGAACCTGCTCAAACATAAGCTATAGTTTATGTCTGTTCCACTACCACCAGAGGGTTGCAGGAGCTAAAAACTTTCTAAATTGCGATTTCTGTGATACTGAAAAGGCTAGAAACTTTAAATATGACATGGTAGTTACTTATAAAATATAAATGCCCTCGAAGGAACGTCGAAAATAAATTCGAATTAAAAAGGGGTGAAGGGAAGGGGAGGTGCGAAAAGCATTTTAAAAAAGTTCTAAATTACGATTCTATGCAATTTCAGGGAATATAAACCGATTATAAAAGTAATAGTTGCGAATCAATGGTAACAGTCTCTGATCCTACACAGGCTATATTTTATGCCGGTGATTCTACCACCTGGGGTTCACAGGAACAACAAACGTTCTAAAAAAAAGGCTTTAAAAGCTTTTTAAATTACGTTTCTTGGAATATAACAAACCGATTTCAAAATTAATGTTGGCAAATTAATGGTGACACTTCCTGTTTCAACATAGCCCTTTATGTTGAGAGAGGTGGTAGGACTTGGAATTTGACATGATGGTTAATTTTAAGATGTAAGAAGATGGTTTCTAAAAAATTCAAAACTTCAAATGAATACTGAAATGAGCGCATTAATTGAGCATAAAAGTTTCAAAATATTTTCTAAATTATCATTTATTTAGTTTTATTTCATTTTATTAATTTAAGTCTCATTTCTGCCATTGCAGTGTGATAATGATGTTTAATCAAACTGTGTTTTAAATAGTAATTTTTGAATTATTCCTAAAAGTAATAAGTATCTTTTAATAGAAAAAACTTTTAATAAAATAAAATATTACCTTTTAATAAAATAAAAATTTAGTTAGTACCTTTTAATAAAAATTAGACATATAAATATCACTTGGCATATTTCAAATATTACGCGAGCAAAGCCGCGGGGTTTGCTAGTATACGTATATATCGATAAAATAATTTTCTGAAAAGGTATATATTTATATAATTCACTGAAAAAAATAAACTTACTTAAATACTACTGATAATAAAATTTTTCAACGTTTAATAACCCACTTTTATCCAATTTTGATTTATTTAATAAATATATATATACACTGACGAAAAAAAAAATCCCAACACCAAGAAAGACTTGTGTTAGATAAACGAAATTTGGTAGGCGTGTTTATACATCTGAAAGATGACATCGATTCAAATTTCGCCCTTCGCGCATAAGTGTGGCGCTAGTGGCGCCACTCAAAACTTGCAGATATGGTTTACTTTAAATGCGTGCTGTAAAGTTCGAGGGCGTTATTTAGCTACGAAACGTGACGTATTGAGTTGATGTTAGCCAAGAATGCCTTTAACAAGACGAAGAAGCCACTGTCAACAGCTCCCCGAGTTGGAAAGAGGTCGCATAATCGGGCTACGAGAAGGTGGATTTTCTTTCCGCGATATTGCAGAAACACTTGGCTGGAATGTATCCACTGTGCATGATTGTTGGAAACAGTGGTCAATGGATGGTGCTGCATCAAGAAGACCGGGTTCCAGGCGGCCATGTGCACTCCTGAGAGGGAAGATCGCCGTATTCGGCGTACGACTGTGGCGCATCGTACTGCGTCTGCGGCAGAAATTCGAGCTGTAGTTGGTACCACAGTTACACAACGAACTGTTAGAAATCGGTTACTTCAAGGACAGCTCCGAACCAGGCGCCCTGTAGCGTGCATTCTACTGACTCCAAGCCATTGCCGTTTGCGACTTCATTCGTGTCAATCCAGAGCTCATTGGCAGGCGGAGTGGAGATCTGTTGTGTTTCTTTTTCATTAGAAAACAATTTGTATATATAATATCATATTCATTAGAAAAATCAAAATTAAAAATAAAAATATCATCAATATACCTAAAGATCTTTAAAGACCTATTATATTTTATAGTATACTTAAATTCATAATGAAACAAAAATAAATTTGCTGCTGTACTAGAATAGTTTGTCCCCATCCCTATACCACAAATCTGATTAAAGGTATTACTGTTAAAAGTTACATAATTATTATAAAAACAGAAATGACATAAACTTAAAAATAAATCTCTATTAATATTTAATTCATCGTTTATACTAAAAACATAAAAAATATTCATTAAAACATCATAAAGAGAATCAATAGGTATATTGGTGAACAGATTTTCAAAGTCGAATACCTGCATTATCAGAGGAGTCAAAGGCAATTTGTCCAGAATTTCAACAATATTATCAATTGACCAGAAATAACTATACTTCTTAAATTTATACTTTAAAAAATTATATATCTGTTTTAATAAATTATGTAAACCAATATTAAAATTTTTATTAACGCTTTTAGAAGTGCTACAAATAAATCTAAACTTAATCGGATCTTTATGAAATTTAGGCGTTAAGAAAATAAATGGCAAACAGTGATGATTAGAAACATCAAAATTATAAGAAAAAATACTTTTAACTTTCTTTTTATATGCAAAAAATTTTTTAACAACAGGATTTTTGTCAATATTAACTTTTGAATAAAAATTTTCATTACCTAATTCACCCTCTATTTTATCAATATAAAACTTCTTGCATATTATTGCATAATTATTAGCTGCTTTGTCCACAGGGACTATAACAAAATTATTCTGTAAACTTTCAATAAATTTTTCATCTTCATCTTTAAAACTTTGATATTCATACTTATCAGAATTTAAATAATCTTTTAAAAAATTATTGAAATGCCCCAAAATTTGAGACTTCCATTCAAAAAATGCTTCCAAAGGCATACTAAATTTATAACTATATTTCTTTATAAAATTATTGACATTATCCTTAAAAATCTTTAGTACTTTATTGCTGCTAATTTTACTATTAATTCTAAATTTTGTACCAAAATTCATTAAATATTTTACATTTTTATTCTTGATTATATTAAGATTACCTGTAATTATATGACCATGATAATTATCTATAAAATCTTTAAATTCCATATTATTACAACAACAAGTTAAAACTGTATTAACATTTGAAAAATCTATTTGTCTGTAATTGAAAATCTTAGTACTTAATGGTTTAGGATAATTATATGCAATTGAAATAATACATTCTTTAAGAGGAAAAAGGTCGTAAATATGTTTACATATTGCATTTAAATTCGAATTATCAAAAGATTTTTGTTGAAATTTTATATTAAAATAAATTACTTCTTTATTAACTTCATCTCTATTTAATAACTTAAAATTAATTAAATCATATAATAAATCTTTAAACTGTAAATTTTTAAATTTGAAAACATCCAAACATTTTTTAATTTTCTTAAGCACATTAATCTTTAATTTAAAAACCTCCATTTTAACATTTTTAACACTATAATTTTTATCAAAAACAAATTCCAAATCCTTAATCCATACATTAGGATCCATATATAACAACTGTTGTTATAAAAAGAGGAAATAGGGGGTCTCGTAAATATAATAAAGTTATTAATCATATAATTCCTAATATATCACCAATATACCTATTGATTCTCTTTATGATGTTTTAATGACTATTTTTTATGTTTTTAGTATAAATGATGAATTAAATATTAATAGAGATTTATTTTTAAGTTTATGTCATTTCTGTTTTTATAATAATTATGTAACTTTTAACAATAATAGCTTTAATCAGATTTGTGGTATAGGGATGGGGACAAACTATTCTAGTACAGCAGCAAATTTATTTTTGTTTTATTATGAATTTAAGTATACTATAAAATATAATAGGTCTTTAAAGGTCACGACATATATACAAATTGTTTAAAGTTGAATAGAGCAAACCGTGATGATTATAATGCAGAATTTTTGGATATTTTATTTGAAATTATTGATAATAAATTAATTTTGGATTTGTATGATAAGAGAAATAGTTTTCAATTTTGTACTACAAGCATGCCACATTGGTTTTCTAATTTACATAAAAAAATTTACATAAATATTTTAATTAATCAGTTAATACGTTTCAATAAAATTTGTGGCAGAGATAATAATTTTTATAAACAGATTTTTAAGTTATTGGCTAATTTATTTTACAATAATAACTACCCTATAAAGTTTTTGAAATATTATTTAAAGGCAGTTTTAAAAGGTGAATGGCAACGATGTGGCTTGGCGGCATGACCATGTGATGGCATCTTTTCCAGAACTTTCTATATGACGTATGCATCCTAAAGTCTTGCTAAAAGAACGGGTGTGTATTGATGAACTGAAACGAAGGAAAGTTGCAGACTTGGAATTCTAGTATTTGACAATGGCTTTGGAAGAAAAATTATTTGTTTATTGTTGACGGGTGAGGAACATTATACAGGTATTACTGTTTTTCATGTTTTAAGAAATTTTATTTTGCAGGTTTAGGGGGGGGGGGGGGCGCACGTTTCTTCTGCATTCATGCATGTCAAGTTAATTTCTTTTGTTTATATTTTATTCGCAATTTTTTAAGTATTTTTCTAAAAGACTATTTATTAAAGCTTTTTTGTTTTTATATGATAATTTTTGTATTGTTAATATTATGCTTTATTGTTTTAATTTGGGTTATTTTAGTTTTTTATGAAATTTGGATAATAAAATGATAATAGTTTTTCAGTATTGAATGCAGGATGGACGTGTGTTCAGAAACCTGCAAATTTTAAAAGTGGGAATGGAGTTAGTTTTTTGTCTGTCCTCCCACTGAAGAACAACAGACTGTTTTTGTTTTTTACCTGTCTTTCTTGTTTTTTAAAGAATTTTATAGTTAAAAATTTTTGCAGATATACACCTTCCTTTTGGAGTTATGGTGTTTTGGCATTTTGAAATATTGAAGTATGTTTTATTGCATTTGATATGTGCTGCTGTAGCGCCATTCATGCGATAATTTTTCATTAATTTTGAAATATATATATATTTATCATCAGGGGTCTGGGGGTCATAATCGATGAAAATATACGAAAATGTTTTGAAATCGCTTTCCTCCGAACGGCTGCAATAGATAGCTTTTTGTAATGAAAGCTACCTAATAACGTGTCATGTGCATCAGGAAAAATATTATTTTTTAAACTTCTTAGTACTTTCGAGCTTTTTCAAACCCTTCATCAGAAAATATTTTAATAACAAATTGGCATTTATTTATACAAATACGTCACTTCGTTTTGAAAGGAGAGAGCCAAACAATTAGTTTAAAACATTTATTAATTTATTAGTTAAAAACAACAACTTTTTAAAGTTCAAATTGTATATTCAAAATAATTGCGTTTTTATAACAAAGACTAAATTTGGAAATTTACCTAATCAGTTAAAAGTGTAAGGAAAATCATTTTTGCAACATTAAAAATAAAACTAATCTTTTTTTTTTATATTAGAATCATTTTTTTAAAATATGAAAAATATGTAGAAATTATTTTAAAAACCGGCTATTTAAAAACATTTCTATTTGTCAATGGATAGTTACGGCATTATTATATTTCATATGGTTATTATTTTAAATTTACGAGATTAATATAAAAAAGTACTTTTTTAAAATTAAAAATTAATATTAAAATAATTAGTTTGTTATGATTGTTTATGTTATGAT
Organism: Maratus speciosus; assembly: GCA_963932465.1. Lineage (NCBI taxonomy): Eukaryota > Metazoa > Arthropoda > Arachnida > Araneae > Salticidae > Maratus > Maratus speciosus. Next base: position 527,346,559 of record OZ010789.1, on the reverse strand, counting down.
AATGCAAAATTTGCATTTTTATTATTAATAACAGTGTATTTCCCATCTAAAAGACACAGGCGTTATAAGTTGCCAGCGTAGAAGGGACAACGCACTATGGAATATGTAATACCTTTTACAAATAAAGCGGATTGCTTTAAACTTCCGTAAAATCTAATAGCGTTATTGGAAATTCATCCTTTTATTTAATATTTCAAAATCAAAGTTTAAAAAAAAATAACTACATTTTTATTTTAAAAGAAATTCTTCTGTAATGCAAATATTAAAATAACATTAAACACACATTAAGAAATCTTTAATTTCTTTAAAAAAGATGAAAATTTTAAAGAAAGAATAATAGTGACCATTTGTGTGAAAATATTTTTCGTTTGGAAAAGCTGCGGTAAAGCAACAGCTGTTTTCTTGACTAGTTATTACATCATCTTTCAATTTTAAGTATAAAATAATGGCAAATGGTTCTCCAATACTCATAAAAAAGGATCATTAGAAATAAACATTAAAGGATTTTTACTTTGTTTTTCGAAGTATCCTGGGATTGTCTGAAATGTTAGAAATAAAATTTTATAACATAAAAAAAACAGATATTATAATAAGAAAAAGAAAAACAGAAAATCGAGATCTGAGGTTTCTTTATTCCTATTAAAAATTAGATTTTCCGTTTTTAATTTCTTTTTGTTTTCTGACAATGTTTATAAAAACGAAAATTGTATATACGAGGAGGTATCAATAAATTTTGACCCTCAAATAGAAATAATTGAGTGGGATTTATGAAATTGCTATATATTATTAGTCCTTTTCTATATAGTCATCTTGCACATTAAAACATTTCTGCAAACAGTATATCAAAGAGAAGGGGAAGGGTGTATTCCAGGAGGCAGCATAGTAGACCAAAATGGGTGCACTTTTCTAACTTTTGCTGACCCCCTCATGCGACATATTGTTGGAAAGGCTTGTGACCACTTATTTATGTTATGCACCTACCGAGCCCCTCTCCTCAATTTGTCTCCCTTGAGGGGGGGGGGCACTTTTCTAAATTTTGTAGACCCCTTATGACACCAGGGGAAAAATTTGGACTTGGGTCGGGAGGTGCATAACATGAATAAGTGGTCACAGGCTTTTCCAACAATATGTCCCATAAGGTGGTCAGCAAAAGTTAGTAAAGTGCCCGCTTTTGTTCTACCATCGCCTCCTGGAATATACCCTTCCGTCTCTCTTTGAAATACCGTTTGCAGAAATGTGTTACTATGCACAGTGACTATTATAGAAAAGGACTAACAAAATATATCAATTTCATAAATTTCACTCAATTATTTCTATGCGAGGACAAAAATTTATTGATTCAACCTCGTAAAAAATAATCATGCATAAAGCTTTTTTTTTTAATGCTGTTCAAATAACTACGATATAGGTAGCAAAATACATTATTTTATGAAAACAAAATATTCTTAGAAAAACTAAATAGATGTTGCTTGAAATTTGTAGTATATAAATAATCGAATTTTCTTTTTATTAATCTCTCAAATTTCATTATAAATATTGCATTCAATGAACAAATATTTAAAAAAAAAATTGTATTTTGATTAATTTAATGTCATATAATACCTGGTATTACATCATGCATGAAAACGTTTATTTTACTTTCCAATATTTTAATAAAACATTCCGTTAAATTTCAATGATATGTTAAATTGCCGTATTAATTATGTTCTTAAATGGGATTTCAACTATGAAAACATTAATAGTTATCAGTAGCTATGGTTGTTAACACAGTAGTTTCCGCTTTTCAGTCTTTTTGCCGCCCAAATCAATTAATTTCTCCTAACCCATCTCTCCTTACAAATGCAAATAAGAAATTCCATGTAGCTTCCATGCGAAAGGATCACTAGGGTCAGTTCATTTTACTTTTTTCCAATATTCCAAAGCTCATGCCAAAAATGTAACATTTAAGTAAACTGGAAATTTATAAATTGATTGGAATGGAATATTTGAAATTTTTTCTTGTTTTTCATTTTTTCAATACGGTGACAGGCGGCGAAAAGACTAAACGCGACCGCCTCGGCTAATTTTTCACTCGTGTTGGGTTTATTGTATTGTGTTGAAAGTCTGAAATAAGTCGTTCTTTATACAGGGTGATTCTAAACTCATGGTGCAAACTTCAAAGGTTGGTACAGGACAATGTAACAATCATTTATTGTATAGGAATGTATGGGCACAAAAGACGCGTTGAGGTACAAACACCAGGGTGACTAATTTGGTCCTTTTTTATTTGAAAATTTCTCATTCATACTATAAAAGTCCTATACTATTCTTTTCTTTATTTAAGACAGACATTTCATGATTACATAAAGGAAAAATTCTTGTTTGAAAATTTCCGGTATGAAATCGAAATTTTTGAATTAAAAAAACACGCAAAATTGTCAAATCTGTCAAACACAATACATGGAAAGATATAGAAAGGAAGTCTTTCTTTAAATTCAAAAATTTTGATTTGATACCGGAAATTTCAAACAAGAACTTTTTCTTTATGTAATCATGAAATATCTGTTTTAAATTAAGAAAAGAATAGTAGAGGAATTTTCTGATATGAAAAAATTAAAAATACAAAAACGGAACAAAGTGGCCCCCTGGTGTTTGTACCTCAACGCGTCACTTGCGCCCATACATTCCTATACAATAAATGATTATTAAATTATCCTGTACCAACCATTAAAGTTTGTATCATGAATTTATAATCACCCTGTATATGTGTAACGTTAGTGCTATTTTCTATACATTGCGAAATTTTAAGTCTTTAAATCTATCCAAAAATTCATGCAATCAATTCCATAAACTTAGGATGAAAACACCCCCACCCTCTCTTTTCAAAATACATATCATTTTTATTCCGAGTATTTTAAATTTGTATAAATGTAGCATGGATTTCATTAGGTTTTCTTAATTAAAAGTTAAAATAGTGCCCAATGGCAACCGGAAAGAGTAAGAAGCCGTAACTTCATGCTGATATGAATTATGGCTAAGAAAGTTACTGGGCTAATGGTAAATGAAAAAGTAAGAGAGAGGAGGCAGTAATGGGGAAAATAATGCATAAAAAATATTTCTTGCTCAATATATCTTATTATGGTTTTAATACAACTGTGGTATAATAATGTTTAGAGTTATCTAAAATAATATATATATCTATATACATATATATATCAGATATAACAAAAGATTTAAAATTCTAAAAAAAAATGTCCCAGTCCTCTTTCGTGCGTGGGTGATTCGAACATAAATGAACACTAGAAGAGAAATATGATAAATTTGCATTTTAAAAAATGTTATATTTTCATAGATAATTTGATGATTTTGCTATGTATTCAATAAATTTACAATTATAAGATTAATAATATTTGTAGTTGAATAATTTTATTTTTATATGAGGCATTCTCACATTATTTTGACTTTTAAGTCCCTGAATAATAATTTTAATTTTAGTACATATTGTAGACTTTTTTTTCATTGGAAAACATTCCATTGTATGACTGTATAACAATATTTATTAGATAAATAAATTTTGGAAGATGTTGGGGGTCCAAATGTATCACGTATTTCCTTACCACACGTCCCTGATTCTGATTTTTAAGTGTGGAGCTGTCTGTATAAAATTGTTTCAATAAACGTAATTCAGTGTAACCATCTTTCCGAAACTGAGACTATTGTTTTATATAAATATGTAGCAATAAATTAACCTGCACATATTTTAAAAATTGTTATTATTTTTTGAAATATGTCCCTGGATTTTAGATTCCTTATCGTTCCTCTTGCTAAAATTATACAGAAAATCACTTCAGATGCAGCCGCAGAATTTTTTTCAACTTTTTTCTCATGCGGAAGCATGCTGGAGAAAGAATGGATAAAATTCTTTGACAGGAAATTTACTGCAGAATTTAAATCAGTATTTAAATATCAATTTCAAGCATTGTGTCTTTATTGGTAATCTTACCGTCCCCAAGGTTTATTCCTGCAATTTTTGAGGCAATTTTTTTATTATTATTATTTAATCCAATGTAAATAACTGTTGCTAAAAATCAATTAACATTGTGGCTATCACTTAGTCTTAACATGATTCACCGAAAAATAGGTGGCAATTTTACTTATTTAATTATTATTTACTATATTTAATTTAGGTGGTAATAACAAATCAAAATGTTTGACACGGTTTGCAATAAATATCATTTGCACTATTAAGGTTGAAATAAATGTCGCATTAGCGTTCATTTTGGCATGATAGTTCGATAATGGAAAAGTACCAAACATTTTTATATATTTTACAGTACAAACACTTAAACGATATTTGAATTGAAATTACATTCAACCCATACATGTTTCTTTTCACTACCTTATTCAGATATGTAATCTCTCCTCTCTTATGAAATCTTATCTTCGTCAGATTAGAAATTTGTTCGCAAAATCCCAGAGGCCAATGCATAAATCAGGACCTAATGTTTCAGGTTTTCCTTATTTTTGATGAATAGATTATGAATATTTTCATAAATTATTTCAAGATTTAAGGATTACTAACCTTTTTATTGTACTTATTTTAGTTCATACTGATGCTGGCGTCATTAACTGGTTTGCAATTTCATTTGGTGTCCTTCTTTGGCTTGAGACCGCTCAAATAATTTAAACTTTGTATTGTTTCGAAAGAATTTTTTGCCTTTCTGTAGATTTTGCAGTACCATAAGTAGTTGGATTCTGTAACAAATTACAAATGACAAATTTTGAACATTTAGTTTTATCAGCAATTCTTTAATGTGACATTCCGATGTTGTTATAAACTGGAATTTGACGGCTGTCAAAGTCAAAAGGATTTCTCTCATCATATCATAAAAAAGTTTTATGAGCTAAAAAAATTAACTCAATATATCTTTCAAAAGTTTTGTGAAATCATATACGAAAATTTCCACCAATGATGAGCGGCGGTTCTGAAATACTGACATCTGTCTTCTCATTTTGTTCCTGTGTAAAATGCAAAATAGATATTTTAAAATAGATTAAAAATATATGTATAAATATTTTTCATGCGATTGCTTCAGTATTAAATGGAATATCATGTACTTAATTTAAAGAAAACGATTTGCGCATTTGCATAGCATGTGCGTATTTATTTCTTTGATTTTGTGTTATTCCTATCATTTTACACCCCATTGTAGATACATACATTCTTAATATGTAATTTGTTATTTCTCAATATTTCACATTTTTCTATTTATTTATCTTTCACATACAAATCTAATATTTCTTCACAAGTTATAATCCTATTTTCAAAATTATCACAATCTCAAATCCCATGCATGACATGAAGAATTGTTTTAAAAACATCAAACAAAACTTCAAAATAAAAGATATCCAAATATTCTTATTAGAACAGAAAATTTTCTTTTCGGCCAAGAAATTTCATGAAATTCATTCAAGGGAGGTCTTAATTTCACGCTTGATGCTTTATCATAACAAAATATTATTATGAAACAGACTTTTGCACGAAAATTCTTCCTAAATTTCTTAAAGTATATTGTAAGTATTCGAAAATTATTCAGCATTTCCGGCTTCCTTGATTTTTCTCTGTCAGGTTATGATTCTGTTTAATCACTCACTTATATAACTGATAAATGGTATATAAAAAATAGTTTAATGATGGAATGATTGCGCGCGCCCTCTTATTAAACAATTAAAGAATATACAAAGTATATACTAATTATTTTTCTGGATCCATCTTTTCTTAAGTAAATATTTATTAGAATGTTAAAGTAATTATTATCATGGACACTAAATTTGTTGGTGTCTCTTAGGTCGGGTATAAGCATGTGCTTTAGAAATTTGCTGAAATGTGTTGCAAGTAGCTGTTCCGTGCAGATGATGCATGTCAGTAGCCCGTCCGAATAAAAGACTAAGTGCGAAACTATGTAACTATAGGAACCGTGAAAAAATTATTAAGTGTTAAAACTGTAAGTGTCTTTCTGAAAACTTTTCCGTGTTGTTAAACTGATTAACGAATATTTGAAAAGAAATCGCGCTTCTAGTACACCAGATTCCGTATCATAAACTTTAAATTTTCATTGAAAAATGCTATTTGTATTCTAGAATTAGGGTGAACGAGCCAGTAGTTGATCAAATAAGATCAATGCTAAGATCAATGGGTTTTTATTATATACCCTTCCTATTAAGTTTTTGAAGTAAACTAACATGATTGCTATAACCCTTGTTGAATGTCCTATAGTGGGAAAAAATGAAATCTGCTGAAATTAAATATCAACAAAATTTTAAATAAATAAATTGTTTGATTGCCAATATCCCAGTAATTGACCAATCGAAGAAATCAGTCGAAAATTCAAAAATTAATCTTTAAATTTTCGCGCTTGGGCTATGATTAACAATAATTCATATAAAAGTATTATTTTAAATAAGCAAGATGGAAGTGGATTATTTTAACTTACCGTAATTATCTCCAACTAACCAAAGATAAATTTTTACATTTTCTAATTTAAAAAAAAATCATAAAATGGCTTCTCTTGCAGCAGTCAGCTGAAAACAATGTTACAACAGGTACTCCAACATTCAAACAAAGATATTATGTCTAGTACCACGTGTAAAACTCATTTCCGCCTGAAATGGAGCAATATTATAAAAAGTTGATTAACTATATGAGGGATATTAACTACTGGTGGGGTCACAGTATGTCTTTCACATTTCAGTGCTCTATTAAGCAAAAGTGCTGACGCAGCATTGTAGTACTCAAAGTAGTCGCTGCAGTCTTCATATACTAAATTGTAGGAAGATATAAAACGTGCTTTTCCAAGGAACAAATCTTCTAAAAATTAATTAAACAGGTATTTCAGCGATTTTAGAAATTCCTCCCCTGGGGGATTATAGAGGGTCTCGAAAATTTTAGAACATTTGGCTTATCTCAGCAGCCGTTTTAAGTTGGAGCGTGAAATTCCAGAAAATAAATCTACTAAAAAAAAAAAAAATAAAAAAAATGAGTATTTCAGTAATATTAGAAAGAAAAAATAAAGAAGGTAAAAGAAGGCGGGGGGGGGGGTCAAACATTTTAGAACATTTGGCCATATCTCAGCAGCTGTTTAAGGGAGGAGCTGGAAAATCTAGAAAATAAATCTACCGAAAAGATAATTAAACATGTGTTTCAGCGATTTTACAAATTCACCCTAAAGGGGTTAAAGGGGGAGGGGCTCGAAAATTTTAGAACATTTGGCATATATCAGCAGCCATTTTAGGTAGGAGCGTGAAATTTCAGAAAATAAATGTACTAAAAAAATAATTTAATATGCATTTCACGATTTTAGAAATTCTCCCCTCTAAAGGGGATAAAAGGGAGTCTAAAATTTTAGAACATTTGGCCATATCTCAGCAGCCGTTTCAGGTAGGAGCGTGAAAATCTAGAAAATAAATCTACTGAAAAATAATTAAACACGTATTTCAGCGATTTTACAAAATGCCCTAAACGGGTTTAAAATTGGGGGGGGGGGGTAAAATTTTAGATCATTTGGCATATCTTAGCAGCCATTTTAGGTAGGAGCGTGAAATTCCAGAAAATAAATGTACTAATTAAATAATTAAACATGTATTTCAGCGATTTTAGAAATTCTCCCCATAAAGGGGTTAAAACCGATGGTCGAAATTCAGAAATGCGTCAAATTTCAGAAAATAAAACTACTAAAAATAACTAAATATGTATTTCAACTATTTTAGAAATTCTCCACCCTAAGGGAGTTAAAGGGGTGTCGAAAATTTTAGAACATTTGACCATATCTCAGCAGCCGTTTTAGGTAGGAGCAAGAAAATCAGAATAACAAGCTTATTAAAAAATAATTAAACACGCATTTCTGCTATTTTACAAATAACCACACTAAGGGGTTAAAGGAGGGTGGAAAGTTTTAGAACATTTGGCCATATGGCGGCAGTTGTTTTATGTGGAAACGTGAAATTCCAGAAAATAAATCTACTAAACAAATAATTAAACATGTATTTTAGCTATTTTTGAAATTCCTCCCAAGGAGGTTAAAAGGGGGGTCGAAACTTTTACAACATTTGGCCATGCTCCAGCAGCAGTTTTAGGTAGAAGCATTAATATCAAAGTAATAAACCTATTAAAAAATAATTTAACATGTATTTCAGCGATTTTAGATATCCCTCTCCTCTTTTAGAGGATTAAAGGGAAGGTAAGAACTTTTAGGCCATTTCGCCATATCTCAGCAGCAATTTTAGATAAAGGCATGAATTTCAAGATGACTAATCTGCTAAAACATCTTAAACATGTACTTTATTGATTTTAGAAATTCCCTCCTAAAGGGGATTAATGGGGTTGTCGCAAGTTTTATGTCATTTGGCTGTATCTCAGCGGCAGTTTTAGGTAGGAGCGAGAAATTTAGGATAACAAATCTATTAAAGAAATAATTAAACACGTATTTCAGCTATTTTACAAATTCCACCTTCCCCCTTAAGGGCGTTAAAGGGTGGTCGAAAAGTCATTTATCTATATTTTAGCAGCAGATTTAGCTAAAAAAAATGGTTGAAGACAGATACTTCAGTGATTTTAGAGCTATATTGTCTATTTTTTCGCCAACATCGACTTTGTACTGGATAATGTATTATACGAATAACACAACAATTATGAATGTTTCATTAGATATTAAGAAACTTTTTTTTTTTAATTTCACCTTTGCTAGATATAGTTCGTTTGACTCAAGATTCTTTTAGAAGAACCGACCATCGTAGCGGATGACGGCTACTACTCTAAATATATTTTTCTTTACGGCTATGTGATCCGTTTTCAAAAATACGAATATTAACTGTTTTTAAAAAATTCGTGATTAGAATTCACTTCGCGATTTCTCCAGAAAATCTTTTTCTAGTCTAAGAGCAGCTAAAGTGGATATTTTAACACACTTATTTTACACTTTCTTAGGTATCACATATAAAATTCTCGAAACATTTGGAAATTAAAAGTTCTTAAAAAATCTGTTCAATATTTGCTCATAACATGACAACGCATATGGCTTTTGCTCATGCTTTTACAACTAACTATCAATTATTTTTTGCACGAAATTTACGCGCAATTTTTACGCGCAAGCTTTGTAAATATTATATTTTTTATTCACAAAAATTTCACAGTTTGGACAATAAGAACGATTTTGTTTTTAATATTAAATAACCCATTGCGGGACAGACAGTGAGAATGGAACACGGTTTACAAGCCGTTTTTTCTACAAATCTTTTACAGAGACTTCGGAAGCAGTATACTTATAATTCATAAAAATGTCAGACTTTGGCCAATAAGAACTATGTTGTTTATATATTAAATGCGCCTTTATGAAAATAGTGAGATTGAAAACACGCGGGGGTACGCTGCCGAAGTCAGTCGGGTCCCCAAAGTTATGTTCTTTTGGAAAGTTTTTTAACACTGATTTTAGGTATATTCACGATATTAATACGGACCTGGGATATTCCGGATGGATCAGATAGTCATGAATTTCAGATAAGATCGAAAGTGTACAATACGGGCTAACCAAGCCGTAATATCACTTTACAGTTGGCCATTTTAGAGAATTTAAGGGGTCTCACGACTCATAAAGATTTAAAATTTTCGAAATTTTAATTTTTTTAGATGTTAAACTGCCATCTTTTCTGAACATTTTGATATAATTGTTTCCTTGAAATTCCTATTAGAACTGGAGTTATGGCTTTTACATTTATACACGTTCAATAGCTGAAGCGTCGTTTCGGAAACTTTGAAGCCATTTTTCTCCAAATGACGTTTTTGGGCATAACGCGCATGATATCTCAAAAACTTATGAATATTTTTTCATGAAATTTTCAAAACATATGTTTCATGTTAGTCTGTATAAACTGAACCTAAAAATTTCCTTTTTTATTTTTCAAAACAATATTTTTTTAGGTGATTATACTGTTGAAATTTTCTTAATCTTGCATTAGCTAAATACAACTTTGTATTAAAATTATAAAAAAGCTTTAAATACAAATTTATTTAGGTTCATGTTAATTATTATAATCTGAAGTATAAGTTGGTACCAAATTTTTCATTCAAGTTGAAACACTTATTTTGTAATCGTGCGCGTAATCTGTTATGCCGATTTTTTGCTCGAAAAATGTCTAACAGTTTGGAGCCCCCTGTAAATGCTAATTTTGCATCTTATAATTTTTTTAAATACATGAAATGAAAGAACATACTTATATATTTTATTCCAATTAAAATTGTGTCTTAAAACAAAATACATTTTAAGGTATTAAATGTTGAAAATGGTCTATTTTTTCATTTTTTCCAATTTTAAAAGTCCTGAGCCCCTTAAGCGATTAATTTTTTTAATATAGCTGCATGAAGTTTACCTAAGTTACATAAAATAATACTAAGTTAGTGTCGATAGGGAACAGGAACAATTACCTTTCAGGCAATGTTATTTCTTAAAAGAATTCCGTCTTTTAAAGGGTAACGAACTTTTGAAATGTAAACGGAATTTCGAGACACCGGCTATATAGTAAGTCAATAGTTGGGCATGGTGAACTTCAAAATTTTCATTGAAAGTTGTATTTATACTAAAAAATATATCTTTCGTACTTTGTTACTACTTATAAAATTCAAATTATTCTCTTCTTAAAAAATAGTAAGAAAAACATGCCTTATAACGTCACAAGGAAAAATTTTTGTACTGTCTTAAACCAAAATGCAGATGCCTTGTTGTGTAGGCGATAGAGTAGGTGGAACTTTTGTTACAATCATATTAGTTACTGTAAACATTATATATTAAATTGTAGAACGAAATAAATTTGCTTACAACTAAACAAACAGACTTTGTGTGGGATATCAAATTCACAATTGAATGTTGAAAAGCATTCCATCCATATATTGGATCAATATACGAGAAATTTCTATCAGCGTATTAAAAATAAGACAGAAATTTTTGCAAATTAATAAAATTCATAAACAAGTTTCTAGATTTTTAAACGTTATAGATTTAGTCACATACTTTCCACATATTTAGCCTTTCCACCGTAAATAAAATGGTGCACACAGTAAGCAAACTTTTAAAAAATGCAGACTGATATTATTTATTTCAAAAGAAATTTTTAGTAATTAAAAAACATGACTATATTAGAAATCTATCTGTACGGCATTTCAATAATATATAAATAATTTTCAATAACTAGTAGTACAGTTTAAAAAAGTCCTTCCGGCCAGTGCCGGGAGGAAGAGGTAGCTTTCATATTCCTTATTTTAAAAAAGCCAACTTATATTATTCAAACACACGAAGCTCAATTTAGTGGAAACCGAATATAGGAGATTCAATACTAATTTTTTATCAATACTAAATCATTATGAATGAGAATTTCGCGAAATTAGTCAGCTTTATCCAAGCTGCTTTTATTTAAAGTAACTTATATTTGGCTGCCAAATTCGGCGATTTCTTAAAGTGCCTGCCATTTTAAGACAACATGGTGGATGAGGCTAACCAGTGAACTTCGTCGAGACCTTAGTAATTGCTGTGCACATGCTCACTCACATCGGAATCGGTTGATATATACAAGTGCTGCCGCAGGCAAAAAATCAGATCTTTCAAAATGTCACCCACATTAGAAATTTAAACTGCTATATCTGAGCCATTTTTAAGATAAAGACAAACAAAAAATGCTCCTGAATCCTTAAATCAAGGTCAAATACTTAAGAAAGAAACCCTTTTCAATTTCTAATTTTTTTACACCTCACTTTAAATATATTTTTTTTTAATTTAATGGCTGCCATTTTGAAACAAGATGGCTGATGAAGCTGGCCAGCGAACATGGTCGAGATATGGATGTATACTATCCACATGCCTTCTTACATCGAAATAGGCGAATGCGTGTGTTATCGCGTGACAAATACAAGATCGTTTCAAAATGTTAGGCCATGCTAGAAATTCAAAGTGCTATAATTCAACCATTTTTTAAGATATAAACAAAAGAATAAATTTTCCGAAACAAAAACTGCTCCGGAATCTTTGTATCAAGGCCAAAAACATAAAAAAAAATCTTTTTCATTTTCCAAAATTTTTAATACCTCATTTTAAATTTTAAATTTGATTTTTTTTAAAATGGCAACCCTTTTGAAACAAGATGGCGAATGAGGCTGGCCAACGAACTCGGTCGAGACATTGGTATGTACTATGTACAGACCAAGTTACATCCAAATCGGTTCATAAATACGCCTGTTATCGCCTGACAAAAATCAGGTCGTTTTAAAATGTCAGCCACAAGAGAAATTCAAAATGCTATTACTCAGCCATTTTTTTTTAGATATAGACGAAAGAAAAACTGTTCCGGAATCTTTGTATTAAGGTCAAACACATACAAAAAAAATCTTTTTCATTTTCCAATTTTTTGGTATCTCATTTAAATTTTTTAATTTTTTAATTTTTTTAAATGGCCGCCATTTTTAAACAAGATGGCGGGTGAAGCTGGCCAACGAACCCGGTCGAGACATTGGTATGCACTATGTATAAACGAAGTTACATCCAAATCGGTTCATAAATACGCCTTTTATCGCGTGACAAAATTCAGGACGTTTCAAAATGTCAGCCACGCTAGAAATTCAAAATGCTATAACTCAGCCATTTTTTAAGATATAGACGAAACAAAAACTGCTCCGAAATCTTTGTATAAAGGTCAAATACATAAGAAAAAAATATTTTTCCATTTTCAATTTTTTGGTACCACATTTCAAATTTTAAATTTTTAAAAAATGTTTAAATGGCCGCCATTTTGAAACAAAATGGCGGATGAAGCTGGCCAACGAACTCGGTCGAGAGATTGGTATGTACTATGTACACACCGAATTACATCCAAATCGGTTCATAAATACGCCTTTTATCGCGTGGCAAAATTCAGGACGTTTCAAAATGTCAGTCACGCTAGAAATTCAAAATGCTATAACTCAGCAATTTTTTAAGATATAGACGAAACAAAAACTGCTCCGGAATCTTTGTATAAAGGTCAAATACATAAGAAAAAAATATTTTTCCATTTTTAATTTTTTGGTACCACATTTCAAATTTTAAAATATTTTAAAAATTTTAAATGGCCGCCATTTTGAAACAAAACGGCGGATGAAGCTGGCCAACGAACTCGGTCGAGACATTGGTATGTACTATGTACACACCGAATTACATCGAAATCGGTTCATAATTACGGGAGTTACAGTGTGACATAGGTCAGATATATAATTATATATATATATATATATATATATCAATTTTGAACGGAGGGTGGTTTCGGGGTCTGGGGGTCATGATCGATGAAAATATACCAAAATTTTTTGAAATCGCTTTCCTCCGAACGGCTGCAATAGGTAGCTTTTAGGTAGCTTTCATTACAAAAAGCTACCTATTGCAGCCGTTCGGAGGAAAGCGATTTCAAAAAATTTTGGTATATTTTCATCGATCATGACCCCCAGACCCCGAAACCACCCTCCGTTCAAAAGTTGATATATATATATATATATATATATATATATATATATATATATAAATATATATATATCCATATATATATATATATATATCTGACCTTTGTCATACTGTAACTCTCGAATTTATTTGTGTACATAGTACATACCAATGTCTCGACCGAGTTCGTTGGCCAGCTTCATCCGCCATTTTGTTTCAAAATGGCGGCCATTTAAAATTTTCTTAAAAAATTTAAATTTGAAATGTGGTACCAAAGAATTGAAAATGGAAAAATATTTTTTTCTTATGTATTTAACCTTTATACAAAGATTCCGGAGCATTTTTTGTTTCGTCTATATCTTAAAAAATGGCTGAGTTATAGCATTTTGAATTTCTAGCGTGGGTGACATTTTGAAACGTCCTGAATTTTGTCACTCGATAAAAGGCATATTTATGAACCGATTTGGATGTAACTTCGTTTGTACATAGTACATACCAATGTCTCGACCGAGTTCGTTGGCCAGCTTCATCCGCCATCTTGTTTAAAAATGGCAGCCATTTAAATTTTAAAGAAAAATTTAAATTTGAAATGTGGTACCAAAAAATTGAAAATTGAAAAAATATTTTGTTTTTATGTATTTGACCTTGATACAAAGATTCGGGAGCAGTTTTTGTTTCGTCTATATCTCAAAAAATGGCTGAGTTATAGCATTTTGAATTTCTAGCGTGGCTGACATTTTGAAACGTCCTGATATTTGTCACGTGATAACAGGCGTATTTATGAACCGATTTAGATGTACTTTGGTGTGTACATAGTACATACAAATATCTCGACCGAGTTCATTGGCCAGCTTCATCCGGCATCTTATTTCAAAATGGCGGCTATTTAAAAAAATTTTAAAAATTTTAAATTTAAAATGAGGTACCAAAATATTAGAAAATGAAAAAGATTTTTTTTGTATGTGTTTGACCTTAATACAAAGATCCCGGAACAGTTTTTGTTTCGTCTATATCTAAAAAAATGGCTGAGTTATAGCGTTATGAATTTCTATTGTGGCTGACATTTTAAAACGACCTGATTTTTGTCACGCGATAACAAGCGTATTTATGAACCGATTTGGATGTTACTTGGTCTGTACATAGTACATACCAATGTCTCTACCGAGTTCGTTGGCCAGCTTCATTCGCCATCTTGTTTCAAAAGGGTTGCCATTTAAAAAAATTAAATTTAAAATTTAAAATGAGGTATTAAAAAATTGGAAAATGAAAAAGATTTTTTTATGTGTTTGGCCTTGATACAAAGATTCCGGAGCAGATTTTGTTTCTGAAAATTTGTTCGTTTGTTTATATCTTAAAAAATGGTTGAATTATAGCACTTTGAATTTCTAGTATGGCTAACATTTTGAAACGATCTTGTATTTGTCACGCGATAACACACGTATTCGGCTATTTCCATGTGAGAAAGCATGTGGATAGTATACATCAACATCTCAGCCAAATATAAGTTACTTTAAATAAAAGCAGCTTGGATAAAGCTGACTAATTTCGTGACATTCTCATTCATAATGATTTAGTATTGATAAAAATTAGTATTGAATCTCCTATATTCGGTTTCCACTAAATTGAGCTTCGTGTGTTTGAATAATATAAGTTGGCTTTTTTAAAATAAGGTATTTGAAAGCTACCTCTTCCTCCCGGCACTGGCCGGAAGGACTTTTTTGTAAAGAAAGCTACCTAAAAAATTAATATGCAGAGTTGAAGCTACGTAAAAACTATGTTCTTAAATTATAATTTGTAAATTATTCATAAGGAAAAGGCGGGAAAAGTATTAAAATTCCACTCTAATTAGAAAAACGTGTCATGGTTTCAAGAGGAACTTTAAACTTATCTTAAACTGGTATATGATACACTGGTTTTCAAAAGTTATGAAACAAACACAAAAACTAATTAATCTAATATTCAGTACTAAAAGGAATGCGATGCAAATATTTCTTGTAGCGAATAGGTACAATCACTACAGCATAGTTAAACGATGCGATCCATTTTTCACGAATGGTCACAAGTCTAACAGTCACTGCGACAAATCCGATTTGTTAAATTTCATTCATATTCTTATTACTTTCAACTGATCATCATTTGGTGATTCCACTGAGAAGTCATTTTGACTGTTGTTTTGTGACGAGTTACTAGATGACGTTACAATTAAGTCACCTTTTGGTGATTATGTAACCGACTCCAATGTACAGTTATCATGAGCCTTGAATTGTGATGAATCGCCAACTAACGTGGGAATCTAACAGTCATCTGGTAACTCTTACATGATCGACATTTGAAAACTTTACTGTGAAGTCACCATGAGGAAGTACTTCACTTTAAAAGTGGCATAACATGGTAAACAATATCACGAGTTATGTACGAGTTAAATATTATGTTTTGCAATGTTTTTCATTATGCATGATGTCTCGTGACATTGTTTACAGTGTTATTGTTTTCAAATTATGCGAAAGTTAATCCACGGTCGCAAATAACCAAATTAATTTTTATTTTATTTCATGTTTGCAATGTTTTTCATTATGCATCATGTCTCGTGACATTGTTTATTATGTTATTGTTTTTAAATTTTGTGAAAATATTTTCTATCATGAATGATTTTGAAAATATAGCCGTTTGTGCGATGAAACGTTCGTTAATCTTAATAAAGATATTTTATCACATTTTATAGCATTATTTAACTTAATGATACATATTATGAATTTTTCAGATTTCATGCAGTACTCACATTTAATTTTTAAAAGAGTAAAGCACGATTTTACAAATGTTCACATTACTGCGAAATTATTACGACATTATTTTTAATAATTATACATAACCATGTTTTGATTTCTTTTCATTGTTTTTTTTAAGCTAACTGATATCTCATTACCATTGTTTTTATCTCCAAGCATTGTGGACAATTTTATTTTTTATTTATTTATTTTTTTTTTCTATTTAACTCTTTCAGAGGACTGTTACTGTATATTAAAATAGAGAAAACATGTATTAAATTTATTTAATTAGATTTAACAGTTTTAAAAGTTTTAGAATGTATACGGAAAATTCTTCAAATGTTTAAAGAATATAATAATTTAAACCTTTCAAGAATAAGTGTTCCGTTCAAAATTTTCAAATACGTGCTGATTTCTAATTTAGACAAAAAAAAATATATATATATGTATATATATAGCAACATGTATTTTAAATTCTCACAGCTGAGGCTATTTCTATATTGTAAAATTATAAATATGAAAAGTCGAATTTCGGCAGCTACCATAAAAAGTAAGAAATAAATAACGCCTTACGAGAAATATAAAGGCGAATAAAAGACACTGAAGTTTAAAATAACTGATACACAAATATTTCGGAGTACTTTTTACGATGGAATTCAAAAACGTCTTAAAAAGAACAAATATAACTAAAAAAAAATCATAATATTCATTTTTGAATTCCAAACTTCTGGAAAAGTTAGGAAGACCTTTAAGCTTCGTGTTCTTGTTTTAAATCAAAATTTATTATAATTTAAAAATGTTGAGTTGAGTTGCAAAAATACATTATTGTTTTTGTGACAGATTTCATTTTTCAGGTAATGTAACTATTTGTAAAAATGGATTATAAAAAAACAATTTTCAGCGAGTTTAAGTTTTTAATTTTGCAATTTACCGTTATTTGAGATTAACCAGAATGCTTATTTATCTCTCAAAATGAAGTAATAGTGCCGATTAAAATCACATAAAAATTTACAGAAAAACTTAATGATATTTAAAAAAAAATTGCGTTACATACACACATGCCTATAATATATCTGAGTATCCCTTCACTATGTGGTTACGTTTTTTAGGAATTTTAGTTAACGCGGTAATTCTTTTTCAGAAGCTCTGTCATTTGATTTTGTCAAAATGCCTGTTAGTGCACTAAACAACCAAATAGCTGATAGTTTTTCCTAGACTAAACTGAGCTGAGAATGAAAAAAAAAATGTGATGAGAATTAAAAATAAAATCGAGAATAAATATTAAATTAGAAAATAAATTTCATATTACCGCAAAGTGTTTTCTGAAATTTAGAAATAATCCATTAAATTGACCTTAATTAATATTACGTTTAAGTAAGTTACAAGTACGTAACTTGTAGTAATTAAATTCAATTACACTGAATCTAGAATCAGAATGTAATTAACTTAACAGCTAATAAACACGTATAATCAACCTAAAACGTTTAGTAGTACAGAATTAAACTTAATTTCGACATTTTTTTATTTTAAGCTTATAACATATTACCTTGGCTTTAATTTTTCTATTACTAGCATAGAATAATTTTTTTAACTTAAACTTACACTATGTTCAAATTACTTAAAAGAGGAGACAATATTTAAAAAATATGTCAAATTACTTTAATTTCCTTAGTACTTTCAACTATAGAAACATAGCCTTCATAAGAGAAATACATGAAATACTACTATTCTTAACGTCTTATTTTCAAAATTCACGTAGATGGTGTCGAAAGGAGTGAAAGTGGAAGTCAATATTTAGATCCTGAAAACACTGGGAAAATAAAACATAGATATAGAGAAGTGGAATATTACTAGTTTTTTGATTCTTTAAGCAAACTAAGCCAAATTCTGGGTATGTTGCAGGATAAAACGTCATTACAAACAGTATTTTATTTAGTAATAATTTCTATTGAATCACGGATAATTAAATCATGATAATTCTTTAAGGGATATATAATTTTTGCGTCTTTGAAATTAACTTGTATATTGTGCTTCTGGCTAAGTCTTGACAGGGCTGTTGTTGGTCGGTTGTACATTTAATCTCTCAAATATTCTTTAATACGAACTTTAAAGATGAATTAAGCCTTTCTATTTATTTATTGACTGAATATTTGTTTTCATTAAAACTGAATAATTGTAATCTAAAATGTTTCAAGAATACTGCAATATGTACTATAATAGTAAAAAAAACGCATCATACTAAGGCTGCAACAAATTGTCGGCATCGTACAAATACGTGACTAGTGTCAAACGATTAGTAAGAACGAATTCATGTTATATATAAATTGTTCTAGTCTACATATATAAATTACACCAAACTCGAATTTCTTTTAATATTAACCCCTAATTTTAGCATCATATTTGGATTTTTCAACAATTTTTTTAGGTTAACAAATAGTGAGACAATGAGGGAAGAATTTTCGTAAATATACATATTTAAAGCTTTGAACGTCAATGATAAATACAATTTTTAATCATTGTAAAGCAGAGTACAACGCGGGTTCTTAACTCAAAAACCACGTGTTGGAGTGAGTTATAACTTTGGATTCGTATATTTCAATTTTCTAAAAATTGGTTTCAGTTTAAAATCTATTTCTACAAGATTCTAATATACGAATTACTAAACCACTAGTTTGTTTGGTAGCCTATGTAAAAATTAACCAGAGAAAATGAATATGATATACAAATTAAGTGTTAATATTGAAAATTTTCGGTTTCAGTAAAATTTCTATACACAGACGATTTCCTAAGAAAATATAAATCAAGTTTTAATAGACGTTATGGCAAATCGATTGGTACCAGCCACATTTAAATTTTTTTTTACGATAATTTGGTGCAAAGTTAGTATGAGACAAAAACTTATGTTTTTAGCAAATTATGCTTTCTCAGAAGAACACATCAAAACTATACCACAGAACATTATTGCATTGCACATGTATGCAAATGAAGTTTAAGAAATTTTTCTATAGATCTATTGTAGATTTTTATCGTAATAAAGTTTGTTTCGATTACTGACGTTTTAATTAGTGAATATATAGTATAAGTAAAATTAACCACATTAATTGAGGGATCTCTGTTTTCCTGCAGTTCTTTAAAGGTTTTTAAAACTTTACAAAAGTGTTTATGACTTCGGTTTGTCTGTCTGTCATATGACTGTACGTACTCTATTAGATACACAGATTCACATGCAATTGATGTATTTTATTGAGGTTTGTCAGGGCATGTTCTGTATTAAAAATGATTAACATTCACAGATTATTTACAGCAGTACTCAAAAGTATTTCATTCCATTATTGTCTACGGGGAAAAATCATTTACAGTGTATTTAAATAATGTTACACAGCTTTAAATGTAATGAAATTTTTAGAAATTATTGAGGTGCACTAGAAGTTTCTTACTGTAGAATATCTTATGTGTAGCACTTAAGTTCACGTACAGGAGAATTCTAAAGTGTTCATTTATAATACTGTCTATAAGTAAAAATCGTTCGCGGGGCATCTTAATAATGTTACTCTTTTAAAAACATAATAAAATTGATAGGAATTTCTTGGGTGTACTAAAACATGCTTTCTGCAGAATATGAGGTTAAAAGTGTCATATCTCAACCCAACAAGAATTAGTAGCGATCTTTATTAACAGATGGCAACACTACACAGTTTGAGAATTGTAAGGTTTTGCATGCAACCAGTAAATTCCACGCAGTTGTAAGAAATGACTTGTTGAGAAGAGCTGCGTTTAGCGGCTGTTGTATAGATGTAAATAAAAATATAAGTAAACTTATAGTTATGCATTCTTCCTTAGTTAAGAGTAATAATAAGAGTGCGGCGACATAAAAGTTTCGACGTAATGGGATTTAACCCAAATTGAAATGTTGTGAATTTTTTTTTTTTTTTTTTTTTTTTTTTTTTTTTTTTTTTTTTTTGAAAAAGAAAAAGTAAAAGAGAACGGAAAACGGCCGATAAAGAAATAATTTCTGTGGGACGCTTGGAAGAATATAATGCAAATGTTCCTTTGACTATTTACGTCGAAAAAATTTATTTTTATTTTTCAGCGAATAGCATCAAAAATGATGAAATGAAGAAAAATATATTGTTGAGCTCTGTTGGAACAACAACGTTTGCCATTTTACGAGATATTATTGTTCCGAATACTCTGAAAGAAATTAGTTACGAAGATCTCTTAAAGAAAGCAAAAGAGCATTTTTCACCACGCCCTAGTGAAATAGTGGAACGATTTAACTTTCAGAAACGACTAAGGAAGCAAGGAGAGAATATAGCAGATTTCATACGAGATTTATATCGTTTATCCGAATATCGCAACTTCGGAAACACTCTTAATGACCGCGTACGTGATCAATTGGTGTTTGGGATCCAGGAAGAGACGATACAACAGAAATTAGTGGATTCTAGAGACTTAATGTTCCAAACAGCGGTAGAAATAGCTAAGTCGGTTGAATCTGCGGAGGCTGGAGTAAAATCCCTATACATAGGAGGAAGTACGACTGTCAATCAAGATCGTGTTTCGAAAGGAAAGAAACAGAAAGTAGAGAAGTTCGCTTTGCACCTAAGCCTAAAGAAGATAAATTCGTGCCTGAGAAAGCGTGTTACAGATGTTCTAAAAATGATAATCCAAAATTCTGCCCTTTTAAATCGCCAGAATGCCATTTTTGCCATCGATTAGCTCATCTCAAAATTAGTTGTAGAAATAAAAAATTTGGGATGAAAAGCGAGAAATAGTTTAAGAACAGAAAAAATTAAAACTATTCAGGAAGAATATTGTTTAAATTTCATGGACGACAACTCCAATAATGTGTCGTGGATAAAATCGGTTAAAATAAATGGTGTAAATATACAATTTGAAATTGATACTGGTGCGGCTCATACTATTGTAAGTAAAAATGTTGCTCATAAATTGTTCTCAGGTAAGCTGCCTTTAATTAAATCTGAAATTAAGTTACAAACTTAAACTAGAGATTCTTTAATTGTTTTGGGGGAATTAAAAGTAAATGCTGTTGTCGATGTTTATTGTATTCCTGATTTAATAATATTAGTTATTAAAGAGGAGGGACCAATTCTAATTGGGAAAACTTGGTTAAAAGCATTAAAATTATTTTGGGCTAATGTAAATATGATTAAATGCATTTCGAAAGATGATTTAATTAGAAATTTTCCTAATGTTTTTGCTGACAGGATCGGGACAATCAAGCGTCCTCCCGTGTCAATAAAATGGAAAAAAGATGCAAAACTAGTTTTTCTTAAGTCTAGACCTGTTCCTTTTGCTTTAAGGAAAGCTACTGATGTAGAATTGGAACGATTAACTAATGAGGGTATTTTAAAACCTGATGATCATTCAGAATGGGCTAGTCCTATAGTAATTGTTCCTAAGCCTAATGGTTCTGCTAGAATATGTGGTGATTATAGAGCAACAGTTAATGCAAATACTGAAAATGATTAACCTCTTCCTAGAATGGAAGAATAATTTTCTAAAGGTGGAAAAGTTTTTACAGTTTTTGATTTAAAAGATGCGTGTTTACAACCTGTAGATAACGAAAGTAGTAAAATTTGGACTATAAATACACATAAAGGCTTATTTAATGTGTTACGATTAGCATTAAGGGCAAAATGTGCTCCTGGTATGTTCCAAAGAAAAATTGAACATATTAAAAAAAATTGAATATGTTGGTGTATTTTTAGATGACGTTATCATAAGTGCTAGTAACGAATCAGAACATTCTGAAAGAGTTGAAAGTGTTCCGAAATACTTTTCTGAGCATGGTATAAGATTAAATAAGCAAAAATTAAAATTTATGGTTTCCGAAGTTTCTTATTTAGGACATAAAATATCCCAGGACGGAATTAGACCTATTTCAGAGAAAGTTAATGTTATTTTGAATGCTCCTATTCTAAATAATGTGTCACAATTGCGTTCATTTTTAGGCTTAATTTCTTATTATAGAAACTTCCTGCCTAATATTTCAGATGTTTTAGAACCTTTACATATATAATTAAATAATAATGCAAAGTGGACATGGTCAGAAAAACATGGAAAAGCGTTTCAAAAAGTTAAACAATTATTATGTACATCTCCTGTTTTAGAATTATATGATGTAAACAAAGATATAGTTTTAAACTGTGATGCTTCTGAATATGACATAGGTTCAGTTTTAGTCCACATTGTCGAGGGTAAAGAGAAACCTATTGCTTATGCTTCTAGAACTTTAAATAAAACTGAAAGAAATTATGCAATGATTGATAAAGAAGCTTTATCTGTAATGTTTGGTGTCACTAAATTTCACCAATATTTAGCTGGAAAAGAATTTAAAATTATAACAGATCATAAACCTTTAATTAGATTGTTTGATCCTATTAAAAAGGTACCTGATACATTATCACCTGGAATGCTGAGATGGTCGTTAATGTTAGCTGGGTATGATTATACAATTGAGTATCGCGAGAGTAAAAATAATAAAATGTGGACGCATTAAGTAGATTACCGCTATCAGAAACTGCAAATATAGTAAGTAATCCTGCGGAAATAATGTTCGTTTCAAATAATGATATTTGGCCTGTTACTTCTAAAACTATTGCAAAGTGGACAACTGAAAATCCTGTAACTAAACAAATTTTAGAGTGGGTGTTACATGGGTGGCCACGAAAGGTTAAACCAGAAGAATATCAACCATATTTTCGTAGAAGGGAGGAAATTTCCTGTCTAGAAAATTGTCTATTGTGGGGACATAGAGTGATTCGTACCAGTGGAAGGCCTTGAATATATATTAAAATTTCTGATTTACTGATAAAATTACTGAAATTAATTTATTGTTCATTTACAGGGACACAGAAAAAATTCCTATACAATACTGTATCTGAAGTATTATTATTCGGGATGATTGCTGAAAGTGCGTTTTCAGTTAAGGTATGCGTTTTAAGTCTAACTAAAATTTTGCACACATTAGTGTATGAATTATGTGGGCAATAAACGGGGCTGCATAAAAGAATTCGTAACCATTATTGGGAATGAGCGTGAATTGCTAAAAGGTGGTTCTTAATTTGAGTTATACATTTGACGTTCTAGTCTTAGTATACTGAAAAGATGTTTGTAGCATATAAATAAAATCATATACAGGGTTATGCATAAAACTGGATACAAAGCCTACTTATTCCTGGAAGTAGGATTTCAGTAGTTTTAAGTGTGTTTTTGGTCAATTAAATTTCAGCTGAACAAGTTGCATGTACGTAAGATATCTTTAAGCAATATCTATCCCAAAGAATATATACAATTACATCGATCATATACAGAGCTGCACAAGAGAATTAGGATACCTTTCCGGCTTTCTGCAGAAATTGTTGAAAATTTGTTTTCAAATGTGTTATGCATTTTCTAAAATGTTTAATTGGGTATATTCCTTACCGTATTAAACGGCGAAGTTTTGTTAAAATATTTTGGTTGGGTTAGAAAGTGATTCATGATCTATCCTTGATGCATGATTTTGCTTTATAGTCGATATTGACTTTAATATTCGTCTATCTTCCTTATAATTAATGAATCCAGTTTACTTTGATTAAAACATTTATTAATATTTATGCCGATCTGAAATTGAAAAAAATGAAATATATGAATCATAAAATTAATACGCTACAATAAATACGCTATGATAATGTTATGTCATTTACCATCCTACATTTAAAGCATTCCAAAATAATCTTTCAAAGAAATACTTTTAGAAATGCTAACTTTCATGAATCTTATATCTGAGTGTGCTTGTCTTCTGAAGATTTTACACTGTGTTTTGTAGTTAGTACGTGGATAAGGTATTGATTATTCTATATTCACTAAACTATCATAAATCCCAAAGCATTTAAAATAATAATAATAATAATAATAATAATAAAAGAAAAACACCACAGAAAAGATTATGTTGACTTGAAATATATTTTAAGAACTAACAGCAAGGCTTCCAATAACAAAGTAAAAAAAAAAATATATTCCCGTAAATGTTAAAGCTTTTTGGAATGAAAACTTTAAATAAAGAAAACATAAAAGTTGTCTTAACAATTTCTGAGAATTGGAATTCTTTTTTTTTTTTCAGTCTATTTTTTATTATTAATAGAAGCCATATTCTTTGAAAAATGTTTTACTTTTAAACAAACAAATTCGCTATATTTTGAAAACTTACATAAAAAGTAGTTTTCATAGTCAAAAATATTTATTTCATAAAAGATTAAGCTGGAAACGTGACAGATATTTCGGCCATCATCATACTTCCTATTATAAAGAGGAAAAAATTGTTTATTTGTAGGAGGTAAGCTCAGGAACTACCGAACCGATTACAAAAGCAATGGTATCAAAATGATGGTGTTAGTCCAACTTAGAACATAGGCTATATCTTATGTCGGTGCCACTACCACAAAGGGGGTGCAGGAGCAAAAAACTTTCTAAAAATGCGATTTTTGCGCTAAGGAAGGGCCTAGAAATATGAAATTTGGAATATTAGTTACTTATAAGATATAAATGATGTTTAAGAACAGTTTTTAAACAATTCGAAATTTAAAAGGGGTGAAAATGCACAAAAAGCGTTCTAAAAAACATTCTAAATGGTAGTTTTTACATAATCTCAGAAAATACCAAACCGATTTCAAAAGTAATGGTATCAAAATGAGGATGTTAGTTCAACTTAGAACATAGGCTATATTTTATGTCGGTGTCACTCCACTACCCAAAGGGGGTGCAGGAGCAAAAAACGTTCTAAAAATGCGATTTTTGCGTTACTGAAGGGCCTAGAAATATGAAATTTGGAATATTAGTTACTTATAAGATATAAATGAGAAGTTAAGAACAGTTCTTAAACAATTCGAAATTTAAAAGGGTTGAAAATGCGCGAAAAGCGTTCTAAAAAACGTTCTAAATGGTGATTTCTACACAATCTCAGGAATTACCAAACCGATTTAAAAAATAATGGCGTCAAAATGATGGTGAAAACCCTTGCTCCAAGATAGGCTATGTTTTATGTCGGTGCCACTACACCAAAGGTGGTGCAGGAGAAAAACGTTCTAAATTGCGGTTTTTGCGTGACGGAAGGGCCTTGAATCGTGAAATTTAGAATGGTAGTTAGTTATAAGATATCAATGATCTCTAAGGACATTTCCTAAAAAAATCGAAATTTAAAAGGGGGGTCAAAAGGTGCAAAAAGCGTTGTAAAAAACGTTCTAAATTGCGATTTCTATGCAATCTCAGGAAATACTGAACCGATTTCAAATATAATGGTGTAAAAAAGATGGTGGCAGATCTTGCTCCAAGATTGGCTATATTTTATATTTGTTTCCACTACCCCAGAGGAGATGCAAGAGCAAAATGAGCTAAAAGCGTTCTAAAAACGTTCTAAATGCCGATTTGTCACCAATATCTCAAGAAGAATCAAACTGATTTCAAAAGTAATGGTAAGA
The DNA here is from genome assembly GCA_963932465.1 of Maratus speciosus. Lineage (NCBI taxonomy): Eukaryota > Metazoa > Arthropoda > Arachnida > Araneae > Salticidae > Maratus > Maratus speciosus. The sequence goes on along the minus strand of OZ010789.1, from coordinate 527,320,822 downwards.
AATTGATGCTGACATCCTCTGCTCTAACATAGACGCTATTTTAAGTCGGTATCACTATCACCTAGACGTTGCAGGAGCAAAAAAGCCTTCCAAATTTCGATTTTTGTGATCGGTAGGGGCTAGCAACTTAAAATTGGGCAAGGTACATATTTATTACATATAAATGATCTTTAAGAACAGTTTCAAAAAAATTGGAAATTTAAAAAGGGGTGAAAATGCGCGAAAAAAGTTCTAAAAACGTTCTAAATTGCGATTTCTACTCAATCTCAGGAAATTCCAAAGCTATTTCAAAAGTAATGGTTGCAAATCAATGGTGACTGTCTCTGCTATAACATATGTTATATTTTATGATGCTGTCACTACCATCTGAGGGTTTCAAAAGCAAAACATGTTCTAATTTGCGTCTTTTGCATAACTGAAGGGTCTAACACTTTGAAGTATGGCATGGTATTTACTTACAAGATGCAACTGCTTTCTAAGAACTGTCGAAAGAAAATTTCAAATTTAAAAAGATGAAGTGAGCGAAAAGCGTTATAAAGTACAATTTTTAAATAATCTTATCAAATACCAAACCGATTAAAAAAATAATGATGATAAATTGCTGGTGATAGAACCTGCTCAAACATAAGCTATATTTTATGTCTGTGCCACTACCACCAGAGGGTTGCAGTAGCTAAAAACTTTCTAAACTGCGATTTCTGTGATACTGAAAAGACTAGAAACTTTAAATATGGCATGGTAGTTACATATAAAATATAAATGCCCTGGAAGGACTGTCGGAAATAAATTCGAATTAAAAAGGTGTGAAGTGAAGGGGAGGTGCGAAAAGCATTCTAAAAAAGTCCTAAATTACGATTTCTACGCAATTTTAGGGAATATAAACCAAATATAAAAGTAATAGTTGCGAATAAATGGTAACAGTCTCTAATCCTACACAGACTATATTTTATGCCGATGATTCTACCACCTGGGGTTCAGAGGAACAACAAACGCTCTAAAAAAGGCCTTCAAAAGCTTTCTTAATTACGTTTCTGTGGAATAGTAGGAAATAACAAACCAATTTCAAAATTAATGTTGGCAAATTAAGGGTGACAGTTCCTATTTCAACATAGCCCTTTATGTTGAGAGAGGTGGTAGGACTTGGAATTTGACATGGTTAATTTTAAGATGCAAGAAGATGGCTTCTAAAAAATTCAAAACTTCAAATGAATACTGAAATGAGCGTATTAATTGAGCATAAAAGTTTCAAAATATTTTCTAAATTATCATTTATTAAGTTTTATTTCATTTTATTAATTTAAGTCTCATTTCTGCCTAATGCAGTGTAACAATGATGTTTAATCAAACTGTGTTTTAAATAGTATTTTTTTTTTTTAAATATTCCTAAAATTAATAAGTACCTTTTAATAAAATAAAATATTACCTTTTAATAAAATAAAAGATTAGTAAGTGCCTTCTAATAAAATTTAGACATATAAATTTCACTTTGCATATTTCAAATACTACGCGAGCAAAGCCGCGGGGTTTGCTAGTGTAAAGATATTTCTTTACAGTCTTTGTTCTCCCAAATGTCACTGCGATAAAAATTCAATTTTTACTACTTATACATATAATTGTTCTTGTAACATGTTCCTAATTACTTTTATGAAAAATCTTGCACTTTTTATAGCTTAAGTACCCTCCACATAAAAATTCTTTCAAAGTCCTCTTGTGCAAAAAATATAACTGTGCTCGGTGAAAGGTACAGTCGTGGAAAAAAAAAGTAAACACTCCCTACTAACGCTACAACTAATTATAAAAGAAGGAATTTACTGGCACAAATCTATTGAAAAAAGTCTATTTTTAAATGATGTATGTAAAATTCTCTTAGGAAGTCACCAACAAATAAATACCAGACCGAATATTGTTTATTTCAAGAGCAACACCCAATTTTGAGAATATATTTTAAATCCTCGGTTCAAATTATGCCTAAAAACGAAATTTCAAGTAATTTGGATAATAACCTTTTGAATTACAGTATTGTGGCAATTAATTGAGAAATGTCCTTTTTTTCGTTTTATCACACGTAAGCTTAGGAAGAAGCACTCTAAATTAGCTCAGAGTTCAAATGGCAGTTATTATCAAAGTGTCAGGTGTTCTTATGCACCTGGTATGCAGCAGGTGTTCAGATTCCTCCGCCAGGTGGCAGGTGTTCCGCAACATTAGTTTCTCGCTTGTTGTGGGGATCATTAACGTCATGGATATCAGTGCGGAAACACGTGCTAAAGTGATTGCGCTTAGAGAACACACTTCTAAGACATTCGAGGAACTAGGTAAAATATGTGAGTGACTACAGCAAGTGTCGGGAGGATATGGAAGCGGTTTCAGAAAACAGGAAATGAGGGAACCAACCGTTCTGGAAGATGCGGCCGAAAAAGATCAACTTCGGCTCGTGACGACAAAACTTTATATCGAATGAGTGTTACAAATCCCCGATTAACCAATTTTGACCTGTCCAGGTCCAAGATGGCAGCAGATGTTGATATTGCACCTTCAACAGTGCGATAGTGGCTGTTAGAACGCGGGCGGAGAGCACGTCGACCGTACAAGAAGCAGCTTCTCACGCCTCGCATGAAGAAAAAAACGTTGGAATGGGCACAGAAATAAAAAACATGGACTGAGAAGGACTGGGAAAATGTTCTCTTTTCTGAGGAAACACATTTTGTTGATCAAAGTTCGTGAGAAGGAGCAAAGGAGAACCTCTCAATCAGCATCACACCAATCAAGCACCCAAGCATCCGCCCAAAAAGATGTTTTGGGGATGTTTCAGCGTTTTGGGGACAGAATCCCTTGTTCCCGTAGAAGGAATGATGAACAGTGCCAGTTACGAAGTCATATTGACCCAAAATGAGCATCCAACCATGTCTAAACTGTGGCCGAACGGAGATTACGTTTTTCAACAAGACGGTGCGTGATGCCACACTTCGAAGCTAATCCAAAATTTCTGCTCAAAAACCAAACTTACTACATTGGATTGGCCCGAGAATTCACCAGATTTGAATCCGATTGAAAATTTGTGGGCTATTGTCAAAAAACGGCTTCACAAGTTTGACTGTACGACGATGGATAAGCTAATTTCGGCCGTTTTTGTCATATGGTTCAGAGACGTTGAAATTAAATCTATATGTACCAGTCTAGTATATTCCATGCTAAAACGTGTCTGTGATGTTATGATGTCTTGGGGAGGTCATATGACTTATTAGTCTTCAATGTATCCATAGAAAATTTGAATAAAACTGAATTTTATGAAAAAAATGCATTTCTCAATTAATTGCCACAATACTGTATAAACATTCAAAGTTTAGAGATTCAATAATAAATTACTTTTTCATATTTTTATTAATATCTCCAGAAATTATACTTTCAATGTGATAATTGTTTGTGGGGTTATACTACTGAAAAACCCAAAACATAAACACATTGAATTTGTATTTTTTTTAAATTTATAATATGAATTATGAAATTAAAATTTGAAAAAAAATATGAATTGCAACCTATAATTTTTTTATAGTTTTATATGTGTCATGTCCTGCTTTATGCGAATTCTCAATTTCAAAAATGTCTTTCTAGTAGTTTTCGAATTATGACTAAAAAACATCAAAAGGATAATTTAAGGGGCCGTATATGATGTGTAGAAAAGCATAATTTGAAAAAAAAATATATTTTACTGATTTTTTTGAAACGCTTGTGCTGGCAATATCGAAACATATTAAGTGAGTGAAATGGTTTTATTGGCCGGAAATAATACATTAATAGAAGTGACATAGTCATTCTGCGGCATTTCAACAATCGAGTACCAAAGTTGAATTTGGATAGAGCCCCTAAAATATACTCGTTTTAAAATAAATCATTTATCTTAAATTAATCGTACAAAATTACTGAAAATTTGTATTTAGGCTAAGTGAATGGTGTAAAATTTATTTATTATATCAAACCTGGGTATTCCTATCGAAAAGAAAAAAAATGTTTTGGGTTCGTTTTGAAAAGTATGTGGCTCCTTAAGCAAATTTTATATACATCATTTAAAAGTAGACTTTATTTCCAATCGGTTGGTACTACTAATAATAAGAGCTGTGGTTCTAGTAGTAGGGAGTCAGTAATCGGTGTTTAATTTTTTTTACGCCTGTACATTTTATTTTACGTGTATTCACGTTGTAAATGATCACTTGAAATTTTTATTTGTAATGAAAATCATACTGAAAACATGTGTGTATAATTTATAATTATGTGAGTGCAATATATATATATAATGCTTTTAAAAGGGTGTAAAACAAACAACCCAGTGCATCAAACGCATCGCAGCTTCTTATATGCACTAAGTAAATATAGCTCTATCAAAAGTACATGAATTATGAAATCTATGAAAAAGAGGGTGCAAAACAACAATAAAACCAATGAACATTTACAACTAAAAAACAATAAACAAAGGACACCTTGCTCTTCTGAAAGTGCGGGGAGTAAAAAAAACGGGTACTAAAAATAGAAATTGAATCCTCACAGGTTTCGCAAGATATGGCCAACCCCCATACTCCGAAAGTGTAAAAAATCATCAAAGAAACTTAAACTTTCAAAAACTTAACGAAACAAAACTGCTTTAAAAACGTAAAAAAACAGCCAATTAAAATCAATAGAACTGAATTTAACTTATAAAACATATATAAAAATTCTTATGTAACTAAATCATTGAACATGTGAGAAGGTCATATCTCCACCTTGACCCATGTAAGACTTGAAAAACTTGATACCGTTAAAATATCCTGTACGCTCCACATCTCTCTAACAGCAGGAGTTGCAAGCAAGGCCATAATCCAAGTTAGACCAGCTTCAACCTGACTTGTTTTTCCGTCATCTTAATATTCATAAACTACATTCCATATCACTTCAGGTCCAACTTAAAATTCATCAAAATGCAGACGTTCTTAAAAAGAATTTAGTCCACACCTTTCATATACTTAAGCAGTTCCATCTGCATCCATTACGGTGTTTGGCCACTTAGCTGTTGCCACTTCAAAAAATTACTTTTTTAGCTGATTTTCATAATGAAAAATAAACTGATATGGAAATAAATTATTGTAAAAAGATTAGCAGTAAATTTAAAAATCTGCGAACTCAAAAATTCTTTACTGCTACAAATCCTATAAAATCTGTTAATTTGCCCCAACATAATGTTGATGAAAAACCTTTTATTTAAATCTGAAAACCAGTGCGGCATTGATTATCAAAATTTAAAAAATCCCGTTTATCAAAAAGTTTAACTAATATATTATTATCTTTAATTAATAGATCTAAATAAAAAAATAACATGTAATCTATCAACAGAAGCCTTATTTAATTTTAAACATGGAGGATATATATCGTTAATCGATACCAAGATTTTGTCATCGAATAGGATTATATCATCGATATATCTTAAAACTACAAAACTCTTATTACTGTTAAAACATAGTTAAATTCATAATAAAAAAAGAAAAAGATTAGCAACAGAACTCGAAAAATTAGTACCCATCCCAATGTCACATACCTGGTAAAAAAGCGAGTTATTGAATGTAATAAAATTATTAAAAAAACAGAAATTACATAAATTAAAGAAAAAAATTCTCTTTTTATTTCAAGCTCCTCCTCAATGCAAAACAAACCAAATATATTTTACAATGTATCATAAAGTAAATCTATGTGTATATTAAAAAAAAGATTTTCAAAATCAAAATTATACAAATTTGTAGACGTTAAAGGCGTTTTTAAATTTTATTGAAAACTTCATTAATATTGTCAATACACCAAAAATAACTAGTATTCCTATACTTAAACTTAAAAAAACCATAAATACGCTTCAAAACCTCCTGTAACTTAACGTTTAAACTTTTACCAATACCTCTTGAATTAGAACATATGAATCTGAATTAACAGGTGTTTTGTGAAATTTAGGAGTCAAAAACAAAAATGGAAAAGTATGATAATTATTAATAGCAAAATTATATGAATACATTTTTTTAGACTTTTTGGTGTAAACATTGAATTGGTTAACAATAACAGTGTGACTTAATTTACATTCCTTATAAAATTTACTATTATTTAACTAATTCTTATCTTTATCAATATAAAATAGCTTTCATATAATTGAATAATTTGAAGCTGCTTTGTCCACAGGTACTAATACAAAATTCTTATGCAAAAATTGAATATAATTTAAATCCTATTTTCTAAGACTATGATAAACATAATCATAACTGTTTAATTCACTATTAACAAACAAAACAAATTCCTTCATTATATGCCACTCCCACTCAAAAAAAGATTCAAATGGGGTGTTAAATTTGTAACATAATTGCAGAGGGAATTTTTTCAAATCCCTCTCAAAAATCTGAATAGCTGTTTTCTTGCTATTGTTTTATTTAATCTAAACTTAGTACACAAGCCAATCAAAAATGCAAATTTTTGTTCTGTATAATATTTAAGTTACCAGTAATAACGTGTTTTTGAAAATCATCAATAAAATCTAAGAAATCTGTATCACATTTACATGTTTGAGGAATTTCATCAGAAAAAGCAAGAGATTTATAATTGAACAATTTTTTACTAAGAGGAATGTTATATTTATAAGCAACAGCAATATCAATATCTCTAAGAGGGAAAAAAGTGTCGTATTTGAAAAAATCTTTAATTTTAAAATCATCGAAAGACTTCTGTTGAAAATTTAAAGTAAAGAAAACCCCGTCAGTCTTAGAATCTGAAAAATTCTTTAATCTGAAATTGATAAAGTCACAAAGCAGGTCACTAAAATGCAAATTAGAGAATTTAAAAATTCCACAAGCTTTTTTAATTTTATTTAAAGTTTTAAACTTAAAAGTGAAAACCGCTTTCTTTACATATTTAATACTACAATTTGCAATAAAATCTTTTTCAACATCATAAATCAACTCATCTGGCACTAAACAATTTAATTTACTGGACAATAAATGTGAATCCCTCATATCTCTTTTAATTACTTTAAAATTGTTAAACAAATTCAAAAAAAACGATATACATTGTCAATACTTTTTAAGTTATAAGCATTCAATACTGTATTGAGGCCATGAAGATACAAAGTCTTATGCTTTAAAATGAAGTCATTTTCTATTTTCAAACGTTCATTCTGATTTTCAACATGTGCCAAAATTTCGATTAAAATATTACCAAAAGAATGCAATTTAAAATGTAAAATTGCAAAAGTTGTATACTGTAAATCATCATTATTAACATTAGACCTGTGATTGTTAATTCGAACATTTAGAGAAGCGGAAGTTTCACCCACATATGCCTGAGAACATGTCAGTCATGTAATTTTATAGACAAACGCATAAAAAATGCCCATAACGCCTACTAATTTGTATACTTTTGATTTTGATTTTTTTTTCTAATATACCCATACTTTATGATACATTGAAAAATATATTTGATTAGTTTTGCATTGAAGAGGAGCTTGAAATAAAAAGAGATTTTTTCTTGAGTTTATGTAATTTCTGTTTTTTTAATAACTTTATTATATTCAATAGCTCGCTTTTTTACCACGTGTGACATTGGGATGGGTGCTAATTTTTCGAGTTCTGCTGCTAATCTTTTTCTTTTTTATTACGAATTTAACTATGTTTTAAACAGAAATAAGAGTTTTGCAGTTTTAAGATGTATGGATGATCTAATCCTATTCGATGACAAACTCTTGGTATCGATTAACGTTATCTATCCTCCATGTTTAAAATTAAATAAGGTTTCTGTTGATAGTTTACATGTTAATTTTTTGGATTTAGATCTACTAATTAAAGATAATAATATATTAGTTAAACTTTTTGATAAACGGGATTTTTTAATTATGATACTCAATCAATGCTGCACTGGTTTTCAAATTTAAGTAAAAGGATTTTCATCAACATTATTTTGGGGCAAGTTAACAGGTTTTATAGGATTTGTAGCAGTGTAAAATTTTGGAGTTCGCAGATTTTTAAATTTACTGCTAATCCTTTTTACAATAATTTATTTCCATATCAGTTTATTTTTCTTTATGTAAATCAGCTTAAAAAAATTTTTGAAGTGGCAACAGCTAAGCGGCTAAACACTGTAATGGATGCCGATGGAAATGCTTGAGTATATGAAAGGTGTGGACTAAAGTGTTTTTAAGAACGTCTGTATTTTGATGAATTTTAAGTTGGACCTGAAGTGATATGGAACGAAGTTTATGAATATTAAGATGATGGAAAGACAAGTCTGGTTGAAGCTGGTCTAACTTGGATTATGGCCTTGCTTGCAACTCCTGCTGTTAGAGAGATGTGGAGCGTAGTGGATATTTTACAGGTTCAAGTTTTTCAAGTCTTCACGGGTCAAGATGGGGATATGGCCTTCTCACATGTTCAATGATTTAGTTACGTAAGAATTTTTATTTGATTACATTTTATAAGCTAAATTCAGTTGTATTGATTTTGAATTGGCTGGTTTTTTATGTTTTTAAAGCAGTTTTGTTTCGTTAAGTTTTTGAAAGTTTAAGTTTCTTTGATGATTTTTTACACTTTTGGAGAATGGGGGTTGGCCATATCTTGCAAAACCTGTGAGGATTCAATTTCTATTTTTGCTAACTGTTTTTTTTACTCCTCCCACTTTCAGACGAGCAAGGAGTCGTTTGTTTATTGTGTTTTAGTTATAAAGGTTCATTGGTTTTATTGTTGTTTTGCACCCTCTTTTTCATAGATTTCATAATTCATGTACTTTTGGTAGAGCTATATATATATATATATATATATATATATATATATATATATATATATATGCTTTGGGGCTCAGCATCCTGCGAGCTACGCCCGACAACCCTCGTTCAGGTTTCACAGCCTCTAAACGATCAGTAATGTGCCCTGTTTAAAAATATTACCAGATTACAGATGATTGAATGATATTATCACTATAATAACAAATATCTTCTGTAACCGGGTTGTCGTGCTTTTCCGTTTGAATGGAGTTTTTTTCGATTGCCATGTCCTCTTCCATCGCTTTCGTAACAACTGATGACATTTTTCAGGATTGGTAAGTAAGATCAATTACACATTTGAAAATCAGCTAGTATAAAATGGTTAGGTTAAAAATTTCGTTATCTTTCTGACTTTTATAACGACGCTATGGACAACATCCTTCATTTAGTTTTAGGTAAAAATTGGGTTTGGGAATAGTTTTCAGAACCACGGTATTGAAAAGCATTGTGTTTTAAAATTTTAAGATTATATTTTATGATTTTATCGAGTTTCAGATATTTTCAGGAACAGATATAACATATTCATGAATTCTTTTCTTCATTTTAATACACAAAGATGCATATTTCACAATGTATATTGTTTATATTAATTAATAAGGATATCCGAATGTTCTAAGATGTATTTATCGAATAGTAATTCTTACAAAATAAAACGAAAGTATTTCGATCATACATTTACCTGCATTTAGGCTGCATCAAGGGATAAAATGTATAAACAAATTTGCTAGTCGCGCTACTTTTATACCACGTGACGTCGCACTCTCAAGATTGAAAAGCGTTTTAAATGTATCGTTTTATTATAGGGCGTAATTTTCACTTTTAAATGCATTCCCCATATAATAATTAATTATTTTAAACTTTTTTATCTTTAAAGATTCACGAGTACATACATTATTTAAATTAAAAGTTTTTCGAAACATAATTATTTGAGCTTTTAAAAGTTTTTTACTGTCAATTATTTTTAAATATTACGATTTTTAATATTTGGAAATTTTGCATATGACGTAATTATCACGTTTAAATGCGTTTCACGTGTAATAATTTTATTCTTTTAAAGTTTTCATACATTTTTAATACTCGCGTTTAAATATCTTGAAGTAATTTTACCTACTTTCTTCCTTTAAAACATGATCATTTAATTCTTATTTTAAAATTTTCTTTCTGTTTTAAATAATTTCAATTTTCAATTTCAGTTTAAAAATGACGACAAAAAACAAAATTAATTTTCAATTTTTCAAATTGTCCCTAAAACGTAATTTAATCACAATGTGGTTTCAGTATCAATTAAAATAAAATATGATTTCAATTTCAGTTTGAAAATGACGAAAAAGAAGAAATCTAAAAATCCCTATAGTTCTTCCCTGTTCTCCCCTTCCCCCAAAATGGAAGAATTTTGTGACCAACATTACAGAAATTTCATTAGAATTAAAAAAATAATAATATCTGAAAAAAAAACTAATTCAAATTTTAAAATTCTGATACCAGTTTCGACAGCTGTGGATCAATATGGATAATTGGCGTTAATTTCAACGCCAAGCCTTCCATATTTTAGGAGAAATACCCATGAAACATAATGAGCCGCTTAAGCAGTCGTTTCATAATTTCGTTTTATCAGCATTATATATATATATATATATATACTTATATAAGTGATATAATAATGAAATTGTTTTAAGGTGCATAAATAAAAAGAACAACAAAAATATTAAATCAAGATATGGAAGCAATTTTCATTCTTTGTAGAATACACAAAATGGAGATTCATTATACAAAAGCATTGCATGAACTGTGATAATAAAATTGATAAAGACATCGAAATACATTTTACCAAAAACCTCGCACTCTTATATATGCAGCATAAGATTGTTAAAGTATTTTTAAGTTAAAGCTTATGTTCTATCAAAGATTCCCTTTCTATTTATATTTCATTGAATCTTAATGGCAATATTTCGGTTTATTTAATTTTTTTGCTAAACCTATTAAAAACTAATTAAAACATCTTCGAAGATTGAACATCCAAAATCCATCGATTTCAGTAATTTTTAATCACACCAGACATATTTTTAGTAATAGTTTCCTTGTGACATGTTTAAAAGAAATCATAAATATCTAACAGAGCAAATTATTACTTTATTAATCACACAATCATCTTAAAATTTAGTAGCTTTTCATGAAATTGAATTTGCACAATAATTACATATTAACCTTGCTGTTTACACAATGTCGTAATAAACAGTCACGTTTTAATTTTCGGGCACATCTTCAAATTTTTCTGGCCTCTTTTAACATTTCAAAATGCCTTATTATTTTTTATAAAACTTTTCAAAAGTTGATACCAGCCAGGAAATCTAAAATGCATTAATACATGATTCCTAATTATTTATTATTAAATGACTCACTAAACAAATGATTCATCACAACATTAAATATTTTGCTCCATCTATTACAGGTGTTTTTAAAGCTATTGAGTGATAAAAAATATTTTATATAATACGTCGTCGAACATATGCTTACTGCTATGATTAGTAATTCTGCACCTGATATGAATATATACAATGAATGTCTCCATGCATTCACAGTGACCAGTTATAAATTCAGTTAATACCCATACTCTGCTTATTATTACACATAATAATAAAAGTATAAAATCATTATTTTATTCATTATCCTGCATCAGAGTTTTACTTAATTTAAGATTGCTTATTACTTTTAGCAGCCTCATTTTGCACATTAGTGTCCTCGGCAGTGTTGCCAGATGGGCTACTTTTTTTTAATTCAGATTCTTGATTGCCACCACTTTTTTGAAATGGTAAAATGCTTCTTATTTAATGACATATTAATTAAGGCGAAAACAAAGGTAACTTCAACGTTTCAAAAAAGTGGTCCCAATGAAGAAATCTGAATTTAAAAAAAGTAGCCCACTGGCAACACTGGTCCTCGGTATTGTATGGTTTTCATATGGTCTGACTTTTAATTTAGTTAATTTGCCATGATTAATGTATAGTTTTTGTCAAACACTGTTTTCAAAGTGTTATTTAAATCAAAATAATTTGGTGTGGGAATAAAATCTCCGCATTTTTCATAAGGTCTGCAGCACCTTTAGAATTCTCAAATTAATACTTCAAGGTGCTAATAAGTTGAATTAAAGAAAAAAAATCAAATTCCGTACATTCAAATGGTTTCACCATTTTCATTTGAAAATCTTATAATAGATGTTTTTATCATGATGAAACTCATTTATCATCCCACTGTAAGGAATTACAGCGATTAAACATGGATTAAATTTGACCTACCAGTGTGAATAAACTAAATTTTGGAAGTATACATTGCAGTTTCCTGTAACATTTTGAACTATAAATAGCATCCAAATATAAAATTAGAATGAATATGATTGTAGTTTCTAATGAAACCTTAATTATTTTGTTATCAATTAATGTTTTTATGTATGCATTCAAAACACGTCATTAGAAAGCAAATATAAAATCGAATTACTTGGATACAGATATAATTTTTAAAATCCGATCATACTTTGTCTGATTAGAAAAAAATTCTTTCATTTAAAATATCTCACAAATGTTCTTCTATATCTAATAAAGTAAAATGTCTTGCATTTTTAAAAAATCTAATAAATATGTTGATTAAAATTTGAAAAATTATTATTTTTTATTTTATTTATAGTTCGTACGTTGAAATTTTAATGAAATAATTTTTTATAAAAGAATAGCCAACAACTTTTAAATACATTTTTACAGAAACCTTAATGTAAAATGACAGATTCTTATTAAACTGAAACCTTTATTCTAATATCCTCAATATCTTACATAATATTGCATTAATTTTAAGTGTGATACAGAAATATAACTAAAAATTCTTGTTGACATCTTAAAAGCTTCAAAAATATTAGCATTTATGTAAAATGTGAAATCCTCCACGAAGAAATAACAAGATTAGATTTTATTTAAGCTGCCCATTCTTTCTTTAGTCAAGTTAGTTCAGAATTATGCGATGATGAGCAAAACTTTTTATATACGTACGCTTTCTAATCCTAACACTTAAAATAAAAAAGTAAAAGTAATAAAATAATAAAAGTAATATTATTGTGAACACTGTTTATTTTTAGGTGTTACTACTAACATATCTCTATGAACAAATTTCCAAGTATTAATAAAAAGTAATCTTGAAATAATTTATAGTCCAAGCTTTTTTTAAATATAAAATTCTTAAATTTTGAGAATTTTAGACATTGATCAGTAAACAGAAAATCAAAAATTTAAAATAAAATAATTAAATTGATAAAAAAAATCATTACTTCTCATGTTGAAAAGAATTTTCAATGCCATTTTTTAGTTTGCGGAACAATGTTGATTAATACTTTAAATGTGAAAATAAAACACTGTTTTTTCAATTCCTACTATTAGTTCACACTCTCCCTATATATCTTGTTCAAATTTTCAATCGTTAATAAAATACTTATTATTCATCCTAACAAGTTGAAATAATTTTTTTAAACATGTACTGGATGACAATTGATGTTAATACAGCTTTTTCAAATATTAATTCATTAATTAAATTTTAATTAATTATTTTTAGTTTTATATCGGAGACAAAATGGCGGCCAGTGGTTAATGAACAGTATTTAATGCATCTTCATATCTATAAGGGGGTTCCAATAGAGGGGAGGACCCTGTTCTGTCGCCAAATATCACGAAGTTTGGCGACCAAAATGAGTCGCCAAAGGTGGCGCCAACTTGGCGATATCTCTAATATTTCGCCGAACTCCCATAGACTTCCATTGTAAACCAATAGGGCTTACTGGCTTGTAGACAATCAACAAATTGAGATATTTTAATGCAACAAAAACTAATATTAGCTTAAGGGATTATATTAAATTTTTCTATGATGATCTAAGTAGGAATTGACTTTAAAAACAAAATTTTTATATTACTTGTTATTATTAAACCAGAGGAAATGCAAAAAGAAAAATAAACACAGGAAAGGAAATTAAATTAAATGAAAAATACTTTTATATATAAATATAATACATGAGTGAGATTATCTTTCTTTGTTATTGAAGCTTCAACACCGAAAATTTAAGTGAAACGTTTGAAGAATTTAAAGAAAGTAAAAAAATAGCTTTACATGATGATCTGTAATTATTTAGAATTTCGAATCTTTCATTAATCTGGATGTCATTCGACAAATTTAGACGAACACTATCAAATTTTTAAAGTGAATTAGAAATATTTCTGAAAATGAAGACCTTGAACGAAGGTAGTCTGCTGTTTCTGATTTGACAAAGCAGTGAGCAATGTGTGTTCATATGCAAGTAATCATTAAAACGTTCACGCCGGCGCGGTGGGCCACACTCGATGGTCTCAGAGTTGTCAAGTCTCCGGCTTTTTGCACACCACTGTTATTTTAGAGAAAATGTTGTTCTTTTAAATCGCCCAATTGTTCTAATTAAATGAAACAACATTTTCTGTATTAAAATACTGGTATCCAAATAGCCGGAGACTTGGGAACGCTGAGACAGTGGAGTGTGACACACCGCGTCGGCATGAACGTGTTAAAACATTGCAGTCTGTGTAATGATACATATGATATCTAATAGGTGTTATTACTAACATATCATATTATATTAAAAACTTTGCTTAGTTTTAAAACTCAAAATATTAGTTATTGCTAAAATATTATAATATAACTAATTATACTACACTTAGTAAATGCGTGTTTCACATAAATGACTCTATACCGAAGCATGATTGTATGAAGATTTTACTGTAATTCAATCGATTGCAGAAACAATTTTCGCATTTTTACAGATTTCTTTCTTTTCGTAGAAAGTGATTTCGTTAATGTGTTAATGTTGAAATTGTTTATTGAGGCCGATTATATACACAGAGGATATGATCCGAGAGGGAGAGTGCACTCCCGGGGCTCTTCCTAAAGGAAATTAATCAGCACCTACTCAAGATTGCGAATGTGTCAAAAAGCATGAATTTATGAATATCTTTGAGCGATAATGCTACATTTTTAATTTCTTTAAAACAGCAGAATTCATTTTTATTAGCCCCCGGTGCTGTATGCTATTTCTTTCTCCCAGCTTATTTTGTGTCATCTCCGTCAAAAAATAACGTTACCTTACAGAAGCTTTCAATAAACAAATCAGATGTATCATTATACGATTAAATGCTCTATAGCAATTTTTTAACTTTCTTAGCATCGCACATTTTCAACTTCTAGACCGTCGTAATGGAAAAAAAAGTTATTTTAAATGCAATATGTTTGAAAACTATATCCCTATTTATTTTTGAAATATTATTTTTTTTTATAGTTTTTAGCGACATTAGTTTCATGTTAGCACTCAAGTACTCCATTTTTTTCCCCTGTAGAAAGTACAGTAAAAATAGTTGGAAAATAGCAATTATATCTTTTTGTTGCCACTTTCTCATAAAAACTGAAAAAAAAGTAATTAAAATACGTGTTATTTTGAAAAAATATAAATGAATTGATTTCTTTTTGCTGCATTTGTGTATTATTCTGAGATAGTGACGTCCTACCAAAACTTTATTGTAGATGTTTATGATTGGATCGTAAATGAGGAATTCTTCAGCGGATTCAGATGACGTCGTTTTATATAAATAAAATCGCGTGTTTTAAGTGTTAAAAACTGAGCTACAGTAGAGTCCCGATTATCCAAGTAACGCTTAACCGAGTTTCCGTTTTAATCCACATATTTCCTTCTGATGGACTGATGACTTCTATTATTATGAAACAGCCATTATAAATGATGTGTTAGGTGAAGATGAAAGAGCAGTCGTAAAAGGTTAGAACTCTGATTTTGTAGTCAGAATGCGGGGAAAAATGGCCATAATTATTTTTGAAAAAACAAATGGTCATTTTTCCCCCATTCTGACCAGAAAATCAGAGTTCTAACCTTTTACGACTGCTCTTTCATCTTCACCTAACACTTCATTTATAATGGCTGTTTCATAATATTAGAAGCCATCAGTCCATCAGAAGAAATGGATCCATTCCAAAGTATAAGTTCGATTAACTTGGATAATCGGAATTCTACTGTATCTATATTTATATACATATATTTTTTTTTTTCATCGGGGGCGACACTAAATTTTGGAAAAGCAGAATTCCTGTTCTCTAGTTTATTTATTATTACATTGTAAACGAAAACTAATCTGTAAAAATACGAAAATTATACTGGCAAAAGGCAGAACTTTTTTAAGTTAAAAATATCCAAAACCTTACCGAAAATATCAACTTAAACGATCTTTTAACACAGTTATCTGTCAAAGACATTTTTGAATCCATATTCACACTTTCATATAATCATTTCATCAAACAAAACTTTTCGTAAAACTCCAGAAATTCTGCCATAATCAACATTTTTTTTTTTTTTTTTTTTTTTTTTTTTTTTTACGTGTGTGGTTTTTATAAATTACCCAATACCAAAAAAAGGCTGTAAAAGATTTTTTAATAATGTAAATCAGTACGGATTCTCACTTCTTTTATAAAAATTATCAAAAACTGACATGAAACATGTTTTCTTTTTTAACATCCTCTATATTCTCGTAGATAGGAACATAACAGTATAGTACTGGAAATTTCAAATCGGCTCGTTACAAATTATAAAATGTATGTTACTAATAAATTAATAAACAAGAAACTTTTAGAAAACATCATTAGTTTATTATGTTAAATGTCAGTAGCATAAGTGCTCTAAAGCTGAAAATCTGTGCTGAAAATCTCTTTCCCGTTTCCATCCGAACACGGTACAAAAATAGCGTTTAGCATGCCTGATAGCATGGTACATCAAATAACATATATAATTAAATATTCAATTTATGTAAAGTGCACAAAAACTAAGTGCATTTAATATTTCTTGCGAGACATATTAAGTTAATAGCAGATAAAAATAAAACAGTGTGGCGTAAGTAAATACATTTTTTAACCCCATTAATCTACAACTACGTCTGAGACATGTGGTCTTATATTCATGCTAAAACTGATTATCACGGGCCTAGCCCGTAGTACATGAGTCGGGTAAATATTACGGGCATGGCCTATCGTGATACGTTCGCAGTTTGTAATTTACCTACTACAAGCAGCACAGACCAGACTCGTGATAGATTCTTATTATCTTCTTTGTATCATAATGGGTTTCAAGTTATTCTTGGTCACGTTTGCATTTTGAAATATATTTTCTTAAATATTAGAGAAGTATCCCCACAAGATATTTTCAAAAAGAAGATTTTGAGATGAGAACATTGAGAATTGTGTTGCTACTTCTGCTACCGAAAATGACGGTGGTGATATTATACGTTCTGTACGAAAAAAATACAAACGATTAGTTACAGATTTATTTTATATTCTAGTGATCGATGCTAAAACTTTTGTGGTATATTTACCACCATTATTACATCAGGTTTAATTACTTATCAAATATTCCACAAAATTAAACCAGTTGTATCTTACACATGTATTTACATTCCGCAAGCTTTCGTGCGCCTCCGGTACAACTTAAGACCGATTTGCGGAACCGTGGAATGGCTCGAAGGCTGCACAATCTTATTTATGATTGGTGGCTAGCCGGGGTTAAATTATTTAAGGGGTTAAATTATGAAAAAGGCCATAAAGGTATTTTTGATTCTAAACAAAAATTTTGCTTTCCTGAAAAATTAATGCTATATTGTGAGAAAATAGAGTTCAATAATAGTTAATAAGTTACAAACATATATGTATTTAATGATAAACCTAAAGTGTCACATTCTTTAGTTAGATGTCCAACTATGTAGTGTGATCTACGGTAAACTTTTCTGGATCCATGTTGTTTACACATATCTGCACGTGAAATCAGTGGTGTGGAGAGTCCTGTTTCTGCGACGTCAATTCTTTGGCAAAAAGTACTAACGTCTCATCAGTATTATGAACTTGCTCTTAACCGGATTCAGTACTCTTCATTTGACAAAAAATGTACAGAGATATCGCTGATATATATTAATGATTAAGTTACGTAATGATCGAATTGTTATAAATATGAGAAAAAAGCTTTTTCCCACATATATTTCCCTTAAAACGATTCAGAGTTCCAACCTTTATACGTATTTTTCATAGTTAGTGTTTTTTCATTGTATCAGTGTGATCAAAAAATAAAATAACAGAATATACATTTTTTAATAGACTGAAGCTTTTATTGGGCGATCCTCATGGTACATTTTATAAAATTGAAAATGAAATTTCAAGTAATGTAAATGGTTTAATATTTTAAAATAAAAATGTTAAGTACAGAAGTGGCCAAAATTGTAGAAACTTTTTGAAAAAGTGCATTTTTGAAGATTGATGCCTTAATAAAACCACTTTATGCTTAAGTAACATGTTATATTTCTGTAGAAAGATAATTTAATCAAAAATGTAATAAAATGAGTTTTATTCAGTTATTAATATATAATCAAATGTTGTCGACAAAAAATGTAAAAACCACTTGTTTACGTTCACATGAAGTGACTTTCATTTATTTATATGCAACCAATTAGCATGGGCATTTAGAAAGCCAATCAGATATCCTATTTTGACAGTAAGTCAGTCAGATAACAGTAAGATTGAACCGTTGTTTATATGTTTTAGTGGATATTTGAGAACCGTGAGGAGAACATTTTTCAGTGCTTTATATGCTTGATAGAAGAGTTACATGTAAAATATAAGATAATTAAGGAAACTGCACAAAGTGTTAGTTCCCTGGTTACCTAGAAAACGATGTAAAATAGTACTATTAATCGAATGAGGCTACAGTTATGACTAAATTAGATGAAAAATTCGTGCAAATTTAACTAAAGGTGGCATTTTTAAATTTTGGAAGCGGTATAAGAATTTTATGTCACTACAAGTCTCTACCCCTCATTATTATTGGTTTCGACCACCTACAAAATATTTTGAAAGAGTTTCCTGTCTCCTGGCTGTCACTCAGCATTGAGACTTTCTCTACTGGTTCCTCCTTGATAATGGCTTAGCTTTAGCCGAAAGCGTTCTGGGAGCTTTATATGCTTTTAATGTCTAGGGATTTAATTTTTGAAAAACTTTTTAATATTTCATGAACGGCTATTTTAGTAATATATTTTTTTTTTTTTTTTTACGTTTTCATATTTTATACTGTAAAACAAAGGTGAATTTATCGTTTCGTGTGGTTTACATACATCTAAAAAAATATATATATATAAAATCCTAATGAAACGATTTTATGAAACGACTGATTAAACTTCTGATTAAGTTTTACGGCTATTTCTCATGAAATATGAAAGTTTCGGCGAGGAAAGTAACACCGATTATCCGTATTGATCCACAGATGTCAAAACTGGTAATAAAATTTTAAAGTTTGAATTAGTTTTCGAAATATTAATTTTTTCTGATTTGAATTACATTTTTGTAGTGAAATTCTGTAATTGAATCAAATTACTGCATTTTTTTTTTCTTTTTTAAAGGGGAGAGCAGGGAAAAATTATAAGGATTATTAAATTTCTTCTTTTTCATCAGTTTCAAATTGATAATTGAAATAATATCTTTTATTTCAATTGATAGTTAAACAATACTGCGATTATAATTTATGTATTTCAGGAAAAAAAATCATTGTTTTTTATTTATTTTTTTATTTTTATTTTTATTTTTATTTTTTACATTTTAATTATCCGGAATCAATTTATTTTAGAAAACAAAAATCGTCTGTCAATTTCAAATTCCGTAGACGGAAAAATGTTTTTCTTTTCAATTTTAAAGAGAAAATAACATCTGTAATCTTGAAAATAGAAAGAAAACTGTAAAACAAATTTAATCATCACATGTTAAAGCAGAAAATAAGGAAAGTTACGTCAAAATCTTCACACATAAATATAAAAAAGTACGAAAACTTTAAAATAATAAAATTATCACACGCGAAACGCATTTAAAGGTGATAATTACGTCATTCGTAAAAATCCAAAACATTAAATATTATAAGATTAAAGTTCTTCAATTTAAAGTGCCCAAAAATAATGTTGCAAATAATAAAAAATAAAAATAAAATAATAAAATTGTTGCACGTGAAAAACTTTTATTAGTGAATATTAGGTCATACTTAAAAAGCTCAAATAATATTTCCAAATGCTTTTAAGTTAAATGATATATGTATCCGTGAATCTTAAAACAGAAAAAAAAATTAAAATACATCCATTTAATAAGAAAACTAATGACATATAATAAAACGATACATTTAAAACGAATTTTATTCCAGTGACTTTTAATCTGAAGTCACATGGTATTATAATAGTGAGCCAAGACTATTTGTTTATATATTACATCACTTGATGCAGCATAAATACAGGTAAATATATGTGCAAAATATTTTCGATTTATTTTGAACGAATTACTATTCAGTAAATACACATTAGAAAATCCGGATATTCTTATTAATTAACACGAACGGTATTACTTGATTATCCTGTGAAACATTTTCGCCAAATTATACAAATCACAAATTATACAAACTTTCATAATTTTATTTTAAATAACGAAAGAACAAATAAATTATTAAAACATCAATAAAAATACCAATAAAAAGTCGAATAAAAAATCACTTGATGACGTAACTACACATGTGTATCGTGTTTAATGTCAAGTGAATGTGACATTTACGATCGTCCATTATTAGCATTTAATCTCATATTTTGGCGATATTTTTTTGGTCGACGAGGTAATCAAGTAGTACCACACAAACAATATATATTATAACAACAAACATTGTAAAAATAACTTGAAAATATTCATGATGACGTACTAAAATAGAGAAAAGAATTCATGAATAAGCTGTACCTGTTTTTGAAATGTCTAAAATTCGATCAAGACGTAAAATATAAACGCAAAATTTCAGAACGCAATGCTTTTCAATACGTGGATCTGAAAGCTATTCCCAAGCAGACGAAGTTTTTAACTTCAAACCTAAAGGAAGAGTATTGTCCATAGCGTCGTGATAAAACTCAGAAAGATAGCGTCATTTTTAACTTAATTATTTTATACAAGCTAATTTTCGAATATGTAAATGATAAAATTTATCAATCTCGAAAACAGACGTCATTTATTACGACACCGACGAATTAGACCATGGTAACCGAAAAATACCCATTCAAACGGAAAAGCATGGCCACGAGATTGTAGAAGATAACCGCTGTTGTACTGATAATATCATTCAATCGTCCGTAACCTGATAATATTTTTTTAAACAGGGCGCATAAGTACATTTTCAGAGACTGCGAAGCCTGAACGGGGTTGACGAGCGTAGCTCGTAGGGGACTGAGTCCACTAGTGTTTCTATAAAATCAGTTTAATTGAAAAATTAAAGAGATGGATTTTATAACACAGAGAAAATTTTTAATTAACCTTGATTTTAACTTTATAAAGTTCATTCATTTGAAAATAATTAGTTTTATATATGTTACATAAATAATTAAATTCCCCGTAATTATATTATGCAAAGGGACATCTCATTTTGATAATCACATTATTGTACATGTATTTCTGTAGGCGAGTGAATTTATGCAAAGAATTATTCAAATACGTGCGCTAAAAATTTCATTAAGAAATGTCGTACATTAAATGAAAGAAATGATTACTTAACAATAAATTTACTTTAATATAACACTGTCTAATTTCATACGTAAAAAACAGTGATTGAATAATAAAACTTCAACGTTTTAATTAAATTTTAAGTTATGATTTATTTTAAGATTTTATGAAAGTATGGAGATCTGTAGTTAATGATTTCTCTTTTAGAGATCATGTTACGTTCTGTTAGGATTCTGTCAAGTAGTATTAATAAAGTAGGGTAAACATGTTTTGAAAGTTAAATGCATTTTGAAACAAAGCTTACTATATTATGTTATACGATAACCATGATAACGTACTGCAGTAAAACTTGAAAAAAAATATTAAAATAAAAAGAAAAGTGCCCAGTTAAACTGATGGCATTGAGCTCACAGGCTATTCACACTAATTGTATATTATATATGCTTTTATTTATATCTGTTATTCATAAAACAGAACTCACTCCTTTTAAGCAAAACAGTAAATAAGTTAAGGATGGGATTAGACCCTCGTTTTTCCTGCCTTTATACGTACACAATGAGTCTCCAAATCTAATCAGGGAATCGCCTTATCAGTATAAATTGGTATGCCAAATTTGAAGCAAATCGGGTAATTCTGCATAAAAAAACGTTTATCTAAATTAAGGGTGCAAATTAGTCCCCCCCCCCTTTATACATAACCAATGAACCCCAAAACTAATCAGGGCAGCGCCATTTTAAAATGAACCTGTTTACAAAATTTGAAGCAAATCGGATATTTCTATTATGAGTTATCGCGTTACGTACAGAAACGTACGTGGAAAAATAAAAGTAAACACCCCCTACTAACTCTTCAACAAATTATCGTAGAAGAAAGTTACTGGTACCGAACGATTGGAAATAAATTCTACTTTTAAAGGATATATATATTATTTGATTAGGGGACCATCTACATATCAAAACATAATTTTTTTCAATGGCAATACCCAATTTTAACAAGATATTTCAAATCTTCGGTTCAAACTATGCCTAGACACCAAATTTCAAGTCATTTGAATGATAAGTTTTTGAATTATAAGCATTCAAAATTTAGTGCTTCTAATGTTAAATTACATTTTCATATTTTTAGTAATATCTCCTGAAATTATGCTCCTAATGCGCTAATATTTTGTGTAGGAATAATACTAAAGTACCCAAACATAAATACATTGAATTTGCAATTTTTATAATTTCATGATATGAATTAAGAATTATGAAATTAATATTCGAAAAAAATTATGAATTGCACCTTACAATTTTTTTGATGAATTTAGATTTATTAAGTCCTGCTTTATGGAAATCCAAAATTTCACACTTTTCTTCCAAGTAGTTTTCAAATTATGCTTAAAAAACGGCAAAATGATGGTTTAAGGGGCCATCTATGATAGAAGTGACTTGATATTTTGAAATTTCTTATGCTATCCTGTAATCTAGCAGTCTTCAATGACTGCTTGAGTAGTGCTTAAGATGCCTTGATCTCTCGGTCAACAATCGTGTACCGAACTTCAGTTTGGATACAGTACCTAAAGTACGCTCGGTTTAAAATAATTAATTTCTCGGAAACTTATCGTACGAATTTCATAAAAATTTGCTTTTAGGCTAATTGATGGGTGTAGAGTTCATTTGTGCTGTCAGAATTGTGTACTGCTATTGAAAAAAAAACAAAGTTATGGTTCATTTTAATATGTAGATGCCCCCCTAAGCAAATTTTATACACATAATTTAAAAGTAGACTTTATTACCAATCGTGTGGTACCAGTAACTTTCTTCTACGATAGTTTTTTGCAGAGTTAGTAAGGGGTGTATATTTTTTTCCCACGACTGTTCGTACATATACGTACAAACAGAACCTTTAGAGGTTAAACCGTTGTTCTAGCTGAACACTTATAGTTTTCCGGCGAGTCACTGCGCAGTGTTCACTCCGAGCAAATGTAACAGCCAAACTAAGCTATACTGGACCTTGATGATCAAGCAAGGGTTAAGGAAAATAGCACCAATCGAGTTATTAATTAGCCACACCTCGTATATTCTGATTTTGATCATTCTTTTTTGTCGTTATTGTTGTTGAAATGGAATTATTGTGTTGCGAGGAAGGATACCTGAAATATCGATAAAAAAGGATAATAAAAGAAATATTACAGGAAAAATTACAAAGTGTAAACCCCCCGTAATTGTCCAGCTATTTTTAGAAAACAACTGAAATGCAGCTCGATATATCGCAGATATCTTCCTGAATGTTCACGATATATGACTAGATCTTTTATAACTTAACCTATTTAAATGACTAATGAACAAAATACACGCTGTTTGCGCAAGCGCCGTTAAAAATTATTTCATGCAAGGTTTCATATTTACTGAAACATAAAATATATTTTTATTATAATTGCAATATATTGTATCTGTTTCAAATTTTCAAAGTTTCCGAACATTTTGTTAATTTTGGTTAAAAACCTACATGCTGTAGACAAAAACATGTGAACAATTTTTCTTACACAAAGAGGTATAATAGTTGTATAGGGACCCACTTAGTCTTGTATTGCTGTTGCAGATCATTCGAACTGCGCAACGGTTATTAATAAATGTGTCATTACACTTGACGTGACATTGCATATGAACAGTTACACTCATGACTTGGGATTATTATCTCAATATCGGTGTGTACAATGCCCAGATAGTTATCTGTTATATGCTTTTGTAGTAAAATATTCTGTTTTATTAAAGAAAATGCTCATTTCCTTTGAAATGTGACGTCGTATTCGCCCATTGAAGCATTTCGGCTTCTTTTTGAATCAAGACCCTCGAACTCAGTAGCAGTTCCTAATGTTGCCTAATGAAAACATATATAGGAAAAAAAAACAGCTTTATAATGTAACATGTGTCATGTAATATTTATCATGTAATGTCATGTAATGTCATGTAATGTGTAACATGTAATGTTTTCATTTTATCACCACTTTATCTTCAATTCTTTTTTAGAAAGTTTTCTTTAATTGCAATGGGAAAACCATATTAGTAAAAGATATAGTAATACTCATTCTTTCACTTTTCCCTTCAACAAGGAAGTAATCCAATTGCAACAATTTTTAAGATCCGTTGAAAACTTTTCAAATTAAAAATACGATATAAAAATAGAAATATTTTTTAAAAATAGATAGTTCGGACGCATCTAAAGATGAGAAGTTTTCCATTAAAAGAATAAGATTAGTTCAAAGGAAAAGCCAGGGTAGATGACGGAAAAAATCGGCTTCGGTTTTAAATTTATAGATGTATTATAAATACTTTTATTATAATGGAAAAGGCGTGATTAAATAAAAAGCAACGTCAAAGATTTAACTCAGTTTTGAAGATAATTAAATTATATAACTTCTTAATTATGTAAATGTGTCTAATTATGTAATGTGTCAGCAATAGGAAAAGGACTATATTTCTCAAATTAAATTCATGAGTTAAATGAAATTATGCATGTAGCAGAGAACATCAGTTTAAAGTTTCTATTTTAGTTTCATATTTTAACATAAAATACAGGAAATATTAACATTTATTTTTACAGAATAGTAGAAAATATCCTGTATAAGCAAAAGATATATTTAACTTCAGAAAAAATAAATATGTGCTTATTACTAGAATGATTATTTCCCCTTTATAATTCAGTATTGTAAATAAACATTACATTTATTTCACTTAAATAACTTTACTTAAATTCGTGACAAAATATAATACAACAGCTGCGAGGCAACCCGTTGTGAAGCACTTAAATTGCAAAAGGCTTTTCCATTATTTTTTCCATTATTTGGGGTTGGGTGGGAAGAAAACTGATTTTAATATTCATGTCCACATTCTAGTCCTGGAAATTCCAAATAAATTGTGATTTAGAGCGCTTTCTGAACGTTTTCCGCTCATTTAATCTTTTTAAATTAAAATTTTTTGTGAAACCTTTCTTAGCGAGTTTTTTTTTTTTTTTTTTTTTTTTTTTTTTTGTAAATGAGTATTTTTATCACCATGCAAAATTTAAACTTTTTAACCCCAGCAGTATCAAAGAAATCATAATTTTATAAATTGTCTTGTTCCTGCCCCTTTAACATTACAATTTGTTTTAAATTGTTCTGTTTCGAGTACTTATGTCTTAAAAGTGACAGGCATGCCAACTTTCAAGTTTTGTTAATTAAAGTTTTAAATTAATCGTAATTTAGAACTTTTTAGAACATTTTCAACTCATTTTCTCCTTTAAAATTTAGATTTTTTTTCATGAGCTGTTTCTTTTGGAAACATGTACAGTCGTGGAAAAAAAAGTAAACACCCCCTACTAACTCCTCAACAAATCATCGTAGAAGAAAGTTACTGGTACCGAACGATTGGAAATAAAGTCTACTTTTAAATGATGTATATAAATTTTTTAGGGGTCATCTACATATTAAAATGAATCCAAACTTCATTTTTTTCAATGGCAATACCCAATTTTAACGAGATATTTCAAATCTTCGGTTCAAACTATGCCTAGACACCAAATTTCAAATCATTTGAATGATAAGTTTTTGAATTATAAACATTCAAAATTTAGTGCTTCTAATGTTAAATTACATTTTCATTTTTTTATTTATATCTCCCGAAATTATGCTCCTAATGTTCTAATTTTTTTTGTAGTAATAATACTAATATACCCAAACATAAATAAGCTGAATTTGAAATTTTTATAATTTTATGATATGAATTATGAATTATGAAATTAATATTCGAAAAAATTATGAATTGCAACCTACAATTTTTTTGATGGATTTAGATTTATTAAGTCTTGCTTTATAGAAATTCAAAAATTTCACATTTTTCATACAAGTAGTTTTCAAATTATGCTTAAAAAACGGCAAAATGAGGGTTTAAGGGGCCGTCTATGATGGAAGTGAGTAGACATTTTGAAATTTATTCTGCTGTACTGTAATCAAACAGGTTTCATTGACGCTTCAACGTGCCTTGATCAAGAAGGCAGCTCTCTCGGTTAACAATCCAGTACGGAACTTCAATTTGGATACAGTCCTTAAAATACGCTCGTTTTAAAATAATTAATTTCTCAAAAACTTATGGTACGAATTGCATAAAAATTCGTCTTTAGGCTAATTGAAGGGTGTAGAGTTCATTTATGCTGTCAGAATTGGGTATTGCTATTGAAAAAAATAAAGTTATGGTTCGTTTTAATATGTAGATGGCCCCCTAAGCATATTTTATATACATCATTTAAAAGTAGGCTTTATTTCCAATCGTTCGGTACCAGTAACATTCTTCTACGATAATTTGTTGAGGAGTTAGAAGGGGGTGTTTACTTTTTTTTTTCCACGACTGTACATCTCCCAGTATTTTGCCACAATTATTTTCAAAATTGGTTCGATAGATTCAGAGATTACCCATACAACAAATGCACAAAATAAGTTATTTCTTTATAATAATAATATTGATTACAGCTACAATCTTTAATATGTGGTTGCATTTTTTAAATTGAAATATCGTAATATATGTTCGATATCAATGCAAACATAATGATATGTAAAGCATTAACGTACATTCAGTTGAACAGAATCCGTTGAAAGATTTGAGCTAAAATATACTATTAATAAACTTCTTCAATTCTTTGTATTAAGTATGTTAAGTGCATGAAAATGAAAATAAATTCTATGATAGCTTTTACAAGTACTGATATAATTATAGAACTACCCACCAAAAAAGGGTTAGGATTATTCGGTGCAGTGAAGAGAAAATATCTGATTTAAACATAAAGTTCTTATCTGAATAAAACAGTCACGTAATGCTTAACAT
Source organism: Maratus speciosus (assembly GCA_963932465.1). Lineage (NCBI taxonomy): Eukaryota > Metazoa > Arthropoda > Arachnida > Araneae > Salticidae > Maratus > Maratus speciosus. The sequence goes on along the minus strand of OZ010789.1, from coordinate 527,293,570 downwards.
GAATAGATTAATAGGCTTTTAACGTTAAGTGGTTAAGTTTGTAGCAACTGGATCAATTACTCGGTAAGACAAAAAAATAAAATGACTTGAATTATATTACAGAGTTAGCTATATACTTGCTTGTCTTGTAGTATAGAAACATCAAGCTATAACTGTAATTCTAACTAATGACAGGAACAAAAAGAAATTGCTTTAATTCGCGGTATTCACGGTGTATTCAGTTTATGGTATATAACACAGTATTTTCTTTAATTCACAAAGCTTTGTTTGAAAATGTATTTAGTAATTTTTTTATAATGGGCTATCTATTGTAAAAATTGAAGTCAGAACTCAGAAAACATGCTTTTACAGATTAATGGTGAATTTATTTCTTCCACCGGAAATTTTTTATGATGTAAAACATTGTATTCATTTCCTGTACTGCACATTACCATTTAAGTTTTTTTGTGAGCTAAATTTAATTCTCTGGTGTCTTTTTATAATTTTCTTTGATTATAAGTCATCAAAAAGCGCAGAATTTAAATTCCAATCCAAAGAATAGATTCATATAAAATATATTTCATTTTACATAAATAAGTTTCGTGCAGCATGTCCCGGAAGGAACCCATTCGGGACCATGGGTGCATATATGCACTTTTAAAAACAACTGCCTACAGAATTTGGTTTCGTACTAGTAAAAAAGGGAAAAAAATATTTGCTTTCTTTAATTCGAACAATGGAACAATGTGAGCAGCTGAATGGATTACCTAGTTGCGTTGCAACTTTACATCCAGTGGATAGGTGATTGTGTTGCAAGGGCATTAGGGAGCCTTAATATATATATATATTGTTTAGACGTGGCTGGTAGCCACAAAATTAAATTTACTTTTAAAAAAAGAAAAGACTAACAAAAAATGACAAAGTACATAAGTACTAGTATAACATATGTTGAAAAGTAAAAAACAGAGAAAAGAAAAAAAATTAATTAAAAAAGAAAGAAAATTCCATTAGTTCCAAAAAAAGCAGGAAAAGACGAAAAAGCTACCGGGGAGTGCCGCATAAAAAAAAAGACTCTTTTCAGAGACCATACATTAGTTAAAAATATAAAATGCTAAAAAACTACCAGAGAAACAATTTTTTTTTATACTATAGACAGGACAGAACAAACAGAAAGGCTAAGTATAGCAGAAGCTGAGGGAAACTCAGTCTTCATCGTTAAGCAAAAGCGAGTATTTAGGGCGTTTTCTGTTAGTGGGGTCGGATACCTCGTAGTCGGGTAGTTGCGCTATAATTTGGTTAGGGAGGTTGTATACAGATTTATAGAAATTTTTAGCTAGTTTATTAATGCGCTGTTTTAAGGAAGTGGTTTTCAAATCCTTGCGGATAGTGGTATTACGAAGAAAATGGTGACTATTACGGATATAGCGTAAGTTTTTGTTATGAGCACCGTAAAGATACTCCATACTGGTTTTGCATGCGAATCCCCAGATCGGACAAGCATAGGTTAAGATTGATCTAATACATGCATTATACAAGATTAGTTTATTATGAATAGAAAGAGTATTGCTTTTGAGAAGAGGAGAGAGGGCCTGGGAGATACCAGCAACTTTGCCTCGGATATTAATAAAATGTTTTTTCCAGGTAAGTCTTCTATCAAGGGTAACCCCCAGATACTTGGTGTCATTAGTCCAAGGAATAGTAGTGTTATTGATAGTAATGCGATTGGGAAATGTTAGTTTTTTAGAGAAACAGACAGCAGCTGTTTTCTGCTCGTTGAGCTTAACACGCCACAGGGTACACCAGTTAAGGAATTTATCTATGTGTTTCTGGAGAATTTTGTATAATATGAATGGGTGTTGTGCAGAGGCGTACATTGCCGTGCCGTCCGCGTACAGGGCAAGATAAGTCCTCAGTGTTCTTGGGATATCGTTGAAGAAAATGTTAAATAATGTAGGGCCGAGGACCGACCCTTATAAAATACCAGAGAGAATAAGGTATAGAGTGGAAAGTATGTTGTTAAGGCGGACGCGAAAGGTGCGGTCGCTAAGGTAAGAATGTATGAGAAAGATAAGTCTAGCATTAATTCCAAGCTTAATTAGTTTGTATATAAGGCCAATATGCCAAACCTTATCAAATGCCTTAGCGACATCGAGAAAAACAGCCGCAGCTGGTGTGTTCGTGTTTAGTTTCTCACTCAAGAACTCTACAATACGAAGGAGTTGATGTAATGTGGAATGTTTAGCTCTGAAGCCAAATTGCTCAGGAATGGGTATGTTTTGTGCGTCTAAAATGTCATGTAACTGGGACCTGATGACTCGCTCAACAACTTTGCTGATAGAGGGTAATAGAGAGATGGGTCGATAGTTAGTGGTATCTTGAAGATTACACTGAGGTTTAGGAATAGCTGCAATAATAGAAGTCTTCCAAGCTTTAGGGAAGTAGTAGAACTGAAGAATAGCATTAGTAAATTTAGTTAGATATTTCTTTAATTTCAACATTTTCAACATTATTTAACTAAATGTAATTTTTTTTAATGTGGTGCCAATCGAATAAAATTTGTGTAAAATCCGCGGGTCCCAAAGGTGTTAAATGCCAATCAATCAATCAAGAAAAAAAATAACAACAGTTTTGTATTTACTAAATTACACCAACATCGTATTTGAAATATAACCCGGACATTCAGATTCCATCTGAAGTTAGGTAAAGGATGAACGTGACGTACATCTTTCGCAGAATCAACAGAAATCATACCAGTAGAAGTGGAAAGATTATAGACCGGGAGCCGGCAACACATACACACAGTTCGTATGGATACCGTTATTTCTCCAGGAAAATCACCAGTATATTTTTATAGAAAACAAATCTAGGTTAAACGCGCAAAATTTTGCCTTTTCTTAAAAAGAGATTTTCTATAAGATAATACTGGTGCGAAAATTTTTCTGGTCTGCAAAATTCAAGGAGACGTACGAACCATGAGACAAACACCTCATTGAGTTGGAGGCTGAAATTCCAGAATTAGCTAAAATTCGATTCCCATATTAAAACGCAATCGGACAGCCAAGTCATAACTTGGTGGAAAACATCAAAAAACCCTATTTTACCGGTTGACTCGTAGGTTTACCATTGTGTTTTCCTGGTCCCATTTCGCCACGTTTTCATGTTTTGTTATTTGGGTTCAGGAAAACGCAATGGTGAATCTGCCAGTCGACCTCTAAAATCGGGCTTTTACGTGTTTTCCACCAAGATTTGACTTAGCAGATCTATTGCGTTTTAATATGGGAATCGAGTTTTAGCAAATTCTGGTATTTCAGACTCCAACTCGATGAGGTGGTTGTCTGTGATGCCGGCTTCCGATCTATTAAAAAACTATGTTGAAAATTTAAATTTAGATAATTCAACGCGTCTACGTTACATAGCATCGAATCAAAATAATCATTGATTTATTAAGTTCTTTGACTCAATCACTGACCCTATACTTGTAGCAAAGGATGTCTGTTAAATATTGACAGACAGGAAAATTCATATCATTGTGAAAAAAAACGTTATCACAATATGCTCGAAATATAAATGACTATTTGTCTGAAGGGTATGATTTGTTGCTACTATACAGTTAAAAAAGGCAAGTGCTTCTTTATCTAGAAAATATAATATAATCCAAAACAACAATATGTAAGGAATATTTCATTGTAACCCACGATCCCCAAAAGCCTTTTTTATCTTTATAAAGCCTCAGAAACTAATATACCGGGTGAAACAAAAGTTCGTTACAACTTTAAAAACTCATAAAAAAGGAAGAAATTATGATATAGGAGTACACAACGTATTCGTATTGTTTTTAGCAGAAAAAAATTAGTTAAAATATCACATGTAGAGGGCACTGACGACCCAAAACACAACGTACAGGACAACAATAAGCTCCCTTCATTTGTTCTTACAATAACAAATGTTCAACATGACCCCCAGAGCATTCTACGACACAACTGTTGTCCTGTTCATTGTGTTTCGGGTCATCAGCACCCTCTACATGTGATATTTTAACTATTTTTTTTATTTACGATGCGAAATAATACAAGATTTAAAATATATATATCATTGCGTAAAAAACTCTTAACCAATGAAAAGGCGCGCGAAGGAATTCATTATTGTAAGCATTAAACTGCTGTAATCGGATCCTGATTTTATGCAGAAAGACTATTCGAAGCATCCCCAGGAAACAAAAGTCTTACATATGAAACACAATTTTTAAAATCGAAAGAACTGAGACGGGCCAAAAAAGGTTACGATACTTCAACGCCACTGGATTTTCAAAAAGGGAGATGAAAGAAAAAGTATTTTAAGATGCAAAATGGCATATTAAACAGTGAAAAAAATTACATTACATATTTAGCAGTGTTTTTTTAAATTTCTAGTTTTAATTTCAAAATTTTAAGTGACTATTTTTTATAGGATATCTTAGGTTGATGTCTAATTGGGTATGGTCGCACTTTTTCAATTTTTGTTGCATTTTTGGTTCTGAGTATACTTTCAGCTTCAAAACTGATTCCTAAATTGAAAATGTCTTCAGCAAAACAAATCCCCAACAGAAATTGATAAAATAAGAAGATACTCGATTAGACAAAACTACACTTATCCTATAGAAAATCATTTTAAAATATCGAAATTCAAACGTAAAATTTAAAACGAATGATCCCATCGGTTTAATATTAGCTTGCAAGTGACTTAGCGTTACTAGCGTCAAACTTTAATGGGCTTCAGGACTGCTTCAAAATTTTCGAAATTTTAATTTTTTTAAATTTAAAACTCCTATCTTTTATGAACATTTTGATTTAATTATTTACTTGAAATTCCCATTAGTACATAAATTATGTCTTTTAGAATTATACCCAATCAATAGCTGAAGCAGTGTTTCCGAAACTTTCAAATCCTTTTTCTCGAATGATGTTTTTGGGGGATAACGCACAGGATATCTCAAACATTTCTGAATATTTTTTCATGAAATTTTCAAAACATGTGTTTCTTGTTAGTCTGTATAAACTGCACCTAAAATTTATTTTTAATTGTTCAAAATACATTTTTTTAGGCTATTATACAGTTGAAATTTTCAAAATTTTGTATTAGCGAAATACAACTTTGTATTAAAAGTATAAAAATGCTTTAAATACAAATTTACTTAGGTTCAGGGTAATAATTGCAATCTGAAGTATAATTAGGCACCAAAAATTTCCTTCTAGTTGGCAAATTCATTTTGTTATCCTGTTCGTAAGCTGTTATACCAAATTTCTGTTCGACAAATGTCGGACAGTTTGGAGCCCCCTGTAAGCACTAATTTTGCATCTTGTAGCTTTTTAAATACATGAAATGAAAGAACATACTTATATCTTTCATCCCAATAAAATTTGTGTTTTTAAATCATATATATTTTAAGATATTAAATGTTGAAAATGGTCTTTTATTTTTCATTTATTCGAGTTTTAAGAGTCCTAACACCCCTTAAGAGCTACATATATTAAACGAAATAAACAGCCCTTCCATATATAATTCTGCTGATTGGAAATATCTTCCACACCGAATTTACTTGTACCGTGAATAAAAACAGGGAAACGTTTCTTTAAATGCACTTTAAATTCGCCTCCCCTTGTACCACACTCAGCACACAGAGTGATATGGTGCTAATTTATGTGTTTCACTGACACATTCAGCAATATGGTATATGTCATGGTTTGCTACATTTCCGAAAATCCTTGTTGAAGCAGCTGCATTGTAGAACGATTTAAAGTTTCAAAACACTGATTGTTGCTGCAGTTGGTAAGGTTAAAGTAGTATCCTCTATCTATGGCGACTATGTCTCAGGGCCACTAAAAAGATATAAAATTCCAATAATTGAAGAGATGAGTTGATGAACATGTTAAGTGATATGGAATAGATGTGCTTCGACATGTATGGGTGTTTGGCGATTTTTTGATTGGCAAGCTTTTCTAGTCCACCCCAAACTACTGTTTTCTAATATGTCGACAACTTTTAATCATGTCATGGGAAATATACAACGTATTAAAAATCACGAAAAGATGTATTTTTGCAAAACGATCAAAAAGCAAAAAACACATATTTTACAACATAAATTTTATGGGAAATGTGCTACTTGCTCATTTCATACTTTTAAAATCATCAGAGTAGACATTAGACAGTTTAAACTCTAATTTCTAGCAAGCTTTCTTATAACATCATGACATCATCTCAATCTTTTAAAAGTTATCGGCAAATCATAATTTGAATCATTGAATGTTCACTTCGAGAAAAGCGTTAGAACTCTATATAATTGTCGGCCGTAGTGCCAAATATTTGATAAATGTTCGCCTATTTATGACAATAAACAATATTTGTAAAATACATGAATAAAATATTCCAAAATGAAAATAATTTCCTACAAATATGAGCGATGTGCTTTTTAAATTCGTTTTTTGTAATATTTATAATGCGTAAACAGTTCGTTTACGGGGAGTTTTAAGGGAGAAAAAACTATCTCTGATGTTCTAGAAGGGAACTTTACACTGTTAAAAATCTGCAGCTTCTGCAGCTTAGTCACTCCATCGCTTTTATAGAATATTTTTATTATGATCAATGAGAATTCTGCATAATATAGTCAAGTAAACGTTTTCTCTAAAAGCGGTGGGTTGAGTCTGCGGCAATAGGGGAAGATTTTCAATGGTCATCAATGATTTACTTCAAGCATAATAGGCAGGTTACCACTGAAAGAAATATCCCCAAAGTTTGGCAATTTTTTCTTTTTTTTAAACGGTGCGTGTGGGTAAAGCATCTTAGCCTTATCACTTAACATGTTGATCCACTCAGCACTTCAACCAATAATGGAATAAATACACTGGTATGTAAAAATTAAGGACGGAGCAGATAAAAGCCGAAAAAGGAAACAGAACGAAAGGAAAGACCAATTAGGAGATAGACCTGGAACAAATACAGTAGGGCTTGCGAATATACTGCATATGAAGTAAAAGGAGATGGTCCTAAGGGGATAAAGTGCAGAGGCGGTGGACGTTCAGCAATTCGGTAAAATCTATTGCACGGTGTACAGTGATTACAACGATGAGTTTTTTGCTACTATTGTGTGATATGGCCAAGAGGTAATCCAGTAGGGTCATCTGTATGACCTTACATGAGGTGGCATCGATGGGAGATTGAATAAAGGTCGAAGTGTGACAAGAGTGGCCGAAGTGTTAGGGATCGCTCACAACATCGTTTTTCGAGCCTGGAGTGCATTTAAAACGATGGGAACAGTTGTCCGATCATTCAGCAGTGGTTTTCCACGATCAACAACAACAGTGGAAGACCGTTATATTGTCCTACAGGCGAAAAGAAACAGGCGGCATACAGTTGGATAAATCACAAGGCAGACGGAGCAGGCTACTGGTCATCGGATATCAAGTTTTATCGTGGCTAGGAGGCTGCACAAATGTGGTCCATACGCACGACGAACATTACGGTGTGTACCATTAACGCCTGCTCATCAGAGACGCCGGTTTATGTGGTGCCAGGAACACAAGAGAAGTGGGGTCTAGTACACTTTACGAATTAGAGCCGATTCAGTCTGACGAGGGATTATGGACATATACAGATACACATCTAAAGAGAGCAGGGAAACGTAATCTCCCCTCCAATATCATCGAAAGTGACCGTTTTGGAGGTGTCAGAGTTCTTGTTTGTAGCGGTACGAGATTCTCATGCCTCACGTCTGTCTGTTTAGAGGTGCTGTGGGTCCAAACTTCCTCTTCATGGACGAATATGCCCCCCCCCCCTCATAGTAAAGCGGCTGTCGAAGACTTGTAGAGTGAATATATTCAACGCATGGATTTACCTGCTAAGTCACCGGACCTAAATCCCATAGAACACATGTGGAACCTGCTCGGGAGATGCTTGGTAGCACGTGACCAGGCACTAGCAACGATTCCGCAGCTGCAATTGACGTTACAAGAGGAATGGGATCGTTGCCACACCAGCTCCTTGTCAACCTCGTCCTCCGAATGGAAAGACGTTGTAAATACTGCATAGCCAGGGGTGACCATATCCCCTATTAGAGACTGGATGTTTCCTGCCAGGTGCTTATAAGATGGACGTTTCTGTTTTCACTGCAGTTGTGCTCCCAGTGACATTTTCAATAAAGTGCCTTTGTATCTTTTTTATTCCTTGTTTAGATGGTTTTTATCACTTGTCCCATATTTCCACATCTTGGAAATCTTATGGTATGATTTCGGTCGATGCGGAAAACTTCTGCCCGACGTTGCATTCGAAAAGCCCTCTCGTCCTTAATTTTTGCACACCAGTGTATATTTTAACACTAGAAAGGCGGCGGTTTTTGTATACCTAGAAAGACGGAGAGCGGTCATTTTGACCGCTCTATTTGAATGACCAAAAATAAATCATTTTTTTATTTTTTTTTTCAAAGAAGATTTTTAAAGTACATTTATTAATAGAATAATAGAATATTATTTTATTTACTTACCGTTTTATATATAATATTAATTTTAGTTAAAGGAAATACTATATGCATAATCAATTATCAACAAAAATTAAAAATATAAAAAAATGCACAATTTAAAAGAGTTTTTTGGATTTGCTCAAAGTATCTTAAATTTATATAACATAATTGCTTTTTTAAGTGCATATATTTAAAAATATAAATATTACAAAAATTACTTACATCATTCCTTTTTAATTCTCTGCAAACACTCAGCTTCATAACTTTGTAAGTTCAGGAGCCACAAACTCACTTTTTGCAATCACTACAAATGTTCATAGTTTTATTCCGGTATCGATTGATTTGGCATTGTTTGCGTTTCGTACTTGAGATTGTCGGTGTACCTGTATCTGGAGTTAAGTCTGACAGCGGAGATGTCTTAGAGGCGACATATTTTGTATGCAGTTCGTCAGCGCTCGACGCTTTATATTTACACCGGTAGTCTCTTTATAAATCACACCAGCATTTATAGCAGCTAAGTCCAGAATATTAAAAAAAAACTTGCACAGGCCATCGTCGAGAAGTTGATTTTGTGGAATATTTTCTTGCCATCTGGTCAAGTACGTCCACACCGTATTTCGTTGAGTTGTAAAACTGAACAACCTCAGGTGTCTTTTTTTCATTGCCATTGATTTCAAGTGTAGGATGTAAAGTGCTTAAAAACAAAACATTTTTGTTTTTCTTTCCTTGATACGAGGTCAGTGATATATTATCGTGCATGAGAATTTTGCTTGAATACAGTTCTCCCTTTGTGAGCTTGAAGGATTTGGGCACTTCTTTCTTTACACGTTTCACAGTTCAAACGATGCTAAGTCCTTTATTTCTTCGAGTTTTGGCTAATTTCAACGTTGTGAAAAAATTATCCGTTGTTATGTTCCTCCCTGTATTATGAAATGGCACTGCCAAGCGACAAACAGCATGTTATCCAACAGTTTCAACTGTATAAGTCTATTTTCATTTTTACCTAAATATGGAAAGCCATTCAACAAATATTTTTATAGAACGTCAGCTGCTAGCCAAAATTTAATCCCGTATTTATCTGGTTTTTTCGGCATATACTGTGTAAATGGGTAACGTGCCTTACTTGGGAAGAGTTGTTCGTCTACTGTTATATTTTCTCCCGGTTTATAGCAAAGTAAACAATTTTCAATAAACGAGTTCCAGATCTCTGACACTAGTGCACATTGATCAGATCGAAGTCTTTCAGATCTTGTTGCCTTCAGATCAAACCGCAAATATCTCATTATTTCTTTGAACCTGTCCCGAGCCATTGTTTAGTGAGAAAAGTTTATTCCTCATGTCGTGGACCATAAGTTGTTTATTGAAATACCTTTAGAAATAAAAGCTTCACGAGCAAACAGTAGGGAAATAAAAGCATCTAATTCGTCTAAAGATATATTCCAATGTGGATCCTGCAAACATTGATGAGCTTCCGCTTGTGTGCACATTTTTATGAAACGAAGAATCTTTTCATTTATGAATAGTCTCCATGCACTTGTGAAACTCCCTAACATTACATTTCTAGTGGCAAATGAACTTGGTCCAGGAACGTCTCTCAACACATTGTGCTGCTGTCGTTTTCATGAAGAAATATTACCAGAAGGAACTGCCCCATATTGTTCCATCTTTTGCTGCTTCTACATTTTGCTCATTTCCTTTATTTTGGGAACATACTCTTTGTTCTCCACTTTTACGTAGTAGTTTAATTTTCTTTATACGTTTTCTGTCTTGTTTTCGTTTTCTACAACGTGTGGTACTCGGATGACTTGAATCGACATTTATAAAAAAAAAATTTCTTCATTTTCAAATTCAGACGGAAAATCTGTTTGTGCTGTGGCAGTAAAAAAACGACATTCGTCCACGGAAGAGGATTCACTTACATTTCCAGGGTTATATTCATCGTCAGATAAATTTGAATTTTCATCTGTACCAGAGTAGGTTTCAGATACAGTCCTCAATATTTTTAGAAACTCTTCTTATGACAGATTGCTTTTACCAACAGTTCTTCGCGACATAGCTTCAAAAAAAATGTACATCTGATCAGGTCAAGAACTTCAAAAGAAATAAATATCTGTTACTAAAAAAGCATATGCTTTCGAACATAAAAGGAATTTCACGTGACCAGCAGGTGTTTTTAATCCCGCTTATTCTCCAAATGACAGCACTCTATTACAGCCCCTTCGAAAAGAATCACGTGACAAGCAGATATTTTTAACATCCCTCCCTACCTCACGTATGCTTCTTTCCATGAAATGTTATTAAAATTATCTCGAAAAGAAAGAATAATCGTTCGTAGACAACAAAAATTGAAAAGTAAATGTAATGTTAGATTTTATTTCTTCAGCGGTCAAAATGACCGCAATCCGTCTTTCTACGTATACATATTTATAGGGCTCATAATATTGTATAAAAAATTAAAATTTTTGCGCTACATAATCCTTATGAATAATTAGGAAAATTGAATAAACAATGTCGAAATCGAAGAATATTTAAGAAAAATACAAGCGTTTGAAATTCATTTTCGGTCAAAATGACCGCTCCCATCTTTCTAGTGTTAAATGCTACTCTGTTGCACACTGTTGCATTGTGTACCGATGTTCCATTTTTCACTATGTACCGAGTCGATTTGTACAAAAAGAATGTGTTACGCCTACTTGTTCCTTGAACTTTGTTAAAAATAAATTTTTCATATTTGCTGGATATTTACTGCAGCATTTAAATGTGCTCTCACTGAAATACCACAAACAATTGCACTGTATGTGTATGATTTCTATCAGAATTAAATAGGTAATTTTTAAGCATAAAACAGTACTATATTTTCGCTATATTCAAACTAAACAGCATCTCCACTGGACGCGGTCAGAAAACTCTCAAAAAACCTGTTCTGAACAGGCTAACTTTGGGATAACTTTGGTTTAAACAGTGGTATAAAAAAATATTAATTTAATTTGGCTTCTGATTAACTGTTTATACTGTCTAAATGTGCACAGTTATTTTCTTTAGATACAAATTTCTTAAATTTATGTTCCAATCAAGTATTCTGTCTATTTTTTAAGAAATCTGTTTTTCTTTAGAATAATTTAAAAAAAAAATGTCTATAAAAGATTTATTTAAAATAGACGATTATTTTTAAATTACATTGTCAGAATATTATTTGATATAATAAGTAGAGAGATTGTTTATAAAGAAATTACGATAGATTTAGTTTTAATTAAATACAAACAACCAATGTTTTAAGAAATGCCTATAGAAGAAGAATACAAATTAACTAAAAAAGAGGGCAGGCTTACAGATTCCATGACAGACATAACTCAATATAGTAGCTAACAGCATTTTGCTCATGTTTTAATCTCGAAATAAAATTATAACAAATTTTAAAGTTAACATATTTCAAAGAATAATTTCGTTTTCAACAACGAAATGTGCATCATTATTTATCTCCTAGAGGCTATGAAAAATTGCAAAAAGATATCTTAAAGAATGGAGAAAAGTTTAAATGAAATACCTAAATTTTAAAACTATTTTAATTAAAACGCAAATTTTTGTTTATTAAGGGGTCTTGTACTTTTTAAACGCGTCGAAAATCAATGAAAAACTTCAAAGTTTGAAGTAGTCAATCTTCAAAATCTTTTTATGTATAAACATGAAATTTTGGATAGTGATTAAACAGATTGTGCTTTTTAATATGCCACCATTAGAAATTTATTAGCTTTTAAAGATTTTGTGTATTGTTGAAATCAAAATAGCTCTTTTTTTACTACAGAAGTAATTGCGCGCATATCTTGAGAAAGTATGTATGGAATGTCATGAAATTTGGTAAAGATACTAAATATATATGTGTATTTAAAAGGAACTACTTTTAAGTATTTACAATGGTAATATTTTTAGTTATGACAACTTTTATTCATTAAAAATATCAAATTTTTATTTTTTTTACAAAAATATTTTCTTATATAATTAATGAAATAATTTTGGCCTAAGAGTAGTTCATTTTAAACACACATATATGTTTAGTATCTTTACCGAATTTCATGACAATCCATACATACTTTCTCAAGATATCATGCGCGAATTGACTTATGGAGTAAAGAAAAGAGCTATTTTGATTTCAACAATACACAAATTCTGTAAAAGGCTAATAATTTTCTAATGACAGCATATTACAAAGCACAATATGTTTAATCAATATCCAAAATTTCATGTTTATACATAGAAAGGTTTTGAAGGTAGACTAATTCAAACTTTGAAATTTTTCGTTAAATTTCGTTGCGTTTAAAAGGTATAAGACCCCTTAAGGTGCAAATAAAGCGGAATTTAATGTATTCATTTTTTGATTTAATTTATGTTGTAATAAAAAAATATTTTGTTTCTTAAGCGAATATCCTCGTTATTCAAAATGGTACGCAACGAAAAGAAAATAAATAAATAAAAAGGAAATTTACTTAATAGGAACTAGGGACATAATGAATAAATCTTAAAGGCAGTTTTTTTACATAATGTATTTTTAAAAAAGCCTACAGTTTTATTTAAAAAAAATATACTCTAAAAAGCAAATCCCTCTTTTATCAGATTTTGTTTTATTTACATGAAAATGCAGCACATTTTAAAATTCGCGCAAGAATGCAAAATACTTGGCCAATGAGATCATTTTGAGATTTTTTTTTAAATATGTAAATCATTATAGACCCATTGATGAGTAAAAGACTAAAATAATACCCTTAGAAGTAAGAATGCTGTAAGAAGAACGACTTTTATGACTTGGAATAACTTAGCAATGGTATTTGAAAATTATTTGGCATAATGAGTCATCATTTTGTCGAAAAAGTAAATGTCTTGGTTATAGGAAATGTTGTTTCTATAAGCGAATGTCAGAATAGAAATATTTTGACGGACTGAAGGCTGAGAAACAGTATTTCCTAAACATCAGTCCTGTTCACCAATAAATAAATCCCAGCCAAGCTTGGATTTGAAACCAGCATATGTTAACAAAATGTTTAACTTATCACTGAACATTCGAACATTTATTTATGCTTTAATTTCGAGGTCATATACAAAGCAACTGATGTACGAAGGATCACATAAAACATTAATTAGAAACTTTTTCTGTATACGTATATGGAACAGACAAGTGTGTCACATGGCTACACATTTACATTTTTCATATCATATCTGTATATTTTATGAATCATAGTCAGATTAATAAATAATAATGAATAATATACATAGAAAGACAGACTATTAAGCTACATATTATTAACGTTATACTGATAGCCACTAAACAGGATGATTCCTTACTACCAGATGGGGCTGAATGTACCTGTATAGTACAATGGACTCTACAGGTACATTCGAAATATTTATTGAAACACGATATTTCTTTAAAATAAACTAACTATATAAACTAGACAATAATAAGTTCAATAAATGAGTTTAAAATTTTTTGAAATAAACTCTGGTGCAGAATCTTTTTATAAAACTTGAGTGAAATTTCTGGTAGTTCTTGAGTGAAGTAAACTTCTCCCTAAACAACTAGCTAGCAAATTAATCTTCTGAAATGAATGTTGTATCTAAATTTAGTAGATACTGTATAAATTACACGATTGAATACCTTGAGAAGCATTGTTTGGGAAGAAATACCGGGGTTATCGTAGCAGATAAATTGAATGTATAAAAAAATAAAAACATATTGGTTTTAATAACTGTTCATTAATTTAAAGAGATCTAGATGGCACTTCAACAAACAATTTAAATATAGGAAACAAAGATATTTATGTATACTTAATCAAGTAATCTTCAGAAACGAATGCTATATCTAAATATACTCGAACTGGTATAGCTTCACGACTGAATAGCTAGGAGAGTTCTTTAGGAATAAATACTGGAGTTATCGTATTGAAAAATTCAATGTATAACAGAAAAAAAAAACATAATAATTCTAGACAGTTGTTCATTAACTTAAAGAGAGCTAGAGGACTTTTCAACAAGCAATTTAGGTTTAGAAAACAATGATCTTTAGGTATAGTTAACCAACTAATTTTCTGAAATGAATGTTGTATCTAAATATCATAGAACGGAGTGAGTACACGATTGAATAGCTAGGAGAGTTCGTCAGGGATAAATAGCGGAGTTATCGTAGCCGATATAATAAATGTATAACAGAATAAAAAAATGATTATTTTAAACAATTGTTCATAAACTTAAAGAGAGCTAGTGAACTTTTCAACAAACACTTTAGATTATAACAAAAAAATATCTTTATGTATAATTAACCAACTAATCTACTGAAATGAATGTTGTACCCAAATATAATAGATCTAGTAAAAGCTACACGATTGAATAGCTAGGTGCGTTCTTTAGGGATAAATACCGGAGATCGTAGTATATAAATTGAATGTGTAACAGAATAAAAACGTAATGAGTAAAAACAACTGTTTATTAATTTCAAGAGAGCTAGAGGACACTTCAACAAACAAAGATCTTTAGATATAGTTAACTAAGTAATCTTCTAAAATGAGTGTACAGTTAAACCAAGAAATCTTCTGAAATGAATGTTGTATATAAATATAATAGAACTGGTATGAGCTACACGATTGAATAGCTACCAGTGTTCTTTAGAGATAAATACCGGAGTTATCGTAGCGGATAAAATGAATGTATAACAGAATATAAACATAATTATTCTAAACAACTATTCATTAACTTAAAGAGAGCTAGAGGGCTCTTCAATAAACAATTTAGGTATAGGAAACAAAGATCGCGATATATTTTTATTTTTCGAAATGCAGGATGTCACACTAAAATTTGGAAATAGAGTTTTGATAATAATTTTAACAATAATGAAGATATTTCAATGAAATTTCCAAGACTTGCATTATTTTGTATATAACGTAACGATATCAGTCAAGTGACGGAAATAGTCACCGTCTGCATCCAAACAGCACTGAGGTAGGCTCGTCATGTTACGAAATGCTGTTCCTTTTATCTACGATGTTACATGCCAATATACTTGGATCTTCTAACACTTTTCGCAATGCCATTGAGCTTTACGCAAAGCATAGTCAGACTGTTACAAAAAAAAATATATATATATATATATATATATATATAAATTTATTGCTTCTAAAGATATGGACCAAGGGTTAAAGGTTAAAGGCACGGGTTAAACGCTCAGAGTTCAGTTTGAAGTCAGACACTGTGTAATTTTAACTGAATTAGTAAATTGCGTCTATAATTTTTACAAAAACGTTATTTATTGAAGTGTTCTCCTCCTCCCTGAAATGTGTTTAACTTTTGTACTGGGTCATCCTGAATATCAATACAGTAATAAAAAGAAATGTGCCCAGTTAAACTGATGGCATTGAGCTCACAGGCTATTTACACTAACTGTATATTATACTCTTATTTCATAGAATAATGCCCCTCAAAAAATAAATGAAGGGGAATTAGACTCCGTATCCCCCTTTATACTTAACCAATGAACCTCCAAATCTAATCAGGGAAGCTCCTTAGCATAATAAACCGGTATACCAAATTTGAAGCAAATCAGATAATTCTGCATGAAAAAACCATATCGCTAAATTAAGGGTGGGGGGTGTCTAACCCCTCCCCCCTTTTATACTTAACTAATGAACCTCCAAATCTAATAGGGAAAGCTTCTTATCAGAATGAACATAGAACAAACAATTAAAGTAAATTGGATAATTCTGCATGAAAATTCCTTTATCTAAATTACGGGAATGGGCTTTCCCTCTTTCCCCATTTTATATTTAACAAATGAACCTTCAAATCTAATGAAGGCAGCTTCTTAACATAATTAACCGGTATACTAAATTTGGAACAAATCGAATAACTCTACATGAAAAACCCATTTATCTAAATTAAGAGGAGGGGGTCTAGCCTCCACTCTTTGTATTTAACTAATGTACCTCCAAATCTAATCAAGGCAGCTTCTTAACATAATAAGCCGGTATACTAAAACTGGAGCAAATCGAATAATTCTGCGTGAAAAACCCATTTATTTAAATTAAGGGGGGTCTAACCCCCTTTTCCCCCTATATTCTTAACGCATGAACCCCCAAATTTAATCAGGGAAGCTCCTTAACATAATAAACTGGTATGCCAAATTTGGAGCAAATCGATTAATTCTGCATGAAAAACCTATTTATCTAAATTAAGGGGTGTTTACCCCCCTTTCCCCCCTATATACTTAACTAATGAACCTCCAAATTTAATCAGGGAACCACCTTAAAATAATAAACTGGTATACCAAATTTGGAGCAAATCGATAAATTCTGCATGAAAAACCCTTTTATCTAAATTAAGGGGGGTAGCCTCCCTTTCCCCCCTTTATAATTAACCAATGAACTCCCAAAACTAACCAGGGAAGCGACTTATCAGAATGAACCTAGAAAAAAAATTGAAGCAAATCGGATGTTTCTATCAAGAGTTATCACGTTACGTACATACATCCCTCACAGCATGCATGGTCACAGTGACGTCGTTGTGACGTCACTGTGAGTCACCGTGGTCACGTCATTTCTGTGACCGAAATGCCACCACTCAGTGATGTCACATTGTGACTGAGATGTGAACTTCTTAGAAAACTTTAAAAAAATTACAAAAATTCTTCAAAACATGTTGTTACTGTAAAATTTTATTTTTCTGGCAATAAAAAAGAATTGTTATGTCACTGCATGTAACGTAGGTCACGTCACACTCACAAAAAAATCCCCCCATATTGTAAGTCACAGTGTGAGAAAAATATGAACATCAAAAATTTTTGAAAATGAAGAGAAATGTTTTAAAAAGGCCCGAGTTACAGCGGCATAAGGAATGAAAATATATTAGTGGATAGCAAATAGTAAATTCAGACACGAAAAGATGGGGGGGGGGGGGGCATATAAAGGAAAATGCACGGTACAAGTATCAACAAACTAGATTTTCATGCTATATTTTATCAATTTGATATCTAAGAGAGTGAAAGTATACTTTTTTCCTGATTTCAATTTTATCTAGTATTGCAATTTAATTTAATAATCCTTCTCTTATTCTTATTATTATAAAAGTGTTTCTCGGAAAAATGGTACGTGCTGTTGCAATCTGGATAACATATTTAGAATTAGGAATATTAAATATATACACATTACATATTTAGTTTGCAGGAAGGAAAATTTTTAATTTATTTTTACCGACCACTGGTATTCGAAACACTTTTGTGGCTTCAAACTAAAAAAATTTCTATTATAGTTAAGTCTGCAGCTTTTAATGAGCACGTAGAAAGAATCTTCAGAGTTTAGTCATACATACATTTCTTGCTTTATAATTTGCATTCAAGTCATATTTTTTCCTGTTAGTGTGCCTATTTTAAGTAACTATTTTTATTTTTAATTCTACTTCTTTCAGACTTTTAAAATAAAATTAGCATTTTCCGAATTAAAAAAAAAAAAAAAAAAAAAAAATACAAAATTTATGCAAAACCCGTGATATAATTTATTATTCGTATTTCAAATGTGTGTTTTAGAGATATGACTCTAAAAAAAGTTATTTTACGAATTGTTTTATTCTACAGGAAATTAACATGAAAAGAATGACGATTGACAAAGAATTTTTTTTTTATCCAGAATTTTTTTTTTTATCCTCGATATTTATTTATATCTTATTATTTTTTAGGAAGATATTTTGTATTTATTATGTGTGAAACAATCTTTACTTAGAAAAAGGGAGGGGGGGGGGGTTAAAACTGATAAAAGGAAAAGGTAAAATACATTGGAAAATTCTCCAAATACAAAAATTTAAATACAGACAGTCTCATAAAATGATTGCACATGTAAGTTCCAAATCTGTTTATATAAAAGCAAATAAACTAACACCCAGTGCTGCCAGATTGACAAACGTCAATTTCCCCCAAAATTTCTAAACTTTTCCTCAAATCAGTGTTTTTTTTTTCCGGAAAAGTCCCCAATTCAGTTTTTGCTCAAAAAGGGAATTTTAAAATTTTCAATTTACCACTATAAGAAATATCTAAGTAATTTAAGCTCAAAATTTTTACCCAAATCAAGCCTTTTTTTGAAAAAATTCCCCATTTACAAAAAACAAACTTTAAAACTGGGCTGAATGCATATTCTGTAGCTACATTAAGAGAATGAGAGATATATTTTGCAGTGACAAGTTATTTTACGTTTGTTTTTAAAAGTATTGTCTAGCAATGTTGGACTATTGTTACATTAGCTCCACAGCTTTAGACAATCTCTTAGTTGGGATAATCAGTTGGGATTTGAATGAATCCGAGATGGTACGCTGTTTTAATTTTTTTGTCATCCCTATACTGAAGTACATAACCACAATGCAAAATATTTTCACTGTATTAATCGATGTGCTTTTGCATATCATAAGAGAAAAATATCTGCTTTACACAGATTTTTTTTTTTTTTTTTTTTTTTTTTTAAGTACGGCGAAAGAATTTTTCGTATAAGTCCTGCAGATTTAGATACACGTGCAGATTTAAGCTGCTTAAGACTTTGGAGTCTGATGTATCTGTAATACGTGTAAATTGTAATGTAGTAAACAACGAACACAACCACATCCAAGAGAATTATGATTGATATTTCTGATTTCTGGATTGTATTTCAGTTATTCAAATCAAAATTGAGTTCGAGACAGATCCACTTTTTCCACAGGACTAAAAGAAATCTTTACTGAAAAAAATAATTAAAAAATAATCCCCAAGCTTTTCCCCAAAATTTTTTGTAGTCCCCAAAAAATTCCCCTAGAGGTTAAAAATTCCCCAAAATGAGGACAAAATCCCCAGTCTGGCAACACTGCTGACACCTGCCCAAAATCGTCTGCCACGATACCACAGGGTAAACAGAGAACTTTTTGTTCTAACAGATGTGGTAAGTTACTAGTCTAAAATGTAAGCTTTTGCGTGTGCTTTTTTTAATGGAAGAAAAAGACGTCGCCATTTTCGGATACACACGGATATTAATAATTAATTTATGGAGCTTAAAAAGTAGGTCTTATTTAATTTAAATTGTTTATTCCTGTTTTGTATATTTGTGAGATGAGTTAAATAGTTTTATATTATACATATAGAAAGAGACTGATCTGGGATTGTTTTGCAGATTAGAAATTAACATTATACTGAATGGGAAATGTCGTTTTACATACTATAGTAGTGAAACTTTTGAAAGAATTTTTTTCATTGCTAATAATATTTTAAATTATTATTTAAAATCCTAAATCTTCATATCAATGTTTTCAGATTTAACATTTGCCAAAATTATAAAATAATAGGAATTCCTTGTAACATATGGAGAGATTTTTGAGAAATTGTTAAATCTAATAATACATTTAATTCATCTATTGTACTTTGCTGTTGTTTAATAGTACAATTATAAATACTAATTATTTAGTGTTTTTCAAATTGGTATATTTATTTTTTTAAATTGTATCTAAGCACGTTTTTACTGTTCGTGATTTTAATCAAACATTTAATTGTAGACATTCAGAATCAGTTATTAAATTATACTTATCGATACTTCGCATTAAAAAATAAAATATGACATTTAAGCATTGAAATAAAGTGTTTTTTATGCCTGATAACAAGTTTATAGATTAAACTGCTTTATTATACTTTTTAAAATTTGATATTTATAATATTTATAAAAAAATATTTATAATTTATGATATTTATAAAAGTTGATATTGTACTGTTCATTAACGATAATTGCTGGAAATGCATTTTTAATTATAATATGCGCTTTTATGATTCACTATATTTATGCATAGTATATGGTGTATATAAAAGCTATAATTCATATACAGGGCTACACAAAAGTATACGTAAGAGTTAAGGGGTATGGGCGCAAATTGCTTAAAGGTGTTTTTTAGATGAGTTATGGATTTTTGTGTTGAACTGCATTTAATTTACAAAGAAATGCTTGTAGAATATGTATAAAATGATACACAGGGTCACGCAAGGAAATTGATATATGGCTGCCTATAAATTATAATTTCTGGAAATGTGATTTCAGCAGTTTTAAGAGTGTTTTAATTTGAATTAAATTTTAAATAAATAGTGGCGTGTAATAAAGATTCTAGGTAAACTACAGGGTTGTACAAAAGTATTCAAGTATGTTTTCATATATTAGTATAAATTGCTGCATGAGAATTTGAACCTGTTATGCGTTTTCTTGCTAAACTAAATTTTCACATTATATACTAGTATATATCAACCTACAGATTAAATACAGGGCTAATCAAAAGAATTGGAAAACATATTTGGCTATGGGCGGTAACTGCTGAAATCAGTTTTTAAAATGTTTTATGCGTTTTCTAAAATATTTACTTAGTTATCTTATTTACGTTATTTCTTTAAATTACGATGTCTAGTTAAAGCATCCAGGAAGCGTTGGAAAGTGCTTTATAATCTATGCTTAACGCATGATTTTTCTTACTTGTTTTTTCCATTTCCCAGATCAGTCATTTTCTATAAATCATACCAAATCTATTTAGCTCATATTAACAAAATACAATATACACGGGAATAAAAAATTTAAATAAATATGGCTTATCTTATTCTTCTTTAAATAGGAAATATATTAATATCCGTTAGACTCCATGTTCGTATTTAATAAAATAATAACAAATCACAACACATAAAAACTTACACATTCTTAATATAAAGCTTGAACTCAAGATCAAGCTTAGAACTTAATAAAAAAGGATGCAGTTGATAAGCATTTTTTTTTCAGTGTAAAAATTAAAAGTATTTTAGAAGAATAGGACTCCAAAATAGCGATACTTTGCTAAAAAGTATGGTAAAAAGATAATATTGTATATTTCAAACAAAACTTTATTTTAAAATTCATCACAGTGATTATAACAAGAATCATCACAGTATTAATGCTTGGAAATTTTTCCAGAGAGAAACATTTGCCTTGCAAACAATATTTCAAATGGAAATCAAATTTCAAATTGATTGCTTAAAAGGCGCAAAAGCCAACATAGTGAAAAAAAATTCCATAACGGTACTTGAATCCGGGCCATCAGTATAGCACACTGACATTCTACCGACTAAACCACGTGGAACGAGACCCAGCCTGGAAAATGTCTTACTATTACATGTTGGCAAGGCTACAAACTCAGCACAAGATGGAATATTTATCATGAGCCACCGACATGGGGCAAACACGAAACTTAATTAAATCCAGCAGCGATTCAACTATATAAATACTTGGAATTTTTTCCAGAAAGAATATTAGAGAGAATTCCAGAGAGAATTTCATTTGAAATATGCCTTGCATATTTGAAATGAAAATCAAATTTCAAATTAAAATTGCATTTTAGGCAATTAATTTGAAATTTGATTTTCATTTGAAATATTGTATGCAAGGCAAATGGTTCTCTATGGAAAAATTTCCAAGTATTTACTATATAGTTTGAATCGATGATGGATTTAATTAAGTTTCGTGTTTACCCGATGTTGGCGGCTCACGATAAATATTCCATCTTGTGCTGCGTTTGTAGCCTTGCAAACATGTACTAGTAAGAAATTTTCCAGGCTGACTCTCGTTCCATGAGGTTTACTCAGTAGAACGTCAGTGCGCTACACTGATAGTCCGGATTCTAGTCCCGGCTTGGAATCTTTTTCTCTATGTTGGCCTTTGCCATTTTAAGCAATTAATTTGAAATTTGATTTTCATTTGAAATCATCACATTGTTTATGACAAGTTAGTCACAAATGACACATATTTCACAAATTAGTCACAGTGTGACGTCAAAGCATTGTCGCTGTCGTCACAGGTTCGTCACAAAGTTAATGCCAAAATAGTCACAAATGACACACTTTTTACAAATTTGTCACACCGTGACTTCACAGAGTGGTCACAATATGACGTCACAAACGACCTCTAAAGCGACCATAACGACCTAGCATTCTAGTCACTATGACGTCACATCGACGTCACGTGACGTCACATCGACGGTCACAAAATCACAGTGTGACTTCACAACGACGTCGCCGTGACATCACCATGCCTTACGGGATACATACATACAGAACCGGCGGGCACATTAGCTCTCAGGCTTTGATAGCCTGTAGGCTAAAAACGTACAGTAGCAACTATTTACATGTTTATATTTGTTAAAATATTTAACTTGAAGTAATCTTGCACCGTACAGTACTTAAAAAACGATTCTTCTGTGAGATGTAACAATCATGATTGTTAATATTAGGTTGAGCTAAATGTTCTGGGAAATTTTTAATATAATAGTTACTAGAATTTTTACCGTATATAGGATAACTAGTGATATATTTATAGGACTTCAGGAACTTTGGAACCAAAATGCCTATTGAACAGTATGATTTTCGTGTGTTAACCCGGCATTATTAGAGAAAAGCCCTAACGATTCTGAAAGTCGTCGATGAGATTAATGAGAATGAAGGTGCTGGTAACGGGGACAAACTTAGTCATCAAATCCGGAATTGGCAGAACGGTGGCAGAAAGTGGTGGACTAAGATGGTCTCTACTTTAAAGATTCGTCCTCGTTGCTTTTGTTGTTAATTTGCGCATAACAACGCAACTTTCACAAATTTCCCACAACTTTTTGCTCAACCTAGTAGCAATCTTGAAACAAAATATTATTTCTTGCATGAATCTATTTTTTTCTATGACTTCTAACTTTATTTTCAAGAACAATATTAGAACTAGTTAACCAAATTAAAACTTCATTGTACAAAAAATATATTTAATAAAAATCAAACTAAACAGTGAATTGAAAAATTTAATAATGATTTTTTTCATTGTTTAGTACATCTTTTCTAAGAATGAGAGGTTTTGGTTTTGTCTGAAAAAAAATAAAAAATTCTTTGATTAATTAAATTCGAAAAAAAAATATTATTTAATGTCTTTCTTCTATCTGGAAAAGTTTTTAGTACATCCTGCTTAATTCCCATCGAACACAGTTAATTAAAACACAAAAACGTTTTATTTCTTTTTCAACAGAAACAATTGATGAAAGTGTAAAATTTTCTTAGTCAACAAATCCTATCTAATTTAAAAATGTAATTTAATTTACAAACTAAAACCAGAACAAGAGAATTTTTTAATTTTCATAAGAAAACGTTGCTTGCATTTTAAAAGATTAAAGGGAATAAAGTATCATTAGCGTCTGATATATTGCGTTAAATATTTTTTCCCGTACAAACTCATATTGTTTCTTTAAAAGACATAAAACAAATTTTCAAGAATATTTTCCGAAAAATAATTTATCTTGTCATAATTCACTTTACGATACTCACATGAAATTTGTATTTCTAATAAAAAATATTATTAGAGCGCGTTTAATTATTAAAGATATTGATAATACTGATTGTAAACATAAAATCCGCATAAATTTAACTAACATTTGAATGGATCATACAAATTATTGTGGAATAAATATCTACCTATAAAATAAATGACTTAGCTATCAAATGATTTTGAGCGTATGACCCCTTGTCGCTAAATTTGGAGTTTATCAACATTTTCGAAAAGTGCGATGCAGAAATGTAACTTTTGGAGTAGATACAAAATTGCTTATAGAATGAACACATGGAAGTAAGGAATAATCTATTTATGTTACACATATCCTGTTATGAAAACTTATTTTGTCTACTATCTACAGCAATACAATTAAGTGCATATAGAAGGTGGACATAGTTAAACGGACTGTACTCAGAGTGTTCTGTAACGCAGTCCAAATTAAAGAATGGATTTAAATTTTGTGTGAAAACTAAACGAAAGGGGATGGATTCCGAGAAAGATTAGTTCTAAGAGTCACCACTAGGGAATTATGTGGCGCTGTGTAATAGAAAAGAGAGTTTTAAAAAATTCAGAATCAGTACTGAAATGAGCACATTGAACTTTTATTTAGCACATTCAAATCAGCCAATATGGCCCCCGTTTTTGTGGCCCACATATTTCATTCTGTGCCCAGCATGCGCAACAGCAGAAAGTAAAATGTCTGCAGGAATCTCCCGTGTACTACGTGTTATGTAAACTTTCAACTTAGACAGGTCCTGGAAAACTCAGTCACTTTGGACTTTACTCACTGACTTTGGACTTTACGTAACCCCATAGCGAGAGTCGCATGGGGTGAGGTGAGGGGACCGATATGGCCATGCAGTTGGAAAGCAGCTACTAAAGACTTGTTGTGTCGTAGCAGCTGCTGTACCCTCAAGGCAATGTATGGACGGGCTCCGTCTAGCATGAATATGATTTTATTCAGGCACTGTCTTTGCTGAAGTGGAGGAATGACAAAGTTGTTTAACATTTCTGAAATATCTCCCCAATAACGGAGTAGGTTACCGGTCCTGTCGGAGTAATGTTCTCATAGAAGAATGGACGTATGATTTTTTCAGATGTGAAACCACACTAAACAGTTATCTTTGATGAATGTAAGGGAATTTCGTTGAATGCATTTGGTGACTTGTTATCCCAAATTCGAGAGTTCTGGGTATTTACAGATCCATTCAGGTAAAAGTGGACGTCGTCTCCCCATACGATTTTCCACTGCCAAGCATCATCCACCTCCATTCTGGAAATAAAGGTGAGAGCAAAAGGCAATGGCTTATCAAGGTCGGTGTGACATAACTCTTGTACATGGCAGATCATTTACGGATAGCAGTGAATAATCTTTCGCAATACTTTCCACACCGTAATACAAGGCATATCCAGATTCTGATCTACCCCACAAGTGCTGGAATTTGCAGCAATATTATCTTGTGCTGTATCGACAATCGCCGTCGCAACTTCTTCGATTGTATCTGTGTCACGGATTTTCGTCCTCTGAATGACTCATCTTCAAAGTTTTTTTTAAACTGTTTACATAAACTTCGCAACCATTCCTTTTAAACCATTAACTGACAAAGGACCGTTACTTTTACATTTTTGTGCGTTCTAAAAGCCCGATGAGCAGCTCACGCGTTGCACTGGTTGAGGTTAAAGAATTTGACAAGTAACGCACGCTCGACTAAAAAAGGAGACATTACTGCCGATAACTTTCAATCAAATAGATTCTAAAAGTAACACATTGCTTTAAAAGCCCAAAAAGATGGCACTCTGCCGAAAGATTGTAACGTGGAATTTGAATAAAGAACTCCATATTCTTCTACTGCTTTCTTTGGGACTCAGTAAGGGAAATTGCAGATAAAGGGCCTTTATAAGTGTTTATTAAAAGTTTTTTTTTTTTTAAGTGTTACCATATTGAACTTGAAATCAATCGTTAAATGTGCTAAATAAAAGGTAATTTAATTTCAGTATTGATTCTGCATTTTTAAAAATCTCTTTCTATTACACAGCGCCACATGGATCCCCTAGCGGCGACTTTTGGAAGTCTTTTTTGCGGAATCCTTCATATCTCGTCTTGTTTAAACATCCCACAAAATTTGGCGCCATTCTTTCAATTAGATCGCGATACAGAAGGCTCTGAGTACTGCCAGATTAATTGTAGCCATCTTGTACAGGCTGGTCATAAAAAACTTCCCCGATATATAATCCCCTAGCGGCCTAACCGCTCAACCAATCGAAAAGAAATTTTGGATATATTTATTTGAAAGTATGCGCTCGAGATCATGATGATTTAAAACAATACACTCTCACGGTTACGATTACAGTGAAAAAAATTCGAAATTTTCGAGTAGCAATACCCATTTATTTCATGTGAAAATTGATCAGGGTATTAAAAACCATAAATGGCGTTGGAATGATACACGCACGATGAAAATTGACGACTTAAAACACTTGCTAAGAAGACCATTGTAAAGGACCAAAGTGACAACACAAGAGGGAAGAGAGAAAAAACATTTATTTGAATTAGCAACTTTCAACATGCCCACCTTCGCAGATAATAACGCATTGCATGCGTGAGACTGTTGACAACAATGCCGAACCTAACAACGCAGAACGAATCTGTACTACTTCACGTTTTATGGCATCTTTCAATTCTGACAAATTTCTTTGATTTGATGTGTACACCTTTGATTTCAAATAACCCCAGAACCAGAAATCTATTTAAGTGACGTAGGGGGATCGTGGCGGCCACAAAACTGCAAAGTTACGAGAGATGATTCAATCCTCAAAGCGCTGTTGCAGCATTTCTCCAACAGATGTGGCGGCGTGTGGGGGAGCACCATCTTGCACCCATACAATATCATTAACGATATTTCGCTACTGCAATTCAGCAACATTGTTGTACTCAAAGACCTTGTGATGGAGCACGTTTTCATACCTGCGGAAATGACCTCCTCGAAAAAGTACGGACCAAAAACGAATGTGTTTGCTGCACCACACAGTCACTTTAGCTTCATGTAAAGGCGCTGGTGTCATATCAGGGAATGGGGGGAGGTTCATCAGGTCTAGTAAACTCAGTTCTTGGAGTTTACGTTCCCAGTTAAATTGAAATGTGTCTCCATCCGTCCATAATATTCGCAATGACCAGCTGTTATCTCCATCATATCTGATGAGAAAATAATTTGCTAAGTCCAAACGCTGTTGCTCGTCTCCAGGTTGAAACATCTGAACGCGCTGGAATCGATAGGGAAACATCGGCAGAACAGTGCGCAGAATCTTGAGGACTGTCGTTTTTGGTTCATCCAAACTGCGTGAGCACTTCTTGCAGTATGCAATGGCTCTGCAGCAGTCCAGTTATACACTTCCGGAACAACTTCAAATGGAACAGATGGTCATCCGGATTGTGGTCTATTGCATGTGCAACCAGTTTCATAAAAATTTTTCACCAAATCCCGTACGGCTTTTACGGAACATGGCCCTCGTCGTACTCGCACTGCTTCAGCTGCATTTTTCCCGTTCAGATGGCTATCAAAGCCAGAGAGCTAATCTGCCCTCGGGTTTTCTATATACGTACGTGTAATGTGCGTATGCTTGTATGTATGTATGTAACGCGATAACTCTTGATAGAAATATCCGATCTCCTTCAAATTTTTTTATAGGTTAATTCTGATAAGGCGCTTCCCTGATAAGTTTTGGGGATTCATTGGTTAAGTATAAACGGGGGAAATGGGGGATAATCTCCTCCTTATTTTGACAAATGAGATTTTCATGCAGAACTATCTGATCCGCTTCAAATTAGGTATACCAGTTTATTCTGTTAAGGCGCATCTCTGATTAGATTTGGAGTTTGATTGGTTAAGTATAGAGGGGGGAGGACGTGTGACTAATCCCCCCTTATTTAAAATAAATGTGTTTTTCATGCAGAATTATCTGATCTGCTTCAAATTTATTATCCCGGTTTATTTTGATAAGACGCTTCCCTGATTAGATTTGGAGGTTCATTGATTAAGTATAAAGAATGTAAATGAGGCAGTTAATCCCCTCTCCCCTTGATTTATCTAAATGGGTTTTTCAATCAGAATTATCCGATTTGCTGCAATTATTTACAGGTTCCTTCTGATAAGGCACTTCCCTGATTATTTTTGGCGGTTCATTGGTTATGTATAAAGGAGGGGAATCTGGGGCTTAACTTAGATAAAGGGTTTTTCCTGAAGAATTATCCGATTTGCTGCAAATTTGGTATACCGGTTTATTCTGGTATGGCACTTTTCTCATTGGATTTGGCGGTTCATTGGTTATGTATAAAGGAGGGGAATCTGGGGCTTAACTTAGATAAAGGGTTTTTCCTGAAGAATTATCCGATTTGCTGCAAATTTGGTATACCGGTTTATTCTGGTATGGCACTTTTCTCATTGGATTTGGAGGTTCATTGGTTAAGTATAAAAGGGGAAACTAGGGACTAATATCCGATTAATTTAGATAAATATGTTTTTCATGCAGAATTATCAGATTTGCTTCAAGTTTGTTATACAGGTTTATTCTGATTAGGTGATTCCCTGGTTAGATTTGGAGGTTCATTCGTTCATATAAATAGAAGAAACGAGGAGGGGGATAATCCCCCTTTATTATTTTTTATTCTTTGAAATAAGTGTATAATATACAATTAGTTTGAATAGCCTATGAGTTCAATGCCATTAGTTTAACTGACCACTTTCTTTTTATTTGTTGTTAGAGAAATCTCTTGCTGTAGATGGTCCCGTTTCTACGTAATTAGGGTGTAAAAGTGATAAGTTTGCCTGCCGGTTTCTTTTCATGTCTTTTTCTTTCTTTAGATGCTTCAACTATCGTAAAAAGAAATCAATCGTCACACTAGTAATATAGTGTTTAGATTCAAACTCAACTGTCCCCTTTTTCAATAGTTATAATATGTATTTTAATTTTGTTTACAGAAACAATTCGAAAATTTTAGTGCATCTTTTCATTTCTTTCATCTTTTTTCAACTTCATTTCTTTCATCTTCATTTTAATTCATCTTTTCTTTTAATATATACATTCTATGAAATAACTGTATAATACCGACCGAAGTGTATATTCACCGACTAGTGTGCTACAAAATAAGCAACATTGACACGAGTGAGATATAAAATGAATTCAAATTGGAGTCCTGTATCAATTTCGGTAAGTCGGTTATATGTAAACTGCGGATCGGATTCTATCGGATTATCAATATTTTTTTTTGCGGTTTAGATTCGGATCGATGTTTGGTTTACCAAGACAATAAATAAAATTATACGATGTACATACAAAGAAGAAAATGTTAATGCAATAAAAACTAAAACAAAAAATGTCTCTGCATAGTCGAGATTTATGGCAAATTCTTAAAGAGCTGCGAAAAAAATTAAAACCCATCCAATCACTTATGAAAAAAACCAGAGCGTCGAGTCAACGTCGATAAATTGATTAAAAAAGGAAATTTTTTTTTCTAGACAATAAAAAGGACGATAATTTTTTTTTTCTTGATACATTGTTATTTTTTAGAAAAGGTATGGCGAGGACAGTCTTCTTTTATAATGTGGTATATGCCTATGAACGGTACCATAACTTTCTCATGAAGATTTCTAGAGGTCTATAGAAACACCGAAAAGGCAATTAATGTTACTGATTTAAGTGGTGATTTTAAATATTTTATTTACGTAAATGCTTCCACAACCCTTGATAAGTAAACTGTAATGAAAGCTCTAAGAACTTACGCCACGCATAAAATTTTCATCACATGTCCAAAAAAGTCCATTCTTCAATTACGTTTCGTAAGCAAAATGGCCGAGAAGTAAGAAATCATCGGAATAGAACGCCCGCAAAAGCACATGTTTACGAGTGCAGTGAAAACAGACAATTTATCTCACAGACAGAGTTTTTTGTGATGAAAAAATACAATTTGGCGAAAAATGCACAGCTGTGTAGATAAGAATTAGCTTAATCTTTTGATTACGAACCAAATCTGGTGGCTATTTTGATATTCAATCATGCCAAAATTTACAAAAAAGAAAAAAAAATGCGTGGATATCTCTTGAAAATATTCTAATTTAAGTGTATGGCAGAGATTGTTTCTTAAAACGTAGCAGGGACAGAATAAAAAACTCTAGGACGTAGGGATTCCAAACACTGTAATCAAAAGGCAAAGTACTTGTGTAAGGTTAATGGAATACCAAATTGTGACTAAAACAGCAATTTTAATTAAATAGGAATGATACCCATTGAGCAACACTATAAATAAAATTTATCCCTTGCTGGGTACCCTTCAGAAATATGCATACGCGGAATGTTATGCCTACGGGCTGGATTTATATATCAATACGATAACAGTGAAATGTGTTTCCTTAAATGGAAAAATTGTACCCAGCTGTATTGAATTCAGTCACAAGAGATAGATTCAAAAAGAGATTTAATGTGATTATTCCGAGTCTAGCTGTTAAGATATGAAAGGATGTGTGTGAGATGAAACGGATATTCACGTGACATTACGTGGATAGAATCTTAGAAAGAAGATTGTAAAAATTTTCTCTTTTCTTTTTCTTTCTTTAAAAAAGGCATTTTGGCGAAAATGGCAGTGGATAAAGAATGAACTTAAAGGCAAAACAGAATAAAATAGCTGTGTGTATAAAAATACGTTTTATTAATTTTTACGTTAGTATATTTGACACTGAAAAAGTATCCCAATTAGTTATTTTAAATATAATATGTGGCAATAGAATCACCGTTATATTCAGTTTTAGGCCTCACAAATGCACATCGCGTTTGATAAAATTCCACAATATTGTTCAGAAGAAAAAAATATATATTGGACTATAAATGAGTACATGTATATGTTCATTTCTACAGAAAACATATTTTTTTATTTAAAATATAAATTTCATATTGGAAATATAATTGCACCCCAGTATATTTTCATAATTACATATAAATATGGGTTAAATCTGCTTCATTTCGTATTTTCTTTTAAATTGCGTTGCATTTTTTTGTCTTGCTTTTTCGTTTACTTAAAGTAGAATCTTCTTGTTCGGATCAATATAGTCTGATCTATGCAGGATTCTGATGAAAATAGCAAAAAAGGGTGGGCACAAAAACACGAAAGTAAGAAATAATACCTTGAGATCAGGTTTACTTTTTTTAATGAAAAATATTTGAGATTATTTTTTGGTCCAAAATGACCATTATAATTTTTTAAAGTCGTAAGCACTTAACAAACTTTTCTATGGATGTTTTCACTTATATATTTTTTTTCATAAAATAGCTCTTAATTGTATGTTATAGAAATCTTAATCTATATCTGTCATTGATTTGCAAAAGTTTCATACCTGAAAAATTCTCATATTAAAGGATTATTTTATTCTATTTATATTTAAATATTTAATCCAAAATTTTAGATTGTACTTAAATTTACATGTTGCTACATCATTATTATACAAACGTAGAATAGAAAAAAAAGTAAATAATTGAAAAAGTAAAACCATTCGTTAACAGAAAATACCTTAATAGGCGTAGATAGATTTCTTTATGCATCGTTACTTTAACTAAGAAAACCAATTATTATCCATTTTATATCATTATTGCATCATTATTTTTTTTTATCTTGAAATTGTAGGAGTACTCTGATAATTATAAACATATTATTCAACGAAAATTTCTCATTAAATTTATTATGGTTAAATTAATTCTTGGGTACATCTAAATATATTCTTATTAACTAAAAGTAAAACGTTTACTAGTGCACACCCGTAGGCTTATGTAATATTATTTCTTCTTATATAAGGATTAAATTTGTTTTCTAATATTTTATTTTGTATTATGCTATATATTGCATTTCAACATATGATATTTGAGTTATATTTTTGTAACAAAGTAGCTTTATCTTTAAGTTTGATATGGAGAAATGTTATTTCTTTTTATTTATTTTACTTTCTTGATATGAAAATTGCTGAAATTTCGAATAAACAGTAACAATTAATTTTGAAAATCATTAAAAGTTTTATACGAGAAACTCAGGATTAAAATTTTGTTCGCGTTTCTATTATAAATTTAATATTACAAATATTATTATGGTTCAAGATTTAAATGACGAAAATGAAATTCATATAAGATCTAATTTTACGACTAATTTCAGGGGACATTATATATATAGTGAATATTTTATAATATAATATTATTAAATGTTATCAGAAAAAGTTGGTAGTTGAATTTCTAAATATCTTAAAAGAAATAAATCAAAGAAAATACATTCCTGTGTATCATAAATACTTTTATTTGTGTTTTTGAAAAGTGAGACGTATTTTTCTTAAAGATTCTTTTAATACATAAATCTGAAATTATTGCACTAATATTTGTTTATAAATTGATATAAACTTATTTAATGCCATAATGAAGAGAGGGAAATTTATTAGTATTCTTCATCTAACTTCAGGACAGAATTTCTGAGATTATTGAAGCCGAAGAATACTATAAAAATTTAGTGAAGACAATCGCTCAACTTCTGCGTCGCTGTTCCATCACTGACAACGAGATATTCCATTTAGAAGGTGCATAAAATCTTTTTTACCCACTCCCACAATAAACCGAGTCTGTAAAAAGATGACATATATGTGAAAGTATGTGAAAAGAGACTTGGTTCACTGTGGGATAAAACAGATTTTACCCAGCAAACACAGAGCTATCGGTAAGCAATCGGGCAACAGCCGCTTGCCAGTACCGGCGGTATTGCCACAACACAAGCTGCCGCTACCGGTTCCGTATCTTTTTTGATACGCCGCGCGAGTGTGGCCTGATTCATGAGGTACGTAGCCGTTCCGGTATCGGCAGAACGCTATGCCGAAAGTACGCCGATAGCTATCCATACGAATGCCGCCGTAGCCCGACACCAGCATATATTGAAGAAAAAAAATTTTAATGACGCCACCTATAAGCAATCGTGGAATATATTTTTGAAAGGAACGCATTTCGCTGCTGGAAGAGGTTGGGTTTGATTTAGCTAATCCAAGGACAGAAGATAAACGCCTTAACCTCTCGGCCTCTGAGACTTTTTGAGGGGAGGATTCTATGAGGTAATAAGCGGAAGACATTTCGATGTAATGATTTGTCGTTGAAGGTAAATGCTTGATGGGGAAACAGGAATTTTGAAGTGTTTTTATTTCAATTCCTACTATTAGTTCACACTCTCCCTATATTTATTTATATATATATTTATATATTTATATATCTTGTTCAAATTTTCAATCGTTAATAAAATACTCATTACTCATCCTATCAAGTTGAAATAATTTTTTTAAAACTTGTACTGGATGAAAATTTATGTTATTATGTAAATGCAGTTTTTTCAAATATTAATTAATTAATTAAATTTTAATTCATTAATTTTAGTTTTGCATGGGAAACAAGATGGCGGCCATTGGTTATTGAAGATCAATGAAAGTATTTTCAATAAGGGGTTACCATAGGGGGGACCCTGTTCTGTCGCCAAATACCGCCAAGTTTGTCGCCCACTCGACGATTTATCGCCAAATTTGGCGGCCAAAATGAGTCGCCAAAAGTGACGCCAACTTGACGAAATCTCTAATATTTCGCCAAATTCAAATAGAGTTCCATTGTAAACCTACTTGCTTATAGAAAATCAACAAATTGAGATATTTTAATGCAATAAAAACTAATATTAGCTTAAGGGATTATATTAAATTTTTCTTTGATGACCTAAGTAGGAATTGACTTTAAAAACAAAATTTTTATATTACTTGTTTTATTATTTATTTATTTATTTATTTATTTGTAATTTTCTTATGTGCGTGTATTGAAAAGTTAATTTGATATTTAAATGACTGAAATAAATATCTTTCCGAATTAGTTAAATCAAACGAATTGGTTTTTCTTATAATTTAGGAATAATTAAGTACTAAAAATATAATTATTTTTAGAGGTTTTATTCAGTTAATAAAATTTTCTTAGTACGAATTATAATGTAACTACATGCGTTGTGTTAATATATAAAAAAAATATATTTTTAACATGGGAAAATTTATTTTAATAAATAATAAATTGGTAATTAATAACTTTAATTAGAATAAGAATTCATTTTATGTCGTTTGATGATTTAAAGTAGAACATATTATTATTGATTATGTTGCAATATTAATTTGTTTCTTATTAATATTTTTTAATTAAAAAAATAAAAAAAAATATTTTATTACATATTTTTTTTCTTTAGGAAGATAATTTTTTAAATGGCGGATATTTCTGAAAGTTTCGTATAAATTTAAGAATGCTTAAATGTTAGATAAAATAAGTGAATTTTAGAGGTTTTTCTGCTAATACACTTTTTTCTTTAGGAATTATAATGTAATTAAATTTGTTAATTCAAGAAATATATATTTGTAACATAGAGAAAATAATTTTAATAAAAAAATAATTTGGCAATTAATCACTTTTAATTAGAATAACAATTCATTTTATATCATTTGATGATTAATGTAGGATATATTTTTAATGATTATGTAGCAATATTAATTCTTTTACTTATCAACATTTTTAACCTTTAAATAAAATAGAAATATTAATTTATCTTTTTTTTTGTTGTTGTTGTTTGGTAAATAAATTTTTAGAATGGGGAGATTTCTAAATCTTTCTTTTAAATTTTATTGCTAAAAAGATGGGTAGATTTTTTATATTATTATCTATCTACTATATATATATAATCCAAACGGAAATTTCGTTCCGAACGCCGAGATTTCGAGTTCTACCGCATGGATTTTTACGGAACTTATACCGTTAGATAGGTATTGTTCCAGGGAAGGTTTTAAGCTATAACACATCATTCTACCTAGATTAGTTAAGAATGATTACGGAAAATTCTGTTATTTTGGACTTTGTTACTTCATATTTCCTTAAATATCTGGGCTCCTATTGGTCGTAGAGCTTAGATCTCGCGCCAAAAGTAGCTCCGAAGCACCCAAGCAAACTTTTCCCCGCGATTATTTTGCCGTCTTCCGATTTCCTCTAACTCTATTAGGGGCCCTCGTAGAGCCCCTTTAAAATATTTTTCGTAGTAATTTCAGCAATTATCTTAAATTATTGGTTAAGACCGCCACCCTCCCGATTCATGTATCTACGGAAAGGTTCCATGAAGGAGTTTCGTTCAGATACGCTTTCGTTAAGAATAGAGTGCGCTCCCTGGTGGTGGAATGTGTAACTAACATAACGCGATATTGTTAAAATTAGGAAACAATGCGATCTGTTTTAAACTTTGAGATAGTTCATAACGCATAATCTATTATCTAATCTATCTATTCTATCTATTATTATATATATAAAATCCAAACGAAAATTTCGTTCCGAACGCCTAGATTTCGAATTCTACTGCATGGATTTTGATGAACTTATACTGTTTGATAGGTATTGTTTCAGGGAAGGTTTTAAGCTATAACACATCGCTCTACGTAGGTTAGTTATAGAATTATAACGGAAAGTTCTGTTATTTTGGGCGAAAGGGTTACCATTATTTTATTGGCGATGAATTTTTTGATAAATGAATTGAAATGGCTGT
Organism: Maratus speciosus; assembly: GCA_963932465.1. Lineage (NCBI taxonomy): Eukaryota > Metazoa > Arthropoda > Arachnida > Araneae > Salticidae > Maratus > Maratus speciosus. The sequence continues at coordinate 527,258,148 of OZ010789.1, read as the reverse complement.
ACATAGCGGAAAAAAACTGTTACTAATTTTATTTAAAAAAAAAAAAAAGAAAAGAAGAGAGAAAATGAAAAAAAAAATGACGAGTGGTAATATTGGAAAACGAAAATATCGAATTTAAACATGAAAGAGTATGTCCGTAATGCTTAAAAATTTATTCAATATGAAAGATTGCAGTTTTAAACTATGTTTGGCAATTTATCTCTTGCGTGCGGTTAAATAAAATGCATCAGAAAATTTTATAAAATAATATCTGAGTGATAATTTTGTTTTTGTTTTTGATTTCTTTTAAATTTACTTTTTTTTTTATTTAACTCGACCATCATGTGGCATACAGAAGAAACTAGCAGATGTAATTATAAAAATGACGATACTTGTGAGTTACGTATTGTATGTTTTTTGCGATTTCATTTTATCGCCAAACGATTTAATTTTAAGCCAAAAATGCATGAGCGTGTCATCGGTTTGAGCGACGTTCACAATATTGGTTATTTCTCAATAAACGACAGCATTTTCTGGAAATACCTAATTCTACTTATATATATATATATATATATAATTCAAATGGAAATTTCATTCCCGCTGCTTATAACTCGAGTTCTGCTGAACGTACACTGTTAGATAGGTAATTTTTCGGGGAATTTTTTAGTACATAACACGTCGTTCTACTTTTCTTGGTATTGAATTATGGTTTAAAGATCTTTAATGAGATGAACCTGATAATGGAAAATGAGCCCCTTTAAATGATTCTGCTCAATGTATTTCGATGGAACTTGGACTGTTAATTAGTTAACTTTCCAGGGGCGTTTTCAGTATACAACATGCCCTTCTATATTGTTCAGCCATGCCGTTTTTGGGAAAATTCTGTAGTCTGGTGCACGCAATTATCACAATAGCCTTTTTAAAAATTAAAATTAACGGTTTTTGATAGAATTTGCATTATTAGTTTGACAATTTTTCAGAGATAGTTTTAGTATATAATATATTGTTCGACACTGTTTAGTCATAGAGCAATGGGTTAAATTCTGTAATTTTCCAATATAGCTGCGAGTTGGAAAAAATGGGCTTGGCGAGACAAGGAAAGTTTTCATCCATATTTTCTGTTCAGTAATTAGATAATTTATTTACTATAAAGAATACATTTATCTCTTTTTTATATAAAAACAGAAGTAAATTGAATATAAATAACAAAAATATTAATATTCATAAATAAAAATTTATATAGGAATATATATATATGAATACATATTTTAAAAAGCTTAAAGTTCATTTTATTTGTTTTTATAGCTGTTCATATCATTTGGCCACAAATCTCACTTTCTTAAGCCCGAATTGCGCCAACCTTTTTAACATCTAACAGTACACATTGATCTTAAAATCAGGAAATTTGGAAAGTAGATGTAGTTTGTAAAGTATGCATAAATTAAGGAGATAAATTACGTTATCGAATCCACAGATAATTTTCATATTTGGTACCGATAAGCTACATAATTGAGTCTACTGACAATTGGCGTATGTTACCTGGCGTGGTTTGGTGCACAATTAACTTAGGAAAAGGTTTAAACTGATTCTGTGTTTTTAAAGCGGAGCTGTTCTATAATCGAATTAACACAGAATTAGCGTGATTTGAAAGAAAACTTTTTGGCGACCTTTTCCTATTTTTACGTTATACCAACACCATACCAAATTGTATGCTATTGCGCCATTTATTTCAATCCTAAATGTGCAAAATTTTTTGGTAATTTACAGTATAGGGATCTTGGCGAAACAGAGAAAATAGCCTTGGCGGAGACAAAATTTGGAAACATATTTTCTGGCAACCTATTCACTGTTTCATTTCATATAAACAAGCATTTTTTCTGTTTATACAGTTTATTTAACATAAAGATGCAATTTATCTAATTTTAATTAGAAACAGAAGTAATTTGTATATAAAAAACATTTATATTATACACATATAAACAAACAAAAAATTTCATCAAGTATGTTTCCTTAACTGTTTATATCAATTGGCAATAAATCTCATTTTCTGATGCCCGAATAGCGCCAAGCTTTAAAAAAAAAAAACGCCAAGGCGCCTGTAGTGAAAAAGAAAAGTACCAAATTTTATTGCAAACGATGCTAAACTTTGGGGCTTGATATTTATTGAACGCGAATTTCTTTTGGCATTAATTATTATTTATTCGTAACACTGCAAAAAATTTTAATTTACTGTTTTTTGAAGGTGGAAGTATTTTTTATTATCAAATAAAATTAAGTTATAACTTCATTTATCGCTGAATAAAACATGGAAATGTTTACTGCAGTGCCAAGAGACACTTAAAATGTCATGCGCGTAGTTGGAAATTTTGAAAAAAAAAATATTTTATAATATCGAACCCACAGCAAATTGGCTCATTTTAACGACAATGTTTTGGTACAAAATGAAATACATTTGTTGTAGACATAATAGTAAATGTCAATACTCGCCGATTGAAAAGTCTTTAAAATTATTCAGCAGAGACAACGAGAAATAACTTGCAGTTTCATAAATTTTAATAATCAATATTCTTATCCATCTATCTATCTACTTCTGCTTCTACTATATATACTAGAGTAAAATAGAAATGGGAAATTCGTCCGGGTTGCATATAACTTGAGCTCACCTGAATGGATTTTGATCATAATGATAGTTAGATAATTTTCCAGTGAAGATTTTAGTATATAAAATATCGTTCTACGTTGCTTATACATACAATTATGTTTTAAAGTTATATAATCAGACGAACCTGATCATGAAAGATTAACCTTTTTAACCCTCCGTCTACCAGACGGGTCCATTGGACCCGACAGGTACATACAAAATATTCATTCAAACCAGAAATTTCTTTAAAATAAACTAAGTATATAAATCAGACAAAAATAAGGTAAATAAATAAGTTAAATAGTTTTAAATAAAAATTCTGGTGTAGAACGTTTTATTAAAACTTGAATAAAATTCCCGGTAGACCTAGGGTTAAAAGATTCAGCCGAATTGATTACGATTGAATTTTCACTGTTAGTTAAATAATTTTTCAGGCAGAGTTTTAGTATATACTATACCCTTCTGCATTGTTTAATAATAGAGGTGTGGTGGAAAGTTCTATAATCAGTTGAACCCGATTATAAAAGTTTAACATTTTTTAAAGTGCTACAGAACGGATTTTGATAGGAATTTCATTTTAGTTAGATATCTATTCAGACATGGTTTTAGTATTTTGCATATTGTTCTACGTTGCTTAGTCATAAAGTAATGGCGGAAAGTTCCATAATCATATGAAACCGATTATGAATGATTAGACTTTTCAAAAAGTTCTAGATGGCGGATATTGATAATACTTTCTTTGTTGATAAGACAATGTTTGCGGAGGTTTTAATTTATTGCGTATCATTCTACGTTGCTTAGTTACAGAATTATGGGGGAAAGTTCTATAATCAGATGGACCCCTTATGAAAGATCAACCTTTAAAAAAAGTTTTACTGGATGGATTTTGTCCGTTTGTTTGTTTGAATTATTACAAGTAGTTATATAATTTTTCAGGGTTTGTTTTATTGTATTGCGTATTGTACTATCTTTCTTTACCAATCCTACTGTTATTGATCAACTAAAAGGGTTAAGACCTTAATAGCTGAAAATTTGTCTACACATTAGAAAATAAAATAGCACATTGTCGTTCTTATCGTTTTCAGCAGTGCGAAAGGACATTCCAGGTAAGGTTCCATATTGCTTTAAATCACAATGTCAAATTCAATGATACATTTTGTTTAATTCAAGGTTCATTTAGATAAGCAGACCAGCGTAGCGGGCATAGCCTGCTAGTTATATATATATAATCCAAACGGAAATTTCGTTCCGAACGCCGAGATTTCGAGTTCTACCGCATGGATTTTGACAGAACTTATACCGTTAGATAGGTATCGTTCCAGGGAAGGTTTTAAGCTATAACACATCATTCTACCTAGATTAGTTATAGAATGATTACGGAAAATTTTGTTATTTTGGACTTTGTTACTTCATATTTCCTTAAATATCTGGTCTCCTATTGGTCGTAGAGCTTAGATCTCGCGCCAAAAGTAGCTCCGAAGCACTCAAGCAAACTTTTCCCCGCGATTATTTTGCCGTCTTCCGATTTCCTCTAACTCTATTAGGGGCCCGCGTAGGGCCCCTTTAAAATATTTTTCGTAGTAATTTCAGCAATTATCTTAAATTATTGGTTAAGACCGCCACCCTCCCGATTCATGTATCTACGGAAAGGTTGCATGAAGGAGTTTCGTTCAGATACGCTTTCGTTAGTGCGCTCCCTGGTGGTGGAATGTGGAACTAACATAACGCGATATTGTTAAAATTAGGAAATCTAACAATGCGATCTGTTTTAAACTTTGAGATAGTTCATAACACATAGTCTATTATCTATTCTATTATATATATATAAAATCTATTATCTATTCTATTATCTATTATATATATAAAATCCAAGCGGAAATTTCGTTCCGAACGCCTAGATTTCGAGTTCTACTGCATGGATTTTTACGGAACCTATACCTATTAGATAGGTATTGTTTCAGGGAAGGTTTTAAGCTATAACACATTATTCTACCTATATTAGTTTTAGAATTATGACGGAAAATTCTGTTATTTTGGGCGATAAGGTTACCATTTTATTTCTTGGCGAAATTCATCGTTGATAAAAAAAAAAATTGAAACGGCTATTAAATCTCGAAAAATAAAAAAAAACTGTTAATAATTTTATTTAGATGAAAAAAAAAGAAAAAAAAGAAGAAGAAAATCCGTTTTAATGAGTGATAATATTAAAAAACGGAAACATTTAATCAAAACCTGAAAGAAATATTTGTAATGCTTAAAAATTAATTTAATAAGAAATATTACACTTGATACGCAATATTTGGCTCTTTATCGCTTGCGTTTAGATATGGAAACGAATCTGAAAATTTGATTAGATGAAATTTTAACGACATTTTCTTTCTGTTCTGTTCTTTTCTTTTTTTTTTATATCTAATTGTCCCATCACGTGACTTATAGAAGAAACAAGCAGATGTAATTGTGAGTCACATGTGTAATTACTATTTGTTTCTTTACATTTTCTTATTTTTCTTTTGTCGCCAAACAATGTGATTTTAAGCCAAAAATGCATAAGCGTGACATTAGCTTGAGGATGTTCTCACAAATGGTGTTTTTTTTAGGTGAAAGAGATCATTTTTTGAGTACATTTTCATATTCAATTGTAACTTATATAGATATCAGTTAATATTTTAAAAATGGAATCGAATACTTAAATTTCAGTGTGAATTTCTGCCACACATACATATTGTAAAATAATTTCATACTTTTTAAAATGGTATTCGCCGTAATTCCGAAAGCATGTGATATTTATAAACTCGAACTCAGATCAACGAATATTACCCATTTTATTTAAGCAAATACTATCTATTTTCTCAAGTCATATCGCCAATTTCATTTATAGGAAAATTCACAGATTCGAAATCTAGGAAATAAAGATAATTTTTAAGGAAATTTATGTTTTAATACGTTATTACTATGGAAAAATTCAACATTTTGAAAAAAAAATTACAAGTCTTTTGTAATTCGTCATTTCTTCTTCGTCTTTCTTCGTACTTTCTCCTCTGTTATGTAATATTTTAAATGATATTGGACTAATTTTCGATCATCGATTCACCGCAAAATCGCATATCTAATATAGTATATAAAATAAAGTCTGGATTAGGGGACTAATTAACGCACAGCGCAAACTACTGAACCTAAAATCTTGAAAATCGTGGTAAAAATACTTCTTATGACATAAACTTCTGCTAAGAAAGGATTTTCTAAAGTGTCACCCCTAATGGTTTTTGCACGGGGAGGGGAAAAAATCGAATTTCAAAATTATGCGTCAAATGATAGCATATTTCAATGTAGTTTTGTTTGCTGAATCGAATGCTACCAAATAAATTTTTATAAGTCCAACAGTTCATGACACATTTCATATTTTTCTAATTTGGCGGTGTCTTTGGCATCTAAACCTCAAAATATCTATCATTACATCCGTTACTCTAGAACGGAAAAATTGAAATCAACCCTTTTGGCTAAAAAATAAAAACGGCTCTATGAGTTCTTATGCATCTTAATTTTTTTAAAAAATTGTGATTTTATGTAAAATAAAAGGGAAAAAATTACTGAGAATTTAGCGTTATAAAACAAAAATGGAAAAGGTACTACTTAGATATTCCGTCGACCAAAAATCTATCGTCAAACTATAAGATTAAATGCCAATAATGGTTGATCGTAAATATCAAATTCACTTGAATTTAAACAAACTACACGTGTTTACGTCATCAAGTGATTTTAATTTCGGGGTTTTATTTGTATTTTTATTAATGTTACACTAATTTATTTGTTATTTCGTTATTTAAAATAAAGATTATGTCAATTTATATAATTTGGCGAATGGTTTGGCGATTTATATAATTTGGCGAAATTGGTCGACGGGATAACAATTAGTACCAATGATGGTTGGTTGATTGATTTTTTGACGGCCGATTATCTACGCTAGGGATATAGGCCCGAGGAGGAGTGCCCTTCGTGGGGGTCTTTCTAAGGGAACCTAACCCGTATTAACGCATGGAAATCCATGGCTCGAAGAAAACCACGAAAACTCCATTAGTACCAATGAAAATATTTAAGTATGAAAGCAATGTTTGTAACGACTTAAAAATTATTTTCATATATATAAACTCGGTTTATGGCGTCAGATGCCGTCATCCGAAGAATCTACAAGAGTCTTTTTCCATTTTTTTTCCGGTCATAGGTTCCTCAATGAAAGAAATTGGAATTGGAATAATATTGTGCGATTTATAAATTGCTCCTCGATAAGAAGAAAAAAATGGGTACATTTATAACAACCGTGCGCACATCTTGCTGATAGCATTTTTAAAATTCCCAGTAGCAGTAGTTACATTTTGCGTATGTAAATTAAAAATATTTTTTTGCTTTTAATTATGGCATTATTTCCTGTTATTGTTTATCTTTTCAGTTTTTTAAATGAAATTAGTATAAGGCATGCATTTTAAATTAAATGAGTGAAAGGTTTGTGTTTTAAATGAAAATAATAAAATAAGAATATGCTATGAAAACAATCTTTATTGATTTATTACCTGCGGCCGGCTGACATAAAAGTATCACAAAAGCCACATATTCACTTTTCTTTGAGTAGTTGCTCATGAGAATTCAAGTTAATCTTCCGTAATCGGATACTTCACATATTGGTGTATTAGCTTTAATGTTGAAAGCATCGTTTTTGTTTCAAGCGAAAACTTTACTATGAATTCTATTACACAAAATCGCATCATCATCATCTACTATATATTTACAACGGAAATTTGTATTTCATTCCGATTGTTTATAATACTTTCGTAGGATATACCACAATTAGTTAGGTAATAATTTTGGAAAGGTTTTAGTGTATACATATTGTTCAAGGGTACTTAGTTATAGAGCAACAGTAAAAGTTCAAAAATTAAGTGAACCTGATTATGAAAGTTTAGCCTTTTTAAAAAAATCTACAGAACATATTTTGTTACAAGTGGCCCTGTTGCATGAATTTTAGGAATGGTGTTAGTACATACGATTTCATTATATGTTGATTAGTTACAGAGGTATTAATTCCTGTTGTCATACCGGTCTCATTACCCGACCATAAGTGCGTTGTTCATAATCAACTAAAACAATTACTTCTTAATTGCTAAATTTTGTCCAACGCTTAAGATAACATTATATCGCAATGGCGTTCGCATCGTTTTCAGTAATGTGCAAGGTCAAGCTGAAGATCCATATTGTTTAAAATACAAGTTCAAATTCACCATTTAGTTTAATCCAAGGTTCATTTGGAAATATTGACCAGCGCAGCGGGCATAGCCTGCTAGTAGCTTATAAAATAATTTTAAACACTTTTTAATAATTTGATTTTTTAAATAAAATAAGAAACATAGCTATTGCTATTAAAATGAAATATAATTAGAAAATAAGTTCAATTAACTTATGAAGTTTTTTTTCTTTCTACGATTAGGTTTATAATGATTAATAATTTAAAGGAGCGATTTAAAAATTATTTTGAGGATTCAAATAATTGTAAATCCTTTATAAAATGCATTCCATAACAATTGTTTAAAAATAAATAAATATAGGCTATTTTTTTACATTTTTTTCTGTTTATCACTGTTAGAATTTGACATGAAATATTCATATTTTAGCAAAACTCAAACTCGAACAAAATTAAGAAAAAGAAGAAAAAATGTCGGCTAAGACTAAAAGTTTCGAATTCGGAGCGATATTGGCAAATCTAATCAGGTCACTATCAGAAACCACATATCGGTCCTGCGTCACTTGCCGGTATAAATCGCTTGCCGATATAAAATCATAAGGGGACCGATTACGGTAACCGGCATTCGAAAAAGCAGATTTTAAAGTTTCAGTTTCGGACATGTTGCCGACACTTCACCGAAACCACTGTGCCGATACCGACATTTAACCGACACTGCGGTCCGATCGTGTGCTGAAAGGTATTTGTTTGCTGAATATGCAAATTCTAAATGGACTTGAATGGACTTGTCTACCATCGGAGCGATTGTTTCATAAATGCATGTAATGGATAAATGCTCATATTTTTAGTTCAATTGAATGATGAAAAATCATAACATACTAGAAATATCTTCGTAACCTTTTGAAAAATACCGCTTGTTTGCTCTTTTTGTGCAAAATTTCATGCTTAAGCCAGACAGCGTGCACTTAATTCAATTAAAATTATACCAATTTCCATTGTACTACATACAACTATTACAGTTACCTGCGCACTGTCTTAACACTTTTACAATATTTTCAAAGTTAACTGAAAGACTTCAAAATATGTCAAAAATACATAATTTTTATTTAAAATTATCATTTTTTATATTCGAAAACCTACAAAATAGTTACATTATCACATAGAGCTTGGAATCTAGTACCATATATTATCTATATACACCACCTATTAGAATATAATTTACACATACCACCTAGTATGCGCAATTTAGTAAAACATAAAAAACGCGTACTACATCAGAAAATGCGTAAACATCTTTTATCGCTCATACACAGTGCTGATATTAAATTATTTTGTGTATCACTGTAAATTAAAAAGAAAAATTATGCACGTCTATTCTAGAATAATCATCTTGTTGTGTACATTAAAAATATATGAAAATTCCATTATGCTTGAAGCAGTGTAACGTTTTAAAAATATACTGCAAACAACGATTCCCCGTAGAACATTATGTAACAAAATTTCAATGACCCTGTAAATTAATGTTTAATGTTTTGCACACCATATTATTTAAAAAGTATGTTTATCTACTTTCACAAAAGCATATCAACTTCATTTTGTTTGAAATAATGTCCCAACATAAATGTACACTGTAAATGATTTCTACTCAATAAACATAATGTAATGGGTTTCTTCGAATCTCCCTGTAAATGAACTATATAAATGCTACACTCAGAATTTTTCTGTTTGTGGCCAAAATTACATAGTAAACTTCAGTAATATATATCAATTACATGGCAATCCGAATATTTTTACGAGCGTTAGATCACGGATAGCAGACAGACAAACCGAAATCAAAAACACTTTTCAGCTATGTTGGAAACTGTTAAAAAATAATCGATTATACTGCTACTAAAGAGTGCTGCTGATAAATTACTTTTTACTGTAACTCCAGTATTCTGTCGTTATAAAAAACACCTTGTAAAAATCACTAAAAATATTCCATAAATGTCAAAAAGTTTCAATAGATTAAATTTTCCTTTGTCATACTAAAGTGCGTGTAACTACTATAAGACAACCTGAATTGTACAACTCCTAAAAGTAGAATTATCTTGTAAAACATGTTTGTAAATGCAGTTGAAATGATTTTACTATTTTATTTTCTATTTTATTTTAATGACATATATATAATGCTTTGTGTATCCATGTATACTTAGATTACATATCTAACTGAAAGTGAAATATTATTCAGTGTTCTTGCTTACAATATCAGAAATGCAATATCATACACCTGTGAAACATCGATAAAGTAAAAAATACAAAGATATACTAAATAAAAAAATTCGATCCCAAGACTTATATTGTAGTTTAATGCGCAGATAAATACGTATATATGAATGTAGGAAATTAACGTAAGAATATTTTATAAAACTACTATATATGAAAATCACTTGAAACTTCAAAAATAGCTTAATATTTGCTAAAAGTGGTAAAAACACATTTACAAAGAAAATAAATACTTCTGTTTATTCATATCGATGTATTTTATCGCTATGACGGCGACAATTTCAATCAACGTATCAGTATAAATCTTCAGAAGGTTGTTGTCAGAGTAATGAAACATGTCGATATGAATAAATAAATGTATTTATTTGCCTTGTAAATGCATTTTTCTCACTTTTAGCAAATATTAAGTTAGTTTTGTTAAGAATATTTGTAACCATTATAAGTTATCAAAGTTACCGCATATCAATTTTACTACAAATCGAGTATTCTTTTGAATAAAATTCTGTTAGGTATTCGCCGGATAATAAATACTCTTAATTATGAAACATCAGAAAAACTAATGTTTATTTATGCCTAGATATATATTGATGCAGAACGAAATCTTGAATATATTGCTGAAAAAATAATGTATGGATGATATGAATCATTGTAATATTTACAATTTTCCTGAAAGAGATATTTCAAATTATAAATTCCATTTTCATCCCCGCAAATTTTATATATAACATACGAAAATGCATGATATCACTTTTAACAATTTGTTATTTAGTTACGGATTTGTTATTTAGTTTACTGTTCAGTGCGTTTTCCTGACATATGGAATATAAATTTCACATTTTTGAAAGTATTTTAAAATACACATTTGAATTATTGATGGATACATAGCTTAAAATGAATAATATAGACCTGAATTTTAAAAAAGGCCCTTTCTAAAACTTAAAATAAATACCACTGAAGTTTATACTGCTACTGTAAAGCTTTAGTATCCTTGACTGCTTGTTTAATTTCTAGGACATTTTACAAACCTCCTTAAGCATTTATCTACATAGAAATTACACCGGGAAAGAAAAGTATAAGTATTATATGAATTGTATTGCGAAAGCAAAACAATAATATGCTTACCAACATATACTTTATTCCGAGATTTTAAACAAATGATTAAAAATTAAAATTACAACAATGAAAATTATACTCGATGTTTCGGTTTATATTTAAAACCATCCCAAGGAGTTAATTTTCTTTAATACAATCGACAAAAAATTAATTACATGTTACGTTATTGAAACTATACTGAAAATTTTTAGTTCATCTTTAACATCTTGAACTAACATGTTTTGTATTATATTTTCAACTATACACCAAAATCGGAGTGGCTACTCTTCTTTCCAAGGAATTTTTGTTTAATATTTAAATGAGATTAACGAAACATATTCAGTCTTTCAAGGAATTCCAAAATTAATTTTGTCTTCTGTTTCTGAGAGAGATTACTTAGCCCAAAAAGTAGTTAACGAATCAATGGGGGTGCGCTTTGAATCACCCTAGTCGTGAGCAAGTAATAATATGGGTTAATGACAAAGGCAGGATACTTTAGCAAGCTATGAAAGACCATCAAAAATCATGGCTCAAAAATGCTGTGAGCTTCCGGAGACTCTTGTCTTCAGGTTTCCAAATCAATCTCGTTAAGAGTATTTAAATATCATCAAAGAAGAAAACATGTAGTTGTTAAATTTTTCCCTATTTCTCAACCACTACCCGCCTCTCACAAAACAATACTATAGCAGCAAGTATTATTGAACTCTCCTTTCAGGGGTATTTCTTACTCTTGGTTGCCAGAAGGCTTGCTTAACAGGGATATGTAAAATATATAAAGCATTCATATATAAAATATCGATGTATACAAAGCAATGAATTTTCCTTCTATTAACAGTATACATGAGACAGAGGCGTTGCAAGAAGAATAATGCGAAAATGATCGTCGCACAAACAAAGACATTATTGTAACAATGTGTAATTGATCATACATGCGTTGTGGGAGGTGAGTGCTGCAATTCGTATGCTCGCAAATTTACTTGATTTCTATACTACTGTATTTCTATATTACTGTCTAAACTTTAAAGTAATTATTGTAGATAATTCAAAATTCATGCATGTAAAAACAGAAAATGTCTTCTTGCTTTCTTTTTGACTATAATTCTAATATGTTGGTTGTTTTGTGGTATCATACAAGATTTATTACTAGCCGCTACTTGATTGTAAAAAAAAGACAAATATTTCTTAATCTAGGTCATATCTCACTCAATATTTACGAAAATGTAATTTAACCTCATCCGCATTACTAATAATTCCGAAAAATGTTCTTTTATCTTCAGAAAACTCGGAAACCAATAAAATCCCGAAATTTAAAGAAAAATGTCTTAAAATAAGCTTATTTTGCCGCTCGTCAGTTACAAGGTTATTCTTTCATGTGAATTATGAAGCGAAAATAGTGCGCCGTTTTTCTGAATCCGTGATGGAAGAGAAAATGTGACATGAAATGGGAAAAACGTAATGCACATTATAGTTTGTATGAACTTTTAGCACATTCGAAAACTTCTGTGTCACATAATTTGCCCAAATGTTGTATTATGATATAACGGTGAATAGCTATCGTCACCAAACTCCCGCATTCTTCATTAGAACCAAAATAGAAATTTGTTTTGTTGCACGGGCTTGGATCAATCATGTAAGATGTCTCCTATCTTGTTAACAAATGTCTATATTTAGAATCATATTCTGCTATAGAATTTCATATCTTTAGAATTTCCCATAAACTGATCTAGGATTGCAATAAAAAAATAGAAATCACATAACAGCAAGGATCATATTTAAGAATTTTTATACATTTCAGGTGATTTATTAAATGAGCATTCTGCAGATATATTACAGGTTTTTTATAATTCTACGTCTTGAAACTATTTCTATAAATATATTTACATTATTGAAACTAAAACTTGTGAAAACAAATGAAAAATTTGAATTTCAGAATTTTCTTGATAAACAATATTGGGCTTCATACACATGTCCGTGTAAAATATGTCACGACAGAATTTCAATATTGAAGAAATGTGTTATGCTTTTCGCTTCACTTTCTTTAAAATATATTAAAAATTCTAAAAAGTATTTATAGAGTGAAAAAGAGTTTATGAATTTCGTATTCGTAACAAACAGATATATTTTTTTAGGGGGGTTTTATAAGATTCAGCGTATGTGCATTTAATATTAATTTAAAAAGATGTTTTAAAGAACATTTTCTAAAAATAAAAATACGAATAGAAATCCATTAATTGTTAAATATGTTTATTACGTTCTTCTCGGAATAACTAACGTATCATTTAAAAGGCAAAATAATATTTTTCAAAATATTTTCCTAACTAGAATTAAAATGTTTGGTTTTTTATTCTGATAAAATGAAATGCTTTACAGCATATTTGTTCACAGAATAATGCCTACGTGTTTTATTTCATTTAGACATTTTATAATCATCTTGCATTTAAATTCATAATGGCAAATATTTTTTAGTAACTCATCTAACTTGTTGTAGCATTTTGCATTAGTTTTGTTAAAAATGTAATGGTATGGTATCTGTATATCTGTATATTGGTAGATTTTCATCATAAGTAAAATACTTCTATTGATTAATCAATTAAAAGTAGTTTTATACGGATATATGGTTATATATATATGTATATATATATATATATATATATATATATATATATACATATATATATGGCATTCAGGTGGCATTAGTATATCTCGAAATAAACGTAGTATATTAATCAAGGCCAACCCACCGTTATCATGAGAATATCGCAGTGCAGTCAAGGTGGCGAGATAAGATAGGTTCCATAAACATTGAGAATTTTCCCATGACATAATTAATAGAGTCATCGTAACTTTAAACTTTGTTTATTTGACAAAAACATATCAAAACATTTCCAGTAGCTTGTTCATCAATTCTCGAATAATCGATCATCCACTTCATAAAACTTAAGATGTTACAAGTATTAGGATCTACACATTAGAATCGTTCCCTAAGCGACGTAGATTTATTAAACAACCAGAAAAACGTAAAATCTATCGCTCCTCGTCGATGTAACGATAAAAGTACTCAAAGAAACATAGCGTGGACGGATACAATATCAGTAGCAAACCAATTCCAGCAGAGAGATGGGGAGGAATTGGAGCAAGAGACAGGCTACGATTCGATGGGGAGGACGTGACGTCGATAATGAACTCCTTACACGGCGTCAGAATTAAAGAGCAATTAAATGTTGGTGGGAGCATGGCATTGTGGGAAAGAACACCATCGAACAAATGCTATTAAAAACATTCGTAAGAAAAAGAATTTAGTTTTAGAATAAAATGAAAAAGTAAATTAATGGGTTTTATAAGATTAGACGAATGGATTAAGGTTTTTAGAATAATAAAAGAATACGCAGGTTTAAATGCATGAAATAAAAGAAAAAAGATATTAAGATATTATTAAAGAAAAAAGGAAAAATATTAAGAATTTGGAATAGTTTTACTAAGATAAAAAGGCATTTTTTTTTATTATTACATATATATATATATTATATATGTCCATATATGACGTTTGAAATGAAGCTGCGATTTTGTTAATTCAATTTTTGGTCGTTTTCCTGGTCGTTCTTACCACTCTCTGTCACAAAAAAAAGAAAGAAAGAAATGTTTTAGAAACTAGCGAAACTTTATGAAAGTAGAACATAACCTCTCCCGAGTTAAACACAATTTAGAAAAGCGTTCCTTCTTTTCAGAAACATCTTTAACGAAAAGCTTTCGGCAATTTAATGAACCACTACTCAAAATGAAAGTTTTGTTTGCTCCTCGTTTAAAATAAAATAAAATATTGTATGCTTAGATAATTTTATTCGATATATGTCCATATATAACGTTTGAAGTGATACTGCGATTTCATTAATTAAATTTTTGGTGGTCCTTACCACTTAAAAAAAAGAAATATATCAGGATCTATACTTCAGGATGCACACTTCCACCTCTTAAAAGTGCAAATATTACTTGCCCATACCAGTACCCTCAGCAGATAGCTTGTCAAGGTCACACACAGAGCGATAATTCTGTGAGTTGATTTTAAACGTGTTATTCGTTACGTTGGTGCCTGTCAGACCGCATCACATCAGTTGTGTGATTATTTGAAACTATAGTACAATACTCGTAATTAGTTGTACTTTTTTTCAGTCATTTTTTGTGATATGATGTCGTTGCAACCTCGAAAATGTTCTACTTTCCTCAGCTAAAAGGAAATAGAAGTTATTATGAACAACTGGTCTGATCAAGAATTTTCAGATATTGAAAGTTCTAACGATACAGATTTTGCAGACAGAAGAGATCACGATACGAATTCTGAACTTTTTGATGATGAAAATGTAAATATTTCTGATTGCGTTAAACATAATTTTTATTACCGAAAGAATTGTTTACTGAAAAACATCCTTATAAGTGCATTTTATGCCAAAAGTCAGTATACATTGAATGTACACGAAAAACATGTATTGACTGCAATAATGATGTACTTTGACTCTTGCATATTCGTAGGTTAAATATTATTATTTTTTTTTAAAATAAACACTGCATTTCGATTTTCATACTTTGTTGCAACGATAATTTGTAAAAAAAAAAAACGTATACGATAAATTTTTATATTTAATTAGCAAAATTAACAAACTACCGTTGATTTTGGGAAAAAAAGTAATTTTTTCTGTAGTGAAGTAAAATAATATGAATAAAATACTTTTTTCATGCAATTTAATTCGCATGTTCCTAAGAGAAGTACAACGATATTGTTAGGGCAAAATTTAAGTAAATTCAACCATTTAAGTTATTTTTTTTATTCGTTTTATTCGAGCGGTCTGAGAGACCGCATCACATCAGTTGTGTGACAAATTTTAGTCACATCAGTTAAAGATTAAAGGATCGCTCCGACCTTCGCTTTGCGAAAATCACGAAGATACCCGTTTTTGGCTTAATATGTATTCAGGCATTCCTAGTATAACTCTGGTGAAATTCCGCAAAGTTTAGAAAATAAATATGTGAAAAAGGATTTTGATTGCATTGATGTTCATTTAAATGTATAACAGTTGGGATCTTTATATCCATTTTTCTCAGTTTGTGCTTCCTAAATACATCAGTATCATTTAAAAGATAAACTTCAATTGTTTAGCTATAGATTATTTTCTTTTAATTAGCTATTGATTTTTAATGATTTTTAAGATAAATTTCATAAAATTATGGATTGAATTTTAAGTAATATTAATAGTTTACTTTAAAAAAATAAAAATATCAAGTAAGCTGTCATTTTTTATGTATTTATTACATACGTCGTGACATATTATTTAATTTTTAATACCTATTTAGAAATTCGACCACGAGCGGCACTTGTATGAAAAGCTTGCTCGAAAAGAGTTTCAAAATGTTTAAATAAATAGGTGAAGTAGCTTTCAAAAGTGCATTTAAGGGATCTCAGCACTGTTAAAAATAACCGAAATAACCATTTTCAACATTTAATATATGAAAATGTATAGATTTTAAAACACAATCTTTAGAGGGATGAAATATCTATATATGTTATTTCATTTTATATATTTTTTAAAAATTACAAAATGCCGAATTGTTAATTATTGTGAACGGTCAGGCATTTGTAGAGCAGAAGATTACAAAATAAATTTTGCATTTAGAATAAAAATTTTCAGGTCTAAATAAACTTCAGATTGCAATAATTACCCTGAAACTAAATACATTTATATTGAAAGCATTTTTATATTTTTAATACAAAGCTGTATTAATTTAATTTAATTTTCAACATTAAAACCAGGGTTTTCGCTGCCGCTCGCCATTGTGCCAAATCGCGAAAAATGCTTCATTTGGAAAGAAAACGTACAATCAGACTCGCCAAATTGCGATTGCTGAATTTCTGCTCTCTTTGTGTGTGTGTCTGCCAATACAGTTGACATTCTTATCTGCGTTGTTGAACGATTGGTGTCGCTTTAAATGTACAATCGCAGCCCACCGTGCCATTTACATTGCTCTATTTATAGAAATACTGCCTCAACAACAATTAAGTTTAGCAAAAGCCAAAGACACAGAAAGGATTGTGCAATAGGTATATCTCTAGTGTCAGTTAATCATTATTTATCTGCTGGTATATCGTCGCGTCGTAAAAACATAAACAAAATTACTCGCATCAAGCGCCAAATAGAGAAAACTTTTGCTGGAATGCGGTGTTGACATTAGCCATTTATCATACTATTTATCAGTTGTATGCAAAGTATCATTGGCCGGTAAATTTTTCCTATCAGTTAGAATCGACATCTTATAGCAATTTGTAGTGTATACTTTCACAATGGCAAATCAAAGATAACTGTTTTGAATTTTTATTTAGACTGCTAAAAGAATGTCTGGAACATTTACACATTTGGCAGACATTTAGAATGTATTACTTATTTTTAATAGTTTTTCTAGCGGATAATCGAATTTCTATTTTATAAGCAATTACAACAATTAGGTTATTTTATAGCATATTGAAAAAAACTGACACAGTAGAGGGTACAGTAAGATAGATTTTTCAGTATTTCACGCCGAATCTATTTTGCTAACACTTGTTTTGGTTTGGCTACTGTTTTCTATTTCTTATTCGCCAAATCGCTAATGTTGACCACACACCAGCGAAAACCCTATATAACTCCCTAAAAAAATAGTTATTTGAACAATAAAAAAGAAAATGTTAGGTTCAGCTTATGCAGACTAACATAAAACCTATCTTTGGAATGTTTCATGAAAAAATATTGAGACTTTAGGAAATACCGCGTGTGTTATGCTTAAAAATGTCTTTTTGTGAAAAAAAGACTTCAAAGATTCGGAAACACAGTTTGAGCTCTGAATTTGTATAATACTAAAACCTATAACTTCTGTTATAATAAGAATATGAAGGAAACAATTATATCAAAAAATTCATAAAAGATAGTTTAAAAAATTAAAATTTTGAAGATTTAAGAGTCCTGAGAACACTTAAATTACTAAATTAAATGCTATATTTCTCTAATTTAGCCAGAGAAATCGCATCTTTTATTCATTAATGTATTTTCCTTCGCAAACAATTTAATAGTTTGTAAAAACAGCATTACAAAACACTGGAATTAAATACAAATTCAAAGGTTACGCATTCCCTAACAACTGAAGTCAATAATGTTAAAGTAAAAAGAAATACTCTGATCTGCCAAATCAGTTTTGATGAACTACAGGCAATGTTACTTAAAGAAATGCTTAGGCTCAGTTATAAGTAATCTATGGGATAGAAAGCAATAAATTGAAGCCGGTGGTTTTTCCTTAAATTTGTTTTGATGTAAAGATAACCCATAAAATACAGTTATTTTAATATTTTTTTCATTTTCTATTTTTTTACTGAATCTAATATAATTTTAAGTAAACTTAAATAAACTTTTCTCGAGATATATCAAAGATAATAAAACCGAAAATCTCGTTTATAGTTATTAGAATTTTGGGTTAAGAGGCTACTTCAGTCAAATGAAAAGACCCGTTCGCTAATGCTAATCCTATGGAAGAAATTTATAACGATATCTCGGTTGCATTTAAATATTTTTAAATGATTTTTTTTTTTGCATTGGATAGCTGAGATCAATCTGTATGCAGGCCGTCTTTTACTTTTTCGATTTTGATTACAATTTTTTTTTATGAGGATGCTTTCAGTTTCAAAACCGGTTCCGAAAATGAAAGCGTCTTCATTAAAAATATCTGTGAACAAAATAGAAAATGTAAAAAACGCCCTTTGTACAGTTTAATCTCAGCTACCCAATGCAAAAAAAATCATTTAAAAATATTGAAATGCAACTGAGATATCGTTATAAATTTCTTCCATAGGATTAGCATTAGCGAACGGGTCTTCTCACTTGACTGAAGTAGCCTCTTAACCACAAAATTCATTAATGTTTGGTGCACGATTTGGCAAAGTTTGGGAGGTAGCGAGAAATGCAAAAAGTATAGAAACCAAAAAATCTGATCCAAGAGAACCAGTGATATTTTTTTCGTGATGACTTTTTTACTACGTTATCGATTCTTAATTTGGCGTTAATCTGTACTTTTAATGGCGACTTACTGATTTTTTAGATCATTCGTTAATTAAAATAACAATTACGCGATTAAACGTTTGCGTCATAATATTAAAAGAGGTAAAAAAAAATTGAAAAATTATTCGATGCGTAGATTCTTATTATAGATCAGTTTCAACTTTCAACCGACGTCACATACATTTGTGCACCAACCGAGAGGGGTAATTAAGAAATATAATGTTAAATATATAAATCGAAGATTATGTTCTGTTCGCATTAATAAATTGTAAATTTTATTGTTGAAAGTTACTGATATTGGGCTCTTTAGTAATGGTAAAACTGTCTAATTTATTGTATTTTGCTTAGATTCCAATGCAGCGAGGGTCGCTTGATCCAGTGATGTTTCATGCACGCGAAGCGCTGATGCGCGCGTTATATTAATCGCGTCTTTAAGGAATTACGCGTACTTTAAGGAATTTCAATTCAACTAATTTCCTGCATGTAGTGATTTTTTTGTTGTTTTTAAGTAATCGCGACTTTGACGAATTTCATGCTTTCTCAGAATGTTACACAACGAGGTTGCTGCAGCAGTGATTTTTTTTTCATGTGCTCGAATTCTTTATACGTACGTTAGTGATCGCGGCATTGACAATTCCATGCATTTTTGAGGTTGCTTCAGAACAAGGTATCTGAATCGAGTGACGTTTTATTTCTTTTCTTTTTTTTTGGTTTAAAAAGGGTAATTCACAAATTGGTGCAAAAATACTCGTAAATCCTTCCCGTTAGAAGTCTAGTAGGTAAATGAGAATGTTCTTTTTGATAATCTTCATAAAATGTATGATGTTAAAACCGTATATTTTACAATAATTTGACAATTTAATGATGATTCTGAATAATTTTAAAAGCACTGATACAAGCATTATAGTAATCGCGTCATTAACGCTTTAATATATTTTTGTTTTTATTGTTTTCAACTTCCAAATGATCGTTAGCATTTTTTGTAATATTGGTGAACTATGCATTAAAGCTTTATTTCTTACTACTCATATTACCTTTATATATATATATATCTTAATAAATTTGTGAAATAAAATATTTTTATTTCATTCATGAAGATCTAGGAAAATCTGTTTATCGTTTAATTTAACTTCTACATTTAAATTTTTAAATAATTTTTAGCTCTTTTTGTCCAAAATCATTTCATCTAATGTTATTTTATATCCGGTATGTCGCCGCTCTGATATAAATGCACCCTCTTCTTTGGTGACGCTAATTTTCTTATCTGTAACTATTTAAAAATTCAAAATTTCAACATTCTCTCACCCGTTTATCACAATCAGACAGGCACCGTATCATGTATTATATATTCGCGATACAAATTGTTCGCCACAGCAATGGCTCCCTGAATGACCATGCTTACAAATAAAGTAGTCCAACAAATTTTGGCGGCCTCGCGCTGTTTTGTGGGAAATAGGCTTGAGATATGTTAATGCAAAATGTGCTTCTGGTGGCAATATAATGCTATGTAAAAACAAAATTAATTGTGTGTATATAAGAATGCCTTCGTTTTCGTTGAAGAATCTTGAAGGTGGAAAACTAAGTTATTTTAAAATTAAAAAGTTTAATTTTGAAAAACCGATCTTGTTAATTATGCAGTTTTTCTAAATATCGTAAAAGATTTTCCACAACACGATAAAAATTATGAATTTCGAAAAATGTTAATTTTTTTTCTCAAAAATACGTGAAATTCGTTAAAGTGGCAATCATTAAGGTATGTATGAGCGCTTCGCGCCATAAAATAATTTCTAGATGCAGCAAAATAAAATTTGGATTGCATTCGTTAAATTCGCGATCCCTCATATAAGACTACTTCTCGCCCTTGAAAACTAAAAAAAAAAAAAAAACATCATTAGATGCAAAACATACCGTCAGAACTGAAAAAGTACACTAAATAAGTGAATATTTAATTATTTATTAATTTTGTATTTCAGCTCGAGAAAGGTAGATGCAATGTCAAAATACATAAAAAAGTAAAACGTGAAAGGCTGTCGGTAAACGGGAAATACAATATAGAATTTATTTTCTTAAAATAGTAAATATTAATTTATTTTTTAAACAGACACCCCTCAATAGAGAATGAAACACCAAAAGCGTGGGGAATTGTTTGTTTGTATATCCGATGCGTGTGCGATTGGGGCAGTTTCAAAATGAAGAAAAGAGGAAACCTTGAAAAGTGATGCGTAGTAATCAAGCTTGAAAGAAAATGTTTTTAAAAATAGTAAATATTAAAAAACAAAAAAACAATACTGGAACTATAAGGAACGGCGAAACTTTTTGTGTTTCAATACATTCATTCATTCTGTCAATCATTCTTTCCCCTGTTTTTTTTTTCTTTTTAACTGTATGGCACACCCGGCGATTAATATTTTGAGATTCAGGAAAACGGAACGCTTTTCCAAACGCCAAAACGCCATAAGCTCAATTCTGGAAGATCGTCATTTCGTGACGATGATTGAGATATTTTTGTTTAATGTCATTTAATTTTCAAAAATGTAAAATATATGCATATGGTGCAGTTGAATTTATCTTCGTCTATCGTCATCCAATGTTTCAGACCTTTAACTGTGTTAGGTTTGCTTAGCAATCAGCAACAAACAAGCAGAGAGACACAAATATTTCATTTTTTAATATAAAGCACTCATGAGGTGTCAACATGTCAACCAGTGATGAGATTTTCGACTTTTTGCATACCAATATAATCTTAGCGAAAATGTTATTTTATTTAATCGGAACATTTTTGCGATTTAACAGAACAAAATCTTCTGTATGATTATATTGGTATGCAAAAAGTCGGAAATCTCATCCCTGGCCAACTGAACAATTTATTTTCTCCTTCTTTTTCATGTTGTTTCGTATTACTTTTTAAATTTTAAATTTATAGTTTTTATTCATTTGATAAAATTCTATAATAATATCGCATCTTTTTTTTTATTATTCGCTGATAATCTCTAGATTGCATCTGAATTCATTTGCTAAACTTCAAAGATACACTTAAACATACATCAAAATATAAGTTTAAAAACATTAACTTTCAAATATGAAAGACAAATATTTTCTTTGATTGGCTTAAATAGGCGAAATTCATATTTTAAATACAATTTTTTCCTTGATGAGTTACTGTAATTTAGATCTTTATATTAACAGGGCTAAAACTAACATAATAATAAAACATTATTGATAAAAAAATGCCTATTTTATATTTTAAAATAAGTCAGCACGTTTGATATACAATGAAAATCCGTATAGACTGTTAAATAAATAATATATTGCAGAAGAAATGTATCATACCTTCATGAATTTTAAATGAAATGCGAGATTTATTATTCTCTTTCAGAATTTAAATTATTTGTGAAATATCAATGTAACCCATACATTTTTAAATCTCTCTGTAGATAGAACTTTTAAAACAAAAAGAAAAAAAGAATCGAACTATGTCTTTGCTTTTCAATACATACGCTAGAAATTGTCACACAATATATTTTTGACGCATTTTAAATTACGTTTTTTATTTTTTCTAGCTCAAACGCTAGATTTGAGCAAGGTTCTTGTTCTTAACAAGAAAGTCAACATGGTTCTTGGTATCACCACTTCTATTCTATCTCTATATGACAATGGCGACATACGAAATGGTTAAACTGTGCGCAAACTGTGCCCAGAAAGAAGTTTTGTCGACATTTTGGCAACCCTATATTCCTTAACCCTTTAGTAGGTAATGGAAACGTACTTCCCACTTAATTTTTATTGAAAACTGATCGATCCGCACCGGAATTTTTAGTAAAGTATTTTCCTTTTATAATGCACGTGATCGAAATTCCACTTTTTCTCGACTTGGATCAAACGTCGGGGGTACTGCCATTTACATTAAACAACATATCCCACTTTACACTACACAACAAACTACACTCACTGGTATGGACTATACGGGAATTGTTGTACAATTACCACATATTAATATTAATTTCACTTCAGCTTATATCAGACACTCACGGCAATCCCCAGTCAATGACCTTACACTACTTTTTTCACAACACACACACAGTTTCATTGCTGGTGATTTTTATGCACAGAACAAGCGTTGGAATTGTCGTTCGACCTCTGGTCGTGGCGGATCTTTACACAACCTCATTTCACATCTAGAACTTAGTTTACATGCACCAGTTACACCTACACATATTGGGTACCAACACTCTCATCCTTCTATCGTTGATTTTGGCATTTCTAAAATTTTTTCTTTTCCTGTTACTACCACGGTTATTAATGGTCTTACTTCTGACCACTATCCTGTTTGCTTCAAAATTGACCTTGTTGAGACCCCCTCTCCGCCTCCTCTGGTTGCTGTGGATTGAAATAAATTCAAAAACATTCTGAACAACTCTGATTTAATTTTTCCGACCATACATAACACCAATGACATTGACAATGCTGTAACTCATTTTCAAAATCTCATCACTGATGCACAAAAACAGGCAACTCGCCACTATGTCAAAAATACTAAATCATTCATTCTTCCAAATTATATTCATGCTATCTGTAGGAAACACAATAACTTACGACGTCGCTTTCAAAATACCAGAGATCCAACACTCAAACCAATTATTAACCATTTCAACAATAGAATCAAAAACCTGATTGCTAAAGAAAAGCAGAAGAGTTGGTGAAAATTCCTCAGCTTTCTATCACCGGAAGACAATTCACTCTGGAGCATTAAGAAAAAACTCAACAACCAATACACTCCAATTCCACCTTTAACTGATACTAATAATATCACTGCATAAACAGACCAAGATAAAGCTGAAACTCTTGCAAAAAGTTACGCAAACCAGTTTTCTCCCAATCCTTATCTTGACAACCCGGGTCATTACTTTGATGTCCATGAAACTGTTAAAAACTTTTTAAGCACACCACCTGATGAACCACTACCTGAAATACAACCTGCCATAATTTTCAATATCATCAAAAAACTCAAAAACCGGAAATCCCCCGGATACGATAAAATTTCTAACTTTGCACATAAACAACTTCCTCAAAATTGTATAAACTACCTTACTGATCTAACTAATACTATTCTTAAATTCTATCACTTTCCTAATCCCTGGAAAATCTCAGTTGTTGTTCCGATCCCTAAGCTCTGCTGTAATCTTTCTGATTCCACTAATTTTCGACCTACATCTTTTTTACCCTCTATAATTAAAATAGTTGAGCGTGTCATAAAGACCCAGCTCCACGAAATTCTTGACAATAATCATATTCTGATACCTGAACAATTCGGCTTCAGAGCCAAACACTCCACACAACATCAACTTCTCCGAGTTATAGAGTTCCTCAGTGAAACACTCAACTCGAATATTCCAGCAGCTGCTGTTTTTCTGGATATTGCTAAGGCTTTTGACAAAGTCTGGCATGAGGACCTCATATACAAGTTAACTAAGCTCGGATCCATGCCAGACTTATACACCTCATACATTCATACCTTAGCAATCGCAGATTTTGTATCCTCATTAACAATATACTCTCTATTTCATACCGTATACTCGCTGACATTCTTCAAGGCTCTGTTCTCGGCCCTACATTATTCAATATTTTCTTTAATGACATTCCGCGCTCTCTGAGGACCTTTCTTGCCCTGTACGCGGACAACACGGCAATTTACGACTCAGCTCCTTTTGTCTACACCTTATACAAGATTTTACAAAAACACATTGAGGACTTCACTGCCTGGTGCACTTTATGGGGCATTAAGCTCAATGAACAAAAAACTGATGCTGTATACTTCTCTAGGAAGCACACTAACCCTATTCGTATTACTATCAATAATACTTATATACCCTGGTCTGACCACATCAAGTATCTGGTGGTAACTCTGGACAAAAGACTTACATGGAAAAAACATTTCCTTAACATCAGAGGCCAAGTGGCTGGTATTTCTAAAACTCTTTCTCCATTATTAAAAGGTAAAACTCTTTCTATCAAAAATAAACTCCTGCTTCACAACGCTTGTATCAGACCAATTATCACATATGCCAGCCCATTTGGGGTTTTACCTGTAAACGTAGCATGGATTACCTCGGTAAATCTCATAACAAAAGTCTGTGACTCATCAGGAATGGTCACAGATATCTCAGACGACTTCAGAGATCTAAAAACCACTTCACTTAAAGTACGTATTAATAAACTTGCCAAAAAATCCTATAAAAGTGTCTACAATTTACGTAATGAAATCATTGCTGATCTACCAGACTATGAGGTCTCCGACACCCCCCCCCCCCCCAACCGTAAACGCCCGAAGTTTACTCTTTTGTTAAATGATGAAGTTTGAGTTTCTCTCACTCTTCTCTTTACCTTAACTTTCTTTTTGTCTTGTATTGTCTGCTTTAAAAAATATATATATTTGTTATACTGCTATATTATAGTATTAAATTTTTAACTTTTAAAATGTATGGTCTCTGTAAAGAGTCTCTTTTTTTCTGGGGCTCGTCCCGGTAGCTTTTTCGTCTATTTTGTATCTAATGGAATTTTTCTCTCTCTTTCTCTTTTACTATTACATTGTGTTATACTGTAAGTTCTTAACTTATTTTATTTTATTAAGCCTTTTTCTTCTTTATTTTTAATCTGGCCTAACCACATTCTCAATAAGTTTCTTTTCTCACGGCTCCCTATAAGCCTCACTAGACGAATCACCTTTAGACGGGAAGTGCAGATGTTTTCATCTAGGAAATCCAATACTAAACTTACATTGTTCCATTGTTCAAGCCGCTTTTTATATTAATTACTTGCCCGATATCTATTCACATGCCCGATAAAAGGTTCAATTTCTACACACGCCTAAACGAGTTTGTTTAGAGGGATGATAATGGGTTGCTTCTATATAAAAAGTCTAACATGCGCTCAGAGAGCATGCACAGATTGTGATCGGACAGAAGTGCTTGTCAAATCTATGAAAACCTACATTCCAGAATTTGGCGATAATACCTAGATAAGTTCGGATAGTAGCGTATAGGCTCCGCTGCACTGAAACTTCGAGATCGCGAAATCCTATGGGAAAACTGTGCTGCTTATGGGAAATCCTATGAAAAAACTTTGAAGAGTGATTACTCGTTTGATAATATAATTATTAATATACCGTTTTCATCATCAAAAAGTAGACGCCAATTGCTGATGATATGCGTTTTTAAAAATTATCTCCGTAAATGCTAACTACATAATAAAAAACCTTATAAGCTTTAGAATTTCCATTTAGTTAAATTTTATTCTCTCCTTAAAAATACTTAAAATTTACGTAGACAATTAAAAAAAATAATAATAATAACTATGTTAGATGATGAATAATTGCGCTTCAAAAATTTCCCAAAAGTTAACATGGGATTTCGCGATCGAGAAGTTTCAGTGCAGCGGCCACATAATAAACATTAACTTTGCAAAAATATCAGGTTCACCAAGATGCTTCGCGATTCTTTTTTGTCCAAACTCGTCTTTACCAATCAAATTTTATATCCCGTATGTTGCTGCTCTTATTTAGAGCCAGCCTAAGTGAGACAAGTCAGTACACATTATCTTGAATATAGTACCAGGTTTGATCAACATCATCCATTGTATAATCACTCAAACTGCCAACGCTAAATTATATTGCGTAGTTGTGGGTCCGCCGACTTCTTAATGTGAACATACGTTAGCGTTTCACTACATTAGCTTTGAGAATTTATTTTGAGAAATTTTATTTATAATTTTGAGTTTTTAAAATTGTGCAATAATGTATAATCCTTTTCTAAGGGTAATTATAAAATAGATCATAATGTCCACTTTTGGCTTTCCAAAAGAGGAAAAAAATGAAAATAAAATGGACTGCTGCTTGTCGTCGGAAAGATTGTTCGAAAGAAATAATCTCGTCTTTGTTTGTATTGCTGATTTATGGGCTTTCATTTTTTTTTTTTTTTTTTTTTTTTTTTTTAAAAAAGTGACAGTTAAAAAATAACAAAACTGAATAATTTGAGCATGCACAGTGAATTGTAATTTTTGTTAAATCTATCTTGGAGGAAATACTTCGAAAGTTTAAAAGTATCTGTAACATTCTAGCATGCTATACAGATGCAAAGATTATAATTTAATTATTCAACATGAATTTTCATGTTTTCTAATAAAAGTTAATTTTTTTATGATTTTTGTAAAATAAATAAGAAATGTCATATGTAGAAAATTTTAGTTTTTATATTTCAGATACTCAAAATTGCACTTTTCTTTCCATACCATTTTTGCTCATAAAATACCTAGAACTTCACAAAATACACAATATGAACTTTAAAATGCTCGCTGTTTTACTTAAAAGGCGACACAATAACAACAATATTGAAGTTACAAGTCAAAAATATACATTTTATTCAAAATTTATTACTACTTTGGCCTGCAATTCCCGCGACTATCGTCCGAGAATATTTTTATTGTTAATTTCTGTTATATTTATACAAATACGTCTATTCGTTTGAAATGGGAAAGTCAATAATTATTAACGTATCTGAAAGTACAAGTAGCAGTGGCTCGGATTGAACTTATGTACATAAAAATATATTTAACTGCCCTTCCATTTATTTTAATGCGTCACATTGTTCGTCACATGACATTCTTGTATGGATGGAATAGCAGTTAACAATAAAAATATTATCTGATGATGACCGCGGGAATTGCAGGCAGAAAGTACCAAGCAATTTTAAAGAAAATGTATATTTTTTTAACTCGTAACATCTCTATTAATATTATTTTGTCGCGAAGTAAAACAGTGAGCTTTTTAAAATTCATATTGCATATTTTTTGAATGACTCAAGGTGGAATATTGCATTTGGTCTTATGATTTTATTTACGCATAAATTCATTTTCAAATACATATCAGATTAATATAAAACCAAATGCCTAGTTTTATGTTCCAGAGTGTAGCGTGTTTTAAAACTAAATAAACAGTTTATGTTTCACTTACTTTTTACGCGTTACTACTTAAAAAAGCAAACAATTTACTTTTTTTAATTGTTAGGGAAACATCAACTGAAGTTTCTGAACTCTTGGACGTAATCGATCCAACACACATGCTGGGGCGTAGCTGAAATTTTTTTTGGGGGGGCAGGGGGGGCGGGGAGAGTGTTCAAAGTTTTCCCAACTTATAATTCAAAAATTTCCTGACGTGAAACAAATTCCTCTATTTTACAACTAAAATGATATGGTCAATATTTGTTTAATAACAATGATACTTATACGAAAAAAAAAAAAAAAAAAAAAATCATTCCAAAGAAAAATGCTGAAACTAAAAACATAAAAATTAT
This sequence comes from Maratus speciosus, assembly GCA_963932465.1. Taxonomy (NCBI): domain Eukaryota; kingdom Metazoa; phylum Arthropoda; class Arachnida; order Araneae; family Salticidae; genus Maratus; species Maratus speciosus. The sequence goes on along the minus strand of OZ010789.1, from coordinate 527,229,528 downwards.
AATTATTGATTCATTTAACGAAAGTTTTTGTCTTTAACTGTGTACGAGTCATAATTGTACTTCATATGAAAACAGCCTCATATTTTTAGATATTTGAGAAAGGAACAAAATTTTGGAGGAAATGTATTAGAGGCACTGTTGATGGACAACAGTACAGAAATTCAGGTCTGGTAGATGTATGATATTTTCGTAGCATAGAAAAACATAATGAGAAATTGACTCTGGCTGATTTTTGTATTTCTTTTAAAAGTTTAGCTATTTTAATCTTACAGAACTCAGAAAGGTAGTCAGCAAAAAAATAAAAATTTTCTTTTTTTTTTAAACTTTTTATTTAAAAAAGAGAAAAAGTGTTTCAAAAATCTAAAATTTCCCAACTCTAAGCTGAAATTTCCCAAGTTCACATATATTGGGGGGAGGGGGGAGGCTCCTCCCCATAACCTCCCATCGCGACGCCTCTGCACTCATGTTGATTGGAGGATTTTATCGAGGCTTGTTACATTACGCATAACACAGGACGGTTTTGTTACGTTACCCATACCAAATCACTACCTCATGCTTTAGGATTTAAAACAAATCGCATTCAAAAACTATTAGAAATAAGGATTTTCAAAAAATAATATACTACGATACACGTAACAAGAGTACTTTTATACATAACACAGTGGCGACGTATATACATGACACATATTTTGATTGAAGTTTCCTTTGCCCAAACTATGGGATTCAATATTCCAGAACTTCGCGATACTCATCCGGCGGAATTATATCGGACGAATGAGACAAGTCAACATGCATAATCTTGGTAGTACCAACAGGCTTGCTAAAATCGTCTAAACCAACCAAATTTTATTTATTGTTTATCATCTCTGTTACGTATAAAAGTATTCTAGCCAAGTTCGATTTATTTGAAATTCTTTGCAGTTAAAACTTTCCCCGGACGTAGTACAATCTTTCGCTTTAAGTAAATCTCTTGGTAGATTTCTTTCTCCAAAAAATTCCAATAACTTACAAAATTTGCGAGGTTTAGATTTATTTCAGAGTTGATGAAATCTGGGGAATTTTGAAATATTTTTCCGATCGTTTCGACCTTTTAGGTAGATTTCGTATGAAATACTACCTATTGGCGTCGTTCCTATGTTGGAATTTCTGAAAACGTTTTGCAGATCTACACCGATCATGACCCCCAGAGCCCAAAACCACCCTCAGTAAAAAACTTTATCTATCTATCTATCTATCTATCTATCTATCTATCTATATCACATTTATACCAAAATATATCACTCAAATATATCAAAATATTCACCAAATATATCACTTTTTTCTGGACACGATAACTTCCACAATTCTGCACCAATCTCTTTCAAACTGATACATAAAATCAAGGGGCATAAAATCTCCGCCAAGTTCGTTAATGGGCAAATCGGACCAAGGGGATGGAAATAGGGAGAGGTTTGGTGAGAACCGAAAACACCCATAACTTCTTAATTTTTGTACATATCAAATCAGTTTACAGTTTTTATTACTTCTAAAAATAGGGCCAAAAATTTATGTATCACAGATTTTTGATAAAGTTAAAAATAGGCTCAAGGGGCGCAAAAAATCGTATTTTTGGGAGAAAAAAATTCATAACATCGTCAATTCTCAAGATATCAAATCCAATTAATTTTATCATGAACTTCTTAACATTATCTACAACTTTTATATTCACAAGTTTTTGATAGGACCCATTCGTACAGCAAAAAAAAAATTAAAAATGAAAACAAAAAGGGAGTTTGAAGAAGAAAAAAATCCATAACTCCCTCAATTCAAAAGATATAAAATCCCCATGAATTTATCATATATCTTCTTAATATTGTCTACAACACCTATATAGACAAGTTTTGGATAGGACCAATTCTTACACCAAAAACAAATTAAAAATACATAGCGGCTGAAGAAAAAAATCATCTTAGCAACGGTGTATTTAAATCTAAACTGCTTATTTTCTGAATCATTTTGCAATTCATTTTTGCTCTCAAAGGCTTCCAATTGGTACCTTTTCTTACTCAGAAACTATATAATGTACCGTAATGGTCAATGTTTTGATAGAGGCAGAATATATTTTATAACATGCTGTCAAAGTGAGCCTTTTGAACCGAATTTCCCGAAGCGGATTGTGTTGGAAAAATCATCGTATTAAGGGAGTATTCAAATCCAAACTGCTTTATTTTCTGACTCATTTTTAAATTCATTTTTGCTCTCAAACGCATCCAATTGGTAGATTCGCTTATTCAGAAACTATATAATGTACCGTATTGATCTATTTTTTGACAGATGTAGAATATATTTCAAAAAATGATGTCAAAGTGGGCATTTTGAACGGAATTTCCCGAAGTGATTGTGTTAGAAACGAAAAATATTGTCTTACTGAGAAAATAATTGTTTAGATATCAAGTTTTAATTAATTCAACGAAAATTAAAAACGCAAGTCGCTTATAAATCTCTTCAAAAATCACGTCAATAAGTTTCATATTTTTCCTATTAAAAATGAATCTGGAGTTATGCCAGAAAAATTCGAGTTGTTGAGCATGGAAAAGTATTTATTTTGAATACCGCCCTAACATGATTCTGATAAAACCTTTATTATATAAAAATGAAATAAAAACTCGTCAAAAGCGGCCAGATAAAATTGTTAAAGTGGGTTTATCTCTAATCATGATTTGGTTTTTGTTTGTGAAATTAGTATACTTAATTTCGAAATCTACCTCTGCCTGTAGGCCGGTCCGGCAGGGATTTTTTTGCTTCTACATTGCCGTACGTTCGTATAAATCTCGCCTTTGTTTGGGATTTTTAAATTTGTCCTATTTTGGCATTTTTTCTAGCATATGCGACAATTAATTTGGCAGGATTTGCAAAGTTTTAGAAACTAATAAAATATCAGAGTGTTTGTAGATTGTCAGTATTTTTAGAGTTGTTTCAATCTGAACACAGACATAAACGGAAACTTCGAAAATTTTCCAAATTTAGAAATTCGTGCTTTCGAGATTTCAAATATCTCTTAACTTATAAAATATTTCTCAACTGAATTCTGTATGCTTAAATGATTTGAAATTATTTAAAATAATCGAGAAATACAGAACATTTGTGAAATAATACCGTATCCAACTTTGAAAAAAGCCCTTCATTAGTTTATTTTAGCTATAAACTTTCATTTTTAACTTCGTTATTAAACTACGCTAATAATACTTCTTTAATAATCATATCTTTAATTTCTATCTTCTGTCTAGATTCTAAGCATAGATAACCATTATGAGATAGCAAAAAATACACGATTTCAAAATTTTTTTTATGAATTATAACTCTTTAGACTGGTTGTAAAATCGCTTTTTTTTTCAATTTACGTTTTATTCATTGCGTATGTCTCTGAGCATATAATACATACAGGGTCTTTTAACTTTAAGAGGTGATAGTACACATCCAAACAAAGAACTTTCATCAAAGAATGCAAGGCCGGAATTAAAATGCAAAGGAGCTAGAGGGCGCCGAAGATTATGTTCTTATACGAGACAAAAACACACAAAGAACGATTAAGTGGCAAAACGAAGTTAAGAAACAGTTTTCCGTACAATTGTTGAGCCTCTAAGCCATTTCCACTTGCACTTACGTACATAAAATCCATATCAGCTTCTTCTCTATTAGTGAAGGGAAACATCTTCCAATACGTTCCTTCCGCAATTGAAAGTTGCGCACGCTGATCAGCGACTTTTATGTATTAATCGAGGCAAAATTTTGCAGGCACGTTCTTATTCTTCCCCTTAGCATATTTGTATGCAATTAGTGTCGTTTCTCTCACAATAACTCACAAAAGGAATGGAACTTTAAAGTTTGCATGGGCCAAGTTTCCAAATGCGCAAGCAAATTTGCGTTTTATTTCCGACTATACATTCGTTGATGAAAGTTGTTTGTTGGGATGTGTACTACCACTTCTTAAAGTTTTGCCCATCTTTTATGAAACAACTTGTATGTATATTTATATATATATATACCGCGTGTCCTAAAAAGAACTGACTGATTTTAAAATTCAATAATTTGCTAACGCTGACAGATAGTTAAAAAAAATCTTGCAGGAAGGTTATGCATTAGGTCAAAAGTTTTTTTACAGTGATTATCGATTTTAGTTCGTATTACAAACAACAGATGGTGCTGTAAGGAATAAGCGCTAAGAACAGGTTCGATTTTTTAGTTTTATTCTTCTTCCATGCGGAAAAAGGAGATTGAGTAGGGTATTGAGTGTGTCCCGAAGTACCAAAAATCGAGCCTGAATTTAGCGTCTATTGATCGCAGCGCTATCTATTATTTGTAATTCGAACTAAAATCGAAAATCACTGTAAAAAAACTTTTGACCTCATTCATAACCCTCCTGCAAGAATTTTTTAAATATCTGTCACCGTTTGAAAGTTATTGAATTTTAAAATCAGTTAGTCCTTTTAGGACACCCGTTATATCTTTGTATAAAGGATTGACTAACTCAGTTAAACTGTTTTAGTTTCTCGTGATAAAGTTGACAGTGAAAAATATCATTAAATAAAAGTTTTCATACATTCTTCTTATTTTTTTTTCATTGTATTCAGGTACATTTCTGCCATACTTTCTTTTTTAAAGCGCAAGAATAAAGAAAAAAATTAAAAAATATATGTAGCGTAATTTGGATTGATTTTGTCGCTAATTTACTTTCAAGATTCTACTATTGAAGTTTGAAAAGTCTTTCTCTCGTAAAAAGAGAATTTAAGATCAAAGTCGTGTTTCATGAAAAAAGATGTTAAAAAAAAACTTTTGTTTGCTGATTCATTCCCGTTTCTTTTGTTTTATAAAAATACATTTTCAAGATCTTAACTTTGATTAATGCGAAAAATGTTGTAGTTCTAAATTTATTTATAAAATATTTTTCATTTACTAATAACTACAAATTTTACCATGCTATAATTTAATATCGAGCAGAACTTATTCATGTTTTCATTCTTCTAGCTTACGTTAATTTATCTACTATTATTTTATTTTGGTTCAGGCAATATTATTCAATATATTTTCTTGAATAATACAGAATCAATTTGTCCTGTTTGTAATAACAGACCATATTAATATTGTTATATAATTGGACTTAATTTACACAGAAATTTCTACTCGTTCGATTGTATAAGTTACACACAAAACTCAATGTTATCAAATAACATCTACTTAAAATTTGATTAACGCTGTCTTTAAGCTTACAGAACTACGAATAAAAGATATTTTCATGGAGGTAAGATACTTCACTTAAAATTTTTCGAAGCTTAGTTTTAAAATATCACTACGGAACTACGTAAACAAAAGCCTTTGTATTCTTTAAATAATACGCTGGAGAGAAAAATTAAAGAAACAAATAAAAAAACTTATGTAACTGGAAGGTTCTGTAGCTAAAAATATGAAATTTTCAAAACATCTTTAGCATGCCTGACATATCTTTAAAATACAGGATATCCTATTTCTACAAAAAATAAATTTAAATAGCAATATAGGAGTTGTGACAGAAAAAAGTTTACATTATATTAATTATAATGTAAATAATTCACAGTAATTCATTAAAATATTTGATAAATTTATACAGCTATGTAGAACACTTTTATTAGGACTGTCCCTCTTCCATTCTTTTAACTGAAAGATATTTTTCTGAACATGTGTCAAATGTCTTCACAAAGACATGTTACAATTTCCACAGGCAAAATTTTATCAAATTTCGACACTTCTCTGTAGAGATGATGGATTCCATTGAAACATGTGATACCGGTGACCTTTAGTTCACTAAACTATTACCCATTGTACAATTGAAGAAATTTACATGAAGTAACTTTTTTGCAGTTTTTGTTTTAATTTTCCATCCAAGTGTAGTATACAAAAATTAGAATGAAACACGGGTAAAATTTTACATGACATCCTACCATAACATATTGCGTAGCAATCAATTAAAAGATCTGTTACCTTTTTTAAATGTAATTAGATAATCACTAAAACGTGTTTTGCACCGCACAGTTCTCTTAAATTTTCACATTATTGATTTATTTTTTAACAATTTTAGAGCATGAATAATCAAATTCACAACTCATCAATATCGTTTTGTTCACTCTTATAAGGATGTGGTACTACCTTCTGAAGGCACAAAATGTAATCCAGAGATGAAAGAAGTGACACAGTGGTGTAGATGGGAGTACACTGGTTTAAAACTCTGAAGGTTGTGGTTCAAATCCCGGCTACGGTTGTGTCCACAAGTGGCGTAAGAATGATAGAATTAATTAATGGCGACTGGAAGAGACCAAAAGACGTAGATGGGAGCTGAATGGGACGCTGGTCTAGTGAATAAAAATTGGCAAGGGAGATGTTGTAAGAACCTACACTGTTAACAATATCGTGAAAAACTACCTCTGTTTTTCAAGGCTATCTATTTTTTGACCAATGAGAATGCTTCGTACGTGTTTATTCAGCGCTCACATTGGTCAGAAAATAGAGAGTCTTTAAAATCAGAGGTAATTTTTCACGATATTTTTAACAGTGTAGCATCCACTTATTCAAAAGAAAGGTTGTAATTAACCCGAGAGTAGTCGCGACATTTTTTAGAAAGTTAGTAGTCGCGTTCGGTCCATTTGCCGCCGTTACCAGCAGGCCGAAAACGAAGGGGAATCTTCCCGGTTTATCAGATGATCGAAAACGGATAACGTAGGGTGAAAATATTGACTGAACTTTAAAAGATTACAGCAATTATTCATTTTACAACTTTTTACAGCAATTATTTATTTCGCTAAAGTATATATTCAGTTGGCATCTAGATAAATGTTTTTATAACTCTTTCTTCGTTTTGCATAAATACTTAAAAGTAAATAGCAAATGATTTGATTGAATTTCTGATGTTACTATGAATCAATAATTAGTAGGAAAACATTTACGAATATAAATCTAAATTCGTCATAGGGGTATTTTTTTTTTTTTTTTTTTTTTTGGAAAGACAGAATCAGAGTCAGGTAGATTTTTATGATACTCCGGCACTCTCTATCCATTTAATAAAATAAAATTAATAAATTTAGGACCAATATATTACACTGACATTAAATTGAACAATTAAACTGAAAGTAAAAATGTAACCTATGACATGCAACAGAAAATCAAATACCACTAATTCACGAGCATATTGCGGACGATTAATTCATTTAAAACATATGAAAAACCATCAAATTTGATGCAATAAACAATTAAAGACAATATCTATTTATATAAAATCCAAGTCTCTGTGTGTCCCTCACAATTCCGGTTGGACCGCCTCATTTATCGCGCATATATCAGGGTTAGGCTTCCTATGGAGAAATCGGTACCAGCTTTAACAATGAGTAATTGTTGAAAAGTACTAATTGCATGGTTGCCATAATAACGCCAAATTTTGACCAACTTGGCAAAATATCGCTACATTTGGCGAAATACCACCAAATTTGGTGACAAAAATAAGTTGCCGTATATGAAGCCAACTTGGCGATAGCTGGCTAATTTGGTGAAATTCCCATTGGAAACCCATTAATCTTTCGTAATCGAGCTCACCGCTATTTAATTTAAACTCCGCGAATTGAAAGTTTTTTCCAAAATGTATGGGTCAAAATTTAAAGTGTAATATACGAAAATGTACGTCTTTACATCTTCATCCCGATGATTCTAATAAAATAACCGCCGTTAGACGGCGCTGTACTATCTGAGCTCCTAACTGCGGGATTTTAATGAGCTTTACATAGCCGGACACAGAAATTAAATTCTCGATATTTTCCAGTATAGGGGCCTTGGCGAAAAAGAGAAAACTGCCTTGGGGAAGAAAAAAAATTGTCAACATATTTTCTGGCAACATATTTCCACATTTTAAAATGTGTTATTTTCATCTATCACTGCGGAACAAGCGAGTAAAACTACTCATATTCTTGAACATGTGTTGTATATATCTTTATATCTCATTTTCCGTCATTTTTGACGGGTTATCTTTCTAGTATATATATAAACTTTCTGTACAATAATACCATTGAAAAATAATGAAAATGACCAATAATTATGAAATCACAAACACCACATAAACCAAATATTCTTAAAAATGTATATATATATATATATCTATTTATATAAAATCCAAGTCTCTGTGTGTCCCTCACGATTCCGGTAGGACCACCTCATTGAAATGAATAATTGTTGAAAAATAATGCAGGGTTACCGCAGTAGCGCCAAATGTTGGCCAACTTGGCAATAGCTGGCTGATTTGGTGAAATTCCCATTTATAACTATTAATCTTTCATAAAGGAGGTCACCAAAATTTAATTTAAACTCCGCTCTTTTAAGATATTTTTTCAAAATATATGGGTGAGAATTTAAAGTACATCTTTACATCTTCCTCCCGATGCTACTAATAAAATAACCGCCAATAGACGACGCTGTACTGTATGAGCTCCTAACTGCGCGATTTTAATGTGCTTTAGGTACTTTTCCAGTATAAGTGCCTTGGCGAAAAAAGAAATTTGGCAACATTTTCCCGGAACCTATCCACTGTTTCATTTTATATACACATGCATTTTTTTTTCGATATTTATATGATTTATTTATACAATTAAAAAAGCCGTTTCTCTAATTTTATACAGAAACAGATGTAATTTGTACATAAAAACATGAATAATATACATATAAAATAAACATATAAAAAAAAAACACTCATCAAGTTTGTTTTCATAGCTGTTTATATGATTTTACAACAATTCTCAATATTTTTCCGTTATACGGACACCATGCCAAAATGTATGCGGTACTTTTCCATTATACGGACAGCATTGTCGCCAAGCGCAATAGTTGGCGCAAAATGAAAATAAGGTGAATATTTGAAAGGTGAACATTTTTTAGGTGAACATTTGAAAAATAAAAGAAAAAACATTCTCGATAGTAAAGTGGGCATTTTAAAAATATAACATTTGAAAATTACAAACTTTTACGAACTATTTTATTAAATCACAAATATATACTTAAAATAAATGAACAAATAACTGTTATACTATAAAGTAATAAAATAAAAAATCATATTAAACTGCTGCCATAAAATTATAAATATCTTTCAGCATTGCAGTAAACATTTCATTTTTTGAATGAAGGCGTAGCCACATAAAATCTATGAGATACGACTCTAAATGATGACGAACAGCTTCCCGATGTCTTTTGTTGCGCCATTTTGCGATGCCCCATAATCTTTCAACATTTGGAGTATGACATCCAGTATTAGGGTCGACAAAATTGTATTTGTGATTTACTGTGAAATGATCATAACCAGCACTTAGCAGTTCATCTGTTTTATATCCTTTCCAACAATCTGTATAAATAATACATGACTTTCATCTACTTCTATAATTTTATTAGGTCCACCGATTTTTCTATTTGGTCGAGAACACAAAGCATTTGCACAAACTTCTCTCGAATAACTATTCCATTCCACTGTTGTGTTGTGGTTCATATCAAGTTGCAGCTCACAAAACTCAATCGATGTCAACTCTTTGCACGATAAATATATAAACCTCAAAGCATTAAGAAAAGTCACCCGCGATCCTTTAAACCAAGTTTTTTGTCGTATTTCTACGCTTTCTCCGCATGATCGTAAGCTACAACTCAATTTCGGATTTCCAGAACTCATCCATAATTTCATTTCATGATTTTTTTGAACACAATCTTTTATTATGCAGAATTCCAAATTCCTGAAACAGTTTTATCACAACTTTCTCATCATCTGGTAATTGCCAAATGATAAAATCCATCTCAGCATCAGCAGTAAAAGTAAACTAGAACTTTATAAAAAAAAGAGCATTTTTAATTCGATTAATAGCAGATTAAAAAGCTTTCCAAGGTTAAGGTTAAACAATAATCATTCACGTGATTCACGTTTCTTAAATAACAAATCACAATGTTTCGCATGGTTTACAATAAAAATTTACGATCAAGGTTGAAATAATTGGCGCATTAGCATACATTTTAGCATGCTGTCCGTATAAAGGAAAAGTACCATGTATGCTAATGCGCCAATTATTTCAAAATGCTAAAAGATATTTGTAATTTTATGCCAGCAGTTTAATATGAGTTTTATTTTATTGCTTTATTTTATAACAGTTATTTGTTCAATTATTTTAAGTATATGTTTGTGATTTAATGAAATAGTTCGTAAAAGTCTGGAATTTTCAAATGTTATATTTTTTAAATGCTCACTTTAGTACGACAATATATTTTTTTTATTTTTCAAATGCCTTAATTCACGTGACTTTCATTTTGCGCCAACTATTACGCTTGGCGACAATGATATCCGCATAACGGAAAAGTACCCAAATCTCACTTTCTGATGCCCAAATTACACCAAACTTTTTTTAAAAAATCCAAAGCCCCTACAGTGGAAAAGTATCAAACTGTCTATTATTTTGCGCTATCTGTGTTATAGTTTATACTATATGCAAGGTGAGTGGAGCGAAGACTTTAAACATTAAATATTAAAGTTTCGGCACAGATGTCATATACACAACGGGTACTTAACTGTCATCAAAGTGTCGTTATTTTGCTTGATATGGTAACCCGTATGTTGTTGTTTATGCTGTTGATGTTTTCGCCAAATTGGCGTCGGAAAAAATCGCTCCAATATGGGGTATATATGACAACTGTGCCAAAGTTTCTATAAAGCAGTATAAGACTGAAAATTAAGAATAAAATAAATGCAAAATAAGACTAAAGAAGAAAGAAAAATCATGCGTTAAGCATAGAATATTAAACACTTTCCAACACATCCTGAATGCTTTAACAAAACTTCGTTATTTGGGGAAATAAGGTAAATAAGATAACTAAGTAAACATTTCAGAAAACGCATAATTTTTTTTAAAAATTGATTTCAGCAGTTACCGTCGATAGCAATAGTACCGTTATTACATGCCACTATTTAGCTAAAATTTAATTTAAGCTACTCTTAAAGCTACTGAAATCATATTTCCAGATATTATCATCCATAGACGGTTATGTATCCAATTCTTTGCGTGACCCTGTATATCATTTTATCTATATTCTACAAACATTTCTTAGTAATCTAAATGCAGTTCAGCGTAAAACTGCATAACTCCTTTAAAAATCACCTTTAAGCAATTTATTCTCATACTCAGGAACCCTTACGAATTCTTTTGTGTAGCCCTGCATATGAACTGTATCATTTATACACACGGTATAGTATGCATAAATGTAGTGAAACATAAAAGCGCATATCATAATTAAAAATGCATTTCTAGCAATCATTACTTATGTACGTACAATACTTCGGAGAAAAGTTTCTTGGCTAGAAAAAAGTTTGCCAACGTATTTTCTGACAACCTATTTACTGCTTCATACTCACAAGCAATTTTTTGCATATGTATACAATTTATTTAATGTAAAAAAAACTATTTATCCATTTTTATAAAGAAACAGAAGTATTTTTTGCACAGATGTCATATACGCATCGGGGTTGGCGTGATTTTTCTCTGACGCAGATTCGACAGAAATCTCGCTTTCGAATACCAGTTACTTATATATTTTTAAATTATTTGCTATCATTTTGAAAAGGAAATAACTATAAATAAATAAAAGTTTGAATAATAACTATAGAACAAAACAGTTTATATAATTTAAAAACAGAAAATAAAAGTAAATAAACAATGGCACAGATGTCATATTCGCCCCATATTGGCGCGATTTTTTTCTGACGCCAATGTCATATACGCAATGTATACTTAACCGGCGCCAAAGTGTCGTTATTTTGCTTGATATGGTAACCCGGATGTTGTTGCTTATGCTGTTGATGTTTTCGCCAAATCGGCGTCAGAAAAAAATCGCGCCAATATGGGGCGAATATGACATCTGTGCCTAAACAATTTATTAATAAATAAAAAACAATAGCCGGCAAAATAACACCATTTTAGCAACATAGGTATCCCGGTTCATATCTAAAATCTGTGGCGTAATTTGTATATAAAAAAATATTATATATATTTAGAAACGATTTTTTTATGCATATAAGTGCATATATAAACAAAAATAAAAGTTCATTAGATTTGTTTTCATAGCTGTATATTTTGGCAACATATCTCACTTTCTGATGCCCGAATTACGCCAAGCTTTTTTCTTTAAAAATGCGCTATAATGGAAAAGTACCTAAATAAATAATTAACAGAAATAACCAATTATACAAACTAAAACATTTTATTTCGAGATTAAAGCATTGTTTTTAATTTCGATTAAAAATACATATATCTTTATATAACTTTAATTGAAATTGGGTTCACGGCTTAATATCTCATTCCATAAACCTAAACAAACACAAGTGATTCATTCATCGTGAACCGTAAAAAATATTAAATCATTGAAGTCATCATTCACAAAGTAAGTTCTCCAACAATCAATGGACAATATTCTAATGACGTCATAGTATGTAAAATGGTGGCGGTATCATTTGTTTATGGTTTGAAATCACAAAGATTTAATTTTGCTATGTCTCTTAGTTACATTATTTTATTGTCGTATTTATGAGATCAGAACAAAAGCATATTTTTTCATTATTTAGTTATTAAAGACGAAAAAAATATATAAATGTGCATGATTTGAAAAATTTAAATAATTTTCTTTCTTAATACTAAAAAATAACATCGTGAAGTAACAGTGAGTTTAAGTTAAATAAGTTTAGCTGTTTAATTCTGTTGTAATATTCAAAATAACTGTATTTATTAGATTTCAGTAAACAACATCAGGGCCCGATTAAACTTTGAAGTTAGAGGAATTACAATGTCATTTCAGGACCTTTCTTTTGGAGAAGCTTTTCTAAATTCCACATATACATGGAAAAATCTTCAGTGTTAGAAATATTATTCCCAGGACTGGCATAACATGAGAACGGTCTGCAATTTTACACAAGTTTTTGAAAACTACTTTATATCAGAAATTTTACTAAAACCTGGTTACTGTTTTGTTATAGAGGCCCACACTATTAGAATTATGACAAGTTGCAGCCAATTTCGCCAAAGTCGTAACCAAGATCGTGAAGCACACACATATAATACCATATAATACCATCTTATGAAATCGTATACGATAATTTAATAGTTTTTACCTTACTTCAAGTGTGTAATTTATTTATTTTTAAGGCTTAATAATCTAAATTGTCCAATATATGAATTTAAAAAAAATGTAAACAAAGACTGAATAGACATGACCGCAAAAATCTGCAGAAAACTTGGAATTGTGCAGATTAGTGGTCTTCTACTGCGTACACAGTTTTTCATAAATGTGTTTCGTTCTTAAAATGTGTTATTTTCATCTATTACTGCGGAACAAATGAGAAAACTCATATTCTTGCACATGAGTTGTATATATCTTTATATCTAAATTTCCGTCATTTTTGACGGGCTACCTTTCTAGTATATATATAATAAAGAAAAGGGTAAAAAATACTTAACTTCGAAATTATAAATGTAAATGCTGTAACTACGTTTTATTTATTTATTTATTTTGTGGGGTGTCTGTGTGTGTATGAGTGGGGAAAGGAGGGGGAGGGGGGCTCGCGAGATTTTGTGATTAAATTCATTTTTCGAATGAAAATGCACGATTTGTAGTTTTTCTACTTATTTCAGGGTGGGAGCAGCGCCCTTGAATAAAAACTCTGAATACGAACTTCGCTTATATAAAGCAAATAATAAATAAGTTATTGAAATTATATATTTAATTTAAATACATTTGCAATTGTAGATTTAAATCCTAAGATGGATAAATTATTTTAATTAATAGAATCGCTGAAAGGTTCATTTTAATAGGGATGCATTTTACAGCAACTATTTAAATAAAATAAATATTCAATTGTACATTTCATAATAAGGTATTAATGTTATATTTTATTGTTTTATAATAACATTCATTAAAATAATAAAAACAATAAGAAAATTTTCTCCGAAATTATAAATATGCAGCAATAATTTAATTTAAATGAATTTTCTCTCATATTCTGGAAAACATTATTCTGAAAAATAGTTTCAACAATTGATGAAGGACAACAAATTTAAATTTGTTAGATACCGTCCCCAAGCCTCTATTGGATTTCAATAATAATAATAAAAAAACATTTTCTGCGGTATTGTTAAAAAAATGTATTTTTACTTACAGTATGGAAATTTAACAATAGATAAATTTTAGAAAAATACTTAAAATATTTTTTTAAATCATAGTATAAACATTCACTGAATTATCCAAAAGAGATTTTTATTTGCGTAATTTCTAACCTACATTATCAAATTCTCATTATTTTTCTTATTGTACAAATAAATTATATGCATATTCTTCGCAGATATACATACTACATTTCTGGGAAAATTGTTTTATCTTTCGAATTTGTTTTATTGTACAAAAACGATACTTTTCAGATTTTGGAGATACGGCAATTTTTTACTGATTCCCACAGAATTCTCTTCTCCTTTTTTTTTAATGGTTTGGTAGTGTTATTGTCTGTTTTCTTTCATTTATATGTTCCGGTAATAAATGGAAAGCAAGTTCTTTCAAATAATGATGATGAATTTCCATTTTTTTCAATATTTAATCGATTATCAATTTGAGAATTTATTCGCGCAGTATTTGACAATGAAAAAAAAATGTAAGTGACCGTCGATCAGTTTTTTGTGCGAACTGACTTCACAACTAATATAATAAAACAATTTTAAGTCACATTCTAAAAGTAAAAAAAAGTACTCCATGAACGGGTAAAATAGTAGAAAGAAGGAAAGACAAAATAACAACAAGCAGAGAGTCCGTACTTCGAAGAAACTTTCCCCCACAGATTTCGCGGAAATGGGAAAGGATGAACACGAGGGGGAAAAATTCAACTAACGCAAGTGGTCGCAACGCGGTCATTTAGACCGATTGAAACTTAAGAATGCGATAAAATGCTAAGAAATAGCAGGAATGACTTGTAATTTTACTACACAAGAGTGATTCCGATTGAAACTTAAGAATGCGATAAAATGCTAAGAAATAGCAGGAATGACTTGCAATTTTACAACACAAGAGTGTGGGCATTCAAGGTCAGCTACACGGAATTTCGCTCGTAACTTCCTTTAAAGCCGAAAAAAATCTAGCCGAAACCTACAGGGGACTGTTAAAAATTAATATACTGAACTGAGATAAGGAATCCAATTTCTTCTTATTTCCTTTTCACCCTCCCTCTCAACACTGTCTCATACTGTTCTCCGCAAAGAAGTCCGTACCCCAGTCCCCACCCTTCTCTTCGGGGTCACGAAGGTTAGCTATTCTTTCTCCTTTAACAATACTGAAATGCAAAAGACATAGACTGTTTTTTTTTTTTTTTTTTTTTTTTTCTTTTTGAATAACTCTTCCTTTATGGAAGATTATTAGATTTGATTCATAAAAGTTGCTAACGTTGCATAAAGTTGATTAATTAGTGATTCATATAACCGGTATTTTTTTGTGTGTGTTGGAGGGGGAGGGGGGGGGGACAGGGCCGAAACTAGCATTTTTTGCCCCCGGGGCAAACATGGAATTTGGCGCCACCCCCACCCCCCTCTTCCGCAAAGTATATTTACAAAGAGAATTTTACTAATTTTCTAATCGACTTATTTTAAAATTTAAAATATGTAATCATAAAATATGTAATTACTACGTAATCTACATTGGCGGATGTCACGGGGTCATTAGCCCCCTCTGAACACCAACAAAAATATTCTAAAGATCATTTTTAAAATGAAATATACAGTCAGAGTCTCGATTATCCGAGTCCTGCTTAACCGAGTTTCCGCTTTCACCGAGTTATTTTCTTCTGATGGACTGGTGGCTTCTATTATTATGAAACAGCCATTATAAATGAAGTGTTGGGTGAAGATGAAAGAGCAGTCGTAAAAAGTTAGAACTCTGATTTTCTGGTCAGAATGGGAAGAAAAAAAAATGGCCATAATTTTTTAATGGCCATATATATATAATTTTTTTTTTTTTTTTTTTTTTTTGGACAAAAAAAAATATGGCCATTTTTTTTCTTCCCATTCTAACCAGAAAATCAGAGTTCTAACTTTTTACGACTGCTCTTTCATCTTCACCTAACACTTCATTTATAATGGCTGTTTCATAATAATAGAAGCCGTCAGTCCATCAGGAGAAAATGATCCATTCCAAAGGTAAAATCCTTCATTTGGCGCCCGGGGCACATGCCCCCTCTGCCCCCCCCCTTAGTTTCGGCCTTGGGGGAAAGGCAAATATGCGTAAAAGGCAAGGGGCAGTGGCGTATACAAACGAGATGTTTTATAGAATTCCTAGCGCGAGTATTTAGGCTAATTTCAAATTAAGTTATCAAATTTCAAATTAAGTAAATCCAAATTAAGTTAAATGTAAGCGAATGGATAATATGACGCAATGAAATAATTTACATAATTTTTTGTTAAGGTTTCGGATAGCATGGCGCAAAAGATAAACCACATTATTCAATAAATACATTTCAATGCATAATATAGGTTTAGTGAAAGTGATATACTTATCAGTGTATTGAAAAAATAAATGTATATCGTTGGGTTGTCTAAATGTACTTTAGAAGACAAATCAAAAATAATTTAAATTGAAACTTAATTTATAATTTTATCAAAATTTTATTTTTTATTTCCCCTTACATGAATAAAATGTTTAAACGGCTGCATACGTATAAAGGCTTTAGAATAACTTTCAAAGAAATTTTTATGATTATTTTGATTTATTAAATGACATTTATTTATTCTCTTTTTTAATTTTCTTAATGTTTCTCTTTTGTAAATTAAACAAATAAATGTTAAACATTTTGGAACTATATGTGCAATGGACATGGCTCTCTATTGCTCTTATATATATATATATATATATACTTTTTGTACTATATATACTTTTTGTCAAACTTTTTGTAAAAATGAACCATTTTAACAAATGAATTCAATATAACAAAATAATAAATAATTTATAAATACTTGTGGTTATTCCTTGAAAAATAAGAAATTAAAAGTCCTTGAAAAAGTGCTTTGATTTTTTTTTCAAACAAAAAGACGTATATGTACATGTAAGGATAAAAATATATGCTTTTGTGAAGTGTATTTATAAATAACTGCATTAATAATGTTTTTGTATATAGACACAGGCACAGTGAAGAAAGAAGGGGGGGGGGGGGAATTAAAACTCTTCCGTGTAAATTAAAACTGTATAAACTAAATGTAAAAACTTCTGTAGTATGATCAAGAATCGATTTGTAAAAATAAACAACCAAAATAAAAGCAAAAATAGTTTTTTTTTTTTTTTTTTTTTTTTTTTTATGTACTAAATTGTTTAATGTATCAATTGTCTCAAGGCTCCATAAAAAGGGCACTAACTAGGCTTAAACTGGTATTTATGTGTATTAATATTTCCTGGGATCGAAATTTGGACAATAATCTAGAATATTACTCTTTCTTAAAAGTAAATAAACCCAATCGCGACCGTCGACCTAACCGTTCGGATTTTTCGTGGTTTTCTTCGAACCTTGGATTTCCTTACATATATACGGGTTAGGTTCCCTTAGAAAGATCCCCACGGAGGGTACCCCCCCCCCCTTTAGGGCCCATATCCTTAGTGTTGGTAATTGGCCGTAATAAACACAACCAACCTTAAAAGTAAATGAAGAAAAATATATCATTTATATTACAAAATATAATACAAAATAGCGCAATAGGATATAGGTTCCTTTTTAATTTCTTTATAATTTTCATAAATATCAATATTTCATTATTTGAATAAATATTTCAAATGATACATTTAATTTAAAATTGTCTTCCATTTTCTTTTTGTTGCCATAGCTTAAATAAGAAAAATAAAAATAAAAATGTTTCGATAAAGTATATTAAATTGGAATCTTTAATGCATGCCTTTATTTGCAAAAGTGATGTGATATTCCAAAGAGAATATATATTTTTTCTTTTTTTAAACCCGAATTTTAAACACATGCAAAAATATTAGTCATATTTTTTCACATACATTGAAATATATGTATATATAGATAATGCAAATAAATGCCGATTAAATAATTTAAATAAGATTAAAATAATAGATTAAATTTAATGTACACAGAAAGCGTCTCAACATGATTGTGTTATTAGTGGCATAATTTTCGCTATTTTTCTTAATAATTGTATATTTAAATATAATATATTTAAAAATTTGCTTTTGTGCATATTTTCATAAAATTAAAACAGTAGAATTTTAATCATAGAACATAAAAAAGAAAAACAAATGTATTCAATGAATTTAATTAATTTATTTAAAATTCTTGTATGAAAATCTATATTTTCCTTTAAACATAGTGTCAATTTCACTGGCCACCTATTCCACCGATTCCCTAATCAATTCCAATTAACTTCGAAAGACTAAACAAGTAAAGTAGTACTACATGGAATCCTTTCTTAGCAAGATTTTATTTTTTCAGCCAAAAATCAATTTCATTGTCAAAACGTTTAAAATAATAAAGTATTACTCAAATGATTTTCATGTGAAAATTGGTAAACAAAACAAAAGGAAACAAATCAGTAAATAAGGAATCAGCACAAAAAAATTAAACATTTTTTAATTATTAAAAAGAGCTAAAGCGCCCACAAAATTTGATTAACGCATAGATAGACGCCAGAAAAACAGATAAATATTTTCCAAAAATAGACACATGGCATTCAGAAAAAAAAAAAATTAAAAAAAACTTCATGAAAATAATTTAAAACAATAAAAGAAACAGCAGTAGGAGCACAGTACACGTACTTTGTTGCTGTTGCTTATAATTCTCTCTTTAAATGCATAGTAAAATACTATTGAGCTAAGTTGAAAAAAGCAATAAAACGATAAATTGTGCTCGAACATGATCCACGACAGCAAACCCCACCCTCTTAATGACCAAAAGTGAGGGTGGAAGCTAGGATGGAGCAACTCTTCGTAATTTTGTTCTGATTCAGAGGGATTCAGAACTAAACGCTGCCACTATGCAACTCCTGTATGATCCCTTACATTTCCCCCTCTTAATGACTTTCGGCTAACATTTTTTCGGATATAAGGGAACAAACCATTTCGCTATCGTAAATTTAACGGGAAATGAGTTACAGGAAGATAACGAATTTCGGGCGGGGAAAAGACCAACGCGCGACTATTAACGGGTTAAGAGATGGATGAAGTATCACAGAGATGTGGATAGTAGCACTGCCCTGTTAAACATTTTCAGCAAACTGTCCAACTATTCGATTATATTTAGTGAAAACGGTTATATAACCGTAATGTAACTTTATTCTGATCATAATATGGGTTATATTATGGTAAGATACGCTTAATATTCATATTCATTTGGTCATGTAACCGTTAACTTAAAAAAGTTCGAAGGACTGGACAGTTTTCTGCAGATTTTTAACAGTATGTGTTTTGCAAATGTAGAATCTAGGAATCTGCATGTTCCACAACTTGCATAGATATATTTTATCCTCAAGAAATCATTTGACATAAATTTGTCACAGTAAGTATTTAAAACTAAAATCAAATAAAGAAAAAACAACTTGATGTAATTTGAACTAACCTGTCATCAGTAAAACGTTAAAGACCACAGTGAGATATCTTACAAAATATTTAAGCGTTTTAAATTATCATTAATGGAAACTTTGGAAAACTAGAAAAAAATACTGCTGAATTTATTAATATATTATTTTATATAGCTTTGTTTTCTAGAGCATGAGTCATGCTACTTACAGCAACGAATTATTTGAATTTCCTATATATATATTTTATTAAAGAGCGTATATTATTGATATTAGAATATATTTAAAAGAAAATCAAAATACATCTTTTGTTTAAATATTTAAAAAAAGCATAACATTTCTTAAAAAAAAGAAAAAGAAAAAGATAATCCATTTCATTACTTTGAGTCATATATTAAACGCAAGAAATACGGTAGTAAAGAGATAAAATATATTTTACATCGAAGTTTGTAAATGTCTCCAAAGAATATATATTTTTGCCAAAGAATATACATTTATTTTTATTAAAAATACCATTAAGTATCGTTGAAGATCCCTTTACTTCCGAGAAAGTGATATTATAGTAAATACTACAGTACTATGAACAAAATTTATTAAGAATTTAAATTTAAAAACACTTGTGTTTTAGCTAAAGTGCAAAATGACGCTTTAAAAGGAAATTTATTTGTTGCTTAAACGTAAAAAAAAAAAAAAAAAAAAAAAAAAAAAAAAAATACATACACTACGCTGGTTATCAATTCAAACTCAAATTACGCCAAAACTAGAATCAATGTTCACTTAACTGAAGATCTTTATTCTCGTTAAAAATTTTAAAATGCATTGAATCTTTTTTAAAGAAAAACGTTTGTTTTCTATTTCTTCCTTGAGAAAAACTTATCAGGATAGCTCTTCCTTCCCGATATTTAGGAAGATACTTTGGTGGCGTAAATGCAATTTAAAGAAAGAAAATTATTGGATAATATTTTATACCTGAGATAAAACTGCGCAACGATCTTTTTCGGAATTCACAAAAAAGTAATATCTGAAAGTGTTAGTTCACGTATAGGAAAAAACATTAAGTTTAAATTTTTAAATGAAAAAGCGTGGATGGATATTGTTTCCTGGTGTGTGTGTGAATAAACATAAAATTTTGTACCTGTACGCTTTTCTAAACCATAAACGTAGATTTAAATGGTTCTTATTTTGATAGTTTGAAAAATGATATTTAGCTTTTGTTTTTGTTTTTACAACCAAAAAGGAAATAGAAAAATATCTTTCTAACCAAACCATTGGACAATTATTGTTCCAATCTTTGACGTTTAAAGCCTTAAGAATTTCACGGTTGACAACAGTAACTAAATTTTACTATTTCGTATATTACTTTTTGCATTAAAACCAGCTGTGATAAATCTTTAAAAAACGAATAATAGGAAGATTATTGTTTAGAAGTATAATTAGACAGAATAGTAACGGAATAGCCTTCAAATGTGAAGGATTATTTCTTAAACTAATATTAAATATTTTTCTGACTAGGGTATTTCTTGTTTTCCTATATTAATAGCTTTATTTCAATAAATGTTATACGTCTATTAACATGCTTTCAACGAAACTGATTATACGATTCGTTTTTATTATTTTATTTTACATGTATTACCAAGCAGAACTTTTGACGATCAGATTTAGGCATTCGTCTGCGGATGGTTTCTCTTCAATATCTTTAGGGTCTAAAATTGAGATTTTTGACTCTCTTTTTTAATTTTTTACATTATACACTTCAATTTTATAAAAATTAATCAATTGCCACGAAATTTTATATAGTGTTCAGGTACTTGGTACTACTCAACGCTTTTAAAATAAACGTCGTATCGTATTGCGTATAGTTGTTTAATAAAATGATTAAAAAAATTAATATACCTACTTTTATGAGCATAAAAAATCGATAAAGGCAACAATAAGATTTAAAATTCTGGTGCGAATCTGACCCGTGTTAAGAGATACCAAAATCCAATGTTATCAAAGCATTAACGTTTGTGATGACTTCTAGGATATAATATCACAGTTAATATTTCCGGACAGAAAATTTAAATTGCAATTATTATCTTACAATGCAGTGCACTTGATCCAACGATCACACAAGTTGTTGATAATTACGTCGCTAATTTATTTATTAGTTTGTTTCCAAAGAGAATAAATTCTTGCAACAGATTGCTATCCAACAGGTTGCACGCCTGCCTCGTGCATTGCAGAAAAGTTATCCTGGGTTACTTTGATCAAAATTATCCAGATCGATGGATAGGAAGACATGTATCATTTTTAGAATGGCTTCTCCGCTCTCTACTTTATGCACCTAATGGTTGTTATAGTTTGGGTCACTTGAAACCACACTTTATGCCTAATGACGTGTTTCTGTGTGACACTTGAATATGATAATCTACTTTTAAGATGTAATAATTTTAATACATTTGGTTAAATCCCAAAATGTTTCCCATAAAAGAGTTCCTTCATATTAATAAAAAAAAGTGATTTACTGCTCGCAGTTATAATTGCTTGTTTATTTTCAAAATGGTGGAAACTTGCTTTGGATTTCCATTCTGATGCTGATTATGTTTCATCTTAACATTGTAGTCTGAAATAAATTTCAGTAGCAGCTTTGAAATTTGGTGGAATGTTGAAACCGAAGCGTATGAACCGTTAAAAGATATTTAAAGAAAAAAGTAAGTTCTTTTTAATGTTTTAATTTGTTTATCCTTTTAATCACTTTTCTTATAGAACGAATCTTCAACTTTACATTTCTTATAGTAATGCCTCTAAATAACTGAAATGTTTAATTTATTAGTTTCACGACCTTTCTTTTTTTACAAACATCTTTTAAGACAATGAAAATGTTTAAATACATTTGTCGGCAAAAAATTAAATATTCTTTGTGCCGCATACTTTCAACATTTTTCCTTTCACTATATTAAAAATATTTTAATGCTCTTAAGTTTAAACAATTAAACCATTATTAAACTTCAGAGATAAATGGAGTAATAATATAATCTCTTTTTTCTAAAATCGACATTCTTTCAACTTTTATTTCGTGTTAATCTTTCTTGCTAAAGTAGTTTTAATGACAAATTAATTTATGAATATTAAATAGACTTTTTAAAAAGTCAGGTTTAATTATAAATCTTTATAATAGACGTATTTCACGAAAGACTGTGTACTAATGGATCAAGTACATTTTCTCGTAAAATAAATCAGTTAAATATTCAGGAATTTGTTAATAAATGTCAGTACTGGTATTGAATAAGCTCATATATTGATGTAAGATCATGGGGTGCTCATGTAAGCGAACGTACAAAATAAGAAATTTAGTTTTCAATTATTTTCTCAGTGACTTTTTAATGAAGCTAATATAAGTCTTGTATTCGTCTATTTATAAGGTATTTATGTCTGTTTAAGTCATGGAAACCTTTTCTTCTCAAGATTAAATATTTTTAAAAACCTATGAAATAAAAATTATTATAATTCTTTTTTTCATATAATTTGAGCTTGCCAATAATCTCAATACAAAAAAAATTAATTGCAGAATCAATTTCTTATTTGTAAGCAGATTTTACGTGAGAAATATTAGCATTAAATTTATATCCAAATATTCCCTATTTTATATTTTCACAAAAATTGAATATGCGATCTCAGCAATTTTTTTTCCCGATAAAAAGTTAATTATTTTCATTGTTAAATTTTTTTTAATTCTTGAGGTCTAGCTACTTTCCTATAAAGCGAGTCAGTTTTTGAATGGCAGCGCGTTGCCCGATTTTAACCTGTGTGCGTGACCGCGACATCTGTTCATCATCTTTTTTTCAAATTGAGTTTTCATCTCTTGTAATCTGCGTTTCGTGGATTCTGCTGTAGTTTTTCTTTAATTAGGGCATGTTGGTCAATCTACGGGTATAAGTGTGGATTTTAAATTTCGTATCGGAGGATTTTGGATAGAGCGCGCCTTATCGAAGAAGAACACAAGACTAGGCTTCTCGCCTTTCGAGAGTTCAAGCTCATACTGACGCTGCGCTCTATGAGATATTTAAGACTAGCGAATCGGCCATTTTTGGTAAGAGAGTATTTCGTCATTATTACATGAAGTCTTTGCGGCAACGTTGCTAATATTTAGTGACCGTTTACGTAAGTTTTGAAAACATTATTTGTTCGTCGTTGTTGCTTGAAAGTCATCTGGGATATAGTTTGAGCCCGTCTTACGTATGTAAATTAGATTTAGATACAGTAATTTAGTATATTCATATTTTGTGAGTTATTCGAAGATTGGAGTAAATTTCGTTAGAGAAGCTCAACGTGGTTTAAAAAAAGATGTTCCACTGCAGTACTTCAATAAACAGTCTTTTATGCTATAAATCTGAGTATATAGCAAGTACCTCAAGGCGGCCCTGATGTGATTGTCACAAACAAGTTTCATATTAATATTATTTGTTAGAAAAACAAACACCAACTTTTTTCTGCAAATAAATAAACAAAATGATAAATTCATCTTTAAAAATTTAAACTTAAAATTTACACTATGTACAAAATACTTTAACGATGACAAAAATATTTAAATAGATGTTGAATTACTTTAATTCTTAGTACTTTCATCTATAAACATAGCCTTCGGCAGAAAATACTAAAAACACTGTTATTAGCGTCTTATTTTTCAAATTTCACGTACTTGGTGTAGAAAAGAGTGAAAGTGAAAGTCAATTTTCTTCTTCTTCTTCAAATTTCTCGAAAACTTAAAGATCGTATGAAAGAACGTTTGAGAGACTTGAAGTACAACCGCCCAGCAACAACCCTATCAAGACTTAACCAAAGGCAGAATATACAAGTTAATTTTCAAGATGCTAAAATTATATGCCCTTAAAGAATTAGCATGAATTAATTATCCGTGAATCAATAGAAAGTATCACTAAAGAAAATACAGTTTGTAATGATGTTTTACCTTGTAACATACCCAGTAAATATTCTTAAAACAAGAAATAAGGTACCTGTACCCAATATGGACACCCTAAGGAAAATTGATTTTTTTTCACCCCCGTGTACACGTCATAGGACTTCAAAATTACATAACCACTATCCTTGAACTGTTGCCTATCATTATTAAAATTAGCGACCCTGTAATTATTCTTGTTTAATTTTAATGATAAAAACAAAAAATGTTTATAAATGTCCATATAAGGAACCACCTGTCCCTATTATTGACATGCATGTCCATATTAGGGACAGGTGGCTCCATATTGTCCTACTACACACGGTGTATGGAAGAGCCACTCTTCCAAGGTATTTTAGAGGAGAGGGGATAAAAAAATATATCTGAATGCATTGCGGGGAAGGGGGGAGGCACAGTAAATAGCTTCAGAACATGCACTTTAGAAATGGGATAGGGGCATTTTCGGTTGTGTTTTTTCGGAGACCCATGCAAAGCACCTTAGTTACTACAAAATATTATGAAATAATTTAGTTGGTTTTGCTTAGCTTTATTGCATCTGTGTGAAGAATTTACATCTGTTATTACTCAGTCCTCACAGGATGGACAAATAAAAACTTCTTCATCATAGGCGATAAGTTCCACACAGTCCTCATTGACATATCTACCACATGTCTGCAACAGAATCAATACTGCATTAAAAGCAGTATCAGCCCTTCTTTGTTGAGGAAGTCATACTGGTGGTACCTGCGATTTCGCCAAAATATATTCTACTGAGGGGAGGCTTCTTTTGATTTTTCTGCAAGGGCTTTTTGGAGGATTTTTTACTTGGAGGAGGTTTCTTGGAGGATTGTTCAGATGACATTAAACAGATATTTTACAGATTTGTGAATCCGAAGATTTACTTGCTGCATTTCCAATGTGGACATAAGATGTCCATATTGGGAATCGGGCATGGTTTTACTAAATCTTGTAATAAATAAACAAAGAAAACATGTTTAAGCAATATATGCAATAGCAATCAAAAATATGTTTTATCAGCTTTCTAAACACTCCACTTTTCAATATTTAAAGTAATTTTACCATATCTAATAAGAATTTAAACTTACCTGTAATTACGATCAGCACAACAAGAAACAAGTCTCCTTCCAAATGGCGAACAGCGCGCTTTTTTGCCCTTTCCAGATTTTATTTTCTTTTCAACTGCTTTTCTTCACGGACATGTAGCGCCATCTCTCGATCAAAATTGTTACTTTTAAAAATTTTAGGTATGTACATATTGAGAGCACTGTCCATATTGAGTACCTTATTCCACTTTCCTCTATATCCATATTTTATTTTGCTCTACCCTCTTACCTATAAATCATATGGAATCGCCCAATGTTTCGGATCTAAAATTTCACTTTCACTTTCACTCCTTTCGACACCAACTACGTGAAATCTGAAAAAGAAGACGTTAATAGCAGTGTTTTTTTTTTTGTATTCTCTGACGATGGCTATGCTTATAGCTGAAAGTACTAAGAATTAAAGTAATTAAATATCTATTTAAATATTTTTGTCATCTTTTAAATATTTCTCACATAGTTTAATTTTAAAGTCCAACTTTCTTTTATAGCTCTTGTTTGTTAAAGTTAGTTATTGCACTCATTTCTTTTCAAATGACAGGCTATTGATAATTGATATATCATAACATAACATCCCCAAGGTTCATACCTTGACCTTATACTCTGGCAGTTTTCTATGAATGGTTTACTAAGAAAACTCTTAAGATCCGACATTATTGGTGTGGCCTATGCTGATAATCTACCAATAAAAGAAAGGATAAATCAAGATATAGTTTAAAAGATTATGGAAATCTATCTCCCGAACTAATAAATATTTGGTAAGATTCAAACAACATACAGATCTTCTTACACGGCTTAAGAATCATATTCCCAAAACTACTATAAAAATTTTTATTAATTTGTAATGCTTATAAAAAATCTTCAATATCAGCTTTATGTATTTTTACAGGATTAACACTTCTTTATTTAAACTGGAAAAAGAAGAACAAGCCAAGATATTTCGCTTAAACCTTCCTGAACGTCACTATTTGCGCTCTTTTTATATCACTAAAGCATTAAAATTTCAGCTGATTTCTTATAAACATGTTTTGCACTTATATGAAGAACAGGGTTTTCTTCCAGATATACACATTTAGAATGATAGATCGATGACAAATAAAAGAACAGGTTATGCATTTTTGTCTTTTTATAAATAAAGTTTTGCAATTTTCACAGAAAATGAAGCTAATGTTCCAAGTTAATCTTTTTCAGCCAGAAATATTAGTGATTGAAAATTAAATTAACCGGCCACATAATTAACACCACATAGCGAAATTGCAATTATTACAGACAACCGTTCTGGGCTGCAGGCCAAGGAAAATTTTGACTCGATGAAATTTCGGAAAATTTCGACGGGTTTCTGAAAATGCGGTTGAATTTCTGAAAAAAATATTTAAGTGATGTCAAAAATGAATAAATTAATGGCAATCATTTGAATTATCGCATGTAAAAAAGCATAAATATGTAAAATACAATTCATATTTCTTTTCAAAAAGTGAATTTTAAAGTTTATCTTCATTAATATAATCAAATATGTATGATTTAACACCTATGAGCTTTTAAACAAAAAACTTTATTTACAGCTCACTGTGATTGCAACTACGCAGCTCATTCTGCAAAGTATTTTTTTTTTTGAGTTATGTTAAAAAATTAACAGCATTTCAATCTGCTTTGCACTGATTCAAATGGAATTGAACATCAGGAGTTCCTAATTTTAATCTAACGTATTTTCTACACCACTTGACTTCGAATTTGAAATAAGAACGTACATTTTATAAATTTTTGAATTATTGAATTATTGCAGAACAGAAACAAGATATCATAATTAGGTGTTAGTAAAGAAAATTTTTAAGTTGTAATCCGCCCCCACCCATGGGCACAGCTCAGAAATTTTTAACTATTAAAGTTCCGTTATAATTGATTGGGGACGTGTTTTATAATTTTTTTAAATTATAATGCGTTTCGAGGTAAGGGTGTATGGGAATTTTGGCGGAACCTGTATTATAAATTTTTCGCTTGTGCCACTTCGTGGGCGATTGTGCATAAAGCGTGCAAACACTTGATTTTACTGCAATTGATATGATTAAAAATTCGTACAATTAACATTTTTCTAACAAAAAGAACTATTTCTAATTAAAAGGGCTTAAGTGCTTATGCTTTAAGAAAATATAGAAATCAACTTTGTATTATAAAAAGCATAGAAAACAATTTTAAAAACGTGCCATGTCTTTTAATATCTGTCAACATACTTTTTGATTAAACAATAATTATTCCCGTATCATTTCCATTAATTTATTAAACAAATGTTTGATTTTGTATCTATTTAAGATTTTGATTGACTTTGCGAAATGTAAATGGAAAAATTAATATTTTATTTCCATAGTTTAATGCACACCCAATAATTAAATATATGTGAACCGAAAAATGAAAAATTGAACACAATTTAAATTTATCTTCGAAGGTACATATTTTTTCATAAAAGTTCAGAAAGCATGGAATGAATGCATTAAATAAATTTATTACATTCATTTTTCATAATTTATTTAATGCTTTTATTTTGACAGATTAAATTGTCTATCATTTAATGCACCATTTAGTTTTAAAAGCAAATGCTTATATTTTAAAAGAGATTTTATTTATTTTGTACAAATATACCTTTTTCATAGATTAAATCTTTGAATTATCTTTCAGATTTATAAGTTAAAGTTTTATTATACTTTAAGTTAAGACATATTTGTTTCATGATTAATGATCTAAAGTAAGCTCCTTTCACTTTACAATCTATGGCATGCCGTTCCCAATTCTACTTTTGAGACCAAGATCATCAGTTGCGCTTTTTAATATGAACCTGCAA
The DNA here is from genome assembly GCA_963932465.1 of Maratus speciosus. Lineage (NCBI taxonomy): Eukaryota > Metazoa > Arthropoda > Arachnida > Araneae > Salticidae > Maratus > Maratus speciosus. The sequence goes on along the minus strand of OZ010789.1, from coordinate 527,201,019 downwards.
AATGTTCAGATGACATTGTAACCCAGGATGTAGTTGCGCAAGCACGCTTTCTTCTTTTTTTTTTAATCAACATCGAAGCCATGAAAAATTGAATAAACATTGCCGAAATCTGGAGGCGAACCTTGCACCTGTAGTTTGGCAGCGAAGTGCACTAATCATTTAGCACTGATCATTCACGCTAATTTTCCTTAATTTCATACTTCTTTCTGGACATATTTAAGACATAAGACCTTGTCCGCTTACGGACATGTGTTTACTGCAGCTGATGACGAGCTGTTATATTTTTAGCTCGAAACGCGTCCTGTATTGTTTTTATTTTATGGTGATTTTTCACAAAGTGTTATTATTTTAATTGCTTCATATCGCCAGTTTTCGGTGCTGTTTTGCTATCTTTAACTTGTTACAGAATAGCTTTACATAAACTAAATTACTGCATATAATTAGTTAGATAACCATCCTTTAATGTTAAAGACTGACCTTTTAATGCATGGAGTATGGACATTTCAATAAATGCTACATACTTACCAATGTACCATATATTTACAGAAATCGAGCCTTGCTCTACGTAAGAGGTGCTATAAGGAGTATACAATGATACCAATTATTTCTACTAGATGTCAATATAATGTTAATTATTACAAACTGTTTCACAGCGATATAATTAGTATGAATGAAATGTTAGAAGCATTATTTAGTTTTGATATTTATTTATAAATAATAACAAATTAAAAATATTTATCTGGTATATACGCAGTACATAATCATGTGATTGCAGACAAAATACTGTAAATAGGCAAGCTGTCCACAAATGTGACGTGCGCAGAAATTTAGAACTCAGAAAATTGAAATAATATATTTTAGTTATTTTATTTTACTTCATTTTTAAGCCATTTAATGAGTATCGAGTAAATATTATGTAAAAATAGAAACATTTTGATTTTAAGTTTAATTTACATACTATTTCATAGTTTTCTAGTTAGGCGCTAATAATTTCTGTCATTGAATTAGACGCTATTTATTCCGATAAGCCTGATTTCATTGATTGATCTCGCTTTTAGATAATGTCGGAGTATTACGGTCTTAATGATAACATTACCGTCGTTATAACTGCTAACCTTGTATTGGATCACATTAGTTCTCTACTTAACTTGCAGCTACGCTGCTGGCCAATAAAATTGCAACACCATGAAAGAAAGAAAAAACGAAAAATATATTTATTGTACGTAAACAGTATGGCATGAGGACAAATAATTAAATTTGTAAAGAGTTTGGGGTTTACTGGGGTGCGAAATTTGTAGAAAAAGCTGCCCCCTCCTAGCAGCTAAAACGTACCTTATCCGGTTAGGCAGGGAGTCGAACTGTGCTTGGATAACAGAAACGGGCAACTCATTCCATGCTGCTTCAAGTCTATGCCACACTTCATCTACCGTATTGCTGGAGAGGGGTGGCGAGTCAGTCTCTCAGCAATCCATGCCTAGATGTATTCAATGGATGACAGATCTGTAGAGCATGCAAGCCAGGGCAGCAATCAATACCCTGTGTATCGAGGAAGGTTAGAACACGACGTGCAACATGTGGTCTTGAGTTATCTTGTTGGAAGATGGCGTTTGGCAGGCCTCAAAGGCAGGGCAAAACCACTGGACGTAAGATGTCAGAAATGCACCAATCTGCGATTAAAATACCATCGATCGGAACTAGAGATGTGCGTGTAGTGTACCCAATGGCTCCTCAAACCATCACACCAGGTGCAGGGCCCCTTTTGCTGATATCGATTGCAAGCAGGCGACGAGCGTTCTTCTCGGAGCCTCCACACACGCATACAATACTAAACGAAGAACAGGGACGCGTCTGAAAAGACGACATTGTGCCAGTCCTGCATCAAAATTGTTGTTCGGCGCACCATAGTCGCCATCTCTCTCTATGTGGCATAGTCAAGGGAAGCCGCAGTAGTGGTTGCCGTGCTGACAGTCACGCTGCTGCAAACGTCGTCGCACCATACGAGCGGATACTTGGCTCGCTGCAAACATGCCCATGTTCTGACTAATGATCCGTGGTGTAGTTTTACGGATTTGCAGGGCCGACCTCACAATGTCTGTCCTCTCGGGCGTTAGTAATAGGAGGTCATTGAGATCGTGTATGCCGTTCAGTATGACCCTCTGCAACCCATTGATTCCCTATGCGCGTGGCAGTTGTTGGATATTGACCAGTGCGACGGGCGATATCACGGAACGATAATTCCCACTCTCGATAGACAGCGATCCTGCCTCTATCGAATTCCGACACTTGCAGGCAAGCATTTTTTCTTATTGTTCGAGGCATAACACGATATTCTGAGCAAACGCCGACCTTACAAAGGGTTTTCCGAATGAGAAATCCACTACGGAACTTTTCTTTTATCCAGTGCTTCAGATGTTGTTTCTCCCGCCTGCATCATCTAAATGTGCTGAAATACCAATTATTTGCATGTGCCAACCTCTTCCACCTTTATTGTGATTTTGACGCTTGTCAGATTATTCATTTCTATTGTTGCAATTTTAATGGCCAGCAGTGTATTTAAAATTGGAAGTTGTATTAAGCTGTTCGCGATTGAAAAATTATTAAATCAGTTTCTGCTCACTTGGATTATAGAAATAACAGTTATTGTATTACATTAATATAAATACAAATTGCATTCATTTTTTTCTTTCTTTGAAATGAAATATATTTAAAATCTCCATAATTAAACTGTATATAGACGCGCAATAAATGTATGTTTTTTTTTTTCACTTTACGTCCATTTAAATAATTATGCATATTTCCTTATTAAATGCGATTCATAAATAACTGATGAATATGTTCTCTGCAAGGAATAAGAGTTTGTTCAGGGTTTGAACTTAGGAAAACATTATCGAGAACCACCAAACTGCTTAGTGGATTGTTATGTGGAGCTATTTATCGATCATAAACTGTTTTTTAAATTTTGCGGAATTCTTTTTCAAGACCACCTAGCTGTAGCACTTCAGGATCTCCATATGTTTCTCTACTTATTATACACAAAGATTCACCGCCTTCTACAGTTCTCACCTCGTAGCCCCACTTAGTAAGTTATATCGTCAATTAGCTGTCTCTATTATTCATCGAATTTTGAATACCCTATTTTGTAAAAAAAAATCGAATATTCCATGCGATCAGTTTTATAAATTACATGATATTTTTAAGTACAACTGTATATCGTAGTGTAGAAAAATCCCCCCCCCCCCCCAAAAAAAAAATGTTATGAAATACCTGCCTGCTTCATAATTAAATAATTGTAATTTATTGCATGAAAATTTGTATCCAATCGCAAGTGTGCTAAATTTAATGTAATCTCTACAATTATGGTAAACAACATTTGCAATGTAAACAATTTATTAATGCATTTTCAGTGCAAGCTGTATGATTGTTCGAGTATTCATTTTGGTATGGCCCAGTTGAGTAGCTGCGCTTGCATTTAGATGCCATAGGCACCATTTTACCTCATTATATGAGTATATTATTAACAACTTCTAAAATTAATCTGGCTGACATTTATTTTAGTATCATTTAAAAATAACAGTACCGAGTAGTTGAATCGAGATAACGTCATTTCACACGTCATTTTTCATCGAAGCAGACACGCTAATACATTAACAAATTTTGAATAGCTTACATTTAACGTAAAATATGATAAAAGTTACTACAACTTCTTTAAAAACGTTCTGTTCGGATGACTGTGAGAAAATTATACTGGTATAAGATATTCTATGCAAGTGTTAACGATACATACGTTTCTTTTGAATTATCCAAGTCAACTAAATTCTATGAGAATATTCAAGATTCTATCATTCTACATGTTTTACGCATAAAACTTTCTTAAATGTATTTCACTGTCAGTGCGTCCCAGTCGAACCACATAACTGTTATTTAAAAGACTTGGCAGTGATGGTAAGATACGTGGTAGAGATATAAAATAATTCCTTCCAATGTAGAGTCGTGGGGGCAAAAAGTAAACACCCCTTACTAATTCTGTAAAAACTTATCGTTGAAGAAAGTTATTGGTACCACACGATTGTTAATAAAGCCTACTTTTAAATTATATATATAAAATTTGTTCAGGGGACTATCTACACATTCAAACGAACTGTAATTTTGTTTATTTTTTTTCAACAGCAGTACACAATTCTGACAGCATAAATGAACTCTACACACTTCAATTTGTCTAAAAACAAACTTTTATACAATTCGTACCATATGTTTCTGAAAATTAATTGTTTTAAAACGAGCGAGTTTTAAGGGCTGTATCCAAACTGAAGTTCAGTATTCGATTGTTGGCCGAGAGAGCCACCTTCTTGATCAAGGCTCTTAAGGGCCACTCAAGCAGCCATTGAAGACTGCTAGATTACAGGATAGCATAAAAAATTTCAAAATATCTAGTCACTTCTATCATAGGCGGCACCTTAAACCATCATTTTGCCGTTTTTTAAGCATAATTAGAAAACTACTTGGAAGAAAAATGTGAAATTTTGGATTTCCATAAAGCAGGACATAATAAATGTAAATCCATCAAAAATATTGTAAGTTGCAATTCATATTTTTTTCGAATATTAATTTCATAGTTCATATCATAAAATTATAAAAATTACGAATTCAACGTTTTTATATTTGGGTGTTTTAGTATTATTGCTGCACAAAAAATTAGCACATTAGGAGTATAATTTCAAGAGATATTAATGGAAATATAAAAAAGTAATTTAACATTAGAAGCACTAAATTTTGAAAGTTTATAATTCAAAAACTTATCATTCAAATGACTTAAAATTTGGTGACTGGGCATAGTTTGAACCGAAGATATGAAATATCTTGTTAAAATTGGATATTGCCATTAAAAAAATGAAGTTTGGCTTCGTTTTAATATGTAGATGGCCCCCTAAGCGTTTTTTATATACATCATTTAGAAGTAGACATTATTTCTAATCGTTCAGTACCAGTAACTTTCTTCTACGATAATTTGTTGAGGAGTTATTAGGGGTCTTTACTTTTTTTCCACGACTGTATCTGTCATCACGTTAAAAATTGACTTTAATTAAGATTAAGGGGGCAGACTCGTGTAAAATGCAATTTATAGGCACTTTTTTATGGCTTTAAAAAATTATTTACAATATGAATAATGTATCCTTAGAGATTAAAGCCCCCACAAAAAATTCTAAAGGTTTTTAAGAAGTCATTACAGTGATGCTCTTGATACGCGCTTACTGCAGGTACACGATGTTTTTGCGAAATTAGTTTTCTAGTTTGCTGTTTGAATAATATTATGATTTATTCGAGCGATGCTTGGATGGCTTTACGCAGAACGCAAACAAATCGTTGATTGCAATTGTGTGACGTTTGGCTCTGAAGCATTTGAACTGCGGTTGGAAATTACAGAAATTGCTGTATTCCTGGCCGGAGGTATCTTTAACGCATGGACAAAGTTATGAACGACCTTTCACCGCAAATTGGCCTCGAGTGTACAAGATTTGCTGATAATTACGATCAGAATCAAATACAAAGACAATATCTACGATCAATGCATAAGTCGTAAGAGGACAGGACTGCCCAAAAACAGCATAAAACAGCACAAATGGATGCTTTTCTTGAAGAAGATGGCTTACTTTATGGTCCCGGAATAGCAGATTAAGCTTTGGTAAATATAAATATTTTTAAACACAACTTTACAAATTTGAAAACTTCAAACCCTATTATCTCAAGAGGAAAATCTTTCCGTGCCGGGGAATGTTACTCGAAAAGTAATTGGCCGATTTACTTGGAATTTTGCACAGATATTTGTTAACGTATTGGCCTTAGCACAAACCTAAAAATTTATTAAAATAACGGTTATATATATATGTTTTTTTTAATTGGTTTATTAAAAAATGTGATTTTATTTTCAAAATGTCCTAAATTTTTCAATTGTTTTGTAATTTTTGGTATATTTAGTTACAGGCTGAGCGTAAAGACTTACTTTAAACAAAAAAAAATGGTTCACTGATTTTAGGCAACTATAAGGACCTGGGCGAGTTACCCGGTGGAAATCGTAGGATTCAAATTTAAGAAGCTACACGGCCGCCATTTTGTTTTGTTTTTTCAATAATAATAATAAAAAAAATTCTTGTAGATTTAAACGTCAATATTATTTTACACTTTACTGTGATTCAATAAACGTTCTAGTTTTCTTTTAGAAAAATCTTGACAAAAACAGCGTTTTACACGAGTGTCCCTTTTTAAATGTTAATGAGTGTTTGAACGTCACTGACTGTGTTTGGATCAAGAACCGTAAAAAACAAAGATCGCTGTCATAATAAACTATTACAGAGCAAGTAATCTGCCAATTTATACAAATAACACATCTTTAAAGTTTTCTTTCAAATACAGTACGACACACTATTAGAAAACAACGTAAAATGAATTATCTGAAATCTTTTTAACTCTTCTTTTTTAGAAGTTTTCGAGACGATAAAAAGACTAATAGGATTGTATTTTGAAACATCTATCACAGCAAAATAAAATGTATCCAGGAAATCAAAAAGTTTTTCGAAAAGGTTTTTGAAACTCTGAAAAAAAAATGAGGGGTTAAAGTACAGCAAAAGAAGACTAAGAAATTTTAAGCTTCAGCTGGCAAAAAATTGATTCCCTTTTAGTTTTTAGATCAAGTCTTTTTACCGAACAAAGAGAAATCAGGCTGAATAGTTTTCGACTTTCTGAATCTGACATAATCTGTAATCTATCTTCCAAGAGTTCAACGACTCTTAAGAATTAATGTAGAAATTTAATAATTATCGCACTAAAGTATATACGTAGGTGAAAATTAATATTTATAAGATAAACTTAATCGTGTAGAAATAAATATAAATATATTAATGCAAATTATAATATAAACTTATTTACTATAAGAATTTAGATTTCATGTCACCATCAGATTTTCTTTAGCATTAACTAAATTCACAAATGATTCTTGTGAGTATCATTGTGTAAATGTTTCAATTTTAATATTAAATTTATGAAAAACTGTCGTTATTCTATAAAATATAGTTAAATTTAGATACTCGAATATGGATAATTTTACTTTACCCTATATTAAAATAATACCGCAATATTTTCAACAAGACATACATTATTTTCCGTGTTCTCCTTTTGAAAAAATAAATTAAAAAAGATATCATTCTATTTTTAAGTGAAATTTCCATTCATTATTCTTATCCATACTTATTCGGTACAAGTCTCCTTTCATACTATTAATCATACTCCTATTTTACGGAAAAAATACTAAAATACAAGATTATTTATTTTGACAAGTGAAAGAAAAAAATTTCAAGTAGATACTTAGTCACTATAATTACAATCATTATACAAAGTGAAAAAGATTGACACATACTTTTTTAGCTACTCACTGTAAATTGCAAAAACGTAACAAAAAGGAATGTTAGATTAATAAGCTATATTACGTTAATTAGAAATTTCTGTTATTAATTTTAAAAAAATACACTTCTAAATTTTTATTATGTCTATGGAGCCTATAAAATATATTCAGAATAATTTTATCCATACTTTGACAAGTAAAACAGTAAAAACTCAATTTTTCTACAACAAAAACCGTCAAAGTTATGATACTTTGAATTTTAGGAAATTTCGCAACTTTACTGGACGAAAAAATCGCTTGTTCGTTTCTAGACCGTAAAGCTCCAAAATGTAATAAAATTGTAAATATCATAACTCGGTGAGCTTCCGTCATTAAAATAATAGATTTTTTATTGTTTTTCTTATCAGAACATGGAGGCAACTTTTTTAAATTTTAAATATATGTTCAGGGGATCATATAAAGATTGTAAAAATATGACTTTTTGAAAAAGGCAGAACTATTTTCCACATAATCTTAATTCCTACTGAAAAATGAAGAATGAAATAGTGTCGCATGTAATTGTTTACATAATGTGTAAGTACGCGTTCGTATGATACGTTTATCAAGGGGAACATTCTTATCTGGCTGCAATGTTGGAACGAACCAAGTTGATGATGAGTGTTTAGATATAGGGGCTATTTCAAGAAACGGTCTTTGTTTCATTGTCACTCTGCAAGGAAATCTCAATGCTTCAAAGTATTTAAGCATCTTGGGAGATAAGATACAGACCTTCATATCTGAAGTTTTTTTTCAGGCTGCAATGTCTTTTTAGAGCAGGATAATGCTTCCTGTCACCAGCTTCGCACGATTCAGAAATATGAAAATGAGATTCCTTAACTGCCTTCGCCCTCAAATTCTTCAACATAAATGCTATTGAGCACCTATGTTTTATTTAAAATAATGCATTATCTGTATCAACATAAAAAAATAAACATGTAGTTTAGAAGTTTTAGGCAAACACGTTTTGCAATTATAAAGTGATATAGGACATGTAACATATCAACACAGTGTTGAATGGAGGCAATGCCACATTCAGTTTATTAACGCTCGAAAGTCGGACCTATATGTTACTAAGTAGGGTGGATTAATGTTTTGGTTTACAGCTGTGCGTTTTAGATAGCAACAAGTAAGGATGAAATGATTTTATTGAGCATTTTAAAATCTTTAGACATTTTACGTTTCAAAAGTTTTACGTTTTATGTAACAAGTAAAATCTTTTTTTAAAATCTTGATAAGAATAGGAAAAAGAAATTGGTTAAAATTGAAAAAAATATTAAATTTATACCTAATGTAAGGAATTTAACACACTCAAAAATATAACTAAATGGAAAAACAAATTATATGTTTTTTTATTTTTTTTAGAATACAATCTACTAATATCTCTATTCAACGTCTCAAGACGTTTAAATAACTTAATACGCGCTATTTATACACTATATTTAATTATTAATTCACTACATATGTCTTTTACTGTGAAGCCTAGCCTCAACACTTCTTATACTCTTTGCTAAATTCTTCTTGAAAAGAAAATTTGAACGCTATTTTTCTGTTATGAAAGTTTATAAAGAGTTAATACTTGTCGTTATATAATGATACTCCATAGCAATTTTAGTCGCCATTATCACAGCAATTAATTATTGTAAAACAGACATACTTCAAGAATCTGTCATCCTAATATTATGATCTATGGGGTATATTTCTGCACATCAATCATTTGAGAGATAGATTGACTCAGACATGATAGGTATAAATTACATGCTGCGTTTCTAGTTTGTCAAATGTACTAATATTTTGAAAACTTCTAGAAACTGTTCCGATTTGTCTAAGAAAAAGACAATTTAATTTCTTGAACTTAGATATTTTGGAAAATTTCATTATTCAATTTGTTATTATTATTATTATTATTATTATTTATAAAATAACTATAATTTGTATACTTCAATATTATACCTGTCTAACCTTAAAATTTAACGGCTATTCGTGAATTATTGAAAATATAGAAAGTTTGTTTATTTTTATGTCTATATCTTAATGTGTAATATACTTAAAAGATAAAATGCCTAACACTTAACTTAAAAATATTTGAAATAATGTATTCCCTGACACATTATATTAAACATTTTAGACCACATACGGACATTAAATTTAAGTATTTGATTATGATCAAATAAAGCATGTCCTATTTAAAAACTAGTGTTTGTATAATTAATATAGGGGTTGTACCTGTCAGGAAATTTCCAGAACACGAAATGCTTCGGTACCAGTATTTTCTTATAGGAAATCTCTCCTTAAATAAGGCGAGATTTGTCGCACTTAAAATATATTTATTATTCTGTAAAAAAAAATGAAAATACTGATATTTGCCGTGAAAAGTTGCCTGAGACTTACGATCCTGAAACGTACGATTAGAACTATTTTAAAGGACTAGATAAAAGTATTCAGATACTCTAGTGATTATGAACGATATTTGTTGCATTATAAAATGTCTAATATTAGAATCTTGTAATTTCTTTGATTACTTACTTTGATATTTTTTAGATCTCAATAGTTTGATAGATTATTAGTTATTTTAATTAGTTAGAGTCAGATACAGATAATTAGTTAGAAACAGAGATTAGTAAGAGACAAAAATTTAGTTATTTCAATTAGATTATCAGTTAATGGATTTTCTTTTTATAGACTTAATTTAAAATAATTTTTTGTATAGTCAATAAACCATCACTTTTATTTTTTTTTAAACGTCATTTTCAGCCCTAATAAATTAGGGCTTTATTTAACTGCCTAATCTGTGCGCTTTTGTTAAGTAATTACAAATGGTCTCAAGGAGCCATCTCATGCAAATTCTATAAAATATTACTACTTAATGTGTGATAAAAAGAAGGAATACGGTTTCGACTTTTAACTTAAAATATGGTTAAACGGCGGGTATGAATAAAGAAGGAAACGCTATGTCAGAATTAATATCCTAATATTAGGATGCTTTCAGCAATATGTTAACAGATTTTTATTAATATTCACTAAAACACAGATACACACAAATCAAATTAACGGAATTTAAAACCATGGTCCATTATAAAATTGTTTTATGGGAAGCATCTTTACATTAGTTTTAGATATGCTTTTAACAGAATTTTAATATCACTCAAAAATATATGGAAAATAAAAGATTAAGATTTTACACAGGGTTTTTCCAACCACTTCCAGATACCTTTTTGATATGCATTATCTTTCGTTATTAAATAAATATTCAAACACAATAATTAAATTTCAGGAGCTTACTTTAAGTTAAAAACTTTTAAACTCAGAAAATAAATGTTTTACGCATAAACACTTTGCATTTAAGATTCACTTTCATTAAGATTCACTTTTTTCATTAAGATTCACGTTAAAAGCTTTTAATTTAATAACATGCTTTAATACTAATTCATTATGCTTCTAAGTAAGAATGATCCGAACACTTATCCATTTCTATACTTTTAAAAGTTCGAACAATACTTTTTTTGTACTTAACGGAAATAAGTTTATTTTATATAGTTTTCTTTATTGTAATAATTGATAATGTATAAAAGAAAAGCAATTTAAGAAAGAATTCGTATTTATAAAAAATACGGTGAAAAAGTCAGTGGAGAATAGAAATAAGTTATTGTGTTAAAAAATTTGTAAGTTTATTATAAAATTAGTACTATTCTAAAAACATATAAAATAAAATATTAATAATTATTCTAAAACTGTTGAAAAAAAGTTTTTTTTTAAATTCTATAATTAAAGAAATTAGTTTTCATTTGTTTGTTATAAAGATGTTCTTTCAGTTTTGGTTAAAAAAATTTTTTAAGAAAATTTTAATCTGTAAAAAAATAATTAGGTCGACTGTATTCATATCTCTCTTTTATCTCCTCTAATTAAAGAAATTTACTTTATATAATTTGCTTGGTATAGCGTTATAAATATAAGTAATAAAAAATAATTTAATATTTTTCTAAAAACGTACTTAAATTATTTTGAAATGTTACATTCGTAATCTATTGCTATAAATATTTAATTATTTATTCAAAACATTTTGAAATTAATTGTTGTTTAAAATTCTACAAAAAGTAAAATACTGTTTATTATTGTGTTAATTCTCTGTCTAATTATTTAAATTTTAGAATAATTTTTACGTGAGTTATAGCATATAATTTCGTTCAGTGCTAAATAGATCACTGATCCTACATTGGAATATAACGGGAAATTTAATATGTCTTCCCAAACATATTATATATTCATTTTATAAAAAAAAAAATCCAAAGAGAGTGTGAAAAAGTGACCTTTACATATATATATATATATATATATATTTCATTTCTATGCAAGGGTGAAATGCTTATTTTTATATATTCTACACATTTAATTTTTTTATTGAAGAGTGCTGTCATTTCTGTTAAAAGATGGTACCAGTCTTACTTCACCATAACACTATCGTTTCAAGCTCTCAATTTTCAATAATCACAGTACTATCCATTTTTTTTATGAAACATCCCAGTACTCATTTTGCGTCATAATAAAAGATAAAAATGTAAAATTTTATTTTGTAAAAAATATTTAATTATACATTTATTTATTTTTAATTTTGTTTTTTCGGTAATTTAATTTAATTTACATAATATTTTTCAGAATTTTTCATTCAAACTTAAAATGCATGAATTTAACAGGTTGTTTCATTTAAACTTAATATTACACAATGTGCAAAACTACTTAAAGGATGAGAAAATATTAAAAAGATGTTAAAATATTTTAATACCTTAGTACTTTCAACTATAAAAAACATAGTCTTCGTCAGAGGAATATAAGAAATACAATTGTTATTGACGTCTAATTTTCAAAATTCACGTAGATGGTGTCGAAAGGAGTGAAAGTGGAAGTTAATTTATAGATCGGGAAAACATTGGGAAAATAAAATTTAGCGGCGTATATACGTATATAAACGTTATCAATATTTTAGAATTTTGGACCCCTTCTCCCCCTTACGATATCATATGTTATCATTCGTCGATCATACGTCGTTAATTTTTATTTTTATTTATTTTATTTTCCCAATGTTTTTCGGACCTATAAATTAACTTCCACTTTCACTCCTTTCGTCACCATCAACGTGAATTTTGAAAATTAGCCGTCAATAACAATTGTATTTCTTACATTTATCTGACGATATTTTCTTACATTTTCTTACATTTCTCTGACGACTAGTTATAGTCTCTGACGACTTTTTATAGTTGAAAGTACTAACTAAGGTATTAAAATAATTTAACATCTTTTTAATATTGTCTCAACTTTTAAGTAGTTTTGCACATTGTGTAAGTTTATGTTTAACTTGTTAAAGATGAATTAAGCATTTCTATCTATTTATTTACTGAGGTTGTTTCATTTTTAGATGTCATAACCTTATCTATGTTTAAAAAAATTAGTTTGTGCAAAAATTGTACGTGTATGTATACAAAGTAAAAAACTGCAAAATCGGCTTAAGCTTAATAGAGCATTATTTTAAAACTGACAAGAAAAATAATTGCTGAAACGTAGTGTTAAAGAAATTTCTTAAATAATTCGGTCGATGTAACTCATGCAATACTGCCGTATTCAGTCAATCTTTTAAAATCATTGAAGTGGATTACAACATTTAAATTTACGCTTCGGTAATTGTAAACTTTGTAAAGAAATTGCGCGAGGCTTTCTCAACTATTTAACTTCCTACACATTAAATTTTGTAATGTTCGAACTATCAAATAATTTTTTATGTAAAATTTAATTATTTGATAAAACAATATTATTCATTTATTCACTTTTTATTTTTTATTTTATTTGTTCGGTAATTTAATATTTACATTTTTAGTATTAAACAAATGCATCCAAAATTGCGAAATTTCTCCAAACATACGACCCTTTAAAAGCAATTTAAAAATTTAAAAATTTTAAATTTTAAAGCCCTTTAAACAGCACTTTCGGTTTGAGTGACAGCTGTTGAGTAGTTTTAAAACTGCTATAATTCCGGATCTATTTATCGTACAATAAAAACAAATACAGTTTTGGAAAGGTAAAGAGTTGGTCTTTAATAAAATAAAATAAAATAAATTTGACAATTTTTGTCGAAAATTGCAGTTTCAACGTAGTCAGATACCTTAATTGTATTTATATAATATTTTCAGAATTTTTCATTCAAACTTAAAAAGCACGAATTTAACACGGTGCTTTATTTTTAGATATGCGAAATTTATTTTTGTTTAAAAAAAATCACTCTGTACAAGTGTACGCGTATGTATACAAAGTAAAAAACTGCAAAATCGTCTGAAGCTTAACAGGGCGTTATTTTAAAACTGAAAAGAAAAATAATTGCTGAAATTTTCAAAACAATTCGGCCTATTACACTCGTGCAATGCTGCCGTATTCTGCCAATCTTTAAGAATCATTGAATAAGACGTATGTAAAAGCAGAACATTTAAATTTACGCTTCAGCAAAAGTAAATTTTATAATGAAAATGCGCGAGATTTTCTCGAACTTCCAACACATTAAATTTTTAACGTTCTAACTATCAAATAAGTTTTCTGTAAAATTTAATTTATGATAAAATAATAAGGCAGAAATATAGCGAAACGCAAAAACACCCTTAAATTTCTTTCCTATTCATAATGTCAGCAAAAGAATTTCGATTTTTTTCAACGCTTTCCAACATAGTTGAATAGTGTTTATAATTTAGGTTTGTCTGTCTGCCTGTCTCTTTATGCTCTAACTCGCGTAAATATAGTCATATTACAATGAAATTTATATATGTTATTGGTGTTTACTGTGGCTTGTTCAGTATTGAAAATGAAGTGTGTAGCGTTAACGATTCATTTACAGGGACACTCAAAAGAATACCGTTATATTACGGCCTAAGTAGAAAAATCGTTTGTGGTGTATTTCAATGATATCACACTATTTTAAATATATTGAAATAGGTATGTATCATTGAGATGCAATACAAAATCTAGTGTGTCTATAATTTATCGTTCAAGTACAGAGACATATTAAAGTATTTGGCTAGCCTATGAAGGTTAATTGCAAGAAATGCGTTTTCAATTGTGATACGCCTTTTAAAATTTTACTATTTTTTTGCCTATTACTTGACGTGCATAAATTCTATAGATCATATGCAGGGCTATACAAAAGATCTCAAGTGCCTTTTCTTTCATTTTCGAATATTGCTGAATGAGAAATTTCAAGCGCACTATGTTTAGTTGAACTAAATTTTAGTATACTATATAATATACATATGGATTTGTAGATCACATAGAGGACTGCACAAAATGATTCGGATAATTATCTCCCTATTTATGGTAATTTCAAAAATTGTTTTTTAAACACGTTACGCATTTTTTAAATTGTTTATGAAGATATATTTCACCTTAATAAATTGTAAAGTTTTTTTACAGTGTTCTGAATGTGTTGGAAAGTGTTTTATAATCTATACTTGACGCATGATTTTTCTTTCTTGTTTGGAATATACATTTGTTTGATTTTAATTCACGAAACAATTATATACAGGGTATTTTAGAAAATAGAAGAAAGTGTAAAAATTAATAAAAAAGATCTATGAGTAGGATAATTAAATTTAACATAGATAATATTCCTTTTCATGATATTTTATGATATAAAAAATTATTGTAAAAGCTGGAATATAGGGGATGATGCGGTAAATAGTGCTATGACAGTGACATATACATATTTGTTAGCCATTTTAAATGGAGTGTCATGAACATTCGCTCCTTCCAGAGGTTTAAATTAAAGTGTGCATTCTCATGATTCCTAATTTTGAGTACCACTATTTGTAAATAGTACAGTTCATTATCTTATTTAATTAGATAAATTCTTTCATTAAATTTGAAAAAGATTACTCTTTTGAAGTACAGATATTACACAGTTAAAAAAGGGCGAAGTCTGCTCGTATTTTGCATCTCTGCTCCTGTCCGAACGCGTAGCTTATAAAGATTTGAGATGAGACGAAACTTCATTAACGTGTCAAAAGACTTGCGAAATCATATAAAAAAACCTATTACTTAAAGTCTTTCTTTCATAAATTACTAAGCTATTTGAATATTTTAAACAGTTTCCAACATAGTTGAAAATTGTTTATGATTTGGTTCCTCTGGTCGTCTCTTTGTCCGTCTGTCCGCCCTCTAATTCGAGTAGATACGCTTGAATTACCTTCAGCTTGGTATAAACTGAAGATCCAAAACTTTATGACCACCTATTTAATAACGCGTAGGCCCACCTTTAGATAGCAAAACAGATGCAACCCTCCTTCGCTGTATATGACCGGAAACAGATAGTGCCAGATGTTCAAGCAGCGTCCACGCAAATCCGAGATATTCCAAAATGACTGTTTTTGAGCTCAAGGCTGCCGTTGCATGACACCCGAAATGTGCACTATTGGGCTAAAATCCGTCGAGTTGGGCTCCCAGGACCTTAACTGGATTTCAGTATTATGTCTCTGGAACCAATCCAGCACAATTTGAGTCCTGTGACATGGAGCGTTGACTTACTCGAAGATTTTAATTTCATTTCGGAAGGCAGATACCATGTAAGGGTGCAACAGGTCCGCAATGATGTTCAGATAGTTCGCGGCCTTCATGGTCCATTCTACAACAATCACAGGTCACAGCGACGTCCATAAGAACGTTCCCCAATGCATAATATCGCCGCCACCGGCCTGTGTATAGTCTGTTGTATAAGGGGGAGTAACAGCTCGCAGAGAATAAGGCATACCCTGATACGGCCATCGACATGTTGAAGGAAGAATCGTGATTCATCAGACGAGGCAACTCTCTCCCAACGATCCATGTTCCAGTCATGATGTTCCTGGGTCTATCGTAGGAGTAATTGGCGATGATGCGTTGTCAACACAGGTACCTGAGTGGGACGTTTGCTGCGTAGTCTCATATTCAACAGAGTCAACTGCACTGTGTCCTCCAGACCAATTCTTCTTGGACCTGTATTGCATTGGGATGCCAGTTGAGCCAGTCACTGGTGCCGATTTTGCTTTAGCAAGCAGCAGTGTCTCCGATGTCCTTTTTCCTTGATAACTCCTGTGCATCAAACGCCATGGCATCTGCTTATGGTTTCACCATCATCCATCCCCTTTTCTTAAGTACTAAGAAAGATATGTCATAAACAATCCGCGAGATATGCAGTTTCAGAGATACTCGTTCTTAGTCGTCACAGCCCTCTATCAAAGTTGCTTAGATCCGCAGCCTTTCCCATCACAGGCAGAGGTAAGCCAAAAAATTATTCCCCAGACACCCTAGCAGCATTTAAATACCATTCACACCTGATTATGTGCCTTCCACGTCAACCAGGCGAGTTCATAGCAAAAAGTTGGGATGATCATAATGTTTTGACTCTTTGGTGTATGTTATTAAATTTTGTCATAGGCCATCATAGGTACCAGTGACAATCTCCTTGTAAATGCATTTCCCATTCATTTCCCTTTTCTAAGGGGTTTTAAAGCCGAACCAATTGCAGTTAAGACATCTAAAGTCTTTCATGTTTGATTAAACAAGATTAGTTAAATATTTAAAATTAGCAATACAAAATTACAAAATCAACAGAGTCTTTGCCGTTCGGTATTTTTTAACAAATCTATAAGAAAATTATTTTAAATAAGACATTTAAATCTGACGTAATTTTCACCGTACTTTTCTTTCTCTGTTTAATATTCACGTGAAAATATTAGGAAACATTATTATTTGCGCTGTCTTAGAACTGGCAATAATAGTTAAAAAGATCATCTCGAAATATGAAATAAATGTGTAAACGTATTTTTAAATTTAAAGAGTTTGTCAATGTTATTATTTTGTTGTTTTAAATGTGACATAATTTCTTCCAGTTACTGTTTTTAACACATATTAATGTATTCATATTTTAAAGTTTTATTTCTCTTTTTAATGTTCACGTGTAAATACAATTTTTATGGCATAATTTTCAATATTTTCCTGTTTTTTAACACGTAATACTTTCATTCTAATTTTAAAGCTTTTTTACTGTTTATAATAGTCACGTGTAAATAAATTTTTAATATAACGGAAATGTTATTCTTTGTGCGGTTTTTATATTTTTCAACATTTTACAATAATAACCTTTAATAAAATATGAAAAAATATCTCTTGAAATGCTAAAAATTTAAATTAAAAATTTAAAAAGAACATTAAAAAATTAGTCAAATTAAAAAAATAAATGCACTGTGCACACTGGGATCTTCCAGTGTATATCCTTAGAAAAAATTATTAAATTCCTATATATATATATATATATATATATATATGGTTTTTGCTTCTATAAAACTTTTTAAATGGAGCACTTTTGTCCAACTTTAGCATTAAATAGCTATTAAACTAATTATTCGATTTATAAACTGTCTGCATGAGCGTGTTTTTCGAATATTTCTCTATTAATACTAACAATGTTCATATTTTTGCTTGCAGTAGTTATCTTTATATTAACGAGGTCCATACAGCTAGTCATTCGCTCAAATAGTTTAGGTTGGTTGGTTGGTTTTTGACAGCCGGTTATCTACTCTAGGGATATAGGCCCGAGGGGGGAATTCCTTTCGTGGGCGTCTTTCTAAGGGAACCTCACCCGTATTTACGCATTGAAACCCATGACTCGACAAATAGTTTAGGAATAATGAAAATTTAGAGTTTTGAACTCTTAATGTGACATTCTTTTTATTCATTACAAAACAGGTAGAAATGCGAGTACATTTGAAAGTGTAACTAAAAAACTATTTAGTGGATTAAGCAGTAATTTTAGAATCACTTTTTAAAATTTTCTTGAAATCAATTTTTGTTAAAAAAAATTAGAGGTTCTTCTTTTTCTTTCTTAAATATATCCAAAATTTGAAATTTATTTATGAAAAATTATTATTTGTAACCTATCAAACTTTTAATAGAAATCGATGCCAGAAGTTTCAAATATGTGAAAATAATTTTTTTTATGCCGTGTTTCTAAAACTATCCATATTGCAATCTGTTTTGAAACTATTAAAAAGGGACTTACCATTATGAATTTTAAAATTTAAACCTACATAATTCCTGGACTATTTGACTAAATGACTTCCCGTTTGTTTTCTAAAGGTTCATTTTAACTAAAAAGCCAATTATACTTCCAAAATTGGATGTTTGTATTGAACAATAAGAATTTGGTGTAAATTCAGTGTGAAAACTACCCCCTGAGTTTTTTAAATCATAAATTAAAAAAAGACTTAATTTCTTGTTGAAAGATTATTTCTGTTTTGTCTGTGACATTTAGGTGGTCAAAATATTTTGGATGATATCTCTATTTTTAGACCGACTATTATTTACCGAATTTCCCTTACTCGGAATGTGTTGGTCCAAATGTTTTATATTCAGCATATGATGAAAATAAATTTCTAATGTTAAATGCTACGGCAGGGTTAAGTATGAAATCTTGTGATATATGTCATTTAAATGTCTGTAACTTTCGTAATTTTAATAATTAAAAAAATTAAATACATATTTCTGATAGTTTGAAAAAATGTAAAGTACAATAAAAATAATCAACTTTCTTTTAATCTTTAGACTAGAACCTCCCCTTGGTGAACATAACAATAAATAAAACAGCCAATTAGATACTAAATAAGTAAGTAATAAAAATCACATCTTGTACGTATAAAAAATTCTGAAAAGTAATATGCTTAAAAACATTTCTTTCCTATGCTTTTCCCACGTCCTTCTTTATTAAAAAAAAAAGTTATTTCTTTTTAACCAAATTTTTATATAAGTTACATATAAAATACCTTATCTAATTTTGAAGCTCTTTTAAAGCTTTTTCTAGAAGTTAAATTTTCTTTATTGCATTTTCTCCTCTTTCAATATTTAAACAAAAAAAAAAAAAAAAAACATATATATATATATATATATTGCTCATTCTATGTTAAGGTTTCCTGAATGTAATGGGAAAAGTATGTTATGTCGTTTCCAGAGGGTATTTTTAAATAATTATCAGGCAAATGAAAGATGAATCGTTGCCTTTAGACATAATTTTAAAAATCCTCTAGAAAGAAAATATTTATAAATTAAAGACATCATATTTGTTTTACTTTATAAATTATTCTATAAATGTGGAAGAAGCACGTGTTTTGTAATGATATGTTTGTGCGTTTTTAAACAACTGGGGATAAAACCTGAATAAAGAAATATTAAAATGTATTTAACATTTACTGAATATTAGATTTATACCTTTATTAGACAGACAATGGTATTAGAATTTTTTTCAACCTAAATTGTCATTTAACAAAGTCACAACCATAAACAACATTTTTTTTTCTTTTATGTATTATAATACTTCATTAATAGGTACGTTGTTCGTTAAATAATTAACTTTGTTAACTTCATTATAAATACGAACACTAACCTGGAAAAATAATTTGTAATATCAAAAGAAAGAAATTCATTTTGGAGCGCATTAGAAAAGCAATAATTTGGACAGCATTACAAAAGTAAAAAAGTCCTTCCGGCCAGTGCCGGGAGGAAGAGGTAGCTTTCATATTCCTTATTTTTAAAAAGCCAACTTATATTATTCAAACACACGAAGCTCAATTAAGTGGAAACCGAATGTAGGAGATTCAATACTAATTTTTATCAATACTAAATCATTATGAATTAGAATTTCGCGAAATTAGTCAGCTTTATCCAAGCTGCTTTTATTTAAAGTAACTTATATTTGGCTGCCAAATTCGGCGTTTTCTTTCGCTTCGGCGAGTGCCTGCCATTTTAAGACAACATGGTGGATGAGGCTAGCCAGTGAACTTGGTCGAGACCTTAGTAATTGCTGTGCACATGCTCACTCACATCGGAATCGGTTGATATATACGAGTGCTGTCGCAGGCCAAAAATCAGATTTTTCAAAATGTCACCCACGTTAGAAATTGAAACTGCTATATCTGAGCCATTTTTTAAGATAAAGACAAACAAAAAATAATCCTGAATCCTTATATCAAGGTCAAATACTTAAGAAAGAAACCTTTTTCAATTTCTAATTTTTTTGCACCTCACTTTAAATATATATATTTTTTAATTTAATGGCCGCCATTTTGAAACAAGATGGCTGATGAAGCTGGCCAGCGAACTTCGTCGAGATATTGATGCATACTATCCACATGTCTTCTTCCATCGAAATAGGCGAATACGTGTGGTATCGCGAGACAAATACAAGATCGTTTCAAAGTGTTAGCCATGATAGAAATTCAAAGTGCTATAATTCAACCACTTTTTAAGATATAAACAAAAGAACAAATTTTCAGAAACAAAAACTGCTCCAGAATCTTTGTATCAAGGCCAAACACATAAAAAAAATCTTTTTCATTTTCCAATTTTTAATACCTCATTTTAAATTTTTAACCCTTTTGAAAGAAGATGGCGAAAGGAGCTGGCCAACGAACTCGGTCGAGACATTGGTATGTACTATGTACAGACCAAGTTACATTCAAATCGGTTCATAAATACGCCTGTTATCGCGTGACAAAAATCAGGTCGTTTTAAAATGTCAGCCGCAATAGAAATTCAAAATGTTATAACTCAGCCATTTTTTTAGATATAGACAAAACAAGACCTGTTCCGGAAACTTTGTATTAAGGTCAAACACATACAAGAAAACTCTTTTTCATTTTCCAATTTTTTGGTATCTCATTTTAAATTTAATTTTTTTTTAATTTTTTTAAATGGCCGCCATTTTGAAACAAGATGGCGGATGAAGCTGGCCAACGGACTCAGTTGAGTTATTTGTATGTACTATGTACACACCAAGGTACACCCAAATCGGTTCATAAATATGTCTGTTATCACGTGGCAAAAATCAGGGCGTTTCAAAATGTCAGCCACACTAGAAATTCAAAATGCTATAACTCAGCCATTTTTTAAGATATAGACGAAACAAAAACTGCTCCCGAATCTTTGTATAAAGGTCAAATACATAAGAAAAAAATATTTTTCCATTTTCAATTTTTTGGTACCACATTTCAAATTTTAAATTTTTTTTTAATTTTTAAATGGCCGCCATTTTGAAACAAAATGGCGGATGAAGCTGGCCAACGAACTCGGTCGAGACATTGGTATGTACTATGTACACACCGAATTACATCCAAATCGGTTCATAAATACGAGAGTTACAGTGTGACATAGGTCAGATATATATATATATATATATATATATATATATATATATATATATTGATATATATATATATATATATATATCAATTTTGAACGGAGGGTGGTTTCGGGGTCTGGGGGTCATGATCGATGAAAATATACCAAAATTTTTTGAAATCGCTTTCCTCCGAACGGCTGCAATAGGTAGCTTTTTGTAAAGAAAGCTACCTAAAAAAACTGATGCAAAGCATTTATTTTGTTTCTTCACAAATGCAATTAATAATTGTGATTTAGCATTTAATTTCTCAAATACAAATAAAAATATATTAAGCTGTATCAAATTAATTTTATTTTATCCTGAAAAGTTTATGTTTGGTTATAATTAGCGGAACATCTTCGCAATATTTTTAGGTAGCTTTCTTTACAAAAAAGCTACCTATTGCAGCCGTTCGGAGGAAAACGATTTCAAAAAATTTTGGTATATTTTCATCGATCATGACCCCCAGACCCCGAAACCACCCTCCGTTCAAAATTGATATATATATATATATATATATATATATATATCTGACCTATGTCACACTGTAACTCCCGTAATTATGAACCGATTTCGATGTAATTCGGTGTGTACATAGTACATACCAATGTCTCGACCGAGTTCGTTGGCCAGCTTCATCCGCCGTTTTGTTTCAAAATGGCGGCCATTTAAAATTTTTAAAAAAATTTAAAACTTGAAATGTGGTACCAAAAAATTAAAAATGGAAAAATATTTTTTTCTTATGTATTTGACCTTTATACAAAGATTCCGGAGCAGTTTTTGTTTCGTCTATATCTTAAAAAATGGCTGAGTTATAGCATTTTGAATTTCTAGCGTGGCTGACATTTTGAAACGTCCTGAATTTTGTCACGCGATAAAAGGCGTATTTATGAACCGATTTGGATGTAACTTCGTTTATACATAGTACATACCAATGTCTCGACCGGGTTCGTTGGCCAGCTTCACCCGCGATCTTGTTTAAAAATGGCGGCCATTTAAATTTTTAAGAAAAATTTAAATTTGAAATGTAGTACCAAAAATTGAAAATTGAAAAAATATTTTCTTCTTATGTGTTTGACCTTGATAAAAAGATTCGGGAGCAGTTTTTGTTTCGTCTATATCTTAAGAAATGGCTGAGTTATAGCATTTTGAATTTCTAGCGTGGCTGACATTTTGAAACGTCCTGATTTTTCTCACGTAATAACAGGCGTATTTATGAACCGACTTGGATGTACCTTGGTGTGTACATAGTACATACAAATATCTCGACCGAGTTCGTTGGCCAGCTTCATCCGCCATCTTGTTTCAAAATGGCGGCCATTTAAAAAAATTAAAAAATAAAAAAATTTAAATGAGATACCAAAAAATTGGAAAATGAAAAAGATTTTTTTTGTATGTGTTTGACCTTAATACAAAGATTCCGGAACAGTTTTTCTTTCGTCTATATCTAAAAAAAAATGGCTGAGTAATAGCATTTTGAATTTCTCTTGTGGCTGACATTTTAAAACGACCTGATTTTTGTCACGCGATAACAGGCGTATTTATGAACCTATTTGGATGTAACTTGGTCTGTACATAGTACATACCATTGTCTCGACCGAGTTCGTTGGCCAGCTTCATTCGCCATCTTGTTTCAAAAGGGTTGCCATTTAAAAAAAATTAAATTTAAAATTCAAAATGAGGTATTAAAAAATTGGAAAATGAAAAAGATTTTTTTTATGTGTTTGGCCTTGATGCAAAGATTCCGGAGCAGTTTTTGTTTCTGAAAATTTGTTCTTTTGTTGATATCTTAAAAAATGGTTGATTTATAGCACTTTGAATTTCTAGCATGGCTAACATTTTGAAACGATCTTGTATTTGTCACGCGATAACACACGTATTCGCCTATTTCGATGTAAGAAGGCATGTGGATAGTATACATCAACACCTCGACCAAGTTCGCTGGCCAGATTCATCAGCCATCTTGTTTCAAAATGGCGGCCATTAAATTAAAATATATATATATATGTAAAGTGAGGTGCAAAAAAATTAGAAATTGAAAAAGGTTTCTTTCTTAAGTATTTGATCTTGATATAAGGATTCAGGAGCATTTTTTGTTTGTCTTTACCTTAAAAAATGGCTCAGATATAGCAGTTTCAATTTCTATTGTGGGTGACATTTTGAAAAATCTGATTTTTTGCATGCGACAGCACTCCTATATATTAACCGATTCCGATGTGAGTGAGCATGTGCACAGCAATTAGTAAGGTCTCGACCAAGTTCACTGCTTAGCCTCATCCACCATGTTGTCTTAAAATGACAGGCACTTTAAGAAATTGCCGAATTTGGCAGCCAAATATAAGTTACTTTAAAGAAAAGCAGCTTGGATAAAGCTGACTAATTTCGCGAAATTCTCATTTATTATATTGATAAAAATTAGTATTGAATCTCCTATATTCGGTTTCCACTAAATTGAGCTTCGTGTGTTTGCATGATATAAGTTGGCTTTTTTAAAATAAGGATTATGAAAGCTACCTCTTCCTCCCGGCACTGGCCGGAAGGACTTTTTTTAAAATTAAATCTTTTTTTCTATTAAAAGATTAGATTATAATGCTGAAATACTTATTTCTTTTTATTTTCTTACTTCTTACTTATTATTAAGTATTTAATTAAGCTGCTATTCTGCATGTTCACGATTTTCGTGATAGCTATATCTCAAAAGCAAATTCACAGAATTGAATCAAACATTCTAATCTTTTTACATTTTCACATAAAGAGATCCCTTTTATGCTTTACTGCAAACAGTTCAACAGGTGTCGCTTTTATGCTCTTTATTTTGCAGACATCTAAGAGAATGGAGGCCGAATGATTTTTTCAAAATTTCTATGTGTATATCTCTTTTTTAAATGCCCACCATTCAACGAACCTATAACTTTAGAATCCTCATGAGGAGCATAGATTGTCATTTAATTTTGGCATTACTGTGATAGCGAATTTTGTAGTATTAACAGTATGAGAAGAAATATTTGGGATTTTCACATCCGACTAGTTTTAAATTGCATGCTGCAATTAAAACGAATAGTTAAAAAGGTATAATCAACAACACGATACTACATTAAATTTTATGTCGGAACTGCACAAACTCTTTGAGGCAAATTTTCCTTTGATAGCATGCTTTTATATAAACTCTTTTTAAACTACCCTTTTATATTTATGTGTTAATTCTGGAATAATTTAAAACGTTCTCATGACTGCATTTATTTAATACTAAATTAAACAATTTTCATTGCTTTTACATTCAATTCAGCTTTATTCCAGACCTTGTCTCAAATGTAATTTGAAAGCATTTCGGCATTTGAAATAAAATAATATTGAAAGCGAGATATGATAAATTGTATTTGTGTGACAATTTCTGGTTATTTTATTTTAAATATAAAGTTTTGTCTATAAACATACTTACAAATTTAATTAAAAATAATAGATGTGGCTACCTACTCCCCCTATATGAAAATCTGAGTTAAAGTTTATACCGAGTTTTAATCTTTAATTCATATTTAGGAGAACATGATGAGTTACAAATGAAAACCCACACAAATGATTCAAACACATTATAACTGTCAGAGATATATAACTGGAAGAGTATGCTAATTGCATTTGTTTTAAGAAACTGGTACCCACATTTGTTTAATCATTTACTTTTATTTAAGTTAATTTGGGCACTACTCTATCTTTTGAATTTGAGGGTTTAATAGAACAGGTCGTCCCTTTAAAGTGATGAGAATATCCAAACCCTAACAGTTCAATGAATCAGGCACCTCTTAAGTATTAGTCAAAACCACTAAAGAAGTTGGCAGACATGACATTCTCTTATTAATACCGACTTTGATAAATTAATTTTATCTTATTTTCGTCTGACAAAACTTATGAGGAAGTGTCAACCTTTACAAAAATTACTTATAGAATTCTATAAAAAAAACATAGAAAAAGTATGATAGAATCCTATAGAATTATGGCCCGTTTTTCTATAAGATAGTTTCACAAAAAGCTATAGAAATATCTGTAGAAGTTCAATAGAAATGTCAACTGAATTTCTATAAAATAACCTATAAAAGTATTCGAATATATTCTACAAAAATTTTCGATTAGCGACAACTTGCAGGTGTTTGCCATGTGGTCACCCTCCCAAGTACTCACCACGTTCGATGCTGTTAGGCTTCCGTGACCGGATATGAATAAGTACTTTCATCGTATTCTATGGCCACTCGTACTTTTCAAGCTCTTATTACACTATTTCAAGTTTGTTTCTTTTGTTATTTGCCTTTACAATAATCAAACTTGTATAGAAATTTTTCAGCTCAGACAATAGGGGATTTTAACTGGGAAAATTAAAGATAGTTCTGGAAATTGGCTTACTTTAAGTTTTTTGGGTCACTGAATCCGAATTTGTAACTTCCCACCAAAATTTTCCCCGCACCCCCCCCACCCCCCACCCCCCCCCCCCCAAAAAAAAAAAGGTTTTTATTAAAAAATTATTTTTTTTTTTTAGGGGGAAAAGTATCTAGAAATTCAAAAAGTAAACAAAAGTTGCAACAACTAAGAAATATGACATTATGACGAAGGATGAATGGGGAGGTGGGATCTGTCTCGGAACATGCGCCGCGGTGCTTCGTGGACTAAGTTGCGCATTTCCACTTAAGGGATCTCAGGATCTAAAATATGAAAAATAAAGACCATTTTCAACATTTAATATCTTAAAATGTATTAGATTTTATGACACAGTTTTAATTGGGATGAAAGATATAAGCATGGTATTTCTTTTCATGTATTTAAGAAATTTCAAGATTCAGAATTAGCATTTACAGGGGGATCCAAAGTGTCACACATTTGACGAGCAGAAAATCCGAATAACAGCTTACGCGCAGGATTACAAAATATATTTTGCAATTTGAATAAAAATTTTGGCTTCTCCTTATGCTTCATATTATAATAATTACCCTGAACCTCAATAAATTTGTATTTAAGGAATTTTTATATTTTTAATACAAAGTGTTATTTAACTAATGAAAAACCTAGAAAATTTCAACAGTATAATCACCTATTTTTTTTTTTTTTTTTTTTTAAACAATAAAAAGGAAAATTTAGGTTCAGTTTATACAGACTAACATAAAACATATGTTTTGAAAATTTCCTGAAAAAATATTCAGAAGTTTTTGAGATATCGTGTGCGTTATGCCCAAAAACGTCATTTGGAGAAAAATGACTTCAAAATTTCGGAAACACCGCTTCAGCTATTGTGCGGATGTAATTGTATAAAATTCATAACTTCTGTTGTAATAGGAATTTCTAGGAAATAATTATATTAAAAAGTTCAGAAAAAATAAGAGTTAAAATAATAATAATAATAATAATAATTCGAAATTTTTAAAGCTTTAAGAGTCCTGAGACCACTTAACCATTCACATCGTTTACATTCGACTTCTCATCTCCACTCCGAACTTTCCCTATAAGGTTTACTTTAAGTTTTTTGGGTCGCTGAATCCGAATCTTTACATTCCCACCAAAATCAGAAAAAAATAGGAGTTTAACACCTAAAAAAAAAAAAAAAATTCGAAATTTTTAAAGCTTTAAGAGTCCTGAGACCCCTTAACCATTCACATCGTTTACAATTGACATCCCGTCTCCGCTCCGAACTTTCCCTATAAGGTTTACTTTTAGTTTTTTGGGTAGCTGAATCCGAATCTTTACATTCCCACCAAAATCCCCCCCCCCCCCAAAAAAATAGTTGTTTTTAAACTAAATTTTTTATTGTTTCAGGGGGAACGTATCTTGAAAATCAGAAAGTATACAAAATTTGCAACAAATAGGATACATGACATTATGACGCAGGATAAACGGGGAGAGAAAGGGCTGCCTCGGAACATTTCCCACGCGCAGTTCTCAAAAACCAACTTTTTTCAAAAAATCAATTTTTTGGGGGGCTTGCCGGGA
The DNA here is from genome assembly GCA_963932465.1 of Maratus speciosus. Taxonomy (NCBI): domain Eukaryota; kingdom Metazoa; phylum Arthropoda; class Arachnida; order Araneae; family Salticidae; genus Maratus; species Maratus speciosus. The sequence goes on along the minus strand of OZ010789.1, from coordinate 527,173,408 downwards.
AAATTTTGGTGGGAAGTTCGGATTCAGCGAACCCAAAAAAAACATAAAGTGAGTCGAAATCCAGAATTAGCATTAATTTTGCCAGGTAAAATCCCCTATTACTTGGGCTTGCATAACTTAGTGCACATAGCGCCGCAGTGCATGTTCCGAGGCAGCCCTCTCCCTCCTACGTCGCAATGTCATGTATCCTATTTGTTGCAAATTTTATCAACTTTCTGAATTTCTACATATTTTCCCCCTAAAACAATAGAAAATTTAATTAAAAAACAACTATTTTTTGGGGGGGGGGGATTTTGGTAGAAAGTTAAAAATGCAGATTCAGCCACCCAAAAAAATTAAAGTAAACTTTACAGGGAAAGTTCGGAGGGGAGACGGAAGGGCGAATGTAAACGATGTGAGTGGTTAAGTAGAATTGCGCAAGTTAGTCCACACAGCACCACGGAGCATGTTCCGAGGCAGATTCCCCCTCCCCCCTGCATCCTACGTCATAATGTCATGTACTTTATTTGTTGCAAATTTTGTCTACTTTCTGATTTTCTAGACAACTTTTCTCTAAAAGAATAAAAAAACTGATTTTTTTTTAAGAAAACCGTTTTTGGGGGGCCATTTTACAAAAATCCGGTGGGTTGCCAAGGGAAATTTTGGTGGGAAGTTAAAAATTCGGATTCAGCGACCCAAAAAACAAATCGCTCAGTTGGTAATTTACATCTATTATGATTTGTTTACCAATTGGAATAATTGTGTTAAAATTAATCTAGTGTAATTACGTATCCAGCTATTTCTGGAGTTCCATTACCTGAGATTTATTCTGTTGAGCTGAACCATGTTTCATACCAGATGCTATAAGCATCAAGGTTAACTGGGTGAAAAAGTTTCACCAGATTCGTCCAGGATAGCTCAGATGGTAGAGCGCTGGCTGCTTCACCCAGGAGGTCCCTGGTTCGAATCCTGGTCCGGACATTTTTCACCCAGTTGGTAATTTACATCTAAAACAAAAAACAAATAGTAAGCATTTTTCCAGAACTACATGGATTTTGCTATGTAGAGCCCCTATACGCCCTCTATTACCTGGACTGTTTGTATGGTATAGAAATCCTATATATTTTATACTCTGATTCATTCTCAACTGTGTAAATTATGAAAACCGAAATCATTTGTAACTTACTAAAACCAGATTTAAGGAGAGAAAAAAATGCATTAAAATAAAGAATTTTGTTATTTATTCATTTACTTATTTATTTTGTTGATGGTATTGGTACTGTATTATTTACAGTTTCAAATGAGATTCACAACTTAAATCGTCTAAGATATTCATTTGAGATTTGGGGAAGAGTTCCATATTATGCGCTGGTTGGCGTAATTGGCGAAGGAAATGGCGCCAAAAATCCATTTTAGCATCTTATAAAAATTTTCAAGATGGCAGAAAAACATGGTCTTAAAAATATTTGTAAACATATATTTATATTTAATAAATGTTATATATGTCACATGCTAAAAAACACTACAGTGTTTATACAGATATGCTACTCAAAACAATTAGGGGAGCACATGGTTTTAACGAAATTACACAAATATTCACACCGATAAGTAACGTAAAATAAAACATCAATAATTTAAAGTGCTGTAGAAAACAGATAAAGAAAATTTTACACGCAAATTAAAGTTTATTGCGTCAAAAACTGGAAAAAGGTGATATGTGCAGAAGTCGGGTTTTTTCAGAAACGTCTGTTTCATTGCCTAAGTTGTAAAATTCAATTGCTCAGCTTGTGTTTTGAGAAAAGGTGGCTTGAAAATGTCACAACAACATGATTTACTGCAATCCATGGCTTGGCGTGTTATCGGGACAGTTGAATTTGGGGAAACACAACGAAGTGTAGTGGACGCTGTTGGAATCGCAAGAAGTGTCCATGAAAGGCTGTGTAATCGATTCCAAGACACATGGAATGATAGTCATTGACAAGTGCGAGTTCGAAAATGTGGTAACATAGAAACTGATGACCGATATGTCCTGTTAACAGCCCGTCGAGACGGTACGGGCAATGCTACTCAGCTGCAAACACAATTGTTTTTGGCCAAAGGACGAAGGGTGTCCAGCCAAACAGCCCGAAATAGGTTTCATCAGGGTGGTATCTATGCACGTAAGCCAATGGGCTGTATTCCGTTGACCTCAAACCACTGTGCGGCCCAAAGAATGTGGAGAACTGAACATCGAGTTTAAAGGCAACGTTGTTGGAGTGAAATTCTGTTTACAGACGAGTCCCGATTCAGTTTGGAAGTGACATCTGATGTGTTTTGGCATGGAGAGAAAGAGGCACTCAAAATAATCCCACATTCGTTCGTGGAAGATCACATTACAAACGAGGTGGGTTGATGCTCTTGGCTGGAATCAGCATAGGTGGACGTACGGGCCTGCATATCATTCGGAATGGCACTTTGACGATCCGGAATAATACAGGCAAGATACCGAGACCTCATGTCGTATTTTATGTCGTATTTAATTAGCGATTTCTTTTTTTTCCATGCATTATAATGCCAGACTTTATACAGTTCATGTTGTGGAAAACATGCTTGAAGCTAAAATAATACAGCGTATGGAATGACCAGCATGCTCTCCTGACCTAAATTCGATCGAGCATGTTTGGAACATACTCAGACGACGCATTGATGCGAGACTGAGGCCTCCTTTTACATGGCATTGCAATGGACATGGAGATTGCAATTCTTGAGCATTGGAACAATATTCCCCAATTCTTATCGATAGCTTCATTGGATCCATGGAAAACCGGTGTGCAGAAGTCTTAGCTGTTCTCGGAGACCACGTGCCATATTAAACATCTTGCATAATTTCTAAACAATACTTTTTTTTATGATTTACATGAAAACAAATTATTGCCATAAACCATCTTTTCATGTTCTTTTCACCATTTCAAAAAATAAAAGCACCCTTACCCTTTTTTGCGTCTTTTTTTTATGTATTGCACATTGCTACACGTGTACTATCCATTTTATGCCCATACATTGCTGTTTTTCACTGTTCTCTTCACTTTTTTGCTTGCTCCCCTAATTTTTTTGAGCAGTGTAGTTTTACTTTTATGTATATATGTTACATATAGAGATATACCTTGTACATTCTTAATATATACATTAATTCAGAATAATGTTATAATTCATTATTCTTTCGCGTGTGATAAAAATAACTCTTATTTTAATATAGACTTGGAAACATATTTAAAGGTCTAACAAATTATTATTTGTTAAACTTGAACGGTAATTGTTTAAAAATTTTCACACGTCAGATTAAAATATTTGAATAAAAATTACAATTACTGAATAAAGTTTATAAAATTACATGAATTATCATTAGTTAATAAAGTTTACTAATAATTACAAATATAAATGTTTTTATGAAATTAACAGCAAATTAATAAATGATTATAAAATTAAATGACAAATTAATGAATCATAAACAAACACATTAATTAACCATAATTTCAATCAGTGTAGTTCGACTGATATATTATTACATTAACAATTGAATCACAGTGTATTAGAATTTGGAATTAAATTAGAATCATATTAAATCTATGGAGTAATAATATATTAAACTGATGTATCACAAAATTAATTATTATTATTATTATTTTTAATGTTAATAAATGTGTATGGATAAATCATGCACATAAATTTTAAAAGACAAAAAATATGTTTTTTTTTTTTTTTTTTTTTTTTTTTTTTTAATTAAAAGAAATCTATAGAATAATTTTTTTAGAGAATTTCTATAAGTTTTATAGTGCTCTATAGAAAAACTGTTCTATAGAAAAAAAATCCCTGCCGGCCCGGCCTACAGGCGGAGGTAGATTTCGAAGTTAAGTATACTAATTTCAGAAACAAAAACCAAATCATGATTAGAGATAAACCCACTTTAACAATTTTATCTGGCTGCTTTTGACGAGTTTTTATTTCATTTTTAGATAATAACTCGTTTTATCAGAATCATGTTAGGGCGGTATTAAAAAAAATACTTTTCCATGCTCAACAACTCGAAATTTTCTGGCATAACTCCAGATTCATTTTTAATAGGAAAAACATGAAACTTGTTGACGTGATTTTTGAAGAGATTTATAAGCGACCTGTGTTTTTAATTTTCGTTCAATTAATTAAGACTTGATATATAAGCAATTATTTTCTCAGTAAGACAATATTTTTCGTTTCTAACACAATCGCTTCGGGAAATTCCGTTCAAAATGCGCATTTTGACATCATTTTTTGAAATATATTCTGCCTCTGTCAAAACATCGATCGTTACGATACATTATATAGTTTCTGAATGAGCGAATCTATCAATTGGATGCGTTTGAGAGCAAAAATGAATTTAAAAATGAGTCAGAAAATAAGCAGTTTGGATTTCAATACTCCCTTAATACGGTAATTTTTCCAACACAATCCGCTTCGGGAAATTCGGTTCAAAAGGCCCACTATGACAGCATGTTTTAAAATATATTCTGCCTCTATCAATAAATTGACCATTACGGTACATTATATAGTTTCTAAGTAAGAAAAGGTGCCAATTGGAAGCCTTTGGGAGTAAAAATGAATTGTAAAATGAGTCAGAAAACAAGCAGTTTGGATTTGAATACACCCTTACTAAGATGATTTTTTTCTTCAACCGCTATGTATTTTTAATTTATTTTTGCTGTAAGAATTGGTTCTATCCAAAACTTGTCTATATAGATGTTGTAGACAATATTAAGAAGATATATGATAAATTCATGGGGATTTTATATCTCTTGAATTGACGGAGTTATGGATTTTTTTCTTCTTCAAACGCTCTTTTTGTTTTCGTTTTTAAATTTTTTTTGTGGTACGAATTGGTCCTATCAAGAACTTGGGAATATAAAAGTTGTAGATAATGTTAAAGAGAATCATGATAAAATTAATTGGATTTGATATCTTGAGAATTGACGAAGTTATGAATTTTTTTCTCTCAAAAGCCCTATTTTTTGCGCCCCTTGAGCCCATTTTTAACTTTATCAAAACTCTGTGATACATAAATTTTTGGCCCTATTTTTAGAAGTAATAAAAACTTTAAACTGATTCGATATGTACAAAATTTAAGAAGTTATCAGGTTTTTTCGGTTTTCATAAAACCCCTCCCTATTTCCATCCCCTTGGTCCGATTTTGCCCATTAACCAACTTGACCGAGATTTTATGCCCCTTGATTTTATGTATCAGTTTGGAAGAGATTGGTGTAGAATTGTGGAAGTTATCGTGCCCAGAAGAAAGTGATATATATAGATAGATACATATATATATATATATATATATATATATAAAGTTTTTTACTGAGGGTGGATTTGGGCTCTAGGGGTCATGATCGGTGTAGATCTGCAAAACATTTTCAGAAATTCCAATATAGGAACGACGCCAATAGGTAGTATTTCGTACGAAATCTACCTAAAATGCTAACAAATTCTACAGAAACATTTTCTTTTAAAAAGTATTCTATAAATATCTTCAAAACTCTATAGAAACAGTATTCTATAGAAAGGCCATTCTATAGAACTTGTAAATAATTCTATAGAGTTCTATACAGCTCTATGATCCATTTTCGTAAGGGGTATGTCAAAGAAGTCATATTTAAATGCATAATTCATTTGAAATGTGTTTAAAATCCACTCTGAGAAAATAATATATTAAATAATAACGTAAATAATTTGTAAATAATATTATATTCCTAGTATCACAAATTGCAGCTTCGTGCCATTATTAAATAGCTTCATTGTGGAATTATACTAATTGAGCTATCTTTTTCGCATAGTTACTTGCTAAGGAACTGCAAGCACTGTTATGCGACAATTATGACGTGAGTAGTATCGTCGGAATGAGAGAGAGAAAAAAATTCAACAGAAAAACCCTTCACAGATGAAATATATCCAGCATTATATGTACCACGATGTCTTTGTTTATTTATTTATTGCAATGTATTTATGCTGTTACCTTTGCTACGTAGTTAAATTTATAATAATATTTTCTGTTAAATGACTTCATGCACACTTCTATATAGAAATCTACAACCACCAGTATCCAACACAAATATCATAATCAACAAGCAAACACATTGCACACAAAACATTTACGATCAGTAACTTCTCTTCAGTTATCCACTTTTGTTTGTTTGAAAACATAATTTTCAAAGGTAATTTACATAATTAAGTCAGCAGGAAGCCATTTAACAGCAAAAATTATAAATTTCACTTCATAACTAATGTAACAGAAAAAAATTGTAATAAATATACCACTCGCGTCAAAATCGGCAAAAAACACCTCTTGCAGGTTCCTAGCTATAGTTTTTAAATTGCTGCACATATATTTATAACTTTTCTGTGTCATTTGAAACTGTTCATTTTCTCAATAGTTTCATAAAATTTTTACTACCGTTTAAATATGACAAGTTTACATATGTGATTGTCTACCTACGCATATTCAACAGCCATAGCATTAGATTGTTCTTCGGTTTTATTAACAGGGCTATTTTCCTTTTCAAAGCGTTTATTGTTTCGCAAATGTAATTTATGTTAAATAGCATAAACATTTATATATATATATTTAAAAAAAAAAACTGCTGTTTTACAATTTGATTTTAAACCAACTGTGAAATCCAAAAAGAGTTAAATATATTACCCGGTGTTCCAAACATAGGAGTAAACCTTTTGTAATTGAAAACATTAAAAGTGCATTTTTTATATAATATATATATATTTATTTTCCGCCAACTGCCTCAAAGAATTATTTTCATATGAAATATATCAGTTATGTATTCAAGTAACAAAATTATAAACTTATTTAAAAAGTGCATGCTTAAAAGAAAATTAGAAACATGTTTCATAATCTCGTTTAATATCTATTTATCTACACTATATATATAAAATCCTAATGAAACGGATATTATGAAACAAATTTATGTAACGATTCTATGAAACGACTGATTAAACAACTGATTATGTTTCACGACGATTTCTCCTAAAATACGGAATTTTTTGCGATGAAATTAACGCCAAAAATCCGTATTGATCTGCAGATCTCAAAACTGGTATTAGAATTTTTAAATTCGAATTAGTTTTCGAAATATTAATTTTTTTTTTCTAATTTTATATAATTTTCTCTAACGATGGAAACTCAAATTTTAATCATAACAGATATTTTTTTCAGAATTTAGAAAAGGTTACTATTTTAAACTAATTTGGCGAGAAGTTTGGCCTCACTTAAATGTATGCTAGGAAATGTATCATGTTACTTTTCTTCATAATTCAATTTGTATTTCATTATCATTTTGTTATACAAACTGAAACATTTAAAATAAATGGCTTTCATTCCTTTATTTTTTTAAACGAAATGAAAAGAAAAATATTAGGCACATATGTCATATACGCACCGATGTACCTAATTGGCGTCAAAATGGCATTAATTTGGTTGACATGGTAACCCGGCTATTGTTGTTTATTTAATAACAAATGTTTATTTACTTTATTTTCTTTTTTTAATTACATAAATTGTTTTGTTCTATAGTTAATTATTTTTTTTGGTTATTTTCCTTTAAAAATAGAAAATAATTAAAAAATACGGTACTAATTAGTTATTCTGTCGACCCATTTCGCCAAATTATATAAATCGCCAAACCACTCGCCAAATTATACAAATTGACGTAATTTTTATTTTAAATAACGAAAGAACAAAGAAAATAGTATAACATTAATAAATATACAAATAAAACGTCGAAATAAAAATCACTTGATGACGTAAAGACGTGTAACTTTCTTAAAGTCAAGTGAATGTGACATTTACGATCAACCATTATTGGCATTTAAACTTATAGTTTAGTGATAGATTTTTTGTCGACCGTATAACTAAGTAGTACGAAAAATACATATGTAACTGGTATTCGAAAGCGAGGTTTTCGCCAAATTTTCGTTAAAAAAATCACACCAAACCCGATACGTATATGACATCTCGCTAAATATTAAATAATGTAACAAACGATGACATTGAATTTCAACTTCAAAGCAATGTTTTAATTTACCACTCGAAAAATTTAAAAAAAATGCTAACTTGCGAGTTGAAAAATAGCTATTGGCGAGATTTACATCCGACTAGCGTAACAGTACCAAGAATTCTTTGCGACCATAGAAACTTTTATGTAGTTTTATTAAAAAAAAAAATTGATTTTTAAATCAAAAGGGAAAACTTTCGGCACAGATGTCATATACGGGCCCATATTGGCGCGATTTGTTTTCTGACGCCAATGTCATTTACTCAATGGGTACTTAACTGGCGCCATAGTATCGTTATTTTGCTTGATTTTGTAAGCCGGATGTTGTTGTTTATGCTGTTGATGTTTTCCCCAAATTAGCGTCGGTAAAAAATCGCGCCAATATGGGGCCGTATATCATATCTGGACTAAACTTTCATATGAAATGCGAAGGAATCAGAGTGTATTTATTTATGGCAGTTACATGACGTGGACTATTATAATATAGATGAAATGATTGCGATAGAATAATATTTGGCGGCTTATCACCTGTACCTGGCTAACATTAAAGTACCAAAATGGCACTAGGAATATAAGAAGGGAAGTGGTTCGCCCGGAACTGTTGATGATAGTCACATGACTTAGGCTATTGTTATAGAAATTGTTTTAAAATACCGGTAGACAAAGACTCTGTACACTTAATTCATTTTATTTTAGCTTCTTTTCAAATGTTTAACTGATCCTCTTTAATCAAAAACGAAAACAACCATTGGATGTCTTAACAGCAACTGATTCGGCCTTAAATTTTTTAAATTAAAGGAAATTGAATGGAAATCCGTTTACAGGGAGATATGCACAGCTTTTTTCAGTATAATTCAATCTTCTATAATATTTTAAAAACCGATCAGATTAGCATGTTTTTAGATTCTGCGGTGTCTGAACGGGGGTTGGCGAGCGTAGCTTGTAGGGCGCAGAGCCCCCTAGTATATATATATGTGTGTAAAGTTTCAATGGGATTAATCAATTTTTCACTTTTTCGAAACAAGATATTTTTTCTTGTTGTTTGAGGAAAGTGAACAAGAAGCCCTGCAAAAATTGGAAATCAATTAATATTTGTGATATGAACGTATACGATCTTCTTAATTTTGCATATTGTTTTCTATATTATTCCAAATATTACTGGAGATTAATTATGTAAACAATTTGTATATTGTTGAGATTTTTTTTTTGACAAATTGACGCTTGAAAATTATTTTTATTTAAACATCAGTATATTGAATTGCAGTTTTCAATATAATTTTATTTGAAAGCACATTTTTTTTATTACATGGTATAAAAATTGAAAATGTGCAATAGCTATAAATTAACATATTACGTTTAAAAATTAATGTGACAGTGCCAGTCGTTTTGACCATCGTCATGACGCCAGCTTTAGTAACTTACATGCATTCTCTTTATGACGTATATTTAGAAAGATTTATGCCTCAAAGCCTAAAGCAGTCCTCATTTTGTCAGTTTATAATAAACGTATTTTGCATTTTTTGTCTTTTTTTTTTTTACAAAATTACTGGAAAAATTTCAATATTTTTCTCTAATCATAAAATATCCATATGGCAACATGTGTTACGTCATATGAGCAATATTCTCTATTATTAAAACCATTTTAAATTAAGTTGTTTGACAATGCAATTCATTTGACATTTTGAGATAGATGTGTTTTACATACACTTTTAAAACGAGGTTGGATATTAACTTATTTTTTGCCATAAGCACTTAAATCTGACATAAATCATTCACAAGAATTCTTAAAACTGTTGCAATATGCGTACATTCCTTGAGTCTAACTTCTTTTTAAAAAATCTGAATTTTTCTACTAATTTGTCTGTCGCCACTCCATGAAACAACTAAAAATGCAAATAAGTTAATGATGTGAGATGAAAAACTCGAGGTATAATATCTTTTTTCCACTAAAAAATTTAAGTCTTTCTAATATCTTCTGATGTGTCACTCTCTAGCTTCACACAGATTAAGTAATAAATAATAAAGATCACACATTTACACGCAAAAAACTTTTACAGTGTTGCCTATATATTAATTATGTTACAATATCCATTATGAAAAGATTTGCATAAAAAAATAAATGTATTTTTTTATGAATGGGAAGAATTTCATCTCCTCATAATGTCAGAATGCCCGACAATTTTTTTTGTCTTTCATAAAATGAGTTAACAGTTTTTACATGGAGTTTTAAATGTCATATGTTACTTGAATAATAACATCTAATTAATAATAAATTAATAGTACGATAAAAACACACTTCTAGTTGATAAAGTATTTATATTTTTAAAATCAGATAAAAAGCTATCACATTTATCATTATAGTTAACAGCATTTAACAGTTGCTTTCTATATTAAATTGTGATTAAGAAAACATTGAACTTTTTTTTCATACAAGTAGTATTAGGATTTTGAAATCCTCAGATAAAATTATCGTTTTTTATTTAGGAATAAATGCAAATACTTTCTCATAATATTTTTACAAGTTTCACTTTTTTTCTCTAAATTTTTACACATTTAACGAATAATACAGTTAAAAACGGATTATTTTTAGTTATTTTTTTTATTATTATTTAATAGTGCTGTAAAAGTAACGACTAAATGAATACCCGTATGATGTCGTTACTTTCGAACTCGCTACCCGTTAGAAAGTATTCGTTACTCGTTACTTTCGTTACTGTTCAAAAACCGGGTATTAACAATCATCGTATGTACTACAAACCTGCAGCAATAGCAAATCTAATTATATACCGCACATGAGTCTTTTGAAGAATTCGTTACTATTTTAACGTAAAATATGTGCTGCCATCTGTACGTTAAAAATACATTTATTTTTCTACGTTTTAATGAAAAAAAGGCAAACAAAATTAAAATACGATGCATAATTGAATATAACATGTCTAAATTGTATAATTTCTTACTTATGAAATAAGGAATAATCGGAGAAAGCAATTTAGGAAGAGTAAAAGTTCACCAAATTTATACGAAAACTATGAAATATAATTACACAGCCAAAATATTTTACAAACAAATTTACTCATTAATTTTACACTAAAAGTAATTATGTATTATGAAAATTTAATTTCTGGAATAATATGAAAATATTTAAATATATATATATTTAATTTCTTACGTGATTATCCTATCAAATGACACTGTACTTCAGTCACATTATTATTTCTGAAATTATTGATTTATATTTAAAAATACCCTTTTTTCAAATATGAAATTTAAAAACATAGCAACAAAAATATTTGGCACAGATGTCATATACGCATCACACTAGCGTGATTTTTTTCTGATGCCAATTTGGTGAAAACCTCGTTTTCGAATACAAGTTACACATATATATATATTAAATAGGGAATAACAATAAATAAAAAATGTTTCATTAATAACTATAGAACAAAACAATTTATATAATTTAAAAAAAGAAAATAAAAGTAACTATACAATTTATTAACAAATAAACAACATCCGAGTTACCATATCAAGCATAATAACGGCACTTTGCCGCCAGTTAAGTACCCCGGTGATTATATGACATTGGCCTCAGAAAAAAATTGCGCCAATATGGTGCGTATATGACATCTGTGCCAATTATTTTTACAAGCCAAACAGAAAAAAAAAAGAAAAAACAAGCAATTTAACAAATTACAACAACCATTTGGTAAATGATTTTTTCAAAGACTAAAATTTAAGACATAAAAAATCGCACGGAGTTGATCATACATATTTCGTACGCCATGGATTAAACATTAACACTCTTGAACCAATTTTAAATGAAATTTCATTTTTAAATTTCTAAACATCCCACAATATTACTTTTTATATCGTCGTATAGAGAAAAGAATACATTTTTAATTGCAATTTGTTTGAAACTGTATCTCAATTTGTTTCTGAGTTATTAATTTTTTTTTGTTTGTAGTTTTTATTACTTTTTTGTCATAGTGGCAACAGAAGTATCCATCTCTGTTGAAAGTAAAGGTAAAATACAGATTACTGTATAAACACATCAGGAAACGAATAAAATGCGGAATCAACCAATAAAAAGCTTCAGATATGTTTTTGATTTCCTACCCTGACAGAGGACAATAACCATTTTTCCAAATGCTTAAAAAAAATTAGAAAACAGTAATTCTGCTTTTTCAGAATTTAGTGTCACCTAGAGGTCTGCACGGGCCCGGACTTGGCCCGAGGCCCGTACCCGGCCCGGCCCGCGGGCCGGGCCGGCGGAATGGAGGAGAATTTTCAAACTGGCCGGCAGAATTAGGACAATTTTTTCAACGGGCCGGGCCGACAGACAAAATAAACGGGCCGGGCCGGCAAAAAAATTGAACGGGCCTGAAGGGCCGGGCCCGGCCGATAAAAAAAATTAATCGGGCCTATCGGCCCGATATAAGAATTTCAGAGGAGCAGATAAAATACGAGGTCATTTCCAATGAATATGACTTTTTCGAGAAGTATAAATGTGCGTTACGAGCCGATGCGAGTTTAACAACATCAATACAGAAATGTAACATGTCCATCGTAGAGATCGGCATCGTACAGTTACATGATGCCTGATCCCGGGTTTAATTTTTTTCGGCAGACTTGTGCCGGGACGGAACTGGTCTTAATCGTTCTCAGGATGTGTAGGACAGGCATTATGTTTTGTAAAAGTATTAATAGCGATAATGAACTTCTGTTAACAGAATCTTTGGAAATGTACCTTAAGGTGGTTCTCATATTTACTGCTCAACAATGCGAAACTCTCAGACACATTTTCTGACTCATTTTTAACTATAAAGGCATAAAATTGTCAGGCTGAGTATTGAAGGCAATTGGGATCAAATAGCGTTTCCATTTTTCATAAATTACATACAGAGATAACAGAGACTCTTGTCACGTGACTGTACGTTTTCTCCTTTCCTGTGCTATCGCTTCCGGAAATTCGATTCAAAACGCTAACTTTGGCAGTATTTTCTGAAAGATATATTACTTTTATCTAAAAAAAAAAAAAAAACGGCATTTACATGGTTTCTGAATAAGAATACCTGCCAATCTCATGCGTTTCCGAAAAGAAATGAATTCATAAATGTATCAAAATGTAGCTCCTTTGGATTTGAGAAAAGCCTTAAAAATGACAGAAATATTTTCACAAATCTACCTTTTATTATAAGCTTCAAAAGTTATCATGTTTTTTAACCCTTTATTCTAAACTACAATAATCTTTTAATGAACCCTTATTTAAATTTTGAAACGTCTGTAGAGACGTTGACTAAAACACTGTAAGTAATCGTTAACGTTTAATATTGTGTGTTTTCTATTTTGCGAACACATAGTAATTTAAAATATACTGTAAAATGTTCCCATAAATATGCATGTAGTATTCATTAAAAGAATCTTAACTGTATGTCGAGAAAAAACGGAATTTTTTGTAGACATTTAGTCGGACCGGGCCGGGCCGGGCCGGACCTGTTTTCACTGATTTTTGTACGGACCGGGCCGGGCCGAGAACGGTAAAAATGTAAACGGGCCGGGCCGGGCCGGGCTCGGGCCGAACTTTCAATTTTTACACCGGGCCGGGTCAAAATAGCTTTCCTCCGGGCCGGGCCGGGCCCGGGCCTGGAAATTCCGGCCCGTGCAGACCTCTAGTGTAACCCCCGATGAAAAAAAAAATATGTACATAAATATAGATAGTTCAGTTATAAGACTTAAAACACACGCGTTTGTTTATTTTATATAAAATGACGTGATCCGCATCCGCTGAAGAATTTCTTTCGCTATTTAAGAAATTCGACAAAAAAAATGGCTATCTCATGATTCATATGCTTTCATTTGTTTATAATATTAATGTAGATACTTAAAATTAAGTTCAGTTTATAAAAACTTCATGTTTTATCAGAAGTTAACTTATATTTTTTCGAAACAGCAGGTATTTTAATTACCTTTTTTTTTTTTTTTCAGTTTTTATGAGAAAATGGCAACAAAAAGATATAATTGGTACTTTCCAACTATTTTTCCTGTACTTTTACTTTCTACAGAAATGGAGTACTTGAGTTACAAAAATTATACAAATGGCATTTAAAACTACAATAATAATAATAATAATAATAATAATATCTCAAAAATAAATCGAGATGCAGTTTTCAAACAAATTGCATTTAAAAGTACTTTTTTCCCCAATACGATGGTATAAAAATTGGAAATGTGCGATGCTTAGAAGTTAAAATAAATGCGGTAGAGATTATTCCGTACAATGATACCTCTGCTTTGTTTTACGGCTGGCTTATACAACGGGGCGTGTTTTTTTTTTTTTTTTTTTTGGAGACGACACTTTATTAGCCTAGCTGGAAGAAAGAAACAGCATACCGGAGATTAAAAAAATTAAACGTTATCATAAAAACATTTTTACAAGCAATCTAAAAACTCATCTTTATCATAAAAAAAAATATATATTTTTTAATTTAAAACATAAATACACGTACAAAGATATTTTTATAGGATAAAGAATGCACTGAAAGCAAACCTGTAAATTTTAGAACAGAATTTCTTAAAAATTTTCAGAATATTTAAAAGAAATGTGTTTCATTTTAGACTTTATCATCTTATCAACCAACAGTTTACGTCAATCGCATTATTATTTTAGAAATCTTTGATTTATGTTTTATAATAATATTTTTTCCATTCTTTTTGGTTTTAATGAAGCACGCCTTTCAGATAATATATAACCTGATTTTGAAAAAAAAATTCTTTCAGATGGTACTGCAAGCTCAGAGTATAAAATAGCTATGCTTCTTTTTCTTTCCATAATGAAGGAATCAATAAGCCCCTACGAAATCAAAATCGTTTGAGATTTGAGAATAAATGATACTGACAGAATGATACGCATACGCTGATACGTAAACAACTAACGCCGAAATATCCGAGTCTGAATACAAATTCGCATCTTTTACCGCATCCGGCTTTCTGCTCCATTCATGAATTATACAAACGTAAGCAGCGTTTGAAGTTAGTTTCATTTCGTTCGGCTGCGTATTGACGCAGTAACGACTAACGAGTCTTACTTCGAAGTACCGATTCGGTATTTCGTATCTTAGAGAATACCCGTTACTTTGTAACGAATATGTGCGGTTTGCTACAGCTCTATTATTTAACCCCTTGACCTACAGCCTTAATTTCACTGGTTTCGATACATACCAAAGCTTTGCGATGTTGTTCGTGTCATAAAACTCACATTCCACCAGTGCCCTGTCATATCAGTTGCATATCACAGACCAGACCGGTTCAAATATGCAAACTTTACTGTGAAGTAAACGAAGTATGAGGCGTACGTCATGGTCACTGATTACTGAAATGATAAAACATACGCAGCGTACGTCCTGGGGGTCAATGGGTTAAGCTAATTTTGTTGATTTCTGGGCTGAGTATTTGAAGTATTAGCGGATGTTTAAAACTGAAAATGTGTCTAACAGACTGCCTACTTCTTTTGTGTTTAACGACCTACTTCAATTAAATAAACTTTCATTATTTGAATATATCTTCAATAAATTACATCTCCCAGTTCCCTTAAAGACGAGTTTTAAAAATATGCATTTATAATTTCCCTTTTCCATTCATAAACCTTTCGAATAACAAGACATGGATCTATGAACATTCAAATTTCAATTATTTTGCTATTATGAACACGATAATAAATTACTCTACGTCGAGATCTGTCGGCTGCGTTTAACAAATAGCATAAATCCGAGTTAGTTGCCTCACTCACTGTATTTCAGCTATTGGACAATTGACGCAGCTAGTGACGTTCTTCTACTGTCAATCATTATAAAAATAAAAACACATTAGGGTTACAGCGATTTATTTCTTCAAATAAAAGTTATATTCATCAAAAAAGGTAACTTTCGATTTTGTTAAATGTTCTCATAAGGTGCGACGAGGTAGGCAATGAGGTAGCGACAAATGAAATATAATGTATATATTAAAAATTCTATGAAATATTTAGTGAATGTTGTTGAAGCAGGTATCGAATAATGTGCTAGCTAATTAGGTTACAGTCATATTTATTCCTACTCTCACAGCTGCTGGATGGAGCATCTATTTCGATCAAGTGGGGCGTTTAAACCTGGTGTCAGGGATAGATAGCTAAAATCACTGATTAAGTTTTTTGATAAAAATCCGATTTTATCTGGTATTTTTATTGGAGTAATATTTTGTATTAAGTTCTACATAAAATTTGAAGTAAATAGGTTACATGTGCACTACATAAATCAATACTATAAAAAAGAAAAAGTAGGGTGATTAATGGAACATCTATACTTGATTTGACTTATATTAATTTTTTAATCTTAAATATTAAAATTTAACTTAAAAGAGCTAAGAAAGCACCACTTGCAGCGCTTACACATGGCGGTAGAAACCATACGATAAAAAATTCAATCGTCGATATATAAACATTTATCAGAACGGTATATAGGTTTTCTTAAATGTTTGTGAACTTTGCTAACCAAAATGGAATGTAAAAAATAAAGGGTTTTGGTTAAAGCCATAATACTTCCCCATTACAATTCGAAATGTCAAGTAGATCTTATAGGCTTCCAGTCTGAACCTAATAAAAACAATAAGTTTATTTTAGTTCATAAGGGCGACATTAAAAATTTAAAAACAAAGGCGGCAGAAAACTCTACGCAATTGGTTAATGTATTTTTATTGTCCATGCCCATTTATTTTGCAGTACAACTCTAGCAGGGCATTCTATAATAAAACTTATGGACCACCATGAAAACGGCATGAATATAGTCGAAGGTAGCACATAGCAAAGCTAGCCAACCGCCGCGGCGAGCGGCCCATCTTCGTCCGCAGCCCTTTATTCTTCCACTTATTCCGACTCTTTTGCGGAAGCAAGATTCACAGGTCCCCAGCCACGTCCCGAATGAATTGTGAAAGTATTCATTTCTATGGAAAAAAATATTATAATTCATGCATCATTTTCGTTTCGTGCAACAGCTCAAGATACACCGGAACTGGCAGAGGATTTTTAAAATATAGAGCAAAACAGAGTGTGAAAGTCAAGCATGTACATGCTCCAAAAGTAATATGGAATGTAATTCAAGGAGCTGGTCGCAGTAGCAGTCTTTGTTTTATTAGAAAATCAAAAATAAAATGAAGGTACTTCATAAATATTAAAGTTGATACGTTATTATATTTTTTGTTTTGCATGAAGTTTTTCTAATGTTTTTATCTCAGCATGAAAGGTTTACCATCAAGCCAATTTATTTTTGAGACTTTTATGTTAGCCGGATAACTCGCCAGATCTTTTTACAATTGGCATAATTTGAAATGCAACCCTTTCCCGACATTCACCTCGCGCGGCATGGAATGAACAATCCTTCTTTTTTTTTTTTTTATCAGGAAAACGTTGCCTCTAAATGCAGTTTGCACGACAGGACATGAAATGAAATTGTATTTTATCGATAGCATTCGATGGAGATGCAGCATCCCTACTTGTCGCAGTAAAAAGTGCATTCTGCAAAGAATAAAATTTGAAACACCTCTATTGAGTTTCTTAAATTGTTTTCCAAAATGGCGTAAGGATAAACATTGTGGTACAGCCTGCCCTCATTTAGAATCATACTTGGTTGAATTCAAGCGGAGAAGAGAAACGTAGGCTAATGTCAGACGAACGTCTATTTGCAAGATTTTAGTCGTTTTAAAGAAACCCCTTCTAGCGAAGGTTTTCTTTTTCAGTATGCAAAAAAGCGTACACATAGCCGTTCATCTCATATTAGCCTAACGATCCATTTAAAAAAATTCTAAATGATATTAAAAGATTTCGGTTCCTTAAATAGTGTAAGCGTCTATTTTTATGTATATAAAATTAGATACTAAGTTTCCATTATGAAATAAAATGTTTCTAGTTTATGTTATCTTATATTTAAACATTTCTGTTATTGTCTAAACATAATCATTTATAGGCCCAATTATGTGAGATTTTGTTATTTGCATTGGTATATTTGTGTTTGCGTATTTTATCATGATTATGTTTTAGCTGAGTTTTTGTAAGATATTATAATGAAAGATATAGAACTTTTTGTAACTAATACCAATTATTTTTTATCAAAATATTTTAGTTTATTTATTCATTCACATAGGGTTATATCTGACTTTGCAATGTTAAAATATTCGCTATTTGTTATTGGCTAAAAAAAATGTCGCTGGTCGCCAGCTGACATAAATGTACCACTTTTTTGTAATATTTAAATTTAAAGTGATTGTTTTATTGATTATTATTTATATATATATTGTTGTGTAAGTACGTTTTCTTCCAGCAACCTAAAATTTTATATAATTATAATCTGTAAAGTTTTAAATTTACTTAATAAAACACATTTCCACCTTATATTCTGTTATTTTTTATTCTTTTTCAACTTATCTAGCCGTAACCTGTTAATGTTTAATTTTATTAAAAATAATTATAATAATTTTTAAAATTTTCAACTACTTATTATTGGGAGGTCATTTATAAAACAACAAACAGTTTCAAGGAATAATTAGCTAAAGTTTGAAATAGTGTATTAATTTAAAACTTTGTTTCATTCAGTCGGTAATTTACACCTATATATTCCAAAAAATAGAATTAAATAAATTTTTGTATAATTATCTTAAATGCTTATTAATTTGGATATATTATTGGATAATGATTTTGTAATTCCATACTGAGTCAAAAAATTATCATGTTATTTTATTTTTTATTTTCTTCAACAAAAAATATTACTTTGGATGTTAGTCGGTCGAATGACATCTGACTTTAAAAAAAGGACAAATTCATGTCTGGAATGCTGGGATATCAGTAACTGTATATTTCAATATTATTTGAATTTTTCTCAACTTCGACCACCGATGAGAAAAAACAAATGCGATCCGCTATCTGGGCAGAGTATAATTGTAAACAAAGTTTATGGTAATATTTCTCTGAATCTTGGTTCACGGTTTGTGGTGAACCAAACTACGCTTTTTCATACATAATATGTACGCAAGGGTGAATATATTCAATGCGCAAAAGTTTATTATTATTATTATTATTCTCTTTATGAATCTCAAAAATGAATGACTCACTACGTAGCTTATCGTTTATGATACGATTGTTTTAAATACGGTTTCTGAAATGGTTTGTTCATTGCACAAATCATCCTTACAATTTTGTTAGAGTTCAATGTTTTATAGAAAACAGAGGTCATTTGAGGAGATGACATGTGTGTTTAGTCAGATAAGTTTTCTCATACACTTCTCAATTCACAATCAAGCCTAACATGGCTCCATCTTATTGCCGACTGTTAAGATGTTCGTCCTGGACTGGTTACCAATACTTTCCTACACGTGGATTTTACACTGCTGGCCACACAATATGCAACACCAAGAAGAACCAGAGATATCACAACGAAATTTATTTCGCAGATAACATGTTGTACAAAGATCAAACAATTAAAATTACAGCCTCTCATGACGTGTGAATGATGACAAACTCAGTGGTTAGTGTAGCCGCCATTGTTGGTTATAGCCGCTGACACACGCCTCGGCATAGAATCAAAGAGGCTTTGGATCTCTCCTTGGGGTACAGCAGTCCATGCGGCTTCCACATATTGCAAAAAAGTTGATCTGGTGTAGCAGCGGGTGGTGTATCCAGGGCCCGTCGTTGTGTAAGCATGGAGCTCACGTTTTTCGATCGGCGATAGATCGGGAGAACAAGCAAGCCAAGGAAGCAATTAAATCTCATGAGTAAAGAAGAACTCTTGAACATTGCGTGTCACGTGTGGCCGCGCATTATCCTACTGGAATAGAGCTGATGGCAAGCGCTGAATGTATGGCAGGACGCACAGGCTCCAACACCTCAGAGATGTAGCGCTGGTTGTTCAGTGTACCAACAATGTGTACTAGAGGGATGCGGAAGTGAAATCCAATACAACCTCAAACCATGATAACGGGTGCAGGACCAGTGATACGATGCATAACGCAACAGTTCAGCAGCCTCTCACCACGGTGTTTCCAAACTCGAATCCGACCATCATGATGTTGCAGGCAGAAGCGAGATTCGTCAGCAAACACAGTGTCGTTCCATTCCGTTGTCCATGTCCGCCGTTCCTCGCACCATTTGCGGCGCAAACGCCTGTGGTTTTCAGTCAAGGGTAAACGAAGCAATGGACGCCTTGTGGACATTCCACTCTGCTGCAAACGGCGTCAAATGGTACGAGCGGACACCGAATGATGTGTAATTGACCGAGACTGTTGTGCTATGGTTCGCGATGTGGCCGCGCGATCCATCACTGCCATGCACACAATCCGCCTGTCATTACGGGCAGTGGTGCAACGAGGTAGGTGCGATTGGCCCGGTCGATCCGTCGTTCCCTCTTGCATTCAGCGATTACAGATCCGCATCACAGGTGCTTGGTTTCGTCCAACACGGTGACCGATTTCTCTGAAGGATAATCCGCAATCCCTATAGGCTACTATTCTTCCTCGGTTGAATTCAGAAACTTGGTCGAAAGACGCTCGATGCATAGGTAAACAGTTCACGTAAAAAAAAAAAAAAAACCGCGCGAAAAAACATCTGCCGTACTTCAAATCGCCAATATGTTCTCACCTTACATAGCGCTTGCGGGTGGCGCTACGGTCGCCCGTCAGTGTGTCTGCGCTGCAGTGCTAATGATTTGCATATTTCATCGCCGCAATGATGTAAATTTCGCATTATTTGCGTGCTTCCTACAGGGTGTTGCATTTTGTGTGACCAGTAGTGTATAATAAGCAATATACTAATAAGCAATATACCACTACGAATGCGTGCTGGAAATTTTCGCACTCTTTTCAGACTTTCCGTAAGAATTCACGGATAGGTCATGTGTTCTAGTAGTACGGAAATTATTGTTAAAAAATGAGGGATATTTCAGTCTATATAGACGAGTTTTTCTGACAGTTCAGAAAGCTAGTCAAACCGAATTGATAAACACTTTTCAACTATGTTGGAAAAAATTAAAAAATGCTTTTGTAATGTAGAAATATATAAAATATGAGAGGGTCTAAGAAATTATACATAAAAACACAGTTTCATCTGCTGCAGCTATTTTTTGGGAAACGATTATCAGTAGATTTGTAGAGCATGAATCAGTTTTCTCAAGCCGGGGTATCGATTTTTAGGATTCTATCAATTCTCTATTAAACATTTTCAGCTATGTAACAGGATTTATGCATGCATGAATAACAAAATATTATTAATTTTAACGTTACATGAATGCTGTTAAATTATCCTGTTCGTTTGTAAAACATGTTTGTTGGACATGAAAATGATTGCTTGAGATTTGGTACCATCCGAAAACTATATGGTATGTTGAGAAGGCTGTTTAATACAATAAAAAGACTTATTCGAAACGTTTCTGAAAATCAATGGACAAATTAAACTTTTTTTTTTTTTTTTTAACAAATGGTTCTTAATATGTCGAATATATATTAATTTTGGGGGTTTCTAACGGTAATAAGAGCTTTTTTTAATTATTAGCCACCCAGAATAGGTTATTGTATATTTTTATTTGTTGATATATTTTCCCAGATTATAAAGATCGATTTGCTATTTTTGGGCGTTGAAAAAAATCGATTTTTCTTTTTTTAGATTTTTCTATTCCCTGTAGCCTGTAGATTATGCCTGTAATGCAATACGAAGTCCCTTTGTAGTTATAATAGAACCCGGTTATCCGAAAATCGGCTTTACCGAAAGACCTTGAAATTCCTCAAAGTACTTTTTAAATGTGAAAAATTTTATTGTCAGTACTATTTTTACCGATGTCAAATGTTAACTTTTAACATATTTTGATATATGATTACTATTTTATTTGTAAGTTTTAGATAAAAACAATTCCAAATCATTTTTAATACATTGAACAGTTGTTTTAATACTTATTATCTTTAAAAATTAAAAGCGAAAAAATTAAAATTCAAAACTTTGAAAGGTATTATTGGGCACTGGTAGAAAAAACGTTAAAAAACATGTTCTTTATTAAATAAATAAACAGTGTCTACTTACTTATTTTGTCCATTGCGTAATTTCAAGCACTTTATTAGATAGACACGCATGACACTTCATTTTTTTTTTACAAAATATATTGTGATTTTCTTTTGTTTTTTTTTACTTTGCATCGTTTCAATGCTGCTTTATCACGCCATCTTTTAAATAAAAACACATCTGATGCTGTTGAATCTTCTTGTACTTCAACATATCGATCACAGCTTTTCATCAAACAAGTTTTCATTATAAGCCTTCCGGTTATCCGAAAATTCCTATGAAACACCGGTTAACCGAAAATGCTTTGGTCCCATTCTTTTCGGATAACCGGGGTTTTACTGTATTTAGTATATTTAGGGCAACGCATCTGTAGGATTAAAGTGTTTTGGACTAAAAACGCATTTTAGGCAAAATGAGTTTTTTTCTAATTGGCGGGAATAGAACAGAAAAACTAGTAAGCCAATCTTGCTAAGTTTTTTTTATTAAAGGTGATATAATTTATTGAAGCTTGGACCACTTTCAGCCATTTTTATAAAAAATAAATATTTTTAGAAGCACACTAAAGTTTAAAAAAATGTGTCAGAAATAAACCTTTTTTTAAAAAAATAGCTTCCACTTTGCTGATTTTCAACTTTTGGACCTCAAAGTGGTTGTAGCTCCAGACAATATTATCTGATTTTATAATCCTTAACGAAAACTGATTGCAGACTATTCTGACGATTTATCGGATATTCGCCCATTTGCAAGTGCACGGCACGCACGCTATAGAGCGTCTCACACGCAACTCGAACCACGCCATCAATTTTTTATTTAAAAAAAATTAAATGTTCTTCAAGTGATAACAACGCTAAAAAAACCGGAGTTATAAATTTCATTCCTATTCCAGATTTCTTTTCTATAAAACATCCCTTTTTTCGGAATTCTACAGGCAATAACCCCCCCCCCCCTTAAGCCTGCTTTTAGAGGGAAATAAGTTATAGATGCACAGGGTAGCCAAAATATTAGATAGAGCTCCTATTTAGCACTAATACTGTATCTATCATGTCTTTGATGACTGCAAATAATTTTAAGATACATTTTAAGGTTCATCTAGTAGAGCATATATATATATTTCAAGCATCCTGAGTTGTGTTGTAGCACTTCTACTACCGCACACAATGTCTGCCAGTCACCTCGGACCTCTTAATTTCAAAATCGATTTTTTAAGCACTGTTCTACTTTACACTCAGTTTTAGCTTAGCTGTCCTTTTTTTAAGACCCTGTCATTTGAGACATTGCTGGCGAGAAAAGAAAGGATGCTGGTTGTTTTTATATATAGTGGGCCGAACCCTTCTGGTAAACACAATAATGTCGCATTTAAAGGTACCCAAATCTCTTTTTTCCGACTTGAATGGGCAAAATGTATAGTTCACTGGTGTTTCTGACCAGGTAAAGTGTTTTATTTGAAAATTCAGATTGAAGCTCTTTTGTTTCTGCATAAAATGAATGCCTCTCGCTTGGTACCTCTTTAATTCACAAGCAATTTTTACTCACTATTACCCTTTCTCTCGAAGCTTTTGGCTTAGCTGTAATTCTTTGAAAACTCAAGAGATTGCTGTATGAGGAAGGAAGGTTAGTGTGCGGCTTTGAGACATACTGGACCAAGCCCTTTTCGTAAACACAATCATGTCGTATTTAAAGTCACTCAGATCTCTTATTTTCGATATGAGTAGGTGAAATGCGCAGTTGAGATTGCTGTATGAGAAAAGGAAAGATAGCGGGCGGTTTTGAGACACACAGGATCAATCCCTTCTCGTAAACACAATCATATCGCATTCAGAAATACTCTTATCTCTTATTTTCCACATCAATGGGCGACATGCACAGTTCGCTGGTGTTTCTGACCAAGGAAAAGTGTTTTATCTGAAAATTCAGATTGCAGCCATTTTGTTCTACACACATGGAATGTCACTCGCATGGAAACTTTTTAATTCACAATATTTTTAGGCTCTTTATTCCCCGCCTTATCTAAGTTTTTGACTTAGCTTGGTTGGTTGGTTGTATTTATGACGGCCAATCATCAGCATGAGGGTTATAGGCCCTAAGGAGGGATGCCCTTCGTGGGGGTCTTTCTAAGGGAACGTAACAAGTATTAACGCTTGGAAATCCAAGGTTAGAAGAAAACCACGAAAACTCCGAACGATTAGGCCGACGGGCGCGATTGGGATCGAACCTAGCACTTCCCGCCTACCAGCTTCGAGAGCAGACACTCTCGGCCACTGGTGGGGCATTTTGACTTAGCCTTATTCTTTCAAAAATCAAGGGATTACTGAATATGAATTGTTGAAAATAATCATGGCATTACATTAAATTATTATTAATTTCTTTTTGTACAACTATGTTTATTGTGATTGGTTGTTTAATGTAGCTTTCTTCCACGGCCGCCAATTCTCCGCCATGGGCCTTGCAAAATCTATAAATACCTGTAAATTTTCTGTTTTCTTTCAGTATGTTTGTGTAATTGTTCTTGTATCAAATATACTCAATTCGATCCACACCTTTATGTCTGCCTTTTTTTTATTTATTTCAACAGCAGAGCGTGGTTCTAGCAAGTGTTGAAATGAGATGCGAGACATACTGACGCCGTTATTTTTCTGTTTTTCATTTCTGTTGTCATTTTGAGTGAAAAAGATTTTATCTTACTTTTTATATATTTTATCGAGCAGAATGGATTCTTCAAAAGATGTTTACGGCATCCCTCTTTTTGAAGGTGATGGAAAAGTTTTTTCGCTATGGAAACGAAGAGTAACGGCAATTTTTGCTGCTAAGGAATTGGAAAAATTCCTGGAAAACGAAGCGGCTCTAGACAATGCCGCCGATGTCGTGAAAGCAAAAAAGGCTTACGCTTTATTATTATCATTATTAAGTGATAATGTTCTTGCATCACTTCAAGATGAAAATACAGCTCATAAAATTTGGAATAAATAAGAACGCACTTATGATACAAAGCGTGCAGTGAATCAAATTTTAATTCGGAAGTGATTGGCAACGATTAAGAAAGATCGTGCAGTTTCTATGAGAAATCACATTGATGAAATAAATAAATTAATTTCGGATCTTAACCCATTGAGCGTTTCACTAGATTATAAAAATGTACCTTAAAAAGGCCTTGAATAGGAAAAAAAGAACTTGTTCGAAAAGGTAGAAGGGGTTATGTGATTTTGTAGTTGAAAAGTGCTAAGGGATTTAGTTCTTTCCCCTTCTTTCTGACACTGAATGATTGAAACGTCTGTCCACTGTCTTTTATGAGGCATGAATGGGCGTTTAAAACTAGTTGACTAATAGCTTTCGAAAACGATTGTCTGGTTAATCCCAGACAACATCTGAAAGTATCTAACGAAATAGCAGTTTTCAGGAATACAGGTGTGTGTTCCGTGTTGCTTAGAATAATGTTTGCAAACTGTTAATGTAGTATAATTTGCTTTATATGCTATTAAATTTTATCTAAATTTGAAAAGAATTTATATCTTCGTAATAACAAGCATGTTTCATTTCCTCTAAATGCATTTTTTTTCTAAACAGTTTCTGTTACATAAACTTGTAAATTTTATTAATTTGTAATGATTTAATTACAAAATTAAACTGGAAGTAATCGATTTTTTAAATAAATTTACATTTTATAAAACGCACGTATAGCGATAGATCTCACTATACAACGAATCTCAATTAAACGTTTAGTACACTTTAGTTACACTTTTAGATAGGGTTATTCATCGTATCTCAATTTCAATTAATGCTAATATTATTTATTTTTTCTTTTATAAATAATAATAAGAAGAATAATAATTTCTCATTATGCAAGTTAGTGTAACATCTGCTTTCTTTGATTTTCTGTGATATAAATCTGAGATAGCTGATATATTGTACATTATCCTGATGAATATACCAGAGGAAAATACATTAAAATATTCTAACCCCCTACCCCCCCCCCCCAAAAAAAAGTGATTTGTTATAAAGTATTTCAAATGCGCATTCAAAATAAATGGAAAAAATCTTCTTCTAAATGATAATTCTTCTAACTTATTTTTTTGTGAGCAATAAAAGAATTAAAACAAATTTTAATAAGATTTTCAAAATGTGCAAATTCCTGTTTAAAAAAAGAAGAAAAAAAATACAAACTGACAACCTTTTTTCCAGCCATACATAAAAAAAAAAAAAAAAAAAAAAAAAAAAAAAAAAAACAGGCGCATTTTTGGATCTTATAATTTAGCTTCCAGATAACAAATTTGAATTTTTATTAATTCCTATTATTTTACTGATAAATGTAGAACATTAAAAGAAAAACATTTATTGGTGTAATCAAAGTGGCAGTAATTATTTCAACCTTTCCTTTCGTCTCGGCAGGCAATTGTTTGAGTACAGTATAACCAAACATGTTAAGGCGTTTCTTTTTTATAAAGTACACTATTTCTTATACTTAAATCATGTTTAGAGATAGTAAAGATATATTATTTAAGTTTTACAGAATTAATTAATCAGTAACACTGCACAGTACCACTGTATATTACAATAAAACCGGTTAATACGAGATCACTAGGTACGAAAACAAATTCTGTTTTAAACAGGTTTTACTAGGTGTAATTGTGTAATATTTTGTATTTGGGAACATAAAATTCTCCGTTTAAGGCAGGATTATGTTATACATAGATTTCATTTTTACAGGTTTTACTGTAATTAATTAGTGATCATAATATTGCATAATTAATGAATTATAGGTGTAATACTTGTGCATATGTATAATAGTCCTCCCCACTTAATCGGGTCACGGATAATCGAATACCCCGCTTATTCGAATAGAATTCTCCGGAACCGAATTTATTCCTATTGGTTCTATGTTATTTTTCCCCGCTTAAACCAAATACCTTTTCTCCCCGCTTAATCGAATAAGAACTGTGTGACCGATGTTTGAAAATAGGCGCGGAAAGCCCGTTTCAGCTAGAATTTCCTTCCACCTTTTGTCATTTCCGGTTCCTTTACGCTGAAAACAAATTTTCCCTGCAATGATTTCAGTCGGCAGGTATATAATGGACAGGTCAAGTGATTTCCCCACCTTGATCTCACCACCATCGCTTCTTGTTGTTAATCAGGCTTTAATGGCAATGCGTCGTCACTTCGAGACTCGAGATGGTCGTTGTGATATTTTGCACTCATTCGAAAAATAACTCTATATTTACTCCTTTAAAATTCCACTTAAACAAACCACTTTAAACGATTTTTTAAAGGCAGTATAAGTAACATAAATTAGAAGTAGCAAAGTTTTGACCAAACTCAAACGAGCTGCATTAAGTGTGATGTAAACCATATAAATGCATATACTGACATTAAATTAATAAGTATTTACTTTATATTAGCAATCGTATTTATTTTAGTTTATGTTATTCTATTAACGATTTATTATTTTGTTAATTAAACATACCGTAGATGGGTATTTTCCCTTTTTATTACGCATTAAATATTACAGTTATGATTCCCCGTTTAATCAAATACACCGCTTAATCGAATGTTATTTCTGGAACCAAAAATATTCGTTTAAACGGGGACGACTGTATTACTGATTAAATGCAAGTTTTAATTTTAACAATAAAACCCTTTAAGACGAAATGATAAGGGGCAATATAATAATTTTGAATTAGAAAATTTCCAAAGAACTTTGGATTTTCTTAAGGCAAGATTCCGCTTAGTACAGGTATTACTATGTATAAATAGGTCAATGGAGAGTCTGCATAGTAATATACAAAATAAATGTGCTTTTTGTAAGTTCCATTGTAATAAAAGGGCCCTTTTTTTTCGGGTGTCATTTTTCTCCTTCTCATTACCTAGGAAAAATAATTACATTTAAAATTTTCCGATAACAGGAATTATTTTCGGTACCTAATAAATTCTCCTATTCAAAATGAGAAAAATACAATCCATTTCAAATATCTGTGAAGAGTAATACCTCGTCCATCGGCCATAAAGAGATAAAAATGATTTAAACTTTACAACAATAAGTTCGCAACTCCGCGGGACACAAGTTGAATATTCTTAGACCAGATGGAAACTAAGCACTATTTTTAATAATTTCGAAATGTATTCATGTATTTTTTCTTATATTTAGTACAGTAAGACTCCGTATTTTTTCAAAAATTCTTTGGAGAAATTGAAAAAGAATATTTGTAAAAAGAAACATGAGTTAAAAATCATGTGTCTAGCATAAATTATGAAACACTTTCCAATACATTCAGAATATTGAAACAAAACTTTACAGCTTATTACGGAGAAAGGTGGTGTCTAAATAAATAAATTAGAAAACACATAACGCATTTGAAAACCCAATTTCTGCAATTGCTGTCAGTTAGTTGGAAAAATATCTATTTTTTGTGCAGCCCTGTATATGCTCTATAACTTTGTATGTATGTATGCAAAAATTTAGTTCCGCAGGAAAATTCCCATTCAGCAATTTCTGTCAATAAACTGAATTGTACTTGCGATAGTGATTCCCTGTATACGACCTATAGAATTTATAAACACCACATAATATAAATAAAAAAAATAATAACAACAGTCAAATTTAAAAACGTATACCGCAACTTATAACGAACTTATAGCAATTATTGGTCATAGGCCAAATTTTTTTGTGTGTCCCTGAAAATGAAATATAAATTCTATGCACATCATATTCTACAGTAATCGCCTTGTAGTGTACAACTCCTTAGTGAAGTGTAAAAATTCCAATATGTTTAAAATCCTGTAATATCATTAAACTACACCATACACGATTTTTCTAATTCACCGTAATGTGACGGCATTCTTTTGCGTGTCCCTGTAAACGAATCTTACATGCTACACATTTCATTTTCAATACTGAACATGCCAAATTAAACAAAAATAACATATATCAATTTTATGGCAATTGGACTAAATTTATGTGAATTAGAGCACGTACAGAAGGAAAGACAGACAAACCGAATTTATAAACGCTTTTCAACTATACTGGAAAGAGTTTTAAAAAAATCAAATGACACTTTTTATCACTTTTTAAGATTTATCCTTTTTTTAAGTTTTAGGATTTGGATGAAACCAGTTTTAATTTTCCTTCTCAAGATATTTTTATTTTTTCTATTTAATTTTTAAACAAATAGTATTAATAAACAAATAGTAGTAATTATTATCTCTGCGTATTTGTATGTATGGAAACTTTGAAAACTTTCTCCAGCAAAAAAAATAAAATCTCATAAAAATAAGAACGAAGAATAGATTGTGAGAATAGATTTCAAGAATAGATTGTGAAATACTTTCTAACACATTCATCTATCTATAAAACTGTAATGAAATTTTTCCGATAAATAAGGCGCAAGATATGTGGGAGGAAGATATGTGAGTAAACAGTATGGTAAACATATAACACATTTAGAAATCCAGTTTTATCAATTACCTTCTATAATAATTAAAAAATAGTCAATTACGCACACAAACGGCCATGTATCTTGTTGGTTTGCGTATCCCTGTATAAAAATTTTTATGTTCCACAAACTTCTATTGGTATACAAATATAGTTCAGCGAGAAAATGCATCACACAATTAAAACTATTCTCTAAGCAACTTCCATAGTCAGTAATACTTATATATTTTTTCTGCGTTTCAAGAAAAGCAGGTGTATCTGTTCATTCAACGCGCTACTTTGATAGCTTATGTATAAGAACAGCGAGTTTTATATATTTATGGAAACTTTGACCAAGGATAGTCTTTGGGGTGAGAAGGAAGAGAGTGGGGGAACATAAAAAACTTTACATACAGATATTTTAAAGGGGTTGAAATAAACATGTTGACTAACAAACGGAAATTTTATCATCTTGATCTTTACAATGTAGGAGAGGGCAGAGTTAAAGGGGTCGGGGGGTAACAATGTATAAGTAAAAAAGTCAGTATTTAGCGCAAGGAAACACAATTTAGGCAATACATTGCATAAATAAAAATGTTTTACAAAGATCTTTGAAATAAAGTTTAATATATAAAATTATTGGTTATGGTGGTCCATTAAATACATATATATATATGTATATTACATATATATTGTCAGGGCCCGACTTATGTAGGTGCATGCGGGGAAGCTTCCCCCGGTCCCCCTTTTTAGGGGACTCCCATGAGAGTAGTCAGGATTTTTATTTAAATGGTGTCAAATGTTTAAAATTAAATAAAAATGACCAAAATTCATACATTTTCGAACTTTTAGGAAGGAAGTGCGGTCCCCCTTCCCCCCTCCGCTTTCAGTAACCTCTCCACCTACGCAAATATCATTAGAAAACTAGTGATTAATATTTTATTATGACAATTTAGTATTCTATAGTTTTCAAAAGCAATTCTTTATTAACGTTTTTCTATTAACGTGGCAAGTTAAAACCAATACTTATAACCAATTTGGGACGTTTTCTTTTAGACATCTTATAACGTACGTAGATAAGCAAAGTAAATGTTTGCAAAGAAATACGCGTATCAAACAATCTATCTTTTTTTTTTCTACTATTTTCCTCCAAGTATTTTTTTCTTAAAGTTGTGATTATCTTTTTGTGATACTCTGTATACAGATGTAAGCAGTGCCGGATATAAAACCTATGCATATAATACAATAGTATGAAGTTTATTACTAGCTACTTCCACATTATTCACAAAAAAATCTATAGATAGATAGAGGGGGGGGGCAGAATGATTCTTACCTTTCCCCCCCGTAGCCTAAGTCGGAGCCTGCCCTGTATATGGTGGTTAATTAATGCTCTTCCGCCTGCCCTACCGCTAACTTTTGTCAATATTATTTAGATGAAAAAAAAATTGCTCGTTTAACAATAAAAACTTTGACACATTAACGAATTAATATATAAATGTAAAAGCTTGACAAATGCAGGTATGACTATGTAAATGATTTGAGACCAAATGTTTTTTTTTCTTTCACTTTTTCTTTTTTTCACTTTTCGACAAATAAATTACATAAGAAATACAAGCGTTTTCCCATTGTAACCTTTATCGGGCTTCCGTGTGCAGAATTTTTTTTCAAAACGCCAACTTTAACAGCATTTTCTAAAAGACTTCCTTCCTATGTTTATCGAAAATTGAAAAAAAATGTTCGACTTTATAGTTTCTGAATAAGAGTACCTGCCAATTCCATGTGTTTATGAACAAAACTGAATTCAGGAATGCGTCAGAAAAAAAACAATTTGGAAGATTATGCAGTTTTGTACGGGGCATTCGCCCAGAGCCCCCCAAATTTAGTGTCATAGACCTTGAAGCAATTGCAATAAGTTGGATTTATATGATGTAACAATTATCAGTCAGCATGAGCAGGAAAGAAATCAACATTAATTGTAAAATATATTTGTGATCTCTAAGTAATCTATAATTAAAAATGGATATTTAAATACGTTAAAATAAATGTGCATTATACAGTATTAGTGTAGTTTAATGCATTAAAATAAATGTTTTCTTAGTTTAATTCTCATGGTAACGAAATGAAAAGTTCAATCATCAAAATCTAGTTTAACTTTTTTTTTCCAGTTTCAATACATTCATTTCATTATGATTGTTTTAATCATACTTATCATATAGTATTAGCATTAATTCTGATCATATAGTATTAGTCTATATGAGATATATTTATAAAAAAATAGATTGCCATGATTTAATTTGTCATTAACAAACATGATTGTACAAAGTAAAGTAATAATAATAATAATAACAATAAATTAAAAAAGATAATGCTTTCATTTGCATTATTGTAAGAATCTTTTAGATAATGATTCTTCCCTGTTTTTAAAGACATATACTTACACTTAATCATATCTACTGCTTTAATTGCATCCATTCTATTGATATTTTTGAATAATTCTATACTTGTACTGTTCATTGGTACCATTTTAAACAATATACAGTTACACTTTAATATTTTAGGCTAATTGTGAGCTTGGGGTGCCATCGCGGAAAAAGTCTAGTACTGCTTTTCCATCTGACCTTTGTAAATATTACTTGCATTGCGATGAAATCGATATATGATATGGAGGCGTGTTCACTATTGGAAATAGTGAGTGTGGCCTTTATTGTTGATTTACATGGATGTATAAAATATTTCGAATAAACTCGAATTACGGTCTAGGTCGATATCTGCTTGTAGTACTTTTTTTTATAGTAGTATATTATTCCAACCGTAATAATTGATACACATTGCTAATGTGTACTGCAGTCTGTTTCCCATAAAAATTAATAGTAATAATAATGCGCGTAGTGTTTACTGATCATTAACAGAGGAATTCCAAGACAACCTAAGAACAGTGCACTAAAAAAGGACGGTTGAAAAAGGGCACTTTTGTGAATATTTAAAATATTTTTTAGTAAAGGGTGAATTGCTGAAATTAAAATAATTTTAATATCTATAAAGAAAACTGTCTTATTTTGAAATTTGGTTTTCACACTCGAGTTCAAAATTTAATAAAACATTACTTTCATTATATCTTTCTTAATTTTTCAAATGGTGAAGGAAAAAAAAAGTTTTTACTTTCCAGTTTTTTTTTTTTTTTTTTTTTTTTTTTTTTTTTTTTTTTTTTTTTTTTTTTGCGTGTGCGTGTGCGTAAAAAATTAGAGGAAAATCAAATGATTAAGAGGAAGAACGATAATAGTCCAATTGTGGGAAATTTTGTATGACAGTTTTATTTAATGGCTTGAACGACGTATCGTTTGCTTATCTTAGATAGAGGAATAATATGAAATAGTCCTTTGACAATGTAGTTAAAGATAGGTCGATACACAGCTGAAGATCGTATATTCACAAATGTAAATTAAAATATAGCTCTGAATAAACGGTCTATGACTATCATAAATTTCCCCTTCGATCTACAGATCCCATTTTTGTAATATGTCTGTTAAATTGTATTAAGACAAGCTTAATAAAACTAGTTTCGAAATTATTTAGATTTTACAATTTTCCTTGTGTATTCAATTTTTCCATTTCTTTAAAAACTGTTATTGTATGCAGATTTTTCACCGGAAAAAATATTTTAGAAATTCTTTGAAAAATCGGGTCAAGCCGAACCGGACCCGCAAGAGACAAAACCTAACCCGAACCCGAAACAATGGATATCAACCCGATTTCCAGCAAAATTGTAGAAGTTAATCCAACTCCCGACAAAAAAAGAAAGGTTTCCCGACCCGATGCAGGACTCTACGCCATACTCAATAAATTTAGATCCTAAGTATTATTTAAATTACTTTCGAGAAAATATTTTCATTTCTGCTGTGCATTCCTTAAATTTTGTTTTCTTTGTTGAAACTTCAAAATTTTGACTCCCACTTATTGTTACCCCCCCCCCCCACACACACGTACACCCCGTTCTTAACTCTGCTCCCCTCTTGCATTATAAAAATCAAGATAATGAAAAACCTTCACTTTTGAAAAAAGTACTTTTGTTTATGTTTTGACCCCTTTAAATGTATGCAAAATTTTGTTTCTTTTAATTCCATGTCCTCCCCCTTTCTCTTCACCAAAAGGCTGTCTTTGGTCAAAGTTCCCATAAATATATAAAAGTTAATAGCCTTATACATAAGCTATCCATGTACTAAATTGAGAGAATCTATAGATTGTATTTTCTGTTTACCACCCCACCCTTTCTAGGGGCTTACTAATGAACAGCCGTCGTCTCCAGCAGAATATATTTTTTCAATACACAGCACCTATTTATTAGTGTCCTTTAAGTGTAATGCTATGTATAATATACTTTTTGATATCAATAATAGATATGCGGACTTAGCACGGGCTTAGTTGAAGCTTAGAATTAGTTTTCTATAACTGAAAATATTTGTAACTTTAATAACTAATAGATCTGAATTTTAGGTTCATCTAAGTATATATAATAATTATTATTTTTACCACTGACTTTTTTTGCTAAGACCTTTTCACCGTTGACCTTTTTACCTAAATTCATTTGAAATAGAGTATCTACATTAAAATATACTGCAAACGATTTTCCCGCGTAGATCATTATGTAACGGAATTCTTTTGTGCGACTCTGGAAATGAATAATAAATTCTTTGCATTTCATATTCTACAGAAAGCATGTTTTAGTGCTGCACTTGAAACGATTTTTTCCCATTGGTCGTAATTTAACGGCATACTTTTGAATGCCACTGTAAGTGAACTGTACATGCTACATATTTCATTTTCAATGGTGATCGTGCGATAGTAAATGTCAATAACACACAAAATTTCAGGGAAATCGAATTATATTTGAGCAAGATAGAGCACTGACAGACAAACTGAAGTCATAAACCCTTTTCAACTATGTTGGAAAATGTAAAATAAATAAATTCCTCATAATTTAGAATTACAAATTGTCATTAGTGTGTGACTTAATCGGAGAAAAATTTTCTTGATTTTACGATATCGGAGGTAACATGCGCATATCAAATATCACGAATTTAATTTTTTTTAAAGTAGACCATTAAAAGTGATTATTTAAAAGTATTTAGGTAGAATAACTAAATTACTAAATTCTTCTATAAGCACGCTTGCGGAATGGGGCAGAATTTGATAACATACAGAAAATGTGCAATAAAGTTTTTATTATCAAAAATAACCATAAGTTTAATAATAATTCTTAGGCTACAATAAAGATAACTCTTCGGCTATCAGTTTTTATTTTCCGTTGGGGGAGGGGGGGGGGGAGTTATTCTAAGATTTCTGCTGTGATGTCAGAAAAGATTTTTTTTTTAATGATGCCCTACTTTATTTTTATATCAACAATCTTTTATGTTACATTGTGCAATATTCATGATTTAATAATTATTGATTAATACTAATTTTAAAAGAACTAGTTTAAAACATAAACATTTCATAATCCTTTTATTAAATAAGCGACAATGAAAAAAATATGTAGCAAGCTATCACTATTTGGAATTTTACTGTTCCTGTGAACTGTTTCCTTTAGAAATCATCTTTACAAGGGAAGGGGTGGGACTGTCAATCATAGTTTTCTCAAAGCTCAAAGAGTCACTTACAGATAGTATTTCGATGTCATTCACAGGTTGCAAGAGTTTGGATTAGATAACAATGGGAGATATTTACTCTCTTTCAAACCTTACTTCAAAGAAAACTCATAGAAACTTTTAAAGTATCATTGGAATTAATTACACTGGAACATTTGGTCAACTCTGTTGTATTTAGTAGAATGATTAGGTAAAAAATCATGATAATTGTAGATATCGTTCAGGGAAGTGTAGTCTCATAAGCATTTTTCTGGCTACACCTCTGATTCTTCTCTGTGAAACACAACTGTGAGAATAAATAAGATTTAGGGCTTTTTAATATGGCAGTTTTAATGTAAGAGTCGCTATATAGGGGCTCGTTATATAAAGAAAGCACAAATAATACACAATGTTTTTAATTTTCCAAGCGGACACAGGCAGTGATATAAACATAAGAATGGTTTTTGGATTCTCTCCCCCCCCCCTCAACTTTTAAAAGAAATACAAATAGAACTTTTTTCATATTAAGCCAAGTATTTGCTGTAATAATGCTAAAAATGGGACTATATACTGCTTATAAATATACTAATGCACGGTACAAGTATCCAGTTATTCAAAAATATAAGTAGGTCGAATATAATGAAAACCACACATATAAATATGTGTAAAAATACACCTTTATTTATTTTTTAATGCAAGTAAAAACAAGGAAGAGTAACTTTTGTTAAGATTATCTGTCTTTAATGCATATGAATGCATTACCTATCTTAAAATGATTATTATTTTTTACTTTGCTTAATCATATTGGTGAGATGATAGGTTATATCTCCCAACCTGAGAAGTACTGTGTAAACATCATTTTATTGATTGAAATAATTCTTTCATGGTAAATCTCTTTGTATGTAAACTGCCATATAAACAAAAGGAAAATCGAGATAAGAATAGAAAAAAAAAAACATTATGATACGTTTGTAGAGATTTTGAAATACAGCCTTCACGGTAGAATTATCATTAACTTTGTCTCATATGATTAAGGAAAAGTTTCAAATTGAAAAATAAAATTACTTTACTTTTGCTCTAAAATGTTAAAAAAGCATTGTAGATTACTGCGAGCAATTGGACTTAATAAAGCCGTCTATGATGTTTAATTGCGTGGAGTTTTTGATCTACTTCCAACAATTAATAGGCTACTTCACTCACGCGAAAGCACCCGCTCGCTAATGTTTATATGGTGGAAGAATTTTTTTAAGATACCTCGTTTTTATTTCCATTTTTTTAAACGAATCTTTTGCATTGGCTACCTAAGATCGATCTATAGAAAGATCGTTTTTTCCTTTTTCGATTTTGTTTAAAGTTTTTTTTAAATTTATTTAGGATACTTTTACTTTCGAAACCGGTTTTGAAAGTAAAAGTATCCCCATTAAAAAACCTTGCAAATAAAATAGAAGGAGTAAAAAAGTCCTTTGTACAGATCGACCTCAGCTACTCAAATCAAAGAAAATCGTTTAAAAATACTGAAATGCAAGCAAGCTATCTTTAAAAAATTCTTCCTTAGGAATAATATTGAATCTGGAAAAAAGGTGACCGGAAAAAACGTGACAGAAAAAACAAGAGCGGAAAAACGGGACAAGGAAAAAACGAGACCGGAAAAAACGTGACAAGGAAAAAAGGTGACCGGAAAAACGTGACAAGGAAGTGTTAAATATTGAACTTGTCGATAAATAAATGCTAAAAACTAAAGTAAAGTTTTTCCACTGTCAGTTTCTTACAGCGTAGGGGGGGGGGGGGCAGAGTTAATGGGTCTAATATTTGGTCCAAGAAAATACAATTTTAAACATTCATTAAGAGAAGTTTAGTATGACTTCTACAAAAGACAAGTTAGTGCTATCTACGGAGGGGGGGGGGGGGGTATTAAGGAAATACAATTTATTGATTCTTTCAATTCGCTATTGATAGTTTATATATGAGAAAAGATGTTTTATAAGGCGGAGGGGGAGGGAAAAAATTACATACACAGCTTGTAAAGGGAACAAAATAAAGACGAAGAGAGGAGGCATTTTCTTTAGAGGAATTTTTTCATTATCCTGCTTTTTGCTCGCAGGCTATCAAAGCCCAAGGGCTATTGTGCACGCAGGTTCTGTATGTATGTATGTATGCACTTACGTCTGTATGTACGTAACGCGATAACTCTTGACAGAAACATCCGATTTGCTTTAATTTTTTTTTCCAGGTTCATTGTTTCCAAATTCAATATTTAACACTTCCTTGTCACGTTTTTTCCGGTCACCTTTTTTCCTTGTCACGTTTTTTCCGGTCCCGTTTTTTCCGGTCACCTTTTTTTCCGTTTACCAATCTACTTATAATGAAATTGAAAACCTATCTACATCGATGCTTTTTCTGGCCCATTCAACGTCATTATAGACAGGTTTCACGGTGCTAGTTTTAAATTATGCTAGAATTTGAATAAAATTTGCGCAACAATAATAAATAAAAATATTATTTTTGAAGTGTAATGTTAAATTGGATATTTGAGATTTTTATTATTATTACACAACAAAAGTGCTGTAAGTAAAGAAAAAAAAAGTTTAGTTATTTAGTATTATAGTTAAATGAAAAAAATGACATACATTTGGAAGTAAAAAGGAAAGAAAAGAACGTGTATATTCATTGAAAGAGCAAAATAAATAAATATTACATAATAAATAATGAACATGCAAAATAAATAAATATTATATGGCTAATGATATAAAATAATAATTATTATAGTAATGAATTAGAATCTTATGGACAGAAAAAATAAAATAAGTAAACGATGATATTCTATAAAGTTGCCTAGTATATGGTTCGAAATACAATGCCATTCTTAAGCATTAACAGAAAACGAAATTCCCTAAGGCATTCGACTTAAAATACGGTAATCCAGTTGACAAATAGTCTGCCTAACGCCTATTGTGTGCGTGGAAAGAGGGAGTGATTGATAAACGCCTTCTTTAACTCCCAGTCTCGAGAAGTGGGGGGAAGCACAAACGCGCAAACGCGTTCATAACCCTCTACAAGTAGAATATTTTGACCGCCTATACGTGCTTATGACCATCTACAAGTACAAAAGTCTGACCGCATATACGCGTTCATGACCATTTACAAGTACCAAAGTGCGGCCGCGTATACGCGTGCGTGACCACGAAAGGGTTAAGCTGTCTGGGGCAGAAGTTAATGAAACGTATACTATTGTTTATATTTTGATGTCATTGCCTCAGGAATTTGAAAATGTTAAGATTGCTTTAGAAAACCAACCGAATTCTGTTTTGACATTAGATTTCGTAACACAAAGATTATTAGATGCTGAAGCACTTCTTTTGGATTCAAAGAAAGAAAAAGTATATACTAAGGCTGCTCATGATAATACTGCATTTGTGTCGACTCGCAAAGTATTATTTTGCAAAATTTGCAACTCTAAAGGGCATACAGCGAAATATTGTAGAAAGAAAATTACTTGCCATTCTTGTGGAAAATTCGGACACATAAAACGTAACTGTAAAGCTGTTAAAAATTCAAATGAAGAAAAATTTGCCTCTTCAGCTGTTTCTTTCGTTGCTGGAAGCATTAAAAGGAATGAATTTATAGTAGATTCCGGAGCAACTTCCCATATGTGTTCTAATGAGGATTATTTCGCATCCTTAGTACCTTCTTCAGGAACTATTAAATGCGCATCAAAAACAACGAATCTAGAAATCAAAGGTATTGGAAATATTAATGGAAAACTGTCAAATGGAATGGAAATTACTTTAAAGGATGTCCTTTTTGTTCCAGACTTAAACGGGCAACTCATTTCCGTTAGGAAAATTGAAAGTGCAAATTATACAGTTATTTTCAAGAATCAAAAAGTATTTATCGAAAAAGGGAGAAACCGTTTTTACTTCGGTGAACGTGATTTGAATGGACAACACGTAAGTGACTTTGTCCCTCTTTACGAAACCGCTCTTACTTCAATGAAAAATCATTGTGATATCTCGCATCACAGACTTGGTCATCCGAGTGACAAAGTATTGAAAGATATGAAGCTTCCGGTACCTGATTCTTTTTGTGATATTTGTGCTCGGGCCAAACTGAGTGCAACACCAATGGGAAGAGGACCAAGAAAAAGAGAAACCACGCCAATGACTTTGATTCATAGTGACATTTGTGGACCTATTTTTCCGACAACCTTTTCTGGCGAGTGCTATTTTATGACTCTTATCGATGATTTTTCTCGTTTTACTGAAGTACGTTTACTGAAACATAAAAGAGAAGTCTCAGAAGAATTAAAAAGTTTCTTAAAATCCAACCCTACAGTGAAGAAAATTAGATGTGATAACGGGAAGGAATATTTTTCTAATGATTTAGTGAATTTTACTAGAGATCTTGCTATAGTGATCGATCCCGCTCCTCCATACACGCAATCTTTGAATGGAGTAGCTGAACGCTGCAATAGGTCGCTTCTGAATATAGGACGTGGTTTGATTGCTGAATCAAATTTACCAAAGACTTTTTGGGGTCAAGCTATCCTTTCAGCAGCTTACTTGAAAAACCGAATGCCAAGCAGCACTATTGAGAACAAAACTCCGTACTTCCTGAAATATGGAGAAGAAGCCGATTTCAACCACATACGTGTTTTTGGATGCAGTGCTTACATGTTAATTCCTTCCGTTCATCGAAAGAAGCTTGACGATAGGTCTAAACAAATGATCTTCATTGGTTATTCTTCAATGGGATATAGATTACTAGATCCTGAAACGAAACGCATAACTGTATCAAGAAATGTGAAATTCGACGAAGAGAAAAAGGAAAATATTCAGTCGAAACAATACATTCTAGAAAATTCAGAACCAGTCGATAATGAAATTGATCCAGATGTTCTAGAAAATACGAGTGATGAATTAGATGATCCTGAAGAGAAAGAAGACAAAACAAGAAAATCTGAAAGATTTAAAAAGCAACCTGTACGGTATCCAGATCCTGAAGTTTACGAAGCATTACTTTGCCAACAAGAAACATTAACTTTTATGATATCAAATCCCTCCCTAGTGATGAACAACGCTTGTGGAAAGAAGCTATGGACGCGGAGATTGAAAGTATGAAAATCAACGATGTCTGGGATCTTGAAAATTTACCACCTGACAAACGACCTATTTCCTGCAAATGGGTATTTACCATCAAAAGAGATGGTCGACATAAGGCGAGACTCGTAGCTCGTGGATTTATGCAAAAAGAAGGGCTAGACTATAGTGAAACCTTTTCCCCTGTAATAAGTATGCCAGCTTTACGTTTGGTTCTTATTTTGATTTTAAATGAAGATATATGCATTATGACTTATATAATGACTTATATGCATTTGTGTTAGATGTTAAAACAGCGTTTCGGAATGGTAAGTTAAATGAACTTGTTTTTATGGATCAGCCGCAAGGCTATGATGATAAAAGTGGGCGAAAGTGTAAACTTAAAAGAAGTTTATATGGTCTAAAACAAGCCCCACGACAATGGTTTGAAAGGTTTCATGAATTTATTTCAAAGTTAAATTTTAAATCTTGTGATAATGAACCTTGTATTTTTATTCGGTATAATAATGATCATAAAATAATTATTGCTTTGTATGTAGATGATATGTTAATTGCAGGTTCAGATGTAAATGAAACTAATGTAGTTATTTCCCTATTACATAACGAGTTTCACGTGTCAAGATCGGAAAGTGTTTCAGAATTTCTAGGTATTCAAATGAAATTCAATTCTGATAGTTTAATAATGGATCAAGAGTCTTACATAATTAAATTGTTAAGTAAGTTTAATATGCTAGATTGTAAACCCAGTGACATTCCTATTTCTCCTAAGTCCACCCCATCTGATTTCAAAAATGGTAAACCTTTTAATGGCCCATATCGTGAACTTATAGGTTGTTTATTATATTTAGCTTATATTTCTCGACCTGATATTTTGTATGCTATTAACTGTTTAAGTCAATTGCAAGAAAATCCTACTGAAATTGCATGGAAAGCACTTAAGAAAATCTTAAGATATTTAAAAGAAACATTGACATTAAAACTTGTGTATAAAAAGCAAAATTCTGATCCTAAATTATCTATGTATGTTGATGCTGATTGGGGGGCTAACACAAATGACCGCAAATCAGTAACAGGTTATATTTCAATGTTTTGTAACATGCCTGTTCTGTGGTGTTGTAATAAACAAAAATCAGTTGCTTTATCGTCAACTGAAGCTGAAGTCATTGCTTTAACTAAAAGTTTGCAAGACTTGCTATGGTTTAAAAATATTGCTAGTGAAATTGTAAATATTAAGGATTTAGTAATTTTTGAGGATAATCAATCATGTATAAAATATATCAGTAATGAGAGTAATTATGGTAGAATGAAACACATTGATATCAAATTGAAATTTGTTCGCAATATTATAAAAGAAAATAACATCAAAATTGAATAGGTTCCTACGAATATGCAAATTGCTGATTTATTTACAAAGGCATTACCTAAAGTTAAATTTTATGAACTATTATTTCTTTGTTGTTTGTACAAATAATGTTTAAATTGTGTCATATTATTATTAATGATTGATTTCAAGAAATTTCTTTGTTTTCTGATGTAATGCTAGATTATGGGTGGGTGTTGAAAATAATCATGCCATTACATTAAATTCTTATTAATTTCTTTATGTACAACTATGTTTATTGTGATTGGTTGTTTAATGTAGCTTTCTTTCACGGCCGCCAATTCTCTGCCATGGGCCTTGCAAAATCTATAAATACCTGTAAATTTTCTGTTTTCTTTCAGTATGTTTGTGTAATTGTTCTTGTATCAAATATACTCAATTCGATCCACACCTTTATGTCTGCCTTTTTTTTATTTATTTCAACAAGAATAGGAAGGATATTGGGCGATTTTGAGGCATACTGCAGCAAGTCTTTTAGGTAAACACAATCAAGTTGCATTCAAAGTCCCTCAAATGTCTGATTTTCCACATAAATGGGGAAAATGCACATTTCACTGATGTTTTTGACCAGAGAAATTGTTTTATCCGAAAATTCACATTGTAGCTCTTTTGTTTCTGGACATAATGAATGTCACTTGCCTGGAATCCCTTTAATTCACAAGCAATTTTCGTTCAATTTTCGTCTTTTGCTCGAGGTGTTTAGCTTAGCTCTTATTCTTTCAAAACTCAAGAGATTTGTTGTATAAGAAAAGGAAGGACAGTGGGTGGTTTTGGAACATACTGGACCGAGCCCTTCAGTTAAACACAATCATGTGGCATTCAAAGTCACACAAATCTCTAATTTTAAACATAAATGCTTAGTTCACTGGTGTTCCCGATCAGCGAATTTTTTTATAGAAAAAAATCATATTCCAGATCAACGCACATGCTGCTGGAGCGATTTTAAATTTGAGGGAACGATGTTCCTTTGATCATTCCGTGTATTGGGTGATAAAACCCATTCATTTGAGAAATGATAAAATTCATTTCGTTTCTGAAGAATGATCCTGCATAAAAAAATATATATATATATTTTTTTACGACGTAAAGTTAAATACAATTATGTGATATTATTTTTAATTTTGAAAAAAATAATATTATTAAAATTTTACTTTTAATATTTTGGAAAAGGGAAAGCTTTTAGCTTAAGAACGTACAAAAGTTATTTTAAAGTATTATTGGAAGTCAAAAGTTCTTCAGGTGAAATTAGAACTTCTGAAAACATCAATTGAAAGAAAATAACTTTAATGGAATCTTTGATGTTTTGAAAACATTATAAAGATTTCTAGTTAAAGAATTTCATTTTACTTTTAATTAGTTTTCAATAAAAAATTACTTATTTACTTGACTAAAGTTTCTTTTAATGCAGTTAATAAATATAATATATAAAAGACTAGACATCCCAATAATACCTTTCTCTTTTGGATTTATTGTTATATATATTATTATTATAACATTGAGAAGAGAATTCAAACTATTTAACCAAAAGTTATACAAACCTGAAATGAAATGAAATTTGCTTTTATCTCTTAACGAAATAAAATTTCATATTTCAAATAAAAGCATGATCAAGCAAACTTTTCATTACTACTCTTATATGAGGTTTTATTTTTATTATTGAATGTTAACTTTATTTATTATTATTATTATTATTTTTTTTTTATATTTCAAAACTCTTTTCAATCACTTTTTTTTTAGTTTTATTTACTTTGTGACTATCAAAGAATATCGAAATGCTACTTTAAAAACCAGAAAAAAATACTTTCTTCTCATTCAGTTTAAAAAGTGAAAATAATAATTTCTCATTTGGTATCACCTTATGCTTCCACAGCAATATTAATATCTAGGTATATTGTTAAAAGCTTTTACACTGTGTAACAAAATGCATATCCTATAATGTGGCAGCTAGCATTTACTCAGAATTGACAATCTTAAAAGAAATCTCCAAAACAATGGAAGATAAGACATTGAATTGAATAGTCTAATTTTTGGCTTTATGTTTTTGTTTAGTTCTATGTATGACATTTTATTTTATAAATTGTTTGTTATACATAGCATGTATAATGTATGGAATTTCATTAATTTTTAATGAATATTGCAAAAGTTGTTTTCATAAATCAATTTCCACCACTGTGTAAAAGTTTATGTTGAGCTGCTAAGAAGCGTCAGAATAGAAAATTTCGTTTTAAATCTGAAAAATTTGCGCACTTAATCACACAGTTCACCAAATTAAAAAAATAACATGAACAACAATTATAAAATTTTCTTATCATCTCGTACAATATTAGCGCAAAAATTATTTATGTCCAGTGATTCAAAATGGAGGGTATTGCGATTATATCTAAACTCCGGAAAACAGAAATACACCTGCAACTAGAAAATGAATTACACCTTTTAGATATGGCATTTATTATATAAATAATTGTATACGTTCTACGGCTACTGTGAAACTTTTCATACAGGGTCAGAAAATATGCACTAAAATAATAATCAGTCAGATATGTCAATTTCTGCTCTTTTATGCCTGTTACATTAGAGTCTATTTCTAAAAACTGTTTGCGGTGTATTTTAATGATATTACACAATTTTAAACATATTGAAATTGATATATATTACTTTCAATATATAACACAATCAATATTCAATATAAAAGATGAATTGTAAGATGCTTACTCTGCAATACAGTGTGCGTTCATCGCTCATTTACAA
Source organism: Maratus speciosus (assembly GCA_963932465.1). Classification (NCBI taxonomy): domain Eukaryota; kingdom Metazoa; phylum Arthropoda; class Arachnida; order Araneae; family Salticidae; genus Maratus; species Maratus speciosus. The sequence continues at coordinate 527,129,050 of OZ010789.1, read as the reverse complement.
GGACGCACAAAAAAATTAAGTTACAGTACTGTCTGTGGAGAATAAGTGCATATTTTAGTTGCGGTGCGCCTTTTTAAATTTGTGTTTTTTTTTTTTTTCATATTGCGTTGTATAAATTCTAACGGTCATATACAGGGATACATAAAACACCTCCAGTACATTTCCGTTTATTTATGGAAATTTCTGATTGGTAATTTTCAACTGTACAATGCATTTCCTCGCTAAACTAAATTTTAGCATTCTGTGTGGTATATATACAACTATATAAAAGAATTCGGATATTTTTCTGACTGTTATCTGTTTTGTAAATAGTTGACTTAGACATCATTAAACTTTATCATCACAAAACTTTTTGACTTTATTAAACAGTGTGGTTTTATAATATTATTCTGAATGTGTTGGAAAATGTTTTATAAACAATGCATGATTTTTTTTTGCTTTGTAAGAAGTTTGGTCATGTCACATTTGCTGTCTTTACTTTTAGTAAACGCATAGACTACACTGTACGCTCTAAAATACAGTAATTTAGGTACAGCATCAAGAATTCAGTCTGAAAACACTGAAAGTGTATATAATAATATAAATAGCAAATATTAATGATGCTCGTAAGTAAAAAAACAATTTTTTAAAGCACTCAAACGCACACATGTATTTTCAAATTAGAGTACTTCATAATGGAAATTATTTAGTGAATATTCAAATATAATAAATTAATGTATAAAGAAAAATGCGATATATATTTTATTCTTAAATTTTTCTGTTTGCTACCGAATTAAAAAGTAAGTACAAAACTTACTTTTTTTTATTTACTCAGCTTGTAAAAATCAGAAAAGAAATTAAGCGAGCAAAAGCAACGACAAATTGCTTAGATTGAAACAAGAATTTTGAATAGAACGCAACCAAACTAATTAACTAAATATAATTGCGCTCTTTAAAATTGAATTGCGTTTTTTATTATGACTGACTACTGACTGAATTAAAAAATCAAATGTAGGTTTTCTTTAGAAACGAAATATATTTTAATGAAATATTTATACACGAACTGTTAAAATATGTGAAATTTGGCGCTTCATGTAAGTTTTTATATGCATAGCTTTTATTCTTTTTCTGTTACGCATACAAAAATGATTTGCAACAGATATTTAACTACCGTTTTCACTGATGTATTTTGCTCATATTTTTTTACCAAATTTTGGGTTAAAAGTACAGGCGAATTTTTTTGTTATTATTTTTGTTTAGACCATTAATTTTTCTCAAAGGGTATTTTATAGTACAACAAAGAAATTACTTTATATAATATGAATACATTTATATAGCATTTAAATAAATGAATTTGTAAGCTTAACCATTAACTGATGTTCGCGTTCTCTCAGACTATTCTCAGATTAACTTGTAATTTTCAGTTTCAGTGTAGATATTAGCAAAATTACGTTTCGTTGAAAGTCCTAGTACTATCACTAGTGACTTCTGAATATGAAGATTTAAATTATAGCTCCGGTACATATTTTAGTACATAAAAATCCTCCTGTGAGTTAATAGTTTTTTAATCATCTGTCTATCAAGCGCTCTCTGAGAGGCTTTTCGACAATTTATGTCACTGTAGTTAAGGGTAAAACAAAATTAATAAACGTTTCAGAAGTTCATAAATAAACCGTGACATATAGATTCTAAACAACAGTCAAAACATATATATTAAAATATTTATTTGCTTAAAAGACGTCCCTTTCAATAAAAATATTAAACATTAAAAATATTAAAATTTACATGTTTCGACTCTTTGAATGATTCATCATCAGAATATACAAAAATCGCAAATACAATGCATATAAAAACTGGAAAATAGTCTCCAATTAAAAAGTTAAGATACAACCTCCCCTATATTTTCAAGTAAGTTCGTAAATAATTTTTGAAATGGAATAAAAGAATCCAAGAAGAAGTACTGAATCTGAAAAGAGGCCCCTCTAATTTCACAAACGAGTACACTAAATATTTTATTTTCTTTCACAGAAGCATTTAATATCACTAAACTTCTTTCTCTTTTGACCCTTTAAAACTAGTGAGGAAAATTTTCAGTACGTAGAAAATTACCTTTTTCACAGCAAGGTTAATAATTTTTGCTGTGCTCGACCTAGAGGTCTGCACGGCCCGGGCTTGGCTCGAGTCCGGTACCCTGTCGGTGACGGCAGATTATTTTTTAACAGGTCGGACCGAGCGCATAAAAAAAAAAAAATCGGCCACATATAAAAATTTAAAAGAATCAATCTAACACAATAAAATGTGAACAGTTTTCAATGGACGTAACTGAAGCGGTGTCTAGTATAAATATGTTGCACGAGACGATGCTAGATTGTCAACATTAGAACAGAAATACAAAATGTCCGGCGTAGAGATCGACATTTGCAGTTACATGACGTCTGAACCACAGGGCTTAATTATTTCGGCAGATTTTGTCCGGACCAGGATCAGTGCTACATTTTCTTTCTACATACTGTGCTTACATGACGGACCGGTACTGATGCTATTCTGCATTCTATGGCTTGCTAAAACATACAGTATTCTATAATGTTAAATTTTCTCCTAAATATGTATGCAGTATACTCGAAAAATATCTTAATTGTATGTTAAGAAAAATAGTCTTTCTCTGTGTAAAATTCAGTCAGGTCTGATTTCATTGATATTTACACTGGCCGGGCCAAGCCTATTTTCAATAATTTTAGCATTGGACGAGTCGGGCCGTGAACCGCGAAAATACAAACGAACCGGGACGGAAACTTTCTGAAATTTTAGTTTTTGCAAAGATAGGTTTCACTCGGCCTGTGCAGACCTCTTGTTCGACCATTCTTTCCTAACAATATTTTTTATATTTTTCATTTCTAAGTATCCCAATCGTTTAAAACTGCGTGATTAACCAGAAGTTCAGTAAATTCGAGATTACACGATTGTGTGTATTTGGTTTTAAAGGGTTAATTGTGGAAATACTTTAGCTACTTTTATTTGAAGGATTTCCCAGATTCAGGACCACAAAATAGTCGAATACTTTTAATTTTTTATTAAGAGTATATTTCTTTTTGAGCTAATGTGTAATAAACATTTTATTTACTCCGAATTCTCTTCCAGCTGGCCTAACAGAGCAGTGAACTATGAATAACAGTCAGTTAAATTGTAATGGAAATATCAAGATATCAGCACTTATCAATGACAGTCTGAAGAATCAGAATTATAAGTTCCAATACCATCTGCACTTTGGCAGCCGATAAGGAAAAGTTGCGGGGAAAAAATAAAGAATTTGTTCTTAAGAACCTAACTGAAATATTGTAAAACGAAAGTTTTTGGATCTATACGTTGTGATTATTCTCTTTAATAATTTAAATTAACAGAAGTTCCACATGTGAAAATTATTTTTATTTCTTACCAGAATATTAGTTACGTTAGAGTAGGGTTGCGACATTTGACATTTGAAGTCCAACGTAGTGGCGATTGTTTTTAGTTCTATAGCAACTAAGGATGTCAGTTAGAATGATCCGCTTACTGACCATGCCAACGGGCGACTAGGGTTGTGAAAAATAGTTGGAAGTGTAAATTACGTGAGTAAATACGGCACTTAAGAGTTATATACTGTAAAACCTCCCTAAAGAGACCACGTTCCGTTCCAATAAAAATTGGTCGCTCCGACAGGTAGTCTCATAATGGAGGTTATGTTTAAATCTAGATTTTAATTGTTGAAAATAGGTAACAAACAATGTTACTAAAATTTATTGTTCACATTAGAAAAAAAATATGAAAAGTTAATTATCAAAATAAAAGTTAATTAGTGCAGATATTAAAAAATGAATACATTGTTTGATTTTACGGTTTTATCTTCTATAACTTTTATTTCCAAGTAATTGCGAAGTTTAGTAAATAAATGCATTTGTTTATGGACGGGAACAAATTATGGCGATTTCATTAATTTATCTATTTCTTTGAAAGTTTTTCTGACAGAACAAGGCAGGGGAGTTTATTGACCGTCATCTTTACTTTGCCATCAGAGCTAAATTCATTGCCTAAAAAGGCACAAAGGGGTATAAACACTAAAATGTTACCGGAATAAGTAAAAATTCTAAACTTAGTTTAGAAGTTTCATGAATAATGCGCTCTCCGGAATTATTATTCAAATAAAACCTTCTTCAAGCGACAAGAAAAAGCACGGAATTTGTTTAATTTTCTTCAATGAAATTGGTCGCTCAAAGAGGGAGTTCAACTGTGGTAGTGTCTGAATACAGGTAAAATTGGTATTGAGCCTATGGGAATAAATTTCGTTCCATGAAAAAATGGTCGTTCAGGGAGGTGGCCGCATAGGGAGGTTTCACTGTAATTGCTCATAAATTAATTATGTAATGAACGAATTATTTTATGCGCCCTACACAATTATTGACTTTTCAATGCATTTAATTAAAGCTAAATTGACGGTTCCTTACTTTTATTAACCATGCTCCGCTTAAGCATATAGTATAAATAAAGGACCCTAACCATGCTCCGCTTAACACGTTCGCTGCCACCGACGCACTGCCGCGTCAGAGCGGCACCTCCTGGTATGCCGACGACGCACTAACGCGGCGACGGACTTTGATAAGTTATATGCTCTGTGTTTAGTGCTCTGTGTGTGGCTTTGGAAATTGAACGGCGAGGTTGTTTCGGCACGTTAGTGAAGCATTATTTTTTAATTTTTTGTGGTTGGTTTTCAAAATTTTTGTTTGCATTTTTTTATGTGCGTGATTAAAAATGGCGGATGCTCCAAGTGTGGCAGGACCGTCACAACCCAAGAAAAGAAAAGTAAATAAAATACTGACTGATGCCGAAATGTTAGAATTGTTACAAAATAGTGACCTTTCGGATTATGATAGCACAGACGAAGACTACGGTTGGGAATCTTCGGACGCATCGGATGGAGAGAGTGATGTTGCAATGGACACCAGAGAAATGTCGGATTCTGAGACAAAAGACAACGATGCATCTCCTCAATTACCGACAGATGGAAAAATCAGTTTTGATTGGGAAACTGATTCAAATAGCATGGTAAGTCATCCATTTATGAAAACTGAGTCACTGCTAATACAGCCAAGTGAATGCACACCGTTTGGATATTTTCGACTTTTTCTTACGGATGACATTCTTCAAAAAATAGTTGAAGAGACAAATCATTACGCACAAGAAATACTAAGTAGTGATAAAACTAAAGAAAAGCCACGAATAACTTTCTGGAAAAATTTACAGATTGATGAATTTTTGGTTTTTCTAGGAGTATTCTTGCAAACGGGGAATATAAAAACGAATAGACTTCAGGATTACTGGAAAAAAGACCCGTTATTTCATAATGCAGGCATTGCAAATAGCATTAGTTGAAATCGGTTTTTGTTAATTTTACGTGCATTGCATTTTGCAAAAAATAGTGCACCTGGAGAACCTCAACCTGCAGACAGGTTGATAAAAATACGCCTCATAATTGATTTTTTTTTACGAAAGAATGCAGCAGTTATATTATCCTAATCGAGAACTTTCTTTAGATGAATCTATGGTACTATGGCGAGGGAGATTATTGTTTCGCCAATACATAAAAAATAAAAGACATAAATACGGTATAAAACTGTATATTCTGAGTACATCGAGTGGAATAGTGCAAAAAATGCCCGTGTATACGGGTTCATTAGGTGATTATGGAGGAGAAAACCATACACAAAAAATTGTTTTGCACTTATTGAATGAAAAATTAAATGTCGGTCACCATGTTTTTACGGATAATTATTATAATCGCTTTGAGCTAGCCAAGATTTTGTTAGAAAAAAAGACACATTGCACAGGTACATTGAGAACCACTCGCAAAAACACTCCAAAAGAAGTTCAAAGTACTAAATTACGGAAAGGTGATACTGTAGAAAGATACTGTCAGGGAGTCATGATTGGAAAATGGAAAGATAAACGTGAGGTTTGCTACATTTCTACTGAGTACAAAAATGAGATGGTTGATATTTTAAATAAAAGAAATGAAATAAAGCAGAAGCCTTTGCCAATAATCAATTATAATGCGTTTATGTCTGGTGTAGATCGGCAAGATCAAATGCTGTCTTACTATCTATCGGAGAGAAAAACAATATGCTGGTATAAAAAATTGTTCTTTCATATTATTGAAGTAATTCTAATCAATTCACATGCCCTTTATAATAAATATTCTGGCAGTAAAATATCACTTTATGACTACCGATTGAATGTTATAAAATCACTTTTGCCATCAATGGAGGAAAAAAATCTGACTCCGAAGAATATCAATATCAAGCATATTGTTAAGAAAAGAGAACTTGCAACTGGCAAAACAAAAACACAGCGAAAAAGGTGTAAATCTTGTTCCTATCAAGGCAAACGTACGGACACTACGTACGAGTGTAGTGCCTGCCCCGATAAACCAGGATATTGCTTAAACTGCTGTGAAATATATCATAAATAATGATGTAGTACTGCAGTATTACTCCTACAAAATTAACATTTCGTTTGCAACAAGTTAATAATTTCTGTACTTTCTTCATGCTTTTTATTTTTTTTTTATTTTTTTTTTTTTTTACTATATCGTTTATGTGTTATATATACTTTGCTACATTAATTTAATATTTAGAGTTGATAGTAATTTTGCATTATTATATTTAATTATTATTTTGCTTCAACATCTAGAAATAGAAGTAATAGTTCAACAATGCCAATATCTGTATATTGTGCTTATTATTTGTAAATGTTTTCAGTATTGTTTCATAAATGGAATAAATGAATATATATGAACGTATATATGAACAGTATTCCGTTTTATTCCTTTTAAACTGCTATTTTATGCAATATACCAGTAATTTCTGAGAATATTCATCAGACGCGCTGGAGCGTCAGTGGCACTCACGAAGAGAGGTTGAGTCTGTGTGCCACTGACGCTCCAGAGCGTCGAAAAAAAAAAAAACGCTCTCCTAAACAGGAAATAATATGTTTCTCGTTTTTCTGATTTTCGTAGTAAAATATAACGAACATTTAAACCATTAAAACCCTGTTTTGTAATGCGGCTTCTGAGGATGGTAATATCATTTTTAGTGGCAGCGAATGTAGCACATATAAATGAATGACCCCAACTACTTCATATAATAGTTTAACTCAAAATTAAATTTTTTGGTTTTTATTTATACTTTAACATAACACTATTTCACACAGAGAAAGATGAAAAGGCCATAAACTGAATTTAGTAACTTCCATAGTTACATGCTTGCTAGGAGAATTTTTAAAAACAATAGGGCATATTGAATACTGAAGAAGAAAGATCTCAAAAATTCTTGAAAAGTAAATAAAAATGACTTGATGCGAAACAGCAAATAAAATTTCAAAACATGCAATAGAAAATAGACATGCGCTTGTAAAATAATTGAAGTTTATCATATATGTTGATCAATTAAATAACTGTAATGTAAAAATAAATATACCTAATACGTAAGATTTTTTTTATGTGTAAGGTTTATGTTTAGAAGAAAAAAACATGTCAAAAAAGCATTTTTCTATTCTATGTTATCTTCAAACAGTTGCACAAAAATGCGAAAGATACCAATAAATTTGGAATTAAGTCTACTTTATTAATATGAGTGCAATTATTTAATTACTAATATTCTACATATTAAGTAGAATTAAAAACTTTTATTTTACAAATGGTAACACACACTTTTGAACCTTTATTTGAGTTTCTTTCATGTAACGATAAAGCAAATATTGCGGCGTTACGGTTTCTAAAGCGTAACTTAGAGACTCAGTTACAATTCTTATTGCCGAATTTGCCGAATTTAAATCCTATTGAGCTTCTGTGGAGCGTCTGCCTGAGATATCTACGATTTCATAATCTACTTCCGCTTAATTTATGCGGTTAGACGAACCCTTATTGCTTAAACATTCCGTTTATATTGCCTGTGGACACATAATGGAAGCACGTGGAAACTATTCCGTTGCGTTTTGAAACTGTTTACATTGATGCCAATATTCTGGAAATCTGACCAAAGTCAAATAAATATGTTTTAAACGAAAAAATTGACTTTAACATGTATTTAAATAAGTAGCATATGTTAACGACACGTTTTATTGAATCAATTTCTGGTCCACAACATGTTGATTTGAATTGTGGCAGACTCCGGAAGAAGTCTGAAATGTTGGAAACTTTACTGAGCTAAAGGTGGACTAACAAGATTTTAGTTTGGTGGTAATAATATTTTGGCATTTCAGTGTAAACTTATTGCTTTGCATTATTTTAAATAACATTGTATTAATTAGATTAATTTTAACACAATTATTCTAATTGGTAAATGAATCATATTAGATGTAAATTTCCAACTGGGCGAAAAATGACCGGACCAGGATTCGAACCAGGGATCTCCTGGCTGAAACCGCAAGTGCTCTGCCATCTGAGCTATCCCAGACGAATCTGGTGGAACTTTTCTGTTGAGCTGAACCAGGTTTCAGACCAGTTGCTAAAATCTTTACGGTTAGCTGGGTGAAAAAGTTCCACCAGATTCGTCTGGGATAGCTCAGATGGCAGAGCACTGTCGGCTTCAGCCAGGAGATCCCTGGTTCGAATCCTGGTCCGGACATTTTTCGCCCAGTTGGAAATTTACATCTAATATTGTATTAATTATTTTTCTATAAAAAGGATGTATATAAAGCGATCACACTTGTTACTACGCAGATGTTGCTGTTTTTCAGGAAGTTTAACAATAAATTTAATAATAAATCAAAGAGATCGTAATTGTAATCTTCAGAAAAAATAAATTATTTACTTAAACAAACATATTTATAAGATTAGTTGAAGAAAATTTTTCTATGAATAGAAAGTACTCTTTTAGGTAAAAATTGATTTGAAATTTTAATCACAATCTTTAGAAAAGATGCATTTTTCAATGGTAACATAAACATGATAAATAATAAAATATTTTTTCAACTAAACAACATAGCTTTTCACAAATTTTCATTAACTAAGTTCTTTAGAGTTTGAAGTATTGTTAAAAACATACTGTAATGGACGCTTTAAATGAAATAAATACTTTTACGATTTCTTTTCAAAATATATTCAATAATCATCTACATTCTTTTCAAACAGCAATTAAAATTTCTTGTGTACATAGTTTCTTATGTTCTAAAAAAGTCTTCATTGATTAAGACATACATCTGTGATTATTGTATGATTATGTGTGATATTTCATGTATGATTTAACGAATTAGAGAGTTTAAAAAAAAATGAATCATGTTAACTTTTATTATTACATTCTATAACCTCATTTAATACTCTAACAGAATTGCGTATTTTTTTTCCTTTCATGTAAGAGTTAATGTTATTACTTAGGGTGAAGAAATGACTAAGAAATACAGTATCGCCAAACGCTACTTTAAAGTTTTTTTATTATTAATAATTAGTATGAAGAAATGTAACAATAAATAGTATAGATTTTTTGTCGAAAGTGTAAACTGTAAAAAAAAAAAAAAAAAAAAAAAAAAAAAAAAGATGTAAATCTACAAAACTAGTTTTTGTAAAAGCTACAGAAATCTGCATTCTTACTAAAATTTTATCTCTATGCTGTAAAGAAAAAATATGTAAATTTTGAAAACTATATTTGTAAAGCTACAGAAATCTGTATACTTACAAAAATTGTATGGGTAACCCGGGTTATTTAAATTATTTTCTTTTTGTTGCAGTTAAATAAAAAGTTCTAGGCGTTCCAGTTTTCTAGAAAATTCTTAGAAACCTTATAATTTTTTTTACAGTGTACTAAAACTTTCAATATCTTTAAAACAGAGGATTGAACTAAATAAATATAAATTATCAATACTTTCCACTTAAGCATTTAAGAAATAAATCATTATCTTTTATTTACGTATGTAAATTATTATTGTTAAAATTATATTATTTTCAACAGATATTAGAGACATAATAATTGCTCCTTTTGAAAGAAGAGAACTTAAACTGGAACAAGTATCATTTTTATTGAATGTATATCAAAGCAAAGATATGACATTTTGTGCTAAGTCAGCAGTTATTTTGTGCTAATATAAAATAACTGCTTAAGTCAAATTCTTTTAAAGTCTATAATGGCTCGAATAATATAAGTAGTAAATAAAATACCGATATGTTTAATTTATATACTCTGAAATTTTCAAGAGAGAATTTACTTTTATATTGATTTAAACAAATTTATAATTGAAGTATACTTAACTGAATTTCTTTGATTTCCAAGCATTTTTAATTTCGCTTATGCAAAAAGTGGTTTCATACATCCAAATGAATGACTAATAATTAAAGTGTCATTTTGAAACGGAATTTAGTTAATACTAAATAAGTGAGCTCTTTCAGTAAAATACTTTGATATTCAATTGCGTGATATTTATAACAATAAGAATTTTATGTCATTTTCGAGAATTTCTGAAATAATGTTTGAGTAAATAACAGTTAATAGTTAGCAGTTTATTCTAAGGAAAATGTTTTGTATAAATGTAGCGAATGGATAAATATACAAAAATTACTTTACTAACTTGTATTCGATATATTTGCGTGTATCAATAAGTTTTTGTCCTCACATAGAAGTAATTGAGTGACATTTATGAAATTTCTACATTGTATTAGTCATTTTCTATATAGTGACCGTGCACAGTAACACTTTTCTGCAAACGTTATTTCAAAGAGAGCGGGGAAAATGTATTCCAGGAGGCGCGATAGTTGATCCAAAGCGAGGGATTGTTCTAACTTTTTCCGACCCCCACATGTGACATATTTTTAGAAAGGCCTGTGACCAATTATTTATGTTATGCACTCCCGAGCCCCTCCACCCAAATTCGCCCATTTCCGGCATGAATGGTGACCGCAAAGTTTAGAAAAGTGCCCTCGGAGGGAAAATTTGGGGGGAGGGGTTCGGGAGGTGCATAGCATGAATAAGTAGTCACAGGACTTTTCAACAATATGTCACATGTGGGGGTCGGTAAATGTTAAAAAATGCACCCCTTTGGGTCTACTATCGCGCCTTTTGGAATGCATTCTCCCCCATCTCTTTGAAATACCGGTAAAACAAATGTGTTACTGTGCACCGTGACTATATAGAGAAGGACTAAAACAATCTAGAAATTTCATAACTTTCACAAAATTATTTCTATGTGAGTGCAAAATTTTATTGATACACCCTCGTAATAAAAACGTTTACAAAGATTCCATATAACCTCGTCATTACATATTATCCCGGAAGTGTTTCTGTAACCTTCAGAAAATATTTAAAAAATAATGCCAATCAAAAGAATAAAAAATAACAGGTGTCTGATGTTTACAGGAATATTTATTAAATAAAATCCATTTTGATATCCGGAAATTAAAAATAAATAAATAAATCTATTAGCTTCTGAATTTTATTATTTTCTGAATTTTTTCATTATTTCTTCTACTAAAAATTTCTAAATCTAAGGGAATGTTTTTTCTTTAATAAAAGATATCATAACTTTTTCCAATGTAGTAGTATAAAAATGCAAAGGTTTTATCATGAAGTGTGATTTGCCTCTTTCAACACTAAACAAACAAGAGCATGGTATTCTCTTTTACCATGTAGGTACGATTTGTTAATAACATAACAAAATGCATGGAAAAAACTTTAAAGCAGGCACTAAACTCTAATATCGAACTCAAAGTCTGATTTTATAGGAAGCTGTTTCTTATTCTTAGTTGAACGAAACACCTGGGATGGAACACACGAAAAAGAAAGGAAACTGATACTATTGACCTTAAAATGTTCTGAAAAAGGCAAGATTGAAATGTACAAACAATATCTTTGTGTCGAATAATAAATCTCGCTATATAAATTTATAAATATAATAACAAGTTTGTATGTATATTATATATACAAAATCTAATCTACAATTTTACGCCATTTCATACAGACACGCTTTAGAACACGGCGAAAATTACTGGTTGCTTTGAAAAAAACTCTGAAGCAGCCAGTAAACTCTAACATCGAACATAAAGTTTGATTTTATATGATGCGGTTTCTTATTCTTCGTCGAACAAAATACCTGCGATGGAGAACACGAAGAGGAAAGGAAACTGATACTATTGACTTATGTATAAAAATATATAAAATGTTGTGAAAAAGGCAGCATTGAATTGTATAAAAAATATCTTTGTCTCGAATGATAAATCACTCTATAAAAATTTAAATATGTATATGTATATATGCTTGTGTATTGTGTGTATATTCCTTATACAAATCTACAATTTTTTAATCTACAAATTCACGGCATCATACGCTTTAGAACACGGCAAAAAATACTGGCTACTTTAGAAATTTCCCAGAACACACTTTATCTTTTTTTTTAAAACCGTCTACAATAAATTATTTTCATACAAATCTTTTTTTTTTTTTTTCCCTTCAAGTCTAATTTTTCTCTCGGTTACCAAACACCTTAAAAAGTGCTTTATTTTTGCATCTGAAATTGACATCTTCAAGCAAATAATTCGCTGAACATTATATAATGCATTTTTTTACATAAAATAAATACTATAAGTGCTTTATAAGAGCTGATTATCATTTATTTAATGTATTTGGAACTACAACATTTAGATTGCAGATATTTCATTTCCAAGAAGGAAATAACATCCTTAAGAAATTAGTTATTACATATTTTAATTTATAATATTTTTTTAATCTACAGAAATTAGAAAAAGTAAAATAATTACAGCATTTTCAAATAATCATTGTAAATTTAATTTTTATGAACGAAAAAGTAAATTTACATTTTAAAACTATGTTTTAACATTAGTGGAGGCATCTTGCTCTCCTGAACTGAACGTCTACAAATCAAAACATTTTATTTCATGTTATACGAAATATAATTTCAATAAATGCTATGCCATTTCAATGCATTTATTAGTATAGTTTCAGTACAGTTAGGAAAATCATAAATTTTTCTGTCACAAGCGCGTAGTAAAATGTTCATTCAACTTTAAAACCAGAGGAATAAGGATTTACTATGATTAACGCAGTTTCAAAGTAACACATTTCTTTTTTAAATATCATTTTAACGATTTATGAGCTCAAATGTACGAAGCTTCACTATTGTGATGATCATATATTTAGGATATCGCACATTTATTTTTATCATTACCCAGAGTACCGCCATGAATAACACGGATAATGGTGGGCGGATCTGCAAGTAAAAGTTACAAAATAAAAATTTACAAATCATAATTTTCTCAGTCTTATGTTTTCATCTGTGACAATCAGTGTAAATATATTGGTGATACATGAATCCTCCGTTATCTATTGCATTAAAAAATTTAGTCTTATATTTTCTACAATTTTATTCAGTTGTATTTTATTATTACTATTGGATCCAACCCGGGTTCCTCGTTACAGAACATAGATGATAACCAATTTCTTTTTATTAATATTGAAAGCTCAAATCGATTATTTGCATTTAATACATTTTCTTAGCTCGGTCCAGTAGCAACACAAAACAGCATATTTAAATGAAAAATGTGAATAATATATTCAAATTAAATTTTGAAATTTATGAAAAGCAATACTTTCGTAATAATCCCATGCCAATAACTAATAGTTGAATAAATGGCCCAAAATCGGTACTTAGAGCAGCCTGTTTAATTTTAATATTTTAAGTAGGGGACATTGTTCGATTTCATACATGCAGGGCTGCCACCTGCGACTATTTTTTAACAATATTTCGTATAATTTTTTCAAAACAAAAATCTGTTACATACGCTTTGGCAACATTTGCAAGAGAAATATACCACATATTGTATTATTTTTTAAATAGTGCTGTGAGCAGAATATAACTACAGTCGCCAATGGCAGCCATGTGTATGCTAAATTTCTCTTTTATCTATATTATTTTATTACTACATTTATTTATTTATGGGATTTTTTTCGTTATGTAATATCAGCAAGTAACAAATGCTGACCTATTTATATTGTTTTAAGTATAAACGGGTTAATCTTTAGTAATCGGGCTGCACATGATAGAGTTATATCTAAAAAAATCATGCTTTAAAATATTTTAAGACCATAAATAATCAGTAAATTAAGAGACAGTTTTCAAACAAATTTAATTTAGTTCTTTCAAATGCAATATGTATGAAAACTATATCCAGTTTTACTGATTTTTTTTTGTTTGTTTGTTTATCAGATATTTTGAAAACTAAATTTTTTAGATTTATTTTTATTTTTTTCCTATTCCAGATTGTAAAATTGATTGAAATTGTGCGAAGGTAAAAAAAAAAGCCTGAAGTAAAAGGGATTTTTTTCTTTTTACATTTGTTACAACCATTCATAATGCGGTGCCACACTTCAGCGCTAGATACGGACATGTTTTTACTTTATAATATTAGATATGCGTGCTTTCACTTAAACCTTTGTCATGCAAAATATTACAATACCAAGGCTAGTATAAAAATAGCGTAAAACATTTATTTAAATACGCATATTTGCTTTTAATATTTTGCCATTCTCAGTATTTTTACAATGAAGGCAAGGCTAGACGAATCCTTAAGCTTGTAGATTATCTTTATTGTAGTCATTTGTGCTTATTCTGTTGTGTTCTGGTACTTAAACCATTTATACGTATCCTCATTTATTTACAGACAGGACTATTTTAAAAGTCAAATTAATGTGTTTTCAAATTAAAATCTGGTTTTGAATGTCGTGAATGGGAGATAGGGATTAGAGAATTCAATTTCTAGTACATGTTGGAGTGAAAAGTTGCGAAACTAGCAATGAAAATAGTTTTGACGAAAAGGGACTTTATTCTTCAAGTTAACTTTCATCAAGTGTGATACATTTATTCCAACGGCCTTGTAACATTTTGATATCTTTCATAAAGAACAATTTCGAATTATGTACCAGTTTCGCATTCGACATACCAAATTGACAAAAATGTATTTTCTAGAGTCCGCAAGTTCGGAACTTAATAATAGTCACTAGGAGTCAGATCTAGAGAATACAATATGTGCTGGATAAATTCGTAGTTCAATTTATCGCTATCATGAATGTGTGAGCCGGTTTGATGACTTGGTGAAACAGGCCCAACCATTTTCTGCTATATGCGGCCTTTTTTTCTCCCTTTTTCAAACAATCCAATAATGCATCGTGGTATTTTCTTGCGACTGTTTTTCTTGCCTAAAAGTAATAGATAATTATTATACCACGGAAATCCCACAAATACTGACTAAAACCTTTGCGGCTGATAGTTGTTTCATTGGTCCCTTTCACACGGTTCCAACCACTTAGGTGACTGCCTACTGAACCTTAGGTGTGTCATTATGGATTCATGGTTCCTCCAGTGTTACAAATCTACGAAAAAATAATTTGGACTATGCCGAAATCTCGTAAAATTGCGCTCGGATTCTTCGACACATAGATGTTTTTCGTCTTTTGTTAGAAACCCCATCTCGCACAAAATTTTTCATAAGCAAATATTCATGCAAAAAATATTTTTTACACATTATTTCTTTATCTATGTCAGCTTTTTTTCTTGCTTTCACTTTGCGGCCATATGAAACACTGTGGTAGATATTTTTTTTGTTTCTGAAGTTGCTGATGCTCCCATTTTTCGTCCAGCAAGTGGAGCGTGGTTGGGGTTTGTACAGCTGCATTTAAATTCAATAAACCACAGACAAATAGTTGTTTTTGACAGGGCAGATGTGTTATAATGATTTACAAGCTCTTCTTATGATTGAACTGTACTTAATTTGCGTAAAATCAATCTTTAATTAAAACACAAACTTCTTTTTCTCCATTGTTTTCACAAAAACAACAGTGTCACTTACACGACTGCAAATCGTGCTGAAATGACTAACGTGAAATACATAAGATTTTATATGTAAAAAATCAAGCAATGAACAACGACAAAGCATTTCTTTTTACTATTTTTAAAAAGCGATTTCTCGGTAAAATAAAAAAAAATATTTATTCTGTATGTGGCGACACAATGTCTCGTGATCAAATGAACGAAACCTTGAAAAAAGGGAAAGAACACGAAACGGCGAAAGCGCGCGCTTTGATTCTCACTGCAGCGTGGTTTTCGTTCTAAGCATGCGCAGTGATGCTGGCGACCTATGCGGCCATGTGATATGCTTTTCGTTCTATGCATGCGCTAGCGTACCCACGATCCACTTCAGCTTCAGTTTACAAGTGTATTTTGCTACTAGTGCTTTTTTGAAATGGCTTATAATATTAAACGAAAACGCGTTAATTTATCTATAAAAGAGAAACTTGAGTTGATAGAGAAGTGGGAGAGTGGTATGTGAGTCGCACGTGTTTGCGAACTATACGGAGTTAAAAAACAAACCGTTTCAGACATTCGCAAGAATAAGGAAAAACTAGTCCATTTTTCCCTTAAATACAGCGTGGGTGATTCAAAAAGCGGTTTCTCAGTGGCGGACAGGAAACATGTAAAAGTGGCTCAAAATAAAAACCTGGAGGAGGCAGTATACAAATGGTTTGTACAACAGCGGTCAAGTGGCGTCGTCGTCCGTAGTGTTGAGTTGCGGGTAGCCGCAGAAAAATTGGCGAAACATATGGGTTTAGTGACATTTCGTGCAAGTGATGGTTGGCTTTGGCGTTTTCGTAAACGCCATGGTTTCACTAACAGGAAAACATGCGGTGAATCTTTAAGCTCCGATATCGAACAGGTGGAACCTTTTCAAAGAAAGAGAAAGAAACTGATAGAATCCGATGGCCTACTTTTGTGTCAGTTATACAATGCTGACGAGACAGGACTCTATTTTCGTTCTGTGCCGGAAAATACCTTGGCGTACAAACATGATGCCCAGACGCCTGTCCGCAAGCTAAACAAGGAGCGCATTTCAGCACTCCTTTGTGCTAATGCTGATGGTAGTCATCGTCTTAAACCAATGGTAGTTGGAAAGGCCAGGAAACCGCGTGCTCTAAAAAATATTAGTATGCAAAAACTGCCAGTCATCTATTCTAGTTCAAAGTATGCTTGGTTCACAGGCGATATTTTTTCTGTTTGGTTTTTTAACCAGTTTGTGCCTGCCGTGCGTCACTATCAAGAAGAAGTTATGAAAATACCTTCCCACGAAGTAAAAGCTCTATTACTCCTTGATAATGCTCCTTGCCACCCTAACGCGGAAAAGTTAGTTAGTAGCGATGGACGAATAAAATGTGATTTCCTTCCTCGAAACACAACTTCATTAATTCAACCGATGAACCAAGGAGTCATTGTTGCCTGCAAGAGGATTTATAAGAAGAAATTCCTTGAAGAAGTAATGGTAGTGTTGGAAAATGAAAATGATACAGTAGAAGAATTGAGAGGAGCCAGAACGCTGCAAAATTTGCGCACCTACAATTTAAAATCAGCTATCTTTAACTTTGCTGCTGCGTGGAGGGAGATGAAGGTATCCACACTGGCTAACAGCTGGTCAAAACTACTCAACGACGCAGATCCTGAATACGATTTTACAGGGTTTGAGATTTCGGATTTTAGGAGTACAATAATGGAGGCTGGTGATGATATCCCTGAGAAAGATACAGAACTGTGGCTCGAGAATGACGAAGCAGATCCAGGCTACTAGATTCTAAATGAGGAGGAGATCGCAGAAAGTATTCTGCAGGATGATAATGAAGATGAGGTCGAGGACGACAAGAAAGAAGAATTAAGCGAATTTCTACCGAAATTATCTACAGTACGAGAGCATATGGATGACGTTATTACTTACATAGGGGCATCTTCAGATCCCCAAGTGTTTGCGTATTATGAACACTTTAGACAATTTCGAGCTCTTATAATAAAAAAAACAGCATTCAAGTGGGAAACAACTAAAACTAGACGCCTTTTTTCAATCCAGCAGTATAGAGCAACCTTAATGTGATGTAAATAACATAAAATGATGCCTGTTGTTTTGGGGGCATTGTAATTTTTTAACATTTGTTTATTGCTTGTTTATTAATTATTATTTCTGTGTAAAAAGTGTTTCATTCCGATAAAAGTTGCATATGAGTTAATTCGTTTGTATTTCATTACCAATATTGTATTATTAAAAGTAATGTATTGTGTTTATATATATATATATATATATATATATACAGTAGTATATATGTATATACAATATATATTTATGTATATACATATATTGTATATATACAATACATGCATATGCACTGTATATATTGTATATATATACTAGCAGGCTACACCCGCTTCGCTGGTCCATTTTCTAAATTATCATTGATCAAACAAAATTATGAATTCGACCTTGTATTTTAAATTAATATGGACCTTCACCGGGAAAATCTTTCCGCATTTGCTGAATACTATGCGAACGCTATTTAGCTATTATAATATCTTATGGGTTAGGCAAAATTCGGACTATTCAGAAGAAATTCTTTTTACAGTATATATTTAAAGTAGAAGTTGGGAAGAAAATACGGCCGTTGTGATAATCAGAAATGTTAAAATGTTCTCTAGTCACCACACTACTAAAAGGAGAAATAATTACAATGATTGCAGAGAGTGACCACTGAACATTACTTATGTTCGGATTATTCACTTTCGTTTGATAGTTCTTGAACTCCGGGCTTCTCAGCTTGGTGCTATGTGTGGTTCTGGTAGCTTAAATACAATTTCTCTCTACGTTGCATTATATTTTGTAATACACGTCTTCTAGCAGGTCTACTGCAGTTTTCTATCTTCGGATTACAGCAGAGTAAATACGGTAAAAAAAATGTAATAAATTGTTTGCACACAAAAAGTCTTTAACTTTCATTAAAAGAAATGTGAATCACATAAAAGTGGATTTTTAAAAATGAAGTGTTTGAATAAAATTAAAATAATGTCATTTTCATTACCATTTCCTTTATATATATATACCACTTGCAATTATGTAACTGTTAACCTGAAAAAAAAAACTCGATAACTCATTATGATAGAAAAATAAACCTCTTGTCTTCATCCAATCAAAATCTTCCCAATCGTCCATAATCGGGTGCACAGCTAAGTTTTACGGCAAACATTAGAAGTGTTTGCAAACTATATGGTTACAAATTTACCAGAGTTAACACACGTAAAACATACGTAATTATGCGCCAGACACATCCCATTAAATAAAGTCAAATTGCTGTTGGCTGAATTATAGATCTTTCGCCAAAAATACTTTTTGTAAATGACAAATAAAGTCAGTTATACAAAACTTAATAACCTAACACGTTATAATATAACGAAATAATCTTTTTGATGCACCGAAGACCTTTTTTCATTTCTCTAAAGAGTGCAATAACACGGAGAAATAAATACACTTTTTATTTTCAAAATTACATTCTTCTTCAGTCTGCAGCCTAAATAAACCTAAAATCGTTAATTTTTTCCTCAGTTTAGCGAATAGGATTATGCGTCAGAAGAACTTGCTTTATAATGATTTCTATTTTCAATTTTATCTGCATTTCAGGTACTTTTTTTCTTATCTAGGCTAAAATGATAAATCAACAAATATTGTTCCACCAGCCACCATTGGAATTTCAAATTTTTTCCCAAGTATTTATTTTTTAGTGACAGTAAAATAACTGCAAGTAAAAATATATATAATAATAAATCTTCTGTTCTCCGTTTGCTTCATAATGAAAAAACATAAATTTACTAATAGCTAAGTACAAATTTCATGTAATCTTCTACAATCGCGATCACTGTCTAATCACTGATCTGACTCTTTCAAATATAAAAGAAACATCTAAATAGTTCAGTAAATACACTAATTAGCAGGTAACCTTATTACGGAAGATTAATCCAATATCAAAAACCTTAAAAAAAATTGTGGTATTAATAACGCAAAATTGCATAAATTTTCTTAAGAATAATCTTTAGTACTTAACATTTGAAACAGTAGACTTTTTTAAAAGAAAAATTGGCGATATATGTAAAAAAAAAGGGAGAGTGGACAATATTTGTTGATCTGAGTTCGAGGTTATAAAAGTCATAAGTTTGGGAAAAAACAAAATAGCATGCATCCGTAGTAAAGTACGCGAAAACTATTTTAAATATCTGAAATTAAATTATTTATAATATGTGTGTGTGTGTGTGGGGGGGGAAACGTTTGTATTAAAATTTAAATATTTGACTCCACTTTTATAATATTAACTGCTATTTATGTAATATCATTATTTTTATAATTACATTTGCTAGTTTTTTCTGTAAGAGATACATAATAATAATAATAATAATAATAATAGTTACTCACAAGGAAGGTCTCCTTAAAACGCATACTCAAAATATTTTGAAAAAGGAAATGCTAATAAAATGACTCATGTATGTAAAAAAGATCGGTAAAAATATAGCGGTCGAATCGCAGTAGAAAATCTGTAAAAAAATATTTTTTCGAGTATTTGGCGCGAACAGACGAACGCTCGACGCTCTTTGGCGAACCAATAGGTTTCCTCGCCAAATGCAAGAGATTGAAATGCATTTATAAATTCCTTGTTAAATAAGTAATTAAATGCCTAATGCTCAATGAATTTAAACTTAAACTGTGGATTAGTTTACTATTTTTGCTGTAAGCTTATATAACATATGCAAATTGCGTGTTACTTGTATTGAGCTATTTAATTTTATACGGTGTCACCGGCTGGATAAGTTTTAAGGGTATTTTAATTAAGAATGCTATCCTTAAACATTTCGATATTAAATTGTTGTTTCCATGGCAATAAAACTCTCTTGTTGTCTCTGACACTAACAATATCGAAGTCAAATTGCCAATGCTCAGAATCGTACCTTAATTTGAGTTTGAAACATTTTTAATCCATTTAAATTTCATTGTAAGCGGCATAAATACAATCGTTAAATTTCATTGTTGCATATATAAAGGTATATGACAAAACTGCAGTTATAAATGTGTATTTATTTAAGTTAAACTTACTTAAACTAACTTCGTGTCGAGAGTTGAAAAAGTTTTTCTTAAAAAATATTTATCATATAGTATTATTCAAAATTTTATCGTGTCGCCATCCAGCGCTAAATCGCAAAAAATGAAATTTTCATTATTTTTTTAGGAATGCTAAATAGAGGTTCTGCCGATTTTTTTATATTTATGAGAAGAATATTCTATATTTTTTTTTTTTCAAATAATGCTGAGCATGCGCTTATGGGGAACTTCCTTGATATCATTTTATCAATTTTCAGATGCATTTTTCTTAACCTGATGCAAAAGATAAATCGCCAAATATTATTTCAATTGCAATATTTCAACTGAGTAATTCTTTAAGTATTACGAACATTCTCTTTCATGTTTAAATTAAATATATTTGTTTTTTAATATTATCACCCATAAAAATGGATTTCTTTTTTTTTTCTTTTTTAAAAATTTTAAATAAAATTGGTAACAGTTTTTTGTCTTTTATTTTTCTAGGTGTAATAGCCGTTTCAATTTTTTCAACAACAAAAAACTTCGCCAAAAAATAAAATGGTAACCTTATCGTCCAAAATAACAGAATTTTCCGTCATACTTATAACTAATCTAGGTACAATGATGTGTTACATCTTAAAACCTTCCCTGAAACGATACCTATCTAACGATATAAGTTCCGTAAAAATCCATGCAGTAGTACTCGAAATCTAGGCGTTCGGAACGAAATTTCCGTTTGGATTTTATATATATAATAGATGATGCAAAAGATAAATCGCCAAATATTATTTCAATTGCAATATTTCAACTGAGTAATTCTTTAAGTATTACGAACATTCTCTTTCATGTTTAAATTAAATATATTTGTTTTTTAATATTATCACCCATAAAAATGGATTTCTTTTTTTTTCTTTTTTAAAAATTTTAAATAAAATTGGTAACAGTTTTTTGTCTTTTATTTTTCTAGGTGTAATAGCCGTTTCAATTTTTTCAACAACAAAAAACTTCGCCAAAAAATAAAATGGTAACCTTATCGTCCAAAATAACAGAATTTTCCGTCATACTTATAACTAATCTAGGTACAATGATGTGTTACATCTTAAAACCTTCCCTGAAACGATACCTATCTAACGATATAAGTTCCGTAAAAATCCATGCAGTAGTACTCGAAATCTAGGCGTTCGGAACGAAATTTCCGTTTGGATTTTATATATATAATAGATAATAGAATAGATAATAGATTTTATATATATATATAATAGAATAAATAATAGATTATGTGTTATGAACTATCTCAAAGTTTAAAACAGATCGCATTGTTAGATTTCCTAATTTTAACAATATCGCGTTATGTTAGTTCCACATTCCACCACCAGGGAGCGCACTCTATTCTTAACGAAAGCGTATCTGAACGAAACTCCTTCATGCAACTTTTCCGTAGATACATGAATCGAGAGGGTGGCGGTATTAACCAATAATTTAAGATAATTGCTGAAATTACTACGAAAAATATTTTAAAGGGGCTTCTACGCGGGCATCTAATGGAGTTAGAGGAAATCGGAAG
Source organism: Maratus speciosus (assembly GCA_963932465.1). Taxonomy (NCBI): domain Eukaryota; kingdom Metazoa; phylum Arthropoda; class Arachnida; order Araneae; family Salticidae; genus Maratus; species Maratus speciosus. Next base: position 527,106,551 of record OZ010789.1, on the reverse strand, counting down.
ACGTCAAAATAATCGCGGGGAAAAGTTTGCTTGGGTGCTTCGGAGCTACTTTTGGCGCGAGATCTAAGATCTACGACCAATAGGAGCCCAGATATTTAAGGAAATATGAAGTAACAAAGTCCAAAATAATAGAATTTTCCGTAATAATTCTTAACTAATCTAGGTAGAATGATGTATTATAGCTTAAAACCTTCCCTGGAACGATACCTATCTAACGGTATAAGTTCCGTAAAAATCTATGCGGTAGAACTCGAAATCTCGGCGTTCGGAACGAAATTTCTGTTTGGATTATATATATATAATAGATTATATATATGTTGCATTCTAGAAGCATTGGATTGGCTTTATCGTTGATAATGCCGTACTGGCTGTCACGATAGTAGCTGTGGATCACATGTAGCGATAATGGCGTAAAAGAAGTGGTCAGAACAGATAATTCGAATCTGTTATGTTAGTATAACCAATTGCTGAAATGCAGTTGTCGAGTGAAAACAATGGAATGCATCGTTCCGTGAAGTTTCCCTAGAAGAAATTGAAACAACTCATAATATAAGTTAAGCACTTTATTAGAATATCTTGCAAATATTGCAGTTTCCACCAAGATAATTAGCCATCTCTCTGTAGTAGTAATTAGGTTTAAACAAAGTTCCAGATAATCAAATAACAGGACGGTGACCAGGGGATGGATGAAAACTGGAAATACGACTCAAATCTTCTAAAATCTGCTGAAAAACAGCAAATATCAACTTTTTGTTCCTCACGTGTAAGGATACAATTATGATCGCGCTCTCAACCAATGAATAATTAAGAATGTCACGTCATATAAAGAGTGCGAACAGAGCTAGCGGATGAATTTGAAGGAAAAAAAGGTTGGTTGATTGGGAATTTATGGCGCAAAGTCCCTTTAGGGACACGATGGAAAATAAGGATAACATCAGAAATGCACGCGAAACTAAAAATGGAAGCTAAAAGAATATTCTCGAATGAAAAAAGCGCGGGAATGGAACATTTAATTTAAGAATACTGAAAGCGTAATATTTAAGCGATTAAGACAAGTGAGACATTAAATTAAAGGGAATTAAACAGAGTTAACGATAGAGATTATTTAAGGATAAGGATTTAGTAAATATAAAGTAGTAATTTAGAATAAGATAAGGAAATCGTGGAATTAGATCGAATAATGTAACATATATATATGTAATTTGCACTGTAATAATATATGTAATTACAGGTACGTAATAATATATATATGTACTATAATTATAACAAAATAATATTATAAATAGTACTTTGCGATTTAACGGACTTTCGATTTAACGGACACATCTTAGTCCCAATTAGTCCGTTAAATCGAGGGTTTACTGTAATAAGAGCCTACAAAGATTTAAACTGACATAAACAGAAATCAGCATAGAGTATTAAAATCATAATAACTTTTCATAAGTCTACTAAGACCTCTTTTGAAAAAAAAGGACTCATTTACCATTCCATATGGCAAAAAAATCTAAAATTGTAGAATCAACAAGAAAAAAACCTATAAATACAGTACATTAAAATGTATTTATTAATGACAAAATCCTATTTATTTTACTGCGCACATTTCCGTAGTTTTCTCAGAAATGTATTATCAATATTTGGACGTCTGCCTAAAACATGTTGCTATTTGTACTGTTCATACATCACTTAAAAATTCGTAGAATTTCATTTTTTATATCCTAATAAAGGAAAAAAAAATATTTTGAAATGAAGTTTGTTTACAAACTACCTGAAAATAGTAAGATTTCATGACATTTTAAATAATTTTCAAGCAACATTTAAAAAAACATCTATTTCCACAATGAATATTTTTTGCCACAATAATTCTATGTAACTAGTGGCAGGGTTTTCACAACTGACAGGGAATTCCCTATAGCCAAGTTAAAAGAAAATGCATATTAACAAAAGTTCAGTTCAACCATAATCGCCATTTTGACGTTAAACTGAAATATGTTAACGAAGAAATACGCTGCTGGCCATCCAAAACGCAACACCATGAAGGGGTCAACGAAACAGCGTAAAATTTACAATATGTATACATCTCGGTAGGATATGCAAATGATTACAAATTCAAGTTCGCGCACATCGTGGGCGAGTACAGCCCCCCTTTCAATCTGTATATAAAGGGAAGATAGATTGTCGTTTTGAAGAGCAGGAATTGTTTTTTCGTGCGATTTTTTGTGTGTACAGATTCAGTATGCTTCGTAGAAAAACACGAGCACCATTCGAGCACTTTCTGATTTCGATCGCGGAAGAATCATTGCATACAGAGATTGCGGATTATTGTTCCGAGAAATTGATCATCGTATCGGACGTATCCAAGCAACAGTCATGAAAATATGTTATCGGTGGATGCAGGAGAAAACGACAGACCAAGAGGAACATTTTCAACCGCCTCAACACACCACTCCAATGGGAGACAGGGATATTATGCGCATGGCACTGATGGAACGCACTGACGCATCCGCAACCATAACACAACGAATGCCGTCTCTAACACAGCAATGGGCGTCCGCATGAACATTTCGAAGTCGTTTGCACGTACAATGGTCCGCTGAACGGCAGAGATGGACAACCGAATGGCATAGCATTGTGTTTTCTGATGAAACACGCTTCTGTCTGCAGTATCACGATGGTAGAATTAGACATTGGGGACATCGTGGGGAGAGGCTGTTCAACTACTGTATTATGCATGATCACGCTGGTTCTGCACCCGGTGTTATGGTGTGAGGTGATATTGGGTTCAACTACCACATCCCCTAGTACGCATTAAATGTACACTTACCAACCAGCGCTATATCTCTGAGGTTTTGCAGCCTGTTCTCCTCCCTTATCTTCAGGGCTTGCCTGCGGCCACATTTCAAAAGGACAATGCGCGACCACATGTTACACGCAATGCTCAAGTTTTCTTCTTAACCCACCATATTCAAATGTTACCCTGGCTTGCCTGTACTCCAGATCTATTACCCATTGAGCATGTCTGGCCAATGATTGGAGAACGTCTATCCCGGAATGCCGCACCCGCGTGTACACAAGATAAACTTTGGCTACGTGTGGAGGCAGCGTGGTATGTCATTCCCCAATAAAACATACAAAGCCTCTTTCACTCTATGCTGCAGCATGTAGAAGCGGTTATTGACAGACGTGGAGGTAACATTTTTTACTGATTTTCCTGTCTACCTTACTTCAAAGAAGGTTGTCTTTGGAATCAATTAACACTGATACTATATGTAATCTCTAAAATAAATTTAGCTTTGATATCTCTTGTCTTTTTTGGTGATGCATTTTGCATGGCCAGCAGTGTAATTTGATTTTATGATTAAAATAATATTAATGTGAAGAAAATTCTAATTCGTTAAAGATTAATTTGCATCAAATTATAGTAGAAATTATAAATCCTGCAAGTAACTTTTATTTTTTTTTTTAACATTTATTCCAAACAGCATTAAACGCTTTTTGTTAGAACAAAACTTACGAACAGAGACGTTTTCCTGCCGTTTCGCAACACGCAAAATTTCCACTTTTAAAGTTATTTTATCCAAAAAAGATATTTTGCAGGCTACGCACTTGATTTCACTTAATCTCTTGTTAGATTTTCATAAAAATGTTACATTATAGCAACAAATGTCTTCGATGTGACATATTCTGAACCTACATCTACTATTAATAAAATTCTGTTTGTTTATGCTTTTAAAAATGGTGAATTACTGACATTTATGAAATAATTATTTGAGTTTTATGAAATATTTGAATTAATGTGAGTGCTATTAATCTATTAATATTAGTCATATCAAATAAACAGAGCGTGTCTTTGCTTTTAAAAACTTTCCTTAATCGGCTTGATTATCCGAATTTATCCCACGCGTCTGTAAGAAGTATTGTATTTTATGACCTTATATTTCTAAAAATTAAATATATTTTATTCAAGAAAAAAAATCAAAAGAATTTAAATATTCCTTTCTGATGGATATAAATCAAGCTAAATAACTGTGCGAAAATAATTTCTTCAGTTACATAATATAACATTTCAACTTAGCCATAAATTTCTTCAAATGTATTTAACCTTGAAAATCCTTTGATAAGTTGGCTTGTTGATTGACTTGTTGAGTGAATGAATTAAGACTCATAAACTACAGTAATTGATTTATTATTGTTATTATTGTTATGTAACTTATAATGTAAACTTTTTTTCATTCTGAACATGTAGTTAATCCAGAGAAGAGGCATGTTAAACCCTCTCGTTTTTTACAATTTAAACAATGTGAATTACATAGCTTAAAGGGTTACCGCTTATTCATTTGATATAACAAATAGTCTACAATTTCTTTTGTCAAAGGAGGTATAAAGTGTGGTGCCTTAAAAAATACGATAACTAATACATATTGGATTAAAATAAAGTGTGAATTTACACCGAAGCAGATAAGTATCCTGGAAAAGGTTACGTCCCAATTTATCACTTACTCACGCCTGATTTACGGGATTCAAAATCCAAACACTTTCAAACTGTATACTAGTGGGTCTAACAATGTTTTCTATAACAAGTTTAAAAACGTTTTCTAGCTTTTGTTTTCTCACAAGTACCCATGGTAGCTAGAGGAATCCAAATAAACAACTGTAAGCATAACATAGATTGCGAACCATGCATTAAGGCAAAATTAACTGATGAACCCTATCGAAAAATTGCAGACTATAGAGCAACTAAAAGACTCTTTTCAAGCGGATCTTTTCAAACGCCGCCAATAGGGGGGAAATCATACTTTTTTACTTTTATTGATGACTACTCACGATTTACGATCATATACCTATTGTCTACAAACAGTGAAGTTTACGAAAAACTTACAGAATTCATCGCGTTAATTTGCAAGAAATTTGGAGAAAAACCCAAAGCAATTAGAACAGACAACGGAGGGGAATTCACATTAGATGAAATAGAAAATAACCTCAGGGCTAATGGGATAAAACATCAACACACAGTCCCATATTTCGCAAGCCAGAATGGTATGGCAGAGAGGAAAATAGATCGTTAGTTGCAATGGCAAGGACAATGTTAAGTGAATCAAATTTACCATTAAAGTTCTGGGGGAAGCAATTTGCGCAGCAAATCATTTGCAAAACAGACTACCGACAAAAGCAAATGAAAAAACACCATACGAGTTATGGACAAACAGACAGCCAAACTTAAGTTACATTAGGGTATTTGGCTGCCAGGCCTTTGCATATATCAGTAAAGCCAGAAGACAAAAATTAGATGATAAATCTATAGACGGAGTTTTCGTCGGATATGATAATGAATCCAAAGGATATAGGATATATGTAGGAGGAGATGAAATAAAGATCGCGAGAACCGTTAAATTTCTCGAAAACAAATTTAAATATAGAAACGAGAAAGTAGAAATCAAACCAAAACAAGATGAAAATCGGGTTAGTGAAAACCTTGTAGAAATAGAAATTTCAAATAGCAATGAGACACCATCCACGTCCAATCAACCAGTAGCAGAACCTAGACGATCAGAAAGAATTAATAAAGCTGTACATCCTGATAGGTTAATATACATGGTTAAGAAAGAAAACGCTACTGAACCAAAAAATTATGAGGAAATCGAAAACATGGAAAATTTTAAGGATAAACAAAATTGGATAGATGCGGTGAAAATCGAAATGAACTCCCTTATGAAAAATCAAACTTGGTCAATTGTAGAACCTCCACCAAATAGGAGAATAATAGGTTGTAAATGGACCTACAAACTAAAACGCGACAACACAGGAAAAATCCAAAAATATAAACCACGTTTATTTGCAAAAGGATACTCACAAAAATTCAGGGAGGATTATGATGAAACTTATGCACCAGTCGTGTCATATACAACAATAAGAGCATTATTAATAGCAGCATTGCGTCAAAATTTAAATGTAAAACATATTGATATTAACACCGCGTTCTTACATGGAGAGCTTGAGGAGGAGATATATATGTCACAACCAGGAGGTTTCTCGGAACCAAATGAGGAAAATAAAGTATGTAGGCTAAACAAAGCCATATACGGACTTAAACAAGCTGCGACAGCGTGGCATAATAAAATTACAGAAACACTAAAAAAAAATGAATTTCAGTCAGAGCAAATTTGACTCATGCCTTTTTACGCGAAAAAGGGGCGATAACACAACATACATAATAACATACGTAGACGACATTTTAATTGCCGGAAAAGACGAAATAATAGAGGAAGTAATCGCGAGCTTAAATAAAGAATACGAGCTAAAGAATTTAGGTGACATCAGTAACTACCTATCTATGAACATTAAAAGTAAATAAAAGCTACATGATAAATCAAACTCCGAAAATAGAGGTATTAATCAATAAATTTAATTTGCAAGACGCAAAACCATGCAGCACACCCATGGAAACAAATTACACACGCTTTAATGATGAGGATAACATTTAACCAAACAACACATAATACAGACAAACCATAGGAGCACTTCTATATCTAGCAACTATAAGTAGATTTGACATCTGTGCAGCAGTAATCATTCTTAGCAGAAGAAATGAATCACCAAGAATGAAAGACTGGAATGCAGTAAAAAGAGTGATAAGATATTTAAAGACTACAAAAAATTATAGTCTAGTTCTAAGCGGAGAAAAGGAACCGATACTTGAAGTTTATGCGGATGCAGATTGGGGAGGAGATGTAGATTCACGAAAATCAACGAGTGGGAACCTATACATGTTAGGAGGTAATCCCATACAATGGTCGACCAAGAAACAATCCTGCATTGCATTATCATCGGCAGAAGCCGAGTATGTGTCAGCAGCAAATGAAGCAATTGAAATAAAGTGGCTAGTCAATCTACCGGAAGAAATAAACCTAAAGGAAACCTTACCTATAGACCTATATGAAGACAACCAGTCCACGATCAAGATGATAGAATTAGAAAAGCACTCAAGTAAAACTAAACATATTGAAATTAGGTTCCACCTGATAAAACAACTAAAGCAAGAAAAGACTATCAACCTAAAGTACTACACAACCAAATTGATGATAGCAGATCTGTTTACGAAACCAGTTCCTGAACTTGTTTTTCAAACCCATAGAAGTAACTTATATTTGTGTGACAATGAAACTTCAGAAATTAAGGAGGAGTTGATGGGCATAAATCAAACTAAATAACTGTGCGAAAATAATTTCTTCAGTTACATAATATAACATTTCAACTTAGCCATAAATTTCTTCAAATGTATTTAACCTTGAAAATCCTTTGGTAAAGATAATGACTTGTTGAGTGAATTAATTAAGACTTATAAACTACAGTAACTGATTTATTATTATTGTTATGTAACTTATAATGTAAACATTTTTTCATTCTGAACATGTAGTTAATCCAGAGAAGAGGCATCTTAAATGCTCTCTTTTTTTACAATTTAAACAATGTGAATTAAATAGCTTAAAGTGTTACCGCTTATTCATTTGATATAACAAATAGTCTACAATTTCTTTTGTCAAAGGAGGTATAAAGAGTGGTGCATTAAAAAATACGATAACTACTACAGATTGGATTAAAGTAAAGTGTGGATTTACACTGAAACAGATAAGTATCCTGGAAAATGGTAAGTCCCAATTTATCACTTACTCACGCCTGATTTACGGGATTCAAAATCCAAACACTTTCAAACTGTATACTAGTGGGTCTAACAATGTTTTCTATAACAAGTTTAAAAACGTTTTCTAGCTTTTGTTTTCTCACAAGTACCCATGGTAGTTTCAAAAGCAAAACGTCCATTAAAAACTTATGTGTGAATATGCATTTAAAACATGCAACGTCAAATTGAATAATCTCCATATTATTTTTAAATCTTGTTAACAGACAAATAACACTATACAATCAGACAGTGGTAGATTCGAAAGCATTTGATAAATTCTGAATTAAATTTTACCTGAAACTGACATTAATTTAACATTTCACAGATCCATTTTCCGCTATAAAACAATAATAAAAAAAGTCTTTCTTAGTAATAAATATTTTTTTAAGCACTAAATTGTGCCTTTCAAACATATATTTCCGTATTTATCGATTTATCAGTAGTGCATGTTGTTGAAAACATTCTGCCTTGGAACGGCAATATTGGTTTATTGAACTTACTCCGAATCGATTATCTACACTTGAAATCGAATGGAAATATTCTATTTTGCAGCATATATAAAAAAAATGTGGTAACAAAAAAATTATTTTTTTATTGAAAAATTAATACATAAATAAATTTTGGTTGTCTTAAATAACGATTAGTAGGGTAATATAATTTTATCAATATTTAAATTATAAAGACTAAAAATAAATTATTAAAATATTACACACAATCTAATCCGACCGTCGTTCCCGGACCCGTGTTAATAACCTTAAATATACGTAAAATCAATATTGAATGATTTTATACATACGGCAACCTTTTTACAGTATTCTAAATCAGGGATACCACAGCTTTCATTAGTGTACAACCATTGCTTTTGTATGATTTTTAATTTTCAATTAAAAATCTATTCTAGCAAAATTTGAGTTTGGGGCTCTATTGCATTCAACAGCATACACTGGGCGTGCTTAATAAATACAATACTAAAGAAGCCTGTGAATAATGTCCGTGCTAACATTTTGATATTTTTCTGTAAAAAGTATCTTTCCTTCGAACCTTTTTTTACTAACTGAAATTCTACAGAATTTTTTACCACTTAAATGTTAATATGGCCAAAGGTGACCGGTCACTTGTGGCTTTAGATGTTTTGTGAAATATCTAGAAAAATGCATGAGGAATTAACCTGAAACTGCAGGTGTGTAAACACTATAGTATAGTTCATACATTTCCGTGAAGAATTTTTCCCGAAATCTCATAGAGGACCGTCAACAAATTTAAAATGAACGAATATCTTTTGGATAACACTGTAAAAACTAATATAGCAAAAGCGTTCAAACTCGTGATTATTAGTACGTGGCTTATTGTAATATACTGTGTTAATTTTTATAGGGATAGAATGTATACTCGGAGATAAATTAAGGGTTTTATAAAGACAGTTTCAAATTTCGTCAAGTTTTTTGCTTATAATTTGCAGAGTTCTTAATATAAAAAAAAGTTCTTTTCAGAAAATACGACAAACAACATTGCCCATAACGCCCTGTAATCAGAATTAAAAACTAATAAAAATTAGATAAAAATGAGCATGTTTACTAAAAAATGTTTCACTGCGCATGCGGGAATGCAATCAAAATATAATATGCATAATGTATTAGATAAGTATATATTGCGACTTTTGTGAAAGTCTCAAAATCATAACTTGAAAATTCTGAAAATTATCGTCGATAGAATAAGCTCGAAATCCGTTGTTCCCAAAAGAAAGCAAACAGATGAGGGCTTGTATCCAAATATAGTAGTACGTGCAATAGTGTATACGCTATCTTGGCACTAATCAACAGATATTTGCTACAACCCCTCATCTTTTTGCTTCTTTTTGGAAACAACAGATTTTGAGCTTATTCTATCAACGATAATTTTCAGAATTTTCAAGCTATGATTTTGAGACTTTCACAAAAGTTTCTCTATATACTTAGCTGATACATTATGTACAATATATTTTTATTGCATTTACGCATGAGCAGTGAAACATTTTTTAGTAAACCTGCTCTCATTTTTCATCTAATTTTTTTTATTTTTTTTATTCTGATTACAGGGTATTATGTACAATGTTGTTTGTCATATTTTCTGAAAATAACTTTTTTTATATTAAGAACTCTGCAAATTATAAGTAATAAAAGGTGAAATTTGGGAATGTTTTTATATAAACCTTAATTACTCTACCAGTATACATGCTATACTCATAAAAATGAACACAGCATATTACAATAAGCCGCTTATTAATAATCTCGAATTTGAACGCTTTTGCTCCATTAGTTTTTACAGGGTTACCCAAAAAATATTCGTAATTTTTCAATTTGTTGGCGGCCCCGTATGGAGTTTCCGGAAAAAAAAAATCTTCGCGGAAACGTATGACCTATACTATAGTGTTTACACACCTGCAGTTTCAGGTTAATTCCTTATGTATTTTTCTAGATATTTAACAAAACGTCTAAAATCGCAAGTGACCGGTCACGTTTGGCCATATAGTGTATATCTAAACTAAAACTTTACTGGAACAACAGCTAAAAGGTTAATTTGGGGTATTAAATTTTTAAAGCAATAGGCAAAAATACGTTTACGTTATAGCTGTAAATAAGCATATGCAATATTGACTTTATCAGAAAATGTTTTATTTTCAAACAGATTATTTTGTCTCTAGATCTCTAAATTTCAAAACCAAATTTATACTGCATCATTATCTAAATGGTAGGTATATTGTATTAAAATTTGAGCGAGAATGTATAAAATGAGGCGTGCTTTTTAAATAAACTGTGCATAATGCTAATCCTATGTGAAAAAGCGAACAAAAACGAAATTCGGCAAAAGTTTCTTTCGAAAACGAAATCTTTCCAAATGGTTTATAATCGTATTTTTTAAAACCAAAAACATCTTTAAAAGCTAAGTGCGCGTTCAATAAGTGTGGGTGATTTTTTTTTTCGTATTTAGATTAAAAGTTCCGAAGAACGTTGAATATTGCCAAAAATTTGGAATTCTTGAAAGTGAGTTACGGTAACGAACGTTTTTGAAAGGGTTAATATAGATATTATTTAAAACCAAAGGCGGCGTTGTGAAGCAAATGAAACATAAATATCGCATTATATATTTGCTTTGTCCGTATTTAGATTTCCGAAATCGATGCCGATTCTTAAACATGGCATAAGAAAATGAAATTCGCGTAAGTGACTTTCGGAAATGAAATGTTTTCAAAAGTTAATATTCATAGTTTTCGAAACAAGTTGCAGATGTTGAAATGGGAATGAACACAGATATGGCCTGACATTTTTAGTTTTTTTGTAACTCAATTAGAAAAAGGTGTTCGAATTTTTAAATGTTGCAAAAATAGTAATAATTCAAAAAGTGACAATAGAAAAATAACGGGTTGAAACAGTTAATATTTAAATATTACCAAACCAAAAGTTTTATCATAAATGCAATTGAATTGTTATGTTCTTAGGTACATTTGTTTTGTTTTCATTTTCATTTACGAAAGAGATAGACAATTTTAAAAATCGTAAAAAGAGAAAAAAATTGCAAAATTGAGTTTTGCAAACGAATTTTTTTCAAATGGTTAATATTCGTATTTTTCAATACTAATCGCCGATTTTCAAGTGGCAATGAACATACATATTGTCTGGTATTTTTAATTTTCTTCGCAGCTATATCAGAACCTCTGATAGAGATTTTTTAAATTTGCGGAAATCGAGAAAATCGCGAAACGGTATACGGACAAAAAAAAAATTAAAGGGCTAATATAAACATTGTTTAAAACCATAGGCGGTTTTGAAAAGAGTAATGCACGATCTTTAATTTGCTTTATTCATTTTTTTCCTATTCGTTTTAGTTCGGCGGATGTGAGGTTTCGAGTTTGATGTTTTGTAATTATTTTTTGAAAGTGTTAGAGCAAAAAAACTGCGGCGTTGAAAACGCAAGTGTACAAAATTTAAGAATGCATCGTTTGTTTTACCGTATTTTGTATTGTTTGTCTCCAGGGCGTTAACAGAAACACCAAAATAAAAAATCCAATCTCGCACTTTGCGTTTTCTCTGTTTATGGACTTCGGAAAAATCCGTAATAAGCTTGCGCGGGCGTGCTTACCGATTTTCAGAAAAAAAGAATGGTTTACGATGAGTTTTTAATTAATAACTCGAATAATTACGAAAAATCAAAAATCTGAGTCTCAGCTGCATTAGAACATGCACCAGACTATTCTCACATAAATTTTCAGACTTGTACGTGCGGTGGATTTCGCTCTTCATCGCAGACGGATAGACATGCACACACACCGAGTGAAAACTTCTTTCATTAATATAGTTTGTTTACAATATTTATCAAATCAAAATAACTCTGATACGATACAAATGGGAAAAAATTTTTCAAATAACAAAATAAATAAAAACTTAACGAGCCATGGTTGCGCCAAAATAGATCTCATGTAAATGTCTTAATCAAAAGTAAGTACGGGAAATTTGTTTTATCTTTTGTCTGTTATTTTACATTATACTCATGATAACCTCATTGAGCACCTATGCTGTGCGTTTGACGACATTTTATCGACAATTACATGAAATAGAAGGCGTGCGGCATCTATCCTGTATGCGGCGACTCTTCCGGAGTTACCCTACCACTTTAATAATTACCTCTAAATAAATACATTTCTCACGGGTGAGTATTTTTTAATGTTTATCCTTTACTTTTCTTTGTAGTAACTGAAAACAAATATTACATAAAAAAATTACAGTAGATCATAATGCTGTAGTTAAAGGGTTAAGCTTGTATTTTTCACACCATTTTTTTTTCACCATTTCTCTTTTGAAAAAGTAAGGGGTGCGAAAAATATGCTAGTTATTTTAATAGCATTATTATTTTTTTTTAATCAAGGGACAACTTAGAATAAGAAGAGAAATGACCTTCTATTAGATTAATATAATATTTTAATAATACAATAATTCAGATTAAAGAAATGTATAATAGTTTCAAATGTAAAAAAAATTAAACCTGTGGCTATACGATCCATGAAGGACCAGGACCTACAGTGACCAACCCTATTGATTTGACACTGGGCCCCGAGGTTCTGTCAGCATATGTCGCGGTCAGGTGGTCAGCCTAACGCGAAATCCTCAGTATTTAGTTTCCAAGCAAGCTTGGTATTCATTTTATCGACCCGAAGGGATGAAGGTGGTTGCGAATCCTGCCCGGTCGGAGTCAAACTCTCAACCAGTAGCATGGCAGACAGGCGTGTTGACCACTACGCTATTTAGATTCAGTTTCAAATATACGTATGTTATTTTGGAACTGGGATAATATTATATATTTTTTTAGTTTTTTAGAGGATTCAAAAATAAAATATGTAAAAAGCAACTATTATGCACTAAAGCACGAAAACACCTTAGCATCTTCTGTGGGAATTAGAGGGGCTGTCAGCACATTTTTAGACGAATATTTGTGTGCGTGTTTTTAAAAAAAATCGTCTGCATAGAGAAATTATTTTTCAGAGCTGTTATGTTTTTGAAAGTATGAATTCTTGTCCGGCAATCTAATTTTTTCTTTATCTACAAAATGGGGTAGCGCTTTCAATGAACCAATGGATGAAACGCTATATTTCTGCACTTTCCGAAGAGATTTTTTCGTGTTATTTTATTGAAAATCGCAGTAAATGCTGTGGTTTTCTTTATCTAAATCCATAATAGATAATATTGTCAACAAGATGGGATAAAAACGTGAATGTTTGACTTAGACCGATGTCAGACGGGCGTCTTTTTGCCTGCTTTTTTACTTCCGTATTATCCATTCACAATGCTATAGCACTGTGAATAGATAATACATGAGCAAAAAAGCAGGCAAAAAGACGCCCGCCTGACATTGGTCTTAAAGAGGAAACACACATAAATTTGCGTCTGAATTCATTTTTATTAAAGATACATATATTAAAACAGGCTTGAACACAATCAGTGCAATAACCCTAGAGAAGGGAAAAATTAGCCAGGGCCAGGACTCGAACATGGGTCCACAGCGTACCATGCTGTTGCTCTAACCACTGAGCTAACATGGCCAGTATCCTGACCCGACAATTTCTCACTAATAAACTATGTTGGGGAACGTCATCGGCCGGCAATCGCACAGTACGCGATGACGGAAAATCCGATAAATAAATTAATAACCCATCGATCCAGAATATATATAAAGCCCCAAATAAATTAACGTCTGAATTCATTTTTATTAAAGCTACATATATTAATCCATTAACCGCTGGTGTTGCGTTGACGCAACAGTCAACATAAATGCGTATAAAAAATTTTCAAAAAGCTATCAAATGAATTTTATATTAATAGTAATTTTTAAGTAGGAAACATTTTGGTTAATAATTCAATAGAAAAATATTTTCTTTCAACATTTTTTTTTTCTATTTAATAACAAGTTTGAAACTTAAAAGCATTTTTAAAGGAAAACTTTCACGTTGTCGTTTTCGCAGAAGAAATATAGTTAGACAAATGTAAGCTTTAGAGTAAATCTATTTTTAGTCAAGGTCAAAGTACATTAGAACATTCAACGAATAAGTTACATTTGTTTTAGTAAGGGAGGAAGAGAAAATAGGAGTTGCGTTTACGCAACGTCAGCGGGAAAGTGGTAGTTCCATTATTCACTCGTGTCGTTTGATTCTGTGGAATTTTTTTATTATTCTGTGCTTGCAACTAGATATCTTACATTAGAGGAAGGTCTTCAAAGAATTTATAATAAAGATCCATGTAATGATGACGGGAGTAAAACTGATATTATCGTTATTTCATCAGAAATAAGAGAAATTATTGATGAAGAAGAAGGAAATGATAATATATCAAAAAATGATAATGATATTTTACTATGCGCTACTGCTGACGAAATTGAAGTGTGCGATATAAAGAAGTTCGTACCCTCTAATAGTAGTACGAGTCATACATTAAAAAAAAAAAAAAAAAAAAAAAAAAAAAAACTGGAGACGAAGAATTGGATAAAGATGGAAATATTTGATGATGAAGAAAAAGTAAAACCTTGAAAAATGCGGGACGATATAAAGATTATGTTCGGAAAAAACCCTATTACTTTCATTTCAGATGTGAAGTCGCATTGTACCTTTTGCAAACTCCCTTTGCATGTAAAGAGTTAGCCATAAACAGATCAACCACAAAAAGGAATAGTATGTTCCCCATGCAAAAGCCATTACAGACAGAACGCGGACATTTAACCCTTTCCGGGGCCAAGCATTTCAATTTCTAAAATGTTGAAATTAATAAATGACACCAGAATTTACGAACATTTACATAATAAAGGAAAATTACTTTACCAAAATTCTGTTGCCATTGTGGCATTTGGGAAGTAAAATTAATTGTTTTCAAAGATACACGACAGCCACTGAAAGGGTTAATCGACAAGTCGGATGACAGCAGAAGACTACATTACAAAAAATGCCATAGCCAGAATGTTTATCGCTGCAGTAAATTTCTGATGCTGTTTTACGTCATTAGTGTAACGAATAATTTGATACTTGAAACTGTTTTCTGGATATGATCAGTCATTTAGAAAGAAAAATAAATTAAATTTTAATAATAAATTAATTACCTTTAATGTGATTGTTTGCTGTCTAAATTGTAACAAAGCTAAAAAAATCGTCCATTGTCCAAATATGCAAGAAAACCCCGCTGATGCTCAGTTGAACTCACTAAAAATTCGTACACTTATTCCGCTGACGTTGCGTGAACGCAACACTCGATTTTTCGTAAGCTAACACAAATTTTGTTATTTTCACTATACATTAATGTTATATATGTTGAAATGAATAATCAATATCATTTGTACAAATACACTTTAAACCTCTATAGTTTTGGCAGTTAATGGGTTAGGACAGACTTGAACATATTTAATACAATAATCTAACATGAGGGAACAATTAATCAAGGCCAGGACTGGAACTTGGGTCCACAGCGTATCGTGCTGTTGCCTTCCGATGACTTCCCCCAACATGGTTTATTAGTGAGAAATTGCCGGACTAGGATATCGGCCAGGTTAGCTCAGTGGTTAGAGGAACAGCACGGTACGCTGTGGACACAGGTTATTGTATTAATTGTGCCCAAGTCTATCTTAATATATGTACTGCCTTAATATATGTATATTTTTTCCCAAATCCCTACTCATGAACAGAAATGAAATCTTCGAATATTGAATAGGTTAGATATTTTATGGTAAAAGAAAATTCTAAAACTCGCAGTACTCTTGCTAAATCGTTAAAATGCTCAGTGTCAACTATTAACAAAATGATTAACACTGATTTGAATTTTTAAAAAGGCCAATAAACATAATGGCATCGTCTTTCTCCGCAACATATCGCCGAACGTAGAATACAATGCAGAATTTTTTGAGAAAGGCATTTGTCCGGAGAAAAATTAAAAATTTAAAACATGGTTCAATATATCCAAAGAAAATTTTAGAAAAGGATTTATGATTGTTACTGGCTATGCATATAACGGCAAATTAAAAATGAAATTAGTGCAGAAAATGTTAATATGAACTCCACATACTATCAGAAGTATATTTTACTATCAGTATTGAAACATTAAATACCATCTCTTTAACCCAGTGCCATTAATTTTTGAACTATACCAAGATAAAGAGCAACTATACATCGCAATCCAGTGTTAAATTCCTAGAAAATATGGAACGAGAAACGGTTATCTGAGCTATACCCTTCACTGTTATACTCCTAAATCTTCTGATGTATCAGCCATTGATTTTCGCGCTTTTGAACTTTTGAAAAGCGCTTTATCTAAACGTCCACCAGTGGCCTGGCGTCCGGTCATCGCTGGATGCGGCGATGACCAAGTAATACTTTAAAACTCTTAATAAGCTTTTAAAACTCTACGATCCAGTTTTAGCAGAACATTTGGAGTTCATGTATAAGTGAAGGTAAGATTTAAAGTTTCTTTTTTGAACATTCAACCATTGAATTTTAGAGTTAATAATTTTTCACCACAAACTTAAATAATTGCGATGACCACCGAAAATTTTCACGCCACGCCACTGACGTCCACCTACAACCCTTCATGTACTTTGAAAAAATATTTAAGAGGAATTGACCAAAATAACTATTCGAAAACTACAAAAGGCATTATTGCCATGGAAATGACGATGTAGAAAGGTAGTTTAAAATACGGGTTACCAAACTAAACATTTAAAACACAAATTGGTTATGTAAAATAAACACTGTTAATACCATGATATTCGTCTAAAAAGTGTGTGAAGACAATTTTTATATTTTTATCAACTGTTCATGATAATTGTTTAATAAAATGAATAATCCCAGTTAGTAGTTTACGGGTTTCTTTGGCACGTAGACCATATTGCAATTTGATAACTGGATGTAGTTGTCCTGCATGGACATTCAAGAAATGTCAAATTCGTTTCACGAAGTCTTAGAAGAATTCTTTATTGTAGTAATCGGCATTTTTGGTTTTTTGGTCTCCAGACTTTTATGTTATTTTATTTTGATTATATGAAGTTTTCCCGGAATACGATGGAAATAAAAATATTGGTTATGTAACAAGTTTTATATATGCGTGTATGTCAAATGACGTATAGATGTCATACTTAAAAAAACAGTAGGCAAACGGGAAATTGTCGGAATGTTATAGATTTAGCTGGCATGATAAACGATATAACGCGAGACAAAATGCAATATGTGGGACATCAGTCATCATAGGCACGTTCCAAACTTTCTGGAAAATATTTTTTATGAAATTATACAGTGAATTAAAAATTTTCTTCTATGTCTGAATCTGAATGAAAAATATCAAGGCAATCAACTACTTCCCGTTTTATTTTTCTTCTATTTTTACGAACCCACATTGTTCAATTGTATGATTCTCACCACTTTACGATATAAGAAGTTTGGTATGAAGGTGTTTTATTTCAAAGTTCTGCAGACTGAAAAAAATATTTAATTGTATAAGATTTACAATGTTTATAATGCACGGTAAGGAGAAATCTTATTATTTTCATACCATAAAGCATTTCACTTTTTGCAGTATTGCCAAAATATGGTGGTTACTTAATTCATTTCGTCCCTAATTCCCTTAGTCTTTTAATAATTATAAACACTTATTCGTCCACTTTACTCTTGGAATTTTTTTTAAATATGATTAATTTGAGTTTTTCTTAGAATTTGAATTTTCTGGAATTAGATGTTCTAATGTAATTAAAAATAATATTTGAAAAAATGCTCCAAATTCTGAAAATATATTTTGAATTCTCAAACTGTGAAACACCAATAGAACGTTGACCAAAGATGTCTTCATCCTATATGTTGCGAAATGCTCAGTATAGTAGAAAAAAGAAATATATCCTAATTTTATGGTTATTACCTTCTAACAGAATCATGAAGAGCTCTTGAAAGCTAAAACAGTATTTCGTAGGTAGAACCTTGAATTAATTTACTGGATGAAGAGACTTTTTAAAGGAACGTAGGCCAAGCTACTAAGAGTTATAACGTTAAAATAAAAATAAAAATAACAGAAAAATGTATCAAAAGATCAACTTCTTTAAGCCAAATAAACAGTAATAATTATACTTTTATTTAAGAAAAAAAGTCCTCAGTATAAGGTTATATTTCAGAAATATTTAATAACGACGAAAACATAAATGCATTCATAAAAGCAAGAAATTAATTTTAATTAACATTAACTAATTTTAACTGTCTAGAAATCGTGAACAAAATTTTATAATTATAATTTGTTTTCAAATTTGTAAGCAAAATGAATATTTTTAAAAAAAATGTTCCATCATGCAAACTTTGTTGCAAAAAAAAACTTAACTTTTGACGGAATGATTCGCTACTGAAATCTAAAGGTATTCTGCAAATTCTTTTCAATAAATATGAACGTTTATTTAGAACTTGTCTGTGGTTAAACGGTTCGGTCATTTCAAATAGTTTAATTTTCTGATGATTTGAATAATCCGGCAGAATTGCGGTGTTTGTTAGTAAGTTATAGATTATGATAAGGCAATTTCTACAAGTTCGTGGACGAGGATAAATTCTGGGATTTTACTAGAGATAATGGGATTTTGTAACGTACCTCATACAATTGTGTCCAAATTAGCGTTGTTTCATTATTCGCAAAGAGTTAAAATTTGGGTACTAAAAGTAAATTATGTTGAATACTCAGTGAGACTCGTTATTGACAGCCAAAGGGATATTATCTTTGTACAAGGATAATTTAGTATTATACGTATCATTGTTACCTATCTGAAAGACATTTCATTCAAATTCAGCATACAGCTTTAATTTAACCTGCAATTCTTTTTTGAGGAAGAGTCTTTATTTTGGATACGAAAATAAAATATTCTCAGGAATTATTTGTCATTTACGGAGTATGAAATAAAAAAATATATATTTGAGAGAATAACATTACTTAGACTCTTGCAAATTAAATAATAAAGTAACACATGTAATAAATCACATCTAATATTATTTACTCCCTGCTATGATACACAATTCTTTTGTTTAACTGCATGGCAGGGATTCCCTTAAAAGCGACTCTTTGGAGGCAAAGAATCATTAAATAACGATCAAAGGTTTTCTGGCATTGTCATTACTTCTTACTTGGAAAGATAAAATAATTTCAGAAAATCGAAAATTAAGAATATATCTAGTTTCGTTTACTAAAGTTTAGAAAATTTTAATAAAATTTAAAATTAAAATTTTTAAAAATCATAGGAATATCTGTAATCTAAATTATTTTTGCCTTATATAAACGATTTTTACGTACTTTTTTGGAGAACAATCAAAACTAGTTTGTTCTTTGCCTAATATTTGATTTATTTTAATCTTGCATAACTTGTGAAACTGACTCTCTTCAGGCTGGTGGCGATGAAATTAGGATGTGGGGAATGCTTTCTTGGAGTACACTGAGTCCTTTAATATCTGTGGACATAACTCTAGCACCGCTCACCTTAACATTTCTGCCAATCACGTGAATTCATTTATGACTATAATCACAGCGTTTAAAATGTGTAGTGTAAAAATCAGCTATCCCAGTAATACTTAAAAAAGTGTTAAAATATTGGATCCCTTAATTATTATCAAACGATGCTGAAATCCAAAGAGTCGATCGCAGCAACATTTGCAGGATTTTTTCTAAAACTCCAAGACGATTGGGTCTAGACGCTGTAGTAATACTATGTCTAGATTGAAATTTGAAAATATAGCGCAGATGTCGCTGGAATCGGCTCTTTGGATTTCAGCAACGTTGCACATTTATGGCATAGAACTTTTTAGCACTGTTTGGATAGCAGATTTTCACACTATTTATTCTAGACGCTGTACTATAATGTTCCCTTATGGAGACTACCACTTTCAGCAGGAGAATGAACTTTGCCCCAGTGCTCAATCTGTCATAAATTGGTTTGAAGAACATCAATCAGAATTTAGCTTGCTTTCTGGGCCAGCTCAGTTCGCTGACTGCAATACTAAAGCATTTGAGCATTTGTGGTAAGATGTCGAAAGAGTACCTCAAGGCGCGGAAACACCATCATCCAATCTGAACTAATTTATAGTTACCATTACGTAAGCATGGTACAGAATGCATCAGCAACGGTATCTAGAACTTTTTGAGTCCATGCCAATAAGAATATTGGCTGTGATCTGAGCTAAAGATAGACTAATTTCTTATTAGAGGGTGTCTCTAATTTTTTTGCCACTCAGTGTATTTAACCTTCGAAATTTCCGAGTAAGTTTAATATTTGAATTGTTTGCATGACACGTTTAAAGGTTTATCATGTAACGCATAAAATAAAAATCTTTAGACTGGAAGATAAGGGATCATTTCCAACAATGAATAATATAGCTATTATGCGAGAATATTTAGTAAGATACATTTTACATTTGATAGTACATTGGACGGATACATGGTGTATTGCATGTTTTGTCTAGTTTAAATTCACAATCATTACACATCACATTAATATTTGTAGTGTTTTACTCTAAATTCATTTTAAAATGTCTTACTCGTAGACTTGTGATGACTCGGGCATTTCGTCATTCGCTACAGTATATTAAAATACAAGAAAAATTATCATATATCGGCAAAATAAACATATATTTTGAATCCTTATATATCTTGTATTTTTGGCGTGTTATTTGTTTCATTTATTGTACTGATTCCTTTTGAATTTAATGTTGCATAACACTGAAGACTCCCGAACATATCATTAAATATTTTTCGTATTTTTTTCTTTTCGATTTCGTATAATGGAAAGGCAGAATATCAGAGTAAAAATGCAAGTGTACCATGCATTTTTGACATCTGCTTTTCTTTAACACTTTATTTACAGAATTTATAATAGAAAATATAATCTATATTTTCTAATGTCCTACAGCATTTACTTTAAATGTTTAATTGTACTTTAATGCTTTTTGAAGTATTCTGGAATGTTCTGTTGCAATCGCAATGTGTCTGTACATAAACTAAATTATTTTTATATTAAATTTAACAAATAAATAAATATTCCACAGAAAAAGCATTTCTTAACTGTTAGTTTTATCCTTGTGTTTTTGAAAAAGGTTTCTGAAACTAGTCTTTTTTCTACATATTTGTTAAGAATCATATGAATTTTAATGCAAAATGTGAGTACCATTGGATTCCAACGCATTACTGAAAGCAGATTTTAGACATTTTTAAAAATAAAACTAGGAGGCTCTGCCCCATTACGAGCTACACTCGCCAACCCCCGTTCAGACACCACAAACTCTAAAGGCACACTAATCGGCTTTAAAAATTTTAGGAAATGATTTATAATTAAAAAAAAAGAGTAGTTATCTCCCTGTTAACGGGTTGCTTTCGTCTTTGATTGAATCAGATCAGTGAAGTATGTGAAAATAAGCTAATATAAAATGATTTAAGTAAACAGAGTCTTTGTCTCCCGGTATCTTTTAACAACGCTATAAGATTTATTTTTTTTAAATAAGACATTTTAAATGTGTTGTTTTTAAGTCTGACGCAATTTTCCCCAAAGTTTCCTTTCTATTTTTAATATTCACGTGAAAATACTTTTGTTGTTAGAAAGGAAATATTATTTGCGCTGTCTTAGAATTCTCAACACAAGAGCAATGCGACTCTTGTATGCACTTCAATAACATCTGCATTGGTTCATTGGTTCAAAATACCGCAATTTGCTGATTTTCTGTAAGCAAGTAAACCCTGTTGGTTTACAATGGAAGTCTATGGGAATTTGGCAAAATATTAGAGATATCGCCAAGTTGGCGTCACTTTAGGTGACTAATTTTGGTCGCCAAATTTGGCGACACATCGCCAAGTTGGCGACAAAATTCGCGACATTTGGCGACACTCATGGTCCCACCTGTGGTAACTCCCCTTATTGGTATGGGGATTCATTAAATGCTGTTCAATACATATATAGATTACTTTTAAAAGATAATCTCACAATGTGAAATAAATATCTCGCGCGAGTATATTTTTAAATTTAAAGTGTTTGGCAACTTTAAATATGACGTTCTCCATTTACGTCTTTAACGCATATTAATGAGTTTATTATTTTACAATTTTCATTCACTTTTAAAATTCACGTGCAAATATAGTTTTTATGACGTAATTATCAATATTTCTCTGCTTTTAATGCGTAATCATTTAATTCTCATTTGAGTAATCATTTAATTCTCAAATTTTTTGCTGTTTATAATAGTCACCTGTAAATAAATTTTTAATTTGAATGAAACATTATTTTAAGCGCTGTTTTTACATTTGGCAACAATTTAAAAAAAAAAAATACCATTTTCTAAAAGTTGAAAAAAAATCTCTCAAAATGCTAAAAATTTAAATTTAAAATAGAAATAAAACCTCAAAAAATGAGTCAAATTAAAAAAAATGAATGCAGTCTGCACACCGGGAACTTCTGATGTATAAAATAATCTAAAAATGATTAAATTCCTTTGTATAGTTTTTGCTCCTATAAAACTTCTTTAATGGAACGATTTTGACCAACTTTAACGTTAAATATCTCTTAAAATAATTCTTCGATTTGAACCTGGCTACATCAGGGTGTTTATCACACATTTCTGTATAATATCACCGATTTTCATATTTTTGTGTTGCAATATTTTTATTAATATTAACGAAGAAAGACCTCCGTTCACAAAAATTCAAAACCGGTGGCGGCGGTGGCAGCGTTTTTTTTTTTTTTTTTTTTTTTTCTAGTCTGTTACTTTAAATTTTTATCAAATGATTCCTTACTCACTTGATTATTTTTACTTTTCTTGTTTTTAAAGAAGAAAGTAAAGCAATCTAATTTTTTTTTTTTTTTTTTTTTTATTTCTGGTTTTCTAAAAGTGTATAAAGTTATGAAAAGAAATGAACCAAATTTCGTTATATGATTTTGGCTATAGTCAACAGTTTCCGCTTGAATTTGAGAATATTCCGCCGGAAGGATGCGCATTAATAGCAATGTTTGGGCGATTTTCATTATTTATTTCATCAAAAAGCGTATGAAGTTATCTATAGAACTGACCCAAATTTCATATATATTTTTTTGGCTATAGCGAGCAGGTTCAGGTGGTGTTTGGAGATATTACATCGGTAGGCGGCACAGTAGCGATTTTGGTGCCATTTTCATTTTTGTATCATTGGAAAGAGTACGAAGTGTATTTCTGTTGTACACCAGCTGCTCGCACAGCGGCGGCCTCTTCGCATCCAGCTAACCTGGCGTTTCATAAGCAGCTGATGCACAATATATTAACAGAAAATATTGATTTTATTAAATATCACTATCGAGATGAATTCGCTTTTATTATGATTAATAAAATAAAGTAGAAATTTATGATGAAAATCAAAATTGGTGTAGTATTGGAGTATTATTGTGTGTAAAAACGTTTTGAAATAGTAACATGTTTGAGAAAGAAAAATGATCGTCGATTGGCACATCCGATTAGCTTAGGATTCAGAATTATCAGTTTTAACATTGTACCAAGGTATTAACGTATGTCTTTCTGACGCTCTTTTTTGAACATATGTGTTGTCTAATTTGTCTTTGCTATAATTGTTAGATATAATTGTTGTTAAGACATACGCTTTTCGTTATGACTTTATATACAGAATTTATTATTTAAAAAGACTAGGGGGCTCTGGCCCCTACGAGCTACGCTCGTCAACCCCCGTCTAGACACCGCAGCCTCTAAATGCACGCTAATTTGATCGGCTTTAAAAAGATTTCTAAAGATTGAATTACAAACTTAGAAAATATATTACAACTCATCAGACATACAAGTAAAAATTACATAAATACATTTAATACAATTAAAAAGCAAACGTTTCGAGCTAAATTTCAGCCCCTCATCAGTGCAATAAATAACATTCAAATGACAGAAAACTATATATCATGTTTACAGTTAAAAATTACTAGCAGTTAAAATTAAATAAAGTATAAAAATTTCAAAACAATGCTGAGTATTCAGGAGGAAGTGCACATGATTCATTTTTCGGCGACGTTTGCTTACGAGTGAACACACCTTCCAGAAAAACTCTACTTTTAATATTATTGCTAGTAATTATATTTATTTATTATTAATTTAACTGCTAGCAATTTTTAACTGTAAACATGATATATAGTTTTCTGTCATTTGAATGTTATTTATTGCACTGATGAGGGGCTAAAGTTTAGCTCGAAACGTTTGCTTTTTAATTGTATTAAACGTATTTATGTAATTTTTACTTCTATGTCTGATGAGTTGTAATATATTTTTTTAAGTTTAAATCGTATATCAGACGTTAAACAATGATTATTTATTTTAAGATTGAATTATAATTTAAAAAACACTGGTGATCTCCCTAGAAACGAATTTCTATTAATTTCTCTTTGATTGGGGAATTTGAACGCCAAATCCGTTGCGGAATTACTTGATTATCCCGTCGACCAATTTCGTCAAGTTATAAAAATCGACAAACCACTCGCCAAATTATACAAATTGAGATAATTTTTATTTTAAATAACGAAAGAACAAATAAATTAGTACAACATTAATAAAAATGCAATTAAAACGTCGAAATAAAAATAACTTGATGACGTAGACACGTGTAACTTGCTTAAAGTGAAGTTAATGTGACATTTACGATCAACCATTATTGGCATTTAATCTTATAGTTTGGCGAATGATAGATTTTTGGTCGACGGGATAACTAAGTAGTACCAAAGATACAATCGCTGTTTTCGTCTTTGATTAAGTAAAATAAGTTAAACATTTCAAAATAAGCTAATATAAAAGGAATTAAGTAAACAGAGTCTTTGTCTCCAGGTATTTTTTAACAAAGCGAAAAGAAAAGTTCTTTTAAATGAGACATTTTAAATTAATCGTTTTTAATCAGACGTAATTTTGACCAAGCTATTCTTTCTCTTTTAAATATTCACGTGAAAATACTTTTGTTAGAAAGGAAATATTATTTGCGCTTTCCTAACAAAAATAGTTGAAAAGATCCTTTCAAAATATCAAATAAATGTCCAGCGCAATTTCTAAATTTAAACTGTTTTGCAATATTATTTTGTGTTCATTTTATGTAATACCTATAATGTGACGTAAATATGACGTGATTTCTCCTATTTAAGACTTCTAACGCATGTTAATGAATTTATTATTTTACAATATCCTTTCTCTTTTAAAATTCACGTGTATAGTTTTTATGACGTAATTTTTAATAAGTTCCTGCTTTTTGTACATAATTATTTAATTCTAATTCCAAATGATTTTTTCTGTTTATAATAGTCACGTGTAAATAAATTTTTAATTTGAAGCAAACATTATTGTTTGCGCTGTTTATACATTTAGCAACAGCTTAAATTAATACCATCTCTCTATTCTAAAAAAAAGTAACTACCGCTGTCACCGCCGCCGGTTTTGATTTTTTTGTGACCGGACGCCTTTCTTCGTTAATATTAACAAAAATAATGCATACAAAAATATGAAAATCAGTGGTTTTATACAGAAATGTTCGATAAACACGCTGATGCAGACAGTTTTCAAATCGAAGAATTATTTTAAGAGTTATTTAATGCTAAATTTGGACAAAATCGTTCCACTAAAAAAGTTTTATAGCAGCAAAAACTATACATGGCAGTGTAATCATTTTTAGATCATTTTATGCGTTAGAATTTGCCGGAGTGCAGATTGCATTATTTTTTTTTATTTTGACACATTTTTTCAGGTTTTATTTCTATTTTAAATTCAAATTTTCAGCATTTCTAGAGATATTTTTTACAGATTTCAGAAAATTGTACTAATTTAAACTGTTGCCAACTGTATAAAAAGCGCAAGCAATAATGTTTGCTTCAAATTAAAAATTTATTTACACGTGACTATTATAAACACGAAAAAAACTTTCAAATTAGAATTAAATAATTACGTATAAAAAGCAGGAACTTATTAAAAATTACGTCATAAAAAGTATACACGTGAATTTTAAAAGAGAAAGGATATTGTAAAATAATAAATTCATTAACATGCGTTAGAAGTCTTAGGAGAAATTACGTCATATTTACGTCACATTATAGTTATTACATAAAATGAACACAAAATAATATTGCAAAAAAGTTTAAATTTAGAAATTGCGCTAGACATTTATTTGATATTTTGAGAATTAATTTAAAATGTCTCATTTAAAAGAACTTTCTTTTCGCTTTGTTAAAAAATACCAAGAGACAAAGACTCTCTTTACTTAATTCCTTTTATATTAGCTTATTTTGAAATGTTGTTACACGTGTATACGTCATCAAGTTATTTTTATTTCGACGTTTTATTTGTGTTTTTATTAATGTTGTACGAATTTATTTGTTCTTTCGTTATTTAAAATAAAAATTATATCAATTTGTATAATTTGGCGAGTGGTTTGGCGATTTATATAATTTGGCGAAATTTGTCGACAGGATAATCAAGTAGTACCGCAGCGGATTTGGCGTTAAAATTCCCCAAACAAAGAGAAATGAATAGAAATTCGTTTATAGGGAGATCGCCACTGTTTTTTAAATTATAATTCAATCTTTCGAAACCTTTTTAAAGCCGATCAAATTAGCGTGCATTTAGAGTCTGCGGTGTCTGGACGGGGGTTGGCGAGCGTAGCTCGTAGGGGGCCGAGCCCCCTAGTTTTCTAAAATAATGTAAAAAATATCTCTAGAAATGCTGAAGATTTGAATTTAAAATAGAAATAAAACCTCAAAAAATGAGTCAAATTAAAAAAAGAAATACAGTCTGCACACCGGGAACTTCAAACGTATAAAATGACCTAAAATGATTAAATTCCCATGAATAGTTCTTGCTGCTATAAAACTATTTTAGTGGAACGATTTTGTCCAAATTTAGCATTAAATATCTCTTAAAATAATTCTTCGATTTGAAAACTGTCTACATCAGCGTGTTTATCAAACATTTCTGTATAATACCACCGATTTTCATATTTTTGTATGCATTATTTTTCTTAATATTAACGAAGAAAGACCAACAATTCAAAACCGGTGGCGGTGGCGGTGACAGCGGTAGTTACTGTTTTTTTAGAATAGAGAGATAAGCTTTATCTTCTAATTTTGTACACAATTTTCTCTAAAATTTTAAGTACATTTTAATGATTTTTAAAACATTCGGAAATTTTTAGTTGTAAACTCTCTTTACAGTCAGTTTTGTGTGTTTTTGAGAAAGTTTTCTGAATCTTATCTTTTTTCTACATATTCGCAGAGAATCCTATGAATTATAATGCAACATGACAGTACAATTGGATTTTCGACATATTACTCGAAGTAGATTCTACAAATTTTAAAGTAACATATTTTAAAATCTGTCACATTGACTGTGTATTCAAGCAATCCCATAATCGCCTTTTTATTTTTAGAACTAGTTTGTCATTAGGAACTTTGCACAAAGTTATTAATGTGTGTCTTTCTGAAAGATATTTGACGCTTAATTTGTCTCTGCATAATCTTAAAAGCTTAAATACACAAAGTAATAAGCTGCATATGCAATTTTTACAAAAAAAAATGGAATGACGGTAAAACTAAAACTTTTTGAATTCCATTTGTAAAAAAAGAGCTAATCACACATGTATTATGGAGCGATTTCTTTAATCATCGTTTACAAACATTCTAACAAGATTACTAATTCTGAACTTAGGAATATTCATTAGGAGAATATATGTAATCTATTATAGAAAATCATACGATGTTCTGGATAAAAATTTAGTTTGCGATATAAAATAATATTATCGCAAGAACAATCCATTTTTAAGTGCGTTCGTAGTTATTGCCGAAACGTCAGTAAAGGCTTACTGTGGAGACACGAAAAGTTTTGATTTCCGTTTGTCTGTCTGTCTGTCTGTCTATTCCGCGATAACTGCCGCAAAAAGCATCCGATCGGCTTGAAATTTATTGGGTATGTTGATGAGGTACTCGGACTTAGCTGTATAGTTTTTGGTTAAATTTGGTTCATTCGTTCGGGAAATATAGAACATGTTAGTTTGCTCTGTAATGCTTGTCTATGGCAAGTCAGACGATTTTCAAATTTTCATTTGTTGAAAGAAATGGCTCATATAAAAAATGGATTTAAATGGTAAATTTTGGATGCTGAAATTTTTAAATAAGATTATTAAATTATTCCAATCAGTTTGAAATTATGTCAATATATTTGCGAGATTTTTAAAATTAGGTTTATAATTTTGCGGGGAACTTTATGCATGTTTTCCAATAATATAAAGCATTTTGTTTTATCAATTTGACATAATACGTATTTCCTTTTTTACCTTTTCTTTCATCAGCTGCCTAGCAACGAATTTGGTTTTAATAATATTATTATAAATGCGTCTATAATGTTTCAGTAAAGCCAACGTCAAAACGGATGAATTAATGCATTTGTATTTTTGCATATAGATGAATTTTAGCCCCAGAAATAAAAATAGGCAATATTTTATTTATTTTATTCAAATATTTTGCTTAGAAATACAAAAGTTCATTATTTTCATAGAGAATAATGTGACATTTTTTCATAAAATTTATCAATGTTTCTTTAATCGTTGCCAAGAAAATCAAAACCCTGAATAATATTTTCTCTTAAACAATTTTCAATTGAAAGATTTTGACGTGAAACAGGAAAATGAAAAAAAAAATTAAGAATAAAAAATTAATATGGCGACATCTTGGGGATAAAAAGAAAACTCTCAAGTATTTCTTAATATAACAAGATGAAAGGTTTTGAGTAAGTACGAATAGCAGATGCATTAGACGTCATTTATCAAAAAAAAAGAAAAAAAAAAAAGATGTTGGAATAAAAAGACCTTGGCTAAAATAAAATGAACTATTATTTAGGGAGGAAAGAGATAGATGGAGATGCAGTATGCCGTAAAAACAGTTTGCAGTATGATGTGCGTTATCGCCCAGATTTAAATGCCATCATTTGGCCCAAACAAAACAAGCACGTGGAACAGGGACCGAATTCTTTGACTTCATCCGTGCATTTTTTCTGTAAAATAAAAATGATCTGCTTATATTTAAGCATTCTAAAGTAGCATTTCATCGTATTATGAATTAAAAACTGTATTACTAAAAATATTTTTCTTTTCTTTCTTTCTTTTTTTGAGAAAGCCGTTGTGTTTCGGTCGAATGTAGCGGATTTTAAGGTTACATGTTTGGCGTCACTTCAATATTTATTGTTTCCGTACGGTTAACATGATGATTTTATTTTAAATTTTAAATTTATTAATTTATATATAAAAATAACTTACGCTTATCCTTATAAATCACAGCGTAAAAAAAAAAAAAAAAAAAAAAAAAAAAAAAAAAAAAAAAAAAATCTATGATATACTATAATCATCCACACAACCAAGAAAAAATTATGAATGTAAACTTAAATAAACTACGGAGGGTTAATTTTTGATTTAAAAAGTTACCAGAATTAGCAGCTCATCAGAACTTCAGAAAATCAGTGTATAATCACTTGTTTAACACATTTAATATCTGAAACTTTTCGAAGTATTTTGTATTCTTATAAATATTTACAAAAAGGACTGACTGATTTTAAAATTCAATAACTTCCAAACGGTGGCAGATATTAAAAAAAATTATTGCAGGAGGGTTATGCATAAAGTCAAAAGTTTTATTACAGTGATTTTCGATTTTAGTTCGAATTACAAACAATAGATGGCGCTGTAAGCAATAGTCGCTAAATACAGGCTCGATTTTTGGTCCTTTCTGTTGTTCCATGCAGAAAAAGGAGATGGAAATGTATTATCCGGGCCACCAAGTACCAAAAATCGAGCCTGAATTTAGCCTCTATTGATCGAAGCGCCATCTATTGTTTGTAATTCGAACTAAAATTGAAAATCACTGTAAAAAAACTTTTGACTTTATGCATAACCCTCCTGCAAGAATTTTTTTAATATCTGTCACCGTTTGGAAGTTATTGAATTTTAAAATCTCAGTCAGTCCTTTTTGGGACACCCGGTATGTAATTTGAAAACTTTAAAAAGCGATTTGTAGGAAGATGAATTTTACGTAATGAGTGTTAAAAAACAATGACTTGCAAAGATGACGTTGAGGCTCCTGATCTGCAGATTTACTAGTATAAATACGTAGCACCTATAGTCGTCGTTCAGTCCGTCCGTCCGTCCGTCTGTCTGTCTGTCTGTCTCTCTGTCTGTCCGCATATAACAGAGAAAAAACTTCCCAACCGTATGGTCTGAAATTTTAAATATATGATTGTTGCAAAGTTTTGTCGAGCCATTTCAAATTTTATGAAAATCGGATGTATAGTTTAATTACAGGGACAGTCAAAAGTTTTTCTTTCCATTACGGCCAATGGGGAAAATTATTGCAAGTGCATTTTAATGATGTTACAGCCTTCCGAATGGTCTGAAATTTTAAATATATCATTGTTGCAAAATTTTGTCGAGCCATTTCAAATTTTATGAAAATCGGATGTATAGTTTAATTACAGGGACAGTCAAAAGTTTTTCTTTACATTACGGCCAATGGGGAAAATTATTGCAAGTGCATTTTAATGATGTTACAGCCTTCCGAATGGTCTGAAATTTTAAATATATCATTGTTGCAAAATTTTGTCGAGCCATTTCAAATTTTATGAAAATCGGATGTATAGTTTAATTACAGGGACAGTCAAAAGTTTTTCTTTGCATTACGGCCAATGGGGAAAATTATTGCAAGTGCATTTTAATGATGTTACAGCCTTCCGAATGGTCTGAAATTTTAAATATATCATTGTTGCAAAATTTTGTCGAGCCATTTCAAATTTTATGAAAATCGGATGCATAGTTTAATTACAGGGACAGTCAAAAGTTTTTCTTTACATTACGGCCAATGGGGAAAATTATTGCAAGTGCATTTTAATGATGTTACGGCCTTCCGAATGGTCTGAAATTTTAAATATATCATTGTTGCAAAAGTTTGTCGAGCCATTTCAAATTTTATGAAAATCGGATGCATAGTTTAATTACAGGGACAGTCAAAAGTTTTTCTTTACATTACGGCCAATGGGGAAAATTATTGCAAGTGCATTTTAATGATGTTACGGCCTTCCGAATGGTCTGAAATTTTAAATATATCATTGTTGCAAAAGTTTGTCGAGCCATTTCAAATTTTATGAAAATCGGATGTATAGTTTAATTACAGGGACAGTCGAAATTTTTCCGTTTCATTAAGGGGAATGGGAAAAAATTATTGCAGTGCATTTTAATGATGTTACAGACTATGCACTTATGAAGTGCAAAAAAATATACATTCAGTACAATATGGGGTGCAAAAAATAATTATAAAACTAGCTATAGTTCGAACGCACCTCATTTGCCACGTTTGACGAGCAATTTCCAACTTATTATTGTTCAACTGTATTCTGAAATCTTTTTTTTTTTTTTTTTTTTTTTTTTTTTGTGCACGTGCTGCAGATTAATTTCAATTTCTGAAGAAATAATCGTGTATTTTTGGAAATGAGGTTCAAGCCAGGACAAGAAAATATCCAGAAAATCGGACATTTTGACTGAAATTTTAACTAATAAAATTAGGATCTTATCTTCGAAATAACATGAAGAGAACCACAATATGCCCAATGCATCCACGAACTTTATATGTTTACTGTGATCAGCGCGAATTTTTTAATGACCAGTAATAAGATATTTTGTATTTAAAGACAGCATTTTTTATTGTAAAATCTTCACATTTTTGTTTTATGTGTGTGGAAAATTTGAACTGTATGGTATATTTCATAGCGCGTAGCCAACGAAATGATAGATCTCAGAAAAGCTTGTTTTCGCTCGGTACAATCTGTCTGATTAAAAAAGCATGATTGAATAGTCATAATTCTCGAATATTTCATTCTCCGTATATAGTGTTTATGTTTGTGCGAGAGAACATATTAATATGTTCTTGGTAATGTATTTTCCTTATCATAGCATAAGGTATTTCATTAGAATTTTACTTACAAAAAAGATCAACAACAAAATAGGTAAAAATACAAGGTGTCCCAAAAGTCACCGTGAAACTTTATAAATTTACTACAAAAAAATAATAATAGACCTACAGCAAAAAAAGTTACAACAGTACATAGCGTACCTTAAAAAGTTTTTTCTACTACCCCAGTACACTTCTACATGAGATCCTTTCGTTGCACGCGACGTTTCCATGCGATGAAGCATTTTAACTGCAAATTCGAAGCGTTTCGCTTAATCATCCGTTTGTAACGCCTACCCAATCTGAATTTTGTAGGCTGAAAGTTGTCATCGTTTATGAAGCACTCTGTGTATCGAGCTTTTTGACATAATAAGCTCTTGCGATGCTTTTCGAATTGATTTTACAGGGATCTTGGAGAAAGTTTCACGCACTCGTTCCACACTTTCTTCACTAGTGCTAGGGCTACCACATTTTTTTATCATTCACACTTCTCGCTGTCGTTAATTTCTCATACCAGTCACAAATGCTTTGAAGGCGTTACAAACGCATGATTATGCGAAACTTTTCGAATATGCAGTTGAGATGCTTCATCACATACAAACGTCGCATGCAACGAAAGGATTTCATGTAGAAGTGTACTGGGGTAGTAGAAAAAAAAAACTTTTTAAGTTATTCTACGTACTGTTGTAATTATTTTTGCTGTAGACCTATTATTATTTTTAATAAATTTTTGAAGTTGTACGGAGACTATTGTGACACCCTGTATGTTTCACGATAGGATTATTCTTACTTCATACTTCTTTTCTTTCTTTCTGTATATCAGATTAAAAAAAGTGAGAAAATATTCTTGTGTATCATCCTCTATACTAAATATGTGAAATATATTTATACTTTTATAAGACATATTTATATTCTTTCTTTAAAGCCTTTGATCAGGCGAAACCGGACTACAAAACATTTCATCTCTCCGTTTCACTGGCTTGTCAGAAAATGCGATTTTTTATTCAATATATTTTTCCAATTTCTGATCGGTTTTCAATACATCGCGTTTTTCAGGAATATCGTATTTTAACTGACACTTTTTCAGAACGAAATATAGTCTAGTAATAAAAATTAGAATTTAGTTATTTTTTTAACACTTTACAAAAATCTTGAAAGTGTTTATGAGTTTGACTAGTCTGGTTATCTGCCATGCCGTCTGTCTGTCTCACGAGCCATTAGCCTTTCAAACTCTCAGTCTATCTGTTTGCACACTAACTTTCGTAAAAAATCTTCGATAACCAGGCCATTGATATTAGTATTCAACAATATTGTTGAATACTATAGTATCTATCTTTTAAAAAGTTTTTAGCATCTGCAGTTCGTTTAAAGGGACGCACAAGAGAATTCCGTGCGGGTAGAGTGGGGTGATTCTTGGTCAATTAAATTTTCATTAATATTAACGTTAGAATCAAAATAAAATAAACTAGTTGGATGTGCCAATCCCAAAACTTTCTTCTATCTCATGTCAATATTTCATTTTAATTAGTTTAATTAGTATTTTTATTAGAATTATGCATAATTTCATACACTTTTCGATGGAACAATATTGAAAATTGCACAAATATCGTTATTACAGCGCCCCATTCTGGCGGAATTTTTCCAAATTCAGGAAGGACCTTCTTGCCATGGCCAAAAACATACACAAAAATTTGGTTCAATTTTATGAATAACTTCATACACTTTTCGATGGTACAATAATCAAAATGCACAAAAATTGCTATTACAGCGCCCCTTATCATCGGATTTTTTTCCAAATTTAGGAAAGATCTGCTTGCCATAGCCAAAAACTTAAAAAAAAATTGGTTCAATTCTATGCCTAACTTCATACAATTTTTTATGGTACAATATTCAAAATTCACAAAAATCGTTATTGCAGTGCCTCCTACCGGCGGAATTTTTACAAATTCAGAGAGGAACTTCTTGCTATATCCACAAACATACACAAAAAATTTGGTTCAATTCTATGCATAAATTCATACACGTTTCGATGGTACAAAATTGTAAATGCATAAAAATCGTTATTACAGCGCCCCATACCGGCGGATTATTTCCATGTTAAGGGAGAACCTGCTTGCCATAGCCAGAAACTTAAAAAAAAAAATCGTTCAATTCTATGCATAACTTCATACAATTTTTGACGATACAATGGCGACACACGGACAGACAGGCATTTTGTATAAACATGTTTTTGTGATCTCTGACCCCAAAAATTTGTAAATCCGTCGAAAACCGGAAGTCGAAAATATTTCGATTACAATACTTTCTTCTAATGAAGATAGAAGAAAGTAAAAATTCTGAATGATATACACATTCATGATTACTCAATAACACAAAAAACGTTTCGTTTTAAAACAGAACTCGACTAGGAAAAATATTTTAACTTGACAAATGTTTTGACGTTTCAGCAAATAATAGGAGATTTCGAAATCATACTTTTTTCATAAGATGACTGTAATGGGAAATTTAGATGTATGATGATCTAGAAGGGTTGCATAAAAAGATATATATGCATAGAATATGTATGTATGCATATCAATACTTTATGAGTATATAAATTATGGAAATAGAGGGCTAAATATTACACAATATACACTGGGTGATTATTGGACCGCATGGAGTGATTCTTGGTCATGTAATTTTAGCTTAACAATTACTCATAAACTCACAGATAGTGCAAAAATGTTTAATATTTGTGAGTTTTAGAGTCAGCACCTGCATGAAAAAGTTTCTTTACATTTATATGGCAACACTTAAAGAGTGAAACACATTGTTTTGATTTTTTTCAGCAACTCATAGCACAAATTCAATACATTTGAAATATATAAACTTTTTAAACCATATTTTAAATAGACATTGGTGTGAGTTTGAAAATTTAACTTTTATATTTGGTTAACGAACACCTGTTACAGTTTATTTTTGTGTACATGCTGAAATCATATTAAATAAGCAATGTTCAAATAAACACTTAACTAAGCCCGACCATGATTTTCATATCAATGCATTTGAAACAAGTTTTAAATTTATATTAATGTTGATTTTTAAGCAAAAATATAATAACAGAATGCCAAGGGAATATGCAACTAAAAACATTATGTGAATGATCACAGAAATGTAGATGAAACCTATCTGCACATGAAGGAAAATAATGCAAGTATTAGGGTAGCTGCATATCCTGTAGGAGTTTCATTCTCCATTTTACAACTAAGGTACTTCTACTCAATATGGACACCCCTAATATCTTTAAAAGTAACAATTTTGATCGAGAGATGGCGCTACATGTCCGTGAAGAAACGCAGTTGAAAAGATAATTAAGCCTGGAACGTGCAAAAGAGCACGCTGTTCGCCATTTGGAAGGAAACTTGTTGTTTCGCGGTGTACTGATCGTAATTACAGGTAAGTTTAAATTCTTATTAGATATGATAAAATTACTTTAAATATTGAAAAGTGGAGTGTTTTAGAAAGCTGGTAAACCATATTTTCGATTGCTATTGCATATATTGCTTAAAAATGTTTTCTTTGTTTATTTATTACAAGATTTAGTAAAACTATGCCCGATTCCCAATATGGACACCTTATATCCACATTGAAAATACAGCAAGTGAATCTTCAGATTCACAAATTTGTAAAATATCTGTGTAATGTCAACTGAACTATCCTCCAAGAAACGTCCTCCAAGAAAAAAAAAATCTTCCAAAAAGCCCTTGGTATATGTTGACGAAATCGCAGGTACTAGCGGTATGACTTCCTCAAAAAAGGAGTGCTGGTGCTGCTTCTTATGCATTATTGATGTGGCAGATATGTTCATGAGGACTGTGTGGAACTTACCGCCCAAGATGAAGTTTTTTTTTTTTTTTTTTTTGTCCATCCTGTGAGGACTGAGTAATAACAGATGTAAATTCCGCAGACAGATCAATAAAGCTAAGCAAACCAACTATATTATTTCATAATATTTTGTAGTAACTGAGGTGCTTTGCATGGGTCTTCAAAGAACCAGAACCGAAAATGACCCCCCGCCCTTCTAAAGTGCATTTTCTGAAAATATTTACTGTCCCCCCTCCCCTCCCCCTCAATACGTTATATATTTCTTTTATCCCCTCTCCTCTAAAATCCCTTGGAACAGTGGCTCTTCCATACACCCTGTGTGGTAGGTCAATAAGGATCCACTTATCCATAATATGGACATGCATGTCCATAATAGAGACAGGTGGTTCCTTATATGGATATTTGTAAACATTTTTGTTTTTATCATTAAAATTAAAACTGAATAATTACAAGGTCGCTAATTTTAATAATGATAGTCAACAGTCCAGCGATAGTGATCATATATTTTTGGAGTCCTATGACGTGTACACGAGGGGTGAAAAAAATCAATTTTCCTTAGGGTGTCCATATTGGGTACAGGTACCTTATACTTATAAAGAAAGGAAAAGAACATATTTTAAATCATAAACCTAGAAATACTGTTAAATTACCTCCAGAAAAAGAAATTAAATTAGCAGCACAAAGGATGGATATCGTAATGAGGATAGATGGAAATCCAAGAACACGTTTATAGATTTGCAGTGATTCCAGTTTTTCCAGTGAGACTGGATTTTATCTTAGAAAGAAATGTAGATTTAAAAATAAGCCACCAGGAGAGGATTAGATTAGGATATTTATGGATCACCACCCCGTATCATCGAAGAAGAAGAAGGCTACACTCGTAAAAGCTTCCTTTTTAGCAATTCAAGAACCATTTACAATTTATGAGTTATATGATTTATTTGAAGATGTACTTCATGAACATGATTTGACTGATAAGCCTGATCATATTTGAAACCGATTTTTTTTATCAAGAATAAACAAATAATGTTGGAGTAAAAGTAAAATGAACCTCAAGAACAACAGCAGGTAGCGGGAGAGAATGTATGACGATTATGGATTGAGTTAAAAAAAAACAGAAATGCAAACCCACCTCTAATAGTGTTCTCAAGTGAATTGTAATCAAGAGTTCCATGTTGATTACAATCTTTTACAAATCTTTACCCAAACAAAACCCTTTACTAATGCACCGATGTGATACCTGGAACAACATATGCAATAAGTGAAAATGTATGGATGACAACCGAATTATTTGATTCGTGTCAATTTCTGTGATAGGGTATATCATTACGTCATTGAGGAAGATGAAATGCGAGCTGTATACCTCAAATACAAAAAAGTCTTTAGAAAATAAATGCATTATTTTGTGAAATATATTAGAACTTCCAACCATTTTCGTAATTTTCAGTTTCTTTTTTTATACTTTTTCACAACTTTGTTTATATTTACAGGCAATATAAGTTCTAAATTTTTCCCAAGAATATTTCATTCAATCATTTATTAAATTTTTAAGGCGTTTTTTGAGTTTTTAAAATATCTCAAATATTGACAAATAATCACTCCTTTGCAGGGGTGATTATTGGTCATATATATATATATTTTAATTTCATTAATATCATATATAATTTTTAATCAGTTAAACGAATTAAGATTAAGAGGAATTGGATTCGCTCTCTGTGAGCATAAAATTTTTGCTTCAATTCAATTTAGTTACTGTTACGGGGGTCTTTATTAACAATGACCAATAATCACCCCACTATGCCCTACATTAAGATACTTAGGAAAAAAATGTTTGCAGTGTAATGTTACATGTAAATAATGTTACACATACAAAATTTCAAGCAAGTTAAATTGATATGCATTACTTGTGCGCTACTAATGCAATATGGAGAGCACATCATTTATTGTTTATTTACAGAGACACACACAAGAACGTGGGTACTGATCTGATTATTAGCAATAATTACTGCAAGTGCGTGCGTTTTCAGTTGTGATATGCGTTAACTGTATTCCTTCTTGTTTATGGATGATCATTGGAAAAAGTGCGTTTTTAGTCACAGTATGCGTACTTTATTTGAATTAAATTTTAGCTTAACCCTTTCGAGGGCGGTGTCCTTAAAAAACTAGACCTAATTGTAATTCAAAAACTGACAAACGGCACCAAGAAAATTTTATTAAAATTTTCCTTTTATAATGTACGTGAAAATAAGCAAGTTCTTATTTTCTTGTAAATTCTTTTATAAATTCTGGTGTCAATCCATTATTTCATCAATTTATAAACATAATTACTCCGCGCTGGAAAAGGTTAATAAGTGGGGTACATAAAAATATGTAGATAATATACAGGGCTGTACGAAAGAATTCGAATACATTTCCGTCTATTGTCGAAAATTTATGAAGGTAAATTTTCAACTGTGTTATTCATTTTCCAACTGAACTAAATTTTAGCGTACTGTGTAATATAGTACAGTAAACTTTGTCTAAGGCGGAATCGCTCGGGACTTAGAAAATTTTCTGTGGTAGACAATATTCCGGCTTATGCAAAAGAGCTACCTCTCCCCACCCCCGAAAGAAAAAATGCGCAAATCTTATATTTTCTTAAGTTCGTAACTTTTAGTACTGTTCATTAAAATGAAATTTTTAATGAAATTAGATTGTTATTAAATTTATTATTTTTAATAATTTCGAAAGACATTATTTGAACACAAAAATACACATTACCAATATGAAATTGCTCCAATTCTGAAATTTAATGAAAATCATTTAATTTAACCAATAAAATTACATATTTCATATTTTGCATAGTAGTTCAAAAAGTCTTTTATCGATACTTGTTTTTTCTTTCGGTTTACCATGCATTCTACACTAACGCGTAAGTCTGCTATTTTCGGTATTATTTTTTTCATTTCTCTGAACAAGAAAAAATAATTTCGACGCACCTAATTCTTCTCAAGCTTTCCCGATATGTTTGATATCCACCGCTGCCTTCAAAGTTTTTATAAGCGTGGTCATCCGCATTTGCTTTCCTAAGACAACAATCGGTTTTTTCAGGCGACATTTCTGAGCTAAGTTTGGCAATCCATTTAACAGTATCGAAAACACTCATGTTATTTTTCAGATCGGTGGTTGAAGAACAACCATCAAAAGACGCAATAATCGACCACAACAGATGCATTTTGTAATGGCGGGTTTCAACATTTCAATAACTCATTGATACATTGGTTGTGTCGCGGCAGTAGTGTCCATGGGAAGAAATTGTAAATTTATATTCGACAGTTTGACGTTGGGATGACATTGTACATTATCGAGGAACACTTTTTTTTTCTTCAATCATTCGTCTATTGAACTCGCTCAGCCACCCCTCCATTAACACAATTGACATCCAGTATTTTTTCTGAGACCTCCAAGTCACAGGCAGTTTAACAATATTTACATTCTTGAAACATGCCGTCTTTTTCGATTTCCCAATCACTAACTTTTTTTATAAACTGCCCTCCAGATTTTCAAAAAGCTAAAACAGTGACACACACTCGTTGGAGGTTTTATCTCAGCGGCATTAGCTTCCCCTTTTTACAAGTGACTTACTTGGCACACACGATAAAATAGTCCAGTCTCGTTAAAATTATATATGTTCTTTTCTTGAAATCTTTCAATCGGTAGATGAAACTATCCTTTCCATTCCCAAATTTCATGCTATGGGACATTTTTCGGATGTCAGCAACCATGCTTCATGGCAATGTTGTATAGATTATGGAAACTCATTAACCATTCACTAGAAGCTTTAAAATGCATTTTACCCATTTTTTCGCAATGAAGCTCACGTGTGACCAACATTTTCACTCTAGCAATCAAAAAACATTCAAAAGTTAATGTGCCAATGTCTTCATTTTTCACAGGACGTTTCCTCTTCCTGTTGGTTGTTTTCAACTCTTTCTTTTTATAGCCTCGTAAATTTGAGTTTTACCATAATTAAACCTAATACAAAGATCTTCTACAGAATAATAATTATTTTTTTTAATTTGGTAAAATCGAATTTATCTGCAGGGATGGAGTATTGAGTTTAGATTTTGAAGCAATTTTTACGATGCACTTACTAATATCCTTACACGTGACTCATTGGAATAAAGCATAAGTCAATCGAATAGCGTTTTATGTTTCCTGATTCAAAAATCGGTTGAAAATTGAAATTCTGAAAGTCTTTACAGATAAATGAGAAATGCTGTTCCATTTCATAGTACTGCTGTAATACCTGCAAATTTTCAGATTACACTCAAACGCATACACACACGAAAAAATAACTTCGCGAATGAGACAGTAAGCTATCACTTTGAATTAGAGTACACCATTAAAGCATAGCATATTGTATTTTAGAAAATATATATTTTCATAAATGTGCATCCTTCTAGTAATAATAATTTTTACGTGCAAATTCATATAGTCAAAAATGATTATGTCATTTTTTAAATGCAAGAATACCTTAAAATTTAAACAGTTTCTAGTTCCTTAAATAAACTTTTTTTTAAATTATTACGGAATTTAATTAAAATTTTTGGCATTGACTATATAACGTATGCATTAAAATTTCATAAACGAAATGCTTTTCATTTTTAAAACATCTTTTTTTCCCGCTTTATGCAAAATTTTGGTTTCGGTGGGACCTTAAAAACATTTCCGTTTCCGCGTTAAGCAGATTCCGGCTTATGCAACAAGAATTAATGTTATTTTCTATGTGTTTGCCGGGACTTGAAAAATTTTCCGCGGTAGACAAATTTCCGGCTTGCACAGAGTCCGCCTTAGACAGAATTTACTGTATATATACAAATCTGTATATCCTATACTGCGCTCCACTAAAGATTTCAACTTCTTTTCCGACAATGAACGATAAATGCTGATATTGGGTTTTAACTATGTTTTGCGTTTTCTAAACAATTTTATTGCAGCATTGCGTGTGGGAAGAAAAGCGTTTACAAACTATGCTTAACACATCATTTTCCTTCCTTGTTTAAAATTATCATTGGGAAAAAGCTGTTTTACTTTATAACTTGGCTAAAAATTAACAAGCAAAAAAATATATGACTTATATCACTTTTTGCATATCAAAACAGATGATTTCGACCGTTATTTCAGGGGTCGTATATAAAGCACTTAAACTATTTTCAAGGTATCTGCGGTTTGAAAGAAATCGTACAACTATTGCGATTGAGTTAATTTTATTAGTTAAATTTCAGATTAGTTAAAATAATTGTATTTAACATATGTTCTATTTTGTAAGGATTTGAGGCTATGACTTCTTTTAACAAAAATTTTGTTATTTTCATAAGGTTTTTTTTAACTTGCAACGATAGTCTTTCGAGTTTAAAATTTGTACTCAAACTTTAACTGATTTTCAAATGTCCGATCGAAGTTAAAATTTTACATACTGACTTAAATCCGATTATAATGCAACATTATTATGATTTTCGACGCTTAGCATCTTATACATACTTATATTAGAGGATAACATAAAAAAAATCGGATAGATTACCGTTAATATATTTAAGAAATAGTTTTAGATTAGATAACATAAACCTGCGATGGTTGTGTTTTTTGACATTTATAATTACGTTTTATGAATTTTTTAACGCTAAATAAAAAGATTACCTTCACTTTTAACCATCATGTCAGGATTTTTCGCAAATCGTAAATTTAATGGTTAAAAAATAGCGAAAAATCTGATACTAAAATGTAGATGTTAGACATTTTTATTAAGTTTAATTTTATTTAATTCAATAATTTATTCAATTTTGTCACTTATACTGGATTTCTTACAGCTAAACAGCTCAGCGGGTCCGATGAGGTTGGAAGGAGAGGGGATATCAATTTTAACTTTGAGGTTTTTAACTTTGAAATTTGCGATTTGAGAGAAATCTTGACGTGATGGTTTTAAATGAAGGTCATTTTCGGATTCAGCGCTAGAAAATACATGTGAATCAATTTTCAAAAGCTAAAAAACGTGGCACAACCCAAAATTTGAAAGACGGTGTAATCTAACAGCATTTTAAAATATGTATCATTTTTGTAAAGAATTGAGGTTGTTGTTTCTCATCATTTTATTTAACAAAAACTCTGTTATTTTTATCCTCTTATATGTTCAGTACAAATTGCATATTTTGCAGTAATAAGTCAGAATGATTAAATAATTCAAAGATATGTTGCAATACTAATTTTACTCTCAATCATTTCTTTAATATATCTGACGATAATTATATTTCTACTAAATTTGTGAATGGCCGCTAATTTGTAGCAAAATATATGCTCCAACTTTAAACAGCTATTACTCGGTCAATTTTAATCGTAGTGTTGGTTTTGGGGGCACACAGAGTTAGCAGAATAGCTCGACATAAACATTTATTAACACTAACACGAAGACAAAAATATATACATAGCTTAAGTGCGACTAAGCACTGACATGTTTTTAACAGAACTGAATATTCTCGCTCGCAGAGCGAATTTGTAGAAACGTCACTGTACGCGCATGCGCTGAAAGAAAAGGGTAAGATAAATGGACGTTGTATTCCAACAATTCCCCCTTTACAACGTGCATTTTCTTAACAAAACAATGTTCTCCTATTAAGCAAATTACAGAGAAATAATATTAATATAAAAATTACAAATACAAATTATATACTTATATAAAAAGGATACAGAATAATGCTGAAAAATTTTAAACATTTTGTCCTATCATTTCACAACATTTTTTATGTTTATAAGCATTTAAAGCTTTGGTTAAAATGTCTGCAGGCATATTTTCTGTCTCTAGGTATTTAACCTCTATTTCGCCATTGTCGTAAATTTCACGCACAAAATGATGTCGAATATCGATGTGTTTGGTGCGCGAATGGTAAACCGGATTTCGTACTAATTTTTGAGCAGACTGGTTATCACAAAATATTATAGTAGGCGCAGTCACTGTTTCAGGAGAAAGTTCACTTAAAAACCGTCTGAGATGCAAAATCTCTTTGGCGGCTTCTGACAATGCCATGTACTCCGCCTCTGTTGTGAATAAGGCGACAGTTCGTTGTTTTCTCGATTCCCACGATATGGCTCCACTGGCGTATTTAAAAATGTAGCCAGTGTACGATTTTCTGTCATTCACATCCGACGCCCAATCGGCATCGACAAATGCAATCAAGGATTCAGAATCACGTTTAAAGATCAGTCCTTGATCTTGGGTTCCTTTCAGATATCGCAAAATTCTTTTTGCAGCTATCCAATGAGGTTTACCTGGATTGTTGTTAAATTGACTTAGGAAATTCACAGCGTGAGTTATATCAGGTCTAGTAGCAAGTGATAAATACATAAGGGATCCTATTAATTGACGGTAGGGAATATTATTCATTTCAGACTTTTCTTCTTCAGTTTTGGGACACATATCTTTAGTAAGCTTCACGTTATTATCAAAAGGTGTAGATATTGGTTTGGATTCTTGCATATTAAATTTGCTCAGAATATCTACAATGTATTTCTTTTGTGTAATTTTAATATTGTCCCCGTTTTGCATAAATTCTATGCCCAAACAATAGTGTAAGAGACCTAAATCTTTCATTTTAAATGATTTTGCTAATTCATCTCGAATATATTGATAATCTTCTTTACATTTAGTAAGAATTATGAGATCATCAACATAAACAATGATAATAGCTTCAATGGGAGATTTAGAAAAATACACACATTTATCAGCATTTAGTGATTTAAACTTCATTTGTTTCAATTTTTCATCTAATTTTTTGAACCATTGGCGACCCGATTGTTTTAATCCATAAAGGGATTTTTTTAATA
Source organism: Maratus speciosus (assembly GCA_963932465.1). Taxonomy (NCBI): domain Eukaryota; kingdom Metazoa; phylum Arthropoda; class Arachnida; order Araneae; family Salticidae; genus Maratus; species Maratus speciosus. The sequence goes on along the minus strand of OZ010789.1, from coordinate 527,062,672 downwards.
AACAAACTTTGTCATCATTAGATTCATTTTTAAAACCTTCAGGTAATTCCATGTATATTTCTTCAGTTAAATCACCATTTACATACGCCATAATAAAATCTAATTGATATGCAGTAAACCCATTTTGGATGCCATATGCGATCGCAGTTCTTATTGAACTTAATCTAGCTACAGGAGAAAAATTTTCGTCAAAATCGATACCAGGTTTTTGTGTACAACCTTTTGCTACCAATCTCGCTTTAAATTTCTCGATTGACCCATCTGGCTTATATTTTGTTTTTAAAACCCACTTAGATCCTATAATTTTCTTATGTTTTGGCCTATCTACTATTTGCCATGCGTTTTCTTGCATTAATGAATTAAATTCTAAATTCATCGCATTTATCCATTCGTTTTTATACGGACTATTTAGAGCTTCAAATAATTCAGGACAAGAGTCAAAAGAATTATTTACTGCAGTTTGAGATTTTTCTTCTTTCGGAATAATAATTGTTTGATATTCCTTTCGAGGTCTCCCTTTTCTACCTGTTTTTATTTTTCTTGGCCTCCCGCGCGTTCTGAAAGAAGGGGGGTCGGAAATTTCATCAGATTGCGAATCAATTTCTCTTTCACTGTCGCCACTAGAATTGTCTGGTTCCGTTTTCATGACTGAAAATATTTCTGATTGTTGCGTAATTGTATTTGCGCTCGTATTTTCATTATTTTGAGAGAAAGGAAAAATTAATTTTATTTCGGTGTTACAGGAGGGATCATTTTCAAATTCGTTAATAAATCGAACATCACGGCTTATAACAATTTTTCTAGATTTCTTGTTCCAAAGCCTATATGCTTTTGATTCATTAGAATAACCTACAAAAATATGTTCTTCTGATCTAGGATCAAATTTTCCCTTATTTTGCCTTTTATTAAGTGTGAAACATTTTTGCCCAAATATTTTGAAGTATGATAAAGTTGGCTTGATGCCAAAGAATACTTCATATGGAGTTTTATTTTCGCTTAAACGTCGTGTCGGGCAGCGATTGCGTATGTAAGCAGCACAATTTATAGCTTCGGCCCAAAAAGATTGTGGAAGATTACTTTGTAATAGTAAACACCTTGCCATTTCAGTTAACGTTCTATTCGATCTCTCAGGGGTGACATTTTGCTGAGGAGTTAAAGGGGAAGAAAATTCTCGTTTTATACCGCATTCTTCGATATATTTATCAAACTCTTCGCCGCAATATTCTAAGCCATTATCTGTACGAAGAAATTTTATTTTCTTTCCTAATCGGTTTTCGACTGCTGCTTTGTATTTAACAAATGCATTCTTAACCTCATCCTTGGTTTTAAGAAAACTAACTTCAATATAACGTGATTTATCATCAATAAAAGTAACAAAATATCGCGATCCTCCATGGGAAGGGACTCTCATGGGCCCACATAAATCTGAATGGATCCGAAATAATAAATCATTACTTTCAAAATTTGATTGCTTAGGAAAAGGGCGGACAGTTTGTTTACCTTGAATACAAACTTTATAATCTTTAAGAGACTCATCATCATTAAAATTTAAATTTCTAACCATATTATTAGATTTAAGTTTCTTTAAATCAGACTCATTTAAATGTCCTAACTTTAAATGCCATTTTACAAAATCACTTACCTGTGCTATTGCAGCTCTTTCGGGGATTGGATGTACATAATATAAATCACCTTGACGAACAGCTTGTACTAGTATAGAACCATTAGGCTCAATTATTTTAGCATATCGTTCTTTAAAAAGCACAGAACGATTATTAGCCGTTGCTTTTGACGTTGAAATCAAATTACATTTTAACTCAGGAACACACAGAACGTTCTTAAGTGTGAGATTAGTAGTCCCACTACCGTTAGGCACTGTAATAAGAGCTGTTCCTACTCCTGTGATTTTTGCTGTTTTATCAACCGCAAGCTGTATTGTAGAATTATCACGAGGATGAAATTCTGTAAATAAATTTTTATCTTTGCACATATGAGATGTACAACCACTGTCTAAACACCATGCAGTAGATTCATGATATACGTCGTTAAATGCCATACTAACCGGTTCTTCATAACTAATCATTGAACCTTGATTTCCTTTATTTAAAGATGCAAGCTTTGTGTCAGCTATTTTCTTTCTACATTCGTTAGCTTTATGCCCGATTTTGGAGCAATAATTGCACTTGAAATTACGATAATTTCTCTCTGCAGGAAAATTTTTATTTGTATTAGTCTTCCATTTTTCATTTTTCTTCTGTTCTTGATTGTTTCTCTTGTTTTCTATATAATAGGCATTTTGTGAATCATGGGTGGTTTTTCCTTTTCTAGCTTCCCATTCTTCTAGCATCTTAATTTTCAAAGAATCGGGTTTAGGTAATTCATCTCTCGATTCTATAGCGCATCTAAAATTTTCGAAATTCTCAGGAACACTGTAGAGTAGAAGAATTGATAACAAATCATCCGCAATTTCTATTTCCATTTCTTTTAATTTATCAACAATCTCAAAAAAGATATTTAAATGTTCAGACATCGTTTCACTGAAACTCATCTTTCGAAACAGAAGCTGTTTTAACAGCGTTGCTTTCTTTGCAGGGCCTCTTGATTCATAAACGTCTTTCAATTTATTCCATACAGAATTTGAAGTCGCACAATGCTTGATGTGGCACAATTCACTAGGATTTATGGCCAGAATTATATCAGCACGGGCTTTTTGATCAGCCTGGAGCCATTTCTTTTCATCAGCGCTACCTTCGGCCGGTTTCTCTTCTTTGCCGATTACATAATCCCAATGATCATTTTTTATTAATACTGCTTCAATTTGAAGTTTCCAGCTATCAAAGTTATCTTTGCCGAGCTTTTCAATTGTCGTAACATGTGACATGATTAAATAAAATATCTCGCAGCCACAAATCAAAACAGTTAATGACAGAACGTAGAAGAGTTCTTAGTTTCGGTTTAGGCTTAAGACTTTATGATTCGAAAGTTCGAATTAAAAAATATTTCTGCTATTTATAGCGCAGTGAGTAGCGTCTCTGGTACCCATAACCTTTGTTGGTTTTGGGGGCACACAGAGTTAGCAGAATAGCTCGACATAAACATTTATTAACACTAACACGAAGACAAAAATATATACATAGCTTAAGTGCGACTAAGCACTGACATGTTTTTAACAGAACTGAATAATCTCGCTCGCAGAGCGGATTTGTAGAAACGTCACTGTACGCGCATGCGCTGAAAGAAAAGGGTAAGATAAATGGACGTTGTATTCCAACACGTAGAATAACGGGACTTTTTTGGCCTTACTTGTCAGTGTAACAGGAAACTTTTACTAAATATAACTTATAGGACCGGGGTCCGTATAAAATTTTAAATTCTGTAATTCTCCGCTAAATAGTTTTTTCGCTTCAAACTTTTTTTATCTTAACTTTGCACCTAATTTTGACCACTTTTGTAATTGAAAGTATGCATCTATGACCAATGGTTGCAAAAATAAAGGTCGGTCAGGTTATACGTGGACACACTGTATATCACCAACTGAGAAGTCAGTGTTTGCAGTCATAAAATCATGGTCGGAGTGGAAGATCAGGCCTTAATCCCTTGGTAGTTTTCCCAGAAATAACAAAAAAAAACCCGTCTGATTCATAAAAAATTGATTAGATCACTATAGAATGTACTAACTCCACTAGTAATAGATTTACCCATGTTCGGATCGTTGCGTCGTAAACATAAACCGATAGATTTTAAACTTTAGAAACAGCTTGACAAAAATGCTGGAAAATTAGCTCTCTATGTGATAGGTGTTTTTCAAAAAAGACAACAATCGTACAAAATCTGCTCTCAAGAACATGGAAGAATAAAAGAATATGGAAGAAATATGGAAGAATAAAACAAATTAGTAGGTTTTTACGAAGAAGTATAGTTATTAACACATTAAGGTTTTTAGAATAATAAATAAAAGAATGCGCTAGATTAAAGGCATGAGATTAAAATAAAAAATGTATTTTAGATATTAAAAGACATGTAAAAAAAGGTAGATGTAACAAGTTGGAATAAATTAAATAAGGTAAAAGAGTGAAAATTTTTATTATTACATGTATATATGTATGTATATTTAATAAATTTCCATATGTACATAATTTTCTGATATATATATATATATGGGTTGCATTCTAGCAACATTAGATTAGCTTTATCGTTGAAAATGCCGTACTGGCTGTCACGATAGTAGCTGTGGATCACATGCAGCGATAATGGCGTAAAAGAAGTGGTCAGAGCAGATAAATCGAATATGTTATATTAGTAGAACGAATTGTTGAAATGCATTTGTCGAGTAAAAACAATGGAATGCATCGTTCCGTGAAGTTTCCCCAGAAGAAATTGAAACAACTCATAATATCGGTTAAGCACTTTATTAGAATATCTTGCAAAAAGTGCAGTTTCCACTGCAGTTTCCACCAAGATAATTAGCCATCGCTCCGTAGTGGTAATTAGGTTTAAACAAAGTTCCAGATATCGAATAACAGGACGGTGAACAGGGGATGGATGAAAACTGGAAATACGACTCAAATCTGCTGAAACACAGCGAGTATCAACTTTTTGTTCCTCACGTGTAAGGATACAAATATGACGTAGGTCGCGCTCTCAACCAATGAATAATTAAGAATATCACGTCATATAAAGAGTGCGGTCAGAACTAGCGGATGAATTTGAAGGAAAAAAGGATAACATCAGAAATGCGCGGGAAAGTAAAAATGGAAGCTAAAAGAATAATCTCGAAAGAAAAAAGCGCTGGAATGGAACATTTAATTTAAGAATACTAAAATCGTAATATTTAAGCGATTAAGACAAGTGAGACATTAAATTAAAGGGAATTTAACAGAGTTAACGATAGAGATTATTTAAGGATAAGGATTTAGTGAATATAAAGTAGTAATTTAGAATAAGATAAGGAAATCGCGGAATTAGATCTAATAATGTAACATATATATATATATATATAATTCAAAATTAGAGGGATATTCAGAAGCCCTTAGTTAAAACTTATAAATATGTTGAGTGCATTATAACATACAATTTTATATAGCAAAACATTAATTCATATTTTCGTTCTTATAACCCATTTATTCACAAAAAAATGTTGTGTGACTCAATCAAATCCAAACCCGTGTTTTTGTTCATACAGGTAATGGCAGTGAAGATATTTTTACGAAACTTGCAGCAGCATATATTAATTTTTAATATTTCAAAAAACACATATTTTGGCAGATCTAACATATTTTTCGTTTGAAATTTGTAAAAAAATAGATTTATGTAACTATAACTTATGGTAAGTGGTTGAAAAAAGAGGTAAGGTATGTTCAGGGAAAACTGTTAAGTAGCGGGTAAATTTCACTTCGTTCTAAAATGTATAAAGTTTCATGTATTTTCGTAAACAAACTATGCATTTGCATTAGAGACACACACACGATCTTTACTGTTTATATACAGGGTAATTATAAATGAATATCCCAAATTAACAGGGCTATTAAAAGAAAAAAAAAGTAAAACCTTGTTGTTCTTCGGAAATGAAAAGTAACACTTGAAAGTTTAAATTGAACACAGTTATAAGTGTTCACTGTGAGCCCCTCCAGAAACACGAAAATTATCGAGGTGGTACGATAACTCATCCCACACTTCTCTCAGGATGGTTTTTAGAATAATTTACCACTTTGCTCAGCACATGTCCAGTGTTATTGGTTTCAGAGTGCAGAAATACGTGTCCTAAGTTTTTCAAAATCAGTTGGTAGCGGTTGTACAAACACCTGAACTTTGATGAGGCACCACGGAAAAAATCATGCTGCGAAAAGTGTGGGATGACTTATCGTACCGCCTCGATATCGTTCATGATTCTGGAGGGGGTCACATTGAACACTTATAACTATCAAAGGAAGCTAAGATACGAGGGGTTGCATACAAATATAGTAAGTAGTACGTGCAATATTGTGTACGGTATCTTAACCCAAATCAACAGATATTTGATAGAACCCCTTATATTTTTGCTTCTCTTTGGGAACAACGGCTTTCGAGCTTATTCTATCGACGATAATTTTCAGAATTTTCAAGCTATGATTTTGAGACTTTCACAAAAGTTGCTCTATATACTTAGCTAATACACTATGTACATTATATTTTGATTGCATTCGTGCATGCGAAAAAAATCATTTTTTAGTAAACCAGCTCATTTTTCATCCAATTATTATTATTATTTTATTCGGATTGCGGAGTATTGTATACAATGTTATTTGTCATATTTTCTGAAAAGAACTTTTTTTTATATTAAGAACTCTGCAAATTACATGCAAAAAAACGTGTTGAAATTTGGGATTGTTTTTATAAAAACCTTAATTTCTCTATGACTATATATACTATACTCATAACAATGAATACAGTACATTAGAATAAGCACTTATTAATAATATCGAGTTTGAAAGCTTTTGCTACATTAGTTTTTACAGTGTTATCCAAAAAATATTTGTTATTTTTCAATTTGTTGCCAGCCCCCTATGGAGTTTCTGGAAAAAAATCTTCGCGGAAATATATGACCTACAGTATACTGTTTACACACCTGCAATTTCAGGTTAATTCCTCATGTATTTTTCCAACTATTTAACAAAACGTCTAAAATCGCAAGTGACCGGTCTCCTCTGGCCATATAGTGTATTATTGAAGTTATTTATCAAAATTAGAAATTGGTTTTCGCGTAAATAACAGTTCGGCTTAATTTTAAAAGAAAATTAGTAAAGGTTAAAGATAGCAATTTGTTTCATAATGACTTATTTTTAAAAGAACGTAATAATGAATATTTTTTTATTTGCAGATTGGATTGCGAAAGCGCCTTAAAACATTAAAAGAAGTAGAAGTCATTAGAGAAGATCTATAAATAATTCTAAGAATGTCTTGTATTAGAGAGTATAAATAGCTTTGTGTAAAGAGTGTATGATAGTTTTGTGAGAAATAATGGGTAATGTTTAGATGATTTATCAGAATTGTGGGAGAATAGTCTTAATTCCAGGAGGAAAAACTTTCTGAGTATTTTCAATTTCTTATTATTATTTTTATAACTTTAACTCTCCTGTAATTCTCTATTCGTTCATATTTAATACAAGTGATGTAGAAATGAAAAAAGTATTTCCTGATAAACTTTTACATTATATAATATTTTTCCTACTTAATTATCTATTTTATAGAAAGATGTTTTTTATTTATTAATATATTATAGGGTAATAAAATTTTAATAATGATAATAATAATAATAATAACAATAACAATAATAATAATGATAGTAACAGCAAAAAAACAGCAAAAACAACAATAATAATAATAATAATAATAATAATAATAATAATAATTTTAGATACAGCTGTAATGCTCACCAGAAAAATCACAGCAAAATAACACGCAGTATAAGGCATTGAAAACTAAAAATAAATAGGCATAATTTTCTTTAATAGGCAATTTTGATTTTAATTTGATGTAAGTTAGTATCATAGATATAGATATGGATATCGTGAAAACTCAATACAAATTTAATGGAATACCGTGTATGAATTCATAAGATATCATGGCATATAGCTAGAGTGGCATTCTTTAGAAACACGGAACAGCAGCACCACATATTTGATGAAGTACACCAAAATGTAATCAGCACCAATATATGCCAAGATCTAATACAAGATAAAGCTCTCTGAAATTTCGCTTATAATTTCTTGAGATGTATCTTTCAGGGTAATAAGGAAAAACACGGCGTTACATTTTGGGCATTTTATGTAATTTTACCGTAGGATAGGTCGTTACTTTTTGGAGGATATGCAATGAACCTTCGTTAGTGCAGATTTCCAAGACAGATCATACCCAGCTAACCTTGATGAAAAGTTCGACCAGAATCGTCCGGGATATCTCAGATGGCAGAGCACTGTCGGCTTCAGCCAGGAGGTCCCGGGTTCGAATCCTGGTCGGGACATCTTTCGCCCAGTTGGAAATTTACATCTAATATGATTTGTTTACCAAATAGAATAATTGTGTTAATAGCAATCTAGTGTAATTTCGTATCCAGCAATTTCTGGAGTTCCATTACCTGAGATTTATTCTGTTGAGCTGAACAAGGTTTCAGAGCAGAAGATGTAATAATCAAGGTTAGCTGGGTGAAAAAGTTTGACCAGAATCGTCCGGGATAGCTGAGATGGCAGAGCACTGGAGGTTTCAGCCAGAAGGTCCCGGGTTCGAATCCTGGTCCGGACATTGTTTGCCCAGTTGGAAGTTTACATCTAATATGATTTGTACACCAATTAGAATAATTGTGTTAATATTAATCTAGTGTAATTTCGTATCCAGCGATTTTTGGGGTTCCATTACCTTAGATTTATTCTGTTGAGCTGAACCACGTTTCAGACCAGATGCTGTAATCATAAAAGTTAGCTAGGTGCAAAAGTTCGACCAGAATCGTCCGGGATAGCTCAGATGGCAGAGCACTGGCGGCTTCAGCCAGGAGGTCCCGGGTTCGAATCCTGGTCCGGAAATTTTTCGCCCAGTTAGAAATTTACATCTAATATGATTTGTTTACCAATTAGAATAATTGTGTTAATATTAATCTAGCTTGTTAATATGTAAACATATAAAGTAACTGCTGATATATTTAAAAGAGTGCTTTAGGATAAGGATAAATTGATAGTGTTAGTGAAAACGCGGAGCAGAACATTTGATTTCAAAAACCGGTAATTGATGTCACCACCAAAAAGTTCACCGTAAAAAAGCGTTCTGAAATAACTGTGTCTGACGCAACAACTGACTTGATTTTTGTAATTAATTAAAACATCTATCTCTCTGCCTTCCTGATCTACATAAATGTGTCATCACGCCAGATCGCTTGTGAGATATGCAACTATTAAAACGGAAGCTAATGAAGCTCCGGTAGTACGTTATTTTAATGTAAAAGACACAAAAACTTATATAGACTGTTTAAACATTTTTAACTATTAAAATAATTGAATTAACAACCTGTAATTTCACATTTCTATTTTTTCATCATTAAATAAGAATACGTTTCATGTGTTCACTGGATTATCTTCATATCTACACATAAAAAAAATATAAGTTCATTTTTAGGGATCAAGTAACAGTGCCTCTCTGGATATTAAGTGGAACCTTTGGATTATATAAGCTGATTCTATAAAAGGTGAGCATACCAGTTTTCTTACCTGAATTTATTCTTTTTTAAAACTGTCATCATATAAATAAAAACTCAGGGCCTCGTCTACTCGCGCCTTCAGATAGAAGTAACCAAAAAGGAATTACACTGGTTAGAAGAACACAAAGCGCGGAAAATCACTGACAGAACAAAAGATATGAAGGCACTGAGAAGAAAATGGAATTTTACTGTAAAAGAAAACGGCGAAGATGTAAAATATAAAGCAAGATTAGTAGCCGACTGATCAAGACTTAAATTTCGAACACTTAACAATGTGCCGGTTAACAATTATTTACTTTCACACCGATCTGAAGCATTAGAAAAATTGAAGGATTTCATTGTCCTAGTAAAAAATAAATTTGGCAAACAAATAAAAGCCTTTAGATCTGATAATGCAGGAGAATACCTTGGGTATAGTTGTTTTGAAAATTATGTAACCCTTAACAGTATTGAACGTCAATTAAGTGTACCATTTTGCTCGCCCCAGAATGGTGTCGCGGAGAGAAAAAACCACACACTTTTAGAAACGGCATGCATCATGCTCTCGAACGCAAATTTGCTGAGACAAGTTTGGGGTGAAGCAATTCTTACCGCAATGTACTTAAAAAAGCGGCTACCAACTAAAGCAAACAATATAACACCATTTCGATTCTGGAATAACCGAAAACCGAATTTGTCACATATAAAGGCATTCGGATAAAAGTCTTACGGTTATGTAGAAAAATCCAAAAGAGGAAAATTCGATGAGAAGGCCATTGAAGGCATCTTTTTGGGATATAATAATAAGAGCAAAGGGTATAGCATATTAATTGATGATAACAGAGTAATGATATCCAGTAGTGTAAAATTTTTAGAACATAAGTTAAGTAACACTAAAGAAGATGTAAATAACATTCCAACACCTACGGAAAATATTAGAGTCGAATTAGGTGGTGACGAACATGACGTGGACGCAATTCCACAACAAATTCCAGTAGAGCCTAGGAGATCTTTACGACAAAACAGGAGAGTACCTCCCTATAGATTCGAAATTAGCGCAAATATGTGTAAGGTAGAAGATCCAAAATCGTGGGAAGATATACAAAACATCAAAGATCCAAAAATTAAAAATAATTGGCTAGCGGCAATAGACGATGAAATTAAATCACTAAAAGAAAACAATACATGGAATTTAGTAAAACCACCTGCGAGTAAACATATTATTGGATGCAGGTGGATTTTTAAGACAAAATTTAATGCCCGAGGAGAGGTGGAGTGATACAAGGCAAGACTCGTCGCAAAAGGATATTCGCAGAAATTTGGGAAAGACTACGTCGAAATGTTCGCGCCAGTCGAACACACACCACGATTAGATGTTTCTTAAATGCCGCTGTATACAAAAATTTAGATATAACCCACCTTAACATAAAAACAGCGTTTTCACACGGGAACTTAGATGAGGAAGTTTTAATGACACAACCCGAAGGATATGTCATAGAGGGTGAACAGAACAAAGTATGCAAATTAAAGAAAGCGATATATGGGCTCAAACAGGCTGCTAGAGCTTGGCACCTAAAAAGAAGTAAAACTCTTAGAGAAATGGGATTTAATCAATGCGAATCGGATTTATGTTTATTCAAACGAAATAAAAATAGTAACATGTCATATATTATAGTTTATGTAGACGATATTTTAGTTGCGGAAAAGGAAAAAAAATATGGTCGAAATATACAATGACCTGTCACGGGAATTTGAAATAAAAACATTAGATAAAGTCTTACAGTACCTAGGGATAATTATCAAACATTCGGACGACGGAAGTCATATATTAGATCAAGAGAATAAAAGTGATGAAATTGTAAGAAAATTTAATCTAATTAATTCAAAACCGACCTATACTCCCATGACTACAGATTATTTTAATTTAGACCCCAACCACAAATTAATGAGCAATAATACCCAATACAGGCAAGCAGTGGGGGCATTACTGTATATAGCCACTATCATCGGACCTGATATCGCTGCTTGTGTAAATATTCTAGGAAGAAGAAATGAAAAACCTAGATATGTGGACTGGTTAGCTATTGAAAAGCTAATGAGATATCTGAAAACCACTATACATTTAAAATTTATGATTGATAAATGTAAACCACCGATATTAACAGTCAACTGTGACAGTGTTTGGAGAAGAAATAAACTAGATAGAAAAATCAACCACGGGAAATCTTTTTAAATTAAGTGATAACCTGATTTCTTGGTTTTCGAAAAAACAGATGACTTGTATTGTGCTATCATCAACGGAAGTAGAGTATATCTCTGCGTCAAGTGCAGGTCAGGAAATACATTGGTTACTCATTCTACTCAAAGATCTTGACTTACCACAAACATTGCATATTGTAGTGTATGAGGGCAATTTGTCCTGTATAAAACTGTCTACGAATGAGAAATATTTGTCACTCAGCAAATATATAGACATCAAGTATAATAATATTAAACACTTAGTGGAATGTGGAACTATTGTGCTACATTATTGTTCTAGAAAACAAGTGATCGCGAACATTCTCACTAAGCCCCTTGCAAAGCCACAATTTGAATCATTAAGAATAAATTGCAGCTGAGATCACAGCTTTGAAATCAAAAGAGGGGGTGTTAGTGAAAACGCAGAGCAGAACACTTGATTTCAAAGACCGGTAATAGATATCACCACCAAAAGCTTCTCCGCAGAAAACCGTTCTGAAATAACTCTGTCTGACGCAACAACTGACTTGATTTTTGTCATTAATTGCATCATCTATCTCTCTGCGTTCCTGATCTACATAAATGTGTCATCACGCCAGATCGCTTGTGATATATGCAACTATTAAAACGGAAGCTAATGAAGCTCCGGTAAACATTATTTTAAAGTAAAAGACACAAAAAATTTTATATAATGCTTTTTAAACATTTTTAACTGTTAAAATAATTGAATTAACAACCTGTAATTTCACATTTCTATTTTTTCATCATTAAATAAGTAGAAGTTTCAAGTGTTCACTGAATTATCTTCATATCTACAAATAATAAAAAAATATATAAGTTCATTTTTAGTGATCAAGTAACAGTGCCTCTCAGGATATTAAGTGAAACCTTTGGATTATATAAGCTGATTCTGTAAAAGGAGAGCCAACAAATTTTCTTCCCTGAATTTATTCTTTTTTAAAACTGTTATCATATAAATAAAAACTCAGGGCCTCGTCTACTCGCGCCTTCAGATAGAAGTAACCAAAAAGGAATTACACTGGTTAGAAGAACACAAAGCGTGGAAAATCACTGACAGAACAAAAGATATGAAGGCACTGAGAAGAAAATGGAATTTTACTGTAAAAGAAAACGGCGAAGATGTAAAATATAAAGCAAGATTAGTAGCCGACTGATCAAGACTTAAATTTGGAACAAATTATCAAGAATCGTACAGTCATGTATGAAAACTGAATCATTTAGAACTTTATTGGCTGTCGCAGCAATGAACGGTTGCAAAACTAGATTTTTCGACGTAGAAACAGCTTATCTGAATGCAGATCTGAAAACTGCTGTTTATATAGATCCGCCTGAAGGTCTACAAATTAAAGGATGGAAGGCATTACTGGTGACAGAAAATTTGTATGGATTGCCAGAAGCAGTTAGACGCTGGTACGAAAAATTAGTTAATATATTTGATAAAATTGGATTTCAACCATATAAAGCAGATCCTTGTGTGTTTCTTAATAAAAAGGATAATAAATTTATTACAATTGAAATATATGTTGATGATAGAATCTTCGTTAGTGAATCCGAAGAATTAATAAATAAATTGATACAACAATTGAATAAAAAAGCAAAAATTAGAGAGTTGAAGAAAAATATTAAGTTCCTTGGTACTGATATTGAGGAAAATAACGGAGAATTTTTGCTAGGGCAAGCTAAGTACGCAGAAAAGATCTTAGAAAGAAATTATATAGAAAACTGTAAAAGTGTGAAATCTCCTGGTGTTTCCGGAATAAATTTAAATGAATATGAAAGAGAAAATAAAATTGATGCAACATTATATCAAGAAATGCTTGGTAGTGTAGGATATCTAGTGAGAGGAACAAGGCCAGATTTAGCTTTCACGTTAAGTAATTTATCTCAGTATGCAAAATATCCTAGAGAAATCCATTTACAGGCAGTGAAGACAGTTATGCGGTACATTCAAGGCATTAAAAACTACAAACTTCGAATTAAAAATAAAAAGGGCCAACTATCACTTAGTTTTGATTCTAGCTGGTGTACCACACAAGATTCAAAATCATTTGGTGGATATATCGTAAAAATAGGAGAATCACTAATTGGATGGAAAAGTAATAAACAGAAACTGGTTGCGCTTTCAACTATGTAATCTGAACTTTTAAGTTTATGTGATGCAGTTTGTGAAGGAAAGTGGTTAATGGATCTCTTGGAAGATTTAAACCAAGAAGAAATGGTGAAGCGTCCAATAGAAAACAGTACTGACAGTCAATCGGTAATGGATTGGAGTGAAAAATCGCAGCAAAAATACCGGCAGAAAATATCATTTTGTAAAAGATGAAAGAGTGAAAGGAAAAAATTAAACAAAATATGTAAAATCTTCTGAACTGGAAGCAGATATAAGGACTAAGTATTTCAGTTATGATGTTATGAAAAAACATATTACAAGTCTAGGAGTTGCTGAGGATTATTGACATGCGAAAGGAGGGATTTGTAAGCTAGTCGCATGACAATAATTTAATTATTTTGTCAAAAGATGAACTTTTAACCAATAGACACTTTATTCCTTACTCCATGTATTCAATTTATTTTTTGTTCAAACGAAAAAAAAAAGTAAGATGTTCTACGATGAGATTTATAGATGTTGTTACTGTTTTGAAGAGTGTATTTGTAGTTGCTGTGGTGATTGTCTAAATAAATGCTACGTTTTGTGTGTTTAAAGAAGTTATTTTTTCAACCCAAAAAATCTCCCATCCCGGATTACAAAAGATTTTTTGAATCCAGACTACAGAAGATTGTCAGTCGTGATAATATCGTTCAAAATCTTTGCAAAATAATAGCGTGTTTTAGAGCATGTGGAACTGCACAAAAGTTGGCGATCGTAACTCATAGAGGGCAAAAATTCCAGTATTTTAAAGATAATATAGCACATTTGCTTCAAAATTTCCATAGCTCAAAACAATTTGTTTTTCAGGACGATAGAAAAACTGTTTCCATGCTGTAGAAGGGTCAATGTGTTTCTTCAAAACACAACTGCTACCTGGTGGCTGGATTTTCAGTGTACTATTTGTTGCTTTATAGTTTTAGTAGAGGCTTAAAAACCAAGTATAACGGTAGCCATAACTAAAAAAACCCCCACTTTTGAAGCAAGGGTGCGATATGTTAATCCAATATTGAATATTAAATAATAAAAATAGGTGTTCTGTTGTTTTGCTATTGCTTTTATTTACCGATCACTCAGTGTTAAGTTGAAAGAAATACACTATACATTGTGTTCCTAATTTTTTGTCTAACTGCGTATTTAAAAAAATTAGTTTTTTAAAATAGTATAGGAGGAAGTTTTATCGTAGCTGCATTCTAGTATTTTTTTAAGGAGATACTTCGTAAATCTTTTATATTCTCAGTATGACATAAATATAGCTATAAATAGTGAAGGTTTGTAGTTTAACTTTACCAATTTCAAATAATACTATATTTGCGTACTAAGGCTTTTATGCTATTGGAACGTATCAATATAACTCAGATAATAATAATTAACGCACAGAATGAAATAGATAGGAAGTAAATGGAAAACGTGTTTATGATAAAATTATTTTAATAAATCAACGATCATGAGAGAGATGTAAAAACATTTTGTCCTTTGAACGACTTGATAATGATAGTGAAATTCGAAGCAATTAGTCATAAAACTGAATGAAATACATTTCTCATTTGCGCAGAGAATAGATAATTATGTCAGAAGGGAAGATAACAAAGATGGTGAAACACTAACGATTACAAATTTTCAGAGTCTGCCGGCTGATTTACACTTACTATTCTCACAATTTTTAAAAAGTTCTGTGCTATTAGTTCTTTAAACTGTTCGAGTCTTCCAGAAATCAGTTGTTTACGGATTTTTCTGTAAGATATATTATCTTACTACAATCCTTTTTGCATTCTTCTATCTTTACAAGAAGAAAGTATTGGATTTGTGAAAATTTTCGACTTCTGGTTTTCGACAGATTTACACGTTTTAGGGATCAGAGATCCCTAAACATGTTTTTACAAAATGTCTGTCTGTGAGTCTGTTTGTCTGTCTGTATATATGTGACACAAATGTTGCGGGTGCTCTATCTCAAGAACTAACGCACGGAATTTAATAAAAATGTATATTCAGATAGGCCCTGATATATATTGGTGATGATTAGTTTTTGCTGTAAATCGACCTACAGATGGCGCTGCTATGCTGCATTTTTCACGACTTTCGCAATAGCTCTATTTCAAGAACTAATGCACAGATTTTCATCGAACTTCAGATTCAGTTAATCCTTGATATGAGTTGATGGTGGTGTACATCGCCTAATAAGTCACGCTAGTGTGCTGCATTTTTTCACTATTTCCTCAATAGCTCTATCTCAAGCACTAATGCACGAATTTTCATCAAACTCCAAATTCGAGTATACCTTTACTAATATTGCTACTGATTATGGTTTAGTGTAAATCGCTCAATAAGTGGCACCGCTATACTGGATTTTTTGCGATTTTTGCTATAGCTCTATCTCAAAAACCAATGCACGGATTTTCACCAAAGTTCATATTCAGTTAGGCTTTGGCATAAGTTGTTTCTGATTAGGTTTTGGTCTAATTTACCTTATAGGTGGCACAGCTATAGCGTATTTTAGCTGGTTTTATACGATTACAGCGATAGTCATATCTCAAGAACTAATGCATGGAATTTCATATCTTTAGAATTCTCATAATGTGCATAGATTGCCATTTAATTTTTCCCTGTTATAGTAATTTTGAAGTATTACCATGTATGAGATAAAAGAAGGTTTTGATATTGGTACATTCGACTAGTTTCTGTAGAGTTCAAACTAGACTCCGACACAGCAGATTGTTTCATGAATAAAAACATCTTCTGTTTAATTGGAACTGTTAATGTGTGGTGTTTTAGTATATCAATTGCGGAAGCCATAAATTTTTTGTACATTTCATTACAAACACTTCACATAGACATACATTGTGACTTTACGTCATCATTCTATAGCAGGCAAATTTAAATGTTCATTGATATAATCTTAAATTAGTCCTTTTAAAGGTTATATTACTGTTGAGAAATTGTTCATTGCATTTATCTCGTGAGGTGACTTTTAAAAATTTTGTTAATTGCAGATCGATTTCTTCACACAAACTATTGCTTCTAATAAGGGCTCAACATTTGGGATATGTTTTAATGCAATCTCTCTTCTCAAAGGCAGTCTTAATTTATGCTTTTTAAGACAGCTTTCGAATCTCATAACTATCATATAGATATAACAACACAATCTTTTTTTTTCGTGTGTTGTATGTAATGACTAAGCTTATTATTTTAAAAAGCAAATAAAGTATATGATTACAGTTGTAAATAATTTATGCATACGTTTTTAAATTCCCCATGCAAATATTCTAGTGAAATACATTCCATCGATAAATCTTTCACGGTCCCCTTATTTTGTATTTACAAATTAAATTTTTGTGTAATTTGTTGTTTTTTACCTTCTTAATCTTATAATTTAAAAATGTGAAGATTATGTGATTCATTTCCTTTTTTATGCCTGAACCTATGGACATTAAACATAGACAATCTGTATATTGTGCATAGTTTCAAATATCTTTTACTGAATATGAATAAAAATTTACTGGTACGAAGATTTATATTTTCTTTAAGCGAACTATGTTATCGATTTTGAAATAAATAATATTCTTACTTTGAGATTTTTTGACTTTCTTTAAAATTTGGAATGAAAATATTAATTTTTATTAATATTTTTTTCTGCGAACTATATCATCTTTAAAAAGTTTATTATTTAATATACAATTTCAAAATAATATATTTCCTTGACAACACACATATTCAGAAATACCCGATGACAAAAAATAATATGTTTCTTAAGAATCAGAAAATATGTCATTATAAAACGGAAATAAATAATTCTTTGAATAGTTGCCTTAAAAGTCCAAGAATAGTTTCACAATCTTATTTTAAAATGTGCTTTCACTTTTACAATTTTTTGATCTGGAGTACTTGGCTTTAAAATAATCCTGTAATGTTGCTCAAGATAATTATATTTCGAAAGAAAAATCTGCGTTTTTTATATATTTGTAAGAAAGTCTGTATATTCCGCTGTTATTAAAACAGGATTTATTTCCGAAATGTAGATGGCAGATATTTATTTACTGAAATACACATTTGTTACTTCAATTACAAGTTAAAATATTCCATTGCAATGAAATGAAGCAAAAAGATAACTTGTGTTGGCATTTGAAATACATAAGATAAATAGTATGTAGTTATCAAACGGGAATATTTTTTTTGTACATTGATAGAGAATGTGAAATCTTTAATTCTTTTTTTATTAATAAGTTATATATGAAATGTTCCAACTTTTTATCAGAAATAAAATTTTATAGTTTTATAGAATATTTTAGTGATGCACAAATCTTTCTTACAAAATGTGAAGAACGACATTTATGTATCGTTATTAAAATGAGAAAAGGAAGTTCTTGGCTTTATTAAACATAACAATCATAAAACATTATTATGTGTTACATAATTACTCCCAATAATATGTAGATAACATTTAAATCACGTAAGAGTGATCTGATACCTTAAAAAAAGAATGCAAATTTAACCGAGAACAACAAAATGTTAAACTAAATACGAAGAAAAGTCAATATGTAGGTCAAAGACTGATATGATAGGTGGGAAATTAGTAGTAAATTGTTTCCAGATATGACAATAGGTGACAGCATAATCCAGATATAAGATGTTAATATGGAATTTATGAGACAGCAGTTGTACAAGATGAGCAGGGTCGTTCAAAAGTTCTTGACGAAGAGCAAAGTGGTCGTCCAGTTGAGATTGCGACAGAAGCATCAGTGCGAAAGCTTGAGGAAATGTTTGCTATTGTGTCTATTGTTATTCGCATGTCCCCAGTAAAGAAAGAAACAGTGGGCCATAAGCTGGAAAAAAGATGGCAGCCAGCAGTACTATCAGCGGTAAAGTGCAAGGATGCCATTACTTAAACCTGTCGAAAAGTGTCCGAGACGAATGCAGCTGGCCCATCACTGATGGCCAACAGCAGGCCAGCATTTTTATGCACATTACTTCAATCCGGCACTTTTACTGCAGTGCTAGCACCTATTCCACTGCTATACCTTTGCTGGCCCAGCACTTTCCCTTACAAAAATTTCTTATAGAATTCTATAAAAAACAAAGTATTATATAATTATGGCTCTTTTTTCTATAAGCTAGTTTCAACAAGAGCTATAGAAATATCTGTAGAAGTGTCTATAATAGAAACGTCTATAGGAATATTTGAACTGCATGTGGTCACCCTACCAAGTACTGACCGCGCTCGATGCTGCTTGGTTTTCGTGATCTGGCATGAACAAGTGCTTTCAGCGCACGCTACGATTGCTCGTAGTTTTCAAGCTCTCATTACACTATTTCAAGTTTGTTTCTTTTGTGATTTACGTTCCAAATCATTAAACTGGTATAGAAATTATTCTATTGTATAGAAATCCTATGTATTTTATACGCCTTTTTTTATTATTGATTCTGAACTGCGTAAATTATGAAAACCGAAATCCTTTGTAACCTAGTAAAACCAGATTTAAGGAGAAAAAAAAACTGCGTTGAAATAAAGAATTTATTTATTTATTCATTTACTTATTTATTTTGTTGGTGGCAGTGGTCCTATATTTTTTACAATTAAAAAAAAATAGATTCACAGCTTAAATTGTGTTAAGATATTCCTTTCAGATTTTTGTTCAAATACTGAATGTCTTCGATATTCGCAGCGCCACCTAGCGTAAGGGTTCCCAGCAATAATACTGCAAAAGTTCGTGCACTACCATGTAGTTGTGGGCCAGCACATGAGATAAAATGGATGCCCACCAGAATTTTATCTGATGATTTCCATCCTGATGACAGCATGACCTGATGACAGCAAAGTTGACTGAAGCTGTACAGCAGTGGTCATGCAGTGGTAGACCATCAGCCGGCACTTCTCCATCATTGCCAGCATCTATCTTGCTTCTGGCCAGCAATTTCCTCTTTGCTGCGTCAGCTCTATCCATTTCCTAAACACTCCGCAGTAATTCTTCTGTCGCAGTCTCAACTGGATGACCACTTCACTCTTCGTTAACAACTTTTGAGCGACCTTGATCACCTTGTACAACTGGTGTCTCATAAATTCGAAATTAACATGTTATAGTTGGATTATGCTGCCACCTATTGGCATATTTTGAAAAAATTACTACTAATATCCGACCTCTCATATCAGTTTGTGACCTACTTACTGACTTCCCCTCGTATAATAGTCTGGAAAAAGGTGATATCAAAAGCCCCGTGATATCACGGAATTGAATTTTTTTTTATGTAAATCGATTGTAAAAAGTCATAAAAACAAAATGAACTAGGTGTGACAACGTTTGTCAAGCCGAAAATATGTTTAATTAAATAAATTATCATTAAAATCTTTATCGCAGAAAGCTGACATTTGGTGAGCGTTCAAACGCGAAATAAAGATGCCTATAAAGTGCTATAATAGTGATAAATATCTGCGATAACGGTAAAAGATTATAGCTTTTTAATAATAATTAATTTAATTAAACATATTTTCGGCTTGTAAAGACAAGTCATGGCTAAGCTTAATTTGTTTGTATGACTTTTTACTATCGATTAACATAAAACATTTTCTATTCCACGTTCATGTTCCTTTCGATGTCAACGGTTCACGGACTATAACTATTTAATGCATTACAAGTTATCAATGTTTCATTTCTTTGTTTATTTGGAAATCTTTCAAATATCTACACTGCTATCAGTATGCATCTTTCTTAGAAACCTTAATGAGCACATTCTGATGGATGAAAAGTGTAATTGGGTACGTTTACAAAGAAACAGAAAAATCCATTTAAATTCATTCGAATTTTACAAAATATAAGCTTAAAAATATAATGTTTTACATTTTTATTTCAGTTAAATACAATTTATTTTATTAAAAGAAAATTCCGTAACTTTTACGAAATGTCTTCATACTTCTTTTAAAATAATAAAGGATAAAGTGTTTTCATGTGTATACAATTTCTTTAAAGTAATACTTACCCTAAGGTAAAAGCAATAAATAATTCATTTCATTTGTGCTCAATTCTAAGGACACGGGCGGTGGAAAAAATCAGCTATTTTATAAAATGCCAGTTTCTATTGAACAAAAGTAATAGGGATGTTTCGCTACAGAAGACATTTATTATATAAATAGGGGAAATATAATTTGTTAAATAATGTACAATTACTGTTTCTATGTGCTGAAAAAACAATAACATTGGAGTATTGTTAAGTAGTTCGAAATGAGTTAGGTAAATGTTAAGTGATAAATTTAAATGATGAAAGATATTTTTTTTCAGAGAAAAGAAATGATTTAGGCGAAAGTTTTTCATATGACTCAACTATCCCAGCAAAGAGGAAATTGCTGGGCAGCAGCAAGATAGGTGCTGGAAATGGTGGAGAAGTGCTGGCTATTGGTCTACCACTGCATGACCACTGCTGGACAGCTTCAATCAAATTTGCTATTGAATATCATCAGGTAAACTTCTGGTTGTCTTCCGTTTTATCTCATGCGCTGGCCTACCACTACATGGAAGTGCATGAACTTTTGCAGTATTATTGCTGGGAACCCTTACGCTCGGTGGCGTTGCGAATATCGAAGACATTGAGCATTTGAACACAAATCTAAAATGAATTTCTTAACACAATTTAAGCTGTGAAGCTAATTAAAAAAAAATGTAAATAATATAGCTCTATTGCCACCAACAAAATAAATAAGTAAATGAATAAATAAATAAATTCTTTATTTCAATGCACTTTTTTTCCTCCTTAAATCTGGTTTTACTAAGTTACAAAGGATTTCGGTTTTCATAATTTACACAGTTCAAAATCAATAATTAAAAAAAAGCGTATAAAATATATAGGATTTCTATACAATACAATAATTTCTATTCCAGTTTAATGATTGGGAACGTAAATCATAAAAGAAACAATCTTGAAATAGTGTAATGAGAGCTTGAAAACTACGCACGGTCATAGCATACGCTGGAAGTACTTTTTCATGTCCGATCACGATAACCAAACAGCATCGAGCGCGGTTAGTACTTGGGAGGGTGACCACATGGAAACCGCTGCAAGCTCAAAATTTCTATAGCTCTTGGTGAAACTAACTTATATAAAAAAAGCCATAATTCTCTAATTTTTTTTTTATAGAATTCCATTAGAAATTTTTGTAAGTGGAAGTGCTGGGCCAGCAAAGGAATAGCAGTAGGATAGGTGCTAGCACTGCAGGAAAAGTGTTGGATTGAAGTAATGTGATGGCATACCAATGCTGGCCTGCTGTTGGCCATCACTGATGGGCCAGCTGTATTCCGCAAGGACACTTTTGTACAGGTTGAAGTAATGGCACCATTGCACTTTACCGCTGATGGCAGTACTGGCTGCCATCTTTTTTTCCAGCTGATGACCCACTGTTTCTTTCTTTGTTGGGATACCATGGTATGGGAAATAAGGTATTATAACTTAAATAATCAAGTATTCTAATTTTTATATTGTTACTCCTGCATTACTCCTACACATATAACACAAGTCCTCAGATGTTAAAACACATATGCATCTATATATGATAATATATATATAGTTGTTTCCGGAGTTTGATTATATGTTAGGGAAAAATAATATAGTATTTGCTGTTCCTCATTTTCAGAGTGTATTCAAGAAATGAACGCGATCACTGATTTTTCATTTTATCATATTTATATTACATTTTATTATACTTTTAATCTTTTACTAAGGTCTCAGATCCAACGTTTTCCTTTTCTCCATATGGACGTTGTAATAGGTTCTTAATTAAGTTAGAGGATAGAATAGTTTCTGGTAATCACGTGTGCCTTGTATTTGTGCTTTTGTCCTTGCTAATAGTTATTGTTTAGTTTTAAATAAAAAAAATACTTTTAATTTTAATTTTTTAATATTATTCTTATTTTTCCATTTTATTTTGAGTTAGATTTTACACATAAGTAATTTAACATTATAGAAATGTTTTCATATTTTTACGATTATCATAAGAAAAACATAGCCAACACATGAGCCCCTAAATGATTATACCGTTGAACAAAACAGGATTCTAAATGGGGTGTCAAAATTTTGACCGTTTGAGGTATTAAAACAAAATTTGTTACTAAAATGAAATATTGAATGCCACCACAATCTACGAGGAAATTTATTTAAAAAAACAAGTATTTTCTTCACGTACATTATTAAATGTAAATTTTATTTTAAAATTTTTGGTGCCATTTGTCCTTTTAGAATTGAAATAATGTAATGTAAGTATTGTGTAACTGCTTTTCAAATTTTTAAGACACAGGCTCAAGAACTAAGTTCGTGTCAACTATTGAGCTCTCACATTTATGGTTTCAGTGGTAAAATTTTGAAAATTCTAAATATTAACATCCAGAGTAAAAATCATAAATATACATTTATACAGAGTAAAAATCATAAATGACGTTAAAACGCTATTGTAGTAGAAAGGGTGACTTAACAAATGTAAAGAAGACCATTTATTGCTCCATGTGTACTGCAAGGACACTTTGGTGACATTGTCATCTACTGCATTTCGCTTTTTGGTGATCAAGTATGTATCACATACAAAACTTTATTAAGCGTGAGATTTTGAATTGGTTTCATGCCAAAATTTGTTAATATCCACAATCTCGCACATGCCATGTATCATCGTCTTTGAAAGGAAAACATTTTTTGTAATCCTACTATAATAAACTGTTTTGTGCCGTCTGTGTAAACTTATGTCTTGTTACCTTTTCTTTTATTTGCTTTTGAGTGAAGTCTACTTTACTACTGCTGCATCCGATACTATAGCATCGAACTTCATTTATGCTATTTAACTGTGGAGATCATTTTACGATGAAAAATGTGGGTTTCTTTGTTGTGGGTTGGTATATCGCAGCAACATTCTGTCAACTGAACTACTCGGAAGATACTCAGACTCACATCTCTCTCTATTCTGAGCGTAATTCATAACTACAAGCATTATATATGTACTTTAAATATATTTACATATTTTAAAGGTTGCGTTTAACAAACGCTTTTATCTTTTATTTTAGTTAAGGCCCAAAAAATCAAGTACATGCAAAATTCAAAGGAATTACTAAAACTATTTGTACTTAAAAACTTTTCTTCTCTCTCAAACACAATTAGTTATTTATGTATTCTTACTTAACAATTTTGCATTACTAATTTGCTTGAATTTCTGTTTAGAGACATTAAGCAGACAGCGTTGAAAGGTATTATACTAAATTTAATCAGCATTTATCTTTAAAAGAATTTTTCTTATAAATCACTTGTTTAAATTTCATTTAACTTTTCAATAATTTTATTTAATATTTTAACTTAAAACAGAGAATCTACCGTTCCATAAATCCTAATTATTCATCACCTTTTGGAGGCTTTTAAAAACTTGCCGAGAGACTTTCCTTTTCACTGGAATTTTCATATACATGCACTGTAAAAAATATGTATATATATGTATAAAGTTACTAAACATTTTCTAGGAAACTGGGATGCCTAAAACTTTTCATGCAACGGCAACAACAAAAATTCATAACAAATACACGTTTGCACTGCAAATATATTTTTAAAAAGTTCTTGGCGACTCTGCCTACAAGCGAGGTATATTTCGAAGTTAGTACTATTTTTACCAACAAAAACTAAAATAAGATTAGCGATGAAGCCAGTTTAACAATTTTATCTGGCTTCTTTCGACGAATTTTTAATTTCACTTTTCTGTAAGAGCTAGTTTTATCAGAATCATGTTAAGGGTGTATTCAAAAAAATATTTTTTCCAAGCTCAACAACTCGAAAATTTCTGTCACATTTTCAGATTCATTTTTAAAAGTAAAAACACGAAACTCGCTGACGTGATTTTTGTTTAAGAGATTCATAAGAGATCTGTGTTTTTATTTTTCGTTCAGTTAATTAGAACTTGATTTACAAACAATTATTTTCTCAGTACCACCATTTTTTTTTACGTTTCCAGCACTATCGCTTCGGGGAATTCGGTTCAAAATGGCCACTTTGACAGCATTTTTTGAGATAAATTCTGCCTTTATCAAAAAATCGACCAATACAGCACATTATATAATTTCTGAATAAGAGAACTGTTTGAGATCAAAAATGAATTTAAAGATGAGTCAGAAAATAAGCAGTTTGGATTTGATTACTGCCTTAATACGATAATATTTTCATCAATCCCTCTTTTTTTTTTTTTTTTTTTTTTTTTTTTGCTGTATTAGTTGGTCCTATAAAAAACTTGTTAATATGAAAGTTGTAGATAAAATTAAGAAGATTTATAATAAATTCAAGCTAATTTTATATCTTGTAAATTGACGAAGTTATGATTTTGTTTTCTTCCCCCTCCCCCCTTTTCTTTTCGTTTTTAATTTTCTTTTTTTTGCGGTAAGAGTCGATCCTATGAAAAACTTCTGGATACAAAAGTTGTAGATAGTATTAAGAAGATATATAATACGTTTAAGTGAATTTGATATCTTGAGAATTGACGTAGTTATGAATTTTTTTTCTCCCTAAAGTACTATTTTTTCGCCCCTTGAGCCCATTTTTAATTTTATCAAAAATCTGTGATACGTAAATCTTTGGCCCTTTTTCCTAGAAGTAATAATAACTTTAAACTGAATTGATATGTATAAACAGTTTATGGGGTTTTTTGGTATTCACAAAACCCCTCCCTATTTCCACCCCCTTGGTACGATTTTGCCCATTAACGAACTACTGAGCTTTTCCGATCCTTGATTTATGTGTCAGTTTGGATGGCACTTGTGCATAATTATGGAAGTTGTCGTGTCTATAAAAAATATATATAAATATATAGAGAGATAGATAGATAGATACAAAGTTTTGAATTGGGGGGTGGTTTTAGGTTCTAGGGGTCATGATCGGCGTAGATCTGCAAAAAATTTTCAGAAATTCCAACATAGGTTAGAATGTAATAGGTAGTATTTTTTACGAAATCTACATAAAATTTGTAAGGTTACAAAGGATTTTTTAGGAAACGGGGGTGCATAGGACTTTTTATGTAACTGCAATCCGGGTTGCAAATAAAATTTTAGTAAGATTACTGTAACTTTAGTAGACTATTTTGTAAAGCTACAGATTACTGTAGCTTTACAAAAATTAGTTTTGTAGATTTACATCTTTTTTGTACAGTGTAAGTAATGTTAGTAATCATACAGATTTTTGCAACTTTACATATGAAGAATTTCGTCTTTTTTTTTTTTTTTTTTTTTTTTTTTTTTTTTTTTTTTTTTTTTTTTTTTTTTTTACAGTGTAGGTATCAGAAAATGTTTTTTTTTTTTTTTTTTAAACTTTCATAGCACTTAATTTTTCCAAATCATTAATATTAATGAACTATAGTTTACAAACTATTTAAATTTATCAATAATTTTTTTTATGTATTACAAACAGAATTAAAGACATTAGAAAGAGATTAAAATCATGTAATTAAAGGGAAAATCTGTTAGCTCTTAATCATCACTTCATATCGTTTGCGGTGTATTTTAATAATATTAAAGTATTTTAAACATACTGAATTTTATATACATCACTGAGGTGTACTACACGATGCTTACTGTAGAATATCGTGTGCATTTATTTACAGGAGCACAGAAAAGTATTTGGCTACAGAAGAAATTGAACTATTGAAGCCTATGAACAACAATTGCCTGTAGTGTGTTTTTAGTTGTTTTCAATTGAAATATATTTTATTTAAAGTATTACTTGGTGCACATAAAGTCTATAGTTCATATAAGGGTTGAACAAATTTTTTTATGTACATTTCCATTTATTCTCTTAAATTACTGAATGAAAATTTTCAAATGTGATATTCGTTTGAATGAACTAACCAGTAGCATACTATGTAGTATACATACAAATCCATAGATCATAGATAGGTCTGCTCCCCAAAAACGGATATTTTTCTGAGCATTGATTTTAATAGCAGAAATTGGGTTTCAAATCCGTTATGAGTTTTCAAATTGTTTATTTACACATCATATTTCATATTAATAAACTG
The DNA here is from genome assembly GCA_963932465.1 of Maratus speciosus. NCBI lineage: Eukaryota > Metazoa > Arthropoda > Arachnida > Araneae > Salticidae > Maratus > Maratus speciosus. Next base: position 527,036,056 of record OZ010789.1, on the reverse strand, counting down.
TGAAACTTTTTACTGTATTCTGAATGTGTTGGAAACTGTTACATTACCTATGTCGGACGAAGAAATGTTCGTTCTTGTTTTAACTTTCAAATCATTAATTTTTTTCACTTTCTTACTACTAGTGAACCAGTTTAAAAAACTATTTAAATATCACAATAATCGTTTCATTTGTGATAAATATGTCGTTGTTACATTAATTACTAAATCAAGAGCTTTTTTTTTTCTATTTATTATGTTAGAACTAGATGGTTGCAGGAACACAAAGCAAAATTATTCTTTATAACAATTTTTTTCTACTTCAAGACAATAATTAATATTGCATACAAGCTGAAATACCTGGCGTAGCCCGGGGTTTTAAAGATGTTTGATTTAAAAAAAAACATTTTTTAAAATTAAGCACCGTACGGAATACGAATCTCGCTCAAATATGCTCCCCTTTTTAATATTTTGAAAGCCTTGAGAAATTTTGCTTTTATACCAATATTTTTAAAAAATGTTTTTTAAGCCTAAATAAATATAGTTCTGACTCTTGAAAAAATGGAAAAATAAATGTAAAATAATGAAAAGCCCTTCATTATATCACTTTCTCTTGTAAAAGCCGCGCATAACCATATATTCGCTTGAAATAGGAGGTCATCCGTGAATTAAGATATATTATTCACAACTAAAAAGAAATGGCGCATCTAGTATTTGTCGAGAATTAAATAAAAATCATGCATTCGTGACATCATAAGTCACTTTTATATTTTAACAGAATAATAAGACTACTATAATTTGTGATTCGTGCTGTAGCCAGCATACACGTCAGGACACATTGCCGTTATCATTATCTTTTTTACGCATGAAATGTGACGCTATAGTATTCCATTGTGAAATTTGGTAATTTTTGAATTCCAATATTAAAAAACGGTATAATCATTAGATTTGAAATTGATATAAAAAATAGAATTTTTTTACCTTTCTAACGCAGTTTGTCTAACAATTTTCTGATAAATACTATTCCAGCTATTAATTTTTTTTTACACAAGCTTCAAATGTTTCATTTTCCGAGATGGCAACAAAAAAGTCATTAGTCAGCAACGCGTAGCTTTTAATTAAAGAGGATAGATTTGCAACCATACACTTAAATTAAGTTTAATTAACTTAATTTATAAATAAGAAATGCATGTATTAGCGTATTGTTGAATGCATTAAGAATTAAAAAAATATTAGAAAAATAATTTCTTAATTATTAGAAGTTTACTGCTGAGTTTACTCTTGTTTTTTTTTTTTTTTTTTTTTTTTTTTTTTTTTTTTTTGTTTGTTTGTTTTTTTTTCTAAACATAATTTGGTTCTGAAGTTAAAAATTGTTCTATTTACACGAGACTTACACAAGTGTTTACTTTACAAGAAGTGAGAGAAATTGCAAATAGAAATTACCTGTCCAACACAAAAGATAAAATATTTGTCTAGAATTGTTAATAATTTAAGAAATGAAATTGAAGTTACGTACTTTTTGAGAAACCTCAAATAAGGGAAGATTAGAAAACAATTATTAGTATATAAATATTTTTTACTTAGTGCACTTAAAGTACAGTACTCTGGGGAATACTCTAAAGTAAAGCACTCTAGACAGTTACATTTTAATCTTAGCAATGTAATAAATAAAAATGAGAGAGAAAATAATATATTAATTTTACTTATCGGTTTAGAAATGAGCAATTTTACAGTTTATTATAAAGTATTTAGGGACTACTTCAGCAGGTTTCAAAGCTCCTGCTAATCAGCCATTTTGATTTGATACAAGAAACAATAAGCCATGTGTTTAAAAATAACAATTACATGAATCATTTTAGATAATCAATAAGTGGCCCTGCTATGCAGCATTTTTCACGATTTCCACAATAGCTCAATCTCCAGAACTAATGGACGGATTTTCATCAAACTTCCGATTCTGTTAGTCTGTGACATGAATTGACGTTTTGTAGATTTTGGTGTAAATCGCTCAGCAGGTGGCGCTGCTATGCTGCATTTTTTGCAATTTCCGCAACAACACTATCTCAAGAATTAATGCTTGGATTTTCAACGAACTTCAGACTCAGGTATACCTCTTGATATGAATTAGTGCTGTTTATGTTTTGGTGCAAATCGCTCAACAGGTGGCGCTGCTATGCTGCATTTTTTAGAATTTCCACCATAGCTCTATCTCAATAACTAATGCATGAATTTCCATCAAACTTCAAATTCAGGTATACCTTGATATCAATTAGTGATGTTTATGTTTTGGAGTAAATAGCTCAACAGGTGGTGCTGCTATGCTACATTTTTCAAAATTTCAGCTATAGCACTATCTCAAGAACTAATGCACGAATTTTCATCAAACTTCAAATTCAGATATACTTTGATATGAATTGGTGCTAAATTGATGTAATGTCTTGTACTATTTAAATGATTTAATTGGTGTGATTTATATAGAAAACAGTTTTGTGATGGTCACAACATATTAGTTATTATGGGTTTAGCGATGAGCAATTTTATAGTTTATTATAAAGTATTTAGGGAACACTTCAACAGATATCAAAGCTCCTTCTACTCAACCATTTTGATTTGATACAAGAAACAAGGAGCCGAGTGTTTAAAAATCACAATTACATGATACATTCTAGAGAATCGTGTAGGTCGAAAATCATTAGTATGCATATTGTACATCGCTTTATGTATTTTTAATGTTTTCCGAAACACTGTGTTAAAACTTGTCAAGTTATTTGTTATATCACGTAATGTTTTTTCTTCAAAATGGGGATAAACATCCACGAAAATAAACCGAAAAATCTATTTATGTCAAAAACTTAATTGGAAAGAAAATGATTGATATTAAACATGTATATTATTTTTGTTACGATTTTCATAGCTGCCGCAAAATTAAAATTGCAGAAATCCGGCACTCGGAAATCCAGTAACTTAAAAAATTCAGCATCAACGTCATCTCCCCCCCCCCTTTTTTTATGCTTCAAACATACGGAGAAAGGAAAATAATAATTATTTACGAATTAAAAACTTCCAGATCGAAAGCTATGGATTAGCTGTGCTAAATTCAACTATCGATAAAGCTGATAGCAGCCCAAATGAACGAGGATGACGGGCCGACAGAAGAAAATGTGTCACTGGTAAATGCATAAATTTGCCAGGAAAGTTAATATCTGCTTTTAGAGAACCAAGATTGTATTTCCAAAATCGATATTCTTCGATTGTTTAAAATCCAATAAAAACTTGCTAAAGAACGGCCGAAAATTTTGAAGCAAATAAAATTGACATCTACTTTTCTGAAATTACCCGAGAAGAAATAACTTTATTGCTCACTAGAATTTTTTTTTTTTTTTTTTTTTTTTTTTGTAATATAGAAAATATCAGCTAAAGTAATTGTTTTTTTTTATTATTATTATTTAATTTTGATATTTTCACGCATAAAGCTCTTGGCTATGAACTAAATTATGGATAAAGACACCATTAAGAATACCATACTTGGCCCCATCAGTGGCCGAGAGGTTCTGCTCTCGAAGCTGGTTGACGGGAGGTGCTGGGTTCGATCCCAATCGCGCCCGTCGTCCGAATCTTTTGGAGTTTTCGTGGATTTCTTCGAACCCTGGCTTTCCAAGTGTGTTAATACGGGTTAGGTTCCCTTAGAAAGACCCCCACGAAGGGCACTCTCCCACATTAGGACCTATAACCCTCGTGTTGATAATTGACCGTCATAAAACACAACCAACCAAAAGTACTTTTAATACTCTTTCAGGAATCCGGAATTTTCAAAAGGCCGTCTTTGTCTCGGCCTCGACGATTCCAGATTTTCAAGGCTATACTGTATTTCATTACCTTTTTTATCCCCTAGATCTGGAATAAAGATATCTCACCATCGCCACCTTACACCCTTTCACAACTTGTGCATTGCTTCTCTACACTTCAGACAATTTTCCGACACCGCAACTTCAGTCACGCGAAAAGACACGCTCGCTAATGCTATTCCTGTGGAAAAAATTTATAAATATATCTCTTTTGCATTTTAATTTTTTTAATGATTTTTATTTACATTGGATAGCTGAGATCGATCTGTACAAAGGCCACGTTTTAATTGCGGGTTTTTTTTTCTTTTTTTTATGCGGATGCTTTCACTTTCGAAAACGGTTCCGAAAATGAAAGTGTCCTTGTTAAAAATATCTGTAAACAAAATCGAAAAAGTAAAAGACGGCCTTTGTACAGATCGATCTCAGCTATTCAATGAAAAAAAAAATATTGAAAGGCAACCGAGATATCTGTATAAATTTCTTCCATAGAATTAGCATTAGCGAACGGGTCTTTTCACATGCCTGAAGTAGCCTGGGCAATTTCACAGAAAATCATAATTTTTTTTTTTTTTTTTTTTTTTGGTGGGGGGGGGGGCGGGGAATCAAATTTATAATGTGTTTAATTTTAACGTATGATTGGAAAACTTGATATTTTTATATTCTATAGAAAAATCCTAATAAAAAGGCATTGTAAATTACTGTTTATAAAGTAAGTTAAGTACAATTATTGTCTTTTTAAAGTCATAATGTTACGTCAGTTATCCGATAAAAGCTACATCAGTTACACGTGTAAATGCCATTTTTTTCTTTATTATTCAGAAATTAATTAAACAAGTTACTGTTATAATTCGGAATTACTTTGTGTTGTTGAGAACATTAAATCATTTTTTTAACTGGATACTTTTGATAATTTTTACACTTCAATGAAGCCAGAAAAAAAAGTTTGTCTATTTTATGTTATATCAGTTACAGAATTTTGAATTGCAATTTTTGGGACTCAAAGAGAGATTGAAATAATCGGCAGGTATTTGGGTATTAAGACCTTAGTAAGAAATAGTATTTTGAATTGTAAAAATTTGTTCTAGCTTTATTAGTAAATTTTCTACATAGCAAACAACATACATATTAGGGTGGGCCGAAAAAAACTTTTTTTTCTTTTTTTGATTCGCTATACGGCGGAAAACTTGTGTCTAGGGTAGCTTAGTAAAATGCAATAACAAAATAAATAATTTTTTACGTTTGGCGGTAGCGCATCGCACTTGAATCTTTGAAATTTATTGAAAAAACAGTAGTTTTCTTTCGATTTTTTAAATTTATAAACGAAAAAGATAAAAAACTGCAATGGTGAAAAGGCTTTAAAAGAAAGATAAAAAAGCACATTATAATAAAAAAATGAACAAAATTACTTCGATTAGGGTAGCGCAAAGCAATTAAAATATCCTTAAATTGACACATTCAAGCTGTATTAAGACTTATGAGTCCTTCTACTCTGGTAGGAGTCCAGCGCGACGAGCCCTGCTGCGAATTGGAGCCCGTATATACTACTTTTACTGACACTTCACAATGCACTGTGCTATACGCATGCGTGTGCTTTATGTCACAACGGTTTCTGTGAATTGATCACTATATTAGAATTATAGAATTTTGCCGGCAACGATTAGCAGTGTGTTCTTCTTGTGCGTTTCAATTCCGTTTCTTAAAGACTGATTTAATTAATGACCGCTTAATAAGTGATTCGATTGCTGTGTTATGGCTGTTGCCAAAGAAATTATTCGCAGTGACTTTAACTGCCCGTTATTTTTCCACCTAAAAGAGTTACGGGTGAATAAACTTCCAACTTATGAAGACGTTCTCAAGTGTTGCTTCCATGAAAATTACAACTTAGCCTTGAAATCAAACAACAGGTCAGTTAATTTTTCTCACGTTTCTATTATTGTGACGCCAAAATTTAAATCTGTGTTTGATAAAGCTTCAATACTGACAGTAACGCCTTACAGAATTGTTCAGTTAATAAATGCATAACATAACAGTTATCGTAATCTTATGGAGTCCTTTAAGCGTGATAAGGGAAAGTAAAAGTTGAAAAAGAGTGTTGAAGATTTAAAAAAAAAATCTTTGTTACTGTTTGATGTCTCTGCGTGTAAGTGAAAATGACATTAGACTGCAATTGTAAAATGGTCCCTGAGGTTTGTGAGTGTCCTGTCTCTATTATTTGTAACTGTGAAAAAGCAAAAAATATACCCATCATTGAACTAAAATTCTTGTACTTTCAAAGAATGCGTGGTATTGGTAAAATTGGAAGTGTGGGCGTAAAGGAAACAAAAAAATGTGATTGGATGTGATGGCGCTGTTACTAATACGGTGTGTAAAACCGGTGTTATTCACATTGAAAAAGAATTTAAAAGACCACTACAGTGGGGAGAGGTGGTGTGTATGCCTCTTGCATTTCAATGAGTTGCCATTCCAGCATTTGTTTCAAACTTTAAATGGTGAAACGACTAGCCAAAATCATTAGTCCGATTGGCACGCAGCTCAGGAAATGTGAGAAACTCCCAGTGGTAAATTTAACAGTGTTGAGTGTGAATTTCCAGAACTGACCGGCAAAATTTAAGCAAAGATCAGCAGTACCTAATGGACATTATTTGTACTATAAAAGCAGGCAGCTGTCCTGAAGATTTATCTGTTCTGAGCCTGGCACACTTTCCACTCATAATGGGTAACGACGGAGAACAGAATTCTAGAGTTGTATTTAAGTATTGAAAATCCAACAGACGAACACAAGATTATAGTTTCTTTTATCCTGAAGTCTTATGTAACTGTATGGTTAAGTATTAAAAAAAAGTAAATACTTCACAAATGGGCCGGAACATGTATTGAAAGTTATAAAATCGTCAAAACGCCTCTTTGAAAACTTGCTGACGGTCATTGACCCAATAATTGAGAGAAACGCATTTTTTTGCCAATCCAGAAAATTTGCTTTTGAGTATGATAGTAAATAAAAGGGATCATATACGAGAGTTATGTTTCAGAAGAATTATAAAGGTTAGTGTCATGTTTGTATTTCAGTTGATTAAATCTAGATGGCAGAATCAAAACGTTCTTTCTTCCCACAATTCTTTTCCAGAGAATTCTCTTCTGTTTACTTTTTTGTAGTCATGTGACCTATGTATGTAAGTGTTGTGTTTGCTTGTGAAGTACTTATTAAATGTTTAAATGTCTACCAGCGACCTCGTTATTCAGAGTTATCTTAATTATTATTAATTAATTACTAAATATATAATAAAAATGGCGACGTTGGAAAATAAAGGTGGTACTTTAACCGGAAAAAGTTTACCGAAAATGATAATCGTGCCGATGAAAATGGCTATACTTCTGGTTTTCAATATTCTACGGTTCGATGGAATACTACAATGCTTTATTAATACTTCATAGTCTTCTACACTATTTACGGCGGTGGTAAGTGATATTACATTTACTTTTACATTGTTACATGCTTTTGCTACGTTTAATAAAGTAAAATGTTTTCCTACTTTAAAGAATTCGATGAAAAAGTGGAAAGTTTCACAACGTACTACTTGAAACGACTGGAACAAAATTTCGTTCTGCATGATATAACAGAACAGAAGAAAGTTCCTGCTATTTTAGCATTGCTTGGACCAAAATTATATGGTTTATTATCTGATTTATGCTTACCTAAGAATTGTGAATCTTTAAAGTATAATGAAATTGTTGACATTCTGCTTAAACACTTAAGCTGAGAGAATTAAATTTAGAAAATGTTTTCAGAATGAAAATGAATCAATTCAAGATTTTGCTGCTAGATTAAAAAAGGGTACGACCTTTTGTGCATTTACTGGAGATACTCCAAATGAAAATTTACTGGAACAGTTTTTGCGCGGTCTGAAAAATGAAAATATTCAGAATAAATTGATAACTCAAGTTGATGATTTAAATTTCGAAAAAGCTGTTGAGAAAGCTTTAGCTTTATATAATGTAGATATTAAAATTGCTGAAATTAAGCATAAAAATTTCAATGTAAATAAAATTTCCAGTACGAAAAATATTCAAAACAAGAAATTACAAAATTGTTCTCAAAAACAGAATGTGAACAATCATGTAAATAATACACATTCTGACATGAATAAAAATAAGTTAAAATGCTATCGATGTGGAAATGCCTCTCATTTAGCAAATTCATGCAGATTTATAAATGTTACTTGCAATCTTTGTAGAAAAAAAGGCCATTTAAGCATGGTATGCAGAAGTACAAATTCTCAAAAACAGGTTAATTCTTTAAATACTGTAAATGTTTTATCTGTTAAGTATGATAAAGGCTCAAATCCAATTAAGTTGTCTGTTTTCATTGAAAACAAGGCTAGAGCTGATATGGAATTAGATACTGGATCTGGAATTTCTGCTGTTCCTTTAAAAAGATTTCGCAGAATTTTTCCTGATCATAAAATTTTTCCTCCAGATGTTCAGTTAAAAACTGCAACTGGTAAAATTTTCAAACCTGTAGATTATGTTGAAGTAAATATTACTTATGAAAATAAAACTAGAAAGGTAAAGTTGTATTTGATAAAAGAAGATAATTTTCCATTATTATTTGGTAGAGATTGGGTATCTGAATTTGATATTTTTCCACATAATTTAAAATCAGTATATGTGAATGAAGTTGTAAATTATTCTCATAAATTACAAGGTTTGCTATAGGAATTTTCGGATTTATTTACTGATAAGGCTGGGGAGATAAAAGGCTTACAGGCAGAACTTTATCTTGAAAAAGATGCTACACCCATATTTTGCAAAGCTAGGACTGTCACTTATGCACTACGTGCAGCAGTCAATGACGAATTACAAAGATTACAAGACGCGGGTATTATTAAACCAGTTACAAACAGCAAGTGGGCAAATCCTATAGTTCCAGTGGTTAAGCCTAATGGGAAAATTCGTTTATGTGGTGATTTTAAAGTAACATTAAATAAATTTCTGAAAGTTGAAAAATATCCTTTACCTAAAATAGAAGATATGTTAGATACATTAGGTGGTGGTGTACATTTTACAAAAATTGATTTAAATCAAGCTTATCTTCAGTTACCTGTAGATGAACAATCATAAGAATTATTGACCATAAATACACCAAAAGGATTATTCCAATTCCTTAAGTTACCCATGGGTCTTGCTAGTTCTCCTGCTATATGGCAAATAAAAATTGAGCAAATTTTAAAAGGAATTGAGGGAGTTACAATTTTTATAGATGATATTGGGGTTACAGGTGAAACAGATGAAATTCATTTAGAAAGATTGAAGCAAGTATTAGAAAGATTAAGGGAATATAACATTAGGATAAATAAAGAAAAATCATTATTTATGGCAGATGAGATTACTTACTGTGGTTATAAATTTGATAAACATGGTATTCATAAAACACAAGATAAAATTGAAGCAATTTTAAATGCTCCAAGACCAGTAAATGTATCTCAGGTTAAAGCTTTTCTAGGCTTAGTTACATATTATGCTAAGTTTGTACCAAACTTATCTACTATTGCAAATCCTTTGAATAATTTGCTTAAGAAGAATGTTAAATTTCATTGGTCTTATAAGTGTGAACAAGCATTTAAACGTATAAAATAAAAGAAATTACTTCTGACAGGATTCTTACTCACTTTAATCCTAAGTTACCTTTAGTTTTAGCTACTGATGCTTCTCCTTATGGTATCTCTGCAGTTCTTTCGCATATGATGCCAGATAACACTGAAAAGCCTATTGGGTTTGTGTCCAGAACTTTGACTACTGCAGAAAAACGGTATAGTCAAGTTGATAAAGAAGCATTAGCGATTACATTTGGTGTGAAGAATTTTTTTCAATATTTGTATGGCAACAGGTTTACCTTATTTACTGACAGTAAACCTTTAGTGTCTATTTTTTATCCTTCTAAAAGTATCCCTGTTTTATCGGCTGCTCGAATGCAACGATACGATTTATTTACAAACGTTTCAATATGATATCCGTTATAAAAAAACTACTGATCACGAAAATGTTGATGCTCTTTCACGACTTCCTTTACGTAGTGAAGATTTACCTCAACAATTAAATTCGAATGATGCAATTGATAAATCTGAACTGCTTCAAATTAATCAACTCTCTATCTTACCATTAACTTTGAAATCTATTGCTTCAGCTACAAAATCTGATCCCCTTTTACGTCAAATTTTTCATCACCTCATTTCTGGTTCTGAAATTCCTAAAAATTTACGGTGGTAAACAAGAAGAATTCACTCTTCAACACTGTTGTATTTTAAAAGGATGTAGGGTAGTTATCCCTGAAATTCATAGAAACCAAATCTTAAAAGAATTATACTTTGGTCATTTTGGTATAGTTAAAATGAAGTCTTTAGCCCGTAGTTTTGTATGGTGGCCAGGTATAGACCAAGATATTGAAGATCTTGCACGAAATTGCACTACTTGTGTAAATTTGAAAAATAATCCTCCCAAAGTTGATACACATCATTGGAAATGGCCTACTGCTCCATGGCAAAGAATTCATATTGATTATTTTGGTAATGTTATGGAAAAAATGCTTCTTTTAGTGGTTGGTGCCCATAGCAAATGGCCAGAAGTTTTTATTGTTCCTAGTACAAGTTCAGAAAATACCATTACATGTCTCTCTTCACTTTTTGCACCATACGGTTTTCCAATTTCTTTAGTATCAGATAACGCTAAAAAGTTTATATCTGAAGAATTTGAGACATTTTTGAGAAATCATGGTGTAAAACATAAGTTCAGTGCTCCATACCATCCAGTACAAATGGACAGGCGTAGAGATATGTGCAAATTCTTAAACGTGGATTAAAAGCCTTAGCTTCCGATCCTGGTACTTTACAAATGAAATTAAATAGCTTCCTTTTGCAATATAGGAAGATGCCTCATGTTACAACGGGGGAGAGTCCTGCATCTCTATTTCTAAAACGTCATATAAGGACAAAAATAGATTTGATAGTGCCAAATGCTACAAATTTCGTTCATGATAAACAAGATGCGAAAAAGTCCAAAGTTAAAATAAAAGAATTTGAAATTAACCAGAAAGTAGCTGTAAGAAATTATACTCCAGAAGCCATCTAAAAAATTGGTCGAATAATAGCAACAGAGGGAAAATTACATTATAGAGTTCAAGTTGGTTCGAATATCTGGAAAAGGCATGTTGATCAAATAACAAATGTAGGTTCAGAGATTTCTTTAGTTAATGATACAAATTCTAAAGAAAGTGATACAGGAAATTTCAGAAGTGAAAATCCAATTGTGAAACAAAATGATTTTCCACCAATACATCCTAGTATCGCAGCTCCACAACCAGTTGATTCTCATGAGCTATGTACTGCAGGTCCCACACGAACTGACTTTCATCCTGATTCTCCAAAACCTTCTGTGCCCACTAGTTCAATAGTTGATGCTGCTGAACTTAATTCTAATTATTCTTCTCCTTCTCCACAGGTAATGAAATGATCCGGTCGTTACAGAAGACCTCCTGACAGATTCAAATATTAAGTTATGTTTCAGAAGAATTATAAAGGTTAGTGTCATGTTTGTATTTCAGTTGATTAAATCTAGATGGCAGAATCAAAACTTTCTTTCTTCCCACAATTCTTTTCCAGAGAATTCTCTTCTGTTTACTTTTTTGTAGTCATGTGACCTATGTATGTAAGTGTTCTGTTTGCTTGTGAAGTACTTATTAAATGTTTAAATGTCTACCAGCGACCTCGTTATTCAGAGTTATCTTAATTATTATTAATTAATTACTAAATATATAATAGTTAGAAACTTAGCTTCTAAAAGAAAGTCAATCAGGTGCTTTCAAACATTCAAAATCATTTTTCTAGCTACAGACTACATCGAAATGATTCACTGGAACTCTACTACACTATCACCACCACTTTTTTCTGAGAAGATCCACCAACGAAGAGATTTGGTCTAAAGTAGAATCAGGTGAAACAGCGGCCCAGTGGAAATCTGACCAATTCCCATGTCAATCCCAAACAGTAGAATGGTGCGTGAAGCTGGTAACCGAGGCATCACAAAAAGTCTTCGGGTCTAGAGATGGTTTTATAAGAATGACACTTTTCTCGAGATCTTCAGTGCCTAGTTTTTCAAGCAAATCTTATTTCAAACTTCCAAAAGATAGTAAAGACAAGTAAATGACTATATTTTATTACAAAGTGAAATTACACTCAGGTACAATCAGATAAAGGTAATCAGATCAGGTAATAGTACAATCAGAAAAGTAGTTTTTATTTCAATGAAAATTTGCCATTTAAAAAAAATGCCTTTTTTTTAAACATAATCCGCTGCCAATGTGTTGCAAAATGTATTTATTTTTTCATTTATTTATCATTACTATACTCTTTTCTACTAAAATATGTCTATAGCTGCTTGTTATGTAAGTTATTTGATTGATTTCCATTTATTAGAAAAATTATCAAAATCGTGTTTTTTCTCAAATTTTAAGCCCGATGCGCTACCGCCAAACGTAAAAATTTATTTATTTTGTTAGTGCATTTTACTAAGCTACCATAGACACAAGTTTTCCGCGGTATAGCGAAACAAAAAAAGAAAAAAAGTATTTTTCGACCCACCCTAATACATATTGAAAACAAATTTCGGTGGTAAAATGTTACGTCAGTTCCGATGGAATTGCCCGACTCTTAATGTGCAGTCTGCTATCTTGTTTATTCGTATCGGGTGTGTTTATGAGTGTATTTTCTGTATTTCCAATTTTCAAATTGGTGATTCTAATGTCTTTATGGCTCAATTTACAATACCAACAAAAGTGGCAATCTCTAATTTTGTTTAAATTAAAAGTTATAGATCTGATGAAGTAACATTTACCGTAAAAAGTATTAAAAAATGTAATTAGATTAAACGCTTTTCTTTGTAAAAACATATTTCATTAGGTGTGTCTTATTATTTTTACTGAGAATATTATTTGATACGGAGAACTGGGGCATTATTTCGTTAGTTGTTTAGTTTAAAGTTTAACCTGTAAAATTAATGTGGCATTTATATCTACCCTATCTATATTATAAAGGACAAACATATCTGTGCGTAACGCATACGTCATTTTGCGAATGGCAACACTTTGAAATTTGAAATAAAATTTCGGTTTTGCAATTATATCTACGGCAAATTTTTAAACTTCTAAACATCGCACATTTTAAATTTTAACACCGTAGTATTAGGAAAAAAATGCTCTTTTAAATGCATTTTGCTTGAAAGCTGTATCTCAATTTGGTTTTGAGATATTAATTTTTTTGTAGTTTTTAATACAAATTTTGTAATCGTGGCAACTGAATACCATTTATATTCAAAGTAAAGGGAAAATAGTCATGGTTTATTATTTTTATTGATTATATCCTTATTGATGCCATTTTCACATTACAAATAAAAGTAACTTTTTAATAATTTTTGAACAGAAAATGATGTCAGACATTAAAAAAGAACACGAATTTTTCTTCATAAATCAGTTACATTTCAATATTTTTACATTACGCTGATACTGAGTTTGAGACGCTAGGAAAAATGATTCAGTGTGTAAAAATTATGTCGTATTTAAAACAATACGATCATTTATTTTGATAAAACTAAATATTTGACCGATACTAAATGGCCAATATGACAACTAAAGGCAAATTTCTCAATGTTTTTTTTTTTTTTTTTTTTTTTTCGCGGGTATTGAGATTAGAACTTAAAGTTCACATGGAAAGTTTTATCGGACAAACGTGACTTTAAGTTTGGAAATACATTCATTAATTATCTATTGCGCGTTAAAATACTTTCAAATTGTGAATTTGAGTGGTGCGTATGTAAATTATGAGAATGTGAAAATAACGTACAGTTTAGATTTTATGGGGGGCAATTTTATGATGTGAAAAAGCGAAATACTTTTTACTGATTTTTCATCGCGTAAAAACAAACATAAGAGCCTCAATCGATAAATTCATCATAATTATTCATCTTGATTACGTATTCTAATAGAGGTTAATTTTTCAATAAATTAAGCAGCTGAAGTTTGTGGAAATAATATTTTGAAAATATTTGTTTTAAGAGTGAGACAACCAATGTTAGAGGAATTATTTATTGTAATTATTTTTGTAGGTTTATTATAAATTCGATCTGAAGTTCCTTTCTAACATTTTAGTTCGTCGAATTTCGACGGGTTCCAACTCGTATATATAAAATCCTAATGAAACGGATATTATGAAATGAATTTATGTAACGATTCTATGAAACGACTGATTAAACAACTGATTATGTTTCACGGCGATTTCTCCTAAAATACGGAATACTTTGCGATGAAATTAACACCAAAAATCCGTATTGATCTGCAGATCTCAAAACTGGTACTAGAATTTTTAAATTCGAATTAGTTTTCGAAATATTAATTTTTTTCTATTTTTATATACTTTTCTCTAATGATGGCAACTCAAATTTTAATCATAATAGATCTTTTTTTCAGATTTTAGAAAAGGTTACTATTTTAAACCAATTTGGCGAGAAGTTTGGCCTCTCTTAAATGTATGCTAAGAATGTATCATGTTTCTTTTATTCATAATTCAATTTGTATTTCATTATCATTTTATTTAATACAAACTGACACATTTAAAATAAATGGCTTTGATTTCTTTATTTTTTTTAAACGAAATGAAAAGAAAAATATTAGGCACAGATGTCATATACGCACCGGGGTACCTAATTGGAGCCAAAATGGCATTATTTTGGTTGTCATGGTAACCCGGCTATTGTTGTTTATTTAATAATAAATGTTTATTTACTTTATTTTCTTTTTTTTTAATTACATAAATTGTTTTGTTCTATAGTTAATTATTTTTTGGTTATTTTTCCTTAAAAATAAAAAATAATACAAAATAATTTAAAAATACGGTACTACTTAGTTATTCCATCGACCCATTTCGCCAAATTATATAAATCGCGAAACCACTCGCCAAATTATACAAATTGACATACATTTTATTTTAAATAACGGAAGAACAAATAAAATAGTATAACATTAATAAATATACAAATAAAACGTCGAAATAAAAATCACTTGATGACGTAAAGACGTGTAACTTGCTTAAAGTCAAGTGAATGTGACATTTATGATCAACCATTATTGGCATTTAATCTTATAGTTTGGAGATAGATTTTTGGTCGACGGGATAACTAAGTAGTACCAAAAATACATATGTAACTGGCATTCGAAAACGAGGTTTTCGCCAAATTTTCGTAAAAAAAAATCACGCCAAACCCGGTGCGTATTTCCATCTGGCCAAATACTAAATGATGTAACAAACGATGGCATTTAATTTCAACTTCAAAGCAATGTTTTGATTTACCACTCGAAAAAAAAATTCTAACTGGCGAGTTGAAAAATAGCTATTGGCGAGATTTGCACCCGGATAGCGTAACAGTACCCAGAATTCTTTGCGACCATGGAAACTTTTATGTAGTTTTATTCAAAAAAGAAATCTGATTTTATAATCAAAAGGGAAAACTTAGGCACAGATGTCATATACGGACCCATATTGGCGCGAATGTTTTCTGACGTCAATGCCATATACGCAACGGGTACATAACTGGCGCCATAGTATCCTTATTTTGCTTTATTTGATAAGCCGGATGTTGTTGTTTATACTGTTGATGTTTTCCCCAAATTAGCGTCGGAAAAAAATCGCGCCAATATGGGTCGTATATGATATCTGGGCCAAACTTTCATATGAAAAGCGAAGGGATCAGAGCGTATTTATTTATGGCAGTTACATGACTTGGACTATTATAGATGAAATGATGACGATAGAATAATATTTGGCGACTTATCACCTGTACCTGGCTAACATTAAAGTACCAAAATGGCACCAGAAATATAAAAAACGAAGTAGTTCGCCCGGAACTGTTGATGATAGTCACATGACTTAGGCTATTGTTATAGAATTTTTTTTTTTTAATACCGGGAGACAAAGACTCTGTACACTTAATTCATTTTATTTTAGCTTCTTTTTAAACGTTTAACTGATCCTCTTTAATCAAACACGAAAACAACCATTGGATGTCTTAACAGAAACTGATTCTGCCTTAATTTTTTTAAATCAAAGGAAATTGAATGGAAACACGTTTACAGGGAGATCTGCACAGCTTTTTTCAGTATAATACAATCTTCTATAATATTTTTAAAACCGATCAGATTAGCGTGTTTTAAATTATGCGGTGTCTGAATGGGGGTTGGCGAGCGTAGCTTGCAGGGGGCAGAGTCCCCTAGTGCATTATAAAAATATTTATCTTCTACACGATCTGAACTACATATTACTAATAAAGAAATATCTTATTTAATAAACGGTCAGTCTGCCTAAATGAGACATGATTCCCCGAGTTTTTGTCGCATTTAGTGTATAGTTGGAATTTTACTACATAAATGTATAATTTATTAAGCAACAAATTACTGAATAGTGTACCTTTAGTTCAAAACTAACTTGTTTTGTAGAAATTTAATAATTATCTGTAGTATAAAACCACAATATATGATTGTCGCATTTAAGTCATTTTTGTCGGATTTACGGCAGCTAAAACCTAAATGAAACGGTCATAGTCCTAAATGTGATAATCCATTTTATACATGACAATTCATCTGAAAAAGTTCATTTAACGATTAACTGCTGTGACAGAAAATTGCTACATTACAACTGTGAGAGGTCTGCGATAACATTCGATTGAAAGATGAATAAAAGGTGCGAATAACTCATAAAATACTGTTTTTGCACTAAACTATTTATACAGAACTATTTCTAAAAAAATTCGCTTTTTCAAACATTTCAAACAATAGTACTAGGCTCCAAGTGAAGCAAAATTTCACTATATCAATAGTTAAACTGGAACTTACAAGTTAAAATGTGAAAATTAAAAAAAAGCAGCTCTAACAGCATTTAAGGGTTGATTGAAATTAATTTTTGAATTAATGAACCCTTAACTGCTGTGACAGGGATTGTCGCATAACTACCGTGAGCGGTCTCCGAGCCCGCTTGATTAAAATATGTATAAAACTCTCTATTAACTCACAGGGTGCTGTTTCTGTACTAAAATTTAAGTACAGGACTATTATAATTAAACTTTTCAATATTATTCTTGAAATGTTTATCACGGCGCAGCACCGTGCTGTTTGTCAATTTTACACTGCTACTAATATGCAAAAGTTATTTGAATGCTGCGTATAATGCCTAATATAAATAACCCTCAAATAAATAAATGCGTTCCTAATATAAAAAAAAAACTATCATAGCTCTCTGTCACAGACCTATGGCCATAACTACAATTAAATGATTGTCGCAGAAAACATCGTTTAAAATTCGCGAAATTCGCGCGTTCCATAATTTATACACCAGTGCGATTTGGGTTTCCGTAACTTCACCTCCGCATAATTTTCCTGATCATCTGGTGATAATGAAATACAACTACATGATCCATATACGAAATTTAATAAGGACTCCAAATGAAATATTTGATTTTATGAAAATTCTTATTTTGTGAATGAAAAATACGAATTAATTAAAGACGCAGACATTTCGGTCGATGCGAATCGAATTCGGTTTGTACGAAGTGTGGAGCTTATGGGTTAAAAGGGTATTTAAAGGTAATTATAATAACAGTAACTAAACTATTTATTGCATATAACTTTATTATAAAATGTCACATGATAAATATATCAGCTTTAGAAATAGATAAAATCGTACAATATTTCTAATAATTCCGATTAAGCCAAAGAGAATCTCTGTGCCTGATATTTTGCTGCACCCCCCCCCCCCTCTTCACTTTTCTTGCACTTTCACAAAAAAATTTACATTTTATGTACTTAAAAATACGTATATGGACACAAATATTCATTTAGATAAACATGGTTTTATTTATTTTTTATCTTTTTTCTAATTTAAAAGTAGAAAATGTCGATTAAAACGAATAAAAAGTGAAAACATAATTAAAACATCAGTTTTTATAAAAGTGCTAACAATAATTATGGACTCCTAAACCAGGGAATAACTCAATTGCATCACGTTTTAATCAGAGACAGCATTTAAGCTACCGAATGGTATAATGTTGGCAAAATTAACTTACTTAACCGCATTAAAATAAACATAAATTGTTTTCAATCTACACAAGATTTTACAGAATTTTCATTATGTAAAATTATTGCAAATACCTTAGCGATGTGTCTATATTATGTTACTGGAATAGACATTGCGTTTCGTACACCTTTTTTTATTAAAAATTTTAAAGAAGCGTATTTTTCTTTTTTAATCATCTTAAACACATATTTAAACTGATGTTACCGGTCTCTCAGTTCGCGGCTTTTTTCAATTTTTATAGTTTAACTTGCAATTTTCAGTTTAACTACAAACACTACCGAAATTTTGTTCCGTTTGGAACTTTAGTACTATCACAGGTACTTTTGAATAGGTGAATTTTATTTATAACAGTTCTGTACAAAAAGGGTAGTACAAAAACACCACCCTATGAGTTAATCGCGTCTTTTATTCATCTTTCGATGGAGCGGTCTCACAGACCACTTCACACTAGTTATGTGACAATTTCTGTGACATCAGTTAAAGGTTAATAACCTGGTTAAAGAAAAATATTAATGGAGGATTATGCTGACTCAACACAGCTTAATTAAACATAAGATTTGATTTAAATATCATTTTAATACAATATATAAAAAATACCATATAAACTTACCTCGTTAATCTTCTAAATGTTTCGCTGCATTTACAACAATACGTATGTCGCTATTAGGCACATGCTGGAAACGAGCTCTCCAAAACGCGTAGTCCACATCAAATTCTAAACCGGAAACTGGTCAAGTAACTGAAACGGACAACATAGCTCTTGACGTTTATAAGGTTATTTCATCTTCAAAGTTGAAAAGTAAAAACCGTGAGCCACTTTCGGGAATTTTTGTCGCATTTACGAAACATGGGGGCGATGTAAAATGAACGATGTGTATTTGATTGGAAATTTCTTTTAAAGAAACCGTTTTATATGCAAAAAAATCCCTGCCGGCTCGGGCCTACAGGCGGAGGTAGATTTCGAAGTTAAGTACTAAATTCACGAACAAAACTTAAATCAAGATTAGAGATAAACCCAGTTCCTCCACTAAGAATGAGCTCTAACAATATCTAAAGCTTCTAAACATTTTGTGTAAATTCTAATATACACGAATACACACACGCATATATATGGAATAGGTTTTTAAAATAGCTAAAGCAAATTCAGATAACCTCAAAGTGTTAAAATAAGTTAATATTTCCATAATCGTGTTTTTATCATGTTTTAATACGTTTTCTCAAACTCGTATGACGTTACATATTCACAAACTGAGGTCCATTTTATTTCCAATATGACGCAATATTTTTTTTTTTTTTAATTCGTCAAACTATTTATTTCATTTTGAGTTTTCATGCGGAAATCTTGCACTAGAAAACTTATGACGTAATATTCAATTTGTTTTCAATTCGTCAAACTATTTATTTAATTTAATTTTTCACGCGAACTTGCAATAGAAAAGCAATTGTTGTACTGAGAATTGTATTGCTTTTTTTTTAATTGTTGGCAACTGTTATAACGAAAAATATTTATTTTTTCCTGTCATTGTTGTGTAAGAGCTGGTTTTATCATAATCTTGTTCAGACAGTATTCAAAATTTTGAACACTCCCCATTTCCATTCCCTTGGACCGATTTTGCCCATTTTCAATCCCCGCCGAGATATTAGCCATCTTAAAGTTGTTGGCGAGTTTGAAGACGATCCGTGCATAATTGCGACTTTTATCGTGCGGACAAAATTTAGTACATACATACATATATATATATATATATATATATAAACTTTTTAGGTGGGGGTGGTTTTGGGTTCCTGGGATCCCATAATGAAAAGTTATGAAGGAATTTTTCAAAAGTCGCACCGCGGTAACGACTGCAATAGGTAGTATTTCTTACGAAATCTACCTAAAAATGTTTCGGGTTTTGTTTCCGAAGTTCGTATGCCTCATTATATAACATTTATTTACGATTCTTGCATTAAGATTTTTGAAAGAATATTGTCGCATTTAGGGGTTATCACATTTAGGCAGGCTGACCTTAACTACTTTTCAAACATTATAACTAACCCTAACTCGTTTGCAACTTATATTTTTAATGACCCATTTAATTAATAATCCTTTTGATGCAAATTATTCTTAAAATAATAATAATCATTAAAATACATTAATAAAATCTGTGAAAATATTCAGGAAGCTTTCGACGTCTGGAAAAGGGCATTTCAAATAAATATGGGTGCTCTGTAATTAGGTGATACCTTTAGAATCAAAATGGAGCGATTCAGTTGTCTACGGGAAATTTTCACGAATCAAATTTTTCGGTAAGAAGATTAAAATTTACCGATATAGTTTCCTGATAACTATTATCTTTCAGATCGCTGATTTTATCCGTATCTAAAACAAGGGATTTACTCCTTCGTTATATATAATACATATTTTAGTTTTGGAAAGAAATAAAATATTTTCACCTTTAATTTATTCAGGTGATTCAGGTATTCATATAAGATATTTCGAAAAAGCTAGTTGTAAATAATCAAGCACATAACAACAAATATGTAAATCAAATATATATGCTATATAATAAATCAAAGACATATCCAGAGAAAGGCTTACGTTATATTGACGGGGGTAACACTTGACTAATAAATTTTGCTTTTACTGATTTTTTTTAGTATCTAAACATCGCACAATTTCAATTCTTACATCGTTGAATAGGAAAAAAAGTTCTTTCAAATGCAATGTGTTTCAAAACAGTATTTCAATTTACTGATTTTTTATAGTTCAAAAAATAAATGTCCATCATGATTTTATTTTAAATTTATCAACTCTTGCATGCAGCTCGATTGCAAAAGATTAATCCGTTTGCACTTGCAAGAATTATAAATTCTTTAGCATTTGTTTCCGGATAATATCCCATAATAAAGTTTAAAAAACACATACATTTAACTTGTATTCGAACTACATGCTTTTACCACTGAAATTATCAGAATCAAAAAGTAGCGAAATCCTTGGCTATTAGCTCCAAGTATATGTAGTTAATACGAACATATTGCTTTTAATAAATTTCAAAACATTTTTTAATTACAAAATTGGTATTTTCATATAAAAATGCTTTTAGTGACGTTATTAGGCAAGCTAACAATGTATATATTATATGTAAGAAATTTATTATTGTTTTCAATAAAAAAAAAAAAATGGTTTTCACTTATATTCTGTAACCAGATAAGCCCCAGTTTTATTTCTCTAGTATATTTAATGTACTACGAGCATCCAGTAAAACTAATTGTAATAGAAAACATTTCTTATGATTATTCTGACAGTAGTTCAGAAGCTTTCACATTATGTGCTTAAATTAAATGCATATAATGATTACACTTAACAGAGATAGTTTAACTTTTGTTATTTACATTATACAGTCAAAACGTGCAGAATATGAATGATATGTAAAATATAACTATACGTATGAATAATTTTAATTAGGGATCCCTGAAAACCCTGAAACAGGTTTTTAGGACTGAAACCAAATTTCGGTAATCTTCATATTTTCGACCGAAAACGAGAACTAAAATGTCCTAAAAATGTTTAAGTAAGTAATATATACATAAATATACATAATTATTAATTAATTATCTGTGTAATTATACGTGTGGTCCATGTTGGCACCCAAACATTTTATTTTCATATAAAATAAAATATAATTAATTCGCCGACGACACAAAATGCTTTTCTAATACGAATTTCATCTAATTAAAATATCTTTTAGGTATACATAACTCGATTTATTTTTTTCTAATGATATTTGTAAATCATCATCTGTTACGCTTGAACTTTCTAAAATTTTCTGTTACTGTTGTGTCTGCAACTAATAATGAGCACATGAAAAGCATTTTCAAAGTTTATCCATATATGCATTGCTTGCCTTATAATTTGTCCTCACTTCTTGAATGAGTCATGACTAATAATTATGAACAGTAAAGTCCATAGCAATTAATAAAATGTACCTCATTTGAGGCGTTACAGCTCAAATCAATGAGTAATGTTGAAACTTTCCGAAGGAAGAAACGAGATTTTTGGAATACAGATCTTTGGAATACAATCGGTCTGGCTGAATTTTTGGCAGCCTTTTCGCAGAAAACAAGTTTCCGGCGAAACTCAAATTATGAGCCGAGGACTAAAATGAAACCGAATTTTCGGTTGATCTCTAATTTTAATATTACTGATCTTTGAAAAAATATATAGAATTTTCCATTCGTGCGTAAAACAATGAATTTAAAATTTTATCTCATTATGTCGAATTATCATATAAATGATAGATATCTTAGATAGTCCTGATTACAAATGAAAATAACTTTGTTTTAATCAATCATTGACATAAAAGCGTTAATCGCATTACAAAAAGGAAAATAAAACTTTTGATTACGTAGTCCATAACTGCATTATGTGGCTCCACTATATCATACAGATAACATGCATGAAAGTTTTCTTGTTCAAGCAAGATCTTGTAAAATAATAAATCTCGATACTCTACAGATTCTCAAGAGCAGTCATACTCGTGTGGCGCGCGGGCCGCATGTGGCCCGGTGACCTTTTATGCGCGGCCCGAGATATATAATAATAAAGCCATTTAAAAATAATAATAATTGAGATGTGCATAAAGAATATTTAAAAGCTTCACTGTTCATTTATATATTATCAAGGAACGACAAAATCTGTCTTAGCATTTCAAATTAATTTCAAATTATGTAAAATATATTAAATGTCGTTTGCTTAGTCAAAACTTATTTTTTAGTAGTTTTATTTTACATGTACTAGTTGTCCTACGTGCTACGGTAATGTACACATTTCTTAGAATTTAACACCAATAAAACATTATCCGAAATTAATTAAATTTGCACTAGGTATTTCTGAAATGACAAAAATCATGAAATGTTTTTATATTGAGCAAAAAATGTGATTTATTAAAGAAAATCTGTTTTTTTTTCCCCTATAGAATTAAAAGTTTCGCCTTCTTAAATTATTACGTTTTATATTTATTATATAGCTAATACGATTATATTTAAAAGACAAAAAAGGCACCAAAAACTTTTCACGCTTCTATTTCAAAGGGAAGAATTTTAGCAGCTTCTTTCTACAACATTTCCAATAGAAATCCACCAGGAAGTATATTGTTTGGAAATGATGGTGTGAGAATTACCGGTAACATTTCTTTCGCTACACGCGTTCAAGCCTACTGTTAATATTCACTTTGTTTTTATTTTTTATGCTATTTTTTTTCTTACTGTTTTAATTACTCTTTTTTGACTTTATTATATAAGTGCGTTGTGGCCCGCATAACGTCACACACAAATGTCTGCGGCCCGCGAGGAAAAAAGGTTGAGTATGTCTGCTCTAGACAATTAGCTGAAATTTATGGTGCCGATACATCTATATATTTCATATTTATTTCATTTTATATTTCTTCTCGCTTTTCGTTTTCAAAATCTTACTCTCTGTACTAAAAAAATAAAAATAAAAATAACGAAACAAAAAATAAAATAAAAATAAAACATTTTCTTCTTATGGCAATAGATAACTTTTAAGAGTACTCAAAAGTTTTCAATGGTTTTGAATTTATTCTCGAAATGTTTAAATAACAGAAAAAAAATTAAATTAATAATAAAACGATTTATATCGTTATCCCTTCCATATGCCTCTAAATACATTTAAAATAACCTTTTTTCAAAATTTAATAGTGTATCATTCCAATTTCTCAAGCAAATAAAGAATTATCGAAGGTCATCGAATTGAAAAAATTGCACATTTTAAAAAAATGTAAACAGGATAACTTAAGTGGGATCTTTTTCTAAGTATATTGTATTATGTGTAACTGAAAATAATATTAATTTTTAAAACATTCCTTATACTCATCTTATTTTGACAAATTTATATAATTCTAATTTCTTTCTTTTGATATTTACAAATCTGCATTTTCTTTTAATTTTGTCTCGAATCTAAAATTAGAGTTTTGCAAAAGCAGAAACTTTACATTCATAATTACGAATTATCACTAAAGAATGAGTAAAGGAGCATTCTAAACATTGTTATACAAAAATGGTTTTATGTAATACTCTTACCGAAGGAGAATTTAAATTTTAAACAAAACAAAAAAATGAAAAAAGAGCAATTTTTAGTTTTAGTACTTTGTTATAGAGAGGCCTGGCGATACATAGAAACTACCTTGGTAACAGAAGGAAAATTTTTATACGAATTTTTTAACAACATATTGTTTGTTTCATATACACTAGCATTTTTGAGAATTTAAAATATAAAGAAGTCATTAGTCTTTGTTTTATAAAGAAACAGAAGTAATTTGTATTTAAAAAACAATAATAACAAGGGGGACAATAGCTTATTTCCTTTAATATTGCCTCTAGACACATACTTACAAAGTTTCACAAAAAGGATGAAAATTTTGATGGCATAACTTGAAACTCCATGTGGGGTTTATTTGAGAAAAAACAAAAACTAAATTTTTATACGGCCCCCGTACAGTAAAATTTCCAATTAGGAAATTTTTTCATATCCATTCCAGAATTAAACATGAAAAAATTCATCTTGATATCTGCAAAACTTAGAGGGGTATGACCGTTTAAATAATTCGTCAGATTTTAAAGGATTAGACATAAATTGAAATGCATGTAAAACTGGAAACAATGTTAATTTAAGGGGGTTGTCCTAGAAACATTAAAAAATATATATTTATTGAGTAGGAATTTTTATTTTTTTTTGCGATAGTTAACCGTATAATTCGTAAACAAAATCACATCCTAAAATTTCTCATACAGATTTTTAAAAATTATTTTTTTAAGTGTGGTAATTTAAAATCGTAAATCGAAAAATTACTTGTCTAATTTCAAATTTATTTCATTTAATTAAAAGAAAAAACATAATTTCAATTTTGTTTAGGATTTTTTAAAAATAATAATTAAAAAATATTTTAAATAATTTTTTTTTAAGTGATTAACTTATTTTGAAAAAAATAATATTTTCAAAAGTAAGTATATATTTTTTTAATTTGCCAAAACAAAATTAATGTAAAATAATCGAGAAAGATATGTTCAAGGAACCATATATCTTTAACATGTTTTGACTATTAATAATTTAAAGACGAGATATGGTACAAAAAAGCACCATGAAAAAAAACGCATTTAAAATTTTAAACAGAGATTGGCTCATAATAGGAGTAGAACGTTTAAATGCCTTTTAAAAGCTTTCAAGTGAATAACTCACACGACATGACATGACATCGCGGTACTTAAGGATGGCCAACACGGCATGAAACCGCGACGCGTAACCTCCAACGAAGTTGAATGGACACATTAAGATGAATATGAATTTCGAAACAAAGTAAGGTCTAAAAATGTATAATTTTGATAACTATGGTTTAGTCCCGAAGGTCATTTCAGATTTGGAAGCACGAAGGTAAATATAACCTCCGGAAATAGGGCGTATAGAGCATCCAAATAAATCTGGTTGCCTTAGACTCCGATGTCATTTTAACGACTAGCGTAGGTAAATAGCAAAGAATGTGAAGGCAGTAGGGTACGAAAAGGCATAACATAAGGCAAAAAAAAGGGCCAACTAACATTATCCTGAAAACTTATATAAAGGGGGGGGGGGGCATTGCTCACTAATTTTGAATGGCAGTTATCTAGCAACCGTCACCCGTCGAAGTTTTCCAGGGTGCACGCGGATGCTTTAGTCTTGAAAAAGATTCTTTGATACACCATTACTGGTTCAAAACGACGGATAAACAAGTATTTCGGCTTCTACCGGGATCTAAAATTAGGGTGGGTAACTCACTCCTCCATGTAGCTTAAACTTTTGATTCAATTTAACTTTTGCTGTTTCCACCTTCTTTCTGTACTGTTAAAATGTCAAGTTAGCTGATTTGAAACAGGGCTCTTTTTCTAACATGCTGATTTCGAATTTTTTTCATAATTTTAGCTCTCACAACTTCAGATTCTTTTATCGGCCCGACCAAGGCCGTTAACGAAAAGTCTTTACCCTGCCACCCCTGCCGATTGGAAAGTTTGCCTTTATTTCAACAATATTAACGATAATAACTAAATACATAACTTAAAATTAGATCTTTGCTTCAATAGACGGGATGCATATATTTTTATTTATTTTTATAAAATAATGAAAGTAGCTTATTAAATTTTGTTTACATGTGGAATTGTCATATAATCTAGAAATAAACAGAAATTTAAAGTTAATTCCAACCAAAAATTTGTAGCCGAAATATTTTAACCGAACATAAAATAATCTATAATATAATGTAATAATATCTAAATAAAATTATCCTTCTATATATAAAAAAAAGTTTTGATTTGGAAATGGACCAATGAAAATCTGCGTAGATACTTCGGGTAGATCGGCATCCAATTTGAATGCTTAAGCATGGCCTTTCATCGTTAATATTAAAAAAATTGTTGCATACAAAAATATGAAAATCGGTGGTATAGAGAAATGTTTGACAAACACGCTGATGCAGACAGTTTCAAATAGAAGAATTATTTTAAGAGATATTTAATGCTAAATTTGGACAAAATCGTTCCATTAAAAAAGTTTTATTGGAGCAAAAACTATACATGAGAATTTAATCATTTTTAGATCATTTTATACGTTATAAGTTCCCGGTGTGCAGATTGAATTTATTTTTCTTATTTGACTCATTTTTTAAGGTTTTATTTCAATTTTAAATTCAAATTTTCAGCATTTCGAGAGATATTTTTTACAAATTTTAGAAAATGTTATTAATTTAAACTGTTGCCAGTTGTATAAACAGCGCAAACAATAATGTTTACTTCAAATAAAAAAATTATTTACACGTGACTATTACAAACAATAAAAAACCCTTTAAATTAGAATTAAATGATTACATGTTAAAAGTAGGAAAATTACGTCATAAGAACCATAGGCACAGATGTCATATACGCCCCATATTGGCGCAATTTTTTTCCGGCGCTAATTTGGTGAAAACATCAATAGCATAAACAACAACATCCGGGTTACCATATCAAGCAAAATAACGACACTTTAGCTCCAGTTAAGTACCCGTTCCGTATATGAAATTGGCGACAGAAAAAAAGTGCGCCAATGACATCTGTGCCGAACCATATTTACACTTGAATTTTCAAAGAGAAACGAAATCTTAAAATAAAAAAAAAAAATCATTATTATGCGTTAAAACTTGTAATTTGAGGAAATTACGTCATATTTAAAATGGCAAAAATATAGCAAAACAATTTAAATTGAAAAATATATTTGCGCGAGATATTTTGAGATAATCTTTTCAACTATTATCGTGAATTCGAAGACAGCGCAAATAATATTTCCTTCTAACAACAAAAGTATTTTCACGTGAATATTAATAAGAGAAATAAAACGTTGGTGTAAATTACGTCAGATTTGAAACGATACATTTAAAATGAATTATTCAAAAGAACTATCTTAGCGCTGTTAAAAAATACCGGGAGACAGTGACACGGTTTATTTAATTCATTTTACATTAGCTTATTTTTAAATGTTTAACTATTTTTTTAATTAAATACGAAAACAGCCATTGTATCTCTTAACAGCTGCAGATTTGGCCTTAAAAATCACCAATCCAAGGAAAACGAATGGAAACTTTTACAGAGAGATCGCTACGGTTTTTTTTTTTTTTATTTTTTTTTTATTTTAATTCAATATTTTTAAAGCCGATCAAATTAGAGTGCTTTTTGGATTTTGGTGTTCCTGAACGGGGGTTGGCGAGCGTAGCTCGTAGGGGGCAGAGCCCCCTAATCTATTAAAGATAGGTTTTTTTACTATATACAAATGTTTCAATGGGTGCATTTTCCCGGTATTCAAATTAAAAGTACCTGCACAATTATATCATCTTTTGAAATTTATATTATAGTAATTTTTTTAATTAATTCACAAATAATATTATTCAGTAGTATACACAATCTGTATCCAAATGGGTATGACTCATAATTCAGAAAACATACCAATGGTAGGGTTGTGCCTTTATTTACTTCTTTTTAATAAGTCTTCATTTCAATGAGTAGTAAATTATTTCCTACCTTAATTAACCCTCTCGTCACCCTGAACCTCATACGAGGCTCCTACTTCAAATAGCAATATTTCAAAGTAAAAAAAGGCGGAATTTTTTTCTTTTTCATTTAATAACACCATTAATTCATTTTAGAACACGTACGAGGCTTCTAAATAGTTGCATTAATCGTACTTAGATGTCAGTCCTAGACAATTTCTTTCATTATTTACAATTGTTGTTTTATTGTTTTAGAAGAGAAATCCACTAATTATTTGAAGTGCTTTATTAATTTTTTTTGCGGTGTAAAAAATGTTCCCTCATTCTTCTACTTTCACTAAATATGTACATGCTTTTAAATTAATTTTAAACATAACAGATTCCTTTAAAAATGTGGAAGTGTTTTAAGCCTCATATGAGGCTTACAGTTACTAGTGGTTTCTTTCATACTTAATGTTCTAAAGTTGGGATTTAGAAGAATAAGGAAATTGTAAGCTTATATAAATCTATATTACAGCTTAAAATTGAAAATTATTTGATTTAAAATTTTAAAAAACTTGTGATATTTTTAGGATTATTATAAATATATTGTTTTCATGTACATAGACAATGGATGAAATTGGCAATTCATTTTGTTTTAGATGATGTAATCTAAAAAAGAATATGACAAACTCTTTAAAATCAGACCAGTTCTAAATCACTTTTCCAGAGTATTAAAGAAGCATATGATCCAGAGAAATATTTATCTATCGATGAGATGATTATTTCTTTCAAGGGAAGGGCAAAAATAAAACAATATATTAGATGTAAACCACATCCTTGGGGTACAAAGACCTAGGCAATTGCTGAAATTTCAGGATATGTACAAGTACATGAGTTTGAAATGTATGAAGAGCCGAATCAACTAGTAACTAAGTTTTCTACTGAATTTGGATCTGTTAGAAATTTTGTACTAAGGCTTTGTGAACATATCAAGAACAAAAATCATAAACTGTTTTTTGATGATCTTTTTACCAATCCCACTTCTAAATAAACTTCTTACTAGATGGTATGATATTTCTGCGGTCCATGTTGCTTCCTCGTTTTTAGGTGCAAACCCTGTTGGAAATGCTAGCCGGTTGTATCGAAAAAAAAATATTATTAAAATTTTCTAGACCAGTCGCAATAGTAATGTACAATGCAAATATGGAAGGTTTGGGTCTAATGGATTCTTTACTTGGCCTTTACCGACATGCATTGCGACACAAAAGGTGGTATGTACACATTTTCAATCATATATTAAATGTAGACATAATCAATTCCTGGCTTTTGTGAAAATGCATCCAGTAAATAAGAACTTAGATTTGCTTGAGAATAAATTCTCTGTCTCCATATCACATATTTCAAGTCTCATCAAATTCAAACAAAAATATAGACCTTTGAAGAAGCAGCAGCAAAAATATTGTAAAAATACGAGGTGCAACCAAACTTCAAATAGATGGGGGGTAACCACTATCCTTCCAAAACTCAAAGGAAAAATATGCAGCTAAATGTCATCGATGTGGATGTCCTAGAAAAACGAGGTACTTTTGTACAAGATGCAAAGAACAATTATGCCCTGAATGTTTCGAAGCATTACAGTCCACATAAATATAATTCTGTACAATTATCGTTAATTATGTAATTGTTATTTTTATTTTATTTTCGTTTATTGTAATTTTTTTTAACTTGATAGTTGTCTAAGAGAATAAAACGAGCATTAAAAAATAGAAAAATACCACTATCAACTTTTATTTTAATGATGTAATGAAAATGTTCTTGTCTACATGTGCAACCCTTAGCTACATTAAGCCTCATATGAGGCTGGTACAAAAAATTTCGACAGAGCAACATTACAAAAAAAAATCTTTTTGCACATGCTTTATAGTGGCATTTTAGAAAAATTAAATGTTAGAAAGATTTTTTTCTCTAATTGTATCATAATTAGGTGACTAGAGGGGGTATAAATCTCCAAATATATCGGTCTAGGATTTAATAAAATTCACTGCACTGCCAGAATAGAAAAAATTTTAAGTAGAGAAGGCATAATGAACAACGATGTACATGGTTCTAGCTTTATAAATTTCTTTTTTCTACCTGAGACATAGCAAAATTGAGATAGTACCATTACTTAAAGAGTACTTGCTAAGATATACACTATATGCCAAAGGTGACCGGTCACTTGCGATTTTAGACGTTTTGTTAAATATCTAGAAAAATACATGATGAATTAACCTGAAACTGCAGGTGTGTAAACAGTATAGTATAGGTATAGCTCATACATTTCCTCGAAGATTTTTTCCCCGAAACCCCATAGGGGATCGTCAACAAATTGAAAAAGAACGAATATCTTTGGGATAACCCTGTAAAAACCAATGGAGCAAAAGCGTTCAAACTCGCGATTATTAATAAGTGGCTTATTGTAATATACTGTGTTCATTTTTATGAGGATAGCATGTGTACTGATAGAGAAATCAAGGTTTTTATAAAAACATACCCAAATTTCGCCAAGTTTTTTGCTTATAATTTGCAGAGTTCTTAACATAAAAAAAGTTATTTTTAGAAAATATGACAATCAACATTGTACATAATACTCTGTAATCAGAATTAAAAAAATAAAAATTAGATGAAAAATGAGCAGGTTTAATAAAAAATGTTTCACTGCGCATGCGCGAATGTAATCAAAGTATAATGTGCATAATTTATTAGATAAGTATATAGAGCAACTTTTGTGAAAGTCTCAAAATCATAGCTTGAAAATTCTGAAAATTATCGTTGATAGAATAAGTTCTAAATCCGTTGTTCCCAAAAGGAAGAAAAAGATGAGGAGTTGTAACCAAATATAGTAGTAAGTGCAATATTGTGTACGCTATCTTGACACTAATCAACAGATATTTGATCTAAAATAGCAAGTGACCGGTCACCTTTGCATATAGTATATTATTAAAAAGTAGTAAATTTAAACAAGTGCACCACATAATACTAACTTAAACAGTATGTAATAAAATAAAGAACATATTTACGTAATTTACCTGATTAGTTATTACCAATTATCAGTGAGGTACACAGAAGATTATTAGAAAAATAACTACAAGGGACATACTGGGGAAAAATAACTATGCTAATTCATTATTTGAATGTGATCATACCAATATGATAAGATCTGAATAGAAAGATGTTAAAACTATATGTAAAAGTATCCTAAACAATTAACTATACTGTTATTTTTATTAGAAATTTTATACACAACAGTTTCAATTAATAAATACAGACCATATGCATGATCGTAAATTTTTCTACGCCAGCATAAGAAAATCCCACAAAAAATGCATGATTAAATTTAAGAAACTAGCAATTAATTATCGGCTTTAAAAAAATCGTGCAAAATGAGGAAAATTTTACTGAAAATAAAAAATTAAACTTTACTATATTTATTTATGATGATTACTTTTTAAAAACATATACTCTAACTATCAATTTCCATTATCAATTATTATATTTTCAACTACATATTTTTTAACTATTATGTTTTTAAAAAATTCTATCAAAAGATACTACCAATTCCATTTTTTCTACTTAATTAAAAAATTATACGAAACTGGGAATTAGAAGTAATCCCAACCAAAAAAATTAACAAAAAAATAATAATAATAAATACAGAATGTAATCGATCGCAGTTACTTTATTAAATTTAAAATACTTTTATTAAATTTTACTTCTGAAATGCCATAAATAGAATGACATTTTAAAATTATTAGTTAACCCTTAATTTGGTTTACAAAATTTAATGATTTTCTTTACTATATATTTACTTTTTAAATTCCTGACAGAAATATTTCTTAGTCTAACTTTTCCTACTGAATTTGGTAATTATGGAAATTTGAAACAAGAAATAAGTTCAGCAATTAATAACAATAGTAACAGCAATTAATTTAGTAAAATATATCATGTTAAATTTAAAATCATGACTATTTTCAAACTTTTCAGTTTCTAAACATTTAATGAATTTTGTATTAAAAATAAATGACTAATTAAATTTCTCTAAATACCTAGCATTAGGAATTCTCTTAAAATATTAGAAATTGAATTCTAAGCTATTTATAAAATTTTCTGTTCTCCGATAAATTTAATTAATTCACAAAATGTTAACCGTCAAATCAACTTATTAATTTTTTATTATTATTTTATTATAATAAATTTATTTTTGATCCTACCCAACTATAAAAAAAATACCATAATATGCTTCAAATAAGAGCAATAAATAATAACAAATATATTAAGATAAACATAAGATTATCAAATAAATATCTATTTCAACAATTTTCAAATGTAACTTAAAATAATCATAACAAAGTATTTAAACTATAACACAACATAGCTTCACTTATTATTTTAAATGATTGAAATGTCTACGAAATTTCAGTTCGAAATGCAAGCTCAGTGGCCATTAAAAAGTCATATTTGATATGGATATTTAACACTACTTTAATAAGTATCGTAAGTTGTATAATAATATTCTTTCAAAATGAAAACATCAAACAAATTCAACACTATAAGAAAAATAATAACAATTTTTTTCAAAAGCTTCTTTCCGTGCTTGAACTCTATATATTTTATGACATTCAAACTCATAAATTTATAAGTAGGTTGTTGAAATTATAAAACACAGCATTAGACAGATCTTATTGTATTAAATAGGTGTTTTCACAATCTGCAGAATCTATAATTCATTGATTCAGTAGTAGAAATGCAGGGCATTCGGGTATTTTTACTATAATGTATACAACTTTTAGTAAAATATATGGCGACTTCAGCTCTCGTAAAATATCATGAAGAATTAGGAGGTATTTTCTTTTGCAGAGGTAATTATATGTCCTGCCGGCTTGTCAAGAAAAATAGATATTGTAATGAAGTATTATATGTTAGATGAGTGAACTTGTCAGCTAATGACGTCACTCTGGAAATGATGTAACTAAACATGGACAGCCGACATACTCCAGGTGGTTTTGCAATTCGCTGAATCAAAAAATCAGTAGACTTTCCCAAAGAAAATAATCAGTTGCAGCAAAAGTCCTTATTTAACTAAATAAATCTCAACAATAGTTAGATGGGAGAGTTCTTCTCGCGACACAATCAGTTTTAAATAACTGAACATGTTCTATATGATTACACAGAAGGTTACGTAAAATTATGATGCCAGCACACAACTAGCGAAAAATCAGAATTTACATTAAATAGTAACACTACGGCATTGGCGTTCCACTGAAACGGGAGACGAGGTTTTGAGACAAGAAAAATGAGAAAGCTCCATTCTCACCAGTGCAAAGGAATTTATTGGTTACAGCGTAGGCATGCAAAAACCCACAATGCGAAGGCTTGCAGCCAATAGCAGAGACCAATTTGGCGGACGGAAAAAATAAACAAAATGTCCCCAAAAGGGCGCAAACACTTCGAAAAAAAGCTTATGATCAAGAAAAAGAATATATTCTGAAATTGAATGATTTTAGGGGGTTAAAAAATATTGGCGTGTGTCCAAGACAAATTTTGAATAGGGAAATTTAAAAAAGAATAAAATATACGCAACGTAATGGAAAATAATAAATTAAAAGAAAATAAATTTAATTAAAAGGGATAAGGAATTCAGAATAGATTTAAAATAAAATTAAAATTTAATATACATAAGCCTGAATTATGCCAATATTTTTTAATTCGCAAAGGTGCCTATATGAAACAAGTACCCCATTTTTAATTAAAATATGAACGAAAATGTAGTGCTTTTTCTAAATGATGCAAAGCGCATGTAAATGTAATTAAAAAAATCAAAAGGTATAAACTTTATTATACTGCACAGACTATATAGTTCTCAAAGAAGTACTAAAAACGTAAACACTACTTATCTGAAAGTATAGCTTTTAAATTCATAAATCTAAATTTCTATGAAACATACAGATAGGAAACTTTATACAACTATTCCTAGTTGTATATTGATTAAATTCATTTCTACATTTTTTGTAAAAGAGGACAGCTTGAAAATATTATTCTCATAGAAAACTGTACTAAAGTATCCCTTTTGTTTATATTCAAAATTAATTGATTTTTTGTAGTAATTTTTTTGTAAATCTGGAAGATAAATTAATACAGAGTTTAAACTGTTGTTTTAACAGATATTCTATTGCACTTTAAACAGAATATGTCCATTTCATATAATATACAGACTTTCTCTGTTATTTAGGATATGCATGGATTTCGAAATGTTGAAATTTTAAAATCATAAATTACCGTTGCCTTTCACCGACAAACAATTTTGACCACACCAGAAATACATTAAAGAAAAATTGCAAAATTAACGCACAAATAATTTTATTTTAATCATTTCATTTGTACCAGAAATTCTATTTTAAAGGAGAGAAGAGTGATTTCATAAAAACAACTTGGTTATGAATAAATAAGATTATTGTTATGTAGAACAGAGAAAATATGTTTAATTCAAAGGAACTTGGTGTTCATTGATATTGACCTTTCTGTTAGATGGGGGACATTTTGTTTCCTATAAAGAAACTCTTTTTCAATTCAAGATATTTCAATTCACAGTCTGCAACATGCCGAAAATATATTTCATACAGAGAAAATCTATATCAATTTAACAGAATTTTTCTGTGTAATTTACATGGGAAAACTAGTAGCAATGCTGACAGACATTTACTGTTGTTTTCTGTTGTTTTCTGTTGTTGATGTTTTTTTTTTTAAATCTACAGGTTTTTTAGAATGTGTTTCTGTACTCAAAAACGAAAAGCAAAAGAAAAATCAACCTGTAAGCATAGATTATGAAACAATTTCCATTACATTCAGAATATTATAAAAATACGTCATTATTTAACAAGATGAAAGATGATGTCTAAAAAAAGGATTTGTAAACCGCCTAACATAATAGAAAAACGAATTTCAGTCCATTTATAGTCTGAAAAATATCCGAATTATTTTGTGCATCCCAGTATATGATCTATAGTTTTCTAAATATACCACATAAGTATAGAAAAATTTTATGCAGTTAGGAAACGCATTCTAAAGTAATTCAACTTCAGCAATTTCATTCAATAAGCGGAAATGTATTCGATTACTTTTGTCCACTCCAATATAGGATTTTTATAATTTAGAAACAGCAAGTAATAAGCAAAATATTAGTTAAATTAAAAAACGAATATCACTATTTAAAACTCACTACCAGCAATTATGGTTCGACCGAATTCTTTTGTGGGACCCTCTAAAGAAATGATAAATTCTATGCACACCATATTCTACAGCAAGCGTGTACTTCAGTGTTTTCTATAACTTTCAATGTATTTAAAATTGTTTAACGCTATTAAATACACAGCAAACGGTTTTTTTTCATACATCATACTCTAACGTGTTCTTTTCAGTGTCCTGTAAAAAATTAAATGTTATACCCTCCATTTTCAGTACCGAACATATCAGGGTAAACCTAGATGATATACATCAATTACACGACAATTAAAGTATATTTAAGCTAATAATGGCACGGATGATAGACAAACGGCCAGATAAACCAAATTCATAAATACTTTTCAAGGACCCTAGGATAGATTAAAAAGCAGAAAAAAACGTTTAAAAATGCACAAATAATACATGAAAAGCAGCAAACAGCTGTTTCGAATCTACTAGCGAGATTCTTCTTCAGTGAAAGATAGGGAAAAGGGAACAGAGTGCTAGAAAAAGCAAAGCTGCGTCAAAACAGCTGTTTGCTGCTTTTCGTGTATTATTTGTGCATTTTTAAACGTTGTTTTTTCTGCTTTTTAATATTGTTGCACAAAGACTTTATTTGCTATTTTTATCTAGGATAGATGTCTATAGTTTTTAAAGATTGAAATAAATATTCTTCGAATGAAAATATAAGAAATATTTATGCATATTTAAAATTTTGATACATATACTCATCATATTTTGGGCAAAAAACAATATAATATTGAGAACAAGAAGTGGGAAATAAAATTGAAATTAAAATGGCAGATGGCCATCTCTCCTTCAAGCGGATGACAGATGGCCATCCAATACAAGGAAGAAAAAGTGAAGTCAAAATAGCAAAATATAACACATTTCACATAGTTAACCATGAAAAACATATAGCAATTTCTAAAGATGCAGTAATATCACAGAAAATAATTTGAAAAAACAAAATTTGACGTATAATTTCAATCCTTCCCATTTCATAAAATTTTACCACATTTTTGGCAAAGGTCTTCTTAGTTTGTACACGTTTCACATGGAGCCACTTCAGACACCTTATGCATTGCATCCAGTCATATTTTTTAGCTGTGGTACTGTATTCATCTTTAGAACCAACACAGTGATCCTAATCCAATTATATTCCCTCGGAATCTGTAGAATCTGATAATGTCAAATGTTTTTCATCTGTTTCGCTGGAAAAAGTGTCGTTTTTTTTTTTTTGTTTTTTTTGTTTTTTTTTGGGGGGGGGGGGGTTATATCTCGCGTTTATTTTAGACTTTTTCACGGATTTATGTTTATTTATCAACTTTGTATGCTTCTGGGATGAAAGTTTCCGACGTTATTCAATATTTATGATATTTTCTGCGGAAAAATATACATCGTTAAGCCCTGCTATATTATTATTATTAAAATATTTGTATTCATTAACATTTAAACAATTATATCAATTAATAAAATTTTTAAAATAAAAGTTATGTAATTATAAAATCCCAAGACGAAATGCAATATTTCACCTTGATTCGAACATAAAATATGTAATATAAACTTAAATAATTAGAGAACAGTTTGAAGCTGAACAGTCTGAAACACTGCTACTTCGACTGTCCAGCTACACATTTAAGATGAAAGTGACTTATGAGAACAGAGTGATGTAATAAAATAAATGGAACTGCAGTTAATAATAATATAGTTTTTTCTCTAATTAAGCTCAATCCAAGAAACTGCTACTTCTATTTTCAACTCTAATAATTATTGGGTCTCGCATTTTCAAAACGAAGTGACGAATTTGTATAAATAAACAGCAATTAGCTATTATAATATTCTCTAATGAAAGGCTTGGGAAAGCCCGAAAATACTAAGAAGATTTTTAATAAAATGTGTTTTAACTAGTAACTTCTCTTTTATTATTTTAGTCGCATTTTAAGTAAAACAGAAAACTTTTTAAAGTTCATATTACATATTTTATGTTATATAATTATTTTAAATATAATTATATTTAGTTAAAATCCTTACTCCGTATAATTTTGAAATACTGATTACAGGTGGTCATCTCTCCTCGATTTGATGAGGTCATTTATCCTAAAATTGAAAGGCAAATGACCATCCAGTTTAAAGCGTCACCCCGACATTGTACGTTTTTTTAGGCTCAGAAGCAAAGATTGGATTATATGCGTGTCTTGAAAGTGCATATAGTAATATAAATAAATAAATAAATAAATAAATATATATATATATATATATATATATAACATAACGTGCTGTAAAACATTCAAATACCAAACTCAACAAAACTATTCAACCACTAAATTTAAAAAAAAAAAAAAAAAAAAAAAAAAATCACTTTCTTTTTATAATCGAAAAGCACAACTGCATGTCACAATGAATGAAGTCATTGAACTATTTTTTTACGAAAAAAGAGTAAGCTGCAATCTATTATCAAGTTTTGGAAATATTTAGACTGCCCATCTCTCTTCTATGGCCATCGATTCCAGAGATATCTGATATATCTATGAAACTGCACATTTCATTATATCGTTATTTTAATGAAAAGAGAAACAAATAAAAAGTATTTTAAAAAAATGTTTTTTGTTCCGAAATACAGGAAAAGCGATTTTAAGGAAAGAAATTCATTATTTCGCTCTTTGAAGAATCATACACGAAACTGAATATTGGTATATTTCAAAGAGTTTTTATGGAAAGATTTGTCAAGCTGATGCATCTATTCCGGCTAAACTAATATAGCATAAACCAGTTAATCAAAAAACCACTTCTGGCTTAAGTGATACTTGCTCGTAAAAAAAGGTTACTTTTTAAATATTTAAGGGACTCCATGGTGAACATACAGAGAAAGGGGAGAAGTTTGCAAGCTGCCAAGTGGCAGGGCCCACAGGGGGGCTTAATTAAAGTCTACATAGCTCAAAGTCAGGAGCGATACTGAGTAAGATTTTGTTATAACCACTCACGCATTGGCTAGCATAAGATAGTCACATGTCAGATATTGGCGATGAATACGCATCGGGCAGACAAAGCATCGGTAAATATGCGGAAGCTTTACATTGAGTTTAGTTATACGCCATGGCGTGCTTATAAGGTTGCAAGATAATAAAATTCTTGTGGTTAGGCGGGGTAACTGAAAAATAGCTATACAAGTGATATTACATGTACGTTAGAACCTTTTGGACAAAGAGCATGCAATACTTAGAAGGGCATCTGGAAAATGTGTCATGAGAACTGAGTGAGAACTGATAGCAATGTAACCAAAAAGTATGAGAAAAATTAAGGCGCAGTTCTTTAGTTCTACCATCGCTCCGTGTTTTTCATATTTTCTGTAAAAAAAAAAAAAAAAAAAAAAAAAACTTATTTATTGGTAAATAATTATATCTCTAAATTATTATACTACTTTTTCAAAAAAAAAAGAAAAAAATCGTGGGTCCACGTGGTGTATGGAAGGGTGTTTTTGAGATTGTTTAATTTTTAAGAACTTAAATACCACTAGAAATATTGTAAATACGAATAAATATTTTTGTTTAAAAGGGGGGAAAAAAAGGGAAAAAATATTTCTTAACAAATGTAAAGACGAAAGTAAATACTTAAAAATTTTTCAAATAGTACACAAATCCCAAAACATATAAATCATAATTGAAATACATTTCTAGGCTCGCCCTGAAACAATAGGGCAGCCAATTGTGATTGGTAAAGAATCGCCAACTTAAATAATAATAAATTTTCACAGGCGGTCCGGGGACACGGCACTTGCCTCTTGTGCTCTCTTCGGCGTGTCAGGCGGGTCGTTCTGAAGTCTTCTTTCCCGGAGACTGGGGTTCTGGGCTTGTTTCCGCAGGTAGTAAAACTTTTCCCCGCCCTGGGCTTGGGGGTTACACCTAACCATAAGCCAAAAGCGGGTTCCCAGGGTGGGTGCTTACTTACTTACTTACTTACTCATACGATATGCATTACATTTTGTCGGCTGGGATGCAAAGAGAAATCACTTATATGTTATTCTTTTTTTTTATCTCAACGTAAATCGCTGGCGGTTAAGATTTATTTCTATACGCATGTCCTTGTGAAGTTAAAAGAAAAGGGAAATGGATGATAAAAATGATGCATGCAGTTAAATCGAACTTTTAAAGTATTAATATAACTTACAGTAGTGTGAGGGGGGAGTGAATGAATACAGAAGTATGAAATAAAGTGTAAAATGTAAAATTTAAATTAAATATTTTATTTGAGGGGAGGGGAAGTAATAAAAAAATGAATAATTAAAGTTAAATGTTTATTTTTCGAGTGAGGAAGGTTTTAAAAGAATATATAACGGGAAAATTGTTATATCTATCACCCATCACCAACCAGAAAAAAACTGTAATGCTTGCAATACTGTTTTTTTACAGATGATTTACACTTTGTCTACCCCACACGTATAAGTACATAAAACACATTTAACATAATAATAAAGATAAGCCTCTCTCTATATCAAAAAATTATGTTTGCTTGCAATTTGTTAAATGTTTGCATAATTCAAAACTTTTCAGATCATAATAAATGGTGCCTTTTTTTTATTTATCTATTTTCTTGGAAATTACTAGACCCAAACAGTCTCCAAGAAAGACAAATTAGTAATCTTTAGCGATAAGATCCTTTCTGTATTCAATTCAGCCCAGAATATATTTTTCACCGTA
Organism: Maratus speciosus; assembly: GCA_963932465.1. Lineage (NCBI taxonomy): Eukaryota > Metazoa > Arthropoda > Arachnida > Araneae > Salticidae > Maratus > Maratus speciosus. Next base: position 526,996,088 of record OZ010789.1, on the reverse strand, counting down.
CCGCGCTATAAGATCTCAGCTGAGTTTTCCTCTTCATCTCTTCTCAATAAACATCATTCATGTTCCCATGGCTGTTACCACAGCACATGGGACAATACAATTTTCGCTTTATTCGGAAATTTAAAATGGAAGAAATTTATCAAAGTCTTGCAGTGATTTCTCGAATTACAAAAATTAATAATTTCAACATAATTATTTTTATCTAAAAAAGGAAATAATATTTTTCAAACACATTTAAAAAAAAATTATAAGTTAAAACTATAAAAGTATTATATTACTAAAACTCACTGAAATATCGATGAAAACTAAGATATTTTTGAGCACCAGAATAAAAACTGCGTTTTTAATTTCAGCAGATATAAAATAAAAATTCCATAAACAAAACTGCTGCTTTTATGCATAAAATAATATTAATGACGAATTTCACAAACTAAACGTATAGGTCTAGATAGGGGCGTGCATCGTTTAACGAGAGGTAGATAAAAAACTATTTTAAAAGTTTAACTTTATAACAAGTTAGAGAGGTAATGATCTGCGTATGAGTTCATTCGACAAAAATTAGCTTACACAACGTTTTTTAGAATTTTTAAGGACTATTTTGACATTTCAAAGTACTCAGAAAGTGACGAATGTTTTTTTCATAAAATGCCAAATAATGATTTCATAGGTAATGAATTTCGACATCGTTTATGATCGATAGCGAGTTTTGTGCGAAAAATGCGAAGTCCGGGTTAATTTTTAATGTATTTGTGAAGTGCTGCAAATTAAAGTACTTTGACAGAAACAGTGGATTTGGAGTGAAGCGAATGCACAGGGTGGTCATAAAGTCTTTCCCTAATTGCAATAACTTATTGCAGAAAAACTAAAATATTTAGGCATATGCTTGTTTCAATATATTGTAAATACATTTATCATGTTTTTAATACAAGTACTTATGTCAGTGAATTTCGATGTGATAGCTCGAAGAATGTCAAGGCGGTATTCCATTTCTCGATACGTATATGTCCAACATTTGGGGCGTCACACTAGACACAGCTTCTTTGACATTGACCTTGAGTGTTTCAATATCTTTTACTGGAGTTCCAAACACCCTGTCCTTTATTTTCACCTAAAATAAAAAATCTACAGGAGTAATATCGGGTGAACGAGGAGATTACGGTGTTGGTTCAAACCGACCGAACCATTTTCAAGAAATTTGTCATTTAGAAACTCACAAACGACGCTACCCATGTGCGATGAGCTGATGGACTAAAAAAAAAATAAAATAAAAACATGACTTTTTCGTTAGAAAAACTTTACAGTATTACATTCAATGGTTATTTTGTAATATTTTTTTGTAATCAGGGTAAGACTTTATGACCACCCGTAATGTATTTTAGTTTATTTAACACTTTTTTAGTTTACAGTTTTGCTTCTATAAACTTCTCATTTTCATAGTATGAATGCCACCGATGAAGACTTTTAATTATACGTACTTATTTCCCCACCTCCTTATTAGCATAAATGCACGTGTAACCGAGAGAGTGTGCTTTTGGAGTGTTCCCATACTTGGATGTTACTTTCGGTTTACATTATTTAGATTACAAAGTTAGATAATTTAGAATCGTCTTTTTGAAGAAAGAGTGGCTTAAAATACACAGGATTCGAGTTAAAATATAAAATATATTTGTCCAGTGTTAAAAGTAACTTAAGCGGCAGAGCAGATATTTATGATGTTGTTTAAAATAGAAAATTTTGTGAATCCTTTTAGAAGTGTCAATATTCATAACAGCAGTGAGATAATTTCACAAAGGTGTTATTAGTAAAACTGAATACTATTTTATTTTCCCTCTAGTTAAATTATTGGGTGTTGACGTTTATCATTTAAACTACTTTCCACCAAGCAGTAAATTTCAATTTTTAGTGCAACAAAACTGCGCTTTTATGTAATTTCAAGTCTGTTTGAGGGAAGTCGTATAATCATACTAATGCTAGAGAAGTAGCTTTGGAATTTTTAGAATACTTAGATTTTAAGGTACAGCAAAGTATTTGTTAAGCATACCGATGTGACAGTTAATTTCCTCAATAACGTTTCAGTAATCATATATTATATAAACAAGTGGAATATAAAAATGAAAAAAAAAATGAAGTAAAACTTTAATCCAAATACCTTTAAAGCTATTCCTTTAATGTTGACATGCAATAAGTTTTACATTTTCTTTTGTGCAATAGCTTTAATCCCTACAGGGGTTGTAGTTTATTTTTACACCACCTACTTTTAATTCCTAAATCCGGATTGGCACTACAATTTCAGAATGAAGATTTTCCATTTATTAAGTACATGAAGAAAAGCTTTTACATATTTTAAAATAAATTTGTTTGTAAATTAAGGTGTTATTCAATCATTTAAGCATTTTACGAATAGAAGCGCTTTGCCCCTGAAAGAGCTAAAATATAGAGACAAATGAAAATTGTGCTAATTATTTGTTTGCCAAGTACATTGATAAAATTATAAAAATGCATATTTGAGATAATAATTTTAAAATAAAACATTTATGAAAATAAACTTTCTTCACAAGCATATTTATAATATTCTTTACACAAAAAGAAATTTAAAAACATGTACGATGTAAAATCAATTTTTACAAGAAACATTTAGTACTTTTCTCGTGCAATAAAAAGACATTTAGTCGCGTTTTCTGGCAAGAATACTAGAGCATGTCTCTAAATTAATTTAATTAATGCTCAGGTATAAAAAATTGGTGTCAAAATTAAGATAATTAATGTGTAAAAAACCAAAATCACTATTCACATATTACGCAGAAAACATAGGATGGCCATTTAAAAGATGAATTCAAATTTGTATTCATAACTTAAAAAATAATAAAAACATTGTATGTAATTTTCAAGAAATTATCTCCGTTTTGTATAAAATGGGATGGATTCAAGAGGGTGTGGAAGTGCAATATGATTTGTCCCTGACAATCTATTGTAAACATCCGAGGGCGTGTCATATTCGCGTTGGAATATTTTAGATGTATATTTCTGTAATAGGCAAACACATTTATTCATAAAATAAATATTGGCATTCGCCAGTTAATTGAAAAGTATACATAAAAGTAATTAGATGAATTTATGTTCAAGAGCATAGTTATCGGTACAAGCAAGATCACGTTAGTGACATAGGACATAATTTTCTAACAAAATGGAAGCTAAAGTTCCAATTTAAAATGCAGTTCTAATAAACACAGTAAAAGTTCTAGTTCAAAGATGGTCAGAAAATATTTCGACTCAGATTGGTGCATTCGCTGGGCCTATCGAGTTATAGGACTTAACTCGACCAGAGGCTGGTCTTAACCACTTTTTTGTCAGGTTCAGAATCATTACCCAAAATGTTGTCTCGAGGCTTCCGGAAGCATTCTGTTTCACACCTGATTCTAGGTAATCTTCTCTCTTCGAGATCACTTCAGAATCCTCTCTTCACCTTTCCTTCACTCTTCCTACCTTCGAGCGGGAAAAAGTAGGGTGAAAATGTAGGTATGAGCTTCTTCTAGATATCTCATTGGTTGATACGTTTTCTTATTGTTTAATACAGACCAAGAGTGGTGACACTGGATGCCTGGATTTTATACCTGTCGCCGACAATTACTGGCTCACCGGCCTCGTTTCGGCGACCAATTAAGGCGTACTTTAACTAATATCTGATATCAAAGCTTTGTCCTAAAATGCCTAAAGGTTAATTCATTATGTTTTTTCGGAATTGCCGAAAATCTGTAGTAGGTCCCTACCGTGAAAATCTTTCTCGTGCGTTTCCTTGTATTGAGAAGACTAGAAACCTAAATTTCCACACTACATACTGTCAGTTGCATTCTAATTTATACAGAATCAAGATCAGTGTTTGTATGCAAATTGTGGTCATTTTGATAAAAAAGGATTGTCTATTTCAAAACCTTAATTTTATATTTTAAAAAGAAATCTGGGTGTATTATCGCTGTAATTTCAATCTTTTATAGTTTCATAGATATTAAATATTCAGATATATCCACAGCAATATATTACATGAAAAATAACCTATCATGAGGTAAGAATGGTTTTTCAGATAAGTCAATATGGAAGATAAAGATAACATATAATTTTGTTATCTTTATATATTAAAAAGATTTTATGCCACTTAATTGTCATACCGCTATTCTGAAAAGTTTGATTTGTTTTATAGTGTTTTTAAAAGGAATTAAAATAAAAAATTATGTACACATAATAATACATGTTAATTATTTAAAGCTCTTGTGTATATTTTGATTATTGGAACTATTGTCTAAGTAAACCTTCTACGGTTTTATATAAGTAATCCAAAAAAACATTCCTTGTGTTTGATGAAGCATGTATACAACGCATTTAAAATCAATTGTAGTAATTTAAAAAAATGTTCATAAATAAACAGTAAATGTTTCAGTATTTTCGACATCATTATTCTTTTCGGATTATGCATTCAAATATCTTGCACAATTAAATAAGAAGAAAATTTTTATACCGAAATAGTGATAGTAAAAATTTAAGAACTAAATCACCTCTGCAGACTGACATTCAATAGACATTCATAGCAATGTTTAATTATCGTGAAAGATGTTCATTATGCTCTAAAACTTATTCTATGTTTCAAAAGTAAAACATTAATTAAAATTAACTTCCAGAAATTATACACCTTAAACAACACATTCTATTTCTCAAAATATGTTAAAAAATATCCCGAATTTGTTTCTGTCCACCATAGGTGAAACATCATTTACATCGAATGTTTATTTATATTTTAACTTTATCATGTTTTATGATTGTGATTGTAACTGAAAAATTATGATTCACAAACTTATAACCTACATATATCTCTTTTTTATAACGACTATTTTTTAGTTCTTATAATAGTAGTATCTTCTGAAACACTTTCTTTAAAAGGCTATAGAAAACTCTAACGCCATAATTCCCATTTTCTCTGGATTTTATTGCTTTTCATTTATTTACTACAACGGTACAAGGGGAAAAAAGTTAATTTTATATATAGGAACAGCCATAGGAACAGCTATAAAACCATGAAACTTTTCCTTTTCTAATAAACTTCTATTTTTTCCGTTTCTAATACAACTTAACACCATTTATGAACATATTTTTTTGTTTCCACTCTGTGTAGTTTATTGCAACTTGGCAATGGTAATAAAATTTGAGTGCTGGATTATTTCCTGGAGGTTATATATGATAAAATTTTAACTAATATAAGGGTGTATTTTTTCTTTGATAAGTTATAAAAACATTTTTCATAGATAGTATTACTTAAAATTGATTTTGACTAATATGCTGTATGTTTTTGCGTATGCTTTGCAGTGTTTGTTTTCAAAATTTACTTTCAAAATCGAGGTGTGTCCTATACATTACGATTTGGGATTGTGCAGGCGTCCTATATTATCACTGTTCACGACGTTTAGCATCAATTTTGTATTTAAATTTACAAAACCGTTAAGCAATATATTATGAATACTGTGTTTTAATAATGAATGTTAGATTTCATCAGAATAAATTACATTTAATTCGTTTCATTTTTTTTTCTATTTTTTTCCCTTATATGCGGCATAAAGAAGATGCGCGAGCGCGTGTTACAAGTATCCGAGCATACACTTAACAAATAAAATTGTTTAAAAAATTTTCTTTTAATAATGAAATATAGCAGCAAATACACCATTTCACCGTCCGAGGGTTTTCCAGTATTTTTATAATAATCCTTGTAAATCCCAGGATATATATTTTTTTAATCACAGTTTGATGCTATAATAACTTTAATATCTCTACTCTCTATATAAGTTTCAAACTAGAATTCTGTTTAAAATATTTGTTCTACAGCCATAGATTAAAAGATACATTTTTATAGCTGAAATGCATAGACAGTTATTAATTTGCTTTAGAACGTAATTGAACTCTCACAGCAGCATTGAATATTCTTATTGCATGATTTCTTTTAACTTACAATACTGTTTGTATGTGATAGCGAAATCTTGTTACTCATTTTCACCCACTTTCTGTTTACATAGAGCTTTGAAATTTGGAATATATAAGGGACATTCAAATGAAACCCGGTCACTACTGAGAAGTAACGATTTAAATTAAACATGTAGTTATACACAGTACACAAACTCAGAAATAATCGACAAAACTTTTGACACATTTATTCCATTGCGACACCAGCCGGTCGATTCGAAAGTTCATATGTTGATGCAATATGGTTGTGAGTGGTGCCCACGCAATATACCCAGTAACCAATGGATCTCGTCCACAGTCAATCTGCGGTTGGCCAAGACTAAATCATTCACTTCCGCAATCATTTCCGGTGTGATGACACGATGAGCCTGTCTGGACGAGCATCGTCTTCCAGTGATTCGCGCCATTCAAGGAACTTTTTGCGCCATTCCACAACAGTTGAACGACTCAGACTGTACTCACTGTACACAGCTTTCCTCCGTTGGTGCAGTTCACGGCCTCCAACTTCCTCTGCCGCTAAAAATCGAATCACTCCTCGTTGTTCCTGCTTACTCGCCTGTATGTTCAGTAGTGGACGATAACTTGTGTGACTATCTTCTTTTCGGCGTGCAACCACACTGTCGCTATGCAACGTGAAACGTTGCGCATGCGTCAGTCTCTCTACCAATAGATGGTGCCACCATACACGCAGTTACGTGGCGCCCATTACGTCTAATGCAAAGTTACACGCACTGACCAGGGGGGTGCCATTTCCCTTTACTTCTGGTATCAAGGTTTCGGTGCGCATGACGTCACTGCGCGTGCTAAGGAGGAGTCTTGCAACAGAAAATAACCTATTTTCTTATTTAAAATAGAATTTATGCTAAAAAAATTTGTATCTTTGGTCAGAGGAGAGCATGTTTCTTCAAAATAAAACATTTTATTTTAACGGAAGTATTTTTTTTTCTAGGAATAAAACGATTTAGAAGGGATTTTTTTTCTTCAAATAGCCGTGTATTTTTTCTTTTCTAAGATCAGTTTTTATTGCTTCTTATCTTCAGTCGATCTTTAAAAAGGGACGGAGGCGTGAAGTAAACATTTATTGTTATTTTCTTTGACACCTAGGGCAGTTTGCCCTCACACGAAGCTTTAATTGCTTCTCTAAAACAAGGTTACTACATCCATAATAAAAACATTTGTGAAAACCAGGACTTTTATTCGATTGAGGCATTTTAATCAAATATATTCATCAGAAATAAAAAAAGAGATACGTTGCCAGAAAATCAAAAATGTGGAGTAAGTCAAATTTGATTGCATGATAAAACAGTACGAGAAATAGCAAATAAAGGAGCACACATTAAAATACATCTTCAAAATGCACCCTGTGATGAAATCAAATGCTGGAAATGAAAGCATATTCTGAGGGTAAAAACCTAAAATATATTATTTATTAAAATAATTTTATATAATTTTATCCCCATACAGCATTAAAATATAATTTTATATAACTCTTTTGGAAGGTATTTATAAACGTATAGTGCTCTGAATTTCAAATTTTAACTTTTCTATATCGCATAAATGTTTCAGTTTTAAATATTTGGCAATTTAAAAATTAAAATTTCTGTTATTTGTATTCTAAATCTCCTTTATAAATACTGCTGTCCTCATTTTTATTATATAAAAAAATAAATCATTTTAATATTTAATCACATTAGCTGCATCTGAAGAAAACAACAGTACATTTAAAATTAAGTTTTAAAAAGCTGAATTGATGTAATTTTAAATTTTAAATATGGCACTTTATTTGGATGTAAAAATTTAGTTTAACCCATTACCCGCTGGTGTTGCGTTCACTCAACAGTCAAAATAAATACACTTATTTAAGTTATTTACATACCCACCGCTATTTTTCAATTAAAAAATTGGCCTTACTTAAAGACATAAAATTTTAAGACCATATAAAGCGAAAATTATCTTTCAGAGTTTGTGGTGGCAAACGCCGTTCAGGTAAAAAGTTGAAAATTTCAACCTTATAGTTTTGGCGGTTAAAGGGTTAAACGTTAAATTCACTTTAACGCAATAATTTGCCTTAATTTCTTTTAATTATGTACGTAGATTTATATTTATTATTATTATTATATAGCATTAAATTATTATTTTAAATAAACTTTTTAGTGTATTTATAAATTATATTAATCTGAATTTCAAAAATTATTTCCACCAAACCATATAATTACACCGTATAAATATTTCCGTTTAAAAATATTAAATATTCATATGTTTACTTATTAAAGTTTCTATTTTATTTGTCTTTTAAATCTAATTATTCAAAACTCAATCTTGTGTAATCTTGCTATGAAGTTGAAACGTAACTTATTATTTTTTAAACCTTTTTTATGGGTTTTTATCAAAGACATATCGAAATTATAATAATATTAGAATTATCTTAGATTTCAAATTGAATACCAATCGAATATTATAAATATACTATATTAAAAATTGTTAACAAAATATTATCTGCAGTCGTGTAACGATGAAATTTCCTGCTTTTGTAGGTCTTTAAGATTTTATTTTTAAAAAATATTATTTTACACTTTTTTTTATGTAAATGAACTTTTTCATATTGAATCGTAAACGAAACTTAATGAAAAAGACAGCAAATTTAACAATTAAATTTCGAAGAGCTAAAAAGAGATAATAGCTTAAAATTTAGATGTGATGTTTGTCCTATGTATAAAGAATATATTTTAATCGTTAAACTTCTTTTCACGCAAAAATTTCTACTGATATTTTTAAATTAAAAATAGCGCCTTTCTAATGCAAAGTCAATTAGGAAACTCATCTTAGCACGCGCAGTGACGTCAAGCAGCGAGTCGCTCCCTATTGGCTACGGGATGAAATGGCGCAACCTTTAGATATAGTAACCTTGGCACTGACCGGGTTTCAGTTGAATGCCGCTGGTATATATGTATTCCTGGGAGAAATGCATAAATTGGGCATTATTTTTTTTATTAGCTCCCTGAGGGGAACCGCTGACGGTAGTTAAATTTAAAAATTTTAAAAAAATCCAACCATATCTCATAAACCAATGGAAAAAAAAATGCAATTTAACAAATTACAACGACCATTTGGAAAATGATTATTTCAAAGACTAAAATTTAAGACATAAAAAATCACACGGAGTTGATCATACATTACGTACGCCATGAATTAGCCATGAATTGACATTAACAGTGTTATTACACGTAAAACTTCCAAGCGACAAAAATTGCCTGCGACTCGTACTTGGTGTGAAACATTTATATGTATTCATTCCTGTCCTATTTCTCTTTTTTATTTTTAATTGGCTTATTCCATTTTTCTTTTGCACGTGAAAATCTTACAAATTAAAATTAATTCTTTGGCAGAAATTGTTATTCATTTTCTTTCATTTTCATTAGTTATTATCCACCTGAAACTTACGTGTTATCCAAGCATTTCCTTGGCTGTTCGAGAAAAGGCTTTTCCATCGTCAGATTTCAAAGAAATCTGACTACCAATTTTAAATGAAATTTCATTCTTAAACTTCTAAACATCCGACAATATTACTTTTTACACCGTCGGATAGAGAAAACAATGTACTTTTAAATGCAAATTGTTTGAAAACTGTATCCCAATTTGTTTCAGAGTTATTAATTTTTTTTATTGTAGTTTTTATTACTTTTTCGTCATAGTGGCAACATAAGGTATCCATCTCTGTTCAAATAAAAGGGAAATACAGATTACTGTATAGACCAATCAGAACTCGAATAAAATGCGGATTAAACCAATAAAAACGTTCAGATATGCTTTTGATTTCCTACCGTGACGAGAACAATAACCATTTTTCCAAATGGTTAATAAAATCTTGAAACTTGACATGCTTATACACATGTATCGGAAAATTTCAAAATTTGATCCATAGGGTGGCAAAGGGGTAACCTCCACTAAGTTTTCGAAAGAAATCTCAAAAACACTAACAAAAGGCTTTAACTAACACTACTAAGGTTAACACTATTCAGACTTAATGGTTTCTCAATTATAGTTTCTTTCCTAACGAGAAATTAGTATCAGTTACAGCATTGAGTATTTCTTGAAAAGTACTAATGATAAGGTTACCACAATAGCGCCAAGTTTTGGAAAACTTGCGAAATATCGCCCAATTTGTTAGTGCATTTAAAAAATATATTTTTTTCTACATTTTAGTCAATTTGAATGAAAGTATGTTTTAAAAAAATATAGTTATTAAATTGAAATTGAAAACTACCCAATAAATTAAATGGTAATCAGTGTGTTCGTCTATAGTGTATACTGTCCCGTGACATATGTGTAAAAAAAATTATTTGATTTAAAGATTAAAAATTTCGATTGTTTTTATTTAACTATTGTGATTAAAAACGCACATTTTCCAAAATATTTCGTAAGAACAATTCCATTGGAATAAAATAAAAAAAAATCTTCCATTTCTCAAGAATTAAAACGATTATGTAAAAGGAAAGCGTAATCCACCAAATATCCTTTATAATTCTCGTAAAAATTCCATATTCCATGTCATAAATTCTTGACGTTAGAAAAACTGCCTTTGAGCTCTCACAGCAGCCTTAAATATTCTTATTGAAAATGAAAACTACTCAGTAAATTAAAAGATAACCATTTATTAAAGATAAACAAAGGAGTTCGATTTAATCTTCTTATCTCTTTTCCATTGTTGAACTCATTGTTAAAATTCCCCACCCTTTAGTTAAAAACCACATTTTATTGCTTTAGAATGACAGTGAGCCCTTGTTCTTTCTAAACGTAGGCCCCACCAGTGGCAGAGAGGTTCTGCTCTCGAAGCTGGTAGACGGGAGGTGCTGGGTTCGATCCCAATCGCGCCCGTCGGCCTAATCGTTCGGAGTTTTCGTGGTTTTCTTCGAGCCATGGATCTTCCATGCGTTAATACGGATTAGGTTCCCTTAGAAAGACCCCCACGGAGGGCACTCCCCCCGGGCCCATATCCCTCGTGTAGATAATTGGCCGTCAAAAATCAACCCAACCCAACTTTCTAAACGTAACATAAGGATGTCTTATAAACGGAAGAAAGGTTTTATTGTAACTGCTTTTACTTAGTACTGTGTCATAATATCAACATACGCAACTTATACAATTCAAGTTTTAATCTTTTTTTTTTTTTTTTTTTTTTTTTTTTTTTTTTTTTTTTTTACACATATTACTTATTTTTACTTGGACATTTTATTTAATATGTTCCTCGAATATGTTCTTTTGATACTTTATTTTTAAACCTTGACTCGCGACGTGCCAGCTCAATAATTTGTACCGGCTCTATCATCTTCTCACTCCTTACTCCAGTTCCTTGCAGCGCTACTTTGGAACGGTTTGATAATGTGGTTATCCGACTTCCATTTATCATTTTTGCTCTTATAAAGAGTAATAAAAGATATCACATTGCAAAATCAGTCTATATCAGTGGAAATACAAATTTATATAATTTTTTCCCGCTTGAGACTTTATATATAAAATTTCTGTCATTTAACATTCTACCGTACTCTGCAGCTTTACACACAATAAAATACTCTATTTTTTCCCTTATTCGCAGCGAAAAGGTTAAAATCTGTAAAAAATAAGTCTAAGGTAGGATATAATTTGTTATTATAGCAAACTGTGCATTCTTTTCTTAGTAATTCAGTCCTATAGAATTATAAAATTTGATAGATTTTAGAGAACTTCCAATTAACATTGTGAAACAAGGGAATTTTGGATGTATGTGTATTATAGAGGACAAAGGTATCCATGCGTAACGCTGACGTGTTTTTAACGATTACCAAAGCTGATGATTACATTTTACTTTCATTGACTTTTATTAAATTTTTTTAAACTTCTAAATACCGCACATTTTCAATTTTTACATAATCGAATAGAGAAATAAAATGTACTTTCAAACGCAATTTGTTTGAAAACTATATAGCAATTTGTTTGAAACCTGTATCGTAATTAACGCAAATTTCATTGTTTTAAAATAATATTCAAGCATGATTTTTTTTTCATATCTATCTCTATAGCGTGCATCAAATTACGAAAGATAAATCCGTTTACATTTAAAATAATATACAGTGACCACAAGGGTGGTCACAAGCAACATGGTAAAAATAAAAAATTACATTTTCTTGGGGGGAGGGAGGGGACCCCCTAAAAGTTGCTAATTAGATAGAAAATGAGATTGGCAAAGTTTCAGCTCAATTGAATAACATTAACCCGCGTTTCATCGAGGTTGAATTCTTAAAAATTTGCAAATTTTGGCGACAAATTTGTAGTTTTTCTTTCTTTAAGTGCAAACTATTTGTCTTCAAAACCTGATTCCTTTTTTATTTTATGGAAACTGGTGTTACCTTGAACTTATACTCTCATCAAAACTTATATTTAATAAACATTTAGTATTTTTCAGGTCGGCTCGTCAACCATGCCCTCAAACTTTGCATTTTTGAAAAATAAGTGAAAAATGACAAAATAATAATTTTATTACTTTTGATAATTTTTTGTATTATTTGCATTAATAGGCAAAAATAATTGAACAATTTTTGTAACTTTAAAAATATTTCCCGAGTTATAATTAATTATTAGTTATCTAGATCTGCGTCTAGAATGAAAGAGCTTCTTGATTTGTTGATTGCAGTTGAAGCGCATTTCAAACGAACCTCTGGATTTCTCTTTTTATTACAAGGCTGTTTTTGTTACCTGCTACCGTCATCTATTTTCAGAAATGAGGAAATATTCCGGAAACCCCCCTCTCCTTTCGTTATGATGGCAGAAATGTAAGATTTTTTTAATTGACCACACGTCTCAACAAATCTTCGACAGTAAGTTACCAAGTAATTGTCAAGTTTTACGTATTTTATTTTATAATACTCGCTAAGTGAAACTGAACGCCAGAGAAGCTGCTAGACTTAGAGTACATCCAACAATTAACCACAGACTTTAAGTAGAAGTGCAATACGTCTAAACAAGTAACTATTTCGTATGCAAAGAACTGAACTCATAAAAACCAGATTTAAAAATTCCGATTTAGAGAGAGCTGTTGTTCACTGAGATGGAAAACTGCTTCCTCATTTTTTGAATAAAGAAAATTTAGAGTGGATAGCAGTTTTAATTAGTTGTGGAGATGAAGAACAGTTACTACGAGTTCCTAAATTTGAAAATAGTATTGGAATAATTCAAGCGAAAGCTGTATTTTCAGCAGTTGAAGAGTGGGAGTAAGTTGGTAAAATACAGGTAAAACGTGCAGGTAAAACGTGTTTTGATGCCACTGCAGTAAACACCGGTCACTTCATAGAAACCTACTTTTTTCCATAGCAATTGTTAAAGGACAAACTTCTGTATTTACCATGTCGCCACCATAATTTAGAAATTATCCTAAAAGCTGTTTTTGATTGTAAAATGGGCACAATCACTGGCCTTCGGCCAGATATTAAAAAAACAATTCTGACTGGGTGTCCTAAATTAAACCAGACTAAGTATAAAAATGCTATTCAAGATTACACAATCTTTATAAAATTAATGACCGAGGGATAATTTTAAAGAATTCATTCAACTTTATTTAATTTTTATAGGACGTTCTCCTCCAAAAGACATTTGTTAGAGCACCTGGTGTTTTTAATCATGTCAGATGGATAGCACAGGAGATGGATGGCTATTTATTCTCTCAAAATATATCGTTACAGGGATCATCTATCAATAACAAATTTAGAACAAGAAGATTTTAGAGACCTTTGCTTATTTCAAATCAATATTTATGTAAAAGCTTGCTTCAATACTCCCACTACCACTTTGACTTCCAATCCAAGATTTTCAATTAATAAAATCACTTGTTGACTACAGAAAAACTTATAAATAGGTTGCAGACAAAGCACTATTTAAAACGATAAACCGCATTTGGTACCTTAACTCGGATCAATTTCCATTTTCATTTTTATATGATACTTTAGTAAAAAAAAAAAAAAAAAAAAAAAAAAAAAGTCAATATAAGCACGGCTGTAAAATTAATCTCATTTGAAGAAGAAAATGATGAAAATGACAGGAATGTAAGAGCAACAAAATTTTCAAGGAAGTGGATTATTTATTGAACAAATAAGTCGATGTTTTTGTTTCACCTCAAACTATAATTTTTTTTAAATATTTTATATTAATAAACGATTTTTAAATACTCATCCCAATGTATGGTGCGCAAATATCCTTTTTTAAAAGCAAAAAATTAGTGAATGGTTTTAAAGTTGTCAATGATATATCTGAAAGCAGAATAAAATTAATCCGAGATTTTAATTCCTGTTTAACATAGACGAAAAGCAAAAACAGCATATGCTAAAAGTTGTATCTAAATGTAGAAAAACTTTTCAAGCAAAAGCAAAACTTCAGAAGCCACCTTATCTACGCCATTACCCCTTAATCCTTTCCAGCGCAGTGGTCCCACGTCAAGACCACCTAAGTTTAATTCCAAACTTCCAAACGGCACCAAGAATATTTTGATAAAATTTTGATTTTACAATGAAAGTTTAACATAATGTGCTTCCTAATTTCTAAAAAATTCATTTGTCAATTCCGGTGTTAGTCAATCATTTCATCATGTTACGAACAGAATTTTTCTGTGCCGGAAAGGGTTAACGTGTCAATTATAAGGGATAATAAATTGTCTTCATCCTATGCTTCCTTTCTTGTAACACAACTTTAATAATAAAATGCATTTGAGCATTATTTGTTCTAATTGCCCCTTCTTTGCCCCTCCCTTTTTTTTAATTTTTCAATTTAAAATTCGATTTTTTTCATTTTCTTTGGTTTTTTTTTTTAATTAAAACTTTTATCATGTACAAAAGAAAAAAAAGGTTGGAAAGCAGACGAAATGGAATATTACAATGTTTTTTCGCATTTTCATAAAAAGTCAATTTTTAGGATTGGGGTGAATTCTAGTCCTGGAAAATGCGCATATGTTTAAATTTATACATTTTTAGAGAAAAAATGGTGTAAGGTTCTTAAAGCAAAACTTTTTTTTTTTTTTTTTTTTTTTTTTTATATATATATATATATATAAAATGAGACATGAATTATATTTCTAGGTTCAATTGTATTAATTTCATAAAGGAAAAACATAGGTTTTTTGCGAAAAATCACGTTTTTTTTTTCAAACTTTAACCTCAGAGAGGCACGGGTTAACATTATCCAAATGAGCTGAAACTTAGCCAATCTCATTATCTAGTCAATTGGCAACTTTTTCTTTTTTTTGGGGGGGGGAGAGGGGGTCCCCTCCAAAAAATTCAAAAAATGATTTCTTGTGACCACCCTAGTGACCACGCTAATAGTTGATGCCCCTCAAATAGTTGATCAAATTTTTGAAATATTGCTTCATATCAGGCGGAAATGAGTTGTACATGTGACACTGGATTGAACGTTAGAGCGCCTGTTGTCAGATAATTTTCATCTGTTTTCTGTAAGAGAAGTTATTATATGATATTTCTATTAGAAAATGTAAAAATTTAGTTTTTCATTAGTAGGAGACAATTACGGTAAGTTAATATAATCCACTTCCATTTTGCTTTTTTCAGATAATAGTTTTATATGAATTATTGTTAACCGCAGCCAAAACATCACATTTTAAAGATTAATTTTTGAATTTTCGACTGACTTCTTTGATTGATTAACTACTGGGGAAATATCAATCAAAGAAACTATTTATTTATAATTTTGTTGCTATTTAATTTCAAAAGATTTCATTTTTGTCCTGTATAAGACATTCATTAAGTGTTGTAGCAATCATGTTAGTTTACTTCTAAAATTTAAAAGGAAAGAAATATAATAAAAACCGCGTAGCACTGACCGTATTTGATCAACTACTGGTTCTCTCACCCTAAATAGCTCATCATTTGTTTCCAGCTAATATTCCATAACGAAATTAATTCATCAACAAATAAAATATAAATAAAAGACAAATTTAAGATACGTAATCAAATTTCACTCTTAAACCACTGAAATGAGCATAATAAAAAAGGCTGCTTGTAGTAAATAGAGATATTTGGCTACATCTGCAGCTGTTAAATCTTGACACGAGGCCATTATTAAAATACGAATATGATTTTTGGAATTGTAAATTGATATTCTAAAATATATATATATAATTTTAATTAATTTTTCAATTAATTTACAGCAGTGAAATTACGCTCGCAATTATTGAATATTTAATACATGATTTATCACATTATTAACCAAGCGTAGAACAAACGGAGTGAAAATTGTCCAAGACGGAAATGGATCCAGGAACCCTTGGAATAGCGCTCCAAGTGCTCTACCAATTATGCTACGAGGACGATACCCAGTTTAGCATCTCCCACTGGTATAGCGCTATTCCAAGGGTACCAGGATTGGTTCCCGGCTCCGACATTTTCAGTCTGTTGGGTCTACGTTAGCAATGTGTTTAATCACGTGTTAAATACTAAAAAATATGTATTAAATGTAAAAAATCTATGGAGTTATCAATAAAAAAAAAAAAAGCAAATGACCCGTGAGAGACTTTTTCGCCGCAATCTTTCAGATTATTTGCGTATATGTTTTTCCTTTAATTTGTAAGTAACTGAAAGGTTTTTTCAATCAGAAAACATGCTTTAATGATAGATAAGTTTACTACGTCGAAAGCCGCTTGCAGAACCTTTCGAGAAATATTTCATTCATCGCTGTGTCTTCAATATGTGCAGAGAAAAATGGCAGTTAACCCATTTATTCCTAGCTTCCCATTTTTAGGACGTTTCGTATTTCAATATTTTTTTATAATTTTCTTCTCCCTTACAACATGAAAATTGTATGAAGTAATTCTCTATAAATGTCTTTATCTATTAGCGAGAGATCACAGCATAAGATTAATATTTGTTTGCTTAACCCTTAATTGCATAGTGGTGTAAATTTCCATCACATTTTTACTTAATTTTTAATACATAAATTAAGTTCTTACAACCACTATATTTATATAGAAATATTAATCCTCTAAAAATTACAAAAATATAAGTTAAAATAAAGTTAAAAATCTATCTTAAGATTCTTGGTGTCTAATCATTAATATAAAAATAAAAAAACATAATTCCAAAAGAATAATTCATGCAATTAAGGATTAAATAGAGGCCTTTTTTCGGTGTTTATAGATTTTTCATTTTTCAAGATAGCGAAATGAAAAAAGTAAGTTTATTTTTATTTTTTGTATCAAGGATCCAAATAAATAAGTGATAATCTTAGCTTGTAAACTTCTTTGAAACACTTACTTTTTTTATTGCGAAATTATATGTCCAAGCCTATTTCTTATGCATGTTTGTAACTTACAAAATATGAGGCGCTAGCGCAAATGGGTACATATTTCTATTAGCCATTTAGGAGACAGTTATTTTTTAAAAACCTTTTTCATGCTGATTTTGAAATAAATTGTTATTTAGCCTCAAGTACGATTAATTTATTATTAGTAATACTTATTATAATACTTATTAGTCTCTGTAAAAAAATAAATATATCTTTGTAATAGTTCGTAAAAATACTAATTATGGTATATAATATACAATTTAAACGCTTAACTTATATAAATATAGACAAAACATAGAATTATGCATTTTTCCACATATCACTTAGTCCAATATTTAGTACGTTTACATTTTATCAAATAAATATAAAATATTGCAGCGTAATTTTTTTTTTGTGCTTTTCCAGTTCATTTTGCAACATTTTAAAGTAATTTTACCAACAAATTTGAGAAAACAAAAATACAGCCATAAATGGGTTAACACCCGAAGTTAATATATATGACGTTTTTCACCTATATTCTGTAACCCGGTAATATCAGCTTTTTCCCCTAGTGCTCTTAAATGTACAAGCCACTGCACTTTAATGGGATATTTTCTAACAAGCTCAAACATAGGAAATATTCTAAACAGTACATTGAGATTCGTTCGTGTGCGCTGTAAAACAGCCAGAATTTCTTTTTATAAGCTTATTAAAGTTTCATCACGTCTTGAGCTTTTTTTTAAATAAAATTTTAAAAACGAACAATGTATACATAGTACAGAAATAAAACAAGTATAGTTTAAACAAGCTTGAATTTAAAAACGAGCGATTTTTTTCTAACTGTACTATAATGAAGTTTTAAAAAATCAGCTAACTAGCGTGTTTACCATTTCGATGTTTTTGCTAAAAACTT
This sequence comes from Maratus speciosus, assembly GCA_963932465.1. Classification (NCBI taxonomy): domain Eukaryota; kingdom Metazoa; phylum Arthropoda; class Arachnida; order Araneae; family Salticidae; genus Maratus; species Maratus speciosus. The sequence continues at coordinate 526,977,880 of OZ010789.1, read as the reverse complement.
TAATACACAAGAGAAAACGTGAAATAAGTTATAAAGATAAAGACCTATTCAGAATAATATTACAATTTTTTAAATAAATGCATACACGCAAAAACATTGCAATAGAACATATATACATTAAAAGCAAATTGAGCATTCTAAGCATATTTATTTGTTTTAAAATGCAAGTCTTATTAGATATCCGTATAAAAACAGTAAAATATCTTTGTTCTAAGACATGAATTTTCATGCATTTCCCATAACAAATTACAGAGTTATTTCTTTCTTTCTTTTAGCCATTATTTAAGTGACTATTTAAGGCAAAAAATAAGTTTTTCAAAATTCCGTGAAAAATAAAGTTTATACGTTTAATAAAACACATCCACGTTCACGAAAGGAGGATTTAATTTTAAAATATTGTTTTTTCAGCTGTTAACATAATTTGAATAGAATTTTTATATTGAAAGAATATGTAAGAGCTTAAAAATCTATAATTATTATTTAATTTACGGTTTTTATAAAGGAAAACACATATATATAGTTAGAATATCAAATACACTGTAAAAAAAAAAAAAAAAAAAAAAGACATTTTTACAGTACTAAGTACTGTTCATCTCGCGCGCAAACTCGATCACAGTGAATGTGCTGTATCTTTCTTTGGTTTCCTCACTGTATTAACATGCAAAATACAGTAGTTGCGTAAAATTAACAGCACAATGTGCTGGCAATTTGGACGCCAGCAATTTGTGCTGTAAAAAAAATACGTTCAAATTGTCAGCACATTGTGCTGTTAATTTTACGCAACTACTGTATTTTCCATGTTAATATAGTCAGGAAACCAAAGAAAGATACAGCCCATTCACTGTGATCGAGTTTGTTCTGGCAAATCTACAGTGGGTTTTCTTACAGTGTATAAGTAATAAATTCAATTAAAAATCAAAACAAGGCCTCGTATGAAGCAGTTATTTTTGTCCTGAAGACGTATTTAGTCTGATATTTATTCTGGCTGCCTAGGAAAAATATGCATGCTTACCCAAATTCATATTTTTTAGATTTTTTATGACTAATATGAAAATCAATCACACACTTTATTTGTGAACTTTAGACATTTGGGAACTGCAGATTCTGTCTAAGTATTACAAATATCATTTTTTCATTTCCTGTTCATTTTATTAATTTAATTATTTTTTATGTTTGATGGTAATACTTGGTGTTTTTTAAGTGTCATATTTATATAAATTTATTATATATAATTTATTTTATATGTTTTAGCATATTGCTATATAATATTATCAATGTTATAAAATTACTTAAATTCTCCGTATAGATTAATTGGGTTTGGTAGCAGAATATATTATATGCATTATAGGCTATTTATATTCGAATAATTAGTTATTACATCTGTTATGTTAAATTTCATTATAAATAAGTTTATTTATGTCTTTATGATACATAGTATCTTTGTAATAATAATTGTGGTTAATCTAATAACATTTATCTTTATTTAATACTTTTAATAATAATAATTTATAATATGGTATTATTTAAAGAAAATAAGTTAAAACTGGTGTGAATGACTAAGAACAAACAATCTTCTTGAAACACCATCAAAAATTTGTAAATGCGCTAGGCCTTTCGAAAGATCTGAGTCTTTCTTCGTCAGGCGCAAAAAAGACGTCCTTCTACTATGAAAGCAGAGGCAAGACTGAAATGAGAGACAAGGGAAAGGAAACAAGCTGAAGAAACAGCCAATAGGAAGTTAGAAATCAACAGCCAATAGGAAAGTAAAAGACAACAGCCTATCACAGAAGAGAATAATCAAAACAAAAGAACACAAAGTAGGAGGGGCAAAAAAATGGGAGGGGGAAATATGTATTTTTCCCCCTCCCATTTTTTTTGCCACTCCTACTTTGTGTTCTTTTGTTTTGATTATTCTCTTCTGTGATAGGCTGTTGTCTTTTACTTTCCTATTGGCTGTTGATTTCTAACTTCCTATTGGCTGTTTCTTCAGCTTGTTTCCTTTCCCTTGTCTCTCATTTCAGTCTTGCCTCTGCTTTCATAGTAGAAGGACGTCTTTTTTGCGCCTGACGAAGAAAGACTCAGATCTTTCGAAAGGCCTAGCGCATTTACAAATTTTTGATGGTGTTTCAAGAAGATTGTTTGTTCTTATGGTATTATTTATTTATTGGGATATGTTGGGTAAAGCAGATGGTAAAATTTACAAGCATTAGCTTCAATATGGTTACTATGATTCCTTCCATCCGCTTATAGCTTGGAATTTTTAATTACTAGGAATATAATATCCATTTCATTACAACTAAATATAAATATATAAATGGACTGTTAAATGAATAATAATAATGATATAATTGGATCAAGAATGTTAAAAATAGTATGGCGAGAATAGGAATGAAGAAAGCATTAATTCATTTATTCAATTAATGAAATTTTTGAATGTCTTTTATCTATACTTTTATTCTCTTTTAGCTATTTGATATTGTAAAAAGAAAGCATAGCTTAAATAATTAGTTCAAAATACTTTCATTTTAGCATAATAGATGGCAGCACCAAAAATTAGTTTGTATTATGTCAATGGCTTTTAATAGTGTAATATTCTTTCACCTTTCTTTAAACACTAGGTGGCACTTATGCTCGTTAATGGGTATAATGCAAATTAATTGTTTTGGGTATTTTTTACTTTAGTTTCGTAACTTTAAAAGCGTTAATAGGTATTTTAAACATTACTATTGCAATGATTTTCTATTTATATTAATTAATTGTATTTATCAAGGTATTTCAAAATGGATTAACTGCAAACATTAGGTATTAATATCTGTGTTGTCTTAACTGCAAAAGTAACCTTAAAGTTATAGCAGCAATGGTTAACATGTGCTGGTGTGAATTTGAATTAAATAAAAATGGTGTTAATTTAGGTAGGCTGTGTAATATTACTATATTTCATAGATATAAATTAATTATTTAAAGGTTGTATTGATTTTTCCATTTCATGGCATTTAATATTATTCTGTTATCATCTTGCATCTATTCTTTTGGTCATGTAGTCATTTGGGTACAGGGAAAATTTTTTTCCGCTTATAGCTTTTTTTCTCCACAGAAAATGACTATTTTTGCTTATATATTTGAATTCTGTACCCTTGATAACGTAATTCAATATATAAGTTTTCAATTATTTTTATCGGTATCCATATTTTTTCTTTTTTTACCCGACTGAAAAGAAGGGTTATGTGTTTCACGCGTATATGTGTATGTGGATTTCTTTACACCCTCGAAACATCCAAACGGCGGAATGGATTTTAACGAATGAGGTCTCTATCAATTCGTCTTAACGGCCCGACGGTTATAGGCTAGGTTTTGTTTTTATAAATTCAAAATGGCAGCCCTAAAATACAAAATGGCGGTAAAGACGAAAAACATTACGCACCCTATTGAGTGGCATATCATTGGTTAGGTCTTTCAAAATGAAGACGATGTTTTATTGACTATTTTACAGTCGGAAGCACCGTTAAAATATTATACAACCTGGAAGTTGTGTACGTCGAATCTCTAGCTTTACTGCAACTGTAACCATCATAGATATCTATAGACCTCATCAAAACTGTGTTTATCGATAGGAACTAACAATCAAACAGAACTTAAAAGACATCAATACAGGTAAATAAAAAAATACGCAAGTAATATAAACAAGTAATATAAAAAAATATTTTAAATCAATTCCTACTTAGGTCAATAAGATAATTTTTTTTCTTTCATTCTTCTTTCCTCTTGAGTGGTGCTTAAAATGCCTTGATCAAGAAGTGGGCTCTCTATGAAATTAAAAACTTGTCAAAAGCGGACAGATAAAATTGTTAAATTGGGTTTAGCACTAATCATGATTTATTTTTTGTTGGTAAAATTAGTACTTAACTCCGAAATCTACCTGCGCCTGTAGGCCGAGGCGGCAGGGATTTTATTTTCCTTTGTTTTTATTTATTTATTTATTGATTTTCTGCAATAGTTGGTCCTATCAAGCACTTGTCAATATATAAGTTGTAGATTAGATTATAAAGGTTTATAATAAATTTAAGTGAGTTTGATGTCTTGTGAATTGAGGAAGTCAGGATTTTTTTTTCTCTTAAAACTCCGATTTTTTATCTCTCCTTGAACCCATTTTTAATGATATCAAAAATTTGTCATACATAAATTTTTGGCAGTTTTCCTAGAATTAAGAATAACTTTAAATTGATTTGATATGTATTATAATAAAGAAGTTATAGGGTTTTGGGGGTTTTCGTAAAAGCCCACCCTATTTCTAACCCTTTGGTCCGATTTTGCACATTAAGGAACTTGGGCGAGATTTACTGCTCCTTGATTTTAGAGATTGGAAGAGACCAATTTGGAAGAGATTTCTGCAGAATTATGGAAGTTATTGTGTGCGTAAAAAAGTGGTGCATAGATAGATAGATAAAGTTTTGGAGCTGGTGTGGCTTGGGTTCTATTGGTCATGATCGGCGTAGATCTCCAAAACTTTTTCAGAAATTCCAACATAGGGAAGACTATAATAGGTACTATTTCTTACGAAATCTACCTAAAAATTTGAATCCTATCACTTTTTGATCTTTATATGTATCCTCGTCATCCTGTATCCTGAATTTTTTATTAAAAGTAAATATATTTTATTTAAAGCTAAGATCTTGCAAATTTCTACTTCGTAAGTCACTATGCAAAAGAAAATAACAAGAAATATTTATAACAACGGTATATCGTTTGCTTTACACTTACTAGTTTAAGAAGCTTAAGGTAAATTGCTCAAGTTATCACAATACTACATATTCAGTGTGAAAGCCAATTAAATTATGTTTCTTTTTTGTTTAATGTTAGTTCGATTGCGTACTTTAACAGAAATATAAGCATTGCAGATATAATGACAATTCCCTGAAATGGGAACTCTTTATGGGTGGGTGGGGGGGGGGGGGGGGGTCGATGCGCAACACTAGCGAAATCTTACAGAAAACATTTATTATTTAAGTACTTTTTTCTGGAGTCACTGAAGCGATTTCAATTTTTAACAATAGTTTTAACAGTAGTACAAAATGGCCTTTCGAAAGAAATAAAAATAAATACTCTGTCAAGTGCGTTTTTAACTCGCGCACAAAGGATTCCATACAACAAAGACTTTGTTCAAAGTTTAAACATGACACCATGACAAGCATGCGTCGAAAGGAGGCGTCAAAAATGTAACGACTTCGCCTTGATTTCGCTTGGGTTCGCCGCTATTTTCTAGATAGGATTTTAATTAATATCTTGCACAATTATTGATACTTGTTTTCGAAAATCATTATCAATAATCCCTGGAGGATTACGCGTCGATAGGTACCAGGGGGTCCTGAATTCCCCCACTGAGCGCCTGCTAGGTTGGTTGGTTGGTTGTATTTATGTCGGCCAATTATCAGCACGTGGGATATAGGCCCTAAGTGGGGGAGAGTGCCTTCCGTGGAGGTCTTTCTAAGGGAACCTAATCCGTATTAACGCTTGGAGAACCAAGGTTCGAAGAAAACCACGAAAACTCCGAACGATTAGGCCGACGGGCGCGATTGGGATCGAACCCAGCACCTCCCGTCTACCAGTTTCGAGAGCAGAACCTCTCGGCCACTGGTGGGGCGAGCGCCTGCTAGGTAAAGTTTGTATGTAACGGAAAAAATGCCATTTTTACTCAAACTATTTGCCTTAGGTTAATTCCTATGCTCTTCGTGCAATGTTTAAATTAACTCTTATTACCACTATTTTTTTTTTCTAATGTTAGTTTCAGTAGATTCAGAAATAGAGGGGGGGGGGGGGTTTACACATTTTTGCAGTACATTTTCAATGATATCTCTAAAAATACAATGCCAAAAATTGAAAGCAATATATTTTTGATTACAGTGTTACTAATTTTTTGAACAATACCCCACGCGATATACAAAATAAATAAATAAATATAATAATATAAAGGTTTTTTTACTTCATTTAATGAGCTCTTTTATTTACTTATTTATTTATGAATTTTGTAAATGAATAAAAAATTATAAATATGAGAGTAAATAGCCTTTATAACTCTGGCGAGTTTGAACTTTCCAGGTTTCAAAGTTCTCGAGAAAAACGACCGTGACAGGCGCACGAAAGATCTCATAACTTGTGGTTCCGTTTTCTGGTGCGTTCGTAAGTATATAAATACTTAGCACTTACAGTCTTCGTCTGATCCGTCCGTCTGACCGCATATAACAGCGCAAAAACTACTCAACCAAATGTTTTGAAACTTAATACATATATTTTTTGCAGAATGTTGTGGAGTAAATTAGAATTTTATGAAAATCGAATAAAAACTTGAAAAGATATAATTGTTTCTTTCATTCTATTAAATCCTATCATACGTAATTAATTATATCCCATGAAAGGTAATGATTCTAGATTGCCTATAGGTAATGATTCTAGATTGCCTATAGGTAATGATTCTAGATTGCCTATAGGTAATGATTCTAGATTGCCTGTAGGTAATGATTCTAGATGGGGATTAAGTCATTTTTAAAATGGAGCAGTAAATCCTGTTTTCATACATTTTTGCATAAGAGTACAACAGCTATTGCATCAAGATCTGAATATTTATAAAACAACTTATAATACGAATACAACTCATGTGTCACGTTTGACGTGCAATCTCCATCTTGTTACATTTTATGTACGTAAGTCTAAAAATACGATAATTACGTAATTTCACAAACAGGTTTATTTTGAACCAATGTTACTAAAGTGGAATTCCTTTTCGAAAAAAAACCTCTGAAATATAGCAAATTATAATACAAAAATATACAAAATTAAAATCCCTTTCGTAGCTGTCTAGAGAGATATACGTCAATATCATCGATTTTTCTACATTCTTTCTCAATTGTTCTTGCTCCCGTAAGAAAATTTATCCCTAACAATTGTGTAAAAACTTTTTTGGGGAAATCAGTCTGCGAATTTCTTAAAAGATCAATTGAAAAAGAAGAAAATAAACTGTAGTAACTTCTGGCATAAATTGTGTTGCATAGGTAAACGTGATTGATGTTTTACAGAGTTTTAATTTTTATTTATTTATTGTGCATTCATGTTGATGCTCTATTATTTGTATTTTCCTTTTTCCCAAACACAAAACGTTTAATCCTAATTTCATCTTTTTATTATATGATAAAATAGCGAGTCCTTTATTAATAGTTTCATATGTAATATCATATTTTTTTATGTGTATTAAAGTATAATATACTGGAAGTGTATATACTGAAATTACTACTATATTGTACACGCAATTACTGTAAATAATTCGTGTGTCAGCATTATATAGGTGTAAAGTTAATTCTTGTGAAATTTTCTATGTTTACTGTGATGCCAAAAATGTGTTTATACAATAGTACAACCTTTTGAGACATAAAAACTCATAATAACAAAGTAAGAGACGTCAATGTTATGCTACGGATCATAACGTGGAATTACATGGATCATGACCTGGTATTTCACAGAAACGTCATCTATGTGTAAAATCATAATTGTTGCAGTGAATAACGCTAGGAATGCTTGTCGTATGTGTATCAGTAGGAATTTTTTTTATCAAGTATCTGAGTTATATTTAACGAAATATAATCGTTCTGTATTATTTATATAAATCAATATTATAAACAGAAACGTGCCCGTCAATAATTCTTCAAATACCAAATATCTTGACATGTCTTATTAATTTCACGTTTAGAGAATTTATATTATCTTTTAAATGTTGCAAAATATCCATCTTCAATTCATCATATTCAGAAAAGTTCTAATTTTAAATAAAGTTTGACTAAATACTTTTTTTTTTACTTTTATTAATTAATTGACTTTTATAAATTAATTGACGTTTAAATTAATTTTCAATAAAATAAACTTAAATAAAATATTAACCAACTTCTAAAAAAGCACTAAAAATAATTAAACAATTCTTTAAAATTCTCTAATGACGAAATGTTATCCAATAACCACACATTGTATATCACGTATCGGCATAAAAACTTTAAATTTAATATATAGAATTTAATATTCACCAAACATGGATTTTCTAGATAATATTTTTTACAATAGATTAAGTTACATTTTTATGATTTAATTTACGAATATATACATATAAAAAGTAATCAATTACTTTTTGAAGAGACTGAAAAGAACAAAAAGAACAGCTCAAAACTCAGATTTCTGTCTTGTTCCAGTGATTTTATGTTACCCCGTGTCAAACAGTCTAGTAGAATTCTAAATTTGCTATTTGAGAACTTTTAGTTTGATGTAGAGATTCCTGGGAAGGGGGGGGGGGGGGGGGGCTCTACAAATGTTCTCATAATGTGGGAATTGTTTACGTTTTCATTTTTCAATGAATAAATGTCTTAGAATGACAATTGGGTCTGTTTTTCTGGAGAAACTGCAAGATTTCTAAATCCATTGCCTTGCTACAGGTACGCCCTGATTATCGGATTAATAATACGACTGCAAAACAAATACTTGTGTTTCAACTGGACTTAGCCGATCTCAGCTATTACCAACAAATTCATGTAGTTGTCTGAATTTGTTGACTGCAAAAATAACACAACCTGTCACCAGTATTCTACGAATTTAATGCATCCATCTACAATGTTTCACTATTGGGGGGGAGGGGGGGCTCTACAAATGTTCTCATAATGTGGGAATTGTTTACGTTTTCATGTTTCAATGAATAAATGTCTTAGAATGACAATTGGGTCTGTTTTTCTGGAGAAACTGCAAGATTTCTAAATCCATTGCCTTGCTACAGGTACGCCCTGATTATCGGATTAATAATACGACTGCAAAACAAATACTTGTGTTTCAACTGGACTTAGCCGATCTCAGCTATTACCAACAAATTCATGTAGTTGTCTGAATTTGTTGACTGCAAAAATAACACAACCTGTCACCAGCTGCCTGTCACCAGTATTCTACGAATTTAATGCATTCATCTACAATCTTTCACTATGGAGGGGGGGGGGGCTCTACAAATGTTCTCATAATGTGGGAATTGTTTACGTTTTCATGTTTCAATGAATAAATGTCTTAGATTTCACAATTGGGTCTGTTTTTCTGGAGAAACTGCGAGATTTCTAAATCCATTGCCTTGCTACAGGTACGCTCTGATTATCGGATTAATAATACGACTGCAAAATAAATACTTGTGTTTCAACTGGACTTAGCCGATCTCAGCTATTACCAACAAATTCATGTAGTTGTCTGAATTTGTTGACTGCAAAAATAACACAACCTGTCACCAGCTACCAGTATTCTACGAATTTAATGCATCCATCTACAATCTTTCACTATTTTGACAAGGATTTTATAGAATGTTTCATATATGTATATATATATATAAATATACATGATTTTATAAGAAAATCATTTTGTTAATATTTCTATAGTCATTTAAGTTTAACTTAGAAATTTCTACAAAATATAAACAACAATAATTTTTAAAGTTAATTCATGCACCTGGGGAGATATTTCCTACTATTTCACAAATAGACCGGTAGGCGGCAGCACAGATATTCACCTCATTGAGTCCATGGCTGAAATTTAAGAATTAGTTAAAACTCGATGCACATATTAAAACGCAATCGGTCTGCCAAGTCATATATTTGTGGAAAACACCTGGAAATCCGATTTTAGTGGTTGACTCGTCGGTTTATCATTGTGTTTTCCTGCTCCCAGTCCTCCATGCTTTCATACCTTTGGGTGCAGGAAAAGACAATGGTAAACCTAAGAATCAACCACTAAAATCGGGTTTTCAGGTGTTTTCCACCAAGATATGACTTGGCAGACCGATTGCGTTTTGATATGTGTATCGAGTTTTAACTAATTCTGGATTTTCAGCCATGAACTCAATGAGTGATTATCTGTGTTTCTGGTCAAAAAGCTTATCAACTAATAAATCGATGTTTTCCGTATCTCATAGCATTTAGCGTTACATAGAACCACCAAGCTTTGCATATAGCCGCTAACGATGCAGCTGATATCCTTGTGTATTGCACATTCACTATCCTAGCAACACCCACTGTTGCCCATTCGTTGACAGTTTGTGAAAACTGTTTGAAATTCGTAGGATCGGATTAGGATGTTGGGATTGAAAAATGTTAAGTTTCTAAGTCCCTCTAATTTAAAACATATCTGAGCATGATTTTGTGCAGCTAACGGTTGGATTGCTATTGGACCTTTGTTGGCAAGTGATAAGACAGGGGGAACATTTGTTACTTTGGACCAAAAGATCAAGCAATTAACTAACGCTGTCCCAACTATTATGTGCTACCCCCCGTTATTTATGTGCACACACCACTTTTATTACTATACTTCATTCGTTTGCAAATTAAATGTCTATATAAGTGATACACTTTCTCCCCTGTATATTACTCATGCGTACTTACCATCTGGATATCACACGTTTACCCACACTTTTATACACAATCGTTAAATGATAATAATGTTAACGAAAACTACTTTTTCTTCAGCATTTGTGCGCTATCCATTTCCAATTTCGGAAAAAAATATATTTTTTGATAAAAGATCATTGTTAAAACAGAATTATCTTACTTATTTAAATATTAACCTTTTAAAAAGTAAGAAAAGAAATTAATAAAATTTTCTGTTTAACTTAATAATATGAATCAACTGCTAAATTTCTTTCAATTTTAAAACCATTTAATTTGAAGCACTCCTTTAATGCATTATTTTAAACGGAACTACACTTTTTTATACTTTGGACTAATTATTTTTCAACTTGTAGAAACCATTTAAAATTGAAAATTTGTAGTTGCTCTAATTCTTCTGTTATTCAATTATAAGTTTTTATATAACATATATTTTATTTTCATTTTTACATTTAATTTACGTTCGAAATGAAAAAAAAAACATTCAAAGGGAAAAGCATTAACACAAAACAGAACCTTTTGAATGTTTTTTTTTTCCTACAAAGCCGTTAAAATCTCTTAATTAATTTTTAAGGAGTCTAACATATGTCTTTGTATTTTAAATAAAAAGTGCCAGTAAATTAAACAAAAAAGTCAGTTAATTTTTAATAATGTTTTTTTCTTCTTACAATAACTTTATTCAGAAATAAATGTCCCAAAACATTAAAAACAAATTATGTTAATTTTTTCTAAATTGAAAGTGAGCATGTCTTATTTTTTATTTTTTTCCATTTTGAAATCATTTTTGCTACCTATTTCTCAAAACAAATATTTTTTTGTTAGTTTATTTTCAATATTTACATACTTAATGTGTATATATGGAGAAATATTTTATTTTGTAATTTTTTTCTGTGAATTTTTAAATATTTGCGTCTACTAAATCTACAATATAAACATAAATAATTTTAGCAGTTTTAAATGAGAAAAAAATACTTAACGTTAAATAAAACATATATACCACGTGTTCGTTTTTTTCTTTTTTAACTAGAAACATGTACTTAACTTTAAACGAATCAAATATAACACAAATTAATTCTTTAATTTATTTCATATGAAATTTCCTAATAAAATGCCTCAAATGTTTATGAATTTGTATGAGTTAGAATTTCAAAATAATGAAAACAACATAGCTTAACTTAAATTTCTACATGAAACTAAACTCTATTCGCGCTACCATTAATTAAGGATCATGGTTACAGAGCAGAGCCCAGTTTACTAGATCAAGATTCCTGTGGTGCTATACAGCATACACAGTGTGACCACAGGCGACCATTTTTCTGCTCTATTAACACCACTATTTAAAAAAAAAAAAAAATGTAGTATACGTGTCTTGCAAATTTTAGCAAACTGTATATCAAAGATTTTTGTTTTAAGAAAGTGGTGCGAGGTAGAATTAAAAAATAGCCGTTGCGGCAGCTCTGCATATAATATTAGCAGGGTGGTCATCCGAATACAAAACCCTCAGTGTTTAATTTCTAATAACGTTTGGTACTCATTTTATGGATCCCGACGGGGTGAAAGACTGAGTGAAACTTGCCCAAGTTCGGATTCGATCTGTTGACCTGTAGAAAGTTGCTATACAGTAAAACCTCGATTAACTGAAGTAATTGGGACCGACCAGCTTTCGGATAATCGAGAATGCTTCACTTTTAAGATTAAGGAGAAATATATGCAATATTTCTTATTATGGTAACAAGTACTTAATAAAAATAAAGCAATAGCAAAATAGAAACAAGAATAAATTACCTGAATTTTAATTTTGAAATTAAGTATACCTTTTACATATATCACAAGGGTTTGAAAAAAATATTTTGCTTGGCACAGTTTCGATTGCCTTCTCTTTAAAACTCTATCACGGATTTTTTTAATATTATTTGTTCACCAGTATCACAGTCTTTATGCTGCTCCAACCATGCCAAACTTTTTTCAAAACATTCAAAACCTTCAGATTTTTTTTTTTTTCGTTTTCTTCGTTTCATTCTACAGCTTACGAGAGCTCAAATACAATTCAAAGGAACTCTAAGAAAGGGGATCGAAAATATCTATATGTACTCATGGTTCGGAAATGACCCCTTGCACACAAGGAATGTGATAGTTAAAAAAAAAAAAAAAAAAAAAAAAAAAAAAAAAAAAAAAAACTTTCAAAAGGGATTTGCACACAAGGAATGTCATAGTAGAAAAAAAAAGTCCTAAAAAATGGATTTCTGTTAACCGAGAGATTTGGTTAAAAGAGTTTCGGATAAAAGAGGTTCCACTGTATAACTTTTCAGATTTAAAAGAAATACTCTTTATATAAAACATTAAATAATCGTAATAATTTACCGTGTGTTAATCTTTAAAATTTTAAAAAATATCAATTACAGGAATACAATTACTAATATTTTACATGAATTTTAAGGCGATTAAATCTGTCTGAATTTATTTCTTGAAGCGAATCTCACAGAGATATAGAGGGTGTCCGAAAAATTGTTGACATATTTTAAAATTCAATATAAAATTTAAAATTCAATATAAAATTTAAAATTCAATATAAATTTAAAATCCAATATAAAATCAAGTAATTGTCGTAGAGGGGTGCGGTTTGGACTAAAATTTTTCTCACGATGAAAAGTTTTCTTCAAGCGAAGGAAATAATCAACTCCTAACTTCGATCATAGATGTGGCCACATGTCCGTATATGTGGCTTCTAATATGCTTTTATCTGATAGTCATATTAGTTTTGATGTTGCGACACAGAAGTGACGACTCAAACGGAAAAAAACTAATTGTGTAGGCTGGTACTTCGAACCCAAAACGAAAGTCATCTGACAAAAAAAAAAAAAAAAAAAAAAAAAAAACGCTTGTAAGAAATCAAACAAATGGCGAAGTGGCGCCACCTACGATTGAAGTTTGGAACTGATTTTTTAATTTCCTTGTAGAAATCTTTTGATCCTGAGAAGCAGTTTAGTCCAAACCGCTTTTCTGTGTGTCACTTACTTGATTTTATTTTAAGGCTGTTCTCAAATTCAAAAGGGCAACTTTATTACATAAGTTGTAATTTATTTTTGATCGGAAATACATGAAAGCTATCAGGTGTTGTTGTTCAGAAATTATGTAATGGAGCTGGGTTTTTTTCGTTTGTTTGTCACGTGATCAAAATCGCTTAGAACTCAAGAGGTAGTTTATTTATCAAAAAGTGGAAAACACAATTTAATTTCAAATCGCTTCCATGGTCAGGCTTTTCAATTGTATACCTTTCCATTAAAAAATGAATTTACAAATGTATCAAAACGTATTACGCTTGTTGCGCAGAGTAGTTGAGAACAGCTTAAACTTTAAAATGTGTCAGAGACTTTTGTAACATCCTGTAATTTTACACGCAATTATTTAACTCTCTTTATTGTCTGGATTATCTGCCTGCGGAAAATATTGGAATCAATTTTCGAACCACTTTCGAACCGATTTTTCTCAAATGTTACACAAGCGTTCATTGGCGTTGAAAATGCAATTTTCACGTGTTTTTTTTGCCTCGTCGAATAGACTTCAGCGACAGGTCTTGTTTTTCATAAAGACATAACGTATTACAGAAACAATCGAAGATTATTTATTACATTATATTATTTATATATTTATTATTGTTGTTTATATACAATTTACTTCTGTTTGTATATAAAAATAGAAAAATGGCCTCTTCATATTAAGGAGTCTTAAAATTGGAAAAAATGAAAAAAAAAGACCATTTTCAATATTTAATATCTTAAAATGTATTTGATTTTAAGACACAATTTTTATTGGAATGAAAGATATAAGTTTGTTCCTTCATTTCATGTATTTAAAAAATTGTAATATGCAAAATTAGCATTTACAGGGGGCTCCAAACTGTCAGACATTTAACGAGTAGGAAATTGGCATAACAGATTACGCGCAGGATTACAAAATAAATTTTGGAACTAAAATGACAATTTTGGTGCCTACTTATACTTCAGATTATAATAATTACCATTAACCTAAATAAATTTTCATTTAAAGCATTTTTATACTTTCAATGCAGAGTATGGTGTATTTAGATAATGCAAAATTTAGAAAATTTCAACAGTATAATCACCTAAAAAAATATATTTTTTAGGTTTTTTAGAACAATGAAAAGGAAATTTTAGGTTGAGACTGAAATGAAACATATGTTTTGAAAATATACATGAAAAGTCCTTTTTCTATGTCTGTAAATGAACTCAAAATTCTATTTATCCTATATTCTTGAGAAATCCTCTTACAGTCCACTTCAGCGATGATGAATTTCCTTATATTTGAAGTATTTTAACTACATTAAAATGCATTGGAAACAATTTTTCACCAAAAACCATAAAGCAATGGCATTCTTTGCTGTATCCCAGTAAAAACAAACAAACAACAAAAAAAAAACCCATACGTTTCCAAAACGGAAAAAAATACAGAAAACATCAATAACATATAGAAAATTGCTTGTCAGTTACCGAGTATACTTATGGGAATTAGAGTACGGACAGACAGACAAACCGAATTCATAAACACTTTATATATATATTGGTAAGCTTCAAAAATGGCTAAAGTACATTTTTCGTTTTATCTTCAAAATATTTAAAATTATTTTATGTATAATTTTACGTAATCATTTATTACTTCCAAATCGATGTCTAACACTTGTGAATAATGCCCTTTTAATTTTAGTTAATAATCTTCAATCTGTGTGAAATATTTTACTAGATAGTTACGCTAATGAGCATAACGATATTTCGAATATAATGACGAAATTCGGGAAAGGTAATTACGTGATCCGAAATATATTTTTAATTGGTTTAAACTTTGAAGCTCTTTATTAAAATTTCTCAATTTCTCAACAAATGAGAGATTACTGATTAAGAGAAATGAAAATATATAACTTTTTCTTTAATTGGAGAAGTTTGATATTAAAAATACCGTACCTTTTATTTATGAATTTATTTCACTAAAATGAACTAACAAGGGAATCACTTTTGATGCTGCTCGCATCAAGCATCGAGACCTGGGGCATTTTGTAGCCCTATATATAAAAGTTACAGAACCGATAAAAATTCTCTGTTAAAATCATATTTTATATATTTTTTATACTTTTAATTTTTTATTATTGGATTTTTATATGTTTATTTCACCTCAAAAGTGAGTTAAATCGCCAAATATGTCGCTGCAAAATTTTCGCTCGCCTTATCTTGGAAGTATATGTATGGTACGTATTAGAATTACATCAGATTGCGATTTATTTGATAACTGATAGCATAAGAAACAAAAACTAGATTTTTTTTCTATGCATACGATAAATGCATAAACAGTATTTTTTTCTGTTAAAAGCTTTCAAAATCAATGAAAATTATTTTTTGTGAAGTACAAAATAAGCAATCTATTTTCTGTTGAAGCCGGGTGGAATAAAGTTTCGAATATTTAAAATGAAATACTATTATGTTAAATGTTGCTTTTTTATGTTAAATGTTGCTAATCATAAAGAAAATTAATATTTTTATACAGTTTAGAAAATATTCTGCGCCTAATTAGATCAGACATAGCAATTTCTACCGAAGTCCAAAACACTATTCACTTCACACACGACAAGCAGCTATGACAGTCGGATAGGGTTGCCGGAAGATTCTACTTTTGAAAAAAGTCAATCTTTTTACCCGCCAAAAACATGAATATAATGATGTAATTTTTCAAAATCAAATTCGTATATTTTTGAAAGAATTTTTAAACTTTTTCAATATTTTATATTTCTTATAGACTAATTTTTAAATGTTTTTCGTAAACAGAATTCTACATTAATAGTCCAATAAGTGGCCTCAAAAGTAGCATTTTCAGCAAGGTATGCTGCTGTAAAATCAAAAAATATCATTTTAAAAGAAACATTTTACCGATTCTCAAACTTCGTAATATAGGGCTTTAAAATGCACCAGATCTCAATGTTAGGTGCGAGCAGTACGAAAAGTAGTTCCCTTTTAAGTGCGATTTCATAGCATGGTTTAAGAAAACATCTGCTTAAAATACAAAAATACAGTTTTAATGTTTGAATATAATAAGTAGAAAATCATTAACTGTATATTTTGAAAAAAAATCTGTAACTATTTATTATTATTATTATTCTGATGCATTTAATGAAAATCTATAAAAAAAAAATATGTGCTGTTTTAATTACTTTTTTCTTTCACAAAAATTAAACAATCTCCGCGTAACACGACTGATTCTTCCCGTAAAAATAAATTCTTCTTAAACCGCACATTTAGCTTTCTGCATATCCCAATTGAAACAAATACAATTGTCTATTGTTAATTTTATTAGGAAATCGAAATCCTTGTAATATTTTAAATGCGAAAAACTGAGCGAATGTTGGATTCAAGTCAACGCCTAAACGGATAAATTAATGTGTTTTTTTCTTTAGATATATACGAATTATAACCAGGAAATGGATATAGGAGATGTTTATTTATTTTGTTCAAATAATCTGCTTCATAAATACAAAATGTCCTTATTTTTTATAGAAAATCATTTATATTTTTCCTATAAAATTTAACCATCATTCTTTTATCATTAACAAAACAAAACAACAACAAAAAAAATAATAAAAATTCTCCAATAATTAATTTCCAATGGAATGTTTTTTTACATGAAAAAGAAAACTTAATTAAAAAAACTTAATAATTAAAAATATATATGAATATGACGCCATACTGGAAATAAAACGGAAACTTTCAAACACTACCTAATAATATAAGGTGTATTAAAGACATGAGTAAGAGTTAAAGCATGTGAATAATTCGTCATATATGAAAGTTAAAACGGATATCCTTTGATGAAGAAATAAAATGATCTTGAGTCATAGGATATGTTATAGGATATGTTTATTTATTTTATTTACATAATCTGCTCAGTAATTCAAAATGTCCTTATTTTTCATAGATATTGACTCGACGCTTTATCGTCTGCTAAAGGTTAATATAAAGATTTAATTTTTTATTTAATATTGAAATAAAGTTTAAAAAGTTTAAAAAGAAAATGGGTTGTAAATGTCAATAATATGCACAGCAAAATTATCCATTACGATCATGACTTGCGGGACATAGTTATTTTCATTCTTAAAAAATATAAAATTAATTAAATTGCATGGAAAAAAACTAGAGTTAGTTCTTATAGTCGTCCATTTCAGAAAATATGAATAAAAACTATTTATTTATTTTAAAGAAAGTTGTCTTTTCGTTCAGAAAACAGAGGCGATTAATATGATGCGTCAAAGAAAAATCATTTTCCTTGACCAATATCGAAATTAAATCTCGAGAGCTCTAAGTATATACTAAACACATGATTGTAAATCGTAGTTCGGCAAAACAATCTCAATTCCAATTTAATTTTAAACTTTTAATTTCTAAAAATATTTTGTCATTTAAAAAAAATAGTTTTTAAAACATTTTTGTTATCATGAACTTTTATAAAGTATTATAAGATATAATGAATACATGTTCAAATTTCACACCAAATACCACCTAAAATATATTGATGCAGTAGAATTCTCTCACTGTTGTTTTTTTTTTTTCGTTTTAGGAAGAAAGATTCGTCAAATTTTATGTTTTTATAAACTCCTTTTTACTTACCCATCATACGAAGTATAGTGTATGTCTTGTAATGGTTTTAAAATTCGAATAAAAAATTTTGACTGATTTACGCGTTTCAGACACAGAAGATTCCGAAAACATATTTTTTGAAAAAAAAATTGCCGTCCGTCTGTCTGTGTGTGTGGCTGTAAACGCTCTGTCTCCCGAAAAAATTGAGACAGAGACTTGAAATTAGGTGTGTGCTTAGTATTTAATAATGAGAAGAAGCCTATTGAATTTCAGAAACCTTGATTATCCGGAACTATTTTTTTGGACTCTCAAAATATTCGTTCTGATAAAAGTATAACGGTTGATGGACAAAAAATTACCTTATCAGCCCACCTCTTTTGCTCAGTCAGTTATGAACCACGAATTTCGTCGATCGAGTGCTGAAAAATTGCGAATTTTGTCGATTAGGAACAGGAAAATCTCAAATTTCGTTGATCGGCTGCAGAAAAATCATCGTGTTTCATCTGTTTATCGTGAATTTAGTCAATTTGCCGCGGTAAAAATTGCAAATTTCGCCAGAGTCAGTTAAGAATTGCGAATTTTGTTGATCAGGCGCGGAAAAATCTCAAATTTCGTTAATCAGGCACTGAAAAATCGCGAATTTTCTCGATGATGCGCTGAAAATTTGAAAATTTAGTTGATCGGCTGCGGAAAAATCGCGCGTTTCGTCCTTTTATCGCGGGAGAAATTCGCGAAATTCGTCAATTTGCCGCTGAAAAAACTGCAAATTTCGTCAGAGTCAGTTAAGAATAGCGATTTCCGTTGATCGAACGTGGAAAAATCGCGACTTTTGTCAGACTCCAAAAAATCACAAATCTCGTTAGTCAAGAGTGAAAAAATCGCAAATTTCGTTGATCAGGCGCGGAAAAATCACAAATTTCGTCGATCAGGGCAGACAAATCGCAAATTTCGTCGATCAGGGACAGACAAATCGCAAATTTCGTCAGTCGGGCAAAGAAAAATCGCGAGTTTTGTCGATCAGGCGCGGACAAATTGCAAATTTTGTCGATGCGAAACGAAAAAAATTGCGAATCTCGTCGACAGGCGCGGAAAATACAAATTTCTTTGATCAGGAGTGGAAAGACAGCGAATTTCGTCGATCAGGTGCGGAAAAATCGGGAATTTTGCCGACTTGCTTCGGAAAAATTATGAATTTTGCCGATCAGGTGCAGAAAATCGCAAATTCCGTTGATTGTATTCAGGAAAATCGCGAATTTCGTTGATCAGGCACGGAAATTTTTCAAGTTTCGTTGATCAACTACTCCTCCCCACTCCCCTTCGTTCATAAAGTTTACACTTTTTTCGACGCTAGCCACTTTCATGCCTATGTTTGTTTCTTAGCACTTTTAATAAAGCAAAATTTACACTCCCGAATAAAGTCGAGGAATACTATCACTTCTAAATAAACCTTGCTATATCTCTGTTATATATACAAACATAAACTGTTGATATATCCTTGCCAACTTAATTTAATATGTTAATAGGTTAGGGGAACCTAGAGGGGTAAAACTCCCCCCACCATCCTGTCTCAAAGCATATTTTTTTTATGATTATAGGCCACAGATCTCCTCCCCGAAATAGAATTCTGTACGTGTTACTGATATGGCCCTCGACATCCGAGGAATTTCTGAAAGTGGCCCTTCTCTTAGAAAGGTTGTGCACCCCTATTATAAAGCAATATCCGTAGCATTTTACCAAATTTTAATAGCCTTTGAAATATTAATGATTGAAACAACAGGATGTCCGCATTTAAAAGGAAAAATAATTTGTAATTATTCCCGAGTTTAATAAATTATGAGCTCAATAAAATTATATGAGCTCAATTTTGAGCTCAATAATAAATTATGAGAATTTCTTTATTATTTACCACCAAAAAAACTGTTTTTATGTTCGCTATTTAATAATGAAAATTTTGAATTAACAGCTTCAGAAATATATAGATATATTTTTTAACATTGTAAAATTGATGGTTATTTTTTTTTTTATCAAAATATATTCAATAATTCAAAGACAAATATTTTGCTTTTGTTTAAATTATAGTTCCTCATATTCTATTCACCTTTGACATGTATCTATATTGTTAATACAAAATGAATGCAAAGCAGTAGGGCTCGATTATTTATCAATATATCGACAGATATTGATATTTCTTAACTATCGCAATAACAGTATCTAAAGTTTAACTCTGCTGATATATCCCAATAAAATAACAGTGTTAACAAACACTGCAATTATAACACGAGCACCGAAAAAAATATCGCCAAATATCTCAAAACTCAATAAATAATAATATTTTGCGCTCAACGCCATTGCTCCAGTAAAAAATTCTATTCCAATGTCTTCAACCTCCTGCCTCATCCAAAACAGAAAATCAACATCTATAATCTTCCTTTCGGCTGATTATCTATCTCAAAAAGAAATTATCCCAATTATTCCAATATATTCATGCCTTCACTGTTAACCTAGAGTTCGATCGACTCTCTGTTTAATACTGCATAACACATATCGTCCTTTTTTATCTCATAAATGTGATTGGCCTACACATATTCCAGTAACTGCAGATAACTGATACATCATGAATAATCACTCGTGAGCATTGATTATTCATTGTCGCGTTTGATACGTAAGAGAGCCGGTTATCGGCGGGTCTATACCTAAGCAGATGGAATGCTCGGCTTGCAATCAACCAATCAGAGTCCGCTAATGGGAAACTTTCCATTTTTCTTACAGCCAAGTTGGTGAAAAGCCCGAGGCCGAAGCAGTCGTTCACTGTGATGATTGGTTGCTTTTAGAAAGAACTTCCCAGTCAGTAATGCTTATTTATATTGACTTTCTCCTTTGTCGTTTGTCGTATTCTCGTCAGAACGAAGCTTTCTCGAGTGAATTTATCATATCCTGCCTTGATATTGTTCAGCTATGAATATTTAAAAACGAAATTTAAATTATTATAAAACTATTCTCAAATGTGATCTGAGTATTTATATTTTTTTAAAAAGGTTTCAATGTTGTTTTCTTGTAACAAATAGGTAGGAAGTTATAAATACAGTGATTTTTTCTATTGAGAATAAATTGATTCCTTAGAGAAAGATTGAAAAGAAACATTTCTGTTGCATCTATCATCCACTGAAACCTATTTAATAACAAATATATTAGCACGACATGTAGCACTAAAGTAATTTTAGTTTTTCCTGAGCTTTTTCTTTCCCTGTGTTTATTAAAATAAACGCCAACGTCCTGAATTTAAGATTTATTTTAGTTTGTATTTTATAATTTTGTCAGTTATTCGTAAAGCTCTTAAATGGTTAAAATGTTACTGATAAATAATGCATAGAGTAGAGAAGAATAGGAAACGTGCTATTTTTGAAGGAAATATTTTGCAACAAATGGCATAAGTGCAAACAAATATCAAACATTGGTTTCTTTTCTAAAATATTTTTTGTTTAAATATATATACTTATTTTAATGATGTTGTGTGAACATATAGGTATAAGTCATTGATTCGTTGCTCTCTACATCTGCTTTTACTTAAAATGCTGCTACTATACCATTTATGTTTCGAAATTAGCAAAGTTTATATTCATGCGATACACTATATGGCCGTTATCGCGATACACAATATGGCCATTAATGACCGGCAACTTTGAATTTAACCATTTTGTCGAATATTTAGAAATATACTTGACAGATTCTTCTGGAATTTCAGGATTGAAAAGAACAGGTATGACCTCATATTTAGCAATGTCGATTTGTTAAGGGGGGCAATTAGGGGACCAACAAAACATCAAAGAAGAAAAATAATACTTGTGATCACCCTGTAAAATAAATTGCACGAAATGATCTATCGGTACCGAATATAAATAAACGGACATTGTGCAATATGTGTATTCCTTTGTGTAAGAATAGCACGTATATTAATAGAGATATGGCGGTTTATTTGAAAAAATTTAAAAATTCTTGCATGTTTTTTGCTTATAACATGCAGGGTTTTCAACCAAGTTTAACGCCGGTTCCAGAAAAATTGACAAAATATAATAGAAACAATATAGTGCAATTGGGATATAAATATATTAAATATTTTAGGAAATCTGAGCAGTTGTATGAAATAATTTTTATCTGCGCTTGCGCGAACAATAACAAGGATCATTCTAAATAATTTAATAGTCAACTCTATGAAGCAACATTATTAAAAAAAGTCTAGTCAAATATCATAAAAATTCAGAAAGATATCGGCGTTAGAGTGAGCAAATTTTTAGTTATTCTCTAAAAGCAGCTGTATGATAAGGGATTTTACACAAATTGTCATTTTTTATTAACTGACTTTGAGAAAAGGTTAGTATTTAGTGACTATCAACGAGTAGATTTGGAAAAAATTCTTCGATTTTCATGCTTGTTTTGATCATGGTATAGGCTCGTTCTGGTGGTTATCCAGGATGAACTAAAGCATCAGTAAAAAATGAAAAAAAAAATTAAATTAAAATGACAATTTGTGGAAAATCCCTTATCATTCAGCTGCTTTTAGAGAACAATTAAAAATTTGCTCACTCTCACGCTGATATCTATCGGAATTTTTACTATATTTGAGTAATTTTTTTTTTAGTAAGTTGCTCCATAGAGTTGACTATTAAGTTATGTAAAATAATAATTGTTATCGATCGCGCATGCACAGATAAAGATTATTTCACACAACTGCTCATATTTGCTAAAGTATTTAATATATTTATATTCCAATTGCACTATATTGTTTCTACTATATGTTGACAATTTTTTAGAAAGCAGCGTTAAGTTTGGTTGAAAATCCTGCATGTTATAAGCAAAAAACATGCAAGAATTTTTTAATTGTTTTAAATAAATCGCTATATCTCTATTAATATACGTACACAAAAGAATACACATATTGCAAAATGTCTGTTTATTTATATTCGGTAGCAATAGATCATTTCGTACATTTCAATTTACAGAGTGATCCCAAGTATTATTTTCTTCTTTGATTTTTTGTTGTCCCCCTAATTGACCCCCTTATCAAATCGACATTGCGAAATATGAAGCCATACCTGTTCTTTTTAACCCTGAAATTCCAGAAGAATCTGTCAAGTATATTTCCAAATATTTGACAAAATGTCTAAAATTGAAAGTTGCCGGTCATTAATGGCCATATAGTTTATATCTCAAATATCAATATTAACTCGTTGATATATTGCGATATTAAATTTTTAATATCGTCTAGCTCTACAAAGCAGACATGTTGTTTTGTATGTATAGGCTCTTGTTTTATAGCAATTAGGCCTTCAAAGAAATGTGTAGCAGCTTTCTAAATTTGAGACACCCAAATATTTCTTGAATGGGATTTATTGTGCTTTTGTCAAACAGCACAATGCAACACATTACGAATAATGGACACATTATTAATTAATATGCGTTTAGATGCTGTGATTTATACTTTTATATTATTTGTTATACCTCTTTAGCAGTTTTCTCTATTTAGTGTAATAGTAAGTAGGGTAAAATTGCCTAGTTAATTCTTAAATTTAATCTTTTTTTACCCGGCTGCCAAGAAAGGCTATGTGTTTCACACGTATTTGGGTATGTAGATTTCTTTATACCCTTGAAACATCCCAATGGCTGGATGGATTTTAATGAATCAGGTCTCTATCGATTTGTCTTAACTGTTCAATGGTTATAGGCTAGGTCTTGATTTTATAAATTCAAGATGGCGGCCGTAAAATACAAAATGGCAGTAGAGACGAAAAACAAAATACGAACCATATTGAGTAGCATATCATTGGATAGGTCTTTCAAAATGAAGATGATGTTTCATTGACTATTTTACAGTCAGAAGCTCCGTTTAAATATTACAAAACGTGGACGTTGTGTAGGTAGGATCTCTAGCTTTACTGCGACTCTAACCATCATAGACATCTATAGGCATCATCAAAACAGTGTTCATAGATAGGAACTAACAATTAAATACAACTTAAAGGTCATCAATACAAGTAAATAAAAAAATAGGTGAGTAATATAAAGAAAAGTCCTTCCGGCCAGTGCCGGAAGGAAGAGGTAGCTTTCATATTCCTCATTTTTAAAAAGTAAGCTTATATTATTCAAACACACGAAACTCAATTTAGTGGAAACCGATTATAGGAGATTCAATACTAATTTTTATCAATTCTAAATCATTATAAATAAGAACTTCGCGAAATTAGACAGCTTTATCCAAGCTGCTTTTATTTGAAGTAACTTATATTTGGTTGCGAAATTCTGCGATATCTTAAAGTTCCTGCCACTTTTAGACAACATGGTGGATGAGGTTAACGCGTGAATTTGGTCGAGACCTTAGTAATTCCTGTGCACATGCTCACTCACATCGAAATCGGATGATACATACAAGTGCTGTCGCAGGCAAAAAATCAGATTTTTCAAAATGGAACCCACATTAGAAATTGAAACTGCTATATCTGATCCATTTTTTAAAATAACGACAAAAAAAAAGCAATTTAAAAATTACAACGACCATTTGGAAAATGATTTTTTCAAAGACTAAAATTTAAGACATAAAAAATCGCGCGGAGTTGATCATACATTACGTACGCCATGAATTAAACATTAATAGTGTTATTACACGTAAAAATTGCAAGATTTCCTGAAACTTACGTATTATCCACCTGAAACTTACGTATTATCCACCTGAAACTTACGTATTATCCAAGCGTTTCATTGGCTGTTAGGGAAAATTGTTTTCCATCGTCAGATTTCTTGGAAATCTGACGACCAATTTTAAATGAAATTTCATTCTTAAACTTCTAAACATCCCACAATATTGCTTTTTACACCGTCGTATGGAGAAAAAAATTTACTTTTAAATGCAATTTGTTTGAAAGCTGTATCTTAATTTGTTTCTGAGTTATTATTATTTTTTTTTGTAGTTTTTATTACTTTTTTGTCATAGTGGCAACAGAAGTATCCATCTCTGTTGAATGTAAAGGGAAATACAGATTACTGTATAGACCAATATCAGAAAAAGAATAAAATGCGGATTAATCCAATAAAAAGCTTCAGATATGCATTTGATTTCCTACCATGACGAGGACAATAACCATTTTTCCAAATGGTTAACAAAAAATGCTCCGGAATGCTTATTTCATGGTCAAATACTTAAGAAAGAAACCTTTTTCAATTTCTAATTTTTTTGCATCTCACTTTAAATATTATTTTTTATTTAATTTAATAACTTTCATTTTGAAACAAGATGGCTGATGAAGTTGGCCAGCGAACTTGGTGGAGACATTGCGATATACTATCCACATGCCTTCTTACATCGAAATAGGTTAATTAATACGCGTGTTATCACATGACAAATATCAGATCGTTTCAAAATGTCAGCCATACTAGAAATACAGAGTGCTATAATTCAACATTTTTTTAGATGTATACGAAACAAAAACTGCTCCGGAAACTTTGTATGAAGGTCAAACACATGAAAAAAATCTTTTTCATTTTTCAATTGTTTAATAACTCATTTAAAATTTAAAATCTAAAATTTTTTTTAAATGGCAGCCCTTTTGAAACAAGATGGCGAATGAAGCTGGCCAACAAACTCGGTCAAGACATTGGTATGTACTATGTAAACATCAAGTTACATCCAAATCGGTTGATAAATACGCGTGTTATCGCGTGACAAAAATCGGGTTCTTTCAAAATGTCAGCCATAATAGAAATTCAAACTGCTATAACTCAGCCATTTTAGGTAGCTTTCTTTACAAAAAGCTACCTATTGCAGCCGTTCGGAGGAAAGCGATTTCCAAAAATTTTGGTATATTTTCATTGATCATGACCCCCAGACACCGAAACCACCCTCCGTTCAAAAGTTGATATATATATATATATATATATATATATATATATGATCTTAGTCACACTGTAACTCTCGTATTTATGAACCGATTTGGATGTAACTCGGTGTGTACATAGTACATGCCAATTTCTTGACTGAGTTCGTTGGCCAGCTTCATCTGCCATCTTGTTTCAAAATGGCGGCCATTTAATTTTTTTTAAAAAAATTTAAAATTTGAAATGTGGTTCCAAGAAATTGAAAATGGAAAAATATTTTTTTCTTATGTATTTGACCTTGATACAAAGATTCCGAAGCAGTTTTTTTTTTTTTTTTGCCTATATCTTAAAAAATGACTGAGTTATAGCACTTTGAATTTCTAGTGTAGCGGACATTTTGAAACGTCCTGATTTTTGTCTTGCGATAACAGGCGTATTTATGAACCGATAGGAATGTATCTTCGTCTGTACATAGTACATATCAATGTCTCGACCGAGTTCGTTGGCCAGCTTCATCCGCCATCTTGTTTCAAAATGGCGGACATTTAAAAAAATTTTAAAAATTTGAAATTTGAAATGTGGTACCAAAAAATTGAAAATGGGAAAATATTTTATTCTTATGTATTTGATCTTGATACAAAGATTCCGGAGCAGTTTTTGTTTTGTCTATATCTTAAAAAATGGCTGAGTTATAGCACTTTGAATTTCTAATGTAGCTGACATTTTGAAACGTCCTGATTTTTGTCACGCGATAACAGACGTATTTATGAACGGATATGGATGTACCTTCGTGTGTACATAGTACATACCAATGTCTCGACCGAGTTCGTTTATCAGCTTCCTTCGCTATCTTGTTTCGAAAGGAAACATTTAATTTTTTTTTTTTTATTTAAAATTTAAAATAAGGTATCAAAAAATTTTAAAATGAAAAAGATTTTTTTATGTTTTTGACCTTGATACAAATATTCCGGAGCAGTTTTTATTTCGCCTATATCTTAAAAAATGGTTGAGTTATAGCACTTTGAATTTCTAGCATGACTGACATTTTGAAACGATCTGACATTTGTCACGCTATAATACACGTATTTATTAACCTACTTGGATGTAAGAAGACATGTGAATAGCATGTAGCAATGTCTCGACCAAGATCGCTGGCCAGACTCATCCGCCATCTTGTTTCAAAATGGCGCCCATTAAATAAAAAATATATATTTAAAGTGAAGTGCAAAAATTTAGAAATTGAAAAAGATTTCTTTCTTAAGTATTTTGCCTTGATATAAGGATTCCGGAACATCTTTTGTTTTGTCATTATCTTAAAAAATGGCTCAGATATAGCAATTTGAATTTCTTTATGTGGGTGACATTTTGAAAAAACTGATGTTTTGCCAGCGACAGCACTCCTGTATATCAACCGATTCCGATGTGAGTGAGCATGTGCACAAGAATTAATAAGGTCTCGACCAAATTTACTAGTTAGCCTCATCCACAATAGTTTCTTAAAATGGCAGGAACTTCAAGATATCGCCGAATTTGGCAACCAAATATAAGTTCTTTTAAATAAAAGCAGTTTGGATAAAGCTGACTAATTTCGCGAAATGATTTAGTACTGATAAAAATTAGTATTGTATCTTCTGTAATCGGTTTCCACTAAATTGAGCTTCGTGTGTTTGAATAATATAAGCTAGCTTTTTTAAAAAAAGGAATATGAAAGCTACCTCTTCCTCCCGGCACTGGCCGGAAGGACTTTTTTAAGATATAGACAAAACAAAAACTGCTCCAGAATCTTTGTATCAAGGTCAAACACATAAGAAAAAATATTTTTCAATTTTTAATTTTTTTGGCACCACATTTCAAATTTCAATTTTTTTTTCAAATTTAAATGGCTGCCATTTTGAAACAAAATGGCGCATGAAGCTGACCAACGAACTCGGTTGAGACATTGGTACGTATTATGTATACACCAATGTACATCCAAATCGATTCATAAATACGCCTGTTATCGCGTGACAAAAATCAGGTCGTTTCAAAATGTCAGCCACGCTAGAAATTCAAAGTGCTATAACTCAGCCATTTTTTAAGATATAGACGAAACAAGAAATGCTCCGGAATCTTTGAGTCAAGGTCAAACACATAAAAAAAAAATATTTTTCAATTTTCAATTTTTTGGTACCACATTTCAAATTTAAAATTAAAAAAAAATTAAATGGCCGCCATTTTGAAACAAGATGGCAGATGGAGCTGGCCAACGAACTCGGTCGAGGCATTGGTATGCACTATGTATACATGAAGTTAAATCCAAATCGGTTGAAATCGCTTCCCTCCGAACGGCTGCAATAAGTAGCTTTTTGTAATGAAAGCTACGTAATAGTTTCACATTGATGATAAATAATTAATTAGTTCGCTTCGGGTTTTTTGATTTTTTAAATTTAATTATTAAATGTAGTCTCTCTGCATTAAAGCAATACTTCTACAAATCGGACTGAGGTATGCAAAGTACATAATTATATTTATTTTCTCGATAACTTTGAATTTATGGAATATTCGATATAATCGATTATAAAAATTTTCAAGGCCTTCATACAGAATCATTTATAATAGAAATAAATTCCTTGAATCGATAAATAGTAATTAAACGTGCTGGTAATTCTATTAACCTTACGTGATGTGCACAGGGATGACAAAAATAATTTGATTTAGTTTTCGATTCACTTATATTTATTACCTCTAACATTCTTATATTTAATTAATTTTCATTATTACATTATTGATTTCAGATGAAAGAAAATGCTCATAAATTTGGGCAGTTTATTTCTACGTGTATAATTATCATAATTAATATGAATTGATTAAGTTTAGTGATTTTGAAGTAATCACGGATAAATTAACCTTTGCATAAAGAATTATCCATCACTAAATTAAGAGTCTGAAATAATTAATTTAGAAATTTATAAGACTGGTGCAAACTAAATTATTTTCGAATGAAATAATAAACATTCGAGCATTAAAAGTTTAATAAGGGCTTATTTGGTTAGTGTAAGATGCAAGTTGAACTTAATGAAATATTTCATGTAAAATAAATTATAGAAGAACAACATCAACAACAGTGCTGTACATAGAGTAGCACAATAATTAGGAAATAAGTAAATGCATGCAAATAAATTAAAGTTATGTTTTAATAACTTTTTTATTATGATACTTTTATGCATAATAAATTAATTAAAAAGTACAGCATATTCCAGCACATTGCACGTCCTTTTAATAGAAGAAATCTCATCAAAATTTTGCATTCGAGCGTTGCGAACCGGGTGTTTATATATGTAAAACGAAAAATTAAGAGAAGATGAACAGAATTTAGATTTCTACATTAATAAACAGTGAACGTATTATACGTTCTTGCATCGTGTTTGCTCATATTTTTCGTTATGTTTGTGCTAGTATATAAAGATATTATATATGCTATATTTTACATATATATAGTCTATATATATATATATATATATATATATATATATATATATATATATGTATTTGCATGTTCTAGTTTATAAAAATTACACGTTTCAATGATTTTTATTTTGTTATCTAATGAAGGCTTCTTTTCAAATAATTGGATGTGCATAGTGTAGAACTCTGAACAGGGACGGATTGTAGCATCGCCCAAGTGGACAATAACTCTGAGAATGAGGCTGTTTTTTTCTAGGGTTGATGAATGTTTTATATCCAAACCTCGCACGGCTGACATTTTAAATCATATTTAACTTTGTACTGAATATTATAAATATTTCGCTTTTTTACAGTAAGGTAAAATTAAAAAAAGAAAGAAAGTGATTTTATAGTAGAGGATAATGTGGATTCTGAATGAATAAATACCGGCAACCGCTCCTCTATTTTGCATGGTCCGACCCCAAAAAAGAATATACCTAAAAACAGAATAATATCGTCTCAGATTTGAACAATACTTCTATTACATCAACGAATGCAATGCTTATCTGAAGCTAAATGACTTAAATAATTTAAGATACATTTTATTTAAAAAGGATTCCAAATCTGTGTATTTATAGTAGATACTAGCTTTTGGTCAATGAAGTAGAAGTAAAGTTTTACATATGTGTTTAACTTGTTCAAATTAACATGATATAAAAATAAGAAAACAGTAATAATTTTTTTATCTGAAAATCTTACGTAAATGAAAAAGAAAATTTGAATAATTATAATATCTCATACAAAAATTGTTGAAGTTTGTTTCTGTAGAAAACAATTATGTACAAGGTACGACATATGTTACAACATCATAAATAAAGTAAAAAATATAAATAAATTAACGACAACATTGTAGCCTTAAACCATGATATTCAAATAGAGCACACATTTTTAGAACTAAAACATTAAAACCAATCTCATAATAATTGTACTAAATATTTCTTCCCTTTTCAAGGAATTGTGATAAATATTTTAAGCATAGTTTGTCTTTCTCAGTCTGTCAGTAATAGATACGAAGTCATTGATTACACAGTAATTTACAACAAATGAACTGCTTACGTTTTCAGTAATAAAATAAGCTAGCTAGCCTACCGCTTCTTTTATACTTTACAAAAGTTCCTTTTAAAACTTTTCACTTACATTACACAAATCACTGCCTTTAAAATCCGTCAAGTCTGTGAACTTATTTCTACTTTATTTAGTTTCCAATTACAAAAAATTGTATTTATTAGACATAAAAACATGCAAAATCATTCATGATGTCCGAAGCACACTGTAAAAAATTATGTAACGTTACTCCATAAAAATTCTGGAAGCCTTGCTGCCTCCATTTTATTGAGTAATTTAACCGATTTAACTGGTTTTACATTACACTAATGCAGGGCATGAAATTTCAGTTCAAAAGGTGCTTGCCAGACTAAAACTTTTGCTCGCCATTATTTCACATTCATTCAGACAGCAATGTCGGTCACCACACGTGCCCAGAAAATGAACTATTTATGACAAACTGAATTTAAATTGACCGTTGTTAAAAGAAGCTGTCTGTTAAATCAGGAAAATTTTACATTCATAGATCCATTAATAGAATCCTGAGTAAATCATCCAGTGTCTGTCTTCAGAGAGTTCCTATATGCCGTCTGTTGTGACAGCTGAAGCCTCTCGCACGAAGCTATGCTCAATGGTGGAACAGCACAAATTGTTAGAATCTGGAGCGAATTGGGGAATCTTGCTGAATACTTTACACTGTAAAACTTCTCCAGAATACCTTTCAGTATTATTGTAGGGAACATAAACTTGAATTCTATGCATTCTGCCAATATAATACCCACTTTTTCATTAAAGAGATTTGGTTTCAAATATATGAATAGCTTTTTCATTTCTTCTAACCCAAATTCAAGATTTTTTTCTTTGGGAGGCCAAGCCGAAGTGTCCAAAACATGCACAGATGTTAACAGATCTGTTGACATAGATTACAGTGTTTCTGTAATGTATATCTTTACATTTTTAATTAATCTCTCTCTTAAAGTCTGAAACTCTCGCTCCCCATTTTTAATATTTGCCAGCTGTACAACCTTGATTATCTCTGAGATGGATAGTTGGTCCAAAAACTCTTGTTCGTTTGGTCCAACAGTAGATTCGAGATCTGTCAGAAGTGAGATCCAACGTTCAATTTTTATTTCCAGATGAAATGACAAGTTCCTTGTTTTTTAATGACACACTTAATGGGATCAATTTCCCGTAGAAATCCAAGAAGAAGTATAGAACTTAAAGAAATTTATAATCCTTCAATATTTTCAGCAAACAATTAGCTTTAGCACTATTATTGTTTTTTCCGTGGGCCCCCTGTTCAAGTTGGCTTGCAAAAGAGCTTTTGAAGCCCTTTCTTTGGTGGATAATCCTCTAATAGCGTGAATATCACTCAATTTAAGAATTATTTCTCCTAGAATTTCTGCTGTTGCTTTTAACATACGAGGTCTTTTAGCTGAGACATAGTAAAATTTAAAAATGCCCCTAAACACTGAATCAAATGTTTTCAGATAATTAACTTAACCACATGCATCCAAAACAGCCAACTGCAAATGGTGTGCAGGGCAGTACATGTTTATCAATTTAGCAAATTTAGCACAAATAGATTTTTCTCATAGCCAGTCCTGATTTGTAGGCAACCATATTTAGAGAACCATCAGTATCCAAGCCTACAATATAACACCTGTTTCTATATTCATTTGGAGCTGTATTCTTTTCTATAAAATCAGTTATGGCTGTGAAAATAACTGGATGAAGTACTAGAATTTGGCAGCTCTACTGCTCCTAAAATGCCCTCTTTGATATTATTATCTCTTGCACCCACGTATCGAAAATGCACTTTTGCATGTTAACATCTGATCTATCTGTGGTAACATCAATCAGAATGCTGATATATGCACACTTTTTTAATTTTTCCTCTAAATCTAACTTCATAGTTTCAGAAATAAAATGGATAAAATACCTACATTGTTTTTCATTGTCATAGTTTGTTAAAATATCCACATTTCTCAGCTATGTGCATGTCGCTGGATTGAGGAACGATATTCTGAGCGTATATAGTTTGATTTAAAACACAAGATTTTAAAAGCAAAACTTACTCGCCAAACTTAAATATTTGCTCGACATTGGCGAGTTGGCAAGCGGAAATTTCGAGCCCTGCACTAATGTGTAATATTATTCCAGTTATATTAGTTTAAATTACTCCATTATACAAGTTAAATTACTCCATAAAATTGGAGGCAGCATATTGCCACCAATTTTATGGAGTAATGTTACATAAATTTTTTACAGTCCACTCGGGATCAGTTACGATGAGAAAATTTATTAAAATCTTCCAATATTTTTCTTAAATGTAATTTGATTGACCGCACCTACATCCTACAATGCATTCAATGATAATTTAGCTTTTGGCATAGGTGTAAGATAGTGGCACAGGATTCCATCACTTCTAAAAAATAATGATACAGAAAGGACTTTGGACGGTTTGAATATGTAAAAGTAATGTTTAATACAGAAATATTTTAAACCACTGTTTGCTCATCTTTTTGAGTGGCACCTTATTGAGCTACAGTATCTTTAAACATACCATAACTCGATTGTCTGTTTTTAAATTATTCGTTAATTACTGCTGAATGTTGTAACAAAAACTTGCAATGAGTGAGGAACTGCGTTATTTAAACTTATAGAGCTTATAATCTATGAAACTTGTAAAGAATTCTTCCATTTGTGTAAAGTTATCTTGTGAATGCATCACGTGACTAGATTTTCAGAGTGCAAGTAAGTACATAATCCATCATTTCAGGAAAAAAAGAAACATCTTTAAAGTATAGAATAGTATTATGTCTCAATGGTTATATATTTTTTAACCAGGATATAACTTCAAGTAAAAATGCGATTTTATAAATGAAGGTTTTTCATAATATTCAGAATTGATAATTATATATAATATTAGATAATGTGTAATAATTACTCATATTAGATAATATGTAATATACTCATAAGACGATGCTATCAAATAACGGATTTATAATCGAGTCCAAGATATTCTTCATATATTTCGATTTTATGTCTAAGTCAGTGGTTCCCAACGTGGGGCGTACGCCCCACTGGGGGGACATTTGACCTTCTAGGGGGGACAATTCCAAATTTCTTACTTACTCTTTCACTATAAGTATCTTTTGTCTTTTTTGGGATAAGTAGAGTTGTAGGCTAAAAATAAATGGAATACAAGCAAAATTTAATAAATCAGTTTTTTATTGAATTTTTAAAATGTTCTATATCGAAATTTTAAAATAGATTTAACACCAGAATAATTATGTGACTAATTTTTGAAAATATTTTCTATATCTTTTGAAGTATTAAAACTCGCTATAATTTTTCTATTAAAGAATTTTGAAATTTTTCGTAATGTTATCCATTATTTATTAAATGAGTTTTCTACTTCTATTCGCTAATATAATTATCGATATTGGGAAAGGGAAAACAGAGAGAATGTGGTATGCGAAATAATGGCTACTTAATTTGATAAAGATGCGAATATTAAAATATTTCTTGTGTATTGTGTTATTCATATAAACAAAAGTCAGTGTCCAAAGCTTTTTTGCCAACTCTTAATAAGTTACAAGAATGCATTATAAAATTTATGAATTTATCAGTTTTAACGTTAAATGTAAGTGTTTATTTAAGTTACTTGGGAAGATAAAAATGCAGACTGTATAACACTTTTCTTTAACATTGAGTTAAATTGGAAAAGTACAACATAACTCGTTTTGGCATGTAGGCAAAGATGTATTATCTCATTGCATTTATAAAATTATGTTAAAAACACATTTGTGGTAGAAGATTCACCTCTTTGATAAGT
Source organism: Maratus speciosus (assembly GCA_963932465.1). Taxonomy (NCBI): domain Eukaryota; kingdom Metazoa; phylum Arthropoda; class Arachnida; order Araneae; family Salticidae; genus Maratus; species Maratus speciosus. Next base: position 526,943,576 of record OZ010789.1, on the reverse strand, counting down.
TAAAAAATATGAAACGAATAGATTTTATTAAGGCTCTATTACACATCCCCCGTGTGAATAGAGTTCCTTTTTTAAAAATGGGAGGCATAATTTACAGATTAAGGGGGGGGGGGGACATAGTGACTTTACGGATGATTTGGTGGGGCGTGGCCAACAGAAGGTTGGGAACCACTGGTCTAAGTAATTCTGCCTTGCTCATTTTTCTCCACATTAAATTTTAATATCTTAACATATATTTATGTATATATATAATGCATAATATAAGACTAAGTTAAAACATAAAAAAGATTTGTTGCATGTTTAATGGAACCACAAATACTTGATCTTTTTCCGGGAACGTCGATTATAGTAATGAATAGGATACTTGGGGGAAATTTATTCTTCCATACTTCTTAAAATATATAGATTGTTTGAGATTTTTATGAAATTTGATTGCATGATTTAATAATACATAAATGCATTTTACTAGAAATGCATAACATATGTTTCATGCTTCTATAATTTGTTATTTATATTCGCAAACTGTCGCATCTATGTCCATATCAATACGTCATGTCATTCTCAAAAGTTTATATGCTTTTCACTTTAATCGATAGAAAATGAAACAATAAATATGAATGCTTGACAGCACTCCATTATCTAAAGGTCGTTTTCCAAGTCATAAAGTTATATTTTCTGACTTGTCATAAAGTAATATTCATAAGTACTTATAAGACGATGCTATCAAATAACGGATTTATAACCAAGTCCAAGATATTCTTCATATATTTCGATTTTATGTCTAAGTAATTCTACCTTGCTCATTTTTCTCCACATTAAATTTTAAAATCTTAACATATATTATAATGCATGCATGCATGTGTATGTGTGTATATGCAGGTGTGTGTGTGTATGTATGCATGCAGGTGTGTGTGTGTGTGTGCATGCAGGTGTGTGTGTATGTATGCATGCATGTTTGTGTGTGCGATGGAGTGTATCCATGCATACGCAGTAGTGTCAGTATTTGTACTTGTGCTGGTGCGTGTGTTTGTAGTGAACACCGCTAACTTAAAAAAATTAACAATTTTGCTTGTTTAGTTATAAATTAAAGTACTTCATTTTGTATATCAAAAATTAATTAATGCTTCACAATTACAAGAATGTATAGACAAAATAAAGAAGTTTGGTAATGTTCTAAGTAGGAAATTTTTTAGCAGAAACTAAGCAATGATGAATAAAGCAGAATTTCAACGTAAATCTCATTAGGGATAAACGAGAAAAGTGTTGTTTAAATGTTGGTTCAGTTTAGTTAAACGCATTCTAGAAATTGTTAAATGCTTCTTTGTTAGGATTTAATATATGAAACATAATTTTTTCACATTAAATAACTTTAATTACTATCAAATATGTATATAAAGCTGACAGAAATAAATGTTAAAATTATTGTATTTGCTATGAAAAACTGCTAAAAACAGTCTCAGTTTTAAAAAAAAATATTTATAGTTCGTATGAGGATAAAAAAAAAAAAAAAAAAAAAAAAAAAAAAAAAAAAAAAAAAAAAAAAACAAATATGACTATTAAAATTGTGGTTCAGTTTAGTTAAATTCATTGTAGAAATGATTATTTGCTTATTTCTAAAGATTAAAGATATAAAACATTAACTTTTTATAATAAAAATATATAATTATTACCCAGTATATATAAAAAGCCAGCAACAATAAAGGTTACATTTATTGTATTTGCTATGAAAAACCCCTTAAATACAATTTCAGTTTTAGATGAACTTTTATTAAAAGTTTGTTTGAAAATATTAAAGAAATATGATTATTTCTATGAGAACAAACAGTTCCACTAAAATTGGGATACATTTATAAATTAAGCTTAGGGGGAAATTTCTTATGTATATGATATCCTATCAAATCCTGTCAATCAGCTGTGCAGCCTTTAAGCATTCACAATTTCATTTAAATAGCCAGGCAACATATTATATGTACTACCACAGTTATTTATTTATATACAATATAGTCTAAATGGAAAAACGTGTCTCTATGGATTTTTTCTTTTCAGGTTTTAGAACTTTAATATTTGATAACGCTTCATAACTTTAAAAAAATCGTTTCTACGTCGAAAATTAAACATATATATATGACCATTAAACAAACATTACAATTTACCAACAAAAATTTACCAACAATAAATTTCTTTTTATTTATAATTTCACAATTTACCAACAAAAATGTGAAATTATAAATAAAAAGAAATTTATTCATTGACAACTAAACTATTCCTCTCAACATATTCAACCTAGTTTTGAAAACTTAATAAAAAATAAATAAATAAAACGAATAGAAAATGAATAATGAATATTTGTAGAACCTAGACAGAATCTTCAGGTCCCAAATGCCTAAAGTTCCACAAATAAAGTGTGTGCTTTCATCTTCATATTAGCTATAAAAAAGCAAAGAATATGAATTTCGGACTACCAACACACAAAAAATAGAGAAATAAACCTTGAAAAACAAATAATTTTTAAATAAAATGTGATTAAAAAGTATTAAGAAATGAGTTTCGCATTACCTCATTGAAAGCATTGCTGACGAAGAATGAGGCAGCATAAAAATAAGTATAGGAGATTACTTGCAATTGTTTCCAAAAAAAACTTTTTAAAAAGTTGATGGACCAAGGAGTAATAATGGAGTAATAATAACTCTGGTGAAGCATATTCATCAATATATGTGACCAGCGCCCTCTATAGAAAATTAAAAAATTAATACCAGCATTTATTCCAGGGAATGAGTGAAATGCTACAAACTTATGAATTTACTAAAATATATTGTTTTCGAATAAAAGCCATTTATATCTATTAATGGATTAAGCTTTAAAACAAATACTGTCTAGAGACAAATAAATGATAATTAAAAATTAATTAAATATATGTTAATAAATTTATACTATTATTAGAAAAATTAAGCAAATCATATATTAAATAAATTTAATATGAAAATTGGTGATATTGATGATTCATTAATTAATGTTTCACATAAATCAATGTGCCTAACTATAACACATCAGTATTTAATTTCTTTGACGACAGTGCATCAACATTTAAATACATATATAATTAAATATTAATAAATAAATTATTAAAATTATTTTGTTAAGGAATTAATATTAATAATAGTAATAATAGTAACTAAATTTTGAAATTAATTAGTTATATTTAATGTGTCCACAAACTTCCTTAATATATATATGTATATATACAGTAAAACCTCCCTAAAGCGACCACGTTCCGTTCCAATAAAAATTTGTCATACGGAGGGGTGGTCTTTTAATGGAGATCATGTTTAAATCTAGATTTTAATTGTTGAAAAAATAGCAATTAAATTACTAAAATTTATTTTTCACATTAGGAAAAAATATGAAAATTTAAGTATCAAAACAAAAGTTAATTACATAAGTTAATTGCTGCAGAGGTTAAAAAATGAATACATTGGCGTTTGCTTTGATTTTACGGTTTTATCTTTTATAACTTTTATTTCCAAGTCCTTTCGAAGTTCAGTAAATAAATGCAATTTTTGTTGAACGGGAAAAAATAATGACGATTCCATTAATTTATCTATTTCTTTCAGAGTTTCCTGACAGCTTTCCCTGATTTAGCGTTTTCCCGCATTTAGCGTCATTTCTGTAACGTCACTTCAATAGCCTTAAATCGGGGTTTCACTGTATTTTAAAACTAAAAACTGTTATACTTTGGAAGTACGACAAAATGGCATTCCGAAAAGTAAAATACAGTAGAGCGCCGATTAACCGAACTGGTCCGGACTGACACCAATCCGGTTAATAAAAAAAATCCCTATGGCAATGTTTTTTAGGTTACTGCCCTTCACACTTCTTCCAGGCTTACCACTAGTAATTGCAATAATGGATATTTTAGCATATTGCAAATTGTGTGTTTAGAACAGAGTTGGGCAAATGTGTAATTCCTGTTATCTTCAATACACTATATTGCCATTAATGACCGGCAATTTTCAATTTTAGACATTTTGTCGAATATTTAGAAATATACTTGTCAGATTTTTCTGGAATTTCAGGAATAAAAAGAACAGGTATAACCTCATATTTAGCAAATTCCATTTGATAAGGGGGACAATTAGGGGGGGGGCAACAAAAAATCAAAGAAAAAATAATACTTGTGATCACCCTGTAAAATAAAATGCACGAAATGATCTATCGCTACCGAATATAAATAAACAGACATTGTGCAATATGTGTATTCTTTTGTGTAAGAATAGCACGTATATTAATAGAGATATAGCGATTTATTTAAAAAAATTAAAAAAAAATTGGATGTTTTTTGCTTATAACATACAGGGTTTTCAACCAAATTTAACGCCGATTTCAGAAAACGTGACAAAATATAGTAGAAACAATATAGTGCAAATGGAATATAAATATATTAAATATTTTAGGAAATGTGAGCAGTTGTATGAAATAATTTTTATCTGCGCATGCGCGAACGATAACAAAGATCATTTTACATAATTTAATAGCCAACTCTATGGAGCAACTTATTAAAAAAATCTAGTCAAATATCGTAAAAATTCAGAAAGATATCGGTGTTAGAGTGAGCAAATTTTTAGTCTTTCTCTAAAAGCAGCTGAATGATAAGGGATTTTCCACAAATTGTCATTTTTAATTTTCATTTTTTTTTAATTTTCATTTTTTATTGATGCTTTAGTTCTTCTCTGATAACCAGCAGAACGAGCCTATACTACGATCAAAAGAGGTATAAAATTCGAAGCATTTTTTCCAAATCTACTCGTTTATAGTCACTAAATACTAACTTTTTCCTGAAAGTCAGTTAATAAAAAATGACAATTTGTGTAAAATCCCTTATCATTCAGCTGCTTTTAGAGAACAACTAAAAATTTGCTCACTTTAACGCCGATATCTTTCTGAATTTTTACGATATTTCACTAGATTTTTTTAATAAGTTGCTCCATAGAGTTGGCTATTAAATTATGTAAAATGATCCTTGATATCATTCGCGCATGCGCAGATAAAAATTATTTCATACAACTGCTCATATTTCCTAAAATATTTAACATATTTATATTCCAATTGCACTATATTATTTCTGCTATATTTTGTCAATTTTTCTAAAATCGGCGTTAAATTTAGTTGAAAACCCTGTGTGTTATAAGCAAAAAACATGCAAGATTTTTTAAATTTTTTAAAATAAATCGCTATATCTCTATTAATATACATGCTATTCTCACAAAAAAGAATACTCATATTGCACAATGTCTGTTTATTTATATTCAATAGCGATAGATCATTCCGTGCATTTGATTTTACAGGGTGATCCCAAGTATTATATTTTTTCTTTAATTTTTGTTGGCCCCCTAATTGTCCCCCTTACCAAATCGACATTGCTGAATATGAGGTCGTACCTGCTTTTTTTTTATCCTGAAATTTCAGAAGAATCTGATAAGTATATTGTAAATATTCGACAAAATGTCTAAAATTGAAAATTGCCGGTCATTAATGGCAATATAGTGCATAATTCAGTTTAATTGTATGTAATTAATTATTGTTAAAATTACATGCCGTAAAAAATTCTTGCATCACTGGAACCGGAAACGTCTTCATGCTATTATTTTACAAAATTTCTGTGTTTGAGTGTGTGTGTAACTTAATCAATTACATGCAATTAACCTGTAATTACACTGCGAATAATTGAGATTACGAATTTGACGAACTCTGGTTTAGAAGTTATTTTTCTGACATTTTAAAATTTCATTTTCTACAAAATTGTGTACATAAGTTGTATTATACGTAGAAGTACTCATAGAAATTATTACAAGTATATATACATACACTCTACGAACAAACGAGACCAGAGAGTAGGAAAATCCCTCTTTCCGAAACACCAAAGGACAAAAGAAGCAATTTTTAGACACCCTCCAGACAATCTAAAGATATAGAGTTTTTCGTGGGGAAAAAATATGCATGGGACTCTCGAGCGTTAGAAGTGAAACTTCTTAGGCTCTAGAAACGGTTGATTTTATGAATTGCTCTGTTTGCATTTGTTGTCTATTTTATTATTTCAGGATTCGGAAATGGTTATTTAACAGTTAACTTTCGTGAAATCCAGCCGAATTTACCCTACAGCGCCTAAAGAAGTTTAATTACAAAAATGTTGGAGAAAATGGGAAAAAACGTATGATCCTTGATCGGATCCGGTTAATTGGACAATCCGGTTAATCGGCGCTTCACTGTATTATGTGTGAGTTAACTCTTGATCTAGAAGTAGTATAAAAGAGTTTTTTGCCTAGATATTTAATACATATTTCAAATGTTATTCACATTTGAGAGCACATACCCTGCGAAAATATAGTTTAAAGATATAATCTTAAAACAATAGCTATTGAAAGCCTTCCGCACCACCTATGTAATAACAACTTGTAATCGATACACAAAAGGCTTGAATTATTTATATAACGTATTTTGAAGCTACAAACTTACAACGAGTTAAAAGAACCGAATGTTTTCGTTAGTTTTTAAAAATTAAGTCTATGAAGTAATTAGAGTTCAGAGATCAACTGGCTGATAATCTCCTCTTGGATGGTGAAATGGAGATTTTGAAACGTGGAAAACCATCGAACGAAATCTAACCAAAGCTTAAACAAAAGGCAAAGCAAGTTGTGAAATTTTCCACCACGCAAGTAACATTCACAGTCTCTAAAATATAAGTAAAACAAAAGTAAAGCGTATGATATTGTAAAGGTTGTACACGGACAAAATCTTAAATGTAGGTGTTTTATTCTGTCAAAACAAGAATAATTATTTTGCGAAATACAATTTTACATATATTGTTCAATGAGAAATAAGTGACTCAGAAACTTAAATTTTTATCAATAAAAGACGCATAAGGTTATTTAATGTGTTCTTTCTAGGAACAACAAATCATGTTCAGTAATACAAAGATAATTCTGCTAATTGTATGGTGTAAACTTTTCGTATACTTTATATTTTTCATAAATTTTGAGCATCAGATGCATGAGAATTTAAAGTACATATATAATTCCGTGTTATATAAGAGTTATGAGAATCCCTTAATTTTATTTTTCTTAAATAAAATTTAAATCATGGATCTTATGGTTAATGGCTTGCGCATTTACCATACCCATTCAACGACTGATTGCTACGTTTAACATTCGGAGAGATCGTGTTCTATATCGACAGTTTCTACCAGTCCTATGGTACCAGTCCACTATCTTTTACCGTCATTCTTTTACATAAATGCCAAATATCTCGAACCGACAGTATGTAACTTTTACCTGTTGGAATTTTTTAAGAAGGTAATCAGCCGTTACCAATCACTCTCTTTCTCGACATTTAGTGAACCTTTATGGCAACAGGTGTCATAAATAACGGAAATAACGGATTTTCTGAGCGATAGAAGGGCTTTTGAACTCTGCTTCTGAGTGACAGTTGATCTAATTAACATGTATAAGACACATATGCTTCATTTCGACATATGTCTGAAAACAAAACTTGAAGCGACACTCTGTGGTCGGGAATTTAAATGCTGCTAAAAATAAGTATGTGTAAGGCCAATAAAAACTGGCATCACTTCGAGTTTTTCTGCGCAAATAGAATCGTTTAATCTTCACTAGTTGACGCTGACACTTCGTGATCGAGAATTTAAAAGCTGTTGCAAATAATTATTGGTAAAACTAATAAAAACTGGCACCACTTCCATTTTTGATATGCAAACACAGTCATTTTAACTCCCCTAGTTGATGAATTATTTCCATTTTAAATTCTTGCTGATTATTGGATCCAACAGAAGATTTCTGTATTAAAACACAACAGTAATAATTATTGTAATATTGTAAATTTTGAATTAAAAAAAAATACTAAACTTAAATAATATGCATTTAAAGTTGACTGTTGATTCTAATATCATCTCAATAGAGCTTAATTAGTAAGCTTGAGCTTCAACTTCTCATTCCAAAGCCAATCGAAAAATGTTTCTTTTACTGTCACAAGACTTTATTTTAAAATAAGGGTTACGAAGGGTTCTCAAAACATTTTTCTGTTTTATTTTGTGGTAATCTTTGTCTTTTAGAAAATTTCTCTTTACAAAATTTATTTTTTCAATACACGTTACAAACATATATTTGTTATATTTTTGCTTATCTAAAATGCAAAAAATTATAAATATAGCAGTATTAGAGATTTCCTTTATAATAAATAAGTATTTGAATATAATTATTAATTTAATGTACGCGCATGTTTATAAGAAAATGCTATTTATTAAAAAAGTCTGGAATACCGTTTTCCAAGAATCATAAATCCTGGCTTCTTAAGAAAATATATTATTCATTAGTTTGTTATTTACCTGATGAGAGATTCATGAATATTACATCATCAGTTTAGTGACTTGAATAATCAGAATAAGAAGTGTACAAAAATCTTGAATATTGTAAAGAGATAATTTAAATACATGTGTATTTATCTATAGTAAAATCAAAATTAGGTATCTTTATTAAAGAGTATTTTGAATATGAAGTGAAAATGCATTATAATTTCGACTTGATACAAATTTGAGAACAAATGTTAGTAATTACGGGTTTCCATGCTGTATTTAAAACGTTCATACCGATATGCGCAGCCAATTTTACACATACATATCTTTTAAAAAGTGTATGTGCGTTGACTTCTCGAATTTGTTTGGACACGAAACAATAACAATTGTTTGTTATAAATAATAATGCCGATTGCATTTTATGGCAGTTGCTTCTATATCTGTAAAACTGCATCTCACAGTTCACATAGTTCAAATGTGCAGCAAACTGCCCATCTGCCCAGTCATTTGAACGTTTTTTAATAATAATATTTAGGGCTGAGTGGAGTGATTATTGTTCATTTTCATAACGATCCGTATAATTCAGTGCCCCAACAGTGACCGAGAGGTTCTGCTCTCGAAGCTGGTAGACAGGGAGGTGCTGGGTACGATCGCAATCGCGCATGTTGGCTTAATCGTTCGGAGATTTTGTGGTTTTCTTCAAACCTTGACTCTCCAAGCGTAAATAAGGGTTAGGTTCCCTTAGAAAGACCCCCACGGAGGGCACCCTTCCCCTTTGGGCCTATATCCCTCGTGCTGATAATTGGCCGTCATAAACACAATCAACCGTATAACTCAGTAACTAAACTGAAGGCATATTCCAGCAATAGGCTGGTTACTGGTCAGGAGTGGAGTGATTATTAGTCATTAGTTGTCATCAATTTACTTTTTCTATAACTTGTTCCTGGTATCACATTACTGCTTTTTGATGTTGATTGCAATATTTTGCCTACAAATACTATTAGCGGTGGTCTTGAATTCCTGTTTGATGAAACACAACCCATAACGGACATACATTCTCTCCAGCAGCTGTTGTTGATCTTGAGGGCCGTTCTCCTTTTCTCCAACAAGATTTATTCTCGATAGATCAGTGAACATGCAATTTCATGCGGGTTAAAAGTATGATAAGGCATATCAGCCAAATGATGTTTATGAATTCTTTTAACAAATCATAAAACTGATAAAGTAATGTTACTAATAGCCTAGCTTTTTCGAGTGTAGCCGCCTTTTTCGATGATAGATGATGACGATCCATAAATAACCTAATTCAATTATCAACTGATGTCTTATGTTTAAAGCTGCAATACTTTCTATTATAAGATCCCGTCTAGCTGAAATCACTTATGTTCAGCTGTACAATTCTATAAACTTCTTCTTGGATTTCCTTGCGACTTAAGCTGAAACGTCATTTCGGCATTAATCATATACATGCTGATAATTTATTTTCTTCATTTGGAGATAAGTAAACAGAATTTCCAGGTTTATGTTTTAAGATGTTCTTTTCTTTGTTCTTTAACCCTTTGTATACTGACGGTACTTATAAGTACGATTAAAATAACTTGTTATAAAATCATTTAATGCATCGATTAGTAGTAATACAGTTTAGAATTAGTTATAGATGCATTTTTTTTATCTTGTTCTAAAAACATTATTGGTTACACAAAACAAAAATATTTTTGAAAGGATGATTTCTTTTGCATTTACATCTTTTCAGCTTTCTTGGATTTGGGCGGGGAGGGGGGGGGGGGGATTTTCCAATTCGGAAATATTTCCTAATTCTAGAAAATACTAAGAAAAATATTTAAAATGAAACATTTTAGTGGGGCTAAAAATATTGAACAAAATCCCTATAAATTCAAATTTAATTAACTCTTCTAAATTCTTCAATACTTCTAAAATCCTTCTAAAATTTATTAAATGTTTATGTAAATCTTCTAATATAGTTTCAAAAATTCACGAAAATGTTTTAGAAGATAAAAATTTCATAAATTCATAATTCAGTACATAAAGAGTTAAGTAGAGTTGTAAAGTAGAGAATGAAATTCCTGCATGACATTTAGTTGCCAGAATACTTGCATTATTTTCCTTTATGTATAGGTTGGCTTCCTCTAACTTACTGGGATGTTCCACATAGTCCTTTTAGTTAGATATATCGTTGGCCTGTTATATTTTTGTCTAAAAATCAAGATGAACAGACATTTAGAACTTGTTTCGAAAGCCCTTTGTAAAACTCATTATTAGGCTTAGCAAGATGTTTATTTGACCATGTGTTTATATATATATATATATGATTTCAACGTGTAAACAGAAAAAAAAACTGTAACAAGTGTTCATTATCTAAGCATACAAGTTAAATTTTCAAAATAGTCCTAATATCTCTTGAAAAAGTAATTAGTTATTACATTTGAAATAAAATAAGCGGTCAAGTGCGAGAATTACTCGCGCTCATAGGGTTCCGTACAATAAGTATGTGGATTTTGAAATGTATTATTAAAACAATCGTTTTTAAAGAAAAATAAGACTTCACAAAAACTATACAACATAGGGTTTTGTATAGCTGTATTGTATATATACTAGAAAAGTATGAATGCGTATACCGCAAAAGTTCAAAGAGATATGAAGCCTAAATAATATCAAATATTGCTATTCTGTATAAATCTTATGTAAATCTTATCCTAATCTGTTCATGATGAATTTAATTCAGCACTGACAAGAAAAGTAGTGCATATTTAAACTTCATTTGGCATTTCATAAAACTAAATTCAGCGTCGTAATAATCTTTTCTATTTACAGTGTATCTAAAGCAAAACCCTTGTTCAAAGTTTAAACTTGGCATTTTGCTAAGCTTCGAAAGGAGGTAGCAAATTAGCAACGCCGCTTTGGTTTGCGCCGTGTTTTCCCATACAGGTTTTTAGTTAACCTTTAAAGACACAGTAGGTGTATTGAGAGAGCCACTCAATGCAAACTAGTCGCGAATCCCATAGTATTTATGTGATTAATTCTCATTAAATTAATCTGTTTTTAACAATTTGGCGTTTATTGCTTTTATACTGAAGCTGGGCATTGCATTACATAAATATATCATCAAAATTTGTTATCTAGGCTTTAAAAGTGATGGAGCATAGAATACGCCATCCCCGTCATTATGTATGTCCAAATCGTCCGTGTATTTAACGGTTAATATCTCGGCTAATTACCGACGATTTTTTATGAAATTCATGATCAACAATGCTTTTATACTTCTGCTACGATAGGTACCTCTAGCACTGCTCAACACTTTTGCTGAATGCCCGTAAATCGAAATTTGTGTGTAACGGAAAAACGTGATTTTCTCAAAAACCAAGTGATCTATGGCAATCGCTATAAATTTCCTGCAAGGTTTAAACTAACGTCTACTACCTCTAATTTTTTCAGAATTTTAGTTTCAGTAGATTCGGAATTAGATGGGGGGGGGGGGGACATATTTTTGCACTACATTTTCGACCATAACTATATAATACAGAATATAATACAGAAAATTAAAAGAAATGTATTTTTGAGTTCAGCGTTACGAGAGCTTTCACACGATACCCCACACGATATACAAAGAAAAGATTTATTTTTTCAAGTAACTTAATTAGCCCCTATACATTTTTCCTAAACATGTTTATGAATATTTATTAATCTGAGAAGTATGTGGGTCAATAGTCTTTATTATTTCCCCCAATTTGAACTTTCCACGTTCCATAGTTTACGAGTAAAATGGCTGTGACAGACAGACACAGGAGTGATCTTATAATGGTTCCGTTTTTATTTTTTAAGTACGGAACCCTAAAAAGGTTTAGTTATTTCAAATGTATCAAATTTGCGTCATGAGTTGCTAATAAAATGGTGCTGACATCTCAAACTCACAAATATTAAACATTTCTGCACTATTTTTAATTTTATAAGTAATTGTTAAGCTAAAATTACGTGACCAAGAATCATCCCATGCTGACCAATATTTACCCCATTTATATAGGGTGAGGTTAAACCCTCTATTTTGATAATTTATATACTCATACAGTATTCACATTTATACCTACATGTTCTGTGCATAATACACATTCTAGATCAGCATTTAACTAAAATCCATATTACAGTCGCCTTGTTAAAGAAAAAGAACGATTTTGAAATTTTTATTCGCTCAAGTTTTATACAAATGTCTAGTTAAAATATTTTTTCTCATCAAATTCTTTTTCCAGCCAAAACATTTCTGTGATACTGAATAATCATGAATATGTCTATCATGCAGGATTTTTTTTTTTCCTTTTTACTCTATCGTTAGAATTGATGAAAATTTAATTGACCAATAATCGCTTCACGCTACGAATGACAAAGAATCACCCTGGTTTCCTCTACTTGACCATAGTGTGAAGCATATCTGATATCTGAACTGATATCTCAAGCATATTATTCAATGCATTATTATCAGAATAATTAAATGTTTATGTAAATGTTTTCTATAAAAAAAAGTCAAATAATTGCACAGTTTGCTGCATTTCGATAGTGCACAGAAGGCATTAAAGAAGAAGATATATATGTATGGTATACAGGTATTCATAAGAGCGTTGATTTGTTTTCCCTTATCCAAACACATCTCACATGTGCTCTATTGGATTCAGGTATAGTGATCTTGAATGGCATCGAATAGGCAGAATGTTTTCGCTCTGAACATATCAATAACTACATGGAGTGCATTACGGTCCATTATATTCATAGCAGAAATGAAATGAAAAAATATAAGTTATAGAATTACGTTGATATAACTTATAACAGTTATGGAATCATTATGGGGATATATAGGCCTGTTTAGCCATTCATTGTTATTCTTATATATAAGCTGCTAGTAAATCACCTTATTTGTAACGGTCTTTCTCAATTACGTTTGCCTTCTTAGTTTCCCAATATCTATGTACTTTGAGGATCACTTTTAGGTTTAATCCTAGATTCATTAGTAAATAGCACAGGACCTCACTGATCTTAGATTAAACTGACTACTTTCACAATTTAACTAAATTAATATCTATTTAAAAATTATAAAAAGGACAAAGACGTATTAAGAATATGTTTAAGAAAATTCCCCAGTACAAAATTTTTATTCCCGTCATACTTTGACGAGTTTTTCACATAGTTATTAAATAAAAATTAACATCTTTCTGAATAAACTAACGCTAATATTGTTACAGTTTGCCATTTTAATTCATTTATTGGAATTCCAGAATTTTAAAATTATTTTGAAAATATAAAAGCAATATTGAAGTATCTATCAGATAACATGGGATATTGAATATTTCAGAAAAATCCATGTCATATAATACATTTTCCATTAAAAAGAACGGTGCTGTATTACAAATATGATTTCAAAAATATAACTTATTTCATTTCAAAATTAAATTAAATATGTATTCTGTATACGGACTTTCAGTTATATTACTCTTTTTGACACACCATACAAAACATAAAAATACGGAATCCAGAATTCTTTTCAGTGTTAATTACTTTTGTTATGTATTCGTAAACACACTAAAATTCCATTAGAATTTATTTGAAACTCTTCTCTTTCCGTCTACAAATAAGAATAAAATATGGCAATATTCTGTAACTAATATAAAATTAAAACATCATTGTAGATTTTTGTTCATATTAAAGTATCAGCAGAAAAATTAATGTTTTATTATTCCAATATTCTTAATAAATAATGTGTGATACTGAAACAGCAATATTTCTAAAGAATATAATGCAAAATATTAAATTTCCCAAGTAATTACAGTCTGTTTTAATTAATTAATATATGCATGCAGATCATAATGTAGTATATTTACCCTTGTACCTGAGTGCGTAATTACTTACGATATTGTTTAATGATTGCAATTACAACGGATTTGTAAATAATACGTGAATATTCGCTGATCATTTTCAGAAAATCTTCAAGGATAATTTCGCTTGCTAAATGTATGAATATTATTGCTTTTACACGAAGTGTAGTTTCAGAAATATTTACCTCAAATTAAGCATTTTTTAATATCAATAAACTCACACATGTATAAATACATACATATATATACGTATATATACATACATATATATACCTACATATACGTGTATATATATGAACATAGGAAACCAGTATGTAAAATAAGAAACTATAAATGACTCACAGAATCATCAGAGGAGCTTGTGATTTCATTCATAGAAGGTGCGTTATTTCATCCAATTTTGTCGGCATTAAGCCTAAAGTGACAAAATTTAGCTCCATATAACGCAAACATTACAGAAAATATATAATAAAAAGCTAAGCGATCCAAAGAAAAATACACCTCATACAGGATATTAAAAATCATTAGAGCACAATACCTGAATGACATACTAAGTGTCAAAACTACTGCATATCAGCATGGAAAACAAAGTTAAGACTATTTTTGTTAGATTAAACAAATGAGACTGAAGGTAAATAACAATATTCACATTCAATCACAAAATAAAGATAAGGTAAAGCTCCTTACCTTTTAATTGTAGATCGTCCACTTCGAAGCAGGTAAGTTTCTTCAACATATCCAATGAAAAGAAGTTGATTAAATCCAAGATAAAACTGAAATATTCAGCGATGTGTCACCTATAAGAACTGGTGAATTTATTTTATTAAAAGATTGTGTATCCTTTTAGTGTGATATATATTTCAGGAACATTGTGAAGATTCTGGTTTTAAACTATATTTTATCTACGCTTATAAATACAAACTGGAGCATACATTTTTGCTCCCTTCTCAGTACATTGCAGAAAACACACTAAAATAATTATGACATACACAAAAGGATTATTGATACATGATTAAAATAACAAATAAAATGAATCTTAATTATAGATATGAATAAAATACTTAAAGTCATAAATTAATAAAATAGTTCTTTCATGTGTCACAATAATAGTAATTTAATTTGAATGTTTTGTTTCTTATCCACATATTCACAAACAGGAAGTAATCTTAGTCTTTATTTATGATAGCTAAAGTGTTTTTTGAATGACAGGAAAAAACAGTTTATCTTGATTAATGATGAGTTTATATAATTTCGGAAGAGATTAGCTTATCTAACATGATTGATAGTGTTTATTTAATTCTGAAAGAGATTAGTTTTTCTAACAATTTTAACATGTGATCTACAGTTGAGCATCTGAGTGAAATCCATAACTGTGCTGCCATCTGGTGTAAAAAAGGAAAAATGTAAATTGGAACTGGATTAATAACAATAATGTTTAGTATATATATATGTAGGAAGATTATATGTAAAATGTTAATTTATAGATGACTTGAATAACTAGACGTTGGAATAACAACACATACACTTTAATACTATTATATAAAGAAAATGCTACACCACTTTGTTGGTACCTTCTTTGCATACAGCAAATTTCTCACTTAAAACCTATAATATACTTCTTTCGAACAATTTGATTAGGCCTAACAGTCCCTTCATTGGCATGTCATAAGCCGATGCTTCGTGAACAATATAATTTTATAGACTGACTCTTTTATCTCTTGGCATCTCTTTAATTTGATGAAACAAAGAGAATTCTGTGGGAGGGGGGGGGGGATACCCCTCTTTCTCTTTTGAACGCAAAATATGTAAAATAAATAATGCAATTCTATATTTAATTCCTTTGTGCTATTTTTAGATTATGTTTGTGCTTTATTATATTATATACTGTTTGTGAAAGAGACATACGCGTACTCCTTGGGTGTATCTGATAAGTACGTTCTAATAACCAAAACAGTGTATGATGCAGTTTAACCACAATATAAAACATTTGCTACCAGTAAACCTTATACAAAATAATAAGTAGAAGTTACGTTTAGTTTTACGATTCGTGAATTTCTTTCATTCCATTTTCTATTCATTTATTTTAATGAATGAAAAAGGAGAAAATTGTTATGCCAAGAACATGAAAATCTTTAAAGGGTGAGCGAGGTGTACATGTGCAATGCAAGAAATGTCTATTGGTACACCTTATCAGAAATTCCTAAATTACCTACATTACGTCACCTCTTTACACAGTATTTTCCTGAACACATCTAACACGTAACAGATGTGGTAGTACACAAACATAGACAGAAAAAAAAGACGACAACAGAAAAAATTGGGTAAAACCTAAAGAATTAATATCTCAAAAGCTAATTAGAAGTTAAAAATTCTAATATCAATTTTGATATCATCGGATTAATACGGATAATTTGTGTAATCCGTCAACGGCTCTATGTTTTAGTAGAAATAGCTACGAAACCTAATCAGTCGTGTAATCAGTCGTTTCATAAAATCGTTTCATAAAGTCCTTTCATAAAATCGTTTCATAAAGTCGTTTCATAAATTCGTTTCATTAGGATTTTATAGGGTAGATTTATAATTATTATCATTCATTTGCTCATTAACCTATCTCCAGGCGTAATGCTGAGGAAACATTAAAAAATCCCTCATCTACAGATTTTATTGATACTGAACTTTTCTTACATATATATTTAGAATTATTTTTACTCAGCAGACAATATTCTCTATAGAAAGCAGGAAAAACTTTAACAACCTGCCTTATCTATAGGTTTTATAAATACAGAAATTTTCTTATAATTCTTTTATAACTATTTTTATATAAAAACCGACATTCTCCCTCAACTCATTCCAATATTAAAAGAGAAAGTCGCATTATTCAAATCTGTTATTAAGATAGTTTTCTTATGCACTTTTAAAGCATTTTAAGTTCCTGTTCCTATCTTTTAAACAATACATTAAATTTATGCATACATATCATATTCACGGCCTTGTAATTTCTCAATGAAATCTAGATAAAACTTTTTTTTTTATTGCACAAACTAATGGTCATTTACCAAATCAATTACCACTGAATAGGTACTTTGCAATAATCTTGATATATATGAGGGATTGACAACCATAGTAGACGAAGTCCATTTTTAAAAACAAATGAGATAGTCCATAAAGAAGGTGCATAAAATCTGTTTTATGTACTTCCACACTGAACTACTTGTGTTTTCACATGCTTTATCATACATCTGTTTACTGACTTGGTTCACTGTGGGAGTGAATAAAACATATTTTATAAATCTTCTAAATTTACTATATCATTTTTTTTCTTCAAATGGACTCGGCCTACTATGGTTGTGAGCCACACATATAATACATACTAAGAAAAAACATTGTCATGTCAAATTAGCCTAAAGCTGCTCGCTATAATGCTAAAAAATACCAGGTTTACTGGGAAAAGATAGATAACTCTGCATTTACCATTGCTCTTTGCAAAGATCTGGATACATCATGCCTGTGACATATTACGAATATTCGGTGACACATATTAGTGTGTGACAATGAAACAATCTATTTCACAAGTGTTCGGAATTTTTCTCGTACATCAAATATCAACTGATCCATCGTGCTTTATCGATTCTTGGATGATTTGACAATTTTGAATGTTATAATGATTCTTCGTGATCGATATTGGTAATTTGGCGAACCCTTTTTAAGATATCACATATGCCTTAAAATGCTTAATATATTACCACCAAGTTATGTTATAAGGCACTCCAAGATACCGCGAAAATTTATTCTGTATAATAAAATTCGAGATCATTTATATGTATTTGTTAGGGATGATAAATCTTCAGTTATGATGATAAATTTTTATTACCCGTCTTCGCTATAACGGAATTCATTTGTATTATTAAAAAAAAAATCTTCATAACGCAAATTACATTCCTTTAGCATGTCGATTTTTCAAAATTTCTGATTTCAGACAAATGTTTCTTATATTCTCTATGCTTTGTTTTTAATCCATATCTAAAGTACTATACCTGTGTTTTAGGGTTGAGTATTGCTTACATAGATTCTTTCTTCAATGTAAAGAAAATCTTTTTTCAATTTTTGTGCTCTATTTAAAATCGGCATTTTCTTCTTTTATTGTCTTTTCTACGTATACCTATTGGTTAGAAATGTCATTTGGAGTAACTATTGAACATAAATTAAAGAAATTTATGTCGGTATGATTCATTAAATATTTACTTATATATACTTCATTTATATAACTTTTCAAGTATTTTATATTGGCATAAACTTTCCGTAATTTTATTAATGGACTTGGAAAATAGCTGACAGACCACTTGCAAATCTAATATATGATAGCGTTGTCTAAGTACCTCTGAACATTATTTTATGACAAATAAGATAATTTATCTCTTTACGATTCGGTGAATGACCTCTAGATGGAACTGGTACTCAATGATACAAAACATTATTATATCATGATATCTTCTTTACACATGATATTAAAAAGCAATAAAAATAGAAAACACATAAATGTACAAAATCTAAATGTAAAGAATTGAATTTTTTAAGAATTTTTTTATTGCTTTGTGATTGAATAAAAACAACATATCATTTGTGTTGTAATATAGGAACCATATTTCAAAGAGTATTTGATATATTTTTACTTCTTATAATTTTGATGAAAAGTTGCAATCACATGATTTAAATATGCAAAAAAAAAATTAAAAAAAAAAAATATATATATATATATAAGGTCATTGTGCCTAAATGTGACGCGATTCCTCATCGTTTTGTCGCATTTAGGGTATATTTGACATATTATTATATAAATATATATTTTATTAAGCAACACATTACTGAATACTGTACGTTTAGCTCAAAACTAACTTGTTTTGTATTAATTTCTTAAATATCTGTAGTATAAAACCACAATGTACGATTGTCGCATTTAGGTCATTTTTGTCGCATTTCGGGAAGCTAAAATTTAAATGAGAAGTCCATAGTCCTAAATGTGATAAAGCATTTTATACATGACAATTCATATGAAAAAGTTCATTTAACCTTTGACTGATGTCTCAAAAAATAGCCACATTACAACTGTGAGTTGTCTGCGAAACCATTCGATTAAAAGATGAATAAAAGGCATGATTAACTCATAAAATACTATTTTTGCACTAAACTGTTTCTACAGTACTATTTTTAATAAAATTTCTCTTTTTCAAACATTTCAAACAATAATACTAGGACTCCAAATGAAGCAAAATTTCACTGTATTGATAGTTAAACTGGAAATTACAAGTTAAACTGGAAAAATTAAAAAAAAATGCAGCACTAACAGCAGTTAAGGGTTAATTGCAATTATTTTTTTTAATTATTGAACTCTTAACTGCTGTGACAGGATTACTCGCAACATTACTGTGAGCGGTCTCCGAGACCGCTTGATTAATCCTCTGACCGCCAATCAAAAGAGCTAAATTGTGTTGTTGTTTCTTCAGTAATTTTTTAAAATTGCTAAAGAAAGATAAGTTTTCCTACATGATATAAAAATAATAATTACGTATAAGAATATAATCATTGAGAGTATTAATCATCCCAATCTTTTAAAACTGGGTTATATCTGTAGGATTATATTAATTTAAATGATACTTCTATAGCAGTGAAAGGTACAGTTTTGCGAACAGATATATCAGTTCACGGTGGTGCGAAGGTTAAAAGATGAATGAATGTCGCTAATAACTCACAGGATATTGTTTCTGTACTAAACTTTAAGTACAGGACTATTATAATTAAACTTCTCATATTCAGAATCTCTAGCAATAGTTCTAGGGCTCCAAATGAAAGAAAATTTCACTGGTATTCACAGCTAAACTAGACATTACGCGTTTAAATGTGGAAATTGAAATATGTAGTAGTCTGTGAGACCATTAACAGCAGTTAAGTGTTAATAAAGAGTTGAAATACATAAAATTGAAAGATAAATAGCTTACTATTGAACCACTAAATAAACTTTATTTAATAGCAATTTAAATAATAAAACATTAACTGAGATGCTTACATCGCACATTTCAATATTCATACTAACAGATCCAGAAAGTTTTATCAGATCAGTTGTTTTTATTTTGATCTTAACTCATATTTGTTTTCATCTTCCGGACAGGCCGATTTTTTTACTTTTCGTTTCTGAAAGACATAGATCTGGAAAAGTGTTATGTTTAAATTGTTACTAAGCCAAAGACAAAACTCTGTGCCTGTTATTCTGTTGTCCCTCCCCCCTCTTCATTTTTCTTGCCCTTTTACAAAAAAATTAACATTTTCTGTATCTAAAAATACGTATATGAAAACAAATATTCATTTAGATAAACATAGTTTTATTTTGTTTTTTACCTTTTTCTAATTTAAAAGTAGAAAATGTCGTTTATAACGAGTAAAAAGTGAAAACAGATCAGATTTTAAAAAGTGCTAACGAAAATTATGGACTCCTAAACCAAGGCATAACTCAATTGCAACATGTTTTAATCAGAGAAAGCATTTAAGCTACCGAATGGTATGATGTTAGTAAAATTAACTTACTTAACCGCATTAGAATAAACAGCATTTAAGTGTTTTCTCTACACAATCTACACAAGATTTTCCAGAATTTCCATTATGTAAAATTATTGCAAATTCCTTAATCATATGTCCATATTATGTTTTTGGAGTATACAGTGCGTTTCTTTCACCTTTTTTTATTAAAAAGTTTAAAGAGGTGTATTTTTCTATTTTGATAATCTTAAACACATATTTAAACACCTGGTTAAAAAAAACATTAATGGAGGATTATGCTTACTCAACACAGCGTAATTAACTCGTTAATCTTCTAAATGTCTCTCCGCATTTACAACAATCTGTATGTCGCTATTAGGCACATGCAGAAAACAAAGTCTCCAAAATGCGTAGACTAGTTCAAATTCTAAACCGAAAACTGGTCACCTTTTTTTAGTTTAATTGGTCAGGTAGCTGAAACAGACAATGTAGTTCTTCACGTTTGGATGCCACATTTTATAACATTTATTTACGAATCTTAGATTAAGATTTTATATAAAAGAACATTTTCGCATTATGGGGTCATCACATTTAGGCACACTGACCTTAATAGATAATGTGTAACATTGTTTTATCTTGCTTTATAATAAAATTGATTGGGATGCAATATAATTAAAAAATACATTAATGTTAAAATATTAGTTCTTGAGCAAGGAAGAAAAACAAGTTTTTTATTTGTGTTAGAAAATCAATTACGTAAATAAGAAATTGTTTTACTGTTTGGATATTGTTCATGGAAAAAGGTAGAAATATTTACTGGTGGATACATTATTGGTATTTTAAAAGCTTAAGAAGTTAATTGACTTATTTGTGCGCCCTCTAAGTTAATAACTGGCGCCCGGATTATTTCTTTAAAGCTGGGGTGTTAAACTAATATCTTTTTTGTACGCTTTAAGTAACTATTATTTTTAATCCGTCCGATTGTAAAAGATTAGAACATTTTTACTTGAAACAATGTAAATATTTCAGCATAAGTTTCCGGCTAATATTATATAAAAAATAATAATTTGATAAAAGAAAAATATTTCTATGTGTATCTGTCTGTCTGCGTAGTTATTTGGGGATAAGTCTAGGACAACCTAACATGCGATAGAGGAAAACAGATCCGGAGTACACAAGAAAGCAGATTTTTCATTTTTTTTCATAATTAACCGAAATATTAAAAATCCTAACAGACATCGGGAAATGGTGAGCTTCCATGGCGCCACTGGCTGTGCATGCACGTTTCGAGCTTTCCTTCTATCTTTACTGAGACGAAGATAAATCCTTCCGTTTTCTCAGCATTTTTGAATCCCGATTGACAATTCTCCTTTACCAATTCATAAAACTTTTTTTCTGGGCTTAATAATGTGTCAAATGTTTAATTTTCAGGTTTTTTCCCTTTCATTTTGGAACTGCCTTTTTCGCTTCCCCAAAAGAAGAAAAATACACAAATTTTTGAGGGTACTTTTGTTTTTCTAATGATGTAACAATATTAAAAGATGTTAAAAATAAAGAGTGCAATATTATGTTTCAAACAATATACTTTTCGTTTCTATTCCATGTCGATTTCCTAGATTTCAGATTAATTTTCACGTTTTCTATTTTTTTAAACCATTATCCTAGTTTTCGGATGGTCATACAAAAAAATTTAAATTAACCACATATTTTGTTTACACTTTCAAGTCTGCCGATATGTCTTCTTTCGAAAAATATTAATATTTATAATTTGAATATATATATATATGTTACGAAACAATTTAATGGGTGTAGTTGAAATCGTGCTTATTACGTATTACTGGAGTCATACCACATTTTAATCAGCCGTTGGTGATGTTGTGAGCAATCCTACCACTTAGCACAAGCATTGCTAGCGGAGGTATCAACTCTGTGAAAATATAGCAGCTGTAGAGCGATGATAATATTGGTATAGTCCAATCAAACACTTATTATTTCATTATGAAAACAAGGCAGCTTGAGAGGCGAAAAAAGGCGTATGAAGAAATATGGGGTTTTCCCTATTAAACACATGGAAACGTAGTCACAGAGCAACTGTTTATTCCATCAGAACATACCAACACTTAACAATTAACGCAGATGAGAAATCAGAGCATTTCACTCGAGCATAAACTAGTTACTCATTCTAAATAGATATTAATTTACGAAATGAATATTCCACATGGCTAAGGACACCGGGTAACAGGTTTTGTAAACAATCACAGCACAAAAAAAATCTCTCTTTCTGAGTTCATGCTCTCGCTATTTATGTGAATGCGCGGAGGAATTCCGATTGAAATGACAACTTCAAGCTAAACCAACGAAAATCACGAACGAGTCTCGAAGTGAAACTGGGATCCGACACTCAGCCAATGGAGAGCGATCAAGAAACGTCACAGGAAAGAATCCCAGCTCCGCTAATGGAATGATTTCGATGTGAAATGGCTGGTGCCTCGCGAGCGGGAAAATGAGATGAAATAGAATAAAAAAGTAAAAATGGCTTTGATAAATATTCGAAAAATAAGTAACTGCGTTCAGAACTTTACAGTTTGGTAGACGATAAAAATTAATGAAGGGATTAAAAGTTTAGATTATGTTTTGGAATAAATCTATTATTAAGATACGCGTTTTAAAAATATAGGAATTTAGCTAGAAATAAATAATAGAGCATATTAAAAAAAAAGGAAATAATGAATAGGCCGGATATTTAGAATAATTTAAATGAATAGTAAAAGTAAAAATTTTTATATAACAATATCCCTCCTCCCTAAAAACCGGTGAACTGGTGGCTCCGTGACCCACAAGTTCATTGGGGAAAAGCATGAACTCGGATTACAATAGTGTTACCCGGTAGTCTGAAATTTTTCTCCAATTCTGTCAAAAACCAAATCAATAAGTTAATGCTTAAACGCGAAACTGTGGGAATTGTTTTTTAAAATTACAAAGATAATATAAATATTTCTCCAACATGGAGTAAATTATATTCTAAATAATCTCCTCTTGTTTTACTAACAACTTATTACTTACAATATTAACAGATATTGAGAATATTAGAATTGATTAGGAGTTTTCTTAGGAATTTACATTCTTTCCACATCACGATTAAACATTAGTTAAATCTCTACAAGTTAAACTCCATAACGTAGAAAATTTCCATACAATTCACAAGTCATATAAATAAAAGGAAAAACATGAATATAATAAATTTAAAATTTATGTACAAAAATTTCAACTGAGTATCAATCTCCTATAGTTTTTTAACTGGGATGATTATATTGTCCTGATACTATGCTATAGTCCATTGAAATTCAATTATTGCTCATTTTTGACACAAGAAAAACTGTCAAAAAATCTAGTGCCATATGCACTCTATAGCATTGTATTGTTATGATAATAGCGGTACCATACTATTACCATTTTCCCATAAATTCTCTAGTAAGTATTTTACTTTCATTATATTCAGATGTTATCACAATATTTAATTTATGAGTATTCTCAGATATCTCATATATTGACTTCATTTATCATAACACTTATTTTTCTTTATTATCTCTCTTTTATCTCAATATTCAATAATAAATTATCTATACTTTCTATCATACAGGATCTAGCAATAGTAAAATGAATTCAATAATAACAATAACTCAAATTTTCATCAATAATTTCAAAGTCATATTTTAATTCATCACGTCAGTAAATAAATTGCACTCTATGACATTGGCTGGGTAAAAAGTTACATAGCATAAAAAGTAATCTCCTATCAATACAGATTCAATAAGAAATGAAATTATACCAAGTCAAAATAAAAATACAAAAAATTCTGAAATTCTCCAGCAATATCATTGAAACAAAATCTTAACAGGTGTTTTTCGATATGTGTCGAAATATTTCGTTCATTTCCTACATGGTTACGCAATCAGTAAAAAATAAATAAATAAGGATGCAAGAGAAAAACAATTGAGTTTGAAATCCAGGCACTTGCATAATCAACAATTATTCGCATAAATTCTATAATGTTTTAGTATTAATAATTATAGTTAAGTTTTATTTTTATTTTATTATTTTTTTTAGTTATTTTAATCCAGTTAACATTTATTCATAGTTTACATATAAATTTAAAATTTATTTAATATTCTAATCTAATTCAATTCAATATAAGAAATCTTTAACTCAAATCAACTCATTTACGCCCGCGTAAACAACTAATTCAAGTAAAACTTCAGCAGCAATGTTCTCGTGGATCCTTCGAGAACGCACTGTTATATAGAAAAGCATTGATTGATTAATTTATAATTTATTTAGTTACTTTTTATTAATTTATGACTATTTAATATTAGGCTAGGGCTTTAACATTAGTTTGTGGTGAATTCTCATGGGATAATTTTAATTTATCTGGTGAAAAATAGGGGCGTAATTTAGATACATGGACAACATCCGTATTTCTATTTTGACTTTGCCTATCAATTCGAACATTTACAGGAGATAATTTGTTAAGAATTTGATAAAGAAACACGCTTTTACTGGTCCTTAAGAATAATTAAAATTATATACTTTTTTTTGTCGAAATCCCAGTAAAGATTCGCTCAATCCCATTTTTTCCCACTGAATTTAGTTAAATTATAAGAAATTGGGGAAAAACTAACCTTAACCAGAAATTCTACTCAATAAAAACATAAAAACTTAGGTATAACAGTTACATTTTTTTTTAATTTAACCAATTTTTATAATTCATAAATACATTTTAAAATTTTAAATTGTATTCTAGCTTAATTTAATTTACAAAATTTAATGAAATTTTAAATTATAATTTATGTGACAAAACTCTAGCACAAGTTTCGCCAATTCCATCCTTTCTTACTGAATTATGTAAATTATAAGAAACTGGGAATTAACATTAACTGCAACCAGATATTCTATCAAACAAAACTATAATATTTTAATTTATCTTTAAAATATACAGCTTTAAACAATAAATGAAATTTACACTATTTAAAATAAGCACCCAATCCATTAACAATTAAATGTCAAATATTATGACTAGGTTGTTGTTGTTCACTAGGAGGAGGAACATAAGATTGCATAGGTTCAACATTAAAAATACAAGTCCTCTCCCAGTGGAAAGCATCCTGTATACCCCTGTTCATACACATTTTACATGGTCGACTAGGATACTTATTTTGAAAATGAGTAGTAGGTAATTTAGGGCTAACAAATCTAGAATTTTGAGCATTAAGAGGGTTTTGTGGCCGAAAATTAGAATTCGTTCTTTGAAAATTCTGGTTTGGGCGAACCCAATGTCTAAGAGCCTGGTTATTAAACTGGAAAGATCCATGATTTTGAGAATTATTCCTAACATTATGGTTGTTTGCATGAGAGGTGGGAATGACTACTAGTTGTTTAGCCATTCTGTACCAATTTATGGTGCTCTCTGGAGGGTTAATAATCATATAATTCTGATATTCTGGCTTCAAACCATCCGTCAAACCTTGGACTATGATGGTTTCACATAAATGAAGTTGTCTACCAATCTCAATCTTTTTTCTGAAATAACTCTCTAATTCATTAAGATCATTTAGCTTCATAGAAGCAAAATCAGAAAATCTAGGAACTTGTACTTTTATAAATTTTTCTGAAAGAATTTCAACTATCTTACTGAAAGTAGTACACTCTAGACACTCATTAATGAACACTTTTAAAGCTTCTCCCTTAAAAAATTTAGAGATATTTTGCATTTTCCATGTTTCATCTTTTTTATCAGAACTGCATGCTTGGTCAAAATGTTTCATCCAGGATTGTATATCAATCTCTGACCCTGGGTCAAAAGAGACGATATTTACTTCACTATCACTCATTTTATCACTAGAGTTTTTAACAAATCCCGATCGCATTAACGTAAAAGAGGAGGGACAATTCATTAATACATGGATTCATTGTATAATCATAATAAATACTGTAAATAAACTTTAAATAAAATAACAAATGTAAATATTTTCTTTTCTAATAAATAATAACAGAAATACATCAAATGTAAATAAGGAAATATGGTGAAATATAAAATAAACAAATAAATATATAAATAAATCTTTCAAAACTTACGACCTTGGAATGGTTTTTTTTTCTTTATAGACGCACATTCAGGTAAAGATGCAGAATATCAAATCGTCGTTACCAGGTGTCATCGAAGTTTTCGATTGATTTCACAATCCCAGGGACACTTCCTTTTTTTTCTTTTTTTTTTTTTTTTTTTTTTTTTGTAGGTCGCCATTATCCTACGCCGGCTTCTTGTTACGAAACAATTTAATGGGTGTAGTTGAAATCGTGTTTTTTACGTATTACTGGAGTCATACCACATTTTAATCAGCCGTTGGTGATGTTGTGAGCAATCCTACCACTTAGCACAAGCATTGCTAGCGGAGGTATCAACTCTGTGAAAATATAGCAGCTGTAGAGCGATGATAATATTGGTATAGTCCAATCAAACACTTATTATTTCATTATGAAAACAAGGCAGCTTGAGTGGCGAAAAAAGGCGTATGAAGAGATATGGGGTTTTCCCAATTAAACACATGGAAACGTAGTCATAGAACAACTGTTTATTCCATCAGAACATACCAACACTTAACAATTCCCGCAGATGAGAAATCAGAGCATTTCACTCGAGCATAAACTAGTTACTCATTCTAAATATATGTTAATTTACGAAATGAATATTCCACATGGCTAAGGACACCGGGTAACAGGTTTTGTAAACAATCACAGCACAAAAAAAATCTCTCTTTCTGAGTTCATGCTTTCGCTATTTATGAGAATGCGCGGAGGAATTCCGATTGAAATGACAACTTCAAGCTAAACCAACGAAAATCACGAACGAGCCTCGAAGTGAAACTGGGATCTCGACACTCAGCCAATGGAGAGCGATCAAGAAATGTCACAGGAAAGAATCCCAGCGCCGCTAATGGAATGATTTCGATGTGAAAAGGCTGGTGCCTCGCGAGCGGGAAAATGAGATGAAATAGAATAAAAAAGTAAAAATGGCTTTGATAAATATTCGAAAAATAAGTAACTGCGTTCAGAACTTTACAGTTTGGTAGACGATAAAAATTAATGAAGGGATTAAAAGTTTAGATTATGTTTTGGAATAAATCTATTATTAAGATACACGTTTTAAAAATATAGGAATTTAGCTAGAAATAAATAATAGAGCGTATTAAAAAAAAGGAAATAATGAATAGGCCGGCAATTTAGAATAATTTAAATGAATAGTAAAAGTAAAAATTTTTATATAACATATATTTCTCAGAAGTTGATGAGCATTCGTTTTAATCTTTTCAATTTTTTTCTCTCCAGTTTCGAAATGACATCTTTTTGTCCTGGTCTGAAATACAAAATTAAATATTTCTTGTACTTTCCTAGTTTTAACGTTATCTTTGATTTCAAATATCGTAAGATTTACGATCTAAAAAAAAAAATCGAAACTTGTTTTCGAAACTTTTTATTCTGTACGCCTACCCAGATATCATTTTGCGTTTAAAGATCATTGTGCTTTTGAGACAGATATTCGATATTGTAAGATATCATTTCGCATTTTAAAAGAGTTATAGGTGGCTTTTCGTTTTTTATTTTTTTTCTTTCCGAAATTTTGTTCGGAATTGAAAATTTAATGTCAGAAATTAAATTGGCAACCGCTATAACCGCAACCACTTACTTCTTTTAGAAGGATTTCTGTTTAAAAATATAAAATGATGTAAATATGGCAATGGATTTCAAAACCAGAGCGGTGCTTGCTTATCACGTAGTCAGGTTGTACGCTGCCGAAGACAGTAGGGTTCACAACATTAGAGATATTTTTCTTGAAAAGATTTCCATATAAAAAATATAACGCCATTCAACACTGAATATAAATTTTCTTAGCGCTATTATGATGTGGCCTGGTAACGCAGTGTGTGTAGAAACAAATTAAAAAAAAAACACATCTTTAACAAATGTGTAATCGAACTAGGCGCTTAAGCACAAAAATAAGCAGAATTGAAAAAGTTACTATAAAAAGTGAAATCTGCAGCTTAGTTATTAACTGTTGGCATGCGGCTACTACGAAAAGAATACCGATTTTAGAGAATTTAAAAGCTTTATTATTTGATTGCATATTTAATATCGTTGATATAAAGTTTCTTTTTCATCTAATCGGTGGTCAATATAAAAATATATTTATTGAATATAAAGCTTTTGGAGTTTTGAATTAAAAATTATTTTTCCCTATGCCTTCTACACGGGTTAATTTCTTTTGTAACTCAGGAAGACCGGGTTAGGTCCCCTGTTTTCATTAAGAGAAAAGTATCATAAGCATCTACAGGTGGCTTCGTTACTGTGGAGACAAACTTAGAGGCTGTGATAGTGCATGCCAAGGAAAGACCTTCCACTGAAATCCAGAATAACTTTCCGAGTATTAAGTCAAGCATACATACAGAAAGTTATACTTTAAACAAAAACTTTTTTAATTTTGACAACAAGAAAGATATTGAAACAAAACTTTTAACATACCTAATTTGTTCTCTTTAAAAATGTGATGAGTTAATAAGACGCTGATGGAGGTGTCGCACTTCTGTGTCCATATAACAATGTGTTAGATTCTCTAAATATTGACATAAGTAGAAAATTACTGATGGTTTCGCTGAAAAACATAATGTGCGATTTTACCTGTTTTTATGATGCACCACTTTTAGTATAAAGCAAGGTTATTCAATTAAAATTGTGTTATTATAGCCTCCATGTTGCAAATGTATTAAGGCCAAACTTTCAGGGAGTTTTAAAAATATATCATGTATTTTTGCTTAACTAAATGGACCGCAGCCTCGAGTGCATTGAAAGCTTAGTTTAGCTTGACGTGCACTATCACCCCTGCAAGTTTGTTGCCGAAATAATAAAACATTCCGTATACAATTCCGTATATGATAATAATGATATTTCTCAGAATTACGCCTAAGAATTTTTTTATGGTAATGTTTAATTAGCAATTGTAACGTTCTAAAAATATTTTTTAGTACTTGTAAAGACAAGATGATTCTATTAGGAATATTTTAAAGCATATATAATGTAGCCACAATGTCCATCCCTTGTTACAAAACGTTATCACAAAATAAGCGTTCAAGATGGTTACATAAAATTTTGATTATTGCATAGAACTATTCTTAAAGGTTTTATCATAGAAAATTTAGCGAAAATTCTTTGAAAGTCAACAATACTACTGAAATGTTTTAATAATTTATTGTTAAAATAACAATTACAATAAGATGAGGTAGCACTAATATGATGAAAATATTACACTTTATTTAAATGACATAACAAGAAAACGTAATCTACATTCTGAAACTTTTTACAAACATCTGAAAATTAGTTTTTAACATGGGTGCCACTGAAATACTTGTGGTGCTGCTATCTACAGATTCTTTAGCTAAATAAAAACACTGCGATTCTCTCTCAGTTAATATGTAATTCTGGTTGGAGCTCCTCTAATCCTTTTAGATCTGGTTGGGACCTGTGAAGAGAAAGAAGAAGGATTAGATTTTATACATTCGGAAGCAACATCAATCGAACTATTAGGAAGAGTAGTTTTTGGAATAGGATGTATCAAATCACAAGTCAGTTGGTTTTGGACTTGGAGTATTTGGGTCAAAATAGTCAGCTGGATTAGGACTTGGAATAATTGGGTGTATCAAATAAGTATTAGCTGGTTGAAGATCTATGATGCCAGGATGTATTGATTCAAAATAACCTTCTTTAACAACTGTATTTTCACTTCTGTAACTTCATATATCATTTTCCTAAGAATATATAACATTAGATACCTTTGATTCTACGTTATTTATTAGATGAACACGTCTTTTCAACAGACTTGTCGAACAAACTTGAATTCTATATTGTAACCTGCCATGCCTCGCTATATTGCGACAAATTTTTCATTTGGCATCTGTAGTATAATTTCTCACAGCCACCTTCTGGTTAATTTTAATTTGGAATTTCTTGCATTTTGATAATCATCAACAAAATTTGTATTGCTTGGAACTACAAAATCTATTTTTGTTTAAATATGACGCTTTAAATATAGATATGCAGGTTTCTCCCCTCTTTTGTAACATTAGGCATCTTTGATACTGCAAAAGAAAGTAAATTAATTTCATTTGCAAAGTATCCGACTCTGAATTTAAGGCTTTTTACCCACGCTTGAGAATTTTCACATATATCTCAGCCTGTCCATTTCTAGCTGATTGGTATGGATCACGTAACATATATTTTACATCATGATTATTTAAGAATTTCTTAAATTCTGCTGATGTAAATCTAGCAGCATTATGTGATACCAAAGATTTAAGATACCCATATTTAGAAAAAAGTGAAGAAAGACAAGTAATCGTATTTTCTGTTGTTGTATTGGGAACAATAAAAGCAACTGGCCATTTGCTATGAACATCAACCACTAGGAAAAGCATTTTAACCACAAGAAGAATATAATAATCGATACGAACTCTTTGCCATCGACTGTGGGGCATTCTCAATTATGTGTAGTTATGTTAGGAGGATTATCTTTGACATTTACGCAAATAATGTAATTTTGTGCAATATTCTTGTCAATTTCTAGCCAGTATACAAAACTACGAGCTGACGACTTCACTGTTACTATATGAAAGCGCCTAGTGCGTCAGTCATTTAGTAATATTTGTTTTCTCTGAATTTGTGGGATAATTACGCTACATCCTTTTAAAATAAAACTATATTGAAGAGATAATACTTCTTGTTTACAGTCAAAAAGTAAAGTCTTCGAAATTTTAGAACTTGAAAGAGGTGACAAAAACAATAGTGTACATATTTTAGTTTTATACAAAATATCATTTTATATTTTGCATTGATTTAAATTAATACTCTCACATTAATTAAACTAGGGCATCCTACCCTGTCTTCCAGGGTTACAGAATATGGGTTACAATCACATTTTAAATTGAAAACTACAAAAGATTTTATATTTATATAACTTTTTTTTAGATTGCCCACTAACGACGCCAAAAAGAATTTTTATATGAAAAATATGAATTATGCATTCAAATTAATTTTTGAAAATTACTAAAAGCGAAACTTTCGTATTAGCCGCGCGGCAGGAGTTAATAGCCAAAGATATCGCTACTTACGTTAGCCTTTTTTCTCTGATAAATTCAGTGGTTTTAAGTACTCAGTTGAATTACATTTATGGTAAAATTGTGTTTTATTTACATTAGTTTAATTATTTATTGATGAAGTTTTAACTTCGTTATAAAATATTAATCAGAAACAAACGGCTAACTATTTATAATGTTTTAAGGTCTTGTTTTAAGGGCGTCGAAAATTAAGGAAAAACTTGAATTAAGGAAAAAAGTTTGAATTAGTCTATCTTCAAAATATTTTTATGTATAAACATGAAATTTTGGATATTGATTAAACAGATTGTGCTTTGTAATGTGGTACCATTAGAAATTTATTAGCCTTTTACAGAATTTGTGTATTGATGAAATCAAAATAGCTCTTTTTTTACTCCAGAAGTCATTGCGATATATCTAGAGAAAGTATGCATGGATTGTCATGAAATTTGGTAAAGATACTAAACAAATATGTGTGTTTAAAATGAACAACTTTTATGTATTTACAATGGTAATACTTTTAGTTATGACTATTTTTATTCATTAAAAATATAACTTTTTTATTTTTTTTTACAAAAATATTTTTTTATATAGTTAATAAAATAATTTTGGCCTAAGAGTAGTTAATTTTAAACACTCATATATGTTTTGTATCTTTACCAAATTTCATTACAATCCATACATGCTTTCTAAAGATATCATGCGCGCAATGATATACAGAGTAAAAAAGAGAGGTATTTTGATTTCAGCAATACACAAATTCTACAAAAGGCTAATAAATTTCTAATAACAGCATATTACAAAGCACAATCTGTTTAATCCATATCCAAAATTCCATGTTTACACATAAAAAGATCTTGAAGATAGACTAATTCAAACTTTGAAGTTTTTCCTTAATTTTTGTCGCGTTTAAAAGGTACAAGACCCCTTAATGGCAAATGGGTTAATTATTGTAATTGGGCTGCACACGAAAGCTATATTAGAAATATTATGCTAGAAAATAATTTTAAGGAAATCGCTAAACTGAGAAACTGTTTTGAAACAATTTGTATTTGAAAGAACATTTTTTAGTACTGTTTGGCAGTGCAAAAATCTAAATTGTGCGATGTTTAGAAATATAAAAGTATTGCAATAGAAACGAAATTTATTGGTCAGGCGTTGCGACCGTAAATATGACGTCAGTGTTACTCACGAAGATGTTTAGTTACATAATACAGATTCTTAAACCGACATAATCTAAAGTAAATAACATTTAGGAAATCAATACAGTTGTATTTATATTTTTCCTTTAGCATGCAAACTTTCCTAGCGTTTTATTTGAGCAATGTATTAGATGTAACTAGATTAAATAAATAGTTACTTCATATATACAACGTTGATATGTTTGAAGATGGCCTAAGACGTTAGTTATAAATCTGTTACATCAATTGTCTAAGGAGAACTTATGGATCTCATTTTACGAGAAAGCAGATTAATATATTATTTTATTACCTTATTTTATTTATTTTGTCATGGGTTATGATCTTTTATATCTTACAGATACGACAAGAAATCGATGCAAACAAACATAAATATATTTTGCCGTTCTCTATTCTGAAATAACAAAGCGAATTAAATGAAATTGTATCAACTAAGCACGTATATACAGAATCAAAAAACACAGATGTTACATGAGAGATAAAACAAATGCGAAGTTTTCAGATTATAATAGCAGATTGAAATTCAATTGTAAGAAATAATAATAGCGATTATTTATTTTATAATAATAAGGGATAAATAAAGGATATTTTACGGTCTTCGAACTTAAGTAGAATGGAAAACAAAAAAACAGGATAGGGGAGACCGGGGCTAGTTGGCTACAGGGGTAAGTAGGCGCAGTCCTCATAAATCGCCTGTTTGTGGATAGATTACGCAACCAGTCACAGAGTACCTTTCTTCTTGCTTTTTACAATCCTCATTATAGTTTTGAAGCGTTACCTATGTGCAGTGGACATTTAGTACGATTTTTTCTGTTTTTTGCACTCATAAGTAACTTTTTGTTGCTCCATTCGTATTCTAATTTCAAATACTTATCTTAATTGCGATTTAACTTGTGCAGTTTTTCTTAGTGTATGATTAACTGTACCTACCCCATATGAGATTTACTTGGATTATTTATGCTTAGATGGTTACGTGTCCCTTTTGTGAAGAAATTTTTTATGGGGCTAGAAGGCGCATTGAACACGGGGCAAGTTGGCTCGATGTTTGGTTTGTGCTGGTAGCTTGAAAAACAGCAAACACCGAGAAATGTGGTTGCAATGCAAAATTTTGGGCACACGGGGCTTGCCCAAACAGAGACACTCCATTTTTAATTTGTGACAACTGTAACTCTGATGATGATATCGGGTATGATAGAAGTTACTCAATATTAATGTTTTATTCATTACTTTTATGTCTGCATAAGTTAGAATTTACATTGTACGGTGAAAACGCCTTTGTTTAAACTTACTGATAATAATTAATTTGATTTCTCTTAACTGCGTGTCTTATTTGAGTTACATTTAAATTTTTATAAAGCGTGTGCCAACTTACCCCATAGGTATAGGCAACTTGCCCCGTGACGGGGTAGGTTAGCGCACAACTTTCCTTTTACTTTAGGCTTCCGCTAAACATAAACTACAAAAGCTACAAACTCAAAACTCCGGATATTTCTAGCCCAATACCTGTTCTTTAAAAGTATAGCTAAAGTTTCATAAAAAACTTAAACAAAAAATTAATAAAAGTCCTTCCGGCCAGTGCCGGGAGGAAGAGGTAGCTTTCATAATCCTTATTTAAAAAAAGCCAACTTATATCATGCAAACACACGATGCTCAATTTAGTGGAAACCGAATATAGGAGATTCAATACTAATTTTTATCAATATAATGAATGAGAATTTCGCGAAATTAGTCAGCTTTATCCAAGCTGCTTTTCATTAAAGTAACTTATATTTGGCTGCCAAATTCGGCAATTTCTTAAAGTGTCTGTCATTTTAAGACAACATGGTGGATGAGGCTAAGCAGTGAACTTGGTCGAGACCTTACTAATTGCTGTGCACATGCTCACTCACATCGGAATCGGTTAATATATAGGAGTGCTGTCGCATGCAAAAAATCAGATTTTTCAAAATGTCACCCACAATAGAAATTGAAACTGCTATATCTGAGCCATTTTTTAAGGTAAAGACAAACAAAAAATGCTCCTGAATCCTTATATCAAGATCAAATACTTAAGAAAGAAACCTTTTTCAATTTCTAATTTTTTTGCACCTCACTTTAAATATATATATATATTTTAATTTAATGGCCGCCATTTTGAAACAAGATGGCTGATGAATCTGGCCAGCGAACTTGGTCGAGGTGTTGATGTATACTATCCACATGCCTTCTTACATCGAAATAGGCGAATACGCGTGTTATCGCGTGACAAATAAAAGATCGTTTCAAAATGTTAGCCATGCTAGAAATTCAAAGAGCTATAAATCAACCATTTTTTAAGATATCAACAAAAGAACAAATTTTCAGAAACAAAAACTGCTCCGGAATCTTTGTATCAAGACCAAACACATAAAAAAAATCTTTTTCATTTTCCAATTTTTTAATACCTCATTTTGAATTTTAAATTTAATTTTTTTAAATGGCAACCCTTTTGAAACAAGATGGCGAATG
This sequence comes from Maratus speciosus, assembly GCA_963932465.1. NCBI lineage: Eukaryota > Metazoa > Arthropoda > Arachnida > Araneae > Salticidae > Maratus > Maratus speciosus. The sequence continues at coordinate 526,907,929 of OZ010789.1, read as the reverse complement.
AAGCTGGCCAACGAACTCGGTCGAGACATTGGTATGTACTATGTACAGACCAAGTTACATCCAAATAGGTTCATAAATACGCCTGTTATCGCGTGACAAAAATCAGGTCGTTTTAAAATATCAGCCACAAGAGAAATTCAAAATGCTATTACTCAGCCCTTTTTTTTTAGATATAGACGAAAGAAAAACTGTTCCGGAATCTTTGTATTAAGGTCAAACACATACAAAAAAAATCTTTTTCATTTTCCAATTTTTTGGTATCTCATTTAATTTTTTTTTATTTTTTTAAATGGCCGCCATTTTGAAACAAGATGGCGGATGAAGCTGGCCAACGAACTCGGTCGAGATATTTGTATGTACTGTGTACACACCAAGGTACATCCAAGTCGGTTCATAAATACGCCTGTTATTACGTGAGAAAAATCAGGACGTTTCAAAATGTCAGCCACTCTAGAAATTCAAAATGCTATAACTCAGCCATTTCTTAAGATATAGACAAAACAAAAACTGCTCCCGAATCTTTTTATCAAGGTCAAACACATAAGAAGAAAATATTCTTTCAATTTTCAATTTTTGGTAGCACATTTCAAATTTAAATTTTTCTTAAAGTTTTAAATGGCCGCCATTTTTAAACAAGATGGCGGGTGAAGCTGGCCAACGAACCCGGTCGAGACATTGGTATGTACTATGTATAAACGAAGTTACATCCAAATCGGTTCATAAATACGCCTTTTATCGCGTGACTAAATTCAGGACGTTTCAAAATGTCAGCCACGCTAGAAATTCAAAATGCTATAACTCAGCCATTTTTTAAGATATAGACGAAACAAAAACTGCTCCGAAATCTTTGTATAAAGGTCAAATACATAAGAAAAAAATATTTTTCCATTTTCAATTTTTTGGTACCACATTTCAATTTTTACATTTAAAAAAAAAATTTAAATGGCCGCCATTTTGAAACAAAATGGCGGATGAAGCTGGCCAACGAACTCGGTCGAGAGATTGGTATGTACTATGTACACACCGAATTACATCCAAATCGGTTCATAAATACGCCTTTTATCGCGTGACAAAATTCAGGACGTTTAAAAATGTCAGCCACGCTAGAAATTCAAAATGCTATAACTCAGCCATTTTTTAAGATATAGACGAAACAAAAACTGCTCCGGAATCTTTGTATAAAGGTCAAATACATAAGAAAAAAATATTTTTCCATTTTTAATTTTTTGGTACCACATTTCAAGTTTTAAATTTTTTTAAAAATTTTAAATGGCCGCCATTTTGAAAAAAAACGGCGGATGAAGCTGGCCAACGAACTCGGTCGAGACATTGGTATGTACTATGTACACACCGAATTACATCGAAATCGGTTTATAATTACGGGAGTTACAGTGTGACATAGGTCATATATATATATATATATATATATATATATCAATTTTGAACGGAGGGTGGTTTCGGGGTCGGGGGGTCATGATCGATGAAAATATACCAAATTTTTTTTAAATCGCTTTCCTCCGAACGGCTGCAATAGGTAGCTTTTTTGTAAAGAAAGCTACCTAAAAATCAATAACTAAAATCTGCGGCTATTAGCCCTGGTCTCACCTATACGGCTACGTTTCATTCAAGAAAACCATTATGGAAAATAAATTGTTTTTCAATTTAGGAACTGAAGGATCTTCTAAAATTAATTTGTAAAATTTGGACTATTTATAAATTTAGAATTACTTACTAAGAGGTCTTTATACGGAAGTTAAAATATAAAACATAAATATAAAAAGTCCTTCCGGCCAGTGCCGGGAGGAAGAGGTAGCTTTCATATTCCTTATTTTAAAAAAGCCAACTTATATTATTCAAACACACGAAGTTCAATTTAGTCGAAATCAAATATAGGAGATTCAATACCAAGTTTTTATCAATACTAAATCATTATGAATGAGAATTTCGCGAAATTAGTCAGCTAGTCGGCTTTTATTTAAAGTAACTTATATTTGGCTGCCAAATTCGGAGATTTCTTAAAGTGCCTGCCATTTTAAGACAACATGGTGGATGAGGCTAACCAGTGAACTTGGTCGAGACCTTAGTAATTGCTGTGCACATGCTCACTCACATCGGAATCGATTGATATATACGAGTGCTGTCGCAGGAAAATATTAGATTTTTCAAAACGTCACCCACATTAGATATTGAAATTGCTATATCTGAGCCTTTTTTTTAAGATAAAGACAAACAAAAAATGCTCCTGAATCCTTATATCAAGGTCAAATACTTAAGAAAGAAAGCTTTTTCAATTTCTAATTTTTTTGCACCTCACTTTAAATATTTTTTTTTTAATTTAATGGCCGCCATTTTGAAACAAGATGGCTGATGAAGCTGGCCAGCGAACTTGGTCGAGATATTGATGTATACTATCCACATGCCTTCTTACATCGAAATAAGCGAATACGTGTGTTATCGCGTGACAAATACAAGTTCCTTTCAAAATGTTAGCCATACTCGAAATTCAAAGTGCTATAATTCAACCACTTTTTAAGATATAAACAAAAGAATAAATTTTCAGAAACAAAAACTGCTCCGGAATCTTTGTATTAAAGTCAAACACATACGAAAAAAATCTTTTTCATTTTCCAATATTTTGGTATCTCATTTTAAATTTTAAAATTTTTAAAATTTTTTAAATGGCTTCCATTTTGAAACAAGATGGTGGATGAAGCTGGGCAACGAACTCGGTCGAGATATTTGTATGTACTATGTACACACCAAGGTACATTCAAATCGGTTCATAAATACGCCCGTTATCACGTGACAAAAATCAGGACGTTTCAAAATGTCAGCCACGCCAGAAATTCAAAATGTTATAACTCAACCATTTTTTAAAGATATAGACGAAACAAAAACTGCTCCCGAATCTTTATAACAAGGTCAAACACATTAGAAAAAAATATTTTTTTCAATTTTCAATTTTTTGGTACCACATTTCAAATTTAAATTTTTCTTAAAAATTGAAATGGCCGCCATTTTTAAACAAGATGGCGAATGAACCTGGCCAACGAACTCGGTCGAAACATTGGTATGTACTATGTATAAACGAAGTTACATCCAAATCGGTTCATAAATACGCATTTTATCGCGTGACAAAATTCAGGACGTTTCAAGATGTCAGCCACGCTAGAAATTCAAAATGCTGTAACTCAGCCATTTTTTAAGATATAGACGAAACAAAGACTGTTCCGGAATCTTTGTACAAAGGTCAAATACAAAAGAAATTTTTTTTTTTTCATTTTCAATTTTTTGGTACCTTATTTTAAATTTTACTTTTTTTTTAAAAATTTAAAGGGCCGCCATTTTGAAACAAAATGGCGAATGAAGCTGGCCGACGAACTCGGTCGAGACATTGGTATGTACCATGTACACACCGAATTACATCCAAATCGGTTCATAAATACGAGTGTTACAGTGTGACAAATGTCAGATACATATATATATATATATATATATATATATATATATATATATATATATATGTGTGTCAATTTTGAACGGAGGGTGGTTTCGGGGTCTGGGGGTCATGATCGATGGAAATATACCAAAATTTTTTGAAATCGCTTTCCTCCGAACGGCTGCAATAGGTAGCTTTTTGTAATGAAAGCTACCTAAAATGACAACAAATGACAACAAATGAAGTAAAAATGTCAACATTTGCTTCTGTTCTTTAATTGTCTGATAATAGGCATGTCAACATTGAAATACAGTCGAACCCGGTTAAGACGCGTTTGAAGGGAGTGGACCAAAGTCACGTGTTAAGCGGGATCGCGTATTAAACGTGATTTGGATAATGGTGAAGGAACTGAGCTTATTTGCACATCTAATCTTCGAAATGAACTTTAGAGCTTTCATTCATATGTTTATGGTCGATAATTGTGTCTTATACTTATATTTAGATTTAAATTTAATTGTATCCAACTGTACTCAGCGTATCTTTTTATAGAATCGACTGGAATAATAACTGAAAATAAATATGAATTCATTGCTTTCAAACATGGCTTTATTGTCGTTAAAACGTGACAACCAAAGATAAAACAGCAAAAATAATTTTTCTGTTAGACTAATTTTTCTTTTTAACAGAAAGAATAAAAATATTAAATTTTGAAGCACAATCCAGTTGTTAAAATCATATTTAGTACTTGTGATGAGTGCCAATATAAGCTGTAATTCTTTTTAATGTAAAAAAAATATCTATATTAATTTTTGTATAACAAATATTGTTAGCATTGCAAAAGCAAAGAAAGCAAAAAGAATTAAACAACCACAGTCGTTAAAGGTATATATAAATATTATACAGACATACGAACAATAAATACAATAAACCCAACTGGAGTGAAAAATTAGCCAGAGCCAGGAATCGAACCCGGGACCACAGTATACAAGACTGCGGCTCTAACCACTGAGCTACTCCGACCAATGCCTGAGTCTGCAATTTCTCACTAATAAACCATGTTGGGGAAGTCACCAGCCATCTATACGACAGCCTTGGATGACCAGACAACGATGAATAGATTTTACTATTACATCGATCTACGATAATTATAATAAAACACTCATACTACAATATATATTAAAACACACATACACACATAAATAACGCCTGTATTCAACAGTTAAAGGTATATATAAATATTATACAGACATACGAACAATAAATACCATAAACCTAACTGGAGTGAAAAATTAGCCAGAGCCACGAATCGAACCCGGGACCACAGTATACAAGACTGCTGCTCTAACCACTGAGCTATTCCGGCCGCTGCCTGAGTCTGCAATTTCTCACTTATAAACCATGTTGGGGAAGTCACCAGCCATCTATACGACAGCCTTGGATGACCGGACAACGATGAATAGATTTTACTATTACATCGATCTAGGATAATTATAATAAAACACTCATACTACAATATATATTAAAACACACATACACGCATAAATAACGCCTGCATTCAACAGTTAAAGGTATATATAAATATTATACAGACGTACGAACAATAAATACAATAAACACAACTGGAGAGAAAAATTAGCCAGAGCCAGGAATCGAACCCGCGACCACAGTATACAAGACTGCTGCTCTAACCACTGAGCTGAGAAATTGCAGACTCAGGCATCGGCCGGAGTAGCTCAGTGGTTAGAGCAGCAGTCTTGTATACTGTGGTCCCGTGTTCGATTCCTGGCTCTGGCTAATTTTTCACTCCAGTTGGGTTTATTGTATTTATTGTTCGTATGCCTGTATAATATTTATATATACCTTTAACTGTTGAATGCAGGCGTTATTTATGTGTGTATGTGTGTTTTAATATATATTGTAGTATGAGTGTTTTATTATGATTATCGTAGATCGATGTAATAGTAAAATCTATTCATCGTTGTCCGGTCATCCAAGGCTGTCGTATAGATGGCTGGTGACTTCCCCAACATGGTTTATTAGTGAGAAATTGCAGACTCAGCCATCGGCCGGAGTACCTCAGTGGTTAGAGCAGCAGTCTTGTATACTGTGGTCGCGGGCTCGATTTCTGGCTATGGCTAATTTTTCACTCCAGTTGGGTTTATTGTATTTATTGTTCGTTTGTCTGTATAATATTTATATATACCTTTAACTGTTGAATGCAGGCGTTATTTATGTGTGTATGTGTGTTTTAATATATATTGTAGTATGAGTGTTTTATTATAATTATCCTAGATCGATGTAATAGTAAAATCTATTCATCGTTGTCCGGTCATCCAAGGCTGTCGTATAGATGGCTGGTGACTTCCCCAACATGGTTTATTAGTGAGAAATTGCAGACTCAGGCATCGGCCGGAGTAGCTCAGTGGTTAGAGCCGCAGTCTTGTATACTGTGGTCGCGGGTTCGATTCCTGGCTCTGGCTAATTTTTCACTCCAGTTGGGTTTATTGTATTTATTGTTCGTATGTCTGTATAATATTTATATATACCTTTAACTGTTGAATGCAGGCGTTATTTATGTGTGTATGTGTGTTTTAATATATATTGTAGTATGAGTGTTTTATTATAATTATCGTACATCGATGTAATAGTAAAATCTATTCATCGTTGTCCGGTCATCCAAGGCTGTCGTATAGATGGCTGGTGACTTCCCCAACATGGTTTATTAGTGAGAAATTGCAGACTCAGGCATCGGCTGGAGTAGCTCAGTGGTTAGAGCAGCAGTCTTGTATACTGTGGTCCCGGGTTCGATTCGTGGCTCTGGCTAATTTTTCACTCCAGTTGGGTTTATTGTATTTATTGTTCGTATGTGTGTATAATATTTATATATACCTTTAACTCTTGAATGCAGGCGTTATTTATGTGTGTATGTGCGTTTTAATATATATTGTAGTATGAGTGTTTTATTAAAACCACAGTCGTATTTGTTTGATTATTGAGAGTTTCTTTTTCTTTTCTTTTTTTTTCCCTATAACATTCATTATAAAACGTAGTAGTAAAAACTCGCTAACAACAGGTATAATCATCTTTATTCATAATAATTTTATGATGTATCTGGCATCATGAATTCTCTGTGTAACTCTCTCTACTACAATAAAAAAATACACGAAGCGAGAGACAAAAAATATTAGGACACGGGATCAAAGAAGAATTGCAGTGCTGATAATATAGAGGGTTTTTGGTTTTAATTTCAATATCTACCACTATTTTCGATTAGTAATGTTCGGTTTAATTAATTTATTATTAAATAAAGTAAATATTAGTATAAAGAAACAGTGTTTTTTGTCTGAATAAAAAAATCCCCTAAATTGGAAACACTGGAGAAGAGATAAGGAATTCGCGTCTTAAACGTTATTTTCTGCCACAAAGCACCAAAAATCTATCGCGTATCAAGCGGGATCGCATAATAACCGTTCATGTCTTAAACGTGATATTTTTGCATTTGTCTTACGGGCGAAGTTCAAGGGATCGGAAAAAATCCGTGTAATAAGCGGGATCGCGTATTAATCGCGAGCGTCTTAACCGGGTTCCACTGTAACACATTATACATATCGCCACAAATTAACAGCCATAAATGAAAATATTTATTAAATAAGCTATAGGAAAGAACTACGCGATTTTAGCATACATGCACCTAAAATATCGGTTCGCATAGCGAACTCAACACATACAAAAGTTTCTTTTTCGCAATAATTGGAAATGAAAAGGTGATTTTATACAGGTCGTAACATTGTAATTGATATTAAGAAAGCATTGGATTGGAAAATAATGTTATACATAAAATATATTTTGTATGTTAGTTATGTAAATACCCTGGGAGTTGAGAAAATAAAAATTCAAAAATTGGAAATTATGATATATATTTTCTATTAATTCATGTGTAGTATATAACTTTGATGAATATATACCGTTTTAATGATATAAAGATTTCTAAATGGGACATAAAATTGTACAAAAATAGTATTTTTAATGTTACGAAAACTAAAAATGAACCTGAAAACCGTTGTTTTTAAGAGAAGAATAGAATTTCAAAAAAGTATAAATATATATCGTTCAAATTATTTTTTGTAAAAGATAATTATTGTAACCTATAATACAGATGTCCCAAAAGTCTTCGTACAACTTCAAAAATTGATTACAAAGAAAAAATAATAGGCCTACAGAAAAAATAATTACAACAGTACACTGTTAAAAATTTGCAGCATTCTGGCAGGTCATATGACCGTTTTTTCCGAAAATGGTTACACAACCGTAATTTAACACTATTTTGACCATATTATTGGCCATTTTATGGTCAGAATATAGTTAAATTATGGTTATGAAACCGTTTTTTCAAAAAACGGTCGAATGACCTGCCAGAATGCTGCAAAATTTTTAACAGTGTACATAGAGTAACTCAAAAAGTTTTTTTCTACTACCTTAGTATTCTTCTACATGAGATCCTTTCATTGCACGCGACGTTTCAATGCGATGAAGCATTTCAACTGCAAATTCAAAGCATTTCCCATAATCATCAGTTTGTAACGCCTGCACAATCTGAATTTTGTAGGCTAAAAGTTGTAATCGTTTATGAAGCATTCTGTGTGTTGCGATTTTTGACATAATAGCTCTTGCGATGCTTTTCGAATTGATTTTGCAGAGCTCCTAGAAAAAGTTTCACGTACTCGTTCTACACTTGTTGAACTGCTTCATTGCATACTAAGTTAGTAGAAATAAACTTTTCAATTATTCTATGTACTGTTGTAATTATTTTTGCTGTAAGCATATTATTATAATTTTTTTTTGTAATTAATTTTTGAAGTTGTACGGAGACTTTTGGGATACCCTGTATTTTTAACTAAAAGAAAATTTTTGTGGGCTTGAAATATGATAATGCAAAATTATTTCCCATTCTGCTATATTGTTTTTGAGTTATTAAAAAAAAAAAAAAAAAAAAAAAAAAAAACATGTGCATTCCAATCTGTTTTGCAATGATTGAAAATAAATTTAACATTCGGAGTTCCCAAATTAATACCTTTATTAAAGATTACAAACATCACAATGCAGTATGGAACGATGTATGGTAGGTATAACCAGACGATCGGGAAAAAAAATTCAGACAAAAGGTTTTGATATCAACGAGAGATTTAAAGTTTTAAAATGAAAATCGGCTGGACGCATTGTTAGACATTAAATTGAGTACAGACACACCACAATTATATCCCAGAGATGCAAAACAAGGCGAGAAGACTGCCTCAGGTAAGGTGGAGCGACGAAGTCAAAATAATGGTTGGAACTAATTAGATAACAAAAATACTAGACGGTATATAATGAAAAAATCTGATGGGGACTCATATCCAGCAGTGGATTAAAAACGATTGATGATAAGCATATATATTATGTACAGTCAAAACCGGTTAAATCTGGTTCTTCGATTTATTTTTTTATAATCGAAAATTGTGTCTTTTACGTAAATATAGATTACAATTTAACTGTATTAAGCTTTAACCCATTGTTAATCTTTGTTTAGAAAAAATTATTAGCAAAGCAAAAAATAAACAAACTACTATAACATATGTTAAAAAACATAGTAGTTATATAACGTATATTTAAAACCTCACTAACAAAACAGGTATAATCATCTCTAATCATAATAATTTTTATGGTGTATCTGAGAATCTTGAATTCGTCTATCTCTCTCTAATACAGTCAAAACACACACGAACAGAAAGTCAAAGGTTGTCAGGGCATGAGATCAAAGATGAATTGAAGTGTTGCTAACTTATTGGGGCATTTTATTCAAGTATCTACCACTATTTCCGATTAGAAATGTTCGCTTTAAATTTTTATTAAATAAAGCAATTATTACTAATCTGAAAAAGCGGCCTTTATCAGAATAAGACTCCGTATATTGGTAAAACTATTGATGAGAGAAGGAATTCGCATCTTAATCTATGAGTTCACTTCTTAAGCTTGATTTTTTTCCTTAAAGGACTGAACATCTATCGAGTATTAAGCGGAATCTGCTCACGTATTAAACGTGATATTTTGGCATTAATCTTATGGGCGATTTTCAAGGGTTCGAAAAAAATATGTTTATTAACCCCTTGAGGGGCGTTGGGATACATTATATCCCACCTAATTTTAATTAAAATTTGCACGAGAAACTTTTAATAAAGTTTTTCTTTAATAACTTTGGTGAAAAATATCTGAAAAATTGCTTTTCCTTATTTTGAAATAAAATTTTTCAAAATTTCCGGTTGGTCCAACTTTACAGAAACACAATTACTTCCTTTTCGAAGGGTTAAGCGGAATCGCACCTTGAGCGTCGTAACCGGATCCAAATGTATATAGGGTGAGCGCGCGAGTAGTTGATACCCCTGCAGTAGTTAATAAAATTTTTGAAATATTACGCCATTTATGGTGGAAAAGAGTTTCATACGTGGCACTAGACATAATATTTTTGTGTGAATATTGGAGCACCTTTTGTCACATTGTTGTCATGTCTGCTGTAAGAGAATCAATTTTATGGGGGGGGGGGGGTTATTAGAAAATGTAAAAATGTAGTTTTTGATTAGTTGGAGACAATTACGATGAGTTAAAATAATCCACTTCCATCTTGCACTTTTCAATAATGGTTTTATATGAATTATTTTTATTCACACCTCAAGCATGATATTTTAAAGATCAATTTTTGAAGTTTCGACTGATTTCTTCGATTGACCAACTACGGTGGAAATGGCGATTAAAGAAACTATTTAATTATAATATTGTTGATATTTAATTTCAGCAGATTTCATTTTTGCCCATTATAGGTTATTCAAGGGTTGTAGCAATTACGTTAGTTTACTCCTAAAACTTCAAAAGAAGACAATATAACAAAAAAACCACAGCACCTATCTTATTTCGTCAACTATAGGTTCGGTCACCCTATATATATAATTAGAAATATGAAGACTCAAAGTATTAATTACCGTAGATACAAAAACGTAATCCACCGAACGCAATAAGCAGATTCTCTGGCATATTTTTCGCTAACCATTTGTCTAATCCAATTTTATTTCAATGTATGAGAATATTCAAAAAATATAAATCAAATGCTCATATTATTATCAAGTTTTTTAGAAAAAAAATATATTTTCCTCTCAATTATTTCAATTGGAAATATTTCGCTATAAAAAGGACTCGTCAGTCTCATTATTCTAAAAGTGTTAGTGAATAAATTTCATTTAAGATATGAAACATTTTCTAGCACAAAATGGCATGTTTTTGAAGTAATAAAAAAGTAATCTGTGTAGGTTACATTAATTAATTGCTTTGCTATGAATTTGCGCAATAAAGTTTGTTGTTATTTTAAGAATCTAGAATTAATCAATGAAACTCATTTATTTTTCATTTGATTTACAACTTTTTAAAATCGGGATTTATGCAATTTTATTAAAAATACATATATACACTTTTAAAAACGCGCTTAAAGTTGTATATATATATATATATATGCAGGGTAGAACAAAAGGTCATGTCCAAACGACACCTGTGGATGTGTCAGGTTATGAGGAGCAAGAATTGCATAGGATCTGGTGGTGGGAAACGCGATCGTGACGGTGCAATTGCATCGTGACCGTGACGCAAAGAAAAGATGACAAACAGCGTAAAAATAGCTTTATTTTACGAAAAACGTAATTGAAGTACAAAATACAAATGAAAAAGATTACAACTTCTAACAAGTGCTCCAAATGTGCCCCATTAGCCGTGATGCATGCTTTAAATCTGCGCCGCATGAAATCACGAGCACATTCCATACGGCCCTGTACCGTGGCCACCGCGATCCCCGAACCTACACCTTCTGGATTTCTACCTCTTGTGATACACAGTCTCTGGTGTACGAGGCACCCTTTCCATCGGCCATGGACTTCATGGCGCGGATCACCGAAGCGGCGGCACGTGTCCGGGAGACTAAATGGCCAAATGGAACGTGTTTGCTATTCCATGAGGCGCGTATGTGAAGCATGCATCACGGCTAATGGGGCACAATCCGAGCACTTGTTATGTGCTGTACAAAATACAAATGAAAAATGTTAATTTTTCATTTGTATTTTGTACTTCAATTACTTTTTTTGTAAAATAAAGGTCTTTTTACACCTTTTGTTATCTTTTCTTTGTTTCACGGTCACGATGCAATTGCACCGTCACGATTGCGTTTCGAATCAGCAGTTTCTATGTAATTCTTGCTCCTCATGACCTCACACACTCACACGTGCCGTTTGGACATGACATTTTGAACCACCCTGTATAAAAAAATATATAAAGTGCATTCCTATAGCAAATTTCACTTATTATTAATAACAGCAATGAATTCAAAATATTAATTGTCGGTTATGTATTTTAAATCATTATTCTATGCAAAATCAGAAGAAAAGTTATGAAAAAAAGCAGAAACGAAAATTTTTTACGAATGAAAAATAAGCCCATATATTTGGTTAATGTATTATGGATTATTCGCGAAAAATCATTAAAATAAAGATTTGACTTTAAATGTTTAGAATACTCGAGAAACTTTTACGGAGTGTTCAGAATAATTTTAATCTGTTATGAGAAAAATTACTTCCTTTTCAAATAGATCTCCTAGAAATATGTCGCTATAGTAAGTACCCTCATTCTCATCCATCTGAAAGTCGTTCATGAATAAATTTCGTTTATAATATAAAGTATTTTGAAGCATAAAGGAAGCAATTACCGAAATGATAATTAGGCAACTCATGTAAGGTAATGCATGCATCGATGAAGTGCTCTAATAGGCAAACATACAGTAAAATATGTCTCTATTATATAAATCTATAAAATTGATTCTTATTATTTTATTCCCTTATCATTTTTAATCAAAATTTCAGTATAGTTTCCGTTAAAATATAATTGCATATTGTTTTAAAATTGAGCTCATTTAATTAAAAGAAAAACCGATAAAAGTTAGACAAATTCTTTTATTAAATTAATAAGAGTAATAATAATAGTAATAATCCACTGAATAAATTAATGATGTGTTAACTATGCGTTAGATATTATTCTTGCCAAACTTTGAAGTAAATCTTTTCAAAAAGGTTAGAACTTATTTATTTGAGAAACTAAGCTCCTAACCATTGTTAATGTTTCATCGATTATTCACTAAAAATTACTCATAACAAAATTGATTTTTAATTTTAAGACTAATCAATAAATTTTAGCGAAGTGTTCAAAATATTATAAAGTATTAAAAGAAAAAATATTTCGTTCTCAAATAGAACTATCGTCATTGTCATTATTCGAAAAGTCAATCTTGAATAAATTTCGCTTATAATGTAAAATTGTTTGGTACATAAAGAGAGTTATTTCGGAAACTGGCAATTAGGATAATGTGTGTAGGGTTATATCAGTTAATTATTTTACACTTTCCGTTTTTATCAGAATTTGAAGAATTTAGTTGATATACAGGGTGTCCCTAAACTCATGGTACATACGCTAGGGGGTGATAGAACACATCAAGATGAGCAATAGTAAATAGGACACCAAGGATCCCAAACGTCTTCCGAAGGAGAGGCGCTTTTAAAGTTTAGGCACCAAAATTTCAAATGATTATAAAAAACGGAAAAATTGGTCGATTTGTTTGCGGTCTTCACTAAAACTATTCTTTATGTCGGTATTTTCTTGAAAATAAATTTTAAAGAGACAGTTCAAAAAATGCCGATAGAGGGCGCTTTAGACTTTGGAGTAACCAACAACTATTTTTTACCGTTATTTTTTGTATCTCATTACATGCTTTCAAACGCTTAGACTTAAACTTAAATTTTGAGCTCAAAATTTGAATCGTTGGGAGTGGTTAAGTAGCGCAAACTGAACTGTGTCCGGGAGTTAAAATTTCAAATGATTGTAAAAAACGGAAAAATTGGTCGATTCGTTTGCGGTTTTCACTAAAACTATTCTTTATGTTAGTATTGTATTGAAAATAAATTTTAAAGATAAAGTTAAAAAATACCGATAGAGGGCGCTTTAGAATTTAGAGTAACGAACAACTATTTTTTACCGTTATTTTTTTGTATCTCATTACATGTTTTCAAAAGCATCGACTTAAATTTTGATCTCAAAATCTGAATCGGTGGGAGTGGTTAAGTAGCGCAAACTGAACTGTGTTCATGAGTTGAAATTTGAACCCCCCTCCAGAACACATTTCGGTTTGCGCTACTTAACCACTCCCACCGATTCAGATTTTGAGATCAAAATTTAAGTCGATGCTTTTGAAAACATGTAATGAGATACAAAAAAATAACGGTAAAAAATAGTTGTTCGTTACTCTAAATTCTAAAGCGCCCTCTATCGGTATTTTTTTAACTTTATCTTTAAAATTTATTTTCAAGACAATACTGACATAAAGAATAGTTTTGTGAAAACCGCAAATGAATCGACCAATTTTACCGTTTTTTATAATCATTTGAAATTTTCACTCCTGAACACAGTTCAGTTTGCGCTACTTAACCACTCCCAACGATTCAGATTTTGAGCTCAAAATTTAAGTTTAAGTCTAAGCTTTTGAAAGAATGTAATGAGATACAAAAAATAATGGTAAAAAATAGTTGTTGGTTACTCCGAAGTCTAAAGCGCCCTCTATCAGCATTTTTTGAACTGTATCTTTAAAATTTATTTTCAAGAAAATACTGACATAAAGAATAGTTTTAGTGAAAACCGCAAACGAATCGACCAAATTTTCAGTTTCTTATAATCATTTGAAATTTTGGTGCCTAAACTTTAAAGACGCCTATCTCCTTCGGAAGACGTTTGCGACCCTTAGTTTCCTATGTAATATTGTTTGTCTTGATGTGTTCTATCACCCCCTAGCGTATGTACCATGAGCTTAGGGACACCCTGTATATATAATACCCTAAATACTGTAAGAAAAAATATAACAAGTACGTAAATATTCCAAAAGTGTAAAAATATATTCAGTAGCAGGTGTGCCGAACAATATTTTATTTAATAAGTACTATGCATATTTTCGAAGTATTGCATTCAGGTTTATTTTGTGTACTCAACACTTAGAATCCTATAATTTATTAAACAAAGAGAACAAAAGAAATATTTCGCAAAATTTATCTATATATTCTTGCACTTTGAATTTTCAGAAAGTCATTTTGCACGCAAACTTTAACTTTTTTTCTTTCAAATCTATTAATATAAAATTTAAGAATTATCATTTTAAATTTGCCAATTATTTTATTTTTATATTTTATGAATTTTTTCAATTTTATAGAAACATTACTAAAGTACATTTTGTGTTTACTGGTGACCACTTGTGTTCCAATACCGAATACTATATATAGACTCATGTTTAAAATTAGGGGATTTTCAAATTTGGTCGATTATGTCGAGAATTGCTGACAGATTTTAATAAAATTAGGTATGTATATAGGTTGATATAATGAAACAAAAGTAAACATTCAACAGTTATAATGCGCACGCATGATCGTGTATAAGAATCAGCAGCGTCGGAAGGTATAAAACAGAGCTTAAAATATTGAACCAAAAAAAGCGTTAATAGGAGGTACGGTCCCCTCTTACTCTCACAACGTGAATTAATGCTGGAAATCAGGCAATTTATGTGTCCCTGTGGTAGTTAATTTAACTCCTCCATCAACGCTGTTTTCAGGCCCTAGGTGGTTCTGGGAGGTGGAAAACCAGTTCCAATTTTCTTCCCCACAGCGTCCCAGACATGTTCTATGTGGTTTCTGTCTGGCCAATCCATCAAGCGAATATTCTCACTTTCCAGTAATACGTGGACTAGATGAGCTCTATCTGGAATGTCTTGTAGTCCATTAAAATAAAATCAGGGCCAACTGCATCGTTGAAAAGGTGAACATAGGGTACCAAAATATCATCCCTATACCTCACACCAGTCATCGAGCCTTTTCCAAACATAGGAAGAGTTGTGAGCTTATCCAACTTTAATGCCTGCCCAGACCATCAAACCTCTGCTGCCATAGTGGTCTTTTTCTCGGATGTTGGAAGGCAGGTCGCGTATTCCTAATTTTTTCCAGATGAAAGTATGTCGAGAATTTGCATTTATGCTGAATAGATACTCATTAGGGAATAGGATAGTCCTTCATAGAGCCCTTGTCCAAAGTCGATTATCTCTTATCCATACTGAATATGTTCTCCCGTGTGCAGAAGTGAGTGGGACGCAAGAATCAGGTCTTATTGCATACAATTCTCGGTCATGTAACCTTCTAAAAGCAGTAACGCTTGAAACTCGACTGCCTGTAGCGGCATAAAGGTCAAGAGAAAACTGAGGAAACTGTTGCACTGTTGTTAACCCTCATTGTAATGGACAAATAGTCTTATTAGTTGGTCGTCGTGGCTCTTGCCCAAGTTTTCAGTCTATGGATATAGCGTCCATAAGTTGGACACGACGCTGGTCGTTTCAATGAATTATCTAGGAATCTGCACTTGAGACTACTCTGTTTCCAGTCTCCTCGCGATTTGCCACCTCATTTCATCGTCTAAAAGCTGATGATTATCATTTGTACTGTTTTTTTTTTAATTTCATTGAATGTTGGAAAAAATACCAAGATATTCAGCAAGATTTGCGAGCAAACAAAATGCGAAAATTCCCACGTTCGCTTGTGAAGCCTGTACCCCTACCCACTCCGCCCATATACACGTGTACATTTACGTATTCGACACTAAAGAGTTGCATCTTCGTTTCGAAGCAGTAGTTTTATTTTTCGTTCAGTACTTTTCATGAAATTCGACAAACGTTTATGTAGTTCTTCTTAATTTTAAATATGAATTTAAGTATAAAATAAAGCTAAATCATCTAAACTAAAACAATATCTAAAACACGTCTAAGAAATAACATTAAATAAATAACGATTTAATGGTACAAATAATTAGTTATAAGCAAAAATTGAAATTTTGTAATAAAGAAAAAATTGTATTTAAAAATTTTATCAATCTTCTATTGTCTATTTGCTCAATTTAAAGAGAAAAAGAGTAAGTAAACAACTATATACGTATAACCTAATAATCTCTTATAACTTATAACTTATAATCTCTTCATAAAACTGTAATCATTTTTTATGTGTATAAATAAAATCAAATAAATTACACGGCTTTTTGTAGTATAACTCTATAAGAACAAAAAATCTTCTTAAAACACCATCAAAAATTTTTAAATGCGCTATTAAAAATGGAACGCATTTAAAAATTTTTGATGGTGTTTTAAGAAGAATTTTTGTTCTTATTCATTCATACCAGTTTAAACTTATTTTCTATAACCCTATAATTTGTACGAAATGCTTCAATCCATTAAGAGAAGTTGTTTGAAACCTTATTATAATCTGTGATTACTGATAGCATAAAAGTGTCGACTTAAAAAGTGAGCAGCACTGCAAAAAAAAAAAAAAAAATCATAATTACTGCCATAACGAAAATTATATTTTTTATTGTCTGATATATTTTCTTAATAGTTACATCAATATTAGTCAAATCATAATCAAATCATTATATAACGATTCAAATGTAATGCCACTTTCTATTCACAATATCATTGAATTTTCGATATCCACGGAAGTAATGACTTTAAATTTTATAAGAAACTTCTGGAATGTGAAATCTCAGAGAATTCTGATCTCATTAAATTGATTATTTTCATAAAATGTTATGCGAAGGAAGATTTCAATTTACAATGCAATAAATTTCAAACGGTTACATAATAATTAAAACACGTCGGGAGAATTATGGTTAATAAATGATCTAATTGCAAGTGTGAATTTCCATATAGAAACAGTTTCACTACTTATATCGGCAATTAAAAAATTGACAGCAAATGTAAATCCAGATTTAAAAAATAATCCTATGTCATTGAGACGCTTGTTGTTTGCAAATAAATCTTACAGCTTTCAAAGTATGCTCCATGCTGTTTGTGCTTTTTATCCATAATTTTTGAAAATTTCACCACAGGCAAGTTCATGCTTTTCTGGTGATTTCTTGAAAAACGTGCATACGAGTACGTGAGAGTGAACATGCCATTACCAAATATTATGCATTTTTGTGATTACCGTACCACACGGTTGTTGCAAACAATGATGTTTTGTTGTTTTTGCTGCTGTTATTGTTTCCCTTTTCATGAGCGCAAAAACCACATATATGTGTTATCGTGATTACGACATTTCCAAATTTCATGCATTTACATATATTTCAACATCGGAATTATTGTTAACTTTTCAAAAAACTTAAAAAAATGTTCATGAAAAAAACTTGATATTTTATTTTTTGTATTAGCTGTTTTCAATGTAACTTATTCCATTTTATAATTTAATGATATTAAGCACATTTCTGAAACTGAAAGGCACTCATAAAATTAAAGATAAAATCTATATTTTGACAAATGACGTAATTTTTAATTTACACCAGTACTGATAATGAGATCCGTAGCCAACCTGACAAGAAAGAAGATGAAAAAAGTCCCCATTTTCAAAGAATGTTTTATCTCTTTTCCTCTCATCTAACCATTCCCATGCCGCTGTTATCAAAATAGTTCTTAACTTTATGAAATCGTTATCTTCTTACCATCTATAGCAATATTTGTCATATTTTGGAAATTAAAAAATATAGCCTTTAAGATGAATGAAAATTAAAAATTTGCTTACTGGAATGTGTTCTTCAATACAAATTTTCGACTATTCACAATAGTTTTCTGTTTGTTATTTTTTTCATTTTTAATTGGAGTTTAGTTCCACAGCTCTGCCAATTTGGCTTGGCGAAAAAACTAAGCAGATAATTCCACATCTTGGCATTTTATTTGGCCACAAATTTTGCATTTTTAGAAAGATGAAATAAAATTCCCAAATTATTTTGTATCTTTTCAGCATTGTTATCAACTGTTTGTAAATCTCTCTTCATTTTTTATCGTTGTGCTCTTTTCAGCGTCTGTCCAAATCCTGTTTTAGGGAGTATCAAAAGCATTTTAGTTTTTTTAATACCTTTATATGAAAGGCTGTAGATGACACTATATTATAATTAATGACCAATGCAAAATTTTATATTAAAGTCTATGTGTTCCTCCATATTGTATTACGCTAATGCATATTCTTTATCTATTTCTAGGTTATATAATGGTTGATACAAATATTGAACTATTATCCATCATAAGACATTATTTTAAAGTGCGTAATAAAGCTACTGAAGCAGCACGAAAATTCGAGACGTTGAAGTGGATAATACGATCAGCGATCATACAGCCAAAACTGGTTTAAATGTTTTATGGGAGATGACTTTTCTCTGGAAATGAAACCGAGAAGTGGCAGGACATCAGTTATCAATCTGGAAAATTTTCAGAAAAAAATTGAGATTCGCCCAAACACCAGAACACGGAAATTTTCAGAGGAGCTATGGCCATCTAAGGGCACTATATGTTGAGATTTATGTAAGCTACAAGAAAAGTACAAGAATGGTAGAGAAGTTCCAGATGAATTGACATAACTGCATGCAAATCACATAAGGAGAAAAAAAAATCGAATAAAACAAACTTTTAGTAAATGAAATTAAGCCGCAATAAAAAGACAAAAAAAGTTGTTATAGGAAAAAGGTTTATATTTAAATTAAAATTTCTGTGAATAATAATAAAAGAACATTTTTAGTATATCAATAAAATGGTAGGAAATTCAAAACAATTTAAAAATATATAGTCCAGGCAATAGAGACCTTATAGGGACTCTACCTAGCAAAATTCATGGTAGTTCTGGAAAAAGGCTTACTATATGTTTGTTGGGTCGCTGAATCCAAATTTTAACTTCCCGCCAAAATTTCCCCCTGAAACCCCCCAAATTTTGGTAAAATGCTCCCCAAAAAAGGTTTTTATTAAAAAAATCAATTTTTTTATTGTTTTAGGGAAAAAATATCTAGAAATTCAAAAAGTAGACGAAATTTTCAACAAATAAGATACATGACAATATGACGTAGGATGAATGGGGATGGGATGATCTGCCTCGGAACATGCGCCTCGATGCTGCGTGGACTAAGTTTCGCAATTTCACTTAACCACACACATTGTTTACATTCGCCCTCCCGTCTCCCTTCCGAACTCTCCCTATAAGGTTTACTTTAAGTTTTTTGGGTTTCTGAATCCGAATTTTTAACTTCCCCCTCAAAATTCCCCTTCCGCAACCCCCCCCCCCCCACACACACACAAAGAATAGTTGTTTTTAAATAAATTTTTTTGTTGTTTTAGGGGAAAAGCATGCACAAATTCAGAAAGTAGACAAAATTTGCAACAAATAGATATATGGAATTATAACGTAGGATGACCGGGGAGGTGGAAAGCCGCTTCTGAAAATGCACTGCGGCGCTACGTGAACTAAGTTGTGCAAGTCCAGGCAATAGGAGATTTTACATGGCAAAATTAATATTAGTTCTGGATTTCGACTCACTTTACGTTTTTTGGGTCGCTAAATCCGAATTTGTAATTTTTCACCACATTTCACCCCGCAACCCCGCCCCCCCCCAAAAAAAATTGATTTTTTGAAAAAATTTGGTTTTTGAGAAGAGCGCGTGGGGTATGTTTTGAGGCAGCCCCCTCTCTCCCCGTTTATCCTACGTGATAATGTCATATATCCTATTTGTTTCAAATTTTGCCTACTTTTTGAATTTCTACATACGTTTCCCCTAAAACAATTGTTGTTTTATTTAAAAACAACAATTTGGGGGAATGGCGGAAGGGGAAATTTTGGGGGAAGTTAAAAATTCGGATTCAGCTACCCAAAAACTTAAAGTAAACCTTATAGGGAAAGTTCGGAGGGGAGACGGGAGGGCGAATGTAAACGATGTGAGTGGTTAAGTGAAATTGCGCAACTTAGTCCACGCAGCACCGCGGCACATGTTCCGACGTCATAATGTCATATATCTTATTTTTTGCAAATTTTGTCTACTTTCTGAATTTCTAGATACTTTTCCCCTAAAACAATAAAAAATTGATTTTTTAAATAAAAACCATTTTTGGGGACCTTTTTTTTTTTTTTTGCATTTTACTAAAATTTGGGGGGGTGGGGGTGCCGGGGAAATTTTGGTGGGAAGTTACAAATTCGGATTCAGCGACCGAAAAAACATAAAGTAAGCCAATTTCTAGAACTACCATTAATTTTGCCAGGTAAAATCCTCTATTGCCTGGACTAATAATTATTTATGAAAAATTTTCTGAACCTTAACTATTGGAAAAGACATTCTATAAATAAAATAGTTGCAGCTCATATGTAGATAATAGATTGAAAACCTTTTAATGTTATTTATTTTTTGTAGTCCTATATCTGTGTATTAATTTTTTAGAGTAAGTTTTTTTTCTGAGTAGAAGTTTATACTTAGTTAAAATTTACATAATATGTCGAAAAGTGTAATAAATCAGCATGTAAGATTCATAAAATCTTAAATCTAAATAGTCTTAAAAAGGCTTGATTTTAATTTCTTTTAAGGGCACGTGAAACATAAAATTTTTGAGTTTTTAATTATCGGCCTAAAAAGTACAGCTAAAAGATTATGATGTTAAATGTTTATGGAACTAAAAGATTATGATGCTGGAAGGTTTTCAAATAATATATTTTAAGCACTGTGGGTGTGTATATAGTTTTTTGCCTTTTCTCGAAATGTATTTTTTCATGCTTTGTGATTTTTTTCTGAATTTCTATTTTAGGTAAACAGTTGAAACTTTCCAAAATTGTTTAACTAACTTGTTTGTTTAAGAAATATCTAACATAATAGGTTTGAGTGAAATAAATTTTTAAATAATGAAAAATATGTTCTTAATAATTTTATTATTTCCAAAGTTTTTTAGTAAAATATTTTTAATTTAATTTCTTTTAAACCAAAACGAAAATTACTTCTTATTCTTCTCATATAGTATGTTTTCTGAAACAATAACAAATTTTAAGGTGATATATTCAAAAGTTGTTTAGAATAGTGTGCCAAATAGACATATTGTTCAAAAAAATTCCTAGAGATAAGTAAAAAGTTAATTAGTTGTTGAAAACTAATTTCTGCGTGGAATTGATTTCTTTTGATTTATATATAGGCTATTACGTGTATATTTACTGTAAAAAAAAAAAAAAATCTCTATTTTTATGTAAAGTACATAATGTTAAATATTTCTCAAAAACTGCTACATTTTACTTGTCGAGATGTTCTATGTGCCTATAAAGAAAATATGAAGATACATTCACCCGATATTTATAAAGACTATTTTTGTGTTTCAATTAAAAGGAAAATTTATGATTTTAACTCAATGTAATACGCTACAATATTTTAGCAATTAAAGATAAAACTATATACATGAAGGATCTTTTGCTACAGTAACAATTATTTTATTATATATTTTAATGATAATTTTGTTTACAATTTGGAAAAATGATGTTAAAATAATTAAAAATAAAATTAATTAAAAGAATTTATAAAAATAAATCAATAAATATAAATTTAGCGGCAGAATATTGGTCTAGTAGGGCACGAAGAAAAATAAAATAAAAACGCGGTCTATAATTTCAATTTTATTTAATTAAATAAGGAAAAGCATATTTTTAAATCGTAGAAAGTAACCACTTATTTATCCTTATTAGCAGGGTGATTCTAAAAAGATTTGGAAACGATACCGCTGAATCATATTTGTAATAGGATTATGCTATAACAAACACTTTTTGTTTAGTAAACTAGGATTGCAATGCACTTAAATCACACTTAAGCTTTTCACACTACAAGCAACGAACTATTCATAACTTTAACAGCAATGAAGAATGAATATTGTAACAATATTTTCCGAAGACTTGGTTTGCTTCTGTTTTTTGTAAAATGTAATGACATCATGAAATTTGTTACACATGCACGTCAATTTACTAAGTGAACATGTTTTAACTGTCAGCAATATTTTAAACTATGATCCGTGTGACGTGGGATATGATCACTTTAAGCACTTCTCATGGTAACGCCCCATATCACATAAAGCAATGCAAACAATTTAAAATTTTCCATAAACTATCTTTATTGCTTTCAAAGTTATGGTCAAAAATCCGTGTTTTGCTGGTAGGGAGACACTCTGTATGTTTGATTCAATAACTGGATTGTGACTCTGGTTTCATATACAAAAAAAACAATTTTTTAATTACCAAAAAATATCTTTTCCTCTAAGAGACATGTTGTCCCTTCCACAGGCAGAATAGAACTACACTTCCTGAACCGTTAATAAAGATCAGCAGTTCAAACAAAAAATATAAAAATGTGATATCATCCAACGTAATTATATCAAGCACATTGCTCTATCCTAACTTATTAGATAATCTAAATCTCATTATACCAATAATAAATCATGAATGTAATCAATAATATATATATTTCATGATAAACAAACTGTTTTTTTATATTTGATTAGGAATTAAAGTTTTACGTAAACGAAAATTATCATTATTTCAAAGAAGCTGACATTACCCAAAGCATCATGAAGCAATATTACATTTTACTGACAGAAATGTGAAGGGAATGATGCGTTAGAAAAACATAATAAACGAAAGAAAAGAATTATTGCACTTAACAGATGTACAGAGGCCTTGATACAATTTATTTATCATCTGGTTTTTATAATAAATCACCCAATTAAGGATGAAGGATTTCTTATATTACTGTACTCTAAGATTTACGGTGTTTTAACAACTAGCATGCTTTTATTAAAATTTATTACTGCTCCGTAATGTATTAAAGATATTTTTTATGAGAAAAAAAATACATTTTTAAAGCAATTTTTGGTCGAAGTTAATAATTTGAATAACTCACAGTTTTAATATTTAAAAATTTTATTTCAATTTAGGAGGCTATATTTACAAAGATTTGGTAAAATGTTGATCATTTCTTAAACTTCTACACTACCAATACATTAAAAACTGACGTGGGCCAACTTACCCCGCAATCGGGGCAGGTAAGCCCAAGCGACTTGGTGTCAGTTTGAGCTTCTAAACTAATACTTATAGTTAATATTTTTAAGTTTTACTATTGTGACTTCTTCCTGAAAGTACACTCATCGAGGTAACATAAAAAGAAATTTAAAATGTTGAATTGTAATTTTTTCAAAATTATTAGAAGAAAAAGCGGGCCAACTAGCCCCGGTCTACCCTATGTATTTCCTCCTATATTTTATTTTATTATGCAAGAAATAACTAACCAATCTACCACATCAACCCCCCTAAAAATTCTACTCTCTCTTCCCCCAACTCACGCGAAAACACCCGTTCGCTATTGTTAACCCCATGGAAGCATTTTTTTAAAGATAGCTCGTCGCAGAATATTCCCCCCCCCACCCTTCTGTTGTAGATGATACAGATTACCTTTTTTTATTTGTTCGAGCGTGGTAGGCGATATTTACATATTAAGAGTTCAAATAACGCAAGTTAATAATTAGAATTGATTGATTGGATAAAAAAAAATCCAAATAGAAAAATGATTTAATATAATTCTATTAATTCTAAGATAGTTTAGTTTTTCTAATTCTCCTGGTCCTCATACGAATCACTTTTTTTTAATCGAAACACTATTCTCTGATGCAAGCACGATTCCCGCCAAGAATTGTCACTTTGATGCTGAAACTCTGACCAATCAAATTACGAGATACAGCATAAATGGCAAAATGTGGTTGAAAAAAAAATATTTTGTTTTAATATGTGAGGATGAACAAAAATCTCAAAATATGGGGCCTCCGTGGCCGAGTGGTTAAGACACCACGCTGCTAATCGCTTTAGAGCGTAGGAGGCTTGTCGGGTTCGACTCCCGCTGGCTCCCTTGCACACTCTTTGTGGAGCTCCCGGATGTAAACATTCTGTGTTGTAAATTTCATTGTGCTATCTCGTCCCAGTATATCGACGATGACTTATAAGCGGGCCTTGTTGTCAAGCACACAAGTCTGATGTATGTGTCCAATAAAACAAACAAACAAACATCTCAAAATATATTTGTAATGTTAATTTACTATCAATGTTTATATCTGACGATTATTTTTATTTCTAGTAAATTTGTGACTGACCCCATTTTGCAGAAAAAAAAAGATACTCCAACTTTAAACATCTATTACTCGGTGAGTTTTAATCGCAGAGAAATGGGATTTTTTTTGTCTTACTTGTCAGTGAAATAGGATATTTTTACTAAATATCACTTATAGGACCTGGAGATCGTATAAAAATTTAAATTTCGTAATTTAAAAAAAAAAAATGTTTTTCTTGACCCAAATCGCTTTAAAAATACTTCCTTACCTCATTTGAAACATTTTTGCAATTGGAACTATATGTCTATGACTACGGTTTAGGAATTAGCCATTGGACACCGTTGAGACCGGACACCCTGTATAAATGAGCTGTCTTTAAGACGTTTACTAAATTCTTTAAACGCTGCAACAATTGGTTCTACAACCTTTTGTGGGGCAATTGGTATAGCAATAAAAACCTGCGAGGAGTCCAGTTTTCTTCAATAAGTGTGGAGAATATGCCATATAACATAGAATGGTTTTCAGCAATGATCAGAAATAGTTATATGATATTTTCATAGCAACATTGCCTGGTGAATGTGGTTCTGACCTGGCATTAAAAAAATGATCCAGTTGTTCACTCAAGAGGTCTGACAACTGCAGGCAGAATTTTAAGGTTGTACGTGGTCACAGAAAATCCATTTGAGAATCTCATTATTCTTACAACATACATTATGGAGGTATATGCCTCTGTAAGGTTCCATATCAAAACAAAGCCCTTCATAATAAAAGGAGCGCGGCATATTTGGAAACTTATCACGTTTTCTAGATAATTTGAATCCTATCTAAGAAAGATAGTAGACGCTGTTATTCAACGATATAGCTTCTTTTATCCTCCTGAAAATTTGTTATTGTCAATGCTCTCAGATAACAAAGAGCATATCAGGTCTTCAGCAATACGAAAGCCAATTTGTGCTAGAAATGTAAATAGGGGAACAACAGAAATAATGATTTTTTAAGAACCAAAAATACACAAAGCAAATGATTATTATTGTGTTATTAAATGGCAACGAATTGTACGTTTTGATCACATTTTGATGAATGTGCCTTGCGAATAAATTGAGGCCATGGTAAAAGTAGGAAAACCAGAGAAATGGTCAAAATACCCATGCCATACCCACGCTGTTGAAAGATGCATTCGCCTGATGTCTGAGGCATCAGAAAGCATATCTGGACAAGAAAAGAGGCAAGATTTTATATGGAATGGAATAACATCAAGAAATCACATCAAACATTTTAACACCAAAAATTATTATGAACTTTAGAAATATGCAAATCTTCAAAATCAAAGAAGTAAAAAATTCAATTTTTATAATCTGTATGATTTTATTTTTAAATGTATACTTCATGTATTATTATAAAATTATTATTATTTATAAGTTTATTCTTTATTAACTAAACGCTTTGCAAGATATGTAAACAACTTTCGTAAATTAAAAATTTGTAACGCATTTTCTAAAAAATTACAATCTTTAACTTTAATTGGGACGCCGGAAGATATGAATGGATTTAAATAAAGAATTTTCTAAATTACACAATTATGTAGTACACCCAATACACAACTTTTTCCCCAGGCGTTAAATGTAACTTAAAATAAATAAACAAATAAATAAATAATATATAAATTTTCATAAAATTTTCATAAAATTTTCATTTTTAACTATTTTGTGGACGCTTGGGGCACCGGACGATATGAATGGATTTCAAGTAAAAAAGCATCTAAACTAATACACATAAAAGGCAACTTTCGCGTCCGACGAAAAAACTAATTAAAGAAATTAAAAATTAAAAAATTATAAATGTTCATAAAAATATCAATTTTAAACTATTTTTGATCCGCTTGGGGCACTGTAATATATTAATGGATTTCAAATATGGATATAATGGATGAAAATAGGTGTAAACTAGAATACATAAAGACAACTTGTGCAACCCGCGCCAAAAGTAATTTCGAAAAACAAATTTCGTATACTTTTCGATCCACCCTATTTTTCATTTTAAAATTCTGGATGAAACTGGAAATTGCTAAATAAGAAACATGGTAAAAAATTATCATATTCTGTTACGATATTCTATTTCCATCATATTATTCTAAATAATTAAGCAAAGAATTAACACTAACATGTAGTAAACAACTTGTTCAATAATTGTCTAATATAGCCTGATTTAGATAACGATTATGTTCATATTGTAATTACTGAAACACATGCTTCCCAAAACAAACAATATTATAAAGAGTTGGACAATTAATTACACTTCGTTAAGAAACGTAGCGTTAACTCATCATTTCAGGATATCTTGTTTGCCGAAATTAATTATTTCTCCTGGCATGTCTTAGCTGAAATGGATTTAATATATTCTTATTATGCAGTGCACATCTTTGTTAATTTGATAAACAAGTAATATGGAAATCGAATAAATATTGTTACATATTATGTTTTCAAATCTATAACGACTATAAATATTCTACAACTTCGTGCGACATATAAATTATAGTTTAAGTAATACACATTTATTTATTTAAATGAATGCATAATTTTTTTATTTAGCTTTTAATATATATTGAAATAAGTTGTTCAATAAATATTTTTACTTTTCCAAACAATCGCACACACAAACATACACACGCACATACACACATATACACACATTTATATATACAAAATATGGCCAAAGTGACCGGCCACTTGCGATTTTAGACGTTTTGTTAAATATCTAGAAAAATATATGAGGAATTAACCTGAAACTGCAGGTGTGTAAACAGTATAGTATAAGTCATATATTTCTGAGAAGAGTTTTTCCCGAAAAAGGAAAATATCGGGAAATTTGTTGACGGTAATCTTCCAATTTGTTGACACTATATACAGTATATGGTATATATACACATATCTATCTATACTCCTATTATAAAGAGGAAAAAATTGTTTATTTGTCGGAGATAAGCTCTGGAACTACCGAACCGATTCCAAAAGTAATGGTATCAAAATGATGGTGTTAGTCCAACTTAGAACATAGGCTATATCTTATGTTGGTGCCACTACCCCAAAGGGGGTGTAGGAGCAAAAAACGTTCTAAAAATGCGATTTTAGCGTTACTGAAGGGCTTAGAAATATGAAATTTTGAATATTATTTACTTATAAGATATAAATGATGTCTAAGAACAGTTCTTAAACAATTCGAAATTTAAAAGGGTTGAAAATGCACAAAAAGCGTTCTAAAAAACGTTCTAAATGGTAGTTTCTACACAATCTCAGGAAATATAAACCGATTTAAAAAATATTGATGTCAAAATGATGGTGACAACGCTTGCTCCAAGATAGGCTATGTTTTTTATCGGTGTCACTACCCCAAAGAGGGTGCAGGAGCAAAAAACGTTCTAAAAATGCGCTTTATGTGTTACTGAAGGGCCTAGAAATATTAAATTTGAAATATTAGCTACTTATTAGATATAAAGGATTTCTAAGAACAGTTCTTAAGCAATTCGAAATTTGAAAGGGGTGAAAATGCGCGAAAATCGTTCTAAAAAACGTTCTAAATGGTGGTTTCTACACAATTTCAGGAAATACCAAACCGATTTAAAAAATAATGGTGTCAAAATAAGGGTGTTAAAAGGACGGTGACAACCCTTGCTCCAACATAGGCTATGTTTCATGTCGGTGCCACTACCCCAAAGGGGGTGCAAGAGCAAAAAACGTTCTAAAAATCCAATTTTTGCGTTACCGAAGGGCCTAGAAATATGAAATTTGAAATATTAGCTACTTATTAAATATAAAGAATTTCTAAGAACAGTTCTTAAACAATTCGAAATTTAAAAGGAGTGAAAATGCGCGAAAAGCGTTCTAAAAAACGTTCTAATGGTGGTTTCTACACAATCTCAGGAAATACCAAACCGATCTAAAAAATAATGGCGTCAAAATGATGGTGAAAACCCTTGCTCCAACATAGGCGATGTTTTATGTCGGTGCCACTACCCCAAAGGGGGTGCAGGAGCAAAAAACGTTCTAAATTGCGGCTTTTGCGTTACGGAAGGGCCTAGAATCGTGAAATTTGGAATGTTAGTTAGTTATAAAATATCAATGATCTCTAAGGACATTTCCTAAAAAAATCGAAATTTAAGAGGGGGTCAAAATGCGCAAAAAGCGCTATAAAAATCTTTCTAAATTGCGATTTCTATGCAATCTCAGGAAGTACTGAACCGATTTCAAATATAATGGTGTAAAAATGATGGTGACAGATCTTGCTCCAAGGTAGGCTATATTTTATATCTGTTTCCACTACCGCAGAGGTGATGCAGGAGCAAAATGCGCGAAAAGCGTTCTAAAAACGTTCTAGATGCCGATTTGTCGGCAATATCTCAGGAAGAATGAATCTGATTTCAAACGTAATGGTAGAAAATTGATGCTGGCAGCCTCTGCTCTAACATAGACGCTATTTTATGTTGGTATCACTATCACCAAGACGTTGCAGGAGCAAAAAAAGCGTTCTAAATTTCGATTTTACTGATCGGTAGGGGCTAGCAACTTAAAATTAGGTAAGGTACATATTTATTAGCTATAAATGATCTTTAAGAACAGTTTCGAAAAAATTGGAAATTTAAAAAGCGGTGAAAATGCGTGAAAAGCGTCCTAAAAACGTTCTAAATTGCGTTTTCTACTCAATCTAAGGAAATACCAAAGCTATTTCAAAAGTAATGGTTGCAAATCAATGGTGACAGTCCCTGCTATAACATAGGTTATATTTTATGTTGCTGTCACTACCATCTGAGGGTTCCAAAAGCAAAACATGTTCTAATTTGCATTTTTTGCACAACTGAGGGGTCTAACACTTTGAAGTATGGCATGATATTTAGTTACAAGTTGCAACTGCTTTCTAAGAACTGTCGAAAGAAAATTCCAAATTTAAAAGGATGAAGTGAGCGAAAAGCGTTCTAAATTACAATTTTTATGCAATCTTTTCAAATACCAAACCGATATAAAAAATAATGATGACAAATTGTTGGTGATAGAACCTGCTCAAACATAAGCTATATTTTATGTCTGTTCCACTACCACCAGAGTGTTGCAGGAGCAAAAAACGTTCTAAATTGCGATTTCTGTGATGCTGAAAAGGCTAGAAACTTTAAATATGGAATGGTAGTTACTTATAAAATATAAATGCCCTCGAAGGACTGTCTAAAATAAATTAAAATTAAAAAGGGGTAAAGCGAAGGGCAGGTGCGAAAAGCATTCTAAAAAAGGTCCTAAATTACGATTTCTATGCAATTTCAGGAAATATAAACCGATTATAAAAGTAATAATAGCGAATCAAAGGTAACAATCTCTGATCCTACACAGGCTATATTTCATGCGGATGATTCTACCACCTGGGGTTTAGATGAACAACAAACATTCTAAAAAAAGGCCTTTAAAAGCTTTCTAAATTACGTTTCTGTGGAATATTAGGAAATAACAAACCGATTTCAAAATTAATGTTGGCAAATTAATGGTGACAGTTCCTGTTTCAACATAGCCCTTTATGTTGAGAGAGGTGGTAGGACTTAGGAATTCGATATGATGGTTAATTTTAAGATGTAAAAAGATGGTTTCTAAAAAATTCAAAACCTCAAATGAATACTGAAATGAGCGTATTAATTGAGCATAAAAGTTTCAAAATATTTTCTAAATTATCATTTATTTAGTTTTATTTCATTTTATTAATTTAAGTCTCATTTCTGCCTAATACAGTGTAATAATGATGTTTAGTCAAACTGTGTTTTAAATAGTAATTTTTGAATTATTCCTGAAAGTAATAAATACCTTCTAATAAAATAAAATATTACCTTTTAATAAAATAAAAATTTAGTTAGTACCTTTTGATAAAAATTAGACATATAAATATCATTTGGCATATTTCAAATATTACGCGAGCAAAGCCGCGGGGTTTCTTAGTCTATACTCATCTATCTATACTCCTATTATAAAGAGGAAAAAATTGTTTATTTGTAGGAGGTAAGCTCAGGAACTACCGAACGAATTCCAAAAGTAATGGTATCAAAATGATGGTGTTAGTCCAACTTAGAACATAGGCTATATCTTATGTCGGTGCCACTACCCCAAAGGGGGTGCAGGAGAAAAAAACTTTCTAAAAATGCGATTTTTACGTTACTGAAGGGCCTAGAAATATGAAATTTGGAATATTAGTTACTTATAAGATATACATGATGTCTAAGAACAGTTCTTAAACAATTCGAAATTTAAAAGGGGTGAAAATGCACAAAAAGCGTTCTAAAAAACGTTCTAAATGGTAGTTTCTACATAATCCCAGGAAATACCAAACCGATTTAAAAAATATTGGTGTCAAAATGATAGTGACAACGTTTTCTCAAGATAGGCTATGTTTTATGTCGGTGCCACTAACCCAAAGGGGGTGCAGGAGCAAAAAACGTTCTAAAAATACAATTTTTGCGTTACTGAAGGGCCTAGAAATATGAAATTTGGAATATTAGTTACTTATAAGATATAAATGATGTCTAAGAACAGTTCTTAAACAATTCGAAATTTAAAAGGGGTGAAAATGCACAAAAAGCGTTCTAAAAAACGTTCTAAATGGTAGTTTTTACATAATCTCAGGAAATACCAAACCGATTTAAAAAATATTGGTGTCAAAATGATAGTGACAACGTTTGCTCCAAGATAGGCTATGTCGATGCCACTACCCCATAGGGGGTGTAGGAGCAAAAAACGTTCTAGAAATGCAATTTATGTTTACTGAAGGGCCTAGAAATATGAAATTTGAAATATTAGCTACTTATTAGATATAAATGATGTCTAAGAACAGTTCTTAAACAATTCGAAATTTAAAAGGGGTGAAAATGCACAAAAAGCGTTCTAAAAAACGTTCTAAATGCTGATTTCTACACAATCTCAGGAAATATCAAACCGATTAAAAAAATAATGGCGTCAAAATGATGATGAAAACATTTGCTCCAAGATAGGCTATGTTTTTTATCGGTGTCACTACCCCAAAGAGGGTGCAGGAGCAAAAAACGTTCTAAAAATGCGATTTATGTGTTACTGAAGGGCCTAGAAATATGAAATTTGAAATATTAGCTACTTATTAGATATAAAGGATTTCTAAGAACAGTTCTTAAGCAATTCGAAATTTGAAAGGGGTGAAAATGCGCGAAAATCGTTCTAAAAAACGTTCTAAATGGTGGTTTCTACACAATTTCAGGAAATACCAAACCGATTTTAAAAATAATGGTGTCAAAATAAGGGTGTTAAAAGGACGGTGACAACCCTTGCTCCAACATAGGCTATGTTTTATGTCGGTGCCACTACCCCAAAGGGGGTGCAAGAGCAAAAAACGTTCTAAAAATCCAATTTTTGCGTTACCGAAGGGCCTAGAAATATGAAATTTGAAATATTAGCTACTTATTAAATATAAAGAATTTCTAAGAACAGTTCTTAAACAATTCGAAATTTAAAAGGAGTGAAAATGCGCGAAAAGCGTTCTAAAAAACGTTCTAATGGTGGTTTCTACACAATCTCAGGAAATACCAAACCGATCTAAAAAATAAAGGCGTCAAAATGATGGTGAAAACCCTTGCTCCAACATAGGCGATGTTTTATGTCGGTTCCACTACCCCAAAGGGGGTGCAGGAGCAAAAAACGTTCTAAATTGCGGCTTTTGCGTTACGGAAGGGCCTAGAATCGTGAAATTTGGAATGTTAGTTAGTTATAAAATATCAATGATCTCTAAGGACATTTCCTAAAAAAATCGAAATTTAAGAGGGGGTCAAAATGCGCAAAAAGCGCTATAAAAATCTTTCTAAATTGCGATTTCTATGCAATCTCAGGAAGTACTGAACCGATTTCAAATATAATGGTGTAAAAATGATGGTGACAGATCTTGCTCCAAGGTAGGCTATATTTTATATCTGTTTCCACTACCCCAGAGGTGATGCAGGAGCAAAATGCGCGAAAAGCGTTCTAAAAACGTTCTAGATGCCGATTTGTCGGCAATATCTCAGGAAGAATGAATCTGATTTCAAACGTAATGGTAGAAAATTGATGCTGCCAGCCTCTGCTCTAACATAGACGCTTTTTTATGTTGGTATCACTATCACCAAGACGTTGCAGGAGCAAAAAAAGCGTTCTAAATTTCGATTTTACTGATCGGTAGGGGCTAGCAACTTAAAATTAGGCAAGGTACATATTTATTAGCTATAAATGATCTTTAAGAACAGTTTCGAAAAAATTGGAAATTTAAAAAGCGGTGAAAATGCGTGAAAAGCGTCCTAAAAACGTTCTAAATTCCGTTTTCTACTCAATCTAAGGAAATACCAAAGCTATTTCAAAAGTAATGGTTGCAAATAAATGGTGACAGTCCCTGCTATAACATAGGTTATATTTTATGTTGCTGTCACTACCATCTGAGGGTTCCAAAAGCAAAACATATTCTAATTTGCATTTTTTGCACAACTGAGGGGTCTAACACTTTGAAGTATGGCATGATATTTAGTTTCAAGTTGCAACTGCTTTCTAAGAACTGTCGAAAGAAAATTCCAAATTTAAAAGGATGAAGGGAGCGAAAAGCGTTCTAAATTACAATTTTTATGCAATCTTTTCAAATACCAAACCGATATAAAAAATAATGATGACAAATTGTTTGTGATAGAACCTGCTCAAACATAAGCTATATTTTATGTCTGTTCCACAACCACCAGAGTGTTGCAGGAGCAAAAAACGTTCTAAATTGCGATTTCTGTGATGCTGAAAAGGCTAGAAACTTTAAATATGGAATGGTAGTTACTTATAAAATATAAATGCCATCGAAGGACTGTCTAAAATAAATTAAAATTAAAAAGGGGTAAAGCGAAGGGCAGGTGCGAAAAGAATTCTAAAAAAGGTCCTAAATTACGATTTCTATGCAATTTCAGGAAATATAAACCGATTATAAAAGTAATAATAGCGAATCAATGGTAACAATCTCTGATCCTACACAGGCTATATTTCATGCGGATGATTCTACCACCTGGGGTTTAGATGAACAACAAACATTCTAAAAAAAGGCCTTTAAAAGCTTTCTAAATTACGTTTCTGTGGAATATTAGGAAATAACAAATCGATTTCAAAATTAATGTTGGCAAATTAATGGTGACAGTTCCTGTTTCAACATAGCCCTTTATGTTGAGAGAGGTGGTAGGACTTAGGAATTCGATATGATGGTTAATTTTAAGATGTAAAAAGATGGTTTCTAAAAAATTCAAAACCTCAAATGAATACTGAAATGAGCGTATTAATTGAGCATAAAAGTTTCAAAATATTTTCTAAATTATCATTTATTTAGTTTTATTTCATTTTATTAATTTAAGTCTCATTTCTGCCTAATACAGTGTAATAATCATGTTTAGTCAAACTGTGTTTTAAATAGTAATTTTTGAATTATTCCTAAAAGTAATAAATACCTTTTAATAAAATAAAATATTACCTTTTAATAAAATAAAAATTTAGTTAGTACCTTTTGATAAAAATTAGACTTATAAATATCACTTGGCATATTTCAAATATTACGCGAGCAAAGCCGCGGGGTTTCTTAGTCTATACTCATCTATCTATACTCCTATTATAAAGAGGAAAAAATTGTTTATTTGTAGGAGGTAAGCTCAGGAACTACCGAACGAATTCCAAAAGTAATGGTATCAAAATGATGGTGTTAGTCCAACTTAGAACATAGGCTATATCTTATGTCGGTGCCACTACCCCGAAGGGGGTGCAGGAGAAAAAAACGTTCTAAAAATGCGATTTTTGCGTTACTGAAGGGCCTAGAAATATGAAATTTGGAATATTAGTTACTTATAAGATATACATGATGTCTAAGAACAGTTCTTAAACAATTCGAAATTTAAAAGGGGTGAAAATGCACAAAAAGCGTTCTAAAAACGTTCTAAATGGTAGTTTCTACATAATCTCAGGAAATACCAAACCTATTTAAAAAATATTGGTGTCAAAATGATAGTGACAACGTTTTCTCAAGATAGGCTATGTTTTATGTCGGTGCCACTAACCCAAAGGGGGTGCAGGAGCAAAAAACGTTCTAAAAATACAATTTTTGCGTTACTGAAGGGCCTAGAAATATGAAATTTGGAATATTAGTTACTTATAAGATATAAATGATGTCTAAGAACAGTTCTTAAACAATTCGAAATTTAAAAGGGGTGAAAATGCACAAAAAAGCGTTCTAAAAAACGTTCTAAATGG
Source organism: Maratus speciosus (assembly GCA_963932465.1). Lineage (NCBI taxonomy): Eukaryota > Metazoa > Arthropoda > Arachnida > Araneae > Salticidae > Maratus > Maratus speciosus. The sequence goes on along the minus strand of OZ010789.1, from coordinate 526,873,146 downwards.
TAGTTTTTACATAATCTCAGGAAATACCAAACCGATTTAAAAAATATTGGTGTCAAAATGATAGTGACAACGTTTGCTCCAAGATAGGCTATGTCGGTGCCACTACCCCATAGGGGGGTGTAGGAGCAAAAAACGTTCTAGAAATGCGATTTATGTTTACTGAAGGGCCTAGAAATATGAAATTTGAAGTATCAGCTACTTATTAGATATAAAGGATTTCTAAGAACAGTTCTTAAACAATTCGAATTTTAAAAGGGGTGAAAATGTGCGAAAATCGTTCTAAAAAACGTTCTAAATGCTGATTTCTACACAATCTCAGGAAATATCAAACCGATTAAAAAAATAATGGCGTCAAAATGATGATGAAAACATTTGCTCCAACATAGGCTATGTTTTATGTCGGTGCCACTACCACAAAGGGGGTGCAGGAGAAAAACGTTCTAAATTGCGGTTTTTGCGTGACGGAAGGGCCTTGAATCGTGATATTTAGAATGGTAGTTAGTTATAAGATATCAATGATATCTAAGGATATTTCCTAAAAAAGTCGAAATTTAAAAGGGGGGTCAAAATGCGCAAAAAGCGTTGTAAAAAACGTTCTAAATTGCGATTTATAGCAATCTCAGGAAATACTGAACCGATTTCAAATATAATGGTGTAAAAATGATGGGGACAGATCTTGCTCCAAGATAGGCTATATTTTATATCTGTTTCCACCCCAGAGGAGATGCAGGAGCAAAATGAGCGAAAAGTGTTCTAAAAACGTTCTAAATGCCGATTTGTCACCAATATCTCAGGAAGAATCAAACTGATTTCAAAAGTAATGGTAAGAAATTGATGCTGGCAGCCTCTGCTCTAACATAGATGCTATTTTAAGTCGGCATCACTATCACCTAGACGTTGCAGGTGCAAAAAAGCGTTCCAAATTTCGATTTTTGTGATCGGTAGGGGCTAGCAACTTAAAATTAGGCAAGGTACATATTTATTACACATAAATGATCTTTAAGAACAGTTTCGAAAAAATTGGAAATTTAAAAAGGGGTGAAAATGCGCAAAAAGCGTTCTAAAAACGTTCTAAATTGCGATTTCTACTCAATCTCAGGAAATTCCAAAGCTATTTCAAAAGTAATGGTTGCAAATCAATGGTTACAGTCCCTGCTATAACATAGGTTATATTTTATGTTGCTGTCACTACCATCTCAGGGTTGCAAAAGCAAAACATGTTCTAATTTGCGTTTTTTGCATAACTGAAGGATCTAACACTTTGAAGTATGGCATGGTATTTACTTACAAGATGCAACTGCTTTCTAAGAACTGTCGAAAGAAAATTTCAAATTTAAAAAGATGAAGTGAGCGAAAAGCGTTCTAAATTACAATTTTTATGCAATCTTTTCAAATACCAAACCGATATAAAAAATAATGATGACAAATTGTTGGTGATAGAACCTGCTCAAACATAAGCTATATTTTATGTCTGTTCCACTACCACCAGAGTGTTGCAGGAGCAAAAAACGTTCTAAATTGCGATTTCTGTGATGCTGAAAAGGCTAGAAACTTTAAATATGGAATGGTAGTTACTTATAAAATATAAATGCCCTCGAAGGACTGTCTAAAATAAATTAAAATTAAAAAGGGGTAAAGCGAAGGGCAGGTGCGAAAAGCATTCTAAAAAAGGTCCTAAATTACGATTTCTATGCAATTTCAGGAAATATAAACCGATTATAAAAGTAATAATAGCGAATCAAAGGTAACAATCTCTGATCCTACACAGGCTATATTTCATGCGGATGATTCTACCACCTGGGGTTTAGATGAACAACAAACATTCTAAAAAAAGGCCTTTAAAAGCTTTCTAAATTACGTTTCTGTGGAATATTAGGAAATAACAAACCGATTTCAAAATTAATGTTGGCAAATTAATGGTGACAGTTCCTGTTTCAACATAGCCCTTTATGTTGAGAGAGGTGGTAGGACTTAGGAATTCGATATGATGGTTAATTTTAAGATGTAAAAAGATGGTTTCTAAAAAATTCAAAACCTCAAATGAATACTGAAATGAGCGTATTAATTGAGCATAAAAGTTTCAAAATATTTTCTAAATTATCGTTTATTTAGTTTTATTTCATTTTATTAATTTAAGTCTCATTTCTGCCTAATACAGTGTAATAATGATGTTTAGTCAAACTGTGTTTTAAATAGTAATTTTTGAATTATTCCTAAAAGTAATAAATACCGTCTAATAAAATAAAATATTACCTTTTAATAAAATAAAAATTTAGTTAGTACCTTTTGATAAAAATTAGACATATAAATATCATTTGGCATATTTCAAATATTACGCGAGCAAAGCCGCGGGGTTTCTTAGTCTATACTCATCTATCTATACTCCTATTATAAAGAGGAAAAAATTGTTTATTTGTAGGAGGTAAGCTCAGGAACTACCGAACGAATTCCAAAAGTAATGGTATCAAAATGATGGTGTTAGTCCAACTTAGAACATAGGCTATATCTTATGTCGGTGCCACTACCCCAAAGGGGGTGCAGGAGAAAAAACTTTCTAAAAATGCGATTTTTACGTTACTGAAGGGCCTAGAAATATGAAATTTGGAATATTAGTTACTTATAAGATGTACATGATGTCTAAGAACAGTTCTTAAACAATTCGAAATTTAAAAGGGGTGAAAATGCACAAAAAGCGTTCTAAAAAACGTTCTAAATGGTAGTTTCTACATAATCCCAGGAAATACCAAACCGATTTAAAAAATATTGGTGTCAAAATGATAGTGACAACGTTTTCTCAAAATAGGCTATGTTTTATGTCGGTGCCACTAACCCAAAGGGGGTGCAGGAGCAAAAAACGTTCTAAAAATACAATTTTTGCGTTACTGAAGGGCCTAGAAATATGAAATTTGGAATATTAGTTACTTATAAGATATAAATGATGTCTAAGAACAGTTCTTAAACAATTCGAAATTTAAAAGGGGTGAAAATGCACAAAAAGCGTTCTAAAAAATGTTCTAAATGGTAGTTTTTACATAATCTCAGGAAATACCAAACCGATTTAAAAAATATTGGTGTCAAAATGATAGTGACAACGTTTGCTCCAAGATAGGCTATTTCGATGCCACTACCCCATAGGGGGTGTAGGAGCAAAAAACGTTCTAGAAATGCAATTTATGTTTACTGAAGGGCCTAGAAATATGAAATTTGAAGTATCAGCTACTTATTAGATATAAAGGATTTCTAAGAACAGTTCTTAAACAATTCGAATTTTAAAAGGGGTGAAAATGTGCGAAAATCGTTCTAAAAAACGTTCTAAATGCTGATTTCTACACAATCTCAGGAAATATCAAACCGATTAAAAAAATAATGGCGTCAAAATGATGATGAAAACATTTGCTCCAAGATAGGCTATGTTTTTTATCGGTGTCACTACCCCAAAGAGGGTGCAGGAGCAAAAAACGTTCTAAAAATGCGATTTGTGTGTTACTGAAGGGCCTAGAAATATGAAATTTGAAATATTAGCTACTTATTAGATATAAAGGATTTCTAAGAACAGTTCTTAAGCAATTCGAAATTTGAAAGGGGTGAAAATGCGCGAAAATCGTTCTAAAAAACGTTCTAAATGGTGGTTTCTACACAATTTCAGGAAATACCAAACCGATTTAAAAAATAATGGTGTCAAAATAAGGGTGTTAAAAGGACGGTGACAACCCTTGCTCCAACATAGGCTATGTTTTATGTCGGTGCCACTACCCCAAAGGGGGTGCAAGAGCAAAAAACGTTCTAAAAATCCAATTTTTGCGTTACCGAAGGGCCTAGAAATATGAAATTTGAAATATTAGCTACTTATTAAATATAAAGAATTTCTAAGAACAGTTCTTAAACAATTCGAAATTTAAAAGGAGTGAAAATGCGCGAAAAGCGTTCTAAAAAACGTTCTAATGGTGGTTTCTACACAATCTCAGGAAATACCAAACCGATCTAAAAAATAAAGGCGTCAAAATGATGGTGAAAACCCTTGCTCCAACATAGGCGATGTTTTATGTCGGTGCCACTACCCCAAAGGGGGTGCAGGAGCAAAAAACGTTCTAAATTGCGACTTTTGCGTTACGGAAGGGCCTAGAATCGTGAAATTTCGAATGTTAGTTAGTTATAAAATATCAATGATCTCTAAGGACATTTCCTAAAAAAATCGAAATTTAAGAGGGGTTCAAAATGCGCAAAAAGCGCTATAAAAATCTTTCTAAATTGCGATTTCTATGCAATCTCAGGAAGTACTGAACCGATTTCAAATATAATGGTGTAAAAATGATGGTGACAGATCTTGCTCCAAGGTAGGCTATATTTTATATCTGTTTCCACTACCCCAGAGGTGATGCAGGAGCAAAATGCGCGAAAAGCGTTCTAAAAACTTTCTAGATGCCGATTTGTCGGCAATATCTCAGGAAGAATGAATCTGATTTCAAACGTAATGGTAGAAAATTGATGCTGCCAGCCTCTGCTCTAACATAGACGCTTTTTTATGTTGGTATCACTATCACCAAGACGTTGCAGGAGCAAAAAAAGCGTTCTAAATTTCGATTTTACTGATCGGTAGGGGCTAGAAACTTAAAATTAGGCAAGGTACATATTTATTAGCTATAAATGATCTTTAAGAACAGTTTCGAAAAAATTGGAAATTTAAAAAGCGGTGAAAATGCGTGAAAAGCGTCCTAAAAACGTTCTAAATTGCGTTTTCTACTCAATCTAAGGAAATACCAAAGCTATTTCAAAAGTAATGGTTGCAAATCAATGGTGACAGTCCCTGCTATAACATAGGTTATATTTTATGTTGCTGTCACTACCATCTGAGGGTTCCAAAAGCAAAACATGTTCTAATTTGCATTTTTTGCACAACTGAGGGGTCTAACACTTTGAAGTATGGCATGATATTTAGTTTCAAGTTGCAACTGCTTTCTAAGAACTGTCGAAAGAAAATTCCAAATTTAAAAGGATGAAGGGAGCGAAAAGCGTTCTAAATTACAATTTTTATGCAATCTTTTCAAATACCAAACCGATATAAAAAATAATGATGACAAATTGTTTGTGATAGAACCTGCTCAAACATAAGCTATATTTTATGTCTGTTCCACAACCACCAGAGTGTTGCAGGAGCAAAAAACGTTCTAAATTGCGATTTCTGTGATGCTGAAAAGGCTAGAAACTTTAAATATGGAATGGTAGTTACTTATAAAATATAAATGCCATCGAAGGACTGTCTAAAATAAATTAAAATTAAAAAGGGGTAAAGCGAAGGGCAGGTGCGAAAAGAATTCTAAAAAAGGTCCTAAATTACGATTTCTATGCAATTTCAGGAAATATAAACCGATTATAAAAGTAATAATAGCGAATCAATGGTAACAATCTCTGGTCCTACACAGGCTATATTTCATGCGGATGATTCTACCACCTGGGGTTTAGATGAACAACAAACATTCTAAAAAAAGGCCTTTAAAAGCTTTCTAAATTACGTTTCTGTGGAATATTAGGAAATAACAAATCGATTTCAAAATTAATGTTGGCAAATTAATGGTGACAGTTCCTGTTTCAACATAGCCCTTTATGTTGAGAGAGGTGGTAGGACTTAGGAATTCGATATGATGGTTAATTTTAAGATGTAAAAAGATGGTTTCTAAAAAATTCAAAACCTCAAATGAATACTGAAATGAGCGTATTAATTGAGCATAAAAGTTTCAAAATATTTTCTAAATTATCATTTATTTAGTTTTATTTCATTTTATTAATTTAAGTCTCATTTCTGCCTAATACAGTGTAATAATAATGTTTAGTCAAACTGTGTTTTAAATAGTAATTTTTGAATTATTCCTAAAAGTAATAAATACCTTTTAATAAAATAAAATATTACCTTTTAATAAAATAAAAATTTAGTTAGTACCTTTTGATAAAAATTAGACTTATAAATATCACTTGGCATATTTCAAATATTACGCGAGCAAAGCCGCGGGGTTTCTTAGTCTATACTCATCTATCTATACTCCTATTATAAAGAGGAAAAAATTGTTTATTTGTAGGAGGTAAGCTCAGGAACTACCGAACGAATTCCAAAAGTAATGGTATCAAAATGATGGTGTTAGTCCAACTTAGAACATAGGCTATATCTTATGTCGGTGCCACTACCCCGAAGGGGGTGCAGGAGAAAAAAACGTTCTAAAAATGCGATTTTTGCGTTACTGAAGGGCCTAGAAATATGAAATTTGGAATATTAGTTACTTATAAGATATACATGATGTCTAAGAACAGTTCTTAAACAATTCGAAATTTAAAAGGGGTGAAAATGCACAAAAAGCGTTCTAAAAAACGTTCTAAATGGTAGTTTCTACATAATCTCAGGAAATACCAAACCTATTTAAAAAATATTGGTGTCAAAATGATAGTGACAACGTTTTCTCAAGATAGGCTATGTTTTATGTCGGTGCCACTAACCCAAAGGGGGTGCAGGAGCAAAAAACGTTCTAAAAATACAATTTTTGCGTTACTGAAGGGCCTAGAAATATGAAATTTGGAATATTAGTTACTTATAAGATATAAATGATGTCTAAGAACAGTTCTTAAACAATTCGAAATTTAAAAGGGGTGAAAATGCACAAAAAAGCGTTCTAAAAAACGTTCTAAATGGTAGTTTTTACATAATCTCAGGAAATACCAAACCGATTTAAAAAATATTGGTGTCAAAATGATAGTGACAACGTTTGCTCCAAGATAGGCTATGTCGGTGCCACTACCCCATAGGGGGTGTAGGAGCAAAAAACGTTCTAGAAATGCGATTTATGTTTACTGAAGGCCTAGAAATATGAAATTTGAAGTATCAGCTACTTATTAGATATAAAGGATTTCTAAGAACAGTTCTTAAACAATTCGAATTTTAAAAGGGGTGAAAATGTGCGAAAATCGTTCTAAAAAACGTTCTAAATGCTGATTTCTACACAATCTCAGGAAATATCAAACCGATTAAAAAAATAATGGCGTCAAAATGATGATGAAAACATTTGCTCCAACATAGGCTATGTTTTATGTCGGTGCCACTACCCCAAAGGGGGTGCAGGAGAAAAACGTTCTAAATTGCGGTTTTTGCGTGACGGAAGGGCCTTGAATCGTGAAATTTAGAATGGTAGTTAGTTATAAGATATCAATGATATCTAAGGATATTTCCTAAAAAAGTCGAAATTTAAAAGGGGGGTCAAAATGCGCAAAAAGCGTTGTAAAAAACGTTCTAAATTGCGATTTATAGCAATCTCAGGAAATACTGAACCGATTTCAAATATAATGGTGTAAAAATGATGGGGACAGATCTTGCTCCAAGATAGGCTATATTTTATATCTGTTTCCACCCCAGAGGAGATGCAGGAGCAAAATGAGCGAAAAGTGTTCTAAAAACGTTCTAAATGCCGATTTGTCACCAATATCTCAGGAAGAATCAAACTGATTTCAAAAGTAATGGTAAGAAATTGATGCTGGCAGCCTCTGCTCTAACATAGATGCTATTTTAAGTCGGCATCACTATCACCTAGACGTTGCAGGTGCAAAAAAGCGTTCCAAATTTCGATTTTTGTGATCGGTAGGGGCTAGCAACTTAAAATTAGGCAAGGTACATATTTATTACACATAAATGATCTTTAAGAACAGTTTCGAAAAAATTGGAAATTTAAAAAGGGGTGAAAATGCGCAAAAAGCGTTCTAAAAACGTTCTAAATTGCGATTTCTACTCAATCTCAGGAAATTCCAAAGCTATTTCAAAAGTAATGGTTGCAAATCAATGGTTACAGTCACTGCTATAACATAGGTTATATTTTATGTTGCTGTCACTACCATCTCAGGGTTGCAAAAGCAAAACATGTTCTAATTTGCGTTTTTTGCATAACTGAAGGATCTAACACTTTGAAGTATGGCATGGTATTTACTTACAAGATGCAACTGCTTTCTAAGAACTGTCGAAAGAAAATTTCAAATTTAAAAAGATGAAGTGAGCGAAAAGCGTTATAAATTACAATTTTTATGTAATCTTATCAAATACCAAACCGATTAAATAAATAATGATGACAAATTGTTGGTGATAGAACCTGCTCAAACATAAGCTATATTTTATGTCTGTGCCAGTACCACCAGAGGGTTGCAGTAGCTAAAAACTTTCTAAATTGCGATTTCTGTGATACTGAAAAGGCTAGAAACTTTAAATACGACATAGTAGTTACTTATAAAATATAAATGCCCTCAAAGGACTGTCGAAAAGAAATTCGAATTAAAAAGGGGTGAAGTGAAGGAGAGGTGCGAAAAGCATTCTAAAAAAGTCCTAAATTGCGATTTCTACGCAATTTCAGGGAATATAAACCAAATATAAAAGTAATAGTTGCGAATCAATGGTAACAGTCTCTGATCCTACACAGGCTATGTTTTATGCCGATGATTCTACCACCTGGTGTTCATAGGAACAACAAACGCTCTAAAAAAAGCCTTTAAAAGCTTTCTAAATTACGTTTCTGTGGAATATTAGGAAATAACAAACCAATTTAAAAATTAATGTTGGCAAATTAATGGTGACAGTTCCTATTTCAACATAGCCCTTTATGTTGAGAGAGGTGGTAGGGCTTGGAATTTGACATGATGGTTAATTTTAGGATGTAGGAAGATGGTTTCTAAAAAATTCAAAACTTCAAATGAATATTGAAATGAGCGTATTAATTGAGCATAAAAGTTTCAAAATATTTTCTGAATTATTACTTATTTAGTTTTATTTCGTTTTATTAATTTAAGTCTCATTTCTGCCTTATGCAGTGTAACAATGATGTTTAATCAAACTGTGTTTTAAATAGTAATTTTTTTTATTATTCCTAAAAGTAATAAGTACCTTTTAATAAAATAAAATATTACCTTTTAATAAAATAAAAATTTAGTTAGTACCTTTTAATAAAAATTAGACATATAAATATCACTTGGCATATTTCAAATATTACGCGAGCAAAGCCGCGGGGATTGCTAGTCATCATCATACTCCTATTATAAAGAGGTAAAAATTGTTTATTTGTCGGAGATAAGCTCAGAAACTACCGAACCGATTCCAAAAGTAATGGTATCAAAATGATGGTGTTCGCCCAACTTAGAACATAGGCTATATCTTATGTCGGTGCCACTACCCCAAAGGGGGTGCAGGAGCAAAAAACGTTCTAAAAATGCGATTTTTGCGTTACTGAAGGGCCTAGAAATATGAAATTTGGAATATTAGTTACTTATAAGATATAAATGGTGTCTAAGAACAGTTCTTAAACAATTCGAAATTTAAAAGGGGTGAAAATGCACAAAAAGCGTTCTAAAAACGTTCTAAATGGTAGTTTCTTCATAATCTCAGGAAATACCAAACCGATTTCAAAAGTAATGGTATCAAAATGATGGTGTTAGACCAACTTAGAACATAGGCTATATTTTATGTCGGTGCCACTACCCCAAAGGGGGTGCAGGAGCAAAAAACTTTCTAAAAATGCGATTTTTGCGTTACTGAAGGACCTAGAAATATGAAATTTGGAATATTAGTTACTTATAAGATATAAATGGTGTCTAAGAACAGTTCTTAAACAATTCGAAATTTAAAAGGGGTGAAAATGCACAAAAAGCGTTCTAAAAAACGTTCTAAATGGTAGTTTCTACATAACCTCAGGAAATACCAAACCGATTTAAAAAATATTGGTGTCAAAATGATAGTGACAACGTTTGCTCCAAGATAGGCTATGTTTTATGTCGGTGCCACTACCCCAAAGGGGGTGTAGGAGCAAAAAACGTTCTAAAAATGCGATTTATGTGTTACTGATGGGCCTAGAAATACGAAATTTGAAGTATCAGCTACTTATTAGATATAAAGGATTTCTAAGAACAGTTCTTAAACAATTCTAAATTTAAAAGGGGTGAAAAGGCACGAAAAGCGTTCTAAAAAACGTTCTAAGTGGTATTTTCTACACAATCTCAGGAAATACCAAAACGATTTGAAAAATAATGGGGTCAAAATGATGGTGAAAATCCCGAAATTACGATTTCTACCCAATTTCAGGGAATATAAACCAAATATAAAAGTAATAGCTTCGAATCAATGGTAACAATCTCTGATCCTACACAGGCTATATTTTATGCCGATGATTCGACAACCTGGGGTTCACAGGAACAACAAACGCTCTAAAAAAGGCCTTTAAAAGCTTTCTAAATTACGTTTCTGTAGAATATTAGGAAATAACAAACCAATTTCAAAATTAATGTTGGCAAATTAATGGTGACAGTTTCTATTTCAACACAGCCATTTATGTTGAGAGAGGTGGTAGAACTTGGAATTTGACATAAATGGTGTCTAAGAACAGTTCTTAAACAATTCGAAATTTAAAAGGGGTGAAAATGCACAAAAAGCGTTCTAAAAAACGTTCTAAATGGTAGTTTCTACATAACCTCAGGAAATACCAAACCGATTTAAAAAATATTGGTGTCAAAATGATAGTGACAACGTTTGCTCCAAGATAGGCTATGTTTTATGTCGGTGCCACTACCCCAAAGGGGGTGTAGGAGCAAAAAACGTTCTAAAAATGCGATTTATGTGTTACTGATGGGCCTAGAAATACGAAATTTGAAGTATCAGCTACTTATTAGATATAAAGGATTTCTAAGAACAGTTCTTAAACAATTCTAAATTTAAAAGGGGTGAAAAGGCACGAAAAGCGTTCTAAAAAACGTTCTAAGTGGTATTTTCTACACAATCTCAGGAAATACCAAAACGATTTGAAAAATAATGGGGTCAAAATGATGGTGAAAATCCCTGCTCCAACATAGGGTATGTTTTATGTCGGTGCCACTACCCCAAAGGGGCTGCAGGAGAAAAACGTTCTAAATTGCTGTTTTTGCGTGACGGAAGGGCCTTGAATCGTGAAATTTAGAATGGTAGTTAGTTATAAGATATCAATGATCTCTAAGGACATTTCCTAAAAAAATCGAAATTTAAAAGGGGGGTCAAAATGCATAAAAAGCGTTGTAAAAAACGTTCTAAATTGCAATTTCTATGCAATCTCAGGAAATAATGAACCGATTTCAAATATAATGGCGTTAAAATGATGGTGACAGATCTTGCTCCAAGATAGGCTATATTTTATATATGTTTCCACCAACCCAGAGGAGATGCAGGAGCAAAATGAGCGAAAAGCGTTCTAAATGCCGATTTGTCACCAATATCTCAGGAAGAATCAAACTGATTTCAAAAGTAATGTTAAGAAATTGATGCTGACAGCCTCTGCTCTAACATAGACGCTATTTTAAGTCGGTATCACTATCACCTAGACGTTGCAGGATCAAAAAAGCGTTCCAAATTTCGATTTTTTTGATCGGTAGGGGCTAGCAACTTAAAATTAGGCAAGGTACAAATGGTTGAAAATCAATAGTGACAGTCCCTGCTATAACATAGGTTATATTTTATGTTGCTGTCACTACCATCTGAGGGTTGCAAAAGCAAACCATGTTCTAATTTGCGTTTTTTGCATAACTGAAGGGTCTAATACTTTGAAGTATGGCATGGTATTTACTTACAAGATGCAACTGCTTTCTAAGAACTCTCAAAAGAAAATTTCAAATTTAAAAAGATGAAGTGAGCGAAAAGCGTTGTAAATAAGAATTTTTATGTAATCTTATCAAATACCAAACAGATTAAAAAAATAATGATGACAAATTGTTGGTGATAGAACTTGCTCAATCATAAGCTATATTTTATGTCTGTGCCACTACCAGCAGAGGGTTGCAGTAGCTAAAAACTTTCTAAATTGCGATTTCTGTGATACTGAAAAGGCTAGAAACTTTAAATATGGCATGGTAGTTACTTATAAAATATAAATGCCCTCAAAGGTCTGTCGAAAATAAATTCGAATTAAAAAGGGGTGAAGTGAAGGGGATGTGCGAAAAGCATTCTAAAAAAGTCCTAAATTACGATTTCTACCCAATTTCAGGGAATATAAACCAAATATAAAAGTAATAGCTGCGAATCAATGGTAACAATCTCTGATCCTACACAGGCTATATTTTATGCCGATGATTCGACAACCTGGGGTTCACAGGAACAACAAACGCTCTAAAAAAGGCCTTTAAAAGCTTTCTAAATTACGTTTCTGTAGAATATTAGGAAATAACAAACCAATTTCAAAATTAATGTTGGCAAATTAATGGTGACAGTTTCTATTTCAACACAGCCATTTATGTTGAGAGAGGTGGTAGAACTTGGAATTTGACATGATGGTTAATTTTAAGATGAAAGAAGATGGTTTCTAGAAAATTCAAAACTTCAAATGAATACTGAAGTGAGCGTATTAACTGAGCATAAAAGTTTCAAAATATTTTCTAAATTATTATTTATTTAGTTTTATTTCGTTTTATTAATTTAAGTCTCATTTCTGCCTAATGCAGTGTAATAATGATGTTTAATCAAACTGTGTTTTAAATAGTAAATTTTGAAAAAGTAATAAGTACCTTTTAATAAAATAAAATATTACCTTTTAATAAAATGAAAATTTAGTTAGTACCTTTAAATAAAAATTAGACATATAAATATCACTTGGCATATTTCAAATATTACGCGAGCAAAGCCGCGGTGTTTGCTAGTCATATCATACTCCTATTATAAAGAGGTAAAAATTGTTTATTTGTCGGAGATAAGCTCAGGAACTACCGAACCGATTCCAAATGTAATGGTATCAAAATGATGGTGTTCGCCCAACTTAGAACATAGGCTATATCTTATGTCGGTGCCACTACCCCAAAGGGGGTGCAGGAGCAAAAACATTCTAAAAATGCGATTTTTGCGTTCCTGAAGGGCCTAGAAATACGAAATTTGGAATATTAGTTACTTATAAGATATAAATGGTTTCTAAGAACAGTTCTTAAACAATTCGAAATTTAAAAGGGGTGAAAATGCACAAAAAGCGTTCTAAAAATGTTCTAAATGGTAGTTTGTACATAATCTCAGGAAATACCAAACCGATTTCAAAAGTAATGGTATCAAAATGATGGTGTTAGTCCAACTTAGAACATAGGCTATATCTTATGTCGGTGCCACTACCCCAAAGGGGGTGCAGGAGCAAAAAACGTTCTAAAAATGCGATTTTTGCGTTACTGAAGGACCTAGAAATATGAAATTTGGAATATTAGTTACTTATAAGATATAAATGGTGTCTAAGAACAGTTCTTAAACAAATCGAAATTTAAAAGGGGTGAAAATGCACAAAAAGCGTTCTAAAAAACGTTCTAAATGGTAGTTTCTACATTATCTCAGGAAATACCAAACCGACTTAAAAAATATTGGTGTCAAAATGATAGTGACAACGTTTGCTCCAAGATAGGCTATGTTTTATGTCGGTGCCACTACCCCAAGGAGGGGTAGGAGTAAAAAACGTTCTAAAAATGCGATTTATGTGTCACTGATGAGCCTAGAAATATGAGATTTGAAGTATCAGCTACTTATTAGATATAAAGGATTTCTAAGAACAGTTCTTAAACAATTCGAAATCTAAAAGGGGTGAAACTGCGCGGAAAGCGATCTAAAAAACGTTCTAAACGGTAGTTTCTACACAATCTCAGGAAATACCAAACCGATTTAAAACATAATGTCGTCAAAATGATGTTGAAAATCCTTGCTTCAACATAGGCTTTGTTTTATGTCGGTGCCACTACCCCAAAGGGGTTGCAGAAGAAAAGCGTTCTAAATTGCGGTTTTTGCGGGATGGAAGGGCCTTGAATCGTGAAATTTAGAATGGTAGTTAGTTATAAGATATCAATGATCTCTAAGGACATTTCCTAAAAAAATCGAAATTTAAAAGGGGGAGGGGTCAAAATGCGCAAAAATCGTTGTAAAAAACGTTCTAAATTGCAATTTCTATGCAATCTCAGGAAGTACTGAACCGATTCCAAATATAATGGTGTAAAAATGACGGTGACAGATCTTGCTCCAAGATAGGCTATATTTTATATCTGTTTCCACTACCCCAAAGGAGATGCAGGGGCAAAATGCGTGAAAAGCGTTCTAAAAACGTTCTAAATGCCGAGTTGTCAGCAATATCTCAGGAAGAATCAAACTGATTTCAAACGTAATGGTAGGAAATTGATGCTTACAGCCTCTGCTCTAACATAGACGCTATTTTATGTCGGTATCACTATCACCTAGACGTTTTAGGAGCAAAAAAGCGTTCTAAATTTCGATTTTTTGTGATCGGTAGGGGCTAGCAACTTAAAATTAGGCAAGGTACATATTTATTAGATATAAATGATCTTTAAGAACAGTTTCAAAAAGATTGGAAATTTAAAATGGGGGAAAATGCGCGAAAAGCGTTCTAAAAACTTTCTAAATTGCGATTTCTTTTCAATCTCAGGAAATACCAAAACTATTTCAAAAGTAATGGTTGCAAATCAATGGTGACAGTCCCTTCTATTACATAGGTTATATTTTATGTTGCTGCCACTACCATCTGAGGGTTGCAAAAGCAAAACATGTTCTAATTTACGTTTTTTGCACAACTAAGGGGTTTAACACTTTGAAGTATGGCATGGTATTTACTTACAAGATGCAACTGTTTTATAAAAACAGTCGAAAGAAAATTCCAAATTTAAAAGTATGAAGAAAGCGAAAAGCGTTCTAAAAACTTTCTAAATTACAATTTTTATACAATCTTATCAAATACAAAACCGAGTTAAAAAATAATGGGGATAAATTGTTTGTGATAGAACCTGCTCAAACATAAGCTATATTTTATGTCTGTGCCACTACGACCAGGGGTTGCAGGAGTAAAAAGCTTTCTAAATTGCGATTTCTGTGATACTGAAGAGGCTAGAAACTTTAAATATGGCATGGTAGTTACTTAAAAAATATAAATGCCCTCGAAGAACTGTCGAAAATAAATTCGAATGAAAAAGGGGTGAAGGTCAGAGGAGGTGCGAAAAGCATTCTAAAAAAGTCCTAAATTACGATTTCTATGCAATTTCAGGGAATATAAACCGATTATAAAAGTAATAGTTGCGAATCAATGCTAACAGGCTCTGATCCTACACAGGCTATATTTTATGCCGGTGATTCTACCACTTGGGGTTCACAGGAACAAAAAACTTCTAAAAAAGGGCTTTAAAAGCTTTTTAAATTACGTTTCTGTGGAATATTAGGAAATAACAAACCGATTTCAAAATTAATGTTGGCAAATTAATGGTGAAAGTTCCTGTTTCAACGTACCCCTTTATGTTGAGAGAGTTGGTAGGACTTGGAATTTGACATGATGGTTAATTTTAAGATGTAAGAAGATTGTTTCTAAAAAATTCAAAACTGCAAATGAATAGTGAAATGAGTGTATTAATAGAGCATAAAAGTTTCAAAACATTTTCTAAATTATCATTTATTTAGTTTTATTTCATTTTATTAATTTAAGTCTCATTTCTGCCTAATGCAGTTTAATAATGATGTTTAATCAAACTGTGTTTTAAATAGTAATTTTTGAATTATTCCTAAAAGTAATAAGTACCTTTTAATATAAAAAACTTTTAATAAAATAAAATGTTACCTTTTAATAAAATAAAAATTTAGTTAGCATATTTTAATAAAAATTAGACATATAAATATCACTTGGCATATTTCAAATATTACGCGAGCAAAGCCGCGGAGTTTGCTAGTCATATTATAAAGAGATAAAAATTGTTTATTTGTAGGAGGTAAGCTCTGGAACTACCGAACATATTCCAAAAGTAATGGTATCAAAATGATGGTGTTAGTCCAACTTAGAACATAGGCTATATCTTATGTCGGTGCCACTACCCCAAAGGGGGTGCAGGAGCAAAAAACGTTCTAAAAATGCGATATTTGCGTTACTGGAGGACAAAGAAATATGAAATTTGGAATATTAGTTACTTATCAGATGTAAATGATGTCTAAGAACAGTTCTTAAACTATTCGAAATTTAAAAGGAGTGAAAATGCACAAAAAGCGTTCTAAAAAACGTTCTAAATGGTAGTTTCTACACAATCTCAGGAAATAGAAAACCGATTTAAAAAATATTGGTGTCGAAATGATGGTGATAACGCTTCCTCTAAGATAGGCTATGTTTTATATCGGTGCCACTACCCCAAAGGGGGCGCAGGAGCAAAAAATATTGTAAAAATGCGATTTATGTGTTACTGAAGGGCCAAGAAATATGAAATTTGAAATATTAGCTACTTATTACATATAAAGGTTTTCTAAGAACTCTTCTTAAACAATTCGAAATTTAAAAGGGGTGAAAATGCGCGAAAAGCGTTCTAAAAAACGTTCTACATGGTAGTTTCTACACAATCTCAAGAAGTATCAAACCGATCTAAAAATATAATGGTGTCAAAATGATGGTGATAACCCTTTCTCCAACATAGGCTGTGTCTCATGTCGGTGCCACTACCCGAAAGGGGGTGCAGGAGCAAAAAACGTTTTAAAATGCGATTTATGTGTTACTGAAGGGCCTAGAAATATGAAATTTGAAATGTTAGCTACGTATTATATATAAAGGATTTCTAAGAAGAGTTCTTAAACAATTCGAAATTTAAAAGGGGTGAAAATGCGCGAAAAGCGTTCTAAAAAACGTTCTACATGGTGGTTTCTACACAATCTCAGGAAATACCAAATCGATCTAAAAAAATAATGGCGTCAAAATGATGGTGACAACCCTTGCCCCAACATAGGCTATGTTTTATGTCGGTGCCACTACCCCAAAAGGGGGTGTAGAGAAAAACGTTCTAAATTGCGGTTTTTTGCGTTAAGGAAGGGCCTAGAATCGTGAAATATTGAATGGTAGTTAGTTATAAGATATCAATGATCTCCAAGGACATTTCCTAAAAAAATCGAAATTTAAAAGGAGGTCAAAATGTGCAAAAAGCGTTGTAAAAAACGTTCTAAATTGCGATTTCTATGCAATCTCAGGAAGTACTGAACCCATTTCAAATACAATGTTGTAAAAATGATGATGACAGATCTTGATCCAAGATAGGCTATATTTTATATCTGCTTCCACTACCCCAGAGGAGATGCTGGAGGAAAATTTGCGAAAAGCGTTTCAAAAACGTTCTAAATGCCGAATTGTCAGGAATATCTCAGGAAGAATCAAACTTATTTCAAACATAATGGTAGGAAATTGATGCTTACAGCCTCTGCTCTAACATAGATGCAATTTTATGTCGGTATCACTATCACCTAGATGTTTTAAGGGCAAAAAAGCGTTCTAAATTTCTATTTTTGTGATCGGTAGGGGCTAGCAACTTAACATTAGGCAAGGTACATATTTATTAGATATAAATGATCTTTAAGAACAGTTTCGAAAAAATTAGAAATTTAAAAAGAGGTGAAAATGCGCGAAAAACGTTCTAAAAACGTTTTAAATTGCGATTTCTACTCAATCTCAGGAAATACCAAAACTATTTCAAAAGTAATGGTTGCAAATCAATGGTGACAGTACCTGCTATAACATAGGTTATATTTTATGTTGTTGTCACTACCATCTGAGAGTTGCAAAAGCAAAACATGTACTAATTTGCGTTTTTTGCACAACTGAGGGGTCTAGCATTTTGAAATATGGCATGGTATTTACTTACAAGATGCAACTGCTTTCTAAGAACAGTCGAAAGAAAATTCCAAATTTAAAATGATGAAGTGAGCGAAAAGCGTTATTAATTACATTTTTTAAGCAAATTTATAAAATACCAAACCGATTAAAAAAACTAATTATGACAAATTGTTGGTGATAGAAACTGCTCAAATATAAGTTATATATTATGCTCAAATATAATATGCTTTATATGCTCAAACATAAGCTATATTTGTGTGTGCCACTACCACCAGAGGTTTGCAGAAGCTAAAAACTTTCTAAATTGCGATTTCTGTGTTACTGAAAAGTCTAGAAACTTTAAATATGGCATGGTAGTTACTTATAAAATATAAATGCCTTGGAGGCATTCTAAAAAAGTCCTAAATTACGATTTCTATGCAATTTCAGGGAATATAAACCGATCATAAAAGTAATAGTTGCGAATCAATGGTAACAATCTCTGATCCTACACAGGCTATATTTTATGCCGATGATTCTACCACCTTGGGTTCACAGGAACAACAAACGTTCTAAAAAAGGCCTTTAAAAGTTTTCTAAAATACGTTTCTGTGGAATATTAAAAATAACAAACCGATTTCAAAATTAATGTTGGTAAATTAATGGTAAATTAATGGTGACAGTTCCTATTTCAACATAGCCATTTATGTTGAGAGAGGTGGTAGGAATTGGATATTGACATGATGGTTAATTTTAAGATGTAAGAAGATGGTTTCTAAAAAATTCAGAACTTCAAATGAATACTGAAATGAGTGTATTAATTGAGCATAAAAGTTTCAAAACATTTTCTAAATTATCATTTATTTAGTTTTATTTCGTTTTATTAATTTAAGTCTCATTTCTGCCTAATGCAGTGCAATAATGATGTTTAATCAAACTGTGTTTTAAATAGTAATTTTTGAATTATTCCTAAAAGTAACAAGTACCTTTTCATAAAAAAACCTTTTAATAAAATAAAATGGTACCTTTTAATAAAATAAAAATTTAGTTTGTGTGCCTTTTAATAAAAATTAGACATATAAATATCACTTGGCATATTTCAAATATTACGCGAGCAAAGCCGCGGGGTTTGCTAGTATACACTATATGGCCAAAGTGACCGGTCATTTGCGATTTTAGACGTTTTGTTAAATATCTAGAAAAATGCATGAGGAATTAACCTGAAACTGCAGGTGTGTAAACAGTATAGTATAAGTCATATATTTCTGAGAAGATTTTTTCCCGAAAAAGTAAAAATCGGGAAATTTGTTGACGGTAATCTTTCAATTTGTTGTCACTATATACACTATATGGCATTTATGCACATATATACACTATATGGCCAAAGTGACCGGCAATTGCGATTTTAGACGTTTTGTTAAATATCTAGAAAAATACACGAGGACTTAACCCGAAACTGCAGGTGTGTAAACAGTATAGTATAAGTCATATATTTCTCAGAAGATTTTTTCCGAAAAAGGAAAAAATCGGGAAATTTGTTGACGGAATCTTTGTTGACGGTCCCCTATGGGGGACGTTTTTGAGCGTGAGTCTAACTTCGATTTAGCATGATGAAAGAATTATCTGTTTTCTGTCAAGGTGAGTAAATTTTGTGTTGAAATTATTGATGCATAATGCGAACAAATAATACTTAGTTAAGGATAAACAAATATATGAACATTAGCAGAATTTTATGCTTTTAGGTAGCTTTCATTACTAAAAGCTACCTATTGCAGCCGTTCGGACGAAAGCGATTAAAAAAAATTTTAGTATATTTTCATCGATCATGACCCCCAGACACCGAAACCACCCTCAGTTCAAAAGTTGATACATATATATATATAGATATCCTATATCCATATATATATATATATATATATATATATATATATATATATATATATATCCATATATATATATATATATATATATATATATATATATATCCATATATATATATATATATATATATATATATCATCATCATCATTATCAACCGTTTTCAATCCACTGCTGGATGTAGGTCTCCCCAGATTTTTCCAATGTTTCCTGTCTAGTGCTTTAGTCATCCAATTTACACCGGCTACTTTTCTGATTTCATCACTCCATCTTACTTGAGGTCGTCTTCTTGGCCGTTTTACATCTCTGGGATACCACTGTAGGGTGTTTGTGCTCCATCTATTATCTTGTCTTCTTGCGATGTGCCCAGCCCATTTTCATTTTAGCCGTTTAATTCTTTCAATGATGTCAAAAACTTTCGTCTGACTTCTTATCCAGGTTATTTTTTTTCTGTCTCATCTAGTTATACCTAGCATACATCTTTCCATACTTCTCTGTGTTGTTTGTAATCTTTGTACCATCCGTTTTGTTAGCGTCCATGTTTCCGCTCCATAAGTTAGGACAGGCAAAACACATTGGTTAAATACCTTTCTTTTCAAACACAGGGGCATGCTACTCTTCAGAATAATATTGTTCTTCCCAAAAGCACTCCATCCATTTCTTATTCTTCTATTGATTTCATTCATGATACTATTATCAGATGATATTTCTTGCCCAAGGTACACATAACTTTGCACTTCTTTAATTTCAGTGTTGTTGTAGACGATTTTCTTTTTTGATGCAAATGAATTGAACATCACCTTAGTCTTTTCCAAGTTTATTTTTAATCCCACATTAATGCTAGCTTCTGCCAAATCTTTTAGCATATTTTCCAATTCTTCAGGACTGTTACTGAAAATTAAAATGTCGTCAGCGAATCGGAGATGACTTAAATATTCCCCATTTATTCTAATCCCTTTGTTTTCCCAATCCAGCTTCTTGAAAATATTTTCTAAGACAGCAGTAAAAAGCTTAGGCGAAATGGTGTCTCCTTGTCTTACCCCTCTTCCAAGCTTGATCTTTGCTTTTCCTTTGTCCAAGCGGATGGTTGCTGTTGCTTTCTTGTAAATCTTCTTTATAATATTGATGTAAGGTTTGTCTATACCAATGTCCTCCAGAGATTCTACTACTGCTGATATGTAGACCGAATCAAATGCTTTTTCATAATCAATAAAGGCAAGGCAAAGAGGTAAATTATATTCCTTATGTTTTTCTATCAGTTCCCTTATCGTTTGGATATGATCCATTGTGCTGAATCCACTTCGGAATCCTGCTTGTTCTCTAGATTGAGCTGAGTCCAGAGCTGATTCAAGTCTTGTCGTTAAAACTTTGGTGAAAATTTTATAAATCACTGACAGTAAGCTGATTAGACGGTAGTTTTTAATGTTTTCCTTCTCTCCTTTCTTGTAAAGTAGCACCATCACAGCATTATTCCAATTTTCTGGTACATCTGACTTCTGGAGACATTTGGAAAACAGTAAGGATAGCATTTTTGCAAATTCTTCTCCTGCTTCTTTGATAAGGTCGATTGTAATTCCATCCTCTCCGGGGCATTTACCTTTTTTCATAAATTTAATGGCTTGTAAAACTTCGCCTGTCGTCACTGGGATTATGGCATCGGTTTCTGTTAAGTTTCCTCGTGGATCACATAAGTTGATTTCCCTCTGATCTTCACATTTATATAAATCGTTATAGAATATTTCGACAATGTGTACTATTTCTTTGTTGATTTTGGTGATTGTTCCACCTGCCCTCTTTAGTGCAAAAATAACTTTTCTTCCAACACAAAGTTTTCGCCTAGCTGATTTTAAACTTTTGTTATCTTCATGAATTTTCTTGACAAGATCAGAGTTAAATTTTCTGATATCTTCTGTAACACATTTTCTTACCGTTTTACATAATTCAGCATATTCAACTCTTGTTTTAGGATCGTTTTTCTTCATTTTAAATTCTCTGCGTTTCTTCATCAATCTTCTTGTTTCTTCTGTTATTTTCTTTGCCTGCTTTACTTGTGCATCGCGGGCTATCTTCTTTGCAATATCTTGTAGAGTACTGGTTAGTTTCTTGTTCACTACTGTAACATCTTGCTCTTCTTCTAAAGCTTATTGAAGTACTTGGAAACGGTTTTTAAGTTCCAAATGGAATTCTTCTTTATGTTTCTGGAGATTTATTATATCGATTGATTTCTTTGAGTGTTGCAAAAGCTTCATTCTTTCCACTTTAGTATTTAACAGCAGTTTGCATCTAACCAATCTGTGATCACTTCCTGTATTGAAGTTGTTGAGAACGCTGCAATCCTGAATAAGATGCTTTTTGATTGATAAGATGTAGTCGATTTCACTTGTTGAGCCATTTGCACAACGCCATGTCCATTTTCTTTGTGGCTTTTTCTTGAAAAATGAATACATGATATACAACTGTTCACATTCTGCATACTCAATCAATCTGTTTCCTCTTTCATTTCGCACCCCATATCCATGATTTCCTACTGATAACTCACCTTTCTCTTTTTCCCCAATTCTAGCATTCCAGTCTCCCATTATTAATTTTATGTAGCATTTTCCCTTTTGATGCATTGAAGCTACTTCTTCATAGAAATCCTCAACTTCTTCATCAGTATAGCTTACTGTTGGTGCATAAAGATGGGTAATTTGCAGCTTGTATCTTCTGGACACTTGTATTACTAACCTTGCAACTCTATCTGATGCACTATTATATTCTACGATGTGATTCTTCCACCTTTTATGAATCAGAAATCCTACACCGCTTGTTCTTCCATCTTCTGTGCCTCTGTAGTATAATACATGCCCGCTTGCAAGATCTATCTTCTCTTCTCCTTTTCTTCTTACTTCACATAATCCTAGGATGTCCCAGTTGATTCTTTCTAATTCTTCTTCAAGTTCCTGAAAACGATTTTCCGAAGATAGGGATCGTCCATTATACGTAGCCAAGGTCATCAACTTATGGCAGATATATATATATATTAATATATCTGATATTTGTCACACTGTAACTCTGGTATTTATGAACCGATTTGGATGTAACTTCGTGTATTCATAGTGCATACCAATGCCTCGATCGAGTTCGTTGGCCAGCTTCATCCGCCATCTTGTTTCAAAATGGCGGCCATTTAATTTTTTTTTATTTCAAATTTGAAATGTGGTACCAAAAAATTGAAAATTGAACAATATTCTTTTCTTATGTGTTTGACCTTGATACAAAGATTCCGGAGCATTTTTTGTTTCGTCTATATCTTAAAAAATGGCCGAGTCATAGCACTTTGAATTTCTAGCTCGGCTGAAATTTTGAAACGACCTGATATTTGTCACGCGATAACAGGTGTATTTATGAATCGATTTAAATGTACCTTGGTGTATACATAATACATACCAATGTCTCGACCGAGTTTGTTGGCCAGCTTCATCTGCCATCTTGTTTCAAAATGGCGGTCATTTAATTTTTTTTAAAAAAATTTAAAATTTAAAGTGAGGTACCAAATAATTGGAAAATGAAAAAGATTTTTTTGTATGTGTTTAACCTTAATACAAGGATTCCGGAATAGTTTTTGTTTCGTCTATAACTAAAAAAATGGCTGAGTTATTGTATTTTGAATTTCTATTGTGGCTGACATTTTGAAACGACCTGATTTTTGTCATGCGATAACAGACTAATTTATAAACCGATTTCGATGTAACTTTGTGTTTACATAGTACATAACAATGTCTCGACCAAGTTCGTTGGCCAGCTTCATTCGCCATCTTGTTTCAAAATGGCTGCCATTTAAAAAAATATTAAATTTTAAATTTTAAATGAGTTATCAAAAAATTGAAAAATAAAAAAGATTTTTTTATGTGTTTGACCTTGATACAAAGATTCCGGAGCAGTTTTTGTTTCGTATATATCTTAAAAAATGGTTGAATTATAGCACTTTGAATTTCTAGCATGGCTACATTTTGAAACGATCTGATATTTGTCACGTGATAACACGCGTATTTGTTAACCTATTTTGATGTAAGAAGTCATGTGCATAGTATATCGTAATTGTTCAACCAAGTTCGCTGGCCAGCTTCATCAGCCATATTTGTTTCAAAATGGAGGCCATTAAATTAAATAAAAAATTATGTTTAAATTGAGGTGCAAAAAAATTAGAAATTGAAAAAGGTTTCTTTCTTAAGTATTTGACCTTGATATAAGGATTCAAGAGCATTTTTTGTTTGTGTTTATCTTAAAAAATGGCTCAGATATAGCAGTTTGAATTTCTAATATGGGTGACATTTTGAAAAATCTGATTTTTAGCCTGCGACAGCACTCGTATATATCAATCGATTCCGATGTGAGAGAGCATGTGCACAGCAATTACTAAGGTCTCGACCAAGTTCACTGGTTAGCCTCATCCACCATGTTGTCTTAAAATGGCAGGCACTTTAAGAAATCGCCAAATTTGGCAACCAAATATAAGTTACTTTAAGTAAAAGCAGCTTGGATAAAGCTGACTAATTTCGCAAAATTCTCATTCATAATGATTCAGTATTGATAAAAATTAGTATTGAATCTCCTATAATCGGTTTCCACTAAATTGAGCTTCGTGTGTTTGAATAATAAAAGCTTGCTTTTTAAAAATAAGGAATATGAAAGCTACCTCATCCTCCCAGCACTGGCCGGAAGGACTTTTTTAAGAACTGTATTTGTATGAACAGAAAGGTTATTAATTTTCGTTGCACGTTAAAAATAAATTTAAAAAGCATGGCGATGGGCACGTTTACGCATTGACATGGGGTCACCTTTACACACGTTCAAAAAGAAGAAATTACGTACAAATTTATTAGTTTCTATGGAAGAAGAACAAGAAGACAGCAAAGGAAAAAGTATGAAACCAAAAACTGCAAAAGGGATAAATGTTGTGCACTCTGGAATAAAGAAAATAGTGAATGAATCTGATGACAAAGATAAAAATTGCATGTATAATTATTGTTTGAAATCATACAACCAATCCAAAAAAGGACAAGACTGGGTTCAATGTCTTAGATGCAAGATGGGGTCCCATGACAAGTGTGCACTAGGAAGTACTTTATTTTTTATTGTAAAAACTGTAACAGTGATGATGAGGATGACTAAATAGTTTCTATTTTTAATTAGTAATAAGCCCTATGTTTTCCGTTTAGCCTATAAAATGTTCTTTAATTAATAACCTTTAATTTTTTAAACAGTGTTTTAAGTTATAAATAAAACATTTTAATTTAATTAAATATTTATTTCACTTACTCCTTGGTATCACTTATAATATGCGTAAACGTGCCCCACTTGATGCGTAAACTTGCCCCGTTAACGGGACAAGTTTACGAAAAATGACCAAGAACGAAGAAAGACCAAAAGAAAACTCAAAGAAAGAATAAAAGCAGATATAAAATTTTGTCGTCAATCCACAGTTCTCTTTCGTTTAAGTTTAAATCACTATATTGCAATAGATTGTGGTCATGCAAAAATCATATTCCCAACGTCCAATTATTACACATGCACTATAAGAGAATCCATAGAAATCTTGTGTAAAAGCAATCAAGTATGTAACGACGCTCTATCGTACAATATCCCCAGTTTATGGTTCAATATCCTGAAAATAAATCCTGAAAACTTAGTGACGTATTAAAATTTAAAGTACGGCAGTTAAATATTTTCTTCTACTCATCAAAAGTGACAAATGAGAACAGATTGATGTCGTAAAATAAATGGGACTGCAATTAATAATAGTATATATTTTCTCTAATAAAATTTATTCCAAGAAACTGATACTTCTACTTTCAACTCTAATAATTATTGGCTCTCCCATTTTCAAAACAAAGTGACGTGTTTGTATAAATAAACAAAATTTAGTTATTAAAATATTCTCTGGTGATGAGCTTGTAAAGCTTGAAAGTACTAAGGAGTTTTAAATAAAATGTATATTTTAAACATATAAAATCTTTAATTGCTTTTTAAGTAAGACAGTGAACTTTTTAAAGTTCACATTATATATTTTAATAGGAAGATGTTACACACCAGAGAGTATACGCTATAATTACGGAGGGTATACTAAGTTAGTCAGAAGGTATGCGGCTGATACCACCGTATACCCTCCACTACAACCCTCGTCTCAGCTATTCTATTAGTAGAACAGCTCGATAAAGACCTATCAATGCAATAATTTTTACCCATATTTGGTGATTGTTCCACCTGCCCTCTTTAGTGCAAAAATAACTTTTCTTCCAACACAAAGTTTTCGCCTAGCTGATTTTAAACTTTTGTTATCTTCATGAATTTTCTTGACAAGATCAGAGTTAAATTTTCTGATATCTTCTGTAACACATTTTCTTACCGTTTTACATAATTCAGCATATTCAACTCTTGTTTTAGGATCGTTTTTCTTCATTTTAAATTCTCTGCGTTTCTTCATCAATCTTCTTGTTTCTTCTGTTATTTTCTTTGCCTGCTTTACTTGTGCATCGCGGGCTATCTTCTTTGCAATATCTTGTAGAGTACTGGTTAGTTTCTTGTTCACTACTGTAACATCTTGCTCTTCTTCTAAAGCTGATTGAAGTACTTGGAAACGGTTTTTAAGTTCCAAATGGAATTCTTCTTTATGTTTCTGGAGATTTATTATATCGATTGATTTCTTTGAGTGTTGCAAAAGCTTCATTCTTTCCACTTTAGTATTTAACAGCAGTTTGCATCTAACCAATCTGTGATCACTTCCTGTATTGAAGTTGTTGAGAACGCTGCAATCCTGAATAAGATGCTTTTTGATTGATAAGATGTAGTCGATTTCACTTGTTGAGCCATTTGCACAACGCCATGTCCATTTTCTTTGTGGCTTTTTCTTGAAAAATGAATACATGATATACAACTGTTCACATTCTGCATACTCAATCAATCTGTTTCCTCTTTCATTTCGCACCCCATATCCATGATTTCCTACTGATAACTCACCTTTCTCTTTTTCCCCAATTCTAGCATTCCAGTCTCCCATTATTAATTTTATGTAGCATTTTCCCTTTTGATGCATTGAAGCTACTTCTTCATAGAAATCCTCAACTTCTTCATCAGTATAGCTTACTGTTGGTGCATAAAGATGGGTAATTTGCAGCTTGTATCTTCTGGACACTTGTATTACTAACCTTGCAACTCTATCTGATGCACTATTATATTCTACGATGTGATTCTTCCACCTTTTATGAATCAGAAATCCTACACCGCTTGTTCTTCCATCTTCTGTGCCTCTGTAGTATAATACATGCCCGCTTGCAAGATCTATCTTCTCTTCTCCTTTTCTTCTTACTTCACATAATCCTAGGATGTCCCAGTTGATTCTTTCTAATTCTTCTTCAAGTTCCTGAAAACGATTTTCCGAAGATAGGGATCGTCCATTATACGTAGCCAAGGTCATCAACTTATGGCAGATATATATATATATTAATATATCTGATATTTGTCACACTGTAACTCTGGTATTTATGAACCGATTTGGATGTAACTTCGTGTATTCATAGTGCATACCAATGCCTCGATCGAGTTCGTTGGCCAGCTTCATCCGCCATCTTGTTTCAAAATGGCGGCCATTTAATTTTTTTTTTAATTTCAAATTTGAAATGTGGTACCAAAAAATTGAAAATTGAACAATATTCTTTTCTTATGTGTTTGACCTTCATACAAAGATTCCGGAGCATTTTTTGTTTCGTCTATATCTTAAAAAATGGCCGAGTCATAGCACTTTGAATTTCTAGCTCGGCTGAAATTTTGAAACGACCTGATATTTGTCACGCGATAACAGGTGTATTTATGAATCGATTTAAATGTACCTTGGTGTATACATAATACATACCAATGTCTCGACCGAGTTTGTTGGCCAGCTTCATCTGCCATCTTGTTTCAAAATGGCGGTCATTTAATTTTTTTTTAAAAAATTTAAAATTTAAAGTGAGGTACCAAATAATTGGAAAATGAAAAAGATTTTTTTGTATGTGTTTAACCTTAATACAAGGATTCCGGAATAGTTTTTGTTTCGTCTATAACTAAAAAAATGGCTGAGTTATTGCATTTTGAATTTCTATTGTGGCTGACATTTTGAAACGACCTGATTTTTGTCATGCGATAACAGACTAATTTATAAACCGATTTCGATGTAACTTTGTGTTTACATAGTACATAACAATGTCTCGACCAAGTTCGTTGGCCAGCTTCATTCGCCATCTTGTTTCAAAAGGGCTGCCATTTAAAAAAATATTAAATTTTAAATTTTAAATGAGTTATCAAAAAATTGAAAAATAAAAAAGATTTTTTTATGTGTTTGACCTTGATACAAAGATTCCGGAGCAGTTTTTGTTTCGTATATATCTTAAAAAATGGTTGAATTATAGCACTTTGAATTTCTAGCATGGCTACATTTTGAAACGATCTGATATTTGTCACGTGATAACACGCGTATTTGTTAACCTATTTTGATGTAAGAAGTCATGTGCATAGTATATCGTAATTGTTCAACCAAGTTCGCTGGCCAGCTTCATCAGCCATATTTGTTTCAAAATGGAGGCCATTAAATTAAATAAAAAATTATGTTTAAATTGAGGTGCAAAAAAATTAGAAATTGAAAAAGGTTTCTTTCTTAAGTATTTGACCTTGATATAAGGATTCAAGAGCATTTTTTGTTTGTGTTTATCTTAAAAAATGGCTCAGATATAGCAGTTTGAATTTCTAATATGGGTGACATTTTGAAAAATCTGATTTTTAGCCTGCGACAGCACTCGTATATATCAATCGATTCCGATGTGAGAGAGCATGTGCACAGCAATTACTAAGGTCTCGACCAAGTTCACTGGTTAGCCTCATCCACCATGTTGTCTTAAAATGGCAGGCACTTTAAGAAATCGCCAAATTTGGCAACCAAATATAAGTTACTTTAAGTAAAAGCAGCTTGGATAAAGCTGACTAATTTCGCGAAATTCTCATTCATAATGATTCAGTATTGATAAAAATTAGTATTGAATCTCCTATAATCGGTTTCCACTAAATTGAGCTTCGTGTGTTTGAATAATAAAAGCTTGCTTTTTAAAAATAAGGAATATGAAAGCTACCTCATCCTCCCAGCACTGGCCGGAAGGACTTTTTTAAGAACTGTATTTGTATGAACAGAAAGGTTATTAATTTTCGTTGCACGTTAAAAATAAATTTAAAAAGCATGGCGATGGGCACGTTTACGCATTGACATGGGGTCACCTTTACACACGTTCAAAAAGAAGAAATTACGTACAAATTTATTAGTTTCTATGGAAGAAGAACAAGAAGACAGCAAAGGAAAAAGTATGAAACCAAAAACTGCAAAAGGGATAAATGTTGTGCACTCTGGAATAAAGAAAATAGTGAATGAATCTGATGACAAAGATAAAAATTGCATGTATAATTATTGTTTGAAATCATACAACCAATCCAAAAAAGGACAAGACTGGGTTCAATGTCTTAGATGCAAGATGGGGTCCCATGACAAGTGTGCACTAGGAAGTACTTTATTTTTTATTGTAAAAACTGTAACAGTGATGATGAGGATGACTAAATAGTTTCTATTTTTAATTAGTAATAAGCCCTATGTTTTCCGTTTAGCCTATAAAATGTTCTTTAATTAATAACCTTTAATTTTTTAAACAGTGTTTTAAGTTATAAATAAAACATTTTAATTTAATTAAATATTTATTTCACTTACTCCTTGGTATCACTTATAATATGCGTAAACGTGCCCCACTTGATGCGTAAACTTGCCCCGTTAACGGGACAAGTTTACGAAAAATGACCAAGAACGAAGAAAGACCAAAAGAAAACTCAAAGAAAGAATAAAAGCAGATATAAAATTTTGTCGTCAATCCACAGTTCTCTTTCGTTTAAGTTTAAATCACTATATTGCAATAGATTGTGGTCATGCAAAAATCATATTCCCAACGTCCAATTATTACACATGCACTATAAGAGAATCCATAGAAATCTTGTGTAAAAGCAATCAAGTATGTAACGACGCTCTATCGTACAATATCCCCAGTTTATGGTTCAATATCCTGAAAATAAATCCTGAAAACTTAGTGACGTATTAAAATTTAAAGTACGGCAGTTAAATATTTTCTTCTACTCATCAAAAGTGACAAATGAGAACAGATTGATGTCGTAAAATAAATGGGACTGCAATTAATAATAGTATATATTTTCTCTAATAAAATTTATTCCAAGAAACTGATACTTCTACTTTCAACTCTAATAATTATTGGCTCTCCCATTTTCAAAACAAAGTGACGTGTTTGTATAAATAAACAAAATTTAGTTATTAAAATATTCTCTGGTGATGAGCTTGTAAAGCTTGAAAGTACTAAGGAGTTTTAAATAAAATGTATATTTTAAACATATAAAATCTTTAATTGCTTTTTAAGTAAGACAGTGAACTTTTTAAAGTTCACATTATATATTTTAATAGGAAGATGTTACACACCAGAGAGTATACGCTATAATTACGGAGGGTATACTAAGTTAGTCAGAAGGTATGCGGCTGATACCACCGTATACCCTCCACTACAACCCTCGTCTCAGCTATTCTATTAGTAGAACAGCTCGATAAAGACCTATCAATGCAATAATTTTTACCCATACAAAAATGCAGATATTCAGGTGTTTGAATGCTGGTTTGAAAAGGTCTAAAACATTGGTTCCCAACGTGGGGCGTAGACCCACAAGGGAGCAATTTGACTCTTTAGGGGGGCAATTTCAGATTTGCAACTCACTCATTCACTTTTCTTCTGTTTTTTGAAAAACAGTGTTTTAGATTGCAAATAAAAGTAATACATGAAACATTTAAAAATAAATAAGTTTCGTTGTTGATATTTAAAAGAGTTAAAAATCAAAATTTTAAAAATGGTATCTACACCAGAATAATTATATGAGTAAACTCTAAAAATATCTTACCAGCCCGTTTTTCCTTTCTTATTTTTAAAAATTTCTATAATTTTTCTGGTTACTAATATATTATACATTTTTTTTCAATTCTTTATCGAATGAGTTATTTTTATTAATTCACTCTGCTGTATGGAACACGAAGAAATAAATTTTTCTATGTGAAATTACTTAAGAGCATACCGAAATTTAATTGACCCTAAAAAAATATTTGAAAATGACTAAATGTGATACTACCAACTTTATAAAATTTATAAATCTTTAATAGCATTAGAAAAGGAAATAGATAAATAGTAAATATCTATAGCTGTACTGCAGGTCTTTTACATGGCAAATAAATATATAGCATATATAATATAAATTTGAAAATGTGGTAATACATGGCAGTTAATTAACGATAATTGAGGAGGGAAAAAGATAAATGTGTTTCGATTGGGATTTTGATGTCTACTTAAAATTCATAAACATCAGAATCTTGGACTGCTTCTTGTGTATTTTGTTATCCACAGAAAGAAAATTTAGTGCCTAAAGCTGTTCCAACAGTTCTTCATAGGTTATTAAAATGGATTATTAAATGTTTCAACATTTTAATGCTAAGTGTGAGGTCTCTTTAAGCACTTTGGGAAGATAAAAATGCAGATTATATACAACACTTTTGTTAAACATCGAATTAAGTTGGGAAGGCAAACTATTTTGGCATAAAAGTAAAGATTTATCGTCTCATTAGACCCATTGCATTTATAAAATAATGTTAAAAACATATTTGTGACACAATATTCACTTATATGATAAGTTAAGAATGTGAAATGAATAGTTATCGTTAAAACTCTGATAGGCTTCCTTCAGGTAAATCGAGTTCACTTTTAAAATAATAAAAGACATAAATTTCAGAATATGTGCGTAAGGAGGTGGGGGTAGCAGAGACATCGAGATTTTACAGATGCTTCGGTGGGCGTGGACAATAGGTTGAGAACCACGGGTCTAAAAGTATGCTTGACTTAGGCAATGTATATAACTAGTCCATTCCACACACCCCCTTTTTTTCAATGATGAATGATTATATTGTTTTTCCTAAACCTCGGGGCTTTAAAGTCTCGTAAGATTCAGTGGGACATGCCGGATCACATTATCAAAATCGAAGCTTGAATTCTAGTGGAAAATATACCAATTAACTGATCTCAGGACTCTTAAAATTAGAAAAAATGAAAAAAAAAAGAAACCATTTTCAACATTTAATATCTTAAAATGTATAAGATTTTAAAACACAATTTTAATTGAGTGGAAAGATATCAGTATGTTCTTTCATTTTATGTATTTAAAAATTTGCAAGATGCAGAATTAGCATTTACAGAAGACTCCAAAATGTCAGATATTTGATCTGCAGAAAATTGGTATAACAGATTACGCTCACGAATACGAAATAAATATTGAAACTATAATGAAAATTTTGGTGCTTACTTATACTTCAAATTATAATAATTATCCTGAACCAAAATAAATTTTTATTTAAAGCATTTTTATATTTTTAATACAGAGTTATATTTAGCTATTACAAAATTTTGAAAAGTTCTAGAATATAATCGCCTAAAAAATATTTTTTTTTGAGCTAAAAAAAGGAAATTATAGGATCTGTTAACACAGGCTGACATTAAACATATGTTTTGAAAATTTTGTGAAAAAATAATCAGAAATTATTGAGATATCGTACACGTTATGCCCAAAAACGTCATTTTCAGAAAAATGACTTCAAAGTTTCGGAAACACCGTTTCAGCTATTGAGCGGTTATAATTTTAACAGACATAATTTCTGTTCTAATGGGAATTTCAAGGAAACATATGTATCAAAATGTTCAGAAAGGGTAGGAGTTTAACATCTAAAAAAATTAAATTTCTAAAATTTTGAAGCTTTAAGAGTCCTGAGACCCCTTAAATACAGGAAAAATTATAAATTTACTAATAGCTTCCCTAAAAGGATTTGAAGATAGAATAGAAGGGTTTTAACATAAAAAGAAAAGTTGAATATAAATTTTAGTTAATTAATATAGATTTAAATAATTTGATATCATGTGATAATGAACTATGCATATATTGATATTTTCTGAATCAATTTAATAATTCGATATATGTGAAACATATTTACTTGAAATTATGTAATTAATATTTATAAATATAACATTTGTGATATTTGTTATTACATCATGTTCTGATAAAGAAGCTTTTAAAAAAGAATAGTTACGAAACATTTGTTTACAGCACTATTAATCTGTAGGTAATTTTAATGCTATAATTTTATATATTTTGGAATCAATTTTGAAACAAATTTGACGTTTCGAAATAATTTTATCACCAAAAATCTGATAATATAAGTCGTTCAGGTACGTTGTAGTTATACGGTATATATCTATTGTTAAATATCTATGTTGATCAACAAATTACACAGACCTGCAAAAAAATACTTTTTGAAAATTGCATTAGTTTTGATAACTAATTTTTATGTTTTTTTTTAGTGCTGATTCCGAAAATGAAATTCATTTCTTTCTATCACGTAAGGATTTTTCGCAAAATGATTGCATATTTTTATAGAAAAAGCTGAAATCACGAAATTTTGACATTTCATTTAAATTTCATTTATTTATAAATCCATATAAATTACATTTATATCTGAGTTCAAGGAATAGTTAAGTATATGTAGAAGGTTATAAGTCCTTAGAGTAATGTTTTTTCTTTACATCAAAAGTTTTTTGCCACTTTTTGCAGAGATTGTCCCTTTGTAGCATCCAGCAGTAGTCGGCTATCATGCTGACATTCCTTTTGACTTGATATCGCCTCTCCATTTTCTTTATATCCTGGTTAAATCTTTCACCTTGTTCCTCACTAATTGCACCAAAATTTTCAGGAAAAAAGTCTAGGTGTGAATCGAGAAAATGAACTTTTAAGCTCATATTACACCCTAAAATCTTGAAATTGTTTACCATCTGTTGTACAATAGATTTGTAGTTTGTGTCCTTTTTGTTGCCAAGAAAGCTAGTAATAACTAGTTTGAAAGATTTCCAGGCTTTTCTTTCGTTTGTTTTCCTTTTATTTTCAAATTTTTCATCTTTCATCATTTTCCTGATGTCTGGTCCTACAAACACACCTTCCTTCAGTTTTGCTTCGGATAAACCTGGGAACTACTCACACAGGTATTTCAAACATTCAACTTCTTTTGGTAAAGCCTTAACAAATTGTTTCATAAAACCTAATTTTATATGAAGCGGTGGAAGTAACACTTTTTTGAATCAATAAAATTTTTTCCTTTACTAGGTCCATGAGGGACAGGACGTATCGCAGTCGGAATGTAAGGATAAAGTATTTCCTTTTTGTTCTTTAAATTGGAACCTTTCACATTACAGATATAAAATTGGCGATCATCGCTGTGATTTTAGGTTCTTTCCAAACCAGTGGTATATCAAACCGAAAAGATTGCTTTTTACTTTGAAATCATTGTCTTAATTGTCCTACACAAATACGACAACATTTGTGTGGAACCCAAGGCTTGTCTTGATCACCCAATTTCATGCCAAAAAAATGCCATAATCAGAAATGCTTCTTTGTTGTTTTTACACAGTATAGTTACCACAAATATAGCAGAAATAATTCGGTGAATTAGCACATCCTCTGGAAGCCAAGTTTTCTAATGCAGCAAAAACTAGAAGTAAAAATTACTACTATAACTTATCACTCACAGGCCGGAATAAAAACACATCTGTACAACACAGAGTAAAGAAAGACACTGATTCAGGAATAGAAATTATGTCAGTGAAAATGGGTGTGAAGAAGGGGTGGCGAGCAGATAACTGCAAGCAGGAGAGATGCGATTTCAACTGGTTTCCTCTATCTTGAATATTGTATTATATAGGCAGTTTACCAAATAAGAGAAATATTCTGTATTGAAATAGTTTCTTCTTTCTTTTTTATTAGTTTAATGGATCAATTTACTATTTTAAGTCCATAAATTTATTTATCAAACTCATATAAATAATAATTTTTGGTCCGAAATATACTAAATTCATAAAAAAAATAGATTGCGATTTGTGATGAAACTGTACGTGATGGAATTTTTTCATTATTTTTCTAGTAATCAGCATCCAAAACTCTATAAAAAATACCACTTACTTTACCGACAATTTTTTCATCGCAGGCTTGTGTATTAATCATTCTGTCTGTGTTTAAAAAATAATTACAAATTCGTGTACATAATTTTAAGAAAATATCATTTTATGCATTTATGTATTTATCATTTTAGGTAGATTTCGTATGAAATACTACCTATTACATTCTCCCGTATGTTAAAATTTCTGAAACTTTTTGCAGATCTACACCGATCATGACCCCTAGAACCCAAAACCACCCCCAGTAAAAAACTTTATCTATCTATCTATCTATCTATCTATATATATATATATATATATATATATATCACTTTCTTCTGGACACGATAACTTCCACAATTCTGCACAAAGCTCTTCCAAACTGATACATAAAATCAAGGGGCATAGAATCTCGGTTAAGTTCGTTAATGGGCAAAATCGGACCAAGGGGATGGAAATAGGGAGGGGTTTTGTGAAAACCGGAAAAAACCCATAACTTCTTAATTTTTGTTCATGTAAAATCAGTTTAAAGTTTTTATTACTTCTAAAAATAGGGCCAAAAATTTATGTATCACAGATTTTTGGTAAAATTAAAAATGGGCTCAAGGGGAGCAAGAAATAGGGGTTTTGGGAGAAAAAAAAAATCACAACTTCGTCGATTCTCCAGATATAAAATCCAATTAATGTTATTATAAATTTCCTTAATATTACCTACAACTTTTATATTCACAAGTTTTTGATAGGGCAAATTCGTACCGCAAAAAAACTTAAAAACGAAAACAAAAAGGGGTGTTCAAGAAGAAAAAAAAATTATAACTCCGTCAATTCACAAAATATAAAATCCCCATGAATTTATCATATATCTTCTTAATATTGTATACAACATTTATATAGACAAGTTTTTGATAGGACCAATTCTTACAGCAAAAACAAATTAAAAATACATAGCGGTTGAAGAAAAAAATCATCCTATTAAGGGTGTATTCAAATCCAAACTGCTTATTTTCTTACTCATTTTTAAATTCATTTTTGCTCTCAAACGCATCCAGTTGGTATATTCTCTTATTCAGAAATTATATAATGTACCGTAATGATCGATTTTTTGATAGAGGCAGAATATATTTCACAAAATGATGTCAAAGTGGGCATTTTGAACTGAATTTTCCGAAGCGATTGTTTTAGAAACGAAAAATATTGTCCTACTTAGAAAATAATTGTTTATAAATCAAGTTTTAATTAATTGAACGAAAAATAAAAACACAGGTCGCTTATAAATCTCTTCAAATATCATGTCAGCAAGTTTAATATTTTTTCTATTAAAAATGAATCTGAAAATGTGCCAGAAAATTTCGATTTGTTTAGCATGGAAAAGTATTTTTTTTTAATACCGCCTTAACATGATTCTGATAAAACCAGCTGCTATATGAAAATGAAATAAAACTCGTCAAAAGAAACCAGATAAAATTGGTAAAGTGGGTATATCTCTAATCATGATTTAGTTTTTGTTGGTGAAATTAGTATACTTAACTTCGAAATCTACCTCCACCTGTAAGCCAGGCCGGCAGGGATTTTTTGAATTGTGTTTCCAATCTTAACTAAGTTATTATGCGTGGTCAGAAAATAAATAGAATGTCACCTAATAATAACATTATGAGAGATTTATTTGTTTAAATTTTGTATTGCAAACGCAAATAAATTTTGAAATTATTTAGAATCTAGTTGAATTTAATGCATAATGTTCAATACGTTTCAAGACAGTATATATATTATTGAAACCATAAAGCGTGTTTAACCTGCTACGTCCGTGCTTTATCTTAAGATGTCGACAATAACTCTGATTGTTTCGAATATAATGTCACGTTCTGTCACTGTACAATTTAAATATTTAATATCTTAACGCAATTCATGTACTGTTTTCCCATTTATGTATTCAACAGTAGATTTATTGTACAAATTCTTCTGATCCTGAGATCAGGAAAAAGTTAATATGCCATTGAATTAATATAGTGCTTAACTATAAAAAAAATATCTAACTTTCGAAATATATTAGTTAATAAATAACTATAAAGACATGAGAAAGAAAATGATTGTGCATATTATATATTAATAAGGAAAGTATATAATAATTGAAAATATTTTCAAATCGTTATGCACTTAAAAATAAGTGCCATCATAAAGTCCCATAAATCTATTTATACGATAGTTCTATTTATTTTTACTATCAATGTATGTATAAGGTGTATTGTGTACAGCATATGTATTGAAAATTTTATAAGTTAGAAAATATAACATGTATAATGACAAACATAAATCGTCAAAACCGCACTTATTAATAAATGCCCTTTATATCATTTGGAGTTGAATATTTATAGCTACAACACGAGGATACGGATAAGCTGTTTCTAAAAGTATAAACCTATTTTCAATTCACTTCTTACAGTTATTTTGACACTTACAGTAACAATTGAGAGCATTTGAATATTAAATTTAAAACAATTCGGAATCTAACATAAATGAAGGTTTGAAAGCAACCTTATTTATATAAGTAAAAAATGCAAATACATTGATATGTGCTATAGTACATACTGCAGTCTGCATTCTTGCTAAAGAACAATAGGAAAATGCATTTGAAGAACTTAGAAAACGTTGTTTATCATCATTACTCGTTAATCTTAGAATACTTAAACTTATTGACCAAACGTGACATCTAAGTGTATACTGCTACATAATAAAATTTCATTATCTAAAAATATTTTAATTAAGCAATTTATCATGCTTTATTATAGCATTAAACATTATTAACTCATTTTTTTGTATTCTAAAAATACCTAAAAATAATTTTCAGACGTCGTTTTATGCACTACTAGTTCAACCTAAAAGAAAACTTATGAATGGTTTATATCTTTTAGAACTAGTATTTTGTTCTTCATTAAAATTTTTATATGTCTTTTTAAATTATTTCATTAATTATTGAAAATAAATCGCGATATAAATAGTCTAAAGGTGTATTTCTAAAGTATAACGAAAAATTAAGAATATTAAATAGTCTTATTCTTTTTAAATATAAAACAAAAATTGCAATAGCAAATACTCTTAAATTTTTTTACTTAAAATGCTTAAAAGATGCAAAAAGTTATGATGCTGAGACTGACCAAAACCAAAATTAATGAATTTAGAAGGTGATCTTTTAGTGAAGAACATACAGTTATATTTGGGTAAGGTAGTTCAAGGTACAATTGCATCTGTAACTGCATCAACAAAGCAGATATTATTATTTTTTTAAATCGGATATTTTCAAATTGCAAATATTGTATTTTGTAGAAACTTACAAACACTCATATGCGATCTCTTTCAAATGAAAGCGTGACTAATTAGTAATCCAATAAATTTGAGAAAAAATATTTGGCATTTCAAAGAATGTCAAGAACCGAAAAATGTCGAGCATTTTGTTATACAATCATATGTATTTAAATCTGATTACATGTGTATTTTACAAACCAATGTTTGTGACAATATGACGAATTCAAAAATTAAAGGAACGTTAATTATTAACAAAGACCAAAAACCTTATAACAACTCTCAAAACTTTGAATTTTAGCTAATCCAGGCAAATATTTATTAAAAATTTTAGTATAGTCCAAAGAGATTAAATAATTTCATTGCTTTAAAACGAAACGGAGAAAAGGGGGAATTTAAAGGATTATCAGTTTTCATTGATGCCATTTCCTGGGAAAATCAAGAAAAACTATTTTATATTGAATAGTTTGTATTTAAAAAAAAAATCATCCATCATAAAAGTGGAATGTTTTATAGTTGGAAAATAACATTTTTTTCTAAATAAAGAACAGACTTTAATCATAAGCTGTGATTTACATACTTCAATGTATGGTAATATACTTCAAGGTATGGTCGTAATGAGTGTATGAAATTTCCAAAGATTTTTTTTTTTTTCCATTAGCACCGACTTTAGAGATCAAAATCTTCAGGAGATGTAATGTTTTCTACTGTCAAATTCCATTATTCAGAAAAAAGAAAGAAAAAACATGTATCAAGCATAGACTATGTTACACTTTCTAATAAATACAGAAAACTGAAACAAATCTTCTAAATTATAAATATTTAATAAAGTGAAAAATGACTCCTAAATCAACAATTTGGAAAACACACAACACGTTTAGAAACGCAATTTCAACAATTAGCAGTTATAGGCTTGGGAAATATTTAATTAGAAGCGCATAACACAGTTCAAAATTCGTCTTCAGAAAATTTGAACAATAACTCTTTTGTGAAGCCCTGTATGAAATTTATAGAATTTGTGTGCACAAGTAATATGTCAAAAGTTAGTTCAATTTAAAAACGCATACCGGAATTGAAAGCATACTACGAGCAATTATTGTTTGTAAATAGTACTGCAACCGAATTATTTTGTGTGTCCCCGTAAATTAACGATAAATGCTATGCACATAATTTCTATAGTAAGCATATTGTTCTGCACCGCAGCAATATTTGTGAATTTCAATATCTTGGTAATAATGTAACATCATTAAAATACACTGCAAACAAATTTTTGAGGAACACCATAAATTAACTGAATTCTTTTGATTCCCCCTGTAAAAGGGGGTTTAACTATAAATGCTGCAAATGTATTTTTCAATATAAATCATACCACAGTAAACCTCAATTACATATGTTAATTACATGATAATCCTAGTATAATTCGCCAGTTAGAGCGCAGTCAGACGGACAGTCTGCAGATGACAAGTGTGAATCAGCAATTCGGCTTCAAAACTCCAGGTAATCCAACTAGCTCCGGCAGCGGTGGCCCAGTTTGCAGAGCATCGAACTCGTAGCTGAAGGCCGCGGGATCGAGGCTTTCTGCTGACTAAAATCCGCCATGTACGTTAAGGCGCCTGGTGCATGTAAAATCCGTCGTGGTTGCAAACTCTTCCATGTTACCTATGAATTATACCTCTTTAGATGTCTCGCCAGGTGAAGATCTCGTTACCTGACCATGTTTCCAAATTACGAGATCAACATGAGCAGCAATATGCAGGTGCCAAACAAAAGGATATAAAAGTTAAGTAGCCGACATAACAACGTTCACAACTAAGCTATAGGCACTGCCGAAACGAAGTAGACTCTCGTTAGGATTATTGCCGCTACGCCTCGATACCAGGCATCAAACCCTTTCAGCTGCGGCTACACGGCATGTAGGGGCCTGATCATCGGTTAGAAAGAAAGAAAATCAGACTGACAGACACACCGAATTCATGGAACACTTTTCAACTATGTTCAAAAGTGTTAAAAATAAATTTTCATCGAAATGACTGCAAAATTTTATTTTAATTGCATCGGAACAGTATAATTTTCACACCGACTTTCTCTCAATTTTTATTTAACACATTTTGTTAATATTCTACATAATATAAGGCAAATAATAAAGTTACTCTTTTAAATCTTTTCTAAATGAAGTACAAATATATATATAGAGAGAGAATTTATCATGCAATAGAATGCGCATGGCTAGTTCAAATTTATTCCGTGACATTGTAAAAAGCAAGAAAATTTTTGACAAAAAAATAATATTTATCATGTTGTGTTTTTTATGTAAAATAACAACAAATACAATTTTACAAGTTTTCCTAACATTTTAAAAAATGTTTTGTCATACTAAGAATTTTAACTTTGTTCTGGCATAAAATATAAAACTTAACTCTTATATTTTTA
This sequence comes from Maratus speciosus, assembly GCA_963932465.1. NCBI lineage: Eukaryota > Metazoa > Arthropoda > Arachnida > Araneae > Salticidae > Maratus > Maratus speciosus. Next base: position 526,832,813 of record OZ010789.1, on the reverse strand, counting down.
ACAGTATTTACTTGTTCCAAATTTAAAAGGGAAAAAATTGACTTCATTTCAAACAGTTTGAAAATCTCTGAAATTGTTGAACTAGAAAGTTTATTTTAGAACATATCCAAAATCTTTTCTTTTTATTTCTTAAAGACAACAAAATTTAGACATACCACTAATCATTATAGAATTTTTATTTATTTCAGTGATATAAATGTTTGAATGCTTTTGCGTGTTCTCAAATTTATTCCTTTCTTTCTGAAAATGCATTGTTATCGTTTAATGTAAAAACAAAAATTTTAAATGTAAAACTAGTTTTAATCATTTGGAACGTCAAGTTAAAAAATATTTGAATTAACCAAAAGCTAATTTTGATAATCGTTAGATAAAATAATCACAAATATACAAATGTTAATTTCTAAATGTATAAAATTTTGAAAGTAATTTGATCCGGCCTGTATATAGGGCATTCTCACAATCTTTTAACTTTCATGTCCCTGAATAATAATTTTTTTATTTAATACACTTTTGTGTGTTTTTTTTTCATTTCATATACTTGGGAACATCCCATTGCATGATTGCACAACAATATTAACGAGGTAAATAAGTTTTGGACGATGTTGGGGGTCCAAACACATGGAAAACTCATCTACCGTTCCGTGTCCCTGATGCTGATTTTGAAGTTTGGAGCTGTCTGGATAAAATTGTTTCAATAAAAATAATTCGATGTAATTTTTTTAAACTGAAACTATTGTTTTATATAAATATGTAGCTAAAAATTAACCAGCCCACATTTTTAGGGTTGATATTATTTTTTGAACCCTGTCCCTGAGTTTTAGATTTTTTACCATCCCTCTTCTAAAATTATACAGAAAATCACTTTAGATGCAGCGACGGAATTTTTTTCAAGTTTTTGCTCATGCATACTAGAGAAAGAATATCTAAATTTCTTTTACGGAAAATTTACTGCAGAATATAAATCAGCATTTAAATATCAATTTCAAGCACCGTGGCTTTATTGGTAGTCTCACCGTCCCCAAGGTTTATTCCTGCACTTTTCGAGGTAAATTAAAAATAATAATAATAATTTAATCCAATGTTAACAACTGTTTCGAAAAATCAATGAACATTGTGGCTATCACTTAGTCTTAACATGATTTTCCTAAAAATAGGTGGTAATTTTCCTTACCATTCTATCCTTACCGTCTCTTTTTTTACCATTTCGTTCCTTTTTTTTTACCATTTCGTCCCCTTTTTTACCTTACCGTCCCTTCTTTAACACCCCTTTAAGACAATGTTATACAAAAATTTTGTATTAAAAGTACTAAAATTGTATTATTTCTTATTTGAATGTCCTGTGGGTACTATGGAAATTCATTATAAGTTAAAAATTGGAAGAAAATATAAAGTTATAGGGGTAAAATGGTAAGGAAAATTAAACTCGCAAGTTTAACCTAAACCTCAGTTAAATAAAAAAATTTTCGCTGCTGACCATTTTTTCTTTATTTTGAATCATTAAGGCATTCGTCTATCTGATTAAAATGTTATTTTAGCAAGTTTAATTTCGCCAGATTTTTTTTCACAAAAGTCAAAAGATTGTGAGAATGCCCCATATATAATTACAGTTGAAAAGTCATATTTTCTTAACAACTTTTTCATCTTTTAAAAATTTAAATTAACTTCTTCAAAATCTTTTTCGTAGGTTATTTATAAATATTGAAATATAACAACACTTCTCTCCAGACTAATTTATTAAAAATAATTTTACATGCATTACATAATTGTAGATATGCGCATAAAAATAAACAAAAGGTCTTCTTTTTTATGTTAATCATGGTATTTTAATCTCAAGCATCGATTAAAAATATTGAATAATCCATACTTCATATAAGGGACATGCCAGAATGCAGTATGCTTATATACTTTTTAAATTATGAGTGAAATAATTATTGACCTCTATTGAACAGCACTTGCAAATTCAAGCGTTCGTTTAAGCTTCATTAAAACAAATTCCCTTAAAAAATAAAAAAATGCTTTAAGTATTAAATTTTTTTAAAGAATTTAAATAGTCGTTTTTAGTGTTTATCATTGCCAAATCTTAAACAAACAATGTAGTTTTAACATTTATGTTAATTTAAATTATTATAAGCTATATACTATTTTGTAAAGTATTTTATTTGTTTCATAAATCGCACATCTCTATGTTATGTATCACAAAATTCTTAATCTATGAAGCATATAAATAGTTAAGAAACTGTTGATAATTTTTTTATATTATGAAACAAGTTCATATTAACCAAAGAATGCACTTTCTCTATCGCCTTTCGCATAAATATCTAAATATTTATCTTCTACAATATTTATGGATAATGAAGAAATCTAAATCATAAAGTACAAACACGCCCGTCCGTCTGACGTCATTTTGATTTTTGCAACAGCAGATGATTAAATTTCGATTTTACTTCAATTTTTTAAACTTCTAAACATCGAACAACTTCAATTTTTACACCGTCGAGTAGGGAGAAAAATGCACTTTTAAATGCAATTTTTTTTTTTCACTACGAGGGCATTTCGAAAAGTAAAGATACATCGTACGCCGGAGGAAAAGAAAAGTTTTCGCAAGCAAGTTGGCAACGCAGGTGTTAACCTTGAACCGTTAGCTTTCTCCTCGCGGTCGTTCGGCATTTCAACGTTGATTTTGCTTGGAGTAGGTCGTGTTTAAAATGGTTCCGCCGATTCAGAATCCCGCCAAATGCGAAGTGCGCTCCGTCATGCGTTTTCTTCATGCAAGAGGTCAGCGACCAGCGGATATTCACAAAGAAATTGTTTCTGTTTATGAGAACATTATGAATCGACAAAATGTAACGAAATAGTGTTGTCATTTCTCTGAAGGTAGGACCGATGTTCATGACGAACAAAGAACAGGTCGGCCATCTGTGATCTCTGATGCCCTTCTTCAGAGAACGGAGGAAGCAATTCGTGCGAATAGACGTCTGCTGTTACCTGAAGTCACATCTTGGAGGAGAATCTTTCCACGACGATGATGAGATCAAAGATGAAGTTGAAATGTGATTCCGACAACAGGCGGAAACCTTCTATGACTGTGGGATACAAAAGCTTGTGCCCCGAATTAACAATTGTTTGGATAACGGGGGTGATTATATCGAAAAATAATAAATAATCCAGAATAAGATGTAACTTACGTTTTCTAAATAAATGTTTTTTTTTTTTCCTTAAGGAATGCGAGCCATTGTATCTTTACTTTTCGAAACGCCCTCGTATATCATATTTTGTTTTTAAACTATAGCGCAATTGATTCATTTATTACGGTTTTAAAGTAATTTTCAAGCATAACGTTTTTTAAAATATATCTCTATCGCATTCAGACGATTACGAAAGTTAATAATTTCACTTGTTCACCATTTTTACTTAAATTAATATAAATAGTTCAGCATTTGTTTTCTGATTATACTCCATATCGAAATTAAAGCTTCATCAATAAATAACTTAATGAAATATAAATAAAACAAAATTTTAAGACATGTAATCGAACTATGGGACCACGCAGTTATCAGAATAAAACATGCTGATGTACATAGCGGTCTTTGACGAGATTTTTGGAAGTTAACTCCTAGCACGAGGTCAATACGAAAGTATCACTTTTATAAATTTCAAAACTTTAATTGAACACGTGATCGGTATTTTTCATATAAAATTTATTATTGGGTATTTTTAGTGTTAAATACAAAAACTATATTAAATATAAAAAAATCTTTTAATGTTTTCAACAAATAAATAAAAATGATTGTCACATACCTTCTGTAACCCGGGAGGCTCGGATTGTATCTCCTAGTTGTAATAAGTGCATTTAAGTATGTAAATGCAAATTAATTTAAATGGTAATTCTATATCAGAATAAACATTTTTTGTCATGAACTGTACCCTTCATTTGTAATTGAGAGTTCCAGAGCTTTTAGTATTCATTAGAATACAAAAATTTATTTCAATAATTGAAGTACGTTAGCCAAAAATATTGCTGTTTAAAATACTAAATATTATTTTTGACTTCTTTTTTCTTTTACATTAGGTTTTCAAACATTTTTGAACTCATTTTTTTTTTTTTAATTTATTATAATATAATATTCTTATTAAAATATATTTTTTCATAGTAAAATATTTTTTACTTTTTACTTTTTAAAAAAGTGCAATGGTTTCTACTTTTTTTTATTTTAGTAAAATTATCAGTATTTTTTTAACAAAAAATAATAAAATATAGAGAGAAACTAAAAAGTAAAAGTTCATGTCGATAAAAATATTCAAACAAGAAACAACAGGCGTCTGCACTGAAAAGATTACATTGTAAAAAAAATCCGACTAGTTTTCCTGTAGGAATCGGAAAAATAGTTGCCCTTATTGTACCGTAACGGGGGTGATTATGTCGAAAAATAATAAATAATCCAGAATAAGATGCAACTTACGTTTTCTAAATAAATGTTTTTTTTTTTTTTTTTTTTTTTTTTTTTTAAGGAATGCGAGCCATTGTATCTTTACTTTTCGAAATTCCCTCGTATATCATATTTTGTTTTTAAACTATATCGCAATTGATTCATTTATTACGGTTTTAAAATAATTTTCAAGCATAATGTTTTTTAAAATATATCTCTATCGCATTCAGACGATTACGAAAGTTAATAATTTCACTTGTTCGCCATTTTTACTTAAATTAATATAAATAGTTCAGCATTTGTTTTCTGCTTATACTCCATATCGAAATTAAAGCTTCATAAATAAATAACTTAATGAAATATAAATAAAACAAAATTTTAAGACATGTAATCGAACTATGGAACTGCGCAGTTATCAGAATAAAACATGCTGCTGTACATAGCGGTCTTTGACGAGATTTTTGGAAGTTAACTCCTAGCACGAGGTCAATACGAAAGTATCACTTTTATAAATTTCAAAACTTTAATTGAACACGTGATCGGTATTTTTCATAAAAAAATTATTATTGGGTATTTTTAGTGTTAAATACAAAAACTATATTAAATATAAAAAAATCTTTTAATGTTTTCAATAAATAAATAAAAATGATTGTCACATACCTTCTGTAACCCGGGAGGCTCGGATTGTATCTCCTAGTTATAATAAGTGCATTTAAGTATGTAAATACAAATTAATTTAAATGGTAATTCTATATTAGAATAAACATTTTTTGTCATGAAATGTACCCTTCATTTGTAATTGAGAGTTCCAGAGCTTTTAGTATTCATTAGAATACAAAAATTTATTTCATTAATTGAAGTACGTTAGCCAAAAATATTGCTGTTTAAAATACTAAATATTATTTTCGACTTCTTTTTTCTTTTACATTAAGTTTTCAAATATTTTTGAACTAATTTTTTTTAATTTATTATAATATAATATTCTTATTAAAATATATTTTTTCATAGTAAAATATGTTTTACTTTTTACTTTTTTAAAAAAGTGCAATGGTTTCTACTTTTTTTTTATTTTAGTAAAATTATCAGAATTTTTTTTAACAAAAAATAATAAAATATAGAGAGAAACTAAAAAGTAAAAGTTCATGGCGATAAAAATTTTCAAACAAGAAATAACAGGCGTCTGCACTGAAAAGATTACATTGTAAAAAAAATCCGACTAATTTTCCTGTAGGAATCGAAAAAATAGTTGCCCTTATCGTACCGGAAAATTTTCCGACCCAGCTCGGAATAAAATCCGTAAAAAAAAAAGAAATAGTCAATAAAACGGTATTTTACGGCTTTTATTCCGATTTTACGGATTTTATTCCGAGCTGGGTCGGAAATGTTTCCGGTACGATAAGGGCAATTATTTTTCTGATTCCTACAGGAAAACTTATCGTATTTTTTTTAGTGTAGTTCGTACATGAAACGAAAATTAAAAAAAAAAAAAAATTGTACAAAAAATATATTCCAGGCTGAAATTGAAATTGGCCAAAATTATAACTATTTGTTTAATTACATACGTCTATAAACTCCGATTTTGAATAAAGTTTTTTTAATATTTATTTTAAGTATTTTTGTTAACGTTGTTTATTTTGTTATAGTGTGCACTGAAATAGTAGGATCGTAGCTGTAACGTAAATTACAAAAAGCGTGTACGAAAAATATATTGCGGAATGAAATATAATTTGACCAAAACTATAACTAAGTATTTCTTTATTTACATATATCTACGAGTATATTTTTAAAAGACTATTTTAACTACATTGTTTAAGTATTTGTTTTAAGTATTTTTGTTAACAACTGTTTGATGTGTTATATCGTGCATTGAGACTGGTTAGATGATGAAACGAGAATTTTATATGTGTGTACGAAAAATATATTGCAGGATAAATTATTAATTGACCAAAACTATATCTAAATATTTCTTTAAATATATACTTCTATATTAAAAAAAAACAGTTGAACTACTTCTTTTTTAATATTTTTGTTAACTGTTGTTTGTTCTGTTACAGTGATTCCCAGTCTAACAAAGATAAAACGATCCGAAATAACATTCGTTAGCTAAAAGTTTCATTCATCGAACAAATCTAAACCAAATTCTTGTCCAATTAAAACAGAAACAGCTACATTCTCTAGCCCCTTCATTGTTATATAACATTTGTTAGCTGAATTTACAAAACATTAAAAAATATCAACGTTAGCAGAATCAACAAAGCAATAAAAATAACGGAAACATATGTTAGAACAATGCCTTCCCTCAATGAAATATCACACTACTTATTTTTAACAAAGTTGAAGTTTAGTTACTCATTTTTATATTTTATACTGTTGATCCACTATAAAGCAATAATTTTTTTTCACAAAAATATTGCAATGACATTGCAAAAGCTTTGCAAGCCATATAGACGCTCATACTTATATAAAATATTATGCATTCATCAACTGACGTCAAAAATTAAAATATATGCATAATGAAAAATATTCTTAAAATTTTCTCACATATCTCTTCCAATTATAATGTATTTAATATATAGACAACATATGTAATTTTAGTCTAACCTCGATATATCATAATTACATTTTTTATAAATATATGTATAAAAATCACATAGATATTTAAACACTGTTTATAGATAAGGAATACCTGAAAGAGGCTAAAATGAAATATAATTATTTTGCTTCAATACTATAAATAACACTACTAGAATTTGGGTGATTGCCTAAACAACAATATAATACTAATCCACCTAAAGCTATCATTTTCCAATTCTACCAAGTATTATGTTAAGCCAAAAAACGCCACATACCTTTCTTAATCTATCATCTATCGACCCTTCCAGCCATTTCATGTAGCCAAACAACAGCATCCAACCTTCATAATCAAGCATCAACCCCCCTCCCTCTCTTAACCAATTCTTTTATGATAAAACTATTTGTGTAGTACCAATTAAAAAATATGTATAGGGCATTCCTAAATTATAGCTTGTTTAAAAATATAGTTTAAATTTTGATCTTATTTAATTGTACAAACATATTTAATTCTATGATCAAAGTTTAGCAATGTATTAACATGGACAAATTTGTGGAAACATCAATTTTAATTTGAAAGTAAATTTCCTTTGTAGAGAAACTCCTTACTTCTTTCATAAATGTAAAAGTCTTTTGTTCATTTATAATTATTTTTAAATCAAGGAAGGGAATTTCACTATCTACAATTTCATTTCCATAAAATCATATATTTTGTGATAATGCGCAGTTAGTAAATAAGGCGATTAACATTCCATGTAAAAGACGATGTCATCGCTGTACCTCTAGCAAAGAATTACTGAATTAGTTCTTTAATAGAAAATATAAATATAAATCTGAGACACATATGTGTATATGTATATACACTATTAAAATTTTTTGTAAAAACACAGAAAAAAAGCGAGACTCTCTGTAAATTTACACTAGTTCTCGGTTAAATGCATTCGATTGCGTTCTTGGTCAACATTTTACAGACATTGCTCTTATCTTATATGAAATTTCCTGTAGGGATTTCCTTGTCTTTATTTAAGAATATTTTTATCTTTGTTAAACCTTATAATTCAAAAACCACACTTTTAAAATTCTTTTGCAATTTTATTAGAAATATTGAAGAAGAAAATTTAGTTTAAAAATTGTTTTTTTTTTAACTTAGAATAATTTAGAAAGGGAAAAATCGGAGTTAGTGGGGATTTTTATCAACAATTACTTTGCACTTGTTTCCTCCATCATACGCCAGAAACTTAGTCAATATTTAAAGTAAATTGCGTAGTATTATTTCAAATCAGTTATTATTATTACAATGCTACTGTTATTATTAATATTTCATTAGTAAATGCGTTATAAAAATATATTAATCTTCTAGAAACCAATTACAGAAAATGAATAAAGTAATAAAAACGTAAAAAATCACTTTTAAATAATAAATTACATATATTATGTTTATTTTTCTCTTATTTCTTTCTAAAATTTTTTTTAATATTAGCGTATTAACAAGTAATTGTGTGCGACAGTTTCGAAAAATTCTCTAAAACATTATTGTAAAAAATGAATTAGATTCAAAATTTTTCATAAAAACAAAAATCCAGTGAATTTGTTTTCATTACATAAACTAGTTAAAAAATTAAAACTGATTAAAAAATTAATAGATATTATGTATTATGTATCGATATAAAATAAATTAAAAAGAACCGTTTAGGAATTTTCTAACGGATATAATTGAAGCGGAATCTTTGAAAAGCACAAGTACAATAGATTTTGCACCGCTGAATCATAAAAGACCTACTTTGTACTCAATAACAACACCTCCTATAGTAGTCCAGTCAATCTGGGATTCTGCCTGGAAAGTTTTGGAGAAGTTTTTTCCTCTTTCTTCGTTTATATTTTTTGGGGTGCTGAACACGATTTTAAACTTTGTCACCTCGTATCTGGTCTGCTTAAAAAGTTATAAGCGAAAAACCATGAAACAATTAGGGTTTTTTTTGATTTTTTAAATTGTGGTCGCTAAAGGATTAAACTTTTTTGAAAAAAAACTGCTGCACCAAATTAAACTAGAGAAAATCCCCTACATTTTTCATACCCTATATTTTTTTCTAAGATGAATACTTTTGGCAATACGAGCAAAAAGAATTTTAGCGATATATTGAAATCCCATCATCCGAGAACGAAAACGCAATACAATCACAATGTATCCATTTCAATCAAGGATTTGAATCAAATTCCATCATCCGAGGATGAAAACGCTATACAATCACAATGCATCCATTTCAATCAAGGATTTGAAGCTTTTTAGTTAATTGTAGTTGCATTTCGAATATGTTAACATTTGCTTACCAAGTTTTAAGCCTTTTACATATTTATTAACAAAATAAATTGAAATAAGGAAATTAAGAAAAATATAAATCGCAAACACTCCGAACAGATGAGAGCACCAATTTTTATTTTCCTACCAATTTTATTGTGACTATTACATGGTTATAATTGTACAATTATAACTATTATAAGTTTAATATAATAACATAAGTGGAAGATTGTAAACAGGAAAAAAAAGAGAAATGCAGAGTTGTTCTCCCATTAATGTCATTTTTGTAGCTTTAAAAGGCCTGGTTGATGTTCTTCGAAAGGAGGCTCATCATTATCTTGATTACTCAGTTTGGGTCTCCACTTGGCTTAAAATATCCTAATTTTGAATAGAATTTGAATAGAATTCGCTTGTCAACCTCTATTTCCAAAACATTTTCGGCGATGAAGTAGCTGAGGTTGCCACAATGGCCATCGCAGTTCAAACGAAACAGCGAACAAAACAAACCTACATTCCTATATCCATTTTTTCCACTGCAGTTTGTTTTGAATTTGCAGGATTTTTTTTCGCAGAACTGCATCTGGTGCGTGAGTTTGACAGTTGTTATTTGCGTTCTCTTGTTCTTTTCTTGGTCTTATTCCAGCCCCAATGCTTAGCTTTTTTACAGTTGCCTAGCCATAGCTGTACTCTTAAACATGTGTATCAAGTTGCATCTCCTGTTCTAGGAAGCGACGCTATATTTGCAGCGGTCTTAAAAGAATTCTTACTCTTACTGCAGTAATAATGCTGTAAGCTAGTGCAGTACTCCTGTTCTAGCATTTTTTATGGTCTCTTTTTCTTTTTCTTAAAAATAGTGTTTCTATGCAAATCTTTATGGTTTTTGTAATGAGAGACTCATTCTTTTTCAAAACTCGTCTGGAGGAGGATATTGAGTAGATTTGTAAGTCTTAGACCAAATATCATCAGCTACTATCCTCGCCGTGATCTGAACAATACGCCGTCATTTTTCCTGGGAAGGTGACCATCGTTGTTGATATCAAACATCACTCAAAATCGTATGGCATACGTTTTCTACGTATTCAGAAATCATCTTCAAGTTGCAGCAATGTGTTTTCGTTTGTGTACAGTTTACGGCCTTTTTTATGGATCCTTAGAGACTTCTTGTTCAATAAATAATTCCGTTTCTCCGTCTTTTCATTTTTTACTTGCAATCTGAAGAACTCCGCACCAAACGTGTGTTTCTACCATCATGAATATCACTTCATGTCTCACAGAATCGTTTTAAAACACATAATTTTTAATAAAATGCACACTGCACATACATTAAAGCAAAAGCATAACCTACCATCAAGACGTCTAGAAACAAACTGAGAGCTGACCTTTCAATTTTAACACGAGCCAAAAAAGCCCTGATGTAGAGGGGAAGGAGGAAAAAGTTGAGGGGCTTCTTGTAATATCATGTGCGTGGCGCCATGGAAGTGTTTCAAGAACACCCACCGCACTCATTTTGCATTCACAAAAATATTACAATAAACGTTTTCGACATCCGATTATGGAATTTGAATATATCGCTAAAATCATTTTTCCTCGTATTGCCAAAAATATTCATCTTAGAAAGAAATATTGTGCAACAAACAAACAACAAACTCGATAAACATTTCTAAGAGTTTACCACCAGTACCAGTACAGCTATGGCTAGGTAACTGTAAAAAAGCTAAGGAATATGTTTGGAACAAAACCAAGAGAAGCACCACACCAATAACAACTGTCAAACTCACTCACCAGAAGCTGTTCAGCGAAAACAATCCTGCAAATGAAAAACAAACTGCATAGTCCAGGCAATAGAGACCGTATAAGGGCTCTACCTAGCAAAATTCATGGTAGTTCTGGAAAAAGGCTTACTATATGTTTTTTGGGTCGCTGAATCCAAATTTTAAACTTCCCACCAAAATTTTCCCCGGCAACTACCCCAAATTTTGGTAAAATACTCCCCAAAAAAGGTTTTTATTAAAAAAATCAATTTTTTTATTGTTTTAGGGAAAAAGTATCTAGAAATTCAGAAAGTAGACAAAATTTGCAACAAATTAGAAATATGACATTATGACTTAGGATGAAGGGAAGGGGGATCAGCATCGGAACATGCGCGCAGTGCTGCATGAACTAAGTTGCACAATTCCACTTAACCACTCACACGTTTACATTCGCCCTCCCATCTCCCCTCCAAACTTTCTCTATAAGGTTTAATTTAAGTTTTTTGGGTCGCTGAATCCGAATTTTTAACTTCCCTCCAAAATCCCCCCCCCCCCCCCGAAATCCCTCCAAATAATTGTTTTTAACTTAAATTTCTTATCGATTTAGGGGAAAAGCATTACGAAATTCAGAAACTAGAAAAAAATTTGCAACAAATAGGATATATGACATTATGACATAGGATGAACGGGGAGGAGGAGGGCTTCCTCTGAACATGATCTGCGGCGCTACGTGCACTAAGTTATGAAGCCCAAGCAATAGGGGATTTTACCTGAAAAAATTAATACTAGTTCTGGATTTCGACTCATTTTATGTTTTTTGGGTCGCCGAATCCGAATTTGTAACTTCCCACAAAAATTTCACGTGGCAGTCCCCCAAAAAAATTGATTTTTTGAAAAAAATTGGTTTTTGAGAAAAGCGCGCGGTGAATGTTCCGAGGCAGCCCCCTCTCCCCCCGTTTATCCTACGTCATAATGTCATATATCCTATTTGTTTCAAATTTTGTCTAGTTTCTGAATTTCGTAATGCTTTTCCTCTAATAATAACAACTACTTTGGGGGGGGTCGGGGGGGGGGAAATTTTGGAAATAATTTAAAAATTTGGATTCAGCGACCCAAAAAACTTAAAGTAAACCTTATAAGGAAAGTTCGGAGGGGAGATTGGAGGGCGAACGTAAACGTGTGAGTGATTAAGTGGAATTTCACAATTTAGTTCACGCAGCACCGCGCGCGTGTTCCGAGGCAGATCCCCCTTCCCCTTCATCCTAAGTCATAATGTCATCTATCTAATTTGTTGCAAATTTTGTCTACTTTCTGAATCTCTAGATACTTTTCCCCTAAAACAATAAAAAAATTGATTTTTTTAATAAAAACCTTTTTTGATGGGCTTTTTACCAAAATTTGGGGGGGGGGGTTGTCGGGGGAAATTTTGGTGGGAAGTTACAAATTCGGATTCAGCGACCCAAAAAACATAAAGTAAGCCGATTTCCAGAACTACCATTAATTTTGCTAGGTAAAATTCACTATTGCCTGGATTAGCAATGGAAAGTGTGGCTGTAGGAATGCAAGTTTGTTTTGTTCTCTCCTTCGTTTGAACTGCGATGGGCATTGTGACAATCTCAGCTCCTTCATTGCCGAAAATGACTTGGAAATAGAGGTTGATAAGTCAATTCTCTAGGCTATTTTAACACTAGAACGCCCGGAAATTTTTCTCAAGTTTCATAAAAATATTTCACACCAGAATGTTTATTTAAATTTATTTGACTGATTTATTTAACGTAAATCTGTGTGGTTTAAATTTAAGTTATTTTATGAAAGAATTTCTGGATCCAGTTCGCATTTGACCTCTTCGGGACGAGCGTCATGTACAGAATTTTTAATCTTTTATCACCAGTTTTTAAAAAACGAAATTTTTTGCCTAATTGAATCGGTAAAATGCTCGGATTAAATAAAGCAAATTTTACAATTAAATTTTTCTGGTGAATATAATCACGGATTCTGAGCACCTGATGCGGCAGGAATACCGGTCGCTCGTCACCAAGGGGTTAATCATATGTTCGGATTCGGATCGACTCATGCCGGGCATTCTAGTGTTAAGCCAAGTGAAGTCCCAACCTGAGCAATCAAGATAAAGATGAGCCTCCTTTATAAGAACATCAACCAGCCCTTTCAAGGCTATCAAAACGACATTAATGGGAGAACAACTCTGCATTTCTCTTTTTTTCCTGTTTACAATCTTACACTTATGTTATTATATTAAAGTTATAATATATATAATTGTACTATTATAATCATGTAATAGTTATAATCAGATTGGTAGGAAAATAAAAATTGGTGATCTCCTCAGTTCGAAGTATTTGTGTTTTAAATTTTTCTTAACTAGGGGGCTATGCCCCCTACGAGCTACGCTTGCCAACCCCCGTTCAGGCACACCAAAATCCAAAAAGCAAGCTAATTTGATCGGCTTTAAAAATATTGAATTAAAATTAAAAAAAAAAACAGTAGCGATCTCTTTGTAAACGGGTTTACATTCGTTTTCCTTGGATTGGCGATTTTTAAGACCAAATCTGCTGCTGTTAAGAGATACAATGGCGGTTTTCGTATTTAATTAAAAAAATAGTTAAACATTTGAAAATAAGCTAATGTAAAATGAATTAAGCAAACAGCGTCATTGTCTCCCGGTATTTTTTAACAGCGCTATAATATAGTTCTTTTAAATAATTCATTTTAAATGTATCGTTTTAAATCTGGCGTAATTTACACCAAAGTTTTATTTCTCTTATTAATATTCACGTGAAAATACTTTTGTTGTTAGAAGGAAATATTATTTGCGCTGTCTTCGAATTCACGATAATAGTTGAAAAGATTATCTCAAAATATCTCGCGCAAATATATTTTTCAATTTAAATTGTTATGCTACATTTTTTGCAAATTTAAATAAGACGTAGTTTCCTCAAATTACAAGTTTTAACGCATAATAATGATTTTTTTTTTTAAGATTTTGTTTCTCTTATTTCAAGATTTTGTGTAAATATGGTTCGACACAGATGTCATTGGCGCAATTTTTTTCTGACGCCAATTTCATATACGCAAAGGGTACTTAACTGGTGCCGAAGTATCGTTATTTTGCTTGATATGGTAACCCGGATGTTGTTTATGCTATTGATGTTTTCGTCAAATTGGCGTCGGAAAAAAATTGCGCCAATATGGGGCATATATGACATCTGTGCCTATGGTTCTTATGACGTAATTTTCCTGCTTTTAACATGTAATCATTTAATTCTAATTTTAATTTTTTTTTCGTTTGTAATAGTCACGTGTAAATAAATTTTTAATTTGAAGTAAAAATTATTGTTTGCGCTGTTTATGCAACTGGCAACAGTCTAAATTTATAACATTTTCTAAAATTTGTAAAAAATATCTCTCGAAATGCTAAAAATTTGAATTTAAAAAATGAAATAAAAACACAAAAAATGAGTAAAATGAGAAAAATAAATGCAATCTGCACAACAGGAACTTGTAACGTATAAAATGATATAAAAATGATTAAATTCTCGTGTATATTTTTAGCTCCAATAAAACTTTTTTAATGGAACGATTTTGTCCAACTTTAGCATTGAATATCTCTTAAAATAATTCTTTGATTTGAAAACTGTCTGCATCAGCGTATTCTCATTCATTTCTCTATAATACTACCGATTTTCTTATTTTTGTATGCAACAGTTTTTTTAATATTAACGATGAAAGCCCATGCTTAAGCATTCAAATTGGATGTGATCTACCCGGAATATCTACGCAGATTTTCATTGGTCCATTTCCAAATCAAAACTTTTTTTTTTATATATAGAAGGATTACCCGATTTCAATTTATATTGTTAATAAATATATAAAAGGCTTAAAACTTGGTAAGCAAATGTTAACAAATTCGAAATGGAACTACAATTAACTAAAAAACTTCAAATCCTTGATTGAAATGGATGCATTGTCTTTGTATTGCGTTTTCGTCCTCGGATGATGGAATTTGAATATATAGCTAATTTTTTTTTTTTTTTTTTTTTTTTTTTTGCTCATATTGCCAAGAGTATTCATCTTAGAAAAAAACATAGCGTATGAAAATGTAGGACATTTTCTCTAGTTTAATTTTAGCAGTTTTTTCTAGTTAGCAGTTTTTTTCAAAAAAAGTTTAACCCTTTAGCGATCACAATGGAAAAACCGAAAAAAACATTTGTTTCACGGTTTTTCGCTTATAACTTTTTAATCAGACCAGATACGAGATGACAAAGTTTAAAATCGTGTTCATCAACCCCAAAAACATAAAGGAAGAAAGAGAAAAAAACTTCTCCAAAACTTTCCAGGCAGACGCCTTTTTTGGTCTAATTTTACTGGACTATAGCTCAGTCTGTAAGGTGTTCTTCTACTACCTGGAGGTCTCGGAATCAAGCCCCAGGACTGTTAGAAATCAATTGTGTAAATATCAAATGATGATATGATATGATAAAGCAGTTCAAATGCACTCGAAAAATTCGAATTCTTTGAAGCTCACTAAAGATTGAATGATTTGCAAATTTTGAAAACTGAATTAAATTATTATCATGAAAAATAAATCTACAAGGTCTTATGTATTTTTTACGATGTTAATTTACAGAGTCTATTGTAAATTTACCGAATAACTACTGTGTTATTTAACAGAATCTGTGTTTTTCTAATCTCTGCAATATTACTTAAGACTTAAGGGTCATTCCATGTCAATTCAACCAATTTTTTTATGGTTTGTAACCCAACCTCCAGGGATTTGGATGAAACTCGGTGTATATATTAATTCTATCATGATATGAATAAATCAGAAAATTTTCCTTCCTAGACCTTATAGTTTGTGAGATATGAGGGGTCCAATATGAGGGTTTATGGATTTTTATCAAATCGCCCATTTCTGAGTCTGCATTTTTAGACTGCAGTTCCATTTTCAAAAAATTGTTTCTCTGGGTCTAAATGCGAATCATCTTAAAAATATCATCGTAAGTACATCAAAAGATGAAGATTTTAATAAAAAAATATTTAAAAAATTAATTTCAAATATTTAGGGCCAAAATATTAAACCAATGTTGAAAGTTATGGTTATTTTTCTAAATTTTTGTGACTTTACGAAAAATGCTCTACACAAAAAGGCAAATGAAATTTCCAATTTTTTTTTTTTTTTTTTTTTTTTTTTTTTTGTTGCATATAAAAGTTGACACTTTGGAATTTCTAAATATGAAATAAAAAGGATGTCTTTCTCATGATTTATGCAAAATTTTGCCCTGTTTTGGGAAACTGCATCAATCAAGAAAAAAAAATCTCTGCCTAATTTTAGCTGTGGTACCTAAATAACTACTGTGTTTACTATGACTTGTTGAATATATTATTCATTGTTTATTTCTTCCTTTCTTTTGCAAAGTAAAGTTTTTGCTTTTTTTTTTCTTCTTCTAAGTAAAATGGGGAAAAAAGTGTATGACTGCAATCTATCCTCCCTCCATTAAAATTTTTGCATTATCCTTATTTTTCTTTTATTATAAACATTTCTTTTATTTAAACAATCCCTTAATTTGGTGTTTACAATATAACTGTAAACAAAAAATCTTTTGTCGGTATAGAATAAGAAAATGCAATAATGACATTTACCCATCACATTTTCAATATGTTTTTTTTCTGAGTGTGTATGTGTGTTTGAACTAAAATATTTTATTTATACTTAACATTTTTTAAAAACTTTCTATCTTATTATCTTGGATAATTTTAATCATTTTAAATATGTTTTTTATAGTTTAAATACCTTATATTTAACAAAGCCTAGTTCATTTCTACAGTATGAAACATATTTCTACACCTGCCTTGTATAAACAAATTCTGACAAAGGCAGGATAAAATTTTTTAGTTAAGGCAGGTGTTTTCGAATCTGTTAATCAAATTATTATTAATCTGCTGTTCCTCATAATAGAAGGGTGATCTATTTTTCCTTGTGCTGCAAAAGAAAATAATAGATGAATTTGAAGTAACTAATTATGCTGCAAGACCGTCATGACAACTTCTGAGAGAAAAGATAATTTTGTCTATGCCAGAAATATGAAAAGTTAAAGCCACAGCTACAGGTCACGAAACAATTGAACTAATTGAAAAGTTTTATAATTGTAAAGAATATTGAAGAATCATGACTGGAAAAAAATGTAGTTAGCATTGCTAAGAATGTACTATGCACAAAAGCGATTGATATTATGTGTATCTGGATGAGTTGTATTCTCTTTTTAAACAGGAATTTCCAAAGAACTTGAGAATGATAACTCTAGGTATTCAAACCAGTATTAGAAGCAATGTTTCTTTAAATGAATTTGTGACAAAATAAGTAAAATATTTGAAAAAATGTTATTCCACTCTTTTATAACGAAAGCTAAATCTAATTTCTAAAAGAAACTAAAACAAATTTTGGCCCTCAAAAAGCTATCGTTTTGTAGGTTTTCAGCAAAAATTCTACTTTTCTTATTCAAGATGAGGCTTAAAGTTACCATTGGACCAAAGAAGCTGCACTCTTAATGCAACTGTTATGTACACTCTATCACTCAGTATTAGATTATCAGCAAGCAATATACAATGTTATCTTATGATATGCAACATGATGTCACTCTGTATGTTTAACACAGAAGAAAGTGATATCATTTGTAAAAGAGATATTTCCTGATGTAAAGAAAGTCCTTGACTTTTGTGATGGGTGCTCTGGCAATATAAAAATTGCAAATTTTCATAAACCTTTACCAAAATGACGAGAATTTACCCTTAAGATATTTAAATTCTTTTCTGGGGTGGGGGGGAAGGAGGGGAGATAGCCACCGATTTAGCGTTTTAGATACTAAATCACAAAGATCTTCAAATATACCGATGTTTTGTTATGTTATTATGTATGGAGTTGCTGTAAGATAGGAAATAAATCAAAATGATTAATAAATTTATATTTAAAATGTGCAGCAATTATTTTGGTACCATAAGCAAAGTTAAAGATATTTATCTCTTGATAGGTACAACATTCCAAAATAAGTCAAAAATTTCACATAAGCCATGAGAAAGACATCATTTTTATTTCATAAATAGAAAGCCCAAAATGTAAACTTTTATTTAAAACAAAAAGAAATTGGAAATTTCATTTGCCTTTTTGTGTAGAGCCTTTTTCGTAAAGTAACAAAAATGTGGAAAAATAACCGTAACTTTCAACATTGGTTTAATTTTTTGGCCCTAAATATTTAAAATTAATTTATTAAATATTTTTTTTATTAAAATCTGCATCCTTTTATGTACTTACGGCGATATTTTTAAGATGATTCGCATTTTAGATCCAGAGAAACAATTTTTTTAAAATGGAACTGCAGTCTAAAAATACAGACTCAGAAATGTGCGATTTGAGAAAAATCCAAAAATTGGACCCCCCATATCTCACAAACTATGAGGTCTAGGAAGGAAAATTTTCTGGTGTATTTATATCATGATAGAATTAGTATATACACCGAGTTTCATCCAAATCCCTGGGTGTCGGGTTACAAGGTCTGGTTGAATTGACATGAAATGACTCTTAAGATAATGGCCCGTAGATTCTCTGTAATTTCACAGAAAATTTTTTAACAGTGTATGTTTGTACGAGTGCGTACGAGCATGAGTGATGTTAAATCAAGTTTATAGTACCTACATTCCACACCATAATTTTAGATGTATTTCAAAAAAGTCCTTCCGGCCAGTGCCGGGAGGAAGAGGTAGCTTTCATATTCCTCATTTTAAAAAAGCCAACTTATATTATTCAAACACACGAAGCTCAATTAAGTGGAAACCGAATGTAGGAGATTCAATACTAATTTTTATCAATACTAAATCATTATGAATGAGAATTTCGCGAAATTAGTCAGCTTTATCCAAGTTGCTTTTATTTAAAGTAACTTATATTTGGCTGCCAAATTCGGCGATTTCTTAAAGTGCCTGCCATTTTAAGACAACATGGTGGATGAGGCTAACCAGAGAACTTGGTCGAGACCTTAGTAATTGATGTGCACATGCTCTCTCACATCGGAATCGATTGATATATACGAGTGCTTTCGCAGGCAAAAAATCAGATTTTTCAAAATGTCACCCACGTTAGAAATTGAAACTGCTATATCTGAGCCATTTTTTAAGGTAAAGACAACCAAAAAATGCTCCTGAATCCTTATATCAAGGTCAAATACTTAAGAAAGAAACCTTTTTCAATTTCTAATTTCTTTGCACCTCACTTTAAATATATATATTTTTTAATTTAATGGCCGCCATTTTGAAACAAGATGGCTGATGAAGCTGGCCAGCGAACTTGGTCGAGATATTGATGTATAATATCCACATGCCTTCTTCCATCGAAATAGGCGAATACGTGTGGTATCGCGAGACAAATACAAGATCGTTTCAAAGTGTTAACCATGATAGAAATTCACAGTGCTATAATTCAACCACTTTTTAAGATATAAACAAAAGAACAAATTTTCAGAAACAAAAACTGCTCCAGAATCTTTGTAACAAGGCCAAACACATAAAAAAATCTTTTTCATTTTCCATTTTTTTAATACCTCATTTTAAATATTAAATTACATTTTTTTTAAAAATGGCAACCCTTTTGAAACAAGATGGCGAATGAAGCTGGCCAACGAACTCTGTCGAGACATTGGTATGTACTATGTACAGACCAAGTTACATTCAAATCGGTTCATAAATACGCATGTTATCGCGTGACAAATATCAGGTCGTTTTAAAATGTCAACCACAGTAGAAATTCAAAATGTTATAACTCAGCCATTTTTTTTAGATATAGACAAAACAAAACCTGTTCCGGAATCCTTGTATTAAGGTTAAACCCATACGAAAAAACTCTTTTTCATTTTCCAATTTTTTGGTATCTCATTTTAAATTTAATTTTTTTTTAATTTTTTTAAATGGCCACCATTTTGAAACAAGATGGCGGATGAAGCTGGCCAACGAACTCGGTTGAGTTATTTGTATGTACTATGTACACACCAAGGTACATCCAAGTCGGTTCATAAATACGTCTGTTATCATGTGGCAAAAATCAGGGCGTTTCAAAATGTCAGTCACACTAGAAATTCAAAATGCTGTAACTCAGTCATTTTTTAAGATATAGACGAAACAGAAACTGCTCCGAATCTTTTTATCGAGGTCAAACACATAAGAAAACAATATTTTTTCAATTTTCAATTTTTTGGTACCACATTTCAAATTTAAATTTTTCTTAAAATTTTAAATGGCCGCCATTTTTAAACAAAATGGCGGATGAAGCTGGCCAACGAACTCGGTCGAGACATTGGTCTGTACTATGTATAAACGAAGTTGCATCCAAATCGGTTCATAAATACGCCTTTTATCGCGTGACAAAATTCAGGACGTTTCAAAATGGCAGCTTCGCTGGAAATTCAAAATGCTATAACTCAGCCATTTTTTAAGATATAGACGAAACAAAAACTGCTACGGAGTCTTTGTATAAAGGTCAAATACATAAGAAAAAAATATTTTTCCATTTTCAATTTTTTGGTACCACATTTCAAATTTTAAATGTTTTTAAAATTTTTAAATGGCCGCCATTTTGAAACAAAATGGCGGATGAAGCTGGCCAACGAACTCGGTCGAGACATTGGTATGTACTATGTACACACCGAATTACATCCAAATCGGTTGATAATTACGGGAGTTAGAGTGTGACATAGGTCAGATATATATATATATATATATATATATATATATCAATTTTGAACGGGGGGTGGTTTCGGGGTCTGGGCGTCATGATCGATGAAAATATACGAAAATTTTTTTTAATCGCTTTCCTCCGAACGGCTGCAATAGGTAGCTTTTTGTAAAGAAAGCTACCTAAAAATATATATATAAAGATAATTTCAGTACACTTGTCAGAAATTAACAATTTATTTCAAATTAATATATTTTTTAATATTCTAGTGAATAATAAGACAGCCGCAGAAGATTCTTTCTTTACAGTTAAGTTAATGAAACCCTTAAGGTATCGGCCTGCGTTCGAGGCGCTTTAAAAAAATTACAATACTGAATAAATACTCATATTTTTAGTCCAATTGTAATACAGAATGGTGAAAAAAACATAAAATCCTAGCAACATCTTCACAACATTTTTTTTAAATGGTTTTTTTGCCACTTTTTTTTTAGCAAAATTTCATGCTTACACCAAACATATTCACACTTACACAGTGCACTGAACTAGGGATTTCACAATAATCTAGGAGTAATACTAGGAGTTTTCTAAATCAACATAATTTTAACTATATAGAAAACTATATGCAAGAGAATGCCAAATTCACCTTAATACTTTAAATTAAAACATGAATACATTTAAATGATTCACAGCTTTTATTACTAAAATAGGGGCTAAAAAAATTTAAAAAGTTTTAAACATCAAAACCAATATTCAGATGGTAAAATTTCCCGAGCGCTTTCGACCAAGACCTGATCAACATCAATGGTACATTGGAATACGTACATTGGAATGATAACCAGAAGACTACAGGAAATTTTGAAAGAACATATGGCTGATATAGGAAAAGAGAAACAATCTTCAGCTTTAGCTCGATTAAATTTAGAAGCTGATATTAACGTCTTTTTTAGCAAAGCAAGGATCATCGACAAACAAATCAATTTAACACATGCATTTTGAGAGAATCTATAGAGATTTTAACCAGAGGTAGGAACACTTGTAATGATACATTATCATGTCACATACCGAGCGTTTCGTTTAGTCTGCTTGGTGTCAATGGAGTATTTGGCTTGGAATGATCAATGTCGCTCCATGGACTCATCCCCCTTCTTCCCCCCTCCCTCCGCTCTTTTATCCAGTTTCGGTATCGCCCTACGTCATTTGAACCGGTATGCATTCTGCAGGTCTTCTCATTTTTCACACCATTGATGATGATCAGAGCTTGGTCGATAGCGCTCGGAAAATTTTAACATCTGAATATTGGTTTTAATGTTTAAAACCTTTTAATTTGTTTTTAGCACCTATTTTAGTAATAAAAGCTGTGAATCATTTTAATGTATTCATGTTTTAATTCAACATAATTTTTTTTAATTATGTCCAAAAAACGTATTTTTTATCTTAAATGAAACATATTTTTTTCATATTATAGTACCTATAAAATAATTACATTATCACATAGAGCTTAGATTGTAGTTCAGAACATAGCGAGTAATATGGGAAGCACTCTCAGAAAATTTCACTAAAACATGTTTAAAACATTTTATGTATTAAAGTTTATCGAACATGGTGATAATGGAAAAAACGACTTTCCAGAAATCGCATTTAAAGATTGCTTTTATATCTTTCGGATACATACAAAATAAATCTAGAAGTGTCAATTAAGGATTATTAGTGTTTGCTGGAATGATATATACATGCTAAAATATATCCATAACTTTAATACATTGCAACACGGGTAATGAGGTTGATTAATATAAATTTAAAAAAAAAGGAGATTAATTTTTATGATTCTTACTATTCGTACAGTGATAGCACCAAATGACTCTAGGTAAACGATGTAATTAACAATTCCCTTCGGGGAAATCCAAAGGAAATTTAATATATTAAATTTTAAAATTATAATTAAAAAATGCGCTGTGTTATTTTTTTCGGTGATCGTTTACCTTCTAAGTCTGTAATTTCTTTTATATAATAATTTTTTTTAGTAAATTATATAGATAAATAGATTATTTATTTTACATTCCCACATCTATAAGAAAAAAAATATTAATTAAGAATTAAAATAAAGAAAAAATTACTCATATTCAAACTTGATTACATTTTATTATAGGAGAAAATTTACAATAAAAAAGATTATTTTACATATTGTGGGTTATATATTTTAATAGTAATGCTGATGCACATCATTATATATATATTTACCTATTTCAATTAATCAATCTATTTAATTAATTTTATAACACGTGAAATATCACCATAGTCCGTTACTTTCATAGGTAATGCTTATTACTGGTAAAAAACAATGGAATAAAATCATAATGGACTACCTGATCCACTGCCCCCGGCAGCATGTAGAATTCTCGTTGCTCCGAGAATGTCCCACAGGTAGGCACAAAAGGTCTCCAAATAAATGTTGTCACAAAAATATTAATCCTTAATCGGGCATCACATGTATTTTTAAGCCAATGTTGGGGTAATTTATTTTTATATATATATATATTTTATATGTTATTCATGGTACAGCATCTGCTAAAATCCAACCGCAGCATCTTATTTTTTTTTGCTGCCATCAGCATTGGGATAAAATTTGCAAGTGAAGTCAGTCTCTTACTTACACTGAAAAAAAAAAACAAAAAAAAACGGACATTGTCCTGTCTACATTATTTATGCAAACATAAAATTATACTATATAGCTAGAAAATTTGCATACAGAGTTGCCACCCATCTATACAGGCGAATATCATTGGTCGACTCTGAATTTATGTGGCGCAACCTTATAGGTTGAGTTTTTTGCTGTACCCAGTTATATTTATTTTTACTTTATTCCGTGTGTGTGGTCCTTCTGGTCAAAGGTCAGGTGTAAATTTCGTTGTTATGCCCTCATGATGTCCTACACAACTATAAATCGTCATTTCGATGACTTTTGTAGATTTATTAGTATCGTAAATTTTATTTGTACGATACTTTACCAAGACATGCACTTAACCTAGTTCAGGTTCCATTATAGACATACGAATGCTTCTTTTTATATGCTGCCTCGTATATAATAACATCATAGTTTATAGATAAAAGTTAAAGTTTGTTGGAAAGACATATTCTTTCCATCATCTCCGCCTCCAATATGGAAAAAAAAAGAAATTCAGTGCAACGTGTTTCTTTTTTTTTTTTTTTTTTCTTTTTTTTTTTTTTTTTTTTTTTGCTTGACCCTGCTCCTTCAGCTGGAATATAAAGTCTCATGTCATTGCCCAGTACTTTGTGTGCATCCTGTCCTGTGTTGTATATATAGAGTCATTGACACACACTGGGTATCATAGTGGATTGGATGGCTTGAAGATGTGCATAGCAAGTCCTTTATACGCCAACAGTTCTGGTGTACGGATCATGTCGTCGAGGCATAACTGTCGTAGTAGATTGCACTGTATTTATTAATTATTCCATTGTTTGCAATTTAGCACTCAACAATTTAATGTTAAATTAGCCAATTGTATATCAAAGCAACCAATTTTGGAATAAGTAAGATAATAAAAGCCAAATTTCTACCATACGATATGTAAATATGAATAGGCAAACAGTTACACATTAAACTAACATTACACATAAAAGACAATTCATTATATTTCATATATAATAATAAAATACTCAGAGAGACAAAATTTGTATACAATTAATACATTATGAACTCGTGAACATACGATATAAATTTTTTTATATCATTCAAATCTACTGGTTCTTTAATTTAGTGTTTCGCTGATAGAATGTATGTGTTTTTATTATTATTATTATTATTATTTATATATATATATATATATATATATTTTTAATAAGTGGTGTATATTTACATATACATCGCTTCTGAATCGCTAACTGCCACTAAAACAAACATGCTCGTATTTGATTATCTGACTTAACAAATGATATTTGATTCAAAAAAAGAGATGAATCAGGTTTCTCCTAAGCGCAAATCCGATTCATTTCAAGAGCAGGAAGAGACTTTTCATTCCTCTCTCGGCTATGGAGAAACTGGTTGCAAGATCCACTTATCGATAAAGAAAAAAAACTCGTTACAGTCCTAATCACTTTGTCTCCCCCATGAAAATTTATGGACTGTGCTGCAAAAGCGCGGGACCGACTGAGGGGTGAGCTGATTACATGAATTTTCCCACAGTATCAAGTCGCCACTGTAATAGCGTCGCCGGTTTGGAATCACAAAGAGAAAAAAAACTGAAATCGTGCCATCTTGGACTCAACACTAGGAATCTGCGAGAATGTATATTTTCATAACTGCAACATTCATTAATAATCTTTTTTTTTTTTTTTTTTTTTTTTTAGAAAACATCATCAGCAAGACAAGTGTCCTGCCTAAATCGCATAATCTAAAAGGCGCAGATCTGCTGGCTCCAATGGATAGAACAGAAAATGAAGGAGTAAGTTTTACTGGTACCCCTTAAGGTATGTATAATATAGTACTAGTCGAGGTATGAAACAACAATTTGAAGGTAAGAAAGTAGCCTTGACGTGTACTTCGTAAGCACGACTAACATTATAAAAAATTATATGTAACTCTCGCTAAATAATCCAATATCACTCAATGATTGAATGTTTTTATAATTTATGTTTTAATGTTGTTGTGGAGAATAAAATATAAGTAATACTTTAGGTATGTTTTTTTTTTTTTTTTTTTTTTTTTTCCTGGTCGTATCATTCCTCAGAGAGTCAACTGCAAAGTATAACATATTATGAGTATCCTAATTTTCAAGCATTTTTAGAAACATTATTTACATTTCTCTTGGTCTTCTACGCCCAATTCCGGTGTTTGAATCTTTACTTTCTTTTTATTAAATTGGCCATGACTCCTTTTCCAGTAATCATAGAAATAAAAATAAAACAGATTTGGAATCATAAAAGAGTACCTTTACTAATAAAATAATTAATAAAATCGAAAATTTGTCTCGAAAACGGCCAGTTGAATGAAAGCCTTCAATGTAAATACCTTAAGCTAGTCAAATTTTATTTCAAAATTAGTAAAATTATTCATGCTAAAACATGAAACACCGCCGTGAACCAAGGTACTTCTTGGAATTTCGAAAAGGTCTAAAATAACTATTTAAGACTCCTTGGAAATTCCAATTTTATTTCGAATTTCAATAATAAAATTCACATTAATCTCATTTAATCATAGAAGTGTTAACCTTTTTCTGCAATTAAATAAGCAGAAAATTTTGCGGTAAAACTGTGCTCACCCTGTATTTACTCAGATTTTAAACAAATTAAATTAAGTAAATTTTACATTTAATGAACTTTAAACAATTTTTCTTATGTGCAAATTACGTATTCAACAGCAGACAGTTAATTTAAATGCAAATGTAAAACGTCTCACAATTTCTAAACTAAGGAAAGAAGAAAAAAATTCAACTCCGTATTTACGATAAACATGAATGCTGTTAAAGCTTCGTTTTCCTTTTAATTTTTGCATTTAATAAATTCATTTGCACATTTTGTCTTTGCATAAAATATTTGTTCTTGAATAAAATATATTAATAAAATATGCTTTGACTTATAAAATAATATAGTCATAGTAATTTATCGCAAAAACTCCTTGTATAAAAGCCATTTCATGAAGAATATTCTCTGTAACTATTGATAAAGAATATTAGTTTTGCCCCGTCAATGTATATATAGGGTAAGGTGCCCTATTATCGTCCTCCAGCTACTTTTAGGCTCTTGGAGGTTGTAATTTTCAATGAAAATCTACCAAATTTGGATTTTAGATAGACTAACTACCCACGCACATAGAAACATAGGCAAATTCGTACAAAAAAGCTTTAACAATGCGAAAAATTGTTTTTTCAAAAGTATCTAAAAAATGCAAAGGAAAAAAAATGGTCCCAATTTTGTCCCCCAGAAAAATCCAATACGCCGAGGCTAAACTTATAACTAAATCAAAATTTATTTCTAAATGAGTAAGTAATTTAATTTACATTAAAGTAAGGCACAAAGAAATGTGCTAATTATCAGTGGAAGAATAATATAACGAAACATTAGCCATCCAAATCAAAAAATTAAAAAAATAAGGAAAAAATTGAAAAAAAGTCATGGAAAAGCATTCCTAATTTCGTAGCCGGGACAAAAATACGAACTGCAAAAGGGACGACCACGTTACTTCCACGAAATTGAGACCACGTTACTTCCAAATATGGCAGAACTTCAGTTACCGTAAGATGAACTGATCATCCTAAAACTCACTGTATTCTACTGTCAGCATCTTACCAACGTAAAATACATGCAATGCATTAGAAATAAATACTTACAGACAGTAAATAACGTTCTACAAACAACGTAATAAGAACTCAGGTTTTCTAAAAATAGGAAATTCGCCGTCTTTGATTTATGTATGCGTCTTGGCGAACGAATCTTTCAATTCTGACCCGTTTTATCTTCCGTCTCCTGTGCCTTGCGCCATATATGGCGCCACTTTCGCAGAAGCGGAGAAGTTAAGGGGGACGAAATTAGAAAAGGGGACGAAATATGGGCACTTTACCCTACTATATTATTTTTTAGAAGCATGCTGTGTTTTCGAAAAGTAAAAAGATTCATGAAACTGCAGGAAAAAAAAGCTTTAATGATTGCGTTGAAAATGTACGTTCCGTCGTACGTTTTCATCATGCAAAAAGTGAGCTTCCAGCGGATATTCACGTAGAAATTATTTCCGTCTATGAAAACATTACGAACCGACAAAGCCAGAAAAGGTAGGCCATCTGTGATCTTTGATGAGTCCAAACCTTTCACCCAGAAAATACCACTTATTTCTTTACCTGAAGAAACGTCTTTCATACAAAACTTCCCGACGATGATGAGATCAAAATCGAACTTGAAATGTGGTTTCGACAACAGGAAGTAAAATTCTATGACTGTGAGATACAAAAGCTTGTACCCAGACTTAACAAATGGTTGGAGAATGACGGAAACTGTGTCGAAAAATCAAGGCATATACCAGTAATTTGTGATCTTTTTTTTATCAATTAAAATTTTTTTGAATGAGCATGCGTAGCGTCATTGTATCTTTACTTTTCGAAAACCCCTCATAATAATAAATAACACAGAAAATATCCTAACTATATTTACGGAGTGTGTAAAAAAACGCTTCCCTTAAAGAAATATTTGTTTTAATGTAAAATACTATAACCCGTTCTTTATAAAAATAAGCACAATTATGAGAAGATTAAAAGATTTTATTTATTTAGGATAAATTTTGATAATTGAGTAAGCTTAATTTTTATTTCAATTTCATATTCAGTCATTAGTGAGCATTATATAATCACATAGACAATATGTGATGTACACATTTTATACAAAGTTAAATACATTACTGTCAAAATGCCGCCTAAATTTGTTACTTAGTTGTTACATATTCTCCGGGAAATTTTGCACGATTTTTTATTTTTTGTTTAAGTAAATTTGTTTTACGTTGACATATGTCACAATTTCTGAATTTCAGACTAAACTAAATATGAATATTGTAGTGCCAATCACATTTCTAAAATTTCTATCTGTGTAACAAATGGTAGAATTTTTGCTCGTGTTAAAATCAAGCTGAATGGGAAAATATATATTTATGAAATTAAAAAATAAAATTTAAAAAAAGGTCTATTTCTTTTTTACGAAATTTTGTTATAACTCTCCTAGAAATATACAGTCCAAGAAAAAAATTACTTAATTTTACAACCCTGCTATTTAAGAAACTAATCACCAATAAAGATGAAAGAAGTACCGTTTGACAGAAAAATGTTCCAATTTTTGGAATTTGAACGCAAATTTGCAATAGGAGTAATCTTTAGTTTAGAAAAACATTATACCAACTTTTGGCAAAAACTTTTAGCATTGTATTTCATTTCCTTCGCTTTCCAGAAATGGAGGTATACTTTATATACTTTTCTTAAATCTATATAATAAAATCCGAAGTCATGTGACTGTCATCAATAGTTCCGGGCTGACCGCTTCACTTTTTATATGCCAAGCGACCATTTTGCTACTTTTAATTGAGCTGAACGCAGATGATTAAATCGCCAAATAGGGTTCCTTTATATATTTTATCAACGTATTTCACGTTCTGAAACCCGAATTGCGCCAAGCTTAAAGAAAAATGCCAAGGCCCCTGTAATGGAAAAGTACCTAAATAAACAATTAATCGTAATAATAACATAAACTAAAATATTTAATTTCCACATCAAAGTATTGTTTCTAATTTACATTCAAATAAATATGTATTCCAAGATTTGATTTCAATTGAAATTAAGTTGACAGCTTTCTATTTCACTTCATAGAGTAGACAAACACAAGAGATTCATTCATCATATAAATGGTAGAAAATATTAGACCATGGAGGTAATCATTCGCAAAGCAGGTTCTTCATCAATGAATGGACAATATTCTTATAACGTCATAGTACGTAAATTGGCGACGCTAACGTTTGTTAACGGCTTGCATTCACGAGGGTTTTATTTTGCTATTTCTCTTAGTTACGTTAGTATATTGTCATATTTATGAACTCAGAAATCAAATCTATAAAAACAAAAGTATATATTTTCATTATTTAGTTAAGTAATGAAAAAAAATTATAAATGCATGATTTGCAAAATTTAAATAAATTTATTAATATTAAAAAATAACATTGAAGTAGCAGCATGTTTAAGTAGAATAAGTTTAATTTAGATAATTTATGAACAAATCTCAGTTTAAACACTTGAAGTTTCACTCATTTTTACAGCTACGAAAATTATGAGGTATTTGTCAAAAAAGACGAAATACGCATAACAACAATTGGACTCGGGGAAGGATTGAGCAAGTCAATTAGTTTCAGAATGAAAGTAACATGATACAATGCTTAGCATACATTTAAGGGAGACCAAACTGGTCGCCAGAGGCGGCTAGTCTTTATAGAGTTATGCAGGAAAATGTATCAAGTGTTTATTAATCTAGTAAAAGGAAATTAAGATATCAAAGGAACAATACTGGGGACGATGAATTAGTTGCTAGAAAGTTTTTACAGTAACATTGCATTTAAAGTAAACTCCCTTTATATATAAAAAAAAGTTTCATGAAAATTTCCGCATTACATTCTGAGATTTTCTTTTCCTTGTACATAGATCCCCTAAAGACAGTCGAAAAAAAAATATATCAATAACTATAGATTGGAATGACCTATAAACTTGCAGAGCCATGTTTTTGATGATTGTAATTACCTTTGTCTAAAAATTAATATAAATCATAGTAATAGAGCATAATTATTTTAATGTGAATTTATTAATAATTTCATAATTAAAAAAACACTTTTGAGTTGAAATAATACATTAGATATGTTTGGTTTTATTCATTGGATCGCACCAAAAATCAGATTCTTAATCGTAAGATTTTATGGAATGTGATAGTTTAACCCTTATCGGTCGTTTGTCACTTCCCACATGACATCGGCACCAACATCTTTTACCCGAATTAAATTCGGTTGGCACCACTTTTTACTTTCTTCTATCTTTAGAAGAAGAAAGTATTGGATTAGAGTAAAAATTCGACTTCCGGTTTTGACGGATTTATACGCTTTAGCTGAAGTCTGTCTGTCACTCTGTGAGTCTGCCTGTGACTGTGTCTCTATATGACAAAAAATTTGTGGGAGCTCTATCTCAAGAACTAACGCACGAAATTAAATAAAACTTTAGGCTGAGCTATGCCTTATACAAATTTGGTGCTGATTAGTTTTTGGTGTAAATCGTCCAACTGGTGGCGTTGCAATCCCACATTTTTCACGATTTCAACAATAGCCTTAAATCAAGAACTAATGCACGGATTTTCATGAAACTTCACATACAGTTATACGTTGATATAAATTGTTTGCTGATTAGGTCTTTTTACAAATCGCCTGATATGCGGAGATACTATGCTGCATTTTTCACCATTTCTACAATGCCACAAATGCACGGAATTTCGTCAAACTTCAGATTCAGTTAGACGTTGACATACGATTTGTTAATTAGGTTTTGGTATAAATCGTCCAGTAGGTGGTGCTGCTATGCTGCATTTTTCACAATTTCCGAAAGAGCTCTATCTCAAGCTCTAATGCACGGATTTTCATTTAACTTCCGATTCAATTAGATGTTGACATAATTTGTTGCTGTTAGGTCTTGGTGTAAATCGCATAACAGGTAGCGTTGCTAAGCTGAATTTTTCAGGATTTGCACGATATTAGCTATAGTCATATCTCAAGAACTAGTGCATGGAATTTCATTAAACACCATATTCTATTTGACCTTTCCATAAGTTGGTGTTGATTAGGTTTTCGTGTAAATCATGTAACAGGGGGGTGATGCTGTGTTGCATTTTTCATGATTTTTGTGATAGCTATATCACAAAAACTGATGCGTTCAATTTAATCAAACTTCATATTCCATTACACATTCACTTAAATATATCGTATTAGGCTTGGTTGCATACTACGAGACAGTTATCTCTTTTATGCTCTTTGGGTTGGGAATTTTGCTAACAAACATCTAAGTCGGTACGTGCGAAATTCAATTATTTGTTTGAAAGATGCTATGCTTATATCTCCTTTTTAAATGCACACAATTCAATGGACTTATGACTTTATAAACCTCAGGATAGTCATTGATTGTCATTTAATTTTGGCACTGTGATTGGGAATTTTGAAGTATTACCATGTATGAGGTCGAAGAAAGTTTTGCGATGGGCACATGCAACTTGATATTTATGAAACACTTTTACTTGTACTTTCATCAGATCTAGCCAAGTCTGGTGGTGCGGAAGATGAGTCAAAACATTGAAGTCATGATTCAATAATTTCTGGCAGGTGATTAATGTCGTTGTGGAAAACAACATCTTTACATAGACCAATTTTAGACTTTGTCGAATGAAGAAATGGTCAGGTCTGCTCTCATTTAAATAAATGAGAGCAGAATACAATTGAATCGATAATTTTATCTGCTGGAAACAAAGCACAATAAAACACACCCTTGAAATCTCACCATATATAATCTTCTTTAGATACAGAATTATTTTGACGCAGTTCGTTGCTTTGCCTGCACGATGCTTTTCTCATTTCATTTTCCATAGCCCGCACCATGCGATTAAAAAAAGAAGTCGTTCTTTTAACTTTACAGCAGTGAATATCTAATGGATGCGATTGATCAAGTTTTCCTTTGTCAAGTCAATTTATGCGGAATCCAAATATTCAGGCAGGAAACGCATTCCAGTTGGCGCAAATGGTTTTCCATGCTTGTCTGGGAAATACGTAACGCTACAGCAATCTCTCCAACAGTTTGCGATGGGTTCGCATAAAAATTGCCTTGACGTCGTTTGAATTAATCTAGGTCGGAGGACCGCACCGTGGCGCGTCTCTGATATTTCTCCAGATATATATTTCTCTAGATATTTGTCTGATAAATCTCCAGAATGGAATTTGGAAATCCCTTTTGACACAATCATTCTGATACGGCGTCATTTCAGTATGCACTGCCTATATTTAATTGAACCTACGCTGACAGTTTGCCTTCTTAGAAATAGTTCTACAAAATATGACGATACTGAAGGTTTTGTCCGTTCATTTTCGTAGCTAGTCCTCGCGCATAACACAAATGTATACGAAGCAAAGAACTGACTGACACATTCCGTAAAATATAACCTTTCAATCGCACAGATTTTCCAACCCATTTTTTTTCAAATATCTGTAAAAAATAAGGACCTCAAACATCAGTTCATGTAATATTAATTTAAAAAAACTGAATTCAACAACATCATTCAATTCATTTTTATAATTAGTGTGTTACAAAAAATATGCGAAAAAAAAATCAGGTCTGTATAAATCATGTGAACCTTATATTTCCGAACGAAGGAACTGCGTAGTTAAAAATGAAATGTTTCGCAAGATCTAGAAAAATAATTGCGTGGTGGTTAATAAGTTTAAACCGATAAAAAAATTAACACTTAATTTGAGTTTTTTTTTTTCAGATTTTCCAACCCATTTTTTTTTTCAAATATCTGTAAAAAATAAGGACCTCAAACATCAGTTCATGTAATATTAATTAAAAAAAACTGAATTCAGCAACATCATTCAATTCATTTTTATAATTAGTGTGTTACAAAAAATATGCGAAAAAAAATCAGGTCTGTATAAATCATGTGAACCTTATATTTCCGAACGAAGGAACTGCGTAGTTAAAAATGAAATGTTTCGCAAGATCTAGAAAAATAATTGCGTGGTGGTTAATAAGTTTAAAGCGATAAAAAAATTAACACTTAATTTGAGTTTTTTTTCAGATTGAAAATTTACGTTTCGAGGAGGATCACCCACATGAGAAAAAATATGTACATGTAAATATTGCATGTATATTACAATATGTAAATATTACAGGCATATTCTAATAATTCAGAAATTTAAATATCATACACAAAAAGAAAGCAAATTTGTTGCAAGGTGTACGCTTTATTCCCCGTAAGTAATCTAATTAAAATACTTTATAGAGAAAAGAGCTTTATCTTCATGAGAAATCAAAAATGAAATTCAATACCTGATTATATAGGCTAAGGGAAGTTTACCATTCATATAGAAAATCTTTTTTTTTTCGAATCCCTATGGTGTGTAGAAAAATCTCCCAGCTCGGCTAAGTAAAATGAGAAATTATTTTTTAGTTCAACAACTTTCTGTAACATCAAAGCTTTTTAAACATTTGAAAATTAAGCGAAATAAATATATTAGAAAACTTATGATTTTATAAGTTTTCCGACTGTACTCTCTGTTTTTTAAATGTACAAAAGCAATACACACAAAGCGTTATCACATTCCTGAAAATTATCTAAAATTGTATCCTTTTTCATATATATCGTTTCTTATCATCATCCAGAGATTATATGTCATGCATTAGGAATCTCTTCCTGATATCTTTGCATTATCTTTTCTTATAACGTGCATACATTTTCGTCCAGTATAGTTATGATGAAGATAAATACTTGAAGGTAGACATTAATGATATCAGTGCCACATTTCTAGTAGCCTTTATCGGTGCGTAAAATGCGATATTTCCCAGAAAAATATCATGAGACTATTGTTAAGTATAATAAATGGGATTGCTAAACTGGAATGTGTGAAAAACTGTTTATATATTACCATAATTTAAAACATTGTAGTGTTGAATGCATGTTATAACGATCACTTATTCAATTATAAAAATCATTAATTCCTTATTTTCCCTAATACGCGATTACAATTTTCTAGATTTTCTTTCTATAAAATAATGGATAATTTAATAGGCTTCAAGTAAACAGTTTTGCCTTTTTCGAAGTTATTTCACATGAAGTCTTGAAAAATAGGAATATTCTTAAAATACACATACATTTTTAACGTCTGAATTAAAATCTTTAAACTAATTTTCATACACTAAACAGACTTGACTACATTAAACAGAGAAATTAAATTAAAAAATATTTTAAATAATTAAAAATATTTAATTAAAAAGAAAAATATATACAAAATTAGACGTTTCGCTGTGCAACGCACAGCCTCATCAGTACACACATCAGCAATAGCAGAATATCGAAACATGTGCTGGATACAG
The DNA here is from genome assembly GCA_963932465.1 of Maratus speciosus. Classification (NCBI taxonomy): domain Eukaryota; kingdom Metazoa; phylum Arthropoda; class Arachnida; order Araneae; family Salticidae; genus Maratus; species Maratus speciosus. Next base: position 526,798,386 of record OZ010789.1, on the reverse strand, counting down.
TCAAACTCACAGTTAAAGTTACTTTTTGAAAAACACAAAATATACCATCGGGATCGTACCAGATTCGTTGAGCGTGTACGGGTATAGTCTAGTGTACCAGTTTTCCATGAACAATCTATTATGATAAGTGCAATATGAAAGTAAGATGTAAGTGAAAAATAATTGCAACACGTATCATTTTAGATTGTTCATGGAAAACTGGTTCACTAGACCGTACCCTTACACGCTCAACGAATCTGGTACGATCCTGATGGAATATTTTGTGTTTTTGTAAGAGTAACTTTAACTCTGACTTTGACTGTGTCCAGGACATGTTTCGAGATTCTGCTATAGTTGATCTGTGTACTGATGAGGCTGTGCGTTACACAGCGAAACGTCTAATTTTGTATATAAATTTGTTTTTAATTAAATGTTTTTATTTTTTTTTAATTTAATCTCAAGGTTTAATGTAGTCATGTCTGTCTAGCGTATGAAAATTGTTTAAATAGGGATATATTAAGAATACTAACAGAAAACTAAGTACAGTGTTCGTGTTTCAAACACGAAACAAATATCAGTCAAATTCAATTGAGTGCAATACCACATTTTACTGTACGTTGGGAGAATCGTCTGTTATTTTAATAAACATAAGAATTATGTGTTAATTTGAATAATCGAAAAGTACTTTTTTAAGAGGAAAATGTAAAATTGGTCTCATGTGTAGATCTTTTTAGGAAAATACTCTTTGTTAAGGGGTATTGGAAGGTTCTATACCAACCATGTTAAATTAATGTGCCTTTTTTTAAAAACTACCAAAGATATTCATTTGAAATTTTTTATATCCATAACATAAATAGTTTCTAATAAAATAAAGTAAATTTTTATAAAGATATTATTCACTTATCTAATTTTTTTATTTTGAAATAAAAATCACATTGAACTAACAAAAAACTGGCATTTTTCTTAAGAAAAACTTTTTAATAAAAATATTGTATATTCTGTGTTAATAACAAAAGTTCACTTCTGATTGATCAGCGATATGTGTAAAATATTCAAGTAAGATTACAGACAATAATATGTAGTAGTTTCTATAAAAAGGTACATAGAAGTTCAAAACACAACATTCTGATAAAATTGAGTTTAAAGTCTGTATATGTAATATATGCAAACTGAATTACTTAAAACATTTTCACTTCTCTTTGCACCAGAAACAAAAGTAATAAACCATACGAAAGAAAAGTATCCAAAATATAGATTAAAAAAGATTTTTTTTCCCGAATTTGCGTTCCGATGTCCCTTAATCATTAAAAATGATTATTTTTTTACATGTAAAAGATTCAATAACAATGATGTTAATATAAATTGAGAAATATTCAATACAGGTTTTGAAGCAGTTTAATAATGAAGGTTTATAAAACAAGTAAAATAAACTTTCTATATAACTTTCTAATGTTTTTACGTCAATGTTCATTTGGTATAAATGAACAAATGTATCGAAATAATAATGTAACGCAGCTAAGAATCAGCTTTACATCTAAGTGCCCTCCAATTTCGCATCCTTTTGAATTCAGACTGCATAATAATCTGGATTTTCATAACTGGAATAATATTTGTATATTTTAATGATATTGCCAACAGTGAGGCGCTCACCCATTTGTGATCAAATAAAGAAGAATGTCCTGTAAGCTTTTAGATCCTTGCAGTTCTGATACGAAATTCAAAGCCTACCATAATATCATTTAGAAGACACATGAGCTTAACACATGAGCTCTGCCTTCTAAAAAATACACAGTATCAAAAATGTGGCATTAAAAAGAATATTCGTTCTTCCGGAAACAAATGTTCCTTGAAAACATCGAGAGCGTTTACCGGAACCAGTTTCAGAAATTATGGTGTGCGCGTAACGCTTGTCTACGGCGACAAAAGAAGATTTCTTCGGTCCTCAAAACGGTTTATGCGAAGTCAATTAAGTTATTCTTCGGACAAGCAGTTCAAGAGCAATATGTTTGCAATTTTCTGCGTGAGAAAAGAAAACGCGAAACTGGGTGCGTTATTTGTCGTACTGTGGAATACGGCATATCCATCGAACATGTCACAATTTGAGGATTCATAGTGCAATGCTAGGACTAGTCGCTGATCACTACAAACAATATATCAGCATTTGACATGAAATTAGAGTGTACAAGAATTCGCTGATACTTGGAAGAACGCCACCTTGACCGATTCTTTCTTTTTCTAGATTTTTCTGGAATTCAGGCTAAAACATCGATGTTTTCATATCTACAATGTCTAGGATATTGAGACATTTTCTTACATGATATCTAAACACATGTAGATAATTCTCATGAACAACCTAACTTTTTGAGTAATACAAAATCCTAATGAATATGCAATGAAAAACGAATGTTGATTTATTTGGGCAATGTAAGAAAATAAAAGCCATTTATGGCTCATTGCCATCTTGCGTTCTGATTCTGCAATAAAGATGTTATCCTTTGTCCTTCTAAATGCGAAGTTTTATTTCACCAACTTAAAATTAGTTAGTTTAAAGTCTTATAAATATAACTCAGTTATACTAGATTTATAAAAGGTCTTCGTGTAACTTTTTATACCACACATTTTTAAATGTTCTAGGTGCGATCATTATTTTAGAAATTTACTGAACATAAAAACTAAAAAATGGAATTTCTTTACATAGTCGGTTAAAATAATCCTGAAAATATTTCTGTGCAATTTCAATATTAAAAAATCTAAACCAGAAGCAGAACATTGTTACATGACTTTAATAAAAATAGTATTTACAACTGACACAAATAAATACAGAAATTATAATTATCAATATATATACGGAATGCGTGGAAAGAGGCATACCCGGCTTTTTAGAAAATGGTCGTCTTTCACAACTCAGAGAAGATTAGTTTTATGTTAAAATAAAAAATACGGACATTTCAATTAACCGGAAAACGATAATAGTTTATTAATTTATGTTTAATAAACAATTAAAACAAAATGTTCCAGTATTCCAATATCAGTTATACTGGTATTATTAACGTATGTATTTTTTTTCTTTTAATAGAAATCTTTCAAGGTGAAAAAGACAGAGTAAAAACTGTCACTGCTCAGACGCATATATACATTAACTCATGTATAGTTTTCAATACTTGTAATATTTAAATTCGTGTAACACTAAAGTTTTAAAATTGGTAACACTCACAAGGTTTAACTTCATATACATTATTCAGTTATTTTACAACAATCTATCATTTCCAGATACGTGTATCATTCAAATATACATAAAATAAATGTATATTTTAATGTTTGATACCTAAAGATGATTTTAAAGACCTAAAAGTCGAATCAAACATTTCACGATTCGACAAATTTCGATAAAAAGAAATGCAAACGTTCAAAAACGTGCAAAAAAATTTTTAAATTTTTTGTACCACAACCCTAACATGATGGAAGTTCAAAATGACTATTATTTTCATTTAATTAATTTTGTTTGTTCATGGCGGCCATCTTTGCTTCATAGTTTGCAGCAATTTTCTCGCATGAAGGGTTTACGGAATTGTAAATAACTCATCGTTTATTTCTCCAATTCAAGTGCGGATTAAAGCAATTTCTACAGAATACATTGGGCTAAAATTTTGGTAATAGAGTAGTTTTCGAAAATAAATCTTTATTGGTGAAATTTCAGCATAAAGTTTAAGATTTTTTTCTCCAAAATTTGTCCGTGTACAAGAGGAAATTTTTCCAGCAAGGAAAACTGACAACATGACATAATTTCCTTTTACAAATAGGCCGAAAGTACTTGTACTCACATGCCAAGTTCCAGATCTGGGACCCGTTTTCTCTTCGCTGAAAAAAATCCCCAAATTTTCAAAAATATCAAAAATCGCACTTTTGAGGCTTTGATATCTGTGGTGGGGCACGAGATAAAAATCTGAAGTTCTGGTTTCTGACAGTATTTTATCGTAGTGTTATGCACAAAAAAATTCAGGATGGAGATTTGACTACAAGCTGAGATATGGCAAGGATAACACGTCAAAACAATACTGCCAAACTATTCTTTTGTCGTAGTCACTGGTAAGTATTTATCTCAGACTGTCATTTAATTTTTTTATTATTATTATTATCTTTAAATAATAGTAACAGATAATAAAGCCTTTTGAAAAGCTTAGCATTTAATTTAAAAATTAATTATGCCTAAGGCCTACATTTTGTATGGTTTCAGTAATTTTTGTTGTAAGTAATTTTAGTAACTAAAAGGAACCTCAGAACTTTTACACAAAGAAAAAAATATTTTTATACAAGACTTGAGGAAAAAAAACAGTATAGGGAAAGAGAAAAGCTGCTAATGTTTACATACCTGTTGAGACATAATCAAACGTTTCAAAACACATTCCTGCTTGTTGGTTTAAAAACCACAATTTTAATGCTGCTTGCCAGTCCCTGAAACTTGTTCCTATCATATGTATGTTCCTGTAAATGAAACACTTCTACGATGTTACCAAGCATCAGCCTCAAGTACATTTCAGAAAGTAAAGATTTTTAAACCCTTTCAAAATATATACTGCAGAAAAATGACATTTTTCCATATAAGCTAGAAATTATTAATGACGTGAGACTTGAACATAGTGATTTAAAAGTTCACTTCTATGAGTCAGAAGGGACAAGAACTTCAATCTAGTTATCAAGAGATGACAAGACTTGGTTCTACAAATAAAATTTTGCGAAAGATCATCTCTATGGAATTGGCAACAGAAACTGGTCGAAATCATAACATATCTTCTAAATTCCATGAAGATATTTCTCAGATCTTTGTTGAAAATATATAGTATCTCAGTAAATTAAATATTTGTTATTACACTGTTTTCAAAAAACCATTATTTCGTGTGCAAATATTGTAATAAAGCAGATAAATCTAATTAATCTTTAGGTACTCTTAATAGCATTTATTGATATCTTTTCTTCGCTATATCTCAGCTTGCAGTCAAATCTTCATCTTTAATTTTTTGGGCATAATAGTACCATAAAATACTATCAAAAGCCAAAATTTCGGATTTTTATCTCGTGCTCCTACAAAAGAAAGAAAAGTCTCAAAAATGCGATTTTTGAAAATTTTGTTATTTTTTTCTTTTTTTTAGCGAAGAGAAAGCAAGTCCCAGATCTGGAACATGACGTGTGAGTACAAGTACTTTCGGCCTATTTGTAAAAAAAAAATTGTCATGTTGACAGTTTTCCTCGCCAGAAAAATTTACTCTTGTAAACGGTCTGATTTTAGAAAAAAACTGAAACTTTATGCTGAAATTTTACCAATATAAGTATGTGAACATTAACAGCTTTTCTCTTTTGCTATTCTGTTTTTGGGTCAGGTCTTGTATAAAAATATTTTTTTTCTTTATGTAAAAGTGCTGAGGTTTCTTTTAGTTACTAAAATTACTTACAACAAAAATTACTGAAACCATACAAAATGTAGGCCTTAGGCATAATTATATTTTGAATTAATTGCTAAGCTATGCAAAAGGGTTTTTTCTGTTACTATTATTTAAAGATAATAAAAAAATAAATTTAACTCTGATATAAATACTTACTTGTGACTACAACAAAACAATAGTTTGGCAGTATTGTTTTGACATGTTGTCCATGCCATATCTCACCTTGTAGTCAAATCTCCATCCTGAAATTTTTTGTGCATAACACTACCATAAAACACTGTCAGAAACCAGAACTTCAGATTTTTATCTCGTGTCCCACCAGAGATATCAAAGCCTCAAAAGTGCGATTTTTGATATTTTTGAAAAATTTGGGATTTTTTTTAGCGAAGAGAATCAAGTCCCAGATCTGGAACTTGGCGTGTGAGTACAAGTACTTTCGGCCTATTTGTAAAACAAATTATCTCATGTTGACAGTTCTCCTTGCTAGTAAAATTTCCTCTTGTAAACGGACAAATTTTGGGAAAAAAACTGAAACTTTATGCTGAACTTTCACAAATAATAATTTATTTTCGGAAGCTACTCTATTATCAGATTTTTAGCCCAATTTATTCTGTATAAATTTCTTTAATCCGCACTTGAATTGGTGAAATAAACGATGAGTTATTTACAAATCCGTAAACCCTTCATGTGAGAAAATTGTTACAGACGATGAAACAAAGATGGCTGCCATGCGCAAACAAAAATTAATAAAATCAAATTAATATTCATTTTGAACTTCCATCATGTTAGGGTTGTTGTACAAAAAAATTTCAGAATTTTAAAAAATGGTCAAGCAACGAATAAATGATTTTCTGGACCACTTGAAATGGACTGACCCAAACAACATTGATTTTTTAACGTCTTTTGGGTACATTGATTTTTTTAATTCTATTTAAACATTAGAAAATACCGTAAATCATGATTTGAGAAAACACAATCTTTCTACGAATATGTTTATCTAGTACTTAATTGTTTCTTCTACGTTACAAAGCGATTCCTCAAAATTTCTGTATTTCAAAAGTAGTAAATATTTTCTCAGGATGAAAACATTTGACGCAATTTCTATGAACCAAAGGTAGCGACGCATTCGAAGTCTGGAGAAAAGAAAATTATTCCCAGAATTCTTTTATTTCATTTTTCTTATGTTTCTGTTTATACTTACTGTTTTAACGATATCCAACAACATATTTTTTACAAATTCATTTCCTTGTTTTATAGTTTATTTTTTCGATTTCCCGTATTATCTGAGATTTCAGATTAAAAGTTTAAAATTTTTAGTCACGTTTTTAATTTACGACCGTACTTAAGACTTTAATCATGAATACGAGCAAAGCAGAAGACAATGATGGTGAAATGAAACATTTCTTTTTATCTGACGAGGATTTACTCAATCTCTAAATATACTATTACACACACACATATATATATATTTACATGGTGTCCCAGCTAAGATGTTAGAAACTTCGGGGGAATATACACTGTTAAAAATATCGTGAAAAATTACCTCTGTTTTTAAAGACTCTCTACTTTCTGACTAATGGGGGGAACGCTACATAAACACCTATGAAGCGTTCTTATTGGTCAGAAGATAGATAGCCTTGAAAAACAGAGGTAATTTTTCACGATATTTTTAACAGTGTAGGGTACACTAGGGTGGAGTGAAAAAATGAAAATTGGAATTTTGATTTTGGATAGCCGCCAAAAGTTGCCTTTTATTATCTCTGATATACGTACAAAATTTCATGAATTTTTAAAAACTCCTTCAGGGCTCTACCAAGACCTTTATATTTTCATTGTTTTACACAATGGGTTCTTATAATAAATTGTACATTTACAGGGTTTTTTGGTAATCTCATTTGACATTTTTATATTTAAATGTTTTGTGCAATTCCCTTTATTATTTTTAAACTTTAAAGTCTTCATTTTAAAATATTTGAAACGTTTTATTGAGTTTTTAACATTCTTTGTTCTAATTTTTAAATGTGTGCGTGTGGAAGCAAACCCAAGTTTACGATTAATAGAATTGCAGCGTCATATCCCCTATTTGGTACCCCTTCAAAACTAAATAAAACTAAACAGCTTCATTTAGTTTTGAAGCCAACAATGGCAGATGTTACAAAATATTATTTTTGTACAAAACAATAATTAAAACACAACAGGAATGGTAAAGATCCACCAAAGTCAGAAGTAATTAAAATCTTAAGAGAAAAGATCGAAGAAATTTGGAAGAAAGCATCAATTATTGTAATTTCCCAGAGGCGTATTGATCAAATGATAGGCAACATTTTTTCTGCATATCAGAAGCTTATTCGATTCTTCAAATCCAAAAGATATGATGGAAAATTTGAGACAGATTACATCGAAGAACTATGAGTGAAGAACGCGTATCTCTGATTGAAGAGTCAAATTCACTGGAGGATGTTCAATTTCTATGGAGTGTTAAGCACAGACCAAAATTTATGACATGTGTCAAATATTTTTATCTGGTTAATGCTCCTGAAATTTTGTAAATCTCACTCTAGATGAGATCTAGAGTGTAAATCTCACTCTAGTTGACAACTGCCCATCGACTTCTTAGATTGTACATTGGAAGCCAGAATGCTTCCCAAAATCTGAAAATTATGGCTCAATTTGTAATGAAAGTATATTCACTCATGTCGTTTCACATTAAGGAGGATTCTTCCTGCAAGAATGGAGCTCAAAATGTTTTTTTTTTTTTAACTACTAAGTTGTCTCGTTATTTCAGTGAACATTTAAAGAAGATTGTCGATTCCGTTATTCCACGAAACGCATACATCTGTCATTGAGAAAAAAGTTTTATAGGAATGATATCTGATGAAAAAAACCATGTTCGAGAACTTAGATTCAGAAGAATATCTAAGGCAAGGAAATGGAGTGTTCAACAATAAGACAGTTTCATATTCCAATGTTAAACGTCAGTGCAATAGACTATAGTAACATTACTGCCTGGCAAGAATGTGAAATCACATCACACCGCATTCTTAATAGAGTATCAAGAGAGGAAGTTCTCATAAAGAGATAAGAAGTTCCATCTTTTCAATTCCCCAAGTTTCGGTGTAATATTCAAGTAGTTGACAGATGCGTGAAATTATTTACTGAAGCATCATTAGCGGCTGTAGGAGTAGAAGCAAGAGACGGATATATGCGAGCAAAAATCAAATCACGAAAATTAATGCATAGTTTTGATACCAAAGGCCAATATAAATTAGTTTGATATGAAAGGTCATTTTACAGTTCATCGTGTATATTCTTTCTATTATATTGCTATGTGTTCAAAAAAATGCATTTCCTATATATTTAGAGAACTACCTTTTATGTACATTTGAAAATAAAAGTAAATTGTATGTCTAACTATTGTGCTTTTTATTCTTTGCGACAATGCAATTCATATTTTAAGGTTACCTTTATTACCATTTAAGGTGTTAAAACATGACGACACTTCGATTGTTCACAAGTAATACTTTAATCAGTCATTATTTATGGGTTATTTTACGAAAATCAAAAATTTAGTAAAAAACATTATTTATAATAATTTATATTATATAGTGAAATCTTGGTTTTTCACGTATAAATTTCTTTAAGAGCTGGTAGAGCCCTAAAGATAAATTCCAAATGAAATAAAAATTTGACCTTATATTCAGTGCGCCAAAAGGCAAAATTTTAGACCTATCCGAAGAAAAAATTCCAAAAAAAAATTTTTCGGTCATTTTCACTCCACCCTAGACCACTGGGAATCAAATAGGAATGACGGGTCGGAAACGCCTTCCTGACCCAGTAAAGGGGATCATTTTAAGAATTATTTTACGAAAAGCTTCGTAAAATGGTGAAATGATTGACTGACACTGGAATTTGCAAATGAACTTCGAAAGTAAAAACATGTATTTTTATGTATTCATTAAAAACGCAAAACTTTATCTGAACGTGAGAACACTGCGCTACAAAGGGTTAACACTCTCTCGAGTAACTATGCGCCGAGAGCACTGCCCGTCTTATCCGCTGGCACTACTCTTGCAACACCAGGACCCAATGTGGCTAGTAGGCTACTTTTTTATCCAAATTTCTTGATTGGCAATTATATTCTCTCTATTATGAATCCCAATGGCCCCTGCATTCAATTTACCTCTGAAATTGAGACCAATAACTGTCTTTCTTTCCTGGATGTCCTTGTTATTCGTTGTGAAGATGGCTTTCAGAGTACCGTATTTCGTAAACGTTTTGCTGTCAGTCTCCCAACTCATAGCTATCCTTCTCATCCTCCTAACCAGAAATTCGCTGCTTTCAATACTTTTGTTTTTAAGGCTACCAACATTTGTTCCACTCCCCAGTTACTTAGTACTGAACTTAATTACATCAAAACTATTGCTGTTGATCGTGGATACTCCTCTAATATTATAGATTCTATTTATAAAAAAGTCACGAAACCCATCCATTCTGAAAAAAAAAACTCAATTCCAACTCTAATACTTCAGTTGTGTTGCCATTTTTTCCTAAAATCAGTCAGCAAGTTTCTAAAATCTTAAGAAGTTTTAATTTAGTTGTTATTTTCTCTCCTGTTAATAAAATCTCTTTTTCAAATCTCAAACACCCCATTGATCGTCTAGAAAACTGGGGTATTTACCAAATTTCTTGCCGGTGTGGTCTTTCTTATAATGGTCAGACTAAACTCGCTCTTAGATTTCTTTTAAAAGAGTATCAAGGTTATGTTAAAAATGAGGAGCTTAAACGTTCTTCTATTACTCAATATTGTTGGGCTTTTCAACATAGGTTCAATTTTTCCTCTGCTATCATTATCCAAAATTGTTCTTCTAACCTTGATCTTGATTTTTGGGAAGCTTACCACATCATTAAAAATTCTCACTCTTTAGTCAATGACTTATCCAGTACTCCTGATTTTCCAAGTATTTGGATAATTTAATTTTTTCCTCTTTTGGTTTCTTTTTCTCTCGTTCTCCGGTAGATGTCACTACTTTTCCACTCAGTTGTTTCATGCTGTTTCTCTCTCATTGGTTGTTTTTGGCACATTCGCTAACCGTATCGTGTATATAAGCAGGCGCGGCTCTTTCGTTTCGTTTTGCTCAGCCTTGCTTTTTCTAGCACGCTGTGCCTTGCTCAATCTTGCACTGTAGAAGAATTTCGCTAGTAGTTTCGAAACAGCTGTTTGTAGCTTTTAACGTATTATTTTGTGCATTTTTAAACGTTGTTTTTCTGCTTTTTAATATTCTTGCACAAATTATTTGCTCACAATTATTTGCTATTTTTTTAAATAAAAGTTGTAGATAATATTAAAAAGATTCATAACAAATTTAAGCGGATTTGATATTTTGTGAAATGACGAAGCTGAGACAATTTTTCTTCTTCAACTCCCCCTTTTTCTTCGTGTTTATTTATTTGTTATTTATTCATTTATTTATTTATTATTCCTGTAAGAAATGATCCTATTAAAAACTTGTCAATATAAAAGTTATAGATAACATTAAGAAGATTTATAATAAATTTAAGCGGATTAGATATCTTCTAAATTGAAGAAGTTATGAATTTTTTTCTTCTTAAAAGATATTTTCTTTTGCCCTTTGAGAACATTTTTAATTATATCAAAAATCTGTCATACACACAATTAAGATGTTTCGGGGTTTTCTCTTTTCGCAAAAACCCTCCCCATTTCTATCCCCTTTGTCCGATTTTGCCTATTACATAGCTACCAACTTTTGCGCTTTTTTTCTTACCACTAAAATTTTACAGTAAATATTGTCTTATTTAATTGTCGAAATCTCACTATTAAACAAGGCGAAAATATCTATTAAATTTTATTGGTAGCAAAAAAGCATAAAAGTTGGCAGCTATGCTATTAACGAACTTGATCGAGATTTTCTGCCCCTTGATTTTATGTATCAGTTTAAAAGAGATCTGTGCAGAATTACGGAAGTTAACGTGTCCATAAAAAAGTCATATATATAGAGAGATAAACTTTTGAATTGTCGCTGGTGTTGTGTTCTAAAGATCATGATTGGCATAGATCTGCAAAAAAAATTGAGAAAATCCTACACTGGGGAGAATTGGTATTGTTTATTACGAATTCTACCTAAAAACAGTAAATGATTACAAAACCTTACCGATTTATGGTACTCTGATGTTTATTCTTTTTGTCGTTTTTTGGTACAAAAAAGACGGAAAGGTAATCTTTAGTTTCAGAAAATTAATGTTACAGTAATTAAAAAAAAACATGAGAGACAATTGCATCAAATATTCATGTTCTTCGCATTATTTGTTTACATTTTCTGAATTTATAATTTAATAAATGCCAGTATCGGATAAAGACAAACATGAATGTATCACACAAAAGAAACGATCTATAAAATTTTCAATAATAAATAATAGTTTAGGAATATGTCAAAGAAGCTTCGTCAAAAATCTTTCTTAGTTGAATAAATGACGTTTCACCGAACTTTAAAAATTTAAATTAATCGTGGGTTTTTATTCCGTAATAAGTCAGAAAACATGATTTATATTTGTGTTTGATGAAGATAAATTTGCTGTATTCCATCTCAATCAACAATTTTCTTCTTTTTTAAAAATAAATGCTGATTTTATGTCAAATAGTAGAGGGTTATTGTGAAAAAGTTTAAATATTTGAAATATGGAAGTGCTTAAAATTTAAAATATGAACTGAAATATTTTTTAAATATAGATTTTCTGAATCCATACAGAAACGAATTTTTATTCTAACAGTTCTTATTTTCAGGTTGAAGCATTTAGTGTTACATTAATATAATAACTATCTATATGTACTCAATCTAATGAGTATCTATATATACTCAAACCCGAATTTTAAAGACAAAATTCGGTTACCTGCGCTAGCGCATGAAGCATTTTAGGGTGCCTTTTTGTCGCTAAAGAAGGCGGAATACCTGTTTTTACATGTTTTGTTTCAGAGTTACATCGATCTCAGTCAAGATATCCGACTGGTCTAAGGTGCCAACAAGAGAAATTCTGGTTCTCCAAAGGGGTTATGAGGTCATATATTAAATTTTATTTTATGAAGAATGTTTATAGATTTTTCCATTAATATTAAGAAAAAGATACCATGCCTAATATTTTTTATTTGGTAATTTTGTATTTTAAATTAAAAGCTTTGACATGTAATGATCAATAATTAAACTAAGACTTCCCTCAAAGGCATTAGACTGAGCGATAATGCTGAGAACGTAGATTTAAGAATAACATCTGACAGGTTATGAAAACAAGATGCTACCTTTAATTAATATAATAAGGATACAAATTCAAATACTTAAAATGAGTTACATAAGTTATTATTAAAATATATAAACAAGCTACAAATGGCAATTGAGAAAATGCCCTTTCCATAAACGTTCTAGATTAAAGAAGGTAAAAAAGATAGATATGAAAGCATTTATCCCTATGTCAGAGCCCTTGGCAAGGTAGAGAAAAGTCAGCTGAAGAACCACTTTCAGAAGTATTTATTTTGCAACCTGTTCATGGTTTCATATACCCAGGCATTTATCCAGTATTTACACCGAGGCCGTTTATCTGTTATTATATACACACTGAAGTAATTAATATAATAAACTTATGTATCAATTACCTCGGTCAAAGATCGGGGCTTTCTCTGTAGAGCAAATCCCCATTGGCCCCATAGTGTCGACTGCGGTGCGCGAGGTGGCATACAGCAACCCTCAGTGCTGACAGTCTGTGGAACATTGACAGCAGCATCGTGCGCTGGCGGCATGGTTTTGCTCATCCTTTGGGTTCTCAGCAGTTGGATCACTTGGGATCCAACTTTTAAGTTTGGTTGAGAAGGGAGGCGTCCCCGTAGCCCAGGGAGCAGTTATGTTGGGCTACTATTTTGCGAGTGGTGCTTCCTGTCGAATCGTTTACCTAGTAAGAGGTCGACCGACCGGCAGGCCACAGGGAACCGAGCCGGTGGCTCGCCAGTTAACCTAGCTGCGTTCGTTACCGGGGCATCTGGCCCGACTGATCCAGATGTCAGTCAAAAGCGATTAAACCAATTAAACCAACCAGGTTCCTCCCATATGGACATTTTCGCCTTCTACAGGGAAAAAATCAGAAGTACGGTAATGAAAAAGGCCTCTACAAAGAACACGCGCTCTTTTTTTACCTTATTATGTGTTAAAATCATCCGCAGGCTCTCTGCAATCGGGCCCCACTTAAAAAGACTATGATTTAAAGAATAAACTAATAAAAGACAGGTCCCAAGGGAACTTGTATATGTGCTGCACTACTTAATAGTTAGCCACGACTACAAAGATTTAAATCAGAAATGATGTGAATAAAAGAACGCCAAAAGCAAACATTACATGCATTATCAGCATTTTTGTTAAATTTTTCTTGTATCTTTAACAAAGTTAAAAACCTATAAAAGTAACACTTAAGTGGGCACAGGACATTTAAATTTTCAAAAAGTCAGTTTTCAGTTTTTGCTTTATTCTGAATGTTTTAAAATTTCTCAACAATATGCAAAAAACCACATTAAAAAATCTTCATTATTTCTTCAGTTTTAATCATTTATAGATGATGAGTATAATGGAAGGTCCGTAGATATTGAAACTTTAAAAAGCGTTTTCTTAGACTAGAAAATTTGCGGGTTTCGCGCACTGTTAAACTATGTAAGCTACAGCTTAAATAAAATTAACCAAATATGCGTTTCTTTATAGTCTACAGGCTGAAACCAAAAAAATTCACATATTATGGTTATTTATTTTTTTTGCATTTGAAAAACTTGAAAATGTTTTTGAGATTTTTGAGCTTTTTTTTTATTTTGTTCTAAAATTAAATTAAAAAAAAAAACTTTTAGCGTATATTTTGGTTTTAAGATAGAAGTAGGTATGTTAAGATTCTATTGTGTTTAAAAATTGTTTTCTTTATGCATAATATAGAGTTTTATCATGCGCGCAGCACTTAATCACGCATTAGTGAGATGAAATTTTAAATTTAAAATTTAAATATTATTTTTGTACATATAACATTTGTTGTTCTTGATAATGTAGTTAAGAATATATACTTTAAGCAGGAAGAGGAAAAAAGATCTTAATTGCATATTGTTTGCGTTTAGGTACTTTGTAAAGGGCGATGTTTTTGATTGTCTCGACAAACTCAAAGGTCCTGTGCCCCCTTAAACTGAGTATAATAAAACTTGGACTTCGGCTGACGAATTTAATATTAAAATACATACTAGATACAAATCAGTATACATACATATAAAACTTATTATATGTTTCAAAAATATCTTTAATTAAACCATGATATAATTATTATAATTTAACTCCATTTTAATATTTCTTAATTGAAATTACTTTTTATCTATTTATTGAGTTAATAATAATTATGAAATTTATGCCTGCTTAATTTTAAATAAACTACATGCATATTTTTTCGCATGCATAAACATAGCATATTTTTTACTTTACTTTTATTTTTTTCATTGACGTTTATTGACTTTTTTCACCATAATAATTTTCCAATAAAAATCAAACTTTATTTCTTATCACAAATAAGATCTGCAAATTATTGAAATATTCGTGAAAAAAAGGTTTTTGTTAGAAAAACGTAAAAATCAAGATTTCATAATGTCAAAATTCAATGATTGTGAAGAATGAACAATGAAATTGTACTTTTTCTAGACATCACTTGAGCGGAAAGCATTACATTTATCAGTTAGAAAATGTCAAATGATGTTCTAATGAAAAAGAAAATTATGGAAACTGTCATGTATTCGATGACATTACATGAAAGATTTATAATGGATTCTGATGTTTAGTTCGTGAAATATCTTGTGAAAGATTTTTTTCTCTCGAAATCCCGTATTTAATGTTATTTATGAGTGATTTTAGAGCATGATACAACTGCAGTATCTATATAGATATAACGGTTCCAAACTACGCTTATTTTACAAGTTTATATGAAAGGCTTTTAAAAATAATATATATATATATATTTAGGAACATATAGCAAGGACATATAGCGAGAAAATACCATATAGCGATAAATTATGTGCGTGTCTCTTTTTTCCATAATGACAAACATAAAAAAAAAAATTCGATAGGAAATTATACTTAATGGAATAAATTATTACAAAATAAACTTTTTTAAACAAATAATTATTTTTTGTAAATCCACACACTTTAAACTATACAATAAAACATATTATTGAACGATTATATAATGTGTTGTCGGTATTTTTTTTTTTTAATTACTCGCTTAATTTTACTTTTCTTTGATATAAAATTCAAAATACTCTCTAGTACACGTTGTTTAATGTTAGCTCAAATAATAGGCAATACTCAGAAATTTTGAGGAAACACATCATCTCATTTTAAACTTATCAGTTAGAACCATGTCTTTCCGGAGTAACGAAGTGCAATGATGACAGTAATTTTTTTTTATTGCGATTCTCAAGAAATAAAAACTTTTTAAGATTTCTTTTTTAATTCATTTTTCTGTAAAGGTTAGCAGTTTTATAAACTTAGTCAAACAACAACATAAGGAGAAACCTAAAATGAAAACCTAAACACTATAACAGTCTTCTATAATTATGTTCAAAAACGACGTCAAAGACCATGTAACTGTACTATTTGAAAGTCGACCTTAACGATCCATTTTACTCCCAAAAGTACAACACTACACTTAACGGAATCATTAAGAAAAACTGTTTAAATAGAACTACTACTTTGTTAAAATTTTATTATTATGCTGTTTTCTTGATGTTTCATGATACGAACTTTAAGGTAGTCGTCTTGTTTCCGAAATTTTCGTCGAATAAATCGCATTCATCAGCTTGGAACCTGCCTTATTATTTATAACTCTTCTCTTCCTCGCACAGAAAATCGAAATTTTTGTAACGAGATCCATCCATATATTCAATTTAATATATAAACTGTTACACGGTAACAAAAAAAATGTGTATATTTTGAAAGCAGATACGGTTTCTACACCTTCGTGTCTATCGGTTGGAATAAATATTTTCTCAATACATTTTAATCTAATATTTAAGATAAACATAACTCGTGTTATTATTACTACTTAAAAATAGTCTAATCTGAATAATTCAACTATAATTTTTAAAACAATAAATAATTAGATGAGAGTCGAAGAGTATTAAAAATGTATAATTTAAGGATGTTTAGCATTTTAAACTGTTTTACAGTGTGTGCTCACAAAGATTCAAGACTGATTGTTTCCTGAGTAGGGTTGCACCCGCATACCCGTTCCACCAACAGGGTGAGGTAGTGTGGGGTATCAGCTAACAGAGCGCATTCGCGTCAGTTGCCCTCGAGACGTTGGAGTAATAGATCGCTAGTGGCGTGAGTCCGTGTTCTTGTCCCGCGTCGCAAACTGGTTGAGTTGCTTTTAGCCATTTTTAGCCATTGCTTGCAAGTAGATCCCAATCATTTGGATAAATTTTTGCTACTGGTGATTAGACCTCTATCTACCTATACGATCCTGAAACTAAATGTGAAAGTGCGAAGTGGCAGATCCCCTTGGATTGTTCACCACGACAATGCACCCTCTCACACGCCGCTCGCCGCCGACGACGACGTTTTGGATAAGTTTAGCATGGCAAACACTGCCGCAAGCTTCCTACAGCCCCCGCCTTTCTCCCAGTGACTTTTTTATATTCCCTCGGATCAAGAAAGACCTGACAGGGAAGTGATTCGACTCGAGTCAAGTGATCCAGGAAGCTTTAGCGAGGTCCATTAACAGCCTTGCGCAAGAAGACTTCCAGGGAGCCCATGAACCATGAAAAAAACTTTGGCAGCAGTGGGTTAATGCCCAAGGATTATATTTCGAAGAATTTTAGTTTGCTGTATAAAAATATTTAATAAATTTCGTATTCTAAGACCAGTCTTGAAACTTTGTGAAGGCTTTCTGTATGTATATATATATATATATATATATATATATATATATATATATAACCATTATATAATTACAATTCATCATCTATTTCTAATTACTAAAATTAAATTAATAAATTTAGCTTCAATAGATAACACTGACATTATACAAAATAAAGATGGAGCCTTTAACTTGTAATACAAAATGAAAGCACAATACCACTAATTCACTAGCACATTGTGGACAATTAATCCATATAAAACATATGAAACACCACCAAATTTTGATACAATAACCTATTAAAGAAAAAAGATACAAATAATCAGCGAAATATTGTTGAACTATTAAAAAACTTATAGTAAGAAAATTACAGATCAATTGGATGGATGTAGCAGGAATCTTATATAGCACTAAAAAGATTAATCTGTTATCTCTTTCCTTTTATAGATTTAAATTATTCGAACATTTTATGAACACTTTGTGTAAAATGTACTTTTAGATAGTATAATTTTATTTCAAAAGTTAAACAATTTAAAACTCTAATTATCAGATAAGTAAATCAAAATATTTCTGCATTAAAAGCATAAAATCCTAGGTAATTAGCAAATCTTAATTGTTTTTTAATTCACAAAACTCCCTCCCAGTTATGCATGATAAAGTATATCTATCAATTTGTAATACTACTATCTAATTATTTATAAGTTGGTTTAACTAGTTTAGCTCTATTTAAACTATATTAGGATAGATATCGTGCAAATCGATAAATAACAGTTGTGTTCAAATTAGCTGGTTAATTCACTATGATTTGGATGTGAATACTTTCCACTTCAATTACCAGTTTACTGAATCGCAAGAATCAATATTCAAATGTCATTAGTCTAAAGTGTTTGTTGAGCAAGATTGAATTGGAAACGGGTCGCTCCAGTGCCATAGAGATAGTTACTATGAGCCATATATATTGGATTAATTTAGCAAAACGTTTTGCGCTTGAAATCCTTTTAATAAATTTACCTTTGAAATACATTTAAAAAATATGTAGAGTATGGAAATTATCAAAGCAACATAGCCACGTTATTTCGATACTATAAAAGTGCATAGAATAGTCTAAATCATATCTTCTTGCTTACGTTTCATAAGTGTATACAATCGACATATTAAAAGTTAAAATCTGAAAATATATACTGAAAGAATATTAAAATAATTCTGCAAAGTTTAAGAAGCACATCTATTTTTCTATAAAGTTCGTATATTGCGTTCTATAGATAGTTTGAAAATATTAAATAAATATTTAGATTTGGAGATGACCTAACATTTAATCACATAGATATGGTAAATGCAGATGCACGATTTTGACTAAATTTTGCATTTTACCATTTTCGGGCATCAGAAGACCATTGGTCTAGGTTACATGTTCGAGAAAATTTGATTAGTGTGTCATTTTGCGTCATAATGGGACAGGGTCAAGCTAATTATATCTAAAATACGAGATACTGTAATACGAGAAAAAATTTTGTGTGAGTGTATGTAAATTTTATGTTAAAAACGGCTTTAACGTTTTTGACTAAATTTTGCATTTTACAATTTGCGGGCACGAGAAGACTATTGGGCTAGGTCACATGTTCCAGAAAATTCGATTAGTGTGTCATTTTGGGTCATTCTGGGTCAAGTCAATTATATCTAAAGTACGGCTCTAACGATTTTGACTAAATTTTGTATTCCACTATTTTGGATTACAAGAAGACCATTAGGCTAAGTCACATATTTTAGAAATTCGGACTAGTGGGTTATTTTTGGGTCACTACGGGTCAAGCTAATTTTATCTGGAAAATGACTCTAATGTTTTTGATTAAATTTTGCATTCTATCGTTTTCGGGATAAAGAAGACCATTTATTTCAATCACAAGTTCGAAAAAATTCGATTAGCGTGTCATTTTGGAATACTATGGGTCCGGGTCAAGCTAATTTTATTTAAAAAATAGCTCAAACAATTTTGACAAAATTTTGCATTATACTGTTTGATCATTCGGCTAGGTCACAAGTTCGAGAATTTTTGATTAGTGGGTCATTTGTGGATCACTACAGATAAAGCTAATTTTAACTAGAAAACGGCTCAAATAATTTTTATTAAATTTTATATTATATCGTTTTGGGGATAGAGAAGACCAGTTGGTTAGCTCACATGTTCGAGAAAATCCTATTATTAGCTCATTTTGGGCCACTATGGATCACGGTCAAGCTAATTATATCTACACTGCTCAAAACAATTAGGGGAGCACATGCCTTTAACGAAATTGCGCAAATATTTACACCGATAAGTAACGTAAAATAAAACATCCATAATTTAAAGTGTTGTAGAAAACAGATAAAGAAAACTTCACATGTAAATTAAAGTTTATGATGTAAAAAACTAGAAAAGGGAGATAAGTGCAGAAATCGGGATTTTGCAGAAATGTCTGTTTCACTGCCTAGGTTGTAAAATTCAATTGCTCAGATTGTATTTTGAGAAAAGGTGGCTTGAAAATGTCACAACAACATGATTTACCACAATCCATGGCTTGGCGTGTTATCGGGACAGTTGAATTTGGGGAAACACAACGAAGTGCAGTGGACGCTGTTGGAGTCGCAAGAAGTGTCCATGAAAGGCTGTGGAATCGATTCCAAAACACATGGAATGGTAGTCATCGACAAGTGCAAGGTCGAAATTGTGCTAACACAGAAACTGATGACTGATATATCCTGTTAACAGCTCGTCGAGACGGAACGGACAATGCTATTCAGCTGCAAACGCAGTTGTTCTTGGCCACAGGACGAAGGGTGTCCAATCAAACAGTCCGAAATAGGCTTCATCAGGGTGGTGTCTATGCACGTAAGCCAATGGTGTGTATTCCGTTGACCTCAAGCCACTGTGCGGCCCAAAGGAGTTGAGTTACTGAACATCGAGTTTGGAGGCAAAGTTGTTGGAGTCAAATTCTGTTTACAGACGAGTCCCGATTCAGTTTGAATGTGACATCTGATGTGTTTTGGCGTGGAGAGAAAGAAGCACTCAAAATAATCCCACATTCGTTCGTCAAAGATCATATTACAGACGAGGTGGGTTGATGCTATGGGCTGGGTTCAGCATAGGTGGACGTACGGCCCTGCATATCATTCGGAATGGCAATTTGACGATCCGAAGTTATACAGACGAGATACTGAGACCGCATGTCGTATTTTATGTCGCAGAAATTAGTGATTTCTTTTTTTCCATACATGATAATGCCAGACTTCATACAGTTCGTCTTGTGGAAAACATGTTTGAAGCTAAAACAATACAGCGTATGGAATGACCAGCATGCTCCCCTGACCTAAATCCGATCGAGCATGTTTGGGACATATTCAGGGGATACATTGCTGCGAGACCGAAGCCTCCTTTTACTGTCCGGGACTTGGAGATTGCAATTCTTGATCAGTGGAACAGTATTCCCCAAAGTCTTATCGATAACCTCATCGCATCCATGGAAAACAGATGTGCATCAGTCTTAGCTGTTCGAGGAAACCACACGCCATATTAAAAATCTTGCATAATTTCTAAACAATGCTTTTTTTTTATCATTTACATGAAAAAAAAATTGCTGCCCTAAACCATCTTTTCATGTTCTTTTCATCTTTTCAAAGAATAAAAGCTCCCTTACAACTTTTTTTGCATCTTTTTTTCTTTATTGCGCATTGATACACGTGTACTATCCATTTAATGCCCATGCATGGCTGTCTTTGTACTGCTCTCTTCACTTTTTCGCTTGCTCCCCTAATTTTTTTGAGCAGTGTACAAAACGGCTCAAACGATATTGACAAAATTTTGTATTACGCCGTTTTCCGGATCTTCTGATCATTGGGAAATCATTCTAGAAATTTCAATTAATGGATCATTTTTGGGTCACTACGGGTCAAGCTAATTTTATCTAACAAACAGCTCTAATGATTTCTACTGAATTTTGTATTATACCGTTTTCAGTCTTGAGAAGACCTCAAAGGTGGGTCACATGTTTGAGAAAATTAGGTTAGTGGGTCATTTTGGGATCACTGCTGGTCAAATTAATTTTATCTATAAAACGTTTTAGCGATTTTGAGTAAAATGTGTACTATACCGTTTTCAGACACGAGAAAATCATTGGTCTAGATCACATGTTCGAGAAATTTTGATTAGTGGGTTGTTTTTGGTCACGGGTTGAGCTAATTTTATCTAAAAAACAGCTCTAACGATTTTTGACTATCCTACCTTTTTTTGATTACGAGAAAATAATTGAGCTAAGTCATATTTTCGAGAAGATTTGATTAGTTGGCCATTTTGGGCCGCTTCACTACGGGTCAGGGTCACAATTTGCAAAGTTGGAGATATTTGGCGAAATATTGGCAACATTTTGCCAACAACCGACGTTCAGGATTACGAAAGCCAAATCATATACTTGCACCAAGTGAACGAATATCGCCAAATTTGACCACATTTATCTAAATTTGGCGAAAAAGTAGGCTTTGAGAACGCGAAAGAATTTTTTAGAAACTCTTAAATGGACTCGAACTACATGGGTAAACCAATCAGAGTGGAGCGAAAAATGTAATTTGGATTGGTGACCTTGGTAAGTGTGTAAATAATGTAAAATTTAGAAACATGTAAGTACATAGTTTTCATAGTGATTGCTTTTCTAAATAATACTTTTGTAAAACAACATGCTTTATAGCAATAGCATAGAGATATTGATACACTGAGAATATTATATGGAGTTGAACAAAAAGCTAATTTTGACCGAGCATACCTCGATCATTTCCGCTAGCTTTGATTTAATGAAAGTTAGGTTGTTTCTCAATTAATTCTTTGGTTCTTCTTTAAGTTTTACGTGATACAACTTATGAATAACAGCATATAATAAAAACTTTTTTCTTATAAATTGTTATGATGTTTGAATCAACATATTTTTCATTCAAACTAGTAAAATATTTAAATTTTATTAACACGTTTTTTCTACAACTTAAAGATAATGTCTTTGATTATGCTGCGTTTTCCGGAATTTTTTGGAAGTGAAAACTTCTATAAGCACACTTTTAGCATAGGTTTTGAATTACGCTCTTGAACCATGCTTGGAAGTGAAATGTTTACATATGCATCAAAATACAGTCTTGTGTTTTCGTCACAGATCAATTTCCTAGATTAGAGACCTGATTAATAATACTGTAATCAAAGTCCATATGCATTGGATCTATGCTCAAATCCGCTATGCCTATAATGAGCCCTTAGATACACCACCCAAATGTAGATGCAACTAGACCCAAGTGGAAGTGTAGATCCTTCTCACGTGTCGTCAGGTTAAGAGGAAGCTCTTTTGTCAGGCATTCACTGATTGGCAGTTTAGGTGTAACCAGCCTGGCGGCGGGCGGCTGACGTATGCGATTTTCCAGAGAATCTCCACTCGGAGACTCCAGGGACAATTCTGTGTAAACCAAGACCTAACTGGGCATGGTTTGTTTGGTGGCCACCAAAACAGCTTTTTCAGTGGCAACCCTACGTGCTTCTGTGCGACCAGGAACAGCACAATTAAACATTGCGTCCATGAGTGTCCCTTGTGGAGATCAGTCAGCGAAAATAACTTTTCCCGAGACGTTCAAACTCGAACGTTTACCGTTGGGTGCCTTGATCATTACAGCAAGATGGGGATTGCAGCTGTTGATAGCGATCTTCTTGAAAGGACATCATATCAGGTTGATGGTCGTACAGGCATTTGAGCTTTAGCACACCTTATCTGGAAGACTTCGAACGCAGATCTCAGAATAATTCGAACGTACCTAATTTAGAGGAGTCCGATGCCGAAGCTTTGGTTCGCTTTGGGGGAGCGACCTCACAAGGTTTTTCAGTGTTTTTTCTTGAATGTAATTAAAATTCGTTCACCTTTCCTCTTAAGTCTTCCCCCTGAACGCAGAGTCTTGTTTTTCAGTGATGTGTCCTCAGCTGTGTCTACTAGCTTTCGCCCTACGCGCGGACTTTTAGTGAGCACACGGAGACTTCGCCCTCGATCACTTACTCGGGCTGTGCTGTGTTCGGCACTGCTTTCTTTCGAGCTGGCATACTGTCGCTCCGACTGTTCTTTTCCCGTCGACATGGCATCTCCAAATCCTAGCATGGTTTTTCTCTTTCTTTACCCATAAGGATTCTGAAAATTCATATAAAATTTGCCTTACATTTGCCCTATCAGGGCAAATACAGATTTTTCTAATCGTTGAAGATGAATTACAAGTCTTTTGCTTTTCCAAAACCTAGCGCAGGATGACGTCCAAGAGATAATATTTGCAAGTAGTCCGTTTCCTTAGTTCAACTGATTTGTCTAGACTGATATAATATCGTGCCGCTTCATTTACACAAATTTCACCGGTTTTTATTTTATTCATTTCTTCTCGTAAGTTTACCTCATCCAGTTTCCCCTGTTGGAATCTAGCTTCGTTTGTATTTCGTCGGCATCATAATTCAGAAATGTAAAACATAATAACATGTATACCCATTTAAATTTCTGCCACTGACCTTATAGACTCCCACTGCAAAGGATATTTGGTATTTTCGAATAAATCCGTGAACGAAATATGAGGCATATTGGATAATTCTAGTGAAGGCTAAACATGTTTAATATAAATTAAGAGGAATTAAACCCCACCCCTTCTCATATTAGATGTACTAACTCTAAAAACTAATTAGGGAAGAGACTTCCTCTAATAAGACGGTATACAAAATTTGAAGCCAATCGGATAATTCTGACGAAGGCTAAACTTGTTTAATCTCAATTAAGAAGGGTTATCCACCTAAGAGGCATTAACACCCTTCTTATATTCGATGTACAAACTCACAATCTAATTCAGGGTGTATTGCAGCTTTACCCAAATTCAAAATTTGGAACCGATCGTATAATTCTAACGATGACTAAATTTGTTTTATAAGTAAATAACTAATACGGATTAACCTCCCACTTATTTTTTATATTCTATGTGAAAACTCTAAAAGCTGATTTGGGAAGAGAATTTAGAATTGTCAAATTAAATGCGTTTGATTATTAAATTTCGTAATGAATGCGTTCGAAATATTTTTTTATATTCTACGGTAGGTTAAACTTGAGTAATGTAAATTAAGGGAGGTGGGCAGAGAAACTGCCAAGAATAAAGGAAATATTATTTAAATAAATAAATTAGCATAAAGAGGAATTATACATCTAATATGGTGCTTCGGTTTATTCTTCCCGAATTTTAGTGTGAGAATAATATATTTAAGAAATTTTAGACCTTCTAGTTGGTTCATCTGAATATAATCTGATATAAAGCGAGGAAACGTTCGGGATGGGTTAATTAAAACATTCTGAGCATAACTCTAAATGCCATACACTTAGATATTTTTTACTAAAAAATAAAGGGGAAATTACGAAAATTTGAACCAATTTTCTTTACTGAAACAAATGAATTTTTTTAAATCATTGATTAAAGGGAGAAATTTTCTTTACTAACACGCCCCCCTCCCCCTCCCTGACTTCTTAAGTAAAGATCTAAGGAAAGGGCCCTGGTCAACCAAAGAAAAAACAGATTTTTGTCTCAGAATCCTGATTATTGAAAAAATATTCTTACGCATCAATCATATTTTACAATTAAAAAGGGGGCATCTCATCCCGAATTACAAGTGCGACTTCGATGAAGGTAAGACATGTATTCTTTGATCCGGGATAGATTACCAAGTCAGAGCTAGTAGTCCGCTGCAATCTATAACTCGCTGCAACCTATAACTAATACACATTACTTGAAACATCTTTCTACCACATTCATTAAATATTGCATGAAAAATCTCTGGTAAGTACATTATATTTTATCTTCTACTTGTCTCTCTTATAAGAACACACTACGAAACCAAACTTACCTTTCATTAATGAATATAACTTTTATTTGAAAGAATAATTAGATGTAACTTTGTGTACTGTTCTATTGTACAACAATTGAAAGTAGAAGAACGTCAATAGTTCTGCACACATTTAATAGGTAAAATACAGTGACTAGGGCAACTAATTTGATAGGGCATCTAACTTGATTTACGATATATTGACATACACACACACACAAGGATTTACTGCTCCAAATTGTTACTGCGTTTGGCTATATTTCTCAAATAATTGCCACATTTGGGGACAAAAATATTCCCATGTTGACCATTATCTTGTCCAGTTTGTGTAAAGTGCCTAATTTCGCGAAAATCTCATTCGAATCCGATTTCGACCTGAACTAAGAATCTTTAATAATTCGTGTCCTTGTCAAAGTGTCGCATTTTGGATGGTAGTTTTTGGTGAAAATTAATGGAATTCTCCTTACAAGTGTTACAATTTTGTATAAAAAGTTATATCTTTAAATTATATTTGTAATTACATCATTTTTTAATAATTATACTTTCTGGCAATAGTAAATTAATGTGTTTTCCTACATTTTTTATAATTATGATGGTGTACTATGGTACACAGTATACACAAACATATCAGGACGTGAGTTTCAAAACTCGCCTTATCCAAAATTCAGAAAATCGAGTTTTCTCTATCAGTCTTTTCTATTGGTGAACCTGCAGCGAAAAAACACTCCAATCTGCAAAAAAACTTGTATTAATGCATTTTCTGGTACTCTAAAATCTTGGTTTACAATGAAAACCAATGGACGAAGTCAGAGGTTTTTCGCGGTTTCCCAAAATTTGATTTTCTGGATAAAGCGAGTTTTGAAACTCACATCCACATATGTATATATAAGCAATTCAAAATATTCTTATATAACTTGCAGAATTGAATATGGATCAAAATATTCAGTTCAACGATGAATTGTAACAATAACAAAAAAAAAATAATAACGCATTTTATATAAATCTATTTATTTATATATATATCTATTTATCTATCTATCTATCCACCTATACATACATATATGAGGACATTGGTTTCAAAACTCGCCTTATCCATCAAATCAAATTTTGGGAAATCGTCAAAAACATCTGAGTGCTCCATTGTTTTTCCTTCTAAACCAATTGGTTTACAAGGAAAACCAAAACTTAAGATAATCTGTAAAATCTTAAGATTTTTCTACAATGCCACAAATACACTAGCTTTTTTTAGCTAGAACTAGCTTTTTTAAAGATTGCAGTGTTTTTTCGATGCAGTTCACCAATAGAGCAGGTTGATGGAGCAATCTCAATTTTTTAAATTATGGATAAGGCGAGTTTTGAAATTCAAGTCCTCATGTATAAATATTAATATAAATATAAATATATATGTGGCATTTGGATTAATAATATCTAGGCCGCGCTGTTTCTGAAGCGATAGCGTTTTACTTGAAGAAAGCAATTTTGTCAGAATTGGATATTTTAATTCCCTGTTATGAATTATTTATTTCAGTCATTAGTGGAAAGAGCAAATTTCCGAATCTAAAGGCTAAGATATGATTCTGAGATAATTCAAGCCAAGCTTGCTTCCTTCACCCATTCAGAGACAGCAACGATGTCAACTTTTTTTTTTTTTTTTTTTTTTTTTAATTAACGCCGTTTATTACAGCTGCATCCCCAGATGACATCCATTCAGTCCATTTCGAACGAAGCCTGTCGAGAAATGACTCATTTAGAAAAACGTTCCAGTGTTGAAAAATAAAAGAAAGGTCATCAGGAATCTAGCAGAGATCTCTAGTAGATATCAATAATTTCGGAAAGTGCTTTTTTTCCATTAGCGATGCAAAAAAAGGCGGTAAGTTTTCGCTCGCTGAATTCCTCAACACGTTTGTTCAACATCGGCTTGTATACGGGTACCCAATTTTGGACGATTTTCCACTGAAAAGTCCTATACTCCGCTTATCCCTTTAAGACCCGGTGTATTTGTAAACAAAGCTAATCATGCCTGTAGAAAGTAAAACATGGACTGCAACCGCTACCTGTTGATAAAAAATTATACTTTACTCTATCTGCAAACCAGAACGACCGTCCGATTCGAGTTTTTATTATAAACGACTTAGAAGCAAACAATTAAATGAATGTCTAACCCGCAAAAGGGTTATACACGGAAACATAAGGTATTTCAAAATCATGATGAACTATTTCTTTTAATTTAAAAAATATATTCTCTGGGAATCACAATTTTATAACTTCTTAATTACAGTTATTTTTCAAAACTTTTTCTACTGTTTTATATAATTTTCTACTACATATGAAATTCTATCTTATTTAAACATTTCAGTTATCACGTTTTGCATGCTTTTATAGAAAGAAAATGTGATATGATACCAATCAATGTTACATATAACATCGATAACTACTAGAAACCGTAAGATATTAAGTTGTTATATTTGCTTTCATTAGAACATCCATTTGCCATATTAGATAGAAATAGAAAGATGTTGTTGCGTCTGTTATCGCAATACAGTCAGTAAATTATTGTCTCTTTTTTTTTCCTCGACAAAAAGAGAAAATAAATTGCTTGAAGCTTGTATAACTGTCATGTGGCGATTGCAAAAGTTATATTAATAAGAAATATTATACGTGCGATTGCAATAATTACATTAATAAGATATATTATAAGTGTGATTGTAAAAGTTACAATAACAGGGCAATATTTTTATTATATTGTAAATATGTTATGAATATGGTTAGACATAACTTTCTTAAATATATTGTTTTCGATTAATGACACGTTTGTAAGCAGTCCATTTATATCTCTCTATTCTAAAAAAAAGTAACTACCGCTGTCACCGCCGCCGCCGCCGCCGCCGCCGGTTTTGAATTTTTTGTGACCGGAGGTCTTTCTTTGTTAATATTAAGACAAATAATGCATACAAAAATATGAAAATCGGTAGTATTATACAGAAATGTTTGATAAACACGCTGATGCAGACAGTTTTTAGATCGAAGAATTATTTTAAGAGATATTTAATGCTAAAGTTGGACAAAATCGTTCCACTAAAAAAGTTTTATAGGAGCAAAAACTGTTCATAGGAATTTAATCATTTTTAGATCATTTTATGCGTTAGAATTTGCCGGAGTGCAGATTGCACTAATTTTTTTATTTTGACTAATTTTTTGAGGTTTTATTTCTATTTTAAATTCAGATTTTCAGCATTTCTAGAGATATTTTTAACAGATTTTAGAAAGTGATATTAATTTAAACTGTTGCCAACTGTATAAACAGCGGAAGCAATAATGTTTGCTTCAAAAAGAAAAAAAATATTTATACGTGTAAATAAATTAAAAATTTATTTACACGTGACTATTATAAACAGAAAAAAAACGTTTGGAATTAGAATTAAATAATTATGTATGAAAAGCAGGAACTTATTAAAAATTATGTCATAAAAACTATAATTACACGTGAATTTTAAGAGAGAAAGGAATTTGTAAAGAAATAAATTTATTAACATGCGTTAGAAGTCTTAAATAGGAGAAATTACGTCATATTTACGTCACATTACAGTTATTACATAAAATGAACACAAAATAATATTGCAAAACGATTTAAATTTAGAAATTGCGCTAGACATTTATTTGATATTTTAAGAGGAAACTTTTCAACTATTTTTGTTAGGAAAGCGCAAATAATATTTAATTTCTAACACAAGTATTTTCACGTGAATATTTAAAAGAGAAAGAATAGCTTGGTCAAAATTACGTCAGATTAAAAACGATTAATTTAAAATGTCTCATTTAAAAGAACTTTCTGTTCACTTTGTTAAAAAATACCAGGAGACAAAGACTCTGTTTACTTAATTCCTTTTATATTAGCTTATTTTGAAATGTTGTTACACGTGTCTACGTCATCAAGTTATTTTTATTTCGACGTTTTATTTGTATTTTTTTTAATGTTGTACTAATTTGTTTTTTCGTTATTTAAAATAAAAATTATGTCAATTTGTATAATTTGGCGAGTGGTTTGGCGATTTATATAATTTGGCGAAATTGGTCGGCGGGATAATCAAGTAGTACCGCAACGGATTTGGCGTTAAAATTCCCCTATCAAAGAGAAATGAATAGAAATCCGTTTATAGAGAGATCGCCACTGTTTTTTAAATTATAATTCAATCTTTCGAAAACTTTTTAAAGCCGATCAAATTAGCGTGCATTTAGAGTCTACGGTGTCTGGACGGGGGAGCGTACCTCGTAGGGGGCCGAGCCCCCTAGTTTATTAAATATATACAAGGGTAGGTCAAAAATTATCCGCAATTTTGACATAACTCTTCTTATACTGTTCATACTGTCTTCGTTTATTTTATTGTTATACTATTGTGGTCATTCTTTGAAAGTTTGGTCGTAATTTCTCCATTTATCTTCTTTTTACTGAAGATAGATCAAGAGCGTTCCATCACAGGTTTGCACTAAAGAGAACAAGCGAGCAGTGATCCGGTTTTTGTGGTCGGAAGGTGTATCAGGGGTGGTAATATATCGAAGATTTTTGGCACAATACGGGACCAGTGCCGCAACAGACTGTCTCCAAATGATTTAAAAATTCAAAAATGGATGCACAAGTGTTACGCATGCGGAAGTAGCCGGACGACCGTGTACGGCAACAAATTATGACAACATTGAACGTGTACGTGACATGGTTCTGTCAGACAGACGAGCGACTATTGATGAAGAGGCACATCATGTGCAAATTAGTCATGGTTCTGCCTACGAAATTATCCACACAAGCAGGGACCCGGAGCTGGAGCTGGAGCCTGGAGCCGGAGCGCTCCGGAGCTGTGTTTTCCCTGGAGCTGGAGCCGGAGCTGGAACTCTAAATTTTCCTCAGCTCCAGGGCTCCTTTAGTTTTTAATATTCTTTTAAATCTTTTTTTTCCCAGTCTTTTAAATTTCTAGGCTTAAAATATTTTAATTACATCATTATTCAGTATTTTAATTATATCATTTTTTAGGTTTTTATTATTATTAGAAAGGAAACCTTCTCAAAACATGGTAACACTACTTTACTTCTACTTTCTACTTGAACTAAGTGACAACACTATTTGAAAACAAATATGGCCGCCTGTTGTTTACATGTGTAGTTGTACAATTTTGGCTGTTTGAAAAGTATAGAAGAAATTTAAGATTTTTGTGTTTAAAATTCCACCAAATTTTCTATTTTAAAAGCAAAAGCTAAAAGATGTCATATTTTCTGAACAAGCATTTCAAGTTTGATGAGAAGAAAAATGCATTTTGTCAGATCTTTAATGAAGGTAGAAAATATTTGTGAGCAAAAAATTAAATGTGTAAATTAAAATCTGCAACTCAAAAGCGCGAAGTCGGAGCCGAGTTGGAGCCGGAGCCGGAGCTGGAGCCACAGTATTTTCTCTAGGAGCGGAGCTGGAGCTGGAGCTGGAGCATCAAAAATTGTTCGGCTCCGGGTCACTGCACACAAGACTTGGATTTCATAATGTCGGTGCATGCGTGGCTCTCTGCTCAGCCGAAAACCCTCTTTTTTGATAGGACCTGGAAATTTGTGCCACGTTGGACCAAGTGCGATGAAAAGCAAGTGGACTATAATGATAACGTTATGATGTTAACGTTAGATTCCTTTGCAATAAATTTTATAACTACATTGCGGATAATTTTTGAATTAGCCTCGTACATATAAAAGGTCAAATGGAAAATGTTTAAAGTCCATTTTTATTGCATTTACTTAAAAGCTCGAAATTAAAAAAAGAGAATAAGGCCATGGACCTTATTATTTGATATGAATTTCAACTTCGTACATGAACCCATCCCTTAAAAAAACTAGTTGGATGAGCCAATCCCAAAACTTTCGTCTATCTCATACATCTTAATACTTTAAAAAATAGTTACAATAGTTAATACTTCAACATTATTAGTTCAATACTGTACCAACATTGATTTTCATCTTAATTTTCGGCCTCAGTCAATTAATCGGTGTAAAAAATAGAGTTAATCTCGATCATCATTTTCAATAAAATCAATAGTGATTCGTTGTTCTATTGTACATCAACTGTTTGCGAATAGTAGGATTAGCAGGGTGTGAAGTTTCGTCCCTACATGAGTCGCCGATGTGCAGTAGAAATACGAAAATTCGAGAAAATTATACAGAAAAATATACAAAATCACAATTACAGCGCCCCCTTTCAGCAGAATATTATGAAATCCAGAGAGGACCTGTTTGACATAGAAAGAAACATACACTGGAAATTTGATTCAGTTCTATGTCTAACTTCGTACACTTTTCGATGATATAATAATAATAATGGCACAAAAATTTCTATTACAGGGTTCCCTTCCAACGGAATATTTCCAAATTCAAGGAGGACCTGCTGGCCATAACCAAAAACATACCAAAATATTTGGTTCAGTTATATGCATAACTTCATAAACTTTGCGATGGTACAATGGCGACACACGGACATACAAACTTTTTGTAAAAACATATTTTTTGGTATCTCTGACCCCCCCAAAAGTGTAAATCCGCTGAAAACCGGAAGTAGGAAATTTTTTTTATTACAATACTTACCTCTATTGAAGATAGAAGAAAGTAACGAACAAAACAAAGAGAAAATGGTGTAGACAGATATAAGGTCAACAAAGTGATCCAATAAAAGTCCCATTTTTTAGGTAGATTTCGCAAGAAATGCGAGATATTACATTCTTCCCCTTGTTGAATTTATGAAAAAGTTTTGCTGATCATGACCCCTAGAACCCAAAACCACCCCATTTCAAAACTTTATCTGTCTTTCTATTTATATATGCATATATCACGTTTTTAGGAACACCATAACATCCATAATACGGTACAAATCTTTTGCAAACTGATACAGAAAATGAAGGGGCAGAAAATCTCGGTCAAGTTCGTTTATGGGCAAAATCTAACCAAGGGGGTGGAAACAGGGAGGAGTTTTGTGAAAACCGAAAAAAACCTAAAACTTTTTAATTATAATACATATCAAATTAGTTTAAAGTTATTATCGCTTCTAAGTAGGGACAAAAATTTATGTACCGCAGATTTTTGATAAAATTAAAAATGGGCTCAAGGGGCGAAAAAAATTCATAACTTTGTCAATTCTCAAGCTATCAAACTCACTTAAACATATTATAAAACTTCTTAATACTATCTGCAACTTTTATCTTGACAGGTTTTAGATAGGACCAACTTTTACCAAAGAAAGAAAAATATAAAATAAAATGAAAAAAAAGAAGGGGGGGGGTCGGTTGAAGAAGAAACAAATTCATAACTTCGTCAATTTACAGGATATCAAATTCGCTTAAATTTATTATAAATTTTCTTAATATTATCTACAACTTTTATACTGATGAGTATTTGATAAGACCAACTCTTATAGCAAAATAAATAAATAAATAAATAAAAATAGGGGTTAAAGAAAAGATTATTGTATTAGCATGATTCTGATAAAGCCATGTCTTACAGAAAAATGAAATTAAAAATTAATGAAAAGTGGCCAGGAAACATGATTAAACTGGGTTTATCTCTAATATTGATTTAGTTTTTGTTGATGAAATTAGTATTTAACTTCGAAATCTACCTCCGCCTGTATGCCGAGCTTCCAGGGATATTAATTTTTTTTTTATGTACTTAATCCTAAAAATGGGGTACAACGCGTGTGAGCGTTGCATTGTAAATCAAAGATGACGATTTATACTTTTATATTATTGGCCTTGAATCACACTGTTTGGCGATAATTTTTATACATATATATATAGAAAGTGGTAAGTTTGTTATTCGTAGTTTTTACAGTTACTAGCGTCGACGTTTGCGGTCCGTTCTCATTTAAACATATTTGTAAGTGGGATTTATCAATTTAATATTTTTCTCGAACTTTGTTTACCAAATTATAATACGCTTCTCAAGCTAAGAAATTGCACTTTCACCTCAAATCTGAGAAACAGAGGACTATCATCATTTTTACCACGATTCTTCATTTTAAAAAATACAAAATGTGTACAAATAACAAAAGCCTGCAAGATTTGGGTTGTGTCACATTGCATAGTTTTTGATAATTGATTCTTACGTACTTTGTATCGCTGAATCCAAAAATGGCCTTCATTTTTTACAATCACGTCAGGATTTTTTGCAAATTTTTCACTTTTTAACTTTGAAATTTACGATTTGCGAGAAATTCTGACGTGATGGTTAATTATGAAGACTATTTTCAGATTTAGTGCTAAAAAGTACATAAAAATCAATTATCAAAATTTAAAAAAGACAACCATCACATCTATTTTATAGTATCAGAATTTTGCTATTTTTTGACTTTGAAATTTACTATTTGCAAAATCTTTGACTTGACGGTTAAAAATGAAGGCCAATTTCGAATTCAGCGATAAAAAATATATAAAAATCAGTTATCAAAAGTTAAGAAACACAACCATGTCCTGTATCTTTCAATATCACATGTTCTCTATTTTTTGACTTTTTACCTTTGGAATTTATGATTTACAAAACATCCTCATGTGATGGTTAATAATGAAGATTATTTTCAGATTTAGTGCTAAAAAGTACATAAAAAATCAATTATCAAAATTTAAAAAAGGCAACCATCATATATATCTATTTTGTCAGAATTTCGCTATTTTTTGACTTTGAAATTTACGATTTGCAAAATCTTTGACTCGACGGTTAAAAATAAAGGCCATTTTCGAATTCAGCGATAAAAAATATATAAAAATCATTTATCAAAAGTTAAGAAACACAACCATGTCCTGTATCTTTCAATATCACACGTTCTCTATTTTTTGACTTTTTACCTTTGAAATTTACGATTTACAAAACATCCTGACGTGATGGTTAAAAATGAAGATCATTTTCAAATTCAGAGCTAAAAAATACATAAGAATCAAAAGTTAAACAACAATACCATCGTAGGGTTTTGTAATTTAAAATCTGCTTTTTTTCTTCATTTTTCTATTTATAAGCGTTATAGCTTGTTAATAAAAAAATACCGTTCATAAAAAAGAATTGATTTTTTAAAAAACAGTTTCCGAATCCTTATAGTGTGCAGAATAAGCGCATAGAACGGTCTGATGAAATAAGTGAAACAGCGTGACACACCTCCACGCGCTTTAAATTGTTTTCTTAGTATGTGTATAAGTCCAGGGATCGCGGGGTAACTGTAAGTTAAACGATATAACAATTAACTATGAATTTTATACTTGTTTTCTTCAATAAAACTCTAAACCTATTTTTCTTGAAACGATATTAGCCAGAGCACCGCACAGTGGAGTATTTGAAGAAAAATTCTGGCCAATACGTGCATTCGTTCTTGAGATAGAGCTATTGCGGATATCGTGAAAAATGCATCATAGCAGTGCCCCCTAATTCCTGATTTACACCAAAACGTATTTAGCAACAACTTATATTAATGTCTAACTGAATCTCAAGTTTGGAGAAAACCCGTGCATTACTTCTTGAGATTAAGCTTTGCGGAAATCGTGAAAAACGAACAGCACCAGCATAACAGCGCCACTTTTGGGCGATTTGCACCGAACACTAATCGGCACCAATTTATATAAATGTATAACTGAAGCTAAAGCTTTATTAGAATTCCGTGAATTAGTTCTTGAGATGGGACACCCACGAAATTTGTGTCACAAACAGACATACAGACAGACTTGCAGACTGACAGACTTTCAGACATTCTCTAATAACAGTCAAATCGTGTTCAGGATCTTCTAAAACGTATAAATCCATTCAAAACCGGAAGTCGAATAGTTTCACGATTCCAATTCTTTCTTCTTGTAAAGATAGAAGAAAGTAAAAATACATTTGCAATTTTTATGAAAGAACCTGCTTTCATAATATTTGTGGTCTCGTGGCGTTTTCTTTATCAAATTCATACTAGTTTTTATAATTTTTATGCGAAAATAGTACGTTATCATTATTCATCTGTAGAATGTCACGAACTGTGTGTTTGAAACACTAGATGCAGTTTTATTAAAAGTTTTTATAAGCTTTTAAGTCCACTGTAATCATTTTTAGCACATACTTTTCTATTTTAATGCTAATAAATGACTTTTTTATATAATTCGATTACCTTTTTACCATTTAAATTCCGTTCAATTTTAATAAAAACAGGTTCATGGCTCCCCAAATTTCCGAAAATTCTTATTTTGTTTGTTTCAAATGATTTTTACTAGCTGTGCACTACATGTCGCACCTGATGCGCACACAGCACCCATATACAATTGCTAGTTCTACTATTTATTGTATAATCAAAATAAGTTTTATAGTAAAAAACTTCGAATATTAAATGGGTAAGTTCAGTTTTTGTGTTACTTTATTTTTTATATTACTACAACATCCCGAAATTGACCTACTTTTCGGGCCAATGAATGATAACTTCCCCTTAATTGTTGTGTTAAAATTAGTTTCTACTTCTGAAAATACAAAATAATCTGCTTTAATGCATAAAAAATATTAAAGGGGGAGGATCACCTTAAAACTTTAATAATGTCAAAAAAAATTCCGTCTATTATTCAAAAACAACATGTTACCGAACTTTTAAAAAATATATCACGATACTCCACTTAGAACTGGCTTTATGATAAAATATGTGGAGCGATACCTACTGAAACCAAGGCAAATCTGAACTTTAATGTCATTTTTCTCAAAACAGATGTTTTTCACATTGCGCGATCATCTTTTCAAAACTGAGTAACGCAGAAACTTAATACTTTCCATTATATTGTATTTTATGCATTTTTATAACCTCTACCTAATTTTTAAGTAACTACCTGTAATATATTTATTTATTTATTACATTTTTATTGAAATTTTTATCATAAATTTTGTATTTTATGGTTGAATTGCCTGTAAAATATTTTCAGCAAGAAACTTTGTGTCTATTTTAGGTTGAAATTAAAGTACAATATTTTAAGTATATGTACTTATATGTAATATTAAGTGGATATATCGAATATATTTTT
The DNA here is from genome assembly GCA_963932465.1 of Maratus speciosus. NCBI lineage: Eukaryota > Metazoa > Arthropoda > Arachnida > Araneae > Salticidae > Maratus > Maratus speciosus. The sequence continues at coordinate 526,762,111 of OZ010789.1, read as the reverse complement.
TATAATCCAGCGCACAACACATGTATGTCAAATCACCTTTTTTAAAATCCTTAATTAGTATGTCTTAATTAAATTAATTTCTAATTATTTTAGATTAAAAGTATTTAAAGAAATACGTAAACAAAGATTTGTAAACATTACTCTAAAAAAATGTTTAATTTGAATGACTATTTATAGATTCAAAAAATGTTTAATATTGTTTTAAAATCAAGCAATATCAAGCTGCTGTAGATGATCTCCGTCCTTAAAGTATTTTTAAATGTGTAAATATTTTGTCTAATTTCAAAATGATTAAGACGAATAAAAAAAAATACAGGAAACGAATTTAAAGAAAGGAAAACAGGATTTACAAAAATCCTTCCGGCCAGTGCCGGGAGGAAGAGGTAGCTTTCATATTCCTTATTTTAAAAAAGCCAACTTACATTATTCAAACACACGAAGCTCAATTTAGTGGAAACCGAATATAGGAGATTCAATACTAATTTTTATAAATACTAAATCATTATGAATGAGAATTTCGCAAAATTAGTCAGCTTTATCCAAGCTGCTTTTATTTAAAATAACATATATTTGGCTGCCAAATTCGGCGATTTCTTAAAGTGTCTGCCATTTTAAGACAACATGGTGGATGAGGCTAACCAGTGAACTTGGTCGAGACCTTAGTAATTGCTGTGCACATGCTCACTCACATCGGAATCGATTGATATATACGAGTGCTATAGCAGGCAAAAAATCAGATTTTTCAAAATGTCACCCACATTAGATATTGAAATTGCTATAACTGAGCCATTTTTTAAGATAAAAACAAACAAAAAATGTTCCTGAATCCTTATATAAAGGTCAAATACTTAAGAAAGAAACCTTTTTCAATTTCTAATTTTTTTGCACGTCACTTTAAATATAATTTTTTTTTATTTTAATGGCCGCCATTTTGAAACAAGATGGCTGATGAAGCTCGCCAGCGAACTTGGTCGAGATATTGATGTATACTATCCACATGCCTTCTTACATCGAAATAGGCGAATACGTGTGTTATCGCGTGACAAATACAAGATCGTTTCAAAATGTTAGCCATGCTAGAAATTCAAAGTGCTATAACTCAGCCATTTTTTTAGATATAGACGAAACAAAAACTGTTCCGGAATCTTTGTATTAAGTTCAAACACATACGAAAAAAATCTTTTTCATTTTCCAATTTTTTGGTATCTCACTTTAAATTTGATTTTTTATAAATTTTTTAAGGCCGCCATTTTGAAACAAGATGGCGGATGAAGCTTGACAACGAATTCGGTCGAGATATTTGTATGTACTATGTACACACCAAGGTACGTCCAAATCGGTTCATAAATACGCCCGTTATCACGTGACAAAAATCAGGATGTTTCAAAATGTCAGCCACGCTAGAAATTCAAAATGCTATAACTCAGCCATTTTTTAATATATAGACGAAACAAAAACTGCTCCCGAATATTTTTATCAAGATCAAACACATAAGAAAAAAATATTTTTTCAATTTTCAATTTTTTGGTACCACATTTCAAATTTAAATTTTTCTTAAAACTTTAAATGGCCGCCATTTTTAAACAAGATGGCGGATGAAGCTGGCCAACGAACTCGGTCAAGACATTGGTATGTACTATGTATAAACGAAGTTACATCCAAATCGGTTCACAAATACGCCTTTTATCGCGTGAAAAAATTCAGGACGTTTCAAAATGTCAGCCACGCTAGAAATTCAATATGCTATAACTCAGCCATTTTTTAAGATATAGACGGAACAAAAACTGCTCCGGAATCCTTGTATAAAGGTCAAATGCATAAGAAGAAAATATTTTTCCATTTTCAAGTTTTTGGTACCACATTTCAAATGTTAAATTAAAAAAAAAAATTTAATGGCCGTCATTTTGTTTCAAAATGGCGAATGAAGCTGGCCAACGAACTCGGTCGAGACATTGGTATGTACTATGTACACACCGATTTACATCCAAATCGGTTCATAAATACGAGAGTTACAGTGTGACAAAGGTCATATATATATATATATATATATATAGTATATATATATATATATGTCAATTTTGATCGGAGGGTGGTTTCGGCGTCTGGGGGTCATGATCGATGAAAATATACCAAAATGTTTTGAAATCGCTTTCCTCCGAACGGCTGCAATAGGTAGCTTTTAGGTAGCTTTCTTTACAAAAAAGCTACCTATTGCAGCCGTTCGGAGGAAAGCGATTTCAAAAAATTTTGGTATATTTTCATCGACCATGACCTCCAGACCCCGAAACCACCCTCCGTTCAAAATTGATATATATATATATATATATATATATATATATATCTGACCTATGTCACACTGTAACTCCCGTAATTATGAACCGATTTCGATGTAATTCGGTGTGTACATAGTACATACCAATGTCTCGACCGAGTTCGTTGGCCAGCTTCATCCGCCGTTTTGTTTCAAAATGGCGGCCATTTAAAATTTTTAAAAAAATTTAAAACTTGAAATGTGGTACCAAAAAATTAAAAATGGAAAAATATTTTTTTCTTATGTATTTGACCTTTATACAAAGATTCCGGAGCAGTTTTTGTTTCGTCTATATCTTAAAAAATGGCTGAGTTATAGCATTTTGAATTTCTAGCGTGGCTGACATTTTGAAACGTCCTGAATTTTGTCACGCGATAAATGGCGTATTTATGAACCGATTTGGATGTAATTCGGTGTGTACATAGTACATACCAATCTCTCGACCGAGTTCGTTGGCCAGCTTCATCCGCCATTTTGTTTCAAAATGGCGGCCATTTAAAATTTTTTTAAAAATGTAAAAATTGAAATGTGGTACCAAAAAATTGAAAATGGAAAAATATTTTTTTCTTATGTATTTGACCTTTATACAAAGATTTCGGAGCAGTTTTTGTTTCGTCTATATCTTAAAAAATGGCTGAGTTATAGCATTTTGAATTTCTAGCGTGGCTGACATTTTGAAACGTCCTGAATTTTGTCACGCGATAAAAGGCGTATTTATGAACCGATTTGGATGTAACTTCGTTTATACATAGTACATACCAATGTCTCGACCGGGTTCGTTGGCCAGCTTCACCCGCCATATTGTTTAAAAATGGCGGCCATTTAAATTTTTAAGAAAAATTTAAATTTGAAATGTGGTACCAAAAATTGAAAATTGAAAGAATATTTTCTTCTTATGTGTTTGACCTTGATAAAAAGATTCGGGAGCAGTTTTTGTTTCGTCTATATCTTAAGAAATGGCTGAGTTATAGCATTTTGAATTTCTAGCGTGGCTGACATTTTGAAACGTCCTCATTTTTCTCACGTAATAACAGGCGTATTTATGAACCGACTTGGATGTACCTTGGTGTGTACATAGTACATACAAATATCTCGACCGAGCTCGTTGGCCAGCTTCATCCGCCATCTTGTTTCAATATGGCGGCCATTTAAAAAAATTAAAAAAAAAAAAAAATTAAATGAGATACCAAAAAATTGGAAAATGAAAAAGATTTTTTTTGTATGTGTTTGACCTTAATACAAAGATTCCGGAACAGTTTTTCTTTCGTCTATATCTAAAAAAAAATGGCTGAGTAATAGCATTTTGAATTTCTCTTGTGGCTGACATTTTAAAACGCCCTGATTTTTGTCACGCGATAACAGGCGTATTTATGAACCTATTTGGATGTAACTTGGTCTGTACATAGTACATACCAATGTCTCGACCGAGTTCGTTGGCCAGCTTCATTCGCCATCTTGTTTCAAAAGGATTGCCATTTAAAAAAATTAAATTTAAAATTCAAAATGAGGTATTAAAAAATTGGAAAATGAGAAAGATTTTTTTTATGTGTTTGGTCTTGATGCAAAGATTCCGGAGCAGTTTTTGTTTCTAAAAATTTGTTCTTTTGTTGATATCTTAAAAAATGGTTGATTTATAGCTCTTTGAATTTCTAGCATGGATAACATTTTGAAACGATCTTGTATTTGTCACGCGATAACACGCGTATTCGCCTATTTCGATGTAAGAAGGCATGTGTATAGTATAGATCAACACCTCGACCAAGTTCGCTGGCCAGATTCATCAGCCATCTTGTTTCAAAATGGCGGCCATTAAATTAAAAAAATATACATTTAAAGTGAGGTGCAAAAAAATTAGAAATTGAAAAAGGTTTCTTTCTTAAGTATTTGATCTTGATATAAGGATTCAGGAGCATTTTTTGTTTGTCTTTACCTTAAAAAATGGCTCAGATATAGCAGTTTCAATTTCTATTGTGGGTGACATTTTGAAAAATCTGATTTTTTGCATGCGACAGCACTCCTATAAATTAACCAATTCCGATGTGAGTGAGCATGTGCACAGCAATTACTAAGGTCTCGACCAAGTTCACTGCTTAGCCTCATCCACCATGTTGTCTTAAAATGACAGGCACTTTAAGAAATTGCCGAATTTGGCAGCCAAATTTAAGTTACTTTAAAGAAAAGCAGCTTGGATAAAGCTGACTAATTTCGCGAAATTCTCATTCATTATATTGATAAAAATTAGTATTGAATCTCCTATATTCGGTTTCCACTAAATTGAGCTTCGTGTGTTTGCATGATATAAGTTGGCTTTTTTTAAATAAGGATTATGAAAGCTACCTCTTCCTCCCGGCACTGGCCGGAAGGACTTTTTGTAATGAAAGCTACCTAAAATGATTATGACAACTAAAAACAGATAAAAAACCCACTTTTTTAGCAAAAATGTGCTACCATATTAACCATGGGAAAGAATAGTATGCATTAGGTATTTGATTTTCAATGCATACTACTATTTATGCTTGTTAAAGCATTAATGCCTATTTAAAAAATCTTAATGTTATTCAAAATCCAAATTTATGTTCCACTATAACTTATTACGTTTTCTTTAAAAAATGCAAAACTTTCTTTGTAAAATTAAATGTAAAAATATATTTAATAATATTTTAAAATATATGATAATGATTTCCTGAACAATCTTTTTCTTCTCGCAATATAATTTCTCCTATTTTAGTCTTCCTCGATATTTTATTTTATGCAAATAGTTTGTATTCTTTTAAACCAATAATTCACAAGTGAATATCCGAAAAATTATTAAATGCACGTAATTTTAGCTGAAAATGATAGTATTCACTTGGGATTGACTGAATGCTTGAAGCTCTTTCGATAAGTTACATTTTCTCTGAGGAAGGTTTATGGAGTTGCTTCCTGAACTTTGTGTTCAGGTAAACACGGATTTGGAGTCAGTTGATTTGTTCTCTAAGGACAGGCTTTTGAATGTAACAACTGAAATTTCTTTAAAAGTACAGGTAATATAAAAACATGTTACAATTAATTTAACATTCTTTTATAAATAAAAAATTACTTTTAGAAAATTTGCGTTTAATTCTTTTTATTATAATAAAGTTTCCTTATGTTTTCATATATTTTTTTTTTTACTTCTATTTCTTAAAGGTTCCTTATGTCTTGCAATGCTTTTAATGATTTTTATTCCTTAAGTTAAAAATTGTTAATGGTTTAGTTAAAATACTCTCAACAATTGTCATATGCATTAAGGAATATTTACCATTGTAATGACACTATTTTCAATTTGGAAATATCTTTTAAACATAAAAAGATTAAAGATAACAGTTAGAATCTTTACGTTTTTAATTTATGTATATAATATCGTTCCCTTACATTTTTTAGTGTTCAAACAATGACAAATTCATGGACTTAAATATAGTCACTTAAAGCTTAAGGCAAAATTTTATATGGGAGAAATTTATCCACATTTAAAGCAATTACTGATACTTCCGGAACTGTGCATAGAATGCTATTTGTCATTACCTTGCACAAATGCTCAATGTATTTATTAAAATTACGAAATATACCTTTTAACTTACTATATTAAAAACTGGCATGAAATTTGTTTAACACAAGAAAAATCAGAAAAGATGTAACGTATTTGCAGCATTTGATATGAATTCTTTTATAACCGCCTCCCTTTGAATGCTGTTCACTACAGTAATAAAAACGGTATATAATAAAATAAAGAGACCTTACTTTCTTCGGTGAAACTGCTTACGATGTTTCATATTGGCAAGGTCAAGAGTTAGCATTCGAAATTTAATATCGACACAAGGAAAGGGAAGGCACTAAATTACAAAATTGGACCGCAGCACGGTTGATTACGAAGTGACATCTTACTATATACTCTTTGATTGTTAGCATTCTTCGGTACTATTAGACAGTTGGTTAGTTGGTTCGTTGTATGAGGTTGCAAAATCCCTTAAGGGACATACTGCGCCAACACTGTTAGACAGAAAGAATATAATGCCTTCTTTACTCATAAAAAAAAATAAAAATATTATTGCTGTATGAGCATCCATTGGAAATGTGATGAGCGAAAAGTAGTTGATTTTTCTGTAGCTTTCGTGACGTAACAGTGTTTGAAATCGCGAACAAACAAATGAATGTGGTACGATCTGCGCTTAGCATTCATGTGCCAAAGGTGTCCTTTAGTACTAAATAGATTTGAACTGTAAATTTTGTAATAGTCTATTTTCTTTTATCTCACAAAGCTTTGACGATCGCACATTTACATCCTGATAGCCAAGTTGGGACGCGCTTTAAGCAGCTCCATCGAAATAACATAAAACTATATTACTGTACTTGGATCACATTTTTATGTCTAAAGCTGTCGGTGTTAACCGGACCTTCTTATACTGGACACAAATGAAATAAAATTTTATTTTATATATATTAATGACTAATTAAGAGAAAAAATGCAATATTACAATTTCATTTTTATTTTAATGTGTATGATATGATATGTTACGAAAAGCACAATTCGACTACAATTTTGCCATAAGAAAACCTTTGAATTATTTACAATGTAGCGGTATAGTACGTCATATTTACTACCCATAGTATAGTTTTACTGTTTCAATATCAGTATATTGAATTGCTTCTTTTTTTTTCATTATTTATAGTGCTTCTATAAACATAAAGCAAAATGTATCAATAAAATTTTTCAAAACATTCCGTACTAATTCATTAATATTTTCATTTTTTTTACAACTCGAATCAATTAACAATTTTTTTTAAATAAAAAACATAAATACAATATGTGATAATACATTTGTTGAAAAAAATATTATCAATAAAATAAAAAAAAACTCGAACAAAATGTTGCGAAAACGCAACGACGGCCTTTAACCTTTTGAGGGGGAAGCAGTAATGTCTCTGTAATATTGAATTCTCAGCGGAGTAGTCGAAAAATGTTATTTTAAAATAAGGAAAATCAGTTTTTCAAGGTTTCGGCCTCAAAGATAAAAATAAAAAATTAAGTTAAAAGTTTCTGGTGCGAATCTTTTAACTTAATTTTTATATAATATATAATATTATATTTGATATAATGTATCCCACCGTCCCTTAAGGGGCTAATGGGTTAAAAGAGTAAATGTGTGAGAAAAGACTTTGCTTAGCTACATTTATTCAAAGAAGGAAAGCAAATAAACTTCTGGCTATTTGTGTCACATATATATTAAAATTTTATATTCAAAATATCCTAATATTCTTTTATTTTTAATATTAAAAAAAATCACCATATATTCGATAAAGTGACATTTGTTTGAAAGTGGCATTTGTTTGAAAATATCCGAAAAATCGGAATTCAAAATGACGCAAAAGTGCAGAACAAATCTTTAATTCTGTAATGTGGGAAAACGAATGTTCAAAGAAAAATCAATAACTTTAATTAAACGTATGATTTTACTGTCAAAATAATACGATAGAATTTAACGAAGTTTACTTTCAATTTCCGATATATGTTTTTTTAGATCGATAATAAATGAGTATCGAAACAAAAAGTAAAATTATATTCAGCAATTCTGAAGATGTATAGTTTCATAATAAAATATTTCATGTTTTACTCTTTTCGACGAAAAAATGGAGCAAAATGTATCTTTAGAATTATAATTTTATCAACAATATAAAATGATTTGTCAAGGTAATAAAGTAAAAATTTAAAAAATAATTTTTAATTATATATAAAAATGTTTGTTTGCATATCAGCACTGCGAGTGCATTTCCATATGTAAGATATCCGAAAAAATACCGGAAAACTTTTCTTGAAATTGATTTTTTTTTAAATATATGACATGGAAATCACAATTCATGAAAAATTCGAATGTGAATTTATTTAAAATGTTACGTAATAATAAATATAAAAAAAAAACTGTAAAGAAATCCATTGTGCCAAAGCGCAAATTTCTAAGATGTAGTACGGTTTTTTTCATTATTTAAAATATGGGAAATAAAATAAATGAAACTAAAATCAAAAGTTTTGCATTAAAACAGTTTACACCTAAAGTAACATTTAAATGCTTTCAGAATTTGGTTAAATGTATGATGAAACGTTTTCGACAGTTTCAACATATTTGAAAAGTTTGAGTGATTTCCGTTTGTCTATTTCACTTTCGCGCAAACACTTGGATGTTTCGGAAGGCAAATATTATTACTAAAGTGTCATGTTTGTATTTAAAAATAGTTTCTATCATCTGTGAAAAATATATATGCTTTGTCGTATCTTGGCGTTATACTAAATCGTCATATGTGCAGTAGTAATTTGGTATTGTACAATTATACATAGATAGTATGCATTAAAATTAACTTATCTAGCAGCCTGCACTTGCGTAAAAATAAACGAATTGCTACGAAAATAAAGTATGTTAGTTAAACAAGCCATTGATTTTGAAAGTTGATCAAATCAATTTGTTGTTATTGTCACAAAAATATTTTATGAATATTCTTAAACACATTGGACTTATTTTATATTTTTTGTAGTCTTATCTCAGGAAAATTTAAGGGGTCTTGGGACTATTAAAGCTTCAAAATTTATGGAATTTGAGATTTTTTTATATTTTAAACTTCTACCTTTTCTAAATATTTTAATATAATTGTTTTCTTTAAATTTCCATTAGAGCAGAAATTATAGCTTTTATAATTGTTCCTGCTCAACAGCTGAAGCAGCGTTTCTGAATCTTTGTAGTAATTTTTCAGAAAATAATGTTTTTCGAGATAACGCACTGGATATCTCAGAAACTTCTGAATATTTTTTCATGAAATTTTCAAAATATTTTTCATGTTAGTCTGTATAAGCTGAACCCAAAATTTCCTTTCTATTGTTAAAAAAATAACATTTTTATGTGATTATACTTGTGAAATTTTCAAATTTTTGTTTTATCTAAATACAACTTTGTATTAAATAATTAAAAATGCTTTGGAGGGTAATTATCACAATATGAAGTATAATTAGGCTCTAAAATTCACTTTCTAGTTGCAAAATTTATTTTTTTATCCTGCGCGTAATCTGTCATACCAATTTTCTGCTCCAGAAATGTCTGACAGTTTGAAGACCCCTATAAATATTAATTCTTCATCTTGTAATTTTTTAAGTATATGAAATGAAATAACATACTTATATCATTTATCTCTCTAAAAATTGTGTTTTTAAAATCAGATGCGCTTTAAGATATTAAATGTCAAAATTTTTCTTTTTTTTCATTTTAACAAATTTAAGGGTTCTGGGACCTTTTATTAAATGCATCTTAATATGCAATAATAGTTGAGTGAGTTTGCTGAAAAAAAATATGGTTTTGTTATACGCTAATTGATTCGCCTCGATTGCAAATGCATCATTTTTGAAAATGTTAATTTTTTTCTAATTCAAAAATTTGAATATTTTATTTAATTTACTTGATTATTTTTTCGTTCTTCTTTAGAACATCTACAAAGAGATAATAAATAAATTTTATTTTTTTGGAAAAATTTGAAAAAGTAAGAAATTTTTTTAATAATGGGTTGCGTGCATATAATTATAAATTATGATGAAACAATGTTTTGTTAGTGCCAATTCACCACTGTTGCAGTAGAGATGCTACCTTCCGATTGTGTTTGTTAATATTATGCAGAATACACAATTATTTATTTGAAAATGGACGTGCATTACTTTTAAAATCAACTCATTTGAAATATTGTTGAACAAATAAATCATTAGTAAGAAATTTATGCACTCTAAAAAATAAATGTGTAGATTTACACATAATAACAGGTATATCGATGATGCAAAAACTATAGTCTGTATGTCTCAAGTGGTGTGTAAATTGCCAAAATACAAATAATGTGTAAATTTCTAAATACACCTTTTAATGTGTAATTTCATGATAACAATAAGTGTGTAACAATTATCTGATCACTCTCGAAATGCACATTTTAATGTGTAAATATCAGAATAATACACATATTCCTGTGTAATATTCTAACACATTTATCTGAGTAATCTTCTGTGTTTGCAGATATTTTTGTGTATTATGCAAAAAACACATATTTTTGTGTTATATGTAAATTACACAGTTTCAACTTTAACAGCTAATGTTGATTTGAATATTTTAAAGGGTTTTTTTCCAGAAATCATTATGCTTCCCCCCGCCTGACATACAGAAAATTGAATAGCTTTGGCTGCATTTATCAATGGCACAAAATAGTATTTAAACATCGAAATTTTTTCAGAAGTATTCTGAAATTTTGGCCATTTTATATAAATGCTTCTGAAACTCAGATTATTTTTTTTATTAAAAACGTAGAAATATCAAATGATTCATAGTTCTATTACTAAAATAGGTGTAAAAACAATTAAAAGGCTTTAAGACATTAAAACCAATTTACAGATGTTAAATTTAAAAGAATTCGCCGGAGTCCCGAACGCTTTTGACCAAACCCTGGTCATCTTCAAGGGGTGAAGTGAGAAGAAATCAGTAAACCTCCAGAATGCACCAACCAGTTTAAAGCAGTGTGCACTTTAAAATTTATGCATATATATGTGTAAATTTGACTAATTTAAACATTTAGTTTTTAGAGTGTACTGATATTAAAAAATACATTCATTGCCTTACAAATTGGCGCACCAGGAAGTAATATTCGGATATTAATGAATCTTGGCGAGTGTCTGATGATGCAAGTGTGCCTGGCAGATATGAAAATGATTAATAATGCAACGTGATTGCGCATTACGTAATGCTGCCAGAGGGCACTGAACTGTGATCTCTGTGGTGTACGCAGAAAGTGTAGTATGCAGTAGCAGGTGTGTATAAAGAGTACGCAGAAGCATTTTGCCTGTACTTACTCTGCTGTAGAGATTTTTCATCAAGGTTGCCGCTACACCGCCATCGAAGGCAATTAGCTGGCAGAGTTAGATAGGGAAGATTCATCGGGATAATGGGAGCCGGGTTGTCAGCACGCCGAGTTGATAGACGCCTAAGCCGATTTGACTCCGCTGTGAGAGGATGTTGGGACCAGTGGATAAGAAAGAGTTTGCATACACGTCTGCCAGGCTAAGGATGCCCTTGCCAGGCCAAGAGCAGAGAATATCGTCACATCATCCGTCACGCACGTGTAGCACCAACTACATCACTATCCACTATTCAAACACAGGTAGCACCTTCACTACAGGCCTCTGTGTCTGTTCGTACCGTTGCAAGCCACCATGTGGAAGAACTTTGGTAGTGCGACGCCCATTACGTGAGCTACCAGTGACACCTGCCCATCGTCACATCCGTTTTGAAAGTTCTCGCACTCGACAGGATTGGACCGCAACCGAATGAAACCTGGTAGTCTTCAGCAATGAATGGAGATTAATTTGGGTAGTGGTGACAACCGTGTACACGTGTGGAGGCCCCGTGGTGAAAGCCTTAATCTTGCCTTTGGTTTACAGTGGCATACCGCTCCCACATCTAGTGTGATAGTGTGGAGCGCTATCATATACGACACTCGGACACCTGTAATATTGATCGACGGCACCTCAACCGCCCAGCGGTACGTTCGGGACATCCTTGAGTCACATGTGTTGCCGCTCATGGCAGGGCTTACAGCAGGCACTTTTTAACAGGATAATGCTCGGCCACACACATCATTAGTGTCATAGGAAAGCCTATATTATCACCATATCTTGGCCTGTCCGATCTCCACATTTGTCAAAAACCGAGCATGTCTGGGATCACTTGTGATGTCAGGGCAACCTGTGTGTGTGGACAACCTACAAGTTTCGCTGAACTTGAGTCGCGATTACAAGGACTGTGGAATGAGATGTCAAAGGACACCATGCTGAACGTTTATGCATCAATGCCCACCCGTATCGCATCCTGTATTCAACCTTGAGGTGGCCCAATAGGATACTGAATCGGCATTTATTTAAAAATTTTCTTATAATGTAAATATCCTTTTGCTTTAACTTTGTAAACACATGCTGATATTAACGTTGTATTCAGTTATATAAAATTTCGTCTATTCGGAGAACTCTTTCTTGTTGCGCCACTTTTTGTGGCAATGAGTGTATTTATTAAGAATTAAATAAAAATTAAATTTTAGGTTAATTTCTAATATAATTTAGCTACAACTATATATTTTTTTAATAGACTTGATGCAATCTCAAAATCAACGACTCAAATGTACTACTTCATCATCAAATAGAAAAATATGTGCGAATATAGTCATAGGACTGTTTCAGTGTTACATTGTTTATAGTTTTGTCTATGCCTCTATAGTACCAGATAGGATCTGAAATTTCTGAGACTGTCTTATTTACCATATGTGATTTCTTGATACAAGTATCAAGTTCAGAAACTTTTTATAATGCAAATCGATAACACATATTAATTTCACAATGACTGAAGTAGTGTAAACATAACTAAATTGTAATCTAAACAGTTACGACTCTTTGACACTGATGTAACAGAACTATTTTGAGCGCCAAGCGAAGAATAAATGCTACATACTTCATTTTAAGTAGAGAACATACTATACTGAAATTTAATACTGTCGGGCCTCGTTAACGTGACATTTTTTTGTTTTCTTCGTGTTAAAAGTATTTCGCGTTATTCATACTTTAAATATATATATATTCCACGAAACAAGAATAAACATGCATACATATCTTCAATATTTACTGTGTTGCTGGTGTTGATTTTGTTTTCTAAGATCGATCAGTCAAGAATATAGATCAACACGTTGGATATATCTCGGTGGAACTCTTTTCAAGGAGAGCTGGCCGGTATTAACGTTACATCCGAATAGATCTACACGTTGGATATATCTCGGTGGAAGTCTTTTCAAGGAGAGCTGGCCGGTATTTGCGTTACATCCGAATAAATCTACCAAAGCCCCGAACAGCAAACAAGATTTATTTTTGCGGATTAAAATTTAAGTCATCACCGCCACAGCGATTTCTCAGTTTAATTTGTGCACATAAACATCTTTGTGAAAACAAATTTAAGTAGCGTTACGTACACTTTGTTAGCCCTTAATACAATTCTTTCAATAGAGCTTTTTCTTTTGAGTGGGTAGAAGGAGCAATCGCCTGACAATTTTACAATCGCTAGTCTGCGACTATCAAAACTAAATACATTTCTCTTTCGAGACTAACATTCTTTCTAAAATTTGGAGATAAAAAAATAGAACTCAGTATAAAATAATCCAAAAGTTGGTAAAACTTGTTTCTTTTGTGCTATGAGTAGGAAATATTTCAACGACAGATCTTTTCCAATTCGATATAAACAATATTTCCCGTTAAGCGTGTTGCTATTAAAAGGACTAAAATCACAGTAAATGCCTATTCAACTTGCCGGGACAACTGTTAAATGTTCGTGTTGAAAGTATTTCGTGTATTCGCGTTAACCGTATTTGTTTTAACGAGGTTTTACTGTAATATATATCGATTTGCAATCGAAGTATATTTAAAATATCAATACAAATAAAAGAAAATTTCGCTCTGTGTGTCTGTGTGCGATGGCTAGCAAAATCTACGCACGTACGAGGCTCAAAATTTTTGTGAGGATAGTCGAAAGCATCTCCTGGTGCACCATGTGTTTCAGAATTTTAAATTTCTAGTAATTACTTGAGAAATTAATTAAAAACCTCAAATTAAAAGAGTGGAAAAGTAATCATAATTCAACAAAATCATAGATTTTTATCAAACCGCAGACAATTTCTTCGAAACGTATGAAAGGAGGAAGAGTTAATAGAATTACAGCCTGCTAGGGCTATAAATGTACTGGGCCTTTTAAAAAAAGGCTGTATCTTAACTTCTACTGGACCCAAAAAACTCGAAAATTGCACAACCAGACGCAAAAAAATTCCCCTTTCAGAAATTCTAAAATTCCGGTATTATTCCGGTACGGTTTCACGAAGTCAAAAAATTCATGAAAAATTGATTTATATAAAATATTTTTATTTCCTTCAAAAGAAAGGTTCATCCCCATGGGCGCCGGGTGTTAATTGCAGACAACGGACGAATTTCAATAGTGGGTATTTTCGAACGAATATAAAATTTTTAATGTATTAAATTTTTAGTTTTAATTTTTATTCATCCAAATCAGATGTAGAGTGTTTCGCTCATTTCAGATATATAAATTTCTTCACGGTCGCTCGATCACTACATCAGATATTAATTATTATTTCATTAATTATCTGATTCCTTTCAAACTCTCATTTTTTAAAAGCCAGTCTTCCAAACCGTAAATGGTTTTTATACCAGAACTCTTTGGAACACAGTCAATTTTTTTTAAATACACCATTTACATATTTTAAAGTTATGCATCTAGCCCTATCTTTAAACGCTGTTTAATAATACCTTAATTTTATAAAATCGATCCGCAAGTTTTTCTTTTATAAAAAAAAATTGATTTTTAAAAAAGAAAAGAAATGCTTTGTTGAAACGCGATGTTGTTAAAATTAAGAAAATTGGCGAACCGATCGTTTTGAACTTTCAGATTGTTCATAACACATAATACAGATTTTAAGAAGTAGAGGGCATCAAATTTCGAGGGTGGAGGGTGATGAAATATTTAAAACCGTACTGATTTCTACCGTTTTTGACACGGATTTTCGATAAAGCACTGACATAAATATCACTTTTTTAATATAAAATTTCAAAAGTGTACTTACCACTATTAGTAGGGCTTGAAATGTCGTAAAATGTGGCTCCAGCTCGATTGACGTGCCAAGTTTGATATTTTTGTTGTATTCTGAAGGTTTTGACGATATGTAGATTCTAATTACCTTAGGTGCCATTTTTTTATACACATTTTTTGGGGAGATTTTCAAGATGCCGTCCAATATGGCTGCCATTTACTGACTTCTTTAATATTTGAGGCATATTATTGACCAGTATGTCAAATTATACGTTTTCAAGGTCAAGAAATACAAATATATAATAAAATCAGGAGTAAATTTAGTTTTTCAAGTGGTTTAAGCATTAAGATGCAAATAAAACACAAAAATATGAAAGACATTAGATATACTAGCGTTTTATTAACCAGTTATACACAACCAACATATTTAAATGAAATAACATAAATTAATGATGATATTGAACAAAATTATTAAAAACAGCCTTTATATATATATATATATATATATATATACAGTACTGGGATGTTATGTATCCTCTTCTGAATCACTGCTACCACTGTGATGATATTGATAGTCCTTTGTATTGTTGCAGTCACTGCATTTGCAAAGGGCAGTATAAACCAGAGAATTCTTTAAGCAAGAGCATTTCCCAACTGTATATGTTCTCTTACACTCACATTTCACAAGTTCAATAACTCCTTTGGGCGCAGGTAACTTCAGGCATTTGACTGGAGAAATTACTCCTTCGCCATTTTTTCCCAACCATTGCCAAAAAGTGGGAGTATTGAAGGTCGAGGATTTCTGTAGCCTTTTGCAATGGTGCAAATTAAGTTGCATCTTAGAATATGTGGCTTCAGTGCTCCAAGGGTTGGGGGTAATTCCCCCCCCCCTCGAAACTTTTAGTTCTGAAAAGGTGCCATCTGAAATCCTTTAACAATTACTATTTTTCAAATAAGCCAAATTGGTGAATTTTCCAAACAATGACAGATTGGATAATGGATCAACATTAGGTTCCCCAAGTTCTTGAAAAGCTGTTATAATATCATCATCACACTGAAGATTGATATACACTTTTATCCACTTCTGTTTTGAAATTCCTACAAATTTTCCTCCCCAGTCTCCACCAGTATATGAATGTAGACCTAGTAAACTTAGCTTTTATGAGCACCTATTGCTCGATATCTTTCATTAATATTAATTTTTCTGTGTTTGTTGCCTCTACCTGTAACAAAATTGATTTCACTGTTTACTAGATGGCTTGAAACCAAGTCAATCAGCAATATGAAAATGTCAGTATCTTGCGAAAATACATCCATCTCATAATTATCATGGTGGTTCATTATATCAAGTACATGAAGAGGTATAATGGTGTCTGCTTCTTCATGTGTATGATCACATAATTCTGAATCGAAAACATTCGCGTGGTTACTGTATGCCTTATTGCCAAAAACGACAAATATTTTCCTCTCACTAGCAGCAAAAACCTGTAGTAATTTATTCCCGAGATACTCAGTCAGCTGTGATTTTGTTTCATTATGTGAAAGGAACATCTTTAATGAAACCAACGTTATATTGGTACTATTTGTAACAGTAAATGTAATAGGTTCTGTCGCCCCCAATCTTTTCTTACGAGTTTGCTCGTTCAATGAATGCTCAAGGTATTTGTCAAATATTATTCTCCCTTCAGTGTATCCGCTTGTATTTTCATAATGATCTCGGTAAAAGCATTTGCGAAGTCTTCACAAGTTTTCATGGCGGTATCTTTTTTACTGATTATACGATTGTCATTCCATCTATAATACAAAATTTTTTTTATCAGAGACGTAATCGAGGATTCTAATGATTCAAGTATGGGAGATCTTTTATATTGCTCTATTTCTGCAATAAATGAACTTTTGTCAGATGGAATATGAAGATATCCATCTGAAAAAAATAATGATCTTTGTATTAGAGAAAACTCGTAGTTTCCAATTGCATCTTTTAGGTTTGTAGACATTTGAGGTCTTGATTCCATAACAACAAGAAAACGAGCAAGAAATTGCCTATCTTCTCGAATTAGTCTATATCTCACAAATTCTTCGAATTCCAAGTGGCCTTTTTGGTCACAATTCAGAATATCATCCTTCGCAGACTCTGGAACTTTCATAGAGGATGCAATATTCATTAGTGCGGTATTATCTTGGAAAGGGTTTCCTCCACAATGATTCCAAATACTCTCCTTGACGATGGCTGCATTGTGAAAAATTCTTAGCGACATGGAAGTCTGAAGTTGATAGTGTTTCCTGGGCTGCTTAGAGATTTTATTTGGCCAGTACTTTTCAAGAAACTTGAAAAAATGCGTAATACTTCTGGTGCACACAAAAAATACCTTTCGAGGGCGTTTGGATTTGGATACTGTAAAACAACCTGATTCAAGAGCATTCCATACTTCTGGATATGTTGTTTTAAGGTCCTTAATCTGTGCTATGTCTACTGGAATGAGTCTGGCGTAATGAAATAAGTCATGAGCAAAATAATACTTTATTTGTTCCTCTAATGACGCGAGAGGAAATGTCCAATCTCCTTGACGAGTGGCATGGTTGAAACGTAGCAAAGATCCAAATTGGTTCATATACTGTACTAAGAACTTTGTCATATCACCACTGCATTGTGTAATAATTGAAGACAATTTTTTTCAACTACTACTTTGATCTCTTCAAACACAGTTGTAGCTTCAACTTCACAATTGTGCAATTTCTCACGTAGTGAGTTGCATTTTTCTTGCAGGGAAATAATTTCTGTAGAATGTGGCAGTGTTTCAAAGAAAAGGTCGTAGCATGTCAAAACGATAGCCATGTGAAACTCTATGCATCTAGTATATTAGTAATTTTGTAGTAAATTTATAAATAAATAATAAATAACACAATTTATGCCTATTTTGATTGTAGATTTGCATTTTGTGACCCCCAAAACATATAATTTGATATACTGGTCGATAATATACCACAAATATTAAATAAGTCAGTAAAAAGCAGCCATCTTCGAAGCCATCTTGAAAATCATCTCAAAAATTTGTAAGAAAAAAATGGCACCAAAGATATTTGGAATTTACATGTCAAAAGCTACAAAAAAAAAAATATCAAACTTGGCACAAAAATCGAGCTGGAAAACATTTCAGACCCTACTATATTTTCGAATAGTAATTCCAGTAAATATCTTAAATTCTTGCTTAAGTCCCCCCCCCCCCCCTGACTAATATATCTACGGGTAGGTTGTTTAATGAAGTTTCATTCAGAAACAATTTTGTTAAGAATTGAGTTCGCCCATTGGTGGTAGAATGTGGAACTATAAGAATCGACATTATTTTATGCAATATTTTGCAGTGCATACGCAGCACGCCTGCTAAACCTTCGTGTGACATATCATCGGAAAACCCTCGAACCACTTTTTCATATTATGAAATTTTCTACCCCTTCACTCAAATTTGCCCCACTTGGGCGTCAATTTTCTAACTCAGCTCCTAATTAAGCTACAGCAAGATTCGACCGCAATTGAAGGCTTGGCCGATGGTGAAACTCTTCACGGGCCTTCGATTGGCGTGGCCAGTTTTTGACCTCAGTGTATTAGACGGCATCCCTCTCCGTAGGGGAGTTGCGGAAATAGAATTTTTCATGTGACATATCGTTTTAAATCTTTTGCCCTGTACATTATTAACCACTCTCTCCTCTCCTCTTAAATAATTTTTTCATCAGTGGAGGGTATTTTAAATTTTATTTTGTTCATTTCTACACCAAACAATTTTTCAAAAATCATGAAAAGAAATTGCATAACAAATCTCAATAATTAGCAGCTTCTCTCCCATTTTCACTCAGTGAGATGGTACGTATTTCCGACAAAAAAGAGCTAAAGATATAAAATCACACAAATTTAATGTTCATTTAAACATATTAAGACGAGTCCGGGTGACACCGGGATGGACAGCTAGTAATTCAATAAAACCACTCAAAATGGAACCCTTCTATAAAAGAATTCTGCCTTAAACGGACCACATCTATAGTACCGACTTAAGCACAATCATACAATTGTGTTTGTTGATTCAAAAACCTGCCTATATATAATATTTCTCCTGTCCCTAGAAAGGCCATCGTTACATGTTTTACTGTATATATATATATATATATATATATATATATACATATTTATTTATTCTAATTTGTAATGTTTGGTATTTTGTTAAACACTCAATAATGTTCAGTGGTTATTGTGACATTATACTCTAATTAAATGCTCAGAAGTAAAAAAAAAAAATATACAAACAAATGAAATCAAATAACAATTCTATTTTAAAATAACCAGGGGATTCCAAGCTGAGCTTGCCCGTTCACAAAACACCCTCGACTCACAGAACATAACTCAAAAACAATTTTGTATTGAACAAATAATTTACATTTAATATATATTTTAGAATACCCAATAACAACAAAAAGCATTTTTGTACGGAATATTTCAATTATGTATTCAAATATAGTTTTTTAATTCATTAAATAATTTCCACATTTCAAAGGTATTGATACACATACCAAAAGTATATTGGCGAAGAAATCTCCAAGGATTTTGCTTCTAATTGCAGTCTGCTTTATTCGTATAATTCCAGTTTTTAAGCGCGTTGTTCAAATACATGTCTGGTAATATTGTGTTTTATTTATATTATTTTGTTTATTTATTTATTGCATAAATGTTAATTTCGTTATGGAATATTGACCAGAAACAAAAAATGAGCAATTAATAATGTTTTATAAGAAAATGGGTTACTCTTACGTAATCGAGCTACACTCGCTAAATTAAAAATATATATTTTAAAAAACATAAAATATCAGAAAATCTAGATGCAAGTTATGAAAAAATTACATATAAATATGCATTTTTTTAACTATTCAATCAGTCCAAATATTATATAATAACACTAAAAGTGAATACAGAAATTTTGAAACGTAATTTTAAGTTTTAGTAAATGATAGATAACTGAAATAGAAAATATGATAATTTTTAAATTTTCTATGTTCCTAGAAAGTGCTAATTTGTAAGTTAATTTAGACACACCATATCACTTCGTTAAACCCATATCATATCATTCAAGTTGTCTGCAAACATGTAATTAATTATCCTGCTGCTTACAAATATGTTACGTACTAATTTTCGTTATCGCATTCATTTCATGAAACTCCCGTATATAATATATTGTTGAAATGTGTATAATATATTTTTTGTGTAAATTTAATGTTAAATACTGATTTTTGCAATCGTTTTCATTTTAAGAAGTGACTGTGTTATGTTAAAATAAATCTGCGTACAGAAGTTTTTCAGAAAATGTATGTAAATTTGCCCTTCTATTTTGGAACATAATGAGTATTAGCTTTATATTAGGTCATTTTTAAAGAGGCGAGCTTTAAAATCATACGAAAATGTATTTTTTCGTTTCAGAAAGTGAAAATTGGTGATAGCATATCAATAATATTTTTTATATTATTTGAAAATTTCGAATTTTTCAACAAATGGCGATATTTTGGAATTATATGTTATAGTGAATTTATTGAGTAAGAAGTATAATTTAAATGAATCGATAATAATTCTGATCTTTATATCCGTTTGTGATATTTAACAGAATGGAAGATGAATAAAGAGGTTTAACAGAGAAACGCAAATGTAACAGCATCACGGTGTATTTTTTACACGAAATCTATAGTATCAATTACTTGGCAAAATTTTTATGTCAAACTTCAATAACTGCCAAATAGTTTTTATTTAGTACAAAATCGGAAAAATGAATGATGGTTAAATCCATAATTCTTGCTTTGGAAAATTGAAAGGGGAACACTGCCTGTGACGTATGTAAATTGTTAGAATTAAGTTAAGCTAATAAATTGAAGAAGGTACTAATGATATGCAACTGCGTGTGGTAAATGTATATTTTAATACCGTCCGCACGTCCATGACTTAAAACTACTGAGTTTTTAAAAAAGGAACTGCATGTTTCGCAAATATGATGGGTCAAAGAAAAAATTATGATAACCCATTTTTTGTTAAATTTAAGATCACGCTGACATATATTAGCTTGCGAGGCGTACTATCGTTTGACCGCTTTGAACCGACGAAAAAATAAAATTATCTTTCGAAAACACAGTTGAAAATAGGAAAAAGTTGGAGGAAAAGATGGAAGTACGTATTTTGAAAAAATACAGTTGATGTTTGTTACAAAGGAGAAATAATTATTAAAATCAACGCACGATGATATTTCGGTATGATCCAGCTGGTCAAAATTATTTTCCCATTTCTCTCCGTAGAAATTTATATTTTATTCAAACAAATGTTATACACTGCAATTCAGAAATATTCATACCCCTTAGAATATGACAATTCTGAAAAGTATGTTGACTTTTGTGAAAAAAGAAAGACATAGACGAATGTAAGTAGTAATTGAAACAATTCAAAAGGAAAAATGCATATTCAATTAAAATCATAGGAAAAAATACAGAAAAAGTGCTTTCCTTCTAATGCAAAAGAATACATATCCAGCATAAAAATACATTTTTTTGTGGTTTCAAAAGGAAACTAATAATTACAAGGAAGTCCGTGACGTCGGATGATGTCATAACGTATTTAACATTTTATACAGTAAACGTTTAATACGTATTGACAATGAAAGCAAATTTTAAATTAAGGAAAACCTGAACCTCTTCAAATTACCAATAAAGTGAGTAAGAAATTAGAAGCTAACTTAACTCCTTAAGTAAAATATGTAAACGTCCCATGGATCAAGAAAATTCGAAATATTACTGAAAGATTAAAATTGTGTTCATAACTTCATGTATTTATGGTAAACAAACTACTCTAATCTTCTTAAATCTACAATATGTTTTGATACGTTTAAAAAAATATATTACTTTTAAAAATCCACGATATTACATAAATTATTATTTCCAATAAGCATCTATGAAAGATAAGAATGTAAATATGTTGGCAGTTAGTGAAGAAGTATCGTATCACAATAATAAAAATAATTCAAATTACCTTAAAAAAAATATCCATGCGCTACAAATATAAACAAAATTACCATTGTAGTTTTAAGCCGTTAGCTTTATAGCTGTTAAATATGGTTAATAGTAAGAAGGACGAGCTATCCTCTACGAAATATAATTTCTACAAACCATATTGGTTAATTTACATTCAATATAATAAATAATTCAATTGAATTTTATCAAAATGCTTTTTGAACATGATTTAAACAGTGTTTACGTGTGTAATCTATGTATTATATTTCCATATGTAAATACAATACGTATTTTCCTAGTAATGGAAATTTCTTTGTTAATTGTGTTCTAATTTTTAAAAACTATATTCAATAAAATCGGGAAGTATCGTATATTATGTTCTTTATAATTTGTAAAAGATTTTAGCTTCTATTTTATAAAAATTGTTCTGAAAAATAAAACAATACATAGATCAATTTTAGTGTTATGAAACACCAGTGTATTCATCACAGCTTCAACAAGTATTCTTCTGGAAGCTAAATGTTGCGGTGAATGTAAATTTTGATTAATGCGCCAGCGTATCAGTAAAATGCCAATTTCAGGTTATAAAATCACTAATAAACTAAAGTTATAAATAATTTTCGAGTTTCTGTATTGAACGTCTCTAGTACTGAGAAACGATAATAAGAAACTTTCTTTTTGGTTAAACTATTAAAATTGTAACATATGGTTATTAAATTTACGTCAGGTGACAATTTACCAAAAATGAATTGTGTGATAAGTTTGTCAAAACGTATTACAAAAGAAAGCTAGTTAATGTACATATTTTCTATGTTCATTGAAATTGATTCAGTAAAAATAATTGCATGATATATCGATTGCTTAGCGTATCAAAATATAAACACATAGTCACATCTTGAAAGTAATTTAATAAGTAATAAATACTATGCTCAACGCATTAAATTTCGTTTTCTTAGGACAGGACGCTGTTAAGTTGAAAAAAAATGAATATTGAAATTGAAATAAAAAAGATTGAACCATAGAAAAATATTTATCAGCGACAAAATTTACACTAAGTTAAAGCGTAGTTTTTTATGTAAACAAAATACTCCAGAAAGTAACAAGCTAAATTTAAAAATAAATCTTTATTAATAATAAGACAATGTAACAATGTAGCAACGCAGTATAAATTAAAATAAATAATTTATAGAATAAATTAAGCTTACTTTGATACGATTTTTGTAATATTAATATCAAAAATACCAAATTTATTGAATATTTATACTTCGCTTTATTTTTAATTTAGTTATGTACCATTTTCGAAAAAGTTATTCATTGAGAGGCATTAATATTCTAAAGAAAAAACAATTCTAGTGTAATAATTCTCAGAAATTTAATATAAAAAAATAGCGATTCAATATTTCATGCGTAAAAGCCATAGTATAATGAAGAGATGTAAAAATTGACTGTAATTAAAATTTATGTGATTTGATTTTCGATTGTAAACATTTCTTTAGGTCAAACGCAGCAAAGCGTGCCTCAAATACTATATTCATCATGAGGAACAGATTTTAAAAGAAAAAGCAGCTCAAGTTATTCCTCACAGTGTTTTTTATTTGTAACTAAAAAAGTATTGTATTGTAAGACAAAAGTTTACTTACTGTTAAATCTTCATATATAAAAGACAATGTCGTGCTCAATGACTCATCATCGACCAGTCCAAGCTACTGAAACTAGAACATGAAAATTGGGGGAAACATACTTTTTGCGACAGAAGTGAGCACTAAGGAAGGATTTTTGAATACCCCCCCCCCCCCTAAGGGTGTTAAAAGAGGGTCGAAAATTTTAGAGTATGTGGTAATGTCTCAGCAGCCGTTTTAGGTAGGAGCGTGATATTCCAGAAAGAAATCTACTAAAAAAATAATTAAACACGTGTTTCAGCGATTTTAGAAATCCCCCTAAGGAGGTTAAAGGTGGAGTCGAAACTTTTAGAACATTTGGCCATATCTCAACAGCCGTTTTAGGTAGAAGCGTTAAATTCCAGAAAATAAATCTACTAAAAAAATAATTGGACACATGTTCCAGCTATTTTAGAATCCCCCTCCTAAGGGTTTAAGGGGGGGGGGGGGGGAGGGGTCAAAAATTTTAGAATATGTAAAAGGCAATGTCCCACTCAATTACTCTTCATCGTGCAGCACAAACTACTGAACCTAGAAGCATGAAATTTGGGGAAAACATACTTCTTATGACATAAGTGAAGTGTCAAAGGAAGAATCTTTTAAATTTCCCGCCAAAGGGGAATAAAAAGGGGTGGGTCAAAAATTTTAGAGCATGTGGCGATATCTGAGCAGCCATTTTAGATACGAGCGTGAAATTCCAGAAAATAAATCTACTAAAAAATAATTAAACATGTATTTCAGCGATTTTAGAAATACCCCCCTAAGGGAGTTAAAGGGAGGGGGAGGGTCAAACATTTTAGAATACTTGGCCATATCTCGGAATTTTCAAACTTTTTCAGAAACTCTCAGGATCCAATATATCATTGGAAAATCCTCGGACCGCTCTTTCATATTATGAATCCTTCCCCCCCCCCCTCATCCCAATTTGACCCTCCACCCAGGGATTACATTTTAAAACGCAACTCTTATTTAAGCTACAGTGAGATTCGACCTCATTTGAAGGCTTGACCGAAAATGAAACTCGCCACAAACCTTCAATTGGTGGGGTCTATTTTGACCCCAGACAGTTAGGAGGCATCCTCCTCCTTGAAGGGGGCGGAAATGGATTTTTTCATGTACCATATCGTTTGAAAGCTTTTGGCCTGCAGATTACTAAGCAGCCACTCGCCTCCTCTTAACTCATTTTTCATCACTTGAGGACCTTTTAAAATTTTAATTTCTTTATTACTACCGCATACAAATCTTATGAAAATAATTTACATAACAAACCTCAACAATTAGCAGCTTCTCTCCCATTTTCACACAGAGAGAGGGTACGAATTTCAGACAAAATCGAGTTAAAGATATAAAATCATACAAAATTTAGGCTAAAGAATATTATCACGGTAACTGCAACGCCGGGCGGATCAGCTAGTATAATATGAGAAATAGTATCCCATCTTTTAGTTCGCGGATGCCTTATCCATGCGGGACATTCGCACTGCAATCTTTGAGTTTAATTTCTCATACATTTTTCATCAACGGCAATTTTACAAGTCAAACAATTTGTTTTAACGAAATAGAGTGTACTATGTCAAAAGCTTGCTCCAGAACATTCGTATAATAGCCCATTATTTGTTCTGCGTTTTGTATGTGCGTAGGAAAACGGATATTGACATCAGAAATAATATACAGGGTACGTCATAAGTTCGTGCAAACTTAAAAATCTCATGATAAATGAAGTAAAGATCTGAAAAAATTTCGGTTTGTGAGAATATCAGTAGATGAACATTGGATTTTTTTTCATGTATTAATAAAAATATTCCAAAAGTAACTAAAAGAGGTCACTCACACACCAAACTGAGACGTTTTATGGAAATCAGGCAAACACAAACAGACAATGAAACAAATGATATTAACATGACACTGTGCGATTAGTTTACAGTAAAAGATGTTCAACGTGACCACCACTACCAGGTATTTGGCAAGTGAAGCGCGTCAACATGCCTATTACAGCTGAAAGTAACATGTCAGCATCGATGCCTAAGACGGTCCGTTGAATGACACCTTTCTGTTCCACTAAAGTGGCCGGAGAGCCTCGGTATACACTAGACACTCAAACTTACAACCTTTACTTAACACTCGATCTTCAGTGAAAGTGTCCAACAGTAACGCCTTGACTTTGACGAGCAAAGTGGGGCGGGACACTATCACACATAGCATTTTTAGTTTGCAGAAAATTTGCAGAAGTCTTGCTTTGAAAACCTGCAAAGCTGCAGCAAGCTCAGCATGACAAGACTGAAAGTTCATAACAAGACTGCAGCAAGATAATGCAAACACCGAAGTCACCACACTTTGAACTTGCAGCTAACTTGTTATGCAAGTTAAATTCACGCGGTATCAAATTTATTGCAAATTAAAGGCAAATAAGTAAACAAAAATACTGCAAAATAGTAATATTTCCAGGCCACATTAGCTGTTACACTATACGTTTGACCCGCTCGAAGGGTCCCATAGCTCCGACCAGGTCTACTGATTAATACGCACCGGTAAGGTGCATGCATCGTTTTTACCACCATAAACAAGTTACGAGAATATTTGTACTTTACAATTCCAGTCTTTCTTGGTATTTCATAATATAGCGTTATATTCATAAGTATAGCATTTAAAGAAAGCGGTGCCAGCCGAATAAAATTTCTGCAGTTTCTGCGTATCTGCTGATTGTGTATGCTCTCAACAGAGGGATTTTTACTTTCGTCATATTGGTGAATTAAAGACAGTCTTGCCATCAGTTTCACAACAAACTACTCATGCAAGTGGGTGATGGTATATCTTGTGGGAGATTTGCTGCTAATTCCTCAATTCAAATTTGTCACGGCAAGATAATATCAGAAAACATCAAACTTGCTGCTAATGTTCATGCTATCTGGGATCCTGCATGAAGGTGACGACAGGAAAAGCATGTCTTTCCTGTAATGCAGGCACAGCGTGGTCATTTAAAAGTGCCTCACTTGCCTAATAACTCGCAGTAGTGGTCATGTTAAACATATTATACTATAAAATAAATGCACACTGTCATGTTATTGTGATTTGTTTCGTTGTCTGTTTGTGTTTGCCTGATTTGCATAAAGCTTCTCAGTATGACGTGTGAGCGCCTTCTATCGGTTACTTTTGGAATCATTTATTTTATACATGGGAAAAAAGACAATGTTTCTCTGATCATATTCAAGTAAACCGAAATTTTTTTCCGAGCATTACTTCTTTTATTATGATTTTTTTAAGTTTGCACGAACTTATGAGGCACCCGGTGTATGATGATAGTTAACATAAAAGTATAACGCAAATTCAGTATAAAATGTAAGATTTAGGCACAAAGCCTACCTATACCTATCTTTGTACGCTACATATTGTCAAATTTCGTATGTGATGCCGGGTGTGGGAAACATATATTATCGAATCCTGTCTCATTCATCGTTGTACGCTACATATTACTCGAGAAAAATTAATATTGTCAGCAGAAATATTCTAAATGATAATATTCTAAAATATCCATACATTTTTTAATTCTTTTTTCCACTGATCGATATTAGAATGAATTCAGCTGATGTCTATAGATTGAGATACCTCGTGTTATAAAACGTATTGTCAACAGGTTTTATCGTGTCTAAGTCGTAGATTTTTTTAAATCGTTCTCTAAACACTTCTACTTTAATAATGTTACTGTGTAGGTACATACTAATGTTTTGTCCCCAAAACAAACGGCAACCTAGTCATACGTAAGAAATATTCAGATTGCCCTTGACACCAGGGAAAGGGGTTCATCTTTACCTCCATGTCCCCATTCCCACCACTAGTTTCTAAATTTAAAGCCTACATTTCTCTACATAAAAATTAAATCTTCTATAAGTATAAAATCTAGATAAACCTTTTTACCAAGCTACCAATAAAATGCTATTCCTTTCACTGGCTTTTTAATATTATTTTTCCTGCCCCGTAGAATATTCGAATTCCACCGATCATGAGCTTATTCATAAAAACCTCCCTCATTGACTGAATTAAATTTCCCTACACCACTGAACCACGTGATATTTTAATTACACGTATATTTCACCACTCTCGCATTTCCTTATTTCATGTGTATATAACTGCGCGAATCCCTCAGATTGAGAAATGCTTCTTACACCACTAAGTTGTCAGAAAAAGTTACTTGTTTACCAACTCGATACTGCTGTTCCATGTCAAAGGGAGAGGGGGGGGGGGGTCTCACACACCTTGGATAAAGGACAAGTTCAAGAACGTGTAACTGATGCGAAATGCTAAATAAAAAAAGACAATGCAAACTTTATGATGGTTGTATAATATTTATTTTTATCGTATATGAGCTTATTTTGTAGTAAGCATTCAATAAAACAGATGTACTTTCCATGAAATTCTACATATGTTACCAGAATTTTCATTCCTGTGTTGTTTAAAAGTTAGCGTCCCTGTATAATTTTCATAATATTTTTGAATGTGTGTTTGTTAGAGCTCTTCTGAAAATTAGCAATTGGCGCTAAGGAATTCGTCTAATGGAAAAGTATGAATATTACTTTTCAGTCTTTGGTAAGTAAAAAGGTTGATTCTGTATTTGATAACGACATTTTGAATAATTAAGAAACTTGATGATTGAGCACATCACACCACAATATACACAAGTACGTGCATGCAGTCAATGATGAAATTGCTATGCATAGTTTTCGATACGATAAAACTTATGTAACCGAACTATCTCGATCCATTCCAACATTGAATAGCCCTCAAAATAATTTTTCGATATGTAAACTGTTTGATTCTGTATGTTTAACACACATTTTGCTAGAAAACTACTGTACTTTTATTGTTTTTATGCGCAATAAATTTTGAAAAAATGAAAAGAACACGTTCAATTCGCAACCGGTTGCAGCATTAGTATCTCTTTATTAGAATAGAGACATTTCTATGTCGTTGCTAGAAATGGTAGTTTAAAATAAACAGTTAAGTAATGTAAAACGCCAAACATTATTCACTATTGTGAGATTCTACATATACGCCAGAGTGGATGAGATCGTTAAAATTCAGCACATATGATTGAATAATCGTAGTATTGTACGAACGTTTTTAGGTTTAGTGCATGATATTCTGTAACAAATGTGATGTATACTAGTTTTATAGTGCTTTTACAGGGATGTTCACTTTAATGACGTTATACTAGATAAAGCACAAGTTGATATTATTCACATGTAGTGCAGGTTTCATAAAAAAATACGAAAGGAACATGTTATGCTTCTTTTACAGTAACGCAGATAGTCAAAGATGTTTGATGCGGTATAGCTTTTGTTCCCATCAGAATCCAATGCTTAATTCCTTAATTATCGACCCCATTAATATGATGGGCTGAGGCATCATTCTCTATTTATCGTGCCCATGATACTGCCGTCTAAAGATTTAAAAGTGTTAAACCAGCAAAAAATTTCTGAAAAGAGATAACTTTTAGCTGGCATTTTCATATGAAGTCTGGGAAAGAGTGTTGGATTGTGTGATCTATATTTGAGTAAATTATGGATTCCAGTTAATGAAGCATTACTTATAATATGATACACTATCAATATGATAATATGATACACTATCAATATGATAATATTATACACTATCAGAAAAAAAATTCTTCAATTCACGGACATTTTCCTGGCAGCAGTGCTACCAGGATTCTTCTGGTAATAGACGAACATCAGTCTCTTTTTTTCTCCGTCATAGGAGATATGATGTACGTCAATTGAAGAAAATGGGGATAAAGTAATAGCTCGTGAACTTGAGATCGAACCGACTACCTTGGTGTTACGAAAACAGCAAACCAATCGGCTGCAGTCGTACAGTAGTGAAACAGTTCGAAGTAAATATGTTTGCCTTAGATGTGAATGGCTTGATTAAAGTCTTGAAAAAGCTTTGAATTTTGAAAATGTTGGGAAAATTTCGTCTTTAATGAAATTGTGGCTAGGAGTTTTATATTTTAGTATTAAAATAGGATAAAAATATGAATGAAAATATTTTTATGAAGATTGCTACATGTAAAATATGAGTATTTTAGTTTTATGTGATAATTTTTTTTGTGTAAAATCGATTTTTTTCCATTTAATATTTTAATTAAAATATTTATTTTAGAATCTAACAATAGTGCATAATACTGGGATAATACTTTAAATGCGAATATTTTTTATAACTCTAAAAAATAAATTATGAATACTTTTAAAAGAATGAGAAAATTAATTATTATTTATTTTTACATTCGAAAACGTTTCTTTTCTTTATTGCTGGTTTAGTTTTTTTTCATAAAATATATAGAATTCTTAATTTATAGAATTTTTGGTTTTTCGTTCTTAAACTGAATTCGGATTTTAATATTAATAAAGCCAATACACATGCGTGGTAGAAATGAACGGAGTGCCTCCCTCATTTCAGTCTTTTGGGTAGGATTTGCGGATAAAAAATGTTTTCTAAGAGTACGGAAATTATTTATTGAAAAATGAGGAATAATTTAGTGCATATAGATGAGTTTTTCTGACAATCTAAGTGGTATATTAGTGAATCTGACAGTGATTCTGAGAAAACTAAATTATATGACTGTTCTGATTCAGATGATGAATATAGTAACACCAGTGAAGGGGCGATACTGTTGCATGGCCGTGTATGGCTCTAATTTGCATTGTTTCCAGGCACAAAATTCCCGCATGATGTCTTTTCTGTAAACGTGAATATGTTCTATAATATATATATATATATATATATATATATATATATATACAATAAAACATACAATTTATATACATTATGTAATAATTTACATTAATTTCATATACAATTCATATACATGTACACATTATATAATATAATATATTATTGTATCATTATATAATCATTATATAATATAATAATGTTATATAATATATACATTATACATTATATAACATACAATTAACTGTGTATTTTTAAAAAGCATTATAATTGCTCAATTTCTGCAATATAAAAACATATACATTTTGAGGGTTTTAATAAATATTAAGCAATCCATACGGGTGTTTAAGCGGCATCGGGTGCGATCCCTATTTAGAAGGGTATCTCCTAGAAACGCTACGCTACTATTGGCGCCGTATCGATGTCACAAACTGAAAATAAAAACAAGGGTGTGGATGTTTAGGAATTAGCAACCTCTTTCAGGAAGATCTGAGTAAGAGATTCCGAACCAGGATTATCCTCCTTTCCGCTTAAGATCAAAATTGTAGAGGCATGCTTAAGAAATATAGCCTCTCTTAAAGGTTGTGCCGCCCATTTTCGAGAGAAGTGTCACGATACTTTTTTGAAAGTGACAACAACAGGAGCTGGGACAGATAAAAGAATTGGAACACAATAGAATATATGCAAAGGAAGTATTTGATGTGTGTTTTATTCATGCAATATTACTTTAAACGAAAAAAAAAGTAATGTATATATATTTTTTTTCATTTCTTCTCAGGAAGATTCCAATAGAAGTTAGATTTATCAATTTTATTAAGCAGCAAATTTCTACGATTGTTTTCTTCCAATGTTTTTCAGCAGAATAATTCCCTTATTTAATGCTAAAATTTCAATAATGAAATAAGGCAAATTTTTCTATTTAAAATTAGTGGTAGCAATAATGCGTAAATGGTGGCAACTATAGTATTATGGCTCTCTTACAAGATAACATAAAGAAGTCGTATAAAAATGGCCTTCTCTGGTCAATAATTGTTAGAAAAGCATATAGGTTGGTGAATTGACTAATTTAGTAGGAGACATAACTGCCAAAAAACTATTGAATATTCTTGAAATTAAACACTGCGTCTCATAGACATCAATTTATAGAGGACACTTAAAATTATTTCTGGCAAATTTACAAGTAGTAATCGCCAAAGCAATAGCATAATTAGGATTGTGCTACTATCATTGAGATAGTATCATCGCTCTATTAAAGTTTTTAGAGATCCCTTTTTTTCCACGAAAACTAAGAATAGTTACTGATAACTGTTTGTTAATTTAAAAGTTCGTGCTTGAATCACTGCTATTCCTCTATTCTCCTTTTTGTATTTGGCTGTATTCATGGATTATGTACAAAAATTTTGATTTGATTAGCGAGTGAGACTTACTGGAGACTCACTGAATAAATTCTTTTAGGAAGTAACAGCTTGTTTGCAAAAATTCCTACTTCAGTGTACCAAAACATGAAGCTTTCGAAACAATATTCCTCTAATGTTACAAAATCTATGCGTAAAGTGCGACTTCTCTTTTTAGTCAACTTATGCATCACGTAATATGAATTTTGGAATTTTAACTATATTAGACAGAAGAAAATAAAACTAAACTAAACTAAAATTAATAAAACTAATATCTGCTAGACATAGTTTTTTTTTTCTAGAAATAATATTTAAATAAAAACTGTGCAATCAGTTAAAGCGTCAACTCTGCTTTTAAAAAATCTTTCACTTTTTTATATCATGCATTAAAAAATAAACATATGGCAAACATAACTTTTTGCAGAGAGGATTATTATTCTAGCATTTTTTTATTTAGACGGTAACAAAATTTTTTATGGAAGACATTCTTTCTGTTCTTTATGTTTATAAAAAGTTGCTTTTTGAAGCGAGAAAATAATTATATTAAATTTTTTAACATAATAATTTAATCCATTGTAATTACAATTTATGTTTTTAAGAAATACTTTATTTCTTTTGATGATAATTTTAACATGATAGATTACTTCTTCATAATCATGTTGATATTCCACGTATATATATTATAGAAGTTACATTTTATTGATTTTGGTTTGGATTTTATTATTATGCTGCAAAGTTAGAATCGGCAACTTTTATGCCATGACGTAATTTGTAAGTGACAGTTTAAAAATTAGACATCCAATAATGCTTAGAAATATGAATTAATAATATTGTCTTAATCTGAAAGTTCCGCCGATTATTCAAATTAAACAGATGAAAAACGTGATCAAATAAATTTGACTGAACAAATTAAAGTATGGTATGGTTATCATCATAATTTAATATGTTTATTAGTATGGCGATTATGATAATCAGGAATTAAGGGCCTAACTATTTCAGTAGCAAAAGGTATGATGAGACATTTCCCGTATGAAATGTTACGCTTGAGAAATAATATTTATTGATGTCCAGGTTCTTTCTTAAAAAGAACACACAAGACAAATATTCAACGAACAAATTTCGCTGCTACAGAAGAGGTAAGGCTAAACCAGTTTTCAACAAGCCGGCAATGAGCAGAGTTAAAAAACTTTCTCACATAGACGCGCAAAGATTGGCGAAATTAGTAAGGCAAACATTACCCAACAAAATATTATCTGGAGAAACAGAAATGGGAAGAGAGAGTACTTTGGTCTTTTCCGCATGTATGGTTGAAAGGAGACAATTATGCATTTTAACGCCACAATGATTAGAATGTTTAAGTGGAGTATTGAAAAACCGAATGCTGCCAGTCACAAACATAAGTCACCTCTGCCGACAGCCCTAGTAGTAGTCACCAAGGGCTACCATGTAAAAAGCAGTAGAGCACAGCTAAAAAGTAACAAGTGGGGAGCCAAAGAAGAGGTTCATATAACATAAATGAAAGGCCATATGTGTATTTAAAAAATGCAATATTTTTATCAGTTGCAAGGAATTTGCGCTTCTTACAGTTAATAAACAGCTGCATACACTTAAACATGAGATACACACTCAGAAATGAATACTCAGATTTCACGAAATTTTCTTTGTTTTTGACGAAACGGTTTCCTGGAATATGCTCCGAGCGAATATTTCGTCAAATTGATGAAATTACTTTCTTCACTTGTTTGACGATATAAATTTCCTCAAAAGTTTCGTCAAAAAAGGGCTGGTGGCGCCATCTATTGAACAGCTCGGAAGCTCCTCTACCAAGGGAAGAAAAATATCACTTCTCGTTTTCCTCGGCGTGATTTGAACCCGCGGGCTTTGGGGTGGGAGACACTTGCTCTACCGATCAGGTTATTGGGGACTTATATGAATGTGCTTTTAGACTGATCTAATGAAAGCTGCCGCGTGATATATTTTTATAAGATAGATTGTAATTTTATCGGTGCTGAAAGTTTTAAGGAAGGCTAATTTATTATTATGTTTTTCTCATGGTCAATGAATAATTATAATATGGCTTGATTAAATCATTTATTAGTGAAATTTTCTTTGCTCAATGAATGGTTAGAATATGGTCTGGTTAATTTGTTGCACACAAATAACGAACTGTGAAGTGCATATTGCGTGAGATTTTATCACGTTGAATAGATGGATAAGATTTTAACACTTTACTGTTTATAAAAGGGAGAGGGATCAATTATGTTTATTTTTAATCTGATTGAAAACAGAATATACTTCTTAAATAAATTTTTTAAAAAGATATCCCGGATCTTTGAAATTTTATTGATTAAATTTTCTTTTTGGATGTTTTTGAACACAGGAAATATATTCTTTTCGAATTAAAACATAACGAGCAACAACATAAGTAATAATAATAATAATAATAAGCATTCCTAAAAATTTTAACAGCTAAAAAAATAACTTATGAAGAAACAATAACTACCTATATTTCAGTATTTTCTGAAAAGCACTAAAAAGTGCTGTTTTAAAAATAAATTATTACGGGACTAATACAAACAAGCAAATATCTGCTTGCTAAAATCGCAGGATTTGAGGAGGTACAGCAACGGTTTCCTTAAAATGCATTGAGTCTGACCGTGATTGAGGAAAAATTTTCGTCAAATATCTGAGAGTTTACCTTTCCTTAAAAGTCACGTGATGGTGATAGGAAATGATCGTCAAAAACGACGAAATACAGCTTGAGGATTACTAAATCGTCAAAAGTGAGAATTCTATTTCTGAGAGTGTATTATGATTTTCAACTGAAATGAAATCTGGGAAACGAAGCATATATCTACCTGTTACAGTGACAATAAAATTCTTTCATATTTTAAAAATTAGTATAACAAAATGCAATCACAGAATTATAAAGGGCGTATTAAAAATGATGATTAATTTTAGGAAAAGTGTAATGCAGGGAATAAATATTTTGTAACTTTACAACCAAAGTACTATTTAAAGTAAACTCCATAATTAATATTATTTTTAGGAGAGGGAAGTAAAGGATAATAACAATTAATTTAAAACGCAAAAAGTGTGACGTTAAATGTTTGTCATAATTACGTGTATGGGCAGAGACGATTATCTTTGAGAATTTCCGCAAGATGGGCTTAATTATGGTATAAATCTTTACAGCTCAAAGGAAAAAAATCCACTGTGTCAAACAAAAGAAAATTTAATGAAAGAAATGTTTATAATATTTTTAATAATTAATCTTTTTTCTTTAAATACTCGTATAGAGAATAGAAACTGTCGAACATAATATAAAAAGATAAAGTGCATTAGAAAAGCAGTTTAGATATAACTCTATACTGCCGCGAAAAGAGGGTATAATAGTAGCACATGAAGGATATATTATTTTGTCTCCTCGCAGCAATTAAGCGATTATGGGTAATATGATGGTTCATTTGTTATTACTGTTTCTTGAATTCTTAATTCAATGTTAATTAGGATATCAGTTACCATAGGATAATTAAGAAGGAGTAAAACTTAAATCCAAAGTTGTAGAACTAACATTTTTAATACGAGTTACGATTTGATGTTACTAAACATCGCGCTCCTAAAAGCATATCTTGCACCAGAAAATACATACTATAAGTCATATACAAACTATTATAAAAGAAAAGGACACTGTGTATGTCTAAAATTCCCATTCATTTATTTTGTAAATATGAGTCAAGAGATGTTCAGACAGTTTTACCATATATTTTCTTTTAAAATTTATTTATAGATATACGTTTCTTATAAATATATTTAGGATACACCAATTCATATGTAAGTATATATGACTTTACATATCAGTAAAAAAAATTTGAGAAAATAGCCATAAGTGATGGCGTTATCTTGCGCTGTCGAAAGGCAGCAGGAAGGACGATTTCGAAAGTCTCCTGCTCGTGTGTGACTCTCTAAAAAAGTCAACTATTTCTGATTGCTCTATCTGTGTGTATATGTATTTCATATCGCTTGTTGTTTTTTATTCTCTCTCATTTTTTTCCCTTGCTGTGAAATGTTTGTTGGAAGCTATGTGCGGGAAGGCTGATCGAGTATTTCAGTGTGGGAAAGTCCGTCTTTTTACTGTCTTATTTCACTCATTGGTAAATTACTGCACTAATGTGGAGTTGTTTGCGTTAGAAACAAATTTTCTCTGACAGGAAGCACGATGTCGCATCATCTTTCATTGTAAATTTATGCTACTGGGACCCTAAATTTTGTTAAACTGTCGCAAATTGCGCTGCAGAATATACTGTCTAAGATGGATGCAGAGTAGCTTCCACACAAACTTTTATTACCCTATGGTGAGATAACTGTTTTTTTTTAAATTGACTCTATACTATCATAACTATTATTACCCTATGGTGAGATAACTGATTTTTTTAAGTGACTCCATACTATCATAATAATTACCACCCTGTGGCGAGATAACTGGTTTTTTCAAGGGATTATATGCTATCCTAACAATTATTAGATTCTTAATTTCTATGAAAGAACTTTTCAATAAAATAATATGATTTTTAATTTATTATTAAAGACGCAATTAATCACTACCAATACAAACATAATTAATTATTACATCAAATAATACAAAAACAAAATTTAAATAATTAATAGGCATAAATGAAGAAAAGTAATTGAAGGATTTTTGAAAATATCTATAGAACACTAACTTTTTTTTATTTTTAATAAAAAAGTTAATTGTTAGAATTTTGTAGTGTTTCAATGCTTTATCTCTTTTAAATAAACAAATTTATTGAGTTTAATTTATCAAATATTTCTAAACTTAAATTTTAGTACGTTAAAATAGGTGTTTTTAACATATTTTATTAATAAAGTACATTTTATTAATATTTTTTTGTTTCCAAGTTTTTTCAACATAAATCATGTAAATTAAATATTTTTTAAATATCCATATATTACAGTTCATTATCTAATTTGAATGAAATATTTATCGGTACTATTACTTATAAGGGATACAAAAAGGCACTTATAAAAATCTTACAGGTTACTAAATTTCTTAATATTTAACAAAGGGGAATTTCTTATAATTTAGTCAACATTAATTAAATTTATTTCATAATCAAACAAGAAATTAAAAATCATGCTTTAAGTATGGATTATGAAGTACTTTATAACCTTTTTAGAATACTATAGTGGAATATCGCCGTTTAAAAAGCTAATCCAAAATTCTGCAATTGCCGTCTTCAGCCGAAAAGGTACTTGAATTATTTTAACCATCCCCGCATATATTCTCTAGATCTGTATGTACGCTACATAGTGAACTGAAATTTAGTTTAGTGACAAAACGCGTAATTCAATCGAATGTTATCTTCAGAAATTTCTACCTATAGATGAAAATGCTTTCGAATAATTTTGCACAAACTTGTATATTACATACAGATTTTTAAACACTTCTCGTATTAAACTAAAATTTAATTTAGTAAAATTCGCGTGATTTTAGTACTTACTATAAATAGACGGCAATGTATCCTCTTTATTGTTTAGCTTTGTATATGAACATATTTAATTTTTATAAAAATCTCTTAGTATTCTAAATATAGCTAAGCAGGAAAATGCATAACTTATTTTCAGTGTCTCTGTAAATGAATGATAAATACTTTAAACACCAGATTATACAGAAACCAGTTCTTAGTATATTTCATAAAGGCATATCAATTCCATTATTTTTGAAGTTGTGTAGCTTCATTAATATACTCTGCAAAAGATTTTTTTCAATATTGAGCACAATGTAACGGGATTCTTTTAGACGTAAAGTAATTATAAGTGATAAATATTACAATTCCAATGGCGAATATGCCATAATAAACTTCAGTAACATATATCAACTATATGGTAATCCGAGTATACATAGGAGAGTGAGAGCACGAAAAGGCAGACGGCAAACAGACAAATAGAATTCATAAACACTTTTCAACGACGTTGGAAAACGTTAAAAATATGTACGCTTTAAAGTATCTATAAGAAAAAATATGGTGTGCATGCCTATCTTATTTAACGAATAGTATGGTTATTTATTCAACACAGAAATAAATATTAGAATAAAATATTCTTATTAGAAAATATTTAATTTAATTAGAAATGAAAATGGTTTCTATTACTATTTTAGACATTTCAGTTACTAGAAATTTGCAGCATTTAAAACATAAAGAATGATCGTTCACTAAGAGATTTATTGCAAGATATGTTTAGAGATAACTGTCAAAGACGCCTAAAAAGTATATGCGCTAGGACTAAAAAGATCCCATTTATCACCAATGAATTCTTGTGGCCAAATGAATAGGGTAAGAATTTTACACTAAGATCAGAAGAAGCTAATGCGAAATTCCATTATTATTAATTAATTTCATGTTAGTGTCCGTGAATCAAACTTCATCTTCATGATCCAGATTCAAACCAGATTTATCTGGAATTATTGGTCAAAGTTTCAAAATATACAGTCGTGGGAAAATAATGTAAATAGACCTTACTATCTCTGCAAAAAATTATTGTAGAAGAAAGTTAGTGATACCAAACGGTTGGAAATGAAGTCTACTTTTAAATGACGTGCATAAAAATTGCCTTGAGAGCCATCTACATACCATAACGAACACAAACTTTGTTTGTTTCAATAGCAATACCTAATTTTAACACCATAAATAAATTCTACACCCTTCAATTAACACAAATACAAATTTTCATGAAATTCGTGCTATTAGTTTCAGAGAAATTAATTATTTTTAAATGAGCATATTTTAGGGGCTGTATCCAAATTGAAATTCGATATTCGATTGTGGAAATGCTACAGAAGGAATCTATTCTATTATTTCTTGTCAATATTTTCTATTGTATTCTTCTTGTGTTTATTTTCTATTATTTCTTGTCAATATGACAATTTTCACTCGCTTAATATTTTCGACTATTGCCAGCCCAAATGTTTGAATGAAATGAGTAAATTATATATTTTTACAAATTATGCTTTTCTGCCCATCATAGACAGTCCTTTAAACAATCATTTTTACGTTTTTTAAGCATAATTCGAAATCTTCTTTGAAAAAAAAAAATTGAAATTGAGAATTAAGCGAGGCATAATAAATATAAATCTATCAAAATATTGTTCGTTGTAATTCATATTTTCTTTGGAATATTAATTTCATAATTTTTTTTATAATTTTTTTAATTACAAATTCAATGTATTTATGTTTGGGTTTTAAGTATTATAACCACACAAAAAATTATCATATTAGGATTATAATTACAGGTGATATTAATAAAAATATGAAAATGTAATTTAACATTGGAAGATCTAAATTTTAAATGTTTATAATTCAACAACTTACCATTCAAATGACTTGAAATTTCGTTTCTAGGCATAATTTGAACAGGAAATTTACAATATATTGTCAAAATTTTGTGTTGCTATTGAAAAAAACAAAGTTTGGTCTGGTTTTGATTTGTAGATGGCCTCTTAAGCAAATTTCAAATACATCGTTTAAAAGTAGACTTTATTTCCAATCGTCTGGTACCAGTAACTTTCTTCTATTATGATTAGTTAGAGTTAGAAGAGTGTGTGTATTTTTTTCCCGCGACTATGGAAATATCAAACGAATTTTTTAAATTTCACTATAGTGAGAAGAGCAAGTTGTACAATATTATTTAACAATTATATTAAAATATTGTATACAAGATTTTGTACTGCCTGATGTGTGAATGAACAATAATTCCTTTTACAAGGATTTTGACAAAAACATTTCTAATAACAAACTTGTCACAAGTATTTACTACTTAAGAAAACCGCTCTAACAATATAAAAAAAAAACTTTCGAAGACACTTAAATACCTCTGCTACAATAGATCACGTTCGAGTGTCAAAATATTATTCTCCTTCCGTTTTATTCAATATCGAAATTTTATTTACCATACTATGAACTGTCAAACGATATTTTGAAATAGTAAATCAATTCTTCAGATAAAAGTTTGCCGAAAAATAAGAAAAAGCTATTTTTAAGCGAATAGTTCACTATTTTATTGTAACGTCATTCTTTTAATTTTAATATGCACATTGATATTTACTTTTAGAGTAATAGCTTACCCTTGTGTGTATAAGAATATCAAATCCGATATTTAAAAATAGCTACATAATTTTCTAAAAATAATAATAATAATGATTTAAAACTAAAAATTTCAGAAAATAATTGTTAAATTCGAAATCGACTTCTGAAATTTTAATTATATTATACTAGGAGGCTATGCCCCCTGCAAGCTACACTCGCCAATCTCCGTTCAGACACCGCAGAATTTAAAAACACGCTAATCTGATGGGTTTTTAAAATATTAGAGAAGATTGGATTATACTGAAAAAAGCTGTGTAGATCTCCCTGCAAACAGGTTTCCATTCAATTCCCTTTAATTGCAAAAATTTAAGGGCGAAACAGTTGCTGTTAAGACATCCAATGGTTGTTTTCGTTTTTGATTAAAGAGGATCAGCTAAACATTTAAAATGAAGCTAAAATAAAATAAATTAAGTATACAGAGTCTTTGTCTCCCGGTATTTTAAAACAATCTCTATAACAATAGCCTAAGTCATGTGACTATCATCATCACCACTTCGCTTTTTATATACTCTAGGTGCCATTTTGGTACTTTAATGTTAGCCAGGCACAGGTGATAAGTCGCCAAATATTATTTTACCGCCATCATTTCATCTATATTAAAATAGTTCAGTCACCAACTGCCATAAACAAATACGGTCTGATTCCTTCGCCGTTCATATGAAAGTTTGGCACAGATGTCATATGCGTCCCATATTGGCGCGATTTTTTAACGACGCCAATTTGGAGAACTCATCAACAGCATAAACAACAACATCCAGCTTACCATATCAAGCAAAATAACGATAATTTGGCGCCAGTTAAGTGCCCGTTCCGTATATGACATTGGCGTCAGAAAAAAATCGCGCCAATATGGGACCGTAAGTTTTCCATTTTGATTAAAAAATCAATTTTTTTTCGAATAAAACCACATACCATTTGCCATGGTTGTAAAGAATTCCTGGTACTGTTACGCTAGCCGGATGCAAATCTCGCCAATAGCTTTTTTTCAACTCGCCAGTTAGCATTTTTTTTTTTTCGAGTGGTAATATTTGGCCAGATGTCATATACGCATAGCCAGTATGGCGTGATTTTTATTTTTTTACGAAAATTTGGCGAAAACCTCGTTTTCGTATACCAGTAACATATGCATTTTTGGTATTACTTAGTTATCCCTTCGACCAAAACTCTATCGCCAAACTATAAGATTAAATGCCGATAATGTTTCATCGTAAATGTCACATTCACTTGACTTTAAGCAAGTTACACGTGTTTACGTCATCAAGTAATTTTTATTTCGACTTTTTATTTGTATATTTATTAATGTTATACTAATTTATTTGTTCTTTCGTTATTTAAAATAAAAATTATGTCAATTTGTATAATTTTGGCAATTTATATAATTTGGCGAAACTGGTCGACAGATTAACTAAGTAGTACCGTATTTTTTAATTATTTTCTATTATTTTCTAAAGTAAATATAAGAAAAATAATTAATAATTATAGAATAATATAATTTATATAATTTATAAAAAAAAATAAAAGTAAATAAACATTTATTATCAAATAAACAACAATAGCCGGGTTACCATGTCAACCTTTTCTGAAATATGAAAACAAAATATCTGTTTGATTAAAATTTGAGTTGCCATCATTAAAAAAGCGTAGATAAAATTAGAAAAAAATTAATATTTCAAAAACTAATTCGAATTTAAAAATTCTAATACCAGTTTTGAGATCTGCGGATCAATGCTGTTTTGGGGTCAATTTCATCGCAAAGTATTCCATATTTTAGAAGAAATCGCTCGAAACATAATCAGTTGTTTAATCAGTCGATTCATATATCCGTTTCATAAATTCGTTTCATTAGGATTTTATATATATAGGGTAGATAATTAAGCACCATTTTACAGATATACAGAAATCGAAGTAATACCATCAAATAAGGTTTCTTTGTGCGTCTACTTGAATAGAAACGTGGTAAGTATAAATTTATGGGATTGAATAATGTTGCAATGTTATGAAAATTTTAAAAGATTAAAAAAAAATTCTTTTAATACAGCCCAAATAACAGAAAATTCATTTAAACATTTTTCTATGTATATAAACTTCCAAAGGTAATTCTACTAGCTGATCTAAGGGAAGAACATTTTTATTAAATCATTAATTGTCAAATTAGTGGAAATAAAACAATGCTATATATACTAAACAAATATAGACGAAGCCGGGTTTCATTTTTTATATTTTTGGAAAGAAACCAAATTTTGCTAAAATTGTTATTTACATTCTCCCAACAAGATAGCTCTTCGGTTCTTCAGGTAAATATATGTTAGATAAGACATGTAATATTATGTGATATTATGTAATGTTGTAATGAAGAAGGAAGAGAAAGAAAAAAAGACTGACGAAGAAAAAAGAAAAAAATAGGAATAAGCGGAAAAAAGACAAAGGCGAAGAAACATCTTCCTATGATGCTTTACGCCGGTAAAGCCAGTTTGACGAACGTGCTATTTAAGAGACGAATCCTTAGCTCTTAACCATTGACTCTCTTGATAAACTTGTTTTATATGATGAACTCTCAACATTTTAACCCTTGAGTCTTCTTTCCTTAATGTTTTCCAGTAGTCTAAAATTTTATTTTAAAAATAATTTTGTACTGCGTAAGTACCCCTGAAGAATAAAACAACACTAATAAGTTAAATTAATTTGTTTAAAAAGAAAAAAAATTGAATTTTGTCTTTTTGGGTACTGAAGGCCTGTTGCCCCCGCCGGTGGTCACCTAACTTATCAGCTGAAGGAGACCTATTCTATCTCCCATATTTTGTGTGTTCACTGCCTCTCAGAGTAAATGGCAGTACCAGACAGTGCCTTTGTAAGTTCGGTCACGTGATGTAGCATCATAGTGAAAATTTCATTCCTTTTGTTTCAAAGACGCAGCAGACGGGTGGGGGACATTGCGATGTAATGATGCCTGGAATGGTCTAAGATGTTATGTTAATTTTACTTTAAGAATAGTGAGAATATTACTACGTACTTTTTTTGTAAATACGGTAAACTTCCGATTACTAGGTGACCAACCGTGAAGCGGATAATCGAAATAGATAGATAATCGAAAGACAGTACAAGACCGTTACAAAAATCTGTTGTGTACTCTCGTTAATAAAATAAATGCATAATCGATAAAAAGAAATCAATAAAGGACAGAAATTTAGAATTATGCAGAATAAATATATAGTATCCTGTTTAATCCAAAGTTAATCCATTATCATACCTGCCACCTTTCCCTTAAACTTCCGTAAAATGGGAGTTAAACACCCAGGTTAAACACGTTTCTAACCGAAAATTTACTAAAGAAATTAATTCAAATAGATTTCATAGAGAAACATGATTTTAAATGTATAATGATACATCAAATAAATATTCTGGTTAGTAACGCGTTTAACCTGTGTCAATTTAACTCACTTTTTATGGAAGTTTAGTTGAATGTTGGCAAATACATTTTTGTTTGCGTTTTGTTTGCCTTTACTGCAGCAGTATTACGAATTCTACATAATAAAAGTACTTGGGTTGCATCTGCTTCTTCTTTCATCTCAAAACATTTAATGTACTTGAGAGCATAGTTTTCACTTCTGCATGACTGAATCCTGGATGATAATTCCCCGATTCATCCTATTCATCCGCTGCAGGTTTCTCTGGCTTCAAAACATTTAGAATAATTACGCCAGCCGTTAAATTTTGGTGACCAATTTTATTCATGTCAGAATCAAGTCAACCAGTGATTTCATTCGCAGAAATATATTTTTTTTAATGGTATGCTTGACACCAAGGTCAATATCTCTAAATCATCACTAGACGCATCCTGTGTTCTTTTCACAATGTTCCTTTTTGAATTAAAAAAACAAAAGTAGGGGTGGAGAGGTGGCGGTTGATAGTGTGGTGAATAATCGGAAGCGTAATGCAATTCATATATAGATAACTTCTCATATGTACATAATTAAGCTTTCAATATATATTCATTCAATATTATGTCAGTGCGGAAGGATTTCATCAAGTGTTCTATTTTATCATCTACTTATATTAAACGCAAAAAACAAAATCTATTAAGGGTGTGCAAATAAAAATAATTTTCTACTATGTTGTGTACATAGGGTAGTATGGTATGTTGCCCGAAAAGCTCTGATTGGATTCTCTTAATTACATTAAATAATTTTTCTGATTCTAAATATGGTTATTTTACATGAAAAAAGTGCAGCGATTTAACTTTTCAAATAACAAAAAACTCTTTTTGAAATGATATTCTTAATTAAGGAATATCCGCGATTTGTTGCATTTTTCATTGTCATATTTGTTTTAGAATATAAAATTGAAATGTTTTAACCCTTTGGACCCTCTAAAACAAATTTTATTCGGACGGCACCACTTTTTTAAAATAAGTTTCCCTCAAGTACACAATTTAAAAAATGCAATGATTAAATAAGGCAAATTTTATTTTCCTATATTGCTGGTGCCACAAACAAATTTTAAAAGAAAGATGATGTCGCCGCAGCGACGACAACGGAGTGCACAGGGTTAATATTCATCATTCAACATTTTTACTTAAGGTGCATTTTCTCTAAGAAAAATGCATCATGCAAAACTTAACATATTGATTTGCATTC
This sequence comes from Maratus speciosus, assembly GCA_963932465.1. NCBI lineage: Eukaryota > Metazoa > Arthropoda > Arachnida > Araneae > Salticidae > Maratus > Maratus speciosus. Next base: position 526,717,532 of record OZ010789.1, on the reverse strand, counting down.
AACTTAACTGTAATTTGATTCATATATTAAACACTATTAACTTAAGATGTAACTTTAGTTGTATCACATCAACTTATACTAGATTAATCATGCTTAAATTAATATATAGATTAGTATGAAGATTCTATCGAGAGGAAATCCAATATATTTCGTCTTTCTATCACTAGCAAATAATGCAAATGCATATATTCGCTTTATTTCATGTTTAAGCTAAAAAATTCTTCTATTGTTATTAGGAAATACCTTTTCCTGATAAACAAATGTTTAATTTATTATTAAACAGTAGAAAATTTTATAATGTACCCAAAAATTATTCAAAAATAATAAAGAAAAAAATGCTTTTATATTTACCGAAGAGGCTGAAAAAACCATAATCTTGGGGAAATGACCAACACAATTTTCTCTGTGTGGAAATGTTGTAAAAAGTGCTTTCAAATTTATCTTTAATTAAATTTATTTGGTATTATATTTTATGATCCAGTACATAAGATTAATGCACAACATTTCTCATCACTTATAAAATAACTAGAGTAAATACCCGTCCTAGGACGGTGGGTAAAAATTGTGTTTTTTATTTAAAATTTGAAAAACTGATAAAAAAAATAATTGACAATATGGAAGCGTTTAGATGAGCAAAGTTCGGCTAGTTTATGTTCTACTAAACACACAATTATCTTTTACAATATTTCTGGGTAAACCAGGTTTTCCGGCTAATATACTATAACAAAATTAAGATTTCTTAATAAAAGATAAATTTAATAAATATGCAATAAAAGTGCGTAATTAAAACAGTCTGCTGCAACTATTGAAATAATACTATTTTTTTAATAACATCTTGAAATTGTATTTTTATCGTTTACCCCCCCCCCCCTTCCTCCCCCTCCATTTTTTTAAAATAAGTATATTGATTAATAAATAAGTATCGCGGGTTGAATCCCATCCGTCTAATCCCCTAAGCTTCTGCCCTCCTGATGCAAAGCTATAAATAAAAAAATATTAATTTTACTTTTCGTATAAATATTAATTTTTTACTTTTAAAATATGGGATATTTTTGTTGTTGTTGTTGTTGTTTTTGTTTTTTAGTTTAAATTTACGTGCACCTGTATATAGAAAAGGAAAATATAAGCCATGTGTAATTTAAAAATAAGTTACAAAATGCCGGGATATTATTTCGGGGAGGGGGGGGGCGACTAATCCCCTAAGCTTCTGTCCTCCTGATGCAAAGCTATAAATCAAAAATTATTAATTTTATTTTTCGTATAAATATTAATTTTTTACTTTTAAAATATGGAATATGTCTTTTTTTTTTAAGTTTAAATTTACATACTTCTGTATATAGAAAAAGAAAATATAAGTAATGTGTAATTTAAAAATAAGTTACAAAATGCCAGGATATTATTTCGCGAGAGGGGGGGCGGACTAATCCCCTAAGCTTCTGTCCTCCTGATGCAAAGCTAATAACACTTTGAAATTGTATTTTTATCGTTTACCCCCCCCCTTCCTCCCCCCTCTCCATTTTTTTAATATGTATATTGATTAATAAATAAGTATCGCGGGTTAAATCCCATCCGTCTAATCCCCTAAGCTTCTGTCCTCCTGATGCAAAGCTATAAATCAAAAATTAATAATTTTACTTTCCGTATAAATATTAATTTTTTACTTTTAAAATATGGAATATGTTTGATTTTTTTTAAGTTTAAATTTACATACACCTGTATATAGAAAAGGAAAATATAAGTAATGTGTAATTTAAAAATAAGTTGCAAAATAATAAGTCTAAAATATTTAAATTAATTACTTTTTTAAAAGAAAGTCAGTTTTATCAATTTTTTGCAGGGAAAAAAGGGATATTTTTAAAAATACCATAACATTGTTTTCCGTGATTAAAATTCCTTACATGTCGCAAAGAAAATTTAATATGATTGTAACTTAATACTTGGAATAATCTCAGTTAGGAAGAAGTATCTACCACTGCTCAATTATCAGGATTTGTAACCTTGAGAAGTAATCGCGGGATTCTTGTCAACCAATGGGAGGATGGAACATTTCACCCTTGAGTTTCTTCCTCGGATACTGGTAAGATTAATGGATTCGCCCCGCCTTTCGTTACACTGCCTTTTATTATATAGAGATGTTCTAGTTTGTTTTATTATTATTATTTCCATTGCGCATTTCAATTTGAAATATTTTAAATGTGTGTGAAGCTTTCTGAACTGTTCTTGATTGATTGAAACTTAACTTTAAGATATCATCGTTACTACATGCATTAATCAATACTTATGCGTATGAATGTGATTCGTCTTTAAAATGAATTATATTTGTTTTAAGATTATTTATGTTTTTCTCTATGATTGATCTACTTTTTTGAAAAATAATTTATTTAAAAAAGTCTGTAAGACAAATATAAAATTTGTAAAAGTTTAATACATTCGCAGTGTTTCCATAACATAATATTATTTATTTATCTGTCTGACTTAAATTCCTGTTTTGTCTGCTCTGTAAATTAAATATAATATAATAGGGGTAGTTTAAAGAAAGAATTAGAGAAGCATTAAAGTTTTAAATTAAGTGGAAAATACCAGGATCCCCAAATAAATTAAAATAGAAATTCACTTCAACGATTGACTGTTTGATGGGATAGGCGGCATTGCAAAACTCTTCTCTCCTTGTTCCTTAATTTCTCGCATATTTGAAGGGATTAATGTTGGCCCAGTATCTACGAACGTAAAAGCGCGCGGCTGCTATCGTGGTTGTAGAACGTTTTATTCCGGAATTCTCCATTTAAAAATTTCCCCTGCTGAAAAAAAAAATCTTGTTCGCTGGGAATTCCATCCTGTAATAAACGTCCTATATATCAATATTCGCTATATCAAAGTGATAGACATTTCTGTAAATTTATTAGAGACAAGAGTATTTTGGTAAATATACGTCCAAAAGCTACTGTCCATTTTAAAGTTTTCTTTTTCTTCTTAAAAAATGGAACTCAAAATATGTAACTTGTTTGAACTGATAAAAGAAATTACGGGCTGTTTCCAAAAATAAAACCGGGATGGTGGTTATCCGTGAATAAATTCTGCGTAACCCCTCTAATAAAACAACAGCGCACTGAGAAAAATGACACTTTCAAATCTGAGTAAATCTATGTTTTCATTTTCTTATGAAACTTTTTGTTTCAAATATGAACACCCAATGCTTTCAATTCTGAAATACCAGAAATACTCATTTTCAAACAAAATTATTTAAAGTTCGTTAAACGAAGTAAATTTTACCAGGGTAGTTGAAACTATTCATATTATTTCATTGTTATGATTTCGAACGAAACGCTCCTTTCAGTAATAATTTATAACATGAAATGTGTTCCAAACTACATTTTTATCGTGTTCGTGAAAGAATACTTAAAAGCCGTCGTAATATAATCGAGAAAGCGTAAATTTTATCCTTCAGCCTTCGAAATCGAAGAATGGATGAATTCGTAAATAAGGGAAGACTTCGCAGGTAGAATTTGACAACCTTTAACAATATATAAATACTAACATCATGTATAATCGTGAATAAACATCATGAATAAAGCGTTATGTGCTCATATTTCAGTATGTCCATGTCTTCAGAAATGTATTTATACATGTTTCAAACTTGAGTAATTTTGATTTGGAGCCATTCTGACTCTGGGACATACTCAAATTTGAGTATTTTTTACTCAGTTTTGAAAATGTCGTTTTTAGAGTGCGTGCCATTATTTCTAAGCAATATCTGTTCTACTAAAAAAGGTTAGTTATTTTTAGTTTTTAACAGATATCGCATGGAAAACTTCATAAATTTTATCTGCCAATTTCAATGTCACACAACGTGGTCCTGTGGTCCTCACACTGAGAAAAATGACACTTTCAAATCTGTGTAAATCTATGTTTTCATTTTGTTATGAAACGTTTTGTTTCAAATATGACGACCCAATGCTTTCAATTCTGAAACACTAGAAATACCCACTTGCCAGCAAAATTACTTTTCACTCGTTAAACGTAGTAAATTTTACCAGGGTAGTTGAATTTATTCATATTATATCATTTGTCATGATTTCAAACGAAGCTCTCCTTTCAGTAATAATTTATAGCATGAAATGTGGCGAACTACATTTTTATCGTGTTCGCGGAAGAACACTTAAAACCGTCGTAATATAATCGCGAAAGCGTAAATTTTATTCTTCAACCATCGAAATCGAAGAATGGTGAATTCGTAAAGGAAAGACTTAGCAGGTAGGATTTGACAACCATCGACAATATATAAATACAAACATCATCTATAATCGTGAATAAACATCATGAATAAAGCGTTATATGCTCATATTTGAGTATGTCCATGTTTTCAGAAATGAATATATACATGTTTCAAACTTGAGTAATTTTGTTTCGGAGCCATTTTGAGTATGCGACATACTCAGATTTGAGTATTTTTTACTAAGTTTTGAAAATTTCGTTTTTAGAGTGCACTGTATCATTTGCAAACCTGTTTGCAATCTACTCTCCAGCTAGCATCTGACAAATTAATTCCTCATAAAACGATTTAAATTAAATCGCTTATCAGTTGTCTACATAATAACGTACAGAGAAAAGTAAACCAGAAGCAATACATAGGTCCAGATTTTTTACTAAATTATGTTTAGTAGAAACTATAAATTCTTTCTTAATAGGATATTTAAATCTTCAGTATAACATTCAGTTTAATATAAGTATAATAAATAGTAGTCTGTGGAATATTTTGCAACTCTCTTGAGTGGGCCTCTCTCAGCCAGACTGAAAAGGCGCCAGAGATCACATGATCTGTCTAGAGAATTGATATTAAAAAACTTTTTTTGTTGTTCTTAAGTTTTTGTTGTAGTAATGTAAAAAAGTTGAAAGCAGCAGGTAGACTGCATATATTTTTTTTTTTTTGCCTTGGTCTTCTAATAGAAGAAATGATGTTTTAATTTTCAGGCCAGTGTCAGACGGGCGTCTTTTTGCCTGCGTTTTGCTTACGTATTATCCATTCACAATGCTATTTATCTGGAGCATGAAATCGAATATGAAATCATGTTATTGTTTCTTGGCTTCTTTATAGAAGAAAATAATTGCTGAAATTTTAATACAATATTATCTTGGATTTCCAGTGAGGAATATATATATATTTAACAAGTGTTAACCAAATGTTTCGCTGTAAATAGTCTGTAAATATTTAAAAGCGTAAAAATAGAATTATCAAAGTTTTTAATTCTTGTGCTCATTTACATTGAACAACACCAGCGTAAAACTCGCAGTGATGACTTTAATATGATTTAACACGAATCGTGAAATCTTCAAAATATGCTCTCCCAATAACAATATCGTGAATTGCGATAACGTGAAATTTCATGGACTATCTGAATATCTTTATTATTTTTTGGTGCCGAAGAACCCGAAAAAAGGTAAGAAATACCTTTAATATTCTGCATGACTATTGACTCTTGATTTATTGAAAATAACGTTTTGTCATGATAATTTATTTTGAAAATTGAATTAAATTTAAACATGGATAAACCAGAAAAGCTGAAAAATAAAAGAGCTACTTTTCACGCAGCTTTTACGAAATTAATCATAAAATGTGATACATTTTTATCAGTTGATATTGATAAGACTGATTGTGATTCTTTAATGGAATCATTAGAGATCATTAATGAAAAGGAAGCTCTACTCAAGGAATTAGATTCCGAAATAGGTGAGCTAATTCAGGAAAAAACAGAATATGAAAAAGAATTAAAATCGGTAGAAGAATATTCTGAAAAAATATCAAGTTTGAAATTTAAAATTAAGATCAGGCTTAAGAAATGTAAAATCGAAACTGAACCAAAAGTTTTACTAGAAACAAGTAACGGTTCAAAAATCGGTAGTAAACCAGTTTCGGCAGTGAAGATGCCTAAATTAAACATAGAAAAATTTTCTGGTGATGCAAGCCCGTTCTTAGAATTTTTCAATGTATTTACTAATGCGATAGATTCATATGAATCGTTATCAAAAATTGAAAAATTCCAATATCTTAAATCTTTGTAGTATGGACCTGCATATAATATTGTAGCTGGTTTTGAACTGACAGATCAAAATTATTCTACATGTTTAAAGTTGTTAAAAGAAAGGTATGGGAAGCGGGAAAATATAATAAACTGTTATATGAATAAAATTTTAAATCTTGAACCAGTGAAATCCACTAACAATGTTACTTCTTTAAGAAAGTTGTATGATAATATTGAAACTTGTATTAGAAATCTTGATGCGTTAGGAGTAACATCAGGCTCTTACGGCCATTTATTACTACCCATATTATTAAGGTTATTACCAGAAAATTTGATACTAGATTTCCATCGAAAACTTGACCCCAATAAGGATTGTGAAGTCACTGATTTAATAAATTTTATTAAAACGGAATTAAGATCCCGTGAAGCTACTAATTTAGTAAATAATTCCCAAAACAAGGCTTGTGAAAATTCTAAAACCAAATATGAAAATTCTTCAAGTAAGTATCAAAATTTTCCTCAAAAGAAAAATGTACCTCCAGCTGCTGCTTTCAGTACATCTACAAAATAGTTTTGCATATTTTGCAAATCTTTTGATCTTGTAGGACTAAATTGTTTGAAATTCACGGACGAACAAAAACAATATAAATTAAAGAAACAAGGTTGCTGTTACAAATGCCTTTATAAGTCGCATTCTTCAGTTAATTGTAGAACAAAATTTAACCCTTGTTCCAAATGTGGTAACAACACCCATATTTATTTGTTTTGTTTTAAAAAACAACAAAAGAAAATCGTGAAAAAGAAACGAACGGTGCAATTGTATTTATGATGTCAGAACAAAAATATAAACAAAATAAAACTTCATTATTGCAGACTTGTACAGTTTCTGTGTCTGCTGGTAAACAATGCTTTATGGTCCGCGTTTTATTTGATAGTGGTTCTGAAAAATGTTTTGTGAAGAGATGTCTAGTACAAAAATTAAAATTGAAGCCATTGGGAAGAGAAAATTTATCAGTTTATCGCTTTGGGCGGAGACGCCCTTATGAATCATGTTACGAATTTGTTGCTCTTGATTTATCCAGTGTTGTGCAACCTATCAAGTCGATAAAGATCGAAGCTCTTGTAGTTGATAATATAACTGGAGCTTCTGTAAAAACCCTAGAACCAGAACTTCTAGATATAATAAGAACAAGAGGCTATAAGCCTGCTGATACAGGTCTTGAACAGGAAATAAATATTTTGCTAGGGTCTGACTTTTTGTGGAAAATATTAAAGGGAATCGAGGGAAAATTGGCAAAAGAATTATGCGTTGCAGAAACTATTTTCATTCACACAGTGCAAGGGCAGATACAGTCGAATAAAAAATAAGTAGCTTGTTTGCGTGTTTCGGTTGAAAATATAAATACTCTGCTAAAAGCATTCTGGGATCTCGAAGCAATTGGCATTGCTAAAAGCAATGAAAAGAACATTGCCGATCTTGAGGTAATAAAAGAATTTAAAGAAAATTTAAAATTCGTAAATGGGTGTTATGAAGCAAAATTATTGCGGAAAAATTCTCGTGAATTGCTTAGAAATACTCTTGAAGTAGCAAAGAAGCGGTTTTCCAGTTTAGAAAATAAATTCCTGAAAAATGATTCTTTACTTAAGGAATATAACTTCATTTTGCTAGAGCAGTTTAATGAGGGTGTAATAGAATTGTACACCGGGAAACATTCCATTAATTCCTATTACATGCCACACAGACCTGTTATCCGTGACGACAAAACTACAACAAAACATGCACATAGTCTATGATGCTTCTTCTAAATATGGTGATTCTCTATCGTTAAACGAATGTTTGAATCATGGCCCTAACTTAAATCCTAATGTTTTAGATATAATTTTGAAATTCCGTTTACATAAAATTGCTTTTTCGGCTGATATCTAAAAAGCCTTTTTACAAATATCTGTAACAGAAGAAGACCGCAATTATGTTAGATTCTTATATTATGAAGATTTTGATACGAATAAATACGTAGTACCCTATAGAATGACCAGAGCTACTTTTCGTGTCACCTGCAGTCCCTTTATCCTCCCTTGTACTATTAGGCACCATATTAATAAATTTAAAAACTCTCATAATAAAACATTTGAAATCCTAAATTCTTCTTTTTTATGTTGATGTTTTGTTTTTAGGAGAAAACAATGTTCTAGAAGCTTTTAACTTAACTAAAGAAGCTGTTGATATTTTGAAAGAAGGGGGGGGGGGTGAAGTTAAGAAAATTTGAAAGTAATCAGGAACTTAGGAACTTAGGGAAAAATGGGTTGGCGAAAACATACCTATTTCGAGTTCCGAGCCCCCAAATACTTCCCTAAAAGTTTTAGGATTAATCTGGAACAATACAGAAGATAATTTGGGACTAGAATTACGACCATTGTTTTCAGAAATCCCGGACCTCACACACTTGAAAATTCCCAGGCACTATTTTAACAACGTGATCATGGAAAAGGTGCATCTCCAATTGCATATTCTCACTGATGCTAACCCTAATGCGCATGGTGCAGTGGCATACTTACGGTATCTCATTTCTAAAGATAAATTTAAAACTAGTTTTGTAATGTCTAAGTCTAGGGTTGCTCCCTTGAAGAAGTTAACTCTGCCGCATCTTGAACTCATGGGAGCACTTATTGGTGGCATAATGGCAAAGTTTATTACAAACATTATCGAAGTAAATAATACTATTTTCTGGTCTGATTCACAAATTGTTCTTCATTGGATTAAAGGGCCAAAAGAAAAATGGAAACCATTTGTTAGTAATATAATTGCTGAAATTCATAATTTGTCAGATCCTAGTTTATGGAGACATTGTGACGGCAAACGTAATCCCTCAGATTTAATAACGAGAAGTTGTTCTGTGAAGCATTTAATAAATTCTCAAAAAGGGTGGTATGATCCTGAATTTCTTTCCCTTCCCGAAAATCAGTGGTCTAGGGTTAAAATTACTGCACCACGATTACCTGATGTTTCTGAACTGAAGTCTCGAAAAGCAGCAACCATTTCTTGCGTTGTTCAAACAAATAAAGCTGATTAAATTCCCATTTTTAATCTTGAAAAGTATAGCTCCCTAAAGAAATTATATCGAGTAGCTGCATGTGTATTTAGATTTATTTCGAATATAAAATTAAAGGTAGAAAAAAAGAAATTTTTCAGAATTATCAGCTGAGGAAATGTTACATGCTAAAAATTTTTGGTTAAAGCTAGATTTGGAAGAGTGTTTTCCTGAAGTTATAAAATGCTTGAAATGTAACAAGAGTGTCCCTAAATAATCCAATCTTCTACAGTTAAATCCTATGTTGTCTGATGAAGGTATGTTGTTGGTACGAGGACGGTTACAAATGTCTGATTCCTCATTTTATGAAAATAATCCTGTTGTGATTCCTGCAAAACATAAGATTACTGATCTAATTGTAAAATATGCATTTGAAAAAGTTTTTCATTCAGGAGTGTCCGGTACATTAGTACAAACTCGTAAAAAGTTTTGGATTTTAAGATCCAGACAGTGCATAAAGTCAGTCCTGAACAAGCATGCAATCTCCAAGAAATTTAATGCACGCCCTGGTCAACAAGTTATAGCACCTCTAAAACGTATATTGCATTTCCCAATTATAAAAGTGAACTATTTAATCTTACCAGCAACCCTAGAACCTTTGGTGAAATTCTTCCGTTTGCGCGAGACTCTTCTGAATCATTTTTGGAAGGGCTTGAAAAATGAGTATCTTCGCAACTTACAATCTACTCACTACACAGACCAGAAGAAAACTTCTGACTTTGAAGTAGGTGATGTAGTTTTAATGCATATAAACCTGTATCATGAACTTTCTGGAAGATCGGTATTTGTGGGCAGAGATAAAAAAAAAAAAAATAAGGCCTTGTGAACTGAAGGCAAATAATTCCATCATTAAAGGACCTATTAATTTTTTTGCTGTACAATTTAGAACTCAGAAACGGAAGACAAGAAACTGATTTTATTAATAGACTCAGAAAAACTCTCATTTTACTTTAAACAACTTTGAACTGTTTTAGTAATTGACTCAAAACTTTCTTTTGATTAAAAAAAATGTTGTTTTTTTTTTGTTTGTTAATATTTATAATTTTTAGTTTATTTTTGTCTTGAATTGTTTTATAATAATTTGTATAGATTTAGATTGTTCCTTCTATTTTCAGTAGCAGAAACTTGTCCACAATTTTCTTAAATTGTTTTAGTTTAGTTTTTTTTAAGTCCAGTATGTAAGTATATATTTTGATTTGTATTGCATTTATGTATAGTGTAATTCATTATCTTTTAGAATAATTTTATTTCTACTTTATTAATTTTGAATCCCCATTTTGATGAACCGTTGTTCATTGGGGTGGGGGAGTTTGGGGAATATTTCGCAACTCTTTTGAGTGGGCCTCTCTCAGCCAGACTGAAAAGGTGCCAAAGATCACATGATCTGTCTAGAGAATTGATATTAAAAAACTTTTTTTTTGTTCTTTAGTTTTTATAGTAGTAATGTAAAAAAGTTGAACGCAGCAGGTAAACTGCATATATGTTTTTTTGTCTTGGTTTTCTAATACAAGAAATGACGTTTTAATTTTAAAAAGGAAATTTATCTGGAGCATGAAATCGAATATGAAATCATGCTAATGTGTCTTGGCTTCTTTATAGAAGATAATATCTTATTAAAATTTCAGCAATTATTATCTTGGATTCCCAGTGAGTAATATATATATATTTAATAATTATTAACCAAATGTTTTGCTGTAAATAGTCTGTAAATATTTAAAAGTGTAAAAATAGAATTATCAAAGTTTTTAATTCTTGTGCTCATTTATACTGAACAACACCAGCGCAAAACTCGCAGTGATGATTTTAATGTGATTGAACACGAATCGTGAATTCTTCAAAATATGCTCTCCCAGTAACAATATCGTGAATTGTGATAACGTGAAATTTCATGGACTACCTGAATATCTTTATTATAGTCAATTTGCAGGATATTATTCGGTTGTTTAGAAAGATATTATTATATACTTGCTACAAGATATCTTTATTTTCAGTCGTCATCAAAATATACATGCAGAATTTAATGCAGAATATCTTAGTGTTAGCATTAATGTAATAAAAATGTAAAGTGAAAAGTTATACCGCATGCATATTATCTTGATGTTTATGCAATAAGTTTAAACTGCAAACTGAAAGAATCCACATATAAAAGAAACCGCATAGCAATTTTGCAATTTTATAAACTTGGATATCCAGTTAAAGAAATACCATTACAATAACCATAGTTTCTATTTTATTTTTTTTTGTTATACTTTACTAATAAATATATATAAATATAGTTTTATATCAGCCACCTTCCACGACACAACCTCATTTAATCTTTAAAATGTTTTTATGTAAACCCAAATATAATTTATTAAACTAATTAAATGAACTTATTGCATACCAAATTTGCATCCAAATATTTTTAAATAAGACGCTCAACATTTTTCCTGGCATTTTACAAAACATCCACAGGAATTTTTGAACAAAACATGTCAATTTTATTGCCACGTTTTGCTAGTGATTCTGACCTTACACTGCGTATTGGGATCTTGAGAGACCCCACCATTCCCCAAATGAAATTCAAAGGTTAGTTAAATCAGTTGCGATAGTATGTCACACGCAGAAATTCCAGTCCATGTGTTCCAATCGCACTGTTATTTGATATGTGTAGGAAATTTTAAATAGCCAACTCTATAGGTATCGATGGAGAGAAGAAAACATACTCATGCTCAATGACATATGTCAGTAGCTCCATAACCATCTCGCCAGCTGTTTATTTCACTTAAGTATTTAACTTGACGTTATAGAATTCATAAAGATCCTCAACCGACATACAGTAATAATCGACATTTTTTATCCCCAAACGCTTTTGATCTCTCCAAGCTCTCGAGAATTCAAGTATCCAATTAAAAAAAACAGAAAAATTACACATAAGACCCCTAGAAGAGGCAAACGAAGAGAACAATCATTTGATCGAAAGCGTCAATGCTTCTATTCATAGCTGAAAGATATATGCATACACTTACAGACATGTGAAACGTTTGCAGATTAATGCCAAAAAGTACGTAACATTTTATAAGAGAAAACGTCTCATTTACAAACCCATGCACTTTAATTTTTGCAGCCTTCGTAGTTATGTATCTCTTAAATAGACTTTTTTACTTAAACTAAATTGTTGTCGACTGTCAGGTTTCTTGATCTTATCAAACGATCAAATACAATGCTTTCCTAATAGGGGTGAACTCTTGTATCATGAATCATCGTAATACACGGATATATATTTCTCCATCCTGTGCCAAAAAGATTATTTATTTCAGAGAATTGTAGCATCTGGTTATTGGCCTAAGTGTTTTAATAGGCAGCGCGTTGAGAATTTTAGCTAGAGTCCTTGGGTTCGGCATCCGGTCTGGAAGATATATTCACTCATTAAAAAAATGCCAATAAGTATGACTAAGATGAAAATAATAAAATGCATCTTATACAACATTTAACAAGTAACCAATGCGCCAGTAATTAAGATTTTATTGCATCACCCTTATTCCGTAAGAGTACAAAGAATATTCATAATATTCGTGTTTAAAAAATGTTACATTAATAAGCATCAGATTAAAATTTTAATTAGTTACTGCATTAAATGTATTTTAGAAGTATAGATAAAATACATATTTTGATAAGACTGTTTTTCAAATATTTATTCGTAGCATATAAATAAATGTATGCATAAAAGCAAAACGCCACGATATCAGAAATATTTATTTAAATTCCAAACAGAGTTATATCCCCTGCAGATGGATTTAAATCAAACAGAATGAAACATAAGAAAGAGTATAATGCATAAGTCAGAGAAATGAAATTGCGCAGTTTAAAATACAATCCTTTTACTTAGAAAAATATTCCGAATTTCGACTGAATGTTTTCTTAGGTTCATCAGTCATCTGTATTTTTATTTGAAAAAGTGTGTTTCTTTTCCTAATAAAAATATGCTTTTTTGCTATAAGAAAAGTTACTTTATGCAATATTACTTTTAAATAAAAGGAGAAATACGATTGTTGTATTGTTGTAGTTATTCTGCTATTTAACATATTTTTTAAAAAATACATTGAATATTCTGCAATTTGTTCCATTTGTTTTTTCGGCTCTATTTTCAAATGCTTTGAAAAAAAAAAACATTCTAAAAACTATGAAAGGTTTTGTGTATTCGAAATCCAAAAATTATATGAAAAACTTTGGATCACAACAGAAATAATATGGAAATGTAACTTAATGATTAAATAAAACTTTTGCTCCAATGTAGAATGTTTGATATGTTATGTGGGTAAAATAATGCTGGGCCATTCCATGAGAAACTGACAAAATGCCCCTCATGTGACGCTTACATAAATATCTATATCTATTAATTATAAGTTGTTAAAATATAAACTATACATTAAAATTAACAAACTAATCTATTCTTTCATATTAGCATAGTTGATTTAATTTTAGGATGCAATAGCATTGTTAAAACATCAGTGATTTGTAGAAAAGCTGTTCCATACGTGATATGGCCCTTTAATAGGTTTAAAACTCATCACATTTTAAACACTAGACCTTAGTAAGCTGCCCGTTTCTAATAATAAATAAAAAATAAAAGTAATAGATAGTAAAACTCTCCACATTTTAAATCCTAGACCTAAGTAATCTGGGTGTTTCAGGACCATTCCATGAAAAACTGAAAAAATGTCCTTCGCGCGACACTTACAGAAATACCTATATCTAATGACTTATAAATTTTCAAAACATAAACTGTACATTAAAAATAACAAGACTCTAGATTTTCATAATAAAATAGTTGTTTTAATTTAAGAATATAATAACATTGTTAAAATAGCAGAAATTTGTAGAAAAACTGTCCCATACATGGCATGGAATGACCCTGTTGCATATTAAATATTTGTATGCCAGATTATTTTTCTTCATATAAAAATGTATAATAATTAATTCATCCTTAAAATGTCATTAGAATGAACTAAAGAGTTTATTTTCTTCTTTGCACTAGTTTTGAATATTTTCAAGTCAGATTTTTGATAGTACAGGGTGCGTACTGATTTACTACAGATTTCTACTATAATTTTTTGCCTTATTCACCAGCCAAAACTATTACAAAGTCAAAGATTAATCAGTGAAAGATTTTAAACAGAAGAAAAAATATTAAATAACGATTTATATAGCGAAAATTTTGTGTCATACTTCTTTGAAAAGTGTACATAACAACCCAGCAAACACAGAGCTATCGGTAAGCAATCGGGCGACAGCCGCTTGCCACTACCGGCGGTACTGGCACGATACCGCTTGCCGCTACCGGTTCCGTATCTTTTTTGATACGCCGCGCCGCGCGAATGGGGCCCGATTCATGAGGCACGTAGCCGGTCCGGTATCGGCAGAACACTATGCCGACAGCACGCCGATAGCTATCCATACGAATGCCGGCCGCAGCCCGACACCAGCATAAATTGAAAAAAAATTGTTTTGATGGCGCCATCGTGGAAGTAAGTATATTTGAAAGGAACGTGTTTCAGCGGTGAAAGGGTCGGGATTTGATCCCACGAACCCAAGGACAGGAATCAGAGGCCTTAACCACTTGGCCAGAGAGACTCGATCAGGGGAGGATTATATGAGGTAATAAGGGGAAGACATATCAATAAGTAATCGTTTGTCGTTGAAGGTAATTGGTAGATGGGAAAATTAGAATTTTTAAGTGTTTTTATTTTATTTTTTTATTTATTTATTTGTATTTGTCTTAGGCGCGTGTATTTAAAAGTTAATTTAATATTTAAATGAATGAAATAAATATCTTAGCGAATTTGTTAAAGCAAATGAATTGCTTTTTTTCTTATAAATTTAAGAATAATTAAGTATAAAAAATATTTTTAGAAGTTTTGTTCAGTTAATCTAATTTTCTTATTAGGAATTATAATGTAATTACGTGCGTTGCGTTGCGTTAATTTATAAAATATATATTTTTAACATGGAAAAATTTATTTTAATAAATAAAAAGTTGGTAATTAATTAATTTTAAATTAGAATAAGAGTTCAGTCTTTTTTGATGATTTAAAGTAGAACATATATTTAATGAGTATGTTGCAATATTAATTTGTTACTTATCAATATTTTTAATTTAAAAATAAAATAAATATTAATTTACATATTTTTTTCTTTTGGAAGATAATTTTTAAATGGGGGATATTTCTGAATATTTCTTATAAATTTAAGAATGCTTAATAAATAAAATAAGCGAATTTCAGAGCTTTTTCTGTTATAGAAATATACATTTGTAACATAGAAAAACTAATTTTAATAAAAATATAAGTTGGTAATTAATCACTTTTAATTAGAATAAGAGTTCATTTTTTGTCATTGAATGATTTCATGTCGAATATATTTTTAGTGATTATCTAGCAATAATGATTCTTTTACTTATCAACATTTTTTAATCATCAAATAACATAATGTTAATTTATCTTTCTTTCTTTTTTTTTTCTGTGGTAAATCTTTTTTTAGAAGCGAGAATTTTCTGAATCTTTCTTTTAAATTTTAATGCTAAAAATTTGGGTAGTTTTTATTTTTATTTTTATAGCTTGTAAAATAATTTTAAACACTTTTTAATAATTTGATTTTTAAATAAAAAAAAAAGAAACATAGCTTTTTTTCTACGATTAAGTTTAAAAGGAATAATAATTTTAATAAGCGATATAAAAAACTCTTTTAGTGATTCAATAATTGTAAGTCCTTTATAAAATGAATTCAGTAACAACTTTTTAAAAATAAATAAATTTAGGCTATTTTTGACTTTTTTTTTTTTTTTTTTGTTTATCACTGTTAGAATTTTATATGAAATACATGAAATATACAAATCTTATCAAAACTCAAACTCAAACAAAATTAAGAAAAAGAAAAAAAAATGTCGGCTACGACTAAAAATTCCGAATTCGGACCGATGTTGGCAAATCTAATCGGGCCACTATCAGAAATAACATGCCGGTCCTGAGTCATTTGCCGGTGTAAGTCGCTTGCCGATATATAACCATAAGGGGACCGATTACAGTAACCAGCAATCGAAAAAGCACATTCTTGAGTTTCAGTTGCCGACATGTTGCCGACACTTCACCGAAACAACTGTGCCCATGCCGACACTTAACCGACACTGCCAGCTGCGGTCCGATCGTATGCCGAAAGGTATGTGTTTGCTGGGAAGTGTATCTGGATAGTATCTTAACCGATCTGCATTAAAAATTGAAACACATTTTTTCATTGTGAAATACAGTGATTGCTTTATTTGTTATTTAATAATTATTTGATTTTTTTCTTTAAAATAATTTATATGTATAATATAATTGTCGCTATAAAAAGTAGTAGATGCATAGGTAATATTCTTAGAAGGAATTTTATGTATGTTTCAGTGTTATTGTGGAAGACGTGAAATTAAATATCACAATTTTCAAATTTCGTAGAAATTGTTGACTTGTTTAAAGTTTTAAGAAATGTCAAAGTATATATTTAACCCTATCACAATATATATTCCAAACAGAAAAATCAAAACATATATTAAAATATTTATTTGCTTAAAAGACACTACTAAAAACACATTAAAAATATATTAAAAACCTATATTGACATGTACGAGTCCCTTCTATGTCGCGATTTTGCAAGTTGTCCATCAACTCAATCCATATATTCGGGATGCGAAAAAATAACGTATCGTTATAAACACCTGAACCACTTAAATAAATCTCAATGGACTCTCTTATAAATAATTGTAATCATTACATGACTCAACGAAAATTCAAAGCAGATGTATATGAAATATAACAGGGGTAATACTGCTTTATCCCGGCTGAATCAAATAGAGATAATTTACATACTTTTTAATGTGAGTAGATTAATCTACAGGTCAAACTTTTATTTACAATTATTTATAAGAGAATCCATTGAGATTTATTTAAGAGGTTCAGGGGTTTGTAACGGTACGTTATCTTTTCGCATCCCGAATATATGGATTGAGTGGTTTTTACAACTTTCGAAATCGCGACATAGAAGAAACACGTGCGATAGCGAAAATGTTGAGGGCGTTATATATTTACTTGTTTGTATTCAATGATTTTTTTTCCAGTTTTCATATGCATTGTATTTGTAATTTCTGTTATACATTCTGATAACGACTCAGTGAAGGAGTTGAAATATGTCAATATAGGTTTTTAATATACATTTAATGTGTTTTTAGTAACGTCTTTTAAGTAAATAAATATTTTAATATATGTTTTGGATTTTTTCCATTTGGAATATATATTGTGATATGGTTATTAGTGGACGTAATTAAGACTTATTACTCTTATTTATACTTACATTTGTCTATATTTAAATCAACACAGGAGGATTTAACTTAATTAGAACGTAGTGACTTATTAAGCGTATTCATCATAGATTCAAGTATTCTTCAAATGCAATTATTTACAGATTTGTTATTCTAGTTCTGAGTTCGTAGAAGGAAAATATAAGAACAGTTTTTTGTGATTATTCCTTCATAAATATCTAGAAAAGGCGCTTTATTGGAATCGAAATAGACTACAAGCAAATAGGTATAAATTTATTACTATAGAATGTGAAATGTAGGTATTGGTAATTAAACTGTCAATTGCAATATACGTAAATGGAAGAAACATAATGAAATTACATAAAAGTTTATCCTTTTGAATAGACTATTCTTTTACAATAAAAATTCCTAGTAATTCAAAGGAGGTATTTTTAACACTTTTCAACACAAAAAATTCGAAGAAATCTGGCTTGACTGGGCACCCCGCCAGTATTGCCGTTTGTCTGTCTATTTGTCTCACTGACTGTCCGTGTTCTAACTCGCGTACATATACTAGAATTGCCGTGTAATTGACACACGTTATTGGGTATGCAAAGGTGTGTTAGGTATTGAAAATTGAGTTTGTAGCATTCATAGTTCATTTATATGGGCATTCAAAAGAATTATGGCCTATGGTGGATAATCGTTTGAAGTATGTTTTAATGATGCTACGCAACCTGAAACCTATTTAAATTTATATATATCACTCAGGTGCATTACAAGTTTCTTACTACAGACTAGGATGTGCATAGCATTTATCGTTCATTTACCGGAACACACAAAAGTTTCTGTTCCACAGTAATGTATTTTTATATGAGCAGTAATTGCTGAAGGTGCGTTTTCAAATGTGATATTCGCTTTTAAACACTGCAAATAGAGGCGTCTTAAATTTAGACACATATGTGACTGAAAAAGAATTTCAGTCACTTAAGTGTCTGAATCTGAAAATTCAGACATAACAGACGTCTAAATTTAAGACACATAAATGTCTTACTATGATCATGCTATAAACGAACCGAGAAACATGTGTAAATTATCCAACAACCGTCTGATTTTAAGACGGTACGCTCCAAGCGATAGTTAAACATCATCTTTGGTACTATTCTTAACAGCCAATCAGAACGCTGATTTCCGCGCGTGTCATCTACAGCACCTTCATGAGATAAGAACAGAAAGAATTAAATTTTCACCGCCGCCATTGCTTGGATTAAAAGGATATGTGTTAATCTGGGTATTTATAGAACGAACGAGTAAGTCATATTTAATTCTAATATTTTATTCCGATAGATTTCTATACCTTTGAATATGAGTGAAATCGTTTATAAAAATTTATCTCTTTTCTATAGTTTAATGCTAAATTTTTGATTTCACTAACGGTCGTCTGTTATATGCCTTCTTAATGTAACGGAATGAAATATAATTGTTTTGAAAATTAAATAGCAATGCTGTAATTCTATTTGCTTGACGTTTGTAAATAAACGAATGAGTGATAGTTTAATCTTCATTTTCGATAGGGTGATGTGAAATAATTATAATTTGTCTTTGCTCAAAAACAAAACTTGCAACATAGGTTTGAAAAGTTGAATGATTCATCGCTTCATTTATCAGAGATAAAAACATTAAATTGAAGCCATTTGTAACTGTGTTTATTCTATGTTTTTTACTGTTTACTGACTATAAACGCTTGTAGTATATGACATCAGGCATGTATTTTATTTTTTGTTATTATTATTATTTTGGAGCTAAATATGATGATTCATATTATTATGATATTAGGAAAAGTTTTCAGATTGAAAAAAAGCATTAATATTGTGAAATTTGACTGTATATATTGCAGTTTTTAATCACGGAAAGATTTATTCTTATTGATTTTTTAATTTATTATTGAAAATCGTAAATTTTGATATCCAATGTTTCAGATTTAACATTTACCAAATTTCTAAAAATAATATGAATTTTTTATATCATCCAGTAAAATTTTCGAAACATTAAACAAACGGAGAAACATTTTATTCATATTTTGCAGTTTACGTTGCTGTTTAGCAGTATAATTATAAAGTTTAATTAATATTTTTTGTGTTTTTTAAATTGGTATATTAATTTTTGTAATTTATATGCAAGCATTTTTTTGCGATATTTTGTTCATGATTTAAAATTTTTAAAATTGAGTAATGCGAGAAATAATTATTAAATTTCCTTTTACTGCAATCGAATTTGCAACGGTTCTGGTACAAGTAATTGTTGGCACTAAAAAAAAATTACACATGATAATTTAGACATAAATAAAGAGTTGTTTATGCCTTGATATGAAGTTTATGTATAAAACTGCCTTATATTTTTAAAAGTTCGTATTTACTTATATGATACAGTATTAAATATATATATATATATATTTTTTTTTTTTACTTTCTATTTTCTTCTGTTTTTTGTTTTTTTTTTCTATTTCTTAGATCATTATTTTCTTATCAAATATATAAAATCTATTTAGCTCATATTCAAAGGATACAAATTTTACAGGAATAAAAAATAAAATAAATTAAATATGACTTATATCGTGTTGTTCCATAAAAAAGAATAATAATGATATACATTTTTAAGCAATAGCGGGTGAAAATTTTAAATTGAATACGGAATATGTTTAAAGAAAATTATATACATATTCCGAAGAATGATATATAAAATTAGATACCAAACTGGTGTTTACTTTTAACTAAGCATGACAAATTACCACATATTTAAAAAGAAAAAAAAAATATTACACATGTTTACTACTTAAAATGACTTAACTATTTTATTTATATGTACTTAAATGACAAATACAAAAATGGCTAAGTTTTGAAATTAGAAGTAATTTTTTTTCTCAATGCTATTAAAATAGAATATTTATTTACTATTTTATTATTTACTCATGGTTATATAGCTGTTGTGATTATCATCTGATGCATATGTAAAATTGCCTATGGGGCAAAATCTAATTTTTGAATTATATGAATTTTCCTTTTTTGGGGGGCGGGACGGGAGGGGGATTTTCTTGCCCATTTTCGCGTACACGGGATTTTTTAAATCTCTTTCGACATTCCACCGACTATGATAAATATTTTGAACTTTTAGAGTAGGACAAGATAAAAAAAAATATATATATATATATATATATCCATATACCTTAAAAACCCTTAATAGCGGACACTTCGGGACCGCGAAATTTGTCGGATAATCGGAGATGCCTGCTTTTGTGAGGTAATAAATAATACAAATATGTATGCCTTGCGGATCAAAAAAGTATTCGCTAAATCGAAGTATCCGCTATTCGGGAATGTCCATTAACCTCCATAACGGATACTCCCGAATACCGGGCATCTGTATTTAGCTAACAATACTGCAGGGTTGCATTTTTTGCAAAAGGACTCCTTGATTAAAGCATGGGTAGTGCCCCGTTCTCTTACGATTTTAGTTACCCCAAATTTCATGTGCAATATTTGCGAAGCTTATATTTTAAATCTGTTTCGAAATTGTACTGATTATAATCAATATTTTGAACTTTTAAAGTAAAGTAAGATTAAAAACAAAATTTTAAAAAATCTAATATTTAGATAAATATTTTCTCTTTTTAATCTTATTCTACTCCTGAAACAAAATACTCATTATAATTAGTACAATGTCGTAAAAGATTTAAATTATCAGCTTTATGAAAATTGCATACTAAAATTGGGAGCACCAGAAAATCAGGCGGTATGGGGGTAGAGGGGGCAGGACAACGGCCAGATATTTTCCCAGTATTCAGCGTGGTCAAACATGGCTACATAAAATGCTTACAAAAAATGTCTGCGATTCAGACGTTTCAAGTGTCTGAAATTCAGTCGCAAAAAGTGTCTGAAAAAATTCAGACATTTTAAAATGTCTGAAAATTGAACACTCCGTTTCAGACACTTAAGTGACTGAATTTCAGACATTTTAATTTACAGTGAATGTAACTAACTTTTTTATATATTACTTGGTATGTATAAAGTTTACAGATCATACACAAGACAGCACAAAAGAATTCTAATGCATTTCTGATTATTGACAGAAATTGTAGAAGAGAAAATTTCAACTGTGTTATGCGTTTTCTAACAGAAGTATTTTTTTAATACTATATGTAGTATATATAAAAATTTGTATATTCATATAAAAGGATGCACAAAGGAATTCGTATATATATTTTTAATATAAATGGAAAATGATTTAATTGTGATTTCAAATGGGTTTGTGTTTTAGAAATGTTTTACTTAGATATCGTCTTTCATTTTGCGAACTTTTCTTACAGTACTTTAAATATTTTGCATAATCTTTCCTTGGTGTTTTATTTTTTTGTTTGTCTATAAAATGCATCTATCAATGCTGTTATGCTTCGAAAATTAGTACTTAACAATATATATATGTGCGTGTGTGTGTACGTGTATGTAATTGTTGCATATCTTAACCCTCGAGGACTCGCGCCGTGCCTGATAGACCCGGAGTGCGTACGTTTTTACAATTGTCACCACTATCTTTTGAAAAGTAATATTCAATTTCCTATATCGCAAAATTACCTCCGACTAAATAAGGTGACAATTATTATTTGTATTTATTGGTGAATAATTGAAAACCATTCATACCCTGGGTATGCGCGCGTTCTCCCGGGTTAATAGTTCGAATCTCATACAGATTTTAATTGTGATGTCTACAATAGCAGAAATATGTGTGAATAAAATTTTCTTCGTTTTAGGAACACATCATTCAGAAAATGCTTAATTGAAATGTATATTCAAACTAATGCAATCTTTAAAATCTTTACATTGTGGATGAAAAAAGATTATGAAAGCGGCGCTGCGTTTGTATTCATAAAGGTTTTCATTTAAACGCTGAGATTGTAACGCAGATAAGGCACTTCCATCAATTCAATTATTTCGCTATTAAATTTTTGGCATGAAAAAAATGAAGTAAAAAACAATGAATGACAATGAAAATTAGACATTCTGTGATCACATATGCACGCTGAACTTCGGAGGGGTTTCCAAGTTCCCGTTAAGATTCTTACACATTCGGGATGACGGCAGTCAATTAAAGACAGATGAAGCACTGTAACCGATTACCGAAAAAACACGTTTGCAGAAAATGTAAAAAAGAAAAACGCATTTTCCTGAAGCAATTCAGAAAGGCGGGTATGTGTCGTAACCTACTATCACCATTATCAATTTATCTGTACTTAACTTGCTTACTTTCAACGTGGTTTCGAATTTTTCTGTTTGTATTATGATCGGAATGACCGAAAATTTATACAGTGCATATAAATGCCTTTATTCAGAACGCTCAAATGGCGACATTTTCAATATCCTTGTCGATACAAATATTTTCGCCATTTTTTTTAAACAAGAAATTGGTAAGTAAAATCACAAGACCACATGTGTAATAAAAAAACAATTGAAACATAAAATAAAATAAAAATGAATATTTGTGATCGTGAATTAATTTCTACTATTGATTCTTACTCTGCAGCGATGACCACCTCGAGAACTCAGCTTTCGCTTTAGAGTGTTAGTGCAATCCCGAGGGACAGATTCTTATTCTGCAGAGCATCGATGCTCTGCAGAATAAGAATGTCTAAAATTTGGAAAGAGATCTCTTTCCAAATTTTAGGCAACTCAATGGAGGCTGAATCATTGCATATATTCTGGCTGCGTAAATATAATTTTTTTTTTGATTTCCGGATAATAGATGGTAAATAAAACCTAAGTGATCAAATTATTCAACTGTTTTAAAATTTAATCTGTAAAGGTTCATTTCTACGTAATCTGGCTAAAGTATTCTCTGATTTCTCCTGTTGTATTTGATATCTTCTGTATGTTCTTTGATTCAAGTTTTAAGTTTTCTGCTTGTCATACCTATATATAATTACATTTTCCTATCTTCTTTGGTGAAATGTATTTCATATACTCCTGATAATTGGTCAGGTTTAATTGGATTTATTTTATTATAGACTACATTTTTTTTTAAATTTTAGGTAAGGTTTTGCAATAAGGGAGATACTGAATTTATTCCGTTTCTGTTTCAATCTTTCGAAGAAACTAGGAAAATGATATTTTAAGGTGAATAACTTAGAATTTTGGGCATTAAAGTTTTTTTTTCTTATTATTCTAACAGCCCATAAGTTTTAAGTGTTTTTTTTAATCACTTTTAGCAATTTTGAGCTTAGTTTGGAATTAAACATTTCTAAATGAACAAAACTTTTATAAAATTTTAAATTTTAATCATTCAAAAAAAATTGTTTGAAATAAAACTTTAAATGTAGCAATCCTCATTAATTAAACTTTTTTTAAAACAAACAACAAACAATACGAAAATAGATCTGTCAATCAAATAACTATTTATAGCTTCGTAGCGTAAACTTAATCAGAGTTGTTCTTATAATAGAATGTAAGCAACTTGAAATCATGATAAGTAAAAAGAAAGATTACAAAAGTTAATGAAGCTTACAAGCAAAAAGGACAGTTGATTATATGGAACAAAATCATTAAATCCAAGAGGACAAACTTTCCCTTGTTTCTCCTAATAGTTTCGTAGGAATAAACTTGATACTCCAAGTGTATGAAGAAAAATATATATATATGTTCACTGTTCAGTGTTTCTTTTCGAGGGCATTATCTTATTAGTTTGATGGAAAGTTATTTGTTTTAAATATTAAGTGAATTAGAAAAAAAATCACATTTCTTTAAGAAGTCTACAGCTTCCTACTTTTCAATTCCAAATTTTCATTATTAAATTTTGTAGTAACGAAAACTTTCATAGAAAAGTAAAAGAATTTCCTTATAAATACTTCGAAAAAGAAAAGTTTACGCATCTTTTTTTTTTTTTTTTAATCACATTTCTGTTTTTAAAGAATAACTTTTCATTTTTTTTAAATAAACAAATAATAATGTTCATTTGTCTGATTGCATCAAAAAATAAATAAAACAATCAAAGCATTATTTACAGCTTATCAGTAAAAGGACCAGGGTCCATAAGCCGCGTTTATGACCCATGAAATAAACTAAAATTCGAATCTGTTATACTGACTTAATTATTTCACTTTTTAACATTAGAGGGTGTATATTGTAAGATTTTAAGAATATTTTTTGTATTTTGTTCGGATTTATATGACTAAACAAGGTAAAAGTTCATATAATTCGTAGTTTTGATAAAAAATACGCAATTTCTGCTACTTTTACCTCAATTATTTATGTGAACGCAATTGTGCAACACTTTCTTCTTGACATACATTATAGAACACATCAAAATATACAAAATATGTTAAAATAAAAATGTTGCAAAGCTGCACTCATAGTAAAATATTAAAATTAGAGAAATAAGTAACAGCATTCCTTCACGTCACTAAGAGACATTATGATGCAGTGGTGTGTTTAACCGTGTTATAATGAACGTAAATATTGCTACTAAGCAAAGAACATAATAGTGAAGGTCTTCAAACGAAATAGGGTTAGCACCAAGTCACCACTTTGTACCTAATTAGATAATGACAAGAACACGCATAGAACCGTGTACTTACACTCTAAATTAAAATGTCTGAAATTCAGACACTTAAGTGTCTGAAATGGAGTGTTCAATTTTCAGACATTTTAAAATGTCTGAATTTTTTCAGACACTTTTTGCGTCTGAATTTCAGACACTTCAAACGTCTGAATCGCATCCATTTTTTTGTAAGCATCATACGTAGCCATGTTTGACCACGTTGAATCCTGGAAAAATATTTGGCTGTGGTCCGCCCCCCCCCCCCCCCAATACAGCCTGATTTTTTTGGTGCTCTCAGTTTTGGTATACAATTTTCGTTACGTTGATAATTTAAATCTCTTACGACATTGTACTGATTATAATCAATATCTTGAACTTCAGGAGTAGAACAAGATTAAAAAACAAAAAATATTTATCTAAATATTAGATTTTTTTAAATTTATTTTGTTTTTAACCTTACTTTACTTTAAAAGTTCAAAATATTGATTATAATCAGTACAATTTCGAAACAGATTTAAAATATAAGCTTTACAAATATTGCACATCAAATTTGGGGGCACTACAGTCGTAGGGGGACGGGGCACTTCCCAGTTTGCCCTTCCTTTAATCAAGAAGTACTTTTGCAAAAAACGCAACCCTGCATTATAGTTGTCTAAATTGAGATGTCCGGTATTCGGGAGTATCCGTTGTGGAGGTTAATGGACATTCTCGAATAGCGAACACCTCTATTTAACGAATACTTTTTTAATCAGCAGACATACATATTTGTATATTTTTACCTCAAAAAAGTAGACATATCCAATTATCGGACAAATTCCGCGGTCCCGAAGTGTTCGCTATTAAGGGCTTTTAAGGTACATAGATAAATATATATATATATTTTATAATCTTGTCCTACTCTAAAAGTTCAAAATATTTATTATACTCGGTTGAATGTGGAAAAAGATTTAAAATATCAGATGTACGAAAATTGCAAAAATCCCTCCCCCCCCCAAAAAAAAAAAATGAAAATATAAAAAAATATATTGCCACATAGGCAATTTTACATATACATCACTTGATAATCACAACAGCCATTTAACTATGAATAATGAAAATAAATAAATAAATATTCTACTTTAATAACATTGGGGAAAAAATGACTTTGGTATTTTGTTAAATATATTTGCGTTTTTAAACTTGTCCTACTCTAAAAGTTCAAAACTTTCATTATAATCAGTGCAAGATTTAAGATATCAGCTTTACAAAAATTCATGCAAAATCCCCCCCCCCCCCCAAAAAAAAAATGAAAATACTTATTTAAAAATTATGTTTTTAAAAAATTTATATTTCCACATGGGCGAGTTTTTATGTAGATCAGAGGGTACTCACAAAAGCTATTCAACTATCAATAAAAACAAATAAGTACATATTCTATATTAAAAACATGAGGAAAAAATAACTTATGATTTCCAAACTTCTTTCGTCTTAAATATATACAGTAACATCTGTCATTTTTGTATTTTTCGTATAAGTGCATATAAATAAAGTTACCACAATTTTAAATACGAAATCTAGTTAGAGGTTTTTACTTTTTCCCATTATAAATTTCAAATTACTTTTTTATTAAAAATAATAAAAAAATCAGTATTAGAGTTGATTGCAAATCAAATACATATGTATATTTTTACAGGCAGCTTCATATAATAGACCAGTCTCATTTACTTTATTTATCTTTTTTTAATCTGCGGTTTTATGCCAGGAAGTAAGAAAGCATTAGGTCATCTTTCAAAGTTTTTCTTTTTCTTTACTTCCTTGTGGCCGTCATTTACTGCGAGATAAAAATTATCCATTGGAACTAAGAACTGACATTGAATATATAATTCGTAATAAAAAAGAACGTCATAAGTTTAAAAATATATACTTCTAGAATTAGTGGGGTTTTTTGCGAACAGATTCAAAACTAATTAAATTTCATGCAGGATTTTGTTTAGTACAGTAAATAAAATCATAAAATACACTAATTTTACTACTATAAAGAAACTTACTTGAGTTGCTGCAAGAGGTAAGAAATATTCCTCGATTTGAAATTTTAAAAACTACCATAACCACAGTGAGGGAGAAAGACTTTCATCAGTTTAAAAGGTAATCCCATAATACATCCGACTAGCCATATTTAAAGAATGAGATGTTTCATCCTAAAAACAGGACCCGCCAGACAAAAGTTTCTTTTTTTTGCCAGCTTCGACAGGACGAAGATGAATAACACAATATTATTGATATAAATTGATACGAGTTAACACTAAGCCCATTGCATACACGCTTTGTAGAATTTCCGGGTGTAATCTTCAACCGTCGTCTACTTCTGTTCTATGTCTATCCCGCCCTTGTATCGACGACAGCTTCTAAGAGACATTTGATGTCGAGCACACACGTCAGATGTATGTATTCAATAAATAAATAATCCAAGTTAATACGAATTAAAATCACAGTACTTCACATTTCGCAAAAAACGAATTAAAATACACGCGTACATAAAAACAAACTTTGTTTGAATTACAACGTATACCACTTCGAACGAAGACATCTAAAACGCATGCGCAGCTGGGAGTGCTAGTGCCCCCTGGTGGTTATTGCGTCAGAAGAATCAAAACGTCTTAAATTAAGACACGTTTAAAGCAATGAAGTGTCTTAAAATAAGACGTTTGCGGATATTTTAGACATTATTCTCAGTTCGTTTACACCATGGTCATAGTAAGACGCTTATGTATCTTAAATTAAGACATCTATAGTGTCTTAATTTTCAGATTAAGACACTTAAGTGTCTAAAATTCTTTTTCAGTCACATATGTGTCTAAATTTAAGACACTTCTATTTGCAGTGTACCAGCGTCTCTAGTGGACTGTTTTCATGTGGCTGGCTCTCAATTATCAAAGAAGTTATTATTAGAGCATATTCAAGTAGACGACCCGAGTAGAATCGTGCTACCTATAACGCCAACTATTTTGCAAATGTTTCGCGGAACGGTTTTCTTCTTCGAAAATCTATTTCTTTGAAAGTCCTGATCTATTCTATGTTCATGCTAATAAGTCTTGCGTTGTTTTTAATTTATATAACATACCCTAACACATCGATTACATATATAAAAACCAAATGGAAATTTCGTTCCGAACGCCTAGATTTCGAGTTCTACTGCATGGATTTTTACGAAACTTATATATCGTTAGATAGGTATCGTTTCAGGGAATGTTTTAAGGTCACATCATTATACCTAGATTAGTTATAGAATTATGACGAAAAGTTCTGTTATTTTGGACGATAAGGTTTACCATTTTATTTCTTGGCGAAATTTATCGTTGATAAAAAAAATTGAAACAGCTATTACATCTCGAAACATAAAAGAAAAAACTGTTACTAATTTAATTTAAAAAAAAGAAGGAAGAAAAAAAGAAGAAAAAAATCATGATGAGTGATTTTAATGAGTGATAATATTAAAAAAACGAAAATATTTAATTTAAACGTGAAAGGGAATGTTCGTAACGCTTAAAAAATTACTCAGTTAAAATATTGCAATTGAAATAAATAAGATTTGGCTCTTTATCTTTTGCGTCAGGTTAAGAAAAATGCATCTGAAAAATTAATAGGATAATATCAAGGAAGTTTCGATAAGTGGATGATCAGAAATATTTTCTCATGAGGAATGTATAGCATATTCTTCTCTTGACACATAACATGTTTATAAAAAAAATCCGCAGAGCCTCGATTTAGCGTTTGTAAAAAAATAATAAAATTTAACTTTTTTGGCGATTTAATGCTGTTTGGCGGCACAATAAAATTTTGAATGATACTTTTTTTATCCTAAATAATGTTTAAGTAAAACCTTTTTCTACTCTGCATACGAAGATAGTTAGATTAAGTTTAACTTAAATAAATGCATTTTTATTGCTACAGTTTTGTCATATACCTTTATATGTGTATATATTAAAATTTTATTATCGTAACTATACGGTTTAAAACAAAATTTCGGTTTATTAAATTTTTTTCAAATTCAAATGTCCGATTCGGAACATTGGCAATTTGACTTCGATATTGTTAGTATCAGAAACAAGAAGTGAAGGTTATTGTTGCCATGGAAACAAATATTTAATATAAAATGTTTAATGGTAGCATTTTTAATTAGCCAGCTACTTTTAAAACAAATTAAAACGGTACTACTGGATTATCCCGTCGACAAAATAACTATCGCCAAACTATAGGATTAAATGCCAATAATAGCTGATCTTATATTTTACATTCACTTGACATTAAACACGGTACACGTGTTTGTTGCGTCATCAAGTGATTTTTAATTTCACTTCTATTTGTAATTTGATTAATGTTTAAAAATTTGTTTATTCTTTCGTTGTTTAAAATAAAAATTTTGTCAATTTGTATAATTTGGCGAGTAGTTTGACCATTTATATAATTTGGCGAATAGTTTGGCAATTTATATAATTTGGCGAAATTGGTTGAATGAATAATCAAATAGTACCCTTAAAACATTTCCAGCCGGTGAAGCCATGTAAAATTAAATAACTACTGCAACACGCTATTTTTTATATTATATACGCTTAAAGATAAAAACTAATACGCTAATCCTTCGTTTAAGTTTAAATTAATTGAGTTTTAGGCATTTAAACACTTATTTAACAAGCAATTTTCAAATGCATTTAAATATCTTGCATTTGGGATGGAAATGTGTTGGCTAGACAAATAGCGTGGAACGTTCGCCTTTTTTGCGGCAAATACTCGAATATTAATAGATTTTTTTTTTGAGATTTTTACTGAGATTCCGCCGCAAAATTCGACTGATGTTTTACTATATACATGAGTAATTTTAAAAGCATTTTTCTTTTCAAAATAATTTGAGTATGCTCTTTAAGGAGATCTTCCTTGTGGTAACAATTTTGTTTTTGATTTGTTCTTTATTTTTAATTCTTCCATCATGTGACAGACGAAACTAGCAGATGTAATCGTAAAAATGATGGTACTTATGATTTACATGTTATATGTTTATTTGTGATTTTTGAGTTCCCTTTTGTCGCCAAACAATTTGATTTTAAGCCAAAAAGACGTAAGCGTGAATTGGGTTCAAGCGATGTTTACAATAAAGGTGATTTTGCAAGTGTACAAAAGCATTTTTTGAGTATTTTTTTAAATTCAAATGTACAATATATAAATAGCAAATAATATTTTAAAAATGGAATCAAATATTTTAATTTTAGTATAAATGTCTCCCACACACGCACATACATATCGTAAAATAATTTAATTTTAGACATTTAAAACATTTCTCATCATACGTTACTGCGAAAGCACGTCGGTTTGTTTTCCCCAAATTTGTGACTTTTATAACCTCGAAGCCAGATTAGCTAATATTGTCCATTCGTTTTTTAATAAAAAACATATCGCCAATTTCCCTTATACAAACGTTCAATGTTTGCAATTTTAGGTAGTAAAGATTATTTTTAAGAAAATGTAAGCAATTATGCGTTATTTCTATCATGAAAAAAGACATTTTGCAATAAAAATTGCTTTATGAAGTCACTTTCCGATATTCCATTCCATTCGTCATTTCTTTTTTTTATATATCTTCTCTTCTTTTAGAAATGTTATAAAAAGATATTGGATGAATCTTCCGTAATCAGCTACCTTACAATTGGCGAATTTACTATATACTGTTGGAAGATCCGTTTATATTTGAAAGGAACCGTGGACGGTAAATCCGATTTCAGAAGATTACGCAAAATTTGTACTTTTAGTAATTAGCGATTCGTAAATTTATGTTTTTTTTATTATGGAGCAAACGGACAAAAGATTTACTAATAGATATTTTTCATGTGCAGTTATTTTACTATCACTAAAAAAAGAATTAATTTGAATGTACAAAAAAAAACAAAAAATATTTCAAATGCCAAAGGTAGCCAATGGAACAATATTTGTTCATTTAGCCTAGGTTTTTAAAAAAAAGTACCTCAAATTCAATTAAAATTTCAATCATTATAAAATTTTGGCTGATGCACAGCCCGAGCAGCTGATCGTAGTGTCAAATTGTAGGTTTATTTTACTATCATTAAAAAAGCATTACTTTGAATGTATAAAAAACTTTCAAATGCCAAAGGTGGCCAATGGAACAACATTTGTTCATTTACCCTAGGTTTTTTTAAAAAAGTAGGTACCTCAGATTCAAATAAATTTTCAATCATTATAAAGAAATTTTGGCTGATGCACAGCCCGAGCAGCTGATCATAGTCACAAATTAACGTTTTTAGTGTTATTTAGGCAACAAACTGATGAATAATGACGTCTTGAAAATAAAAGCATGTTTATTTCTCCGTCTTATTACGCTCATTAAAGAAATGCGAAAAAAATCTTCGGTTTGCCAAAAAAGATCACAACTAAAAATTTTGCATAACTAATTTTATTTATCATTTGCAAAGAGTTTTGATAGTGAAAGATCTAAAATTCAAACAACAGCAATTTGACATTATTTATTGGAATGTAGTTTGGAACGTAATTAACTCTGTTTTGTAGCTAACTCTGGTACATTTTTATCCATACCGTTACGAACATTTCTAACGTTGCACATCAAACTTGGTTGTGGATCCGATTACGGATGATTGGGAAGATTTTATTGAATGAAAACTAGAGGTTTAGTTTTCTATTTGAATTAGTTATCGAGGTTATTTTCCTAGGTTAATAGTTGCATGTTAAAACTGGTATGTAAAAAGAAATGGCAGTTAAAATGACATTATTTTAATTTTATTCACACAATTCCGCTTTCAATATCCACTTTTATATGATTCACATATTTTAAAATATAAAAGTTAAATACTGTTTTGATTGTATTTACTCTACTGGAAATCGAACATAAGAAACTGTAGAGAAAACCTAGCAAAAGAAGACGTATATTACCAAATATAATGTAACGTAGAGAGAGATTGTATTTATGTTATCAGATCTGCACAAAGTACCAAGCTGAGAAGCCCGGAGTAAAAGAACTAACAAACGAAAGTGAATAACCCGAACATTCTTTAAGTTAAATGGTCAATCTCTACAGTCATTGTAATTCTCTCTTTTTTAGTAGTGGGGTGATATGATCGTAATGGCCACATTTCCCTCCCAAACTCTACATGTGTACTAAAGAGTTGCTTCTGAATTGCCCGTATTTCGTCTAACGCATCAGATAATATAATAGCGCAATTGCGTCCGATGCGTATTCAGAAAATGCCGAAGGACCTTCCAGGTGAAGGTCCATATTAATTTAAAATACAGGGTCGGATTTTCCATTTCGTTTGATTGAAGGTTTAGTTGAAAAAGGGTCCAGGGCAGCGGGCTCAGCCTGCTAGTACATAAATATAAGCATCAAGCTCTTTTGGGCCAAAAACGATCCTTATGGAACCTGATTCTTTATAGTTTATATAGAATTATGAAATCCGTCCTCGAGTTATTCTTTTAAAATTAATTTTAAAATATTTTATATTAAATTTTAATTCATGTTATTTTTTTATATTTTTTAAACTTAAATATTTAGCTCTATTCCTTAATTTTATATGGAAAAGAGTATACAAAAATAAAGAGTATTTTAAAAGTACTTGTAAAAAACGAATTTTGACTAAAATGTATTTATAAAATTTTATTTGAATACTATATCAATTTATTCAAAATAGTTATATAAAGAATGATGACATTAATACATCAAATTGGCGAGCCCATACCTTGCTTTCCCCGTTTTGTATATGAAAATCGGGTCCAGTTAACGAAAAAAGAAAATGATGTTTTTTCACCACTTCATAGATCATGATTTTCGAAATATAAACTTGTCTATTTATAACAACTGTCAAAACCACTGACACATTTTTAACATACATGGATGGATTTTTATGTTTATCTAGAAGTTTACTGATTATGCATGTATTATGCCGTACATTTGATAAGCGATACAATTTTTCAATAAAAGGAATGAGTGACGTTTTCATATATCATATTGACTTGTGCATAAATTTTAACTTTATCCTCCATTGTGTACTTTCTATTTTTATTTAGATGAAATTAATAGATGTTAAAAAAATTTTCTAATAAGAAGATTGTGTGCATTTCTCGTAACCAACATATTGGAATTTAGTTTTTTTTGTATGTTTTTAATTTAATAGATAGATGTAGGAGATTAACATGTAGATTAGCATTCAACTTAGCTATATTTTAATTTATATATTAGACATAATTAACTTCAGATGTAACCTTAGTTAAATCACATTAACTGATACTAGATTAGTCGTACTTAAATTAATATATAGATTAGTATAAAACCCCCTTCCATCCAGAGTAAATCCAATATATTTCCTCTTTCTATCACTAACAAATGAACAACACAGATATTATTTCATGTAATATCCCAGCTGTATGCTATTATACTGTGTTTTGATTTTTATGTAAGAATTGAACAATGGTAAATATACATTTAAAATTAGTAGACATACGTATATATATATTGTACAACTTAAAATTTCAATGCACCGTTATTCCTTTAAATAAATACTTAAAACATGAAATCACCTGCCGTTTATTTGAATTGTAAATTGGTTTTTGAATAATAAATTAAAGGTTATATAATTTTATTAGGTGGTGTGTGTATAATAATCTTTTCAGAAATATAAACTCGAACAAGATGAATTTACATCAAGTAATACAAATGTTTCAGTAATTTGATAAAGTAGAGATTGATATACATATATTGCACTTTAAAAAATTTTCAAACAATGCAACTGCTAACAATCTTTGTAAATTAGTGATTAAATAAGTTTCCATAGGAATTAAAACGAGGAAAGAATTCAATTTAAAAGTTAACATCGGAACTTTAAAATATAGGAATTATTATTTGCATTTAAAAGATCTCATCATTTCATTACTCTTTATTTAACACTTTAGACTATTTAGATGTTAATATGTTAATGCTCCAAAATAATTTTTTCTAGAAATCTAAAAAAAAAAAATGCAGTATTAAATTCATTATGTTTTGAACAAATAAATGAAGTATTTATTAATAATTACTTTGAATATTTTGATTCCATAATTCATGATTTAAAAACAGTACATAATTATTTTTATTTATTTTAAATATATAGAATAGAGTTTAAAGAAATCAGGAAACTTGCAATGTATTTTGCTCCTTAACCAATACAAATTGCATACTGTAAATATTTGCGTTCAATATTATTATTATTATTATTATCTGGGAGCACGGCAGTGCGTCCGCCAAGTTCGCACAAGCCGTAAGCTACCTTTTCCTGAACCATTTCGGCATACTTTTCACCCCCTCATAACGTCGTTTTAGGGAGAGATATAGAATTTTTTCTTTTATACACATGTTCGTATGGTCAAACTGAACTAAGGTTCCACGATTTCATGTTTCTATATTAAGTAGTTTTCGAAATATTAAATTCCGAAAAAGCGCTTTTTTGTCACTGACTCACTTCGCATCATCAAATAACTAAGGTACTTCTAAAAGTCGTAGAATCATGAAATTTCACAAGTAAGTCGGGTTTGTAGCACAATTAACCAGAAAAATCTGACAACACAGAATTTACGCCTCTAAACCCTTCAAACAGGGGGTGTTCATTTGGCCGTAAACAGTTCCTTAACACATTCAATTGTGCCAATGTTGGTCGCCAAAACTCGATTACAGAGTTTTGAAGGGGGTCACGTGATTTCAAGCAGAATAACATTTTATATATCAGCTTTTTCAAAGATGTTTGTTAATTAGAAAAAATGAATATACCTAAAAATTTTAATCAGTATAGGTTATGATATATTTACGATATTAAAACAATAAAACATTTAACAAAATATAACCGCAATTCGGTACGTTTCCAATATAGTAGCCTTGGCGAAATACAGAAAATAGCCTTGACGAGAAAAGAAATTTGATAATAACGAATTTTCTGGCAACCTATTTACAATGTCATATACACAAGCAATTTTTTCCATATGTATACAATTTATTTAATGTAAGGAACACGTTTATTTATTTTTATATACCAACATAAATAATTTGTATATAAAAAATAATATTTTATACATGTATAAATAAAATGTTTATATGTATATAAACACATATAAATAACATGAAAGTTCATCAGGTATATTTTCATAGTTGTTTATATCATTTGGCAACCATATCTCAGTTTCTGAAGTCCGAATTGCGCCAAGATTTTTAAAAAATGCCAAGGTCCCTATAGTGGAAAAATATCCTAATTCCATATGAAATTTTAAAAATCTCCTTTTAATTAAATGAAATGTGTAACTAATAAACTTGCTTTAACGATGTGCGACAGATGCGGCGTCCGAAGTCCGCTGCTAATGTTATTATATTGTATTATTAGCCTACTTACTGTTAATTTATTGTTTATTTCAAATCTGTAAAAGAAAGATTATAGTTATAGATAAGATATGTTGGTCGCCAAAACCCTATTACAGAAAATTAGCCTGAGATATGAAGGTGTTACATGATTTCAAGCTGAATGAATTTTTATTTGCTTTTACAAAAATCTTAATAAGGCAAATCTTTCAGTTTATCTGTCCATCTTTCTATCTTTTACTTCCTTAAAACAAATTTTATTAAAGACCGGGAGGCGTCTGCACAGATCATCACCTCATCGAGTTGACGGCTGAAATTTTAGGATTAGTTAAATATCGATTAGCGCATTGAAATGTAACTGGTCTGCCAAGTCATATCTTTGTGGAAACCACCTACAGACCCGATTTTAGAGGTTAATTGGTGGATTTTCGATTGTGTTTTCCTGCACGCATTCCTCCATGTTTCCAAACTTTTGGATCCAGGAAAATACCAAAATACAATAGTAAACCTATCAGTTAACCACTAAAATTAGGTCTTCAGGTGGTTTCCACCAAGATATGACTTAACATACCAGTTGCATTTAAATATGATAATCTAGTTTTATCTAATCCTAAAATTTCAGCTGTAAACTCGATGAGCTGATGGTGTGTACAGGCGCTTCCCGGTCTATTATAAATGTCGGAATTCTAATCTCAATAGCACTCTGGTCAATCTGGCAATTATCCCTACTACTTATGGAACACTGTTCCTTTAAGTGCGTTTTAGTGATGTTAATGAACTTATGCATATGCATAATAATTATTATATATATGCATATTATACGTAATACATTTCCATCATACATATTATAGGTATGTGCATAATACATATGCACCATTATGACGTCAGAATAAACAAAACATTTTTTGTCGCCAAATTTGAGAATTGACATGATATATTACCAAATTTGGCAAAACTTTGCTAAATGTCGCCACGCTTGGCGAATATTTGACGCTAGTGGCTATTTTTCAATGAGTTATTAATTATTAATTCGAGCCATCTATTTTTATTTTTCCGCATATCATCTGAATAGTTAAATGATATAACGTACTAATATTTCCAAAGTGCTAATAGTTTCGTCACTGCCCGAAACCTCTACTATTGTTATTATATTGTACTGTTATTATATTTACTGTGACTATGTTCTTAATCTTTACACCGTTAAAACTTCTGTATTATATAAAGAGAATTTACGGAAACTATTAAAGCATTGAAACTGCCAGTTCTCCTTATGGTTATTATAATTCTATAATATGTAAGCTGTTAATCGATATGTACGTTAGAATGAATCTTCTATAATCCGGTTCCTCGCATTTTAGTTTTTAGATTTCGAATAAAATTAGCTAAAATATTAAAACCATGGCACATTGACTAATTCTTCAACACGATCAGATGAGAAGAATGATAGATTTTCAAATGGATCATGGCAGTGAGACGGTAGACCTTCTATTCTTCCGTAATCGAGCCTATTGAAAAGATTAACGTGAAACAAAAATATATTAGCATCAATATGGTTTAATGCAAATGCAGATATTGTCAAAGGATTTCATAAGAACCATTTCACTTGTACCCAGTCGTATCAGTTAAAATACAACAATTGGCAGTGAGCCCAATTAGAAAAGATTACTTAATAGGATTAAAAATTTCCGCATTAGAGAACGAATCGTAACTGCTAAGGAAACATGCATAAGTGAGTTAAGAGATATTTGTCACGGAAGATGAAATACATAACAACACAAAATATATGATGTGCTTCCATGATCGTAAAGAGTTCTTGATTTCTCTATCAAAAGCTTCCGACTTGGCGAAAGAATGGGCAAGTAAATTAAATTATGAATAACAGTAACATGATGCAACGTTTAACATGAATTAATACGGTAAATACTGCTTGCTAGAGGCGGCTAGTATTTTAATATAAAAAGATATAAAGTATAAATTTGCAAAGCTTAGTAAAATAAATTTAGGTATTTTATGTTAGCCGGGCGCAAGTGGCAAATCGCCAAATACTGTTTCAACTCCATTGTTCATATTGCATTCATTTCATTTAAAGATATAAACTTTTCAGTCATCTCAATTAAAATAGATGCATTTCCCTCATTTTATTTAATAGAATATTTAACATAGAAATAAATAAATAAATAAGAAATAATAACATAAACCTAAATGTTTTATTTGAAAATCAAAGCATTGTTTCTAATTTACACATCTGAAAAATGAAAACTGCTATTGGCGAAAAAACAAAAGGCTAATGAGGAGATTTGCTCCCGGCTAACATAAAAATACCGAAATTTAAGTTTTTTTATATTAATATAGCTTAGAAAAAAAACACACAAAAAGTACTGATATCCCAACAAAAAGTTTTCGGTAAAAAAAAAAAAAAAAAAGCGCCAAGTACTCCTTAATGTTTCGGCCAGAAAAAATAGTCATATCTGAAGTTCGCACAAGTTAAAAGCCAAACATCCCAAATCTTTCATTGAAAATGGCTTCCTGCGACTTGGCCGTTAATGCCTTCGAGAGGTTTTTCAAATTTTAAAATATGTACAAATGAGTTACATGCCAACTACATTTTTTTATTATTTTAGGCATTTTGTGGCACAGACTACAGAAATAAAATACACATTTGAAAAAAGCATTTAAACAACTTCAGTCTATTTAAATGCTTAGAAGTTAAAAATAACAAAATACTTGAATTGAGGAGATAATATCCCTAATTGCTAAAACATAATTAGTATCAGCTTTTAACAGTTTATAAATCGAATACCTCTTAATGTATCCAAACAAACAATATTAAATGTTCAAACGAAAAAAATCTCTTTCGTCAATACACAAGATTTCAATATTATACAATAAAATATAATGTAACATATTGTGAGATTTGAAGTCAATAAATTTTTGTTTTATTTCTTGGGTTTTATGTTAATGACTTTAGCTTTAGACCGTACAAAATGGCAATTAAACCACAAGTGGACTAAATGATCTGTAATTAAAACTAATGTTTTTTGAAACTGAATGGTATTTATAATAAATATTTTACTTATATTGTCTTTATGAGAATTTGCCTCTTTGCATTCTAATATTACTTTTAATATTTAAATAATTCATAAATGCGTAATTTCCACTCATTAATTTTGAAATGCTGTAGAAGGCATTAACGGCCAAGTCGCAGGAAGCCATTTTCAATGAAAGATTTGGGATGTTTGGCTTTTAACTTGTGCGAACTTCAGATATCACTACTTTTTCTGGCCGAAACATTAAAGAGAACTCGCTTTTTTTTTTTTTTACCGAAAACTTTTTGTTGGATATATTATTTTCTATTACTATTAAAAGTATAGAAATGCAAATATATACTGACAATTAAAGACTCCTTTGTCTCCGTGTGTTACAAAAGTGTTCTTTTCATTTAAATTCTGTTAGTGGTTTCACAGATAGCTGCATTTTGCTACTTTCACAAAGACGGTCTACTTAGCCGAATACTAGTGAAATTCTGTTCTGTTTGTAGCCCTAGTACAGTTGTTAAAGTCATCCAAATAGGTGAATCTTAGTTGTATTAATCGTGAAAGAATCATGATAATCCTAAGTGTAGTGTAATAATCCTGAAAGTGTAGTAATATTTGTATACAAACAGTTTTATATCAGTAAATCGAGTCTTATATACATCTTTCGATAATGCGATCCACACTGTAGTTGTGCAGAAATGTATGAGATATTAGTTAAAGGTTAACAGAATCGTTTCCAAAAAACTTAATTAATTAATGCCTAACTAACGATAGTTATCCCTGAAATTTTAGATGGATTTTAGAGTAGTCAATGTATGAAGCAATTAATTATCCTATCGGGAATATATGAATTTCAAAACAATTTGATAGCTACTATATTAAAATGCATAGTCAAAACAAAAAATAGTCTCTGCATGGAAGTAATAAGTCTCTGCATGGGCAAAATTATTTTTATTCGTTATTTCGTTTTACGACAGAGACCAAAGTATAAATGATGGTCAAGAAGAATAGTCATGGTGAAGTGGAGTAGTCATAGTAATTCTGGAGTTGCTAATGTATGAAGTAAGTCATCCTAGATTGGAGTACTCATAGTAATTCTGGAGAAGTTAATGTGTTAAGCAATCGTAATTATCCTATTGGAAATATTTGAATTTCAATTGGAAACATTTGAAGTCACTATCTGAAGCATGTCATCATAGAGTGGAGTAGTCATAGTAATCTTGGAGTCGTCAATGTGAACAATCTTATGATGGACAATCTAACAATGAAACAATCTTAATTATCCTGTCTGGACTATTTGAATCTCAAAACCAATTGATATCTATTATATTAAAATGCAAAGCCAAAACAAAAATTGGCACATCTGTGCATGCGCAAAATTATTTTTTTACGTTATTTCGTTTTAAGGGAACGGCGAACGCATACGTGATGGACGAATGGTCTAAGGCGCCAGGTTTAATATCTTTTTTCCCAAAGAGAGCGTGTGTTTCAACACAAGAAAACATTTTATAGAATATATAAAATTCTTTTTTTTTCCTCCACATGTTTTTGTATTTAATAGCAAATTTATATTTTAGGTATAGTGAGATTAGGGAGGGTTGACCCACTTTTTACAAAATGATTTTTTATTTTTTTTTAATTGGTAACGTAGAATAAAGTTTTATGTATCATTTTATTCGTTATACAAGAAGTTATCAAAATAAAATTGCCACATAAGTGTAATATATAAGAAATTTTAAAAATGATTGATTTAATCATGAGAAAATAATGGTCGAGACTCCCCACGTATGGGAGGGTTGACCCTCTATATGGGAGACTTGACCCACTTTGTTTTATATTGAAATATTTGTGAAGAGAAATAAAATCAGTTTAAAAAAAGCAAAATAACTTTATGCTACATGCTTTAATTATTATAAAAAATATTTTTGAAAATATGATGCTTCATCAAACTTGTTTAGACGTAATCGCATGTCAGAGAGAAACATTTTCTTTTAAACAGGATTTTGTCTAAGTAGGTATAATTGTACAGCAGGGAAAATGAAATTTTAACATTTAAAATAGTATTCTGTTTTATAGAGACTCTGTTTTCATAGGGTTTCATGTCCGGATTTAGAAGCCATTCTCAGGCTTTTTTTTTTTTTTTTTTTTTTTTTTTTTTTGTCCCCTCGTCTTACGTTTTGGGACATTCGACCTAACAACTTTATTTATCACATAGTTTGGCTTCATCTCACTCTATTCATTATATTGAAATTAGTCTACATACCTTCCTAAAGTATTTTGACCCATGCTATGTTCTTCTGCAGTTGCATGAGTACTTATAATTAACATATTTTAACCCTTTTAGAGGCAAAGTACTTTCAGTACTAAAATGTTGGATTAAATGACTGAAACCGGAATATACGAACAAACTTATTTGGAAATATGAAAAAGGCTATATTTCACATACATATTAAATTGAAAAAATTTTAGCAAAATTCTGGTGTCATTGTGGAATTTGGAAATTAAAATAAAGTGGTTTCATAAACATATCACTGCCCCTGGAACGGTTAAGATTGCTGATTTCGTACTTTCTAGTCTTTTACATTGTTTCTAATTACCTATTGTAAGTAATATTTAAATGGAAAAAAGTTCCTATTAACTTTCGCATGTGCATTTCATTAATTTTTTCGGGCAGTGCAAATAGCAATTTTTTTACATATTTCTTTAATCAGTTTTAAACGTTTTCTTTTCCATCACCCCATTTTACTGTAACTTTGCAGAATGAATTAACATTCATTTTTATATATAACCATTAATCTTTCATTATGCACAGTATGTAATAAAAAGATTTCCAAAACCACTTACTTAACGCATTGCCGACGGCAATTTTTACCAAATCTGAATTTTAAAACAGTAGAATCTCCTCCCTGTTCTGGAAGTCTTTAGTAAATTAGTGTTCTAGACACGTTTCTCAAGTTTATGCATCGGTAAGTATCTTTCAATGAACGAATTTAATATAAAATGTCTTACAATCTAAAAAAATGTGGACAACATGATATAAATGCATTTTTTGTAAAGTAGAAGCCACGCCCCTAGTCATTCATGTATTTTGAATTTAACGAGAATTCTCGTTTCCCGACGTCAATGTGTTAAGGGAGCCTTGAACATCTGGTCAACCGTCCTTCACATTGACTGGGTCAAGCCTCTCCACATAGCCTTTTTCTAAAGAATAGCACATTGCCATGTTAAGCGTGACTTACTAAGTAATCTTTATACCTGGAATGAAAGCGCGATATATCTGCATTACTTAAAACCTATTTACTTAAATTTCTGTGATGTATTTTACCTGAAAAAAGCTTACAAAATATTTCTAAAAAACACAACTTTTAGGTTGAAAGCACCTCGCAATTGATTTTTTCCACACCTATTTCGATTATCTGTATGAAACTGATATTATTGTTTGAGCATTCCGGTAGCTTTTTTTGACACCGATTGATAAAACTATGAAATTCTTTTAAATATGAAAACTGATGGGTGGGTTAAGTCTCCAGTATGGTCAACCGTCCGTAGTCTCCCCTATTATCATGCTTATCAATGTTAAGAATTAATATAGATGAAAATATAATGTATAATTTTTTTATTATGCTGACATATTCAGTATTAATTCTTAATTAGAATGCGAATCTCTCGCAGACTTTATCTGAATAACACTTTTTATTTTATTCCTTTATAATTATTTTTCCCATGCTGCTTAATAAGTATATTTGAATCATCTAAAATGTTAAAATATTGTATGAGGAGACAATTAGTTTGATTTGGTTTTCGTTTTTATTGAACACGTACATCAGATCTATGTGCTTGACCCCAAGAACCGCTTATAAGTCATCGTCGATATACAGGGATGAGATAGCACAATGAAATTTACAACAGAGAGAATTTTTACATCCGGGAGCTGCACATAGAGTGTGCAACGGAGCCAGCGGGAGTCGAACACGCAAGCCTCCTATGCTCTCAAGCGATTAGCAGCGTGGTGTCATATACACTCGGCCACGGAGGCCCCGAGGAGACAATTACAGCAGCATAAAATTAAATCTAAATGGCATTTCAACATTTCATGACATGTTTAAAGAAGTGAAAAATGTAGCATATTGAGCTATATGCTAAATTCTAGTGAATTGTATGTTAAATAAAACATTAATATGTGTTAGAAAACTATAATTATGAAATTGAATAATTTTTCTTTGAAATGTTCCTTCTTTTGTGCTCTTTAATTACACATTTTTGTCGATGTTTACCTTTTCATAACAATCTGCTCAAGAGTAACATGCTGTAAAGAGTAACATATTTTGAATAATTCTATCTCCTTTTAAATGTTAGCATATGATTCAGTAAGTACAAGATCACTATGAACACGTTCCGTTCTCGTTTCCTAATAACACAAAAAGTCCTTATATTGGGTATTACCTTATCTTAGCAATTATTTTTTTAATATGTAATAACGGTCGCATATATGTCTCCACAGTTACGATTATCCGTTTATGATGTTTTAGCTATAACAAATAAATCAAAATAAAATTGCTAAAATGTATTTATACCTTTGCTGGCTCTATTATTTCAAAAATGTGTTTCGTTCTTTACATTAAAAGTATGGCTATATGTAAAAACCATTTATTTAT
Source organism: Maratus speciosus (assembly GCA_963932465.1). Classification (NCBI taxonomy): domain Eukaryota; kingdom Metazoa; phylum Arthropoda; class Arachnida; order Araneae; family Salticidae; genus Maratus; species Maratus speciosus. The sequence continues at coordinate 526,674,469 of OZ010789.1, read as the reverse complement.
GTTATAAAGGACAAAAAAATAAAAAGTTATACAATTCACAAGTCTCTTTAACCATGTTATAATAAGACTTTTTTCAAAGGATAAAATAAAGACATATTCGTTTAAATTTCAGTAAACAATTATTTTTGTCATTTAGAGAGCTACATTACAAGATTTTGAAAACCCAAAAGTTATTTTTCCAATAAATTTAATTTACTAGGTATTTTCGAAATGTAAAGACGCAACTCAGACAGCAGGAAGGAATTTTTTAATGTGCGCGTTGGCAACACATGCTGTAACCTTTAACATTTGATCTTCCCCTCGCAATCATTCTTCACTTGTAAGGTAACTGTTTATCGTGTAGCACGTGCTTATAACGGCTGCGTCAATACAAATTCCTGCCAAATCTGAAGCACTTTCCGTCATGCGTTTTCTTCATGCAAAAGGTGAGCAAAAAACGAAATTTACAAAGACATTGTTTCCGTCTATGAAAACATTTTTAATCAATAACATTTAACGAAATGATGTCGTTCTTTCTCTGGAGGGAGGACTGATGTTCAAGAAGAACCCAGAAAATATAGGCCCCCTGTGATCTCTGATAGGCCCGAAACTTGCACCCAACGACTACAACATATTCATTTACCCGAAGAAACATCCAACAGGGCAAAACTTCCACGATGATGATGAGATCGAAATCAAAGTTTAAATCTGTTTCTACAACAGCCGGTGAAATTCTATGACTGGGATACAAAGACTTGTACACATACTTAACAAACGCTTGGAGAATGACGGCAAATATGTCAAAAATAAGTTATATAAGACTGAGTAATTTGTAATGGACATTTTATCAATTAAAGATTTTTTGAATAAATATGCGACATTGTATCTTTAATTTTCGAAAACCCCTTGTACAAATCAAATAGTAAAGATAGAAATGTCAAATTTAACCCTTTAAGTGCCTGGTGTTGCTTTTCGGCAACATACCCAATTTAGGCTCTTAAATACGATTAGAAAAATATTGAAACCATAATGCCTAATGTTGCCAATAAAATACATTCTGAAAATATTATTAAATCGATTTTCAACATTTAGATGACAACACTTGTGCTGTTTAAGAAGAAAGATAGATTTATTTTTTCAATTGATGCTACTTGTTCTTTTTCTTTTGTTTGGGAGCCTGCGAAATAACCTATTTTGACTGCAGTGAGCAAGTAAAATTTATTTCTTGTTATAGTTCCTAAAATTCTTGTGTGTTTAATATTATAGAATTTTATCATGGGAAATTATTTTTTCAATTAAACACCAGTATTGCCGATTAGTAACAAACTGTTTTTTAGCCATAAACTATACTTAAAACAAAATATGATTTTTTTAAGTATTTTTTCCATGATTTGTTTAAAAGATGAAAGCCGAAAAACATTATTACAATCATTTTTGAAAAATCCCGCATTTAAGGGTTAAGCTGATGTACAAAGTGGTCATAACTGAACTGACAGTACTTAGTGTTTTCTGTAAAGTGGTCTAGTTGTGAGATTGGACCTAAATTTTGTAGGGTGTTTAAACAAGACGAAGGACGAATGATTACGTGAATTACATTTAATTCTTGAAGCTGTCGCTAGGGGTATATGCAACGCTGTTTCTTTCTTTTTTTTTTTTTTTGGTATAATCATTCATACGCATTCCTGTTAAATTATTGTACAAAGTTTGGCTCGATTCTCGCAATTAGATGGTGCAACAGAACATGTGCGTTCAGCATTGTCAATTTATGGTCATCTTGTATTTCACGAAAATATTAAGAATATAAAGAAGATAAAATGCTCGATAACTGAGCGGATTATTAATCTATAAAATATGCTTAACGTGTAGTTAGCCTTTGAAAAACTATTAAACGCATTTATTCTAAATTAAGTTAATAGATTAGAATATAGGAGATACAATTCTGTAAAAAAGCTTTACTGACAGGTGCATTACTTATGCACAAGAGCGTTAGTAATATAGGCTGTTATATAAAATGCTTTATAATAAAATATATGAATGATTTTTTAAATATTAATATAAAAATTATATTTAACTCAAAAGTATAGGAAATACCACTGCTTTATAGTTAAGCAGAGAAGCTACAAAATATAATCTCATCATCTTCATAACAATATAACCACAGCTTTCTTTTGGAATTGCGTTATCTTTCGGAAAATAAAAGAATACTATTTGGACAATAAATAAATTGTTATGCGATTTGTTTCAAAGAAAGGGAATATCCAATCACGTTTTGTGATGCATTCACTTTTTTAAAATATAAAATAAAATAACCATAAAGGAATTTTATTCATACTGCACTTTTCGATGGTCTAAGACTCATATACTATGCGCATTCTTATACTTCATTCTGTTTGCTTTACGTTCACCTTCTAGAAGAATAAATAATGTTCCTTTAGAACTTGAATAAATATTTCTGATATTATTATCTTCTGAATTTCAGTGAATATTCGAACATTTTACATAAAAATACAGATAAGGGCTAACAAAGCAATAAAAATGTTACGCAACTACATCAAAATAAAATGTTCTTTCTTTTTTGAAATATTCTGTTAAAGATGATTATACGTCGGACGATGGACCAAATATAAACGAAAGTTATTAATACATTAATTTTATTTACCAAAATGATTCCAATATTTTTTTTCTATTTACCCTTTTTTGGCATCTACACCTTTCGTTTTACACATACAGTTTTTTGTATTATTATTATTATTATTGTATAATACAATAAATTATGACATGTATGTTTTCCAATTTTTTATAAAAATTATTATATAATTTCAAACAATATTCAATTTCTATAAAGCTTTATATTTATATATCAGTCAGGAGTTATTTAACCTTCTTCTTTTAAGGTGGTAAGTATAATTCTAATTAAGAATTTCTTTGTGGCAAAAAAATTTGTCGTTTTCAAGTAATATTTACCACCTATCAAGATTATGACTGATGTAAAAGAATGAAAATATATCTAGTATCGGAATCATGTAATAATAAACCAGTGATTTTTAAATCTGTCTAATTATCAGTTGATATTTACATGTTTTGTAAAAGTAGTTTTCAAATTAAGAATGTTTCATGATTAGAATAAGCATTCACTGAAAAATGAGAGAAAAAATAAGACATGTTAAAAATATTTTTATTTTGTAACATATGTTTTAGTTCTACGATTTGGTAATATAGCACATAAATAAATAACTCATTTCTATTTTAATAGAACTCTTAGACGACTAACGATAATACATAACGCAATGTCCAAATGCTGTCCAATAAAATCTATGTCCAATATCCATTAAAATGTTAAAGTGAAATCACATGACTTTAATTAACAGGTTACATTTTAGTGATGTCAAGGTGAAATACAAATATTTGCTATAAAATACAATATTTAGAATAAACTGCAATTGTTGTTTCACATTTTAATTAGACAACTCAGATAGCAATGCTAGAAATTATCAGAATTCGGTTGTTAAATATTCATTAGACATGAAGTTGCATATATTGACGATAATTCGACTGACAACAGTCATTTTATGCTTTTAATTTTGTCGATTTCTTTACTTTTCCGTGACATAATTAGCACCAGTAAGAAATTTTAATTAATTTTTTTCAACTACATTTCAGCAGTGAAATTACGCTTGAAATTATTGAATATTAATGATGTGAATTATCACATTGCTACAAAGCGT